>CM050400.1:25622464-30422464 GCA_027562975.1 Rhynchospora breviuscula | reverse complement strand
CCTGAAACAACCTGACACTAACATCACCGCTTACTTCCAAACAACCTTTCCAGCAGGAACATTTGCATACATTGACCCTGAGTATTTAACAACTGGCATTCTGACACCAAAATCAGACATTTACTCCTTCGGTATCATAATCCTTCGTCTCCTGACCGGAAAGCCTCCATTGAACATAGCAGGACAAGTACAAGATGCAATGAGAAATGGGATCCTTTTATCGGTAATTGACAAGTCTGCTGGGTCATGGCCATATGAGCAAGCTAAAGAGTTGGCAAAGATAGCCCTTAGATGCACGGAATTGTCTAGAAGCCAGCGGCCCGATCTTATCACTGAGGTCTGGGCAGTAGTTAAACCATTGATGGAGTCTGCTTCTGCTTATAGGGAACTACGGGTTCAGGGGTCAGAGCTTGAAGAAGGGCGCATACCATCACACTTCATTTGTCCAATTCTTCAGGTACATTTGCTACATTTTTTTGTTTTTTCAGGATGCATGTGATGTAGGATCCTTATATCGAACGCATAATTGCATTACATTTGCTATATTTTTTTTTCAGGATGTGATGCAGGATCCTTATATCGCGGCAGATGGGTTCACATATGAAGCTGATGCAATAAGGCAATGGCTCAGAGGTGGGCACAATACGTCCCCGATGACCAACTTGCCACTTCCCCATCACAATCTGATTCCAAATCTTTTGCTTCGTTCTGCCATTCAAGAATGGCTTCAGCGGCACCCACAAATTTAATCTATTATACGATTCTAAGTGACTGGAGTTTATATATGTTCTCCTCTTTCTATATTTGTCTCTCTAGCTAGCTGTTGATATGCCTTATCTATATTATGTGAATCCTGAAACTTGAACAAGTACGTGTTTGAGTGGCAATGGTAGCAAGCACACTAAGCATAGCTCCCTTTATAAGTATTTTATTTCTTTTGCCTAGTGATTTCTTTTCATTCAATCTTTCCCAGTTTCAATTGAGCTCGTGCAATATTTGGTTGCGATCAAATGGTAAGATTTTCTACTAGTTACGCATATCCAAATATTTTTTATATTACAATTGTCATAAATAAAGTTTCAATTTAAACATCAACTTAAGAGACATGATTTGTTCATACATATAATAATGATGAGATATGATGTACTATTATTTTAACAATTGGAACTTTCTAAATGGAAGAATATAATAATCCTTAAAATATTGTTAAATTATTATTCAAATTATACGAAACTCAATAGTTTTTAAGAATTTTTGTAGATTAAATTGTGCAACATTATCAAAATAGTAAAAAAAGAATAGAAAAGAAATTAAGAAGAATTCTGTCTTCAAAGTTTTATCCCTTTTCCAACGCGCAAGTAGATTTTGTACGGAGCATTTTTTGTGTAATATGCGTAAAAGTTTGGTAGCAAAATTATTTTTTAAAATATTTCCGCGAAAAACCAAATCAATAACAATTAAATAATAATAAAAAATACTAATAGTCACTTATAAAATTCAGCTTAGTATCACGACCGCTTTAAAGCATGACACATCTCTTCTACGTTAGCAGTCAATTAACGAAACTTGCGCCTGTTTAATGATATATTCAGTTTTTCTTTATATATATAATTAGATGAAAATATTAAATAATTAGAATATGTCAATAAACAAGGGGCTGGTAATATTTCTAATATTTTCTCATCCCATCATCTCTAATAATCATTAATGAGGATAACTCTTAATTAATGAGGATCATCTCTAATATTCTCTCATCCCCCGTCATCTCCAGCGCTAATTTCCTCTGTTCCCCCCTCCCCTCTCCCCCTTCCCTAGCACTAATCCCCACTGTTTTGCTCTCTCTCCCTCTCTCCAACGTCATACTTACCCCTGCCCCACCCCTCCCTCCTAATTGTTCTAGTTTCAAACCTAATGATATATATAAGTAATTGTTCTAAGTTAATATAAATAATTATTCTATTTAATATATCTAATTATTCTAGTTTCAGACCTAATTGTTATAGTTTCATAACATAATTGTTTTAGTTTCATGACATAATTGTTCTAGTTTCAGAACATAATTGTTCTTGTTTTATAACATAATTCTTCACATCATGTATTTGTCTTTTTTTTTTTTGGAAATAATGTTCTGTCCAATGAAGAAAATATTAATTGTCTTTTTTTTTTTTTGAAAAACGTTCTATCCTCATTAATTATTTTCCATCATCCCAGCACTAATTCTCTATGTTTCCCTCCCTCTCCCTCCCCAACGCTCATCCTCTCATCCCCTAAGCTTTTTTTATTAATAAAGGTGCTGGATAATTAATGAGGAATAATTAATAAGGACGTATGTGGGGATGATGGGATGATGGAAAGCAATTCCGATAAACAAGTGTTGCACATTCTTAATTACATATCCGTTCTTTGCCACTTATGTATATCTGATCGTATATGTAGTTAATACAGCTGTATTTTCAGGAAACCCTCAATTCTTCTATATTTGGAAATGAATCCCTCAACTGCTGCTATATAAATCATTTTAAAAAATTTTAAATAAAGTTTAAATAAAAAAGATTTGTAAAATTAAGACAGAATTACAGAAATACCCCTCACCTTTCATCATCCTGCTCAATCCTTAAACACAACATTTTTCGTTGTCGAGCTTCACGGTGGATTCGGTGGGATGCTTCAGTATCAGAGAAGATAATTCAATCGTGTTTAGATTAATGTTTAAAGGAGCAAACGAGGTTCTCATACAACGGTACAGCAAGTCAGCCACTTGTAATTCTTTTAATTGTGTTTTGCATTTTGATTGGGAGATATCAAAAGCCTCAAGGCGCTCCTTAATTTAATCGTCAACGCGGTCATATGGAAACTTTACTTTCACTTTCATGTGTTGCGTAGGACTCGCTGAAAAATCTTATGAATTGTACGTAAATGTTATTTTTTGAAAAAAAATAAATATTAGTATTATATATGTAAAGTCTATAGAAACTAGATGATTATAAATTTATTATTCATTGTCTGAAAAGATCCAGGGTATTTCGATTTCAGTTTATTACATCGACACACAGTGAATAACAATTTACATGTAAATCTGTCAACCTAAAAACAATTATATAGAAAATTTTAGTAGTTAAAATTTTACTTACATCTCACAGGCATACTTTATATTTTTAATTTAGTGGTAAATGATTTGATCACCTGTTTATATATATTTATATGTCGAACTATTCATAATAATTTACGTAGATAAAAATACATCGATAAAACAGAACGATTATAAATTTAAGCAAAATTAAAATTAACAACTAAGTGGGGATGGGATCCCACCTAAGCAACTTTTTTGGGAATTGTGCAAGTCATCGCTCAACTGATTCTTCTTCCTGAAATTAAACAACGGTAATCTTGTCATTTTCGAATTACTGACAAAAGTGGCAACTCTTCCCTCTTGAGTCTTGACTCTTGAGAACACTGACAACCGTCCCGACTCCGCTGCCGACAATAATTTCTGATTTCTCTCCTCCCCAGAAACTCCCATCGGGAGACGGAGTTCCGACAGTGTCACACCCCGAACCAAGCCATAATTCAGGATGGACAGGCCCACCACGTGTACACACTCTACTGTGCACACGTAAGGCTATAAAACAGTGTCATAGAAACAAATGATCACAAATAAAAATCACATAATAAAGACATTGTTTGTTCATACAACAAAGGACTAGTAAATTATACACATCTCAAAATTTCCAGTCATCATACAAACAAAACAAAAATAATAATGCACAGCGGATAGTGACTATTCCAGCTCGGCTTGGTCTTCTGAAAAGATCTCCTCTGCTAAGTCTTCCAAACCTGAACCTGTTAGAGTTATGTCCTAGGAGCCAATTATTAAATGGCCACTTCTATGGTTTATGTGATTGATGATATTTTATCATTTATTCCTTGATTTATTAATTGACAGATCATTCAGGTTGAGGATCTGAATTGTGGATCTCTGTAGTTCATTTATAATTAAATGACAATAATAAATCTAAAAGGTCCGTAATCTTGATAATTAACAAGGAATATTAATTATCGGATAAGATTAGTATGCAAGTTAAGTGATGATTAAGTTCTACAGATCATAGGTAAGGAGTTGCCAACTTAATTGCATATGTATATGTTGTAGAACATAGTACAGGACGCGACCCAGTGAAATAAATATATGGATTGTGTTATGTGTCATTATTTATTTCATTTGAGTTTGATTCTAAGTTTGAGATGGTTCAGCTTTTCCACATGAGGAT
Source organism: Rhynchospora breviuscula (assembly GCA_027562975.1). Taxonomy (NCBI): domain Eukaryota; kingdom Viridiplantae; phylum Streptophyta; class Magnoliopsida; order Poales; family Cyperaceae; genus Rhynchospora; species Rhynchospora breviuscula. The sequence goes on along the minus strand of CM050400.1, from coordinate 30,418,196 downwards.
AGGTTCAATAAATATCGTCTACCGTTGATTCCTGATAAGGGCTGCTATACGGACTTTATTTATGTTCTCTTGAATTGTGTGGGGAAAAGTTATTCATCAAGAAAACCGTATGTCCCTCATTAATTAACTTAGTGAGCGATGATATCTGTTTGGGCCCCTTGATGGAGATGGACTGTTTGCTAGCAACTGATACAGTCGTCTCTAGATCAAGAAACGTATAATCTGCAAGAGTGACACATTCCTATCTTGGATTATACGATGATATCATGTGACATAAGAATCGGACAAGGAAATACTATTATTTCTTATGCAGGATTGAGATATTGTAGCTGTACACTATTTATGCAAATTGGGAGTCATAACGTGTTGCTAGATACCGCTTATGATTATTAGAATTAAATAGCGATTTAATTCTATGGCCAACGTAGCATAAATCCTCAAAGGGTCACACAAATAGAGTTATAATCACACGGTGCATTATTTATTTATTCGTAATAATGTGTATTACGAAAATATGATAAGTTGATTAATTAATTATATACCGTTGCGAACCGTTATAGTTAATTAAGTCAAATAGGTCATATAGAAATAAATTAATGTATTTTCTAAACCCTATATAATTATTAATTAGTTAATAATTATTTTGGTTCAACACATTTTAATATAATATAGTTATATTAATTAATTGGGCCGCCGTTTAAATGTAAACCGAAAGTCCAATTAAAGAGCAATTGAAGAGGCCTATAATTAATGTAATTAGGGACCCAAATGGTGAGTTTATGTGGCCCATCAAAGCCCATAATGAGGCCGGCCTAGACATGGTGGTAGGTGGGGTGGCAATTGTGTAAATAGATGGAACTATGGTCTAGGGTTTGAGCTCTATATAAGACCCCTCTTGGAGGCTCAAAAAAACCCGATTCTCTCTCCTCTAACCTAGCCGCCACCTCCATCTCTCCTCCCCTATTTGGCCGGCCACCACCACCCTCTCTTCCCCAATTGCTCATGTGTTGAGCCTATATATTCCACCATTGATTAAAGTAATCGATTGCGCGAAGGAGAAAGGGTTTAGCCTTGGCTTTTGAGTCGCTAGCACGATTCTTAAGGCCGTGATTAAGCTCTTGGTGGACTCGAGGCCGAAAGGAGAAGAAGGAAGGGCGGAGCTAGCACGCCATCGCCTCCTACGCATAGGAATCGCCTTCTAGTTGCGATACTAGAAGAGGTACAAATCCCGATTCCTTTCTCTTTGTGTGAATGCTTAAGCACTAGATCTCTTTTGTGCATAATTGTTTGTGGTTAATTAAAGGGAATTAACTATAAAATTAAAAAATTGTGCACTTCCTAACAGTGGTATCAGAGCACATGGTCGTGCTTATGTTATTTTGACACTTATTTAAGAGAAATTAGTTAATTAATGGATTAGTAGAGTTGATGCTATTGCTTGCTGTCTGGAAACAGCAATTTCTGTGTTGTTATGCGTTTTTCGCTATGAAATGTTCTCTGGAAATTTTTTCTGTCAACTAGAAAGTTGTAGATCTGTGGATTGTGGTTCTTTTGGCGTTGGATTCACATTTTTCTGAAATTGTATGGATTTACTGTGAATAAAATGGCAACGGTGCGCAGAACCAGTTTCTGCTTGCACTGTTCTGTTTGAATGGCTTAAAAGATTTATATTTTGAATATAAGTACCAGTGTTCTTTGGCTAGATTTAAAGAGGACTTGAAACACTTTCTGGACATATATAGAATGTTGCATGGTTCAGATTAATTCGTGGTTTTTCAAGTATGAAAAGAAAGATCTCGTCAGATCTGGTTTATTGAGCAAACTGATTGTTCTAATAAACTGTACCAACTGAGAACTCTTTCTGGAAAATTGTTTGAATAGAGTTGTTTATTTTTAAGTTAGGATTCCAGGAAAATTAATTTCATAATTTTTCATGGAAGTTTGGTACCTCAACCAGGTCAAACCTTTTCGGTCGATAGTCTGTTCCTGTACAGATCTAGTCGATTGTTAAGCTTGTAACTTGAATTTCTTAAACAGAACTTAGTGGTTTTCTTTTCATGAATAGTTAGCCAATAGATTAAACAAGTTTTTCTATGTATATTGTATGTATAAAAACTGGATGGAAGGTGATCTTTCAGACCGGATGGTTGAGAAGAAAAACAGAATATCTCAAAACGGTGCGTTCGCGCACTTGTTTCAGATTTGTCTTTTTTGATTCTCTCAGATGGTATATGATCTCTTCCTGAAATTTTGACTGGTATTTACAATCTAGACAAGGAGCTTATATAAATTATTTCATAATTTTTGGAGACCGAAAACTGTGGATTTTGTCGTGTCCCATTAGATACTTTTTTATCAAAGTATTATTTATCTAATTATTCAAACTAGTTGAAAAAGTAATTAGGATACTCCTTGTGCGATCTCCTTTCAGTTTTTGATGATTGAAAAGTTTTCGAAAAGGAATTTAAACAAGTTTGGTTGTTTGAAATTTGAGCATTTATACACGGAAATTGCGAATGGCAAATAATACGCAAAGACACTTGAAAGTCATTAATTATAAACAAATTACACTAGTGGATAGACTTGTGCTAACTTTGTTTTGTAGGAGGATGTGGGTTTAGTATGGCTCATGACTCAATGCCTTGTGGTTTGTAAATTGAATGCATGTGTGATTGTGTGTAATAAGGCCTTTGGTGCCATTAATTAATTTTGATTAATTTTTGTGTAACTTGAGAGGCTTGCATGCCCCTAAGGTTAGGATGGGAATAGAAATTTACACATGTAATTTTGTTCCTTTATTTTATATAGGATTTAGATCCATATAGAATTTAGTGGGAGGGACAAAGGTTAGATTAGTTTTGCTACATGGAGATGCGGCGAAAACTAATGCAAGCGGGAGCCATACAAACCCACAACAATGCTTGAGATGCTTATTATGTGAATGTTTGTGAATGCTATGAATGTCATAGGATAGGTATGGGTGTATGTTTACACGACCACCAAACAAGAGTCACATAATTGTTTGTCCCAAACGATTGAGCCAAATCACTCTCCTTCTCTCTATCCCCTTCACGCCTTATGTTCGGCCATTGATGCATTCCGCCGACGCGGACATCGTGGTCCACCATAGGTAGTCGGGGTGTAAATCGGATTTGCAAGGAGCAAATAGAGAGGAGTTACTTAACAATGGACCCTAATCGGATTGGACATTGGAGTGAAGTTCGCGACGCGAACCAAGAGTCATAAAGTTGTATGATTGGTTAAGGAGAACCTACCTCATTATTAGTTGCTTTGATGTTGTGCCGACGCCGGCATCATCTCAACGAAAGTGGGGGTCTTGGAAATTCATTACTTTTAGGGACTTATATTAAAGTAGTGAAAGTTTTACTTTATTGGAAATTAAAACAAAACATAAACTAATTGACCTTTAATTTGAAAATTGTTGTAGATGTCTTCCTCGTCTTTTTCGCTACGTTCTCTTTTAGAGAAAGAGAAGCTCGCCTTCAACGGTGCCAACTTTCTGGATTGGCACCGGAACCTTAGGCTTGTCCTTAGGTTTGAAAAGAAGGAGTACCTCTTGACCACTCCCGTCCCCGCGGCTCCCAAGTCGGATGCCCCTAAAGCGGATCAGGACGAACATGACAAGCACGTCACGGACGACATGGAGATGTCCGTCTTGATTGTCGCTGTCATGGAGTCGGAACTCCAAAAGGAGTTCATGGATAGTGGTCTAGGAGTGTTTGAAATGGTCTCTCGTCTCTCGAACATGTTCCAAACCAAGGCCCGCACCGAAAGGGCTCGTCTCATCAAGGCCGTCGCCAATACTCGATTGGCGGAGGGTCATGAAGTCGGGCCACACGTCATGAAGATGGCGGGGTTGTTTCGGCAGCTTGAAAGGCTTGATACGCCCTTCCCGTCAGGGGCGATTCAAGACTTTATTCTCAACTCTCTCCCTCACAGTTTCACCGGTTTTGTTGTGAACTACCGGATGAATGGCATGGACAAGTGCATGGATGATCTCCAAAACATACTTGTCGAGACGGAGGAGAGTCTCAAGAAAGAGAAGGGCCCCAAAGATGTTCTTGCGGTGAGTGACAAGAGCAAGAAGAGCAAGAAAAGAAAGACCCGCCGAACTAGAAAGGGCAAAGGCCCGGTGACGCCCCAAGGTCCGGCCAAGGGAGCTCCCGAGGGTTCCAAGAGAAAGAAGAACCCGGCCACTTCCGAGACCGTATGCTATTACTGTAGCAAGACGGGCCATTGGAAGAGGAACTGCCCCAAGTACCTCGCTGACAAGAAGGCGGGAACCGTCCAGCCTTCTACCTCAGGTATATTTGTCATTGAAACCCTTCTCGCTACCTCTAACACAGACTGGATTTTTGACACCGGTTCTTGTGCTCACATTTGTCGAAATGTGCAGGCACTAAAGAGTAGGAGGCGGCTCGAGAAAGGCGAAGTACAACTCCGCGTCGGTAACGGCACGTGCGTCTCCGCTATGGCCGTTGGGAATGTGGATGTAACTTTGCCTTCTGGTTTCATTTTGGAACTCAAAGATGTCTATGTAGTTCCTTGTATCACTCGAAACATTATCTCTATTTCTTGTTTAGACTTGTATGGATTTGGTGTTGTAATAAAGAACAAAAGTTGTACTTTGTTGCGTGATGATGTTTGTTATGGTGTTGCGCATTTATTGAATGGTCTTTATGTGCTTGATTCTAGCGAACATGTTTTGAGTGTTGAACGTGACAGTAGGAAGCGTAAGATTTCACATGAAAGTACGACTCTAATGTGGCATTGCCGCTTAGGTCATATCAACGAGAAACGCATTAAGAGATTGCAAACCGTTGGTCTCTGAGATCAATTCGCTTTCGAGCCAATTGACACATGCGAATCATGTTTGATTGGAAAGATGACCAAAGCGCCTTTTCCTAATAAAGGGATTAGGACAAATGACTTGTTAGATCTCATACATACCGATGTGTGTGGACCTATGAGCATTTGTGCACGAGGAGGTTATTCATACTTCATCACTTTCACCGATGATCATAGTAGATACGGGTATATCTACTTGATGCGGCACAAGTCCGAATCCTTTGAAAAGTTCAAGGAGTTCAAGAATGAAGTTGAGAACCAACTCAATCGAAAGATCAAAGTCTTGCGTTCCGATCGAGGTGGAGAGTACTTGAGCCACGAATTTGGTGATTATCTAAAGGAGTGTGGAATCGTTCCACAACTCACTCCACCGGGAACACCACAATGGAATGGTGTATCCGAGAGGAGGAATCGAACTTTGCTAGACATGGTTCGATCGATGATGAGCCAAACCGACTTGCCTAAATCGTTTTGGGGTTTTGCATTAGAAACCGCAGCTTTTACTTTAAACCGTGTTCCGTCAAAGTCCGTTGAGAAGACGCCTTATGAGTTTTGGTTTGGTAGGAAACCAAACATGCTTTTTCTCAAGATTTGGGGTTGTGAAGCTTATGTAAAAAGGCTAATGAGCGATAAGCTTGGACCCAAATCGGACAAATGTTATTTCGTGGGATACCCTAAGGAAACAAAGGGTTACTACTTCTACAACCGTGTCGAGAACAAGATAGTTGTTGCACGACATGCGGAGTTCTTGGAGAAGGAGTTTCTCACAAGAAGAAGTAGTGGGAGCAACGTGGTGATTGAAGAAATTCAAGAACCGCAACAACAAGAGATGCCTCAAGTAGGAAATCTAGTTGTTCCCAATGTGGTGCCAAATGAGGTGGTAGCCGAACCCATTCCACAAGTTGTTGTGGAAGAAGAGGTTCAAGAGCAAGCTCCCTCAATTGAAGACTCAAACATATCGCGAGTCGATGATGTTGAAGTTGCACCCACACTTGAAGTTCAAGAACTAAGTCCGCAAACCGTTGTGGAACAAGTTCAAGAACCTCAAGCATCTACCCTACGAAAATCGGCAAGGCCAAGTCGTCCACCTATAAGATACTTAGGTTTACACGACGTTCTCGTCATTGCGAATGACGAACCCTTGACCATAAAGGACATGAAGGAAAAATCCGACTCAAAGGAATGGCTCAAAGCCATGGAATCCGAAATGCAATCCATGTATGAGAACAAGGTATGGACCTTAGTTGACCTTCCCGACGGAGTAAAACCCGTTGAGAACAAACGGATCTTTAAGAGAAAGGTTGACATGGATGGCAACTTGACCATTTACAAAGCACGACTAGTTGCGAAAGGTTACAAGCAAGTTCATGGTATTGACTATGAAGAAACTTTCTCGCCAGTCGTCATGTTCAAGTCAATTCGGATCTTGTTAGCAATTGCCGTATTCTACGACTATGAGATATGGCAAATGGATGTCAAAACTGCCTTCCTAAATGGCAACTTGGAAGAGGATGTGTATATGACACAACCCGAGTGTTTTGTGGATCCAAAGAATGCTAACAAGGTGTGCAAGCTTCAAAGGTCCATTTATGGATTGAAGCAAGCATCAAGGAGTTGGAACAAGCGCTTTGATGAAGAGGTCAAGAAGTTGAACTTCATTCAAAGTGAGAAGGAACCTTGTGTTTACAAGAGGATTAGTGGGAGCGTGGTTGTATTTCTTGTCCTATATGTTGATGATATACTCTTGATTGGGAATGATATCCCCGAATTGAATGCAGTCAAGGATTCATTGAAGAAGGTGTTCTCAATGAAAGACTTGGGCGAAGCCGCCTACATCCTAGGAATCAAGATCTATCGAGATAGATCAAGAAGGTTGTTAGGCTTGAGCCAAGATGCATATATTGACAAAGTGTTGGAAAAACACAACATGGCTAGTTCCAAGAAGGGTTACTTGCCTATGTCACATGGCATATTCTTGAGCAAGACTCAATGTCCGACGACTGATGCAGATAGAAAGTACATGAATCAGTTCAAGTATCCATCTGTGGTCGGTTCGATCATGTATGCCATGCTATGCACTCGCCCCGATGTGGCGCATCCGATTAGTGTGACTAGTCGATACCAAGCTAACCCTGGTATGCCACACTGGACCGCAGTCAAGAATATCCTCAAGTATCTCAAGAGAACAAAGGATAGCATCCTCGTGTATGGTGGAGACCAAGAGCTCGTTGTAAGTGGTTACACTGATGCTAGTTTCCAAATCGATCGAGATGATGCGAAGTCACAGTCCGGCTTCGTATATCTGCTCAATGGTGGGGCCGTGAGTTGGAAGAGTTCCAAACAGGATACCACGGCCGATTCCGTCACCGAAGCAGAATACTTAGCGGCGGGTGAAGCAGCGAAAGAAGGCGTTTGGATCAAGGAATTCTTGACCGAGCTGGAGGTGGTTCCAAGCATCTCAGGTCCAGTGGATCTCTACTGCGACAACACAGGAGCCATAGCTCAGTCCAAGGAGCCTAGGTCTCACCAAAAGACCAAGCACATTCTACGACGATTCCATCTCATCCGTCAGTTTGTGAATGACGGGTGGATCAAGGTCAAGAAGGTGGACGGTGCCGCGAACACAGCGGACCCTCTGACAAAGCCTCTGTCTCGAGCCGCACATGAGTTGCACGTTGCATCCATGGGGATTAGGCGAATGCCTGAGTGGCTTTGAGTTGTATCTTTTATCTTTTGAGGCTTTAGTATGAGACATGTATATTTTGGATATTACATTGAGTACTATGCACTGGCTAGAAGTCGCTGTTGATTGACTCTAGGCCAAGTGGGAGATTGTTAGAGTTATGTCCTAGGAGCCAATTATTAAATGGCCACTTCTATGGTTTATGTGATTGATGATATTTTATCATTTATTCCTTGATTTATTAATTGACAGATCATTCAGGTTGAGGATCTGAATTGTGGATCTCTGTAGTTCATTTATAATTAAATGACAATAATAAATCTAAAAGGTCCGTAATCTTGATAATTAACAAGGAATATTAATTATCGGATAAGATTAGTATGCAAGTTAAGTGATGATTAAGTTCTACAGATCATAGGTAAGGAGTTGCCAACTTAATTGCATATGTATATGTTGTAGAACATAGTACAGGACGCGACCCAGTGAAATAAATATATGGATTGTGTTATGTGTCATTATTTATTTCATTTGAGTTTGATTCTAAGTTTGAGATGGTTCAGCTTTTCCACATGAGGATAGGTTCAATAAATATCGTCTACCGTTGATTCCTGATAAGGGCTGCTATACGGACTTTATTTATGTTCTCTTGAATTGTGCGGGGAAAAGTTATTCATCAAGAAAACCGTATGTCCTGTTAGAGATATGTCCTAGAAGCCAATCATTATGGCTACTTCTATAGTTTATGTTATTGGTGATATTTGATCATTTGTTCCTTGATTTATTCATTGACAGTTCATTCAGGTTGAGGATCTGAATTGTGGATCACCGTTGATCATTTATGATTAAATGACAATAATAAATCAAAAGCTGTCCATAGTCTTAATAATTAACATGGAACATTAATTATTATATAAAACTAGTATGCAAGTTAAGTGATGATTAAGTTCTACAAATCATAAGTAAGGAGTTACTAACTTAATTGCATATGTATATGTTATGGAACATAGTACAGGACAAGACCCAATGAAATAAATATATGGATTGTGTTAAGTGTCATTATTTATTTCATATGAGTTTGATTCTAAGTTTGAGATGCTCAGTCTTTCCACATGAGAATAGGTTCTATAAATATCGTCTAACGTTGATTCCTGATAAGGGCTGCTATACGGACTTTATTTATGCTCTCTTGAATTGTGCGGGGAAAGGCTGTTCATCAAGAAAACCGTATGTCCCTCATTAACTAGATTAGTGAGTGATGATATCTGTTTGGGCCCCTTGGTGGAGATGGATCGTTTGCTAGCAACTGATACGATCATCTCTAGATCAAGAAACGTATAGTCTGCAAGAATGACACATTCCTATCTTGGATTATACGATGATATCATGTGACATAAGAATCAGACAAGGAAATACTATTATTTCTTATGCAGGATTGAGATATTGTAGCAGTACACTATTTATGCGAATTGGGAATCATAACGTGTTGCTAGATACCGCTTATGATTATTGGAATTAAATAGCGATTTAATTCCATGGCCAACATAGCATAAATCCTCAAAGGGTCACACAAATAGAGTTATAATCACACGGTGCATTATTTATTTATTCGCAATAAATTGTATTGCGGAAATATGATAAATTGATTAATTAATTATATACCGTTGCGAACCGTTATAATTAATTAAGTCAAATGGATCATATAGAAATAAATTAATGCATTTTCTAAACCCTATATAATTATTAATATGTTAATAATTATTTTGGTTCAACACATTTTAATGTAATATAGTTATATAAATTAATTGGGCTGCCGTTTAATTGTGAACCGATAGCCCGATTAAAGTGCAATTGGAGGGGCCTATAATTAATGGAATTAAAGGCCAATTAAAGCAAATGAATTGAGCCAATAATAGCCCATTCAAGGCCGGCCATAGAGGGGCATTTTTGTCCACAAAATATTAATGGAAGTTATGGCATATGATGTCTATTTATAGGGGTTCAATTTGAGGGAAACCAAAATCGGAAAATAACTTCTCCTTGGCCGAAATTTTGAGAGAAAAATTTCAGAAATTCCTCTCTCAAATTCTCTCTTCTTCTCCACCAATTGCTCATGTGTTGAGCCATCCTCTTCCTCCATTAATTGAGTGAATTAATCGCGCAAGGAAGGAAGGGTTTAGCCTTGGCCTCGAATCGCTAGCACGATTGTTAGGCCGTGATTAAACTCTTGGTGGACTCGAGGCGGCAACCAGCAACTAGGCGGTGAAAAACGCGCACCCCATTAACTCCTACGCAATCGGATCGAGCCTTGCGGTTACGAGTTCGCAAGAGGTAACAATCCGATCCTTTCTCGTTATGTGTTATTGCTTGAACAAGATCCTTCGTGTTGCTTGTTGTTAATTAGGTTAATTAAATTGTTAATTAACATTAAAATTAAAAAACGGGCACTTCCTAACAGTGGTATCAGAGCGCTGGTCGTGCTTGAGTATTTTAATACATAATTAGTTGAGAAAGTGTTAATTAATCAAGTTAATTAGTGATGTGCATGCTTGCTGTCCTGAAAAATCAGTTTTCTGCTTTGTTGCTTGTTTTTCGTAGTGTAATTTTTTCTGGAATTTTTTCTATCTTACTGGAAGATGTAGATCTGTGAGTCATGGTTCTTTTGCCACTGGTTTCACGTTTTTATAAATTGTTATGAATTTCTTGTGATTTAAACGGTAACGGTGCGCAGATCTGGAATTCTGCTGCCTGATTCTGTTGTTTGTGGCTTGGACGGTTTATTTTGGAATATAACTGCCTGTAATCTTTATCTAGGGTTAATCTAGACTTGATACTCTTTCTGGATATGTGTAATTTGTTGCATGTTTCGGTTATTATTCGGTTATTCAAGTATGAAAAGAGAAGAAGTTATCAGATCTGGTTTTTGGAACAAACTGGTTGTTTTGAAAAACTATACTTATTGAGAAACTTTTAAAGAAAAGTATTTAAATGGAATTGTTCTCCTTTAAGCCTGGAATCTGTGAAAATTAATTTTACGGATTTTCATTAAGATTTGATACCTCAACTAAGTGAAACCGTTTTGGTCGACAGTCTGTTTCAGAACAGGGCAGTTAGCATGTTTGCATGATATCTTGTTGATTTTAAATGAAACTAGTTGGTTTTCTCTTGATAGATTAATAGCCTAGTATATAAAGTATTTTTCTATGTAAATTGTTTGCTTGAAAAATATCAAGGGGGTGATCGCACAGGCCGAAAGGTTGAGGCCAAAACAGAATCTTCTCTAACGGCGCTTCGCGCGCTGTCTGGGATTTTGTCTTTTTTGGTTCTCCCTGATGGTAGCTGATCTCTCCTTGAAATTTTTACTGGTAGTTAGACTCTTTGTAAGGATCTCTCTGGATTTATTTCGGATTTTTTGGTGACCGAAAAATATCAGATTTTATCGGGTCCCATATTGTTTATTTTAATTAGTTAAAATATTTTCTAATTAATCAAATGGTTGAAATGTTAATTAGAATACTCCTATAATAACTACCTTTCAGTTATGATTTGTAAGATTAAATTTCAAATGGGTTTGAACAAATGGTTGTTAAGTTGAACCTTCTTTGCATTTGAAAAAACCGAGCAACAAGCATGTACAAAGATTCTAATTAATGAGATTAATTAAGAACAAGTGAACATATATATTGGATATGTGCTAACTCTGTTTTGTAGGAGGATAGTGGGTTTGGTATGGCTCAAGATTCCAATGCCTTGTGTGTTGTAATTGTGAATGCATGTGATTGATTGTATGTAAGGCCTTTGGTGCCACGTTAATAATTAATTTTGATTAATTCTTAATGTAACTTGTGTGGCTTGCATGCCCCTAAGGAATAGGAGGGAATTAGGATTATTTCACATGTATTTATTTCCATTAATTATAGGATAGGATCTATATAATTAGTGGGAGGGCTTGATGTTAGATTAGTCTTGCTTCATGGTGATGCGGCGAAACTAATATGCAAGCAGGAGCCATACAAACCCACAACAATGCTTGAGATGCTTATTATGTGATTGTTTGTGATTGCTATGAAATGTCATAGGATAGGTATGGGTGTATGTTGACACGACCACCAAACAAAGTCGCATAATAGATGTCCCAAATTAAACTTGATTAAGTTGACCGCCCTCCTTCTCTCTATCCCCCTCACGTCGTTTGCCCTCTCATGGCGCGGTCCGCCCAAGCGGACGTCATGGTTGTCACTCGAAAGTCGGGGTACAAATAAATTGATTTGTAAGGAGCAAATAGAGAGAGGTTACTTATCGATGGACCCAACTAGAGTTTGGACATCGGGGCGAAGTTCGCGACGCGAACCAAGAATCATAATTGTATGATTGGTTGGAGAACCTACCTCATCTAGTCATTTTGGGTGACGTGCCATAGCAGGTCCAATTTGACGAAAATGGGGATCTTGGAATTCACTACATTTAGGGACATAATTTAATGTAGTGAAAGTTTTAAATTTATTGGAAATTAAAACAAAAAGCATAAAACTAATTGACCTTAATTTGATGATTGTTGTAGATGTCTTCCTCCTCTTTCTCGCTACGCTCTCTCTTAGAAAAGGAGAAACTCGCTTTCAATGGTGCCAATTACTTGGATTGGCACCGCAACCTTAGGCTTGTCCTTCGGTTTGAGAAGAAGGAGTACCTCCTAACCACTCCGATCCCTTCGGCTCCCAAGACGGATGCCCCGAAGAAGGATCAAGACGACTATGAGAAGCACTTCGGGGACGATATAGAGATATCGGTCTTGATGGTTGCGGTCATGGACGCCGAGCTCCAAAAGGAGTTCATAGATAGTGGTTATGGAGTGTATGAGATGATCACGCGCCTCTCGAACATGTTCCAAACCAAGGCCCGCACCGAAAGGGCCCGTCTCATCAAGGCCGTCGCCAATACTCGATTGGCGGAAGGCCATGAAGTCGGGCCACACGTCATGAAGATGACGGGGTTGTTTCGGCAGCTAGAAAGGCTTGATACGCCCTTCCCGTCGGGGGCGATTCAAGACTTTATTCTCAACTCTCTTCCTCCCAGTTTTACGGGGTTCGTTGTGAACTACCGTATGAACGGCATGGACAAGGAGATGGATGATCTCCAGAACATGCTTGTCGAAACTGAGGAGAGTCTCAAGAAAGAGAGGGGCCACAAAGATGTTCTTGCGGTGAGTGACAAGAGCAAGAAAAAGAAAATGACCCGCAGAAACAAAAAGGGCAAAGGTCCGGTGACACCCCAAGGTTTGACCAAGGGAGCTCCCGTGGGTTCCAAGAGAAAGAAGAACCCGGCCTCTTCCGATACCGTGTGCTACTACTGTAGCAACAAGGGGCATTGGAAGAGAAACTGTCCCAAGTACCTCGCAGATAAGAAGGCGGGAACTGTTCAGCCTTCCTCCTCAGGTATATTTGTCATTGAAACCCTTCTCGCTACCTCTAGCACTGACTGGATATTTGATACTGGTTCATGTGCTCACATTTGTCGAAATGTGCAGGCACTAAAGAGTAGGAGGCGGTTGGAGAAAGGTGAAGTGCAACTCCGCGTCGGTAACGGCACGTGCGTCTCCGCTATGGCCGTTGGGAGCGTAGAGATGACTTTACCTTCTGGTTTTGTTTTGGAACTAAAAGATGTTTATGTAGTTCCTTGTATCACTCGTAACATTATTTCTATTTCTTGTTTGGACATGGATGGTTTTGATGTAGTTATAAAGAACAAGTGTTGTACTTTATTTCGTGATGATGTTTGCTATTGTGTTGCGCATTTATTGAATGGTCTTTATGTGCTTGATACTAGCGAACATATTATGAGTGTTGAACATGACAACAGAAAACGTAAGATTTCACATGAGAATGCAACTTTGATGTGGCATTGCCGCTTAGGTCATATCAACGAGAAACGCATTAAGAGATTACAAACCGTTGGTCTCTTAGATCAATTCGCTTTCGAGCCAATTGACAAATGCGAGTCTTGTTTGATGGGAAAGATGACCAAAGCGCCTTTTCCCAACAAAGGGATTAGGACAAGTGGCTTATTAGATCTTGTACATACCGATGTATGTGGACCTATGAGTATTTGTGCACGTGGAGGTTATTCATACTTCGTCACTTTTACCGATGATCACAGTAGATACGGGTATATCTACTTGATGCGGCACAAGTCCGAGACTTTTGAAAAGTTCAAAGAGTTCAAGAACGAAGTTGAAAACCAACTTAGTCGAAAGATCAAAGTTTTGCGTTCCGATCGAGGTGGTGAGTACTTGAGTCATGAGTTTGGTGATTATCTAAAGGAGTGTGGAATCGTTCCACAACTCACTCCACCGGGAACACCACAATGGAATGGTGTATCCGAAAGGAGGAATCGGACTTTGTTAGACATGGTTCGATCGATGATGAGCCAAGCCGACTTGCCTAAGTCGTTTTGGGGTTACGCATTAGAAACCGCAGCTTTTACACTAAACCGTGTTCCGTCAAAGTCCGTTGAGAAAACGCCCTTTGAGCTTTGGTTTGGTAAGAAACCAAGCATGTCGTTTCTCAAGATTTGGGGTTGCGAAGCTTATGTGAAAAGGCTAATGAGCGATAAGCTTGGACCCAAATCAGACAAATGTCATTTCGTAGGATACCCCAAGGAAACAAAGGGTTACTACTTCTACAACCGCAGCGAGAACAAGATAGTTGTTGCTCGTTATGGTGTGTTCTTGGAGAAAGAGTTTCTCGCAAGAAGAAGTAGTGGGAGCAATGTGGTCATTGAAGAAATTCATGAACCACAACAAGATGTGCCTCAAGTAGGCAATCTAGTGATTCCCAATGTGGTGCCGAATGAGGTTATAGCCGAACCCGTTCCACAAGCCGTTGTGGAAGAGGTTCAAGAGAATGCTCCCTCGAATGAGGACTCGAACATATCGCGAGTCGATAATGTTCAAGGTACTCAATCCTGTGAGGATCAAGAACCTAGTCCACAAGCCGTTGTGGAACAAGTTCAAGAACCTCAAGAACCCCAAGCACCTAACCTACGGAGGTCAACAAGGGAAAGTCGTCCACCCGAACGGTACTTGGGTTTGCACGATGTTCTTGTCATTGCGAATGAAGAACCCTTGACCATTAAAGAAATGATGGAACGTTCCGACTCAAAAGAATGGCTTAAGGCCATGGAATCCGAAATGCAATCCATGTATGACAACAAGGTATGGACCTTAGTTGATCTTCCCGACGGAGTAAAACCCGTAGAGAACAAATGGATCTTTAAAAGAAAGGTCGACATGGATGGCAACTTGACTGTATACAAGGCACGGCTTGTAGCGAAAGGGTATCGCCAAATTCATGGTATTGACTATGAAGAGACCTTCTCGCCCGTTGTCATGTTCAAGTCAATTCGGATTATGTTAGCAATTGCCGCATACTACGATTATGAGATATGGCAAATGGATGTCAAAACTGCCTTCCTAAATGGCAACTTGGAAGAGGATGTGTATATGACACAACCCGAGTGTTTTGTCGATCCAAAGAATGCTAACAAGGTATGCAAGCTTCAAAGGTCCATTTATGGATTGAAGCAAGCATCGAGGAGTTGGAACAAGCGCTTTGATGAAGAGGTCAAGAAGTTGAACTTCATTCAAAGCGAAAAGGAACCTTGTGTTTACAAGAGGATTAGTGGGAGCGTGGTTGTGTTTCTTGTTCTATATGTTGATGATATACTCTTGATCGGGAATAATGTTCCAGAATTGAATGCAGTCAAGGATTCATTGAAGAAGGTGTTCTCAATGAAAGACTTGGGCGAAGCCGCCTACATCCTAGGAATTAAAATCTATAGGGATAGATCTAGAAGGATGTTAGGTTTGTGCCAAGATGCATATATTGACAAGGTGTTGACAAAACACAAGATGGCTAGTTCCAAGAAAGGATACTTGCCTATGTCACATGGTATATACTTGAGTAAGACTCAATGTCCGGTCACCAAGGAAGATAAGGATTACATGACTCAGTTCAAGTATCCTTCTGTCGTTGGTTCGATCATGTATGCCATGCTATGCACTCGCCCCGATGTGGCATATCCGATTAGTGTGACTAGTCGATTCCAAGCCAATCCCGGCGTGCCACACTGGACCGCGGTCAAGAATATCCTCAAGTATCTCAAGAGAACAAAGGATAGCGTACTGGTGTACGGTGGAGACCAAGAGCTCGTTGTAAGTGGTTACACCGATGCTAGTTTCCAAACCGACCGAGATGATTCGAAGTCACAGTCCGGCTTCGTATTTCTGCTTAATGGTGGTGCTGTGACTTGGAAGAGTTCCAAGCAAGATACCATAGCCGATTCCGTCACCGAAGCAGAATACTTAGCGGCTGGTGAAGCTTCGAAAGAGGCCGTATGGATCAAGGAGTTCTTGACCGAGCTAGAGGTGGTTCCAAGCATCTCAAGTCCAGTGGATCTCTACTGCGATAACACGGGAGCCATAGCTCAGTCCAAGGAGCCTAGGTCTCACCAAAAGACCAAGCACATTCTACGACGATTCCATCTCATCCGTCAATTTGTAAGTGACGGATGGATCAAGGTCAAGAAGGTGGACGGTGCCGCGAACACAGCGGACCCTCTGACAAAGCCTCTATCTCGAGCCGCACATGAGTTGCATGTTGCATCCATGGGGATTAGACGCATGCCTGAGTGGCTTTGAGTTGTATCTTTTATTTTGAGGCTTTAGTATGAGACATGTATATATTTTGATATTGCATTGAGTACTATGCACTGGCTAGAAGTCACTTTGATTGACTCTAGGCCAAGTGGGAGATTGTTAGAGATATGTCCTAGAAGCCAATCATTATGGCTACTTCTATAGTTTATGTTATTGGTGATATTTGATCATTTGTTCCTTGATTTATTCATTGACAGTTCATTCAGGTTGAGGATCTGAATTGTGGATCACCGTTGATCATTTATGATTAAATGACAATAATAAATCAAAAGCTGTCCATAGTCTTAATAATTAACATGGAACATTAATTATTATATAAAACTAGTATGCAAGTTAAGTGATGATTAAGTTCTACAAATCATAAGTAAGGAGTTACTAACTTAATTGCATATGTATATGTTATGGAACATAGTACAGGACAAGACCCAATGAAATAAATATATGGATTGTGTTAAGTGTCATTATTTATTTCATATGAGTTTGATTCTAAGTTTGAGATGCTCAGTCTTTCCACATGAGAATAGGTTCTATAAATATCGTCTAACGTTGATTCCTGATAAGGGCTGCTATACGGACTTTATTTATGCTCTCTTGAATTGTGCGGGGAAAGGCTGTTCATCAAGAAAACCGTATGTCCCTCATTAACTAGATTAGTGAGTGATGATATCTGTTTGGGCCCCTTGGTGGAGATGGATCGTTTGCTAGCAACTGATACGATCATCTCTAGATCAAGAAACGTATAGTCTGCAAGAATGACACATTCCTATCTTGGATTATACGATGATATCATGTGACATAAGAATCAGACAAGGAAATACTATTATTTCTTATGCAGGATTGAGATATTGTAGCAGTACACTATTTATGCGAATTGGGAATCATAACGTGTTGCTAGATACCGCTTATGATTATTGGAATTAAATAGCGATTTAATTCCATGGCCAACATAGCATAAATCCTCAAAGGGTCACACAAATAGAGTTATAATCACACGGTGCATTATTTATTTATTCGCAATAAATTGTATTGCGGAAATATGATAAATTGATTAATTAATTATATACCGTTGCGAACCGTTATAATTAATTAAGTCAAATGGATCATATAGAAATAAATTAATGCATTTTCTAAACCCTATATAATTATTAATATGTTAATAATTATTTTGGTTCAACACATTTTAATGTAATATAGTTATATAAATTAATTGGGCTGCCGTTTAATTGTGAACCGATAGCCCGATTAAAGTGCAATTGGAGGGGCCTATAATTAATGGAATTAAAGGCCAATTAAAGCAAATGAATTGAGCCAATAATAGCCCATTCAAGGCCGGCCATAGAGGGGCATTTTTGTCCACAAAATATTAATGGAAGTTATGGCATATGATGTCTATTTATAGGGGTTCAATTTGAGGGAAACCAAAATCGGAAAATAACTTCTCCTTGGCCGAAATTTTGAGAGAAAAATTTCAGAAATTCCTCTCTCAAATTCTCTCTTCTTCTCCACCAATTGCTCATGTGTTGAGCCATCCTCTTCCTCCATTAATTGAGTGAATTAATCGCGCAAGGAAGGAAGGGTTTAGCCTTGGCCTCGAATCGCTAGCACGATTGTTAGGCCGTGATTAAACTCTTGGTGGACTCGAGGCGGCAACCAGCAACTAGGCGGTGAAAAACGCGCACCCCATTAACTCCTACGCAATCGGATCGAGCCTTGCGGTTACGAGTTCGCAAGAGGTAACAATCCGATCCTTTCTCGTTATGTGTTATTGCTTGAACAAGATCCTTCGTGTTGCTTGTTGTTAATTAGGTTAATTAAATTGTTAATTAACATTAAAATTAAAAAACGGGCACTTCCTAACATGTCCCTCATTAATTAACTTAGTGAGCGATGATATCTGTTTGGGCCCCTTGATGGAGATGGACTGTTTGCTAGCAACTGATACAGTCGTCTCTAGATCAAGAAACGTATAATCTGCAAGAGTGACACATTCCTATCTTGGATTATACGATGATATCATGTGACATAAGAATCGGACAAGGAAATACTATTATTTCTTATGCAGGATTGAGATATTGTAGCTGTACACTATTTATGCAAATTGGGAGTCATAACGTGTTGCTAGATACCGCTTATGATTATTAGAATTAAATAGCGATTTAATTCCATGGCCAACGTAGCATAAATCCTCAAAGGGTCACACAAATAGAGTTATAATCACACGGTGCATTATTTATTTATTCGTAATAATGTGTATTACGAAAATATGATAAGTTGATTAATTAATTATATACCGTTGCGAACCGTTATAGTTAATTAAGTCAAATAGGTCATATAGAAATAAATTAATGTATTTTCTAAACCCTATATAATTATTAATTAGTTAATAATTATTTTGGTTCAACACATTTTAATATAATATAGTTATATTAATTAATTGGGCCGCCGTTTAAATGTAAACCGAAAGTCCAATTAAAGAGCAATTGAAGAGGCCTATAATTAATGTAATTAGGGACCCAAATGGTGAGTTTATGTGGCCCATCAAAGCCCATAATGAGGCCGGCCTAGACATGGTGGTAGGTGGGGTGGCAATTGTGTAAATAGATGGAACTATGGTCTAGGGTTTGAGCTCTATATAAGACCCCTCTTGGAGGCTCAAAAAAACCCGATTCTCTCTCCTCTAACCTAGCCGCCACCTCCATCTCTCCTCCCCTATTTGGCCGGCCACCACCACCCTCTCTTCCCCAATTGCTCATGTGTTGAGCCTATATATTCCACCATTGATTAAAGTAATCGATTGCGCGAAGGAGAAAGGGTTTAGCCTTGGCTTTTGAGTCGCTAGCACGATTCTTAAGGCCGTGATTAAGCTCTTGGTGGACTCGAGGCCGAAAGGAGAAGAAGGAAGGGCGGAGCTAGCACGCCATCGCCTCCTACGCATAGGAATCGCCTTCTAGTTGCGATACTAGAAGAGGTACAAATCCCGATTCCTTTCTCTTTGTGTGAATGCTTAAGCACTAGATCCCTTTTGTGCATAATTGTTTGTGGTTAATTAAAGGGAATTAACTATAAAATTAAAAAATTGTGCACTTCCTAACAGAACCTACTCCACAAGCAATTATGTGGGCTGAGTACGCGAATACGCAGTGGTGGTAAAAATCATCCAGTCTTTTTGGGATTAAGTTATTCAAAAGATTAGAACAAGAGTTTATATAGAACCATGCTAATAAATATCATTCTTGTGTCAATAAATGTTTAGCAATATTGTAAGTTTTCAGAACAATTTATATTATAAGTGATGATTGCGTTCGGGTACCGTTGAGGATAATCCCTGGACCACGAGGGTCTACCGAAATAAATTCATCCGTTGGGAATCACCTCGGACCTATTAAGGTCTTCCGTAATGCAATCTAAGTAAAATCATGTCTCATTTAAATATGTGCCTAAGATATCTACCCGCGAGTATGACTCGCCCTAAATGCTCCGGGCCTCAACCATGATCAGTGGTAGAGGTCTGTAATCGCGCGATATCCATGGAGTTCCGTTGAGTAGTACCTTTATTGACACGCCTGGAAAAAGGTACTAACTAGTCCACAATAAAGTACTACATACTAACTACTGTTAAATCTTATTTTGAAAACAGATGCCCGATTATGAAAACATTTATCAATTTTAAAAAGGATCATTTTAAAGAAATCCATAAGAAATTCATAATTCCTTTCTAAAGAATAACAAAGTCTCAAAAAATATCCACACAGGTCATAAAAAGACTACCACTCCTGGAAAAGTTGAGTGCAGAAGTAACTATTCTGTTGGAAGGTCGGTGACGTCCTCACTAGCCTCTACTGTCTCGTACTCGGTGTAGTTGTCTGCAGGTCCTGAGAGGTCTTGTCGCTCACCTGGCGAACGAAACTCACACGTTAAATTAAAATCTATTCTAACGATCTACCCAATTCTGGTTAAAGTGTGCAAAACCATACTTAAATCCTAGACATTTACAAAGGAACTCAGATTATGACTTAAGGAAAGTTGGAATCAGGATTTCCGAAAAGAGATTATGTTTTAAAAATATATTAATTTAAGTAATAACTTTCTAGAAATAATTTGACAGAATTATGCTTGTAACTGGTTGTGCAGAAATGTTTACTTAATAAACATTTTTAGAAATATTTTGCTATAGTGTGTTTCATAAAATTAGTGTGTAAAGATGTTTGGTTTAATAGTGTTATGAATATTTTTAGAATTAATTTGCTAAGATTTGATTTATAAAATCTGTGTGTAGATAGACGTATATGACGAATCCTACAAGTCTTTAACTACAACGATGATAGACGTGTCACATTAGTTTGGTTTGGAAAAATATTTAATTTGTTTAATAAATTTTCTAACAGTGTTTTAATTAAGTATGAAATTATTCTAATTTAAATTCCTAAACTAAACCAACTATATTAATAAAACTTAGACTAGATAATAAAAAAAATAAACTCAGTTTAATTGATTTGGTTTTGGGATCATATATTGTCCGAATATATCATAGTATCTGTAAAGAATTGTTTTACGGACATTTTAATCATCTCCCATTTAAAAGCTTAACAAATCTATTTTCGAATCCGACATAGATATTTCTCAGCCAAAATCTCTTGCCTTAATATTCAAACTATTTATTCAAGCATTCAAATATTTATAGTTTTATTTATCTCAAATCCAACTTCTATAATTTGGTTTAAAACTCCATCAGCCAACAACACAAAATGGGCCACGCACAAATAAATACAGCAAAGCCCACAAGAAATCCACACGGATCCAACCAGAGGAACAAGCCCAGAAAGGAAACAGTCTTGACGCCCTAGAGAAAAATATACAAGCCCACACGGAATAGAACACAGGGATCCAAACGGATCCGGATAGAGATGGGTTCCGGGGATCAAATCCGAAACCTAAACCAGAAAATACAATCTGATCCAACAAGCACTGAACTTTTATACTAAAAACCTTGAATCAAATTTATTTACTTAAAACTTTACTTAATAGACTCTAATAACAGTATTAATTCTAAACAGATCCTAAAGTAGTTCAAAAATATTTACAATTTAGTCCCTGGCAGTAAAAATATTTCACAAAAGGGTCCCTGGACTTAACAGATCACGTACCAGACTGGTACAAGGCCTGACCCAGCCCTGTACCTGTACCAGAGACATCAAACAACATCACACAAGCCTCAGAAAGACCTCACAAATCAAGTCATAAGCTTTAACACCAACATCAACAGCAACACAAATACAAGTCTAACAAACACATTTAAAGCCTAAATAACTCACAACAACACAAGAATAGATATTTGAAGGTTATAAGCTACTAAACAGGTCAGATCAAGCATTACTCTTTAACAACAACTTCAACAGATCAGACAACAAGCACATATTCGATTTGAGACATCTCACACAAAACAGATCAAAGACGAGCATCAAACACAGAATCAGTTTGATATGCCAAACAAACAGATCAGGCATTCACAACAACACACATTCAAATTGAGGCTTCAAACATCAACACAAAGCCTCAGTCAAGCATACAAGCAAGCTAACAGAATCAAAGAAGTGAAGGAGAGAGGAGTTACCAAACCGAGAGAAGGGTAGGAAGCAAATGGTTCAGCACAGCACACCACCTCGCCTCACCGTCAGCGCCACCACCACCTAGCCTCGTCAATCGCCGCCGTCTCCACTCCAGTCCAACAGCCTCCACCTCTCTTTCTCTCTTCCTTTCTCTTTTCTGTTCTTATCTTTGAAATGGGGTCTGAGCTGAGAGAAAGGAGAGGGATGGCTTAAATGGAATGGGAATGGAGAGGAGGGGTCGAGCTGCTGAGGTGGCAAAGAGAGAGAGGGCAGAGGGACGGTGCTAAGGTTTGGGTCAAACAATAGGGGTGCCAGGTGTCGTGCTTCCATTAGGTTTGGGGAAGCTGTGAGCGGAAATCCATGATTTTAAAGGACTGCTGTGGGGTTCGAGTGATTTGAGGAGAGGAGAGGGGATGAGGTCGAGCGCTGATAGGAGGGACAGAGAGGGCCAACTGTTAGGGGAGGGAGCCACTCCAATCGATGAGAGGAGGCGAGATTGTGGTCGGATCAGAGGAGACAGACAGAGGAGAGGAGGTGGGGTCGAGAGCTTCTGTCAGAGGCGAGAGAGAGGAGGGAACGGCTTGGGGAGAGGGAATCGTATCATCTGCCAACCTCTCAAAGGTTGGCAGAGTGCCAACCTTTTCTCTGAACGGTTGGATTATGATCCAATGGACGCGCACAGAGAAAGGAGAAAAACGCTCTCTCGACCTCTGCCCAGAGCTGCCCGTATTTTCACGTGCTTCGTCTCTTCTGTACAGTCGAAAGAAAAAGAAAGAAAGAAAGAAAGACAGATGAGAGAGACGGGTTCATTTATTTTGTTAACGGGTTCGTATATTGACGGGTCTAGATCCGATAGCGATACAGGCCATCGCAACTCTTAAAGAGGAGCTCTTTAGCATCGTGGTGGAGAGAGGAATCCCGTGGCGGGCTAGTTTGGATTGCGTCAATCTGGGTTGGCGGGAACACCAAGTGATGGTATGGTGATACACGACAGTTGTCGGTTGGTACTGATGTCACTTAGAGGAATGCAATTATACCAGAAAAAAGGGTCTTAATTTGGCATCACGAGAGTGTCTATTGGTCCAATTTGTTTAATTTTTGTGAAATGGCAAAGTATAGGATCTATGTCAGTGGTACAAAGGAGGAGTTTGGTCGAATATAGTTTGAGCTTTAAGATCATGCTTGGCCTCAGTGCACATTACTTATTAAAGACTTTGTTATTTAACTCATTTATGTATGACTCTTGCGCAACATAATCACTCACTGATTATTGGTAAAGATGGCATGCATAAAGGATGCTGCTATATCATACCATGCTATGGATGCTTAGATTGGTTGTTATGGATATGTGCTTTGTAATTTTTAAACGTTTGTGCTATGTACCATTGTATTTGCCATGGAGTCTATCAGAGCTTGTACATGGTTCATAGCCTTCTTTATTACTGAAATGATTGAAATATTTGACAAAGAATGATTAAACTATTAACTATTGGACAATTACTGCGCACGCTTTTCCTTTTATATAATTTTATTGGTCCTGATAAAAATTTTAACTATGTTATTTTCTCAAAAAAAAAATGTAAGATCATTGTTTCAGTAGCTGATACAGAGGAGATTTCTCTGAAAGTTAGCTTTATCAGAACTGATTTCTCTGTACCAGTAGCTGGTATAGAGGCTGTACCAACCTACGTGATTTCTCTGTACTAGAATACAATGCGTATTTGCACATAAACCTAAAAAAAAAAAGAAATTACTAAGACATGCAACATCCAAGGTGTATTTCCATTACCAAAATACAAAGCATATTTCCATTACCAATTGGTGTACCTGCACATGTGCATCTGTGCCTTGCGATACTTGTGCATTTCTCTAGACAAACAGGTCAAAAAACAACAAATTGATTTGCCTCCAGTGAGCATGTCTCTGGGCAAACATTTCTCTGGACAAACATATAGTGAGCACAATTTGTGCACATAAACACAAAAAAAAAAAAATTGCTAATAGAGGATATACTCGGATTTCTTTCAACTGAATTCTTTCATTTACAAAAATGCTGCCATATATTCTAGCTTTCATTTACAAAATGCTGTCAAATACTTCCAACTATAGTTCGGTGCTATTTCTTTCATTTACAAAATATTGCCAAAATAAAGTAATTCCTTGTAAACTTGTCTAGTCTTGGGAAATATGTAGATGGCTGCAAAAAATAAAATACATTAGACACAACTTGATCAGCACAGAGACACAATTAATCAACTTACTGCATGCGTGAGAAATCAAATGCATGAGATTTATAATTACTATACGAGAAACGCCCCTGGTTCTTCTCTTGACATATAGCTTAGAGAAATAATGACTGGCTCTTTGGCTCTTAATAGAAGCAAGAAAAAAAAGACCTACTAGTTCTTTGACTGGTTCTTTGGCTCTTAACAGAAGCAAGAAAAAAGAGAATTACTAGTTCTTTGACTGGTTCTTTGGCTCTTAACAGATCCACATCCATCTTCAAAATAAAAGAACTTAACAAATGTACAGTGCTTTATTTTCAATGTTAACTTACCTTTCTTTATTGAATGCTAATGTACAGTGCCTTATTAAATTGAAAATAAAATAACATAGTGCAGTATTCAAGAATGTGATGTCGTGGCAGCATATAACACATAGCATATGGTTCACACTGGTATATGATAGAATGTGAGTGACAAACTGTTAATTGTTCTTTTAGGCACCAAAGGCTATTCTTCTAATGGTCAATTTCCCTTACCAGTTTCCTCGTCTTTCACTGTTTATTTACTCGTAAAAATTACATGATTTGAATTTAATAATGATGAAACCATATATGGTTAATGCTTGTAATACAATTAGGCAGATACTTGTATGTGAATTGGAACCAAATACTATTCAGTCATAGATATTGTAGTTTACTGTCACAATTGTTAAACCATTAGCATAGCAAGGCCATAGGAATCAAATACTGACCTTTAGTTGTGTCTCTATTGTAAGTACCCATTTGTTCTATATGTTCAGTCTTTAGCCTGAAATCGTTGTTCAGTATGTAAGCATAGAGTTTTAACAATTATTAAAGAATTGAACCCATTAACTTCTATCTTGCCTAAAAAAGCATGAAATCTTAACAATCGTTGTTCAATGTGTTCGGTCATAGCTTGAAAGTTGAAACCCTAAATAATCCTGAATTGAACCCATTAACCAAAGAATTATTAAAGAGTTTTAACAAACAGATGCTAATCGTTGTTCAATCATGCCCAGTACATTTACTTTATCTGAAGAACGGAGAAAGACTGGGCATGAGAAATACCTGGAGATGCGAAGGGCGGAGAGATTGGTTGAGCAAAAGTCTGTTCGAGGGATTGGATGCGGAGGGAGAGATTACCTTGCGGAGAGATGGATTTTTTTTACCGAGGCGGAGAGTCTTTGGCGGAAATTCGAGTGAAAATCGGAGATTTTTTTTCTCGATTTCAGATGGAAAACAAGGAAGAGGGCAGTCGGGCAGGGTGATTTCAGCGTATTATCTCATTCATTTGTGCGCGCCGTTGGATCATAATCCAACCGTTCAAATAAGAGGTTGGCACTCTGCCAACCTTAACTTTTTAAAGGTTGGCAGAGGATACGATTCCTGGGGAGAGAGCCAGGGATGGGGTCGAGTGATTTATCCGATTGGTGAAACGAGAAAGGAGAAGCGGAAAAGAGGGAAACGGGTGGAGGAATGACCCGTCTTGGAGAAAAAGGAAATGGATCGGACGGTTGTGATAAATCAGAAGAATCAAATTCTCATCTAACGGTCTAGATCAAGAGAATTTTAGTAAATTGAATTGATCAGCAGTATAAATCGGATTTTGACACAATTTCAGCTCATAATAATTTTGTAAAATAGTTATTTGAATTTCTATAATAGTGTAAAATAGACATTTGATTGAATAGTTTTTCAGAAAATTTTGTACATGGCCGAAATTTAATTTTCATATCAGATTCGAAACGAAATTAGCTTCTAAGTTAATAAATGAGAGTTGATAATCCGCTAATTAACTGAGTGTGATTTTCATCAACATTATTTATATTTATTTGTTTGCTTGAATTTTTATTAGACTTCAAAATTTGATTTTCATTTTGTAACTGTTAATTAATGATTTCTGAGAATTTCTCTGTTAAGTTTAGATCAGTTATTATTTCATTTTAATTTTAATTAGTTTAACTCTTAAATATTACCTTTGAAATTAAATTGTACTTTCTAATTTTACGGGTTTTTACAGACAGAGCAGCGCAGCATCGTCTTCTTTGATTCCACTCCGACGGAACCCGGCCCCGCCAAAAAAACTCCCCTCGCCACGCCACCTGTCGCACTAAATCCTCTTGAATAAAAAATAAAAAAAAATACTCTCGTGAGCCCGGTCCACCACCTACTCATCACCAACTTTTTTTAAAATGATGTCTGGGGCCTAAGTGCAGAAAAGTATTATGAGCCTATAAACTTTAGTTTGGGTGGCATGCGATGGTAAACGACGGATTGACTCCACTAAAGTCGAGTCGTCGACTCATCCCTTTTCTTCTACCGTTTATATCTTCTGTTATATCTTTTACGAACAACATTTCCTGTTTCGAAACGTGACCCGTTCGATCTAACGTGAACGGGAAAGATCGGGTCCCTATTCAAATAACATTGCATTGCTATCATGGCGCGAAAAACAGATAAAAATATGTTCCCAAAAAAAGAAAAGAAGAATGGAGGGACCATCTCGTACTTATCTCTTCCTTCAATTATTGCCTTTGATGTTTAAACTTTAAAACAACTAAAAGGTTGTCAGTGTTACACAAGAGGGAAGCCTAGTTTTGATGGCAGCACAGAGTAATGCAGATAAGGTGTTTGTTGCTTTGCCTGAGACATATGAGGACGGGTTGCCCGTTTTGTCTTGGGTTTTTAGTTATTTTCTCTGTGATACAACAAAAATTATCATCACTCATGTCATGCCTTCACCTTTCAAAGGTTTGGATTCTAGCCCCTATGCTCTCCTGAGTGGAGCTTATATTTAGTTTAATAAGATTGTTCTTAATGGCTTTAGTTTTTTCCCATTGCAACATTGGTAAAGAATCTAAATTATTAATTAAACGATTCCATGTAGAGACATTTCATTTGAAGTAGGCAAATCGGAGATTCAATTTTTTTTTTTTTTCCCATTTTGAGAAAAGCTAGGCAGAGACTACCTAGTACAGAGATTCAAATTGTTGGTTACTGCTATTTCTGATTATGTATATATGGATGTAAGATTGTAATACAGAGTAAACCACTCATCACTGCCAATTCTGACTGTTTACAAACTCTTTGAAACAGGATTGTTTGACCCTAGGCCTAGGTTGATTGAGAATGAAAGAAAGAGTTTGGTTCTGGACAAATACCTTTCCCACTGTGCTATTTACAAGGTGCACATTACATCTTTACTTCTTCCTTGACTTTTATTTTCATATCTTCTATCAGAGACATTTGATAAGCAGGAAAACAATTGATAAATTATATTGTTTCTTTTTAATTTCACAGTTTCAAGCTGAGAAATTGGTCCACATAGCAGAAGATGTTGCTGAAGGAATCCTCGAAGTCATTGCACAATATGGAACTAAGAATCTTGTCATGAGATCAGCTGCAAACAGGTACTGACGCAAAATAATAGGTATGCCTTGACTAATAAACAAGATGTAATGTAGGTAGTATTGAGATTGACCAAAAAGAAAATTCTACATTAGAAATGCTGACTAAAATTTCAGTGATATGACGGATCTGGCATCTGAGACAGCAAACAATGTGATGCGAGAGGCTAATCTGTCATGCAAGCTTTGGTTTGTCTCTGATGGGAACCTTATCTTCACTAGGTAGTTATTAGCATTTGGAAGTCCAACATTTTAAATATCATTCTGTTCTTTAATGTCATAAATATGTACAATTCAATAAACATGCTCAATTAGCTTCCAGCTCTCAGGATATTAGAATATACACAGATCTAGGTTACTTGTCTCATGTGTCATCAATCCCTTTAACCTCAAAACGAGGTCTAAATCATCAATAAGAACTAGTTTAAGTTCTAAATGTAGGTACTCCCACCCTCGCCTTTCCCCTCCAAAAATAATAAAGAAAAGCACCACAACCAGCAGCAAACAAAGAAAAAGAGAAAATTGAGGAGTCCAACACAAAATTCAAATTATCAGAGCGTATAAGCGACTCTGGTTGCATCAAGTATTGATCAGTATGTAGAAAACTACAAATATATGGGACACAGCTTATTAGTTTTGTCATTCATATAGTTGTTGTTATATTTTCAGTCTGCTTCTGCACTTTATGCTATTTTTCAAACTGAATTTGTTCTGCAATGAATATTAAATGATTTTATTATAGGGAGGTGCACTCTGATAGGTTGACACCAGCTCCAACATCTTCAGAGAGGTCCCAATCGAATGGACATTCAACTGAGGTGCCATTGAGCACATCTGGCAGATTAAACAGTGAGTCCACAGCAAGAGAGGTGATTCCTTCAGTTTTTTGGTTTATATGTCTCATTTTCAGAATTTTTGTGGTTCACGGGGGGTTTTACCTCTTCATGCTAACTATGACAGAATTCTAAGACTTTAACGTGGGACTGTGGGACAGTTTTTTTTTTTTATTCTGTTATGATATGAATATTAAAGAGTAGACAATAAGATCACAATCATGTTGCCAAACTTGGGTTTGTAACTGACCATTGAATTAATTGAAAATTTTGAGGCTTTTTTATGCTCCTTGCAAAACATTTTCATTATGTTGATAGAGGTTACCTTTGCTAGGGTGATGTTGATCTAGATAGTTCATTAACCGACATGCTTCATGCGGCATCTGTAGAAGTTGACAACTTTGAAAAGATGGCTGAAGAAATTTTCGGGGTCCAGAAGAGAGTGGCCCTCCTAGTAGTAATAACTAAAACATTTTACTTAATATCACTTCTATAAGAAAAAACTTTTACAGTAGAAATGCATGTTTCCCATTGATGTATATTACAACCTAATATAACACTCAATTATTAATGGTAATGCATCTCAAGTGAAAGGTCGCAGGTTCGAAACCCGACTGGGGGGGTCTTCATAGACATTTAATTTAAAAATAAGTTGTGAGCCTTGACCCCCAATTTATCTTAAAAAAAACACTCAATTATTAATGCAGACCAAGCTAGCTAAGAAGTTGGAGCGAAAAGAACAAGAAGTAAGAGAAACTCAAGGAAATTCTACAGAGGGAAAAGCAAGAAAAGGATCAATTGATACGACAAATTGAAGAGATTGAGCATGAGGAAAGCAAAGAAATTGAACAACTCATGGTAGAGAATGACATCCTCAGAAGCCAAAGAGACGAATATTTCAACCAGATTCAAGTGGCAAATGAGAAAAGGCTCGCATTAGAAAAGCAAGTTTCTGATTTTGAACTCGTCGTCAAGGATTTGAAAGTCATTTCCACATCAGCCGGGGATCACATTGAATCTTTACAAGCTGATTATTACAATCTGCAACAGGAAAGGGATAATTTGGTAAGAAAAACTGAAGAGCTGCGCATACAAAGAGAAAATATGCCCTCCAGCTCCTCTACATCATTGAATTCTGAGTTCTCCTTGGAAGAACTGCAGCAAGCAACTCAGAATTTTAGTGAATCATTTAAGATTGGAGAAGGAGGATTTGGATCTGTTTACAAAGGTTCTCTTCGTCAAAGCATGGTAGCAATTAAGTTGTTGCATTCTGAGAGCTTACAAGGCTCATCACAGTTCCAACAAGAGGTAAATTTTCTATACGGAATTCGAAACAAAGGTTCAGGTAGAGGAGAGTATGGCTGAACAAACTGCTACACCTAAGTTCAGTAAAGTACATTGGAGGTATTCTGGGTAGCATCTACCTTGCGCATCCTTGATATAGCCTGATTTTGTTTTGACTTTAAATTAAATTATAAACTTGATGATATTGGTTTAAATCTTTTTTTTCAATTACAGATTACTATCCTCACTAATGTAAGGCACCCAAACCTAGTTACCCTCATAGGAGCTTGCTCTGAAGTATCAGCACTTGTCTATGAGTACTTATCTAATGGAAGCCTCGAGGACCGTATAACCTGTGCCAACAACACCCCACCTCTGACATGGCAGGCACGCACCCGCATCATCGGTGAGATCTGCCTTGCTCTTATTTTCCTCCACTCAAACAAACCGCAACTCGTAGTCCATGGAGATCTGAAGCCGGAAAACATTCTCCTTGACACCAATTTGGTAAGTAAGCTCGGTGACTTCGGCATTTCTCGCCTCCTGAAACAACCGGACACTAATGCCACCGCTTGCTTCCAAACAACCCTTCCAGCTGGAACATTTTCATACATGGACCCTGAGTATTTGTCAACTGGAGTTCTGACGCCAAAATCAGACATCTACTCCTTCGGCATCATAATACTTCGTCTCCTGACTGGAAAGCCTCCATTGAATATAGCAGGACAAGTACAAGATGCAATCAGAAATGGGATCCTTTTATCAGTAATTGATGAGTCTGCTGGGTCATGGCCTTATGAGCAGGCTAAAGAGTTGGCAAAGATAGCCCTCAGATGCAAGGAGTTGTCTAGAAGCCGGCGGCCCGATCTCATCACTGAGGTCTGGGCAGTAGTTAAACCATTGATGAAGGCTGCTTCTGCTTATGTGGAACCACAGGCTCCTGGGTCACAGCTTGAAGAAGGGTGGATACCATCACACTTCATTTGTCCAATTCTTCAGGTACTTGTTTTGAAATAATTTAAACGGCTTTTACATTATGGAAGCCGTTGTTCAATAATATAGATTACGTAATTGCATAACATTTGCTATATATTTTTTTCAGGATGTAATGCAGGATCCTTGTATCGCGGCAGATGGGTTCACATATGAAGCTGATGCAATAAGACAATGGCTCAGTGGTGGGCACAATACGTCCCCAATGACCAACTTGCCACTTCACCATTGCATTCTGATTCCAAATCTTGTGCTTCGTTCTGCCATTCAAGAATGGCTTCAGCAGCACCCACAAACTTAATTTATCATACGATTCTAAGTGACTGAACTACTGAAGTTTATATATGTTGTCTCCTCTTTCTATATTTGTCATCTCTTTAGCTGTTGATATGCCTTATCTATATCTGAAACTTGAACAAGTGTTTGAGTTGCAATGCTAGTAAGCACACTAAGCAGAGCCCCCTTTATAAGTATTTTATTTCTTTTGCCTAGTGATTTATTTTCATTCAATTTAGTTGAGTCGAGAAAAAATTTAATTTGCAGTAAATATGTTGGAATCTTTCCCAGTTTCAATTGACCTCGTGCAATATTTGGTTGCGATCAAATGGTAAGATTTTCTACTAGTTAGACATATCCAAATATTTTTTATGTTAAAATTGTCATAAATGAAGTTTCAATTTAAACTCCAATGTAAGAGACATGATTTGTATCATACATATAATGATCAGGTCTGATGGACTATTATTTTAACAATTTGAATTTTCTAAATGAAAAAATATAATAATCCTTAAAATATTGTTTAATTATTATTCAAATAAAATACTTCTGCAAAAAAACAAATCAATAAAAAAATTAAATAATAATAAAACATATAATAGTCGCTTACAAAATTCAGCCGTCTCACGACCGCTTTGAAGCATGGCACATCTCTTCTACGTTATCAGTCTGATAACGAAACTTGCACTTGTTTAAACTCAGATGCACTAGTTGTACATTAATATGTCACGCTGCCTTTCGTTGTTTTAAGTTGCTGTTTTCGATGGACATATGAGGGTATACTGATTTTAAATTTATGGCTTAAGTAAAAATTTTGTGAGCATTTTCGTCGAAATGAAAATTATAATAATGAAATACTTGTATAATTTAATCATTATTAATTGATACATTCAGTTTTTCTTAGGTTATTGCGATTTTAGTTCATTATATCGACACACAGTTAATAACAATTTACATGTAAATCTGTCAACCTAAAAACAATTATATAGAAAATTTTTGTAGTTAAAATTTTACTTACATGTTACATCTCACACATTATATTTTAATCTAGAAAATATAAATCCTGATACAACGATACTATTTTAATCTAGAAAATATGTGAACCTAGCCACAGGCATACTTTATTATTTTCAATTTCGTGCTAAATGATTTGATCACCTGTTTATATTTATATATGTCGAACTATTTATAATAATTTGCGTAGATAAAAATACATCGATAAATCAGAACGATTACAAATTTAAGCAAAATAAAAATTAACAACTAAGCTGCCCTAATTTTTTTTTTTTGGGAAAGATAAATGAGTGGAGCCTCATCAAAGCTGCCATAATTTTTTTTTTTTTTAGAGTCGGGTGGCAATCACCACGCCGCTGGCAACAATTAATCTCTACTTACTTATAAATGCACCCACAGAAAGGTCATAATAAAATCACCACTAGAGGTTAAATATGTGTTAACATCAATTTTAAACTATTGATCTGTACAATTTGATATGATGTGCGGTTTAGATTTGTATTTCTAACATACTCGATACTCGATGCGAGTTCGAAGCCAGCTTCCGCAAATTTTTTTTTGGACATTTGTTAACCTAGACCGTTTTATTTTTTCCGCCGCTCCCTAAAAAATTTCACAGAAATCGCCGTACTCTCCCTCTCCTCTCCCTTGGGAATTGCTCATGACACGCCTCTCCCCTGGGAATTACTCTCCCTCCCAATCCCCTCCCCTTTCCCTTATTTTTTTGCGTCGACGAGCACTCTTCCACCTGTCTCTCTCCGTACTCGACCAAGCGCCGCGCTACTCCTAGCCGGACCTTGCTTCGCTCGCCGCACCGCTTCTCCGCCAGTCCGCCTCGACGCATCTCGCGTCGATAATCCTTTCTTCTCAGATCTCGACTAAACCCTTGCTAAGGCTACAATCGGAACAACGAAAGGCCTCATGAAGAACAGTTGTCTTTGGATTCTTCTTCTCCGGTCCAGAAGCCCCCGAAGAAGGTATCTACTCTTCTCATTTAGACCTATTTTCTTTTATTTTGGGATCGTTCTTACCTGGTGCTACCCATGGCCTATCGAGCGCAAGAAATATTACGAAAGAGAAACTTCCTTACAAAACAATTTGTGTTTCTCTCCGAACAATTATTTTTGTGTTGATTATTTATAAATTATATCATTTTGTTGGCAGGTTATTGCATTTGTTTGGAGATCGTTTTGATTCTTTGTGTATTGAAAAATAATTCTTCTGGCCATCAGGTTTTTATTCCTTTTGTTAATTTAACATTAAATTATAGATTGAGTGCTTTCTTTGTGTATTGAGTGCTTTCTTTGTGTAGTCGACAGATTTCTGAACTTTATAATGTTATTGTTAGTACTTATTTTCTTATTTGTTTTTTTTTTTTTTTTTTGCAGAGAAGAAATAAGAATTGAAGGAACATGGCCTGATTTTGGTTATCATATCGTACGCTCTATCAACAGAAGATAAGGAATTTTATTTTTCAGGTGTGCATTTCAGTATTATTTTTATATTATTTGCTTTCAAATCCTAGAGATTTCTATGATATACAGCCATTTATTTTGAATGGCATATACTGTCTAGGATTCCAGATTGAGAAATTGCTCCAATGTACCGAGGCAATTAGGCATGACTATCCTGATAAAGATTGGTTGCGTCTCACTACTCTTATCCACGGTAATTTAATTAATTATTTAACTAATTGTACCTAATTAATTTGGCATCTCTAGATTTTAATAAAATGCTAAATTTCGTTATAGAAATGCGTTATAGAAATGATATATTTTAGGAATGATAAAGCTACTGAGCACATAACACTTGAAGAAATGCACGTCCTAGAAAGGAACTTAGAGGTTTGAATGTACAAATTTCGCTCTATTAAGGTAATTAATCAACTTGGTCCTATCTTTTTTTCTTGTCTCAATTTGAAAGGTATACCTACAATTTACTTATTAATGTATTTTAGCTTCAATCATACTTAAATTAGGTAGTGATTGGTCAAAAAGCAAGTCATTTTCTCTGAAAGTTTAGTGTCCATTATTCTAAGAAAATAAGTAACCAATAATACAGACATTGACCCTCCTTACAATAAATGTCGTTCTTTATGGGAAATGCTTTTAGAATAGAGCAAATATATAGAGTTTTGCTATGGTGAGTTGCAACTCACCAAAGGGTCGGTGAGTTGCGATCAAAACTGTAAGATATAGTTCAAAATGACCAATCCAAACCATCCAATATGATCTCCCTATTAAAATCTCCATGCTGACCAAATTTTATATTTTTTTTAGTTTTTGAAGTATTTTTTTCGGATTTTTAAAAACTGCTGTTTTTGAACGGTTCAGAACTAATTAGATTAACGATTTTCTAAAATTTCAAAAAAATACTTAAAAATTTCGAAAAATTGTAAAATTTGGTCTGCATGGAGATTTTAATAGGGAGATCATATTAGACGGTTTGGATCGGTCGTTTTGAACTATATTTAGGAGTTTTGGTCGTAACTCACCGACCCTTTGGTGAGTTGCAACTCACCATAGCAAAACTCCAAATATATATATATCTTTCCCAAAACAATCTTCCTTTTTACTCGGTATACAATCGTCTCAGGATAATCTTTACAGAATATATGTACGTATTCGTTATTTCCTATTTTTCTCAATATGAGACAAGGAAATATTTCCCTTCTATAAATGCAGTTACATTGGGAATTTTGGAAATATTTGTAGGGAGAAAAATGTCCTATAACGCAGATCCTTCTATCCCATGTAATTCCCTTCTATAAACGCAGATCCTTCTATCCCATGTAATTCCCTTCTATAAACGCAGATCTTTCCTTTTTTTTTATGAAAGGAAAAAAGTTTTGCAGAATCCCAAATAAGCGTAGTTTGATACATGGCATAAGTTCTGAATATCAAATTTCTTAAAGATACAAATTATGAGCTATATTTCTCATTAGCAGCTGTCACTAATGCAATTAAAGAAATGGATTTTTTATGTGATGTCAAACTTTTTATCAATTTTCACGTTCTTTTCTTTTTCTTTTTGCTACTTTTTTTTTTTTTTTTTTACAGTATATCAATCATAATTGTTGTGGCTAACTGTGCCTAGGACATCACAATTATGTACCAGCTGGTATGAAGCAACATTTTTTCGACTGAAATTGTGAACATGTATTAATATACTACTTATTTTTCAGGATACCACTCTTTGGTGAATTTACATGTCAATGTTCTTTGATTTGAGACTTCAATTGTTGTACCACATGGAGAAGTGTCGCTTGGGAAGCACTTTTGGTATTTTTCAGATGGCATTTTTTTCTTTTTATTGTTTCTTAAATTATTTCCTACCTGTAATGAGGATTAGTGTGGTAATACTTTATGAAAATAGTATAAATTACTCCAGGCGACATTATTGGATAGAAAAAATATAGTATAAATTACTCCAGGCGACATTATTGGATAGAAAAAATATATATATGGGTGCTATGTACGAGTTACTTTGTAAAGATCATGGCATTGTGAACATAAAATTGTCACAAAAATTTAATTGGTTTTTCTGTTATGCAGTGTGAACGTAAATTATGCAGTATATAATTTTCCTGTTATTTAATTTTCAATTATTTAGTCTTTATTTTTGTTTATTTATCTTATTGGTTTAATTATTTCCTTTTGTTTCCTTCATTTCAGTTTATTGTTATGTGGTATCATGAAAATATTTTTACAATTGAGAATATGGGTGTTTAACAAAGAGGATGAGAGTATACACAATAATAATTTTAATTAATTGAATCAAAACAAACTCATGCACAATAATGTTATTAATTACTATCTGTTGCGTGTCATAACAAAGAAACATACAATATTGTAATTAACATATTTATTTAAATACTAGTATATATGCACACCTAATGTGTAATTAACATACATGCCCATCCAATGTTAAATATTGTTTTGCCCACACATTGGGTGGGCATATATGCTAGTATATTAAAACCAATGTTTTAAAAACCGAACCGGCTATCAAACCGGTAGAGCTATCGGGTCGATGGTCTAACCGGTTCACAAAAGTCCATATAGCCTAGCGGATAGAGCATGTGGTTGTTACCTTGGAAAACTCAGGTTCGATTCTTGGTTTGCTCCTTTATTTTTCACAATTTCTTCAAAAACACAGAACCAAAGACAAAAAAACAGGTTGAAAAAAATAAATCGGGAGGTCCGGTTCACCGGTTCTATTAAAAACCGGACCGGCCGGTTCGTTGTGGGTCGCAAACAAGCAAAAACCGGCTCAGTTTGGCCCGGACTAGGGTCCGGTTCGCGGTTGAACCGGTCGAACCGGCCAGTCCGATCCGGTTTTCAAAACATTAATTAAAACATTATGTTTGGCAATTCATGAACTAGAACAAACTTTAGTTCCATGAATTTGTGGAAACTAGAAATAAGCCTTTGTTCTTTATTCTTGTTTTGTTTGGATTTGTGAGAACTAGGAACAAGGACCGAAGTTGCCAAACACACCAATATATATATTGGTATTTACGAGAAGAGTACAGAAAAAAAATTTAAAAAATAGAAAAATAAAAAAAAGATTAAAAAAAAAACTACGAAGGAAAAGAGGAAACTAAAAAAAATCCTTAGCGTGTTTAATCCTGGCATCGATATCATCACATATATTCTTGAGCAGAAGATTCGGTGGGCTAACTAAATTCGTAAGGATCTTATTATTTCAAGCCTTCCATATGTAGTGGCGGCCACCCAAATGGTATTCCAGTTTTCAATTCCTGAACCCCTCATAGCTAGCTAGAAATTACAACAATCCAAAGTAAAGTCCATGATCGGTAGCCTGCAGCGGATTTGGATCCGAGTCCACACTTCAATAGCATATTGACAATTAATGCAGGAAGAGGCTGCCGTAATTTTTTAAATACGTATTTCTCATATTGTAAATAATAATAGTAGTAAATATTTAAAAGTTACTTTAATAATAATAAATATGTCAGAGCGCAGTGTTAGTGGACGTCGGTAATGTAATGGTAGCGCTCCATGTGGTGCAGCCGTACAGCCAACCACAAATTATTTGACGTGTTTATTTTAAAATTTGGAAGAAAAAAAGTGAGTTCTCTACTAGCGTCACTGTTACTATATTATAAATTATATTACTATTTTAAAATAAGTTTTTCAACATCGTTAATGGAAAGGGCTATTTATTTTTGTAAGAGATAATTTCTATTTTTAAAAATAAATTTTGCCAAAGAGAGTGAAGTTACTATTTCTGAAAAAAAAAAATCTAACGCTTACGATTTTTTTTAAAAAAAATTGTCTAACATCAATAATGAGAGTGGCACTTTACTATTTTTAAAAATGCTAAAATTTTATTATTATTTGACAATCTTATAGCGCCATTTCCACTGGCGCTCCACGATTTATGTTAAAATTCTTTTTTTTTTTTTAATATTTAGTATTACTTTGAGAAATTCTTGTTCAAAAATTTTGTGGTCAAGGATGCAAAACTCCTTATACCTGCCTTGTTTTTCTTTTTGTTTTATCTTTTCTCTTTTTGATTGACAAAGAAATGAGCACTATAATTTCGTTATAATTTTTAAATTTTATTTTCTATAAATTCTATGCACTTTTTACTACGCATCCGACCATTGTATAATGCATATTTATTTATTGTGCAATTCACAAATTATAACATAATGCACGTTTACCTATAATCTGGATTTTTTTAACTATATAAAATAAGCCACAACTATCGTAGAATTTCGTCGAAATATATGATGATGGTCCTACCGTCCTACACTTCGACATTAATTTTTCGAATTCATTCAAAATACAAAAAAAAAAAAAACATATTTGACTACCGCATGAACCACAATGCAAGCAACTGCTGACGTTTGCGCAAAACATAATCTCTCTTTATATTTTTTCTATAAAGTTGATTGAAAATTATTATAAAAAAAAAGTGTGTTAATATATAAAAGGAAAAAACATTTTAAACGAAAAGCATAAAGAGCACCAGCTCATGTCATTAATTAATTGATTACATTGTCTAATCTAGCCAAACAAATCCAAATCAGACTTCCATTTTGTGACTTAGGAGTTAGGACCGCAAAAGCAAAACCACCACCTATGTAGCCTACGGGCTGTTAAATCTCAAAAAAAAAAAAAAAACCATTTCCTATGTGTGCACATGTGCAATAAATCCAGCAAATTGCCATCACATTTGGTTCTTGATCTGTCTCTTTGACTTCTGAAATCAGAGCCTCCAACTTCCTGTTGGCCGTGTTTTTTTTTTTTTTGGAAAATTAGATTTATGCCACTCTAAAATTGCAAAATTAGAAAAAAATTTAAGTCTTTGAAAAATGCCACCCCAAATTCAATTAGATTAGAAATTTCCCACTTATACTGTATAAATCAGTTATCTCCATACATAATTTTTTGTATTGACCAAATTACCCTTCTCTATCAAATAAAATATCTGTAACCGATCTATTTATCTCCCTATTTTTTCCTTAATCTTGCCACCAGGTATCACCATCAAAATGAATTCGAGCACAAACCTAGCTCTCCTGAAAAGAAAGTCGATATTTGCAATTCGCTATTGGCCTAATGATTTACAAGTTTAGAAGCCTAAAGTAAATTGTATCTTTTACTTTTTGGTTAAATTCATGTAACGTATAAGATACGACAGACAAGAATAATGATATGCGTTGAATTTGATATCTCAAGAATAATTGTATCTTTGCTTATATTACTTAAATTCCTTTTCACTTTCTTATATCCATCTTATTGTTATCGTCTATTATTAATTGTTTCTTAATTTTAACCATAAACTAACTTTTTTGCTGATTTTTTTCACTTCTCTTCGAATCTGCTACGATAAAATAGTATTATTGTATCATGAATTTAAAGTTTCGAAACCAGGAACAATACATATTAGATTTGTATCAGAAGCTATTTTTATTTGGCGAAGAAGAGATCAATTAGAGAATTATGTTTAATTTCGTGAAGATAGAAAAAGATAGGGTAATTTGGTCAGTACAAAATATTAGGTATGTGATGTATGGTTTCCATACTCATTTTCCAACCAGATTAAGCCCTAAAAATAAGTTCAAAAGACTGTGTTTTAGTCATTTTCTGCTAATTTAGGTTGTAGAAAGGTCCAGCCGTAGCCCGGCAAGTTAATTTTGCAGGATCAGCAATTATTGGCATGGAAAACAGAGAAAACAACAAAAGGAGGTGCTCAGACAGTTGGAACGGACCGCCCGGACGGCAGGACGGTCCGTCCTGACCAGAGGAACCAAGTCCAGACGGACTCAGCCAGATTTCAGACGGACTGCACGAGACCAGGTTGGAACGGTCCGCCCCAGACTCAGAACGGGCCGTTCCAGCTATTCCAGAATTGCTAAAAATAGAAGTCCAAGTTTGTCGAGTCGGTTTCCTCTATTTGCCGACCTTCCAGAAGCACTCCTCCCACGTTCTGAAGCCACTAATGCCTTATAAAAAGCTCTGTCCTGTCCCCAGCAAAGGTTAAGTTCAAAATTCGAGGTTTAGCCTCTTTTCCAACTCAGCAGAGGAGACAGCCTGCCGGAGTCGACCATCTGCGCCTGAGACTACCCGCCCCAGGTTCAGGACGGTCCGCCCCAGACAGGACAGAGCACAGAAACGTGGAGTTTTCAAGCACAACTTGTTGTAATCTTGATTTTTCTCTTTCTATGTATTTGTATTTGATGAAACCTGCTTGTTCTTGCATGGATTTGTTAGAGTAGAGTAGTTTAGGGGCTATGATCTGAGAACCTTTCTTTAGTTGCTTGTTTTAGATTGAATCTTTAATTATTAGTTAAATTAAGTTATGTTCTGCTTCTTGTGCTTTTATTTGTTATTTATTTGCTAAGTTTGTTTCTGTTTGATCTGATTGCCTCGTTAAACCAAGGCCTTGTTTAGCTGTTAGGATTAAAGTCAATCACAGCAACGTTAACTTAGTAATTATACTGTTTGGTAGGCGATATCCGGAAGGATTAAACCAGACCTTAATTAATTAGGGTTTAACTTGAGATCGGAAGATTAAAAGTGTACCAAGACCCGAGAAGTAGATTAGAACAACTAAACCAAGAAACGGAAGTTGAAATTTAGGCGTTCTAGGAGTTAAACAATCAAACTTTATAGCTTGACCTGAACGGGAGTTAGAGTACAAGTCTATAGGTTAAGTATAGTCTTATCTCGCATAAAAACATTTAAT
This sequence comes from Rhynchospora breviuscula, assembly GCA_027562975.1. Classification (NCBI taxonomy): domain Eukaryota; kingdom Viridiplantae; phylum Streptophyta; class Magnoliopsida; order Poales; family Cyperaceae; genus Rhynchospora; species Rhynchospora breviuscula. Next base: position 30,378,053 of record CM050400.1, on the reverse strand, counting down.
TAATAATTAAAATTCATGACAAAACAAGTATCAGTCAATCGGAACGGACCGTTCCAAGGTCAGAACGGACCGCCCGAAAGGGGGAGTCTGACCTAGAACGGCCTGTTCCGATCGACTGACAGAGTCCAGAACGGACCGTTCCAGACATGGAACGGACCGTTCCAACTTTGACATTTAGAGAATTGTTTGAAGATCTGAACCCCTAGTTTTCATCAATTAGATTATCTTCTGTTTGATTTAGAATTTGGCGATTTAGGAACTGAACTTTACTTTATTATTCTTTATTTTAGAACTGTTGAAACTTACTGATTTTTATTAAACCCAGAATTTAATTTGAATTGTTTAAACTGAAACTTAGAAATAGAATAGTCCGTCCCCGAGATTCGACCCTTAAACTGTACTGCAAACGAATTCGCATCGGTTATTAAGGATTTAATTTGACCTGTACCTTCAGCACCGATCAGTATGGAGATTAGTGATTTATACCATATAAGTGGCAAATTTCTAATCTAATTGAATTTCGGGTGACATTTTCCAAATTTAAGGTCGCATTTTTCTAATTTCACTTTTGAGGTGGCATAAATCTAATTATCTCTTTTTTTAAGATAGTTGGGCAGCTGCTACCAAGCAAAACTTCCTGCTGGCCATTGCAACTTGCAACAAGTTTGCTGCACAAGTCGATAAAGCGAATAGGATTAGCTGAAGACTCGACTTTTGGGCCCCACCCACCAGTTCATCTGCATTCCGAAAAATGGTATTGCGATGCTAATATTAGTTTTTGAAAAATCGATATTAGCTAGTATCGGTTTTTGGAAAATCGATATTAGCTAGTATCGGTTTTTGAAAAACTGATACTAGCCTTTTTTTGCTTTTTACCTATTTTTCAATTAAAATAATGATTATTTTTATTAATTTTAGATGAATATTAATATATTTGATTGATGAAAAAGATAATATATATTTATTTTGAACATATTTATTACAAAGATAATATATATTATTTATAACAATGATTATTTTTATTTATGTTTTTATCTAAATGAATAGTTTCTTAGAATTAATTTGTTAGGTACGTCAGTGATTTTTCGTTTTTTCCATGTTTGGAGTTAGGTTATGAAAATCGCAAGTATGAAAGTAGAGTCACTCATTTACATAACACTATCATAAAAGTTCAAAATATAAATATCACAATACTTCTAGAAAATTATAAGTCCTAATACCGTCCATCTCTGAAAGATGGTCATTTTATATTTTCTTTAATTTGGCATGATTTTTAATTTTTTTAATGTATTTATTTTTGCAATAGATATCACATATATATCACTGAAAATGAAAAATATCAGAGAAAATGACCGTATAATCACACAAAACAAAGTTATTTTGAACATTAGAACTTCAAATAGACATAACTATTGATAGGATTGCCCGTTTTGGGCATATGAACATTTTCCAGAAAGTTGGCGATGAGATCTACATGGTTTATATGTGAATGAGTGACTCTACTTTCATACCTATGATTTTCATAACCTGACTCCAAATAGAGAAAAAATGATAAATCGCTAAAACACCTAACAAATCAATTCGGAAAAACTATTCATTTAAATAAAAACATAAGTAAAAATAATCATTATCATAACTATGATTTTCATAACCTGACTCCAAACAGAGAAAAAATGATAAATCGCTAAAACACCTAACAAATCAATTCGGAAAAACTATTCATTTAAATAAAAACATAAGTAAAAATAATCATTATCATAAATAATATATATTACCTTTGTTATAAATATGTTCAAAACAAATATATATTATCTTTTTCATCAATCAAATCTATTAATATTTATTTAAAAAAATAAAAATAATCATTATTTTAATTTATAAATCGGTAAAAAAGCAAATAAGAGTAGTATCGATTTTCCAAAAACCGATATTGCAGTACTATTGATATAATTCTGATTATATTTGGATTACTTTCGAAATTTGTCAATGTTTTAATATTATTTTTAATTTTTTTTATTGGGATCTTCATTGTTGTCATCAGACGAACCAGCCTGTTTTGGCCTGCTAAACTCCTTGCAAGCAATGGGCCTAGTCTGTATGAGTTTCTAATATATTGGATTAAGCACAGTTCGTAATGGATCCGAATCCTAGGCAAGTTTTTTTTTAAACCTGCAGTGCTAATGTTTTGTCAAGGACAGTCCGACTTAATTTCAACGGACAGATTTTTACATGCCGCACGAATTTTAATGGATTTGGTATTAATTATGGAGCATCCATCATTGATCAGACGGACATGAATGAGTTTGAATTCAATATGCTTCCAATTATCCATCATTAATTGGACGGACATGAATGAGTTCGAATTCAATATGCTTCCAATTTTAACCTCTCTCCATGTAAACTTGGCGAACCAGCGTATAAAGTCAGCCATATATACAAGAAATGATCAGGATTGGAGTGTCATCTCTAGCCTACCCCAACTTTTTTGGGATAAAAGGCTCTGACTTTAACCTCTCTCCATGTAAATAGAGAAGCGAGGGACTTAAAAGAAGTGGAAAACAATTGATATCTTTTTGTTTATCTCTTCTACTGTTACAGTTTAGAGCTGAGAAATTGGTCCATGTGGCAGACAACATTGCTGACGGAGTGCAAGTCATTTCACAACATGGAACCAAGAATCTTGTCATGAGATCATCTGCAAACAGGTACCGACACAAAATCATAGAGGCCAGCCCTAAGAAAAAGAAAATCTGCATTACAATTGTTGCCTAAAATTGCAGTGGTTTGACAGATCTGGCATCTGATACAGCAAAGAAAGTCATGCAAAAGGCTGATCTGTCATGCAAGCTCTGGTTTTTTACTGGTGGGAACCTTATCTTCACTAGGACCTCGTTTGGATGAGTTAGGAATAAGGAAGGAAGAATGATTTTAGGAAGAAATATTGGGAAGAGTGTAACTTTGGGAAGAGTGGGAAGAGTGTTATTCCGGGAAGAAGAAATGTTGTTTGGATTGTGAGTTAGGAAGAAGAATGGAAGAAATGAATTAAAATAATCATTTATCTTTTTTATCTATTTATAGTTTATTCATTTGTCTTTTTTTTTATTGTTGTAGTTTATTTATTAATAATGCTTATAATTAGAATAATAAAATAAGAAACAATAATAATAATAATAGAAAATAATTAATAATATAATATTATAATAAAAATGAAAGATAAAAATAAAATAATCATTCATTTTAATTTTTTCAAACTAATTTGTGTAATATTATTCTTTCCTTATTTATTTTAATATTTAATATTTTAAAATAAAATAATAATAATATAAAAATAATAATAAGAATATTATAATTACATTTAAAAAATAATTAATTTTTTAATATTATAATATTTTAAAATGTTGCTTGGATTGTGAGTTGAGAATAAAAATAAAAGAGAAGAATAAAATAATCATTTACCTTATTTTTTCACAACTTATTTTTAAACTATTAATTATTATTGATGATAAATACTATTTATGCATAGACTAGAATAAAAGAATTCTTATTTTAATATTTGATATTTTAAATAAGTAATAGAATATTATAAAAATAGTTAATATTGTAATATTATAATAATATAATACTATTACTATAAAATATTTAATAATAATACTAATAATTAAAATAATATTATAATAAAATAATTAATAATTAGAATAATAAAACAAATAGGAAAATAAATAATAAAATAATAATTAATATTGTAATATTATAATAATATTAATAAGATAATTAATTATCAGAGTAATAAATATTGTAATATTAATATAATATGTACTTTGGATGGATAAATAACTTAATAGATGTTCTCAAAATTCAAAATATAGTTTAACATAGCTAAGTGCAATTAACAATTAAAATGACCCTGCCGTATGATATTTGAAACATGATGGTTGTATAAAAACAAATTAAAAGGAAAGATAGATGGGAGAGAACGGTATCCAACACAAAGAATAATTAAATATTTAGAACTTTTTCTCTCTCCTATTATTTTATCAATTTTTCACTCATCCCAACTTTGCTTTCTTCCTTCTTCCAGCTATTAGCCAGAAGAACTCTTCCGAAAATATTGCCTTCTTCCTGTGTGATAAATGGTTTTCATACGTAGTATTTCAGCCATTTATAGGACTTAATTTCATGCATTTCATCGTAATTTTTGTTGTTTAACTGATAATTTAGGTTAGAATCTAGGTACTGCCATGTTTGCTCTGTTTTTGTACATGATTGAAGATAAGCTACTCAAAACGGCGAAATCTGCATCGATTGGCGACCCACCAAGAGCACCAGCGGGTAGAAGAGAAGACTGGCAACACAGAAGATTTCAGCGGGCCGTCAGGTTCAACAGCGGGCCGCTGGAAAGGAGAAAACCACTGCCAAATTTAGACAGCCAGTTTTGTTAACTTCTCAACCGCGTTCTGAGCTATTTCTGGAGCCTTTAATCGCACGTCCTTGACCTCTACAGAACCGCCAATGCCTATTATAAAAGAGAGAAGCCTTGACGCCAGAAGGGACGCAATTTTAGAGGTTAATTGCAGCTAAGTTGAGACAACCAATAGGATCGCCAGCGGATCGCCGACACCACCAGCGGACCGCTGGAGAGTAGCAGAAGACAGAAAGATAGAGTCCAAGTTGCAGTTTGTTGTAACCTTTGATTCTTTCTTATGTTTTTGTTTATCTTTGATACTTTTTGGTTTTATTTGATGAATTGTAGCGAGTAGATACTGATTAGGGGCCATGGCAGTGAACCTTTTAGTTTATGATTAGATAATATACTTTTTAGTTAATTTCTTTGTTGCATGTTATGTTTTATTTCCTTTTTTTTATTTCTGATCTGATTGCTTAAATTGCTTAAGTTAGATTTGCTCGCATTCGTCAAGTATAGGCCTTGCTTGATTGTTTAATGGTTAAGTCCAAACCAAGCTTAAGATATTTGATGCAATTGTACTAACTTGAAGGTTTGAACTGAGAGGTTTAAACCAGGACTAATAACGAGAGTTAGATCCTTTCTAAGAGTGAAAACTCGAAGAATTCATTAGGATAGAAAGGTTTAAACTTATAAAAACTAGACCACGAAACGAGAGTTGAAATCTAGGTTCTATACGAAGGGATTTGAGTTAATTGATTGTCAACCAGACCTAAAACGAGAGTTTGATCTGTTAAATATCAACCAAACCATATTCCTTACACAAAGCGACTTCTAAATTAACTAAACTGTTGAATCTGCACTAATCCTGGCCGGCCGCTGAGTGAACCAGCGAGGTGGTCTATGCCCGCCAAGTAGCCAGCGACCAGTCAATAGGATTAGCGACCTGAGTTCTTTCAGCGGGCCGCTACGAAAGTCAGCGGGCCGCTAGAACTGGAGTAAACTGAAGAATTAACTTGCCTTAAACCCCTAGTTTTAATTGATTGCATTTTAACCCTCTTCTATTGTGATCTGTTAATTTAGGATTTATTTTACTGCAAGTTCTTATTAATTTGTTACTGCAACCAATAAACTTTTATTGCTGATCATTTAATTTAGCAAATTAAATTGAGTTAGAATCCAATAATCCAATCCGTCCCTGTGGTTCGACCCCGAAATACTTAGACGATTGTCGTGCGCTTGCGACTTAATTTAGGTAGATTAGGGTATAAATTTAAAAGCAGGAAATCCGCATCACTGTGTTCTTCCTTGTTGTTTGGATTGATCTTTTTTCTAGGAAGAAGGCTCTTCCGGACTATCCCTTCTTCTCAACGCATCCAAACAGAGCCAGGTGATAACTAGCCTTCCAAAGTCCAAAATCGAAAAGTTCAATTTTTTCTGTTTTTCAATCTCAATACTTTTTCAACAATCAATTCAAATGACGTGATGTATGATGCTATACTAGTTAGCAAGATCCCATCACCAGCTACAGACATGCTTGAGTTATTCATTCTTGTGCCCTCAGTTTATTCAATGTCAATATAAGGTATAGTTGCATCAACCAGAGGTTATTAAAGGTTTAAAAGACAACCCCTCCTCCCTTCCCCACGAAAAAAAAATTAAAAAAGAATGAGAAATGCAGAAGTCCAGTGATACAGATATACAAAATTGCCTTAGCTTGGTAATGGCAATAGTTGTAAGGTATTTAGATATGCTATCAGTCGGTGTGCACATATGGATCGTATGTAAAACTTCTATTTTTCCGAGCCAAAAATTTGTAGTGCTATGAATTTTGAATGGGTTCTCTTTAGGGAGGTGTACTCATATAAGTTGACATCAGCTCCAATATCTATCCCTGAAGAGAGGCCCCATTGGTATAGACGATCAACTGAGGCATCATCAAGCACATTTGGCACATCAAATACTAAGATAACAGAAAAGGTGATAGTTTTGTTTCTAATAATATGATACTCATTATATAGAGAATTTCTATGGTTTTTACTTGAGTGCCTTTGCAATCTACTTTGACAGTATTCTGAGACATGGAGAGGGAACATCTTATCTACATATTTTGTTAAAACGTTTTTGTAGTAAATAGTGAAGGAAATTGATTTATGTTATCTGCAGTTTTGCCATCGCTTGAACAAATGAAACACATAAAATAGACAAGGTGAACATATATATATGGTCAAAGTGAACACAGACAAACAAATAAGTTCAATAAAAATAAGTTGAATATGCATATAAAAATCTGAACATGGATGGCAAAACTTATTTTTTTGTATGTGTTCACTTTGATCATCAGCGATGGCAAAACTGTAGATGGCAGTTATCATTTCTCATTAGTTAATGCTAATATCGTATATGCTGATATGCATGATGTGTTTATTGAGTTTCTCTCCAAGCCTAGAGCTAATTATAAAATTCTGAGCTTTTTGTATACTTTCCGTATAAGACATATTTTCTTTTTCCTCTTTTTCGAAATTTACATAAGGTATATATATTTAAGATAAGATGGGGGTCAAGTCCTTCAACTTATTTCGAAATTAAAAATGTCACAAAGACCCTCCAGCTAGGTTTTGAACCAAGAGCTGGTTCTCATAACGCATATTTTTATTAAAATAAGCTTTCTGCTATATTGATTGAGGTTACCTTACGTAGGGAAATATTGATGAAGTAGATGCTTTGTTAAACAAAATTGCTAATGAGGCCTCCAGAGAAGCCAACAGCTTTGAAGAGATAGCTGAAGAAATGGGCATCCTTCTGGTAATGACTCAACAACTTGTCAATGAATGTAAAAATGTTACATTGGTAAAAAAAAAAAAGGAATAAGAAATTCTGACATTAGAAATTCATTTCTCCCAAGGTGTAGCTCACAAGCTTATAAATAAAAATTTGCAGACCAGGCTAGCGAAGATGTTACAGCAAAAAAACCAAGAAATAAGAGAACTCAATTTTTTGATACTCGAGGAAATTCTGAAGAGAGAATTGCTACTTGAACTATAAAACCAGTGGTATATTCATTGGGCAACCATGCCCTGAGCATGAATTGCTACCAACTAAAAGCCCTTTAGTACCATACCTTTTGAAGGCTAGGTGGCGATTGCCACACCAGCAATTTCATTGAAATACGCACATTAAACATATTGTCTGAAATTAAACATATCAGATGGGTAGCATCAATAGGAGGTAGCTCTACGTATGCTACGCAGGAAACTGGTGGCGCTCTTCATTAGCTTCTGGCTCTTTAGGTTTCTCTTGGGCAACGTAGGGTGACTGCTGTCACATTGGGTAATATTGCTCACCCCAGCTGTAGGATTTGGAGAGCGATGTCCTGTCAATGGGGCATGTGATTCCCGTACCAATACCGGTATGCCGTCTGACAAGTCAGATAGGTATCAATAACCACAGGTAGAACTCGATGTGCTTTTTCTCCTGTAAATCTGAAGATTCTTCACTGTCCATTAATGGACTACCGCAATATTCTAATTCCCTCTTGGAACCAGATACTATCACGTTCATTCAAAATAGTTCACAGTACAGTTCCCTGATGATTTCAACTATATTTACATCTTTCAATGGGATGTATCTATTTAAATCTCATAAATCATCTACTTCTGTACAAGAGTAGCTAAATTTGTTATAGTTATATTTCCAATACCATATTTAATGTGCCAATTGGGCAGTTTAGTAAATAAATGAACTATGTTTTCATTGTTACAACATACTAAACACGAGTGATCCTATTAAACTATGGTTTCATTGACCCTCAAAAAAAAAAAAAAAAAACTATCTTTTCATAGTTATCATATAATAAAAATAAGACTGATCCTTTTACCCAAATGATCTCTGTTATGATATTTTGTTTTGTAAATAGCCATAAGAAAGCTAACAGTAATGACGATTGTAGTGCATTCAGCCTTTTCTGCTCCCCAAATTCTAACCAACTGTAAGAAGTGTGTACACTGAATTTACAAAAGGCAGCCTTATTTGAGGTTGTGTCGTCCAAAACTCAAAATGTGCATTTTGTTGCCATGACTTGAATACAAGTCTTCAGGCACATATGTGCAAACTGTTGGCTACAGTACTTAAGTGTTTCATCTCTTTTCCCTTTCATTTACCTTTCATCTTAGTTTCATAATCAATAATGCACATTAGTTTCCTGTTTCCATTTAGTTTACAGCTGAGCTCACTTTACTATTTAATGGCAGGTAATTTGATATGTTTATTATAATTTCAAAAAACTTGAATTGCTTTCTCAAAAATATATTTAGGTGGTGATTCCATTAGATCATGTGAAAGAGGCCAATCCGTCAGTGAGCCAGGAGAATGAAGGTGAGAAGTACATTCAGCTGGTCTGTATCAACAACCATGAATTTTGGTTCTTGGGATTTGGCAACTATGAATGTGCCATGAGGACCCTTCAACAGACTTTAAAATGCGGCGTATCCTGCGATAAGGGATCTCATGGCCTACAAATGTAGTATGTTTATCATTGTTAATGTCAACCACAAACAGAACTATGAGAATGAAGACAAAGGATCTCATAGCCTTACAATTTGTTTCAGAAATTGTAAGCTCAAGTACCACACTTATTTCTTTTTATTAGATTACGGGCTGACTTCCTTGTATAAACTTCTTTATTAGTGTGAATATGAGTTTCGTCCGTTGAATTATATGCACTTAGTTTGACTTTGTCCAATTTGGTTTTTCGAATGGGTGGAGGATTCTTGTGCTTATTCACATATTCTACCTCTCAGAAATCAAATCTATTTTGAATTTTGTTAATAGTTATCATTAGAGGTGTCAAAAGTGTGCCGTTTCGCACGTTTCCGTTCCGTTCCGTCCGAACGGAACAGCTAACGGAAGGATTTTTTGTTTCGTTTCTGAAAACGGAACGGAAACGGAACTGGTATCGGTACACGTTAGTGTTCCGTTTACCAAAAACTAGGCTGAAATCAGTGGAAAATGGAGAACGGAACAGCTAACGGAACGGAAAACTGTTCCGTTTTACGAAACGGAACGGAAACGAAACTGATATGAGTTACGTTACCAGAAACGGAACAGAAACGGAACTGGTGTGTTCCGTTCCGTTTCAGCACGTTTGACACCTCTAGTTATCATGGATTTACCTTTCATCAGTCTTTTTTGCCTTTATTATTTTATCATGAATATTTCTATTCCCTCATGTCTATCTCGTTTTTCATTTATTTTCACCACCCCAATTATTTACTTTTTTTTTCTTCCCAAAAAATTGGTAATCAATTTGTTTTCAGCTCGACAGCTAATTATGTAAATAACGTTAAAATTTGTATGGGATGTGCTGGATTTTAGATTTGTTTCAGTTTAGTGAATACCATTTTCAAAACAGTTTTGTATCAATTTCTTTGGTCGAAATATTTATTAATTGTATAGATTTTATATTCTTTGGTCAAAGTCAAAACATTTTAAAATAATTATATGAATGAATCAAGGAACTACGGCAAATTGTTATTTTTGGGTCAGAAACATTAACTAGATTCCTTTTTTTTTTTGTGTATCATACAAAAGTGTATGTAGATATATGTTTTTCATATATCAGATAATTTTAATGATATCAAACTCTATTCACTTCAAAAGAAGTAATAATAATAATAACGACGACCATAATTATAATGATGATGATAAAATTCTATATGTGTATTTTTAAATTTACAATCTAAATTTAGATGTAAATTTATGATATCATAAGGATATATATTGAACCCTTTTGAGACTCAAAAATGGAGCCGAAAAGGTGAAGATGAAATTCTCGGTGTAAACCAAATTCATTAACTCGGGTTGTATGCGATAATGCGACATGATGGGTTTGATGACCGTTGACTTCCCATACGGCGAGTCGTCAGTCCATCTCCCACTTCATAGGGTCTAAATATCTTCTGTAATTTTCTACTAATAACAGATACCTGTTATCAAACGTGACCTGTTCGATCTCACGTGATCGGACAAGATCGGGTTCGCTTAGACGCTCAATTCACAAAATACAATCCGATCTTTCTATCCAAATCGAACGGTCCTATTAAATAACAGTGCACTACTATCAGAAGTAGAAAAGCAGATGAAATATATTCCTTTTCGTAAAGATTCGCGACTCCTAAACTCCCACTAGCATTCATTGCCAGAGTAACCTTTCGGACTAGACTGTACTAAAAAATAAAAAGAAAAACCGAAGGGACCATTTCTTGCCTTCTCTCTTCCTTCCAATTATTGCCTTTGGAAACAGCCAAGCTAAGAGATTGTCAAGGTCTGAAAGTTATTAGAAGCGGGAAGTCTATCAATGGAGGGTTGCATTGGTACGAGTTGACCTCTTAGGAGTTTCGTTGACTCTGTATAAACATAATTTCTACAAATTGAGGTTAGTTACTCCAAAATTCTGCCTTCTCAGTTCGTGTTTAGACTAGTTATTCGGAGATTAGATACCTTCTTATGGATTTAAGAAAGGAAATGTGATGAGTTAACTTTACTAGCTTAACAAATTTCTTGTCGTTTACTACGCTTTTGATCAGGTCGTTGTTACTCCATTAGTTGGGTTTTGATGGCAGCACAGAGTAATGCAGATAAGGTGTTTGTTTCTTTGCCTGAGACATATGAGGACGGGCTGCCTGTTTTGTCTTGGGTTTTTAGTTATTTTCCCTGTGATAAAACAAAAATCATCATCACCCATGTCATGCCTTCACCTTTCAAAGGTTTGGAATCTAGCCCTTTGCTCCTGACTGGAGCTTATATTAATTTAGTAATTTTGTTCTTAGTAGCTTTAGTATTTCCCCACTGCAACATTGGTAAAGAATCTAAACTGTTTAAATGATTCCATGTACCGACATTTCATTTGAACTACTCAAATCAGAGATTCAAATTGTTGGTTACTTGTAAGGGTCAGATGAGAGGAAAAAAAGAGAGACAGTGAGAAAAGATAGAGAGGAGAGGAGAAAAGAGATTTTTGGAAAATTTTCTATATTCCTTCTCTTGCAATTTATTACATATAAATAGACAGCAACAAAATATTAAAGATAAGGAAACTCTCTAACAAAGGAAATTAACTATAGCAACAGAATATTAAAGATTGTCAGAGATGTGCAAATCCCTTACTATTTTCTTATGCTAATTATACTACTAATTTTAAAAGATAATATTTCCTAAGGCCCAGTGTCATGCAGCTCCTGGTGTGGTCTACGTGTGTAGACCTGAATAGGCTTAATTGGCCTAACATTACTGCTATTTCTGACTTTGTATGTATGGATGTAAGATTGTAATACAAAGTAAACTACTCGTCCAGATTGTTTGTATACTGCCAATTTTTAACTACTCTTTGAAACAGGATTGTTTGACCCTAGGCCTTGGTTGATTGAGAATGAAAGAAAGAGTTTGGTTCTGAACAAATACCTTTCGTACTGTGCTACTTACAAGGTGCACATTTCATTTTTACTTTTTCCATGACTTCTATTTTTTGTATCTTCTATCAGAGTCATTTGATAAGAAGAAAAACAATTGATATATTATATTGCCCCTTTCTAATTTCACAGTTTCAAGCTGAGAAATTGGTCCACATAGCAGACGATATTGCTGAAGGAATCATGGAAGTTATCGCACAACATGGAACCAAGAATTTGGTCATGAGATCAGATGCAAACAGGTACTGACACAAAATAATAGGTTTACCTGAACTATTAAAACAAGATGTAATATAGGTAGTATTGAGATTGACCAAAAAGAAAATTTTACATTAGAAATGTTGCCTAAAATTTCAGTGATTTGACGGATCTGGCATCTGAGACAGCAATCAATGTGATGCAAGAAGCTAATCTGTCATGCAAGCTTTGGTTTGTCTCTGATGGGAACCTTATCTTCACTAGGTAAAACATTTGGAAGTACAAAATTTTATATTTCATTCTGTTCTTTAATGTGATAAATATGTTCAATTCAATCAACATGCTTAATTAGCTTCCAGCTGTCATGATATTACAAAATACACAAATCTAGGTTACTTGTTTCATGTCTCATGAAATCCCTTTAACCTCAAAATTGGGTCGAAAAGAACTAGTTTAAATTCTAAACAGAGGTACTCCCACCCTCTCCTTTACCCTCCAGAAAAAAAAAGCACCGCAATCAGCAACACACACACACACACACACACACAAAGAGAGAAATTGAGGAGTCCAACGCAAAACATCAAATTGTCCGAGCGTATAACTAACCCTGGTTGCATCAAGTATTTGTATATTATACATTGGTCAGTATGCACAAAACTGCAAATATTAGGGTGGTATTGCACAGCTTATTAGTGTTGTCATTCGTATTGTTGTTGATATATTTTCAGTCTGCTTCTGCACTTTATGCTACTTTTCAAACTGAATTTGTTCTGCAATTAATATTCTTTGATTTTCTTTTTAGGGAGGTGAACTCTGATAGGTTGACGCCAGCTCCAACATCTGCAGCGAGGCCCCAATCAAATGGACAATCAACTGAGATGTCATTGAGCACATCTGGTAGATCAAACAGTGAGTCCACGACAGGAGAGGTGATACCTTTTTTCTTTTTATATCTCATTTTCAGAATTTCTGTGGTTCGCGAGGGGGGGGGGGGGTGTTAATTAATTGAAGAATTTTGAGGGTTTTTTTATGTTTCCTTGCAAAATATTTTAAAATAAGGTTTTTGCTATCTTCATTGAGGTTACTTTTGTAGGGTGATGTTGATCTAGATAGTTCGTTAACCGACATGCTTCATGCGGCATCTGTAGAAGCTGACAACTTTGAAAAGATGGCTGAAGAAATTTTCGGGGTCCAGAAGAAAGTGGCCCGCCTAGTAGTAATAAATAAAACATTTTACCTAATATCTTTTATAAAAAGAGCTCTTATAGTAGAAATATATTTTTCCAATAATTTTATATTACAACTTAATATAAGACAATTTTTGCAGACTAAGCTAGCTAAGAAGTTAGAGCGAAAAGAACAGCAAGTAAGAGAATTCAAGGAAATTTTACAGAGGGAAAAGCAAGAAAAGGATCAATTGAGACGACAAATTGAAGAGATTGAGCACAAGAAAAGCAAAGAAATTGAACTAGTCAAGATAGAGAATGTCCTTCTCAGAAGCCAAAGAGACGAATATTTCAACCAGATTCAGGTGGCAAATGAGAAAAGGCTTGCATTAGAAAAGCAAGTTTCTGATTCTGAACTCGTTGTCAAGGATTTGAAAGTCATTTCCGCATCAGCTGGGGATCGCATTGAATCTCTACAAGCTGATTATTACAATCTGCAACAGGAAAGGGATAATTTGGTACGAGAGGCTGAAGAGCTACGCATACAAAGAGAAAATATGCACTCTGGCTCCTCTGCATCATTGAATTCTGAGTTTTCCTTGGAAGAACTGCAGCAAGCAACTCAGAATTTTAGTGAATCATTGAAGATTGGACAAGGTGGATTTGGATCTGTTTATAAAGGTTCTCTACGTCAAACCACGGTAGCAATTAAGTTGTTGCATTCCGAGGGCCTACAAGGCATATCAGAGTTCCAACAAGAGGTAAATTTTAAATATGGATCTAGAAACAAAGGTTGAGATAGGCAGAGTAGGGATGCACAAACTGTTACACCTAAGTGCAGCAAATTTCATTAGAGGTATTCTGGATAGCATCTACCTTGTGTAATCTTGATATAGCCTAATTTTGTTTGACTTTATATTAAGTTATAATCTTGTTGATCTTAGTTTAAATCCATTTGCTCTTCTTTTTTTCATTTTTAATTACAGATTACTATCCTCACTAACGTAAGGCATCCAAACCTAGTAACCCTCATAGGAGCCTGTTCTGAAGTATCAGCACTTGTCTACGAGTACTTATCTAATGGCAGCCTCGAGGACCGTTTAACCTGTTCCAGCAACACCCCACCGCTGACATGGCAGGCACGCACACGCATCATCGGTGAGATCTGCCTTGCTCTTATTTTCCTCCACTCAAACAAACCGCAACTCGTAGTCCATGGAGATCTAAAGCCGGAAAACATTCTCCTTGACACCAATTTGGTAAGTAAACTCAGCGACTTCGGCATCTCTCGCCTCCTGAAACAACCAGATACTAACGCCACGGCATGCTTCCAAACAACCCATCCAGTTGGAACATTTTCATACATTGACCCTGAGTATATGTCAACTGGAGTTCTGACACCAAAATCAGATATCTACTCCTTTGGCATCATAATCCTTCGTCTCCTGACAGGAAAGCCTCCATTGAACATAGCAGGACAAGTTCAAGACGCAATGAGACACGGGATCCTTTTATCAGTGATTGATGAGTCAGCTGGGTCATGGCCCTTTGAGCAGGCTAGGGAATTGGCAAAGCTAGCATTGAGATGCGCAGAGTTGTCGAGAAGCCGGCGACCTGATCTGGTTACTGAGGTCTGGGCTGTAGTTAAACCCTTGATGCAGGCTGCTTCTACTTATGTGGAACCACTTGCTCAGCTTGAAGAAGAATGCATACCATCACACTTCATCTGTCCAATTCTTCAGGTAATTGTTTTGAAATAATTTTAGAGGCAATGCTAGAATCAAACATGTTTGGCATTTGAAACACGATTCTAGACTCAACTATTGAAATTTCAAATTACCGATCCAAACTGCTCAATATGATCTTCATATTGAAATATTCTTAGAGACCAAATTTTATATTTTTTTCAAAATTTTTAACTATTTTTTTTTCAGATTTTATAAAATTGAAGTGTCCAAAATTAATTAGATTAAATATTTTCTAAAATTCAAAATAAATAGTAAAGAAATTCGAAAAAAATATAAAATTTGATCTCCAAGGATATTTCATTATGGATAACAAATTGTGCAGTTCAGATCGGCCATTGTAATCTTGAAAATTGAGATCAGATTGTGTTTGATGAGCCAAATGTCAAACGTGTTTGACTCTAGCATTACTCATAATTTTATTGGTACACAAGGATGATAGTATGTGTAAATATGATATTTATTGTATTGCTGGTGATTAGTATATTATCTCCTGTTTCACTGAAGAAGCAAGAGTTCGTCTAGCCTACTTTAATATTTGAAAAGGACTATTATTGCCCACCATATTTATTTGCACGTGCAACAACCCAGAAAAAGGTTATGAAAATAAAAAGAAAATTAAAATGTAGATATATTCTCTGTAAGTTAAAATTGTACTTGTGAATTAAATATAGGGCAATTCAGAAATTGTATGGTCTTTAATCACTTGCTGATAAATCATGAATTCATTCAATTTTCAGATTGCATTAAATTTAATATACAACCTATCTAAACTATTTAGATAGCCTCTATCTAGTATGTCCAATAAAACCTATCTAAACTATAAACAACATGACTATCTTTTTGTTTTGAGATATATTTGATAGGTCACTGCGGTTGTCAAATAAGTTAGTTATCAATATAATTTATCCCAGCAGCTTGTATTGTTTATCATCATTAACTTGACCCGTCCCCCCTCCCCCTCCAGTTTTCCCTCCCATCCTTGGCATAAGGAGTCGTAAATGCCATTTTTCTGATCATAATAGATGTAACTTGATTATATTTTCTACCTTTTTTTATTCTTTCCAGGATGTGATGCAAAATCCTCATATTGCGGCAGATGGCTTCACATATGAAGCTGACGCAATAAAGCAATGGCTCAGAAGAGGGCACAGCACGTCCCCAATGACCAACTTGCCACTTCCCCATCGCAATCTGATTCCAAATCTTGTGCTTCGTTCTGCCATTCAGGAGTGGCTTGAGCAACACCCACAATCTTAATCTACTATATGATTTGAGTTACTCAAGTTCATATATTTTGTATGATCCTATCTCTAACTGAATAAAGCTTGAACTTGTGTTTGAGTGGCAATGGTAACAAAAAAGAGCCACGGTTACAAGTATTTACTGCTTTTTCCTAGTGATTTCTTCTCATTCAATTTGACTTGAGAACAAGACAAGTTTAATATAGATTCATTATACCGTAATCTTTTTAATTTAACTTAGTTCAATTGACTGGAGAAAAATTGGTCCTGATAAAATGGTATGTTTGCCTACTCGGTACGCATTTCCAATTATCTTATATAAGTGACAATTGTTTAAAATAACGTCAAAAATAAAGGATTGAATTAAAATGTAATATACTCATTATAGTCCTTTTGCAATCTGGAATTTTTAGGTACGTAATCTCGTGCAGAATCAAGCATTTTCAGCTCCATTTATTTCAGGTTAACTTAATATATCATATAGTCCTTAAAAAGCGATGAATCACGACTATAACTATTATGTGATAGCATGTAGCAGGTTCAACCACCCTGAAATTAAGTTATTTTAACTACTTGATCTGATAAGCACTTATGTTCAAAGCCTCCACCAGTTTGTGATCTGATATATTTTTTCCTAAATTTGCAATTTGTACCTCCATTAATGGTTTGCTTAATATGGCTTCATGTTACTCTATTGTCCTTGCATTTTTCTTTATTTCAGGGGCAAAATCACTTTCTTTAGACTTTATTTATTATTTCTCTTTCTCAATAAAGTTACTGTTGTGGTCTGTTGCGCAATGTTTGCTATTTTCTGGAGAGGGGGAGGGGGGTTGTTCTATAGATTTATGTATTGAACTGAGTTCGATGTTACTGGTACATGTAGATGTTTATTTATTTTTTTTTTTAAAAAAAAAGAAGAAATAGTTTTGCTGAAAGTTACTGATAAGATTAGGACTCAATAAAATCATTCACTTTGATAATCTGGCTCTGCACCATTTTGTGCATAACAGTAAGTCAATCATTTACTTTTTTTCTTTAATTAAGAAAAGTGTTTAATGTATTTGCAGTTTCAGTTTCAGGAACAGTTATTTGCTGGTCCTTCAAATCAATTAGGTATTGGGGATCTCTGTCATAAATTTGGAAATATGCAATGTGAAGAATAGTTTAATACTTTAATTAATCAGTTATATTGGCATGGCTGACAGTTTATCTTCAATAATTTGTATTTGATATGTTCAAGTTGCTCGTTCTATAGCTTATGCAAGACAAGCATCATTAGTTGGTTACATGTGTACTTTTTTTAAAAATTACAAATTAGATATGGTTTTTTTTTAATCAGCGCTCGAATGACTCAAATTGTCAAGTTACCGTATGCAAAAAAAAAAAAAAAAAAAAAAAAAAATTCCCCACATGGGCGTGATTGATAGTTTTAATAAATATAGGGATAACAGTTTTGACTTTTCAAATATATTTTAATAAATTTCAGATTAAACAAATTTGACTTGATTGTCATGTGGACCTTATAATAGCTCCAATGTATTAATGAGCTAACGGGTTGACACTGGTGTAAATGCATCCGGGTCCCGGGAGAAAAAAAACGTTCCGGCGAGACCCTCCACATGATTGATCGTTTGATCCAATGTGGCCGCATGATGTCCTAGTGTTCGAATAGTGAGTTAAAAATTTGCTAAATTAGAACCCGTTTCGACTGACTACGCAGTTCAGCAGTTGCAGAAAATAAAAAAAATTTAAATACCGCACCGATCCTATACTATAAAAAAAAAGACAAAAAAAAAAAACAGCCGACACCATTTCTTGTCTTCTCTCTCCTCCAAATATTTCCTTTCAAAACAGAAGTTATCAAAGTCTAAGAAGCCTATCAATGGAAGTTAACATTGGCAGCAGTTGACTTCCCCTGAAGTTCTGTTGACCGCGTAGAAACATAAATTTTAGAAATTGAGGTTAGTTACCCCTAAATTCTGCGTCTGTTTTTATATTCAGATTTCGTCTTCTCAATGTGGTATCTTTGTTTAGTGAGATGGAGATTCCTTCAGACTGGTTTTAATAATACTGCGTTGCACCTAACAGATTTATACTTGAACTAATATTACTCTGGTCAAATTGCACAGCTGAAGCTTCACAACACACAAGTTAAATAAATGGTATTTTAGTTGTTTGAAATTTTAAAAGTAGGAAGGTTCTATGTACAATCCGCTGCTCCTTTTGTTTTCTGCTAATTTGAAGCAAACAATGGCAAAAACTTTTACCGACTAAGATTTATTGCTAGATGAAAAGATAACTTCTTATGGATTTAAGAAAGGAATGTGATGAGTTGACTCGGTAACTAAACAAATTTCATGTCATTTTTTTTTTCTGTACTCATCTGGTCAGGTTGCTGCTATTCACTTAGTTGGGTTTTGATGGAAGCACAGAATACTGCAGATAAGGTGTTTGTTGTTTTGCCTGAGACATATGAGGACGGTTTGTCTATTTTGTCCTGGGTTCTGGGTTATTTTCCCTGCGATAAAATAAAAGTCATCATCACCCATGTCATGCCTTCACCTTTTAAAGGTATCTAGTACCTTTGCTCTTTCAATTGGAGGTTATATTTAATTTAATCATCTTGATCTTAATGGTCTTAGTTTTCCAGTTGTTACATTGGAAAATAAGCTAAACTGATTAAAACTTTTCCATGTACAGACATTTTCATTTAGAGAAAACATATTAGAAATTTCAAATTTTTTGTGTACTGCCATTTCTGATTCTATATATAAATGTAAGAGTGTAATACTGCCAATTCTGGTTATGTACAAACTATTCCAAACAGGATTGTTTGACCCTATCGATCCCAGGCGTTGGTTGATTGACAATGAAAGAAAGGATTTGGTTCTGAACAAATACCTTACACACTGTGCTACTTACAAGGTGAACATAGCAGTTTTACTTGCTCTGAAAAACATTACAATTTTACTTCTTTTTTTGTGATTTTCTTTGCAGTTTAGCTTCTCTCCTATTAGTAAAGAAAAGAGTAATTTGAGCAGAAAATTAATAGATATAATTTGTTCTCCATCTGTATCTGTCACAGTTTCAAGCTGAGAAATTTGTCCACATAGCAGACAACATTGCAGAGGGAATCATGCAAGTCATTGCACGTCATGGAGCCAGGAATCTTGTCATGGAATCAGCTGCAAACAGGTACTGACACAAAATCGTGGATATACCTAGACTAGTAAAGCAAACAGGGATGAGATAGCTAATATTGAGATTGGCCAAAAAGAAAATACTGCATTAATAATGTTGCCTAAAATTGCAGTGATATGACGGATCTGGCATCTGAAATAGCAAACCAAGTGGTGCAAGAAGCAAGTCCGTCATGCAAGCTTTGGTTTGTCTCTGATGGGAATCTTATCTTCACTAGGTAGTAATTAACCTTTGAACCTCCAAAGTTTTATATCGTTTTCTTCTTTAATATGATATTTTTAAAAATGTTCAGTTCAATCAACAAGCTCAATGTTTTTTCTAGCTTTTGAGGTAAAACAATAATATACATATATTTTGATTACTCGTTTTTTTGCCTTAAATCTGTGGTACATAATGAGATTTTTTTTTTTTTATCAATTGAATTATTTTAAGGCTTAAACATAGTAAGCCCCACCATCTGCTTTCTTGTCCAAAAAAAAAAAGTACCACAACAAGCAAACAAAAAAAAAAATTCAGAAAATTGAGAAGTTCAATGGAAAAAGTCAAAATTGTCAGAGCTTATAACTTGAACTGTCTCATCAAGTATATACATATAGTATATTGGTCAGTATACGAGTACATGGGTGGTACTATTAATTTTGTTAACCATTTAGTTCATGCTGTCTGCTTCAGCTCGTATACTCTTTTGCAAACTACATTTGTTCTGCTATGGAAGCTGAATGATTTTCTAATAGGGAGGTCAATTCAGATAAGTTGACACTGGCTCAAACAAATGAAGAAAGGTCCGAATGGACTGGACAATCAACTGTGGAATCATCAAGCTCATCTGGCAGATCAAATAGTGAGTCCTCAACAGAAGAGGTGATAGCTCTAATTTTATGTTCCATATTACACAATTTTTTGAAAAAATTTTCCGTCATTAACTTAGGTTTCACCTTTTCAAGCCAACTGTGACAGTATTTTAAGACCTCAAAGAGGGACCGTTTTTCCTTTTTTATATATTTTTTATATTCTCAAACATGGTAGCAGACTTGATTTTCTCACTTTGAGTATTGAACTAATTGAAAGAACCTGTGGGTTGTTACTGAGTATGTTTCCTTCAATTTTTATTATTGAATTAAGAAAAGTTGTTTTGCCATGTTGATTGAAGTTTTCTTTGCTAGGGAGATGTTGATCTAGATGGTTCGTTAATTGAAATGCTTCATGCGGTATCTGTACAAGCTAACAAATATGAAAAGATGGGTGAAGAAATATTTGGGGTCCACAAGAAGATGGCCCGCAAGATGGCCATCCTAATAGTAATAATTTAAAGACATTACCAAATATTATAAAAAAAAACTCTAACAATGGAAATATATTTTGCACATACAGCTGAATATAAGACGTAATTATTGCAGACCAAGCTAGCTAACAGGTTAGAGCAAAAAGAACAACAAATAAGACAAGTCAAGGAATTTTTACAGAGGGAAAAGCAAGAACTCAAGAAAATTTTACGAAGAGAAAAGCAAGAACACGAGGAAATTTTACAGAGGGAAAAGCAAGAACACAAGGAAATTTTACAGAGAGAAAAGCAAGAAAAGGATCAATTGAGACGACAAATTGAAGAGCTTAAGCATGAGAAACTCCTAAGCGAAGAAATTGAACAAGTAATGATAGAGAATGAGCTTCTCAAAAATCAAAGAGATGAATATTCCAACCAGATTCAGGTGGCAAATGAGAGGAGGCTCGCATTAGAAAAGCAAGTCACTGATTTTGAGCTCATTGTCAAGGATTTGATAGTTCTTTCGTCCTCAGCTGGAGATCGCTTTGAATCTTTACAAGCTGATTATTACAATCTGCAACAGGAAAGGGATAATTTGGTGAGGAAAACTGAAGAACTGCGTATACAGAGGGAAAATATGCCCTCTGGTCCCTCCACGGCATTTAACTCTGAGTTTTCCTTGGAAGAATTGCAGCAAGCAACTCAGAATTTTAGTGAATCATTGAAGATTGGACAAGGTGGATTTGGATCTGTTTACAAAGGTTCTCTACGTCAAACCACGGTAGCAATTAAGTTGTTGCATTCTGAGAGCTTACAAGGAGTAGCACAGTTCCAACAAGAGGTAAATTATGTATATGGAATTAAAGATGAAGGTTCAGAGCCAGAGTATGACAGAATAATGGGGTACACCTAAGTGCCGCAAAATATATTGGCCATATTCTAGTGTAGCAATTGCCGTGGGTATCCTTGATATAACCTAATTTTGTGCTATCTTTTATTAAATTAGCCTTGTTAATTTTGGTAAATATTTTAATCTGTTTGTTCAATTTTTAATTACAGATTACCATCCTCACTAAAGTAAGGCACCCAAACCTAGTAACCCTCATAGGAGCTTGCTCTGAAGTATCCGCACTTGTCTATGAGTACTTATCTAATGGCAGCCTTGAGGACCGTCTGACCTGTGCCAACAACACCCCGCCTCTGACATGGCAGGCACGCACTCGCATCATCGGTGAGATCTGCCTCGCTCTTATTTTCCTCCACTCAAACAAACCACAGCTCGTAGTCCATGGAGATTTAAAACCGGAAAACATTCTCCTTGACACCAATTTGGTTAGTAAACTCAGCGACTTCGGCATCTCTCGCCTCCTGAAACAACCAGACACCAACACAACTGCTTTCCTTCAAACAACCCATCCTGCAGGGACATTTGCATACATTGACCCTGAGTATTTATCAACTGGTATTCTAACGCCAAAATCAGATATCTACTCATTCGGCATCATAATCCTTTGTCTCCTAACAGGAAGGCCTCCGTTGTACATTGCAAGACTTGTGCAAGACGCAATGAGAAGTGGGATCCTCGTATCGGTGATTGATGAGTCTGCTGGGTCGTGGCCCTTTGAGCAAGCTAAGGAGTTGGCAAAAATTGCCCTGAGATGCGCAGAGGTGTCTAAAAGCCAGCGGCCTGATCTGGTTACTGAGGTCTGGGCAGTAGTTGAACCCTTGATGAAGGCTGCTGCTGCTTATGTGGAACCACATGAAGAAGAGTGCATCCCATCACACTTCATTTGCCCAATACTTCAGGTAGTCTTGAAATAATTTTATTGGTAACAAGCAAAAAAGTTTGTGTAAATATAATAATTACTAATTTTTATTGTTTAGTAGCTTATTTGTTGTTTTACTGAAGAAAGAATTGTCAGTTTGGCCTACTTTCTGGATAGGGATATTATTGTCCACCAATTTTTAAGTAGTACAACAACAGACAAAAAAGGTTTTGTAAATAATAAAAAATAGAGTTGTATATGTATTCTCTATTATTAGTTACATAGGTTTTGTATTTAAACTATAAATTGCAGTCAGTCAGTTCAATGAAAAATATAGAACGTAATTGAATTATATTTGCCATTTTTTTTTCAGGATGTGATGCAAAATCCTTATATTGCGGCAGATGGATTCACGTATGAAGCTGATGCAATAAGACAATGGCTCAGTGGAGGGCACAACACCTCCCCAATGACCAACTTGCCACTTCCTCATAGCAATCTGATACCAAATTATGTGCTTCGTTCTGCGATTCAGGAATGGCTTCAGCAGCACCCACAGTCTTAATCTTTTGTGTGTGTGTGTGTATGTGTGTGTGTGTCTCTCTCTCTCTCTCTCTCTATATATATATATATATATAAAAAAAAAATTTAAGTTACTGATGTTTATATATGTCATCCATTCGTGCTATATCTGCTTTCTCTCTTGCTGTTGATATCTTGTCCACTCTCTAGCTGAAACTTTAACAAGTGTTTTGAGTGGCAATGGTGATACATAGAGCCACGTTTGTAAGTATTTTACAGGTGATTTCTTCTCGTTCATCATTTAGCTGAGTTGAGATTTGAGAACAAGAAAATTCAATTTACAGTAACACACTAACACTGTTGTAATATATTCCAGTTTAGTTAAGCTCGAGCAAAATTTTGGATTTGATCAAACGACAAGGTTTTGTACTAGTTACGATTACGATGCACAAGTTGAGTGAATAGATTTCTGGACCCTCCGCCCTCCGGTCTCTACAATTTGTCCCTTCGTTACTAGCATACAATAAAGTCAATTCGACCGACCAAGACTAGTGTCAAACGAACCATTTATTTCAACCCGCTAGAATCTTGGTAGTTTGTAAGCAATGTGCCAGGCGTCCGCACGAGTTTAAAAACTCCCGATTGTATCCCGTTGGATTGAATTTAGCAAAAGAGAGAGAACCCCAAGCCCGCCGTTGCATTTTAGACCGGCCCTCGTATAATTCTCGGCTTTTAAAAATAACCACCGAATAATCGATCAATTAACCTATTCTAAGTCCAATTTCAGTATCATACGGATCTCCTCTCCTCCTAGAACCACCTCTCGATTTCAGTATCACTTCAAACGGTTCAAGATATTAACACAACTCTCCTCATTCCATATAAATAATAAGATATCCCTACTACTCGTTTACTTTCCTTTATATACGTATGTTATTACTCCAATGTAACGCAAACAACATCATTGAGAGCAAAGTTGTTATTGAAAATGGTTAGTTGAATCTGCATTTGTACTATCTTGATATCAGAAAAACAATTCATTTTCACAACAGTCGAAAACTCATGGTCAAACAGTTGAAAACAAGACTGACATGAACTGAGAAACCACATAACAAACTGTTATTAAGTCAGCATCCTGAAAATAGAGTTACAGTACCAACAATGCTAACATTTTTGGGGCTAGACATTATGCACTTGACGAGCTCTACTATGAAAAATGGGCACGCCGATAATACTCCCCTTTATGATTTGAGCTTCTCTGAAGAATAAAAAATTAGAAATCCTCCTCTTTAAACACTACAGAATTCACACCATCTCTTCCTACCCTGTATAAACAAACAAGATTATAATGAAATACCAAACAATTAGTATAGATAACAGCTGAAATGCTTTAGGAACTCAGAAAAGTGATTATTTGGTAAATGAGACATTGATCAAATCAACTGAATGCAGAAAGAATGATCCTCTACAACATCATGTGATGCAAATTTTGTACCTGTTTGGTTCAGTAATGGTGAATAATGTTTGGCATAGAATCAATATAGATGTGCATGTGGTTCAACTATGAACTTTTGATTTTTAGTACCAGGCTGGAAAATAAAGCATGCATTCCTTGATATTTAATAAAAATCAAGAAAGAAAAAATAAACAAATACCTTCAGAAATGCCCAACAAAACTGGAATTTCGCCTTCTATCTTGGCTTAAGGATAATATCTCTTGTACTCTATCTGGCCACATCGAGTTCAATCTTCGAGCAAAATCCTCAACTTCTCTGAAATATAACTAGAACTACTTAGCAGTTGCAAGAGAGATTACCCAAGCAAATACACACTCTATTTTCATACATGCACCCAAAATGAAGATAGTTAACATAAACAAAATATATAAAAAAAAATATTCGGACTTATCAAAGCAGGGTTGTGGCACTTAGGTCCTCACAAACCATGACTGAAACTTGATTCAGGCTAATTGACAAAAATGCACAAAATGAAAACTAGCAATATATAATTTATTTTTCAAACAGTCCACAATGTGACCCACAATATTCTGTCACGTTCTAGAAATAATGTCCTGCCAATTTCTATAATAAAATCTCATTCGTTTTTTTCACACAAATGGAAACATCAGCAACAATTATGTCCATCTGATTAAGTATCTATTCAAAATGTGAAAATTCAGACAGCTTTGGTAGCCGTTTGCAAAGACAGCTAAAATCAGATGATTATTTGCTGAAGAACACTGCCTACATAAGAAAATTAATTCAAAAAAAAAAATTAAAAAAATCACCTATCAAGTTCTTCTTGCATGGCAGGATCTAACTCATCATCAGTATAATCATCTTCACCAATCTTCAGAGCAAAAGGATCTTGTGCACCTTCCCGCAAACCCTGATTCCGATTAGGTGAAGAAGATACATTGCCACTAGAGGTACATGCACCTGACATACTTGTTCTTTCCTAAAGAAGGATAACATGTGATAAGTATCTATAGATTTAGGTAAAATGTTGCCATATTTATATTAAGCTGTCAAAATAATTACTGAAAGGGAGAAGTGATAGCCAGGTGGCTAATTCTCCAAGTGTTACTATTACTAATAATAGAAGTTTACATTACAATTTGCTTTGGACTTGCAGTTGCAGCTATTGGGTACCAAAGATAGCACACATAACAAGATACCTATCAAACATAATGATCAATATTGAACCAAAGGGTAACCCCATTCATGTGAAGAAGCTATGTAGCATTATTATTATCAGATTATTCTGTTGCAACATGTAAAATGCTCTTTGTGAATATGCCCTAAAAGAGTCATGTTGCTGCCTATTTAGCAGGATCATATTTTATAGTACAGTTTTATTAGACCACTATGTATAATAAATCAGGACGTGAAAACTTTGGTAGCTGTCTGCAAAGACAGCTAAAATCAGATGGGCATTCACAAATTTTATTAGACCATTCCATAATTATCACAAAAGCAGGAGGTGAAAGAGTTCTCCTCAACATTTAAACAGATAATATGGATGTAAACCTTCTTTTCTGTGTGGTATGCATCTGCTGTACTGGAATCTTTGTTCTGTTCTTTTCGTCGTCTATTCTTTTTCTTGCCTTTTGTTGTCTTGCTGTTCCTAGAACCTGAAACCAGTTAAGAAAGGATTTAAGAAATTAGAACTGAACATTCCAAATCCAATCAATTAATTAGTTTGTTTTTTAAAAGAGAAATTCAAGGTTTTAATAATATTCTGCAAGGCCTAATGCCCTTTTAAGATCTAAGGCAACTGGCCAAAAATTAAGAAACACCAGGCACCATAAGTATTATTGGATTGAATTACTACTATTTATTGGGGGCTCCGAAACTCCATTGTTTACATTATCCTTTACAGCACAATTGCAATTTTCTTCTTGTTTCAGCTAAGAGTACCTTCTTCTCCATTAATAAATGACAGAAGCTCATCTACAGACCGTTCATCCTTCCTTTCTTCAACTACCTTAGCTTCCTAGAATAATTCAAAATATAAATAATGTATCAGTACACAGGCTCCTACACAGATGACAATGTTCAAAAGCAAGGATATCGTCACAAATAAAGAAAGATCTTAGTTACCTTTTGCTTCTGTCGCTCCTTCAGCTCTTTTCTTTTTCTAGCATATAATCGGTTCAATAGGCGTATTCTTGGATCGTCATTTACATTTTTCAAGGGCTCCAATTTCTCTTCCTTGATTCATGCAATGCACAATATTAGCACAGAATGGTCGGTCAAGGTAATTTTTGTCTCTTTTTAATTTGCACAATTACACAACTTTTCATCCAAATGCAGCAAATATTAAATATTCTCATTTTGGAACAAATAATGAGCCATATTTGAATGTTCTCCTAGTACTCTAAAATTGAGCAAACATTACATTTGGATGATAAATCCCTTCTCCAATTACCAAGCAGGACTGGGCCACAATTTGGTCATCTACATGTAAACTTGTTTTAGGAGGTTGGTGCTTGTGTATAGAACCAAAACTTTATATTGACCATTAATTGAAATACAAAAGAACCTTCGTTACAGTACAATCTTGGGTGCAATATGCAACAAAATACAATCAAAAAATAAAAAACAACAATAGTACCTCAGTAAGATCATCTGGCAGATGAAAGATCTCACGAATTTCCTCTGGTGTTCTCCCTTCTATCATTCGTGCGATTGCTCGGCTTGTCAGATCAACCAATGGCTTTAACCCTAGACTATCAGCAGCTGAGATTAATTCACATAATTGATCTGTGTCCACCTTGACAAACCTCTCATCAAATGACTTCCGTTCCTAGACAATAACAAAGCAAAAGGAAATTAAGCCAAAAGATAAGAAAATCAGAAATGCAAACAAGGTGCTCCAACTTCAGCTAGTATAATGGGAACAGGTATAGCATAACAATCAGTTTCTGTGAAAAGTTGATCCACTATATCAACCAAAACAAATAAAACAAGACGCACATAGAACTCGAGTTCACATCCTAACATATGAAAGAAGAAAGGTGGTACCAAATACAGATACATGGAAATACCCAGTAATAAGATCATTTCTGCCTGTCTTATAATCGAACTTTTATCACGTGCTATCATTTGGTCAACTAATACTAGAAAAATGCATAGTAGCCGGTAGCTTACAGACCAATAATCCCGAATTTCAGAAAATCTGATACAATACCTTAAGTTTGTCAAAACCCAGGACAGGACATTTTCAAATAAAAAATATATTATCAAGTGCATATGTTAACTTTCTTTTAAGAATGATGCCACACCAGTTAAAGAAAGGAGCTCGAGACTCTCTTCACAATTTAGTTATTACCCAAATAGGCAACTTAATTTGGATACAAAAGATCCAACCAACCCAATTTCAATAACTTTCCAATATCTCAATTCAATTTACACATGTTCTCCTACCATAGGATCAAAGCAATAAACCAGAGCTGCTATACCAGTCCTGTCAAACAGATACCTCTAAGGCACATTAAAAAACACCCTTAAGTTATTAATGCAGCATCCAAAAAAGAATGGGGGTTTGTAAAGACATAAAACACAAATGGACATATCCAGTGAATTGCTAATCCTGCACTGTCAGATGATCTACAGCGCCTATCCTCTCTTCCTGATTCTAACGGCTCTTTTCCAAGAATCAGTTATTTAGACAGTTTTACACTTTTACCCTTTGGATTAGGATTAGAAACACTGTATCTGGCTTCCTATATATATGTGTATTAGCGTAAGGAAATGTACAGAAAAATTCATTCAATCAACAAACATTTCTTCAGCTTTCTCGCTCTCTGCTCTCTATTCCTTACCAGTAAAACTGGTTACCAGTATCTCTTGTTATAGGGTTTCCTATGCAGCTTTTACTAAACCCAAGAAATTTTGCCACCCAAAGAGAGAGAATGGTGCACAACAGTGTATAATTAAATATTTCTTGAATGCACAAGTTGATATCATAAGACAAGTCGAGAGGAAAACCTACTGACCTTGTTGGAGCGGCCAGCAACTTGATGAAACCGGCAATAATCAAGTATTAAGCTCAAAGTAGCTGGGCTGACTTTCTCAGGTAGAGATATGGCATAGTTTTTAGATGAACCAGACCCAGTCTTGAGTATCTCTCGACATATTGTTGGGCAGAACATTGCCACCTCCTCCTCTACTTGTTGTATTGAACCATCAGCACATTGAAGCCAAATGTAAGACTTCATCGCCTGATAGGAAAATCAATTGTATTAATTAATAACAACATTTTCTGGTACTAACATGAAGCAGTACAATTAAAAGCACATCTAGAAGGAACTACCTCTGGTTTAATGATTGCTGTCTCGCTCTCTGGCATTTGCTGGGAACCTCTAATCATCTGTGCTGACAAGAAATTGGCATGAACTAACCTCATTTGAAAGGTTCTTTCAACAATAAAACAATTCTAGAAAGCTGAATGAGTTTTATTTCAGATAGGATAGATAAAAAAACATACATCTTGAAACTACAGTAAGAAGTCTATTTCTCTTTATATTCTTGTAAAACACTAATCACCTCCTTGAGCATCAGAAACTTGATGCAGCAATCCTGGAAAAAGGTAAAATTGGCAAATATTAGAAGCATATACAATGATGGAGACCATGACATTCGAAAAAAGCACATTACACAATGAGGCTACCCCAACTTGTTTGGGACAAATGGCTTAGTTGTTGTTGTTGTTTTATGAAAGCTATCAAATCTTAATTTTCTTTTTTCTGGGCAGGCCACTATTTAATGGGCTGACTTATTATACCAAAGTAGAATTCTGTAGTTTATACTGATAAACTAACTGGTATTGGCATTTTCCAAGTGTCAGAGTGATGCCCTGATTTAGAAAGAGGTGTCAAAAAATTGTTTCCTTGTCATAGTAAATCATATCAAATTTAACATCTTATAATACAGTCTTATTCAAATTGAATATGGATAAACTTATACATTACATAATGAGCTAAAATCAAGAAAATCATAAGAAAAGTAGGAACAATCAATCAGCAACAATCTAATTCTGATCTGAACTCCCATTCAAACCAATTCCGAGCTTATTTTCTGTACAAATTGCTTGAAGCAAATACATATGCGCGGAAAGGTACAGAGACGTTACCTCGTCGGCGAGGCGGAGCAGCTGGAATGCTCGATTTCGAACAAAGAGAAGCAGCGGAGAGGAGAGAGCTAAGCGCAGAAGCTTGGCGCGACAGAGAATCTCTAGGGTTTTCAGAGGTAGTGACTGAGGTTTATCTTAATTTTGCGAGGCGAGAGAGAGAGAGAGAGAGAGAGAGAGAGGAGGGAGAGCGACGGTCAGAAAGAGAGAACAGATTTGGGAGAAATTGGAGGCTCTCCTGGAGAGCTTCTCTCTATCTTGCGCCATGCCCTACAGAAACCATTTGCCTGGACGTGGTTTTCGTTCTTTCCATCGACACGTGTCTATGAAGCAACGGTCGGTATTCAAGTAGGGAGCAGTAGAAAGGTGAACCGACTCTACGCGAGAGAGCTAATCTCAATTTTTTCGCGCAGTCGGCCAGCTAACAAGGTCATTCCATGGATCCATTAGGGCTGTAGTGCGAGAATTTGAGTAAATAATAATCGCCTAAGTAAGGCCGAGAAGGGGTTAAGTGTTAGGTTCCATTGGGCTACTGTGACTCCATTTGTACGGATCAAGAATTCAAGATCCAACGCTTCTTTAATTAGCTATATATGTTTTTTCTGGCAATTGGATGAAAGATTCTTTTCTGGGTCCGTTAATAGGTTCATTAAATGTGGTAATTAAAAGTAATAATTTTATTAGAGAAATGATAACTGTAATCTCTAATTTTATCATTCATTGTCATCGCTAAACACAAAGTGAACACATAAAATAGACAAGATAATCATATAGATGATCAAAGTGAACACTTACAAACAAATAAGTGTTATTATCTTTTGTTCAGATTTTTATATGTACAATCAACTTATTTTTATTGAACTTATTTGTTTGTATGTGTATAATTTGATTACCATATATATTCACCTTGTCTATTTTATGTGTTCACTTTCTGTTTAGCGATGGCAAGGGATGGTAAAACTACAGATGACAGTAATCAATTTTCATTTTATTATATTATGTGATAAAGTTTTTATAAGTTATTTGTCACTTAATCATGTTAATACTTGTTAGGGCCTGAGACCGTCCGGGTCCTAGTCGTACAGCCCGTCAGGACCGGCCCAAGAAAGCCTATGGATCACGGAACCTCGAGGCACGACGGAAGTCGGATGACATCTTCAAGCTCGGCCTTGGGATGATGGCAGGAGCAGCGTCACGAGGGTACCTTTGGCTGGAGGTTCCCCCAAGCCTCGTGGCTCGATAATCCTCAACCCCCTCGGCTCCAGGTCTCCCTCACCCCAATGGCTCGAGGGTATTCATGGGGTCCGAGCGTATGGCCCTGCTACAAGTTTGACACTGCCAGGAGGGTGTACCTCGACACTTTTGGAATTTGTAGCATGTACTAAAGATGATGAATAAAAATGATATTTTCCCTTTTAGCCATTGATTCCAATCTTTACTCTGTGCAAAACACCTCATTTCACTTAACCCTCTACATGTTGACGGTGACAATACTTTTTTTTTTTTTGAACAACCAAGTATCAAGTATCATAGGGTGTGTTTAGAATTGCCTAGAACATGCTTGTTCAGACAGTGTTTTTAATACCATATCGAATACCAAAAAATTTAGATAATACCGGAAATCAAAAACAGTGATTGAAACGACGGTACCTTATTTTGTTAGACAAAAATATCAAAAAATATCAAATCGAAACAGTGATCGAAACGGCTGTACTTGATTTTGTGAGACAAAATATTGAAAAATATCAAATTTTGACTATCTGGCCAGTAGGGATGCTAGAATGGTATTAAAAACATTGGAATAAGATCGAACTAAATATTATTTTGTCAATAAATTATATCATTAATTCAATATTTTAATAAGATTATTGAATATTATTCTATTTAAAAAATTAGATATAACTCCTTATAATCTTCTCTAAATAAAAATAACCCCTACAATCATATTCATCAGGATATAATCCCTTTTTATTAATTTTAATCAGTTTTAATTGAAAAAATATTATTTTACAACAGATGACAAAAATACTATCTGTGTCCCGACTCTGTATGTGTGTGTGTGTGTATTCGAGTAATTTCTTTCCAGAAGTCACTAAAGTTTACACAATCTCCAATTTTAGTCACTGAACTTTAATTTGTCATTCATGTACCACTGAACTTCGATTTTGTCCGATTTTGATCACTCCGTTAGAATTTCATCTAGTTCCGTCTAAATAATTAAATGTGGGCGAAAATCGAAGACACAAGTCACCGTTTCTTTCCTTTTTTTTCCCCAACGAACCCAACGCTTGGTCTCTTTCTGATGATCTGATCCCAGCGCTTTTTTTTTTTTTTAAATAATTTGGGATCAAGCCTCCCGGTGCTTTTTTTTTCTTTCTAATATTAATCTCTATCTTCGTCTCTCTGTAAAGCAATGCTTTGGTAGGAAATTTCACGACTTTCCTAATTCTCCCGTGCCTGTTTACACAAACTGTTGTTTACGTTCTCTACAGGCTAAACAATAATATAAACTTTTTTATTATTTCATTACTAAAAATAATGAGGCCGAATACTTCTATAAATTGGCCTATTTTTTTCATTCATCATATAACAACATGTATCGTTGCAAAGCCAATTTTAGTTTCTGTATTATTTACTGCAATAAAATTCAAGGCAAAAGGTTTAGAAATTAGGAGTATGTTGTCTTCTTTGTGTTTGCTTGCGTGAAAATTTTCGTCTCCTATCACTAGAGCATCTAACTGAGTTGTTAAACGTGACCTCTAAAGTGCAATAGTTCGGATTTAACCGCTGGTTTACTTAAAATCGTGGGATCAATTGGTATTCCCACCTATCTACTCCACTTTAGCCTCAATTGATGATTTCAACTGTGAAAAATCAATTTGATTTGGGAAAAAAGATCTACAACTTTCATGATTTGAGTTTTCTTTTTTTAAAATTCGAAATAGAAAGTGGTCAAATAGGCTAGAAAGAGAACTGCAGTAGAGATTCTACTGATGTTGTTCCATTACACAACTCAATTTTGCATTACACAATGCAACTGTCAGTTTCAGCAAAGACAATATTTAGTATTTTGATCAAAATTTTCTGCTCCGAACTCCTATTGAGGTGATTCAAAAATCAATAGAAAGAGAACAAAAAGATCTACAACTTTCATGTTTTGAGTTTTTCAAAATCAGAACAAAAAGTGGTCAAAATAGGCTCGAAAGAATAGTGCAATAGGAAAATCGTTGTTGTTGCGTTATGTAACGCAAAGTTGCGTTTTGGCAACGTTGGTCAGAACCATTTTAGTGCCAAAACAATCTTTAGATGATCCACTACCATCATTAAGTAATGCTAAGTATCATTACTTAATTTACCACTTGGAACTTGAGCTTTTCTAGCTAAATAGTTCATTATAAGAGATAATAAAGCTTCAATACCATATAATATAACCTAAACTAGTTCCAAGCATGAGAACAACTTAATCTTAATCTTACTTGACTTATTTTTCAATCATCATCTTCCTTCTATTTCATTTCTTGAGTTCATGTACCGGTTTATATCAAATCATATCATAGATTGAAAACTCAAAGAAAATTATTAAATCTCAAATTATATTATTTTGTAATCGACAAACCAAGAGTTGTTTAGTACAAAAGACACAAATTGAGCGCACCTGTTATTATTAATAAAAAAAATTGAGTTAATTATTTCAAATTAAACGTGTACTATAACATAACGAAAATTATGTTGCTAAAAATATTAGTCATAATTATCAGAAAAATTAACGCTTCATTTAATATTCATAATTTATAAATATCTTGAATATGTATTTTTTTTCTCTTGTATGCTTGATATTGGCTTGACTTTATATATTCATTCTAAATATAATTAATTCATTCATAAGGATTTTCTTGCATCGTTAAGAAGAGTAGCTATTTTCTAGTGGATGAATCCAGATAGGGACAGAGAGCTTTCTCACGGTCTCTTTCATAATGTCACTCTTCCGGGAAAATTATGGAACAAGAAGTAGAGGTATGCCAAAAGCATTCTACCCTTGACTAGCTCTTCTGAAAGTCTAGCCAGGCTCAGTCCTTAAAAGGGTTTTAGAAGGGCTGGACTTAAGAAGGGTCAAATTCTATCAGTAGGAAGGTTTTGAAGGGTCAGACTTCAAGGGCCAAGAGCTTACGAAGGTCGAGTTTAGAAGGGTCAGATTCAAATTCATTTATAGTATATTTGAATTTAATATATTTTATAATGTATATATATTATTTTATAATATCTAATCATATTTTATTTATTTTATGTTTGGAAGTGGTGTGGAATAAGAACAAGAACAAGACTTGTTCTTATTCTTGTTCTAGTTCCATGTTTTTATTGGAACAAGAACAAGATTCATTTTGTTCTTATTCTCCTTGTTCTAAAGGGTGCCAAACAAGAAACATACTCTTTTAGATTATTGAAATGACATGATTATGCTAAATTAACATTAGAAACTAAAAATCTAATATGATCCTTCTTTTGACTAGCTCGGCCCTTCAAGTCCGATCTCCTAAAACTCAAAGGGCCTAGAAGGGCTGGGATTAAGAAGGGTCATGCTTAAGAAGGGCCAGGTCGAATTTTCAAAATTCATAATCGTTAAACTCAACCCTTCTTAAGTCCTTAGTAAGTCTAACCTGACACGGCCCTTGAATAGGTCCTAGTAGACCCAACCTCTCAGATTCTATAGAGTGTTTAAATGTAGATTATTGTGATGAAATGACATAGAATGAATGTTGAAACATATGAAATGCTCAAATGATATTCAGAATATACATTATATTCATTTTATATGCGTAACTACTACGTATAATCCAATCTTTTTGAATAAGTAAGATCTGAATCATATTCTAGACCGTACAGAGAGTTTAATTGTAGATTATCATGATGAAATGACTTAGAATGAATTAAGAAACTGTTGAAAATGCTCATATGATACTCAGAATATACATTATATTCACTTTAAAAGCGTAATAACTATGTATAATTCAATTTTTTTGAATAAGTAAGATCTGAATTATATTCTAGACCTTATAAAGAGTTTAAGTATAGATTATCTCTACTACTTATAAAAACATCAATCCAAAAGTCTATCCAAACTATACCAAAGGTCTATCCAATTTTGAGTCCAAAGGTCTATTAAACTGTTAACAATTTACAATATGGACCATAGATTTTATATGATCTGATCAGATTAGTGGTCTGGATTTAATAACGAGTTAAAAGATTTAGACCTTTCATATAGACCGAAGTTAAACTTCGACGGAGCGGAGTCGCGCTGAATTTAGTTAGCGTAGCACCAGATTCGATTATCCACGACTTCTCTTTCTTTTTTGCATTTTTTTTATCAAAATTATTCATTCGGCTCATTCATTTCCCTTTGTATTTCACAATCGTGCCCCCTTCGCTGGAATTTTCATATCTTGCCTGCTCTTCCCCTCCATCTATGGAAGTTTTCCTCTCCTCCAAAATTTCACAAAAATAGAAATAGCTACCGCTGTGATATCTCTTAACAGAATGTAGCGAATCTAGGGTTTTAAATAAATTCTCACGATCTCTCTCTCTCTTTCTCTGCGAGACTACGACAATGGTGGCGACGATCTGAAATAGGAGACGAAATCCTTGAAAGACCAAAGAGCTATCTTGGAGGCGAAGAGGAACGTCTTGCAATTCTGAGTGTCATTTGAGCATTTCAATCATTTCAGGATTCATTCATCACAATAATCTATAGTTAAACTCTTTATACTGTCTAGAATATAATTCAGATCTTATTTATTAAAAATGATTGGATTATACATAGTAATTACGCAATTAATATGCAAATAATGCAATTCTGAGTATCATTTGAGCATTTCAATCATTTTTGGATTCATTCTAAGTCATTTTAACGAAATAATCAATATTTAAACTCTTTATACTGTCTAGAATATTATTCATATCTTATTTATTAAAAAAGATTGGATTATACATAGTAATTTAGCATATAAATTACAAATAAAGCAAGTCTGAGTATCATTTGAGCATTTCAACCATTTCTGGATTCATTCTAAGTCATTTCATTACAATCATCTACAATTAAACTCTTTATACAATCTAGAATATGATTCATATCTTGTTTATTGAAAAAAATAGATTTTACATTGTAATTACGCATATAAAGTGCAAATAATGTAATTCTGAGTATAATTCGAGCATTCCAATCGTTTCTGGATTCATTTTAAGTCATTTCATCACAATAATATAGATTTAACCTCTTCATACTATCTAGAATACGATTCATATCGTATTTATTCAAAAAGATCGGATTATACATATTAATTACGCATATAAATTATAAATAATGCAATTCTGATTATCATTTGAGCATTTCAATAGTTTCTGGATTCATTTTAAGTCATTTTATCACAATAATCTACATTTAAAACTCTTTATATTGTCCAAACTAAGATTCAGATCTTGTTTATTAAAAAAATTTGATGATACATAGTAATTAGGCATATAAAATGCAAATCATGCAATTCTGAGTATTATTTGAGCATTTCAATCGTTTCAGGATTTATTCTATGTCATTTCATCACAATAATCTACATTTAAACTCTTTATACTGTCAATTATATGATTCATAACTTGTTTATTAAAAAATATTGGATTATACATAGTAATTACGAATATAAAGTGCAAATAATGTAATTCTGAGTATCATATGGGCATTTCAATCGTTTTTGGATTCATTCTAAGTCATTTCATCACAATAATCTATATTTAAACTCTTTATACAGTCCAGACTAAGATTCAGATCTTGTTTATTAAAAAAGATTGTATTATACATAGTAATTAGGCATATAAAGTGCAAATAATGCAATTCTGAGTATTATTTGAGTATTTCAATCGTTTCTGGATTCATTCTAAGTAATCTCATCACAATAATCTACATTTAAACTCTTTGTACTGTCTTTAATATGATTCATATCTTATTCATTTAAAAAGATTGAATTATACATAGTAATTACGCGTATAAAGTGCAAATAATGCAATTCTGACTATCATTTGGCAATTTCATTCATTTCTGGTTTCATTCGAAGAAATTTCATCACAACAAACTACATTTAAACTCGTTATACAGTCCAGAATAAGATTCAGATCTTGTTTATTCAAAAATATTGGATTATACATAGTAATTAGGCATATAAAAGTGCAAACAATGCAATTCTGAGTATTATTTGAGCATTTCAATCGTTTTTGGATTCATTCTAAGTAATTTTAATACAATAATCTACATTTAAACACTTTATATTGTCTATAATATGATTCATTTCTTATTTATTAAAAAACATTGTATTATACATAGTAATTATGCGTTTAAAGTGCAAGTGATCCAATTCTAAGTATCATTTGGGCATTTCAATTGTTTCTGGATTCATTTTAAGTCATTTCATCACAATAATATACATTTAAACTATTCATACTGTCCAGATTAAGATTCAGATCTTGTTTATTCAAAAAGATTGGATTATACATAGTAATTAGGCATTTAAAGTGCAAATAATGCAATTCTGAGTATCATTTGAGCATTACAATCGATTCTTGATTCATTCTAAGTCATTTGATCACAATAATCTACAATTGAACTCTTTATACTGTCCAGAATATCATTCATAACATATTTATTCAAAAAAATTGGATTATACACAGTAATTTGTTATATAAATTGCAAATATTTCAATTCTGAGTATCATTTGAGCATTTCAATCGTTTCTGGATTCATTCTAAGTCATTTAATCACAATAATCTGCAATTAAACTCTTTATACTGTCTAGAATATGAGTCATATTTTTCATAACTAAAAAGATTGGATTATACTTAGTAATTACGCATATAAAGTGCAAATAATGCAATTCTGAGTATTATTTGAGCATTTCAATTTTTTCAGGATTCATTCTAAGTAATTTCATCACAGTCATCTACATTTAAACTCGTTATAATGACCAGACTAAGATTCAGATTTTGTTTATTAAAAAAGATTCAATTATACATAGTAATTACGCATATAAAGTGCAAATAATGCAATTCTGAGTATCATTTGAGAATTTCAATAATTTCTGGATTTATTCTGTGTCATTTCTTCACAATAATCTACATTTAAACTCTATATACTGTCCAGAATATGATTCATATCTTATTTGCTCAAAAAAATTGGATTATACATAGTAATTTGGCATATATAGTGGAAATAATGCAATTCTGAGTATCATTTGAGCATTTCAATCGTTTCTGGATTCATTATAAATCATTTCATCATAATAAACTACATTTAAACTCTTTATATTGTCTAGAATATGATTACTATCTTATTTATTAAAAAAAAATTAGATTATACATAATAATTACGCATATTAAGTGTAAATAATGCAATTCTGAATATCATTTGATCATTTCAATCGTTTCTGGATTCATACTCAGTCATTTCATCATAATAATATATATTTAACGTCTTTATACTGTGTATAATATGATTCATATCTTATTTATTCAAAATAATTAGATTTTATATAGTAATTACGCATTTAAATTGGAAATAATGCAATTCTGAATATCATATGGGCATTTCAATCGTTTTTGTATTCATTCTAAGTTATTTTATCTCAATAATCTTAATTTCAACTCTTTATACAGTCCAGAATGAGATTCAGATCTTATTTATTCAAAAATATTGGATTATACATTGTAATTAGCCATATAAAGTGCAAATAATGCAATTCTGAGTCTTATTTGAGCATTTCAATTGTTTTATGGATACATTCAAAGTAATTTCGTCACAATAATCTACATTTAAACTCTTTGTGATGACTATAACAAGATTCGTATCTTATTTATTCAGAAAGATTTGATTATAAATAGTAATTACGCGCATAAACGGGAAATAATGCAATTCTGTCTATCATTTGAGAATTTCAATCATTTCTGGATTCATTCTAGGTCATTTCATCACAATAATCTATATTTAAACTTTTTATATAGTTCAGACTAAGATTCAGATCTTGTTTATTCGAAAAGATTGGATTATACTGTAACAACCAAAATTTTTAGCATGCTGTAGCATTTTATTTATTTATTTTATTATTATTATTAATAATAGATTTATAACTATTGTCCTTCACTTCTTGATTCTGCTTGGTTCAGAGTAATTAAGTTGGTAGTTATTTTTAAGAGGCGCTAATTTATGCACCTCTTCCTTTAAGTGCAAACAATTATAGTTATTCGAATTCTTTGTCCAATATGGTTATTTCTGTATACTATTATATTCCTTGTTCTTTTTTATATTGTGTTGGTCCAACAATTAAGTCGGTTGTTATCTAGACTAATAGAATCCAGTCTACGCACTCGGTTCGTTTCATTTTCTCGTTGTTTATATATTTTCGATATGTTTCCAAAGGGAGCCAACAAACAAAATCGGTTTTAATCCAAAAGTCGGTTATATATTTCCTCTTCAGTTATTAAAACCGAACCACTTTCCTCCATTCCCAAATATATATTTCTGACTGATCTTACTCGCTTACTTCTAATTGGTCCAAAGAAATAAAATAATCACTGTTTATCCAAAAAGATCAATTGCACCTTTCTAATTCCGATTCATTTCCTGGCAACATCTCCTCTGGTATTTATTTCCAATCTCTATAAATTATTCCTTCACTTTGAATTGAAGTTGGCGCATGGAATTTTGCTCCTACCTGAACGGTACGTTCAATTAATTTCTCTTTCTTTCTAATCCTACTTTGTATTTACTGATTGGATTGCTAGACCAATTTCTTTTACCATCTTAACTATTATTTTTTTTATTCGTATATTTGACATTGATAAAAACCTTCCGTCTATCCTTTATGAAAAAGAGAAGTAAAGTTTGACTTAAAACTTCCATCTCAAATTCTATTCAGATTTATAAGACTAAAAACCCTTCTATATATGTGCTCACTATATTTTCATTTTTTTTAATAAACCTTACTTTAGTTTTCTATTTTATTAAGTGTTTTGTTTAATTTTAAAAGTACAGTATATTATGTTAGACAATTACTACTCTTCTTATTGGTTCTGAAAATATTTGTATCTTTTGAAATTTGTTGAGTGTACTACCCAGTCAAACCCATGTTACGGTGCACCTTCCAATTCTCAAATATTATTTTAACACGTATTATTTTCCTACTACCACAGACCTTCCTTTCTTCTTTAAAAAAATAATTAAAATGAATTATGTTCGTGATATAAAACTATTTACAAGTTTCTCTTAATATGTCCATAACTTCATTGTTAGAACTATATTTTCATAATCACATTATTATTAGTTCTATTTTTTAATTACTGTTCAATTGAGCATTTTAGATAAAGTTTAATCCGGCCTTTATTATTTTAGTAGGGAATTTGGATTAGTGACATAAGTTGGAAAATTAATTAATACTAAATTAAATATTACTCAATTATTGATACAAGGAGTAAAGCATCAGGTGTTTGAGAATCTTACTGGCTTGGGAGTTAGTTTGGATGATCGTCAGTGAGTTCGTCTTCTTGTCAGGTGCGGGTTCCTTGACTTATTTGTAAAGTTTATTACCAATCTTATTGTGCATGTTGTTGTTATAAACTATTGTTAAAAGACATGTTGAATCGGACACATTTTGGATAGTGATTAATATCCCTTTTTAATTGTTGAAAATCTGCTTGATGGGATAAAGTTTAATGAGCATAGAATTGCATCATTATTATACATGGCATAGAATGTATGAATGCATGCGTATCTCATAATTATTAATTTGATGATAAAGAAAGTGGACTGTGATTATATAAATGTAAAGTAATGTGAATGGTAACCGTTATATCAAGTGTTTGGCTTGAGGGCCCTAGTACTAGCGCGCTCCCCAGAAGATATCTGTTCGCGACGGGTAAGTGTGCTTCTTGGGTTTGTGGATGTGATGCCAAAGAAGTGGGTTTGGTATAAGTGGGACGAGTTACCTAATATAAAAGAAAAAGTGACAATATACCTATAAGGGTAGCTAACGAAGGAACTACTTGCTACCCTAATAAAAGTGATATATAAAGTTGCATACAAAATTTCATTGCATGCTAGTATTTTACTGCATTTTTGTTATTATACAATGAATTGTCTCTGCAGCTTATTGATATATGCATTGCATTTAGTGATTTGCATAAATGATGCACCATACGTTGTGATGTCTCTTGCATTGCATATAATTATCTCATAAAGGTACTTGTTCATGTCACTAGTCTATTTGGTAAGTTTTACAAATCTCCGGGCTGGAACTAAATACCGCACTGAGAGAGTATCCGATCTTTCACCCGTTTTCCATTTTAATATGAGTTCCAGGTATTGAAGACGATGTGTTACAACTTTGGTAAGATAAGTGAGGAAAACAAGCGGGTCAAATAAATGCCACTGATTGCATTATTTGCTTTTATTTTAGTTACTTTGGATACATTGAACTAGCATGAGAGTCTCGTGTTCAACTCGTCATGTTAGTCATTGTCATTTGTCAAACTCTTTTATTATTGAATAAATAAAGTCTTGTAGCATTTTATGTGTAAATTATTGGTATGTATGTGATGTATGTTTCGCCTTGCGTAGAAATACGCGGCGGGTTGTCGAGATGCACTCTCGAGTCGTCTAAAAGTGACTCGGGGTGTGACATATACATAGTAACTAGGCATAT
This sequence comes from Rhynchospora breviuscula, assembly GCA_027562975.1. NCBI lineage: Eukaryota > Viridiplantae > Streptophyta > Magnoliopsida > Poales > Cyperaceae > Rhynchospora > Rhynchospora breviuscula. Next base: position 30,336,717 of record CM050400.1, on the reverse strand, counting down.
AAAGTGCAAATAATGCAATTCTGAGTATTAGTTGAGCATTTCAATCGTTTCTGGATTCATTCTAAGTAATTTCATCACAATAATCTACATTTAAACTCTTTGTACTGTCTATAATATTATTCATATTTTATTTATTCAAAAAGATTGGATTATACAAAGTAATTATGCGTATAAAGTGCAAATAATGCAATTTTGACTATCATTTGGGACTTTCAATCAGTTCTGGATTCATTCTAAGTCATTTCATCATAATAATCTACATTTAAACTCTTTATACAATCCAGACTAAGATTCAGATCTTGTTTATTAAAAAAGGATTGGATCATAGATAGTAATTAGGCAAATAAAGTGCAAATAATGCAATTCTGAGTATTATTAGAGCATTTCAATCGTTTCTGGATTCATTCAAAATAATTTCATCACAATAATCCACATTTAAACTCTTTATACTGTTAATAATATGATTCATATCTTATTTATTAAAAAAAATAGATTATACATAGTAATTACGCATATAAATTGCAAATTATGCAATTCTGAGTTTCATTTCGGCATTTCAATTGTTTCTGAATTCATTCTTAGTCATTTCATCACAATAATCTACTTTTAAATTATTTATACAGTCCAGACTAAGATTCAGATCTTCTTTATTAAAAAAGATTGGATTATACATAGTAATTACGTATTTAAAGTGCAAAATATAGCAATGTTGAGTATCATTTGGGCATTACAATCGTTTCATGATTCATTCGATGTTATTTCATCAAAATAATCTAAATTTAAACTCTTTCTACTGTCCAGAATATCATTCACAGCTTAATTATTCAAAAAAATTGGATTATTCATAGTAATTAGACATATAAATTGCAAATAATACAATTTGGAATATCATTTGAGTATTTCAATCGTTTCTGAATTCATTCTAAGTCATTTCATCACAATAAACTACATTTAAACCCATTATATTGTCCTTACGAAGATTCAGATCTTGTTTATTCAAAATGACTGGATTATACATAATAATTATGCATATAAAGTGAAATAATACAATTCTAAGTATCATTTGAGCATTTCAATCGTTTCAGGATTCATTCTAAGTAATTTCATCAAAATAATCTACATTGAAACTCTTTGTACTGTCTAGAATATGATTCCTATCTTTGTTATTCAGAAAGATTAGATTATACATAATAATTACGCATATAAAGTGCAAATAATGCAATTCTGATGTATCATTTGGAAATTTCAACGATTTGGATTCATTCTATTAATTTCATCACAATAATCTACATTTAAACTCTTTATACTCTCCACATTAAGATTCAGATCTTGTTTATTCAAAAAGATTGGATAATACATAGTAATTACGCATATAAAGTGCAAATAATGCAATTTTGAGTATTATTTGAGTATTTCAATCGTTTCTGGATTCATTCTAAGTAATTTCATCACAATAATCTATATTTAAACTCTTTGTACTGTCTATAATACGTTCAAATCTTATTTATTCAAAAAGAATTGATTATACATAGTAATTACGCATATAATGTGCAAATATTGCAATTCTGAGTATCATTTGAGATTTTCAGTCGTTTCTGGATTCATTATAAGTCATTTCATCACAATAAACTAAATTTAAACACTTTATATTATCCAGACTAAGATACAGGTTTTGTTTATTAAAAAATTTTGGATTATACATTGTAATTACGAATATTAAGTGCAAATAATGCAATTCTGAGTAGTATCTGAGCATTTCAATCATTTCTTGATTCATTCTAAGTCATTTCATCACAATAATCTAAATTTAAACTCTTTATTCTGTCCAGAATATCATTCATAGCTTATTTATTCAAAAAGGTTGGTTTATACATACTAATTATTCAGATAAAGTGCAAATAATGCAAGTCTGAGTAGTCGTTGAGCATTTTAATCGTTTCAGGAATCATTCTAAGTCATTTCATCACAATAATCTACGTTTATAATCTTTGTACTGTCCGAAATATAATTCGTATCTTATTTACTTAAAAAGATTGGATTATTCAAAGTAATTAAGCATATAAAGTGCAAATAATGTAATTCTGAGTATCATTTGAGCATTTCAATCGTTTCTGGACTCATTATAATTCATTTCAACATAATAATCTACATTAAAACTCTTTATACAGTCCAGACAAAGATTCAGATCATATTTATTAGAAAAGATTTGATTATACATAGTAATTAGGCATATAAAGTGTAAATAATTCAATTCTGAGTGTTACTTGAGCATTTCAATAGTTTCTGGATTCATTCTAAGTTATTTCATCACAATAATCTACATTTAAACTATTTATACTGTCTATAATATGATTCACATCTTATTTTTTTCAAAAAGATTAGATTATACATAGTAATTACGCATATAAAATGCAAATAATGTAACTCCGAGTATCATTTGAGCATTTCAATAGTTTCTGGATTCATTCTAAGTCATTTCATCACAATAATCTACATTTAAACTTTATACTGTCCAGACTAAGATTCAGATTTTGTTTATTCAAAAAGATTTATTTATACATAGTAATTACGCATTTAAAGTGCAAAAAATGCAATTCTGAGTATCACTTGAGACTTACAATCGATTCTGGATTCAATATATGTCATTTCATCACAATCATCTACATTTAAACTCAATATACTGTCCAGAATATGATTCATGTCTTGTTCATTTAAAAAGATCAGATGATATATAGTAATTAAGCATATAAAAGTGCAAATAATACAATTCTGAGTATTATTTCACCATTTCAATCGTTTTGGGATTCATTCTAGGTAATTTCATCACAATAATCTACATTTAAATACTTTATACTATTTATAATATGATTAATATCTTATTTATTCAAAAAGATTGAATTATACATAGTAATTGCGCATATAAAGAGCAAATAATGCAACTCTGAGTATCATTTGGGCATTTCAATCGTTTCTGGGTTCATTCTAAGTCATTTCATCACAATAATCTACATTTAAACTATTTATACTGTCCAGACTAAGATTTGGATCTTGTTTGTTCAAAAAGATTGAAATATACATAGTAATTACGCATATAAATTGCAAATAATGCAATTCTGAGTATCAACTGAGCATTCCAATCGTTTTTTGATTCATTTTATGTCATTCCGTCACAATAATCTACATTTAAACTCTATATACTGTCCAGAATGTGATTCATATCTTATTTGCTGAAAAAGATTGGATTATACATAGTAATTTGGCATATAAAGTGCAAATAATGCAATTCTGAGTATCATTTGAGCATTTCAATCGTTTCTGGATTCATTATAAGTCATTTTATCACAATAAACTATATTTAAACTCTTTATACTCTCCAGAATAAGATTCAGATTTTGTTTATTCATAAAATTATGATTATACATAGTAATAACAAATATAAATTACAAATAATGCAATTATTAGTATTATTTGAGCATTTCAATCGTTTCTGGATTCATTCTAAGTAATTTCATTACAATTATCTACATTTAAACTCAATATACTGTCTATAATATGATTCATATCTTATTTATTCAAAAAGATTGGATTACACGTAGTAATTACGAGCATAAACTACAAAATGCAATTCTGACTATCATTTTGGAATTTCAATCGTTTTTGGATTGATTCTAAGTCATTTCATCAGAATAATCTAAATTTAAACTCTTTATACAGTCCAGACTAAGATTCAGATCTTGTTTATTAAAAAAGATTGGATTGTACATTGTAATTAGGCATATAAAGTGCAAATAATCCAATTCTGAATATTTTTTTAGCATTTGAATCGTTTGTGGATTCATTCTAAATAATTTCATCGTAATAATCTGTATTTAAACTCTTTATACTGTCTATAATATGATTCGTATCTTATTTGTTCAAAAAGATTGAATTATACATAGTAATTACGCGTATAAAGAGCAAATAATGCAATTCTGAGTATCATTTGGACATTTCAATAATTTCTGGATTCATTCTAAGTCATTTCATCACAATAATCTACATTAAAATTATTTATACTGTCTAAATGAAGATTCAAATCTTCTTTATTCAAAAAGATAGGATTATACATAGTAATTATGCAATTAAATTGCAAATAATGAAATTCTGATTGTCATTTGAGCATTACAATCATTTCTTGAATTATTCTAAGTCATTTCATCACAATAATCTACATTTAAATTATTTATACTATCCAGAATATCATTCATAGCTTTATTTATTCAACAAAATTGGATTATACAAAGTTATTAGTCCTATAAATTGTAAATAATGCAATTCTGAGTATCATTTGAGCATTTCAATCGTTTCTGGATTCATTCCAAATCATTCCATTACAATAAACTACATTTAAACTCTTTATATTGTCCATTAAGATTCAAATATTTTTTCATTAAAAAAGATTGGATTAGACATAGTAATTATGCATATAAATAAAATAATACTATTTGGAGTTTGATTTTAGCATTTCAATCGTTTTAGGATTCATTCTATGTCATTTCATCACAATAATCTACATTTAAATTCTTTATACTGTCTAGAATATGGTTCATGTCTTGTTTATTAAAAAAGATAGGATTATATATTGTAATTACGCATATAAAGTGCAAGTAATGCAATTCTGAGTATCATTTGAGCATTTCAATCATTTCTCGGTTCATTCTAAGTCATTTCATGATAATAATCTACATTTAAGCTCTTTATACTATCGATAATATAATTCACATCTTATTTATTCAAAAAGATTCGATTATACATAGTACTTGCGCATATAAAATGCAAATAATGTAATTCTGAGTTTCATTTGGGCATTTCAATCGTTTCTAGATTCATTCTTAGTCATTTCATCACAATAATTTACATTTAAACTATTTATATTGACCAGACTAAGATTCAGATCTTGTTTATTCAGAAAGATTGGATTATACATAGTAATTACGCATATAAAGTGCAGATAATATAATTCTGAGTATCATTTGAGTATTTCAATTGTTTCTGGAATCATTCTAAGTAATGTCATCACAATAATCTAATTATAAACTCTTTATACTGTCTAAAATATGATTCATATGTTATTTATTCAAAAATATTGGAATAAACATAGCAATTACGCATATAAAATGTAAATAATGCAATTCTGAGTATCATTTGTACATTTCAATCGTTTCTGAATTCATTCTAAGTCATTTCATCACAATAATCTACATTTAAACTATTTATACAGTCCTGACTAAGATTCAGATCTTCTTTATTAAAAAAGATTGGATTATACATAGTTATTAGGCATATAAATTGTAAATAATGCAATTCTGAGTATCATTTGAGCATTTCAATTGTTTCTAGATTCATTCTAAGTAATTTTATCACAATAATCTAAGTATAAACTCTTTATACTATCTAAAATATGATTCGTATCTTATTTATTCAAAAATATTGGATTATACATAATAATTATACATATAAAATGTAAATAATGCAATTCTGAGTATCATTTGTGCATTTCAATTGTTTCTGGATTCATTCTAAGTCATTTTATCACAATAATGTACATTTAAACTATTTATACAGTCCAGACTAAAATTCAGATCTTGTTTATTAAAAAAGATTGGATTATACAAAGTAATTACGCATATAAAGTGAAAATAATGTAATTCTGAGTATCATTTGAGCATTTCAGTCGTTTATGGATTCATTATAAGTCATTTCATCATAATAAACTTCATTTAAACTCTTTATATTATCCAGACTAAGATTCAGATTTTGTTTATTCAAAAATATTGGATTATACATAGTAATTACGAATATAATGTACAAATAATGCAATTCTGAGTATTATTTGTGCATTTCAATCGTTTCAGGATTCATTGTAAGTCATTTTATCACAATAATCTACATTTAAACACTTTATACTGTCCAGAATATCATTCGTAGCTTATTTATTCAAAAAGATTGGTTTATACATAGTAATTATGCATATAAAGTGCAAATAATGCAATTCTGTGTATTATTTGAGTATTTCAATCATTTCTGGATTCATTCTAAGTCATTTCATCGCAATAGTTTTCATTTAAACTCTTTATACTATCTAGAATATTATTCTTATCTTATTTATTAAAAAATATTTGATTATACATAATAATTACGCATTCAAAGTGCAAATAATGCAATTCTAAGTATTATTTGTGCAATTCAATCGTTTCTGGATTCATTCAATGTAATTTAATCACAATAATCCACATTTAAACACTTTATACTATCTATAATATGATTCATATATATATTCAAAAATATTTGATTATACATAGTAATTATGCGTATATATTGTAAATATTGCAATTCTGAGTATCATTTGGGCATTTCAATCGTTTCTGGATATATTCTAAGTCATTTAATCACAGTAGTCTATATTTAAACTATTTATACTCTCCAGACTAAGATTCAATTCTTCTTTATTCAATTAGATTGAATTATACATAGTAATTACGAATTTAAAGTGCAAATAATACAATTTTGAGTATTATTTGAGCATTTCAATCGTTTCCGGATTCATTCTAAGTCATTTCATTCGAATACTATACTTTTAAACTCTTGATACTATCTAGAATATGATTAATATCTTATTTATTCAAAAAGATTGGATTATAGTTAGTAATTTGGCATATAAAGTGCAAATAATGCAATTCTGATGTATCATTTGATAATTTCAATTGTTTCTGGATTTATTCTAAGTCATTTCATCACAATAATCTACATTTAAACTCTTTATACTGTCTAGACTAAAATTCAGGTCATGTTTATTCAAAACGAATGGATTATATATAGTAATTACGCATATAAAGTGCAAATAATGCAATTCTGAGTATTATTTGAGCATTTCAATTGTTTCTGGTTTCATTTCTAGTAATTTCATCACAACAATCTATATTTAATTTTTTTGTACTATCTATAATAAGATTCATATCTTATATTTTCAAAAAGATTGGATTATACATAGTAATTACGCGTATAAAGTGCAAATAATGCAATTCTGACTTCCATTTGGGAATTTCAAACATTTCTGGATTCATTCTAAGTCATTTTTTCACAATAATCTACATTCAAACTCTTTATATAATCCAGACTAAGATTCAGATCTTGTTTATTCAAAAAGATTGGATTATACATAGTAATTAGGCATATAAAGTGCAAATAATGAAATTCTGAGTATTATTTGAGCATTTCAATCATTTCTGGATTCATTATAAGTAATTTAATATCAATAATCTATATTTAAATTCTTTATACTGTCTATAATATGATTCATATCTTATATATTCAAAAAGATTGGATTATAGATAGTAATTACGTGTATAAATTGCAAATAATGCAATTCTGAGTATCATTTGGGCATTTCAATCGTTTCTGGATTCAATATAAGTCATTTCGTCACAATAATCTACATTTAAACTATTTATACTCTCCAGACTAAGATTCAGATTTTATTTATTCAGAAATATTGGATTATACATAGTAATTATGCATATAAAGTGCAAATAATGCAATTCTGAGTTTCATTTGAGCATTTCACTCTTTTTCGGACTCATTCTAAGTCATTTAATCATAAAATCTACATTTAAACTCTTTATACTGTCCAGACTATAATTCAGATTTTGTTTATTCAAAAAGATTGGATTATACATAGTAATTATGCATATAAAGTGCAACTAATGCAATTCTGAGTATCATTTGAGCATTTCAATCATTTCCGGATTAATTATAAGTCATTTCATCACAATAAACTACATTTAACCTCTTTATACTGTCCTGGCTAAGATTCAGATCTTGTTATTTCAAAAATGTTGGATTATACATAGTAATTACGAATATAAATTGCAAATAATGCAATTCTGAGTATCATTTCAGCATTTTCAATCATTTCTTGATTCATTCTAAATCATTTCAACACAATAATCTACATTTAAACATTTTATACTATCCATAATATCATTCATAGCTTATTTTTTTCAAAAAGATTGGCTTATACATTATAAGTACGCATATAATATGCAAAGAATGCAATTCTGAGTACCATTTGAGCATTTCAATCCTTTCTGGACTCATTCGAAGTCATTGCATCACAATAATCTGCATTTAAACTCTTTATACTGTCCAGACTAAGATTCTTATCTTATTTATTCAAAAATATTGGATTATACATAATAATTACGCATATAAAGTGCAAATAAGGCAATTCTAATGTATCATTTAAGTATTTCAATCGTTTCTGGATTAATTCTAAAGAATTTCATCACAATAATCTATATTTAAACTCTTTATACTATCCAAACTAAGATTTAGATCTTGTTTATTCAAAAAAATTGGATTATACATAGTCGTTATGTATATAAAGTGCAAATAATACAATTCTGAGTATTATTTGAGCATTTCAATCGTTTTCGTATTCATTCTAAGTCATTACATTCCAATAATCTAAATTTAAACTCTTTATACTGTCTAGAATATGATTTATATCTTGTTTATTTAAAAATATTGGATTATACATAATAATTACGCATATAAATTGTAAATAATGCAATTCTGATGTATCATTTAAACATTTTAATCATTTTTTGATTCATTCTAAGTAATTTCAACATAATAATCTACATTTAAACACTTTATACTGTCCAGACAATGATTCAGATCTTGTTTATTCAAAAAGATTGGATTATAAATTGTAATTACCCATATAAAATGCAAATAATGCAATTCTGAGTATTATTTGAGTGTTTCAATCATTTCTGGATTCATTCTAAGTAATTTCTTCACAATAATCTACATTTAAAATATTTGTATTTATAATATGATTCTTATCTTATTTATTTTAAAAGATTGGATTTTACATAGTAATTGTGCATATTAAGTGCAAATATTACAATTTTGAGTATCATTTGAGCTTTTCAGTCGTTTCTGTATTCATTTTAAGTCATTTCATCACAATAAACTATATTTAAACTCTTTATATTTTTCAGACTAAGATTCAGATTTTGTTTATTCAAAAATTTTGGATTATACATAATAATTACGAATATAAAGTACAAATAATGCAATTCTAAGTAGCATCTGAGCATTTCAATCGTTTCTTAATTCATTTTATGTCATTTCATTACAATAATCTACATTTAAACTCTTTATAATGTCCAAAATATCATTCAAAGCTTATTTTTTCAATAAGATTGGATTATACATTATAAATACGCATATAATATGCATATAATGCAATTCTGAGTATCATTTGAGCATTTCAATCCTTTCTGGATTCATTCTAAGTCATTTCATCACAATAATCTACATTTAAACTCTTTATACTATCCATAGTAAGATTCTTATCTTATTTATTCAAAAAGATTGGATTATACATAGTAATTACGCATATAAAGTGCAAATAATGCAATTCTAATGTATCATTTAAGCATTTCAATCATTTCTGGATTAATTGTGAGGAATTTCATCATAATAATCTATATTTAAACTCTATATACTATCCAGACTAAGATTCAGATCTTGTTTATTCAAAAAGATTGGATTATACATAGTAGTTACGCATATAAAGTGCAAATAATGCAATTCTGAGTATTATTGAAGTATTTCAATCGTTTCTGGATTCATTCTAAGTCATTTCATCTCAATAATCGAAATTTAAACTCTTGTAGTGTCTACAATATGATTCATATCTTATTTATTCAAAAAGATTGGATTATACATAGTAATTACGCATATAAAGTGCAAATATTTCAATTTTAAGTATCATTTGAGATTTTCAGTAGTTTCTGGATTCATTATATGTCATTTCATCACAATAAACTACATTTAAACTCTTTATATTATCTAGACTAAGATTCATATTTTGTTTATTTAAAAATTTTGGATTATACATAGTAATTACGAATATAAATTGCAAATAATGCAATTCTGAGTAGCAGTTGAGCATTTCAATCGTTTCTTGATTCATTCTAAGTTATTTCATCACAATAATCTACATTTAAACTCTTTATACTGTCCAGAATATCATGCATAGCTTATTTATTCAGAAAGATTGGTTTATACATACTAATTACGTATATAAAGTGCAAATAATGCAATTCTGAGTATTATTTGGGCATTTTAATCATTTTCGGATTCATTCTAAGTCATTTCATCGCAATAGTCTACGTTTAAACTCTTTATACTGTCTAGAATGTTATTCTTATCTTATTTATTCAAAAATATTAGATTATACATAATAATTACGCATATAAAGTGCAAATAATGCAATTCTGAGTATTATTTGAGCATTTCAATCGTTTCTGGATTCATTCTAAGTAATTTAATCACAATAATCAACATTTAAACACTTTATATTACCTATAACATGATTAATATCTTATTTATTAAAAAATATTGGATTATACATAGTAATTACGCGTATAAATTGCAAATATTGCAATTCTGAGTATCATTTGGGCATTTCAATCGTTTCTGGATTCATTTTAAGTTATTTAATCACAGTAATCTACGTTTAAACTATTTATACTCTCCAGACTAAGATTCAGATCTTCTTTATTCAAAAATATTGGATTATACATAGTAATTACGCATTTAAAGTGCAAATAATGCAGTTTTGAGTATTATTTGAGCATTTCTCATATCTCTTATTTATATATACACTTTTACCGTACTTAACACTAAATAACACTCAAACCAATGATATTTACTATACTTTTGAATTATATTTGTCAAGATTGGGTACTGCCGTGAAATTTGACTTGTCTTGTAGAAATTTGGTGGATTTGACATAATAATTGCACAAAAAAGAGAATTTTTGGAAAGAAAATGACTAAATGGAATCCATGACATTGTAGAGCTCATCCTAAGCTTTCCAACGATCTTTGAATCACCTCAATCGGAGTCCGGATGAAGAAATTATGGTCAAAATACTATTAGTGCTCAATTCTGGAATTTTGGTCCGAAATTCTCTGATTTCGGACCGAAATTTTCATATTTCGGTCCGAAATTCATGTATGGAAAGTGGAATTTTAGCAAGTCCAAAGAAGAAAATGAAAGGAGGACGCGTTTTCTTGACCTAGCCTGCCTCCCAAGTCTCTCCCTTGGCCATATATGCACGAAATGACAGAAAGGAAAGGAACCCACCTTCTATAGCATAATTTCCACATTTCCCACCACCATTCTCACGCCGAAAGGTGTGGGATTCCACCTCTTCCCACAAAAACTACGCAAGGGCAGTAGCTTTGGATGCGACGGCAGCAAGGTTGATCAACTCTTCATCGATTCCTCGCCCTAGAAGGAGTAAAGGCTAAAGGGACGTTTGGTTATCTCTATTATGTTTTTATTTCGTTATTCGATGGGTTAGTATGTTGTTTCTTGCATGATATTCGTTGTTTGTCTTGTAAGCATTTTAGGCTAGTTAATTATATCTTAAGGTTATGTAGTAGTTTAATTTGGTATTTGTGATGACTTGATACAATTTGGCATTTTATATGTGATGTTGATGTGTTGTGAGTTATTTTTATACTTAGTCAAATTAATTGTTTGCTTGATCGTTTACCTATTGATGAACTGCAGCGTCTTTAGGGCATTAAACTAGATCAAATCTTTAATTAATTAGGAAATTGAGGTAAACCAAACGCTTGAAAGAGGGGTTAACTAATCGACCGATAGGTGTAGTTTCTACTGATCCGAAAGGACTTAGATACCTCTGGAAATCCAACACAAAGACCTTAATTGATTAAATTCTGATACGAAAGTTTAGGATTAGTTGATTACGTGGTAAAAATCGAGTTCCAAACCAAGTCTAAAACCAAAATTGTGACAGCCGAGGCTAGGACTTAGGTCTGGTCGACAAGTAACCTTCACATAACCTTGCATAAAAATATCAAGTCAAAACAAAGAGTCCGGAACACATTTCGATGCCAAAAAATATAAATTTCGGTTCGAAATTTATATATTTTGGACCGAAATTTCTGCTGTTACACGTGAAAACGGATGACAACAGTGTTCCGGAGCCAAATTAAATGAACCCAAAACCTTAGGACATTTTCTTGCATATGTTTGAGTCTAGAAAAATACAAAAATCAACTCAAAAATATTTTATTATTTATTTTCTTTATTTCAACTATTATTTAATATTGTCTTTTTAAATCATAAAATCTAAAAAAATTAATTGTCTAGCTTTCGTGAGGAAGTAAAGTCTGGTAATCAATTGTACCGTCCCTTGGGTTTGACCCTTAGTTTTACCAAAACGACTAGTGAGGTAGAACGGACGTTATAAATTTATTTGATACCAGATTTCAAACCTTCATCAATTTCAATCGTTTCCAGATTCACTCTCAGTCATTTCATCCTAATACTCTACATTTAAACTCTTTATACTGTCTAGAATATGATTAATATCTTATTTATTCAAAAAGATTGGATTATACATAGCAATTTGGCATATAATGTGCAAACAATGCTTATTCTTAGTATCATTTGAGCATTTCAATCGTTTCTGGATTTATTCTAAGTTTATTTCATCACAATATGATTAACATCTTACTTATTCAAAAAGAATAGATTATACGTAGTAATTACAGATATAAAGTGAATATAATTACTATAGAATAAATACATAATCGATTGAAATGCTCAAATGATACTAAGAATAAGCATTGTTTGCACATTATATGTATATGAAGTTTAAATATAGATTATTGTGATAAAATGACTTAGAATGAATACAGAATCGATTGAAATGCTCAAATGATACTAAGAATAAGCATTGTTTGCACTTTATATGCATAATTACTATGTATAATCTAATTTTTTGGTATAAATAAGATTTGAATCATATTTTAAACTATATAGAGAGGTTAAAGGTAGATTATGGGTATGAAATGAGTTAGAATGAATGCAGAAACAGTTGAGATGCTCAAATGATACGCATAATATGCATTATTTGCAATTTATATGCATAATTACTACGAATAATCCAATCTTTTGTATAAATAAGATATGAATAATATTCTAGACCGTATAGAGAGGTTAAATGAAGATTATTGTGATGAAATGACTTAGAATGAATGCAGAAATGGTTGAAATACTCAAATGATACTCAGAGTTTAAATGTAGATTATTGTGATGAAATGACTTAGAATGAATTAAGAAACGATTGAAATGCTCATATGATACATAGAATATGCATTATATTCACTTTATAGGCGTAATAACGATCTATAATCCAGTAATTTTGAATAAGAAAGATCTGAATTAGATTCTAAACCTTTTAGAGAGTTCAAATATAGATTATTGTGATGAAATGACTTAGAATGAATACAGAAACAAAAGAAATACTCAAATGATATTCATAATAAGCATTATTTGCACTTTATAGGCGTAATAACTGTGTATAATCCAATTTTTTTGAATAAGTAGAATCTGAATCGTATATTCTAGACCATATAGAGAGTTTAAATGTAGATCATTATGATGAAATGACTTTGAATGAATGCAGAAACGATTAAAATGCTCAAATGATACTCATAATATGCATTATTTGCACATTATATGCATAATTACTTGGTATAATCCAATTTTTTTTAATATGCAAGATTTTGATCATATTGTAGACCGTATAAAGAGTTTAAATGTAGATAATTGTGATGAAATGACTTGAAATGAATTCAGAAGCGGTTGAGACTCTAAAACGATACTCATAATATGCATTATATGCACTTTATCAGCTTAATAACGAAGTATAATGTAATATTTTTGTATAAATAAGATATGGATCACATTCTAGACAGTATAGAGAGTTTAAATGTGGATTATTGTGTTGAAATGACATAGAATGAATATAGAAAATGTTGAAATGCTCAAATGATACTCATATTAAGTATTATTTTTGCCTTATATTCGTCTTACTTAGTATAATCTAATCTTTTTGAATATCTAACATTTGAATCATATTCTAAACTGTATAGAGAGGTTAAATGTAGATTCTTGTGATGAAATAACTTAGAATGAAAATAAAAACGGTAGAAATGCTCAAATGTAAATTATTGTGAGCCATTTTTTTCGTCTCTTTTTTCATTTTGGATCCAGCAGGACCAACACACACAATTGAAGTGGGCTTCTAACCTCTCTTTAATAAGAAATATGTCAATCTAAAATAACAAATATTTCAATCTAAAGAGAGACACAGAGGAGAAATAAAAGAGATAGATGCGCTACTTTGGAGGGAGACAAATTTAGAGATTTATTAGGGGGAGATGTACTTCGTCTTCTGGGAGAAGAAAGAAAACAAGTGGTGACTCGTGTCTCCAATTTGCATCCTAATTTAACGGAACTAGATGGAATTCTAACGGAGTGATCAAAATCGAATAAAATCGAAGTTCAGTGGTTTAGGAAGGACAAATTAAAGTTCAAAGACTGAAATTGGACAATGTACAAACTTTAGTGACTTTCAAAAAAAATTACTCATATATATCCATATCCCTCCAAAGCTCAGTCGAATATATATCAAAGTAGCAATTTATGAAATGTAGCTTTCATTCGCATGTTAGGCAGCCAAGACTGCAGAAAAGCCAAAGCGAAAGTCGATGGGCCAAAGAGAAACAATAGAAACAGAAAAGATTTTGGTCCTGATTGAAGCTAAATAGAAGGTCTAATTGAAGGTAAATAAAAAGATAGAAAAGATTAATTTCCCAAGAAATAATTGAAAATCAAAATTAATTAAGAGAAATTACTGAAAACAAATAAATTAAGAAATTAAAGAGAATTTCTTCCTGATTAACAATAAATACAATGATGGGAAACTGTGACCTTAAATTTTATGAAATTATCAATATAACTCTATCTAATGTGGACAGAAAGAAAGAAAAATGACAGTTAAGGAGGGAGGGAAAGTAGAAAACAATTCCGGCTGTTGTCAAGAAGTTTGTGGAGCCAGAGAGGGATCACTAGCAAATTTTGATACAAAAGATATAAAGAGAAACATATTCACACTAGCAAGTTTTTTTAGGGTCTGAAACCATAATGGAATGGAATGGGATGGAATGAGAGAGAGGTGGAGAACAAAATCTTAACCCCCAAATTTGGGATGACAAAAATAACAGCAATTACATGTAGAGTTCACCCTTCTGGTTTCCACTCCATTCCATCACCTCCTGTGACCCCCTTCTGGAGCAGAGTCTTAAGGGCAATTATTCCCTATATATATCCTTGATCAATATTTTTTTTTATTTTAAAAAGCTGTCCTTATTCTTAGCCCCAAGTAGTAGAATAGTTATGAAAAATATGATTAAGAAAAGTAATTTAGTGTAAAATTTAGAAAATAAACTACAACAGAAATTTAGTTGGACCAATGTTAAAAACATGATTGGCCCAATTTTAGCGTTTTCGAACAAATCATTTTTTCTCTTTCTAAATTGATTGGTGAGAGCATTGTCTGTCATCACTCTCCCTATTCGTTTATTAAAATTTCTTCCATATCGTCAGTGCTTTCCGACTCACAAACTCACTCAGCAGGCCCTTCTCGCAACAACAAGGAACGATTTATCTAGAGAGAGAGAGAGAGAGAGAGAGAGAGAGAGAGAGAGAGAGAGAGAGAGAGAGATGTGGTTGTTTGGCAGGAATGGGCCGTCTGGGTTCTCCTCTTCATCGACAGCTGAGGAAGTTACTCAAGGAATAGATGGGACTGGCCTTACTGCTATTGTTACAGGTGCCTTCTTGTGGTTTGAAATCATTACATTTTTCAACTTCTGATTCAATTATCTATATTTTTCAGTGCTTTTTTTGTCCCAAGTTGATCTACTGACTCCTAGTCCCTTCCCTGCCTAGATTCTTTGTTTATATTTACTTCATTTTCCCCTTAAAACTTTACGAATTACTGGTGACTCGGAGTGGAATCGGGGGTGAATTCTCAGGTTCCCACCCCACTTTTTTTTTTTAACAAAAAAAGGAAGAAGGAAAATAATAGATAGTGATATTGACTTTTCATAGCTACAACTCTTTCCTTTGTTATTTGGTTCAGATATATTATGGTCCGGCCAAAGATCTCAGGTATAACTTTGTACTGCACAAATTTGTGAAATTTTTAATGGAGGGCCTTTAAAAGAAAAATTTTATAATAGAGGATGGTACAGGAATAAATTCAAGTGGGGACCATTTTGTAACAACTAACAAGTTGATAAATTCTCTATGAGCCAAACAGATTTTAATAAATGTGCTCCTGTCATTGTCATTTAGTTTTCCCTCTAATTACCACAATACACTTGTTGTGTTGTAGGTGCATCAAGTGGTATTGGTGCTGAAACGGCTCGAGTGCTTGCTCTTAGAGGCGTACGTGTGGTGATGGCTGTTCGCAACATCTCCAATGGCAATACCGTCAAAGAAGCCATAGTGAAAGAGATCCCTTCGGCAAAAATTGATGTCATCGAGTTGGATCTTAGCTCTATGGCAGCAGTACGAAAATTTGCTTCAGAATTTGATGCATTGAATATTCCTCTTAACATTCTGATGTGAGTTTCCATTTAAGTGCAGTAAAAGTTCAACAACATTCAAGATTATGAGGGTTACTTGTATAGCATAAACATGAAATAACAATGAAAGAAATTAAAAGACGCAAAAAACATTTGTTGTATATATGAGGATGCTGACTCATATGAGTTTGTTTAGTCTGAATTAAATCTGTAGCTTAAGCCTTTGATCCATGCATAAATTATTAAATTGTCAACTGAACTATAATACTGGTGCTGACCAATATATGCTGGCAATTAAAGACCGCATGGAGGAGGACTTGGTTTGTAGTGGATCAAAATTTGATCTGGTATCTCTCTTTAATAACTTCCATAGGGTATGACCAAAAAACAAAGTTCGAAGACATGAAAATTAAAAGTCTGTTTTTTTTTTTATTTTTCTGTTCAAGAAACAATGCTGGGGTAATGGCAACACCGTTTTCACTTTCACAAGATGGATGGGAGCTTCAATTTGCTACTAACTACATAGGTGTACTATTTTCTGCATTTATTAATTCGAGTTGCTACTTGTTCCTAAAGATTTACTTGATCCGAGACTAACTTTAATGAGGTCAAGAGGGGTGTGTGTGTGTCGGGGGAGGGGGGGGGTTAAGCTACAATAAAGTATTCTTTCTTTGCTATATGCATTACAAAATATTAAGTTTGCATTTGTTAAATTTTTTTTTTTTGTAGGACACTTTCTTTTAACAAACCTCTTGTTGGAGAAAATGAAATCAACATCTGGTAGCAGTGGTATTGAAGGCCGGATTGTCATTCTTTCTTCAGAGGGACATAAGATGACTTATTGGGATGGAATTCGTTTCAATAAAATAAACAACCCAGCAGAGTAATGTTTCACTGAGAATGACTTTGTTTTAAGTTCTAATTATGTTTAAAAAAAATTGCTTTACGAATTTTAATGGCTTTTAGTTTTTCAGGTATCGAAGTTACCTGGCTTATGGGCAATCTAAACTTGCTAACATTTTGCATGCCAATGAGCTTGCTAGACGTTTGAAGGTACATTTTTTTTAATAAGCTTGGACTTTAGCCCCAAAAAAAAAATGTATTTAAGTATATATTTTTTTATATTACTTTGGAGAATGCATTTGGTAACTGAAACTGTGTCTAACTACTAAGCAGGAGGAGGGAGCTAACATAACAGTTAATTCACTTCACCCTGGAGTTATTATGACTAATCTTTTCCGTTATCAAAATTCTTTTGTCAATGGTAATTTATTGCTTTTATTTTTTTAATTTTTTTATATTTTCTCTTTTAATACTTCAGCTATGCAACTTAAGGTAATTTAGTGCTGATTGGGCCACCCATTATCATCTTGTGCCCTTTGAAAAACCTTGCAATATGAAAGTAACCTTTCAAAGACAAAAAGAACCCATCACATTTAGCTATTTCCTTCTCAACATGACCAAAATGTATGTCATTCCTTTCTGGATGTATTTTAAATTTAAGAATGAATTTGGAAATTAAGGTTGGTTCAGATGCTTTTGAAGTAGGCACGAGGGCTAGTAGTGATATTTCCCATTTTAATTTGTGTGATGTGAGATTTTCTTCCTCGTAGGGAACTAGATATTACTTGTGGTGTTTTCAAGGGTGGTCATAAATTATTTTTATTATTAGACAAAAACTAAGAAGATTATCTTAATTTTGATTGCTGTTTGCTTGCAGCTGCTTTTGGTACAATTGCGAGGTTCGTAACCAAGACAGTTCCGCAAGTATGACACCTCTAATTGTTATGTCCTTTTTGGAAATTATTGGGGTAGCACCACATTGTGATTAGCATCACACCTCATGGATTGCATTACATACAACAAGCATTATGTTGTTACTGGTGCTTGTTCTGACTGATTTGTACCCACCGTTACTAGATTAACCTTACACTTTTTCCTGGGCTTTTTGTGGTTTTGTGATGGTTTAGGTTTCCAGTGCTAGGATAGTTTGCAATTGATGGTTTATTCTCAATCAGCCTCTGATATATGCTAAAATTTTAGTTAGCTGTTTAGGAAGAAAAAGGGTGTGGTCTGATGCATTGGACTTTAGCCTTGCACTTTTTTTTCCCCTTTATTACGTCATTGTTGCTATTTCTATTTGATTTTTTGTACTTGCAGGGTGCTGCGACGACATGCTATGTTGCGATGAATCCAGAAGTTAAGGGGGTAACAGGAAAATATTTCAACAACAGCAATATATGCACACCAAGCTCCAAGGCTTTGGATCAAGAGTTGGCAAAGAAGTTATGGGACTTCAGCATGAACATTACTCAAGCCTGATTTTTCTACAGCCTTCAGTATTCTTCAGCATGAACATTATTCAAGCCTGATTTTGCTACAACCTTCGTATTCTTCAGCATGAACAATATCTAGCAGTATTTATTTTTCTCCGATTGCTGCCCTATTTTATCTGCGCGTTATCATAATCTGTCAATGGGTTAATAGCAACTCAATGATTTATAATGGTTGTACTATCTGGTAAACTTCAATGTTCCCTAAATTCAGCTAACAGAGACGCAAAGCGGATTCCATAGCCTAAGCTGCTTTCAACAATCTTGATGTGTGCTTTTTAGGTACACAAGGCTAATAAAAACCCTAACTCTAATCAGTCGGAATGCAAGCCCACTATCCTACCGTGTAGTACTTAGGGGTCGATCCTACAGGGAGGCGGTTTAGAATTATCGGACTAACAACTTTGGATAATTTAGACCTGGCAAGTAGTTGGATTTGTAATTAAACTACAGGGGTAAAACAGAAAAGTAAAGAACTAAATTAAATGACAGTGCAGGAAAATGATGCAGTCGCACTGGACTAAGTGCAACCAGGGATGCAGTTGAAGTGTTGAAACAGGATGCAGTCTACGATGCAAGTGCACTCTTAACAGAAAACAATTATATTTTTGGTTAGGATTATGATTTCGCCACTATACTCTACTTGAGTTAACGCAGCAATTTACTTAGAGTTATGGGGGTTTCATCACAAGTACTTTATGCAATCCTTTTGTGCCTGGCTACTTGATTTAAGTTTGTAATCCATTAATACAAGTGAACCGTTTGATAATAATCTATCATAATCCCCTTTTGAAAATAGAAAAATTGACTACACCCTTGTGTCTAGCTACTCATACTAACTTTCTACAAACAAATCTCAAACGGGCAAGAATTGGATAAAAACAAATGTAATGAAAATAAAAGAAAAGTGTTCATAAGTGGTTTATAAGTACTTTTGTGCATGTCTACTTGTCTAAACCCGAAATCCATTAACTCGAGCGGACCGTTTAGTAATAGTCTATCTTAACCTCCCATTGAATCTGTCTACCTAAACCATAAGCAAATGGTCTAAGCGGATTGCTAGAAAGTTAAGAGAATCAACCACACCTTTGTGTCTAGCTACTCAAAGATAAATCCAAACAAAGCGTGCAAGTGATCAAATAAATCGCACAACACAAGACAGAATTAATAACAACCACCCATAATAACTAAAATAAATGATATATTAATCCAAGCAAGAGTAAGAGCTACATCATAATCCTAAATTATTTTAGCTACTCATGAAACACAAATAAAACAAAACAAGTTTGAACACAAACATCACAAGAGATAAAGAGATAAAGATGCAACCAATCTTCTTGGCCTTCATCTCTAGGCTCGAGTGCTACACCCCTTTTCCTTGCTGTCACCAAGAGAGATGCAACCGCCGCCTCCAAGAGAGACCAGGGCCGAAGCCCTAGGTCAAAATTCGACCAGAGAGATAGAGAGAGAAAAATCAGATCTGGAATTCTAGAATTGAGAGATGAGTCTTCTGGACAGCAGCCCTTAGCTGCCTTTTATGTTGGTTTCCTCATTTTCTCCCCCTCAATAATTAATTTCCTTGCCATAAATCACAGGAGGGAGAGAGCTGGACTTTCCTTCTTTCAGCCAGGAAAGAATAAATGGCGAAATTTGAGAGATTTTAGCTAGCTGTCACGTGAAGAGCTGGATATGTTTCCAAATCTGCGCCAGGATGCATCCTCGCGAATGCAGGTGCATCATCAAATCTGAAAGCGCCAGGATGCACCATAGGATGCGGGTGCACCCTTAGACCTGAAATGCAACAAAAATAACAAATCGGCAGTATCTCCATCTTTCGTGCAAAACTGACAAAATGATGTAAAATGAATGTGAAAAGGGCAGAAGTTAGAAAAATAATTAGACTTAACCGAACACAAATACTATGTCATTTTCATATTCATCAAATCTGTTTGAGGCTTCATTCCCAGTTCTCATTCAATTCAATCTCATAACTTCTATACATGGGGAGTTTCTAATTTTCTAATCGCCTTAGACATCATTTTTTTTTTTAATAAGTGGTCTTAGACATCATCTATAAAGGCGGTTTTGTTCTCTCTTTTTAGTGAAGCGTTTTAACCGAAGTTTCCTCAAAAGTAAGTACTCACAGCTCATGGGGCTCTTTAGTCAAATTTGAGAGAATGATTAACCCAAAAATTAATAACTGATTCAAATATTGCACAGTCAGTTACATATTTATTCAAAATATTGTGGAATTATATACACCTTTTTTCCCTCATTATTTCATTATTTATCTGAAAAAAGTGTTTCGTTATTTTTTAAATGATAATAAAAAAATTTAACCTCGTCCCTTTTTTATTAGACTTTCCAGAGCCTCTAAATATTTATTTAAGCAAGATCCGATTTTACGAATTTAAATTTGAAAAGCCATCTCCTTATGAGGCCCAAGACGCAATCAATAGTCAATTTGGTAACAAAATGCCTTCTGTGACTTCTGTCCCAGGGTATGTCACGTGACTGATAATGATTGCCACGTGTTTGTTTCAGCTTCTAAGCCTACGTGTATCTTGGATAATCTCATTTGTCACCAACAAATTAAGTTTGAATTAAGTTAAATTAAACTATTGTTTGGGGAGGCAGGAAGCAAATCAATTCTAAAATTAATTAAAAATAATCAAGTAAGTTACCCAAATAGCTAATTTCTTCTGTGCGTTAACAAATTTACTGCCGTGCCTCGCCAAAATAAAATAAAAAGGCGATAACAGAAATGCTGGTTAGTTGCCCATTTGCCCTCCTCTTCAGACTTCTTCAATTTGCCTCTCGTCTTCTCAAATTTACGAAGGCAAAGGAAATCTCTCTGCTACTCAAAGGTGCCTAAATTTCTAGTAGAATTTGCTACAAAAGTTATATGAAAGTAATGCCTATGTAACTCCTGTTTTTGGTTTAGCAATCATGTTAATGTTTTTCTCAATGTAAATTCTCAATTTAAAATGAAAAGTGAATTATTATAGGAGACGAGCAATATAAGTATTTGTCTTCTGCTCGATCGTTCATCATTTGTGTGTCATTTCCGCTTCTTTCCCTTAACCTAGAAGGCCAAAAACATTTGATGATGAACAAAATTTTCTTTATTTTTTTTTCCAACTTAATTTGGATACCATATTTTTAAATTTGCACAGAGAATTGGTAATTTATATTCTCAATGTTGATGTGGCAGAATATATTTCTTGCCCGCAACTTTTCTTTGTTTTTTCTAATGGGATTAATAACTTGAGGAGAAGAATGACACCTTTAAATGCTCTAAGGAAGATTGTTTTGAGTATTTTCGAATAAAAGAATCAGACAAAGTATATAACGGATTAATTTTTCTTCCAAAAAAAATATATAACGAATTTAACTTTTCTTTTTTGAATGGCTAATTAAGAAGTATTCCGGCCTCCTCTAATTCGGCAACTGCATAGCATCGATTGGCAAAAGAGAAAAATAATAGACATAAGTAACAATACACAGAATATAATAACGATATAAACATGGAATTGGAATGAGCTGTTTCGAAAGGGACATGGCAATCCTTGTTACTACTGGTGCAGTCATGAGCATTGGTCAGTTCTAACATTTATTTAAACCAGGCACCTGAAGCGACATTATTCAAAAATTCATACAAGCCCAACACACGCGATTTGAGAGAGAGAGAGAGAGAGAGATGTGGCCGTTCAATAGGAAAGGTTTGTCGGGGTTCTCCTCTTCATCAACGGCGGAGGAAGTTACTCGAGGAATAGACGGGACCGGCCTTACTGCCATTGTGACAGGTGATTTATTTATTTGTAATTTTGTGTGCTTCATGCTTGTGTTGTACTTGGAACATGGTTATCTAAAATTGCCTATTACTTTTACTTTTCCTGGAAAATGGGGCCTCCCAATTAGTTTCCTTACTTGGTGCTGATCTTTTCTTATATGAGAAACACTCATTTGTGTGCTTTGATTTTCATACCACTGATAACTTTCTATTGTATGTATTTTTCTTTATGCTAGATAGAATGTGTATTAAATTCGAGTCAATTTAAAATCTGATTGATCATCTATGAAAATCCCACTGAAACTCAAACTGCTGAAAATTTTTAAATATTTGATGAAAAACTAACTAACTCAATCCGTACAACTTTAACACTTCATATTTAAACAATAAAAACTAAATTAAAAATATTTTTAAAATATTAAATGGATTTATCATAATAATAAGATGCTAGAACTATCGGATTCGAAAGTTACTATAATGATGTGAAATTAGTTATACGGGCCAAAATTAACCTTTTAAGAAGGAACACCCTGTATTCAATCTAGTTACTCCGTTATAGGTGGAACAAGCGGAATTGGTACTGAAACGGCTCGAGTACTTGCATTGCGAGGCGTACATGTAGTCATGGCAGTACGTAATGTTTCTAGCGGCAATACAATCAAGGAAGCAATTGTGAAAGAAACACCTTCTGCAAAAATTGATGTTATGGAGTTGGATCTTAGCTCCATGGCATCGGTACAGAAATTTGCTTCAGAGTTTAATTCTTCAAACCTTCCTCTTAACATCCTTATGTAAGTTCTCTATTGCTGTAGCATAGTGCCATGCCCAATAAAACTTTGCTGGGAATTATTTTCAGCTTGTATGGTAACCATAGGGTACAGTGTATCATGAATTGAGTGGATTTTTGCCGAAAATTAGATGAGCAGATCTGCAGATGATCATGTCTCTATCGTAGAAGGATCATGATTTTCCAGGATTTGCAAGGTTGAAGATAAATGAACTTAGGACTCTTAATTCTCAATCCCAGTCATATATACAGCACAGCATTTGGGGCCAAAATGAGTAGGGAAATGGAAGGGTTTGTGTGGAACTAAAATAGCTAACCTAATATGTGCAAAGGTTTAAAAAATTGCTGGTGTGGCAATCACCAACTGGCCCTAAAATATATATATATATATATATATATATATATATATAGAGTTTTGCTATGGTGAGTTGCAACTCACCAAAGGGTCGGTGAGTCGCGCTCAAAGCTCTTAAATCTAGTTCAAAATGACCGATCCAAACCGTCTAATACGATCTTCCTATTGAAATCTCCGTGCAGACCAAATTTTACATTTTTTCGAAATTTTTAAGTATTTTTTTGAAATTTTAGAAAATCGTTAATCTAATTAGTTCTGAACCATTCAAAAACAGTAGTTTTTAAAAATCCGATAAAAATACTTAAAAATTTCAAAAAAATATAAAATTTGGTCTGTATGGAGATTTCAATAGAGAGATCGTATTGGACGATTTGGATC
The DNA here is from genome assembly GCA_027562975.1 of Rhynchospora breviuscula. Classification (NCBI taxonomy): domain Eukaryota; kingdom Viridiplantae; phylum Streptophyta; class Magnoliopsida; order Poales; family Cyperaceae; genus Rhynchospora; species Rhynchospora breviuscula. The sequence goes on along the minus strand of CM050400.1, from coordinate 30,312,539 downwards.
GGTCATTTTGAACTAGATTTAGGAGCTTTGAGCGCGACTCACCGACCCTTTGGTGAGTTGCAACTCACCATAGCAAAACTATATATATATATATATATATATATATATATATATATATATATTTTAGGGCCAGTTGGTGATTGCCACACCAGCAATTTTTTAAACCTTTGCACATATTAGGTTAGCTATTTTAGTTCCACACAAACCCTTCCATTTCCCTACTCATTTTACTATGGTGAGTTGCAACTCACCAAAGGGTCGGTGAGTCGCGCTCAAAACTGCTAAATTTAGTTCAAAATGACCGATCCAAACCGTCCAATACGATCTCCCTATTGAAATCTCCATGCAGACCAAATTTTACATTTTTTTGAAATTTTTAAGTATTTTTTTGAAATTTTAGAAAATCGTTAATCTAATTAGTTCTGAACCATTCAAAAACAGCAGTTTTTAAAAATCCGAAAAAAATACTTACAAATTTAAAAAAAATATAAAATTTGGTCTGCATGGAAATTTCAATAGACAGATCATATTGGACGGTTTGGATCGGTCATTTTGAACTAAATTTAGAAGCTTTGAGCGCGACTCACCGACCCTTTGATGAGTTGCAACTCACCATAGCAAAACTCTATATATATATATGCAAAGGTTAATATATGTTCAAAGAGACATTTAAAAACCATACAAATAAATTAATAAAATAACTGACAAATTATGTGAGGGTTGCTCTACGTACCAATGCCGTGAAACTGATACTAATCAAACATGAAGTTGTCAGTAATAGATGCGAAACAGAGATGCCAAAAGTTAAAAGGGCTTAACACACACACACACACAAAGATCAACTCTTATCCCATTAGCAAAGGAATAAAACCAATAGGCAACAGACGGAGCTAAAAAAAGCTTTGATAACAGTGTACTAAACTGGAATGATGTATGTCTTTTATTGAAGAAACAATGCAGGAATCATGGCTGCTCCATTTGCGCTTTCACAAGATGGTTTGGAGCTCCAATTTGCTACTAACCATATAGGTAACTATTTTCTGTACGTCTACATAAAATTGGCGGCCCATGATATAACAGTATTTCCAAAATTAATTTGTAATATATGGCCTCAAATTGAATGGATAATATTAAGTACCAAAAGTTCATTTACCTTGTTCTATTATTTCTTGTTATAAATTGAAAATTGAACTGAATCAAATTGATTGTTTCAGGCCACTTTCTTTTAACAAACCTTTTGCTGGAGAAGATGAAATCTACATCTCGTACCAGTGATATCGAAGGCCGCATTGTCAATGTTGCTTCAGATGCACATAAGATTACTTACAGTGAGGGGATTCGTTTTGACAACATAAATAGCCCAACAGGGTAATTTTTTTTATGTTAATCATAGTTAAGTGACTCAGTTTTGGTACTTAGATGGGCCAGTGTAATTTACTGATTGGCAATTTCAGGTATAAAAGTTATCTTGCATATGGGCAAACAAAACTAGCTAACATTTTGCATGCTAATGAGCTTTCAAGGCGTTTGAAGGTATATCTATCATGCTTTATGATAATTTTGATTGAGTTCAATTATTATGTTGTCAAAACATTTATCTAATATATCTTTCCGTATATAATATTATTTGATATCTATAGCTAAAAGCAGAGTGGTAACTTGAATTTCATGTGCCCATACAGGAGGAGGAAGCAAATGTAACAGCCAATTCAATTCACCCTGGAGTTATTATGACCAATATTTTTCGCTACCAAAATCCTTTCCTTAGTGGTAATTCATCATTATGTTTATAGTTTTCCTTGCATTTTGGTTATTAAAGGGTGTAAATAATTTGGTGCCAACTTTTTAAGGTGTTTAAACTACTCAGACCTTTTGGAAAAACCTCAAAATATCTTAGCAGTGGGAGATAACAAAAAATATACATTCCCTTAAAGATAAATTATTGTCTATAATGCCTTCTACCAAATATGCTCAAATGAGCTGCCCTTTCTTGTTTGTTTTTACATAAAAGGGCATTGGGCAATAGAGCCGATTGAGGTCGTTTCAATGTTCTTCTCCTAAACTAATATGGGCACATCTAGGAGTTTTCCCTCTTTGTTTTCTGATCGACAATGAGACAAGAAATTTATCTTAATCATGATTAATGTTGTCAATTTCAGCCGCTTTTGGTGCCATCGCCAAGTTTGGAACTAAGACAATAGAGCAAGTAAGAAAACTTCAATCGTGCTTATATTTAGTAGATTCATTTTCTTAGTAGCAAAAATGTTAAGGGGAACTAGTTGTTTATCTAATGTCTTGTCTGGTTGCAGTCTATGGAAGTAAAACAGAGTTGAGGAGTACCAGACTTGCTGGTACATGCCCAACTGATACTAGGAACCTACCATGTTATCATTTCTAATCTTGTTTCGAGTGGAGGTTTTTTGAACTGGGATTGGGGAGAGCAAAGGAAAATGAGAAGAAATTAAAGAGAAAAAAATTTGAAAAATTAACCAACTGCACATAGGAACTTCAACATTTATTGACATCCAGAAACTGATATAAGCAATTGTCTTGTCATGATGTGTGTCCTTTCTATTCTTAATCAAAATAAAAACTCTATAGGGAGACAGCTCTTGTGCCTCTTCTATCCATTTCCTTCAATTCCTTTACAAAATCAGCAGCTTTAACAAGAAGATTTCACTAGGTCATGACATCAAAGTTGCAGCATACATCCTCTGTAATTGGCCTATGTTCAGCAAGATGTTTCACATGAAATTCCATGCGAAATCCTTTAATTCTGAGGCAGTCATAAAATGATATTTAATTTGGATTTCAAATGGTCTTATAACTTTTAAACGCACCAACACAATGAAAGAAACTGAAAAGAAACATCAATGACTTCGTAGTTTTGTTTAATTTATTATTTACATTAGTAGTATATTAGTACTTGCTTTGCTTTGCAGGGTGCCGCTACAACATGCTATGTTGCTTTAAACCCACAAGTTAAAGGCATAACTGGAAAATACTTTAAAGACAACAATGTTTGTATACCAAGCTCCAAGGCTTTGGATCAAGAAATGGCCGAGAAGTTGTGGGACTTCAGCAGGAACATTGTTTCAGCTTGATTTGGTTTAAGGCTTTGTGTTAATAATTAATTTCCTATTTCTCGTTGTTCTGATCCTCATCTACCTTTGTACCGGTAAAACTTTGCATTGTACATTTTTTTGAAATAAGAACTTTATTTATGTTCAAACAAACGCAAAATTTAAGAAATTAATAAGCTCATTTCTTTTTCTTTTTTGCAAAGCGTGTAACTAAAAGAAAAAAAAAAAAGCTATTTTCCTTTCCTAAAACTCAACAAAAAACAACATAAACGCTGTTCAAAGCACTACACACCATCACTAGTTTGAGATCAATTAAGAGCAAACAGTCACGGCACCTATATGTTGATATTAACAAAGTAACATGTTGAAAATGTTTTACTCTTCTTCCACATGATCTAGCTAAATAACTGCACAAGTTAATTTACATTCACAACATCACTTCTCTGATACCAATGTCTATTTAATCAGTTCGCAACTGAAGTCCCAGAGCTGCTTTGCAAGATTGTCATCTTTTCCATAAGATTTTACTTCGGTAATATTGCAGTTGACGAAAAACTTTCCAGTTACTCCACTAAGATTACGATGCAATGCTAAATAGCACGTTGTGGCAGCACCCTATAATTTAAGAAATAGCAGACCATTGCTCCAAAAACAGTACAGAATAGGTCAAAGAAAAACTTGAAATTGTTACTTACCTGGTGTACATTTTTCAACACAAATTTGCCCAGTAAACCAAGAAGACCTGCAGTTCACCATAATACAACTTTTTATTGCTGAATTTATTTTTGCAAAATATCAATTTTTTTACATTGATAAAAAGCCATACAGAAAAGACCTATGGAGAAAAACAAGTAATGTAACCAACAAAGAAATTTTCCAGAAATTGCCTATATGATTGATAACTGCAAAACAGTCTTATTATTAGGGGGGTTTTGAGAAAGAGCGTTTTTAATCTTAGGAAGTTTTCAATAAAGGTGACAACCTGAGTTAAGACATGGACATGATTGTATCTAAAATTAAATGATGTACCTAATTAATGAAGTATGACAGATTTCTAGAGCAATGGTATGTTTTGTAGAATTATACATCAATCTACTTTCAATTTCTCCAACAAGAGTGTTCTTTTGCAGATATGAGCTATAAAGACAAACATGCAGGAGGAAATAGATAAAAAAAAAAGTGAACATTTACCATCTAAGAAACTGTGATGACGCAAAATACTGGTCACAACAGCCCCAGGATGAAGCGAATTAGTTGTTATGTTAACATTTTCATCCTACAGAGGAAAGAACATCATTCTCTAATCTTGGACCCTTCAATACATGTTGAACCATCAATCTTACAATTAACAAATTGAAGCCCATTTCTATTTGTTCATGCTTTGTGGGGGTCATTTACTGATACTGTACTAGTCAGGTGTTGACCCTTTTTGGTGCTAATTACTTTTCATAAATGAGACTAACTGGAGAGCATAAAATTTCTATCAAAAAAACAATAAGAATTCTGCTGGTATATTCTACACTGCAAACCCATTTTATACAATCAGGTGGTGCCACAATCTCTTTGCTTACCTTCAACTTTTGAGAAAGTTCAAGACAGTGCAACATATTTGCTAGTTTGGATTGTCCATAAGCAAGAATGCTATTATACCTATGAGCAAAATAAGGAGTAAATCCATATTTTTTAAGGCAATATCATCATTGTTTAATCAAAAAGAAAGGAAGCAAAAAATGTCGCACAAATTCAAGGAACAATAAGACTGCCATTTCCTTCTTCCGAGAAGAAAATTTGCTCCTAGGGAACTCCAAAACATCAACTATAACCAGCAAAACAAGAAATATCTCACATAGGCAATGGACATTGCCTAATTCATCCTATATCTATAGATAAAATGCCCAAAGGTACTTCTCAGTTAAAGAGATAATAAGTAATAAAATACAATGTTGGCCTTTTCTGAAAATATGGGTGAAATAGCATGGGTCATGGCAGATGCTCTTTACAGAAGATCCCGTGAATAATTTCTCATTTTCCAAGCATAGGTATGGAATGTTTAGTTTTATGGGTAAGACATGAAAATTTTCAGCTTCTTAGAAGGGGGGGGGGGGGGGGGGCAATAAAACATACCTACGTTCATTATTGATTTCATCAAATTGGATTCCATGATGATATGTCATTTTGTAACTATCAGAAGATACAATAACAATTCTTCCTTCAATACCCTTTTCTTGTGAGGTGTCTTTCATTTTCTCAAGTAAGAGGTTGGTCAGTAGAAAATGACCTGATTGTGTACCAAAGAGTTATAAATATTATGAAAGACAGCAGTGCACGATTCTAAACAGTAAACAGTATAAAGAACTAATTAAATATAGCACCTAGGTAGTTTGTAGCAAACTGAAGTTCAATTCCATCCTTAGAAAGCTTGAAAGGAATAAATGCAATCCCTGCATTGTTGCTTCAAATCAAAGAAAATTTAATCACCTTTTGTCTAAGAAAATAAATAAGTAGGCAATGATGGCAGTACCAATTATCAGTTTAAAAGTCAAGGTCAGAATGGCTGCTGACCAAATTTTGCAAAGTAATTTTTTTTTTCTTTTTGGATAAGTACTTCTGTTATGATTAAACTGGAACAATAATAAAGAAAATTAAGTGGATACATTCATTGTAAGATGTCTTAGTCTTACATTAGGATGTTTAATGGGAGATCCAGTGCATTAAAGTTATGGGCAAAATTTCTGACAGAGGACAAAGAGCTCAGGTCAAGAACTAAGACATCAATTTTAGCATTCGGAGCTTCCTTCATAATTAATTGTTTCACACGCTCTCCGGCTGACAAATTTCTTACTCCCATTATGACATGGACCCCGCGAAGTGCCAGAACCCTACTAGTCTCAGCGCCAATTCCACTTGAGGCCCCTGCAATTTACTTTGCAATGCTAAACTCTTTCTAGAATAAAGCTCACCTAATCTGTTGTGGAGCTTTATCTCTACGATACAAGTTTTTTTTACTTTTGTATTGTTGTACTTATATTGTCATGTTTGGGTGATAAACAGTTGGATTGTTTTGTGCTTATGGGTTTCTGGCACGGGGTGAATCTGGCAACAGGATGATGATGGGTATAGATTATAGATAGAAATGGCGCAGTGGTACCGCTCAGATAATTAGGTACCAGTGCTAGTCATAGCTTTGATTATGGGTTTGTTTGATTTTGGTAACCTAACCGGTATTTGAGGTACAATACAACTGAGATATTGGTGTAATTTTGCTATGATTTTTAGTAATGGGCAGTGGCGGTTTCCCTGGTTGTTTTAAAAAAGAATAAAAGCGACAAATTTTCAGTGGAAAATAGTGAAAAATTAGTTAGTAGACAAATAGTTGGTCTGTCAATCTGTTCCCAGGTCAATGAGGTCCACACTCTACCCCAAGTCCCCAACTGATAGAATTAAACCAAAATTGGTACCCAGTGTTGATTAGGTAATTATTTTTGTTCTAAGCACCCTATTGACTATTGTTGATGTCTCAATTGAAGATGTGAACTGATTAAGAAGTATGAAAGTAGTGAAAAATTAGAGAGAAGGAGAGAGGTACCAGTAACGACAGCGGTGAGCCCCGTGCCATCGATTCCTTCTGTGACCTCCTCCGCCGTAGAAGACCCCGAAAACCCAGACGGCCCTTTCCTATTGAACGGCCACATCTCTCTCTCTCTCTCTCTCTCTCAGTCTCTCTTGCTCTCTGGCTAGTACTCTGACGAGGCGAGTTTACTTCTTCACTCACTGACAATTCAGGATAGTTGCTCTCGGCCAAGTCAATATCTGGGCAGTCTGACTCAACATAACATTTGACCTGGCTTTCTTTTTTTATTTTATTTATTTATTTATGGAGTGTCAATATGAAAAAATAAAACACGGTCGAGTGCCATTGAATTGGGCCTGTAAGGCAAACTACTATCTTGTAATAAATGCGGCCCAAGCTCATTTTCTAAAGTTAGGCTCTTTTAATATTAAGGGGGCCCGCTACTAAAATCCGAATGTTTATGGTTTTGTATTGGTACTGGTATTCTGGTAAGGTACCAGGTGAACTTGGGTTGACAAAACGAGTGTTTAGATGCCTACGGGCTTAACTATCAAAAAAAAAAAAAAAAAAAGAAAAAAAGAAAAAAAAAAGACTCTTTAGATCCAAAACACGTTTAACTAATGCTCTGAAAACCAGACCGGACATGGACCGTTAAAGCCATCGGTTCAATGGTTCGACCGGTTTAATCGGTCGAACTGATGGATGGAACCGCATTACATCATATCATGGTCACATAATTTAATTGCATGATTTTTCACAAAACCCTCTCCGGCCTAACGGTAACCTTCCTCAATTTGATCCATACAAAAACTGGGTTTTTTTTTTTTTTTTTTTTTTTTTGAGAATTACAAAAACTGGGGTTTAATTTGATCGCTGTGTGGAGCATTTTTACTATAAATTTATTTCATCAATCGATCCAGACCAAAAAAACATTTAAAGTATAAACCGACCAGTTTGGTCACTGGATCAGAAAAAGGCGATTTTTGGGGTCATTTTGTACCGGACTGGTGATCGGCTCCCAATTGAACTGGCTGATTTGGTCTGATTTTCAAAACATTGCTTTTAACCATCTTAGCTTATGGAATCGATTCAACCAAGAATCATCAAAATTAAAAATGCATTTAGATAACAGTGGACAATCTTAGCTTATGTGAAATGCTATAATCTATACTCCTTATAAATGCACAGATCCAAAAGGGAAGCAACAATATGTTTTGGTTTTTCGTCTAATAAGAAAATAAATTGACCAACATATTTACATATATCGCTAGTAGATTGAACAACATATCTTTATTATCTAACATTATTTTGCCCTCATATGGACATCTTTTGCTAGTTTTTATGTGTATGCACAAAAGCAATATCCATCATATCTAATGGTTTTTATTTTGATATTAAATTTTTTATTATTAATAAAGTATAACAAGAAAGATGTATTTTTTTTTGAAACACTAGATAGGGGCTATCTAGGACAAGAAAGATGTACTTAAGGCGCCAGAGATCAGAAAGATGCTTGAGCAAACCTTCATTGCTCTCGGACAGCTCTTTTTAAAATTCCAAATGACAAAATAATCCTCAACATCATTACATCCGCTTATTTAAATGTTTCTAAATTATTCGAACACTCTTCACAGAATCACAGATAATAATTAAAGTTCTGTAAGATAATGCGATTCTATTTATTTTAGTACAACCTTTTAAACAAGAAGAAAGTTTAAAGCCAATTGATGTAGAACATCATACTTATCTAATTTAAGTGGTTGTTTCACAGAATTAAAGTTCATAGTGCGAAACCTCATTGAATAATTAATTATAATGAGTTATGTATAGGGTAATTCTAGGGGGGGGGGGGGGGGGATAGCATAACAACATATAAATGACATCAGGAATATTTTTCTTATTTGGAAATAAAAAAAAGTTGTTCGAAGTAAAATGAAGATTTTTTGAAACACCTCTGTCGAAAATAGAAGGATATGAAGCATTCTCTTGAGTTTGGACTGAAATGCAATTTCAGCATTCCTTATTATTCTTGATACTTTTCTGACAACACTTACTGTGTCATCGGGCCCATTGCATCCAAAATAATAGGAGGAAAATTTTGTAAAAAATTTGGTGCTCAACTGTTCCATTGATTGGGAAACAAAGGAAGTGTCGACAATATATATGACCACTCTATTAGCAGTGACCAGTGAGCATCCAAAATATGGTAATAGCGATGGAGTAGTCTACGCCAACAGTACCAAGCTTCATTTTTCTAATTGTCTGTTTAATTTTTGGAGTAAGGTCTTGTTTTATCTGACTTGGCTGGTCTAGCAAAAAGAACTTTCCCTACCTAGAGTTGTAGATGTGAATAAAAGGTTTCTTTTTCTTTTATTAGTAGTTGGTCGTCAGTCAATTTAGATCAATAGTCATTGAAACATTCATGAAAAACCTGCAGAGGTTTTTCACATTTCCTTGTTAGTACTGCAAACTTTCAAACCATGAACAATCTCTTTCGTATTATATTTGATTTTCAAACTTTATATCAAAACAAACAGTCAGAACCAGCCAAGAACAGTTGATATATACCAAAAGGCAAGGAAATGTGACCCACCTTTCTTATCCTATTTTCATATAAAGTAGACAAACCACCCTCCCTTCTCTACAACATAACATATAGAGACAAAAATCACAATGAGCCGATTAGCCGAATGGTCATTTGTTCACCTTTTGAGAAAAAAAGAATGGACAGTGAAGGTTATATACAGGCATTTCATGTTTTTGCAAGACCTCACGCGGTATTTTGATTTTTGAGTACTTGCATGTATAGTATCAATATACGACAAGTTGTGATTCTGATTCTGCAGCACTGTACATGGTACACCATGGCTTAATAGAGCCACACACGAACTTGTACAAAAGAAAATGATATATTTTAGGAAGAATTTAGATCGTTAATGTTAATTATGAGATTGGACACCACCACAATATGCTACTTCAAATGACAATCAGAAGAGATGGCAACAGATATTGCTTTAATACCACTTTGGAGACAAGTAACTTTAATTTTGTCCACTAAGAGTTTGATCAGCAAAGAATGTCCCGCATTATGCAGTGAAATGGTCAAAATATAACACAGATGTGCCAGAGCTTAATGGTGTTCAACTCAATTTAGTAACTCGTTCCCTGGTGCTTTGCACAAACAAAAGATAATTCCGTCTTGAGAAAGATTGAAAAGAAAGGACGCAACAAATACATCCTCAAAATATTATGTGGAGATATATCCTCCAAATCTTGTTTGGACCATTCACATTTTCAATCTTTTCGTTTTGATTTATTAAAAGGGATAAAAGGAAAAGAATGGTAGTAGTTTCTGATTGATCTGGGTTTCAGAAGGATTTGTTACTTCTCTTTAAGTATTTGAAAAGTGACATAAAAGGCTCTTAATTAATCTAATGATGTTTGAACAAATCTTATTACAGAATGGTACAATCAATTGTACCAATGATTCTCACAGATTAAATACAGGTTTTACTGATACATATTTTCTGGTGCAGAGTTTGGAACAGAGACAGAAACTATCACAGGGACCAAATTGATATAAAAACATTTTAAGTAACAAATTAATTAAATTTTAATTTATGTGAAAGGCAGCGAGTATAAATTTTGAAAGAAAATTAAGAGCTATTCTCAAGAACATCATATTTTATGAAATAAGCAAGAAAAAGGAAATGCCGGATCGTGTTTGTATGCCGGAGTTGTTTTTGAAATTTTTTTTTGCTATATATTATGCTATTTTGAAATAATTGGAGGGCCTGAAATACATACTCCATTATATTACTTTTTGAAAATAGTATAATATATATCTTAAAAAATTCGAAAATTTATAAATTTGATCTCCTAGGAAATTTCAATATTGATCGAACAACTTAAACCAGTTAGGAATATTGACTGTTTGAACTTTAAATTTCGAAAAATGACTCCAACATACCAGATGATCTGTGTGCCAGAGTCTACTTTAGCTAATGTATATATATACTACAGTACCTAAACGGTTTAGATGATATCATGATAATTTTCTGTCAATAATCCAGGATTTGCATCGATCAGGAAACGAGCCTTTTTCCTTTCTTTTAATTTCTTTTTTAAAATCTCGATGCTTTCTTGATTTCCCTGTTTGTATGTGCAAATATTTTGAGCCAAGTCGCGAGGTCACTTTTATAAAAGCAGCACTATTCCATTACCGTAGCTTGTTGCCAATAATTTCTCAGGGTAGTAGGAACAAAAGTACATTTGTATATCTGTACCTGAAATAACATAACAAACTGGGTAATACGTAGGGTTCTCCAACCATGCGTATCGGGTCGTGTCAAACACGATCGTGTTGGAGTCTTATATCTTATCATATTGATACAAATTACTTTTTTAATCGTGTCCTATCGTGTGATGCTAATCAGTCAAAAGAACCAACACGATACGCATCGATGTTATCTCAATGGTCTTAAATTTATACCCTAGTTTATCTAAGATACGGTCACAAGCGTATGATACTATCTCTCATGTAGTTCAAGATCGAACCACATGGACGGTTATTTGATCACCAAGTTCATATTCTATTTAACTGACTATATTTGGAAACAATTGAGCAAGAAATAATGGTTGGTAATTAATTTGAATGTATTTGTTGCAAGTAAATTTCTAAATTAATAACTCGAATTTAGAGTTTAGGGTCCATGTAAGTTATTTTTTTAGTTTACTCAAGTTCCAGTGACCCGTTGAAAATTTAGGTCGCTAACCACTTGTGGATTGTTAACCGCTGATTGGCATAGACAACCCGCTAAATAGATCAGCGACCTTCTAGGATTAACAATGAAACATCAATTTTATTGGTTTTACGTGATAGTTGTGTAGATTAATTTTTTAACTACGTTTCTTTAATCCTAACTTTGTTATAGGTCAGACTTTCATTAGTTAACACAATTATTCTCTTATAGTTCTTAGATTTCAACTTTTGGTTTCTTGGTCTAGTTCCTACAAATTTATACCTTTCAAACCTTTGATATCCTAGACTTTTGCCATCGGAAAAGACTTCACTATTTCTAGTTCTTCGTCCTAACTTTACTTTTCGATTCTATCATCAAGTCATACATGATAATACTAATTAATCTAAGTTCCGGTCTGATTTAACTACCTAATAATTAAGTATGGCCTTTGCCTACAGGTAAATACCGAATCTACTTAGAAGAAATAACAAGTACAATTAAGCAATTAAATCAAGGCATAAAACATAAAGATATCAAATAAAACTAATAATCATGCATAATATCAAATAAACTAAAGGTTCACTACATGACCCTTAATTAAATATCTACTCACACAAATATCACAAAACAATCACAGGTATATAAGAAATAGAGAAACATAAAGGAGAAATAAGATTACAATAAGATTGAACCAAAATCACTCCTATTCTATTATCTGCGACAATCTCAGCAGCTCGCTCCAACACCTGGCGACCTGCTGAACACCTGCTCTCAATAGCTATGAACTCTCTCGAATTGTGAACCCCTTCGTCGTGGAAGTCTGGGGTTTATATAAGCATTCAAGTCAGTTTTCTAAAAGTGGAGGTCATGCAATTAAGGTTATATTTCTGTTTGAAAACGTCCAGAGATGGATGCAGAACTTGCTGATCTATTTCTGAAATACAGTTTCTCCCTTCCTAGCGGCTCACTATTGCTGTCTGCGACCCGCTGAGGTCTTCTGTGTCGCCAGTCATCTGCTACCCATTGTGCACTTCTGTGAGTCACCAAAGAGGTTGGTGAGCCACTAATCATGGTCTGAGATGTGGTTTCTTCGTTGTTTTGAGTCGTCGCATCACGTAAATCCTATAACAAAATAGAGAGACCATACCAGTACCTAACTTCTACCCTAAATTATCAAAATTAAGTTAGAAACACATATATTTAAATATAATTAAGTCCTAAACTGGGTTGAAATATATATGAAAATTGCTTTATCATGTATTTTGATACGACACGGTTGACACGTCGTGTTAGTCGTGTCAGATTATTTTATTATTTATTTTAAAAAAATTGTAAAGAATTATTAAAAACTAAAAAATAAGGTAAAAATTTTACTAAAATGTTATAATTGAATATCTTTTGATAGAATATAATAATTATTTATTTAGTCGTGTCAGTTTAAATTTTTTATGAATATCTTTTGATAAAATATAATAATTAGATAAGAAATTTACGAGTCAAATGATGGTAAGTTATGTGATCTACGTACAGTTACAAATTGAATTTAAAATATTAATTTTGTTAAAAAAATAAACATGAATAATTAAATTAGTATTGATACGTCGTGTTAGTGTCGTGTTGCGTGTCAGATCGTGTCGTATTGAGCCGTGCTAAATTTTGTAATTTCCCAACACGACATGATAACACAATCCTGTCGTGTCAATTTCGTACTCATGTCGTGTTGTGTTAACACGATCGTGTCGTGTTATTTTGGAAAACACTAGTAATATGTCTAGAAGCGTTGGTAAGAATCCGACTTGATTCACTTCCAATACAATAAGTTTGGTGGATGAAGAGGAATAAGATGAAATAAATATATTTTTTTTATATGAATTAAAATCAGTCAACAAATGCTTATATTGAATTCTAAGGATGAAATAATACATAGCAAATCATCACGAATATTGGCATCTATAAATTAAAACTGTTGAACCCAAATTAATTCATGATATTGAAAACTAGGGAAGTTTATGCTCACTTACATTGTTATTTGATGCAATTCAATCTGCTCATTTAATAGACTAATTTGGAAGATTAAAAATGAAGTAAACACCTACTTGTCAATCCAACTGATTATGAAATTACAAGGTTCCTTCTTAATATTCGTAAGACAACACACAAGTCCAACCACTTTCGAAAGCTAAAGTCAGTGTTATAAAAGATGTTTTGTAGTTGACAGATGAACGGAGTAATACCAAACAATTAATCACTAGAGATGGTAGTCGCAGCTTCGCTGCGCTATTTTTTTTTAAATAGAAGAATGGTTTAATTTATTTTGTCAAACATGTTAACATTTCTAATGTAAAATATAAAAAATCTCATGTAAAAAACTTGCCAAAATTTCTAGACAAAAATTTATAGATTCAAAATTAATAATTTTTGTCATAGAAAGTCATCATATAAATTTGGCATAAATTTTCTGCCAAAAAAAAAACTTGTCAAAAGTAACTCCTTACATAAATATAGATCAATCGATCAGCGAAAATCAGAAGGTTCAAATTGCATGTCGTAGGAGGAATTTTTTTTTTCTATAGATTAGGCATGGAATACTTTAGATTTCTAAATATATCTATCTTAGATTTTCAAATATATTTACTTCTTATCTTAATTAAATAATGATTGATACACTATTTCTATAGATTAGGCATGTACACATCATAGTTTACAATTCAAATTTAAATTTTTGATAGCTATGCAAATAATGAAGCCGAATAATCTAAAAGGGCTTGCTAATAAATTTTGGCAGCAGATTTGGTATTCAAAATATGATTTTTGTTCACAATTAAGTTACATTTTTTTATTTTTATGGCGAAAAATTGCTCAAATAATTAATTTTGACTGCCAATTCGTCGTTCAGAACTCATAACTGCACGATTAATGTCCTAAAAAAAAAAATGTGTCACCACAACTGTCTTTGTAACGCTTGTTAAATTAAAACATTTAGTAGAATAAGATTCTTTTGAGACTTTTCTTCTGTAACGAATTCCTCTTGAATGATGATCTCTAAAACAGAGGTTCAAAAAAATTTCTCTCAGCCACTAGACAGCTAGTATCTAGTTTTTTCTACAAAAAAAAAAAAAAATGCTCTTAGGCCTCCAATTATGTGGTTGTGTGGTGGTTCTGACATCCTTAAATATGTAGGTTACCTATTCATATCATGTCAAAATGCAAGAAGACTATGGTCCTGTTTGGTTAAGGAACAGAGAGAAAGTTACTTATTATCTATTTATGTAGCATCCCATTGATCCCATCAACCTTTACAACCCGGACCCAATACCTTTTTTGGTATTAACCATAGTACGTATGAAATACATAACTGCAACTTGTAAGATCCAAAAAGAACCCACAAAATTGTCTTCAAGAGGAGGGGAGGCTTTTTTTTTTTGAGTAATGTAAGAATCAAATATATAGGACATCAAACACGATTCAAACTTGGCCATTAAAATTTCAAACGGCCGATCCAAACCGCTCATTATGATCTCTACATTAGAATATCCTTGAAAATAAAATTTTATATTTTTTAAAATTTTTAACTATTTTTTTTGAATTTTCAAAATTGGATGGTTCATAACTTTTTAGATTGAGCATATTAAAAAATTCCAAATAAATAGTAAAAAAATTTGAAAAAAAAATATAAAATTTAGTCTCCATGGAAATTTTATAATGTAGAACAATTTGAGCAGTTTGAATCGGTCATTCAAATATTAAAAATTAAAATTTTATTATGTTGGACAAGTGTATATGTCCTATATGTTTGACACTAGCCACTCCTTTTTTTTTTTATTAAGAGGCACAACAATTGTTTGAATTTTTTTTTTAAAACTATGTCTTATTTACAGTGCGACTCAGTGCTGCCCACGGGCATAGACTCTCAAAAAATATATATAAAAAAAAAATTGTACGACTCGATCGGTGTTTTTAGAATCAAAATTTTTCTTGCACCTCGGAGTCATTCTTATTAATAAGCAAAACGACGAAATCATGACTTCATGTTCTAATTGTTTGCTTTTTACAAGCTCTCCATTTTCTCGGGTATTAAATTCTTTTTTCCTTCTTCTTCTAGTCTTGATTATTATTTATTAAGCTTTTTTTTTTAAAGCAAAAATGAGGTTCTGTGACCCCATCTTAAAGATTATTACGTTAGAGAAGTTTAAATAGTCTTCATAATTAGGCTTACGTTAGTGAAGTTTAAATAGTAGAAGGTTGGCGCTTTTATCGACTACTATATATTTAAAAAAAGAACAGCATTAGAATTCAATGAAAAAAGGAAGTGGGGGACAAAAAGTGACGATGCGCTCCCTAGCTGACCAATCCTGGGTATTTTGTTCGACAAATAATTACTATTACTATCAAAATGAAAATGATGCCTTCTTTATTTAAGCTATCGTTATGTGTGACTTAATTAGGTTCACAAAGATAACTTTAAAAAATGAAAATTTCCTACTATTGAAAAAAAAACTATAAAAAATAATATCATCAGAGAAAACAGAGAGCAAGAAGTGGTATTAATGAGTTGGCACGTCCTCTGTAAGACAACAAAAAATCATGCGGTCCCCTCCTATTAATTGAATTTGGAGGCCACATCAGGACACACTCCCTCTCTCTGAAAGTAAGGTTTACTCTGAGCAGATTATAAAAAAGAGAACTAAACAAAAATAGAGAAAAAAACATTTGATGAGTGCGAACAATGCAGTAAAGATATTGTGTCAATTTGATTACTGACTAGAGATCTAACTTGGATGTGCTGGATTAGTTTGATTTAAAATTATTAACGGCTCATTTCAGAATATAATTCAGTTCTGGATTAGTTTTTTTATCATTTTGGATTTTGGTCATCTTTGTCAGTTTTTAGGAGGTTAAACTTCTCATTTTGGATTTGATTGGGTTAGATTTCACGTTACCAATTCGTTCAAATGCAAATTATTTTTCAGATTTTAGGTACTTTGGGACTTGGGGTATAGGTTAGAGTTTCGGCTTCAAAATCTCATATCTTAGAACATTTAAATTCAGGTCGAGTCAAATTTATTTTTTTAGAGCAAATTGACAGCAGCTGTCAAAAGGAGGTCGAGCCAAATTTAGATCGTCCATCTTAGATCCTTTTCGGGTTATTAAGATCGGATCAAGTTGATATTGTAGGTTAATTGTGTCAAGTCAGGTTCAAGTCAATTTGATTTTTGAAAGTATTGTGTCAGATCGAGTTCAGATTTAAGTTGTATTGATCATTTTTTTTTAATATAATTGAATTTAATTAGCCCATTGCAACTCTAACTACAAGTAAATTCTACCACACTCCATTCTCTAATCTGCTCTGGGTGCTAGAGTAGCGGTGATTCTCTACAAATTGCTCACTTTTGCTGCTCTGTACTTCCAATCCAGAACTCTACGTACAATAATTGGGCATGTCTAAAAAAGAAAACTCAACAATAACTGTTATGATAGTGGACCAATTGGCCACTTAGTCAAACTGAACGGAAACGTGCAATAAGTAGTAGCATGATTAATTTTGCTGACATATTTGAACTGATTAATTAAGCTGAAATATCAAACCACTTCATTAAGATAGTTTGGAGTGAAAACTACAAAGACAAATGCATATTACACTAACTTATTCTATAAAATATAAAAGACCACAATTGGAGCCTAATTATACCACACAGAAAGTACAGATAAACCCTCCCATGAAAATTTCTTTGACAATGAAAGTGTTTTACGTCCTTTGATGAGAGCTATAAAGGCGGAATTTTAAGGACCACATAGAAAATATAGAGAAACTCTTGGATACATTTGCACAAATAAAAGGATTTAGCGGCCTTGGATGAGTGGCAGGCCGATGGCTGTAACAATAATCGTCGATGGAACGCCAAACACAATGTGCTGCCAGAATGACAAATTGTACCTGTGATCATGCATACATAACATTTAGAAACTTCTCTTTAACCAACACATATGTCCAAAAGCTTGTGGGACAGGTTACTATTTAGAAACTGTGGGAGTACAGTTAAGATATACTTACCCATGAGTTGGTGATCGACGTGCCTGTTCGCACACAATTAAGTTGGCAGCTGAACCAAGAAGGGTGAAGTTTCCTGCTACTGTGCTCACCCAAGCAAGGATCAGCCATGATCTTGTTTCAGCTGCTGGTGATATTGCAGCTGCGGATTTCGCCACTTGACCTCCCAACAGAAGCACTGGATATATATTTCTCATGATATTAGAAAAATTGATTTATTCCAATTGCAATAAATTTTTATCAATACATCGCAAGGTACCAAGACGGCTCACCTGTTGGAACGTTAGATGCCAGATTGGATAGTAGTAGAATGACCAAGGAGAGAACAACGATCCCACTGGTATGGTTGATCCTTGAGTAAGGCTCCATGAAGTCCCAGAAAGCACTTGGTATGCCGGTTCGGTTGAATCCATCGACAGTGATGAACATTCCACAGAAAAATATAAGCAGAGAGTAGGAGACCTGCCAAATACCATTCAATCGCATAAGAGAAAGTAACTAGTGTTGTGACTCGTGTATCGGTGATGTGTTTAAGAATGAAAATTTGAAAAATAGTACTTTCAGAATTCTGGTAATTAATTTCATCCTTTGTTTTAAGGGTGCCTAAGAAATTATTATATACGTACGTATATATGTTTTGATTCTTATAAATTCAATGCAGCAGAGGATTAAATTGATTTTGAGTTTTTGACAAACTAATTTATAGAGAACCTGGTATAACAATTTGTAAAGCATGTTTAACTTATTCTCAACAGGATACAAAAACAAACATATTTTTATGAATCACACTCATGAAACTCTAAGATATCTAATATTTTAGTAGTACTTTTGTATTTTATCATTTCGAAAAAATCATGTATAATAATAGATCTTTCGACAGAGCAACTAACCTTATCAAGGCATGGACCGGCATCTTTAAAATCAATCACGACGAGTGCTAAGGCAGCAGTTATAGCGGTCCATGACATGTTAAGTCCCATGAGCAGGGCTGCCAGCATGCCCAGTGCAACCACATACACAAAGCCCTTTATAATCAACTCCTTCTTTGTCAAGCATCTCTGCATGTCAGCACACTGCACTGACCCTCGACCCTTTTTCGACCGGGTTCCATGAGTGTGCTCCAACTCCTCTGGTGCCGGGCTCATGTGTGACATTCTCGCTGGAGAAAATTTATGCGAGATGACGTCCTCTTCTTCTATGACTCCCTCTTCCATCTTCTCTTCTTCGCCCTTTCCAGAAAGGTCCTTCCAATACATGCACAATATCATCACAATGTTTATTACCACCCCAATAAGCATCGCCGGAACAATACCAAAGAAGAATTTTAGGAAAGTAATTTTGCTCTGGACAGCTATGACGAGATTTTGTGGGTTACCAATAGGGGTTGCACTTGACCCGATATTAGCACTAGATGCAAGTGCCAGTAAAAATGGTTTGGCAGGAAGATTGTGCTGCCTTGCTAACTTGAGGACAAACTCAGTTAGCACAATGCATGTTGTATCGTTCGTAAATAATGCACTAGCAAAGGCAGATATGAGGCAAACACGGCATAGTAAATCCTTGCCACCTCTGCTTTTCCAGGAAAGGAGACGTCCCAAGTGCATGAACATATTGGCTCTTTCAAGGTAGATGCTAACGACCATTGTACCGAATAGAAGACCGAGAATTGGGAGATCTATTGAGGCATAGGCTTGTCCAGGGCTAATGACTTGAAATACAACCATTAGCATCCCACCGAGGAGAGAGCCAGCAGTACGGCCTATTGGGAGGAAAGGGACAGCTGGGAACACAGCCAGCATCCAAAATATGCCGAAGGCGATCGAGCCAAGTACAACTTCAGGGATAGAAGCTAGCTTCGTCATTTTTCTTGTTTAAAATTTGTTTTCTTTTTGGAAGGTGAAAATAAGTAGGTTTATTTGCTGTGACTTGGTTTGTATAGGGAAAGCCGGTATCGTTTGGATAAAGAGTTACAAACGCCCTCTTGTGGACGAGTTCAAGGTTTTATATGTGAGCTGCAATACAAGATCAATGAAGAACATATGGTAAATACAAGAGTAATATAAGTATACTAAATTATTCAAAGAAGATTCACAACTAATGGTCGTTAACATGCATGATAAAACCTCGTAATAAACTTTCATCCCCACTACATTTTCTTAATCCTGTATAATTTCATTTCTTAGATGATAGCATATAAAACCAGGACTCTGCTCTTTATAGGAAGAGATTCCCGGCCAACCTAATCTCTTTCATATCTTCATTGCTCTGCTTTTAGTAACCAAGCTTTACATCATATATTTAGCTATGTTAGTGGAAAAATTTTATAGAATATGATCTCTAGTTACTTGTTGAAAATGGTATGCAAAATAATGAATTAAGAAGGAAAAATGAACACCTAAAACGAAAGCATTAACGTTATATTATCAAATATTTATTAAAAGATAAAAACTTGATCTTTTGTTAATAATCATATAATAAAGTAGGAGATTATAGAGGCATATTCTTAAGTAAGACTGGGCAATGAATTAGTAATGAAAAGCTACCAGAGAATTTAGACTTAAAGAGGTAGAGAGAGATATACCAGCTTAATTGCTCTGGAAGAGTTTTCCGGTAAAGCAAAAAAGAGCGGGAAAAGTTCATATGCTCCACTAACAAGAGTTGCCATTTTATAGAGGCTGGCCTCATTAATTATACATGAGACAAATTAACTTAAGTACCCTTCAAGTATTAGGAAATATCAAAACAATTCAGATCGTGGTCGCTTATTTCTCCTTATGTTATTTCAACTGATTTTGCTAAGTTATGTTTATATATGGACTCAATTTTACGACAAATATCATTCAGATTGCAAAAAATTATGTCAAATAGTCAGTATTAGTTTTTAGATTTAACTTACTGTGTCAATGTTTGTCTAAATTTTTAAGCTTAGTTGTTGTAAACAATGATAACACAGCTTATTAATTAGCTACTTAGCTAGTTAGCATTCAAAACATTAATGAAAAATTGAGGGCATGACCCTCATTTTTTCATCAAATTTTTTTTTTTTTTTTTTTGAATAAGAACCGGTCCTTGGTTTATTAACAGAAAACAACACAGCTTAACTGAGTTAAAGGTCGCATATTTGAAACTTGGCTAGAAGACTGTTTACAAACATTTAATTTAAAAATAAATTGGGAGACTTCACTCCCATGCCATTATAATTTGAACGAAAAATTCTTGAGTGGTTTCCTATTATATTTACAATCTATCAATTGTTTTCATCTTCAATTATAATTAAATAAAACTTGGTAAAGAAGTTGTTAATTACTCTTCAATTGTTTCCATCTGGCATTCTCAATTAAATATGAATTTTGTATTTAAGTGACCAAACTTCAAATTTCATGAATCATACGATCAATTTACAAAAAAAACTATAGGAGTTGTTAATTAACCCAGTTGAACATGCTTTATTTATTCTACTTACTGATTAATGGAAAGGATTAGATGGTTATCATATATATTCAACAAACCCAAAGACCTGAGCTCCTATTGGAGAACAGTGACCAAGCATTACGATTTCGTAAGTTTTGATTTTATTTACTCACGAAAGTTTGAATTTATTTATTTACTCTTTTGTCCTTTATCAGCAAGTGACCCAGTGAGCTCTGCACTACACTGGGAAGAAGAGGATTAGATACCAGCGCCAAGTGACATCCAATCACAAAGCAGAAGTTTTTCTTTATAATTTTTTTATCTACAACTTTCAAGGGCTTTCTAAACATGGATTATATAGGCCTCCATTTTTTTTATAGGAATGATGCATGGGTCGGTCGGCAGCATATGATACATGTAATTTAGATCATTTTGAAAAAGCTATTATATACAAGTTGCTCTCGAGTCCTATAATAGAAAAATAACTATAGATAGATATTTTGGGTATATAAATATCTTGCTTACAAAAATGCAGTAACATTACATGAGACCTTTTTACTTCGGATTGATACTGTACGGCAAAAGCAAAGTAACAGCACGTTCAGGCACATTTATATTCTTAAATTGTGTATATTTAGTTTATTGCAATACATTTTTTTAATTCTAATAACTTGATTGGCCAAATAAGGGGAACCAACATGATAAACTGTACTTTGATCTAGTGTTTAGGCTCTGCTTTTGACCGACTTGTATATACGATCGTCCTCTCCTTACCGATTTCTCTTCTCTGTTTTTACGTACTGAATATACAATCTATATTGTCACATAAAATTGGAAACATGGTTATTGAGAACAATGGGAAACAAACTGCCTGCAAGATACTTAATATATATATATATATATATATATATATATATATATATATAATGGCTAACACGCCATCGATGGCACGTGCCATCAATTTTCTATTGACTTGTTTTTCTAGATCCAAAATTCAAACGGTCGATCCAAACCGTTCAAGTTGATCAAAATATTGAAATACCCTTGGAGACCAAATTTTACATTTTTTCAAAATATTTTGCTATTTATTATGATATTTTCAAATTGGAGGGCCTGAAATACTCTAATCATAATATATTTAAAAGTTTCATAATAAATAGCAAAAAAAATCGAAAAAATATAAAATTTAGTCTCCAAGGATATTTCAATATGGAGAACAATTTGAACGGTTTAGATTGATCATTTGAATTTTGGATCTCGAAAAATGACTGGATGACACGGGACCCTCCGCGCCATCGATGGCACGTTAGCCATCCTCTCTCTCTCTCTCTCTCTATATATATATATATATATATATATATATATATATGGTGAGTTGCAACTCACCAAAGGGTCGGTGAGTTGGGATAAAAAGTCTTAGATTTAGATTAAAATGACCAATCCAAACCGTCCAATATGATCTCTCTATTGAAATCTCTATGCAGACCAAATTTTATATTTTTTTAAAATTTTTAAGTATTTTTTTCGGATTTTTAAAAACTGCCGTTTTTGAACGGTTCAGAACTAATTAGATTAACGATTTTCTAAAATTTCAAAGAAATACTTAAAATTTTCGAAAAATTATAAAATTTGGTTTGCACAGAGATTTCAATAGAGAGATCATATTGGACAGTTTGGATTGGTTATTTTGAACTAAATTTAGGAGTTTTGATCGCAACTCACCGACCCTTTGGTGAGTTGCAACTCACCATAGCAAAACTCTCTCTCTCTCTCTCTCTCTCTCTCTCTCTATATATATATAGAGAGAGAATGGCTAACGCGCCATCGATGGCACGTGCCATCGATTTTCTATCGACTCTTTTTTCGAAATCCAAAATTCAAACGGCCGATCCAAACCGTTCAAGTTGATCACAATATTGAAATACCCTTGGAGACCAAATTTTACATGTTTTAAAAAATTTTTGCTATTTATTATGATATTTTCAAATTGGAGGGCTTGAAATACTCTAATCATAATGTTTTTAAAAATATCATAATAAATAGTAAAAAAATTCGAAAAAAAATATAAAATTTGGTCTCCAAGGATATTTCAATATGGAGAACAACTTGAACGGTTCGGATTGACCATTTGAATTTTGGATCTCGAAAAATGACTCGATGGCACGGAGGGTCCCGTGCCATCGATGGCGCGTTAGCAATTATATATATATAGAGAGAGAGAGAGAGAGAGAATGGATATAGAACACTAATGTGTACGGATCGTTCCCGTACACATGAGTCGTTTCTCAAGATTCAAAATTCAAACTGTCAATCCGAACCGTTCAAGTTGTTCTCCATATTGAAAAACCCAGATAGACCAAATTTTACAATTTTTCGAATTCTTTTGCTATTTATTGTGATATTTTCAAAAAAACACTATAATTGAAGTATTTCAGGCCCTTCAATTTGAAAATATCATAATATATAGCAAAAAAATTCGAAAAAATGTAAAATTTGGTCTGCAAGAATTTTTCAATATAAAGAACAACTTAAACGGTTTGGATTGACCGTTTGAATTTTGGATCTTGAAAAACGACTCATGTGTACGGGGACGATCCGTATATATTTTGTGCGCGTTGCCAAACCGTAGCTGTAAACTCTCATGTTCTGCTTTAAAATAAAATATATTTAGTCTCCCAATTTTAATTATCTACAGAAATTATTAATCCAAATTTATATTAGTTTAAATTCGTGACTTTCATTAAAAAAAAATAGCCATTAAGTGCTAATTTGTAAAACAAATGTAGAGTCCAACATCAATAGTCAGAAGCTCCTTTATTTTTCTGCAGGGACGGATTAATTATGTTGAGCAATTATGCCCTTTAAATTTGGCTTCCTTCTTAATTCTCAAGATTGAATGATATTTTTACTAAACTATTTTTATTAAAGTTAATATATATTTTGCGATAGAAGACGAAGGAGTCAAGTTTATCACCTTAATTTGAATAATGAAAAAAATCTTTGAGTCAGATTCCAAACCCATGTTTTCTACGTAAGAACAGTATTTTTTTAACATTAGATCATAAGTTAGTTCTTGTTTAGACCTAAATTAAGTAGGAAAAATATCTAGCTATTTTGAAAAAAGTTATGCCCACTAACGAATTATTTGCTTAAGTAAGAAATTATGTCCTTTTAGTTACTTATTGAAAATTTTCTTCAGCTTGGAAAAAAAAAAGAATGAAACAAAACAAAAATTAATGTTAGGTAAAGTGCTCGGTAGTAATGCGCGCTTCCTCTTTGTCGCTCTTCTTAAATCCTTTCAGCGAACCGTCAAGTTCAAAAGGCATTCAGGCTAAAAACGTCTCCACCAATACTCCACATGGGAGGAAAAATATCTTAAATATCTTAGGAGGCAGGAGAGAAAATTTTATAAAAGTTTTCATTATTTTCAAAAAAAATATATGTAAGTTTTTATTTCAAGGCTATGCAAAGTAAGGTCACTTCGCATCCAGTCCAAAATAACAAAAGAGGGCTTAAATGATATCGTCATGGACCAAAAAGTTAAGCTCATGTACCCAGTGCCTATGGTCATCATGGACCAAAAAGTTAAGTTCATGTACTTAGTGCCTGACCAAGTGACCATTGTCGTTCAATTTTTCCTAGTAATTAGAGGAGGAAATATAAAACACAAACGCCGTTCAATAAATTAGTTCCGCCTATTTTTTCGCTTCCGTCGATTCTTTTTTATTTCTTCTATGGAAATGGAACACATCTTTCCATCCCCAACGAAGAATTCGCCAGCGTGTTACATGATTTTTAAGTGTGGACCACAAACAAAAACATTAGTGTAAAGTTTGGTATATTGGTAATTAATGTTAACTATGTAACACTATTTTTATATATGTATGTATTAACGTTCGGATGGACCTGAAGTGCAAGTTGAACTTCACTGGCACTACTTTTTGCAATTAATTGGCCCGGAGAAGAATATACTGTATATGACTTTTTATGATGAATGTATACTGTACAGAAGCCACTGACAAGTTTATTCACAGTATACCTTTCATCAATGCTCCGTATATAGTGGATCGATCGCACTTCTGTTCAACTTAAATATCTGATGCATCTGCATATATAGTACAATACTACAATATGTGTGCAAGACAGGCAATATGACTTGATTATATAGAGTTTGACTACGGTCAAAGTGATTAAACAGATCACTTCAACAAATTTGATTAAATCTCAAATTAAAAAACTCTTATGATCAATCCAAACAGCTCAATATGTTCTTCATATTGAAATCTTCGTGCCGACCAAAATTATATATTTTTTCAAATTTTTAAAATATTTTCAGATTTTTAAAACTGCTATTATTGAAGGGTCCAAAACTAATTGGATCAAGAATTTTATAAAATTAAATAAATAGTAAAAAAATATAAAGTTTGGCCCGCAAGAAGATTTCAATCTGAAGAGCACATTAAACAAATCATATCGATCATTTGCTGAATTTGATATAAGATCGAATTTGACGGAAAATTCCGTCCATATCGCTTTAATTCCAGCATTACTGATTATACATATTGTTTCTTACCGAAGATATGTAGTCCATGTCTATCCTCAAAATATACAGGGGCCTAATCAAAGCCGAACGACCTATTTTTAATTTGAGTTTGGTTGGTAAGTTTTAATCATATTATAGAAGTTCAGACTTATGAAGCTTGCTTGAGTTTAATTTGTCAAGAATTCAAACTATTTTGTTCAATTCGAATTGACATACTTTAAATATAAAATAAACATTTGAGTCTTGAATCTAACATAGAATTCAACTAATTTAATTTGCTCAGTTTTTTAACGATTAAGATTTGAATAGAAAAATCAAAAGCTCAAATTATATATTTATTTTAGATAAAAAAAATTGCATAAATTGCACTGACATATTTCATATTGTATCATAAAATTCATAACTTTATATGTAAATAAAAAGACTCATCCAAGGCTTATTTGACAATAATTAATTGTTTATGTACTGATTGACTAATAAATAAGAACACCAAGCCTTGGAGCTATAATCGCATTTGTTTTTCACAGAAGAAACTCGAATTCAAGTTTCTGCTGTGCTAGGTTTGGTTTGGGATTGAAATTAGAGACTAATTGTACAAATGTTTAAAAAAAAAGGGAAATGATCAATTGGAGAAGAATTTCGTAAATTTAGTTTAAATGAAAAGACTAATCAAAGAACACCATTTGGATGGTTAGACATATATTATATTGGAATTTAAATATGAAGAAAGATCTCGAATCCGATTTCAGAGCCAAGATCTCATACAAGATCGACGTGTTGTTCTTAGTCACTGGCCGAATCAAAAGTCTTTATATTGTATCTATGTGTATACATAGTGCTCTTATATATGATATGCTTCATTTACTTTAGGTGGGATTTCATTTCATTTCAATTGATTTCTTAGGATTTTGTCGGATCTAACAATATGAAAATTCTAACCAAATGATACTAAATTCATTCATTTTGATAAAAAAATTTTTAATGAAATAAAATGAAATGAAATCCCGTGTTAAAATATGAATTGTAATTGGTTTGTCCACCCTTTTAGCCCCAAAAAAAAATATGAATTATATTTATTGGAATATGTTTAAAAAAAAACCAATTATATATAAAGCACATGCCTGCCATCTTATTATATACGCTTTGTGGAGTGAAAGTAACTGTATATATAGGGGGAGAAAGAAAAAAAAAAAAGGCTTCTGTTTATAACTACATATTTATAGTTCACATGTATATATATATTCCCATTTTTACTTATAATTAAATCGGGTAGTTTTACTTATGAAAAACCAAACATAAATAGTGACGTCGGATCGATGTTTCCAATAGAAATCCCACACAGGCACACAGCACCCGGTCAAGTCTACACCCGTAGCCAGGTAGATCAAAAAATTTTAAGAACACTAATTGTCTTCCAAATATATTATACCAGGATTTATTTTTTTTTAACGTATTTCCTATCCACTGACAGCCTTATACCGTTATACGTGACATCAGACTTAAACTTGTTGTCAGATTTTGATTGGGTGGGCTCTCTGCAGGGCAATTCAGGGCCCCCAAGTAAGTCCTTTTTTTAATGCACCAACTCTAGCATTAATTTTTTTGAAAATTGATTACTGCCATCTTCAGTTTTACCATCCCTGCCATCGCTAAATATAAAGTGAACACATAGAATAGACAAGGTGAACATATATAGTGATCAAAGTGAACACATACAAACAAGTAAGTTTAATAAAAATAAGTTCAATATACATATAAAAATCTGAACAAAAGATGACAATACTTATTTGTTTGTAAGTGTTCACTTTGTTAGCCTATATGTTTATCTTGTTTGTTGTATGTGTTTACTTTGTATTTAACGATGGCTCGCGATGGTTTATTTGCCGATGGTGGTTATAATTCCTGAATTTTTTTGTATTTTACACAGATTTAGTATGAGACAGAATAAATTTATTGCTGC
Organism: Rhynchospora breviuscula; assembly: GCA_027562975.1. Lineage (NCBI taxonomy): Eukaryota > Viridiplantae > Streptophyta > Magnoliopsida > Poales > Cyperaceae > Rhynchospora > Rhynchospora breviuscula. The sequence goes on along the minus strand of CM050400.1, from coordinate 30,285,180 downwards.
GTTTATAATGGTGCTTTAGATTATCTTAGTTTTATTTTTTCTTTTTCTTAATATACAAACTATTTAACAAAAAAACTTTTAATTGTTTTAGTGAACTCTGTTGTGAATTTTTCGAACTCCGCCCTGAGTATATGACAAGTGCAAAATGTTTAAATTGCTCTCTCGAACTTTAATTTTTGAAATTAGTGATCTAGCTTCAAAAACATTTCTATACAATAATAGGGATACAATTATGCAAATGGCTAGCACATGCAGAACTAACTTTAAACTTTGATCTTTATCACTGAAGTAAGATTATGCATTATACTCGAGAGTATTGATGCGTTGACAATTTTAATCACCCGCTCAATTTTGTGCCTCTAGAGGTTAGCATATATATTCTAAATATTTGCACAAAGGTTAGGTATTTTTTATTAGAAAATTTCTTTCAAACTTTAAAATTGTAAAGTCGTATTTTAAATCCTCTAACCTACCAACTAATGTGTTATACAATTGATCCTTCACTTAATTTCAATAAAGTATAATGTGAAGGGTTGTCATTATAAATTAATTTATTCTTTTCAAACTTATTATCATCACATTGATTTGAACATTTTTTTAAGATAAATTAAGGGTCAAACTTTCTAACTTATTTTAAAATTAAATGTCTATAAAAGACTCTAGCCGGATTTCGAACTTGCGTCCTTTCACTCAGGATGCATTGCTCTTTGCCATTAGGCCAAGAACTGCTTCTCCATCTCATTGATTTGAACATGAAAAAGGGTCGACTTCTACTTTTATTTCAAAAGAATATAGGATGCCTGATCTTATATATGTGCAATATATGTATCTATGTTTGTTTTATCGAAACAAAAATTCCAAAAAAATATATATATATTGAATAAGCTTTCTCTGGTCATCCTGAAAAAGATGAATTTAAATTAACCAGATTTGATATTTGTATTGTTCAATATTCTTGGAGATAGCTATACTGCTTTAATAGCTAGGATTCAATCTAGGCCGTTGGACGTCGAATGGACGATCCAAATTTGCTAGCCAAAGAGAAACCAATCATGTTGATCGGATCTCCATATAACAAATTTAATAAAAATGATAGTCGAGTCATTGACCTCTACGAGTCTACCCGATTGCATGCCAATTAAATTGCCTACTATTCTCAATATATAAGTTGACTTCCTAGGTAACCCTTTTTTTTTATGGGAAGCAACTTTCACTTTACAGCTTAAAATTAACTCTTAGAAGTAACTGAGACCTTTTTGCAATAACAACCTTTTGGCGATTTATCCATTTTAGTGAGAGCAAGATAATATTTGAATCCGCAGTAGTAATCGTTACACAACAGATTATTGGAAACAAGATTAATCCCCAGCGATTTATCGTCTGTCACTCCCCCCCCCCCCCCCTCCCAAAAAAAAAAAAAAAAAAAAAAACCCTTCTGAAGTGCCTTTCTGAGACTCTAAGGCACTCAATATGAAAGAGCATTAATCTACTAGCATTTTACCATCATGAAAATATAAATGAAAGATACAAAAGTTGCCAAAAGAAATTCACAAATTTTGGAAAATGCCAATTTTAGCAGTGTTGGTATATAATTTGAACATGTATTTTCCTAATTTGTGATTTGTGACAAACTCTCTATGGCTACTATTATTTACAAGATGCAGGAACAATTAGTTGAGACATAAGAAATATCTAATTAAATTATTGTTATCATCCTAGCTATCAAGAGAAGGTGTTTATGCTATGCTTCTTTAATTTACACTTCTTATGTTTGTCAAAAAAGAGCATGAAAGAAATCATGTTTATCTTTTTCTTTTTCAAACTCTTTATTATTCATTTGTAAGCTCAAATTTAGTTTGGTACAACGGTGTGTTTGGATGCAGGGGAATAGGATGAGAATAAATATGAAAGTTAAATTAAAAAAATTAGAGGTTAAAATAGTGAGAATTAAATTTTGTAAAATAAAGCTTAGTTATAAATAACAATGTTATTTGGATGATGTGTTGAGAGTAAACGTCCATTATATGATAATAATGACAATGATGATGATCACTACTACTTCTATTATTATTATTATTATTATTATTACTACTACTACTAGTATTATTATAATCATAAAAAAGAATGCACGTTCTTTCTGTTTGAATATAGTTTAGATTACCTAGATAATAGGAACCATTACTTTTCGCGAGGGTTCCAATACTATAAAATTTTTTTGCTACAAATTAACTTACTTTGTCATTTATATTTCAATAATTATATTTAAATATATATAGTATCTGAATAATGATCCTTGTTCAATTTCGTTAGAGATATATTTATATAAAATTTTATAAATTTTAGAGTTCATTTGATACTTTATCGAGTTAAGATTATATCAATTTTAATATTTCTATTTTTTTTTTCTATCTCTTGACCTAATATCAAATAAGCGGTAAAAAATATAAAAATTTATCTCTTGTAAAATTGAACAAATCAATATATATATTTTAGTATGATATTTAAATTTTAACTTTTAAAATAAAAAAATTCGACCATTTCTGACAAAAAATTAAATCTGTGGCATTAAAATCCTCCCCTACTCATACATCCCAAACCCCAAGAAAATGAGAATAGTCGCTTTTTATCATATGGCAATTCTATAAAAGCTTAACTATCACATACATGCATAAGTGGGGACCGTATTACTATTCTAACTAAGTATGCTTTAATTATGACGTGCATGTGTCTATTATGCCAAATAGATGTTTTTATATGCATGACCCAGGTGACAGGGGAATATTGCAGGGTTTCTCAATAATGCGATGCCGTGTGAATTAATTACATAATGGACCACTAATCGGCAAATCCTTTTCGTTGACTAACTCTGCCTCTCTACTAGTTTAAATGCATCATTTTCATACCTAATCATGAAAGTTTGTTCTTTCTAAAACTCTCATTAGCTCACAATTTAAATGGTTAATTATTTTTTAAAAGTTGAGCGCAGGATGCAAGAGTGAAGCTTGTAAATGTAACATAAGATATGCATATAGCAGACAGATAATATGTGCGCACGATTGAAGATATTTGTTTCTGAGAATTCTTTCTCAATTTTCTCTCAAAGATGACATGGTGCCATTAAGTATTAATCAAGTGCAATTGGATGTCCCTTGTCACAAAAAAATAAATAAATAAATAAAAGAGTAGTTAACTAATTGAGTCCGTAAATTTATTGTGGTGCTTAATTACAGTGTAGTGATAAAAATCACAAAAGAGGACCTATCATACATTTCCAATTATACGTCATTTCATCTTAACAGTGTTTTATTGGTCTTAATAGTATAATAATGTCAATTGTTATTTCTATAATACTGAAGACCATATCCATATATATGAAATAAAGGATACAATTAATACTGACGTCTAACTATACAATCATTATAATTAATGAAAGGAGTACATTTTAAAATTCAATACATAAAACTACTCCACAAAAATAAATAATACAGGATCCATTGCTGTTAATATCACTATAAATATAATTTAGAATTTTGAATCCAAATTTGAGCATATTTAATTACATTGAAATCAACTTAAATAGTCGGTCGAAATAAATATTATGGACGTCAATAACACAAAATATTTTGGACGGCAGTAACACTCATTGCTATTAAATTAGTATATTAATCTGAAAATAAGAAATGAGAGTCATCAAGCATGTATAATATGCCTGATATAACAAATTGCATACGATGAAGAGCTACAGAAAATCAGAATGAACGGGGACGCATTTAGTTGAGTACAGACAAGTGAAATGTATCAAAAGCCAAATTGCAAATGAAATCTCCAAATTGGGTTAATTTAATAGCGATCTAACCCTAAAACATATGTTAATGAAGTACAAATAAACAATACAGTGGTATTTATTTTTCTTGTTGCTACATGACAAAATTATTGCCGCCCAAAATGATTGTTCTCCATTAAGAAATTGGACAACTTGTGTCACCAAGTACGCACGACAGCTTGCAAATTGCGCATTCTTTATGTGGGAGAATTTCCAATAATATTTACTAGGCGAATCCAAATAAATTTTATCTTTGTTTAATTCTAAATTAAATAAATTAAATTCACAAAATTAACAATTTGTAGAAGTGCATATGATAGATTATATAATAAGATAAATAACATCAAATAAGATGACTGAAATATCTCTTTACTTTATATGTCTCAATCGTGTTGTTAATTTTGAAAATTTAAAACTCGTAATATAAAACTTAAATATTAAAAACAAAATCGTTATATTTGGTTTATATCTTTTTTATGCATGCATAAATTTTCCGTATTTTCAAATGCTGATAATTTCTGATCACATTTATTTTTTAAATTATTAATTATCGTCAAAATAGGATAAAGATTAAATGAAACATACATAATAAAGCAATTAATTGACACCTTTACCGATTAATTTAAGCAAACAGAGCAACTTGGTAATTAACCAACAACTGTCAGTGTCCACTGCATAATGCTGGAAGATAAACTCGCGTGATCTCCACAAGGAATTCCTAGTTTCCCACCAAGCATGTTAGTGGGCTTCTAGTGTGACTCGCACTAATAATGACAGCATGACACCTTCCCCGTCAATCCGTCATCTCTTACAACTTTTGAACATAAACGGCACGAGTTGACATTGCACCCCCAAAATGCCCTTCGAAAACTCGTGTCGACTTTTTCTGTTTTGGCTTATTCCGGAGTAGCTACTTACCTACTTAGTGTACCTTTATCTTCTAGAGGCTAATTAATTCAGTCTTTTGTGTTGGGTCTGGTAATATAACTCATGTATTGACTTTTGCATGAGTCTTGTTGTTTCTTTACTTGTTTCTTTAATTTCGAAATAGCAGAGCCAGACATCTCGACAGTTCCGGGTCAAATTAATCTATTTTTGTATTATGGAACTGAATGTGCATGATAGTTTTATAGAAAATAGCCATGTAGTGTTTCTTAAAATTGTGATTGATGAGCAAGCAATTTATTTTCTAGAAATATTTCGAAAGACCATCTATTTTCTAGCTAGGCACTATACGTACTAGGATCCTTGCGTTTATTCTCCCATATCCTGTTGTTTCATTTAAAAGACATTAGGTAGCAAACTATAAATTTATAATAGGTGCTAAATAAGTATAACCAACTCTTGGTCTAATGGCAATAAGCATTGCACATTGAGTGAATAATAGTCGCAAGTTCGAAATCTGACTTGTTGATTTTTTTATAGACATTTTTTTTTAAAAAAAAGGAAAACTTAACCCCCTAATTTATCTTAAAAATTAAAATTGAACTGTTTTTTTTAGCATACTAACACTGTTCATTTTACAGATCAATCTTTTTTTGGGGTCCAGATCAATCTTTTTTTTCATCTAAAGTTTAATTTTGATTATCTTAGACTCGGAAATTAATTATTATAATTGTTGTTTCTTCTAAACTTTCTTGTTTTCTTCACATTAACGTCTCCTTAACAGAAAGGTAGGGAAGTATGTTGGATAAACTCAAAATTTCACGTGAAATTATTACTTGAGAATTTCTTTTGGACAAACAAACCTGCTGCCCAATTAAATTAACTTTCCGTTGGAACATTATTTCTAATTAAACCCATTATTCCCACTACTTGTTTACCGTTTCTCTTCTAATTAATCAATTAAATCTGAAATTTATGTAAGGCCAAAAACGTTGAATGCTTTGTCCATCACTATTCCTCAATTAAGACATTAATATCTGTGATTAAGAATTGGCTTTTAGCCGTGGCTTTGGAGGCTATATATTGATGTTCCATTTTCATCAAATGACATACCGAATATAATATACAATAGTTGATAATAGTTGATAGTAAGAAAACTAGATTCAATTTTCAAATTCTCCAGATTGATGTTCTTATAGTAATTTCCAATTTGATTTGAATATTATTCCTATTGATTCTGCTAGATATTGTGGAGATCTCTCATCAATCACTTCTCCGGTTGTGCCTTAAGGAATGGCACTTACTCGAATTATCTTGGTTGCGGTTCCTCTTGTACGTTGAGACGGAATACGCTTAAGGACAGCGCCTAGCACGATTCGGGTAAAATTATTTTTATTACTTATTTTATTTATTTTTATGCTATCCGAATTTATTATTTGATTTTTGCACCAACAAAGTATGCATCTCAAATCAGCAGGTGAGAATAAACTTCAATCCATTCCAATATTGGAGTCATTTTATCATATTAAATCAGAAGCCAACTGACACCAGCAAAAAATACGTGCGCACGTACATCAAGAAATAAAATGCATTTACATGAACAAAAATACATATCTCACATCTGCGAAAATAATTATTGGCATATATGCTGTTGAATTGTATTATAATATTTTTAAATTAACAATACAGAATATTAATGAAGTTCAAATTGCTGATTTGAGTCATAAGATACAATCTATATAAAGTATTATTGTTGAATAAATTTAATATTTAAAATTTTTCTGCGATTATTTTTTTTATAGGGAAAAATATTACAACTGGATGGTCGAATTTTTTTTTATATGGGAGGGTCCCATTGCCCACATTTTAGGTGCCTAGTGTCCCAAACTAACATTTTAATTTTTTTTTTAAAAAAGTTGGTCTTATTCAATTAAATGAGTGATGTATTTCACAAAACTATTGTAAATTTTAGAGTTTATTTGATACTCGATCAAAATATACAAAAATTAACAAATCTTTTTTAACTATGATTAATTAATTATAATATGTTCAAAAGTTATAAAACCTTTATAGAAATGTATCGGTGGTTAAAATAAACAAGATTAATGATTTAGATTCGATGCTTGAATTTAAATTTCGAAAAAGTATTTAAAAAGTGAGTTTTGCACATTTGGGCTATGTTTGGATGGGTAAGAAGAAGCCTTCTCCCCAAAAAAAAAAGTATCATCCAAACACACTTGGAAGAAGTGGGAAGAAGAAAATATTCCACAAAGAATTCTTCCATGGAATAGGTGGAAGAAGGAGAAAAAGAAAGTGGAAAGAGTGGAAAATAATAAAATATTGAAAAAAAAAGACAAAGCTACAACTGATGCAATATGGTCCCGTGGATACTTCACAAAAAGGGGCATAACCTTTGATCCGATCGTCAGATCGGACTAAAATTTTGACAGGAGCTCTGCAACCCAAAGCCCGAAACAAAACTAATCTATAATTGATTTTTGGCCATTTCATTGGCTCAGATTCGCGATCCGAGTTTTCCTTCATGGACTTTTGGGTCTTTCTTATTAAATTTTAGGGTTTTAGGGTTCTTTGAGCAATTTTTATCTATTTTGTGTATTTTGCTTATTTAAGACAGGCGTCATGTCTCCTAGAGGGCAGTTTTTCTATTTTTTAGAATTGAACTTTATCAAAGAGTTGAGAATATGAGTGATCTCAGAACAAAAAAAATTTATCTTTTCGTACTTTTTCAATATCTTTCTCTATAGTTCGTGCATCAACAACTTTTTTTATTCAATTTTATTCTTTAACCAAATTGCAACTACATGAGTTGGTGAATACGTTCGGTTTCCAATTTTTATTATTAAGTATTTTATTATACTATTATTAATTTATTATGTTACTATAAAATTATAATATTACAATATTAATTATTATTATAATATTCTATTACTTATTTAATTACTCTGATTATTAATTATTTTATTACAACATTTTTTATCATGATAAGAGTATTACAATATTATTATTAAATATTTTAGAATAATATTATTATATTATTACAATATTAAATATTTTCATAATATTCTATTACTTATTTTATTATTCTAATATTATTATCGAATAATAATAATTACTTTATTTTACAATATCAAATATTAAAATAAATAAAGAAAGAATAATAAATCATAAATTGGTTGAAAAAATAAAATAAATGATAATTTTATTTTATCTCTTTAATTTTTCTTTTCAACTCACTATCCAAACAACATTTCTTCTTTCCAAAATAACATTCTTCCCACTCTTTCAGAATAAAATTCTTCATAATTTTTCTTTCTGGAAGAGTTCTTTCTTGCTTATTCCCAAACCATGCAAACACACCGCAGACATCCATAGTGTGGGCACTGGGCACTGGTATTTTTTTTTTAGAGCAATGGATTTTTTTATCTTAATAAATTTATATATATATATATATATATATATATATATATATATAGAGTTTTGCTATGGTGAGTTGCAATTCACAAAAAGGTTGGTGAGTTGTGATCAAAACTCTTAGATTTAGTTTAAAATGATCGATCCAAACCGTCCAATATGATCTCTCTATTGAAATCTTCATGCAGACCAAATTTTATATTTTTTTGAGATTTTTAAGTATTTTTTTCGGATTTTTAAAAACTGTTGTTTTTGAACGGTTTAGAACTAATTAGATTAACGATTTTCCAAAATTTCAAAAAAATGCTTAAAAATTTCGAAAAATTATAAAATTTGGTATGCATGGAGATTTCAATAGGGAGATCATATTGGACGGTTTGGATCGATCATTTGAACTAAATTTAGGAGTTTTGATCGCAACTCACCGATCCTTTGGTAAGTTGCAACTCACCATAGCAAAACTCTATATATATATATATAGAGAGAGAGAGAGAGAGACAGAGAGAGAGAGAGAGAGAGAGAGAGAGAGGGAGGGAGAATTTTGCTATGGTGAGTTGCGATTAAAACTCCTAGATCTAGTTCAAAATGACCGATCCAAACCGTCCAATATGATCTCCCTATTGAAATATTCATGCAAACCAAATTTTATATTTTAAAAAAAAAATCTAAGTATTTTTTTCGAATTTTTAAAAACTACTGTTTTTGAACGGTTTAGAACTAATTAGATTAACGATTTTCTAAAATTTCAAAAAAATACTTAACAATTTAAAAAAAATGTAAAATTTGGTTTGCGTGGAGATTTCAATAGGGAGATCATATTGGACGGTTTAGATCGGTCATTTTAAACTAGATATAAGAGTTTTGATCATAACTCACCGACCCTTTGGTGAGTTACAACTCACCATAGTAAAACTCTTTCTCTCTCTATATATATCATTGTATCTTTAGCAAAAGTTTAATATACAAAAGTTTAATATATAGATCGCAGTTGGAATCAGCCATTCAATTTCAAAATTTAAAATTTAAATGCAATGTACTATCATGTTTTACCTTTTGAAACTCCTACGACAATTGTACTTTGTTAAGTCACCAGTAAAGTATGAGTCGAGTTATTACTATTATCATAGGTTAGTTAACTTAATATAAATTCAGTTTTAGTTGTTAGGAAGTGCATAATTTTCATTTTTAGACTAATTACTATTAATTAATCCTAATTAATCATCATGCACTATGGATCTAGTGCTTCAAGCATTCACACAAGAGAAAGGGTAGGAGATTAGTACCTCTCTCGATTTCGTAATCGAGAGGCTCGATCCTACGGCTTAAGAGTCGATTGAGTGCTTCTCCAAACTCCTCCTAATGGCCACCTCGAGTCCACTATGGTATTAACCAAGTTCTATCTCAAATCGTGCTAGCGACGAGAAGAACTAGTCTAATCCCAAGCTTTCCCTTTCTTCAATTAATTCACCAATTAATTAATGGAAGGAAGTGCTCAACACATGAGCTATTGAATGGAGAGAAGAGAGGGGCAGATTTCGGCCAAGGAAGAAGGGTGTGGAGGCTAGGGTTAGGGAAGAGAATTAGAGCCAAAAAAACCTCCATATGAGTCCTTATATAGGCTCCAAACCCTAGCACCAAGTTCACACTAATTACAAGTGTGCCACCCCACCTACCACTCCCTCATGGCCGGCCTCCTAGTGGGCTCTATATGGGCCACTAGCTCTTCTCTTTAGTGCCTCAATTCAATTAATTAAAAGGCCCATTCAATTGCTATTTATTTGGACTTCAATTGGACTTTCTATTTACTATTAAATAAATGCCCAATTAACTTAAATAAATTAAATGTGTTGTTTATAAATAATTATTAACTTAATAATAATTATTTAGAGATTAGACAATGCACTAATTTATTTCTATATAATCCATTTGACTCAATTAATTATTACGGTTCGCAACGGTACATAATTAATTAGCCAACTTATTATATTTTGCAATACTCACTGTTGCAAATAAATAAATAATGCACGTATGGTTAAACACCAATTTTGTGTGACCCTTTGAGGATTTATGCTAAGTTGGACATGGAATTAAATCGCTATTTAATTCTAATAATCATAAGCGGTATCTAGCAACACGTTATGACTCCCAATTCGCATAAATAGTGTACGGCTACAATATCTCAATCCTGCATAAGAAATAATAGTATTTCCTCGTTCGATTCTTATGTCACATGATATCATCGTATAATCCAAGATAGAAATGTGTCACTCTTGCAGATTATACGTTTCTTGATCTAGAGATGACTGTATCAGTTGCTAGCAAACAGTCCATCTCCATCAAGGGGCCCAAACAGATATCATCGCTCACTAAGTTAATTAATGAGGGACATACGGTTTTCTTGATGAACAACTTTTCCCCGCACAATTCAAGAGAACATAAATAAAGTCCGTATAGCAGCCCTTATCAGGAATCAACGGTAGACGATATTTATTGAACCTATCCTCATGTGGAAAAGCTGAACCATCTCAAACTTAGAATCAAACTCAAAATGAAATAAATAATGACACATAACACAATCCATATATTTATTTCACTGGGTCGCGTCCTGTACTATGTTCTATAACATATACATATGCAATTAAGTTGGCAACTCCTTACCTATGATCTGTAGAACTTAATCATCACTTAACTTGCATACTAATCTTATCCGATAATTAATATTCCTTGTTAATTATCAAGATTACGGACCTTTTAGATTTATTATTGTCATTTAATTATAAATGAACTACAGAGATCCACAATTCAGATCCTCAACCTGAATGATCTGTCAATTAAAAAAAAAGGAATAAATGATAAAATATCATCAATCACATAAACCATAGAAGTGGCCATTTAATAATTGGCTCCTAGGACATAACTCTAACAATCTCCCACTTGGCCTAGAGTCAATCAACAGCGACTTCTAGCCAGTGCATAGTACTCAATGTAATATCCAAAATATACATGTCTCATACTAAAACCTCAAAAGATAAAAGATACAACTCAAAGCCACTCAGGCATACGCCTAATCCCCATGGATGCAACGTGCAACTCATGTGCGGCTTGAGACAGAGGCTTTGTCAGAGGGTCCGCTGTGTTCGCGGCACCGTCCACCTTCTTGACCTTGATCCACCCGTCATTCACAAACTGACGGATGAGATGGAATCGTCGTAGAATGTGCTTGGTCTTTTGGTGAGACCTAGGCTCCTTGGACTGAGCTATGGCTCCTGTGTTGTCGCAGTAGAGATCCACTGGACCTGAGATGCTTGGAACCACCTCCAGCTCGGTCAAGAATTCCTTGATCCAAACGCCTTCTTTCGCTGCTTCACCCGCCGCTAAGTATTCTGCTTCGGTGACGGAATCGGCCGTGGTATCCTGTTTGGAACTCTTCCAACTCACGGCCCCACCATTGAGCAGATATACGAAGCCGGACTGTGACTTCGCATCATCTCGATCGGTTTGGAAACTAGCATCGGTGTAACCACTTACAACGAGCTCTTGGTCTCCACCATACACGAGGATGCTATCCTTGGTTCTCTTGAGATACTTGAGGATATTCTTGACTGCGGTCCAGTGTGGCATACCAGGGTTAGCTTGGTATCGACTAGTCACACTAATCGGATGCGCCACATCGGGGCGAGTGCATAGCATGGCATACATGATCGAACCGACCACAGATGGATACTTGAACTGATTCATGTACTTTCTATCTGCATCAGTCGTCGGACATTGAGTCTTGCTCAAGAATATGCCATGTGACATAGGCAAGTAACCCTTCTTGGAACTAGCCATGTTGTGTTTTTCCAACACTTTGTCAATATATGCATCTTGGCTCAAGCCTAACAACCTTCTTGATCTATCTCGATAGATCTTGATTCCTAGGATGTAGGCGGCTTCGCCCAAGTCTTTCATTGAGAACACCTTCTTCAATGAATCCTTGACTGCATTCAATTCGGGGATATTATTCCCAATCAAGAGTATATCATCAACATATAGGACAAGAAATACAACCACGCTCCCACTAATCCTCTTGTAAACACAAGGTTCCTTCTCACTTTGAATGAAGTTCAACTTCTTGACCTCTTCATCAAAGCGCTTGTTCCAACTCCTTGATGCTTGCTTCAATCCATAAATGGACCTTTGAAGCTTGCACACCTTGTTAGCATTCTTTGGATCCACAAAACACTCGGGTTGTGTCATATACACATCCTCTTCCAAGTTGCCATTTAGGAAGGCAGTTTTGACATCCATTTGCCATATCTCATAGTCGTAGAATGCGGCAATTGCTAACAAGATCCGAATTGACTTGAACATGACGACTGGCGAGAAGGTTTCTTCATAGTCAATACCATGAACTTGCTTGTAACCTTTCGCAACTAGTCGTGCTTTGTAAATGGTCAAGTTGCCATCCATGTCGACCTTTCTCTTAAAGATCCATTTGTTCTTAACGGGTTTTACTCCGTCGGGAAGGTCAACTAAGGTCCATACCTTGTTCTCATACATGGATTGCATTTCGGATTCCATGGCTTTGAGCCATTCCTTTGAGTCGGATTTTTCCTTCATGTCCTTTATGGTCAAGGGTTCGTCATTCGCAATGACGAGAACGTCGTGCAAACCTAAGTATCTTATAGGTGGACGACTTGGCCTTGCCGATCTTCGTAGGGTAGACGCTTGAGGTTCTTGAACTTGTTCCACAACGGTTTGCAGACTTAGTTCTTGAACTTCAAGTGTGGGTGCAACTTCAACATCATCGACTCGCGATATGTTTGAGTCTTCAATTGAGGGAGCTTGCTCTTGAACCTCTTCTTCCACAACAACTTGTGGAATGGGTTCGGCTACCACCTCATTTGGCACCACATTGGGAACAACTAGATTTCCTACTTGAGGCATCTCTTGTTGTTGCGGTTCTTGAATTTCTTCAATCACCACGTTGCTCCCACTACTTCTTCTTGAGAGAAACTCCTTCTCCAAGAACTCCGCATGTCGTGCAACAACTATCTTGTTCTCGACACGGTTATAGAAGTAGTAACCCTTTGTTTCTTTAGGGTATCCTACGAAATAACATTTGTCCGATTTGGGTCCAAGCTTATCGCTCATTAGCCTTTTCACATAAGCTTCACAACCCCAAATCTTGAGAAAAAGCATGCTTGGTTTCCTACCAAACCAAAGCTCATAAGGCGTCTTCTCAACGGACTTTGACGGAACACGGTTTAAAGTAAAAGCTGCGGTTTCTAATGCAAAACCCCAAAACGATTTAGGCAAGTCGGTTTGGCTCATCATCGATCGAACCATGTCTAGCAAAGTTCGATTCCTCCTCTCGGATACACCATTCCATTGTGGTGTTCCCGGTGGAGTGAGTTGTGGAACGATTCCACACTCCTTTAGATAATCACCAAATTCGTGGCTCAAGTACTCTCCACCTCGATCGGAACGCAAGACTTTGATCTTTCGATTGAGTTGGTTCTCAACTTCATTCTTGAACTCCTTGAACTTTTCAAAAGATTCAGACTTGTGCTGCATCAAGTAGATATACCCGTATCTACTATGATCATCGGTGAAAGTGATGAAGTATGAATAACCTCCTCGTGCACAAATGCTCATAGGTCCACACACATCGGTATGTATGAGATCTAACAAGTCGTTTGTCCTAATCCCTTTGTTAGGAAAAGGCGCTTTGGTCATCTTTCCCATCAAACATGATTCGCATGTGTCAATTGGCTCGAAAGCGAATTGATCTAAGAGACCAACGGTTTGCAATCTCTTAATGCGTTTCTCGTTGATATGACCTAAGCGGCAATGCCACATTAGAGTCGTACTTTCATGTGAAATCTTACGTTTCCTACTGTCACGTTCAACACTCAAAACATGTTCGCTAGAATCAAGCACATAAAGACCATTCAATAAATGCGCAACACCATAACAAACATCATCACGCAACAAAGTACAACTTTTGTTCTTTATTACAACACCAAATCCATCCAAGTCTAAACAAGAAATAGAGATAATGTTTCGAGTGATACAAGGAACTACATAGACATCTTTGAGTTCCAAAATGAAACCAGAAGGCAAAGTTACATCCACATTCCCAACGGCCATAGCGGAGACGCACGTGCCGTTACCGACGCGGAGTTGTATTTCGCCTTTCTCGAGCCGCCTCCTACTCTTTAGTGCCTGCACATTTCGACAAATGTGAGCACAAGAACCGGTGTCAAAAATCCAGTCTGTGTTAGAGGTAGCGAGAAGGGTTTCAATGACAAATATACCTGAGGTAGAAGGCTGGACGGTTCCCGCCTTCTTGTCAGCGAGGTACTTGGGGCAGTTTCTCTTCCAATGGCCCGTCTTGCTACAGTAATAGCATACGGTCTCGGAAGTGGCCGGGTTCTTCTTTCTCTTGGAACCCTCGGGAGCTCCCTTGGCCGGACCTTGGGGCGTCACCGGGCCTTTGCCCTTTCTAGTTCGGCGGGTCTTTCTTTTCTTGCTCTTTTTGCTCTTGTCACTCACCGCAAGAACATCTTTGGGGCCCTTCTCTTTCTTGAGACTCTCCTCCGTCTCGACAAGCATGTTTTGGAGATCATCCATGCTCTTGTCCATGCCATTCATCCGGTAGTTCACAACAAAACCGGTGAAGCTGTGAGGGAGAGAGTTGAGAATAAAGTCTTGAATCGCCCCTGCCGGGAAGGGCGTATCAAGCCTTTCAAGCTGCCGAAACAACCCCGCCATCTTCATGACGTGTGGCCCGACTTCATGACCCTCCGCCAATCGAGTATTGGCGACGGCCTTGATGAGACGAGCCCTTTCGGTGCGGGCCTTGGTTTGGAACATGTTCGAGAGACGAGAGACCATTTCAAACACTCCGAGACCACTATCCATGAACTCCTTTTGGAGTTCCGACTCCATGACAGCGACAATCAAGACGGACATCTCCATGTCGTCCGTGACGTGCTTGTCATGTTCGTCCTGATCCGCTTTAGGGGCATCCGACTTGGGAGCCGCGGGGACGGGAGTGGTCAAGAGGTACTCCTTCTTTTCAAACCTAAGGACAAGCCTAAGGTTCCGGTGCCAATCCAGAAAGTTGGCACCGTTGAAGGCGAGCTTCTCTTTCTCTAAAAGAGAACGTAGCGAAAAAGACGAGGAAGACATCTACAACAATTTTCAAATTAAAGGTCAATTAGTTTATGTTTTGTTTTAATTTCCAATAAAGTAAAACTTTCACTACTTTAATATAAGTCCCTAAAAGTAATGAATTTCCAAGACCCCCACTTTCGTTGAGATGATGCCGGCGTCGGCACAACATCAAAGCAACTAATAATGAGGTAGGTTCTCCTTAACCAATCATACAACTTTATGACTCTTGGTTCGCGTCGCGAACTTCACTCCAATGTCCAATCCGATTAGGGTCCATTGTTTAAGCAACTTCTCTCTATTTGCTCCTTGCAAATCCGATTTACACCCCGACTACCTATGGTGGACCACGATGTCCGCGTCGGCGGAATGCATCAATGGCCGAACATAAGGCGTGAAGGGGATAGAGAGAAGGAGAGTGATTTGGCTCAATCGTTTGGGACAAACAATTATGTGACTCTTGTTTGGTGGTCGTGTAAACATACACCCATACCTATCCTATGACATTCATAGCATTCACAAACATTCACATAATAAGCATCTCAAGCATTGTTGTGGGTTTATATGGCTCCCGCTTGCATTAGTTTTCGCCGCATCTCCATGTAGCAAAACTAATCTAACCTTTGTCCCTCCCACTAAATTCTATATGGATCTAAATCCTATATAAAATAAAGGAACAAAATTACATGTGTAAATTTCTATTCCCATCCTAACCTTAGGGGCATGCAAGCCTCTCAAGTTACACAAAAATTAATCAAAATTAATTAATGGCACCAAAAGCCTTATTACACACAATCACACATGCATTCAATTTACAAACCACAAGGCATTGAGTCATGAGCCATACTAAACCCACATCCTCCTACAAAACAAAGTTAGCACAAGTCTATCCACTAGTGTAATTTGTTTATAATTAATGACTTTCAAGTGTCTTTGCGTATTATTTGCCATTCGCAATTTCCGTGTATAAATGCTCAAATTTCAAACAACCAAACTTGTTTAAATTCCTTTTCGAAAACTTTTCAATCATCAAAAACTGAAAGGAGATCGCACAAGGAGTATCCTAATTACTTTTTCAACTAGTTTGAATAATTAGATAAATAATACTTTGATAAAAAAGTATCTAATGGGACACGACAAAATCCACAGTTTTCGGTCTCCAAAAATTATGAAATAATTTATATAAGCTCCTTGTCTAGATTGTAATTACCAGTAAAAATTTCAGGAAGAGATCATATACCATCTGAGAGAATCAAAAAAGACAAATCTGAAACAAGTGCGCGAACGCACCGTTTTGAGATATTCTGTTTTTCTTCTCAACCATCCGGTCTGAAAGATCACCTTCCATCCAGTTTTTATACATACAATATACATAGAAAAACTTGTTTAATCTATTGGCTAACTATTTATGAAAAGAAAACCACTAAGTTCTGTTTAAGAAATTCAAGTTACAAGCTTAACAATCGACTAGACCTGTACAGGAACAGACTATCGACCGAAAAGGTTTGACCTGGTTGAGGTACCAAACTTCCATGAAAAATTATGAAATTAATTTTCCTGGAATCCTAACTTAAAAATAAACAACTCTATTCAAACAATTTTCCGGAAAGAGTTCTCAGTTGGTACAGTTTATTAGAACAATCAGTTTGCTCAATAAACCAGATCTGACAAGATCTTTCTTTTCATACTTGAAAAACCACGAATTAATCTGAACCATGCAACATTCTATACATGTCCAGAAAGTGTTTCAAGTCCTCTTTAAATCTAGCTAAAGAACACTGGTACTTATATTCAAAATATAAATCTTTTAAGCCATTCAAACAGAACAGTGCAAGCAGAAACTGGTTCTGCGCACCGTTGCCATTTTATTCACAGTAAATCCATACAATTTCAGAAAAATGTGAATCCAACGCCAAAAGAACCACAATCCACAGATCTACAACTTTCTAGTTGACAGAAAAAATTTCCAGAGAACATTTCATAGCGAAAAACGCATAACAACACAGAAATTGCTGTTTCCAGACAGCAAGCAATAGCATCAACTCTACTAATCCATTAATTAACTAATTTCTCTTAATTAAGTGTCAAAATAACTTAAGCACGGCCATGTGCTCTGATACCACTGTTAGGAAGTGCATAATTTTCATTTTTAGACTAATTACTATTAATTAATCCTAATTAATCATCATGCACTATGGATCTAGTGCTTCAAGCATTCACACAAGAGAAAGGGTAGGAGATTAGTACCTCTCTCGATTTCGTAATCGAGAGGCTCGATTCTACGGCTTAGGAGTCGATTGAGTGCTTCTCCAAACTCCTCCTAATGGCCACCTCGAGTCCACTATGGTATTAACCAAGTTCTATCTCAAATCGTGCTAGCGACGAGAAGAACTAGTCTAATCCCAAGCTTTCCCTTTCTTCAATTAATTCACCAATTAATTAATGGAAGGAAGTGCTCAACACATGAGCTATTGAATGGAGAGAAGAGAGGGGCAGATTTCGGCCAAGGAAGAAGGGTGTGGAGGCTAGGGTTAGGGAAGAGAATTAGAGCCAAAAAAACCTCCATATGAGTCCTTATATAGGCTCCAAACCCTAGCACCAAGTTCACACTAATTACAAGTGTGCCACCCCACCTACCACTCCCTCATGGCCGGCCTCCTAGTGGGCTCTATATGGGCCACTAGCTCTTCTCTTTAGTGCCTCAATTCAATTAATTAAAAGGCCCATTCAATTGCTATTTATTTGGACTTCAATTGGACTTTCTATTTACTATTAAATAAATGCCCAATTAACTTAAATAAATTAAATGTGTTGTTTATAAATAATTATTAACTTAATAATAATTATTTAGAGATTAGACAATGCACTAATTTATTTCTATATAATCCATTTGACTCAATTAATTATTACGGTTCGCAACGGTACATAATTAATTAGCCAACTTATTATATTTTGCAATACTCACTGTTGCAAATAAATAAATAATGCACGTATGGTTAAACACCAATTTTGTGTGACCCTTTGAGGATTTATGCTAAGTTGGACATGGAATTAAATCGCTATTTAATTCTAATAATCATAAGCGGTATCTAGCAACACGTTATGACTCCCAATTCGCATAAATAGTGTACGGCTACAATATCTCAATCCTGCATAAGAAATAATAGTATTTCCTCGTTCGATTCTTATGTCACATGATATCATCGTATAATCCAAGATAGGAATGTGTCACTCTTGCAGATTATACGTTTCTTGATCTAGAGATGACTGTATCAGTTGCTAGCAAACAGTCCATCTCCATCAAGGGGCCCAAACAGATATCATCGCTCACTAAGTTAATTAATGAGGGACATACGGTTTTCTTGATGAACAACTTTTCCCCGCACAATTCAAGAGAACATAAATAAAGTCCGTATAGCAGCCCTTATCAGGAATCAACGGTAGACGATATTTATTGAACCTATCCTCATGTGGAAAAGCTGAACCATCTCAAACTTAGAATCAAACTCAAAATGAAATAAATAATGACACATAACACAATCCATATATTTATTTCACTGGGTCGCGTCCTGTACTATGTTCTATAACATATACATATGCAATTAAGTTGGCAACTCCTTACCTATGATCTGTAGAACTTAATCATCACTTAACTTGCATACTAATCTTATCCGATAATTAATATTCCTTGTTAATTATCAAGATTACGGACCTTTTAGATTTATTATTGTCATTTAATTATAAATGAACTACAGAGATCCACAATTCAGATCCTCAACCTGAATGATCTGTCAATTAATAAATCAAGGAATAAATGATAAAATATCATCAATCACATAAACCATAGAAGTGGCCATTTAATAATTGGCTCCTAGGACATAACTCTAACATTAGTCCTACAGGACTTAATAAATTGTTCCTTAGATTATGAGGTATAAATTAATTCACATTTGAAATTAGAATTATTTATCTTTGGTCACTAAATTTTGAAAGTTATTTCAAATTCGGTTGTTGAAACTTATTTTCACAAAATATATAATAATATATATGGGGGACGATTCGTACACCAGAGTATACTATATCCATCCTCTATATATATACCAAGTTCAGTTTGTTAGAATTAATATGTGGCCTATTGTTAGAGATATGTCCTAGATGCCAATCAGTTTATGGCAACTTCCATAGTTTATGTTATTGATGATTTTGATTATTTGTTCCTTGATTTATTTATTGACAGATCATTCAGGTTGAGGATCTGAATTGTGAATCTCTGTGTTTCATTTATAATTAAATGACAATAATAAATCTAAAATGTCTATAATCTTGATAAT
Source organism: Rhynchospora breviuscula (assembly GCA_027562975.1). Classification (NCBI taxonomy): domain Eukaryota; kingdom Viridiplantae; phylum Streptophyta; class Magnoliopsida; order Poales; family Cyperaceae; genus Rhynchospora; species Rhynchospora breviuscula. The sequence goes on along the minus strand of CM050400.1, from coordinate 30,265,548 downwards.
TAACAAGGAACATTAATTATCATATAAGATTAGTATGCAAGTTAAGTGATGATTAAGTTTTACAAATCATAGGTAAGGAGTTACCAACTTAATTGCATATGTGTATGTTATGAAACATAGTACAAGACATGATCCAATGAAAAAAATATATGGATTGTGTTAAGTGTCATTATTTATTTCATATGAGTTTGATTCTAAGTTTGAGATGGTTCAACTTTTCCACATGAGGATATGTTCAATAAATATCGTCTAACGTTGATTTTTGATAAGGGCTGCTATACGGACTTTATTTATGTTCTCTTGAATTGTGCGAGAAAAAATTGTTCATCAAGAAAACCGTATGTCCCTCATTAATTTACTTAGTGAGTGATGATATCTGTTTAGGCCCCTTAATGGAGATAGATTGTGTTAGAGATATGTCCTAGAAGCCAATCATTTTATGGCTACTTCTATAGTTTATGTTATTGATGATATTTGATCATTTGTTCCTGGATTTTATTATTGACAGTTCATTCAGGTTGAGGATCTGAATTGTGGATCACTGTGTTTCATTTATAATTAAATGACAATAATAAATCAAAATTGTCCATAGTCTTGATAATTAACAAGGAACATTAATTATCAGACAAGACTAGTGTACAAGTTAAGTGATGATTAAGTTCTACAAATCATAAGTAAGGAGTTACTAACTTAATTGTATATGTATATGTTACTGGAACATAGTACAGGACATGACCCAATGAAATAAATATATGGATTGTGTTATGTGTCATTATTTATTTCATACGTGTTTGATTCTGAGTTTGAGATGGTTCAGTTTCTCCACATGAGGATAGGTTCTATAAATATCGTCTAACGCTGATTCCTGATAAGGACTGCTATACGGACTTTATTTATGTTCTCTTGAATTGTGCGGGGAGAACCTGATCATCAAGACAACCGTATGTCCCTCGTTAGTTCACCTAACGAGTGATGATATCTACTGGGCCCCTTGATGGAGATGGATTGTTTGCTAGCAACTTATACAATCATCTCTAGATCGAGAAACGTATAATCTGCAAGAATGACATTTTCCTATCTTGGATTATACGATGATATCATGTGACATAAGAATCAGACAAGGAAATACTATTATTTCTTATGCAGGATTGAGATATTGTAGCAGTATACTATTTATGCGAATTGGGAATCATAACGTGTTGCTAGATACCGCTTGTGATTATTAGAAATAAATGGTGATTTATTTCCATGGCCAACATAATATAAATCCTCAAAGGGTCACACAAATAAAGTTTTAACCATACAATGTATTATTTATTTATTTACAGTAGCGAGTACTGCGAATATATGATAAGTTGATTAATTAATTATATACCGTTGCGAACCGTTATAATTAATTAAATCAAAGGGATCATATAGAAATAAATTAATGCATATGCTAATCCTCTAATGATTATCAATAATTTGATAGTTATTTTCATTCAACAGTATTTAATATAATTATACGAATTATATTGAGTAAATAGGCTTTAATTTATTAAGCCTAATTGAGCCCAAATAGAATGCAACTTGAGAGATCAATTATTAAATGGTTTAATAGGCTAATGACACATTTGATGTGGCCCATCTAAAGCCCTCTCAAGGCCGGCCTCATAGGAGTATTTTTGTCTAATATGATTAGGTCAAAAATGTTATATATATATGAACTATTTAGGAAAGGAATAAATTGGATTTTCATCTTTTCTTCTCCCCAAAAAAAAATTGAGGCCGCAATTTTGAGTTAGAGCAAAAAATTTCAGATCTGAAATTTGGCTCTTCTCCCTTGCATTAGTAGCTCATGTGTTGAGCAATAGCCAATTTCAATTAATAGAGATTATTTGGAAGAAGGCTAACTACAAAGGATTAGCTTTACTCTTGCTCTTGTTAGCACAAGAAGCTTAGAGTTTGGTTAAGACTTTAGGTGGACTCGAGGCCAGCGACGTGGTGGTGGAGACGAGCACCCCATCAACTTCTAAGCAAAGGTCGAGCCTTCTAGTTACGAGACTAGAAGAGGTAATCCTTCTACCGTTCTCTTAAACGTGTCAATTTGCATAATTATCTAGATCTGTATAATAGCAATTGTAAATTGTTTGTTAAATGTTAATAAAAATTTAAATTGCACATGGAATGAGTTCCTAAAAGTGGTATCAGAGCGCTGGTCGATAATTATGATTTTTGATATTTTTTAATTGAGAAATTAGTAATTAACTAAGTTAATTAGTGATGTGTGTGCTTGCTGTCTGAAAAAATCTGTTTTTCTCCCTTATTACTTGTTTTTCGTGATGTGAATATTTCTGGAATTTTTTCTCTCTTAATAGAGGTTGTAGATCTTTGAGTCGTGGTTCTTTTGCCACTGGTTTCACGATTTTATAAGTTGTTATGATTTTTTAGTGATTTAAACGGTAACGGTGCGCAGATCTGAAATTCTGCGTCATGGTTCTGTTGTTGTGGCTTGAACGATTTATTTTGAAATATAACTGCCTGTAATATTTGGCTAGGGTTAATCTAGACTTGATACTCTTTCTGAATATGTATAATTTGTTACCTATTTCGGATTTAATTTGGATGTTCAAGTATGGAAAGAATCGAAGCTGTCAGATCTGGTTTTCTAAACAAACTGGTTGTTTTGACAAAAATAAAATTATTAAAGGACTTTTACAGAAAAGTGTTTGAATAGATTTGTTCTATTTCGAATTATGATTCTGTGAAAATTAATTTCATAATTTTTCATTAAGTTTTGATACTTTAACTGGGTTAAAACTTTTCAATCGTCAGTCTGTTTCAGAACAGGACAAGTCGCTTGTATGGCTTTTAACTCGATGATTTTGAATAGACCCTTGTATTTTTCTTTTCATGGATTGATAGCCTAGTATATAAAGTATTTTTCTATGTAAATTTTTTTCTTGGAAAATGTTAAGGGGGTGATCACACTGACCGAAAGGTTGAGGCCAAAACAGAATCTTCTCTAACGGCGCTTCGCGTGCTGTCTGAGATTTTGTCTTTTTTGGTTCTCCCTGATGGTAGCTCATCTCTCCTTGAAATTTTTACTGGTAGTTAGAATCATTGCAAGGAGTTCTCTGGATTTATTTCAGATTTTTTGGTGACCGAAAAATATCGGATTTTATCGGGTCCCAAATTATTTATTTTAATTAATTAAAATATATTCTAATTAATCAAATTAGTTGAAATGTTAATTAAAACACTTCTTAAATACCCTCCTTTCTGTTTTTGATTTGTAGATTAAATTTCAAAGGTTTAAGCAAGTAGTTATAATGTTAAACCTTTTGCATTTGAAAGCGAGCAACGAGCACACACAAAGATTCTAATTAATGAAGTTAATTAAGAACAAGTGAACATATATATTGTATATGTGCTAACTCTGTTTTGTAGGAGGATCGTGGGTTTAGTATGGCTCATGATTTCAATGCCTTGTGGTTTGTAAATGTATGCATGTGTGAATGCGTGTAATGCGGCTTTTGGTGCCATTAATTAATTTTGATTAATTTTGATGTAACTTGTGAGGCTTGCATGCCCCTAAGGCCTAGGAGGGAATTAGGATTTTCCACATGTTTATTTATTTCCATTAATTATAGGATATGATCAATCTAATTAGTGGGAGGGCTTGAACTAGATTAGTCTTACTACATGGAGATGCAGTGAAGATTAATATGCAAGCTGGAGCCATACAAACCCACAACAATGGTTGTGCTTTGAGATGCTTATTATAATTATGTGATTGTTTGAATGCTATGAAATGTCATAGGATAGGTATGGGTGTATGTTGACACGACCACCAAACAAAGTCGCATAATGAATGTCCAAATTTAATTTGATTAAGTCGACCGCCCTCCTTCTCTCTATCCCCTTCACGTTGCTTGCCTTCTCATGGCGCGGTCCGCCCAAGCGGACGTCATGGTTGTCATGCGATAGTCGGGGTACAAATAAAAGGATTTGTAAGGAGCAAATAGAGAGAAGTTGCTTATCGATAGACCCAACTAAAGTTTGGATATCGGGGCGAAGTTCGCGATGCGAACCAAGAGTCATAGTTGTATGATTGGTTATAGAACCTACCTCATCTAGTCACTTTGGGTGACGTGCCATAGCAGGTCCAATTTGACGAAAATGGGGATCTTGGATATTCATTACATTTAAGGACATAAAATGTAGTGAACGTTTTACTTTGCTAGAAAATAAAACAAATGCATAAACTAATTGACCTTAATTTTTGGAATTGTTGTAGATGTCTTCTCATTCTTCCTTCTCACTACGTTCTCTCTTAGAAAAGGAGAAACTCGCCTTCAACGGTGCTAATTTCTTGGATTGGCACCGCAACCTTAGGCTAGCCCTTCGGTTTGAGAAGAAGGAGTATCTCCTTTCCACTCCATTGCCCTCGGCTTCCAAGACGGATGCCACTAAAGAGGACAAGGACGCCTACGACAAGCACATCAATGATGACATGGAGATGTCTGTCTTGATTGTCGCTGTCATGGAGTCTGAACTCCAAAAGGAGTTCATGGATAGTGGCTATGGTGTGTTTGACATCATAACTCGTCTCTCGAACATGTTCCAAACTAAGGCCCGCACCGAAAGGGGCCGATTGATCAAGGCCGTCGCCAATACTCGATTGGCCGAAGGTCATGAAGTCGGGCCACACGTCATGAAGATGACGGGGTTGTTTCGGCAGCTTGATAGGCTTGACACGCCCTTCCCGTCAGGGGCGGTTCAAGATTTCATTCTCAATTCTCTTCCTCACAGTTTCACGGGTTTCATTGTGAACTACCGCATGAATGGCATGGACAAGAGTTTGGACGACCTCCAGAACATGCTTGTCGAAACTGAGAAAGTCTAAAGAAAGAGAAAGGGCCGAGAGATGTTCTTGCGGTGAGTGATAAGAGCAAAAAGATTAAGAAAAAGGTCCGCAGAACGAAGAAAGGCAAAGGCCCGGTGACACCCCAAGGTTCGACCAAGGGAGCTCCTGAAGGTTCTAGGCGCAAGAAGAACCCGGCCACCTCTGACACAGTGTGTTACTATTGTAGTGGCAAGGGTCACTGGAAGAGAAACTGCCCCAAGTACCTCGCAGACAAGAAGGCGGGAACTGTCCAGCCTTCCACCTCAGGTATATTTGTAATTGAAACCCTTCTCGCTACCTCTAGCACTAACTGGATATTTGATACTGGTTCATGTACTCACATTTGTCGAAATGTGCAGGTTCTAAAGAATAGGAGGCGGCTTGAGAAAGGTGAAGTTCAACTCCGCGTCGGGAATGGCACGTGCATCTCTGCTATGGCAATTGGGAACGTGGAAATAACTTTACCTTCTGATTTTGTTTTGGAACTCAAAGATGTATTTGTAGTTCTTTCTATTACTCGAAATATTATCTCTGTTTCTTGTTTGGACATGGATGGATTTAATGTTGTAATAAAGAACAAATGTTGTGCTTTATTTCGTGATGATGTTTGTTATGGTGTTGCGCATTTATTGAATGGTATTTATGTGCTTGATACTTCTAATGAATATGTTTTGAGTATTGAAAATGACAATAGAAAATGTAAGATTTCACACGAGAATGCAACTTTGATGTGGCATTGCCGTTTAGGTCATATCAATGAGAAACGCATCAAGAGATTACAAACTGTTGGTCTCTTGGATCAATTCGCTTTCGAGCCAATTGACAAATGTGAATCGTACTTGATAGGAAAGATGACCAAAGCTCCTTTTACCAACAAAGATATTAGGACAAATGACTTATTAGATCTCGTACATACCGATGTATGTGGACCTATGAGTATTTGCGCACGTGGATGTTACTCGTACTTCATTACTTTCACCGACGATCATAATAGATACGGGTATATCTACTTGATGCGGCATAAGTCCGAATCCTTTGAAAAGTTCAAGGAATTCAAGAATGAAGTTGAGAACCAACTTAATCGAAAGATCAAAGTCTTGCGTTCCGATCGAGGTGGTGAGTACTTGAGCCACGAGTTTGGTGATTATCTAAAAGAGTGTGGAATCGTTCCACAACTCACTCCACCTGGAACACCACAATGGAATGGTGTATTCGAAATGAGGAATCGAACTTTGCTGAACATGGTTCGATCGATGATGAGCTAAGCAGATTTGCCTAAGTCGTTTTGGGATTATGCACTAGAAACCGCAGCTTTTACACTAAATCGTATTCCGTTAAAGTCCGTTGAGAAGACGCCTTATGAGCTTTGGTTTAATCGGAAACCAAGCATGTCGTTTCTCAAGATTTGGGGTTGTGAAGCTTATGTGAAAAGGCTAATTAGCGATATGCTTGGACCCAAATCGGATAAATATCTTTTCGTGGGATACCCTAAGGAAACAAAGGGTTACTACTTCTACAACCGCAACGAGAACAAGATAGTTGTTGCTCGTTATGGTGTGTTCTTGGAAAAAGAGTTTCTCGCAAGAAGAAGTAGTGGGAGTGATGTGGTTATTGAAGAAGTTCACGAACCACCGCAAGATATGCCTCAAGTAGGAAATCTAGCGATTCCCAATGTGGTGCCAAATGAGGTAGTAGTTGAACCAGTTCCACAAGTTGTTGAGGAACAAGTTCAAGAGAATGCTCCCTCAAATGAGGACTCGAACACTTCGCGAGTCGATGGTGTTCAAGTTACTCCTACATTAGAGGATCAGGAACCAACTCCACAAACTGTTGTGGAACAAGTTCAAGAACCACAAGCACCAATCCTACGAAGGTCAACGAGGGAAAGTCGTCAACCCGAAAGGTACTTGGGTTTGCATGACGTCCTCGTCATTGGAAATGGCGAGCCTTTGACTATCAAGGACATGATGAAAGAACCCGACTCCAAGGAATGGCTTAAAGCCATGGAATCCGAAATGCAATCCATGTATGACAACAAGGTATGGACCTTGGTCGATCTTCCTGACGGAGTAAAACCCGTTGAGAACAAATGGATCTTTAAGAGAAAGGTCGACATGGATGGCAACTTGACTGTATACAAGGCACGGCTTGTTGCGAAAGGTTATCGACAAGTTCATGGTATTGACTATGAAGAAATCTTCTCGCCTGTTGTCATGTTCAAGTCAATTCAGATCTTGTTAGCAATTGCCGCATTTCATGACTATGAGATATGGCAAATGGATGTCAAAACCGCCTTCCTAAATGGCAATTTGGAAGAGGATGTGTACATGACACAACCCGAGTGTTTTGTGGATCCAAAGAATGCTAACAAGGTATGCAAGCTTCAAAGGTCCATTTATGGATTGCAGCAAGCATCGAGGAGTTAGAACAAGCGCTTCGATGAAGAAGTCAAGAAGTTGAACTTCATCCAAAGCGAAAATGAAACTTGTGTTTACAAGAGATTTAGTGGGAGCGTGGTTGTGTTCCTTGTTCTGTATGTTGATGATATACTCTTGATCGGGAATGATGTTCCCGAATTAAATGCAGTCAAGACTTCATTGAAGAAGGTGTTCTCAATGAAAGACTTGGGCGAGGCCGCCTACATTCTAGGGATTAAGATCTATAGAGATAGGTCTAGAAGGATGTTGGGTATGAGCCAAGATACATATATTGACAAGGTGTTGGTAAAACACAATATGGCTAGTTCCAAGAAGGGTTACTTGCCTATGTCACATGACATATACTTGAGTAAGACTCAGTGTCCCTCGACCGAAGCAGATAGGAAGTACATGGAGAAATTCAAGTATCCTTCTGTAGTCGGTTCGATTATGTACGCCATGCTATGTACTCGCCCCGATGTGGCATATCCGATTAGTGTGACTAGTCGATTCCAAGCTAACCCTGGCATGTCACACTGGACCGCAGTCAAGAATATCCTCAAGTATCTAAAGAGAACAAAGGATAGCATTCTCGTGTATGGTGGAGACCAAGAGCTCGTTGTAAGTGGTTACACCGATGCTAGTTTTCAAACCGACCGAGATGACTCAAAGTCACAGTCCGGCTTTGTATTTCTGCTCAATGGTGGTGTTGTGAGTTGGAAAAGTTCCAAACAGGATACCACAGCCGATTCCGTCACCGAAGCAGAATATTTAGCGGCTGGTGAAGCAGCGAAGGAAGGAGTTTGGATCAAGGAATTCTTGACCGAGCTGGAGGTGGTTCCAAACATCTCAGGTCCAGTGGATCTCTACTGCGACAATACGGGAGCCATAGCTCAGTCCAAGGAGCCTAGGTCTCATCAGAAGACTAGACATATTCAACGACGATTTCATCTTATTCGTCAGTTTGTGAACGACGGATGGATCAAGGTCAAGAAGGTGGACGGAGCCGCGAACACAGCGGACCCTCTGACAAAGCCTCTGTCTCGAGCCGCGCATGAGTTGCATGTTGCATCCATGGGGATCAGACGCATGCCTGAGTGGCATTGATTTGTATCTTTTACATTTGAGGTTTGAGTATGAGACATGTATATTTTGATATTGCATTGAGTACTATGCACTTGCTAGAAGTCACTATTGATTGACTCTAGGCCAAGTGGGAGATTGTTAGAGATATGTCCTAGAAGCCAATCATTTTATGGCTACTTCTATAGTTTATGTTATTGATGATATTTGATCATTTGTTCCTGGATTTTATTATTGACAGTTCATTCAGGTTGAGGATCTGAATTGTGGATCACTGTGTTTCATTTATAATTAAATGACAATAATAAATCAAAATTGTCCATAGTCTTGATAATTAACAAGGAACATTAATTATCAGACAAGACTAGTGTACAAGTTAAGTGATGATTAAGTTCTACAAATCATAAGTAAGGAGTTACTAACTTAATTGTATATGTATATGTTACTGGAACATAGTACAGGACATGACCCAATGAAATAAATATATGGATTGTGTTATGTGTCATTATTTATTTCATACGTGTTTGATTCTGAGTTTGAGATGGTTCAGTTTCTCCACATGAGGATAGGTTCTATAAATATCGTCTAACGCTGATTCCTGATAAGGACTGCTATACGGACTTTATTTATGTTCTCTTGAATTGTGCAGGGAGAACCTGGTCATCAAGACAACCGTATGTCTCTCGTTAGTTCACCTAACGAGTGATGATATCTACTGGGCCCCTTGATGGAGATGGATTGTTTGCTAGCAACTTATACAATCATCTCTAGATCGAGAAACGTATAATCTGCAAGAATAACATTTTCCTATCTTGGATTATACGATGATATCATGTGACATAAGAATCAGACAAGGAAATACTATTATTTCTTATGCAGGATTGAGATATTGTAGCAGTACACTATTTATGCGAATTGGGAATCATAACGTGTTGCTAGATACCGCTTGTGATTATTGGAAATAAATGGTGATTTATTTTCATGGCCAACATAGCATAAATTCTCAAAGGGTCACACAAATAAAGTTTTAACCATACAATGTATTATTTATTTATTTGCAGTAGCGAGTACTGCGAATATATGATAAGTTGATTAATTAATTATATACCGTTGCGAACCGTTATAATTAATTAAATCAAAGGGATCATATAGAAATAAATTAATGCATATGCTAATCCTCTAATGATTATCAATAAGTTGATAGTTATTTTCATTCAACAGTATTTAATATAATTATACGAATTATATTGAGTAAATAGGCTTTAATTTATTAAGCCTAATTGAGCCCAAATAGAATGCAACTTGAGAGATCAATTATTAAATGGTTTAATAGGCTAATGACACATTTGATGTGGCCCATCTAAAGCCCTCTCAAGGCCGGCCTCATAGGGGTATTTTTGTCTAATATGATTAGGTCAAAAATGTTATATATATATGAACTATTTAGGAAAGGAATAAATTGGATTTTCATCTTTTCTTCTCCCCAAAAAAAAATTGAGGCCGCAATTTTGAGTTAGAGCAAAAAATTTCAGATCTGAAATTTGGCTCTTCTCCCTTGCATTAGTAGCTCATGTGTTGAGCAATAGCCAATTTCAATTAATAGAGATTATTTGGAAGAAGGCTAACTACAAAGGATTAGCTTTACTCTTGCTCTTGCTAGCACAAGAAGCTTAGAGTTTGGTTAAGACTTTAGGTGGACTCGAGGCCAGCGACGTGGTGGTGGAGACGAGCACCCCATCAACTTCTAAGCAAAGGTCGAGCCTTCTAGTTACGAGACTAGAAGAGGTAATCCTTCTACCGTTCTCTTAAACGTGTCAATTTGCATAATTATCTAGATCCGTATAATAGCAATTGTAAATTATTTGTTAAATGTTAATAAAAATTTAAATTGCACATGGAATGAGTTCCTAACAGATTGTTTGCTAGCAACTTTATACAATTATCTCTAGATCAAGAAATGTATAATCTGCAAGAATGACACATTCCTATCTTGGATTATACAATGATATCATATGACATAAGAATCAAACAAGGAGATACTTTTATTTCTTATGCAGGATTGAAATACTGTAGCAATACATTATTTATTTATGCAAATTGGGAATCATAACGTGTTGCTAGATACCGCTTATGATTATTGAAAATAAATAGCGATTTATTTTCCATGGCCAACATAGCATAAATTCTTGAAAGGTCACACAAATAGGACTTTAACCATACAGTGCATTATTTATTTATTCGCAGCAGTGAGTACTGTAAAAATATAATAAGTTGATTAATTAATTATATACCGTTGCGAACCGTTATAATTAATTAAGTCAAAGGGATCATATAGAAATAAAATAATGCATTAGCTAACCCCAAAATAATTATTAATAAGTTAGTAATTAATTTTCTTCAACATACTTTAATTATTTTGAGCTAATTGAACTTTTATTTAATTGGTTATTTAAAAGTCCAGATTGAGAACAATCAAGAGAGCATCTAATTAATTGAGCTAGTGGGCTAAGGCAACATGTGATGTGGCCTACTAAAGTCCTCTTTGAGGCCGGCCTAGAAAGGGCAAACTTGTCCACAAATTTATTGTGGAACTAGGGCCAGAGAGGTCTATGAATAGGGGTGCTATTTGGAAGAAAATTCTAACCTCTACTCCTCTCTCTCTCCTCTCCTCTAGGCCGAAAATTAGAAGGAAAAATTCAGATTTTTCCTTTCTCCTCTTGCTCTCTTCTCTCTTCTCTTAGCTCATGTGTTGAGCACCTTCATCTTCTAATTAAATAGTTAATTATAAGAAGAAGAAGGTTCATAAAGGGGATTAGCTTTAGGCTTGAGTTTGTTAGCACTTACTCTTAGCTTTTGGTTACTCCTTAGTGGACTCGAGACCGACCAAGGTGGTGGTGGTGGTAGAGAGCACGTCATCGATTCCAAAAGATAAGGATCGAGCCTTCTTGTTGCAACACAAGAAGAGGTATACTTCATACGCTTTTCTCTCTTAAATGATATGTTGAATGCTTGTGCGAGATCCGTTAGTGGATGTTTGCTTGATTTAATTGCTATTAGTTGTAATAAAAGTTAAATTTGGGCATAAACTTCACTTTCTAACGCCTATATTATAATTAATGTTATAAACCAAGTTTATTTATGAATATTACTTAAAGGATGCATTGAATTTTGATGGAATATCTAATGGACCAGATTCATTGATAATTAAGATCCCTTTAATTGCCTTAGTTTATTTTAATCTCTCTATTCTGCCAAAAAGAAGAACCTTTTGCAATTTTTTGCCTAACTAAAAAAAAATAGGCAGAAAAGAGTAAAAAATGCCATTACCATCATTTTGGCTAAGGAAAAATTAAAGAAGATCTGAATTTCCGCATAACGTCATGTCTTCCCTCCAAAACTGTGAGTTCTAACTTGTGATTAATTATTTTATGTGAAAATTCGTGATCTTGGCTTTGTAATTAGAAAATATTATAAAGAAATAATATTTACTTCTATCATTTAGTATCAGAGTAGTACGTATTTTAATATAAAATAACTAATTTTTCTGAACTCAATTACTGAAATTTAATAGTATTTTTTGTACTTATTTATTGATTAGGATAAATTTCAGTTTATATTACTGGATTCTTCATTTATGTGTGCATCCTGGAGTTGTGTAAAAATTTTCCTTATTTAATAATATGCACAACATCTTTTCTCCATCTGTTACATGCGCGACACAAATGGGATTGGAAAAGTTTTCTATGCTTGATTGTATACAAAGAGGACTACGTAGGACGAATCAACTTATATCTAAATTGTAGGGATTGGAAAAATTTTCTATCTTGGAAGGACGAATCAACTTATATCTAAATTGTAGAGAATCATACTATATATTTCTTTCTCTTCTCTGTACACGTCTTTATTTACTGGTCCCCACAATTGAATTAAGAAAGGTTAATTAAATAGTCTCTTTCCTTTATGTGCGCACTTTATTTGGTGCTTTGATCATATATTATCATTAATAATAACCCTTATTAGTTATTTGGATTTTATTTTTACCATCCGTGGCCAAAAATTTATTTCTTTATTAAATTTTTAAACCAAATCCTATGGACGAACCATATATATCTGTGGGCAAAATCATGAATGACTTTCTTAAACCGTATATAATTTTGTTTGTGTATGGTTTTTATGTGATGATAATATTAATTATATGATTTTATATTATATATACCAAGCAACTCAATGGTACTATGTTATATATAATTTATTTTCATATGAATCTATTTTTAATATCTGGTTGTTATCAAATTTGACAAACTTTAATTGTGACTACCATTTTATTAAAAAAAAACTATGCTTTATATTATGTTTATTGTAGTACAATTATGTTTTACATTTAATAAATTATGGATGTCAATTTACCTACTTTAATTGTCAAATATAATTTATTAAATGAATTTCGTCTTATGTTTCAATTTATTTCTGTCCAATGGTGGTATGAATTGATTTTAGTGGATCAACTATTAAACCTGAAATATTAATTGACGTTTTATTATTTTAGATTAGTTAATTATTAGTCCCCTATAGTTTGATCTAACCATATTATATTTCCGTAAATTTTAGTTAATAGTAAGCGTTTTGTTTGTCATGAATTTACAGCATTAAACAATATTAGTTCTCAAATGTCTGGAATAACATAATTGAATGGAACTAATTTTTCAACTTGGAAAGAGCAAATTGAGATATGTCTTGGTGTTCTTGAAATGGACCAAGCATTACGTTTGAATAAACCTGAGAAACCAAAGGATGATGCTGCAGATGATGCAAAAACTACTTATGCCAAATGGAAGCATTCTAATCGCATGTCTCTCATGATTATGAAAAGCACCATTTCTTTGGCGATTCGAGGAGGCATTCCTGAAAAGAATGCTATTGTTGAATTTTTTTACTGCTAAAGAATTTTTAGCCTCTGTTGAGCAGCAGTTTAAGAGTACATCAAAGATTAATGCAAGTGCTCTCATAATGAAAATACTCACTACCAAGTATAATGGGACTAGCGGTGTACGTGAACATATCATGATGATAAATGATATGGTCGCAAAATTAAATGGCATGGATATGATAATTTCTGAAGGGTTTTTAGTTCATTTCATTATCCAGAGAGGTGGAAAATTATAATTTCTGAAGGGTTTTTAGTTCAATTTGATCCTTTCAAGATCAATTACAATACGCAGAAAGAGAAGTGACAAATGAGCGAATTGATTACCATGTGTGTTGAAGAAGAAGAAGAAAGGATTAAGACTGAAAAATCTGACTTTGCACATGCTGCCAATGAAAGTCCAAAACTGAAGAAGAACAACGGTAAGGGTAAAAATAAGGGCGAAATATCTTGTGTTAACAAAGCAAGTACATCTGGTACAAAACGTGCTCCTAGGTGCAATCACTGTAAAAAATCTGGACACGTAAAGAAGGAATGTGCCAAGTTCAAGGATTGGCTTGCCAAAAAGGGTAATGACTTAAATTATATGATTTGTGAGTCTCTTTTAATTGATGTTTCCTTAAATACGTGGTGGGTTGACACTAGTACCTCTGTGCACATTACGAACTCATTGCAGGAATTCCATTCCGTGAGGATGCTAGAAAATAGAAAAAGGAAACTTAAAGTTGCCAATGGATTAGAGGCTGAAGTTGAGGTTGTTGGAACTCTTCGTCTAGTCTTGAAGAGCGGCTTTATTCTCAATTTACATGATGTAGTTTATATTCCTAGTGTGATTAGAAATTTATCTGTTTCTAGACTTGATGCGTGTGGTTTTATGTTTCAGTTTGGAAATAATGAGCTGAGACTATATCATAACTCTAAGTTTGTTGGTTCTGGATTATTATGTGATAATCAATATAAATTATGTTTGGATTCTTTTTTTTTCTAATTCTTTATTATCCCTGAATGTTAATTGTATTGATCATAAACGTGGCACAAAGAGAAATCGTGATGTTGTATATTCTTCCAAATTATGGCATCGCAGTTTGGGTCATATTTCAAGAAATAGAATGCAACGTCTCATTAAAAATGAAATTATCCCAACATTAGATTTTTCTGATTTTGAAAACTGCATTGAATGTGGTAAGGAAAAATTTGTTAAGGGAAATAAGAAAGGATTCACTCAAAGTGGGGGACTATTAGAATTAATTCACACCGATATATGCGGTCCTTTCCCACTCCGAGTCTGAACGGACACAAATCGTTGATTACTTTTATTGACGATTACTCTCGCTATGCTTATGTGTACTTAATTTCTGAAAAATCTGAAAAATTTAAAATTTTTAAGGCTAAAGTTGAAAATAAGCACAATCTTAAAATTAAAGTATAGTGCGATCGGATAGAGACGGTGAGTATTATGGTAAGCACACCGACTTAGGTCAAAGTCCATGTCCATTTGCTTTGTTTCTTCAAGAAAATGGTATTGTTCATCGATTCTCTATTGTAAGATAAATAATCGTTAGTTGATAATCAAGTCCTAATTCTGTCTGAATAATCATGATTATTATTAATCATGAATTATATGATCAAGAAATTAAATAAAATAATTTAGTAACAGTAAAATTTGCTGGGATCAGTAATCTGAAAAGCATGGAAATATTCTATAAAAATTTAGAATATTTTCTGTATAATTGCCACAAAGATCTAACTTCTGTTTGGATGAATTTGAATTAAATTAGTGAAATAGCTAATTTACAAATTAGCTTGTCATAAAATTTTTATATAGTTAGCCATATTGGATCAGCCACAAAGGATATGGGATTAATTTAATAAAAGAGAGAGAGAGAGAGAGAGAGAGAGAGAGACGAGTCGTCTCTTTCTTCTGCCTCGTCTCCCTTCTCTGACTTGGCGATTTCTTCGCCTCTCCATTTCTTTACTCCGACTGAGCCCCACCACAGCGTGGTACTGTCTCTTGTGTTGCGATGCGATTCGATGAGTGTGAGGTGGCCTCTGAGTTGCCCAATGGAGGCTTGGTACCTCCTGTCTGTCGTGTGATCTAGCACGATGAGACCTTCTCCTCTTCTCTGTATCCAATGACGGCTGTTAAGCCTTGAATGCTTGATCGACGTGGCGTTTTTACCTTCTTAGCTTTGTTCCTCCCTTCTCCTTTCTTTTATCTGAGGTAAGTGTTTAAATTGGGATCGAGAATACGGTTTTGATTTGGAGTTTCTGTGGAGGAAGAGAGGAGGAACTGAGAGCTAGGAAAGGTAATCCTTTTACGCCTTTGTCAATTCTTTGAGTTAATTTGGTTTAATTTCGACAATTAAAACTAATTCCTAGAATTTTATTTGTGAGGAGGCAGTGTATGGAATTGTCCCCTTTCTTGATCAGTTTGGTATTGATCTTAGCCTTGATTGTCCTTGAGTGCTTGAGAAGGTTTGTAACGGCTCACGAGCAAGGTATACTCCCTCTGTTGGATTTAATTTCATGAATTGAAATTATGTTAATGGCTGTTAGAGCCAGGTTCACTTTAGATTGTTGGTTTTAGGTATTAATTAAGTTAATTGTAGTCTGTTATGATGCTTGAATTTGATCTGTTGCTCACTGTTTTGCTTGATGATGTGGACACTTGTTGGTATGAGGAACTGATAGTCTTTAGCATGCTTGAATTCGATCTATTGCTCACTGTGTTGTTTAGGGATGTGAGTGCTTTCTTGTTGAGATAAAATGGATGGTCTGTGATGCTTGTGTTGAGGCTGAGACTGGAGAAATTGAGTTAGGCATTTTTGCTTATAAATAGTACATGCTGGAATTATATTTTGCATGGTTGATGTTTGGTGGTTAATTGCATAGCATGTGACATGAACTGATTAGAAAATTAGACTCTAATTTATGCATTCATGCATATATTTGTTGACTATTATAAGAAAAATGACATTTTAATGTGATTTAAGATTATAGTTGCATTTGTAAGAGATATTAATTGATTTGTGAGTGTTTTGCTGTACATTAGAATTCTGTTGGCATTAATTAGATGTTTTGGGAGCATGAATTTATGAAAAGATAAGTTGTTGTGCATTTTGAGATGTTCCAGTAGCACATATATGCATTTCAGTACAAATTGTGTAAAAATTGTGGGCTTATATGCATTAAATTGGTGCATGTCATGCATGAGCATGTTTTTAAAGAGGGTTTCGAGTTGAATTTGTGTTGGTACCAGTTACTGGTACTGTTTTGAGGACTCTGGTATGCTTGGTATGACTCTGTCGCAAGCTCAGTGATGAAATTGTGAATAAAAGTAATTTTTGAGGGTTAAAATGCAAATTTCTGAGGGCTTATATGTGACATATAAAGGATATATGTAGAATTGTGGGCTAGTATGCGAAATTTAAGGGCTCAGAAAAAGTTTTGGGTTTATTTGTAAATATGGAGGCTGTCGGATTGGATTGGATTGATTTTAAATGTTGTCGGATCGGATTTGAATCCGATTATCTGATGTAGGACCCGTTACGGGCTGACTCAGTCGGCTAGGTCAGGCTGACTGGGTTCAGCCGAGTCGTGTGTTGGATTTTTGTTGGGCTAAGATATTGGGCCGAGAAAAATTTTGGGCTGAATAAATAAGATAATTAAGTTGGGCCGGATTTTATCCTTTGAGCTCTCTTTATTATTTCTGTTGGACTTTCTGTGCAGGCCGAGATTAACGGAAAATTTTGTGGGCTGAAATTAAATGAATTTCGGATTTTGTTTAAGCTTTTGAGAATTAGACTTTCGAATTTAATTAAAGTCTAAATAACTGCGAATCTGTTGAGCTTGATTAACATTAGACTAAAAGACTTGGACCCATTAAAATTAGTCTAATTTCGATAGTCGAATTTTAGGGATATGATGAGATTAAGTCTGCTAATTGAACAAATACTGTGGCAAATAAAATAATACAGACTATTCTGATCCCGCAAATTATACTTAATTTGTATTTTTGAGTTTAGTTATTTACTTCTTGATTTCTGATTTACTGTTAATTGTTGCTTGGAAATATGTAATCCTGTATTATGAGACTGATTCTGATTTCGATATAATTATTATTGGATAATAATCATAATTCTGTTATACTGGACAAGCAACTAATTACAGTATTAATGATAATTTAAAACGATCGGGCAAGTAACTAAAATAATTTTGTAATGGACTTGAAATCAACTAAACGGTTAATTAATTAGGAACCAGCACCTGTTTAGCGTTAGTCCACTCAATGGATTATAGAATACCGTTAAATAGATATTAACGAACCTTGATCTATAATTATGAACAGGACCCGCTAGCGGAGCTTCGCCCCAGCTTGACTTTGAAGGTGTGGATTTACACGGACTCTTTATTAGAATCTGAACAGTCGGTAACTTTAAATTTCATGCATAGCATGTTGAGAATTCATTTGAAAAATGCATTCTATTTCGCATTTAGCAAATAGTCACCCCCAAAAAGAATTAAACCGCATGTTGAAATTATATATCATTTGTTCAGTTGGAATTAAATTAGTCTGATTTTGAATAATCTGTTTGAATGATATTTTGAAATAATTCAGACTTAAAAAGGACTGGAATGGTTTCAAGAATTTAATATATTATTCTATCTATTGATAGACGGACTTGACCTGAACATGAAACCATATGAAATTCAGTCAGCATAACATCTTATGTGATTATATAACTCACTCAACCGGTGATATTTCGGTTTGGCCACCGACCCGGCCAGAGTACTAGCGCTATTGCTACTGGATATTCCCTCTGCTTGTTTTGTACCATGTGGTTTGGAACCAATGGTTTGGGAACGGTTCTCCTTGATTCTGTAGGCCTTGAGAACTGGAGTGTATGTTATTATGATAAATAATGTGCTTAGTTATGCTTGATTTTTTATGTTCTGTTGCATATTGCATATTGCAGCATGCCAGTGATAGGCCCATTTCGTCTAGTGCCTTCGGTATGAAATTGACTTGTTTGAATATATTTGATTAATTTTATAATCAATTATTTGGGGAATTAATTCATGTTCTCGGATCCGTATAAAGAACCGTGTAACTGGAACTAAAACCCACACTGAGAATTATTTCTCATCTGTTTGTTTTGTTTGTTTTTGCCTCATTAAATTGGGGGTTCCAGGAAACACGTAGCATGTCCAGGCCCGCGATCGCCACGATCGAGTGTATATTTCTGAAGTTTAAGATCCGTGTCCCTAGTGTAGATGCCGATGCCACACTCCTCATTAGTCTTGAAGCCCTGCCGGAAGTGTATGTGTATTTATACTTTGAAACTCCTGGTCCGACGAGCCCTAGTGATGGTATGGTGCCAGAACAGGAGCCTTCCTCGCAAGCGTAAGCGAGAAGACTTCTATTAGGGTGGTGGTTGTTTGATGTTTTGTGTTTGTACTTGGCTTGGCTTGAAAACAAACAATATATTTGTATAATATGTATAATATTGTAATAACTGTGATGAAGCGAGTTGCTAACTGAGTTAGCAACCCCAGCTTAGTAGCTGTAAAATAAATAATGTGAAATATGTTTTGGTTTTGAATCTTGTGCACAAATATTTTTGGGATCTGTGGAGTTCTATTGTGACCATTTAAAAAAAAATGGTCTAGTTAACTAGTATAAGTCGTGCCCCAGCAGCCCTAAACGGCCTTAGGGTGCGGGGGTGTGACATCTATGCCAGGAGATTCTCAGCAAAATGGAGTGGTTGAAAGACGTAATCGTACGTTAATGGATATGGTACGAAGTATGATATGCAATACCACTTTATTAGAATTTTTTTGGTCCAAGGCTTTAAAAACAACCAGACATGTTCTCAATCGAATTCCTAGTAAATTAGTCCCAGCAACACCTTATGAATTGTGGACTGGTAGAAAATCAAAACTAGGATACTTCGTGTGTGGGGCTGTCCTTCTGAAGCAAAAGTCTACGATCCATAAATTAAGAAACTGGATTCCAAAACCATTAGTTATTCTTTCATAGGTTATTCAGATAAGTCCAAAAATTTTAGATTTTATTGTCCCTCGCATGCAACTAGAATAGTTGAGACAAGACATGCAGTATTTTTTGAAAATTGCAACATTAGTGGGAGTAATGAAAAATGAACTATAAACCTCGATGAAGAAGACCGAATTAATTTATATTCTAACTTCGGTCATTTCGGAGGCTACAAGTTTTGTTTCTCCTTAAACACTAAATGAAAGTACTAATGTTAATCATGTTCCTAACAATGAGGAAGTACTTTTGCTGCCACAAGAAACTTTGCGTAAGTCGCGAAGAGAACGAGAATCTGTAATATGTGATGATTATGTTGTATACCTTACTGAAGAAGGCGGCAATATAGGTCATGGAGATGATCCTATCTCCTTTAAGAATGTCATGAAGAGTGATAAGTCATTTCAGTAGCTGGAAGCCATGAATGATGAGATGAACTCAATACAACAAAATGATATATGGGACCTTGTTGAGTTACCTAAAGGTGTTAAACCCGTAGGATGTAAATGGGTATATAAAATTAAAACTGATTCTTATGGTAACATCAAAAGATACAATGCTCGACTAGTTGCTAAAGGCTTTACGCAACAAGAAGGTATACATTATGATAATATTTTTTCTTTTGTCTCAAAGAAAGATTCATTAAGAATTGTTTTAGCTCTTGTATCTGATTATGATCTCGAGCTACATCAAATGGACGTGAAAATCGTATTCCTTAATGGTGACTTGTATGAAGAAATTTTCATGAAACAATCTGAAGATTTTGTTGTCAAAGGCAAGGAACATATGGGCTGCCAGTTGAAACGATCAATTTATGGGTTAAAGCAAGCTTCAAGACAGTTGTATCTCAAGTTTGATGAGGTCATAACAGAATTTGGATTTAAAGAAAATACTTTTGATCAATGCATATATCTCAAGGTTAGTGAGAGCAGATTTATCATTCCAGTTTTGTATGTGGATGGCATTATGTTTGTAACACCCCACCGACATTAACCTAGTTTGACTATGGTTGACCAGTGTTGACTCGTTTGACCAATTTTTACTGCTGTTGACTAGAGTTGACCGGTTTGACCGAAATTATATGAAAGAAAATCAAACCGCTTTGACCACACCTCCTTGCCGAATTGAAAGAAATGTCCAGTTAAATTTTGCAACCTGTCACCTACCTCACCACGTGTCCTTGTCACATTATATTTGTTTGATATATATTCTCTTCCCAATCCTTCGTTCATTTTTCCATCCGAACTCAAAGGAAGAAAACCAAACTATATATTAGAAAGTTAATTTGAGATATTGATGAAGTTGATTAAATTTGTCGACTGAAAAGTTTGATTGGATCATTGGATCATCGATTGGAATTCTAAGCTCTATGTCGCATTTGAATTAAATAGTTGTTCTGATATGATCGTGATTTCTGAATTGTTTAATCAGGTAACCGGACTTCTCTATATTTAATTTTGTATTGATTGATTGATCTGATTATCGTTTGATTTTGATTGAATCTATGTAACCGGACTTCTCTATATTTAATTTCGTATTGATTGATTGATATGATTATTGTTTGATTTTGATTGAATCTATGTAACCGGACTTCTCTATATTTAATTTCGTATTGATTGATTGATCTGATTTATCATTTGGATTTGATTGAATATGATAATTGAATTGTGATTGGTATATTTCACGGGTTATCGGGTTTGGAATTGGAATTGAAATTGGATTTGAAATGGAAATTGAATTTTGAGCCCTGATCCTCCTGAGTTCGGGAAGGGGCCGGTCCTGATCCTCCTGAGATCGGGGAGGGACCATTCTGACTGACTGACTGTCTGGATCCGATTATCTCCATAAAATATATTATTTGTTCTGTGAATTAATCCGGTCTGATTGAATTTTGTTATAATAATTAATTATAGAGAAGCTGCGTCGTTAAATAATCGGTTACTGAGGTTTGTACCTGACTCTGTTTGTTTTTCTGTTGCGACGTAGGTTGACGGGCCGTCGGATAGATGCAGAAGATACTGTTTTTCCTCGCGCCCCGCGACCCGTCGGTGCGGGACGTGACAATGTTAGCAAGTAGTGATTTGGACATGTTGTACGAGACCAAACGTTTTCTTTCAAAGAAATTTAAAATGAAAGATCTTGGTGAAGGCTCTTATGTCATAGGCATTGAAATCTACCGTGATCAGTCCCGTGGTTTTTTAGGTTTATCACAAAAGGCATATATCGAGAAAATGCTTAAGCACTACAAAATGTAAAATTGTTCTCCAAGTGTTGCTCCCATTTTCAAAGGTTACAAATTCAGTAAGTCTCAATGTCCCAAAACAGAATCAGAACGTAAGCAAATGTCAAAGAATGAGTATGCTTCGGTTGTTGGAAGCTTAATGTATGCTCAAGTTTGCACACGTCCTGATATTGCGTTTGTAGTTGGCATGCTAGACCAATATCAATCAAATCCAGGACTGGATCATTGGTGAGCTGCTAAGAAAGTCTTACGCTATTTGCAAGGGACTAAAAACTACATGCTTACTTACAGAAAGTCCGATAACCTTGAGGTCATTGGTTATTCCGATTTGGATTTTACTGGATGTGTAGACACAAAGAAATCCACATCAGGATACATATTCATGCTTGCAGGGGGACCAATTTCATGGAAAAGTGTCAAACAGTCCTTAGTTACATCTTCCACTATGCAAACAAAATTTGTAGCGTGTTTTGAATCTACTGGTCAAGTAGTTTGGTTGAAGAATTTCATACCTGAACTTCAAGTAATTAAGAGTATTGCGAGACCACTCACGATATTCTGTGATAGTGAGGCTGCTGTTTTCTTTTCTAAAAATAACAAGTCCAGCGGTGCTACTAAGTGGATTGACATCAAATATCTTGTTGTTAGAAAGAAAGTTAAGGATAATATTATTGTCATAAACACATCAATACAAGAGCTATGTTAGCTGATTCTCTAACAAAGGCACCACCACCTACTCTTTTCAAAGAGCATGTAGCCGGCATGAGTTTGGTTAGTGACTTGTGATGTTGTAAAGAACAATAATGTATTACTTAAGTTATGTAATGAAGCTTCATTTATGTATTGACTGAATTTATAATGTTTGCTTATTTCTTATGTTGTGCATTAATGTAATTTATATAAGCAAAAATACTTATGTGGATCGAATGAATTTAATTAACCATATGTTGGAAAGAATGCCATTTCTATAATTAATAGGGATCAAATAACAATAATAGTTATTTTGATTATATTAGTTTAGTTTGGTATTTCTAACTGAACAAGGTTTAAAGTTTTTATTGGCCAATTCTGAATTTGTGTTTTATTACGATATTTTATAGGCCAAGTGTGGGAGAATGTTAGAATTAATATGTGGCCTATATTATAATTAATGTTATAAACCAAGTTTATTTATGAATATTACTTAAAGGATACAAGGGTGCATTGTATTTTGATGAAAAATCCAATGGACCAGATTCATTGATAATTAAGATCCCTTTAATTGCCTTAGTCTATTTTAAGATCTCTCTATTCTGCCAAAAAGAAGCACCTTTTGTAATTTTTCGCCCAACTCAGAAAAATAGGTAGAAAAGAGTAAAAAACATCATTACTATCATTTTGGCTAAGGAAAAATTAAAGAAGATCTGAATTTCGCATGACGTCATGTCTTCTTTGCAAAATTGTGAGTTCTAACTTGTGATTAATTATTTTATGTGAAAAATTGTGATCTTGGTTGTGTAATTAGAAAATATTATAAAGAAATAATATTTACTTCTATCACAGTTATCTCGAAGAAATTTATCATTAAATATACTAAAAAGGAATTTATCAATGTATTGTAGCACAGATTTAATAGCTAGCATGTCATCCTTTACAAGAAAAAGAAACGAAAAGAAAAGAAAGAAAGAAAGAAAGAAAGAAAGAAAGAAAAGCTATTTCCACGATTAGGAGTGAAACGTCCGAATCTAATATGATGGAATTTTGATTTACTTGAAATGTTTGAAGATGTTTTCAAAGATAAGACAACTCATGAGCATCGTAAGGATATAATGCCTTCTGTATTCTGTGATTATAAAAACTTTCTTCGTGTGTGGTTGAGATTGTTGATGTTCCATTTTCCAATATTATTCTTTATAGATTGAAACAAAGGTTTACGACAAATTGACATAGTGTAATATTTGTTAGTATTTCATCTTGTCAAAGCCGTATCTTCCCATTCCCAGTACTCCCAAATTTGAATGTCGTGAACACAGGATCAAAACAAAGGAAAAAAAAAAAAAAAGGAATGTCGTCTACACTTTCAGTCCTTGCATAAATTAAACCGAGTTTGACATAAATTAGGGTACAATTTAATTTCAGGGGTCAGCAAATTATTTTGATTCTGAAAATACAATACCTAAACCGAGAGAGCTCAGTTTGGAAACTGTCGGTTTCACGTGGACGTAGTTTTTGTCGAAAGTAAAATAATAAACCTAAAATGGCCGCTTGAATAATGTTTAGCAATTATTACAGAACCGTACTATATTATATACATGTGCTTGAATTATATCAGGATCCGTTGTGGTGCTTGATTAGATGACAATATTTCCTGTAACGAGAAAATTATTTAGTGCCTTGCCTGAAACCAAGCAGGTCCTCTCTTTTCTTTTTCTTTAATTGAACATTCATTATATCATGTTTGTATGACATTCTAAACCATGAAAATTTTCAGGTGTTTCATTATCTCAGCATTTATATTGTTAGTTAGTATATATCAGTTTCGACATTGGTAAATATAATTTTAACAATAAAAGAATCAACAAAATTTCAACTATTATTATTTCTGATATGCTTTGGCTGATGCACCTTTTTGCAAGTGTTCTTGCAAAGTATTTGATGACGAATTACATGCAATGATTGTGGAGGAAAGGAGAACTTAAATTGATAAAATTTGTTGACAATAACCACGATGCTGGAGACACGCTCACCGGAAAGAGCACTTAATCACCCGACCCTAACACCAGTGCCTGCCACAGAGGACCTACACAAAACGGAAAAAAAAAAAAAATACCAACTTGACTTTTGACTTCCGAAGAGTCAAGGGAGCATGGGTTCAGCTTCTCTCTCTCGTTACAAATAATGCATTGGATTCATCAAAATAATAACAATAATAACAGTAAGAATATATATAGCAGCAGCAGTAATAAATAATAATAATAATAAATGTGAATATAGTTCTTACATTGACACATCGTTGCTATAAATAAACGATTTTTTTTTTGTGAAATCATCTGATTTTTTTTCCCTCTTAAATAAGGTGGACAAAGATGAACCAATGGAGTTTTCTTTTTTTTTTTTTGGTTTTATAATTATAATTACTTTTTAGGTCTTTTTTTGGCAATCCGAAGTGACAGAATTATTTCGCTTCTACAATCTAACAATTCCCACTGCGACATTGTCCTTTTTTAAAAAAAAAAAAAAAAAAGGATTGCGGAAATGGGCCCATGATTTCTAATATAATAATATTTGTCGACGTGTCGGTTGTCGAATGTAGATATTCCGACAGGATTTTCGGGTTAATATTACTAGAGTGGTTCAAAGATATCAATTGCGCCAGTTGCGAACTTGCACTACTTTTAAGTTTTAAATGTTAGCTTTCATCATTTTTTACAAAAAGTTACAGTTATCACCTTCTTTAGAAAAGAAATATATTTGTGCATTTAACACTTATATCAGCAGTGGCCACGTAAAAATCACGCCGTCGGAGTTGTAGTAAACAAATTGAGTACACACGTCTATGAAAGGAATGCCTGCCGTCTAACCCAACAAATTGTAATATCTAGTGTAAATAAACTATTTCTTAGGCTCAAAAGATGATGTTATGGACCTAATCTAATCCGTAATCATTTTGCTTTTTAATGGCCAATCCCTTCCTTTTGACATTTGGTGGGTAGGTTTCTCTGGCGTCACTTTAATTGGATTTCAAAAACACAAAAATCTCACTCTTACACTTTGAAGGTCAATAAAAATAATCAACTTGTAATTGAAAGGCTAACCATCATATATCTCACTTCTGTCGCATCATGATTAGATTATCGATATAGATTATAAGCAGTACTTTTTGTAACGACTTTACCTAGGTCGTTACCTCTAAGCTCATCAATAACATACAAAGATTGATTATAGTTTTAGTTTAATTAATTTGTATATAAGTTGAATTCGAGTTAGTGATTTATTATAAGCTACCGAGTTTATATTATCATAATAAAAATATATAAAAGCGCAAATCTGATATTTTGTATTATTTTTCATATTATTATAATTTTTGGGACGCTAATAATATTGGAAATTCTACAATTCATTTAGTCAGATCTAATAATATTGGAAATTATAATTTCAGACCAATTTCAGGAAGAATTGACAGAAAAATAAATGATTTCTACTTTAGTACTAGAACAATTTGTTCTGAGCCACATGCAGTTAGTGTCCTCTAACAGAACAGAACTCACATAGTCACATACCGGACATCTCCAGTGCTATCAAAAGATGGGATTGGACTTATCCAGTTGCTCAAGACTGCACCCGGACCCTCAGCAGCGGAAAAGATGACGGCTCCAAGCAGTCTTTTTCATTTTTTTAATATTTTAAAATTTTAAAATTTAAATGGAGAATCCAAACCGTTGATCTTGTTAAATTTTACCGGCGATGCGTTTTCATATAAGTTTTATAAAATTTGAAATTGATTTGATACTAGATCAAGTGGTCAACAAATGAACGGATCTGGTTAGATTAATTCTAATACGTTCATAATTTAATCACTTAATCAAGTATCAAACCAACTTCAAATTTTATAAAACTTATATGAAAACGCATCGCCGGTAAAATTTAACAAGATCAACGGTTTAGATTCTTCATTTAAATTTTAAAAATTTTAAATATTAAAAAAATAAAAAGGACTGTTTGGAGCAGTCCTTTTTTCCTCGCTGAGGATCCGGGTGCCATCAAGACTCGAGTACAGGCTTACAGCTGATTGTTTACTTTGAACTCCAGCTGCGGCTAGTCTTCCTTGGGCCTATCTTTTATTGGGCTTTTCTCTCCTTGACTGCAAGGGCCCAACAACCACTCAATCAATTCAGGTGCTTAGAACATTTCATTAAAACACCCTGTCATGGTCATAACATTATCAATTTATTATGGGCTTATTTGCTATTAATAGTTCAAATGTTAAGAAATATTAGCTTTTACATAATAATATGATTAGAAATATTGGATACAAGAAGATTATTGGGGGCAAATTGCTCTCTTTATGTCATGTAAGACTGGTAAATGTCGCTCAAGAATTTTTTTCCAGTCAATGTTTTTATTGTTAAACAAAAATGGCACTTTACACTTTGCTTTAATTCTTTTTGTATATGTGTGTTACATTTTAGTTGCATACAAGGTAAATGTCGCTCAAGGTTTTTTTTTTCCAGTCAATGTTTTTATTGTTAAACAAAAATGGTATTTGACACTTTGCTTTAACTCTTATTGTATACGTGTGTTACATTTTATTTACATACAAGATATTTCGTAAAATGTTCAAATCAAGATTTTGACAGTGTACCAGGACTTAACAGTTTGTGTGCTGTGACCTAAATGGTTCATTAGTCATTCCTCCTATCACTAAGTTTTTGGTGATTGTGTGCTCTTTAATTAAATCTGTAACGTCATAATTAAACAGCTTTTGGTTCAAATATAGTCACCTGTATCCAATTAAATGTAGAGACAAAATAATTTTAAGATTCATATCTTCTAAATGAAGAACAAGGATCAAATAAAGTATACAGCGCGATAAAATCTAAAGCATCAACCTTAAACACATCCCTGTTGAGTGAGCACGAAGGATTCCAAATTCAAATTCAATCGATATGAGAGAACAAAAGAAAAGGAAAGGAAAAGCAAAAGAAAACAAAGCAGAGAGTTGTTTACAGACTTTAAAGCGCAAAGCATATAAGCTACTGATCCATTCCCACCATCCTTTTTGGATTCTTTCTGGATGTGTACCTGTGTAACAGCACAAAGCAAGTCACTGCATGTGTCAAATTGTAACATCAAAAAATGAGACCATATGCAGAAAATGAGTTGTGATCCAGGAATAAACGATCATAATACATAGAAAACTCAAACATGAACGCCAGTACGCCACACAATATCTGATAACTGTTATGTCAAGTTACCTTTGAATTCAAATATTCCATCCAGGTTGTACACCGCGCCGCTTTTTTTCCCTTACTTTAAAGCATTGTTTTTCTATATTTCATTTCCTCTCCACACAACACTACACAAATTCTATCCTCAATTCCGATTCAATTCCATTGTCCAATTACATTTTGCATATGGCTGCTCCAGGCTTCCGCCATCAAGGCACCCAAAACCCTGCTGGTGGAGCCCGGCGATTGCTTTGTTGCTTGCTAGCATTGGTGTTGACCATTGTTGTAATTGTTGGCCTTGTAATTCTCATTTTCTGGCTAATTGTCCGTCCAAAACCAATTGACTACTATGTTGATGGTGCGAGTGTTCATGATTTTAACATCAGTTCTTCCGATGCGCTTAATGCAACACTTGATCTCACTCTTGTAGCAGACAACCACCGTAATCACAGGGTTTCTGTGTACTACGACGACTTCGAAGTCACTGTTTGGTAATGCAAGTTTCTGTATTTTTTCTCAAACGATAACATATGCTGATGGTGTCATCATACAATCAAGGCACAATTATTTTATATATTTTATCTACTTCCAAAGTATGGACCAATGGTGTTCATTCTTACCTGGTTTCCACAAATGGTAATGTATATACCTTATCCAATATTTGATAACATTTTGTTCAATTATTAATATTGAACATAGACGAAAATATTGGATAGTTGTTTACAACTGCCAACCGGTTAGACAGTCCATATTAAATGGGTGGACAGTACGTAACACTCGATTAAAATTGCCTTGGAAAAATAATCTGATGCCGAATTTGGAGCAAATATTAAAATTGTTTATTAATATTTTTTTCACATCGCTGAAGATTACTAATTGAAAATTGTCTGCTTCCTATAACACTATAAAAGGTATGATGATAACATGATAGCATTCAACAATGTCGATCCATTCTACCAACCAAAGCGCAATGAAACTAGGCTCGATGTACACCCACTAGCCAAGTCCACACCTCTCCTTAATTCAGTGGCCAAGGACTTAAAGCATGACAGATCCAGTGGAAAGGTTGAGCTAGAGGTTCGAGTCAGGTCAAGGATCAGGTTCAAAGTCGGGTTGGCCAAGACAAAGCACTACACCTTGCATGCATATTGCCCCGTGGTCGTGAAATTCTCTTCGGCAACTAATTTTGATAGAGTCTATTGTGATGTTGATATTTGAGTTTCGGATTTCTTTACTGAAGATTGGTTTGATTAATTGTTTGTAGTGACTAAGCATTTCTTTGTATTTTCTGGTTTCTCTTTTGGTATTGATGCTCTGTATTTTACTGTACGGTAATGATTGTTGAACTTCAGCTGATTGATTTTCTTATATTTTTGTAAACAAAAAATGGGATATGTGTTTCAATTTCACTATATCAATAGGTAAAAGGTTCATTAAAAGCTGCAGATTGCTTTTGGGGGGGGGGGGGGCGGGGGGGCGGGGGGGAGTATCAATTCATTTATACATTTTTGGATGGCTAATGGATAATGGCCGCTAGAATTGAAGAAAAGATGTTGAAAAAATTAGAGATAATATTATTGAAATATTTGATAATTGTGATTGTATTACTACATTAATATGAATTTTAAGAATGGTATTGCAATATAGGATTTGATAGACTGATACTAATATTGGACCTTTAAAGTCCAAGTCCAACATTAGCTAATATCAGACTTTGAAACAACAACTTTAGCTAATGTCAAACTATGAAAGTTCGACACTCCAAAAATCGAAAAATTAGTACAATGAAACAACATTGGATTTGGAATTATTTTTTATTTTAGTGAGGACCCATGCAGCAAAACCATTATACTGGAATGTAGTTTGACATATAAAAATACAATGGCTTATATTACCTTTGCAGCTACGCAGGCCTCAAAGTGCAAAACGTGCATGCACAAAATCGTATAATAGTCTAATTAAACTAATTACCAAATATAAAAGGCATTTTACATTTCTATCATTTCACACGCACCAACTAATTAATCTCAAGATTACAAAATTATAAGCATGTCCCTCATGCCACGCTAGTGTTATATGCACAACTAAAAATGTTCATCACGCCACACAGAAGGACTACAATGTCGTTGAGACGGAATACGCTTAAGGACAGTGCCTAGCGCAATTCGGGTAACTTTGTTCTTTCTATTCTTTTTATTCTTTTGACATTTTTTCTTATTATCCGATTTATTTGAATTTGCACCAACATTCCCAACATGCTCTTTCAACTAGAGGTGATAACAATGATTTTTGATAGAGTTTATTAATGTGCATCATTCTTTTTTATTTTCTCCAATATCTCAAACTTGAATATATTTATATAAAGTGAAAAAAATAAAATATTCTCATGAACTTATTTTGTGAACATAAGAAATTAAGTATTTTTTATTGTATAATTTATGTGGATTGTCCCGATGTGCGATGACTTATATAAGCAAAGCAGATTCACTGAAAGAAAATTCACTGGTCAACAATATTTCCACGAGTTGTATCTTCAATACTTTTCTCTCATTCCGTTTGTATGATTTATTAAATGAAAAAACGAGTAAGTTATGAAGTTGTAACATTTTTATTGCCGCAAACAATGTGCACAGTACAGATGGTCATTTATTAATTATTAATTATTGTATGCTTTTAAGCCCAGTTATCACCATTTAATATGGGCTACTAGCCCATTTATAATCTTGTAACGCAGTCTAATTGACCGTTTGTTTTGAATTGGGTCGACTTAGCTTCTACAGTAAATTGGGAAATGAAAATGAAAAAAGAAGGACATGGCTTCAATGGCTCCACTACCTTCAGCACCCTGCTAATCAATACTCGTGCTGTAGCTTAAAGGAGGAGAAAGAAATTGATAGGTGCAGTGATTCTGACTACAGCTTGGGCTATTTGGCTTGAGCGAAACAACAGACTATTCCGGAATGAGCACAGAAGACCGCTTGATGTAGTGTATTGGATTCTTACCCTCCTCCGGCACTTCTTGAAAGGCTTGTAATTTTGTTGGTTTTTATCTAGTTTTCATTTTTTTTCCTTTTTATTTATTTTTTTTTTTGGTAATGATTTTTTATTTTCTCTGCTTGGCAGCCGCTGCCTAGCTTTCTAAAAAAATAATAATAAATAAGAAAATAAGAAGGAACGAAATAATATTCCCTCAGCCAGCCAGCGTCGTCTCACTAGCAAACAAAAGGTACAAAGTTAAGTCTTACTTTAACTAGATGTTAAATAGCATGTCAGTAATTTTGTTATCTAATTTCAACTTTGATTATTATAATTGTCAGAATAAATTCTTTGTCTGTATATCCCTTTTTTTTTTAATACAACTCGTTCGCCTTTCACGTGTACCATTAGGATCGGGAACCAAATTTTGGAAGACAAATTTAAATACAGAGAAAATTTAAATATTTCAGACCTAACACTCTGTGACTGTGAGTCATGGCATGGATAAGACAAAACTGTTTGTCCAACTACTTCCATTATGGAGGCCCCCCAAATTATGCATTTGATAACATCATTCTATTAAAAAAAATGTTAAGGCTGAACGAAACTTTTGAGGGAGAAAAAACATTTTAAAAAATTGGTTGGAATTCAATCATGAAGCAGCACTTCATCGAATCGATGCACCTGGAAGAATGTAGTCCAAATCTAGTGCACGCGGAAATCCGAACCGTCGAGATTAAATCCAATGATTATGGGTGCTCCGTGCATAAAACCAGATTGTAAGGCCGAAAATATCTAACCGTCGAGATCAGATCGCACGGTCCGGATTAGTGCGCGGCACCGGATAGGGATTCGGAAGAATGGCCTAGTTTAGTTCTTTTAAAAAGATTTGTGGGGTCTCAATTATATAGGCACCACAACCCAGGTATTTCTCTGATGCGATGATTGTGTTCTTGCTAAATTTGTAGTCTAAAAATATTAGATTCAATCATTCAATCCATGAGGAAATTTGCAATTATTGAGTCCGTAAATTTTTTTATATTCGAAGGATTTTAAATTGACTTTCTGTTAAAATCAGGTCGATTGAGTAAATGATTCCTGCACTTTTATGGGAGAAGATTTGGCGCTTGTTTAAATTGTTATTGTTGCCGTGGCAAATTGACCATATAGCTTTCAAACTTTGGTTTAATATTTCAATCACGCACAAAAAAACATAACTAAATAAACATATATTAACAAAAAGAAAAAAAATCTTAAAATAAATATATTTAATTTTTCATTTCCACCAAACTGATACTTCAACTTTTTTTATAAAAATATATTAATCTCTTCAACTTTGTTTGCACCAAATCATTTCTTTAACATTTGAAAAACGAAATATCTTAATAATGCAGCAGCTCTCTTTCAAAATAATCCAATAAATTATTTTCTTTATTATTCTTAAAATAACTAATTTATTTTTTTCTTAAAAAAAATTCAGGACTAATCTTGCACAAATAAATTCGGGACCAGTTTTGTCATTTTAAAAGTTTAGCGAGTATATTTTTTTATCTTTTTATTTTAGGATCAATTTTAGCGAGTATATTCCTCTTATCACATTCTCCTCTACTGAAGCTACACTAATCTCAAAAGAGATGACCACAACTTCTCAACGGGGGCGTTTGGATGGTGTGGGAATAAGGGGAATTGGGCGGAAATTTCCGCCTAGGCATAAATCCTTCATATTTCCTTCACAAATTTACACACTTCCCAATAAAGTTACACACTTTCCAACGTTATTCCTTATTCCTTTCTTATTCCCACACCATCCAAACGCCCCCAACAATTACTAGCCATCACCTGCTATTATCTTTGGAGAGAGAGGTGTTCGAGAATTTTTAGAAATGTCACATCTCCTGTCTCTGTACTGGCAAACCAAGTGATTGAGGAGTGGACTTTTTTTCAAGTTCACTAGACTTTTTTACTGTTTTTTCTGGTGTTACGTTAATTAGTTTTCTCTTTTACTTTTCTTTTCTTTGTTTTAGCCGCTGGCTTTACTTGTACATATGAACTTTTATTTTAATGCAAAAGGCATTGGACATGACCCATGCTTTTCACTCAAAAAAAAAAAGTTGGCGTTCTTATAAAAGTTCTTCGACAAAAATTCGATGTATCACTTGAAGAAGAGGAAAGATAGAGACTAAGAAAAGAAAAGCAAATGAACACATCATAACTTCGTTAATTACGGGTCTGGCACCCTGCCGTTGCTTAGTGCTTACCAAACAATATTAACGGAGTAGTTGCAGGCAAGTCATTTTCAAGCAAAGTCACTTGCTTGGATTAAGCCATCAGGAAGAAACCAAACACTATACAGGATGCTTTCACGTTCATTCTTATATCAGCCCTTGCTTCTCTTTTTCCCTCATTTAATTCTTTTCCGGAACTTTACGCATATGAAAACTCCGACCAACTAACAGTTTCAATTCTTTTCAAGATACGACAGATATATGAGAATTAAGTAGACCTGACAAAATTTAACCTGATTGACAGGATCCGTCATCAGATTTAAATATAATTTACAATTTCAATTCACCTGAATCCAATAATGTTTTATAGTTCCAACATTTGAAAAAACTAAACAAATCCAAAATTAAATCCGTAGGATGTATACCCTAAAAAAAAAATGCAAGATGCTCATTATTCTTTTATATCGAATTTGAGGTTTCATCAGTCGCAACCGTTTATAATATAAATAAATAATAAGGAACGGCTAGATTTTCAACCCTTGCAAAAAAATTAAATCCGTAACAGAATTTGTCCATTATTATACTATGTGATGCTCATTCGATATTTTTGTACGTTTTTGGCATTGTATTTCATTTGAAAAGTTTTATCTCAATTTAGAAATCAATTATTTTCAAACATAGTTTTGTATTTGGATAAAGTATGAAAAATATCCCTACTTTATTTAATGATAAATGTTCGTCCAAATAGAAGTTCGATATAATTCAGTGTTGTCGATTGGCAACTAGTCAGGTGTCGATGAAGCCAAACCAATGATGTTTCAAATCATTTTAATAAATGATGACAAAACCAATTCTCAATTGAATCAAACTTACACGCACGGAATATTATTATTATAAATATAAAAGGACGTAAAACATTTACAATTTTTAACTTTATAAATATGCTACAAATGCCAAATAAATTGGTTCTCTATGTAACTTATTCTGCCATAAAATGAACGTCAAAAGCGCGCCTCTCAATCTAAATCCAACATATCAGGCTCTTAGTGTTCTATTTTCATAAACAGACAAAGAGTTAATATTAAACGAATTCGATATTTATCAAATGATCTGTATAGTGCTATTTATTTGTTGTTTAAGTCCTTTAGACAAGAACCTTTATTCTCATCATTGTTTATTAGTTCTTAATTGCCGCTGGAAAAAAAATAATAAAAATCCACTGTAATTAAACAGTCCGGCAATATTAAACTAATTAATTAAGTATAAAGAAACTGCTAACTTTTGATGGGTTAAAAAAAAAACTATTAATTGATTCCATTTCTAGTGCATGCTCGGATTTAATCATTCTACCTACTTTATCTAAACGCCAACTGCACTTATTCTTTTATTGACATCATATATTCCACTTGATGAAGTTTCTGTAGATGAAGATCAATATTTCACCAACTTTTAACCTATGCAGCAGGACGTAGTGGAAAATTGATTTTTAACCTATGCAGCAGGATCCTCAAACAACGAAATGCATGACTCATATTTTCCTATTTGATTTTGCTATGCTGTATTGGAAAATTGCTTTGCATACAATATACCGTTGCTGAAAGTCATACCATACTTATAAGCAAGAAAAAATAAATTAATAAACAGTAGGATGGCTGAAAAGAAAATACAAAATGCAGTTCTTCGATTGTTAGGTTTATTACTGGACCACTGTTTGTTTGATTAAGACACTTGGAATATATATTAGAGCAAATGATAGGTAATGATCTGGATGTTATTATCATATAGATTGTTAAGGTTGCATGTCTAATCTCGAAAGAAATTTCACCTAACTTACTGGATTTTGCATTTAAAATTTGTAGGATCCTAGTATGAATTTGCTATGAATCTGATCATTATCATTAAAAAAAAAATGGAAAAATCAACCATATATCCCTCAATTCTTCCTCAATCAGTTATATATCTTTCTATTCTTTAATATTGGTCATATGCCCCTCTAATCATAATAAATATAGATGTTTACCCTTTTATCAATCTAAATAAAATCTTAATTTAAAAGAATCAAATTTAAAATTTTAGGACAAAAATGACCAGACCTTTTCTCTCTTAGTTTTGTCTTGAGGAAAAGAAATGAAAAAAGATCTCTTAACTTTGCCATTCAGAAAGAAAAGGCAAATGCTTCACATCAAAATTCAAGAGCGAGACAATTACCTGTATCTTGGCCCCAAATATTTGCTCGTAATCTCCGATTTGTTAACCAACCAATGGCACAACGTCTCTCTAACATCAAAATAGAAGAAAACAATTCTGGAAGAAAAGAATAAATACGTTGATATAATACAAGCATACATGGACTTGAGAAGAATCTGATCTTTGATGCTAAAAGAGAAAGACTACTAGCGATCAGACTATTGATTTAGTCTTAATTTCTTTCCAAATTTTATTTGTATATTTTTTTTCATATTGCTATTGAATCTATTTAGCGGAAATACGATTTTTTTTTTTTTTTTTTTTTTGGGAACGGCTGAGCTAAAAGAGAAAGGGTCAGGGACATTTTTGTCCTAAAAAAATTTAATTTGATTTTTTAAAAATAAAAACTTATTAAAATTAATGAAAAAGATAAATATCTATCGAGGAAGGTTCCGCTACTAACATTTTGATTAACCTCAAATGCCAACATTTGGCTATTTAGTTAATTTTTAAAATTTTAAAATTCAAACGTTAAATCCAAACTATTGATCTTATTTAATTTAATGAGCGATGTGTTTTCATATAAGTTTTGTAAATTTTAGAATTTATTTGATACTCGATCAAAGGCTAAAACATGAACGCATTAGAACGAATCTATCATAGTTAACAAGATTCGTTTGTTTTTCTATCTCTTGATCGAGTATCAAAGAAACTCCAAAAATTACAAAGCTTGTATGAAAACACATCGCTCGTTAAACTAAATAAGATCCATGGTTTGGATTTAACATTTGAATTTTAAAATTTGAAAAAATAACTTAATGGTAAAATGTTGGCATTTGAGGGCAAGCAAAATGTTGATAGCGGAACCTTCCTCATATCTATATTAGTTATGATTAAAGGGCTATATGACTAATATCAAAGATTAGAAAAGTATATGACTGATTGAGAAAGAATTGAGGGATATATGACTGATTTTACCTTAAAAAATAACCTCCCTCTAAATTTGTAATGTATGAAGTCTTTCTAAGATTTTTAACGTGCTATAATTTCTTTTAACTTTTTTTTATAGATCATCTTCTTGCAGCAGTCTTCCTCGTGTGCATATATATAGAAATTTCAATTAAATTAAAATTTAGAAGAATAATTGCTGCACTTACGATTCTTATTTGCATCCAAGAAATTATATATAGTCATGTGTTAATATAAAAAAAATTTATATTTACTGGGGAGCTATTTACATATTGAGCCAAGCTAAAGTCTAACGCTTTGGACGGAGGGGCTCCATCTAATACATTCGTTCTCGAAATTTGAGATTCAAATGACTGATCCAAATTGATCATTGTAATTTTTATATTAAAGATTTGTATAAAATTAAATATTATATTTTTATATTTTTTAAAAATTCTTATTTAAAACCGGGATAATCATTTATTTTCTAAAAATTTGAAAAAAATAGTTACAAAATTTAGAAAAATAAAAATTTGATTTTGTAAAAGATTTCTATATGAAGATCAAATTGAACGATTTGGATCTTCTTTTAGCCTCAAAATCTAAGAATGAGCTTACTGGATGGACCCCTCCGACCAATAAATTAGACTTTAGCCTTACTTTTAAAAATTATACAAAATATTATAGGCTAGTTGAAAATGCATAGAAAGTGCAGTTTGTTGTAAAAGTATATATGCCATCTTTTCACGAGTAAGACTAAAGTTAGACAAAGTGTGTCTGTCCAAGACACTCGTTCTCGAATTTCGAGGTTCAAACTACCAATTCAAAATGTTCGATTAGATCTTCATATCAAAATTTAGTAGAAACCAAAAACCTATATTTTTTATTTTTTAGAATATTATTACTTTTAAACCGTTCATAATATTTTAGATTGACTATTTTTTTAATTATGAAAATATATTACTAAAATTATAAAAATATATAAATTTTAGTTTCCTATTGTTACATGGAACAATTTGGATCAATAGTTTGAGATTCGAAAACGAACTTTATTCATCTAATATATCGGACTTTAGCGTTAGTCAACGTTTCTCATGCAAAAAATATATCCCTCTTTTTTGGTAGATACAAGGCGCGGTTATTACTCTAAATTAATATAATATAAAAATTTTGGTAGAAAGGTATCAGTAATAACTTTCAATGGTTTCTGTCATATTAACCCAAAGAAAGGGCACTGGTAATCGTCAAAGGTTGACGTTACACTACGCGAAATATTCCAACCTGTAACGGTTAATAAAAATGAATAGTAACGGGTATGCAACCGTCACAGTAGCCCCCGTTACAAATCTTTATATTAACCGTCACAATTTTGTCGTCAACGGACGAGAGTTTCGTAACGGTTATTATAAAATAACCGTTACAGATTGCCATAGTTTAATAACGGTTATTATAAAACAACCGTTACGAAATATAATAAATTATTTAATTTTCTGATTTTGTTTAGTGGATTGTAACGGTTATTATCAAATAACCGTTACAGAAGCCTCGTATCTGTAACGGTTATTATCTAATAACCGTTACAAAACTATTTTCTTTTTTATTTTTTTTATTTTGTTTGGTTTGTAACGGTTATTATCTAATAACCGTTACAGATACGAGGTTTCTGTAACGGTTATTTGATAATAACCGTTACAAAAGCTCATTTTTAAAAAAAAAAAATTTTTGCTGTTTTAATTGACAATAAGTGTACCAACTGGTACAGATATCAATCAATAATAATATCAATCAATCTAGCATGCATATATAATCAAAGTATATATATAACACAAGTATACATGCACGACAACGCAAAAATGTAATATAGTACATGTAAATCAAAGAAATAATATTCTATCCGCCAAACAAAACACCATACATGAATTGCATAACCTCATCCACGGCCCCTCCAATTTGTTCTTCTACATAAGGTTCTCCAACCGGTTCGATTCTCTGCAATTGAATATAAACAAACCAAAAAATTACATTAGTTGAGATATATATATACATGTATATAATATCCTAAATTCCAAATGCTATAAGTTTGAAATTGATATCCTAAAACTTTAAACCCTAATCCCTGAATTCTAAACCATAAATTCTAAGTTTTTTAATATCCTAAATCCTAAACCGTAAGTTCTACAAATCGTAAACTTTAATTTCTAAATTTTATAGTATTGGTACCTTGAACTCTAAATCCTAAACTCTAAAACCTGAACTATAAATCCTATATTTGAAATAAATAAATACCTGAGGTAGTTCTCCGACTTCCACCACATGATTCAATACGTATCTCATGGCGACCAAAGTGAAGTATCCACACTCTATATTCCCCCTCTGTTTTGGACACTAAGATCAAAATTCAAAATAATAGTTAAGATTTTTAATTATTGCACCCATTCTAATCTTGAGAACATAATACATATAATTTTGTACCGGTATTTCGAACCAGCTAAACAACCGGCCACCACGATGACTTTTTTGAAACTTTTCCATTAGGTAATTTTTATATGCCCTGCATGCAATTCAAATTATTCCATCAATTCCAAAATCGCATCCTTATTTTACTAATTTCGAGAAAAAAACTTACATATTTATAAACGGCTTAATCTCTAACAACGAGGGGACATCTTCGCGTGTTAAGGAATCTAAAAAATGAATCTCTAGTTTGTTGACATTAATAATAAGGACTGTCCAATGAAACCTGTAATTGAGATTAATTATTATTAACATGGATCTCCCTCCACATGTCTTCCTTGTCACCTTTTGAAACATCCTTGCCCCAGTTGTCAATTGTGATTGGCACCCTTAGCTTAGCGAGATATGCACAGAAAGTATCAAATTTCTTGACCGAAGTTACATCACCATCTGGAAGTCCTTCCTTGTCAAACTTAATGCTAAAAGGATACCCTTTAGCCCTTAGCTTCCTAAACTCTTCCATCCTGGTCCTACTTCTTTTGATTTGTTCGTTCCAATCCTCCAATTCATTTTCTTCTTCATCAACCTGTTCTTCATGACCTGTTTGTTCTTCATGATCTCTTTCTCCTTCAGACATATCTATTCAAGCAATAAAGTAATTCAAGCAATTTAAACAATTCAAGCAATTTAAACAATTAAAGCAATTTAAACAATTAAAGCATTATTAATTAAACAAACTATACAACAAACCCTAATTAAACAAACAAGACATTGTCAATCAAACAATTACCACAGTTATGATTTGGATTAATTTTTTTATTTCAAAATTTACATAAAAAAATTAGAATCAATCTATAATTGTTCTGAAATCATAAGTATGTCGATTGACCAGGACGTCATTATAGAGAAGGATATTCCTAAGAAAATCTAATTAATTATAAATATGCGCGAATGATTGAACCATCCCCGATCTGGATTGCATAGCCAAGTTCCAGGCTGAACAGGTGGATAGTTTGAACCTATCTCCTTTCCTAAAATCAGATCAAGGTTTCGGAGGCAAAAAAAAAAAAAAAGGAGATGTGATACAAGAAATGGATTTAACATCATCCATTTAAAATCATACTTATACTACAAACGGATTTAATCTATAGTCTGTTGATTTCAATATATATATGTTAAAAAAATGTAAACATTCTGGTCCTATAGCTAGGTTTTTACTAGTGTCCCACATGCAATAAAATCACCAGGAAGTTCAACCAGTGGCGCATCAAGTAAAGCAGAACAAAATACCTACGTTTATGTGCTTGCTCGATCTCCATTTTGATTAATCAATGTAAAATTAACTAGGTGATATACTGATTGTCAGATTCTGATTTGAAGTTGGTTGAATTTGTTAAAATGCAGGGTACTATAGTAAGGGTCACCTTGGTGATACACACTGGCATGGAGTGAGAGCAGAGATTACTTTGTGGAAAATACCAGATGTGCAACCTCTTTCAACAGAGATTATTGTATAAGGAGATAGGTTCAAGTTAACCATACCTTCGAGGTGCTGTCGAGAGGGAGTTGAGGGGTCTCGATCGAGGACCTGTTGAGAGAGAGAGTAAATGAGTGAGAGATGGCCGAGAAAGAGAGAGAGGTAGAGAGAGTGAGAGAGAGACGGCCGAGAGAGAGAGAGAGTCGGAGAGAGTAAGAGAGAGGCGGAGAGAGAGAGGTACCTGAGAGTGAGTCGCCGAGAGAGAGAGAGATCGCCGGATCGTGAGTCCCCGCCGAGAGAGAGAGAGACGCGCGGATCGAGAGTGAGAGAGGGTACGGTGGGACTTAGAAAAATTTGGATGTTTGAGGAGGGATGGGAGGCGCTAGGTTTTACTGGGTTTTCCATTGAAAGAAAAAAAA
This sequence comes from Rhynchospora breviuscula, assembly GCA_027562975.1. Classification (NCBI taxonomy): domain Eukaryota; kingdom Viridiplantae; phylum Streptophyta; class Magnoliopsida; order Poales; family Cyperaceae; genus Rhynchospora; species Rhynchospora breviuscula. The sequence continues at coordinate 30,225,329 of CM050400.1, read as the reverse complement.
TTAAAATTTTGGTTTTGTAACGGTTATTATCAAATAACCGTTATAGAACGGGCTAAATCTGTAACGGTTATTTGATAATAACCGTTACAGAACAGATGTATATATATATATATATATATATATATTTTAAATTGTAAATAGGAATAAAGTTTGGATTGAAATTGATAGAGCTCAGGATCGAGCAGCTCGATGCATGCGCCCCTTTAGTGGTACTTATAGATACATTGCGCACTTTGAAAGCGTTATAAGATTTGTTTATTTTGCTACTGACAACCAAACAAAAAATAAAAATTTAGATTCGTTTTTGTATTAGTTGAAATGCCTCCAAAGTTTACTACGTAAAGTGAACATTTTATATTAGTTGAAATGCCTCCAAAATTTAGATAATTAACTGAACATTTAAAATAATCTGGACCCCATTTGAGATGAACATTTGCACAATCTAAAGTGAACATTTTATAGATAATTAACTGAACATTTAAAATAATCTGGACCCCATTTGAGATGAACATTTGCACAACCTAAAGTGAACATTTTATAGATAATTAACTGAACATCTAAAACAAATTCTTGACAACATTACAGATAAATTCATTAACAATCATATATAAGTATATTAATATTAAAGATACAATTAAACAAATTTTTAACAAAATATTAAAAGTGACCGATCGACAACCTGCAACAATTAAAAATTAATTTATGTAAGTATTCATATTAAAGATAAAAATATATAAAAAATAATTACATTCAATTGGATTTGAACTCACATTAATTATGTAGTTACTTTCTTTTTTTTCCGACCAGTATTGACCCACACTCCTTCGATGTTATCTGGACGTCGATGACTGATTGATACCGGTTGTGATGTATCATCGATACCGGTGGAAAATGGAGGTATTTTCTCGAAGTGGTCATATGCTTCTTCATCAACGACATCTCCAACACCGACAATACGTCTCTTTCCTGGAAGGAAATTCATACACTTATTAAAGTGAACATTTGTACATATTAAAGTGAACATTTATAAATATTAAAGTGAACATTTGTACTTATTAAAGTGAACATTTATAAATATTAAAGTGAACATTTGTACTTATTAAAGTGAACATTTGTACATATTAAAATGAACATTTGTACTTATTAAAGTGAACATTTGTACATGTTAAAGTGAACATTTACCTAAAAGAACAATATGTCTTTTTTTATCCGCCGGATCTTGAATGTAGAATACTTGCATTGCTTATTTATTTGCAAGTATAAAAGGGTCATCTCGATAAGTCATTTTATTGAAGTCAACAGTTATGAACCCAATTTTATCTTTTTTGACTCCACCGTGACCGTTGTCGATCTATGCACACTTGAATAAGGGTATTTTGAATTTAATATAATCTAATTTTCAAATCTCCTCAATCCACCCGTAATAAGTATCAGCCAATCCAATATTAGTACTAGATAAAGCAACAACTGAGACTCCACTATTTTGCATGGTGCTTTTACCATCTTGTTTTTTTGTGTACCAAGTGAATCCATTTAAGTCATATCCTTGGTAGGTTTGTACCACCGCATCAGGATGTTTGGATAACCATTTCACGGTTTCGTCGACCTCAACTTTTTTAGATAATTGGTACTCTACCTTTCCTTCAAACCAATGCACAAAATTTAATTCGTGCTGTATATTAATCAGGTTTTCAGTGTAAGTCGGGTATTGTTGACGTAACTCGGATAAATGCTCATTGATATAAGGTGCCACAACGGCAAAGTGTTGGAGGACTTTCATATGTGCTTTTATTCTCACATTAAGATCTGGTACACAAGTATGAGATCCAATTGTTCATTTTCCTTGAAGTCTACCCTCATGCCGAGACTTTGGAAGCCCGATAGGTTCAACATCATTCAAATAATCAGTATAGTACTCAATAACTTTCTCGGCAACATACCCTTCCACTATACTCCCTTCGAGCTTAGATCGACTACGAACGAGACCTTTCAATTGACCCATTACTCTTTCAAAAGGATACATGTACCGTAGAAATACTGGACCTCACATTTTTATCTCCCTAACCAAATGAATGGTCAAATGTACCATGGAATAAAAAAATGATGGCGAAAAGTACATCTCAAGCTCACAAAGGGTCAATACAACCCCGTCCTGCAACTTGTCCAAACTACTCGGATCGATCACCTTAGAGCAAATAGAATTGAAAAAAAAACACAACCTAGTGATGGTCCTCCTCACTTCTTCACCGAGAAATCCTCGAATTGCGACAGGAAGTAACTGGGTCAGCAAGACGTGATAATCATGTGATTTCATCCCAATTAATTTGTTCTCCTTGATGGAAACCTTCCTTGATATGTTCGAGGAATAACCAGAAGGAACCTTTATCGACTTCAGGCATTCCAACAAACTTTTCTTTTCTTTCTTTGATAGATTAAATTGTGCTGCAGGAAGCCAAGCTCGGTTTTTACCCTTATCTTGTGCTGCTAGATCCTTCTGAATCCCTATTTCAACCATATCTTTCCTCGCATTCACGCCATCTTTAGTTTTTCCTTAAATTTGCAACATGCAACCAATCAAAACTTCACATATGTTCTTAATTATGTGCATCGCATCTAGGCAATGTCTAATCTCCAAATACTGTCAATATTCAAGGTCCCAGAATATGGACTTTTTCTTCCATAATCCTTTCGGAAACTCATTTACAAATTTCTTACCAAATTTGACATTTATGTCCTTAACCTGTTGATATACTCCCAACCCGGATAACGGCAACGGAGCATTTCCATTTTCGACCTTGCCATCAAATTTTTCACCATTTCGACGGTAAGGGTGATTACGGTTCTTAAGAACCCTGCGATGTCCTAAGTACACATTTTTTCTATAGTTCTTCAGGTAAATAGAATGAGTGTCTTCCCCACAAATAGGACATGCTTTTTGTCATTTTTTCCTATACCCCGACAAGTTACCGTAAGCAGGAAAATCATTGATCGTGTAAAATATCATGGCACGCAGTCTAAACTCAGTTTTAGAGTGTGTATCAAATATTTTCACTCCCTCACGCCACAATTTATGAAGGCCATCTACCAATGGAGCCAAGTACACATCTATGTCATTACCTGGTTGCTTAGGACCTGAAATCAATAAGGGCATCATCATGTATCTTCTTTTCATACATAACCAGGGAGGAAGGTTGTAAATACACAATAAGACCGGTCACGTAGTCTGACGGCTACTCATGTTGCCATAAGGATTCATTCCGTCCGTGCATAATCCCAATCTCAAATTTCTGGGTTCACTACCGAATTCTTCAAACTTTCTGTCTATATTTCTCCAATCCGGAGAATCCGCGGGGTGTCGGAGCATACCATCATTTTTTTTCCTGCAGTCGTCATGCCATCTTAAAAGTTTGGCATCTCTCGCATTAGAAAAGAGCCGCTGAAATCTTGATATTATTGGGAGATAAAACATCACCTTCGCAGCTGGTCCTTTACTACCTTCCTCAATCTGATCGTCTCTCGGTCTATACCGTGATGCATTACACTGTGGACATTTATCCAAATCTTTATACTATTTCTGGAATAATATGCAGTCATTTGGACATGCATGAATTCTCTCAACTCCTATTTTCAAAGGACACAACATCTTCTTAGCCTTATAAATTGAATCCGGCAACTGATTATCTTTTGGAAGAAAATCTTTACGCAAAAGGTTGAGCAAAGCTGTGAAACTAGCATTGCTCCATCCATTTTTGACTTTTAGGTTTAATAGTTTAAAAATCGCATTAAGTTTTGACATTTCACAACCAGGATATAACTTAATCTTATCTGCTTCACGTAACATCCAAAAAATTTCAACATTATCAACAAAATTCTCATCTGCATTGTTCACAATTTCATCCAAATCATCATCATTAAGTTGTGTATCATCTACATTATCATCATTATCATTGTCATCACATACATTTACATCATCAAATCCATTTTCATCTTCAAATACATTTTCATCATCCAATAATACATTTTGTTCTTCATATTTTGAATCCAATACATTTTTGCTAGGCCCATCAATTAAATATCCCCCCCCCCAGTCTCTCCATGAAGTGTCCACCGTGTATAATCTGGTTGAAATCCAGATTTAATCAAATGAACTCTTACTTCTTTTAAATTAGACCATTTCAACATATTCTGACAAACACAACAAGGACAATAAATTTTATTATCATCCGTCCTTTTCATATTCTCTATAGCACAAACCATAAATTATTCAAGTCCCTTTGAAAATGTAGCCGAATATCGATTGCTTGAGTACATTCACGTCCGATCCATCTGAACAAATAAAATGTATGCAAAATATTAGGGTTTGGGGTATGGGTCGATTTGTCACAATAGGTTTTCGGGCTGGTCACCATCCTAGCCCACTCTTTGGATACTCTGTCTCATTAGCGAGCGTACGTTAGATGCAATGTGTTGTCTGAGAAAAATTCGGCAGCATTTCCCCTTATGTTCCCTGAATATGCCAACACATGATTGCTCGTGCGTACGTATCCGTGGGAACATAAGGAGAAATACCGTCGAATTTTTCTCAAACAACACATTGCTTCTAACGTACAACTCGCTGTCCTAAATGAGACAGATCGTATCCAAAGAGCAGTACTCCCGACCGGGAGTACTATTCGAGATGAATCCCTAATGGATTAATCTCGGACGGGCAACGACCTAAATTTGATTTTGTTCCGAAATTTTGGGCTTATATGACAATACGATATTAATCTAAATGCATATGCAAATTATTAATGCATGCATAATTTGACATAAATGAAAAAAATTGAAAAGTTTACGATAATATACCTTTAATCCGATTTATTCTTCTCCGATCTCGAATGAGCTAATCTCAAATTGTCCAAACTTCTCCTTTGAATGAGATCTGAAAATGTCAAAAAAGAGCCAACAATAAATTATTAATTTTACCATAAATTAAAATAAAACCGAAATAAATAAGGAAAAATGGAAAAGTAAGAAAAATTGATAAAATTTGGTTTTTTTTACCTTGAATCTGCTCTTCTTCTCCTTCTCTTTCTAATTCTCATTTTTTAGAATTTTTGGAAATTGTTGGCTATTTTTTGGAGTGAAAATAAATATGAAGAAAAGAGAGAAAAATTTTCGGCTATAATGAAACTAGTGCGGCTGTGTGATCGAAGGAGGACAAAGGAGGAGAGAAACCCTAGTTATGCCCAGAAATTTAGGGCAGTTTCGTAACGGTTTTTATTTAAAAACCGTTACAAAATAAAACTTTAGGTTCTGTAACGGTTATTATTTAATAACCGTTACAGAATTGTGGTCCTTTTGTAACGGTTATTAGATAATAACCGTTACAGATGAGTTGACAGAAATTTTTTTTTTCGGACGGAACCACTGTAACGGTTTGTTTATAAAAACCGTTAGTAATAGAATTTGATAATATTTACACCGCTGCCACTGAGACTTCTGTGACGTTTTTTTCGAAAACCGTTATAAATGGGGCGTTAGTGATGTTCGTTTTTGTGGTAGTGTTACATGCATACGCGCAAACGGTATGTATACAATACAACCCAAGAAGCAACTTCAAGTATACCAGCGATAATCTTCAAATGTTCGTATTTATACATAGGTAATTATTACTTACCATCCATAGTACGTTCCCCTCCCTTTCGCGTGTCCTCTCTCTTCCCTCGCCTCCCTCCCTTCCTTCGCGACTCTACTCCCTCCCTCCGCTCGAGCCTTTTCTCTCTTCTATCGCTTTCCTCCAGGTGCGTCTCCCTCTCCCTCTCTCTTTCTTTGTGAATTTTCCCTCCATTCGCTTTCTTCTAAGGAAGATAGAAAGAGAGTTAGCCCTACCAGCCATGGTTCTTTCTTTATCACTGGTCATTTCGTTCTTTTTTCTCTCTCCCTTCTATTTTATGTTATATATGTTCAATTTATTTGTTATATCTGTTCAAGTTATTAGTTATTTCTAATCAATTTATTTGTTATTTCTATTTTGTATATGTTCACCTTTATTTTTTTTGCATGAGTTCAAATTGTTTGTAATATATGTTCAATTTATTTGCTACATATGTTCGATTTGTTTATCTTCACTTTTTTTAATGAGTTCACGGGGTTTGTTATATATGTTCAATTCATTGTTATATCTGATCAATTTATTTGTTATTTATGTTCAATTTATTTGTTATATCTATTTTATATATGTTCACCTTTATTTTTTTGCATGAGTTCAATTTGTTTGTAATATATGTTCAATTTATTTGATATATCTGTTCAATTTGTTTATCTTCATTTTTATTAATGAGTTTATGGTGTTTGTTATATCTGTTCAATTCATTGTTATATATGTTCAATTTATTTGTTATATCTGCTTTATACATGTTCACCTTTATTGTTTTGCATGAGTTCAAATTGTTTGTAATATATGTTCAATTTATTTGTGTTAGATATTCACTTTGTTATGTATATATGTTCATTTTTATCTTTTGCCTGAGTTCAAGTTGTTTGTTATTTTTGTTCAATTAGTTGCTACATTTGTTCAATTTATTTGTTGTATCTGTTCATTTTGTTTTTTTTTTATTTAATCGATATTTGTGTCTCTTCGTTTTGTTGTTGTAAGTGCTCATCTTTGGAAAAGCACGACAGAGGTCATGCGAAAGGAAGTGAACCGGAGATAGAAAAAGAGATGTGTAGTCGAAGGAAAATTGGGAGCGAATGAAAACGGAGGTGAGAGAAGGGAAAAGGAGAGGGAGGGGAAAGACGCGGGGTTAGGGAAGGGTAGGGAGGGAAAGACAAGAGGGAGAGTGCGTGGAGAGAGAAAGGGCGCACTGAAAGAGTTGGAGGCAAAAAAAACACTGTGGGATGACGCATATGATTTTCCGCTGGATGACGCTTATCACTCCCGTTTATACATATGCGCCCGCGCCCACCATATATATACCCGTGTGCCCGTTCTATTTTCAAAGAGGTCCATTAAGAAAGATTAACGATTTAGATCAAATGAAACTGTTTTGGAAGAATATTACACTTTTAGGACACATTTAAAAATTCAAGAAGAGTATTAAATTAGTATTATTATATTATCAAACATCTTCTAAAAAATAACAAAATGTGTTTTCTTAAAATTAAAACTATTTTAACACATATAATTCAAATAATATTGGTAATATTTTTATAACATAATATTAATACCCTTTCAGCGTTTTTAAAATAATAATTTTCTTACACTTGTCGCACACTGGTCCAAATAAACTATTTTTATGCATTACTTTAACAATTCAAACACCTTAGAATACATCAAAAAGTGTACGAAAATTACGAAATCGAATAATCATCCAATAGGCGTCTACTAATTCAATATAGTAAATAATTTAAACTATTTCCGGGTTGTACAGTGTTTTCCTAAATCATAAATATCGCAAAAGTGAGGGACACGTTGGAAACTTTTTACGGAGCTGGCGACAGGTGTTATCCTCATAAATGAAAGTCTAATATACGACGTAGTCCGGGCGTTACCAAAATTTGTCATTACTTCCATTTTCAGTGATCTATACTTCTATGTGGCGGAACTAGAACTTCCAAGAGTGCAAAATTGTACCATTTAATATGCTTGTCTATTACTTCCATAGAATCCCACACAAGTTGTCTCCTTTTACAATCCACAGAGAATCTATTACAGTAAAAAGTTGCTGAACGTTTTTCTCCATGAAATCGGTCCTTTTTACAACTCTCCACCTTTTCCCAATCGACATAAGTATAACGCCAAAGTGTCAAACCCTCTAAAAATCCCTATAATAAACAAACAAAACAAAGCAAATTTTCTAATCGGGAAAGTAAACATGGAATAATAATCGCGCAATAACTCGCCCATGCTACTTCCCTTTCTGTGCTCCGACTTCTTCGTCTCCACCAAAAGTACCTCTCTTCGATTCGATTGATCTTTTTTGGCGGTAGTTCAGAGGTAATGCGGAGGTTTTAGGTTGATTTTTGGAGGAGAAGAAGTATCGGAGATGTTTAAGCTACACAGGCACAGGTCAGATAGATTGGTGGAAAGGATCGAGTTCAGATTCTCCAACTTCCAAGCTGCTCAGGTAATGTAGTCTCTTTCTCGGCTTGTTTAGTACCAATTTAGATGGGTTTTCGGTTTAATTTAAGTATCTTTTGTCTTAATTTGTTCATCTTACTGTGCTGAGCCGTATTTATTGTGATTCACAGTTTAATGGATCGAGGTTTAGATGAGCTTTACTCAAAAAAAAAAAAAAAAAAAAAAAGGATTAGATGAGCTACTTTTAAGTTTTTTTAGTCGAGTTGAGGGAATGCTTGTCAGTATGTTGGTCAACGTATCAGACAAAAACTTTTATGCAAAATGGACCTGATATGATAAAAATGGGTTTTGTGTGTTCTTGCCAAGCAGGAGAAGAGATGGATTTTCAAGCAAGTTGATCATACTTTTGATCCACTTTTTTCTTCATTTAATAGTTCAATTGTGGAATGCTCATAGGTATTCTAGATAGAAACTTTTGGATTGAAAGTTCCTATTTCAGATGCCAACATCTAGGGTTCAGGGGATTTTTATGTGATTAATTATTGCTGTAGCTGTTGATGTAAGTCCTTATTATACCAGTTAAAGGAAATATAAGTTTCTTGGAATCCAATTCTAATTCGATTAATATATAATCAGATCGAAGTTCAACTTGACAGTAATGCAATTGCTGTTTCAATGATACAAGTATGCTGGATTTTTTGTGATTTGAATATAATGTAGGAACAAGTAGCTAACTTTTCTTGATCCAGCTCGACTGATGTATCTTAATCCAAACCTACTATTTGACTCTAGTTAAAAATTTATCTATGTGCTCATAAGGTACGTTTGTTCGGTTCTTACTCCACAAGATGTCGTTTCATGTGTATACAGTTGGAAAAAACCATTTTTGGGTTGGTGGTTGTTCTGATTTCTCAGAACTGCGAGGTTATAGATTTGATCCTCAGAGGTGGAAATATGTAGATTCATGTGTTATAAGTCAGTTCCAGGACTCATTTTAAAACATAATAACAAGAATAAGGTTACTCATCCTAATATTCTTTTTCATTTTCAGGTTCCAAAAGGATGGGATAAGATTTTTATCTCGGTTGTTTGTTTGGACAATGGGAAATCTGTTGCAAAGACAAGTAGGGCAGTTGTACGGAATGGAATTTGTCATTGGCCCGATTCCATGTCAGAATTTATATCATTTTACCAAGATGTATCGACTAAGGAGATTGAGGAATGCCACTACAAATTTGTTGTGTTAATGGTAAAAATGATCTTTACCTTTTATAGTTTTGTTATAAGTGGTATCCTGAATTCTTTTGTGCAGGAGTGTATGAGAGTAAGTTTGGGATGTAGTCATATACTCATTGTTCCTGCTCAGTGCCATTGTTGCTAGGTCATAATACATTGGTTTTTCATAGTTATGATATTTTTCAGCAACATCTTTTTTTCCCCTGAAACCTTGACAGCAGCTGTCAAGAGAATTTTCAGCAACATGTTACTTTAGGTTACTTTGAAATAAAGGTTTTGTTATTTAGAGAAGAACCAATTCCTAACCTTCTTATTGGAAGTATGATCATTTTTAAATTGGCATTAGTTATTCACAGATGTGAAGTCTCTTATTCCGAAACCAAACACTATCTTAATTAGTCCTAAACAGTCTGATGGCATTAAATAGGAACCAGGTGCTAGAAATAGATTGCATTTTGTGAATTCAGCCAATGAAACTGGCCCTATAAGATACACCAAGAGAGCATTTTAATGTTGCAATGTAATTATTTAGGTGTCTAATTATATTTATACTACAGGGGTCAAGTAGAACAACTATTCTCGGGGAGATCACATTAAATTTAGCTGATTATCTGAGCTCAAGTGATCCTAGTGTTATTTCTTCTCCACTAAATAAATGCAACTTCACCACAACCTTACAAGTAAGTTCAAGAAGCTGTACAAAATTGGGTCATATTTTTGACATCTCATTGCTTTTGTTGAATATTTATATCATCTTATAATATGTTTAAACCAGCTACTTAAAATACATAATGTGCCATTCAAGAAGCTGTACAAAATTGGGTCATATTTTTGATATCTCATTGCTTTTGTTGAATATTTATATCATCTTAAAATATGTTTAAGCCTGCTACTTGAATACATAATGCGCCGTTAATTTTGAGAGTCTAATACTGTGTGAATGGGTACTTGAACTGATTGTTTTTTGAACTGGTGTGTAATAAAAGTTCTAAGCTTCTGTTGTGTCTTAAGTAGATTTTGGTCCTCTGATTAGTTATTAATTAAGTCACCCGAAATCTCTTTTTATTATATCCAGTGTGAAATTTCGACAATAGTTTGGTTGAACATTTATATAGAAAAGATAATAATTAGCAAAGAATTTGACTAATGGTTTTCCTTGATTCTCTAGATTGAATGTGAATGATTGATATTCAATAAAGTTCAGAATCTTCCATTTCAATTTACGTGACTGTTTTAATTGTTTCCATAATTTCCAGCTGCACAACTTATCTAGGATGTGAAATCATTAATTTTGAGATTATAATGTAGTCAACAGTCGCAGAATTATTCAATTTGGCCTAACATTTCTCCAATCTGTCTGTGCTAAGTTAGTTTGTGTGCATGTGCAGTTCAACATTCAGTGCCTTTCTACTAAGTCCAAGCTGAGGTAGTTTATTATGTTGTTCTTCTTTTTCTTCTAGCTAGTTACCATTATTTAAGATTAGAACTTTTGACGTGCTGAGTTTTTGGTATTATGAAGGGGAGCAAAATCGGCGAAGGATGGTTCATCTCACCATGAAGATCGAAACACCGGCAACGATAGCAAGTCAGATGGATCTGCTACTCCAGATGAACTTGGAACTAAGGTATGGAATTTCAATTTCAAAGTTTGAACTGAAGTAAACAGGTCGTTATAATTATTTTTTTTAATAAAAATCTACCATTACAATTGTTTTCATAAATGAGCTAATGTTAGGCTTAAAAATCTGTTTTGTTAGTTAACAACTAATTTATCTTGGGATGGAACTTATAATATAAATTTTATAGAAGCAAGCAAATAAAAAACTACATGGTTTAGTGCTTGTTATGCTTCTTTTTTTAAAGAAATAAACATAAATGCATCTAAAAAATATGTTCATTCGATTATTAACTGATATTACAATGCTGTTGCATTGCACTAATTCCATCTGATATGTCCAGTCAGTATACCAGGCCGATATTGATTTTTTTTTTTATTTTTTTTATGACTATGGACACTTCTTCTTTTGTGTTTCAATTTTCAGGAAGCTAGCTTATCAGCATCTGAATCACATTGTAGCTCCAACTCTGGAGAAATGTCAATTGACCGAACCACCTTCTCCCCTCGTAACACTAACTCTAGCTATGGTGGTTCTTACGTGGGCAGACAGGACTCTACTGGATCTTTTGTCAGCAACAACTCCCCTTTCAGCAAATCAAACGGTATTTCTCAACTGGCATCTCCACTTGGATCAACCAAGGACCTCTTAGAAGCTGCTGAGGAGACAATAGAGGAGCTGAGGGATGAGGCTAAAATGTGGGAGCGACATTCCCGCAAGGTTAAGGTTGAAATGGAGAACCTGAAGAAAGATTATGCAGAGAAGGCCAAACAGTTGGACGAGGTCCAAACAGAACTCTCCAGTGCAAATGCTGAGAGGGACTTACTCAAGCTGGAGGTTGAGCAATTAAAAACTTCATTAGAGGAGTCGCGAGCTAGTGCTACTAAAAGTTTTGGAACTCCTAAATACGATGATATGGTGTCACCCAAGTATGATGAGATGATGAATTCACATAAAGAGTTAGAGGGTGAGTTACAGTTTCAGAAGGAAACCAATGCAAATCTGACATTGCAATTGAGGAAGACTCAGGAGGCAAATGTGGAATTGCTTGCTGTAATACAAGAGCTAGAGGAAGCTGTCGAAGCACAGAGAGAGGATATTTCCAGGATTAGTAATGTTGAGCAGCAGATAAAGGAGAAGGACGAAGAAATAGCTGTTTTGAAAAACAAGTTAGCTCAAGCAGTTGATAGACCAAGTAGACCAGGTGCAAATCCTGACATGAGCCAACAGACTTCTGATTTGGAGAGAGAAAATGAGGTATTAAAGGCTAAAATACATGAATTAGAGAGGGATTGTGCTGAGTTAACAGATGAAAATTTAGACCTGTTATATAAAATAAAGGATCTTAACAATGGAGATATTGCTGAAGTTCCGCGGCGAGATGCAACTGAAAAATCACAGCTTAATGACTTTGAGATCAAATGCGCTAAGCTTGAAATCAAGTTGCAAGGTTTCCGGGAGGAAAATGATAAATTATTGAAAAGGTTGCAAAAAAGTGAAGAGGAGATGGTAGAAAAGAACAATGAGCTCTCTGAGCTAAGAGAGAGCCTAGCATTAGGAAATTCAAGCTTTAGTGAGAAATTAGAGGAAAGCAAATCAGAGAGCACAAACAGTCTTAAAGAGAAAATTGAGATTTTGATGCATTCTAATGCAGAATTAGAAAAAAAGAATGGTGAGCTGGAGGAAATCATAGAAAGTCTGCATAATGAGAAAAGCAGCAACTCAGCATCTTTGGAAGAAGTGAAACGAGACATCGACTCACATATAGCTTCTAACAAAGTACTTGAGCGGAAGTCAAAAGAGCTTGAACTTGCCAATAGAGAACTCGAGTTGCAGATATCTGAGTTAGAACAAGAGAATATACAATTATCAGAGCGTATATCTGGATTGGAGGCCCAATCAAGGTATTTAAAGGATGAGCAAGAGTCAAATCGTGCTGAATTAGAAGATTCTAGGTTTCTAATCCAAGAATTAAAAGAGAAGTTGGTGAGACAGAAAACTGAAATGGAGCAAGCTAAGTTTGAACACAGAGAAAAATTGCAACAGTCCAATGAAAAATTTGAACAAGCACAAGGGGAGATAGAGGCTTTGCGAAGGTCAAATTTAAAAGTACAATCCACAGTTGAGGGTTTGATTGAAGAGTGCAGCTCCCTCCAAAGTTTAAATGTGAATTTGAGGAAGCAAAAGGTGGAGCTACATGAGAATGTTACTCGGTTAGAGTTGCAACTTGAGGAATCACGGAAAAAGTGTGTAGAATTTTCTAGGAGAGCTGAGAACTTGGAGGGGAAGCTGTTGTCCTTGCAGATAGATGTTTCATCAAAGGAGCAATCAATGTTGTCTGAACTGGAGAGGTTATTTGAGGAGCACAAGGAGCAAGAGGAGAAGATAAGTCGGGCCCATCAAATGTTGAGTAAGCTCGAAGTAGAGAAAGCGGTTGAAGTTGAGAATCTACACAACCAGATTGAGGCCCTAACTGCACAAATTTCTTCAACTGATGATGAGCAAGAAAGAGTGCAGTTAGATACTGTTCAGGAGGTATCCCATCTTCGGTCGGACAAGGCTAAACTTGAATCGAGCCTAAATGCTGCCAATTTGCAAGTCAAGACATATGAGTTAGAGCTGGAAACTCTTAAGAGGGAGTCCAAAAGCAAGGTTCAAGGGCTAGTCGATCTGCTAGGTGCATCTAAACAAAGTGAAGCAATGTTAATGGCTGATATTGAGCACATGAGGAGTTTAGTGGAGACCACTCGATCTAATGAAGAAAACTTGAACAGAAAATCGAATGAACTAGAGGTGAGGTTGAAATCGTCAGATTATGAGAAAAAGCAAATTTTGGAAGAGATTTCAGACTTGAAATCCCAAGTCCAAAAGATAACCCAACTCCAGGAAGAGATTTTGCACCTGAAGGGCTTGAATGATGAGACCAAATTTGAGAAGGAAAAGCTTGAAGAGAAATTGAAGTTGATATGTGATCAGTGTGAAGAACTGAGGAGGGAGAAGGAGGTTCTTGCTGAAAAGGTGGGGTCCATGGAGAAGGCGTTGAATTCTGGGGAGGATGAAAGGAGGAATAAAACAGTATTAGAGGCAAAATTAGTGCGGCTGCAGAGTGATTTGTCCATTAAAGATGCAGCAAGTGCGGTTGAGGCTGAGTTGAGAAATGAGATTAATAGGATGAAAAGAAGTAACAAAGAATATCAGAGGAGGATTCAGAGTTTGGAGCAAGAGAAAGAGGAGCTTCTAAGGAGTCAATCTTGTGCCAAGGAAGAGGTATGTGGTCTTTGTTTCCTTGATTAATAGTTTATATTTACTACTTCAGAGGTTAACGTTGAGGGAGTAATATGACAAGCTTGGCGAAAAATATCTGAAGTAGTGCATCACTAAGATCTGGTGTACTTGACAAAAATCCCCCCTCCCCCACCCAAACACACACCAACACCTGTATAGGAATTTCTGTCTTGTGGGCTTGTGTACACTAAAACTTTTTTGCAGGATTATTAATTATATGTTTTCAGGACTGTTTTTTTTTTCCTGGGCTGAACACCAAATTTTTTATTTAAAATTTTTGTGAGTTCAGCCTCAAGTTTTAAATTAAGAACGGATATGGAAATTTACTTGTTAAGTAATTCGTCAAAATGGCATGATCTCTATTGGACAGTTCCTATTCAACACAATGTAGACAGTGTTTTGTTGTTATTCTGCAAGGAATTGTGGCTGGGGTTGTCTTGATTTGTTCTTTCAATTTTGTAGGAAAACAATAAGCCAACTCAAGAACAAGGAGATGTGCATAGAGCAAGGTAATATTCTTCATTTTATGATACATGGAAGAAAGAAAAAATTGCTGAAATTACTGGTTTAATACTATAACGAATTGTCCATCAATACATGGAAGTCAAATTGTTAGTCAATATGCGTGTAGGGAATAAATGGTTCACCAGGCAGTCTGTCCATAAATAAATTGCTAAGTACCAGGAAACCCCTAAGGATTCAGTTTTGGAAACAAAGAATAACAAGTAGGTGAAGGGTTTAAGAATTTGATCCTTTTTGAAGCTGCAAAATTTAGCTATACACTAGGATGGGACTCAAATCCTCTGTTGTTTATGACAGTAGAGCTCTACAGCCCTTACAATTTTATTTATATTTAAAAATTTTAAAATTCAAATACTGAATCCAAACCGTTGATCTTGTTCAATTTTATAAGCGATGCGTTTTCATATAAATTTTATAAAATTTGGAGTTGATTTAATACTTGATTAAGTGACCAAATTATGAACGTATTATTAGAATTAATCAGTGATAGTTAACCAGATTCGTTCATTTGTTGACCACTTGATCTAGTATCAAATCAACTCCAAAATTTATAAAATTTATATGAAAACACATCGCTAGTAAAATTGAACAAGATCAACGGTTTGGATTCAGCATTTGAATTTTAAAATTTTTGAATATTAATACAATTTTGAGGGTTGTAGAACTCTACTGTCGTTTAACGACGGTAGAGGATTTGAGCATCCTTTTTAAGTAGTTGCTCCTACACAATCTGCGAGATTCAGAGTGGCCAACAACATTGTATTTTATATTAATTTAAGAGACATTATTATATATATATTAATCTAAGAAAGTTTTGAATATTATGGCCAATATACTTGTATAAAAAAATATCTATTTTATTATTATTATTATTATTATTTGGAAATTAGTAGGGGAGTGCTCTACCACTTTTCTTATCAAGAATAGCATGAAAAAAAAATTCGTCTGTTAACTCATGACATTAGTGTTTTTGCATAATAGTATACCAATTCTTGTCATGTTTGCTTCAAGGTCTATAAATTTTCTAGAACTTGCGAAAAGACAAATGACTATTTGTTTATTGGGAATAAAAATATTTTGTTTGGCTAAATTTCAGTTAGTTTGGCCTGTCTTAGAATATAACATAAAACTCAAAAGTGAAAAAAAAATTCTGCATCATGCCAAAACATGAGGTATTTTTAAATAAGCAAAGGAATATATCATGTTTTATTTAAAACTACAATTGACACAAAACTCTTGCTGTCAGCAGAACCATCTTATTGAATTCATATGAAATGCTTAAGGGCATTTTAATCATTTCCAATAGGCTCAATCTTTCTTGTAATAATTGTCCTTAATAAAAATATAACAATAATATTGAACGGGAATTCAAATTTGAAAATTATTGTGAAAATCCCATTCCCAAAATATAAAAAAAAAAACGAACTTAAAACGAAGAATTCTAGGAGTTAAGCTAGTCATGTGCAATCCGCTCATGCATTCCTTTTTCATTGGTCCACAGTGAAGGTAAAATAGCAGCATTAGAAGCAGAGCTGAAAGAAATGAAAGAAAGATATTCCAACATTAGCCTTCAGTATGCTCAGGTGGAGGCTGAACGTGAGGAACTAGTTCAGAAGCTCAAATCTACAAAAACAACTCCGAAAAGGTGGTTTTCTTAGCAATGTTTGTAGATGCCTCAGGTTCAGTTCATTTGAATTTATCTATTGTAATCTATGTTTGGTTGGGTTGAGGTGTATAGATTTTAGGTCAATCCTAGGCATGTAACTTCTCACAAGTTTGTACTGTCTGACAAATGCATCATTTATAGTCGGAAATTGCTCAAATATCTCAATTGATAAATATACTTGAATTTTTTTTTTTTTTTTTGTCATAACATTTCATTTTTGGCTGGAGGGAGAGGGAAGGATGCAAATCCTTGTGTCATCATGTATTGCTGGTCTATGATTATTATTTGTTAATTAGTGTGTAAATTGACATATAATCAGCATTGCTTGATGAATTTTTAATGTAAGGGCATGGAACAATGTTGATATTAGGAGATTTGAGAATGAATATATCTTACTTTCTTATTGCAATGTCTATTATAGCTTTGGCTGCGAACTGCCTACCAAAGGCTATATTATTTTCTGATCAATTGTAATTGTAAAAGCAAAAAGGGTTCAATAAGTTTGAAAATTTGATTATTTGGGCTACTTCTGAGAATATTATGTCCCTAGCAGTTTTCTAATCACATATTGCAATGCTATCCCGGTGCTTAATATTTAGCCGGGGAAGAGTTAGTCCAACTGCTTTGACTAATTAGTTTTTGAAATCGTTTGGGATGAGGGAGATAACTTATACTATAAAAAAACACATGTTCTGGTGAGTTCCGTTACAAGGAAACTGAGTTCCCATTTAACAAAATCCTATTAAATAAATAATTTGGTCAGTTTTGTTAAAGTAACCTTAGTTTATGTTATTAATAACATAGCTCAGCTTTGTTTCCCTAGCTCAGCAACCTGTTTTGTTACAATGGAACTTGGATTTTATTATTAATGAAAAGGTGTAATGTTCTGAAGATCCCTGGTTGGAGAATTTTGTTATAACGGACGGGACAATTAAACTCGAGCTGCTGCATTTTACATGTTGATTTATGTACATGTTTGTATATTGAAGTTTTTTTTTTTTAGTCTGTTGGACATCATACGGTTCATACCTCTCCAGCATCAACGCTTTAATAGTTTGAACTGACTGAAAATACCACAAAATAAAAAAGTTTGACCGACTGAAATCTAGCCCAAAGATTCACGGGCCTCTTTGGGCCCACATATTACTCCGAATTATATTACGACTAGATTTGGAAAATTGATTAATGCCATCGCACTCTGTGCCATCGCTGCCGGCGTTCGTTGAGCAGCGCTCTATCCCCTCTACTCACCCAGTGTGCATTTTTTGTTCATTTCGTTATTATAAGTGTTCACTTTATTAGATACAAATGTTCATTTTGTAGTAGAATTGTTCACTGTTTTATAAGTATTCGCTATGTTTTTCTATGTTCATTTTGGTTTTTTTTTTTTTTGCTAAAAATTTCAGTTGGGTCAATACAAATGTTCAGTTTAATAAGTACAAATGTTCTGTTATTAAAATATAAATGTTCAGTTAGTAGCAACAGGAAATATAACTATTATAAGAAAAAAAAACCAAGCGAAGGGGTCATGAATCGATCCGGTTCAAATTAAATTTTTTCCGACTCTACCCCTGCCTCCTAGCGCACCTCTTGACCCATGCGCGACTTGATTCTGGTGCGACTCTGACGCATTTAACTGAACACTTCTTATTATTAAACTGAACATTTGTAACATACAGCAGCGATGGCAACGATGGTTTATTTAGCGATGGCAGTTATAATAGCTGATAAATTTGGGAAAAATTGCTTCCTACCATCTACATCTACAGATTTGTCATCCGTACCATCCAACTCTCTCTACTCCCTTCCCTCATCCAACCCAGGGCTCACTCCCCTCTATCACATCCAGTGCTCTCTCCTCCTCACCCAACGCTCCTTCTCCTTCCTCTCACCTAGCACTTTCTTTCCCTTCCTCTCACCACACTCACTTCCATCTCCTACCTTTTGTTCCTTATTTACTACGATCTCTCTCCTCAATTAACGAATCTCTCTCACCCTCCCTCTCTCCTTTGATGCTCTTCCCTTTTCTTTCACTAATTTACGATCTCTTCTCCTCAATCTGGTCCTCCTTTTCAAAGTATTAGTTCAACATTTTTTTACTTTTTTGTTAATTTTATTTATTTAGATTGTTTTATGCTTTTGTTCAATTTGTTTAGTTTTTTTGTTCAACTTATTTTTATTAAATTTTATTATTGTAATATATGTTCATCTTATTTATTGTTTTGGTTCAACTTGTTTTTATATTTGTTTATCTTGTTTGGTGTTTTCTTTAAATTATTTATTGTATATGTTCATTTATTTATTTTATTTGTTCAATTTATTTGTTGTATCTGCTTATATTGTTTGTTATATTTTCATTCAATTTATTTATTATTTATTTGCTCAATTTATCTTTTATTTTTACTTGAATTATTTACTGTATTTGTTCGCTCTATTTATTATATTTTTTCAGCTTGTTCAGTATATACGTTCAACTAATTTGTTATATTTTGTTCACCTTATTTGTTATATGTGTTTACATGATTTATCGTATATGTTCAACTTATTTTTTTGTATTATATTTGTCCGCTTTATTTATTTTACATGTTCACTTTGTTGAATATTTTTGTAAGTTTGATGGAGAGAGCTTTTCTGAGAGGCCAGAGGTAAGATAAAATGAGATGGAGGTGAGGGAATGGAAGAGAAAGGATAGGATGAGAGAAAAAAATAGAAGGGTAGGCAAAGGTTGAGGGAGCGATGAGTGGGAGGGTGAGGGAAAGGAGACCAGAGGATGTCATGGGGAGGGAAGGGGAGGAAGCAGAGACCTAAGAGAAGGACATACTTTTCATTTTAGGCGCTGGATGGCATGGATGTTATTTTGTTGAATGACGAATATCATTCTCGAAATCTGCGTCCACTATACGAGGAAAGATAACCTCCTTTTGGTTGAATACAATTAAAATCCTTGGAGAGTCCTCAACTAAGACCTCTATGACGATTTTGGTGCTAATTTGTTCCATCCTTTGTTCTTAATTTTTTAGCTTAGCTTTGGATTCTGATGTTTGCACTACTGAAAAATTCTATATCATAAGTTTTCTGACGTGGTTTTATACTATTCTTACTGTGTAAGCTATACATGACCACGCACAGTTACTTGTAGTATCAGGCGATAGTTTTGGCTTATTTGTTAGAACCTTTTTATTGAACCAAAATAAAATATTTTTATGCCTTAGAAGCTTTACATGAATTCTTTTAATGCTGATGTGTAGCACCTTAATGGAACATACCTTCTTTTAAGACGTTCACGCACTTTAAATTGCCTGCGAGCTAGAAAGTAGCAACAGCCGATGGTTCATTAATTCATTTTATTATTCTCTCTGGTCAATGAAAGATTTTGGTAGTCTTTCAAAAAAAAAATGAAAGATTTTGGTACTTCACTTTTTATTGCGCAACAGAAAAGCATAACTGAGTTTGAAACATGTACTAGCATTTATTGTCTGGCGTTTTAAGTGAAAAGCTAGTCTCCAGTCCCCAAAACTAACAGAGAATGTTGACTAGCTAGTGGGCGGTTGATGTGTCATGTGGGCCAGAAATATTTATTAAGTTCTGCTTTCTAATAATGATTATAGCATTGCTGGTGGCCTAAAAATCTGATTAATTGTCTACTTTGACTAAGAGATTCAATTAGAAACGAGAATAGGGATGCTGTCACCTAAAAAACACTTTTCATTTGCTAAAATTAAAACCGAGCTACCCATGGCTATTGCATGTATTTTCTTTTCCTCATTCAATAAAAAAATTCCCCACGCCCGTTTGGTCTAAGAGTCGCCTAAGGGCTTTAATCCCGTTATTTTATTTACGATACCCGGATCAAATTGAAAATATGTCGCCTAAGGGCTTTAATAAAAAAAATTTTCAAAATATGTTAGGGTTTCGGTATTGCAACTTTGGGTACATTAAATATCATAATTTTATTTGTGTGGCATCAAATTGTTACTTAAGGTACCACCAAATATATAAAAAAAAAGTTATTAGTTTTTTCAAATTTAAAATTTAATATCGAATCAAAACCGTTGATTTTGTTTAATTTAACGAGAGATCAATTATTGTATAATTTTTATAAATTTTAGAGTTTAATAGATATGTCAGAAAATAAACATATATATTAGAATTAATCTATCATAGTTAACAAAATTCGTTCAATTGATCAGGTAAATGAACTTCAAAATTTATAAAATTACTATGGTAATGGATCGCCAAGTCAACTGAACAAGATCTGTGATTTCAATTCAATGTTTGAATTTTAAATTTAAAAAAAATAATAAAAAATAATGTCATGACATTTGGCAGTACCGAAATTGGGTCACCCAAACCTTTCTCATATTTGATAAGAAAATTTTGTATAAGATGTTCATAAAAACTAATTTAAACCATCTAACCAAAATAAAACTATTAGAAACAACTATAAGGTGGATTTAAGTTCAAGCTATAGAGATCAACTTTTTAATTTTTTTTTTTTACCTCAAACAAACACGCGCGCCTTCCTTGATCGGTTTGTAGGAGCGCTTTTTTCTAATATATAGCCCCTGCTAAAAAGAAACTAGCTAATTATAAAAACGACACTCCGTATTTTTAACAGCTGGTTTTAAAAACTGTTGTTAATTGGGTGATCTTAAAAACCCTTTTCTGTTGTAGTGAGAATATTTGATCTGATCTATGGGTGTGTTTGGATCGCTTAATTAAGAATAAAATTATTAAATTAGAATTAGTTATTCGGAGTAAAAAATATAATTACTAAATTATAAAGAATAATTTTTTTGGGTTTAGAGTGCTATTTTTAAAAGGAAATTGATTAACTCCATCGATGGTTTTACCATCGTGCGCCATCGCTGAGGCGCTCCCCTCAACCAGCGTTCAATGGTCCCTCACCCAGCGCACTTTATTTCGTACCTAAATGTTCGGTTGGATAAGTACAAATGTTCCGTTATTTGAATATAAATGTTCAGTTAGTTGCAATAAAAAAAATATATAAATGTTATAAGCAAAAAATGTTCATTTTATTAAGTATAAATGTTTAGTTTAGTAAGTACAAATGTTCAGTTGGGTAACTACAAATGTTCTGTTAATTGAGTATAACTGTTCAGTTAGTTGCAATAAAAAATATAAATGTTATAAGCAAAAATGTTCATTTGGATAAGTATAAATGTTTAGTTTAGTGAAAACAAATGTTCAGTTTAGTAAGTACAAATGTTCATGTTATTACATATAAAAGTTCAGTTTATTAAGTATTACTATTCCATTTTTTAAATAGGTGCAATGGCAAGCGAAGGGGTCACGAACCAGACAAAAAACACATGAAAAATTAGAAGGGGTCATGAACCGGTCCGGTTCAAATGAATTTTTTTTTCTGACTCTGCCCCTGGCGCGCCTCTCTCCAAGACTGACGCACGATTCTATATAATAAAACCATTAGTTGACTCATTTAACTGAACACTTTTGATTATTAAACTGAACACATTTTGATATTAAACTGAACATTTGTAACAAATACCTGCTAGTCACGCAATACTCACGCGTGCGCGCCCTCTGTTCAGCGATGACACACGATGATTTTTTTAGCGATGGCACTTATCATTTTTGTTTTAAAAAGATCCAGCATCTAAAATAAAAATTTTATTTCTAGTGTATTTGGATTATCTTTTTTAATGCGGATTAAGAAGTTGCTGAAACTACTTTTTAATCAGGATTAAAAAGATAATCCAAATACATTAGGGATAAAAAAAATTTAATTTGGATGTTGGACCACATAAAAGTACCATTCTAAATCTTTAAAAAGCTTATTCTCGATCATTTAATTTAGAATTATATATTTTTTATCCGAGTAATTAATTCTAATTTTATTCTTAAGCAATCCAAACGCATCTTATAAAAATTTATTTCAATTATCCGATTTTACAAAACAAAAGGGAAAAAATTAATTTGATTAGACCCGCCGGATATTAACAGACAATAGATAAAATCACTCAACATCTAGCCATCACAATTCACAAGACAGTAGATTTAAAGTCTTATTCTTGTTACTCCACGTACATGCAATGTGGTACATTTCTTGCAAGTCATACCTACATTCCCATCCCTACCATAACCATATCAGATTCGTCTATTCGTTTTGGTGACCGAAACTGAAGCTAATACTACTGTACCAAATTCCGGTCAATACTAGTTTTTTGAGGAAACAGTCAATACGAGTTAGTTTCATCTTTTTGTTTCAGAGTCTCAATAATATAGAGAGTTAGGGTCGAAGTAGTATTTTCAGATGATCATACCTCAAATAAATAATTAAAAAAATTAAGACTCAAACCATTTAGAGATTTTTTTAGACGATTTTCAGCTAATTTCTGATAGATGCATATTCATACATCTCCATGTTTTTATATAATTGGATTTAGATTATATAGTAATTTAAAATATCAAATTTTGTGTAGTGTTAGATATGCATTGGAGTGTGAATAATGGTTTCGAGCAAGATAGGATTTGTATATGCGCAAAGGTTGTTAAAAAGGATACTATAAAACAAATTTTGTCATTAATAAAAATATTATCATACATTGGTTTGATATTTTTTTCCCAATACATGTATATGTGAAGGAATAACTTAAGAAATTAAGAAATACATGATGTATTTCTCTCAAAATACAGTAAATTATAGAGTGAAAATAAATTTGTTTTGACCTATTTCAAGTTTCGGCCGAAATGGAAGATCTTTGTACCACAACCAATTTAGGCCCAGCAAAATGAAAGATGAGGACGGATATAGATAGATCATAGAATTAATAGATCAGGGCAGATCAGCTGTTCCCAAATAGATAATTCTTGTGGGACCCACGGTGGCCTAGAAAGTCCAATATGTACACACAACACAGTCACCAAGATCTAATAGCTAGGATGCAATGCAAGGGAATTAAACAGGGAACCAATGGGGATGAAAAAAGAAACAAAGCAAATCAATCATCTACAGATAATTCACAGGGTTTGGCTCCTAGGGACTTGGAACTTTGCTATTATCGTAAATATTGATGTGTAGCGAGGGGGCCAGCCGGCCAGATTGTGCATGCATCAAGCGAAAATCTATATAGTCTCCTCTTTCTCGATCACTAGCTAGCTAGTAACATGAGCCCAAAAATAAATAGTTTGGATCACACTTTAAAAAAGTTTAAAGAGTTTTACAAAAAGATAAACATAAATGCAAAACTTAATATATGCGTATTTTTCATGCATGTTCATTTATTTAATATTCAGTGTATACAAAAAACCTTAAGAAAAATTATTATTACAAATATTAAAAATTTTGGATGCACGTTGACTGAATTAGTTCCTTAAATAATATGCATCCGGATTTATAATTCGAATATGACATGTTCTTGTCGACGAATATCTATCGTAAATTCGTAACGGATAAAGTCGTCTAACTTGTTTATAAATTTACTTTCAATATGATTTAGTATGTATGGCAAAATTTATCCTTCTGTTTGAGAAAGTTTATCCTAGCTATTATTTCTCAATTATTTTTAAAAAGGTTGCTCCTTAAACTTTCATTCTTACCAACTTAGTAAACTTTCAAAAGTAATCAGATTCTTTGGGTAGGCATAAATAAAATGATGTACATCACATATAATAGTTTCATTTTATTACTTAAATATATTTTTACTTTAATAAACAAAAAAGTAGAAACATGATTTAACCATATAATTGTAAAAGTGTTAATTTATTCTCCTCCCAATTTCCATGTATAAGAATTATTTAATATATCTTATTCTACAATTTGAATTTAAATTAGTTTGTAGCTATTAGTATTCTCAACTTGAATCAGTTTTTAATGGATCTTAAGTTTGTAGCCCTTTCTTTCTTCAAAATAAAAATTGTAAGCCTTTCGAAATGGGAGGAAGTAAAAAAAAAAATCACTTTGCACGCCGAAATTACCTAGATAATTTTTAAGTTTTATTAGTTTTTGGAATTCAATTTTATATATGAAAATTTTTAGTCGCAAAAAATGAATCAGGCCGAACAAAAAATAAGGATATTGCTAGCTAGATATATATATCTTCAATGACAAAATCATCCGAATAATGGAAACTTGGAAACTTGGGAGTTTGGAGGACTATCATGGTCTCCTCTTGTTTTTCTTAGAAGCAAATTATTTTCGGTTGCCACCAATTAACGGTATTTCAATATATTTGTCATTTTGGACCAAATGTTATCACTGTCTGCAATAGTTTTTATTTGGAACAACTCTTTGGTGCGTCGCAGTCTGGGACACAAAATGGTGGAATTGATCATCGCATTAATTAAAGAACATAAAATGTACCTAGAACTTTGGATCCTAAATAAATCCTTTTCAAAGCAAAGAAGACAAGTGCCTCAATCCTCTCTCAAGGGATAACTTAGCTGCATTTAAAGCCAAGACCCACATGACGTGCTTCTCTCCTCAAAAGAGAGAAGACGACGCTTGTCACTGTTCACCATATAAGTTACATTTACAAAACAACAAGCAAGTTTTGTTCGACTCCTCTAGGCTTAAGCTTCTAATAGAATATTTTATATCAAATAATGGCCATACCATTTGATACTCGTGCCCCTGCTAACGAAGCTAAAATCGAAACATTTCAAGAATTAGGTGATGATATATATATATATATATATATAGAGTTTTGCTATGGTGAGTCGCGACTCACCAAAGGGTCGGTGAGTCGCGCTCAAAACTCCTAAATCTAGTTCAAAATGACCGATCCAAACCGTCTAATACGATCTCCCTATTGAAATCTCCATGCAGACCAAATTTTACATTTTTTCTAAATTTTTAAGTATTTTTTTGAAATTTTAGAAAATCGTTAATCTAATTAGTTCTGAACCATTAAAAAACAGCAGTTTTTAAAAATTCGAAGAAAATACTTACAAATTTCAAAAAAATATAAAATTTGGTTTGCATGGAGATTTCAATAGAGAGATCATATTGGACGGTTTGGATCGGTCATTTTGAACTAGATTTAGGAGTTTTGAGCGCGACTCACCGACCCTTTGGTGAGTTGCAACTCACCATAGCAAAACTCTATATATATATATATATATAGTCGATTTAATTATTTTTTTAGATTTTGTCTCTAAATTTCAGATGAGATGCGCATATAATTTAAAGGGAAGAAACAAAAAAGGAGATAAAGTACAGCCGGTGGAAAAAAATATAATATAAAAAAAATTTATTTGGCGGTTTTTTAAGTGGATTTTTTTTTATATTTATAACACTGGGACAAAGCACATCATTATATGATATATAGCTCGAACTTTGAAGCTGTTATATGCTGCGGAGTTTGTCTGTGTGTTGATGACATTTACGTATGAAAAAAGAGTATTTATGCTAGCTATCAAAATCTCTTAACTCTGCCTCTTACAGACTTACAGTTCTATTAAAATTTATAAATATATATGAATAATAGGAACTCGTGTATTTTGACAAAAGGGAAGAAAATGCACACATGCATGCCCCACGGACCTGTGCTTTTGCCCATACCCTCCGTGCCTGTTTTTGCACCCATGCTCACAGTCCACATCCATGCGTGGCATCAGGCTATCTACTGGGTAGGATGCTCATACTACACTGTCATTTATGCCGATAATGTATAGATGTTTATAATTTTGATTATTTATGGTATATATAGCAGCAAAGAAAGAATAATTTTAATTGAAAATAGAGAAATAGAGATATTTCATAATAGACTACAAACGGAAAAGGACGGAGCTTTGAGGGGAAACGAAAGTTAGGATATAGTACCTTAAAGGAAAAAATTAAAAGGAATGTTAAGTAAGGGGGCTCTAGAAGACTATAACTTCTTCTGCTTGAAAAAAGAGAGGATTGAAGATAATAAAAGGAATGTTAAATATATCTAGAAGTTAGCAAGCGCGTGGAGTCTTCATCATCGATCATAGGTGCCATTTATATATATACAGCATGAGAATCATATTTACATACAATCTTTGTTATCTCTTATTGAAATGAAAGCTATTACTGCTAAATAAGAATATGTAATTTTCTTTTGTGATTGTTTTTGGATGGATCTATTTCAGTAAATGCAAATTTCACACATGCAGTTAATATTGTTGGTTGATAGTAGCGATAAGCAAGCTATATGAAACTATATCATTGCAATAAGTAATAGCTGTGGGATATCAGAAGTGACACAAGTTACAACATATTTAAGTTTTCTTCATTGAAGTTTTTTTTCCTTTAGATAATGGAAGCTCGAGTTAGTCATGCATATATGCAACTATGCAAGATCTCTCGACTCTGTTAAAAGCACTGTCTATAATAATATTCCAGCCAAATTGGCTGAGAAGTATATGCACTAAGTTTTGCACAGCCAAAATTAGTCAGTTCCTGTTTGGCATGCCGATCCGTAAGTGAGAGATCGATGAGGCACATGCACCAGGAACCTAGAACACATATACTGGCACCTAGTCTATATGTAAAAGATGTATTTGTATACTGTAGTTGTATGGGCTCACATTTTGGGATCTTGATGAGGCTTGAGTGGAATGGATAAATATCCTCTGCAGTACTGGTACTGCGCTGTAGTGGTTCTCTAAAACCGTCTGATCGAATCTCGACGGTTAAGATTTACAGACCGTACAGATCCAATAATATTAATCACGGAGCATCCATTATTAATCAGACAGTTCGTATGAACCACTGCACTACTGCAGAGGATATGGTTCCGAGTGGACATGGGGCGTGTAACTAGAGTTCCCATCACATCTTGTATATACCTGCTCTTAGCTTATTATTTTTTTAATGCAAGTTGGGACATATGAACACTGTTTCACTCATCTTAGCCATCTTAGCAAAGAAAGATACAAACAGAGTTAGCCTTATCGCCATTTGCATGGCACATGAAAACGTACGAAGCGAGAGGTCAATGGGAGATTTACAGAAAGATTTCATGTAAAGTGAATTGTACTTAGATTATTCGTTCTGGCTACGCTTGCATAGGAACATAACAGTCTTCTCCTTTTATCTCTATTATATATTAATATGGCTTTTCAATTATTAACTAATTTTGGAGAAAGAAAAAAAAGTGTAACTTTAATTTCCGAATAATATTTTCAATATGATGCATGCATCTCATGAAGAAAGTTTACAATAAGAAAAAGAAATGTACCCGGTAACAAGAAATATATAATTAATTTGACTTTGACACAAAAATATTTATTATAAACGGTATATATGTCGAGATATATATAAAACGAGCTATGAAGAAAAGAAAACAAGGACATAAATATATTATGATAATTTTCAAGAAGAATTTATAGAATTCAAGTTCTGTTTATTGATTTCTTCAACTCATTTTATTTATTTGATTAATTGCACAAATAACTTTTTACTAGTATTTCCCGTATACTTTTTTTTTTATTGGAGGTTAATTGGTAATTTTTTTGAAGGTTTATTTCCCGTATACTTCAATAATAATTTTTTTCTATCGTGAGTCCCTACCCAGCCGAATTCATTTTTTTGGATTGTGGATATTTTAGTTCAGGTAGGATGCAATCCATGCATGTTTTGGAAACCAGACCGGACCGGCCGGTTGAACAGCAAAATGGATCCCCGTCCGTTTTCGGTTTAACTGGAAAAAATCCGGTTTGATCACAGTTAAATCGGAAAACTTGTCGACCCAACAGTCTTTCCGGTTCAATAGCCGGTCCGGTTTTCAAAACATCGGATGCTTTGTTAATTTCTCCTTTTCTTCAAAATTGAGATGTGTTATTATTTGTGTTTCATAATAAACTCCTCATTGAATGGATATTGATGGTGGTATCGCGGTTGTTGCAATTAATTGTTTCGATAATATTCCGTATTAACTGATCATGACATTGCCTTGGCTTTATCACGGTAGGTAGAATGCTTAGTCCATTTCTTGAGGAACTTAAGTGTACTATCGTTAAAGGCCTCAGCCAGAAAATTCCTGAACATTTTTATTTTTGGGCAAGATGAACGTGTATTGCTTTTTCGCCATTTTGGGGGAAAGAAATGCACTTAGGGGCGTTTGCATCATATAAGAATAAAAATAGAATTAGTTATTCGGAGTAAAAAATATTAATCCTAAACGATCAAGAATAAGATTTTTGATGGTCTAGAGAGTTATTTCTAAGTGGTCCAAATTTGAGAATAATTTTTCATACCTAATGTGCTTGGTTCATATTCTTAATCCAGATTAAGAAGTTGTTGGAACCATATTTTAATTCCAATTAAGAAGATGATCCAAACACATTTAGGAATAAAAAATTTATTCCATAGTTTGGGTCGCTTAAAAAATAATTCTCTAGATCCCAAAAACCTTATTCTTGATTGTCTTTTATTCTTAATGATCCAAATTAACGCCCAGTTATATATAGTAAGGGAGCGGTAAATATGTTGCACATGTACATGCAGACATTTGGATTATTTTCTTTCTCTCTCAATCTTATGGGTTATTATTTGTTAGAGGAGCTACAATAGTTCCAGCCTCCAGGCATGTCGAATGGTTTTGCTGGATCTGATTCATGTTTATTAGTAAATTGGTCGGTTGTAGTCATGCAATATAACGGAACATGTAATATAAATCATTTAGGCATATTACGGGCTTTCACCAGTGCACTTTTTCTTTAAAAAAAATGTTTTTTATGAATATTTTACGGATATAACTATAATAGACATATATTTATTTTGTTGATGTACATTTGTTTATTGATAAATATATATACTTATGGTACTTATTCAAACTTGTCTATTTGATCATTTAAAATATAAATGTTAATATATAGTTATCATGTATGTTTTACTGAGTCAAAATACGTTTCGACTGCCGTCAAATAATTACCTGGATTCTACATGTATTTTCTAATCTAAAAAATTTACATTTTATTGTAATGCTGATTTGATTTTCTTGATCTAAGTTGACAAATTTGAAAAAAAAAAAAAAAAAAGATTGAAAGTGTTTAGATCAATGCATGCAGACCATACAGGTAAATATTATATTTCTAAAATTATTTCATTACTATTATCTTTTTCTGCACTATATGTAAAGAAGTTTCATTTTGTTTTTTTTCATAGAGCTCTTTAAGAAATTATTTTTTCTATGATGGCCACTTGATCACCCTTTTCTTTTTTCAAAGTTTGTATACGAGATTTTATCAAGGTTTTAAAATGTGATTTATGCGGTTTGACGGTTGGATGGTGATTTAGCGTTTATCGGTGATAAAACGATAAAAAAACGTTTTATGCGATGATAAAACGGATAAAACGGTAGTGCGTTATAAACCAAAACTAAGATAAAATTACGATAAAACGGAAAAAACGGAGTTTTTTAAAAGCTTGGATTTTATTATTGTTTAAATAATTAGTAAAATGTACCACAAAACGCGGTGAACCATCAACAACCCGAGATTCGGGTTTTGGGAGATAGCTACGATGCAATAATACTATTTTTGGAGTTTAGGGGTGAGCATTTTTCAGGGAAGTGAAGGGTCATAAGGGAACATGGCGCATGCATCTCTCTACCCCTTCAAATCCAACGTGTACATATAAGAAGGCAGGTAATAATATGCCTAAATTTTTGTTTCTTTATCGGAGCAGTAAAACTCACGGGGCCAAAAACGGTAGTGAAAATAATATATTGCGTTTTCACAACCCATGTACTGAAGATAACTTTTCTATGTATGTGTTTTTAAAATATCAAAACTGTATATATATATATATATTTTGTTCTCTGAAAATTTAAGCATTATATTAATCAACCAAAATGAATCTCACATTTATCGAATATTTCTCTTCTATTTAAATTAGCTCCACATCTATAACTACCCTTTGATGAGAACGAAACTAAGTTGTTGGAAACAATTTAGGAAGAAATTTTTTGGCTATGGTTGCTCAAGATTAAAATTTTATATAAGAAAGGTGATAACATTATCTTCCAATCATCGGCCTTCTTATACAATACGTAAGTATGTCTTTAACTAGCTAGTTTGTTACCGGCCGGTGATAAATGCTATTATGTTTCAATAAAATAAGGAGCTCCGCTCTTTCTCAAAAGAGAAAAAGGAGAGGAGGTACATCAATATGTAATAATTTAATTATTATGAGTTGTAACTCGAGTAATTTATGGACTTTCAAACATAATGTTGTTATAGGTCCGAAACGTGATTGATGAATCTTTGTGAAAAAAAAATAAAATTTAGAGATTAATTAAACTTTATCTTTGTTTTAATTAATATAATTTGATGTTTTAGAAAAAAATACAGACAACTTCCTTAAGTAAATTATAATTACAAGTTTATTTAATTGATACCTTGACAGCAATATATGTTTAGAAATGCAACTTTTATTCTCATTTTTCTGTTTTAGTTTTAATCCTCTGTTCTGCTACGGGGGAAAAAATGTAAAACTCTCCACTTATTTATCTTGCAGAAAAATGGTCTTAACCATTTCATCTCCAATTTTTTCTTTTAAATTACGTCTCCAAATTATGAAAGTAACAAAGCATTACAACAGATAATATAATTTGGAGATGGAATAATTTAAAAAAAAATTGGAGATGAAATGATTAAGATCATTTTCTGCAAGACAAATAAGTGGAGAGTTTTACATTTTTTTCCCCGTAGCAGAACATAGCATTAGAACTAAAAAATGAAAAATGTGAATAAAAGTTGCATTTATATATATATATTGTTGTCAAGGCATCAATATATCGCGCGCCTCGTAATTTATTGACCAAATAATCTCAATTAAAATAAGCTCGTAATATAATTTACTTGAAGGGAGTTGCCTGTATTCTTCTAAAACAGTCTTTTTTTTTTTCCTGCAAGATAAATAATTGGAGATGAAAGTAATAGAAGTCTAGAACGAATTATATGCGAGGAATTGCTTACCATTATTCCTTCCTCAGCGTCATCCCCATCATCCTCTGGTGACGAAATTTATTTTTTCCATTTTTGAAATAAACAACAGTATCCTCATCTTCCCTTTCTATTTATATTTGTAATCCTCATCTAGTACCTCCCATGCAGTGCTTACTCACCCCTTCAGTGCTATTTCTCATGAAAAAAAAGAGAAAGTGACTAGTGTCAAATATATAGGACACATACACTTGTCCAACATGATAAAATTTTAATTTTTAAGATTAGAATGGCCGATCCAAACTGCTCAAATTGTTCTATATTATAAAATCTCCATGGAGACCAGATTTTATATTTTTTTCAATTTTTTTTACTATTTTTTTGAAATTTTTTAATATGCTCAATCTAAAAAGTTATGAACCCTCCAATTTTGAAAATTCGAAAAAAATAGTTAGAATATTTGAAAAAATATATATATAATTTGATTATCAAGGATATTTTAATATAGAGATCATATTGAGCGGTTTTGATCGGCCATTTGAAACTTTAATTGTCGACTTTTGGATCGTGTTTGACGTCCTATATGTTTGATTGTAGCATTATTCAAAGAAAATATTATTTGTTCCGAATAAAATATTTGATATGAGAAAAAAACTAATTGCCCTAATTCTGTAACATAACTATTTTAATTCTATAAGTTAATTGTTTTAGTTTTGTTCTGGAAAACATGTTCACCAGTGAAAAAAATTAATTGTCCTAAAAAATAACCAATTGTCCTAGTTCTATAACATTATTATCATAGTTTTTTAACAGAACTGTCCTAGTTCTGTTAGCTAATTGTCTTGGTTTTGTTCTGAAAAAAAAAATGTTATGTCTAGAGAAAAAAATATTAATTGTCTTAGAAAAAAAAATTGTATGTAACATAATTGTTTGATTTTGTTCTGAAAAAAAATTTCACCCCGGAAAAAATCTGAAAAATATTATTTGTCATAGAAAAAAAAACTAATTTTTCTAAAAAATTTTACTAACTGTCATGAGAAAAAAAATTAATTGTCTTAAAAAAAATGTTACTTATTATGGAATAAATGAGGTGGGGAGAAAAATATAGGAAAGAAGAGAGGAGAGGAATATGCTTTGGATGAGGAACAAAAATAGAAAAATAGTTATTGTTTAATTAATTATATTTTGAAAATAAGAAAAGTAAAAATTCGTCATTTGGGGTGATGGGATGATCCTTATCACACCGTTATATGCGCACCAGTCGTCTCCTCTAGTTGCTGTGGACTGTGGTCCATACCATATCCTGTTTAAGCTCGACGTATCAAGATTGGATCACGAAACAGTCTTATGTTTAATGTTTTCAAGAGATTGATAATTTCTTCACTGTTAACGACTAACGGGGTATAACCGTATAGGGAATGTTTCCACGCCAAATTCGGCTCTCACTCCGGGATTCATAATTTCATCCCTATGATAAAAATATATTATTTTTTTATAATATAATTATATTTTACAAATTAAATTCAAAAATGTAAAAAAAAAGCATATACAGACATTTAGCAAGCTTTGTAGAATGACCATGTCACATAATTTTGTGATTTTTATTTTTATTAATTAATCGGGGCTGATAACCATCATTCCCAAGATTCATCATTCTCATCATCTCCTAACCAGTTAGGAACACATTTTTTTTTGTCCCTTATACCATCATCCCCTGGCAGCTAAACACTCATTTTTCTTTTTTAGAATGTGATTAATTAATCCAGCGCTCATCTAGGCGATGAGAAATCATCCTCTCATCCTCATCCCCTCTTTCCTTTTTTGGTCCCCTCTCCTATTCCATCTAGCGCTGACCTCATCCTCATTCCCTCCTCTGGATCACTGATCTCATGCTGACCCCCTCTCCAACTAAAACAATTAGCTTATCAACTAGAACAATTAGTTTGCCAACTAGAACATTTACTCATATTAACTAGAACAATTATTTATATTAACTAGAACAATTAGTTTTCGAACTAGAACAATTACTCATATTAACTAGAACAATTAGTTTTAGAACTAGAACATTTAATATATTAACTAAATTACTTATATTAATTAGAACAATTAGTATTGAGAACTAGAACTATTAGGGGGAGGGTCACTAATTTTCTAATTATTTTAGTTGATAAACTAACTGTTCTAGTTGGTAAGCTAACTATTCTAGTTGGCAATATCTGAATGCTGGAAATTTTTTCCACCTGAAAAAAAAAAACATCTCTGGAACGAGAATGCAGGTAATAAAGGAATGAAAATGCAAGGAAGGAAGGAGTGAAGTACACTGGATCAATTGCATTTCGAAAAAAGGAAAGAAGGGATGAGGATGATTATGTCATTTCCTGAATTTCTCAATTAACGAAGATGCTTTAGATAATTAATGAAGACTTGAGGGATGATGAGATGATAGAATCTATGACATGATGGAAAGCAATTCCGTTAATTAATTACAGTAAAAATTAGTTTTTAACAAATCTCATGTTACATCAAGTTTTATCATTTTTACATTACATGATATAAATATAGTAGCAATTTTCGACTTAGAATATTAAATTACTCTATACTACACAATGGCCCTAGCAGAACTTTGAGATTAATTGTATATAAAAAATAGATTTACTTAGACATAATCATGCTTTTCTTTTATTTCTTAGTCGTCTTTTACTTTTTGCTTTGTCTTTCTATTTTCTTTGGTTCTTGTCTCCTTTTTTTTTTTTTTTTTCTAAACTATTTGATTTAATGTCACCATACATCGATAGTCTACTAAATTCAAACAAAAATTTATAATTATCTGTGATAAATTAAAAATGATGTGAGGCAAAGATATAAAAAGAAGTATACATGCAATTTTTGTTTCTACTAAGCGAATTTTTATTGGTACACTGATTATTTTTTACCAAAAATAAACTGATATTTGTTTCTACTAAGCGAATTTCTATTTGTACACTAGATTTACTAGTATCTGTGGATTTACGTCCTTTTTTATTATTATTATATTTTTTTTCAACTTGTTGCTTTCCTTCTATTTTGCACTGAGTTTCTGGAAAAAGATAATTGTA
The DNA here is from genome assembly GCA_027562975.1 of Rhynchospora breviuscula. Lineage (NCBI taxonomy): Eukaryota > Viridiplantae > Streptophyta > Magnoliopsida > Poales > Cyperaceae > Rhynchospora > Rhynchospora breviuscula. The sequence continues at coordinate 30,190,946 of CM050400.1, read as the reverse complement.
TAATACCCAAAAAAAGATAATTGTATAATACCCATAATTACAAAGTAGAAAATTTTAATAACTTTTTTTGGGTTGAGGTGCTTTTGACCCAAAAAACCATGCTTCGCATCATACAAATTCATGACACATCCCCATTAACAAAGAGCGCCAATGCAGATCCATACTGGGATTATCATTTTTTCCTTAAATTTCTTTTGCTGAATTGCTTTGAGCATACTCGAAATTTCCCTTTCTGGCTTTTACGAACCTTTTATTTCGTCCTAAAAACTTTTCCCTGAGTCACAGGTCATCTGCTGAAAAAAGAAAACTCAAGAAACGGACAGGTCCACGTGGCAACCCCTAGTTTTCCCCTGGAATTACGACGTGGACCTACTCTCATTACAACAATTTACTAAATTAAACCCAGAATTGAGAAATGAGAATTGACCATGAAAACTAAAATCAAATAACTAATCCTCTATTCCTCTTCTCGCCACTCTCTCGCGCCTCGTGCTTCGTTTCATTCTCCCACCTCCTCCTTTCTTCTTCCCATACAATACAAACCTTGGGATCGGCGATACAAATACAATTACAACCCCTTCTCTCGCCTCTAAACTAGAAAATAACCTCATTTTTATATATATATATAACAAAACTATCAATTTCTTTCCTCTCCTCTCCTTTGCGCTATAAATAACTCCGACCCGCCTCTTCCCTCCAATTCTAAACAAGTCCCAAATAGAGAAAACGAATTAATACTATTGTAACAATGCGATAACTTTAACCTCAATGGCGTGTCTTCGTTTGAAGCAAGAAGCGGCATGCCACCGCCTAAGCGGATGTATTAGCACCTCCGGCGACGACGATCGCCGGAGGTGGAGGTCGAACCTCGGCGGAGACGATGCACCCGAGACTTCAGAGACCGTCAGGCGTCACTCCCGTGTGTTGAGTCGATGGATAGCGCGTGAGACAATCACGGCTACCCTCGATGATCGCCGTCGTCGGGAGGCGGAGCTGGTGGCTCTCGCCGAACTCCACACTGCCTCCATTCTCCAGCGGTGGCGCGAACTGGAGGAGGAGAGTCGCGCTGAGGTCACCAATGGAAGGTCGAGTCGGGAGAACTCGCCTGAGACCAGTGGCGATGTGGAAAGGGAGAGGGTTAGACAGATCGTAGGGATGATGGATTCGCTAGAGAGACATGGCGCGATCAGAGACGAAAGCTCGAGAGGAGAATGGCTAGGGGAGAGGGAGAGGGAAAGAGTACGAGTCGTGAGAGAACGCGTTTGGATGGCGAGCGAACGGGAAGGGAGGAGAGGTGAAAGAGAGAGGGAGAGTAGAGGTGGAACTGGAGAGGTGCCGAGGCTGAGAGGGAGACAGGCGAGAAACGACGTCATTATGAGGATGGCGAGGGAGAGGCAGAGAGAGCTACAAGGGCTGTCGCAGCACCGCGCCGTCTCTGCTTTTGCATACCGGAATCGAATCCATGTTAGTGTAGTATGCTCTGTTTTTAATTGTTGTTTTGCTTATTTAGTTAATTTTTTGTATTGTTATAGTTGAAAAGAGGGAAACTTGTTGGTGCATTTGCAACTAGTTCTTTTATTTAGCTTATATTTTTCATTCTCTGATTGATTTTGGTTAGTTTGGCAGTCAATAGATTGACTGATTTGTTTAGAATATATGATAGAGGTCAAGCTCCTCACTTTATCAAAATATTAATTGATTCATAAAGAAAGGCTATATAATTCTTAATAATACAAGAAGTCAAAGGATTAATTAAGAATGTTTAGTGTTGACCAAGTCAAAATAAGGGTCTGAATGTCAGGGTGAGTAGGTCAATTAAAAATAAAAAGGAAGAAAGAAAAGAAAAGAATGTTAACAGAGTAGGTGTGTGCTATAATGCTTGAGATACAGTATGTGATTTACGAATGCTGCTCAGATCTGCTCCCAGTTGCAGCATCATGACCCTGCCCCAAGAGGAACAGGCAGATGAAAAACATCCGACCCCTGTTATTTTACATGCCTATCCAGGGAGTAGAAATTAGATCGCATGATTTCCAATCCAATGATTTCTTCTTGTAAATGTGCAATGATGGCACTGGATTGGGACCCCATTTAAGAGCTTCTCCTAAAAATAAATAAAATTTTACTTACTGTAACTTAATGATTAAATGGATAGGGACCTCTTTTACACTTTCAGTACAACTTTTAAAATTAAAAAGGTTTATCCGTTATGTTTAAATAACTTTACTGAGTTTCTTAATTTCCTTTGCTGTAGTTGTTGCTTAGGGGTAGGTTCTTACGAAGATCAAACGATGACGAGAGGCCCCGTTCTTTGGCTGACAGTGAGCTTGGCTTGATTAGACAGCGACATTCTGTCTCTGGTTTGAGGTACAATTTTCTTTGTACTGCTTTATGTATGGAAAGTGTACAACATATTGTAAGATTGACTTACAGTTGATATTGTTAATATTGTTGAATCTAGAAAAGAAAGAGAAAGAATAGTAATGATTAAATAACCTTTCAACCAATATTGCGGTTACTATTTATAATTTGTGACAAGACTTTATTTTGAACTAGGGAAGGGTCAAGCTTCGGAGGAGAAACTACTTCCACGGGTCATGCAAATTCAGGGCTTCATAGTAATGGTATAAATGATGAACTGATAAGTACCTTTAGAAGCAATACTCAAGAATCCACAATGGAAGTGTCAAGCAATAACCAAAACCAGTCCGAAACAAATACACAGAATCCAGTAGTAAATCTGCCAATACAGACAGATGACACTATTGAAAGGGACAATACCGTAACAGATGCTAGCACTGAACAAAGTTTTACTGCTCAAGGTGAAAATCATGTGGAAGAACATACAAGTTCTCAAGGAAGATTTGAAGAAGAAACTGATATTAGCTGGGAAGTAGTTGAGAATGGAGAACCAAACCTTGAAGAAAACATTGAAGAATGGTCACAAAATGCATTCGAAGATACTGCAGAGAGCTGGCAGAATCTCCTTTCGCATCATATACCAGGCCCCCATCTAGTTTCTGGCCAAATAACTAACAGATTTAGTCACTCTGATGATGAAGCCACTTATGGAGTAGAGATTAGGGAGCTTTTAAGCAGGTATTTCTGTTAAAATTCTTTCATGATTTTTAAATTCAAGCATAGCTGCTGCAGATATATCCATGTTTCTGCTGTTTAGGGAACAATTTTAAATTTTCATGCACGTTTATGCTTTTTATTAGTATCTTTTTTTATATATTATTTTTGTTTTTGGATGATTTCTCTTGTTGGGTTTCATTTCTAGCCTACCCCAACTTGTTTGGGACAAAAGGCTTATTGTTGGTGTTGTTGTTGTTGTTGTTAGATGAGGATTGGTTTCAACATGTACAGTATGGCTAGTCTAGAAACAGGTCAATACAGCACTCTTGCTGGAAATGGTTTATTTTGTTTTATGATAATAATATATATCTTTGTACACTTCAGGCGTAGTGTTTCGACTCTTCTTAGCAGCAACTTTCGGGAAAGCTTAGACCAGCTTATACAGTCTTATGTACAAAGGCAAGAAAACACTCCCCTTGATTGGGACCTTGAGGAGGCAGTTTCTCCCGCCACCTCCTCACCAGCACAGGAGCAAACTCAGGAGAGAAATAACACCACAGATGAACTGTATACTGATCAGGATTTGAGATCAATACCACCTCCACCTGTTCCTCGAGAACCCCTTTGGCGGTCTGACATGCATACTGGTGGCTGGACTCGTCAAACCATCCATCAACCTGAGATTGTATGTAACTCATGAATTTATGCTTGGTTACATTTAGTACTAAATTGATCGGATCCCTGATCTCATCGTGCATCTCTAAGTTAGTGGTAACAGTGTTTCCTTTTCCCTTTTTGTGTTTCTTTGTAATGTTGGTGCTCAATTGCAAAAGTAATGGTAAAATAAAGTTCAGTTGGGATGAGTTGATCAGTACTAAAGCTAATTGTGGCTTAAATTAAGATTAAACTGAGTCAAAGTTGCACGGAATCTTCCTTCCTTCATGAGAATTAGTCTACCTTGTATATTGATTAATTTTGTGCATATTTGGTATTGAAATCAAATTCTTTAAGACTTCATTTATGTTGCTTTAGTTTATTGTGGTCCATCACATTACCCGTGTTTGCTGGATCAATATAGGATTGGGATGTTGTAAATGTTTTACGGGAAGAGATGACTCGACTTCAAGAAGGAATGGGCAACTTGCAACGAATGCTAGAGGCATGTATGGAGATGCAACTGGAGGTACAGCGGTCTGTCAGACAAGAAGTTTCTGCCGCTCTGAATCGTTCTCTGGGATACACAGGTCACTTTTCTTTTACATCATGCCAATAAATTAGTATTATCTTATTTGACTTAGATCAAGCCAGAACCACATTTTTTTCAAAATGATGAAAAATGACTAGGACTCTAATAATTTATTCACATATAAGAAAATAAAAAAAAAAGGAAAATGATAAGAAGCTTGGTCTTAAGTTTTGACTTTGGTTACTTTTAACTTTTTGAGTTTATATGAAGATTATTTAGTTTAAGCATTTTTCTAATGCTAACAGGGATGGAGGGAGAGGACACAGGTTATGGTTCGAAGTGGAGCCATGTGAGGAAGGGTACTTGTTGCGTCTGTTGTGATAGTCATATTGATTCCCTTCTATATAGGTCTGTTTTATGTGCTCTCTTTTGAAAGATTAATAACTGTCCCTGTCTCATCTTTATTTCATTAGGTAAAACTTGATACCAAGTCTCAAGAATGCCAATTATCCCCATTCCCTTAAGAGCTATTTAAGACATCTCCCAGCCAGAATGTCTTATTTTAGGAAAATTCGAAGAAACATCTTCCAAAATGTCTAACACCTTATTAATATTGGCCTTTTTAAGACAATTCAATACTATGTACATTGTAGTCATATTCAGTCTTTCTTAGTAGATGAATAAGGAAAAAAAAGGAAATTATTCACTGCTTTGTTTTGGACGAATTGGGAGGATTTATCCCTAAAAAATAAATTTAAAAAAACAAAGAACTTAGGTGCGGCCACAATAACATGAACATCATCCCTTTTCCTCCATTTTGTTTTGCTTTATAGGTGTGGCCACATGTGCACCTGCACCAAATGTGCTAACGAGCTAGCTCGAGGTGGTGACAAGTGTCCACTGTGCCGTGCACCTATTGTGGAGGTGATCCGAGCATACTCTATACTTTAACCAGCTAGATTAAGTTAGTAAGAGGTATTAAGTCACGGATGTTAGATTTCTGTAAAATTTTCATTTATTTGTCGCTGCTGATATGATTCTCAGCTAATTCAGCGACGCACTGAGGGTCTGAAAGCTCTGATTTTTGTGCTAGTTATAATGTTAGAGCTTAAATGCAATCTTTTTTGGGCCCTCTGTTTTGTATATTAGTCCCATTACTAAATAATGAATAATAAATGTACTATTAAAGTGACATTAAATTCTATTTGTTGTTCGCCTAAACCTAAACCTAAACCTTTCGATACATTTTTGCCGTCTATACGTTTGATACGTGCATAGTATTACCCCAAAAAAAAAAAAGGTTTATAAGGCTCTCAAAGCCTGAGTACACATCAGATGGTCCACATATCAGACAGTGGGAACAGCTACGTGTTACATAGAAGTTCTCATTCAGTCTCCATGCTCCTGAAATTTTCCAAACCGAATTTGTTTTATAAAGTAACCTCACGGGCATCTACTTCCTTTAAAAAAAAAAAAAAAAAAACTACAGCACTGCACCGATATATACAAAACTTAGCTATATTATACTGGAACAAAACCCTGTGTTCCACAAAAATTATAAAGAGAAAGGAAGCATAGAGAACGAAACGGAAGAGAGTTAACTCGATCTACACCCAATTCGGATTACTTTGTTGGATCTCGATTAGGTTGCTTTTGTTTTTGTTTTCTTTTTCCTTATTTTGGTATCTGTCTGATACCTGTTTTAGCTGTAACCACATACTTTTTCTTTCAATTTTCAGTGAGGCCCTCCTTCTTGGGTGGCTGTTATTTTTATTTCTTTGTTTATTTATTTTTTGAAAAAAAAAACCTCTAAACCCCAATTTCAGGATACAAAATCGCTAGAGAAAGTCAACTTAGTTCCCTTTAAATTCTACAAAGTTCTGGATCAAATAACTGTCGAATGTTTCTTATCTCGCCTCCTCTACCTCTTTTTTATTTTTCTGTTGTGGAACTGACCCATACCCTCCAGTTATGGGAACTACACATGCCCTCCAGTTTTGGGAATTACTTAGAATCTACACGCATAGGATCTCATGAAGTCATGATTACTTCACAGAAAAATAGTCACGAAGCCCATATATAAGGCTCCCGTAATTGAAAATATGCAGTAATTATAAGTGCCATCGGCGAAAAAACCATCGCGCGCGATCGCTCAACAGACAATGCGCACGTGCGAGTTTCTGTCTTGACTAGCAGGTGTCTGTTACAAATGTTCAGTTTAATAATAAGAAGTGTTCAGTTTAATAATCAAAAGTGTTCAGTTAAATACGTCAACTAATGGGCACAGTCGCACCAGGGTCAGAGAGAGGTGCGCCAGGAAGCAGGGGTAGAGTCGGAAAAAATTTAATTTGAACCGGATCGGTTCATGACCCCTTATGATTTTTTCATGTGTTTTTTGTCCGGTTCGTGACCCCTTCGCTTGGTTTAATAATAGCATTTATATTTCCTGTTGCAACTAACTGAACATTTATACTTAAATAACATAACATTTATACTTATTAAACTGAACATTTGGATAAAAAAAACAAAAACAAAATAAACATACTAAACACAGCGAACACTTATAACACAGTGAACAATTATAATAAAATGTGAGCATTTCTATATAATAAAGTGAACACTTATAACAACGAAATGAACAAAAAATGCGCGCTGGGTGAGTACAGGTCAAGGGAGAGAGCGCTGGCGCTGCTCAGCGAGCGATGGCGCGGATGGTTATTCTGTCGATGGCAGTAATCAATTTTCAAAATATGAACGTTTAGAAAAAGAAGAAGACTAGAAATTTTGCTACATGAGCAACTTTTGAAAAAATAAATATTTGTTTCAAAGAATTATGCATCAATTAAGATCTCCCTACATATAGTTAAGTAATCAACAGATAACGTAACAAGTATTTTTTTTTAGATCCATTTTGAAGCATTTGATGATTTTATGTACGTTGATAATCTACGAGCTTGATGGACATATTTAAATATATCATAACCTATATGTATGTCAGTATTTGAATATGTGTACACAATATATCATATAATTCATAACCTGTATGTATGTTTGCCGGTACTGGAGTGTGATGTACAAATGCATAGGTACAAAGGTTCGGAAACAATTAGAAAGGGTTATCCATGCCTTGGTAGACGCGCTGATGTATGAGAAATGATAACAGCCATTGCAGTTTTGCTATTGCTTGCCATTGCTTGAACAAAATGAACACATAGAATAGACAAAGTGAACATATAGATGAACAAATTGATTACATATAAAAAAAAAGTTTTGTCATCTCTTGTTAAGATTTTTATATGCATATTCAACTTACTTTTACTGAACTTATTTATTTGTATGTGTTCACTTTAATTATTTATATATTCAACTTGTCTATTTCAAGCGACAACAAAACTGCAAATAGCAAAATCAAATGGCAGTAATCAATTCCCTAATGTAGTGCCCCGTGAAATTTTAATATTTATATATCCGGGCCTTCGACCAAGCTTTCTTGTATTGGAATCTTTTTGGGCCTTTCTAATTTTCTGGCGCATGCTAGCAGGTAGCAGCCTAGCATGCATATGGTCAAATGGACTTCACAAATCACAAGGAAGAGCTTCTTCAGCTCTTTTAGAATTCTACTATAAAGTCATGTTCAGAACAGCTCTATTACTCCCGTCCCGTTCCCTGCCACTCAGTTCCTCTCCATTTCTTCCCTCCAACTCCCTTCCCCTTCCCAATAAAACTAGCAGAACCTCCAGTACTTGCTGGCGCTCAGGCCTCGACTGGAGAAACACTCATAAAGTGCTACTAGCTGCCGTTGACAAGCTGCAAGAGATGGCACAACAAGGTTCACCAGACTCCTCCTGTGTTTACTTTCTCCGATCCCCCAATTCTCCAACCCCCCAAAAATGGAAACAATGTTAACAGATTATACTTCCTTTTATATCTCCTTCACTGGCTTTTTGTTCTGGTTTAAAAAAGGGTAAAAAAGAAGAGTGCTCTTGAGTGGTACCACAATAGTACCAGTTCTGTTCTGGTACCTGCAGTATGTCAGTGCTTCTAATCTTTAGCTTATGCAAACTTGCAGATAGTCCTGAAACAAGGATAACAATAACAAGTGAGCATGGGGAGAAGCTTGTAGGAATATTGCATGATACTGGTTCAAAGAAGATTGTCATTCTTTGTCATGGTTTGAGGGATACCAAGGTAGTAGTTTGTCTTCTTCCCTTTTGGGGCCATGTATCTCAATTTATTTTTTTAATCATTTAATTTATTGTCGATTATTGCATGTGTCAGTTTGTCTAGAATATTGTACTGGTACTCATCTTCAAATTACCAGTATTTGATTGAAGAATTCAAACTATGCACACTAACCATTAGGGGGGGTGTTTTATTAGTCTAAACTCTAAAGCAAACTTTCAATTTACGCACATTTGGTGTTGTTCCTGATTTGGTATATTTCTGTAATTTCATGTCAGGAATTGCATCACTGTGTGCATTCTCCTATTCTTAATTTGATAACATTCCTTTTGTACATATCTATAATTAGACATCCCCTCCACAAATTAGGACCTTATGTAAATTGTATAAGTTAGTACATAACTGCATTTTTTTTTTTCTGAATTGTAATTCCAGGATCACAACACTGTGGTAAGCATAGCTTCCGCTTTGACAAGGATTGAAATCAGTTCCTTTCGCTTTGATTTTTCCGGAAATGGGTATGTTAATTGAACCAATTTTTAACCCATTTTCTGTCCTACTTCTGCAATATATATGATTCTGTTATTTTAGACCATAAACCATTAAGTGAGAACACAGGCTTAATTAATCTCTAGGGAAAGTGAGGGACAATTCCAGTTTGGAAACTACTGGAAGGAGGTTGATGACTTGCATTCTGTTACCTCCTATCTCAAGAAAAATTATGACATAATTGCAGTTGTTGGTCACAGCAAAGGTATAGAATTGTTTTATTTTTACATTATATTTTTTTTTATTCAAATTTGGAATTATATGGTAAGGTGATGAACTTTGCTAGGACCTGTACGATTAGTGGGCTCAATCCAAATATTTATATACAATCTTTTATAACCCTTAGAAAAGAAAATTTTAAGTTTTCCTTTTTCAGGAGGAAATGTGGTGCTTCTTTATGCATCAAAATATGATGATGTCAAAATGGTGATAAATGTGTCAGCACGATTCGATTTACAAAGAGGAATCAAGGAAAGGCTTGGGGAAGGATTCTTTGATAGGCTGGAAAATGATAAAACAATTCAGCTGGTGGATGGAAAAGGTACTTCAACCACCTTTTTGTGTTCTTTTTAACATACTTATATAAGAAAAATTAATCTGAATTATAAACATGCCACGAGTTATATATTAAATCTGTTTTGTTTTCCCTTCCTTTTTTTCATTTCGTTATATTATAAATAGGAAGATTTGAAGTTACCAAAGATAGCTTGATGGATCGCCTGAGTATAAATATGTCTGAGGAAGTCAAAAAGATAAAACCAGATGCAAGGTTCCATCATTTTTTTCACCCATAATTTGTCTGTAATTTCGGGTTTAAAAGTGAAAAAAATAACAAAAAAGAAAAAAAGTACAAGGTACTGACATATTTTCCTATCCTCTTGCTGAGGCATTGCAATATTTTTCTTGTGTGTCATCCCAGTAGAATTGTGCAACAGATATTATCATAAAACATAAATCTTCCCTAAAAGTCATCCAAAATATCTCCAGTAGCATCGAAAACTTGACTGATACAATTAACATACTTCAATTTTTAAAAATGCTATGAGACAGGGTTTTGACAATTCATGGATCCAATGATGAAGTAATACTTGTAGAAGATGCTTATGAGTTTGAGAAAGTCATATGTAACCACAAGTTGTATATTATCGATGGAGCCAATCATAATTATACGTTGCACAACGATGAACTTGCCTCAGTTGTTGTGGATGCCATTACCTCTTCGCACCTTTGAGGAGGCACTTTGTTATATCTATGCCAATGGGAGAATCAAAATCCTCTGCAGTTTTTTTTTTTAAACCTGCCGTGTTGTTCTTTCAGTCCCATTTACGTTTTCCCTATAAAAAAACTGTATATTGCAAAATCTAAAATGTTTAGGAGATGCTTCACAAAGTATTGAATGTTAAACATATTTTACCAGTTACTAAAGTTGTGCGACATGAACAAACTACTACATGTGTATGCTGACTAAACTACAGCATTAGCAAACACCTGCTCGTGCCCTTATTTAATTTTTTTACCGAAAGTACTAACTAGATATATGTGTTAGATTCTGAAATGAGGGTAGGTTAATAAATATTATAGAGACCCATAATTAATTCCAACGCTATTATTTAAATTATTATTGATGATTGCCATTAAATAGCTGCAACTGTTTTGTACGACATTAATTTCACTTTAGGCCTCGCAATTCTCGCTTTGATATGAAGCAAAATATAAAATCGAATTAATTGGAAGAATATATGTTTCAAAGAATAGGCATTTGCCAACCACAATTTTATCAACCAAAAATAAAGTTTAATTATTATTCGAAAAGGAAATTCCTATAATGCAAAAAATTCCTTTCACTTCGGAGTATAAATGTAATAAAAAGTGTATAGCTTGTAATTATGATTTGATCTATATTTTTTGCATCAGTAGTTGGTGGAATCCAATGAGAACCCTCGTCATACAGTAAACTTGTCTCCAAAACAAAATTTCTCAAAAAGTTCTATCTGTTATGTTGGAGTTATGTTTATAGGGTGAAACTGTGAAAGTTTAGAAATGAAAGAATTGTTCTATCAATTAAATAGTAAAAAAAATAAAAATATATAAAATTTGATCTGCAAGAAGATTTCATTGTGGAGAAAAATTGAGCAGTCAGATTAAAAGTTGTAATTTCGAAAATCGAGATTCGATTGAGTTTGACGGACATATCGTCAAACATGTTGGCCAGACACTTGCATTATTAGTTATAGAACCTCCAATTGTATTTATTTTCATAAATTTATGGATGATATAACAGTGTTTAAACTCCCAGTTTTAACTGGAAAACACACAACCACAACATCTTCTTGGCATAAATGTATATTCTGTTACTGGCTTGTTTACTACCAAAATCCGATCAAATCCCTGTTTATTAATTAATTATAAATTAACATGGATGTATCCGTACCCCAGTTATTTCGTTCGTACAATGATTGGGTCACTGTGTTCTTATACCTTTTCTTGTGTAAACATGGATATATCCGCACCCCAATTGTATTTATTTTCATAAAATTATGGATGATATAACAGTGTTTAATTCCCAGTTTTAACTGGAAAACACACTACCACAACATCTTCTTGGCATAAATGTATATTTTGTTACTGGCTTGTTTACTGCCAAAATACGATCAAATCCCTGTTTATTAATTAACTATAAACATGGATATATCCGTACCCCAGTTCTTCCGTACATACAAATATTGGGTCACTGTGTTCCTATACTTTTCTTGTGTAAATAAATGGATTCGTACATAAAAAGTTAATATATAGACCATGATGCTGATGGACAGGAATTAATTAATGTCTAACAGTATATGTCATTATCCTTTTTTTTTTTTGAAAGTTTAACAGCAACTGTTAAACCAGTATATGTCATTATCCTTGCAGTTCCTTCATTAATATAATAGTACAGTCATATAACTCTTGCGCACTGATTACTTAATTAAAATCACTGATGGTTGTCACTAACGAGGCCCGATATGTATGTACCTCCTGCAATCATAATTGCATTTTTTTGCTCTTGATGACAGAAGTTCGCTTTAATCATACAAAATCTATAGCTAAAAAAAATTAATAAAAAAACTTAAGCTGTGGAGATCAGCTGATTATTATAATTATTAAGCTGTATTTTCTGATACGCTAATTTGAGTTTTGCAAAGCAAAACTTGATACAGAGAAGATTTCTGAAGACTTCCTTACTTCCTAGGTTGGAGCCATAAGAAGAAAAAGGAGATGAATGAGAAATAAATTAGTACGAATTACAAGTGATCTTTAGCTGAAAATGTATGTTTCTTTACTGAAGAAATATTTTATTTATTTTTTAATTTGGATTGAGTTGGATCTAAAAGGTACTATTAATGTTTTTATTATCTTAACTTGAAACTAACAGTACAGTTTTGTCTCACATTTTATTTTCTTTATAAAACAAGTTACATTACTTGGTGTGTAGTAAGAACAAAAATAATTGTTGATTGAGAAAAATATGCATGTTTCAAAGATGGCGTTTTTATGTTAAACTATATTGTAAAATCTCCAACTGCCTACCCACCAAAGAATTAATGCCGCAGTTAAGAGAAATCATTCATGACTAGGAAGCAATTAGGTGCTCTGTCCATTAGTTGTCGACTAATTTATGAGTCGGCACGGCTACATAAACCCTCTCCATACCCATTCATGGCATAGCATCCCAGCATCTCACTACTAATTAACCTACCATCAACTTACTTTCTCTTGCACTTCAAGCTCCCTTACTCTCCTTCCAGCTTTTGCAATGGCTTGCTTTGAGATCCGTGCCATCACTGCTGCTGCAGTTGTCATCCTCCTCCTGACAGCACCACATGCTGCAAATGCTGTTACATGCGGCGACGTCACATCTTCCGTGGCCCCATGCATGGCATATGCACGAAGTGGTCAGGGCTCCCCATCTGCTGGCTGCTGCAGCGGCATTAAGAGCCTGAACTCAAAGGCTGCGACAGGCACCGACCGCCAGACTGTGTGCAACTGCCTCAAGAACCTCGCCAAATCCATGACCTTCAATTCCGGTGCTGTTTCTGGCCTCCCTGGCAAGTGCGGTGTCAGTATTCCCTTTGCCATCAGCACCTCCACCGACTGCTCCAAGTATGAATTTACTCAATTATACAATATTTAAAAGTGCAATCATTTACATTCGTTACATATGTTTTCATGTAATAATGTCTAAAAAACGGTAATAATTGGATTTGACACATTTTTCTAGATTGAGTTGAAAATTTGACCATATTTTGAAGGCACTTAGTCAACACCTCTGTGACTCTAATTACATTATCAACATTTTCATCTAGGACACTTCATTGATCATTAAAGCACAATTTTCCCCTCTTTTGAACTCTGTACTAACTGCTGCTATTTATTTTCTGCACTGTTTACTGCAGGGTGCACTAAGAAGGTTTCAAGACTGCAAAAGAAATTGAGCATATGAGAGGATTAAATGTGTAACGGATACAAATTAATATACCTTGAAAATTAAAATGGTCGTGTTATTTGTGTTTTTATGTAATTTTAAGTTTTTATATATTAATGTCATGTGTCTGAGGGTTTGTACGAATATATTTCCAGGGAAATAATGTTATTTTCGTCATTGTGTGAACTTTTCCGGCTCGATCGTCACTGATTTAATCTAAGATGTTTTTAGTAGAAACAAAAATATCGGAAATGTAAAGCCTCTCGTCTTGGACCCCACTCGATCACAGTTGGAGTCAATTGATAATATAATAGAAATGATGATGACATTATTAATATTATAATAAGAATATTATAACAAGAACCAAACTAATAGTAATTTAATAATTAATCATGATGATGATGTTGATACAACGGTGATGGTAATGAATAAGTAATATTAAAAATTGTTTAAACCGTTGAAGCAACCCCAATCTAGCTCTGGCTAATTCTTTTCGATAAAAACTAGTAAACTTAGTTTTAGTTTCCATAAAATTAAATAAATAAATTTCTTACAATCAAACATTTTGCTAAACTTTGCAATGAAATAACATAGATTTCTTCAGAGACTTCTTTAATTTCTACGTGGAACAAAATTATTTAAATTAAACTACTTTACAAGACAAATTACCGAGGACAACAATTCAATTCTTTAGATTATCATACTGATGCTCTTTTTTATAGGTAATAATTTTTTGAATTAGTCATGACATGTTTTGTTGTTCCTAATTAAAGGTCTAGAGGGGGGTGAATAGGCACAATTTTGGTTTCCTAAACGGTTTGGTCAATTTTTGGTTCAATTCAACAATTCACAAAACCAAACACAAACAAGCAAAAGCAATAAGTAAATAGAGAAGGGAAAGAGAAGTGACACGCGATGTTTACGGAGTTCCGACCCGCTAGGAAATGCTAGCCTTAGTCGTACGTTTCCGGGAGTTTCGCAACCACGAAAGGAGCACGCTCCGTTCAATTCCACAACGAACGTGCCTACAACTTTGAACCGAATCACCCCGTCACAAAGAACTCGAGGTGGATCGGCCTAAGCTCTAAACTAATCAAAGAAACACTCAAAAGATTGAGGCTCCAAATCAAAACACTCAAAGATTTGGTTAGAAACTATTTGGGTTTGATTTAGGCACACTAATCTCTCTAATTTGACTAAGTAATGCTCAATTAAACAAAGAGGAATGATCTCAGGTGGTTGGAGCTCAAGGGGAGATGTTTAGCAAGGTTTTCAATCAGTCAAAACAGCTCAAAGATATCAGATATATATAGAGGGCGCAAAGAGCTCCAAACCAGTCAAAATACTAGCAAAGCGTTACACGACCCTTCCAAGCGTTACACAACGCATAAAAATAGCCGTTAAATAAAACAAATTCCGACAAACCCGTTGAAATATGTCAAACGCGTTGTACAACGCTACCAAGAGTTATGTGTCGCTTGGAACAGTGGAAGTTCAACAGTAAGAAAGTTTGTCAGAAATGTTGCACAACGTTGGGTAGCGTTATGCAACACTTCATATTTCAAGCGTTGTGTGACACATGGAAAACGTTATACAACGTAGGGCAGAACTACCTCATTTTGGCAAAAAAATCAAGCATTACAAAATTCTGAACATGCGTTCTGTAACGTTTGATTTTTGTTCCGTTGTGTGACGCTACAGAGCGTTACACAACGCACTGTTGAAGGTGTATTCACTACGCCATTTTTTGTTCTTAGTACCGGTTAAATATAGATTATTAGTACCGGTTGTCAAGCGGTACTAATAATAGGGGGTGCTAAAGATAATTAAAAATCGGTACTAAAAAGTCGGTACTAAAAACGCACTGAAATTCGCAAAAAAAAAGCGAGGATCTTTAGTACCGGTTTTTAACTAATAACCGGTACTAAAGATGTCATCTTTAGTACCGGTTATTAGTTAAAAACCGGTACTAAAGATCCTCCCTTTTTTTTATATTTACTATCTTTAGTACCGGTTTTTAGGCTAATAACCGGTACTAAAGATCATTGTAAAAAAAAAAAATTATTTCTAAGGCTAGCTCCTTTTTTTGCTAGCCATCCATTAATACCGATGTACCGGTATAGCACAATTCAAAATTTATATATTATACAAATAATTTATATACACAAATTCATAACAAATTCATACACAATGAAATAAATAATAATTCATACAAAATAACTTAAATAATAATTAACATAATTAATACAAATTTCGGATTTTGACCCAATTATGCAAATTAACAAAAATTAATAAATTATACAATTTTCGGATTTTAACCCAATTTCAATTATAAAAATTTCGGATTTAAACCCAATTCCAAAATCCATTAACAAAAATTAACCTTAATTTGTCGGATTAACCATTTAACACAAATATTTAACCAAAATCTATTAGCAGTGATAGAATGGTGTACCTTACTCGGCGTAGAAGTGACGCAATCGCGTCGAGGGAGAGAGAGCAATGAGAGAATGGCACAGTCGAGTCGAGTGAGAGAGAGAGAGGCGGTGAAGAGGGAGGGAGAGGTAGTGGATCAAGAGGGATCAGAGAAGCAGTGTGGAGAAAGAGGAGAGGCAGTGGATCGAGAGAGAGATGTAGTAGAGAGTAGATCGAGAGGGAGAGGCAGTGGAGAGGAAGAGAGTCGAGAGAGAGGGAGGAGGCAGCAGCTTAATACTTAGAAATATTCGTTTTGGCGGCATTTTGTTTTAAAAAAATTAAATTGATCTTTAGTACCGATTTTTTATTAAAAACCGGTACTAAAAATAATATCTTTAGTACCGGTTTTTTAAAAAAACCGGTACTAAAGATAGACAGAATTTTGATTTTTTTGACAACCCTTTAGTTCCGGTTTTTTATTAAAAAATCGGTACTAAAAATAGTATCTTTAGTACCAGTTTTTTAAAAAACCGGTACTAAAGATAAATCGTTTTTTTTAAATTTTTTTGGCCAATATTTTAGTACCGGTTTTTCTAAAAGACCAGTACTAAAGATAAAGTCTGACAATTACGAAATTGTCACCGATTATTTTTTATACCGGTTTTCTTAAAAACATGTATTAATATACCGGTACTAAAGCTTTTTTTTGGCGTAGTGATTGAAAGTTGGCTGATTTGATCAAAGCGTTGTGCAAATCATTCAAACGTTGTACAACCTTTGACCAAATGTTACATGTCTGAAATAAGCGTTGTTGTGACACCCCGAAACCGGGGGATGCCGCAGCCGCCGCGAGCGGACGCTACCACCCGTGCACCCGCAAGGCTTAACCAACCACAATATACAAAATAACACTTATTATCTTCAATTAATGTACAATATCAAGGTCTAATCTTACACATGCCACTTGAATTACTAAACTAATGATACAATACATAGGTAACCGTCTGGTTCACAAGGTATTGAACACCAACCAAAAATAGGATGGCCTACTACTCGCCAAGCTTCCGCTGCGCCACTCTGATCCAAAATCTGGAACCCACAACCAAAGTAGAAACAATGCAACAAGCAGAGAATGAGATAATTATACAATTATCTCAGTGCGGTATTCAGTTCCAGCCACACGAACCTTGAGTACATGTTTTGGAACTAATTACCGACCGAGTTAAAAAGCAACTATTAAGAAATACATATTTTAAGATATGATAAAATAAAATAACACTTCCATCAACAAAATACATTCATGTAAGTCCATATATAAATGCAATTCATGCAATGCAATGAGCTCGGCAATTCATTCGATTATCAAACAATCTCAACCATCAAGTAACAATGCAAATGCCGGCTCGATTTGGTATTATTCAAATGCAAGTCTGGTTTATAGATATCACGAGTCATTTGGTTCCTCCCCAGAAGCAAGGATCAGAACTTAAAATAATATCAGTCAACTGGTTCCTCCCCAGATACAGGGATCAGAACCTACTCCTCCCCAGATACAGGGATCAGAGTAAAATTCAGAGTCAATTGGTTCCTCCCCAGACATAGGGATCAGAACATACTCCTCCCCAGACACAGGGATCAGAGTAAAATTCGGATTCAATTCAGACAAATCGAACTTTCAACAAGTATCTCAAGACGTAACACTGTAGACCTCGGATTAAGCTTAACCACACCGATTGACACGCCGGGTAGCTAGCCCGCGTACAAACGAAACCAGTGCCATTCAACCGTACAAGAGTACTTAACTATCCATATCATTTCCATTCAGATCAATCGGATAACCATTCAATATGCATACATAACATTTATATCATAATAACAATATGGTAAAATACAAATATGCTTGCAATTCAATCAATTCAAATATGCTATGCAAGTAATAAGTTCTAACAATAACTCAAGATAGGTGTGGAATCCGCACCTGACAGCAAAGTATTTCATAAGCAAGCAAGCAAGTAGCAAACAACATCAAGCATAGACAAGCAATTGTAGTACTTCATTTGTATCGGTTCCTTCTTGCTCCGATACGTTTATCCAAGCCTAACAAACAAAGTTTATATCTAAGTACTTACTTTAATATCAAACAAGAAACAATAAAGTACAAGCAACAAATACTTAATACAATCCCAAATTACGACACAATATGTGGTCGGGTTAAGGTTTACCACAACTTAACACAAACAAACATGGCACGAGTAAGTTTAAGGCTTAAACCATAATTTTCTGACCTAAACTGTACCAAAAGGATCCTATGATGTTGTAGAGCTCTTCAAGAGCTTTCCAACGGTCTTTGATTCACCTAAAACGGGCTCCGGATGACAAAGTTATGTCCAAAAGAAAATATGTTCTCAGAGGAAACAACTCGGACCGAATTGCAATTGATTCGGACCGAATTTTAGAAGCTGTAATGTCCAGCGAACACAATTCGGACCGAATTATAAGTAA
This sequence comes from Rhynchospora breviuscula, assembly GCA_027562975.1. Taxonomy (NCBI): domain Eukaryota; kingdom Viridiplantae; phylum Streptophyta; class Magnoliopsida; order Poales; family Cyperaceae; genus Rhynchospora; species Rhynchospora breviuscula. Next base: position 30,172,572 of record CM050400.1, on the reverse strand, counting down.
TTCGGACCGAATTCCAGTGTCTGGCAGAAATACTGAATATAGACAGAATTTGGTACCAGTTACTAATTAAATGGCTTAAACCAAGTACATTCAAACACAAAAGTTAACCACTTAAACTATTGAAATTCTCAAAGATTACTATCTAACTTAACAAATAAGTTTAAATACCAAAATCACTACAAATAAGTTTTAATCCACAATTAACGGGTTTAAATCGAAACTTCTAACTGAAAATTATTATATGCAACCTTATAGCTTGACCAAATTCTCGTGCATCGACAAAACATTACCAAAACATAATGCACTACTCAAACCTTGCATGCATACCAAAAACTCAGCATAAAATCCAAAGTTCACAAATGCATCGTGCATGCAACCATACCTCCTTTTGAAATCCAGTTTAATGCACAATCTTTCAAATAATTTCAGAAATTCGTTTTGAAAACCAAACCTAGTGCATGCATAACTAAACTTTCAAGAAATCGACTCAAACACTAAATGTAGCTAACAAAACCTTGCATGCAACTAATACTAATAGAAAATATCATTTTCATCCCTTTATTTAAGCTAAACCCCAGAAATTGTTCACGAATCGAAATGATTTGAAGAAAAACGAGTTCTTACCAAAATGGTGCTCAAATCTAAAATTTCTTGGCTTGCATGTACTCTTCTCCTCTTCCTCTTTCTAAATATGATTTTTTCCCGAATTTTTGGACTATTTTAGCTATTTTCTATGGAGGGTTTTAGGGAGTTTTGAGCTTGAAAAGGAAAGAGCAGAAATTTTCTGTAGAGGAGGAAGAAGTAGGCGGGAGAGAAGAAATAATGGCTGGTGGGGAGAAAGAGAAAGGATGTAAATATTATATGGTGAACTTTTCCAAAATAGTCCTTCATTTCCTCTAAAATTGTTGGTTCATTTAAAACTTCAGATTTAAGCACAATTTCAATAAGTTTGAGAACAAAATAAACCACAGAAATTGTAACATTATTGAATATTTTAATTTGAAATCTGGTTCAAAAGACAGATCGTTAGGAATTCGATTTCGTAAAACGTATAATTTACTTTTCTTCCTTTGGACCCCAAACTAATAAGTTACTAAATTATTTAAACCCGACCCATTAAAGCCCAGTTCATATACAGCCCATATTTCTCTATGCTTCTCTTTCTGTACCCTAATGTGGACTCCAAGTTGCAAATCAACTCATGCCCACGACATTCCTTGTATTTTTGTTGCTTAGCCTCCAAGCTAATATCAGAATAAATTACGTCTCCTATTGTATAGAAATTTCCTTCCAAGTGTTACCAAAAATGTTACCCAGGAGCCATTCACGCATTAGAAAGAGATGAGAATTAAATTTCATATTTTAGGAAGATATAATTGGATTAGTATTTAAAGGGGTGCACGTAGTCTTCATTCTTGACCACCCTCACATATACCATTTACTGTCCCTTCTCTATTCTCTATTCAAACCCCTTACACGATACTCTCTCGTCGTGCGGCTTGTTGACTGGTTAGGCAAGGTGACCAGGATCAGCGCGTAGGAACCAATCCATCATCTCATCCGATTCTTTTTTTTAGTGCTTCAAGACTTCAAGAGGTGCGGATTATAATTACTACCTGACAATAGTTTTTAGAAATGAGAACGTGTAATATATGTGCATAGCTTGGATTCTGACGTTGCTTTTCCTATATCATAAAAGTTATGATGTGATATCATTTATGAAAACAAAAATTGTATTTTTATTTATTTCATAAACCAGTTTTCAACGTATAACATATATAAGTATTTTTTTTGGGCCTTCTATATTATTTCTGTATATATATACTCTCTTTCCCAAAGTTTTATGTTAATTTAATTTAGCTATAAAACTTCATACGCATATTTTCTGGGTACATATAAAACTAGCTGTTCATGATATTCTCAGTTTATAAAACTATAGATATACTTTCATTCACAAAACTATTTTCTACCCTCATGCATGTCAGGTTGTGCAAATAGGATCTAATAGTAAATAGAAGCATTTGAAACTTTTTAAACTTTATAAAGAGGTAGGCTAAGCATTCTGGTTACTAAATAAATACATGCGAATTTATACAGTGGGCTATGGTTAATAAAATCTTCTATTCTTCAAAGTGAACATATATATACATGGGTTTCAAAACAAGTTTATCGTGAGAACGTACATTTTTTACCTAATTAATTTTATATAAAACATTTCTGGGATTTTGTCATGACTAGGTGTGTATTCACCCTAAACTTGAATAGGTGCGTCCAGGTAACATTATTTTCTGCTAGAAATATTATTTTTCAATGTTGTCAGCTAAACCGAGTACATGGTTATGTTTAAACCATTGATAATTTTTTGTTACCGGCATATGTGCATGTTTATAACTTGAAATAAAAATATTATATATAAATATATATGTACAGATACGAATTTATTTTCCTTCGCGATATCCGTTATGATTTCAAGTTTACATTTTCATTTCTTGACTGAAATCATGGCGTCATTACACATACAAGTTACCCTCCATATGGGCTTGGTCGCGACAAGCTGGAGATGAAACAGGGGTGCTGATCATGCGGCTCATGTGCAGGACAACAAAACCTATAAAAGTGCTATGATAACCGTGATTAATATGAGTTATTAAAAGTGCTATATTTATATATTCTTAAATCTTCAATTAAATAAACTCGTTATTCCCTCTTACTATTAAACTTTAGTTTGATACATGTTATTTCATACATTTTTACTTCTAGTATTTTTGTACCGCACTGAGAGTTATCAGGGCTCTCATCCGTATTTTCTTTTTCTTTTAGACCCAGGTATCGAGGATAGCAGTGAAGAGCTTTCGCGTGATTAAGAGAGCTGTTGACCGGGTCAAATTATTGCCACAAAATAAACTTTTCTTTTGTTTGATTATTGGGACATTGATCTAACATGGGGAGCTAGCTTCACAAATCCACCATGTTAGACATGTTAGTTTTGTTGTAAGACAATATTTATTTTTCAATAAATGTGGCAATTCATGATTCTTTAATTGATAATGTATGTGATGTGTTGCATGCCTTGCGTTTATACGCGGCGGGTTGTCACCCCCTTTCTCGGGGTGTGACAACTTTAGTTGGTATCAGAGACAGCACATACAATATCAATTCTTGACCCGTTCTTCAAAGAGAGTTTTTCTTTCCTATCTTTCGACTTAGATATTATAGGAAATTAACACTTAAAGTCAGCCAAGTGGAATTGCAATAGTAGGAGCTGTTAATAATTGATCTGATCATGATGTCTAGAATAGTTTAACATAGGAAGTCGTTATTATGGACGATGAGCGTGTAGCTCCACTTCCTTGCAAACTTGCCTGGTCATGGTCTGTGACAAGTATTGACTGGCCGAACAACATCCCAATTGATATAGTCATTCCTTCTTTAAGATCTTTCTTTTAGAAAAGTCATGCCTAAAATATTTCTATTTTTCAGATGGAACCACCTCACTTAACAGGAGTGTTCACCCTTTCTGGTATTCCAGTTCTCACACATATGAACCTTGGTTTTTCCCACTCCTTAATTTCGGAGAACTTTGCTCGTAGAAGTGGATTCCTATTAATCCAAAACGATACCCTGATCCCCACTATCCTCGATGGACGCCCTACCCTCATCAGGAATGACCGCAGTATAAACTTGAAGCTGCGAGGAGAAGGAACAGTCTCGTGGCATTGAACCTTAGAAGTTTTGGTAAGCCCAAAAGTCGGTTTCGGTCTAGTACTAGGAGCGGACTTTATAAAAAGGAATGACATCTTGATAGAACCAGCACGTAACCTGATTTTTTTTCAACGTAAGGAGGTACTTCTGACAGGAATTCTCCGCCCCCAAAGAAACGGCTACTCTAAGTTTATCATTTTCCAAGATGGAACTCCTGCAGCAAGGTCCCTCAGAAATGGAGATCAGACCATGCCTTTTGGATGGATGGAAGACCTCCAAGAACAGAAGGAAGAGAGAAACCAAATTCAAATTGGAGAACCAACAGTAATAACTGACGCAGGACCCGAAGACCTTTTCTTATAAATGCAATCATTGGGACGTTTTGTTCTTCTTAATTGTTTTAGTGCCTATGGAAATCCTTTGTAGTACTTGAATTGAAAATAATAATAATAAATTTATTAGTTTCCCTACTTATATCTAATCTTGTAACTTAATTATTTTAATTAGTTATTTATTTTTCTTCCTACGTATTCTAGATAGATGGAAGGATTTTGCAGAATTTTTGGAATAAAGTATTTTTATAAAAAAAGAAAGAAAGAAGCTTTACGTTGTTCTTAAGGATCTGTTGATGTTGTATTTCTTTTAGATGGTACGTGGACAAACCTCCAATGCTCCTTCCCCTCCTAGGCATAACGACCAAAATGCAACAACCTTGGAGGCAGTCTTGCAAGGCCTTGAACGCGTGGTTCGAGCAGCAGCTGAAGTCAGGCCTTGTGAGGGGAACGATTTCTATGAACTCTACCGCTCTTTCTCCTCCCTCCGTCCCTCCAACTTTGATGGGGCTGGAGGTTTCTTAACAGCTGAGGACTGGCTAGCTGAGATCCAGGACAAATTTCGCTTGGTTCATGCACCAGAAGTGAACCAGGTGGAACTGGCAGCTCAACTTTTGGTGGGCCATGCTCGCTTCTGGTGGCAAGAGGCGAAGAGACGCTATAATGGCAACCCAGAACTCATCCCATAGGAATGGTTCAAGAGACAATTCGAAGGACGATATCTGGACACGCTGTCAAGGGAGAGACTTCGCCAAAGTTTCCTAAACCTTAAACAAGGCGGAGGCACAGTCACGGAGTTTAACTCCAAGTTTGAGGACCTAATGTGCTATGCTCCTGACGTAGCCAATGACCAGTTTCGCCTGAGGCAGCAATACCTACGTGGGTTAAATCCTCGCTTAGCTCAACTCATAGATAGGCCGGGGCTCGACCTTCTCCCTGATCTGATGTCCCAAGCAGCAACCGCCGAGTCGTATGAGCCTCGCATCAATCAAGCAAGTGGATCTCGCAATGTGAAGCCAAGAATTAAAGCACCAAGGGCCCCAATGCCGAAGCCTGAGACTGGGGGGTACCGAGAAGGATGGTGCAGACGCTGTCAGATGCCGCACCCTGAGTCTCAGTGTCGCATCCTATCAGGGAAGTGCTTTAACTGCAATGGGACCGGACACCTCGCTCGAGAGTGCCCAAAGGCCAAACAAGCAGGTGCAGCTAGACCTACCGTAGCAACTGGAGCGAGTAATGCAAACCAAGCAAACAACCGCACACCGGGAGAAGCAAGAAACGGCGGAAGGATTGGAGTCCACCATTGTTGCTGCAACCATGATACTGTTGAAGAACCGTCTGGAGAAGTTCCAGAAGGAGTAGAAGAGGTGGAGGAAACTGATGCCTCAATAGAACTCATAGCAGGTACCTTGCTCTTGTCTGGACATCCTGCTTATGTACTCTTAGACACAGGTTGTAGTCACTCTGTACTAGCACGAGAATGGGCTGACAAACACGAGTACAAAATCCGAGATACAGGAAGGAAGTTACATATAGGTACCCCAAGCGACCGCTTCACCATCCGAGAACTCCGGTGTCCGGGCTTAAAGGTGAAGATTGCTGGGCGAGACTTGGCAGTAGATCCTATCATCTCAAAAGCTGGAGTTTATGATGGCTGACGACACACGGAGCTCATATCAATTGCCCAAAAAGAAGGATAACCTTCCATAAGTTCCCAACTCCACCCTTTTCTCTAACCTTAAGACACCCTGGTGACAGATGTGCCATCATTTCAGCCATACAAGCGCACCATTTAATCGAGACAGGCTGTCATGCCTTCCTAGTTTCGGTATTGCAAACTACCACTACTACCCCTGAATTATCAACCGTCCCAATTGTATCTGAATATCGTGATGTTTTTCCAGAAGAATTACCAGGATTATCCCCGGAACGCGAGATAAAATTTAACATTGACCTCTTACCTGGCACGACTCCTATCTCTAAGGCACCATATAGGATGGCACCCGCGGAACTGAAGGAGTTGAAGGTTCAACTAGAGGAGTTGCTCAAGCTAGGGTTCATCCGACCTAGTACTTCCCCTTGGGGTGCGCCTGTTCTATTCGTGAAAAGGAAAGATGGTAGCATGAGATTGTGCATAGACTACCACGAATTGAACAAGGTGACTATTAAGAACCGATATCCTTTACCTAGAATTGATGATTTGTTCGATCAACTCCAAGGATCGACTGTGTATTCCAAAATCGATCTGAGGTCAGGATACCACCAGCTGAGGATTAAGACGAGTGATGTGGAGAAGACGGCATTTCGGACCCGCTACGGACACTACGAATTTTTGGTGATGCCTTTTGGACTAACTAATGCTCCTGCGGCCTTCATGGATCTCATGAACAGGGTTTTTCGAGACCTCTTGGATTCTATAGTCATTGTCTTCATCGATGACATTCTAGTGTATTCTAAGAATCATGAAGAGCACGCAAACCACCTCCGTATAGTCCTACAACGACTATAAGAGCATCAACTTTATGCCAAGTTTTCCAAATGCGAGTTTTGGATGAGTCAGGTGACTTATCTGGGACACGTCATCTCTGGTGAAGGGTTGGCAGTTGATTCTGAAAAGACCAAGGCTATAATGGAATGGGAGAGGCCGAAAAATGTCACCGATATTAGGAGTTTTCTGGGATTAGCCGGGTATTATCGCCGGTTTGTGTCAGGATACTCGCAAATCTCGAAACCCATGACCCAACTGCTTCACAAAGGAGTTCCTTTCAAATGGGAGAGTAAACAAGAGGAAAGTTTTTGCGAATTGAAGAATCAACTCACTAGTGCCCTGATACTCACCTTGCCGAAACCTAATCAAGAGTTCACCGTCTACACTGACGCCTCGAGAAATGGGTTAGGTTGTGTACTGATGCAAGGAGACCAAGTGATCGCTTATGGGTCCAGACAACTCCGTACTCATGAGCAAAACTATCCAACTCATGACTTAGAGCTAGCCGCAGTGATATTCGCACTTAAGACTTGGCGATATTATCTTTATGGATCTAAGTGTCGGATATTCACCGACCATCAGAGTTTGAAATATGTTTTCACTCAAAAAGAGCTCAACTTGAGACAGAGAAGGTGGCTTGAATTGATGAAAGACTATGATCTTGATATCCAGTACCTCTCGGGAAAAGCGAATGTAGTTGCCGACGCACTAAGTAGAAAGAGACAAGGCAACCTTGCAGAAACTATCACGTCGTCCGAGTTACTAATAAAGGAAATGAGGCAGATGAATCTGAACGTTTGTCTCTCACATGAGTTGACCCAGGAATTGGATTCATGGAGGATGAATGAAGACTTACAGTTGACCGAGGATACTACTGAAGGACTGACTTTATCCAACCTGGTGGTACAATCGGACTTGAAGGACCGCATCCGACGGGCAACCCACACTGATCCCAAACTACTCCACTTCCTCGAGTTAGCGCAAGCTAACAAAGACTCTCGATTCAAGCTGGGTGAAGATGGACTGTTATACTTTGACGATCGTGTTTGTGTACCAGAAAATGCAGAATTGAGGAAACTAGTTCTTACAGAGGGTCATGAGTCAGGTTACACCATCCACCCAGGAGAAGTGAAAATGTATCAGGATTTACGTAGGCGATTCTGGTGGCCAGGTATGAAGAAAGAAGTGTCAGAATTTGTGGCGAGATGCTTGATTTGTCAACAAGTCAAGGCAGAAAGGAAGAAACCAGCAGGGTTACTGTACCCAAATTCTCAAGCTCAAAAGAAATTTCAGGTGATTTCTATGGATTTTGTCACGGGCTTACCTAGAACGAACAAACGGTATGAGGCAATCTGGGTGATTGTGGACACCCTAACCAAGATAGCTCATTTCATTCCTTTAACAGCCGAAGTTTTAGGACGCGAATTGGCTGACCTATTTTTCAAAAACCTCTTCAAGTACCATGGGTGCCCAGAGACAATTATCTCTGATAGGGATACCAGGTTCACCTCTCATTTCTGGAAAAAGTTTCAGGAATCGATGGGAACCCGACTTAATTTCAGTACCGCTCACCACCCCCAGACCGACGGACAGTCAGAAAGGACAATTCAAACTTTGGAAGACATGCTACGTGCTTGTGCACTCAGCTTTGGTGGTTCGTGGGCGGAGCACTTACACATTGCGGAGTTCGCCTATAACAATAGCTACCATGCAAGCATAGGTATGTCCCCGTCTGAAGCTTACTGTGGGCATCCTTGGAGAACTCCTCTCTGGTGGGAACCAAGTGGGACACTTATCATCCCCACTGGACCTGAAATGGTACTTGACTGCGCTGAAAGGACTCAAATTATTCTAGAGCACCTTCAGGCAACCCGGGATCGACAAAAGAAGTATGCAGATGTCCGCAGGCGTCCTCTAGAGTTCAGGGTCGGTGATCATGTGTGGATTAAGGTGTCACCACGAAAAGGTGTGCGTCGATTTGGAGTAAGTGGAAAACTTGGCCCTAGGTACGTAGGACCATTTGATGTAACACAGCGAGTCGGACCTTTGGCCTATAAGCTAGGGCTACCCCCTGCATTGGAAAAAGTGCACCCGGTGTTTCATGTGTCGCAGCTCCGCAAATACATAAGAGACCCCTCACATGTCATTGATCACGAGGGATTACTGATGAAGGCTTAGAACCTATGAATCAAATAAATTTGTAAACCTAGAGCTAATCTCACTAATCGTTTGGAATATAGCTTTAGCGTCGAACCCAAGGGACGGATCTATGAATACCGGACTTATCTTTTCTTAAAATCTAGACAGAAATAATTTTGTGAAGTTATGAATAATTAAAGACTAAAGGTGCAATAAAATAAATTTTTTTGGTTGGTTTTTAGACTCGAAATAAGACTAAATAGTATAAAAATAAGTAAAGTAGAGTTTTTGGGGTTTAAACAGTAAATAAAAACGTCATAGGAGTCAGGTTTCGCTTGTGTTTGGACGCTAAAACTCGAGGCTAAGCGCTTTCGCACTAAACTTCGCATTTTAGCTACAGTCACCACTCTGTTCGGTCCAAACAGGATTCTGTTCGGTCCGAACAGAAGGCAAAGGTGGGTTTAATTGGTCTGTTATGCTAACTAATGCTTTAAGTCAGGGTTTATTGGTCAAACCTAGATATTCTAAACATCAGCTTTCGCTTGTTGGGGCAGATTCTGGTTTAATCACAACCTAACCTAATTAACTTGGTTGGTTCACAACTTTTGGTATAGAATTCAACTAGTTAAACTTGCTTATTGGAGTTCGTAAGGATATTTAGAGGTCTTTTAGACTGGTCTAAAAGTTACACTTTTGGTGTCAACTAATCTCCCCTTTCGGATCTACAATTTATCCCAAGTACTTGGATTAAACGTGACTTGTTTATCCTAACTTAGACTAACTAGATGCATCTGTTCAACTAGAAGGTAATTAGAGATTTAAACAAGTATTTTAACTCAAGCAACAGATATAATTCGCAATAAACAAATCTCAAAGCATAGTATCACATAACAAGTCAAATAAACGTCATCCAAACATCAAGTTACTTCCCTAATCCTAAGACTGCATAAAAACTAGCCTAACATAGTAGCCAAACACACAATAAACATAAAATAGCAATAAAGATACAAGCCCATCAAATCAAGAGAAAGAAACATAGAAGAATAAATCAAATACTCCTTTTTGCTTCAGTCTATCGGTCTTCAAGGCAGTGGGGTGTTGCTGGATGGTCGCCAAACTGGCCACCTTGCTGCCGTCGCTTCAAGGTTGATGATCTCCGAAGGTAGAAGAGAGAGAACACCTTTGGAAAGGTGGAATTAGGGTATGGAATCAAAGATACTTTTCCTCAGGCGTGTAAAGGTATATATGGACGTCTCAGGTCGCAAGAATGGAAGGCTAGGGCACCAGGGCGCAAGAAAATGCCATAAAGATCAACTTCCATGTAAAGAATATTACCATATGTGATATAGCGGCAATCTGTTCGGACCGAACAGGATCTGTTCGGACCGAATGGATGAGAAGTGCGCTGGTCTGGCGGCTACAGTGCGTTCGGACCGAACAGACAATCATTCGGTCCGAATGGGGTGCTGTGAGAGGCCTCCAATGCTAAGAATGAGTCGTCTAGCAAGTGTGAAACGTCGAAAATCCATCTATATGATCCAAAATCATCAGAAATCATCAAAACCTGTAGAGAGAAGAGAAGAAACGACGGCAGAGCCAAATCCTGAAAAAATATGGCAATTTATTAAATAATTTGTTGGTTCGAGTGTGTTTTGAGTGCCAAGTACGGTCCAAATACCAATGAAATATGATGATATCAAATCCCCCCAAACTTAAACTTTGCTTGTCCTCAAGCAACGCCCTAAGCTTAGAATTTTGGACTGTACTTACAACTAACAATCAAGTCGTTTCCCAAACCAAGAAATTTGTCATGAAAATCAATTGCTCAAGCCTTAAAATATTCTCACACTTAAATCAAATGAGTCAAATTAAAATTCTTAAAACCAAGTCTTGTGTTCTATAATTCAATTCATGCAACTCTTGGTCCTAATGAAATTTTTTTCTCAAACTCAAGAACTCTAGCTTCTATTTGTCAATTCAAATGCGATCTCAATTTCAATTACCCGTTTTTTTTCATATTTCAAAAAAATTTGTAAAGTCTTTTATCAAAATTGGAAATTTTATAATGAACTTTTCTCAAAACCAATTCTATTTTTCACCAATTTGTTTGTGCAAGTCGAGTCGTGGGGCTTTGCACCCTAGAGGATATAATGCGGTGTCATTGACCTTGAATTTTGCTACTAGCACATGACATGCTAGGTGTTAGAGTTGTGTCCTAGAAGTCAAAATTTAATGACTTAATTTCTTAGTTTATGTTATTGATGATATTTAATTATTTGTTCCTAGAGTTTATTACTGACAGATCATTCAGGTTAAGGATCTGAATTGTAGATCTCTGTGGATCATTCATTAGAATGACAGTAATAAATCTAAATCGTCCGTAATCTTGATAATTAACAAGGAACATTAATTATCATAAAAGATTAGTATGCAAGTTAAGTGATGATTAAGTTCTCCAAATCATAGGTAAGGAGTTACCAACTTAATTAAATATGTGTATGTTATTAGAACATAGTACAGGACATGACCCAATGAAATAAACATATGGATTGTGTTATGTGTCATTGTTTATTTCATATGAGTTTGATTCTAAGTTTGAGATGGTTCAACTTTTCCACATGAGGATAGGTTCAATAAATATCGTCTACCGTTGATTCCTGATAAGGGCTGCTATACGGACTTTATTTATGTTCTCTTGAATTGTGCGGGGAAAAGTTGTTCATCAAGAAAACCGTATGTCCCTCATTAATTCACTTAGTGAGTGATGATATCTGTTTGGGCCCCTTGATGGAGTTAGATTGTTTGGCCAACTTGTACAATCAACTCTAGATCAAGAAATGTATATTCTGCAAGAATGACACATTCATATCTTGGATTATACAATGATATCATGTGACATAAGAATCAGAAAAGGAGATACTTTTATTTCTTATGCAGGATTGAGATATTGTAACAATACATTATTTATGCGAATTGGGAATCATAACGTGTTGCTAGATACCGCTTATGATTATTGGAATTAAATAGCGATTTAATTCCATGGCCAACGTAGCGTAAATCCTCAAAGGGTCACACAAATAGGACTTTAATCACACAGTGCATTATTTATTTATTCGCAGCAGTGTATTGCGAAAATATGATAAGTTGATTAATTAATTATATACCGTTGCGAACCGTTATAATTAATTAAGTCAAGGAGATCATATAGAAATAAATTAATGCATTAACTAATTCCAAAATAATTATTAATAAGTTAATAATTAATTTTGTTCAACACAATTTAATTATAGGAATTAAATAGAGCTTATGGACCTTTATTTAATTAGTAAATTAAAGGTCCGGTTTGAGTACAAGAGAAAGGTCCATTAATTAATTAAATTAGTGGACATTTAACACACCACAAAATGGGCTTGATAGCCCATATAGTGGCTGCCCTAATAGGGGTAAAAAGGTCCCTAAAGTTTGTGGAGTAGTTGGTCTATAAAAGGAGGTCATTTGGAGAGAGAAACCCTAACCAGCATAGCTTTTTCTCTCCCTCTTCCTCCTAGAACGAAAATTAGAGAGAAAATTTCAGAATTTTCATCTCTTTCTCTTGCTCTTTTCCACCTCATCTACCTCATGTGTTGAGATTTCTCCCTTCTCCATTAATTAAACTAGTTATTTGACAAAGGTAGAAGAGAGAAAACCTTAGAAATTAGTTGCTCTCCTCTTCCTTTTTAGCACAAGTTGAAAGAGGAGGTGATTAAACTTCTTGGTGGACTCGAGGCGGCCGTCGACGGAGGAGAAGGCGAAGGAGAGCACGCCATCAACTCCAATGCATTGGTCAAGCCTCGCGGATACGATTCCGCGAGAGATAATCGATTCCTTCCCTTTTCTCATGTGTGTGTTGATTGCTTAGCAAGATCCTTTGTGCTTGATGTTTAATTAAGTTAATTAGTAACTAAAATTGAAAATTGAGCACTTTCTAACACTAGGGAGGTTGGACTGGTGTTGCTCGACTATGGCCACAGTACACTGGGGCCATAATACTCAACAACTCCTTTGCCAATGCTTTCACATCAGGTCCAGTAGAATTAATCATGAATTGTCCAATTATTTCTTGATTTCTTTGAGGTGTAATTCCTAACAATTCATTATTAACCCAATATCCTCCAATTTGTGGCTAAGTTGGTGGAAAAAGGCCTCGGTGCATCCTCGTTTTCACAACTATTTGATTTTGATTGTCCCATTAAATTTGCTCGTTGGTGATTCAAGCGATTAAAACAAATTTTTGACAAGACAAAGTTCATTTCATAATTTCCCAAGTTGATAAATTTCTTTTTAAACAAAAGTTTGTGAAATACAAAGCCGTTCACTCGGTAAAAACTTGTGAGAGCCGACTAAAACTGATTTGACAATTCTAAGCATCCAAAATCGAGTTCTATTTTTGCAAAAATAATTTCATTTTGTCCATTGGTGTAAAAATTGAGTTGAGATATCAAAACATTCTAAGGTTCTTTGATAAAATTTTTCTTTGACTCAAAACAGTTTCATGCAGTGTGAGATTCATCATTTAAAATTCAAATCGAGAGAGTTTAGGCCAAACCAATTCAATTCCAAGTCAAAACATTTGAAAAATTCAATTTTTGAATGTCTGTTCGGACCGAACAGATACTGTGCATTTTTCAGACATCCAGAACAGCCCGTTCGGACCGAACAAGGACCTGTTCGGACCGAACAGAGAAGCAGAAAATGCGAAAAAATTTCCCATTTCATCCAGAAATCAACCCATTTCGTCCCCGAATCCACTTTTTCTCCTATGCCCCCCCCCCACAAACTTGTATAATGCTTGTCCCAAGCATACATTCACAGAGAAATTAAAATAGGAGAAAAGGAAAGGTTACCATTTAGTAGGGAAGAGGTGGAGGGCCCCGAGTGGAGGAGCCTTGGTGGAACCCACCGTCATAGCTCGGAAAGATGTCAAAGAAGCTGTCGGGGTGGTCCTGTGGTTGCTGCAGGTCAACTTGATTACCCAAGTATGGGTAAAAGTTAGGATCCGACTGAGCGAGGCATTGAGGGCCTTGCCATTGCACCCATTCAAACTGTGGTTGTGCTCCTTGGGCTCCTTGTGGTGGCATCGGCTGATGTTGTGGCTCAGAGTGCTGAGGCGGGTCGTACACTTGATTACCCAAGTATGGGTAAAAGTTGGGGTCCGAAAATGCCTCATGAGCCGTGGCACGGCGGGGCGGAGACTGTGGTGGCGAGGCATGACTGTGCACCGATGGGATCGAGGAGCTCAAGTTCGGATCATCGTCTTCACCGGGCCAATATCCATTCCTCAAATAGAAGTTGTTGTCGTAGGTCACATTGGAAATATTGTCTAGTTTACGGCCAAATTGATCGAGCTTCTCGCCATATTCCTCAAACTCGCTCGATAACCGACTCAACTGCATCCCATAGTCGGCTTGTGCTTCCGTGCTCTTCCTCACTTCCTCCCTTGTCTCCATGGTAAGTTTTGTGAGGTCTCCCATCATATTCATGAGGTTCTTAGCCCATTGTGGCACTTGTGGGTCGGTTTCATAAAAAGAGGCGGCACGAGGCGGCGAGTCATGTCTCTCGGAGGGTCCCGCCGTGTCGGTTTCCATGGGAGTCGGTGTAGGAAACCTTGGAGCCACAGTTCCCCTAGGAGTCACATAATCAAGAGGAATTAGCCAAGTGTTGTGGTTAGAAACATCTACCTTGTGTGGATACGAAAGGTAAAAATCACTTGCATGGTCACGTAACCACAAGTACTTGTGCTCAATGTCCGCTCCGTGATGGCAAATCTTCAAGAATCGGGCTGCCCTAAACCTCTCATCATCGTAATGAGTGTATCCGGTGCACATAGTTTCCTTGGGCATTGGAATCTCCATACGCTTAGCTAGAAGTGTCACAAACGAGCCCATGGTTATATTGCTCGTAGCATTCTCCAAATCCCTTTGATAGATCCAATGCTTCACCATTAACTTAATCAAATTTAATTTCTCGGGCTCGGGTTGAAGTATGTGCCATAGAATGCCAATCTCCTTCTCATTGGTGACATTCACTGTCTCTCCTCTTGCAAAAATCGTGGCCGCGATCCCACGGAGAAGGATCCGAAGAAGAGGGTGATGAATTAGCCTGGCTTGTAGCTTGGCACTCCGACCGCAAAGCTTGGCCCAAGCAATCTCCTTGTTGGCTTCCTCATTTGGGTCCCTAGTCCATGTAATTTCTTCCACGGGCCCATTTTCCAACATGTATACCCCCGCCAACTCATCCAACCATGCTCGGTGTGTGTTGTTCCTTAATCAGAACCAAATATAATCCCTCCCATCCATTTCCAAGAGTCTAAGTGAGGAGAGAAACTCTTGGGTTAAGACCCGATAGGCCTTCTCAAGGTGATTCCAAAAAGCGGGAGTAATACCAACCTTGCTTGTAAGCTCAAGGAATTGCTCCGCCACGCCAAACTTCTCAAGGGTCGCGATGTCCATGAATCTGGTGTGCTCAAATATCTGCTTCCTGATTTTGAGGTAGTTTTGGAACATGAAATCCCACGGCATCTCAAACTTGGCATTTTTCTCATATTTTGCCGTCTCGGGATTCTGGAGCCAAGCCGGGTCAACTCTAGGCTGTTCTGGCTGCTGCGGGGCCTGAGAAGAAGATGCAGCAGCGGCTGCCTTGGCGCTAGAACGTGTGGTTCTCTTAGACATGGTCGGTTTGTAGAGGTTTTCGCGCACTCGGGGGTCTGTTCGGACCGAATGAAAGTCTGTTCGGACCGAACAGAGGAGGGATACTGGTAAATGTTGGTCGAATTGGTACGAGTTTCACCCAAATCGTTGGTACACACCTCTTTTGCTGGTACAAGCTCACACAAACCTCAAACTAACCAAATTAAATGTCAATTGAGCAATAGAAATAGAAAGAGATGCAATAGGACCTTGGTAGACCTCAATTTTGCTCGAACTTGACGGGTTGGAATGTGGCAGCGGCTATGAGTGCTCTTCAACGCCTCTTGAGTGGTCTAGGGGCACAAGAGAAGCGCCTGGGGCGTGAAAGAAGCGAAAACAAGTCAAGAGGGTGCCTACTTGAGTTGATGTGAAGTCGATTTGGAGCCGAGGTGGTGCCGCCGCTTGAGATGCCGTCTAGACGCCTCAAACTTCTTGTAGGGACAGTGGAGAGGTCCCTTGAGTGCTCCGAGTTGAGAGAAAACAATAATCCGAGAAGTTGGCCGAAAATCTCGTGGAACATGCCGCGAAAAATCCACCGCAAAGAGGCCTTAGCGTCGAAAACCGAGAGTAGCAATGGCAAAAGAGTAGAGAGAGAAATATTTTGAGCCTTTGATCCGCCGAAATGGTGGAGAAATGAGAGAGAGGGGTTTTTGGAGGGTTGTTTCGGTTTGGAGAAGAGAGAACGAGAGGGAGAGTTGAAGGGGCGCGAGTAAGGGAGAAAGGGAGAGAGATGGGGAACGGTTTTAGTTTAGGTTGGGTTTCGGATCGGGTTAGGCAGTAGTGGGTCGGGTCCAACCGAAATGGAGGAGTCCACTTAAGGTTAGATGGGCCACCTGCAAAATTAATCAAAAATGTCAGCCCAAAACTAGAATTGAAGCCCTTTTGTTGGTCTGTTCGGACAGAATAGAACTCTGTTCGGACCGAATGGACTGTACACATATGTCCCTGTTCGACCCCCTCCGTTCGTACCGAATGGATTTTTGTTCGGACCGAACAAACTGTGCAAATTCACCTATTTCGCATTGTTTCGCGCCTAGTTTGCTCTCTCAATGTTCGAGTTGGCTTTTCTCCTTTCCTTGAGTTGTTGTGCAATCCGTATGAGGTCGATCGGGGTTAGTTGGCTCATGTAACCCATGGTGCTCTAGCACGAATTGCAACTTCCTACGTTAGTTCCTCTAATTTTCCTACAAATGATAGAGACAATAAATTTAAATAATTAAACATTTATTTTTGGTTTTCTGTTTTGTTTTTTTAGATTTTTTTTATAATTTTTATTTTCTGATTTTTTTTATTTTTCGTATTTTTTTATGATAGAATAAAAGATAAAAATAAAATAAAATAGAGAGATATAGAGAAAATTCTTGAGTTGCCTCCCAAAAAGCGCTTGTTTTAGGTCTCTAGCTTGACCGTCTTCTTCTAGGCTTCACTTTGGTCGGGCTCGCCAAGGGTGATGGCTTGAACTTCTTCGTGAGCTTCATCGGCGATGTAGTGTTTCAAGCGTTGCCCGTTAACCTTGAATGGCTCCGAATTCTTGTCACAAATGTCTATGGCTCCAAACGGGTAGACCTTCACGACTCGAAAGGGGCCGGACCATCTTGACTTCAATTTGCCCGGAAAAAGTTTGAGTCTTGAGTTGAACAATAGCACCAAATCGCCTTCCTTGAATTCTCTCCTTGAGATTCGCCTATCATGCACAAATTTTGTCCTTTCTTTGTAAAGTTTAGCATTTTCATATGAGTTTAGGCGTACCTCATCTAATTCGTGCAAGTCAAGGATGCGCTTTTCACCGTCTTTGAGGAGATCCATGTTGATCGTTCGAGTCGCCCAATATGCCTTGTGCTCTATCTCGACCGGAAAATGACATGGCTTTCCATAGACGAGCTTGAAGGGACTCATGCCAATAGGTGTCTTGAAGGCGGTGCGGTAGGTCCATAGTGCATCGTCGAGCTTGTTTGCCCTATCCTTGCGAGTTCTAGCCACCGTCTTTTCCAAATTAGACTTGATTTCCCTATTTGACACTTCCACTTGGCCACTTGTTTGAGGGTGGTAAGGAGTTGCCACCTTATGAGTCACGCCATGCTTCTTCAAAAGATTGTCAAAATTTCGGTTGATGAAATGTTTTCCACTGTCACTAATCACCGCTCTAGGCTCACCAAATCGCGAAAAAATCACCTTAGAGAATAACCTAATCACCGAGTTGGAATCCGCGGACTTGCATGGAATCGCCTCGACCCATTTCGAAACATAATCAACGGCGACCAAGATGCATTCATAGCCATGAGAGCTAGGAAACGGGCCCATAAAATCTACTCCCCACACATCAAAAATTTCCACCTCAAGAATCGGGTTAAGGGCCATCTCATTCCATTTTGAAATATTGCCCGTTCTTTGACATTGATCACATGACATAACAAAAGAACATGCATCTTTAAAAAGAAAAGGCCAATAGAAGCCCGATTGGAGTACCTTGGCAGCCGTTTTGGAGAAAGAGGCATGACCACCATAGGCGGAGGAGTGACAACTTGCGAGAATCGCCCGGACTTCTTCTTATGGTATGCATCGCCTATAGATGTTGTCAATTCTGAGCTTAAAAAGGTAGGGCTCCTCCCAAAAATAGTACTTTGCATCCGTCTTGAGCTTCTTCTTCTCCTGCCAGCTCATCTCAGGAGGTAGGGCCCCACTCGCGAGGTAATTGGCCAAATTGGCATACCATGGCGGCTGAAAACGTGCCATTCGGACCTCTGTTCGGTCCAAACAGGAATCTGTTAAGTCCGAATGAGACTCCAAAGAGAGGATTTGCTGCGCCAGGTTCATCCAGTCGTCCTCCAAGGCTTCCGTTCAGTCCGAATGAGCATCTGTTTGGTCCGAACAGAGGTAGATTTTCATCAATTTCTCGTCCGGGAAGGAGTCATCGATCGGAACTTGATTTTTTTGATCCTCTTCCCAATGTAGGCGTGACAAATGGTCAGCAACAGAGTTTTCAGTGCCCTTCTTGTCTCTAATCTCGAGGTCAAACTCTTGGAGAAGAAGGACCCACCGAATCAGTCATGGCTTGGCGTCCTTCTTGCTCAAGAGATACCTAATGGCCGCATGGTCAGTTAAAACAATCACCTTGGAACCCACCAAATAAGACCGAAACTTGTCCAAGGCAAACACAATGGCAAGGAGTTCCTTCTCAGTGGTTGTGTAGTTCGATTGAGCCGGGTCTAGCACCTTGCTTGCGTAGTAGATGGCGACCGGCTTCTTGTCTTTCCTTTGCCCGAGCACCGCTCCGATTGCGAAATCGCTTGCATCACACATGAGCTCGAATGGTTGTGTCCAATCGGGTGGTTGTAAAATTGGGACAGAGACGAGGGCTTCCTTCAACCTATTAAACGCATTAAGACAATCCTCATCAATAATAAAATCATTATCTTTTACAAAAAGATTACTTAATGGTTTAGCAATTTTTGAAAAGTCTTTGATAAATCGGCGATAGAATCTGGCATGTCCTAGAAAGCTTCGCACGTCCTTGACATTCTTTGGCACTTCAAGTTTCTCGATCACCTCGATCTTTGCCTTGTCCACTTCAATTCCTTAGGAAGTCACCATGTGGCCTAGCACAACACCTTTTTGCACCATAAAATGGCACTTTTCCCAATTCAAAATCAAGTTAACCTCTTCGTATCGCTGCAAGATTTTAGAAAGATTAGCAAGACAAGAATCGAAACAAGTACCATAAACAGAGAAATCATCCATAAACACTTCCATTTCTTTTTCAATAAAATCCGAAAAAATTGCCATCATAGCACGTTGGAAGGTTGCGGGCGCATTGCAAAGACCAAAGGGCATTCTTTTATACGCGTATGTACCATATGGGCAAGTAAAGGTGGTTTTTTCTTGGTCATTTGGATGGATTGGTATTTGAAAGAAACCTGAATAACCATCTAAATAACAAAAATATGAGTGATTAGCTAGTCTTTCAAGTAATTGATCAACAAAAGGAAGAGGAAAGTGATCTTTGCGTGTCGCCGCATTGAGCTTGCGGTAATCGATACACATTCTCCATCCGGTCACTACTCGGGTTTGAATCAACTCGTCTTTGTCATTCTTGACCACTGTCGTGCCACCCTTCTTTGGAACCACGTGGACCGGGCTCACCCATTTGCTATCTGAGATCGCATAGATGATGCCCGCATCTAGGAGCTTGAGAATCTTCTTCTTGACCACTTCCTTGAGGTTGGGATTAAGCCGCCTTTGCGCCTCTCGAGTTGGCTTGTGGTCTTCCTCCATTAGAATCCGATGCGTGCAAATCGAGGGATCGATACCCTTCAAGTCGTCAATTGAATAGCCGATTGCACCTCTATGGGCCCTTAGCTCCACCAAAAGCTGCTCTGTTTGACCTGCATCTAGCTCCGAATTAACAATAACTAGGTATGTTTGATCCGGGCTAAGAAATTCGTACCTTAAGGAAGCGGGAAGAGGTTTTAGTTCGACTTTTGGGGGCTCTGTTCGGACCGAACCAGTGCTGTTCGGATCAAACAGAGCACCAGGGCTCTCCAGATGGTCTGTTCGGGCCTCCATTCGGACCGAACAGAGGTCCGAACAGGCTTCCGTCGGTGTGGTTTCGCCCTCTTCTTCGATCTCCATGGTCTTCTCTACCCTAATTGCCTCTTGCATGTCACAGAGAAAGGTTTGGTAGGTTTCCAGGGCTGTTTGGTACTGTTCTTCAAGGGATTCTTCAATTTCGGGTACTTCTTGGATCATGAAACAAGTTTCCTTGGGGTCGGGGCACCTCATAGTATGGTTGATTGAAAATAAAAGTTGCTCCCCCCTACTCTGACCAAAATTATCCCGTCTCGGGCATCCATCATCACACCGGCGGTTCTAAGAAAGGGGCGTCCCAAGATAATAGGCACCTCCTTATCTTCTTCTATGTCCATGACCACGAAATCGCCGGGCACCAGAAATTTGCCAACTTGTACAGGTACGTCCTTCAATTCACCCATCGGTATTCGGATCGTGGAATCGGCGAGTCTTAGAGTCATGCTCGTGGGTAGAAGTTCGCCAAACCTGATCTTCTGATACACCGTCTTGGGCATGAGGCTAACGCTTGCACCCATATCACACAAAGCTTGTTTGATAATGGCATTACCAATAGTGCAAGGAAGAACAAACCGACCTGGATCCGCAAGCTTAGGTGGCATATTGCTCTTCAAGGCTTCGCTGCTCTTGTATGTTAGCACCACCGTTTTCAGCTCCTCCATGGATCTTTTGCCGGTGCACAGCTCCTTCATGAACTTGGCATAGATGGGCACTTGGGCTATCGCGTCGGTGAATGGGATGGTGATCCGCATTTGTTTGAGTATGTCCCAAAAGATCCTGAACTGAGCATCCTCCTTAGACTTCACCAATCGCTGAGGAAAGGGCACCGGGGGCCTGTATGGTTGCACGGAACGCTCCGCCTTGCCCTTGTCCTTCGGTTGAGCCTCCGTAGTACCTTGTTCGGACCGAACAGAAGCTTGTTCGAACCGAACAGATGGGTCGGGTGTCGGTTCAGTGGCATTCTGACTCTCCAATGTCACTTCTTCAGCCTAGGGTGCCTTCTGGAGTAGAGGAAATAGCAAAATCTGCTCCAGGACGGGCTCTATCTCCTCTGGACTACTCTGTTCGGACCGAACAGAGCACTGGATTTCGGCATCTGCCGGCATTGGTGGGTTCTGGTACTCCCTTCCGCTCCTCTGAACATGCAGGGCCTTGATCTCAGCGTTAGGGTTCACCAGAGGCTGCCCTGGAAGCTTGCCGGGCTGCCTTGAAAAGTGTGACTCCATCATTTGCTCCAACCTGGTCCAAGTACTTGCATTAGTCTTAAGTTCTTCCATACATTCAACCAACATTTGATTAAATTTGCCTTGTTCATGCATAAAGTCCTAAACAACCGGTGGTATACCATCCCTATTGTAAACAGATTTCTTTGGAAAGGGTTGGTCACGATTGTTGTTGTTAAATTGTGCATTTTTAAACACAGTTGGTTGGTTGGTATTTTTGTACTAGTTCCTTGGCACATATGGTCTATTTGTCACATTGTTATGGTATTTGGGGGTGGTTCATGTTTTCCCAATCTGCTTGTTCCCCATCACTTAATGAATAGCTTCGACTAAATATGTGTCTCGGAAAATAGGAGGGCTCATTGTTGATTGAGTTGACTTGATGCCCTCCGTTGCCAGTCTTTGCGAGCGGACAATTAATCGAGGTGTGCCCTTCTTCGTCACATGCGCCGCAAGTGTTGGAATTGAGGTGGGTCCCTTGTGCGGATTGATAGGCGGCAAGTTCGACTTCTAACTCCGCGATCCTCTCATTCTTGGATGTGATCTCATGAATTTGATGCTTGGAATGGCTAGATCGGCGGTGAGACGGAATCGGGTACCAAGTGTAATTCCTTGCGCAATAGTCGAGTAAATCACATCCTTGAGTTGCATCGAGCCTCTTGAACGCCCCACCTGAAAGAGAATCAATATTAATTTTTATATTATCATAGAGTCCGCTATAGAAAGATTTAATCAACATCCATTCTTGGATCCCATGATGTGGGCAAGAATTCTCTAAATCCCTAAATCTTTCCCAAGCATCCCTCATTGATTCCTCCTCCTTTTGAGCAAAATTATTCAATTCTTTTCTAATCGCATCGGAACGGTCCGCGGGGAAATATCTATCCAAAAATGTTTGTGCCATTTGATCCCAAGACCAAATTGACCCTTTTTTCAATGTTTTGTACCATTTTTGGGCTCTATCCTTAAGGGTGAAATGAAATAACAATAGCCTAATTGCTTGTTGAAGAACCCCATTGAACTTAATTAATTTTGTGCAATCAATAAAGGTTTGTAGGTGAGCATGGGGATCCTCTTTGTCATCTCCGTAAAATGGGTTCTGTTGCACGAGTGTGACGTGGTTAGGGGCGATTGCATGTTGTTGGCTTCGATGCCTGGAATCACCACCGGTCCTCCCACATCCTTTGCATTTGGAGCTCCGAATTCTCCGAGTGTTCGGTTGTTGTCATCTCCTTCCTCGTCCTCGGAGTTGTGGACGCTCGCCTCGTCTTCGTGTGCCCATCTCCGTCGCTCGGCCTCAAAATCTCTTCTTTGGCCGGCAAGAGTATTTCGTTCTGCTGTGAGACGTGCCGCCCTTTCATCCAACTGAAGGCGGAGAGCCTCCAGTTCGCGCGTCTGCTGGGCAATGGCCTCCGGAGTGAGTGCGTCGGCCATTGCGGGGCTTCCCTCTCTTTGTTCGGGGTCCTGTTTGGTCCGAATGGAATCCTGATCGGTCCGAACAGGGGTCGAATTGGAGGGCTGGGCGAGTTCTGGATCTGTTTCGAACCGCCGAGTGAAGTAGTTCCTGACCTTGGGTGGTGGGGACTTCTTCCTTCGAGTTCTACCTGCCAGTCCTGCAATTCAGAGAGAAGAAAGCGTGAGTTTAAAAAGAAAAACAAAAGTCTAGTCTCTTAATAATAAAATAAGGATCCAATATCAACACTGTCCCCGGCAACGGCGCCAATTTGATGAAGGCTTAGAACCTAGGAATCAAATAAATTTGTAAATCTAGAGCTAATCTCACTAATCGTTCAGAATATAGCTTTAGGGTCGAACCCAAGGGACGGATCTATGAATACCAGACTTATCTTTTCTTAAAATCTAGATAGAAATAATTTTGTGAAGTTATGAATAATTAAAGACTAAAGGTGCAATAAAATAAATATTTTTGGTTGGTTTTTAGACTCGAAATAAGACTAAATAGTATAAAAATAAGTAAAGTAGAGTTTTTGGGGTTTAAACAGTGAATAAAAACGTCCTAGGAGTCAGGTTTCGCTTCTGTTTGGACGCTAAAACTCGAGGCTAAGCGCTTTCGCACTAAACTTCGCGTTTTAGCTACAGTCGCCACTCTGTTCGGTCCGAACAGAAGGCAAAGGTGGGTTTAATTGGTCTGTTATGCTAACTAATGCTTTAAGTCAGGGTTTATTGGTCAAACCTAGATATTCTAAACATCAGCTTTCGCTTGTTGGGGCAGATTCTGGTTTAATCACAACCTAACCTAATTAACTTGGTTGGTTCACAACTTTTGGTATAGAATTCAACTAGTTAAACTTGCTTATTGGAGTTCGTAAGGATATTTAGAGGTCTTTTGGACTGGTCTAAAAGTTACACTTTTGGTGTCAACTAATCTCCCCTTTCGGATCTACAATTTATCCCAAGTACTTGGATTAAACGTGACTTGTTTATCCTAATTTAGACTAACTAGATGCATCTGTTCAACTAGAAGGTAATTAGAGATTTAAACAAGTATTTTAACTCAATCAAAAGATATAATTCGCAATAAACAAATCTCAAAGCATAGTATCACATAACAAGTCAAATAAACGTCATCCAAACATTAAGTTACTTCCCTAATCCTAAGACTGCATAAAAACTAGCCTAACATAGTAGCAAAAAACACAATAAACATAAAATAGCAATGAAGATACAAGCCCATCAAATCAAGAGAAAGAAACATAGAAGAATAAACCAAATACTCCTTTTTGCTTCAGTCTATCGGTCTTCAAGGCAGTGGGGTGTTGCTGGATGGTCGCCAAACTGGCCACCTTGCTGCCGTCGCTTCAAGGTTGATGATCTCCGAAGGTAGAAGAGAGAGAACGTCTTTGGAAAGGTGGAATTAGGGTATGGAATCAAAGATACTTTTCCTCAGGCGTGTAGAGGTATATATGGACGTCCCAGGTCGCAAGAATGGAAGGCTAGGGCACCAGGGCGCAAGAAAATGCCATAAAGATCAACTTCCATGTAAAGAATATTACCATATGTGATATGGCGGCAATCTTTTCGGACCGAATGGATGAGAAGTGGGCTGGTCTGGCGGCTACAATGCGTTCGGACCGAACAGACAATCATTCGGTCCGAATGGGGTGCTGGGAGAGGCCTCCAATGCTAGGAATGAGTCGTCTAGAATCCGTCTATACGCTCCAAAATCATCAAAAATCATCAAAACCTGTAGAGAGAAGAGAAGAAACGACGGCAGAGCCAAATCCTGCAAAAACATGGCAATTTATTAAATAATTTGTTGGTTCAAGTGTGTTTTGAGTGCCAAGTACGGTTCAAATACCAATGAAATATGATGATATCAATTACACTTGGACGAGTCCCTCACTTATGAGGAAACACCAATACGAATACTGGACACCAAAGAGATCGCCCGGAGGCGCAAGACGATAAAGTATGTACTTGTCCAGTGGAGTGGACATTCAGAGCAAGAAGCAACTTGGGAGCTAGAAGACCCGTTGCGAGAAAACTATCCATCTTTATTCACAGGTACGATTTTTGTTCAGAGGACTGAACAAGGATTTTAAGAGGGAGGGAATGTAACATTATTGAGTATTTTAATTTTAAATCTGGTTCAAAAGACAGATCGTTAGGAATTCGATTTTGTAAAATGTATAATTTACTTTTCTTCCTTTGGACCCCAAACTAATAAGTTACTAAATTATTTAAACCCGACCCATTAAAGCCCAGTTGATACACAGCCTATATTTCTCTATGCTTCTCTTTCTATACCCTAACGTGGACTCCAAGTTGCAAATCAACTCATGCC
The DNA here is from genome assembly GCA_027562975.1 of Rhynchospora breviuscula. Classification (NCBI taxonomy): domain Eukaryota; kingdom Viridiplantae; phylum Streptophyta; class Magnoliopsida; order Poales; family Cyperaceae; genus Rhynchospora; species Rhynchospora breviuscula. Next base: position 30,147,574 of record CM050400.1, on the reverse strand, counting down.
CACGACATTCCTTGTATTTTTGTTGCTTAGCCTCCAAGCTAATATCAGAATAAATTACGTTTCCTATTGTATAGAAATTTCCTTCCAAGTGTTACCAAAAATGTTACCCAGGAGCCATTCACGCATTAGAAAGAGATGAGAATTAAATTTCATATTTAAGGAAGATATAATTGGATTAGTATTTAAAGGGGTGCACGTAGTCTTCATTCTTGACCACCCTCACATATACCACTTACTGTCCCCTCTCTATTCAAACCCCTTACACGATACTCTCTCGTCGTGCGGCTTGTTGACTGGTTAGGCAAGGTGACCAAGATCAGCGCGTAGGAACCAATCCATCATCTCATCCGATTCTTTTTTTAGTGCTTCAAGATTTCAAGAGGTGCGGATTATAATTACTACCTGACAATAGTTTTTAGAAATGAGAACGTGTAATATATGTGCATAGCTTGGATTCTGACGTTGCTTTTCCTATATCATAAAAGTTATGATGTGATATCATTTATGAAAACAAAAATTGTATTTTTATTTATTTCATAAACCAGTTTTCAACGTATATACATATATAAGTATTTTTTTGGGCCTTGTATAATGTTTCTGTATATATATACTCTCTTTCCCAAAGTTTTATGTTAATTTAATTTAGCTATAAAACTTCATACGCATATTTTCTGGGTACATATAAAACTAGCTGTTCATGATATTCTCAGTTTATAAAACTATAGATATACTTTCATTCACAAAACTATTTTCTACCCTCATGCATATCAGGTTGTGCAAATAGGATCTAATAGTAAATAGAAGCATTTGAAACTTTTTAAACTTTATAAAGAGGTAGGCTAAGCATTCTGGTAACTAAATAAATACATGCGAATTTATACAGTGGGCTATGGTTAATAAAATCTTCTATTCTTCAAAGTGAACATATATATACATGGGTTTCAAAACAAGTTTATCGTGAGAACGTACATTTTTGACCTAATTAATTTTATATAAAACATTTCTGGAATTTTGTCATGACTAGGTGTGTATTTACCCTAAACTTGAATAGGTGCGTCCAGGTAACATTATTTTCTGCTAGAAATATTATTTTTCAATGTTGTCAGCTAAACCGAGTACATGGTTATGTTTAAACCATTGATAATTTTTGTTACCGGCATATGTGCATGTTTATAACTTGAAATAAAAATATTATATATAAATATATATGTACAGATATGAATTTATTTTCCTTCGCGATATCCCTTATGATTTCAAGTTTACATTTTCATTTCTTGACTGAAATCATGGCGTCATTACACATACAGGTTACCATCCATTTGGGCTTGGTCGCGACAAGCTGGAGATGAAACAGGGGTGCTGATCATGCGGCTCATTGTGCAGGACAACAAAACCTATAAAAGTACTATGATCACCATGATTAATATGAGTTATTAAAAGTGCTATATTTACATATTCTTAAATCTTCAATTAAATAAACTCGTTATTCCCTCTTACTATTAAACTTTAGTTTGATACATGTTATTTCATACATTTTTACTTCTAGTATTTTTGTACCGCACTGAGAGTTGTCAGGGTTCTCATCCGTATTTTCTTTTTCTTTTAGACCCAGGTATCATGGATAGCAGTGAAGAGCTTTCGCGTGATTAAGAGAGGTGTTGACCGGGTCAAATTATTGCCACAAAATAAACTTTTCTTTTGTTTGATTATTGGAACATTGATCTAACATGGGGAGCTAGCTTCACAAATCCACCATGTTAGACATGTTAGTTTTGTTGTAAGACAATATTTATTTTTCAATAAATGTGGCAATTCATGATTCTTTAATTGATAATGTATGTGATGTGTTACACGCCTTGCGTTTATACGCGGCGGGTTGTCACCCCCTTTCTCGGGGTGTGATAGAAATTTTTGTACTCAACATGAAATCATTTTAAATAACTTTAAATAGCAACCAAAATAATTAAGCATGCAAAAATTAAAATTCTAAAATACTGGGTATCACAGTTGTGTAACGTTTAACAACTGTTTTTGCAGTTAAATGCAAAGAGAGGTGTTCTGTAACGTTGTGCAACCCTAATAAGCGTCGTGTAACATTTAGTGAAACGTTACACGACCTTATATAGCGTTGTATGACGCTACAAATGAATTTTGAGTATTTTACTTAGAAAAAAAGAAGATTAGTTTAGAATTACAACCATTTGAACTTTAGACTTCCAAATTGATCTTCCTCAGTCATGATTGGCTTTTGTACTTGCGCTACAACTGATTTTGCTATCTTGTTCCATTTAAAACTAACCAAATACTTGAGAGAAGAGAAGAGATTAATAGTTATTTTGTGTTGTTTTACAAATGAACAAACCAAGTAAAGATATTGTTTGATACAACATGTTTTATGTATCCGAAAAAGTTAAGTGGTTTGCTGGAAATGAATATTTTAGATGAGCTGCAATTGTTTGAACACTAAAAAAACAAAGCATTTTTTGCATTTGAAAAAAAAAATGCAAATTGTGTTTCTCCACATAACATCCATAAATGGAAATAGAAAAATAATCCGAGCCAATACATCGATGGAGGTAATAAGTAGCAGCAAAACATGGCCAGGAATAGCTGCAATCCTTGAGCATTTAAGCTTTTAGTATTTACTTTTTGCCAGTATAAATCAAGTCCGTAGGCAAGCCTTGAGTTTTGACGCAACAATCATAAAGAAAAATTTGGGATTACACTCTCTATTTGACTTTGGCAGTGTTGTATATAGGAACCGAAATGTTTTAAATTGAAAAGAATTTTCTTTTCAGGCAAAAAAAAAAAAAAGCTATTATGTATGTTACGGTTTTTGACAGCTAGATGGAACGAATTTAATTATGGCAAGTAATATAGAGTCAGCACTCAGTCCAGATTGTTTTTACTTTAAGAAAAATAAGTTCATAAATTAAATCTCCATGTACATAATAAATGAATTTCAGTTTAGAAAGGCCGGTATAGACCAACCTAAGTTTTTTTTCCTAACGAAAATTAAAAAGTGATTTCTCACTAAGGACTAGAATATTAAAGTTCCATCTTTATAAGACTATGTTACCAAGTCTTAGGGTAGCAAGAATTTAGAGGGAACGGCCCAGCTTCCCTTCCGCCAACCAACCGCCCCATGCGGAAGGGAAGGAGCCACTTAGAAGAGATGAAGTTTGAGATAGAAGGGAAGTATGAGGAGGCGGCTGCCCGCCAGCTCTCCCCCCTTGGGATAGGTGGAAGTCCTTTATATTGAGTACTTAGGACAACTCTTTTGTTGGGCTGAATCCTTATCGGGCCTTACTAGGCTTTATCAAGCCGAATTTTCGTTGGACCATACCAGGCCCTATAATAAGCCCTCGAGCTTCTAGTGGAAGTAATTCCAGTAGAAGTTAAAAAATAATTCTGTCGTCGATGAAGCCTCAAGTTATATAGTGAGGTGAGCAGCACTTTTAGGCCTTTCGGCGAGACAAATCAGTTCACAAGGCAGTCGACTGACGAGCCCTCGAGCCTTCAGACAAGATGAATAATCCCTTGACCCTATCAGAGAGACAAATAAGCTCTCAAAATAGTCGAGGTTTATAAATCCTTGAGCGAGGTGTGCAAGCCCTTGAGTCCTGAGCGAGGATGGTTTTAAGCTTCTAGTCCCGTGCCTTCATTGGGTCTTCAGGCAATTATATCGGTGAGACGCGTAGTGAGCACCTTTTATCTGATGTCTTATTTCATTCTTCAGTTATTCTCCCTTCTTCGCTAGTTATCATGCCTAGCGATAGAGTGTTTGTTTATAAACCATTTTTATAGATTGACGGGTGAAACTTCCCTTCCACCAACCAACCACCCCGTGTGGAAGGAGAAACAGGCTCCCTTTTGGCCCCTCGACCAGCTCTTTTAAGTAGTCTCTCTTGTAGGGCAACCTTTTGTTTTTGAGCCAACATGGGCCTTACTATGCTCTATCATAACTATAATAAGAGAACGTCTACAGATTTGAGACATTTCTTCAGGCTTCCGACTCGGAGGTTCATCTTGTGGCATTAGAAATTAAGCGTCTCATATCGAGGTCTTATCTTGTTCTTTAATTATTTAACGAGCGCCTCATGTCGAGGTCTTACCTTGTTCTTCACTTGTTTGTAGAATCAAAATAATGCTTCAAAACGATCTCATTATATATCATGGAGAGAAGGTTCTAATTATATACCAGGATAAGGCTTACGTCTGGCATGAGAACTTCGACTGCGCTATGGCGACTCACGTCTGGCATGGCATTTTCAACTACGCTAAGAGGACTTACGTCTGGCATGAGAACTTTGACTGCGCTAACGCGACTTACGTCTGGCATGAGAACTTCGACTGCGCTGTCGCGACTTACGTCTGGCATGAGAACTTCGACTGCGCTATGGCGACTTACGTCAGAGAACTTCGACTGCGCTATCGCGACTTACGTCTGGCATGAGATCTTTGACTGCGCTATGGCGACTTATGTTTGGCATGGCATCTTCGACTGCGATAAGACGACTTACGTCTGGCATGAGAACTTCAAATGTGCTGTCGCGACTTACATCTAGCATGAGAATTTCGACTGCGCTACCGCGACTTAGGTCTGACATGAGAACTTCTGCTGCGCTATGGCGACTCACGTCTGGCATGGCATTTTCGACTACGATAAGACGACTTATGTCTGGCATGAGAACTTTGACTGCGCTATCACGACTTACGTCTGGCATGAGAACTTCGACTGCGCTATCGCGACTTACGTCTGGAATGAGAACTTCGACTGCGCTATGGCGACTCACGTCTGGCATGGCATTTTCGACTACAATAAGACGACTTACGTCTGGCATGAGAACTTCAACTGCGATAAGACGACTTACGTCTGGCATGAAAACTTCGACTGCGCTGTCGCAACTTACGTCTGGAATGAGAACTTCGACTGCGCTATCGCGACTTACGTCTGGAATGAGTACTTCGACTGCGCTATCGCGACTTACGTCTGGCATGAGAACTTCGACTGGAAAATTTTTGTAGATGCTACCTCTTTTTTTTTTGGAAAAGTGAGATCTAAAAGAAGAAAAGAGGTTTCAGACCTTTTTGGGAGTCAGAGAAAGGAGATGGAGAGAGATCCAAGCTCCTTTTTCTCTGTTTCTCATGGCTCACACATAGAAATTATGAACAGAAATGGAGAAAGGATGGAGAGAGCATAAAAAGATATCGGACCTGCTACTACGACGATCTTTTTTGGCTGCGAGATTTACGGTGGACGCCATTGTTACCACGTCTTAGGGTAGCAAGAATTTAGAAGGAACGGCCCAGCTTCCCTTCCGCCAACCAACCGCCCCATGCGGAAGGGAAGGAGCCACTCAGAAGAGATGAAGTTTGAGATAGAAGGGAAGTATGAGGAGGCGGCTACCCGCCAGCTCCCCCCCTTGGGATAGGTGGAAGTCCTTTTATATTGAGTACTTAGGGCAACTCTTTTGTTGGGCTGAATCCTTATCGGGCCTTACTAGGCTTTATTAGGCCAAATTCTTGTTGGACCATACCAAGCCCTATCAGGTTGATTATGATTTGTTTTATATGTCCAATCCCATACAGAATGCAAGAGCAAGTCACTTAGCATATTTTTCAATTTTCAATTTTCTTGTTTTCAAGCAATTGGTGCTGTTTTGAAGAGATTTGAACTTGGGTTGCACAAAGTGTAGAAAAGTGAGTTGCAGGAGTTGCAGTGCACCATGAGAAGAACATTTCAGGCCATTGAGTGCAATTTTGACACATTATTGTCTTTTGTGATAACCATTCATTTATTTACATAATTTCAGCCCTTTTTTGAAAATAGGTGAGGGAATACCTTTACATTTGTTCAGATATTTTGAAAATTGATAAAGATGTTCTCTGATATGCTCACAAGTTTTTTACATATGTACTTTTTGCTGAGAGGCCCAGAATTTTAGAAAATAACATTGCCTTTATTAATGTGTATAAAAACATATAAAATTCCAAAAATGTAGAAAATTGTTCCATGCTGTCCATAAGGTCATGTACCTGCTGTCCATGCATATTTTTCTGTTTTTATGCAAAGAAAACCCCATCCTTTTATTTATTTTCACTGCTGGCCAGATTTAGTCATATAATCATATATATATATATATATATATTTTTTATTTTATGAAAATGTGAAGTTAGCTTAGAGAATGCAGAGCTCGTACTATCCTAAATTTTAAGAAAATTACAAACATTGGGCTGGTTGAGGTTAGCATGCCATTTATTCATTATTTTCATTATTTTTGAATTTTGTTAACACTTTGAACATGGCTAGACCAGAGCTAGGCTCTGGATCCATACCAAGTCAATCTAAACCTCCATGAGAGAGTTGAGCTATGCTCCAAACTCTCACATGGTAGCTATGGTTAGTTTCATGTTGAACATAAGAATACCTCATGGAGCGAGGAGCTAGGCTCCAAACCTTCATGGGCATCTTTACTAGGACCCCCCTTATGGCCATGACTGATGCTACGCTTCATACCATGGCTCATAGGGACTGTGCAGCTATGGTTCAAACACACCATTACTTGATGGTTGAATTGAGAGAGAAGAGAAAGCAAGACATCAAATTGACACTTCAAATCGATTTAATTTGATTCATAACAGAAACTTACAAACAAGGATCCTTCAATTCTAATTCTCAAGTGTTCACTCAATTGCCTCACACAATTACTCTTTGCCTATGCTAAATTGAAACGAATTACAGTGGCCTAACCCTAGCCTAGTTTGATGGCCGCCTCCTCTCTTTTCTCCCCTTTTTCTGCTCGAATTTTTGGGTTTATATAGGCTTGGATTTATGATTACACTTCTTGAGCCCGGCTTGATCCTCACTGTCCAATTCCCATCAATGGCTCAGATTGGACTGCGCCTAGGGCTCAGTTTTGGAAAACCATGGGCTACAGTCTGCTGGTTTCGCGTTTGTGGTCGAAGAGGAGGCCACGTCGCTGGATTCTCTCTTCTTTCACCATTTTACCCGGCATCGACGGTAAAAATCGTGGTCTTCTTCTTTTTACCCAGGGAGAAGAAACGACTGACAGGTGGGCCCTCCGTGTGATGTTTAATGAGAGAGAGCGAGATGGGTGGGTCTGGTCTTTCGTGAGCCAATGAAGATCCAGAAAACATAAAGCTCTCGGTGTATGGAACAGGTGCATCCAGAGTCAAACGGGGATGGTAAATTCTAAACCCAGCAACATACTCTTTTTCCGCCCGGATCCTCTACAATGGCTGCACCCGACAAAGGGTTTTGATTTTTCTGGGATTTTCTTCAATTTCCATAATTTTCCATATATTTCTTTGATGTCAATCCTAAATAAATTATTTGAAGGCCTTCTCTTGGGTATTTTTGGATGAAATTTTATGGGTAGACTCACAAAAATATGAGTAATTTAATGGTTCAAATAGTTTTGCAAAATTCCTCATAGATTTATTTTGGTGATTTCTATGCAAATGGTGAGGTTTCTGTTGATATTTTTGGAGTTTTGAAATCATGATAATTTATTATAATTTCTAAGGGATTTTTGGGCAATTTTTGGTGATTTTTGAAGGTCATTTGATATTTTTGGTGAATTTTTTGAAGTTCTTTGTAGATCGCTATGTTTCTCCAATCGCGAAAATTTAGGGTCAAACACTTAGTTAAATTGATTGCTTGTTTGATTGTTTACCTGATAATGAACTGCAGCGTCTTTAGGTATTAGACTAGAACAATTAATTAATTAGCTAAGTATTTGAGGTAAACCAAACACTCGAAAGAAGAGGTTAGTTCACAACCGAAAGGTGTAACTTTTATCTGAAAGAACATAAATATCTCTGGAAATCCAACTAAAAAATCTTAAATAACTATAATTCGACACGAAAGTTTAGGCTTAGTTATTTACGTGGTGAAAACCGAGTTCCTTACCAAATCCAATCCAAAATTGCGACAGCTGAGGCTAGGGTTTAGGTCTGGTCGTCAAGTACCTTTCACATAGTATTGTGTAAATTTACCAATTCGAAACAAAGAATTTAAAGTACGTTTCGGCACGACTTATATAGATTTCGGTCCGAAATCGTCTTCTGTCTCGGTGAAAATCTAGATAGAAGCGCTTTAAAGCTAAACTAAATGAACACAAAGTCCTGAGATATTTTATTGCATCTGTTTGAGTCCAGAAAAATATAAAAACCAACCCAAAAATATTTTATTATTTATTTTTTTTATTTTAATTGCTATTTAATATTGTCTTTTTAATTCAAAACCCCACAAAAACTTTTATGTCTAGCTTTTGAGAAAAATTAAGTCCGGTATTCATTTTTACTATCCCTGTGGATCGACCCTTAGTTTTGCCCAACGACTAGTAGGGTAGAACAAAGGATATAAATTTAATTGACCTAGGTTCACAAGCCTCTATCAGCAAGGTTGACCGGCGGTTTTTTCTCAATAATGCACTGGAAGTAGAACACCTTGCGTAACTCCACATTTGTTTTTATTTGTTTCTTAGGAGCTAGGATGTTATTGACAATTAGGAAGAAGATGCGATGGTAGGCAGGAAGCTCGGTTGCGGTGAATTGCTTCAAGGAGTTATCCCGCCAACAATAGAAGAACTCGTGGTATTTCTCGAAAGGCTCGATATCGGCATCCCTTGGCCAAGATTTGTTGATGTAAACTTGCTTGCCATGGTTTTGGAGGAAAAGTTCTTGGTATGCTCGCTCCATGGTAATGGTTATCGGCTTCCACACACATAGGAGTGAGCAATGGGTATGTCATCTTCCCAAGTGATATCCAAGTAGGCGTAGAAAAGAACCACCAAGGATCTATTGTAGGGTTGGGTGCAATTGAAGAAACCCCAAGCATTTAGGTAATCGAGGTTGGGTTTGATTCGATCCCAATCGACCTCACTCATTTTCCATTCCTTTAGGTCTTTGGGTTGTAGAAAATAATAGCATTCGGCAATGGAACGGCCTTGTATGGTGGCCGTGTAGTGGCGAAATGCCAAGTCCTCTTTGAAGAGGTAGCGGTTATAAGGAACTATGGTCCAATTATCGGGTGGTGGAGTAGGAATAGACCCGGGTATGGTACCTTGTAAAGGTTGGGTTGGTGCCGATGAACTAGAGGCATCGGTTCTAGCCTTTTTGGTGGTGCACCGCCTCTTCATTTTGGTGGAGCCATTGAAAAAAGAGAGAAAGAGGTTCGAGTTCAAATCTTGAAATTGAGTGGAGGAGATGAAAGAGGTCGCCTAGAAGAGCTTGAGTGCGAAGCCGATTTGAAGTCCGACGGTCGGATCGCCGGAATTTGCGGTGATTAGTAGAGCTAGGGTTTCGGCAGTTTGTGAGAGAGAGAGAGAGGAAATAAAGGGTACGAGGTTGTAGAGAAGAGTGAGGAGAGGTGATGGTGGTTTTGGTTGAGAGAGAGAGAGTGGGTATGAGTAGAGGAGTTGAGTGGAGAGAGTAGGAGATGTGTTGAGAGAAAGAGAGAAAGAGAAGAGGGGTATTGTCGAAAAAACGAAGATGATAGAAAGGAAGAGAAGAAGAAAAGAAATGAGCGATAAAAAGTTCCGTTCAAGCGTTGTATAACGCTTTGAAGCGTTGTGCAATGTTTCAAAAAAATTCAAAATAAAGCATGGAAACAGATTTTGAGAAACAGATCTATAACGTTGGGCAACCTTAGATAGCGTTGTGTAACGTTACATGACATCATCTAGGGTTGTACAACGTTTTAGAACAGGAAATAATTCTTGCAAGAAATTCTTTTTGAAATACCAAGTGTTGTACAACCTTAGATAGCGTTGTGTAACGTTTAAGGAAACGTTACACGACCTCATCTAGGGTTGTACAACGTTACAAGAAAAAACAAGAATTTCGCAGGACATAATTTTAAAATACTCAAGCGTGGTGTAACGCTATGAAGCGTTACACGACGTAAATACCAGAAAAATAGTTTTTCAAACCAGAAAATTGAAACGAAAAAAATGACTATTTTTCAACTGAAATCCAAACCAAAACAGCTCAAAAATATAACACCTAAGCAGACAAGATCATGATATGCATAAAATTTAAACTTTGAGTTCAAGTATACCGATCTTGAACCTAAGTTCAAGATTTTATTGCTTAGGTAGTGGTCTGGTGAAGATATCGGCAATTTGCTCATTCGCGTCAACATACACCAACTCCAGATCACCTTTCTCAACATGATCTCAGATAAAATGATGTAGTATTTCTATGTGCTTGGTTCTAGAGTGCAATACCGGATTTTTGGAAATAAGGATAGCACTAATATTGTCACATAAGATTGGTACCTTTTGAAAATCTAACTCATAATCCCTAAGGATTTGCATCATCCAAAGTAATTGTGGGCAACAACTACCAGCTGCTACATACTCGACTTCCATGGTTGAAAGAGCAACCAAGGTTTGCTTGCGGCTTAACCATGAGACTAGTGAACCACCAAGAATTGGCAAGTTCCACTGGTTCTCTTTCGATCCAAACGGTCACCGGCAAAGTCGGCATCGGTATACCCTACCAAATCAAGTTCGATTTGTTTATCATACCAAAGGCCTAGATCTTGGGTACCCTTAACATATCTCAAAATTCGTTTTACCGCTTTGTGGTGAAACTTTTTAGGATTGGTTTGATACCTAGTACATAGACATACGGCTTACATAATATCCGCCTACTCGCTGTGAGATAAAGTAAGATACCAATTATGTCCCGATAAAGAGTTATGTCCATCGGCTTGTTTTTCTTATCCGCATCAATATTTGCACTCTTGCCCATTGGTGTGTCCAAACTCTTATTATCTTCAACACTAAATTTCTTGATTAACTCTTTGGCATATTTGGTTTGACTAATGAAGATGTCATCTTGGAGTTGCTTGATTTGTAGTCCTAAGAAGAAGTTAAGTTCTCCCATCATACTTATCTCAAACTCACTACTCATCAAAAAATAAAACTTTTGTGCAAGAGTTGCATTAGTAGAGCCAAAAATGATATCATCCACATAAATTTGCACAAGTAACAAATGATCATCACTTTTCTTTGTGAAAAGAGTTGTGTCCATTTTACCCCTACTAAAACTATTATCAAGTGAAAAAGTACAAAGTCTACCATACCAAGCTATAGGTGCTTGTGTTCAAACTATACAAAACTTTGCAAAGCTTGAGTACATGGTCGGGGTTATGATGGTCAACAAAATCGGAAGATTGTTGGATATACACTTTCTCGTCTATCCGACCATTAAGAAAAGCACTTTTGACATGCATTTAGAATAGGGTAAAGCCTTTGTTAGCGGTTTATGCCAAGAGCATTCTAATGGATTCAAGACGAGCAACGGGTGCAAAGGTTTCTTCAAATTCAATATCATCTTGTTGCTTAAAATGTTGTGCAACTAAACAGGCCTTGTTTCTAACCACATTATCAAATTTATCTAACTTGTTCCTATAAATTCATTTGGTACCGATAACTTGCTTACCACTTGGTAAGGGTACAAGTTCCCAAAATTTATTTCTTTCAAATTGGTTCAATTCTTCTTACATGGCAACAATTCAATTTGGATCAATATTGACCTCTTTGAAAGATTTTGATTCTAGTTGAGACACAAAAGCACAATAACCGATCATTTTGTTCAAACCCGATCTAATGCTAACACTTTCTCTAGTGTCACTTATAACATTAGAGATAGGATGAGAGAAAACTTCTCTAAGTATTTCGAGAGACTCATGGACCGGTTGAGGTATAGGTTGAGGCTCATCATGAGATATTTCATCTTGAGTTATGTCATTTGTGTATTCCTCATAATTCTCTCTCCCTATCAAATTGTCATCAACACGGTTCAATGGCTCCTCAATTATCACCAGTGAGATATCTTCTTTTGGTTGAAACTCAATTTCTTGAGTTGTTGCTTCCTCTTGAATACCTACAATAGAGTTATCTTCCTTAGTTTTTTCATTAGTATTTTCATCTAATTTAACATTTATAAACTCTATAACAACCCTTGAGGTAGACAAAGAAATTCTATACAATTTACTTTTGTTTGAGTAACCAACAAAAACATCGGTTAAGGATCTAGCATCAAATTTGGTTGTTTTAGGAGACTCATTAAGGACAAAGCACTTAGATCCAAATACACGAAAATATGATATATTGGAAGTATGACCAATCCACAATTCAAAGGAAGTTTTCTTGAGTTTGGAACGAATGCATACACGATTTACTACATGACATGCCGTATTTACCGCTTCGGCCCAAACAAACTTGAATATGACAAATTCATGTAGCATTGTGCTTGCTAGCTCTTGTAGAGTTTGGTTCTTCCTCTCCACTACACCATTTTGTTGAGGAATGCGTGGAGTGAAAAACTTTTATTTATATTCTTTTTTATGCACAATTCATCAAATTTAGCATTTTCAAATTTCCTTCCATGGTCACTACGAATTATAGAGATTTTCAATTATTTTTTATTTTCAACCCGGTTGCTAAATTTGATAAAGTAGTCAAATACTTATTCCTTATGAGCAAGAAAGAAAACCCAAATAAAGTGACTATAGTCATCTACCACTACATACATATACTTCTTTTTGCTAATACTCAAAACATTTATTGGTCCAAACAAATCCATATGGAGCAATTGCAAAGGTTGAGTGGTAGAGATAACTTCTTTGGTCTTGAAACTATACTTGGTTTGCTTGCCTTTTATACAAGCTTCACACAACCCAATTAAGTCAAGTTTGTGTGATGGAAGGCCACGGACAAGATTCAATTTCACAAATTTCTTTATAGAGTCTATTGAAATGTGACTAAGTCTCCTATACTATAACCATGAACCGATAGCAATGGCACTAAAGTATTGTTCACCGGTGGTAAAATGATCAAAATTTAAGTAATAAACATTCTTCTTTCTTTGTCCGGTGTACACAAAGAAAGAAGATTGTTCAAGTGTCTTGAAATAAGATTCATCATTGGTCATGTGATGTGAACACCCACTATCTATGATCCAAACACTTCTTTTGAATGATGATAACAAACAAACCTACAAGAAAGTATATTAGTTAGAAACAAACAACTAACATAATTATTGTGTTTTTTTCCCCTTAAAATTCGACTATAAGGCTTCGAGAGATAAAATGACTTTTCAAGTCTCATTAGAACCGCTCCCACTAGATAAGGTGGAAGTGGAAGTGATTTTAGGAACCCAAACCATACTTGTTGAACCGGATGTGTGGTTTGCTTTCCTAACATTATATTCTAATGTGAAATGGTCATTCTTATTACAATAGTTGCAACAAGCATTTGTAGTGTTGTTCACTTGTGAGCTTTCTCTAACAATATGAATCTCAAAATAAAACCTAAGCTTCATGGCCTTGAACTTTTCTTGGAGAAAGTGTATGATTGAGAGCCCTTTAAATTCTATTTTTGGCAATTCATTTTGTTTTGATGAGAGACATTTTTGTTTCTCCCATTGTTTTGAGGTCTAGTGTGCATGTGTGCTATTTTTATTTCTTCCATATTTTAGAAAAGATGAAAGCACCCATCGGGACTCTTGAAATACAAGTTGTTTGAGTCCCGATTGTTTTGTAAATTTTTTTGAGAATCATTGAAACAATTCCTACTTCTATCAAAATTCTTTTTAGCACTATTTTGAGAACCAAGAAAATTCTTTTGCACTTTTCCGTGTGTGTTCCTTGTTAGGAAGTCTAAGTTTTCAAATTTTGTGCTAATTAACCATTTAATAAGCAATCCAAACGACTTAGACCTCGAAGGATCTAGTCCAAGCATTCACACACAAGAGAGAGAGGTTAGGAAGGCTACCTCTCCTTGTATCGCAACAAGGAGGCTCGAATCCGGCAATGTCGAGGTTGTGCGCACCACCACGCATGTCTCGGCCTCAAGTCCACCAAGGTATTAACCAAAACCTCGATCTATGCTAGTAGATGAGAGGTTAAGTCTAATCCCTTCCTTCCCTTTGCCTTAATTAACTATTTAATTGGATGGATGCAAGAGGTGCTCAACACATGAGCTTAAGAGAGCAATGGTGGAGAGGAAAAATTCTGAAATTTTTCCTTTAATTTTCGTCCAAAATATTAGGGAGAGAGAAAAGGGCAAGGTGGCTAGGGTTTTGGCTCCCAAAGTGGTCCTTTTATAGACCGACCACTCTCCCAAAAAGTTGTAACTAATTTACAACTATGCCATCACTAGGGCAGCCATAAAATGGGCCTAAATGGGCTCCATCAATTATTTAATTGGTCCTCTAATTCAATTAATTAGTGGCCCAATTAATTGCTCTCAAGTTGGACCTTTAATTTACCATTTAAATATATGCACGTTAGCTCAAATTAATTACTTTAATTAATTCATGTTGAACAAATTAATTATCAACACTTTGATAATTATTTAAGGATTAGAATATGCATTAATTTATTTCTATACAATCCGTTTGACTTAATTAATTAATTATGACGGTTCGCAACAGTACATAATTAATCAGTCAACATATCATATTGTTTCATTCCTTAATACAACCAAATAAATAATGCACGCATGGTCAAAACCTATTTGTGTGACCATTTGAGGATTTATGCTCTGTTGGACATGGAAAATAAATCGCTATTTATTTCCAATAATCATAAGCGGTATCTAGCAACACGTTATGATTCCTAATTCGCATAAATAGTGTACTGCTACAATATTTTAATCCTGCATAAGAAATAATAGTATTTCCTTGTCTGATTCTTATGTCACATGATATCATCGTATAATCCAAGATAGGAATGTGTCATTCTTGCAGATTATACGTTTCTTGATCTAGAGATGACTGTATCAGTTGCTAGCAAACAATCCATCTCCATCAAGGGGCCCAAACAGATATCATCGCTCACTAAGTAAATTAATGAGGGACATACGATTTTCTTGATGAATAACTTTTCCCCGCACAATTCAAGAGAACATAAATAAAGTCCGTATAGCAGCCCTTATCAGGAATCAACGGTAGACGATATTTATTGAACCTATCCTCATGTGGAAAAGTTGAATCATCTCAAACTTAGAATCAAACTCAAATAAAATAAATAATGACACATAACACAATCCATATATTTATTTCATTGGGTCGTGTCCTGTACTATGTTCCATAACATACACATATGCAATTAAGTTGGCAACTCCTTACCTATGATTTGTAGAACTTAATCATCACTTAACTTGCATACTAATCTTATCCGATAATTAATATTTCTTGTTAATTATCAAGATTACGGACCTTTTAGATTTATTATTGTCATTTATTATAAATGAAACACAGAGATCCACAATTCAGATCCTCAACCTGAATGATCTGTCAATAAATAAATCAAGGAATAAATGATCAAATATCATCAATAACATAAACCATTGAAGTAGCCATATAATGATTGACTTCTAGGACATAACTCTAACATTCCTAACATTAGTGCCCTTATGATAATACATCTCATTTTGTGTTGGCCTAAACGAATTTTTTTATCTAAAAGAAGATTGATTTCCTTTTTTGAAATCAAATCCCGATTTGTCATTTAATTTTTGGCCGACATATATTTTGTCAAGATCCATTTTGGTGTTACAAGAAATACTAGATGAATTTAAGTCCTTTCATTGTTTTACAAAATATTTGTCTTACTCAAATGAGCTTGATACTTTTCGCAATCCTTTGGTTTTTCAAAACTCTCAATCATACCTTTGTACTTACTCACCAAAACTTCAAGATCATACACCTTAGCCGTCAAAAGACTAATTTTTTCTTTTTGACTAGCAATAGTCTTAAGGGACTCATCAAGATAATCATTCAACCTATCAATTTGAGAGTTTGTATCATCATTCAAGCACAAGTCATTTTCACTCTCACTATCATTATCACTACTTAGAAATGAGTTTAGTTTTACCTCATTTGTAACCTTAGACGCTTCAATAGCAACCTTAGGTACCTCTTCTTGAGTCGATGTAGAGGTTGAAGCCGAAGTTGTGGTGGAGGTTGAGACTTCCTCAATACTTGTCTTGTTCAAAGGATGCACATAGATATTTGTTAGAGATATGTCCTAGAAGCCAATCATTTTATGGTTACTTCTATAGTTTATGTTATTGATGATATTTGATCATTTGTTACTGGATTTTATTATTGACAGTTCATTCAGGTTGAGGATCTGAATTGTGGATCACTGTGTTTCATTTATGATTAAATGACAATAATAAATCGAAACTGTCCATAGTCTTGATAATTAACAAGAAACATTAATTATCAGACAAGACTAGTATACAAATTAAGTGATGATTAAGTTCTAAAAATCATAAGTAAGGAGTTACTAACTTAATTGTATATGTATATGTTACTGGAACATAGTACAGGACATGACCCAATGAAATAAATATATAGATTGTGTTATGTGTCATTATTTATTTCATATGTGTTTGATTTCGAGTTTGAGATGGTTCAGTTTCACCACATGAGAATAGGTTCTATAAATATCGTCTAACGCTGATTCCTGATAAGGGCTGCTATACGGACTTTATGTATGTTCTCTTGAATTGTGCGGGGAGAAACTGGTCATCAAGACAACCGTATGTCCCTCGTTAGTTCACCTAACGAGTGATGATATCCACTGGGCCCCTTGATGGAGATGGATTGCTTGCTAGCAACTTGTGCAATCATCTCTAGATCAAGAAACGTATAATCTGCAAGAATGACACATTCCTATCTTGGATTATACAAGGATCTCATGTGACATAAGAATCAAAACAATAAGATACCATTTCTTATGCAGGATTGAAGTACTATATTGGTACATTATTTAATTTATGCGAATTGGGAATCATAACGTGTTGCTAGATACCGCTTATGATTAATGAAAATAAATGATGATTTATTTTCATAGCCAACATAGCATAAATCCTCAAAGGGTCACACAAATAAGACTTTAACCAAACGTGCATTATTTATTTGTTTGCAGTAGCGAGTACTGCGAATATATGATAAGTTGATTAATTAATTATATACCGTTGCGAACCGTTATAATTAATTAACTCAAATGGATCATATAGAAATAATATAATGTATATGCTAATCCTAAATTAATTATTAATATGTTAATAATTAAGTTAGTTCAACGCATATTTATTATACTGACCTAATTGGCCTTTTAGTTAATCGGTTAACTGAAAGTCCGATATGAGACGAATTGAAAGAGTGAATTAATGGGCCACTATATCATATGGATTTGGCCCACTTAATCTCTGAAAATTCCGGCCATAGAGGGGCATTTGTGTCCAAGAGAAAATAGGAAGAGAGAAATCTAATTATGGAAAACATTCCATATATATATTGATTGTTTCTTTGGGAATAAGTCAGAGTAAAACCTAATTATCTCTCTCTTCTCTCTGTGACCGCACTATTCACGCACTGTTCACGTACTGTTAACAGCGGAGAAAATTAGTTTCTCCAATTTTAAGCTCTTAATTCCATCTCTAGCTCATACGTTGAGCGATTTCCTTTCCAGTTAAACAGTTAATCGTGCGAAAGAATTCAAAGGAAATTAGTTATCGTCTCGGACAAGCTAGCACTTATCTTGAGACCTTGGTTAATTTTCTAGGTGGACTCGAGGCGACGAGGTGGTGGTGGTGTGCTACCTATCAACTCCTAAGCAAAGGTCGAGCATTCTAGTTACGAGACTAGAAGAGGTAAATCCTTCTACCGTTCTCTTAAAGTGTCAACTTGCATAATTATCTAGATCCGTATAATAGCAATTGTAAATTGTTTGTTAATAAGTAATAAAAATTTAAATTACACATGGAATGAGTTCCTTACAATATTGTCCCGGTTGAACTCATTGAACACCTCATTTACTAAGTCATTAAGGTCATCATCCACGAGCATCACCATATACACTTGACTCGGAGTCATTGTCTCATGTGGCTTGCATTGTCTTTTCTCCCATCTTTTTGCCCTTGTAGTGTCTCTTTTTAGACTTGTACCGTTCATCACTTCTTTTCTTACTACCATCTTTTTTGTCCTTCTTCAAGTGTGGAAAAAACTTGTAGCAAGTGTATATGATATGTCCCTTCTTTTGGCATGCGAAACAAAGGGCCCGGTCATCATTCTCAAGCCTCTTCTTGTTGAATTTTCCTTCAAAGATCATGATGGCTCCAAATATTTTTGAGAGCATGGCTTCTTACTTATCCTCATCAAGGTCGAATATATTCTTGAACTTGTCATTCGAGTGACGGTGTCTCCCTTAATTTTTAGTTTTAACTGAAAAACACACTACCACAGCATCTTCTTGGCATAAATGTATATTCTGTTACTGGCTTGTTTACCGCCAAAATCCGATCAAATCCCTGTTTATTAATTTACTATAAACATGGATATATCCGTACCCCAGTTCTTCCGTACGTACAAATATTGGGTCACTGTGTTCCTATACTTTTCTTGTGTAAATAAATGGATTCGTACATAAAAAGTTAATATATAGGCCATGATCCGGATGGACAGGAATTAATTAATGTCTAACAGTATATGTCATTATCCTTTTTTTTTTTTTTTTGAAAGTTTAACTGCAACTGTTAAACCAGTATATGTCATTATCCTTGCAGTTCCTTCATTAATATAATAGTACAGTCATATAACTCTTGCAAGTACTGATTACTTAATTAAAATCACTGATGGTTGTCACTAACGAGGCTCCATATGTATATATACCTCCTGCAATCATAATTGCATTTTTTTTGCTCTTGATGACAGAAGTTCGCTTTAATCATACAAAATCTATAGCTAAAAAAAATTAAGAAAAAAACTTAAGCTGTGGAGATCAGCTGATTTTTATAATTATTAAGCTGTATTTTCTGATACGTTAATTTGAGTTATATAAAGTAAAAGTTGGTACAGAGAAGATTTCTGAAGACGAGAACCAGTTCTGGGTCTAGTGGCAAAGAGCAATGCATCTCAAGTGAGAGGTCGCAGGTTCGAAACCCGACTGTGGAGGATCTTTATAAACATTTAATTTAAAAAAAAAAAAATTGGGAGGCTTGACCCCCAATTTATCTTTAAAAAAAAAAAAAGATTTCTGAAGACTTCCTTAGTTCCTAGGTTGGAGCCATAAGAAGAAAAAGGAGATGAATGAGAAATAAATTAGTACGAAGTACAAGTGATCTTTAGCTGAAAATTTATGTTTCTTTATTGAAGAAATATTTTATTTATTTTTTAATTTGGATTGAGTTGGATCAAAAAGGTACTATTAATGTTTTTATTGTCTTAACTTGAAACTCTGAGTACAGTTTTTGTCTCACATTTTATTTTTTTTATAAAACAAGTTACATTACTTGGTGTGTAGTAAGAACAAAAATAATTGTTGATTGAGAAAAATATGCATGTTTCAAAGATGGTGTTTTTATGTTAAACTATCTTGTAAAATCTCCAACTGCCTACCCACCAAAGAATGCCACAGTTAAGAGAAATCATTCATGAATAGGAAGCAATTAGGTGCTCTGTCCATTAGTTGTCGACTAATTTATGAGTCGGCACGGCTACATAAACCCTCTATACCCATTCATGGCATAGCATCCCAGCATCTCACTACTAATTAACCTACCATCAACTTACTTTCTCTTGCACTTGAAGCTCCCTTACTCTCCTTCCAGCTTTTGCAATGGCTTGCTTTGAGATCCGTGCCATCACTGCTGCTGCAGTTGTCATCCTCCTCCTGACAGCACCACATGCTGCAAATGCTGTTACATGTGGCGACGTCACATCTTCCGTGGCCCCATGCATGGCATATGCACGAAGTGGTCAGGGCTCCCCATCTGCTGGCTGCTGCAGCGGCATTAAGAGCCTGAACTCAAAGGCTGCGACAGGCACCGACCGCCAGACTGTGTGCAACTGCCTCAAGAACCTCGCCAAATCCATGACCTTCAATTCCGGTGCTGTTTCTGGCCTCCCTGGCAAGTGCGGTGTCAGTATTCCCTTTGCCATCAGCACCTCCACCGACTGCTCCAAGTATGAATTTACTCAATTATACAATATTTAAAAGTGCAATCATTTACATTCGTTACATATGTTTTCATGTAATAATGTCTAAAAAACGGTAATAATTGGATTTGACACATTTTTCTAGATTGAGTTGAAAATTTGACCATATTTTGAAGGCACTTAGTCAACACCTCTGTGACTCTAATTACATTATCAACATTTTCATTTAGGACACTTCATTGATCATTAAAGCACAATTTTCCCCTCTTTTGAACTCTGTACTAACTGCTGCTATTTATTTTCTGCACTGTTTACTGCAGGGTGCACTAAGAAGGTTTCAAGACTGCAAAAGAAATTGAGCATATGAGAGGATTAAATGTGTAACGGACACAAATTAATTAATATACCTTGAAAATTAAAATGGTCGTGTTATTTGTGCTTTTATGTAATTTTAAGTTTTTTATATATTAATGTCATGTGTCTGAGGTTTGTACGAATATATTTCCAGGGAAATAATGTTATTTTCGTCATTGTGTGAACTTTCCCGGCTCGATCCTTTAATTTTGGTGTGAGAATAAGACTACAATTAGTTATTCAACATTAAAAGTACTGTTCCTAAATGTTTAAGAAGCTTGTTTAGATTAAAAGTGTTTTTTTCTAAATGGATTACAGTTCATAATTATAATTTTTTTTATCCAATTTGTTTTGTTCATATCAACAAAAGAGCCTAAATATATTTCAGTTGATGTTTGCAGTGATAGAATGCTATACAAATACCCCCAACTCAGGACAAAATAACAGATATCAATATTAATCGGTAACCATGATTGATAATTGCAAAACCTCTCATATTTTCTTTTTTTTAGGGCCCAGTGGCGATTGCCGCACCAACAATTTTTCATCGATGAAGATAAATATTTACAAGGTTATAAAAAGAAGGAAAAAAGAAAGAAAAAAATAAATTAACAAAAAAGGATAAAGAAGGGACAATGAAGTAAATTGAAAGTAACAAAAACTTTCGACCAAAAGATGTGCAACCGTCTCAACGGTTCCAGAAACAACCGGGCAAGCAGCAACCGAGGGCCAACCCTCTTGGCAAGATTGCTAATTTTATTCACAAATGACGTGTTTCAAGGCTAATTAACTCTAACAAAATTGTGTTTCTTTATAATTAAAGGGGATTTCTGGAAATACCTCAAAGAAAAGGAACGAAATAGTAAAAGAGAAAAGTAACATATATACGATCTCTTTTTGTTTTGCATATACCGAGATCATAGTTAAAGCATGTAAACTAACATGATGTTGCACGGACAGTCCAACAATTTACCACTGTGGAATTCATTCAATGAAATTTTCTGACTTCGTTAAAAAATTTCAGGTGTTGTATTTTGTGTGGGGATCGCCGCCTGGAGACGTCGATGGTGGGTGGGCAGGTGGGGAATTGCTTCTGACAACATTCTCAGACGGTTTGTTTTCAATGATAAAGGCCTCGTATACCGTAGTGGCACAGCTACATCCATCCGATCAAGATCAAACGGTCCTAATTAACAGGAGCACTATTCAACACGGACTATCTGAACCAGGCAAGTTGGGTATTCTCGGAGTTTCCTCGGACATGGACACATGAACTAGACTCACTGATTTAATCTAAGATGTTTTTAGTAGAAACAAAAATATTGAAAATGTAGATGCTTTAGATATCACCAGGGCAATCAGATGTAAAGCCTCTCGTCTAGGACCCCACTCGATCACAGTTGGAGTCAATTGATAATATAATAGAAATGATGATGACATTATTAATATTATAATAAGAATATTATAACAAGAACCAAACTAATAGTAATTTAATAATCATGATGATGATGTTGATACAACAGTGATGGTAATGAATAAGTAATATTAAAAATTGTTTAAACCGTTGAAGCATCCCCAATCTAGCTCTGGCTAATTCTTTTCGATAAAAACTAGTAAACTTAGTTTTAGTTTCCATAAAATTAAATAAATAAATTTCTTACAATCAAACATTTTGCCAAACTTTGCAATGAAATAACATAGATTTCTTCAGAGACTTCTTTAATTTCTACGTAAAACATAATTATTTAAATTAAACTACTTGACAAGACAAATTACCGAGGACAACAATTCAATTCTTTAGATTATCATACTGATGCTCTTTTTTATAGGTAATATTTTTTTGAATTAGTCATGACATGTTTTATGTATCCGAAATAATTAAGTGGTTTGCTGGAAATGAATATTTTAGATGAGCTGCAATTGTTTGAACACTAAAAAAACAAATCATTTTTTGCATTTGAAAAAAAAAAAAAAATGCAAATTGTGTTTCTCCACATAACATCCATAAATGGAAATAGAAAAAATAATCCGAGCCAATACATCGAATCATCGATGGAGGTAATAAGTAGCAGCAAAACATGGTTAAGCATTTAAGTTTTTAGTATTTACTTTTTGCCAGTATAAATCAAGTCCGTAGGCAAGCCTTGAGTTTTGACGCAGCAATCATAAAAAAAAATTTGGGATTACACTCTCTATTTGACTTTGGCAGTGTTGTATATAGGAACCGAAATGTTTTAATTTGAAAAGAATTTTCTTTTCAGGCAGGAAAAAAAAAAAAGCTACTATGGATGTTACGGTTTTTGACAGCTAGATGGAACGAATTTAATTATGGCAAATAATACAGACTCAGCACTCAGTCCAGATTATTTATACTTTTAAGAAAAATAAGTTTATAAATTAAATCTCCAAGGACATAATAAATGAATTTCAGTTTAGAAAGGCCGGTATAGACCAACCTAAGTTTTTTTTTCCTGACAAAAATTAAAAAGTGATTTCTCACTAAAGACTAGAATATTAAAGGTCCATCTTTATAAGACTAGATTTTCAAATACTACAACAACAACAACTAAGCATTTTATCTCAAACAACTAGGCATAAGCTAGAATAGAAATCCAACAACAAAAGTCACAAAAAATAGACAAATAGTAATAAAGAAGTAAATAATAATAGTAATACATACATCCTCACTGTAAGCTAAGACTGGATTTTCAAATGGTGACTTATTTTTTTTTTTTCAAGTAATTCACATTTACTAAAGAAAAAATTGCGGAACACTCCGGAGCAGTTTTTTTGAAAAAAATTAAAGAATATTCAATATACAGGGATATAACAGAAAAGGAACCGATCAAAAAGAGTCTATAGGTAATTCAAAAAAAAAAAAAAAATCTGTAGTCAACTTTTGTCTTTATAACATTAAAAAAAATAATTGTCTTTATCCAAGGCTGCATGCCTGCACGCGATCAAAAGTCAGCATATTCATAATGTTTTTTTTTTTCGGCCTACAGACATATTATATCTGAAAAAAAAAAAACATTTAAAAAATGATGCCTGAATTTGTTGTGGCATCTCTGATATTGTAATATCTGTGTTTCGGATGTAATTTAATTGCATTATCATTGTACTGAAGCCGCTGCATGTCTTCTTTGCAATTGGAGAATTGGTCCTGTAGAATCTGTTGGATATTAAATTTATTTAAAATTTATTATATAGTTAAAGGATACCGGTCAATATATTTAGAATTTTTAAATCGATAAATTGTTTAGGTTTGTTACAATAATTTTAGATTGTGTAAGAAAGTATTGTATTATTATACGATTTAAATAATATATAATATTGTAGGTCTGTGAAAAGTTACCAGGAGGTATATACCAAGGATGATGGTGCTATATTGTATAGAAGAAAATATTTAGATATAAACTCCAGAGATTAATTTATTTTTCATATGTGCATGTTACCGTAAATTAAGGACTGAAGAAGTCAAACGCGGATATTTTATCAATTGTTCAGTTTTATGGTACATTTTTTTTCCCCCAAAATAGCTCAGTAAGGCTACTCCATGTCACTAATTATGATAAATTAATCCAAATCAAATAACACGGACATTTTGCAATAAAAGGTCTTAACGAAAGTCAATGCTCGTATTTAATTTTATTCGCCGCATAGAGAAACAACAAAGTTTATTGCCTCTTCCGATTTCATTAACCCTGTTGAACAGGTCAAATTTTAATATAAGGGGTCAGTAAATTTTTAATGATTAAGCGTTTTATAATATAATATGGTTCAGATTGATCGCCTACAGGCTACAGAGATGTTATTTACAGTCTAAAGGAAAACATTCGGCGTACTTTGTTTTATCTTTCTAAGTTTTAGTCACTTTGGTCGAAGGGTGTAGTTGTACTGTTTAACTATTTTTTTTGAGATATATTATACTGTTTAGAGAAGAGAATTTTGTTAGTAGTTGTACTGTTTAACTGTTGTTTTTTGAGATATATTATACTTTTTAGAGAAGAGAATTTTGTTAGTAGTTTCTTAGTTTGAAGGGACATCAATTGAACTACCGACTATTTGTGACTCAATTGTCATCACTCCAGATCAAATTATTGTACAACTCTCCATAATAAGAAAAAGAACAAATACCACTTCCGCTCTCCGGGACCCAAAATAGAACAAAAATAAATCCAGTTCAAAACTTCAAATAAAACAAATCAATGAATAAATTCAATCGAAATGTGCGCAAAATCTAACATATGTACATAAACTACACCTTTAATCACCACATTTTCCAACTACCTCTACTTCTATAGCTATGCGATCAACACCATTTTCCTTTTATTCCCTCTTATTATCTACCGACTCCTCTTCCTTTGCCTCTAACCCATCCACCTCCTCATTCTCCACTGTAACCCTCACTTCTCCTTCATCTCCCTCTGCATCTCTCTCTAAACTCATCACCTCCACTTCCTTTCCTTCGGTTCCTATGTTCTCCATATCCATCCTTTCATCCCCATCCATGTCATCACTCAAATCAACATTCTCCATATCCATCCTTTCATCCCCATTTCCATCTACACTAATTACCACTTCTCCATCCCTTTCCTCACCATAATTCCCCTCCCCATTAGCTACCAAATTCTCTACATTCACCACCACCTCCCCTTGCTCTTCCCCTGCCTCAACCCCGTGATCCCCGTCCCTCTCCTCGGTCACCATCATTGTCTCCATATTTGCATCCTCATCCCATTCCTCTCCATCTCTCCATACCTCACCCCAATCTATCTCATCACCAACTATCACCGACCTACATACCGGACACGTATCCCTCATAGCAAGCCACCGATCAATACACACTGGATGAAACATATGCTCGCATCCCGGTTCCACCACTTTCACCTCCTCGTCTTCCTCAAACTCCACAAGACACACTGGACACTCCTCGGTCTCTTTGCCATTCGCCCGCATCTCCTCCTTTGTGTACTTCCTGACCGGCAGCGAGACATTAGCTGGCCGGTGCACAAGAATGCCCGACATGCTCGCATGTATCTGGTGGACGAGGTGGCGCCGAGCATTAGAGATAGCGCGGCGCCGTGTGAAGCTGCAGTACAGGCCGAGCAATAACAGTAATATGATTATGGAGGCAAAGATTACGACGGTCGAAATAGAGGCGGCGGCATGACGCGTGGTGGGTGAACTAGGGGGTGCGGAGATGTTTGAAGGGGTGGTGATAGTTGATGCAGTAATTGGTTTCATGGTGCCTTAGAATTTAAATTTGTTTTCCTTGTGGGAGAATTGGGGTTATAGGACATTAGTGCAGCTGTTCGTGTGGAGAGAGAGAGAAATGATGGAGGCAGGGGCGGCTTTTGCAAGGAATTGTGAAACAATAGATTATCGGAAGAATTTGTGTAAATAATAATTTATTGTAATAAACAATCATTAAAAATTACTTGGTCTAATAAACAATCAATAAAAAAATCTTGCGAGAAAGTAGCCATTGTATAAAAGAAAAGACAGAAAATAATCTCAGGAAGTGTTCATTGAAATAAATAATTATTTTTTCTAGAAATGGTTAGCTGGACCGGCATATCCTCCAATATACAAAGCAATCGGAATAGTTTGCTTTGTGCATATGCTTAGCTTAGTCCACCAAAAAAGACCACGAGATAATTAATGTGAGAGAACGATGATCCATCTCAGTATTGATGGTATAAATTTGGGCTTTAGTCATGGACTCACGGGTTGAACCCATACTAATAATTTGAATTGATAATTTTTCTTAGGGCTGCATAACGTCTAAAACGATCACGAAAACGGTCAATTTCGTTAACCGTTTCGTTTTGAAAATGAAATTGACTACCTATTTGAGTTAACCGTTTCATTTTGGACGAAACGGTCGAAACCACGAAAATACACATGAACGAAACCGTTTTAAGCTTTCGTTAACCGTTTCGTTTTTGAAATGCAACCAAAATCTTTTAACCATTTCGTTTCGTTTTGGGTGAAACAAAACGAAAGGACGATTGAAATGGTGACCGTTTTCACCCCTAATTTTTCTCTTTGTATTGTGTTGTGTTCTTCGGTCATACATTTTTCACAATACAATCATATTGAAGAGCACAGATAAATAAACTAAAATATTATGTTGAGTCATAGCATCTCAAATAAATCACTATAAATTACGTTGAGTCGTATTATCTCAAACAAATTATTCTCGCTAAATGCAATATAAGGTGAACTAACAATTAGCATTGGATTCCCTGACCCTGCATATATGTTCACAACTAGGTCAATAGCTATTAGACATTTTCTTCTCAAATTCTGTGATATGACAATGACACTGATGACCACGAGATATAAGACAGACAATTATCTAGTACTGCTGAAGAACTAATGAGACAAGTTGTAATATTTATATTCTGCAAATGTAACGTGATACATATACACTCAATGCAACAATTATTCGTGCAAACGATTAGCTATACAGGAAGTTCAGCCCACTCAAAAAATTAAAAACATAAACAGACTCAGAAAAACTAGTACCGCATTGGGAGATACTGTTGAATGGACAACTCTTTTTTTCTTGAACAGAGCAAATAGATAGCAGCTAGAATTACTGAAGAACATCTTTTACTCTTTACATGATCCTCTGTGTTCTTTCATGCTATTTGTGCTTGACTATCTTGTTTTACTGCAATCAGTAAAGATGCCTTGAAAGTTACTTTCGAAGCTCAAATATGTGTGGAATTAGGCAGTTCATTTCAAATGTGGAACATGAAATTCTGTTTCAACTTTCAACAGAGAAACAGAAAGATAAATAAAATATAATTTTGGCTTTTTGCACATAATTATGGATCCTCTGAATTCAATTAAGTAATAGACGTATTTGAAAGCATAATGCAAATTATTAACCAGCTTAAATAGAAAAAGAAATTTTAATTTTTGTGGTAACAAGTCACATTCTGAAACCATGAATGGAATGGGAAACACAGATAAAACATCTATACCAATCACTAACTATAAGAAATATTTCCTTTCTACCTCAGTTCTAAAGCAGGCTCTTCGTGAAATTTCCTTGCACTCAAGTTCATATAAAGGCCCTACAGGTAAGATAAAATTCAAACTCTGATAAGTTTGAGAAAAGAAAACTTCTAAAATACTTTAATTATTTATAATGAAAAGAAACTGGAAACATGAAATTGCCTTATATACTATTTCATATGCCCTTTCACCAACAAAAATACTTAACATAGTAAGATCAGCAAAATATTAATTAGTAGAGGAAA
Source organism: Rhynchospora breviuscula (assembly GCA_027562975.1). NCBI lineage: Eukaryota > Viridiplantae > Streptophyta > Magnoliopsida > Poales > Cyperaceae > Rhynchospora > Rhynchospora breviuscula. The sequence continues at coordinate 30,119,951 of CM050400.1, read as the reverse complement.
ATGGAAAAGGTAATGGCACAACACCTAATACAATAAATTCATTGTACTGCATCATGTTACCTTTACAATGTTTTCAAGCTGAAATATGAACTTTGACAATTTACGACAAGATGTTAGTTTCACAAAGCATATGTAAGTCTATATGTCCAGTCTATAGCGACAGAGAAAACTTTGCACTTGTCGTTGACCTGGCCAACAAGAACCATTGTTGCATACTTGCATTTCTTGGCAAAAAAAAGAATGGATAACATATACCCAACCTAGCCCGAGTGTATAACAAATACCTAACCCTGCCCAAGTGGAGTATGCATATTTTCAAGGAAAAGAGGATGGCAGTGACCAAACTTTACCCAAGTGGAATAAAATACCACAAGACTGCTACATCGTTAACTAAGAGGACTTCAATTTTCAAAGATGATTTTTCCTTATCTTTTGCTCTGATATTAAGAACAGTAACATCAATGTCCTTACATTTGTTGTATGGATAGTAGCACCAGTAGTCATGCTGATCTTCTGATCAGGTACTAGCTGGAATTCGATTTTCTGCAAGACAACTGCAAGCGCAACTATTGCTTCCAGCAATGCAAACTGGTCCCCAACACATTTTCGAGGCCCCCCACTGAAAGGAATAAATCTAGAAAAAGGAAAGATAAAACAAAAGGCCATTAACAAGTCATCTATCATTAACATGAGTAGTGCTCGTTATACCAAAACAATTGTAAAGAAGATCTTATAATTGGAATTCTGTAAGTTAGGATCTGATAATCTCTTGAATCATTAAATATTAATAAAATAATAATTTCCAACCTGAAATCTGTATTGGATTCATTTGGAACAGGCCCTTCTAAGTCAAACCTCTCAGGAACAAACTCATGTGCTTGATCCCAAACCTTGACATAATACATATAAATGAAAATTTAGGGGTTTGAGGATTGAAAGAGATGATGAAGTTTATGAAGCTAATGTGGGTTACCTGAGGTGACCGGTGTATGTTGTAGACTGAAATCATAATATCTTGCCCAGGATTAACTTTATAATTTCCTGGAAGCACATCATCTACCAGTGCCCGTCTTATTAGCACCTAAGTTTGAAATTTAATCCATCATATTAGTAACATAAGCCAATTCTGCTAAAAGTACTAAATCCTTGGTAAAAATTGTAGCGGGCAAAACTAAAAGCCAAACCACTACAGACTTGTGAATATGAATGTAAAAATTGCACGAAGTAAAGTAAAGCACCTGGGATGAAACCAAATTGCAATTGAAATATCCCGAAGTTATATCTGTTCAGTACCTGAACCCAGTTTGATCCAGGCACCAGAACCTAGGTGGAGTCAAACCCCAATCTAATATTAACCAGATATATATATCCTCCAGAAAGAAATCTCAAATGCAAGGCCCACTTGAATTTGTCTGGGACCTAAAACATAAAATATCACCAATTGTAACCTAAACTGTACTAAACCATGACCAAAATTGACACAAAACTAGAAATGGCCCAAAACCCACGATGATCCGACCAAAAAGTTCCAATACTGACATGAATGTGATCTGGCATCCTCAAACAAGAAGCAACTTTTTACTGCTACAAACATATTTACTTGCCATGAAGTTCTGATTCCAATACTGACCCCAGTGTTTACAATTGCTAGTTAGTAGGTGCTTAAGGGTAAAGGGAAGTACTGGAGGATGGGGATAAAGGCGCATAGACTCATTTATACACCGCATCAAATATTTGAGATCTTTCACATCTTCATATCTTGGAAGTCTACCTTGAAGAACCGAGTCAACCTCTTCTTGAGCCTTTCTCAGAGTTTCTGGATTCTTAAATTATTGCCAAATATCAGATGTTTTCACCATTTTAACAATGATAATAATGCTTATTTTACATTGAAAATACTGACATACATACCTTAGTTAATAGATAAAGAGTCCATGTCAACACGGAGCCAGTAGTTTCATGACCAGCAACTAACATTGATAGGAGGTCATCCCTGAGTTGGACACTGGAAACCTAAATAAACCGAGGACACCAAATGACCCGAATCAGCAAAAAGATAAAAATGGTGTCAGTGCTTGTTACAAATTTGGTAGTTGAAAAAAGAACTCAGAACCCAGAAATAAACTTTTTTCTAATGCAGACTTAATGAAAACTGTTAAGCATAACTGTCCTTTGCAAGAAGTTTAAGAAAAAAATAATAATAACCAATAGAGATACTAACAAAAGCAAATGATGACAGCATAACTGTCTAAGTATTTTGAAAGACCTCTTCGCGGCTAGCCAGTAGAAAACGAAGGATGCTTGGGTCAGCCTCATTTACATATTCATCCCCTTCAATTTGTTCATTTTCAGCATCTACAATCTCTTTGCATTTCTTTATTAGCTCCTCTACTGTTTCTCGTATTATCCTAACAGCTCTCTCTGCCTTCATCTGCCTCGGTACAATCTTGCAAAGAAAACTTACCTAACATACAAGAGAGAAAAAAAAAATGACAGTTACATTTTCCCATCCAAATAAGGAAAAAATATTGTTGATTTGCCCACCATTTAATGATCATGTAATGTTCTGGGTCATTATACAAAACTTATCAATAGATGCAATGATTTGCTATGATAAATGTCGTTTTAAGAGAGAATGTGAAGCTTTCAGTCATTTGATAAAAGAAAAAGAAAAAACGAAAGTAATTCTAATCTAGCTACCATAGAAAAAAAATAAAGGATAATTGCAATGTTCTGGATAAGTCAATTATCATAAAGCTTAATCAATGCAGGTATACAACATTGAAAATTTAACTACAAAATTAACACACCTTCCAGTAGGGCAAAATATCAGTAGAGCGAAGCTCAGTTTCCTTCAGTGCTGTGTAAACTGCATCAATAACTGGGCTGTCAGAAGTTAGCGAGTCAAAATTGTAGTTGAATAATGACAAACCAATAACATCCAGAGTTAACTGAGAGAATTTTGCTTCCATATTTACAGGCTTCCCCTCCAAAGCATACGGATTAAGTTTCTCGAGTAATCTCTCTGCACATTTGACAAATACTTTTTCAACCATCACTGATAGAAATCGCTTATGCAGAGATGGAACAACTGCCCTTCTTCTTATCTGTGTAATTGAACAAACTATGAATACAATTTTCTTAAAAGTAAGCCAAATCTGAGTTATGCTTATATCTCTCGATTTATAAAAGATGTAAAGATATTTAAAATTATATTTTACCATTACTAAAATAATCATGTAAAACAATTGATGGTGGATACTAAATGATAACTAATGAAATAGAATAATACAGAGTTACAGACGGATAGACAGGTTTCTAAGTTTTTGAACGAATTAAGCTTTGATTTGCTTAGGCGGAAGTTATTTGGAAGAGTAAATTCAGAAGACACTTAGGTAAAAATTGAAATGTTGATAGGATATCGCAATTTCCTTTTGAGGTAATGTACATGGTGACGAGAATAAGTGCTGATTTAATAATAAGCATCAAAGTTTGGCGACCATTATATGAAAAAACTAGGACAACTCATAATACCTAAAAGCTAACAAATTACTCAAAAAAGGGGACATATAATATAATAGAAAATACAAAAGCAAAATTCACATACCGTCCAGAGCGAACCTTCAGCTGTGGCAAATCCTGAGCCAAAGAGAAACTCTGACACTTCAGAGACAAGCCCCTTGGCATATCTACTCCCATAATTTCTCAAAACATGCTTCGCCACAGCAGGGTCGCTCACCACTACAAAATTGCGGGGCCCAGCTGCCAGGCGGTAGACTGGGCCGTTCTCCATCATCCACTTGTACAATGGCAAGAAGAGGGCACCACCGAGCAGGTCGGACACGTCATCCAGCTTGGCATTGGCGATTGGGATGCCCGAGTCGTCGCGTGGAGAGAGGGTTCGGGTAAGCGAGGTGAGCCAGTCCGGGCTGACCCATGAACCGCCTGTCTTTTTGTCGTTGTCGAGAGATGACGTGGCAGTGAGGCTCCTGCGGGGTTTAAAGACGTGGCGGCGGGATGAAATTGGGGATGCGAAGCGAGGAGGGAGAGGAAGGGGGGAGAGAGTAGCCATGGCGAGTGAAGCTTGTGAAAGTTGGAATTGAAAGGAATGTTTAATAGGTATAAAAATAAAAGAGAACGAATGGTCGGGATAAGGTTAACTGTTTGCATGATGATAATCATTTACAGGCCCATAGCCCATGCGCCATGATCCAGTTTTGTATTGAGATTGGGCTCAAATGGAGATATTTCATATTTCTCAAAATCCAATCAGAGCACGATTCCTCAATTTTGAAGGTGAATTACCGTGACACGACTATTGTTTGCAAATTGCAGCAATAAAAATGTTGCAACTTCGTAGCTTTCTCGTTTTTGTTGCAACTTCATAACTTTCTCGTTTTTTCATTTAACTAGCAGATACGCCCACCCAATGTGTGGGGAAATTTTTATTATTTTGTTACACTTAAATAAAATAGATAATAGATAAACATATAAATATGGGAAAAGATAAATTGATGAACATGGATATTTTTTAACGAATAAAATTATTAAAAAATTTATGTGGGATTGTCAAGCTTAAATATAAAAGCAAATAATAGTTATGTACATAGAAGTTATAAGTATTTTGCATCATTTATGTTCCAGATGCAAAGAAAATTATGATATGCAAATGCAATATAAAAAATATGCGTCAAGTTATTATTTGAAAAAAACAGATTTGGAACGTCCTTGAAATGGTGCATGCAATAGGAGAAATTAAAAAAATAGTGCAAGAAAAAAAATAATAAAATCGCTAGAGTCAAGAATCGAACTCAGGAAATATTGACAAACTCCCTAAAAACTTTAATTCAATTCAGCGACCGGACACTTTCTGTCAAAGAGTCTGACTCTTTGTTAGAAATACAAATCTGAACCGCACATCATATCAAATTGCACAGATCAATGGTTTATAATTGATGTTAACACATGTTTCCACCCCTAGTGGTTGGAATTCATGAACTTTCTATGGCTGCTTTTATAAGTAGTATAGATAAATCACACAAATGGAATGAGAGAAAAGTATTGAAGATACAACGCGTGGAAATATTGTTGACCAGTAAATTTTCTTTCAGTGAATCTGCTTTGCTTATATAAGTCATCGCACATCGGGACAATCCACATAAATTATACAATAAAAAATACTTAATTTCTGATGTTCACAAAATAAGTTTATAAGAATATTTTTTTTTTCACTTTATATATATATATTCAAGTTTGAAATATTGGAGAAAAGCAAAAAGAATGATGCACATTAATAAACTCGATCAATAATCATTGTTATAACCTCTAGTTGAAAGAGCATGTAGGGAATCTCCACAGTAAGAATATGTGTCACATTTTTTAGCTTTTGATTTATCAATGATGGACACCAATTTGTTCAAAATTGAAAAATTTGGTCAATCAATGAATATCAAATTTAGATTAAATTTTAGTTGATTACCTTTCATGAAACTAATTTGAGAAGATCAGAATTAGACAAAATCTATATTAGAATCAACTAATTTGGGAATTGACGGAGCACAAGTATGTAACTAAGAGTTGGCTAGCTTCGGCACCACTTGGAACTCGAGTACCTAAATTACTCTTCTCATCTAAATGCACAAATTTAGTCCAATTTGTAGCATTCTCCTTCTTTCCTCTATTCTGATTCTTAAATTACATAGGAGAGTTTCTATTTAACAATGATTCTTCATGAGTAGTCCAGACCATATCTGGAATCCTCTTCACAACTTCAAAAAATTCAGATCTTTTATCTTCTGCTTCCACCACAAACCAATTTTTCATCATTTCAGTTTTTTCCATCCAACCATTGGATATTATAAATGTCATTCTCTAGTATAATTTCATTCTCAACAACCTCGATCTGAACTCGCATCCAGGGACCTTCCAGTTGCTGAAGGGTACAATAATCAATGGTGCAAACCTTCCCAAACTTAACAATCTCATTCACTCCATTGCTAGTACGCTAACTATATGAAATATCCATGATTCGAACCCAATATTTACGAGTTTTAGCTCTAGGATCAAGGAAATGTAGCTCTTTGTCCTTAAAAATGGGCCATCTAGTACCACGAAGCGTCATCTTAAAGAAATGCCTTCTCATCATCTTGTCACGCCGCTCAAAGCTAGGTCCAACAATTTGAAAACGATTCCAGAAGTGCTCGATCACTACAAATTGTGAGGGTGGATAGAGCTGTCACATCTCACAAAATGACATCAACTAGTTTGATAGAGCGATCACCCTGAACGATAATGCTTCTGGCAATTTCAGACATTCGCTCAGAAACTTCGTCATCTTCATTGAGAACCTTCATCTCGGATGGCTCCATGGTCAAAGAAGATGGAAATGTACCTCTTGTTTGAACAAAAATCAAAATAACTAGGGTCAGAGTTTTGGATAAAAGTTTGAGAATAAGTGTGTAAGGAGAGAGAAGCAGTCGAGTGAAAATAGCACTCATCAATGCACCACCTTCTTAAAAAACCCAAACACACTTGTCATCAATTATCAACCGCTTGATCTCATCCAGTGAGCCATGTGATGTTTTTGTTTTTATATAATAATAAATTCCTATTGCTAAATGTCCTATGTCAGAGTGTTACAGTCTTATTTGTATAAATAATTGTCTTACATTTTGGATTTTGTAATATCTTTTAGTTTTACTACATTTTTATGTCTCGCACTTTTTGTCTATCCTTAAAAGATCGATAATTCCTCTATGGAGAAAAAATAATACGGATTAAATACCTCTTGAGAACCTTAAAACCTGAACATTAATACTCATATGGAAAGGATGAAGGGTACTAATGCAGTTTTAAGTTCCTTAAGAGTTGATTGTTTATTGTAGTTCATTTCTTTCCAATAGACGCAAACTTCTATTGTTAATTACCTTTGAACCAGTCAAGAGCACATCTAGATCGGGATAGTCAATGAATTAGACATCATTTAATATATTAAGCTGCGCCACTTGATTTCCCTTTGACCCACTATAACTCCACAGTTGTTCAAACAGTATCAGATCCTAGTCGTTTATTTATGTCTCAACATCGCTTCTCCTTCCTTTGAATTGACATCCATTCCCTTTTTCTTTGCATTTTTTTTCCTTTTTCTTTGCGATTTTTGCCTTTTTCTTCTCGCGATGTGCTCTCCGTAGAGCAAGAGGATGGTATCATCCATGTGGTCTGTGTACGGAAATTTTCGGGGGCCTGGTCCTGGTCTGTGCATCGTTGTGCCTTTCTGGTTGATCCTTCTACTGTGCTGCTCGATGTCGGTGCATTGTCTTCGTTCCTCTGGATTATTCACTGTGGTGTGGTTTATGGACCATGTACCTGGTGAATGGGCCAGTCCTTTTCTGGGTTTTCTGCTCTAGGTCTGCCTATTCTGCTTTCCATAGCTTTCGTCAACTGCTCCCATCGCGTCCCTTGCACAGTGTGCTCCCTTACTTATATGTCTCTCATCCTTCATTTTTCTGTGTGTCACCTGTCCAATTGGTGCTTTGCTTCGCTTTGGTGTGGTGATGTATTCTTCTTTTCTTTACATTAGATGTTTCCTTTATCTTTTCTACTCTAATTTTTGTTTTGTTGTGTCAGATTTTTAGTTCAATCATTTTTTTTTGTCTGTGTTTTGCGGGTTTTCGGACTGGTATGCTCTCCTGTGTGCTGTAGGTATCGGTTGTTCTTCATCTTGTCTGTGAGTGAGTACTTTTTGCTGTTATGGTTAACTCATGTGTGTTGTTCTCCATTTTCAGTTGGTAGTTGTGGCTATTTCCAGGTTGCATGTGTGGGTTCCTTTTTGCCTGCTGTCAGCGTGACATTCTGTGTGTGCTTTAGTGTATGTTAGATTATTGCCTCAGGATAATTTTTGTCTTTCTGGTCTTTATTTGGTTATGTTATTTCTATGATTGAGTAATCGTGTCTCACCTATTCACCATGTGTTTCTAGGACGAATTGGATCGGATATAGAGGATACAGACACACAGCAAAGCAGATCGTAGGTTTTGTGCTCCTTGCTATTTTCCACTCAAATTTCTGTGTTGTTTTCAATTGCATTTGCAGGTTTTAAGCCATCAAGGTTTATTGAATTTCTTTTTTTTTATTTTGCAGCTTTTTTCATTTTGGTGAATGACAGAAAGAGCACACTGAGGGTAAAAGGTCCATTTGAGGGCCATTTAGGTCAGATTTTGAAGTATCTCTAATTATTTCTAATTCCATTTTTCTTTGCTAATTGATTATTTGTGTCATATATGGATTGTAGGTGATCTGTTATAAAAATTGCAACAAATAAAATAATAAGTTTGTCATCATAACCTGCTGTCAGAACAACTTTTTTTTGCTAATTGCTGCTGTCATATGCCTGCTAGTTCTGTCTCTTCCTATTGTTGAGTGTTGTTCTCTTCTCCTAGGTTTTATTTGGATGTTTTTTTTTTTGTGTAGTCATTGTTTGATGTCGTGCCTTATGGATATTTGATCAGTACTTGGATAATTATTTCTGTATGCCTATGACTCTCTTTTCATTTTCTACAGATCTGTATGGTGTATTTACTGTCAAGAATAATTTCGTTTATTGAACATCAGTGTCCATTATTTATTTACATGCTTTGTCTCTCCTTATTTATTTCATGTCTATTACAGAGAGCCTTGATAAATGTTGTGCCGAGCCCTTCTCTCATAAATATTACCACAAAAGTCAAATGAATATTACTGCTCTTACCACATGTTCCTCTCATGAATCCCTTTTTTTTTATTGAATCTGAGGACTGCATTTCTTCCCTGCTGTTGGCTGCAGTGTAACTTTTCTTTTAATCATACGGATAGATGTCGTGTAGATTTTCTTTCACTTTTCATGTCATGGTTTTTTTTACAAGAATTATCGGTTTCCAATTCAATAAGATTGATTAGTTATTTTCCGCACAAGGCTAACCTACCTTGATAAATGGCGCTATTCCATGTGTCATCACTACTGGTTTTGACCTGGAAATTAAGGTGAGAGAATTTATTTAAATTGTAGATGCATATTTTTTTTCGAAAGTTATTTTAGAGAGGCATCTTTCTTTAAATTATTTTTTTTATCTGACATATGCAGGACATGTAATTTAGAGGGTTGCAACTTGCAAGTTGTGTAGGTATGTTACAGTGAAGACTTTTCAATTTTAAGTTTGATTTGATGGTATTAAATTTTTTATTTAGTAGTAGGCATAATTTTACTATGGTACCTGACAACATGCGTACATCATAGAGTATATTTGTTACCCTTTTTTAGTTTTCTATCAAGTCAATAGGCCTTAGCTCTTCTCTCTCACTTGCACATTTTATCAAGTCATCAATTCTCGCAGTTTGTATACATAAATTCTCGATAGGAACGTACATAATCTATTAAGCAAATTTCTTAATTGATGCTACAAAACATGTCAACCAGTGGTTGGCATGTCCCTCAGTTGGTAGATGGCAGTTCATTTAGCCTACAGAGTGCTTGATTTTGAAAATATATGTTATAGCTTTTTTAAAAAAAAATTGGATTTGCCACCCTTCTATTTTCATTTAAATTTTTGGTTTTCAGTGCAAATCGTCATGTGAGAATTCATTTAAGATTTGCTATTTTCTATTTCATTTAAAATATGTACGATCAGTAAGAAAATGGTTGATCGAGGTATAAACTTAGATCAAACAAATTAATCTTGTACTCGACTAGTCGTTTATAGTAGAGTAAAGGTGTCGATCCCACAGAGATGAATATGATTACTATTCTTATTGGTTCATTAAATCTAGACAATACAAGTTTAGAAAAGTTCTCGAGTTACAAATTGAATAAATAAAGGAGAAATGGAAGAATGCAATTGTAAGAATAAATATGATGTAAAACAATTCAAGTAAATATTTTTTGGGATTTTTAACAGTTTAATAAATGATGAGAAAAATGCCTTAGGGTTCGAATTCATTTAGAATTGGTCATAGTGTTGTAACTCATTCCACTATCGTGTTCAGGATTACGAATTCGGTCCGAATTGTGTCCAATTCAGTCCGAATTCTACCACGTAAATGCTATAATCTACTTGTTTGCTGATCTATTCAAGCCAAAGGTCCATTTAGCCATATCTAAACTCCCTAACCCTCTGCTGTCGCCTATTGGGTACGGTATTTGGTATCGAATCTAATGTTAACCCTCATCGAATGCATTGTACCTCAACTTTCGTTTGTTGGTAGATCTATTCGAGTTTACTTGTTGGTTTTCTGTAAGGTATCTAATCTAAACTGTCGTTTAATTAGAAGTTTTCACTTTTGGTTAACTGCTGGTTGACTTTCGCGCTAGAAACTCCTTGAGACTTTGGAACTCTTCGAAACAGCAAGAACAGAGCAAGAATTCCTCCAATTCGCCCCCTTCTTGTTAGAAAGTGAAGTTTATGCCCAATTTTAATTTTTATTACAACTAATACCAATTAAAACAAGCAAACAACACTTAAGGACCTAGCATAAGCATACAACACATCCAATCAAGAGAGAAGCGTAGGAAGTTCTACCACTCACGAAATTGTATTCGTCAGGCGCGACCATGGCGTAGGAGGCGGTGACGTGCTCGTCTCCTCCCCTTCTTCTCCTTTCTAAGGTCCACTGAAGGATTAACTAACTTCACGAGGTTTCGTGCTAGCGAAACGCGTGAAATCGTCTAATCCGATGGTTCGCCTTTCTCTTCTAAATCGATATCTAGAAGAGGTGGCTAAAGCTCAACCTATGAGTCCCTATTAAATGCTACTAATGCTCTCAAAATGGCAGCAACAATTTTTGCTCCTAAGAGGAGAAAGTGGAGGCTCAGAAATGGGAGGAGATAGAGAGAAAAAAGCATCCCTAATTCTCTTCTAAGTGGTCCTTATATAGGTGAGTTAACCTAATCCATTGGGGACCACTTCCTTCTCCTCTAGGCCGGCCTCAATATGGGCTAGGAAGCCCACATTGAGTTATGTTTAATTCTCTTTTAATTACTTTAATTAATGGGCCATAGCTATTGCATTTAATTTGGGTTCAAATCGGCTAATTTAAAAGTAGCCCATATACTCAATATAATTCATATAATTATATTAAGTGGATTGAACAAAATTAATTATCAACTATTTGATAATTATTATAGGATTAGACTTTGCATTAATTAGTTTCATATGATCCCTTTGATATAATTAATTATAACGTTTCGTAACGGTATATAATTAATTAATCAATTTATTATATATTACATTCTCCAATGCAAGTAAACTACTATTAATGCACTGTTGATTAAGAGCCTTTAATTCGTGTGACCCTCGAGGATTTATGACATGTTGGCCATGGAAATTAAATCATTATTCATTTTCAATAATCATAAGCGGTATCTAGCAACACGTTATGATTTCCAATTAACATAAATAAATACTATACTACTACAGTATTTCCATCCTGCATAAGAAATAAAATATTTCCTTATTTTTTATTCTTATGTCACATGATATCACTGACATCTCATATTTATATCGATATTTTGACCAGACTTTACATTGAAATTGTGACTAAAACTCCTATTTTTCCTTGTTTTTATCTTTGTTCCCCAGATTTGGCACTACCGTTGCGTTTTTGTTTTCTCTTTACAGGAACTCAAGAGAAACAGCAAGGAAACAGCAGAATAGATAGCTAGACGACTCATTCCTAGCCTAAGATCAAGTCCCGACTTGACCCATGCACTGCCCAGACACGAGCCCAACCAGTCAGAGGCCAGACTCAGCCAACCTCTTCAATTTGGTCCGAATTGTCGGACCGAATTCCTATGCGAGCCAAATCCAGTGACTACAATTCGGTTCGAATTCCAGCCTATTCGGTCTAAATTGCTTAACAGGGAAGGTTTTCTGGTTGTGTTCTAGAGGTGTTTTCTCTTATGGAAAGGTCTCAATTTCGGCCTGGATGAGGGGAGAGCGTCCAGGGACCAGAGGAGAGCATATTAGGCGTCTTCCATCTTTGGAGGAGTCCATCTTTCATTCCACTTTTCTCTTTCTCTCCAGCAGCTCTAGATCTGGATCTCTTCTCTTCTTGGGCGACTAGGGCAGGAAAGGGAGCACGTTGGAGCGTGGTTCTTGCTATTACAAAAAGTTCTCAAGGTCTCATAGTGTTCTAAAGCGCTACGGCAGTGGTTTATTCACTTGAAACTTGGATCTATTTGTGTATCTCTAATACTTTTTTTTAAATTCTGAATTTATGGCTTGTTTGAATTTGAGTATTGTTAATTGCATGAATTTAAGTAGTATGTTAGGCTAAACTTTTAGTGCTTTAGGGAAAGATGTAGCTTAGGGCTTGGATTGTTTATTTTACTCGTTCGTTTGTTGGATGAAGCCATTTATTAGTTAGAAGTTATCATGAATTGCTTGTGTTTTTGAGTTGATTGTTATTTGAATTGCTTGACACTTGTTCGGCCGCACTTGTTAGGACTACAATCCCAAATAATAACTAAGTCTTGCACAAGAATTCGAGGTAGGTCAAGGACGAAAGTCGACCAGTTAGTAACCAAAAGTAAACACTTCTAATTAGGCGACAGTCTAAGTTAGATATCTCGTAGAAAACCAATTAGTAAACTCGAATAAGTTCACTGACAAACGAAAGTTGAGGTGCAATGCATTCGACGAAGGTTAACACTAGTTCCCGTACCAAATACCGTACCCAATAGGCAAAAGCAGAGGGTTAGGGAGTTTAGGTATGGCTAGATGGACCTTTGACTTGAACAGATCAACAATCGAGTAAATTACAGCATTTACGCAGTGAAATTCAGACCGAATTGGTGGAACAAAAACGCGACAGCACTATGTTTCGCAATCCTGTGACCAATCCTAAGTGAAATCGAACCCTAATGCATATTTTCCATTATATTTTAAACCGTTAAAAACCCCCAAAAATATTTATTTGAATTGTTTCGCATTACTTTTTTCATTAGTACTTGCATACTTTATTTCTCTTTTATTTATTCGATTCGAGATTTGAGAACTTTTCCAAAATTTTATTGTCTAGATTTAGCGAACCAATAAGAATAGTATTCATATCCATCTATGTGGGATCGACACCTTTACTTTGCTACAGACGACTAGTCGAGTAAAAGGTTTTTTTATTTGACCTAGTTTACACCTCGATCAATCACTGTATAATCCAAGATAGAAATGTGTCATTCTTGCAGATTATACATTTCTTGATCTTAGAGATGATCGTCTAGTTTGCATACGATCCAACTCCATCAAGGGGCGCCCAACATATATCATCACTCACTAGGTACACTAATGAGGGACATACGGTTTTCTTGATGAACAACTTTTTCCCACACAATTCAAGAGAACATAAATAAAGTCCGTATGGCAGCCCTTATTAGGAATCAACGTTAGACGATATTTATTAAATCTATTCTCATGTGGAAAAGTTGAACCATCTCAAACTTAGAATCAAACAACTTATGAAATAAATAATGACACAACACAATCTATATATTTATTTTATTGGGTCATATCCTGTACTATGTTCTATAACATACACATATGCAATTAAGTTGGTAACTCATTACATATGATTTGTAGAACTTAATCATCACTTAACTTGCATACTAATCTTATATGATAATTAATGTTCCTTATTAATTATCAAGATTATGGACAGTTTAGATTTATTATTGTCATTCTAATGAATGATCAACAGAGATCTACAATTCAGATCCTCAACCTGAATGATCTGTCAATAATAAACTCTAGGAATAAATGATCAAATATCATCAATAACATAAACTAAAATTTAAGTCATTAAACTATTGACTTCTAAGACATAACTCCAACACTTCTTTCTGCCCTAGTCGCCAAGCAAGAAAACAGAAAAATAGATCTGAGCTCTGGAGAGAGAAAGGTGGAATTCTCGAATGAAAGATGGATCATCCCAAATACCTCCTCTGCCTCCTAGACGAGCCAGCTAACTTTCCACATCAAGCCCACGTCATTTAGTGTTAGAGTTATGTCCTAGGAGCCAATTATCAAATGGCTACTTCTATGGTTTATGTCATTGATGATATTTTATCATTTATTCCTTGATTTATTAATTGACAGATCATTCAGGTTGAGGATCTGAATTGTGGATCTCTGTAGTTCATTTATAATTAAATGACAATAATAAATCTAAAAGGTTCGTAATCTTGATAATTAACAAGGAATATTAATTATCGGATAAGATTAGTATGCAAGTTAAGTGATGATTAAGTTCTACAGATCATAGGTAAGGAGTTGCCAACTTAATTGCATATGTATATGTTATAGAACATAGTACAGGACGCGACCCAGTGAAATAAATATATGGATTGTGTTATGTGTCATTATTTATTTCATTTGAGTTTGATTCTAAGTTTGAGATGGTTCAGCTTTTCCACATGAGGATAGGTTCAATAAATATCGTCTACCGTTGATTCCTGATAAGGGCTGCTATACGGACTTTATTTATGTTCTCTTGAATTGTGCGGGGAAAAGTTGTTCATCAAGAAAACCGTATGTCCCTCATTAATTAACTTAGTGAGCGATGATATCTGTTTGGGCCCCTTGATGGAGATGGACTGTTTGCTAGCAACTGATACAGTCATCTCTAGATCAAGAAACGTATAATCTGCAAGAGTGACACATTCCTATCTTGGATTATACGATGATATCATGTGACATAAGAATCGAACAAGGAAATACTATTATTTCTTATGCAGGATTGAGATTTTGTAGCTGTACACTATTTATGCGAATTGGGAGTCATAACGTGTTGCTAGATACCGCTTATGATTAATGGAATTAAATAGCGATTTGATTTCATGGCCAACGTAGCATAAATCCTCAAAGGGTCACACAAATAGAGTTTTGACCAAGTCAATGCATTATTCGTTTATTCGCAACAGTATAATTTGCGGAATATATGATATGTTGATTAATTAATTATGTACCGTTATAGAACGTAATAATTAATTGAGTCAAACGGATCATATAGAAATAAATAATTGCATAAACTAATCCTAGAATAATTGTTAATTAGTTAATAATTATTTTGGTTCAACTCAATTTAATATAAATAGTTATATTAAATTATCGGGCTAATATTTAAATAGTAAATGTATAGCCCAAACATAGAGCAAATAACAAAGGATCTAATTAATAGAATTAGAGTCCAATTAGAGAGGTTTAAAATGGCCCAAAAGCCCATATATGGCCGGCCAAACATGGAGGTAGGTAGGGTGGCATGAGGTGTAATTTCTAGCAACTTATACCTAGGGTTAGATGGCTATAAAAGGACCCCTTGGGATGGATTTTCTCTCACCTCTAGACCTAGCCGCCTATTCCTCTCCTCCCTCCTTGGCCCTTGCGCCACCTCTCTTCCACCTCCACCTTTGCTCATGTGTTGAGCCATACACCCTCCACTTAAATCAATTGGTTGATCTAGAAGAGGGTATCTCCTTTGGATTAGTTTGGTTCTCATTGATTTGCTAGCACAAATCGAATTGAGAGCTTGGTTAATCTCTAGGTGGACTCGAGGCGTGGATTGAAGGAAGTTGGAGTTGCACGCCATCAACTTCTAAGCCTAGGAACTAGCCTCTTGATTGCGATATCAAGAGAGGTACTAATCTCCTACCTTTCTCTTTGTGTGAATGCTTAAGCACTAGATCCATAGTGCATGATGATTAATTAGGATTAATTAATTGTAATTAGTCTAAAAATGAAAATTATGCACTTCCTAACATTTAGAGCCTTTTCCATAAAAGAAATTGCCTCCATAATACAGCCAGACTCTTTCCCTGTATAGCAATTTGGACCGAATTAGATTCATTGGATTGAGGGTGCACATGAATTCGGTCCAAATTACAGACAATTCGGACCGAATTATAGAGACCGGATGTGATAAGGCTATGGATCGCATGGCATCGTGCATAGTTGTTGCTTCGGGTTAAGTCGGGACTTGATCTAGGCTAGGAATGAGTCCTCTAGCTATCTAATTTGTCGTTTTCTTGATGTTTTTCTTGAGTTCCTATAAAAATAAAGCAAAACACGACGGCAGTGCCAAATCTAGCAAACAAACACAAAAACAAGATAGAATCACAATTTTAGTCACAATTCCGATGCAAAGTCTGACCAAAATATCGATATAAATATGAGATATCAATGGTCACACATTTGGTTTGCAAATGTGCTTGCTAATTCATTAAAGGAATCTAAAAATGTCATTAATGTCTTCTTGAGACATGGAGTCAAATCGTGGTGCTATAGGATAGAAATTTCATGTTGTTAGATTATTTTGTCTCTTTTTCCTCCTCTCTTATCTGTTATTTAATTTTTTTTTTTTTTTTTTGCTTCATTTTGGTTTTGTAGGCCATGTTCTTCATTTTTGTTCGAAAATTTGCTGCAAAAAAAGTTGGCTACTCTAAACGACTCTCTCATCATCTTGGTACTTCTTTTCTGATCGATCGACAGCTATGGTAAAATTGCCTTAGGAGTTTCTGTAATTTTAATTTTTATATTTGATTTATACTATTAAATGTCTGTCTTTGTTGTTTGAAATAAGATTGGACATTTATAGTTTGGGATCTGTTTGTTCTAATGGAACATCAAAAGGTTCCCTATATATATTTCTTCTCATCTTATTTTCAAATTTTAGTGGATTCGTTTAGATTTCAGCACGTGAGAGAGCTGAACACTTAGCAGGCAAAAAGTAAAGGAAAGTGAAGGGAAACAAACCAACTAAAAAAAAAGTTCAGAGGGATTAATAGGACTAATGGTGATAAAAGAGCTTGGATGTCGCTTTTATCCAGTTCTTATACGATTTCTCACCATCTGAAAAGTGATCAATTGTGAACTGCTACCTTTCTGTCATCAATAAGCAACTAATGCAGGTTATTTCCCTACGTTCTTCCATTTCCATCTAATTTGCATTTAGCGTTTCTGTTTTTGTTTCAATTGCAGATTTTGACCTTTTGTTGTGCACATGACCTTTGTCTCCCATGTACTGGTATGTAATTAATAAATGATTGTATGATAACTATTTAAGAGCTAAATTACAATTGATCTGTTATGTAATCAATAGATGGAAAAATGCTTGCATGTATTTCTAGATTATCTATTATGTATTTGAATGTACTGCTTCGCCTCAATTGAATTGTGTTGATCACCATTTAGGAAGCTTTGTACCAGTTCTTAGTTATACTCTTTCGATGTGTTTGGAACTCATCAAATAAGTCCTTATTCAAAACAAATTTATTTAAGTCCAAATCAAACATCTAACAACAATTTCAAATAAGCTATTGAACTGCTTATTTTTGTTTCTCATTTTTGGAGAATTAGATGAATAAGAAACCCAATTAGACACATGAAATTAGAGGAGAGAGAAATCCACCCATCTCTATTTCAAATAGCCTATTCATACTCCCAACCAAACACATTTTATTTTTTATCAGATAACAAAGGACACTTGGACTGATAGAATCGAACAAAATTGGAAAGCAACAAGCAGCAGTAAGATGAGGTTTCAGTTTTGCAGCTAATATTCCTTTTGATATCCCTTCTGGTTTGTAATTTATTCAATAACACCACCTCTAATGTAAAATATATGCAATATGCAAAACTATTATAACTATTTTTTATTTTCTGGAGGGTTTTATGGCATGATGTAATCAAGCTGAATATTCTGCTCTTTTTTTCAGATTTGCGATCTAATATTCAATTTGTTGGAGATTGATTTTGATATGCTATTCACCTCAAATTGTGCTTTATGTGAGTTATTGTTGCGATCTACTGTATATGTCAATTGAATATATTTGCAACATCAATTTAAAACATAACTAGCATAAGGTTTAAGAAAAAAAATAAGGAAGAAAGATTGTTGGCGCCCTACTAGTTATAAGTAATTGGAGTCAGTTTTTTATTTAATAAAAATAACTCATCTGTACTCTAGCCAGGTCAGCTCCAAGAAGTGGTCGTTGATGGCTGCGCATTAATGAAAGAAGTATGCAACCAATCATGTAGTGTATTATCTCATTTTAATTGCCAAAAGCGTGCTTTCAGTTTACAAATACAAGTTGAATGAAAAATGAGATTGCATAAATTGTTGCGTGTATTTTTTTCACACAAAAATACATACACCGGTGTCGGCGTTTGAGGATGAGTGACGCACCAACAAAGCCAATAATGGCACTGAAATCCTAAAGAGACACGTACATGCTTATCTTTTTGTACTTTTTTAATCCTTCCCACGTGTGGCAGTTTGAATTTCCATGAACAGGTAGGAACTTTCAGGCGTGTAGCAACTACAAATCACCGGTTTAATGGACGGCGTTTCATTTATTTATTTTTTCTTTTATCGAGATTCCTTCTTTTGTTTTTAGTTTTTGTTAATTTACACTTGAATAAATTAAAAGTGAAGCATCAAGGTGTAGTGATTAAGACCATCTTTTGTGAAGCATATACGGTAGTGAGCTTCGTATTCTCAACTCGCCCCACGAATGAAGTAATACTATTGCCACAGAAAGATTGCTATTCCCTTTAAAAAGTCGGTTTTCCTCTAATGATAAATTAACGTTTTAATTGCGTCCATTGCCAGCTTTTTGAAATCCCTCACGCGGCGGCATCCTATGTTTTGACTCGTTCCAACCCGATTTAACGGGTCCCACGCCATGCCACGACCAAAGATCCAACGGTAGGAAAGTCTCCAATTTTGACTGCCTACTCTGAGCCCACATCCCCAGTTGTCTCTTGTTCACTGAGCGGACTCAATTCCTCTAGAATCTTGAAAAAAAAACAGCAGCAGACTCCCCCCCCCCCCCCCCCCCCCAATAAGCTTCATAATCAAGATAAGCAGCAACAAACTTCGCATCAAATTTTAGCAGCAAAAAAAATATAATTATTTGGAGTAGAAAAATAATTGAAAACATAGTGTAAGTACCGGCTAACGCTACAGTATTCCTCAAAGACCATTATTCAAAATTGCATTATAAGATTATAACTAGTTCAAAAGATTATCAAATTTTTAGCAGCAAGATAACATCGATTATGATTTTTTTTCTTAAAAAAATGGCATTGGTTTTAACTTTTATCCATTCTGCATATTACGTCAGAGTCAATGAACTGAATTTACCAAATCTAATAATTTCACATGTTAACCGAAATATACAATACAACAATTATTATTAAATATATATGTTTTTTGGTTTCAGAATATAGTATTTAAACATCTAATTGGACTATGTGGTGATATTTATTCAACTCATGAGTAACGTAATAAATGACCTTTTATAATTGTATGGTTGACATTGTTGTCGTTATATTCTTTGAGTTTTGTAATATGAAATTAGAGTTGCAACTAATAATTGATATTTGTAAAAATTAAGATACAAAATGATTTATCATCAGTTCACTTTTATCAAGCTACGATGCTAACAGTTAACTAACCATCCTACGTTTACATATCATTATGAGCTATATAGAATGTTGGTTGAAGATATAAGCATATCATTAATTAGGTAAAAAAAAACATACAAAAAAAATTGCAGAATCAAGGCAGTATTTATGATTTATCATAGTATTACAAAAATTTATTTAATTTCAAGGTACCTATGTCTACGTGGAGAAAAAAAAGTGTACTTTAACTCATCATTCTCTATTTTCTTCATCTAAGTATATACGGTAATCTAGGAGAAAAGAGTTTTATCTATTTATAATTACTTTTTTAAACGATGTACATAGATTTCTTTCTTTCTTCAAGAAAAAAAAAAAAAGATTAAACAATCTCTTGCTATAAAAAGTTTCCTGAAATTTAATTATGACATCAATTATTACTTATTATAGCAACGCTAGATAATTCTAAATATTACTAAAAAAATATCATTTATCTCAATAAAATACTAGAAGATTCCGTTTTATGACAAGAACACAGTGTAAATAGCATTCAACCCCAAATAGAAAAACACTAAATATGGAATTGTATGATAATTTTACCATAAATTTTGGGGCAGTCAGAACTCAGAACCCAGAGTATCCAATGCTCACACTTCTCTCCTTATAAGAAATGTTCTCGCCTTCTCGGTTCTCCCTCCACTTTCTCCTGAAAAAATTGAGGGAAAAAGTTTTTCTATTTTCACCTCAGAGGGCTCGTTTGGATGAGTTAGGAATAAGGAAGGGCTCGTTTGGATGAGTTAGGAATAAGGAAGGAATAAGAAATAACGTTGGAAAGTGTGTAACTTTATTGGGGAGTGTGTAAATTTGTGAAGGAAATATGAAGGATTTATGCCTAGGCGGAAATTTCCGCCCAATTCCCCTTATTCCCACACCATCCAAACGCCCCCAGAGAGTACACAGCACAAGTACAAGTAGATAAGCATCAATTCTAGATTCCCTCTTTCGTACGCCTCTTCACCTCCTCTTTCTTTCTCCTTCTTTCCTTATTAAACAAAAACACTTGAAGTATTGATCGATATTCACTTTCCAATCTACCAATATGGCGACCTCGCCTGAGTACTCTCAGCCAACAATTGAACCTGTTGACGACAACACCATTACCTTCTTCCCACTGGACGACCTCACTCGAGAGAAGAAAGGAGAGGAAGAATGCCGCACACCGACTGGAGAGGAGTATAGACTGGTGTCGGTGCCGGAGACTTGCCCTCCTGCTCCTAGGAAGAAATCTGTGCATGCTTCGTGCAAGAAAAGACTAATGGAGGTGGAGATACTCTCTGTGAGGTTTGAGGAGGTAGAAGAGTGGTTTTGCTTGAGAAATGGAGAGGCAAAGGTGCCGTCTCCTTCGCCTCTGGATTCTAAGGTGAGAAAGTTAGATGCTGGAATTTAAATTAAAACAGGGTTTAGTGGGGTTAGAGGTGATATATATATGCTTTGTCTTCTTTTCTTTGTTATAGCTATTTAGGAATTATAGAGTCAATAGTATGATGATTTGACATGAAAAATAATATGTAGGTTGATTTTTTTTTTCTTTTTTTTTTTTGTTGATGTAGTTCTGATCATGTTATGATAAATTGAAGTAGCTAGGTAGGATTAGCTGGTTATTCTCTTGAGATACATAAGACTAATTTGAATTTGGGGCTAGAAGAGATAGATATTGGGTGTTTGATCTTTTGTAGCCATACATAGCACAATTACATGTCATGTTTTATTAGAAACAATTTCTTGTTTTGTATATGAAAGGCTAGCTGGTTTTAGAGTTTGCTTTTTCCTGATAAGTTAAATGTTCTGTTTGTACTTCCTTTTTATTTCAGAGAAAGATTAAAAATTAGGAAATTCCAAGTAATGGAAATATGGAATTGCTTATTTTACAAATTTTAGAGCTAGAGCTCTTCAACAGAATTTACGGAACAAATTGTTAGCTGAAGCACACAGAAAAGCAAAAGAAAACATGCTAAAATAAGGCAATTAAGAGAAGGAAAGTGAAGAACTCTTTTTATAGGACGCATGAATTTAATTTTGGAAAAAATAAAAAGAGGAAGACAAGCAGGTGATGAGAAGGATTTGAGCTTTCAAATTTAAAAGAGAAAAACAATGTTGCTGCCTTGCTGGACATGAAAAAAACAACCGAGGTTGTTTGACTATACGCTTTTGCATGAGCTTCAAAGATATACTCGCTGTAAATTGTTATGATGGATTATTCTAAAAAAAATTATTATGATGGAGAAAGCCAGTTCATATAAGCAACTTGAGTTGCATACTTGCATGCAAATCATTAATTATTACAGACACCGTTGTACATTCATTAATTGTACAGTGGAATATATAACTGAGAAACATAATCATAGGGATTGCATGTAGTTTGACTGGTTTTAATACAATCAGCATCTGAGCATCATGATAAACTGAGCAGCATGCATATAATTATTGTGTAATAAGTTATATACACGCAATTAGAAAAATTATTACTTGCGAAGTTCATTTAACCAGAAAGATCCGCTCATATATCCTGTTAATTATTGATATGAACAAAATTTTCCTTCAATATAAAAATTTAAAAAAAAAAAATCAGAAATAGCCATGTGTGAAGCAACACCGTCCATAACACCCATTTTTTAGGATAAAAATGCTCCCGGTGGAAGGAAAAATCGGCCCTACTGTAGTTCGTTTTTTGTGTTCGTCAGATATGATTCATTTTAATTAACAAGAGTTCGTCATTTTATGAATTAAAAAAATGCACTAGATAATATCTGAGAGAAATTTCCCGAAGGATTGTTTACGGAGCTCGATCAACAATTTCTTCACGGAGCTGATACGGGACATCCCCGTTTTTTGCCATCCCCGACATCCTACTGGATTTGCGACACTGGGCTTGAAATTTGGGCTGCACGCACCCTCTTCGCTTTTCTCTTCCGATCTCGCACTCTTCTATCTTTCTGTCACTCTCCCTCCCATCCGATCTCCCTTCCATTCTCCTTCCTTTCAATCTTTCTTTCACCCTCACCATCTGATCTCCTTTCTATTTTCTCTTCCTCTCCCTCACCGCCCTCCCTTCTTCCTTCTTTTCTGCTTGTTTTTCATTTTTTTTCGTATACAATCGGACATAATAATTTAATATATCCCTTGATTCATAATAAATAATCTTTTTAAGTCAAATAAATACTCTCTTTAGTCAAAAATATACTCTTTTATATTATAAAATAATAAGGTACTCATTTACATAAATATAATTACTCTCATGAGACAAGTTAAATACTCCTTTAAAATAAATTAATAACTGAAAACATATTTGACACTCCCTTAATGAATCTTACATACTTTCTTAAAAAAAATTAGTTACTCTCTTATCGTAAATTACGTACTTTTATAATAAAAGATAAATGAAAACATATTTGACACTTCCTTAATGAATCTTACATACTCCCTTAATAATATTTAGATACTCTCTTATCACAAATTACAAACTTCAATAACAAAAGATAAATATAAAACATATTTGACACTCTCTTAATAAATCATACATACTCCTTTAATAATATTTGGATACTCCCATATCACGAATTATGTACTTCCATAACAAAAAATAAATAAAAACATATTTGACACTTCCTTGATGAATCTTACATATTTCTTTAAAAATAATTAGTTACTTTCTTAGCACAAATTACGTACTTCCATAATAAAAGATAAATGACAACATATTTGACACTCGCTTAGTAGATCTTATATACTCTCTTAATGATATTTAGTTGCTCCCTTATCACAAATTACGTACTTTCATAATAAAAGATGAGAACATATTTGACACTTCCTTAATGAATCTTACATACCCCTCTAATGATATTTAGCTGCTTCCTTATCATAAATTACATACTTCCATAATAAAAGATAAATGAGATCATATTTGATACTCTCTTAATAAATTTTATATACTCCTTTATCTATAATATGTACTTTCCGATTTTTATTAGAAGAGACGGTGCTTATAAAAAAAGATAAAAGAAGATAAATAAGGAAAGTGAGGGGAGGAGAACACAGGAGAGGAGATCGGTGAGAGGATAGGTGAAAGAGAGAGGAGGAGAGAAGAGGGTGCAGAAAAAGAGAGAGGGGCGCACACGGAGGAAGTGAGAGATAGAGGATAGATCGAAAGGGAGAGGAGGGAGGGTACGTGTTTATTGGGCTTGGGCGGGATCCGTAGCGAGAAAGGAGAGGATGGCAGGAATGGCACGGAATAGTGATGGCAGTTAGAATATCCGATTTCTTCAGATGCATAACTCTATAGTGAGAATGCAATTATTGGCCCAATAATAATAATAATAATACATCTTAATGGACGGCATTTCTTGTGCCCGCTTTTCTCATAACTGATACAAATTTTACGGAGTGGGATCCGATAACAATTTAATTTCTTTTCTGCACAATATGGCTCTCTTTGATGCAGCTCGGCATATTCTGATGCATTGAAATATTCTAGGTTCTGGAACTAGTTAATGTTATGACAGATATGAATACAAGTGATTCTTTTTTGACAAGATATTATTATACAATAATGACTAAATATACAGGTGGGGTATAACATACATATCACAATGGAATGAGGAAGAAATGAAGAAAAATAGACAAAACTGGGAAAAAAATTAGGGACAAATTACAACTCTACAGCATAAAAAATAAGCCTTAATTCTATGGTCCAAACTCAATCTTGTCTATAACTTCCAACCTTGTTTTCCTTTTCCATCCTTTCATGGTAGCCACAAGGTTTACAAGGCCAATAACTTGGCTTTTGCTATATTCCTACAAACAGAAAAATATGTATATAATCAACTATTCGAATATATATTAAATCCTTTTTTCTATTATTTCATAAGAGAGAATTATTACAGGATGAGCACGGGCCCAGTGTACATATTCGGTCTCTGGGAGGTAATAAGCCTGTTTCAGAAGGCACAAAGGAACTTGCTATTAATACATATATCAGGATTTGCACTAGTAGGTGCTTTGTAATAAGACCAGAAGTATCATATATGTGACCGACTTTGGCATTAACTCAACCAAGACTCGAGTGTAAA
This sequence comes from Rhynchospora breviuscula, assembly GCA_027562975.1. Classification (NCBI taxonomy): domain Eukaryota; kingdom Viridiplantae; phylum Streptophyta; class Magnoliopsida; order Poales; family Cyperaceae; genus Rhynchospora; species Rhynchospora breviuscula. The sequence continues at coordinate 30,095,401 of CM050400.1, read as the reverse complement.
CCCATTCCAATATAAAATATCACTCGAGTTCCATATGGAAAAATGCAAATGATTGTGAGTCCACATGAATAAACCAATTCCAATATAAGATATCACTCAACTTTTAAGTGGGAAAATGCATGTTTGTGAGTTCACAAGAATAAAATATACGATGAAATTATTCTTGGTCAATTTAGCAATACCAGGACTCCTCAGAGAGTTAGACCCCAAATGAGTCAATTGTAGTGTTAGATACTTCTAGAGTTAATATAACTTCTATAATTCCTTTTAACTCTCATTCCTGTTTCTCAATTTTTATTCATCTATAGAAACAATCGATATAAAATATGGCTCCATATGGTTCTATGTATAACCTTAATAAAGACTTCGACAATTTGGAACTTCGGCTTCACATTGCCAGCGACGAAATGTTTTAGTCCATTCATTAGCACCTGGGTGAAAAAGGAAGATTAGTTTCATTTTCAGCCTTTCATCTCAACAATAAAGTCTGAAATGCTTCTTCGGATTCATCTATAGAAACAATCAAGTCTGAAATGCAAAAACCCTTGGAAAAACCAAAGAAAACAAAAAAGGTACAAGTATGATAGGGGGACAGTAGGCCAGATAGGTATAGCAGTTGAGATTACACATACAGTTACCAGACAGGACAAGCATTCCAATTTCTTAAGTTCAAACCTGAAGGTCAAGTGACATTAGAGCTCGTCCTTCATCAGTGCATCTCTTTACTCTAGATAGGCCTTCAATTAGGGTCTCTACAATGCATTCCACTCCATAATCAAGAAGCAAATCTTGAACCTAGCAACTCAAAAAATATGACTTGATGACTCATTATTCAGTATGAAAAAAAAAAGAGTAGAGATGCTGAATAAAAAATGAAAAGAAAAGGAAAGAATCATGAGGCCCACCTCCTTTGAAATTCCCTCATGGGATAATCTTGTCTTGTAGTGCTTAAATTCTCCCAACAACAAATCTACATATCTGGATTAACAGAAATATGGGGGGCCAGATTTATAGCTGAAAACATAATTCTTTTTTCTTTTTCATTTTGACTGATGAATGAGAGATTTGACAGAAAGAGTTGAAAGAGTATCACATACCCGTTATGTTCTAATCCAAGCTCTTTAACCTCCCATTTAGCATTAGTAATCTTGTCAATATACCTGAATTGTTAACATGTTTAATTAGTAATTATATATTTCATAACTTCAAAAACTAAAGTTGTTCAATGTACTAACTTATACAGATAAAGCTTGTAGTTTTTGGCAAGAGCACATTGATAGGCACTAATCGGTACATACAAAAAAGTTCTGTCCTGAAATTAATATAGCATGTATAAATAAATGCTTCCAGTGCGTTACCCACTCATATGAAGAAGCATTCTTGCACTGGTCTTATGAATATGCTCAATCAGGTCTGGTACAGAATCAACCTGAAAATGTCAAAGGAAAATAAAAGGACGGAATCAGATGTTGTCAAACTTGGAATGACCTAAACTCCAACAAAACAATTGTCTTATGATAACATCAAGGTTCCTATAACACCAGATACAGAATTCTTCATTTTCAGACAAATGAAAAACACAAAACAAGGGTGCCAGTTGGTGAAAGGATAAGTGTTGTTTGTACTGGTATGAAAAGGTTGACACCCATAGCTTTTAACAGCCAACTACTACAGCAAAGAATGACTTGTTAATGTACTGGTACATTAGAGCCGACAACATTGTCAAGTAATTACTCTGATATTTACCAAATGTACAAAGAAGTTCTCGACAATAGAAGATCTGTTCTGTAACATGGACTGTAGATGAGGTCTAGATCTGTTCAAAACCCGAGCAACCAATGATAGTGTCTCTGCAGCTGTGCATCTCTCCTGAAAAAGCAGTATGCATCTCATGTATTAGCCCAGTGACAAGCATAAAATTGTACTAAAGAAAAATGTAAATATACATCTTTTTCTTCAGATGATTGTGGCTACCAACACATTGGCAACTTTGGTTCAGACAGTCCCTTATTACCAGCACTAGAATCCAGAGGTAGGGTATCTGACCAATATGATACCAGTATTTCAGTTTATTTAGCAGATTGTCTGGCAAGACCTAGCTAAGCCTCAATTAAATTCTGATCTGTTCGTTAAACTAACAATCAAATAGTTGCAAAAGCAGCTTTAAACAAAACATACCTTCAGTACAAATGAGGCATGACCCAAGGGTGCAGTCGGCATCACATCCATATGAGAGAAGCTTGGATTGTATGATATTGGTGAAGTTGGCGAACTAGTACTCTGAGGTCTGATCCACTGATCACAATCTTGTGTTATTTTTGATAAAGCAGTTTTAAGGCGTGCTGGATACCACAAGAGAGGGGGAAAATGAGTCCAGACCTTAATACTAAAAAGTAATGTGATTTTAGCAATTTTAATGAACTGATTTATGTAAAAGCCAGAGGATAAAGCCCTCGTAGACAAATAAACTCCTCTTTTCTACAAGAGAATTTGAACTTGGATTTATTATTCCTCAGAATGATGTTCAAGTACAATCCATGAAGTAACATGCCCAATTTCAGTTCCATGAAATTCACCTATATATAAATTGACATTAACCATCAGCACGTCACTTGTACTGACTAGATCCCCTGTTGTGTATCTTGTCTTTTTACTTGGAGATTGATGCTTAGTTTGGTGAGTATAGAGGTATGGCCTATGACCATACATTTTACATAGGACAAAAAAAGGTGACACACCACTTAGGGTTTACAGAATATTGAAGGAACTAGTACAATACTAAATCAATCCCTTAAGAGGTAATGCATCTATCATAGACAACAACAACAACGGCTAATAATCCTTTTGTCCTAAACAAGTTGGGGTAGGCTATCTATCATAGACAGCAAGTTGTAAATCAGAATTTCAAAAAAAAGTCGAAGAATGATAAAGACAACACAGTTAACAACAAAACAATGCTTACTGGGCAGCGTATCAGGAATGGATTTAATATTCTGACTCCCAGACTGCCCAAATGCCTCAAAAATAAAATGGTAAAAGGTGCCAAATAGTTGACAAAGATCCTGCAAATGGTAAACAAAAGTTCCGTGAAAGAGCAGCAATACCAGATGGAGCACATAATTCACACATTCTCATACAAGAGCAAACCTTGAATAGCTCAACATTTACAATCTCCAACTTTTGCATTAGTCTAGCATATTTATCCATCAACCTGAACAACAACATAAAAGAAATTTCAATTGTAACAAGGATGTCATTAATTGCAGAATACTAACATCACTCTAGTGACAGTCCCAGGTCATACACATTGACAGAAACTAAAATCATTAAATTAAAGTACAAAATTAAACGATACTTGATTGCAATGTAATTACAGTTACTACAAACATCACAAAGCAATTCAGTTGGCTTTGCATAATGTAACCTTGTTTGTAAGTTCTATCAGTTTGGTATACTTCAAAGTAACTCAAAAAATAGGATAATTTTGCAAAGGAGCACACAGTTTGAGTCGCAACAAAAACAAACCTCAGGTTACATGGATAGAAAAGATACCTCAACAAACAGAGGGAAGAACCAGTTTGAGCCGAGATCTCTTCATCATTCCACTGTGTTGAATTGCCTCGTCTTATTCTCGAACTGGAGATGCGGCTTGGCAACTGGCTATCCTCATCAATAAAATCAGCAAGCAAATCTTCATTTTCATCTTCCTGAACAGAACCACCTCCGTTTTCAAGGCTCTTAGGAGTAGAAGACTGAGATGCCTTATCCCCCTGCCATAACTCCACAGCACCACCATTGGAAGCATACCTGGGAGACGACTCCCTGGAGCCATGTTCTAGCCTTGCAGAGAAGGGGTTCACTACTCTAAGCCAGTTGGCAAAGCCGTTTTTGTGCCTATCAGCATCAGAGGAAGAGTGGAAGTCTCTTTTGTAGTTCTGTCCCAATATGCTAGGGGTAGAGTGAGTGATTAAGGCAGCACCATCACCAGTTAGGCCAGCCAGACTAACAACTTGCGGTGTGTTTGGTGGCATTTTGATCCAAGATTCTTTGTCCAATACCATCTTAAGAGCCTGTTAGAAGGAATAATGATAATAGCGCAGAGTATTAAAAATGGATTTCGGTATCAGAGACACCAAATGAAACTCAGGAAAAAAATAATAAAACGGTAAAAATGCTTACATAAACATTTTGGCGGTGGAAATTGACAATATAATTTTCGCAAACAGCTTTTAGCTTTGCCCTAAATTCGGTGGCTTCAACACCACAGAAGGCCTCTCCAGCTAAAATAAATATGCACATATCTTCATAATTCCTCAAAAACTGGTAAGTGCTGGTTGAACAAACAGCAGTACATGAGAGTAGAACAGACAAACGACTTGTTGTGAGTTGCCAAAGATTTCTTCTTCCTCTTTCTAGAGTGTTTGCAACAAGCACTGTTGCTTCTTTTCTCAGTTGATAGAAGGGAGAATTGCTCTCCATTGAGCCACTACCAGCAGCTTCATGTGAAGTGCTGGTACTGGTTGAACTCTCCAAGGCTGAAATTTTCTGATTTTGAACACAAGGCTCACTGGAAATATCTTCTGGTGAGCCAATAATAGCGCCAACAACGCTCTCAGATGCAGTGCGATTGACCTTCTCAGTGCCTGATGCTTGTGATCCCAAATCCTATAATAAAGAGATTTCAAAGATTTAGAAACAATAGAAGCTTCAGAGTGAAAGTTGAACTGAGAACGGGAAGGAAAGTGACATTACGTGAAGAAAATATTTTTCAAGTCCATATTTCAATCACACATACAATCAACCACAGTTTACCTTTTCTTCTGAACAGAAACTTAGAATAGAGTAATAAGAGCACATCAGCCTAAATAAGCACTCCAAAGTTCTCAATAAACATAGACTGAACTTGGATTCAGGAACTAAGTCGCACAGATCACTATATGTAAGTCTGTCACAAAAGAAACAAAAAAGACAGTCAAATAAAAGTCATCTAATGAATTCAACGAAGGAACTTGTGGCATTCCAATACAGAACAGAACTTATATTAGTAAGAAGCACCTGCTTTGCGTACTCCAACCAACTTCCTGCCATTATAAGAAAAAGGATCATCCATTCAGAGAGTGAGATTTGAAACCAAATTTAAGAGATTTGATACCAGTGAAACCCAGGCTGCACAAGGAATAACCATTTAGTTGCATTTTTTTTTTTGTATGATTTTTTTTTTTACGCGTACTTCATTTGTGTTCGAATTTATTCATTTCCAGCTCATTTGTCCTGCAACCTCAATTTACAATTTACAGAGACCACACAATAATTTGGCATACCATGACAAGTATGAAAACAAAACAGATGTGTGAAATTTAGAAAAGAAGGGACTAGAGTTGTACTTCATGAAGAGCATCTCTAAGAACAGCGTGAGTCTGAGAGAGAACTTCTTGAAGAAAGAAACTCTGCATCTTTTCAGCCATGCCACTGACATCCCCCATTAAAGCATATGCATCAATTGCCTGAAATGTTAGTTTTGATATTATATTCAAAGACAGAATTAATAAAATAAATTAGAAAAAGAGAAATATTCAAATGAGGAAATGGTGAAACTAAAATCAGTGAAAATAGAAAGAAATTCTTACAGTGATATAATTTTCTTCATTGAATGCTTGACAAATTCCTAATAAAAGCAAATCTAGCTTTTGAATAGTTTTTGCTAGCCAAGCCTGAAAATACAATTATCTAATAAAAAGCTTCATCCACTAGCAGATCAGATGATAGTTCTAGAGTGTGGAAGTTGAAAAAAGGTTATTAAAAATGTAATAGGAAAATATTATAACCTCAACACCACGCCCCATTTCTTGGATAGCAGAGAGCTCTGAATAATTATCCAAAATTTGCAAATACTCAGGCAACAGAGCAAATGCCTATTAGAAAGTAGAAACAGGAATAACAAAAGATGATGAAGATCCGAACTGGGAACATATAGCTTGATATGTACCGGTTAGTGTATTACTAATGCAATCTTGTCAGTTGAACTCAGATTTTATTTATTTATTTATTTGCATTCATTCTATTTTTGTTACCATATTCATGTTTAATTTAATAGTTGAGATTTACCGAGATTACTTTAGCCTTAAACATTTAAAAGAGAAAATTAGGACTGGTGTTGTGCAAGCTGTGGTAACCCCTTGTCAAAATGTGGTAAAAGAGATGACTTGCCTGAAAGTAGTTTTCCTTTTCAACTAAAGAATCAAGTTCCATCTGCATGTCAATTGCTCGCTGAAGTTCTGCAAGAATGGGAAGCATGTCCTGCATTATACACATGATTATACTTTTTCATTAAAATATCACATCTAATGATAGAGTTCCATTGTTGTCTCCTTTACTCGATCACTAAGTACAAGTAGATAGTCTATATAACTGATTTGTCATTGTTCCCACATCAAATGATAGGTATTCTTGCCAATGACCAGAACCAACAGGTAGAGGTTTATACCAAAACAATAACCAACTAGGATATCACTAGCAGTAAAATGCTAAGGTTTGTAATATTTGGGAATCATTTTTTTCCTTCTTTTTTTCTATTGATTCATTAAGATAACTGTTGGATTCAAGGTTGCAGCTTCATTCCTTTCTGTTTTTCATTTTGTCCTTTTTTTTTTTAATTGTAGTTCGAGGAACTTCCAAGATTTCACTGCCTGGTCAATATGGCTTGACTTATATATTTTATGCTGCCATGTGGAAACCATTTTTACAATTTAAATATATAAACTAATTTACCAGGAGAGCTTGCTTCTTCTTTGATTTTTTATTGACCACAAGGTCTCTTGACACCTCAAGCTTTGATGAAGTTATGTTCCTCCGCCCATTCTATAAATTTTGACAACATATGATCAGTCATTTGGCCCTCTAAAACTACTCCAGCAAAAATGAAAGAAATTTTTTGGAAAAATCCACAATGTCATAATAAATAGTACCATGCATATAACATTTGCAACTTTTAAGTCTTGCTCTAGCTCCATCACCAACTGCATCCCCTTCACTGGGCAAGCCAAGACATCAAGTTTTTGATAGTTGGACAAAGAAACAGACTCAAGTTGCATAACAAATATATAAGCAAAGCCAAATAAATAAAGAAAGTAGTGACACACCCATTTTCTCATGGTGCTCCATAACATGCTTTGACAATCGTTCAGCAATTTTATCAAGCTGTGCAAGTCTAAGAGTAGACTGCAGAAAAAAGCACATACAGGAATTGTGATGAAAGCAGCACATAATACAAATAGGGGGAAAAAATTTTAATACTATTGACAACAAAGCAATGTTAATCAAAATAACAAGTACAACATCAACAACTAAACCTTTTATCCCAAATAACTTGGGGTAGGCTAGAAAAGAAACCCAGCAAAAAGTCATCAAAAAATAAAATAATAGATAAAAGTATTAATAATAATAATAATAATAAACCTACACACTCAACCGGAATCTAATAATGTGACCTACAAACCTATGACATCACTCCTACCCCTAGATTCCTATGTCATGGCTCCGGTACGTGAATTGCTAACTTTCATGCGCTCCTATCGAAAATAGGTAGCAAGTACAAAAAAAAAAAAAAAAAAAAAAAAAACTGAGTATAGTGTTGAAAACAAATGTTTTTGTTAATTGTTGGCTCCACAAACCTGTTTATCAAAATAGGTAGCATCACTATCTTCAGATGGAATGTTGTCCAATATGTACTTGACTGGATCAAATTCCTGCAATAAACATGTAAAATATTGATTATATTGAAAAGGGAAATATACAAGAAGATAAAGGAATTCAATCACATTAAGGTTGTTCAGCCAAGATAAATAAGTTCTTTACATTTTCAAAATTGAGTTAGTGAAGGTTCTTGTACCCTAAGGTGAGTTACAAAATGAATTAGTGCAGTATTGCAATAAAGACCCTCTAGAGGTGGCAATGGGTCAAGGCCATTAGGCTGTGTCAGGTTCAGGTCACCAGTCACCATCTCTTTAACTTGTAACAAAAGTCAGGTCAGATACGTGAGATCCAACCCATCAACAGCACACCGACACTTACCATCTTTTCACAGGTCATTAGGTCATACGAGAGTAGAAACAGAGCAGCTTGTCCAACAATGAATATGTTCAAGTTCAAAGCCTTTGTTTCAAACAAGTTAGGGTAGGGTAGACACCCTGACCCTGGTCATTTTTTTTTGTACATGGCTAGGTTTTTACACTGGCTAGCCAAGCCTATCACAAGCATGCAGGGCTTGAACCCTTGACCTCTTAGAAATCAGTCCAGTCCTCTAACTACTTGAGCTATTACAAGTCCACATGCCTAAAATGAATCTGTATCCCGTATTTTATTAGACAGAAAGGGATATGAATACAGATATTAGCCCAAAATAGATATGCATATCCAGAAAAGGATATGAAAGAATCTGCATCCCTATCCTTAATAAAAAAAAAAGCACTGAAAGCAAACTAACACCCAACTTCTGAAATAAAAATAATAATAATAATTATAATTATAATAATAACAAGCATAAATATAGAAATTACTTGCATAATTACGATTTCACAAAATATAAGTCTTTTGATAGAAATGAAAATTAAGAACTCTAGACAAAGCCAATAAAATCCTTTTATTCATCTCCTTCATATTTAAGGGACTAAAATCATTCTACATGACTTTGTAAAGTATCTGTATCCACTTTATAAGGAAGAAATGCAGATTCAGAACAATAATATCTGCTCCCTTTTCAGCCCTACAAAATAGATAGATGACCGGCAATCATCAAAAATATAGTTTGAATTATGAATAATGATAATATATTCCAAGACCGATTAGTCTGCAAATTTCCAATTATCATCCACATAATCACAATTTTTTCCCCAACTATGAACTACAAGGTTTAGAACTATGAACTTCTGTAAAACTTTTCATGAATTATTTTATCAGCACATATAGTATATTCTAGATTAGGCAAATAATTTAATTTTTGGAATCATTACAGATAACAGAAACCATCTTTGATGAATGGGCATAAATCCAATTAATATGCTGCATAAAGATTTTGGCAAGCCTACCCCAACTTGTTTGGAACTAAAGGCTTTGTTGATGTTGCTGTTGTATAAAGGCTTTTGTAAAACCACCACTGTCCGCCAAGTGCAAGCTGCTTTATTTATTTATTTTATTATTATTATTATTATTATTATTATTATTATTATTATTATTATTATTTTGAAAGACTGGTTTTGGTCACCTCTATGATTTCCCCTTTTTGATGTTTTTTGTAGTAAATAGTTGGAAGTTTAGCCTTCTATTTAGAGAACATTTGAATTAAGGCGCCAAACAGGTCATACAGAACCAACAAGCAGGTCAATATCATCCCAATCTGTGTTGGTCTATTGGATGCATTCTGACTCATGGATCAGGTAGAACTATCAGGTCAGGTTAAAATTTATCATCCTAATATAATTTTCAATGAAAGTATATAAGTTGATTGACTCATATAATTTCACTTAATCATATGATCATGCTCAGTAAAGCATTTACCCATTCAGAGAAAGTACCTTCAATTGAACACTAAAAGTGCCATGACAGGGCACGGAGATAACATAATGACTACCAAAGTATATCTGCCCTTGAATGTACTTGTGTGTTTTTGTGCGGAGGAGGGGGGGGGGGGGTGAGAGAGAGAGGAACCTCCTGGTAGAAATCATCTTCAAGCTCTTCTACAGTTTGACCCTGAGGGTTGCTACCGTAAATTGAGACCAAGTTCTCAGAGCTGGATGGAAGGGCAATTCTTTGGTGAGGCGGTAGACCAGCAAGTGCACGTGCAACAGCGGCGGCAGCTGCAGCTCTAGCTGGAACCTTAAAACCAATTACAATGCCAGAGGAAGCAACTTAATGCCATTGTTATGCCTTTTAAGCTACAAGTTTCTTGTATGCATTTTTTATATTTTACGAATCTTTTGCTGGCCTTAAATATGGTTTAGTCCTTAATATTGCATTTTCACAACATAAATAAGCCAAAACTAAGCAATACAGTACATAGTGATACTTGGCCTGAACAGTCTGGTGTATCATTTAGTAAATTAAAACCTTTGTACATTTTGATCAGGTTGGCATTAGGTGAACATACCTTTCTCTTAGGTTGAACAGTATAAAAAATTTGAACACTTGTATGCAATAAATTGATAAAAAACAACAAAATCAAGGTTGGCATATTTTGAAATAAGCAGCTCAAATGCTTAAGCATTTAAAATTTCGAGTTATCCAGTAACCTATAAACCGTAATTATAAATCATAAACCAGACAAAGAGAATATTTGCATTTCAAATGAGTTCAAGTCCTCGTTTTCACTTAAACAGGTCACGCACAGACCAGCATTATACCTCTACCTAATTCAATCACAAAAACAAAAGCAACAAATACCTACAAAACCAGATCCTTATCTGAAAATCAACAAAACTGAATAAAACTAACAAATTGGCAGCACCTCAGGTCGATCAGAAGCGGTGGGGAGGAGGCCAAGAGATCTAGCCGAGCGAACAGAACTAAGGATCTTCTCTCCGACGCGCGACAGATCCATGCCCCCGCCTTGGATCAGAAGCAAAGGAAGGAAGAGTAGTGGTCCGGGTGTATCAAAGTCGCCACCGCCGCCGAGGAAGGAAGGTATACCTGGCGCGTCTCTCTGCATATCTCAGTCGGAAAGATCGAAGCTCTCCATGGCACGGTCGCCTGAGACGCTAGCGCTAGGGTTTTGTCGGTGATCGGATCGAGAGAGAGAGAGATACGACGAAGCGAAGATGAGGAAGAAGGAAAATATTATTATTAATAAAAAATGAAGGAAAGTAAATAATATAATTGGGGAAAGTGATGATTATGCTTTAGGTTTCGTAGTATATATTAGATAGGAGACAGCTAGTTATGAGGACCATTAATGTTATATCATTAGTGTAGAATAAGAATTAAAAGAAAAAGGATAGGGATTACAATTCTGAGTGCTAACAAAAGTCGTTCAACGTGATAACTGACAAACAGTTCTCTATCGCGACTTAACGCGAGTATTTATTTTCCATTGTTGTCATTTTATTTTTTTATTTTTATTTTTTTACTCTTTTTCGTTGTCATCTGCTTAGAATGCCTGCTTTTACAGGAGCAAGAGAGGTCCAGCGATGACCTGTCAGATCAGAAACATTCGATTAAAATGATTTATATGCATTTAATAAGCACATCGGACTCTTCTATTCACTCTTCCACTCGCGCAGCCAACTGACCCCAATTAAATGAATCACAATCTATACTATTAAAATAAAGAAGGAAAGAGAATATACATTGGAGTGAGCAAAAAACTCGTAACTCGTGAGCTAACTCGAACTCGACTCAGAAAAAAGCTCAGTTGTAACTCGAGCCAACGAAACTCAAGTTGGCAGAGCTCGAGCTAAACTAACTCGGTTAGCTGACGAGTCGAGTTTTGAGTTGGACTCAACTCAGCTCGCAACTCATGAGCCAACTCGTAACATAATAAATTTATATTTTAAATAGTATTATCAATATGATTTAAGAGTACTAAAATTTTATAAATTAATCATAAATATTTTCTGCTTATATATTTTTACTTAAAATAATTGAAACATTCGACTGATTGAGTTTCAAGACATATTTTATTTCAAATCAATAGAAATAATATTAAAGATAATAATTTTATGTTTTAAAATATTATATATGTCAATGAGTTTCAATACTAGAATAACATATTAATTAAATAAATAAAATTTTGAAGAATATATGCTTATTTCAAGTTAGTTCATGAGCCACGAGCTAGCTCGAGTTGGAGATGAGCCGAGTTTGAGCCAGTTTAAAAAGCTCGAAAGTATTTCTAGCTCGGCTCATGTCAACTCGAGTTACGCCCGAGCCGAGTTTGAGTTGTCTTCAACTCGTTCGAACTCAGCTCATATACAGCCCTAAATATACATGACCAGCACAAGAATTAGACAATCTGTCAATATAGACATTGATAGATACAACAGATACAAGCGTCCATAACATTATTATTTTTAATGACGCAAAAAATTATTATCACCTACAGGGCTACAATTATTTTAGGAGCCACCCTCCATACTTTCCAAGGACGCCATACTCAATCTTCAAATACAATCAAAAATTGCGTACATATTTAATTCTCAGTTTTCTCTCGCTTTGATAAAAAAAAATCGGCAAGGCTATATTTGCCAAATCCAACCTTTATATTCGTTCAGGGAGTATAAAATGATCTGTTCCTTGCTTATTACAAAAAATTTGCACTTTATTTACATAATTTTGCTTATATTTTTCTTAATTCAACCTCTATATTCGTGAACGAATATGAAAAAGCTTTAAAAATTGTCACAAACTACAATAAACCTTTCGGTTGAGCTTCCTGATAGTGATGTCATAACCATAAAATGGCCGGTTAATAAAGGCCACGAAGAAAAAGAATCTCAATTGTATGAAGTCGGGTAAATAACCAGAGCTTACATAAACAAAAGAAAACATAACAAGAATATAACTCGATGTGGTTTTGAATAAGGCATTACAACTGCAGCTACTGTACATAATTCCGTTACAGCTACCAAATACAAAGAATGTTGGAAGAATCAACCCTATGATCATCTCTATTGAAGCATACCCAATAAGTAAAACATAAAATGAAATTAGATGCGGAAAAGGACATTTATTGCCTAGAATACTTCAGAATATCATCTAAGAAAAGTAATATAATCAGGGCTGCATCTACCGGGCAATGCCCTCGGGTCATAATCTCCTTAGGAGATATGGCCAAGATGAGAAAAAGAATCTATACATTAAGGAATTTCTGTAGGTCTAGTGGAAAGGCCATATTCTTTCTTTTACTAAACTTCACAAAATTTTTGTTAAGTAGCTTATTTACCCCAAGGCTTTTTGTTTGTAACCGTGTTTTTGCCGATCAAGCAATCTCTCTTTCGCCTTCCTCTTTTTGTCCATCTTTTTCACATAGCGCTGTTCCCTCTCTCTATCAAATACACCTTGCCAATGCACTTCTCCCAACAAAGGCCAAAGCCAGCGGGAATTTACATAAATGCCATCATCTGCCTCTTCAGCCAAATCCTCATCCATGGCCTTCAACAGAGTACGTTGGAAGTATTTTGACCAAATTAACCCTCGTCTCTGCTCAAGTGGGTGCTGTTCAGACAGCTGAGCCGTAACTGGGTTCAGGTAAAGCATCCTTCTACCACTGTGATAGGCCCAGATATTTACCAGGAACTCCATAACACGGCAGTAACAGTGTCTTTTCTGAGCCAAAAGATGAATGCAAAATAAGATAATTTGGAATTTTGTGATTCATAAAACAAATTTTCTTAAAATCAATATCACAATGAGTGACCAAACATCACAACTGATATTTCAGATCAACATGCAGAGACTGCAACCAGAAAATGACGACAAGACTCTGGACCAGTGCATAACCAGCATGGTAATTGGCTAGTCAATGTTTAATCCAACCTCCATTAACGCTTGTTTATGAAACTAAGCCTAAAATCAACCCAATTTTACCTAAACTAACCACCATGTTTGCAACAAGTGTTTTTAATCCAGTTTGGCCTCAATAAGCTCTTAATTCTGATGGCAAATGCAAAATGGGCCAACAAAAACATGCAGAAAGGAAAGGTGGTCAGAACAGGGACATGTATCATACTGGTATGAATATGACCGAACCAGATACTATAGTACCTCTATTTCAGATGATCCCAGCACACAAGAAGGATTGCTCTTATTGTAACTCAGCTGATCAAGTGAGTCCAGAAACATTCTGAAAAAAGGACTTAAGAAACTGAGATACAAAAAACTAGTGAACTTTATAAGCTTTGTATTTTTAGAACAATTGATAGGCTAACAATCAACCAAACAAAATTAAACTTAAAAATGGCATAAAAGGCAACTTAGGATTTCAGTTTGGAATCAAATTGTTAATATCTCCAGTTTAGCAATCTCTGATCGTAGGTAATTCCAATCCTTACTGGTACTTGGGCTGTGATCAAATTCTTTTAAAGTGACCTGAATTATCTCAGCAGCAGGTCAGGTCAGGTTAAGGGATAACTAGGGTTTCGTGCCACTCATATTCAGTAGACAGGATTTCAGTGTTGAGGTCAATTAGGATGGATCAGGTTATTATTCATTGGAGCAGGTCCAGTGGGCAATTTTGTATGGGTATAGCAAAAAGAGCTATACGAGGCTACTTTGAAGCACAATTATTATCCCTTAGTCTCCTGATAGAGCATACCTTGAGAACATAATAAACTCAAGGAACGAGGGTGTAGGCATGATCCAGCAATGAAGAGCAGACCAGTAGGACTCCCCATCAGGCATGGGGGGCAAGGATGCCATGTCCTCTGCCAGACCATACATCTTTCTGAATGCATCACCGAATAAAGATCTGCAAAATGAAGTAATTTGAAAATAAATATTAATTCAGTTGCTATTACATAATAAAACAAGGTCATAGTCAAGTAGATTAAGATGACACAAGTCACACAACAGTAAGGAAAACAAGGACACAATTATTAAATGATCTGTCAATTGAAGTATAACCTAAAAGGATACCTGCAGTGACCTGCATTTAGGCTATCGCACATGGACCAAAAGTCAAGAGATAATCCCTCATTCAGATCCATATCCATTCGTGCCCAATAAATAACAGTGTCTCCCTTGTTACCTTCCATCATCATCGTCTCCAGCTTTTCTTCAGCAATTCTTGACAAAGAAACCTATTCATAAGACTCTCTCAGTACATCTCCAACAATATGGAGCTTTTTTTTTTCTTTCATTTTACTTCCCTTTTCCTTTCAGTTGGGTGCTGGCAGTTCATTTGCAAAAAGAAACAAATCTAATGGAATAGGACTAAAGCATTGTGGTAGATGATCCTAAATATGTTTATATTTTGGACTCGGTCAAAACACTACCATACAAATAATTATTCAAATAACAATCCCCAATGCCCTTGATCTCAAAACATTAATTACAAACATTATTAACTGAAGACTCCCACAAATTAATAAGGCCAATAGAAGCATAGGACCATCTAATAAGTACCATTCTACTCGTGGCACGCCATGACTGGAAACCAATCCAGGGTAACTTGTGAATGTTATCCACCTTGTTAGCAACAGATAGGAGAGCACCAAACTCACACAGAAGATCTCTGTATTGTGAATCTTCCAAAACAGGAAGCCGGCTAACTGCATCCACATCATCAGTTCCTGGTCTTTTCCCACTTCTGGACTGGCATACAAGAGAAAATTTGACAAGTGATAGTGTGACATACAGAACTAAATAAAATTCCTAACTAACAGTACCAGTCTGCAAACAATAACAAGTTTAAGAATTTATTTAATAATATAAGATTATAAGGCTATACACTAGACCACTGCAAACTCAAAAGGAACCTCTCATATAACACAAGTGTGGCAATAATATATTATAAACTATTAATTAATTAGTTCATCGTGGTACAGTACTGGCAGGCACAACCACAAGGGAATTAAGTAATATATCACTCTTTTCAGGCAAGGTTTTAAATTGCAGTTTGTGGTCCATTGTGGAGAGAGACTGAAAAAAGCTGAAGCAGATAGTGGTGGCTATTGGGAAATCATGATAGTGGTTTCAATAGATATATGTATTTTTCATATGATTGATAAGTATAGAAAAGAAATCACAAGAATTGTAACAAAAGTCAAATTTTTTTATATCATAAAACTCGCATTTAAAATTGTGGCAGATTGAAAAAATCTGTTTCTACCATTACAAATTAAAGCTACAGCCAATATATAAAACGGTAAAATCTTCTAATAAAATATTGAATACAGGAATAAGTATTTAACCCTTTCATTCATCAAATTTACTTTTGTTTTACTAAAGTCCAAACATTTAGCTGAAAATAATTACTGTTTGGTACATATATTAGTCAGTAACTGCAATGACTACTGCTGTACTACCACAAAGTAATTAAAAATGATTCAAGGAACAATTCACACGAGTTTGTAGCTATTTTAAATATCCGAGGAAACGAGCATGTTGATTAGTAAATTCTCTAATATTATATTTGTTGATTGCTTTGAAATTAGTTTCCTAGGCCTGCTAATTAGATATGATCATCAAAAGTGGCCATGGCAAGATGCATAAAACATACCAATTTTTGGAAAATATATGGGATTACAAGATGAGTCATGCAAGACTCAAGAGAGAGATTGAATAAGTGTAGAATAATTAGGGATAGGGTTTTTTAAAGTTCAATTAATATTAATCTCTGTAATTTAGGCCAAGTTCAACTAAATGAAAGTGCATGACATACTAAATATCGAAGAAAAATATAAAGAAATACAGGTTATGCTTTAAAAGTTTGAAAAAATAGAGGCAATGCGACCCATCATAGCATAGAGGACAGCAAAGCGGCTATAGTTTGAAAAAGATATTGCAGTGCAATAACAGGCTTTATGTAAAAGTATGTTTTCAGGTAACACATACAATATACACAAACACTGATCTATTTCTGAAGAGAATGCAAAGAAACATTCCAAGGTCACAGAAGTTGGCAAGTCGGCTTACCAGGGTGATGCCACGGTAAAACGAGCCATGGTGTAGAAATGACCAGGACCCCTCTCCGTCATAAATGTCATATATACAAACAGGTTCTCCGGTTCTCTCCAACTCTCCTTCATCTCTCTCATGTTTCTCAGGTTTTGCCTTCTCAGCCTTTCTGGCAGTGTGGTACACCTCTTCCCATGTTCTTAGTGGCGTCTCAATCCTTTCTTCCAGCTACATGAAATGACTTCATAAGTAATAACATAAAATGAAGTCTTGTTTTGGGTAATAAAGTAGTATTTTGAAAAATGTATCTTCCCAATGTTTAATAACTTGTTATTGGCTTATTTTGCTAATGTGGAGTTAGGAAAAGATTCATAATAGGGTTCAGCAGATGCATTAAACTTCCAGTGGACCTACCTTCCAAAAATAAAAAGCAGAGAGCGAGAGAGAGGGACTGTCTAGTTGACCGGATTAATGTGTTCCTCATATACAGTTAGTTTTGGTTAAGGCATTTCACTATGGCATTGACCTCTACAAGTTGCATACATTAGCTAAAATTGCAGCTTCTTATAAGACAAAAATAAACAGATGACATTTGTTGCCAAACTGATACATGTAAGCATATAAAAAAAATCAATAAAATTGAAGCTAACCTCTTGCATTTCTCGTGTCTCTATATCTTCCGATATTTCTATTTCATTTAAATCTTCCCAATCTAACTCTGTGGGGAAGTCACCACTCAAGGTCTCATTTTCTAACTGAGAAATCCCCGTAAGATTTTTCTCAAATTGTCGCTCAAGCATTTCTATAACACTTAGTTCAGTACTTTGATCAGTCTCATTTGTTGTTTTCCTCTCCAACCAGTCCCATGACCATGTCTTTTGTTGAATTTGAGAGACGGCAGCTGGAAGCATCACATTTGAAGGGAAATATAGCACATTTTCAAGGAGTTTCGCATATGACGAAACAAATTCAAATGCTAGCATATCTTTTGCGAGCAGTTTACCTTCGTCAGCAACTCTTTTTGCCAAATCAGAAAGTTTTTGTTGTCCTATTACTAGAGAAAAAGCTTTTGCTAATGTCGCAGGGTCCTTAGGTTGGAAGAGGAAACCATTGACCCCATCAACTACCTGTCATTACTTATTGTATTAGCAACAAAACAATAATGTAGCTTACTTTTGACTCATGCTCATTAATGGCAAGGATTAATACTAGTGGATGTGAAGTATTAACAGTATGTAGTTTCCAACAATCCATATCATAATCACGACCAATTGAAAACTGTTTCAGTCCTTCCGGTTTTAGGTTTTTACCCTGGCACTTAGTTGTAGAATCATTGAGGTTAGTTTGCTCAAATCAGTGCTTGCCCGTTAGGATAAATTGTCAAATTAGGTAAAACGGCCCAATTAGAAATTATTCTAATACTAATGTGGAATGTTCAAATAGGTCCCCCAGCTTGTTTGGGACTATAGGCTTTGTTGTTGTTGTTTGTTCAAGATACCACTAAACAAACAGTAGAGAAGCAAATAGAACAGCTAAAAATGATAACATAGTTAAATATTCAGAAAATATAAACTGCTTCATGTGCACCCTATAAACTATTTAGATATCTGTCTGCAACCCTGAAAATTATATGCTCCTCAAACGCCCATTTAAGCAATAAACATAGGAGGTAAATTCTGCAGTGGATCAAATTTTTATATGGGCTGAAATATAGACCATTCATTCAGAATGACTGTGATTGATCAGGATCTAAACCGGGCTTGAAAAACTGGTCCATGGTAAAATTTTCCTACATGTAATGTCCTCAAGCTCTCTTTCTTCCTCTTTAAACAATGTACATATATGTAGAGCAACCCAGTAAACACTCATTTTTTTTCCCTTCCCTTGTCACAGAAATACAAGAAATGTATTGTTTTGGAGATTTTAGGATCGAATCCATGATACTTTTTTCTTTTCAGGATTGTACACTAAATATTGTACACTTTGACAACAACATCATGCATAAAATTTAACCAAAAGAACCTACTTAACCGTATGACTTACATTTTTTGTAACTTGACTGATGTTTGGGGCGATAATAGGAACTCCGAAGGACATGGCTCGCAGCAATAAAGGAGGAAAGCTAGGCTCCTCATTGAAGGAAGCATGCAAGACAATGTCAGCTATTAGTAGCAAACTACTCACATCATGGTCAAAAGGATAGCGCCTGATTGAATTAGCAGGGAACCCCATCTGTGTCGCAAGTTCCTAAGTCATAAAACACAAATAAGACTTCTGGTTTTATGAAACTTCCATTATCTAATATGTTCAAATTGACCCCTACAATCAATTAGTATACAACCAAATAATCATGGAACAAAAAGTATCAGAAATTCAGAATATATTTTAAACTTTTTCTTTCTTAAAAGCTCAACAAGAGGACTAAAAACCAACGCCAAGAGGACTGACACCAACGAATGTTCAGGTAATGTATAAATTACAACAGAACTGTCGCCTACGAATTATAATTTCCGATTTTAGTAGTGGTCATGGAGTTATCCTTTTTAGAAAGAGGGGGAGGGGGGGCGGAGATTTTGATAGAGTTTGAACTTTGATGTCAAATCTTCCTCTCATGTATAAAAAGTCTGATGTCAAAACTTTCTACAAGAGGCCAAGAGTCATTTTGGTACATGCAGGAACCATAGCGGATGAGGCTACGCCTAATTATGGACTATTTTCAACTTTTAGGACTCCTGAGAGTTTTAAATCACTGGTTTTGGTAGAGGGTTAAGGATCCATCAACATCAGATTATCATGGAATAAATGCAAGTTGTGTACCTGAAATGAAGAGCTGTAGGTATCTGAAGAATTCCCACACAAGAAGATAGAATGAACTCCAGCACTCGTACTTCCCTCAAGTTCTGAAACTTGGGAAGCCAAGGCTTGCATTGTGGTTGCAAAGTCCCAGATAATGTCATCATAGTGGAAATAGCTCCCGACAAAAAGAACTATGAGTTCATTCTCACCATAGCCATAATCTTTCCTTGTATGATGCCGTGGATGAGATGCCAGGTATGTGTCGGCTTTCAGTACATCGGCAAGGGGACCAGCGATAACCATAAAGTTCGTACCACCAAGTGTAGCATAGAGCAACTGAATGTAATTTTTTTTATTGAAAAAAAAAAGAAGGAAATAGATCGTTAATATAAGTTAGACACAATAATGTAGCTTCAGTTAAGCACTGGCATGGCAAAACAAGCAATCGAAACAGTGCTGAATATATCAAACCATGCAGTAATGGGTCATATTGATCTATCACACATCGAATTAGAGGTTCACTGAAAAGATTAAAATAATAAAACTGGACCTTTTCCAGAATCATACAGTAAAAATGAAAAGAAGGTACATTACAGGAAGGGAGAAATCAGGAAAAATTATGGCATTGGCTCTTCGAAAAGAGCTTCTCCATTGGCTGATAAGACCATCAAAACCCTTTTCTTCGTATTGTCTGAGATGCTTCCCGAGAGTATCTTCATGAATGAGCCATATTAAAGGTATAGATAAGAAAGGATCCTGCATAAGACTGGATGTAGTGTAGCATGCTGAGTTCATGATGCAAGAAAGGCTGTTAAGAGTTAAAATACGCCCCAAGCCAACTCTAACAATTTTGGCTCATAAGAGTAACAAAAAAAAAAAAAAAAAAAAGGCAGAATATGCATTGGATGAGGGGATCTAACAATTTCTCATATAACTCCATAAAGCATCAGAATCTAATGTTGGCTCTAAGCCAGGAGAATTATCCCCAACTTGCTTGGGATAAAAGGCTAGTTGTTGTTGTTGTTGCATAAAGTGCAGGGTAATGGGTCGAAGCTGTTGGAATTATGGTAAGTTCACCGAGTATTTGTGTAATTCCAAATAATTTATTTGAAAAGGCTTTATATTGTACAAATTAAAGACCAAGGAATCATAACGATGTTCCTAGAAAGAAGCGAAGTAAAACATCGAAAATTATAAACATTAGTACAGAGGTTACCTGGAGAGAACTCTTTTTCCTTCAAGGGATGCAAGTATAACACCCTCATAACTAATTAATAAAATAAAGACATAAACAAAGACAAAGACAAAGGTGAGTAATAACTTAATCATATCAGGAGCAATAAAATGCAAGGATATACAATGCTGACAAAAAAATAAGGAAGCTTACTTTGACCAGTCAATGGACATGAGACCCTGGTAATCCACAAGGTGCACTTGATAACCAATATTTTCCCACAAATAATGACCTCCTCCATCCTCAAATGTAAATACCTGGTGAAAAATATCAGAATCATGTCAACGTTCACACCCTAAGAAATGAAGAAGAGTTATCAAATATGCGTAACCAAATGGGAAGAAAAATAAATACATAAATAAATAAAAGAAAAAAAAACAAAGGTAAGCTAACTTCTCATACAAGTATAAAAATATATATAATAGACAAACTTTATTTTTGCTGAATCAACTTATAGAAACATAAAACTAAGCATATTTTTAAACACCCAGCCAATCATTTTCGGTTATTCAAATTGTAGACGATGATAATGGTACTGCATTCAGCTTGAATAGCTAACATAAAACAAAACTCCATAACTAAAAGTATGAAAAAAAACTCACAGTAAATCGATATCCAAGCTCAGTAAGCCCTTTAGTCAAGGTTAGAAGCATCAACAACTGTGCATCTCCATTTGCACTTCCTATAACCTGAAGACAAAAGGCAATCCGTAAGGCAAAAGGATTTCCCCCAAAACAAAGTACATTGAACCAGAATCACAGGTGACAAATAAAATAACAGAATGACCCCCAACCAACATTCTACCACCTTATAGCTTACATTCCTTAAACATTTTCAGACAAATCATTAATGTAGAATTCCTCAAAGAATTCCATATCCATAGTACATAACAATAATAAGAATACAAACAAGGGAACAAAAATTAAACCAGAAAAATAAATATAAGAACTCACGAGTGCCAGACGAGGCGGCCTCAGCCCGACAAAATTCCCTCGCCTAGATCTCTCAATTTCAAGCTTACCATCCGCAAACCTGGCCTCCACCGACAACGAAGAGAAAGGCAACATCCGGTGCACGCGCCGCTCCGTGCTCCGCAACTCTCCGTGGAGCAACATCTCAGCGGCGGAGCGGCGCACGTCGACATTGATCGAACCCTGCTGGAAAACCGCGAGAACAATAACCCAGGCGACAACCATAGAGAGGCCGACGCAATAGACGCAGTAATTGCGGTGCCACGTGGCCTTGCGGGGTTCCCGCCTCTGGCGAACGCCCGAGGCGCCGCGATCTGAGGGGCGGACGGCGGGCTCTCGGTCGGGAAGAACATGCGGGCCCCGCCTCGACACTCCTGTCGGCATCTTTATTTAGAGATTGATGAAGGATAAAAATGCATGACTGTCTGAGAAGGGAAGGACAGTGAGTGAAAGCGGGGTGTGATTTGTTTTGTTTAATCGGTTAGGAAAAGAAGGAATAGTTGGTTTGGTTTTGGTTTGTTTAATTTGTGTTGAGTTTGAAAAACAAACGAAAAAAAAAAAAAAACGAAAACAACCGTCTCTGAGGAAGTCTCATTCGGATTATTTTAATTTCGGAATTATGGTCTGTGGATCGGAGAACGTGGAAGGGACCACAGACGAGGATCTAGCCAACGGATTCGGGTAACGGGTTGATCCGGAAAACCCATTTGTCTTCAAATACAGTCAAAAGAATTTAAAAAACGAAAATAAATATAAAATTTAGCTAGATTTTAAAAAAAAATGCAGAATAATCAATTGATTGTAATATTAAACCGATTTTTCTTCAAATACTGTCAAAAGAATTAAAAAAAGGAGAATAAATATAAAATTTAGCTAGATTGTAAAAAAATGCAGAAAAATCGATTGATTATAATATTAATATTAAATTACATAATAATGTAAATTAAATAGCAAGATCACTTGATTTTGATATCCTTTAACTGTGTCACAAGAATTTTTTTAAAAAAACTATTTGATCGCGCAATTATATAAATAAAAGATATAGCAAGGAACATATATTTGAAAGACTTTTCTTCTCATGCTATTGTTGAAATAAATATGTGGAGCAAATATTCATCACTATTTACCATTTGTACTAACATTGTAAATAAACCTTCCAATAATTTATTGCAACACTACATATATGATGACTAAATAGGGTCTTCCAAAGAGAATTTAGCAAGAGTTTTTGAAGTATTTTGAAAACGAATTCTGTCTATGTAAAGTAAAAGTTATACTCTGTTGTAATGATCGTTTCTCACATTTCAAATTTTAATCGACCGATTTGAACCGCTTAATATATTCTTCATGTTGTAAACTTATAATAACCAATTTTTATATATATTTTTAAATTTTTTACTATATTTTCAGTATTTTAGAAAATTAATGATACAAGAGTTATGAACTCTTCAATAGCGATGATTTTAAATATCTAAAAAATAGTAAAAAAAATTTTTATAAGTTTTCAATATAAAAACACATAGAATGATTCGAATCAGTCGCTCGAAATTTAAAACAGGAGAATTGTTACGTGGAAAGACCCCATCTATTCCGTACATTTAACTCTAGCATTTCTCATAAAAAAAATTTTGACTGAAAAAGAGCACGAAATCATCACATTACTCTTTCCATTGGCACCTAAATTGTCACAACATTTACTCCAACACATTTCTATTGGAAATAAAAAAAAATAATAAGAAAATAACGTACCATAATTGTTCACAACACACAATTCATGTGTTTAGAAATTAAATTTATGCATATCAATATAAAGTTGAGATAATATAAACATTTTAAGTGTGCATAGATAATTGATCACATCCGATAGTTATATTTTATTATTTGAGTCTTGCATCTCAAGTCATTACATATTAAAGACAAATGTAATGGAAGCATTAAAATTATAGGTTTTTGAAATGAAGGCATAATAAAAACCTAAAAAAAACATGTATAATTCAGCGCCGTAATCAAGTTTTGGTTAGGTAAATATCTATTGAAATAAAAGCCAATATTTAAAATGCGATAATTCCTATAAAATAAAATTGTGCGTAACAACTTTTGGGGCAAATATATAGGTATTTCATCAAAATGCTAAAATACATTTATGATGGTAAACACTACAATTAGTAGGACAATAATTCACAAAAAAGTCATCACACCTAAAACAAACTAATTGTAGCCATATACAAAGGGAATACAACATCCATTCTCTGCCAAGACATTATAGATGAGGAAAAAGAAAGTTTCACTAAAAGGGCTAGCCATAAATTAAACAAGACAGTTGTTACGTCTTCAATAGCAAACGCAAGTATAACTAAAGGTTGGTACCACCAATTGAGTTTCCTAACGCAAACAAAGTGAATACAACACACTAAGAGTCCAGTATGCTTGTCGCTCGGGAGATGTGTACTGCAAATGTAAGTCGTTTTGCATTAAGAAGTTCAAACACACAATTACAAAGATCACCTTCCTGCAGCTTGTTTTCCTTTATAAATTTTTCCAAAGTCGAGCCTTGAAGCATTTGTGCAGAAGATGCGAAGAAGTAACTCATAACAAGCCAGGTCTTTCCTTGTTCAGGACAATATAACACGACTTCTAAGGTTTCTTTCGGAAGATGAGCAACACCAAACTCTAATGGGAAACGCTGTTCAAAAAATGAACCAATATTTAGCCTTAAGAAATAACTCATAGGAGCTAACAAACAACTTTATCAGTAGATGTCGCCATGAAAGTAACAATGGCAAGAACAGATAAATGTCACTGTTCCTCCATAACAGCTACACGAGAAGAAACTATTATTTCTAGATAGCTGGTACAGGCTAAAAAAACAACAATAGCCTTTAAGTCAAACCTTGCAAATTTAACATAGATCCACGCAAACTATTTAGTCTTAAGACTATATTTCCACCGACCTAAAAAATGGTCTCTTGAGCTGAGCCAAGGATACACCCAAGACTAGGCAAACTGAACCTAAAGCAGAATACAGGACCAAAGACAAAAGACATTAGTTGATGACTGGAGCAATTGGAAGACCAGAAATCAAAAAATTGAAACCATGTCTTACATTGCAGCCACCATATGTATAAAAAAGTATAAATAAAGTTTTACTTACCATCCGACAAGGAGCGGCCGAGCGGTGACATTGCCCTTCTTCAAGAGTATCTGAAAATAGGGATTACTAGCATGTACTTTGCATGCCAGATGTTCAGCTCTTTTCTTATGTTCTCCAGTCAATTGAACCTTTGATGAGTAGTTATTGTAGCAGGATTGGAAACTTATCCTTTCCTGCCCATTTCCGGAAGGGAAATTGCTTGGATTTTGACGGTGCCTCTTCATTGGAGGCCAGGGTCTTGGTTTCACTTCGAATCTCACTATGATATTTATTTTCCTGAGAGTGGCCGGTTGGGAACAACTTGCTGATTGGTACTGAATCATTACTAGTTTCTGCTCCCTCTTCTATCATGTCAAATTTATGCAATTCTTTAGACCACTCCTCACCTACTATCGAACAAAGACTCCAATCCTGTTCTTTTTGCTTGTTTTCAAAGGAGACACCCTTTTCACAACCTGTTGGGTAGAATATAAACACCTCAAATTTGGATTCACCAATAAATTTGAAGACAAGATGATCATTTTGTGATAACTTGTTCGCACTTGCAAAATCATTCCAGCCGGGTTGGAGTACCAGCTTGTCACCTGACATCATAAGGCCAACGTACCATGTGCCGCCACTTGGTCTTTTAAGCTCAAGCACTTTGCCAGCCAGATGTGCTAACTGTCTCGTCAATTTTTCCGGGAAGCTCTGTAGAGTGTGAAATAATATACATATATAAAGCTGAAATTTACTACTAAATGATATTATATATGTTTGGAGGCGAGATGATGGGATAAGATAACTTTTATCTTCACTGAAACTGTTAAACCCACTTATTAGAGATAAAAGATCCCCCTTATTCCACATCTTATTTCACTGTCAAACATAACCTACAAATCTAAAAAAATGTTCTGGTACCGGTATAAATAAACTTCATGTTGATCGCAACCAATCGCAACCAACTGAACAATCTGTTGTGCTTGCAGGCCGATCACAATTGTAAAGTATTTCAGAATGGGCTATTTTCTAAATTTAAATTGGATACCCAAAACATTTTTTTTGAAGATAAATTGGGGTCAAGCCCTCCAACTTATTTTTAAATTAAATGTCTATAAAGACCCCCTAGCCGGATATCGAACTTACGACCTCTCACTTAAGATACACTGCTCTTTGCCACTAGACCAAGAGCTAGTTTTCGGATACCCAAAACATTGAATGTAATATAATGTATCATACAAAGATTTCAATCAAATTAAACTTTACTGTCCATTGTTTGATTATATATTCATTATAAAATGGCTTGAACTTGAAGCAAATTTCATAGGTCAAGAAAGGATCTTTTTTTTCTTTTTCCAATATTTATGTTTATAGGCAAGATATCATTATGCTGTCTCTATTCCATCCATTCATCACTAACATGAGACATTTAACTAAAAATGGATAACATGATTGTAAGGTTAACAAAGTTTTATTTGAAAAAGGCTAAAAGTTAGTTTCGTTACTGAAACAAATATTTCAATCCTACAAACAAAAAATTAACAAGTATCTGAAAGGTTTATACAAACATAATCTCTTCTAGATAATTTCAAAGGCAACCTCGAACAATTTAAAGCTACATTTAGCTTTCAAAATTAAACACAGAATTGTCGTCAAGTTTTTGACGGTTATCTAGTGAATTTTACATGAAAAATAGAGAGACTTTCTATCCCTAATTTTATTTATTTATTATTATTATTATTTTTTTTTGTGGGGTGGGAAGGGGGATTATAGGAGGAAGGGAGAAAGATAAATCCGTATATCCATATATATTTCTTCAAATACTCGAGAATATGTATCAAGAGGATTTAAAATCAAGTCAAAATGTGAGATATTTTTAAAATTAGGAGAAAACGCCAAAAAGCTCTCATGTACAATATTGCACAAAATACATAGATAACATTCAAAAAAGTAAATCAGACAAGATAATGCGAGCATGTAAGTACGCAGTGTTGAAAGGAAAAGAGGGAAAGACGGAGAGCTTACAATGCTATGCATGGACAAGGCACTCATCTGCATATAGAATTGCATGTTAGAGAAATCCATGAAAGTCGAGTTGCGTGTAACTCCAATTTCAGCAATTTTCCAGTTTTCCACCAACGGTAAGACCCAGTCAGCTGGTAAGACGGTGAAAGAACGATTAGGCGTGGAAATTTGGTTCCTCTCCGATTTAATTAATTTATTATTGGAGAGTATTTATCAGATCGAACGAGTGAAGATCAGTTGCACTGTGTGATGTAAATTGGATTCATGGAACTGGGGATGTTACATAGAGGCGACCACCACCTCTTTGGGAACAGAAAATCCAAATTATATTAGAAGTAATTTTAGATTTTTACTGATACTAGTGGAATGCAGAGACGTTTAACTTCGCAATTTTTTTTGTTTAACATTTAATATTGTCTCTTGCAATGCACAACGCGTCAACGCCACTTTTTATGCATACATTGACCCAACGGCTACCCAACAATACACTAAATGATTATTGTTGTTGTTATTATTTATTCACTTTTTTCTATGCAACACTTAGAATTCCGAATTTATTATTTTTCTGAACACAAAAAGGCTCTTAGATTTCCAACATACATTTAAGTTTCTATTTTCAATAAATTATGGCAGAAGCAAAAAAAAAAAAAATTGTGATTTTGTTCAAAATGTAAATTATTAAAGTAAACTTTTTCTGAGTTTCTAATATTTTGCATTAGAAATTTCGAATGTATTTTTTAGTTGTTTAAAGTAGTGCATTTTGTAAAGGAGAATGCATTGTTCCAAATGCTGTGATCACAAACGACTGCATGAGAGATTTTTAGTGTTAGTATTAATTAGGAAATTCCCAAAACAAACTAAATTAGATGACATTATATCTCCGATTTAATCTATTGTGATTTTTTTCTCCTGTTTGAGACTTTTGAGTAAATAGAGTATAGAAATATACCCATCTGAAACTATTGGACACATACCGTTAAAATAGATATGAATTGCATTTCAAAGCTTAAATATACTGGCCCATCTCGAATCCAAAGCAAATTTCAGATCTTAAGCCTTTAGGGATCTTCAGTGTTGATTGATGCAGTTTCAGACCTACCATACATGACATTACCTTATTCAAACAACAAATTTGCTAGTGATGATGACATGATTCGCAACTAATTTAATTATTATGCAGACTGAAGAAATAGCTGTCAGACTTGCATTGTTGAATTTTAATCTTTGCAGTTTAAGGAGGTTTTTATAAAAAAGAAAGAGATATAATTTGAGTTTTTGTTCCTTGTAGCTTGCGGAGGTTTTTGTCAAGCAAAAGAGATATGTAAGTAATGAATATCATTTCTAATCATGTCATGATAGTTGATAAAATGATTATTAAAATAAAAAGTTAGTAAATATGCTATTTGTATTACATTCAATACAATTTGAAAACATATTAGCCACCCATCAAATATTATTTTTCAAATTGCTTTTATAGATAGTATTGGATCATGACACAGTTACTTATAATTTTTTTTTTTTTTATTGCGACGAATGTTTACGCTACTGTTGTGAACTTGTGATTGTCAAACATCAAATAACCTGTGCGCAATTTATCTTGTGTAATACCAAAGTAGCATAAGAATCCTCGGCTTCCAAAAATGGACAATGCATAATAAACTTGAGTAATAAATCAAGCTTCACTCGGTGGGATTATGACATGTCTAAATGGAGGAGAAATCTTTAATCATTCTGTAACAGTACCCTCCTCGTATATATTTAACCAAAAAAAAAAAGAAAGGATTTTACATGCGTAAGAAATTACCGATAACAATTAATTATATATACACTAATAAAGTTATAAATTACCTATTCACAAATTGGTAAGAATAAAGGATCGGAATTAGATGTGACATGTGAACACCGTAGAGCAAGAATTAAAGCGAAATAAATGTTTTCCGGAAGAAATGAAAAGTTTGAAATAAATGTTTAATAATTTAATTATGGGAAAGTGGGGAAAAATTAAAGGTGTGAACTAAACGCAAAACTATTAATTACTGGAAGAAAATAAAGGTTACTTTCTCGTATAATCGTAGAAATAAATGAAAATTAATGTCTAATTAGAATGATTAGTGTCTGTTCAAATTCATAATAATAATAACTTATTAACAATCAGAGGCGAAACTTTGAATGACCTATGTGATATTTGCAGAAAGTGGATAGATTGACGTTTGGTTGAACTATTCGTGATCGAGCAACTGTATAACTATAGTTTATGTTTAAAAATATAATTAGAGAGATATATATTAGCGTGATTAAGGAAATGGATTATTGGCCATATGCATATGTGATATGTTTTGACAATTTACTTGCACCTTCATATTGTTACTACAAATATTTTTTCCTTACATAACTAATATTATAATAATAACATAATCCAGCTACACCAATGATAATAAAATAATAAAATTTGTGCTATGTTTCGTAAATATTTTTCTTTAATTAATAAAATTTGTAGGCGTGGATTTAGCACCCTACCCTAAAAAAATAATAAAAAAATAAATCCAGAGAAATAACAACATAGAGTGCTAATTCCTATATATAAAAAAAAAAATCAGAGAAATTAGTCTCAATATTTAGAAATTAGCTCCTGGCCCATCTCATGTATCCAAAATTTGCGATTATTAAATTTTTCACTGAAGCAAAGCCCATATATCCAAAATCTTCAATCAAAACATATATTAATGCGCAGAATAGGATCCGCATCCGAAAGAACTATTGGCCAACAGTTCTCCCGACAGTATTTCAATCCTGGCCCTTCAATCTCCTCTGCGTATCTTGGCCCTCCGATTCAGCTCTTCTTCTCCGTTCGATTGATTTTGTTCTGGAGAGTTCTCAGCTTCCCACTGCTCTCTCTCTTCCTCTCTCGCAGATACTCTGGACGGACCGGGTAGAAGACCTCACCCATGTGGCTTCTGTACGGAGGCGGTTCCAGGAGCGCTTATTGTCCTCTCTCTACTCCCCTTTGTACTTATTTTTCCTTTCAGAGGCACGTTTTCTTTTGCTCTCTCCACTCTTCGCTTCTCATCAAAATTTTCTTTTAACCGAGCACTCTTTCAGATCGAGTAAATTTTTTTATCCCTTCTCCTGTTGCGATCTCTCGATCTAACAACAGAAGCAAAACGATTTTGATTAGCGCCGATCCAGATCTAGGTTTGTTGCTCGACTTTGAAGTTCTTCCCTCCTCTCTTTGTTAATGATTTTTTTTTTTGACAGTAGATCGTTGGTTTTTTTAGGTTTTGGGCTGCTTTACTTTTGTTTGCTCTTCTCCCCATAGTTTTCTCCTCTACTTTGTCAATCTCATGATCAGCACCGTTTGTTTTTTTTTTTTTTTTACTGTCGATGTTGTATTTTCTCATCTTCTGTTATGCTCTTTTTGTTACTTAGTTCTTGCGCTGGAATAGGAGCACAAATTGTCAAAAGTAAAAAATTGACTCCGGTGAGGATTTCCTACCAGATGTAAGTTCTTTCATGTCGTTCTTTTATAGCCTTTTGGTTATATTTTTGTGCTATTCTGGGCAAACTAAGGATTTAGTGAGCAAAAGGCTATAAAAAAAATTGTAAGTTCTTTAGTTTGTTCTATTCTGAACAAAATCCATATTTATTCTACACAGTTTTTTTTTTTCTGGGCAAAATACTTAGTATTATTTCCAATTTTTGTGCCTCAGGATCAAGGGGGTAAATACTACAGAATTTCCCTATTATGAGGTGCTTTACGAGTATGGGTGCTGCTGTCTGACACAGATGTCATGTTTCATTGCTTTTCAGGTTGTGCTTAATAGGTGCGAAGGGTAGCATTATAGCATCTTCAAGACTTCAACTCTGTTAGCTTTGTGCTGTTGACCCAACTTATGTTTCTGGTCTAAAGTGATATGTTTCAGCCACGGTATATAGTAAACAGTTTTTAAAATGCTTCTTTAGAACAATAGGATTTAGGTGATTTGTATTTGTCTTTTATATAGTTTATTATATAGTCCATTTGAATCCCATGTTCAGTGAGCAATGTGTTCAAACTATTAGTTTATACTATTGCCATTTCTGGTACAATTAAATTCATTTTGGTGAAATTTATTGTCAATGCTGAAAAATCATGCAAGTACTAAGAAATTGTGTTCATATAAACTACTAATAGTGCTGTTGTGTTAGCTATCAGACTAAATAGTGCTGATGGATCCATTCTGCATCAGTAAAGAATGCAGGTCACCCCTTTTTTGGGTGGCTGTTTTTCAAAAAAAAAAAAAGTGCTGATGGATCCATAATTTAAAGCTAAGAAGAAATATGGAGTGCGTTTTTGGAAATGGTGCATGCTTGGTTTTTCTGTCAATTCATTTCGAAATTTCCTTGGTATGATAAAAAATAATAATTTCAATCAAAATAATTGAATCTGAATATCTCCTAATTATATCTCATTTTGTTACAGCTCATCAAGTAAATTGGTTTAAATTTATTTATGTGAGAAAATTGCAGTTGCTTTTTTTTTTCTTTTTCAGAAAATAACGTTTTTGGTTTTACCTTTTCAGAAAATAACGTTTTTGGTTTTACCTTTTCATCTTTAATTATTTACAGATCAATCTCTGATGGCCAAATCTGAAAAGAAGTTTGCAGAAATGACTACAGCTCTCTATTGGCAAGGTGAAAGTTTACATTGTATGTATTTACATAATTTGCAATTAACATGTAGATTTCAGTTTCGCAGAGCAACTTTATTACTATTTTAGAATTTTCAAACAAAATTCAACCTCAATGTGTGTATAGAATCGGCTTCGTTTTGAAAGGTAAAATCGTCAATATTTCTTACTGTCGTTTACCAGTAAGTTAAAAGCTTAAATTAATTTCTATTCTTTTAGTTGGTTTTCATGAATAATACTTGCTGTGCACTTTTACTTTGCTTTTAGAGTATGGTAGGATTTGATGATGTACAAAAAGAAAAAAATAACTAATAGACAGTAGGAAAAATCTAATTTTTCATCAAATTTGCATCCAGGTCCCTCACTTTCTAGAGTCGCATTGGACAAAGGAAGAATGGTGCAGTCAACTTTGGTATGTACTAACTTGGTTGCTTTTGAAAATGAAAAAAATGCTGCTTTTAGACACAAACAGCTTTTGCTTGAATGCTTCTCAGATTGTGGATAATTCTGTTAGGCTCACAAAATAAGGTTGATCGTTTTCTTCTTCTATTTATGGACCTTGATATAATTTAATTATATTTTGTTTCTTACCATTTTTTCTTACTTTAGGACAGGCACATATTTTTCTCTCTATTTTCGTTCTTTGCAAGCAAAGCAGGTACTCCATTTTCAATGATTTAGTTGCAATAGCAAATTAAACAATCAAGAGTTAACCTGAATTTGTCTCGATAATTTTTTTTTGCTCGGTTTAAGGTGATGTGGCATGATGGGTAAAAATTAGTGCATATTCTTACTTGAACCACGAGAATGTTTTATAAATGGTAGACTGTGCTTGGGTCATTTTAGATAGAAAACAATAATCATATATCAAAGGACCAATAGTACTACTTTTACTTATATTGAATTTTATTTCATATTTTTCTCCAATAAAATTGAAGTATCACATTTGGCAGGAATATGTTCCTGGTGCTATCAAATGACCAGTGTAAACTTAATCATCAAAAGAAAAGGTCAGTCTCCTTTGTCCTTTTCCAATGCATGGTGAATGATTTTTGAAATTAGGCATGCGGGAACATTGCCGGTGCTTTTTTAGCTAATTGGAATTTTATATATATATATATATATATATATATATATAGAGTAGGGCTAACGTGCCATAGATGGCACAGAGGGTCCCGTGCCATAGAGTCGTTTTTTAAGATCTAAAATTCAAATGCTCAATCTGAACCGTTCAAGTTATTCACCATATTAAAATACCCTTGTAGACCAAATTTTACATTTTTTCGAATTTTTCTGATATTTATTATGATATTTTTAAAAAAACGTTATAATTCGAGTATTTCAGACCCTCCAATTTGAACATATCAAAATAAATAGCAAAAAAATTCAAAAAAATGTAAAATTTGATCTCCAATGGTATTTCAATATGGTGATCAATTTGAACGGTTTGGATTGACTGATTGAATTTCGGATCTTAAAAAAATGACTCAAAAAAGACATCTATGGCATTGCCATCTATGGCACTTTAGCCCATGTCCCATGTCTCATGTCTATATATATATATATATTTCTCTGTTAATATATTTGGATTGCTCATGTCTCATGTCTATCCAGATTAGGTGTCATTTTATTATTGCTTTCATAAAAGCTGTCTATATTATGCAAAGGGAGATTCGTTATTTAATAAAAAATGCAAATTTAATTTTCCATATACAAGCTTCACTTCTTGATAAATAAGAACAATATGTTTGAATTTTTATAAAAACATGCACAATGCTGTTAAACATATTTCACTGTGTATCAACACTCAAGATTTTCTAATTTACTTTCACTTCATATAATTGTAGAAGCCCAACTTTCTTGGTCAGGTTGCAACATAAGTTTTGGAGTAATAGAGGATGTGCAGTCCTCTTGATTTCTAATGGAGGTACATAAAACAGTAAGAATTTTATTTAGAATGAAGTTTGACACTGATTTTAGTGGTTGTTATTGTCAAATAATTATGATCGCTGTACTTTTCATTAAGAAAGAATGTTTGGAATGATTTGGGACAAAACAAATACCATTGTCTAAGGGGCAGAATTGAAAAAAGTATTTAATGTTAATAATTTTCTTTAGTTGCCAACATGAAATTGTTTCCACCATTGAACCATGGTTAATTGTATGTATTATGTCTGTCAGGATAAAACTACAAGGCAAATAATTATTGTTACGTTAAAGATAACTGCACAATATGCTGCATGATAGAACGTTTTATTAATTTGATATGAGCTCAAAAATGATAATATTTTG
Organism: Rhynchospora breviuscula; assembly: GCA_027562975.1. Lineage (NCBI taxonomy): Eukaryota > Viridiplantae > Streptophyta > Magnoliopsida > Poales > Cyperaceae > Rhynchospora > Rhynchospora breviuscula. The sequence continues at coordinate 30,061,681 of CM050400.1, read as the reverse complement.
ACATTTACTCAAACATTTTCTCTCTGTCAACATTGCTCTCTTTGTCACATAATAAGAAAAAAAAAAATAGATATAAAGCTGGTGGAGGGTTCGATTGAAATATAATTGAAGTGGGTAAGAACCTTGGTTGCAGTAAGCTTCACCCAAAAAAAAAAAAAACAGAAGAGAACCTCAATTGAAATAGAATTAGATTGTTAGCATGTATGTCATTACAATACAAGTAGCAAATTATTTAAGCAGTCATTTTATTTGTATTTCTAATTGTTGTAAAATTATTTCTGTACCTTATGTATCGTAGATTAGTTGATTTTTTAATTAGCGTTGCATTTATTTATTTTTTCTTAAGTAGCTACCATTTATTGATCAGTCCTTTGATGAATGTTTATTTATTATTAATTAGTGGTTCTACTATCTTCCATAGAATTTTTTTCGTAAAATTTATTGTAAAGTACTTCGTATAATTCTACCAATTATAACTTTGAAAGAATAGACGATATGTAAATAGCATATAATACTAAATCCAACAAAAAAAATGTAAAAATAAAAAATAGATCGCGCAACGCGCGAGATCCCACTAGTAATATAGCAAAACAGAATTGATATGCGACATCCTACTTTTTTGACATCATGTGACATCCCAACGCCAAGACCCATCTCCAGCGTAAGCCCATGAGTCCAGTGCTCCCTCCCTTCCGCTCTCTCCCTTCGACGCTCCCTCCCTTCCGCACTCTCCTCCGATCTCTCATTCGACTCGCGCTCTCTTCTTCCGCTCTCATCTCTCCATGTCACTCTTCCCTTCAACTCATGCTCTCTCTTCATTCCCCATGTTGCTCTCCCTCACCGCCCTCTCTTCTTCCTTCTCTTCTTCTCGATCTTCATTTTTTTTCGTACTCCTTTGCATATAACAATTGAATATATCTCTTGATTCATAATAAATACTCTCTTAAGTCAAAATAGATACTCCATTTAGTCAAACAATATACTCTCTTATATTATAATATAATAAGCTACTCCCTTACGTAAATATAATTACTCTCGTGAGGCAAATTAAATACTCTTTAAAGGTAAATTCATAATTGAAAACATATTTGACACTCCCTTAAAAATAATTAGTTACTTTCTTAATACAAATTACGTACTTCCATAATAAAAGATAATTGAAAATATTTTTAACACTCCCTTAAAAATAATTAGTTACTCCTTTAATACAAATTACGTACTTCTACAACAAAAGATAATTAAAAACATTTTTAACACTCCCTTAATGAATTTTACATACTCCCTTAAAAATAATTAGTTACTCCCTTAATACAAATTACTTACTTCCATAATAAAAGATAATTGAAAATATTTTTAATTCTCCCTTAATGAATCTTACATACTCCCTTACCTTTGATTAGTTACTCTTTTATCACAAATTACATACTTCTATAATAAAAGATAAATGAAAATATATTTGACACTCCCTTAGGAAATCTTATATACTCACTTAAAAATAATTAGTTACTCCCTTATCACAAATTACATACTTCCATAATAAAAAATAAATGAAAATTTTTTTGACACTCCCTTAATAAATCTTACATACTCTCTTATCACAAATTACATACTTCCATAATAAAAGATTAATTAAAATATTTTTGTTGCTCCCTTAATGCATCTTACATACTCATTTGTATATAATATATACTCTCTGATTTTTATTATGAATGACAATGTTTATATGAAGAGATAAGAGAAGATAAAGAAAAAATAGGAGGAGAACAGAGGAGAAGAGATCGGTGGGAGGAGAGATGAAAGGAGAGCTCGAAGGGGAGAGGAGAGGTGAAGGGAGGGTGCGAAGGGGAGATGAGAGGTGAAGGGAGGGTGAGAATGGGAGGGGAGAGCGTGAAGAAGAGAGAACGAAACGGAAGTTCGATAGGATATTTCGCTGGGCTAAGTTTGTTGGGCCAGATTCGCTACTCCTTCGCTGGGATGTCTGAGGATGTCATTTCGGTGGAATGGCAAGTAGGATATCCGGAATGAGTCTCCTCATAACAATGAGGCTATAGTCAAATTTCCCCGTTCTCACCAATAACCAACGCTTTCTGTACGTTGCCTATGATCAATTTTCCCATAATAATTTGGATCCTATTAAATAATAACAAATTAAAGAAATTGAGGATATATAATTAGTTTTGCCGAAAAGTATATCCTCAAGTAGTGCAAATTGTTCAAAATAAATGGATTGCATTCATTTTGTTTTCTATTAAAGAACAAACAAACATAAGCTTTGAAATTTATAGTCTCAAAAGCACTCTTTCCTGTCTAAGTGATGCTCAGAAAATCTTGATTTTTAGCTCTCCATGGTGCAGAAATGAAAATTTGTCAAATACGCAGGGACAAATATTTTGATTTAAGCACAGAGTTCTACGACTGCTCTCGAGTCTCGAATGCAAACGTGGTGATTGGCTGATTGCACACCTACTATTTCAATAAAAAACGATAAATACAAACGTGGTGATTTACTGAACTAAGAAATCCCCTCAAGCACACTTAAATCGTAAATCCTATATATGTCCGCATTTACTTTCTATTCTTTAATGTCAATCTATCACCATTGCACCAATAATATATGCATTATAAGATAAAGAGTAACTAGTTGTAATTTGGTTGCCTTCATATTACAAAATAAGAATGCATTTAATGAAAAATGAAAATTACTTACCAGCACAAATAATTTGCTTCAGTAGGCATACAAATTTGCTTCGACATTTCGTTAATATTTGGAAAATAACTACTGTGACTCGCATAAAAATAAATGTGAATAATGACCGACACTCTTTAGATTTCTCTTTATATTTCCAGCCTTTTTGTTGCTATTAGTTAATTTAGCTGTGAATTCCGACAAAACGACAAGCCCTCTTTATTTCTTTCGGCTGATTAGAAATGGGCTGATAGTCTGGTCGCATATATTCTATTTCGAAAAGGCAAAACCCCGTTGCATTATTGAAACAACCATAATAATAACGAAAATGCCAACGGTCCGTCAGAATAAAATTGAACAAAAATTAACTAATGAATTAATTTATCGTATTATGAGTCGCCTTGTTTGCTATATATAGAATTCAAGCTTTAAAGAACTTTGTTTCATTGTTTTATCGTCGTTTTACTTAGGTTTTCATTCATACCGCACAATGATTTTATCCATTTAATCACTACACAACCGTATTATATATCATCGTTTTATCACCAATAAACTCTAAATCACCACCCAACCGATAAGCTAAACAAATCACATTTTAAAATCTTGATAGAATCACTTCCCGGGAGCACCGATACTAATTAAGCGTAATCACATTTCTGCAATACTAATTAAGCGTAGAACGTAGTCTGACAAATTAATTCGAATTAGTCTATTTTAATAAATTTTGTACCCCATGCATAGAGAAAGAGTAAAGAGTAAATTTTATTTTTATTTGATCAAAAAATATTTTTTATTTTGTTTTTTTAGAAATTAAAGGGGGCTCTGTAGGTTGAAACATTCCTATTGTTTCATAGAAAAAATATCAGATGTCAAATTAACCTGTGTAATTACTAGCATATATTATAATTTTACCGGTGCCATCTTAATATACAGTCAAGGGTTACGATTGATCGGTTTTGTATTCTAGGACAATATCTCAGTTCTAACATAAATCAAGCTAATTAAGCGATATAATGATTCTGTCATTCTGCACAAGCCCATGAAAATTAATAATAAAAACAAAAGATGCGATAAGCTCCTTACAATGTCATTGTGCATCAACATGCGAACGATTTACAATAATAACACATATCCGCACAAATCTACCTCAGAAAACCAAAACCTTTTCTTCAAAATATTACAAGTACAATATCAGAAAAACAAGCGTGCAAAAAAAAAAACAAGCAAACGATGTCATCCAGCTCTCAGGAACATAAGAACTACTCCGGGATGCCGCATTGTGGGATGGTGAAATAGAAAGAACCGATTCCGAATTCAACCTGCTCAGGGTGGTAAGTGGTTGGGGTTGTTGGGCTAACACCGTCCCTACCCTTATTGAAATTTGTCATGATGTTGCAATCTGTCGGAGAGAAGACCAACCTGACGATACAATCCGGAGGATCTAAGGTGAACCCATTGTAGTTGTAAGAAATTGTCACTCTGAAAATCCCGGTATCATCCGTCAAGTCAGAGTAGTGGTACACCGGGCGACCTTTTTTATCTGGGCATGTGATATCAACCTTGGCTCCTGTATAGTTCAAAATTAGTTAATTTGTTAAATTGCAAGTTATGCATTGGGGTTGTAACTGTCTTCAATAAATCATGGGTACGTTTTGGACGCCAGATGAATACGTTTGGTTATCACTTATCAGGGATAGGTGCAGGTCCTGTACCTATCTGAAAGATGAGTTTCGAAAAAAAAAATAGATGGCAAAAACCTTCATTTTTATTTTAAAAAAAAACAAAATCAACGAGAAACTGAAAGATATATCTGGAATTTGTAAAACTTTACCCGGAATAGGAGTCGCGCCGTACGCGAAAGTGTTCCAGCCCTGAGTACAATCCTGGCACAACACACTACCATAAATGGTGAACTCTTGTGCGTTGGTGGTCATTCCTTGCACGTTACTCGGCCTCATCAGAAGCACCGATACGGCCACCAAAGCAAGAATCGAAAGCCTCGTCATCTCTCTGTTCTTGTGGTACGAAGAAGGTTTACACGGTTCATAACAGTTCATGATGGGTATCAACATATAAAGATCAACCAACGTGAGGTCCACTATGTAATGGACGTGCGTTCCATTTTTCTATCGGCACTGCAACAATAATATGATGCGAGAGTATCTTATTTTAAAAGGCCGGACAAATACGTAGCCATAATCCTGCTCAATTTATTTATTTTAAACTTATGGCCGGAACTTGTAGGCCCTGTGGAACGGAATATTTCAACTTACGAAGGGAGCTATTGTTTATATCTGGGTAATGTATACAAATTTCGCAAATTTTTTTGTTCTAAACTGTGCCTCAATATAAAGAACTCAGATCAGAAAGATTTTAATAAAAGGAACATCTGTGTTCCGAAAACTCGTCTTATTGAATATCAATAGAGCATTTGACAGTCGTGTCATACAGCTTCTTAAGAGGTAAAAGAAAAAAAAAAAGGTGAAAAAAAGACATGTATCGACAAATAAAATTGAGAAACAATTATCTATTAAATTTATTCATCTACGTATGTATAACCCTTATAATATCCTGTACAGGATCTACCTAGCTAAAAGTAAAACCGCCTCATCAAACACACGAAATGCCTCTGGGCAGAACTTCCCATTCCTCCTGAAAGACCAAAAGGTTTGAAAAATTAAGCTCTGTATATTTTTACAGGAAAAAAAGCACAGCAACATAAGAATAATGAAGATAGATTTTCAAAAGGATGTACCATTTCTATTCGCCATATTGTTCCAGGAATTCTCTAATCATCAATCTTTCCTCCTTTGTCAAATAACAGTTTTCACTGGTTAGGCGGTTACGTAATTCCCTCTCCTCCTCATTTGAGCCACTACCATAAACCTATATAAATACAAAAAAGCTCTTTATGAATACGAAGTTATGATCTTCAAACATGACAATTTGCTGTAGCAAATTTATAGTCCTACAAAAAATACAGATCCGATAATGTCACAAATGCTCCCAGATTTTTCAGATGTGACAATTCACCCTCAAATTTAGTAGAAAATAACTCAAAACTCAACGGAGGGTTGATTCCCTCAAATTCAAAAAATGGAGGGATGACGCTAAATAGAGTCCAAAGCAAAGTAGGTGGTTTCAAGAGTTCTGTATGACAGTAATGTACCAAAACAATCACATAGGTACAGGACCTGCACCTTTCCCTGATAAACATACATATTCCAGATTAGTTGCTTCTTACATATTTCTATGTTGAATTTAAAATTTTACCTGAATATAGTTGTTCACATGTCCATCACTATTTGGGCTTGTTAAAGCTTCATTTTCATTGCATTTCCATTCCCCATCAACTATGTACTTGTATTCATAGCGCCCCTCCTTTAAAACATTAATCATTAAAAAAGGAACCTGATTGAGTTCTCGTAAACCTAAATTAGACCTTTACAAGTATGTTTTGTTCTTCCTGCAAGATCAATTGCATTCTGAACCAATAAGCTGAACTGTTAGCTTAGCATAGTTTTGGTGCTCACCAAAGGTTACATATACAGTATTCTACCAGTTGAATGGTATCTCAATACTCAATCATCAATTTAGTTCTTAAATTGTCTCAACGATTAAACAGCAAAGGATGAGAATAAGATTGGATCGAAATTTTGATCTGGTCATATTGGTCACAAATAGCATTACAGTCCTAAAATCTGCTTCAACATCCTTGTAATGCTGCAAAATGGAACTAACTCACAGGTAATTCCTTCTTAAGACTCCATATGCCTTGTTCCTTGTCATATGTCAAAGGCATCCTCTGTGAATAAAAGTGAAAGAACTTTATTTAGCTCATCAATCATTGAATTTGGATATATATATAAAAAACTCTGAAACAAAATTAAAGAAAAGGAAAAAATTCGTTATTCCTTTTCATACAGAAACACCGACTTTACACTATCAAAAAGGGCTCACCCGAATTACAAATATTAAAAGAATTAAGTTTTAGATAGGAACTGTACATCCCCGGTTCAACTAACTCAAACTAATCTATTTAAGTCTACATTGATAAGTTTCTACAACAAATTGTGGATTCTAAAATTTCTAGGTGCATTTAGTAAAAATTCTAATAGTCAAATGCAATCTATCAAGCAAAATTACCTGTCCCCAACCAATATCCAATCCAGAAACTTCTACTGTGGAACAGTCATTACCTTGCCATTCAAGCATAACAGTACTCTTTGAGGTGCCTGTTAGCTAAGATTGAACAAAAAGGCCAAAATTAGCACTAGGTGAGTAGGGGCCAAAAAAATAGAAAAAACTGTATGTTCATTGCATGATTCAACTGAAGTAAAAGTTTCACAGAGTAATGTTGAACAAATATATATTTTACACATTATTTTCCAAATTAGTTGGGATTCTAAAAGGAACAAAAACAGCTTACTATATCAGCAGTGGCACCTTTAATGGCTTCCAGTTTCGGGAAACAAGACCTCTTGTTCTAAGATCAACATAGTCAGTCAGTATTATCCATAGTGCATACTAGAAATTAATTATAAGAATGTCCTTCTTCTCATCACAAAAAAAAAAAAAAAGAAACACAGCTTTATTCAATTTAGCTGAAGATGTGCACCCACACGATTGGTTATTTGGATGTTAAAGCATATCACAACAAGCCTTCCAAGTTTATTTATAGAAGGTTCTCATATGGTCAACAAATTTAGCTGCTATTAAATTCGCATTGTAGAAACAAAGTTGAGAGTAGACAAAGAAACCAACAAAAGACCATTTAAATATATATAACAAATAACAAATGTCACATTTCAATAGTGGACATGTTACCAGTAATTGACGGTATGCTTCGATAAGACCATATCCCTGAATCCAAAACATATATGCCACCTGTACAAACCAAAACATTAATAGCTAGTTCGGGCACTTTGTTATTTGTATGGCATTACTTTGGAATTTCATATATTTTGATGGTCAGTTTTGTAAAAAAAAAAAAAAAAAAAAAAACTAAGATGTTAAAAAAAATTAGGTGGTGTCGGACTAAACAATCCTGGCATTACCCATTTCTTCTCGTTATGATCTAATTGATTTTAACATCTGAGAAATTCTAGAATATATATATATATATAGAGTTTAGTTACGGTGAGATGCATCACAAAAAGTCCTCCGTTCTATACGATCTCCATTCTATACGGATCAAAGCGTACCGTATGCTGGAGTCATTTTTCAAAATCTAAAATTCAAACAGTCGATCCAAACCGTTCAAGTTGTTCTCCATATAAAAATAACCTTCAAGACCAAATTTTACATTTTTTCGAATTTTTTTGCTATATATTATGCTATTTTCAAATTGAAGGGTCAGAAATAGTCCTTTATAGTGTTTTTTGAAAATAGCATAATATATAGCAAAAAAATTCGAAAAAATATAAATTTTGGTTTCCTAGGAGATTTCAATATGGAGAACAATTTGAACAGTTCGGATCAACTGTATGAATTTTAGATTTTGAAAAACGACTCCAGCATACGGACGATCCGTATGCTGGAGTATACTTTAGCCAATCTCTCTCTATATAAATATATAACAGTGGATTTTATTCTGTACATCCTGATTTTAAGTAACTGCCTCTCGATGGTCATTAATATAGTGGCCGGTTCCATGGTGAAGACCAACATAACTGTGGCATGGTCCAACTAAGGCTGCAAGAATGGCCAACAGGGGTACTGCCAATATAGGAACCAAATTTTAAAAGTTGGTAATGCTGGCCAAAACATTACAAAAAGAACTATTGACAGAAAAACAGATTGATGTCAGCAATTATCAGCTAGGAGCTGGACTGATTTTTTGTTTCTAAATAACAATTGCCACCACATTATGAACTGAACTGAGCCGATCCATTTGTCACCCCAATCCGAGTGTTACACATGTTATGTGGCTAAGGCCACTTTAGCCGTGTCTGATGCAGATTAGCATACAATACACGTATGATATAGGAATCAGATACGCCAAAAATATTTTTAAATAGTTTGACTGCCAGTTTTGGTCTTTGACATCCAAACATGAATGGTGCACTGAAGAAGCCACACAGGAATCCCACGCTGGGTGTGCACTTCTCTTGGTAGTACAAGCCTTTTACAGGAAAGGGTTTAGGGCTTAGGTTTTAGGTCTTTCTTCACTAGTGGCACTGAAGTTTGCAGGAAGTGGAGTTTGACTTTTCTCTCTTTCCAGATCGTTGCACACTTGTGACCTCTCCAGACTCTCCACTCATATGCGTTATTTTATCAACAAAATCTATCCTTCCTTGCCGTGTACAGAGACGGAGCTTATTAAGTGTTGCTCCACCCTGGCTCAATCAAAATATTTATTTTCTTTGCTTTATCTATGATATATATTGAAAAAAGAAAAAAATACAACATTATGCTTGTAATCCCAAAGAAGTCAAGTCTTGTTCCCCATCCTAAAAATTAGGACATCTTGCCTGAAACTAAATTATTTTTCGGCTGTTCCTGGCCTTGTATTTTTTTCTACATGCTGTCAGTGCAGGAAAATCTAATGACAAATTTTATATTTTATTAACATAAAGTTTGTTCTTATGTACTAAAAATACTAAAAGTTACCTGTACAATATATATTATAATTAATCCAGCGTCATCAATACATATATGCAATAATACATTCATTTATAATATAAACCATTAAATCTTCACAACCTTAGGAGGTGAATATTTTGCATTTTCTCTTAATTTAGGAAATATTATAGCATGTATCCAAGATTTTCTAAAATTGCTGTACGCCTGTACCACCTTATCAGCATCATTTCAGATATGCTACTCATATGATCATATCAAATATATTCAAGCAACATAGGTGACATCTTATGGGCAGGACATATATCAACTTTTCAAAAGGTACGGATAGAAAATTCAAAAGGAAGAAGTAAGTACTAGGTGTTCCATACTAGAAAAGCTTGTGCAAAACATACCGCAACAGCAGGTGCTCGTCCTAGTCCAGCAGTACAATGTATGTAAGCAACACCACCATTACGCTTAATCAACTTATGCAGTTTGCTAACCACTGCTGGCAGCCTCAATCTCAGATCAAATGCATCAAAATCCCTACAATTACAAACATTAAATAAACTTTGTTGTTTCCTTGAAATATCTCATATTCATATCGAATTCATCAAAATTCCTACAATTATTAAAATTAAATTGTTATTGACATTTTCTTCAAAGAGATTATTACATAGACAAAGAGACAATATACAGACAGGCCTGATGGGACATGAACATTTGTCAGTTTGATGTTGGTACAAGCAGGCCAGGTACTGAAATTAATCCTGTTTGTTTTATTTTTCTTGTTTCCTCTTCTTGACTTGCCTGGTATTCAATTGCATGCTAATGTGAGCCAAATCAAGGATAACTAACACCTTAAGGAAATTGGAATAACAGGATTCCTAATTGCATGAAGTAGAGTACAAAGAACTACAGATTGCAAAATAATGTTCATGCTATTATATTTGGGTTAATCAGAGGTTAGATGCATAAGCTTAAATGACTGAGGGTTAATTGAGTCATAGTTAAAGCTTCATTGGCCTAGAAAGAAGCATAACTGCCTACTTGGATAACCTCATACCACTGGAGCACCAATATCTAACAAAATCACCATTGGAAGATTACCACCCAAAGTTACAATATATGCCCACAGAATAAATGAGAGAGTTCAGGTAAAACTCAAATCTTGTAAAAACTCTTCAATGGACTAATCATTGTATCAATCTTTAAAATATACCTGATTTCAGCACGACAGTGCTCGATGTCCCCGCATTTCAGGGCATATTCTTGAATGGCAGCAATATCAACTCCAAAATACCTAGGTTTTAGTAATATACATGTGATCACTTTGTGTATGGTTTAATAAGCTAATAAACAAAGCAAGTGTACACATTCTTGTGTTTAACTGAGTACTTCAATAATTGAAAAGGACACTGAATACAACATCATTTCTGTTGGTCCCTGGAGAAGTACATAATTCCCATGGTCACTAACTTATTAGGGTGTTATAGTCAACATAAGCAAACTTTCTAACCACAAAACCAAATATTCTAACCATCAAGGATCAAAACAGGACAGACGTAATTATTCATATGCACAATTTACTCCAAAAATCAGTTGAAGAAGCAGCATGTAAAAGTGATGAAAGATAGATTGTTAAAGTGAGGATACTCTAAATCTGGATCTTGCTGCAAGCAGAAAATAGTTCTGACTCCTATTTTACGAAGTTTGTCCACGTCTGCAGGAGTCTGAGAAAGAGAAGTTTAACCTTTATAACAAGCACAAGAAAAAAACACAATAATTAATGCAAAACTGTCTGGAAAAGAAAACCTGTAAACATGAGCCCACAATCAGGTCAGGCTGAATGAAATTATAGTTCATCCCAAGTTCATGCCGATATGTCAACACTAGATGGAAATTTAAGCAAAGATGAAATATTCCAGAAAATCAAAATCAGAAAGATGTCAACAGCATTCCAGAGTTAACTATCAGGAAACAAAGAATTGAACAGCTGATAGATGTGGTTGTTCTCCACAAGTCATGCTTAAGTATTAAATAATTTATAATGTTACGATATTTGTGTAATACACCATTTAAGAGGTCAATTGTTAATAGAGCAACAAGACAACTAGAAAAGAAAATTATCAAATTGTCCTAAATCATAAATAAGCTCAACAAGTAACTTTTCAAAGCTAGTTTACAAAACCTCAAAAACAATACTTATTGGCCAATTCAGTTTTAGTTTAGAAAGATTTTAAGTTACTAGAGCTAGAAGTATTATGTTCATATTTACAAATATTACAGATATAGTGATGCATCTGTTGTTTGTATATTTCCAAAAGTTTTCTTGTTTAGGGAAAATAGGATAATTATATGGTGTTAATTGCAAACAATGCCTTTAATAAGATACAGCAAACCCTGGTTTAACAATCAAGTAGTAAGGCCTAAAAAATCAAAAATTAAATAACATACCTGCACCCATGGCTTTTGTCATATCATGGCTATAGGTTTCTGATTTTGCACCTTCTTTATCAGCACTCGATTTCTCAGTAATTGAAGCTGATTGTGCCTAAAAGATCTTGCAAGTATCAATAAACTGAAAATTTTACTTAAAAGTGAATGCATTTATAAATTTCTATATAATCTGTGCAGAACTGAGCCTCCAGTTGTCGTAATTATATCTCAAAAGTTGAATTGCAAGTTCGAACTTACCTTATCAATAACCTTCGCACTAAAATCACCACGCCTCATCCCTTGCATCTGCATTAGAAAGCAAAACTCAAGGTCAGCAACCAATTTCAAAACCAATTGTCAATGAAAACACAAATTAAAGTAAAAAGGATTACCAGATTAACGCTAAAGGGCCTTCTCTGAGGGCTTGAGAGACCATGAGCGGATGATCTTTGCGATCTCGAACTCAGAACTATCGGCTCTCTATTATGGTAAAAAAAATAAAGAAAGGATTGAACTTAATGTGTGAAATTCAAGTGAACAATTGCATCAAGAAGAGGTCAATTTTCAGAATCGTTTCTTATCGTTACTTGAAGAGGAACTGAAGGGACTTCATTGCGAGAAGAGGAGAGATTGTATGATGCAAAAATAGCTGAGAAGTGAGAAGAGATGTCGAAGGTGATGCGCATCGCATCGGGATATTTAATATCTCCGATCTACAGTGTTCATTTACCTCCAGTTCGTCCAAAATTGAGATGAGCAGGCTCTTTCTCTTCAGTAAATAAAGGGATTTTTTCTCGAAAATCCTAAAAATAAATCGGAAATCCACGTCAGTCCTAGCAGCACCTAAATTTTACAGAAGTGTCCTAAACCAGGCCGCCACTTCAGATGGCGGCCTGAGTCTGCCACCTGGACTTGCCACGCAGGACGCCAGCTGGATTCAGTAATCTACTGGGCCGGGCCGACGCTTCAAGTGGCGGCTTGCACTGAAATCTCTACTTGACTTGACTAAACCAAGTCGCGTGGGAGTGGGTCGCCTCTACATTTAACTCAACTCTACTGTCTCTCTCTCTCTCTACCATATCTCCTTCCTGCGGTCCCCAAAAACGAAAAAAACTGAATCTTAACTCTCAATCGAGCCCCTGGAACCCCACCATCCGGCCCCACGAAGACCTATAACTCTCCGGTCGCCACTTTGAACGTCGGTCAGGCCTCAACGTCTTCTGATTTTGTTGACCTCCACGAGGTAAAAAATCGATATTTTGAATATTTTTTCCTATATTGAGTGATTGTTGACATTTATTTTGATAGGATTACATTTATACTGTGTGTGTAACGATGCAGTGACCAACTTTTGCAACTTTTAATTTAGCTTTTTGCCTATTTTGCAAGTCAAGATTTTTTTAATGAAGACAGATTTTTGGTGACTGAAAAAAAATTTCAGACAAATTTTTGCTTTGTACACAATAAGGCAATGTGTTTTTTTGGAAATTTTCAGAATCTATTTTTTCTACCCATTTATGCTATTTTCTGAAAATCTTCAGCTGTTAAAACTTATCACTGACAATCTTTGTATTTTTTTGAAGTTTGATTTTGAAATGTGACTATTTTGCACAAATATAAATGGCAGATTTTTTTGAAGTTTGCCTAATATCTTTTGCATGCAATTTGAAAGCTGCCTATTAAGTATTGGATTGTATTAAATTTCTGTTAGATGTGGTTGTGAACCATTCCAAATTCTGGTTAATAAAAATTCTGTTAGATGTAATGACCAACTCCTGTTGCATGAAAAACTTAATATTGCTAACCGCAATTTAATTTCAGAGCATCCAAACAGTGTAATATTGCGGTCCGCAAAGTGAATAGTTTGAAAAAAATGTAGATGGCATGTTTGATGTAGTTATTCTAAAATATTAAGTTAGTTATTCTAAAATTATGTTTGATGTAGTTGGGCAGAAATATTAACGTTATTATTATATTGTAATTTTCTTTTTATTATTTGTGTGGAATACTCGTGGATTTTGAAATGTGTTTGTAGCTAACAATGGATTTTGAAATGTGTTTGTAACTTACAATGAATCTCAACCTACGACCACTCCGCACACGCCATGTAATGACCGGTCTGTTAGTTCAAGGCGATTCACTAACAGACGAGGATGACATTCTGAGATCATTACGGATGAGGTATCCCACGGATTACTTCAGTGCTGTAGAGTTAGATGATGAATATGATGTTTTCCATGTTCGCGGCTCAAAGCACTGGACTGATCATGTGAAGAAGGCCGGTGGTTTCTATGTTGTGCGTTTCAATGAACTCGGCTGGTTGCATCTCAAGCGAGTTGTCCCACCGGGGTTTGAGAAACATCCTTCCGCTTCCTCTGATGTGTATCGGTATTCTTAATTATGTATGTATATGTCGTATTAGTAAGGGTTGTGCTAACTTGTTTATGTGGTTGTCCTTTGTGACGATGTTTTTTTTTTGTAGCGTATGAACTTTATGTTTTTCGTAGTTTAAGTATGTTATAACTATGATGTTTAACTTGACAATGTGAACTTATTGTTGTATGGTAATTTATGTTGGATTGACTATTAGTTTTCTTCAATATGTTGTTGTTTGATTCAATTTATGGTTGTTTGATTCAATATGTTTATTTTTTGTATAGAATAAGAATTGTATATTTTAAACTGCATGCAAAAGAGATTATGCAAACGTGAAAAAAACAGTGTAATATTGTGGTTTGCAATGTGAATACTTTACAAATGAAAGTATGCGTTTCTGAAAAATTACTTTAAATTCATACGATAAAATTTTTTTTGAATATGTTGTATACGTTCCTGCAAAATTACGAACCGCAATTACACAGTTTCTTTTGTTACGGGCCGCAAATATTGCATAATGTCGTGTTACCGACCGCAATTCAGACCGCCATTGTACGTGGCGGTCTGGGTTTACGGTTTAGTTGTATATGCATTGCATGGCCAGGCCGACATTGGAAGTGGCGGTGTTGGTCCGCCATTACAAATGGCGGTTTGTTCTCTGACTTACGATTTGTCGTTTTACGTAGGGTTTAGGGCTGGGAGTACACGTGTCATGTGGCCTGTAAGAAATTGTAGGCCAACGTTACAAGTGGCGGTATGTGAACATTGTAAATGTCAATTTGAATAGACGTGTCTCTCTGACCGCCCGCTTTTAATGACCAGGCCGCCATGTGAATTGGCGGCCTATTCCAAAACTTATATGTTATATGACCTGTGCGGTCTGTCTCAAACCGCAAAAATCACAAAAACGGTAAAAAGAGAAGAGAGAAGAACAAGAAGAGAGAAACCAGAAAAAGGAAACAATGGGTCGCGTAACTAAAAATAGGAGTTGTTGCGAAATTAATAGCCGTAAGGGTTGTGTGCGACACAAATATTCAGCGATACAGGGTCGCACACAATCCTCATGGCTATTAGTATTCCACCAACTCTAAATAAGAAATTTCGATGTGGAATCCATTTTTATGTGCAGAGTTGGCCCAGATGGACAGCTCGGAGTTGTCAATAATCTTCTGAGCCAAACCAACATTCCGCAGCCAACGGTTTTGGGTTTTCCATTATAGAGTTCTGTCACCCCAAACTATGGAAGAACTCCATGACTGTTGTTTGCAGATGAAATGTTGGTTTCTCTGCAAATATAGCGCCTATAACCTTTACTCTTGGGTTTAACACATTCCCAACAAGGAGGCTAAGAGGGAAGTTTCCTCACTATAGTGTTTTGCTGAAGTTTAAATAGGCGCATAGATGGTGTTTTATCCAGATTGAGTATTGTAACTTGTACTGAAGAAAAGTTATAATTTTTTTCCAATTGTAATGTGCAATTATCATTAATGAAAAATGTTGTTATGTCTATATTACTGATTTATTATTTTCTTTATAATTAAGAATGAAAATAAAAATCTAAGTACAAATTGTAATTATTTAAAAATATTTCTAAAAATCTAACAAATGTAAGATATCCTACGCGGTTCGAGGTGGAGAAGGACAAATATCCTCTTGACTTCCTATGATTATGATCTTGTTACTGACCGAAAATATTGCAGTATGTCGTGTTACGGACCGCAACACAGACCGACATTGCAAGTGGCGGTCTCGGTTTAGGGTTTATACACGGAGCACAAAGATGCATGGTCAGGCCGACATTACAAATGGCGGCCTATTTTCTAACTTACGATCAGACGTGCAAAAATGTCAAAATGTGTCGGTCTGCGTTAAATTTAAATTTAAATGTAGGCCGACACTACAAGTGGCTATCTACTTTAACGGTATAAAGTACACGTGGCGCCCTATTTGTGAATTCCGACACTTCGAGTACACGTGTAAAAACAGTACAAGCCAACACTAGAAGTGGCGGACTGGGTTTCAATTTGACTGTATAATGAAGTTGGAGGGATTGAAGTTGGCCGCCATTACAAATGGCGGTCTGTTTTCTCACTTACGATTAGACGTTTCACGTAGGGTTTAGGGCTAGGAGTACATGTGTCATATGGTCTGTAAGAAATTGTAGGCCGACGTTACAAGTGGCGGTCTGTGGACATTGTAAATTTGATTTTGAATAGACGTGTCTCTGTCTCTCTGACCGCTTTTAATGACCAGGCCGTCATTTGAATTGGCGGCCTATTGCATAACTGATATGTTATATTGACCTGTGCGGTCTGTCTCAAACCGCAAAAATCACAAAAACAGTAAAGAGAAGAGAGAAACCAGAAAAAAAAAACAATGGGTCGCAGAACTAAAAATAGTAGTTGTTGCCAAATTAATAGCCATAAGGGTTGTGTGCGGCACAACTATTCAGCGATACAGGGTCGCACACAATCCTCATGGCTATTAGTATTCCACCAACTCTAAATAACAAATTTCCTTGTGGAATTCATTATTATGTGTAGAGGATGGGACTAATGGTTCAACCTACAGCTGCCACAAAATGAGGTGCAGCCATAATTCAGCAGCCAACCTCCTTGGATGAGAATCTGTCATATATGCAATCATCTTCGTCCAAAGGAGGTTAGTAGTTGAAATATTAGTCCTTTACAACTCTGTCCCGGGATGTCGATGCTCTTTTCTCGACTGATCCGAGTCTTAGCTTCAGGCACCCTTATCAATGGATCTTCTACAAAGTTTTTTTATGTGGTTCAAAATTTTAATGTAATGTAATTTTGTTTATGTTTTTTTTAGTTTGTGTGGTTTGAAATTTTAATGTATTGTAATGTATTTTTTTTAATGCAATGTAATTTAGATTGTGTTATGGATTTTACGTTATACTAATTGCTTGGATTGTGTGCCTTTATTTATTTGTTGATACATATAATTTAAGTAAATGTTGACGTCTCTGTGAATATCTTAGGAGTTCATGAATTGCGTGACAAAAAAAAATATTTCGTTTGAAGGGTTTAGCACATCTATCTGGTCCGCATTATATTGTTGCGGAGCGCAAGAAATAAGTGAGTACAACAGGTTTATATTGCGAACCGTAATAGCCTCATTTGAGGACCGCAGAGAATTTACATGATTTTAAATTGAAATTAATAATCATAATAAAGAATTTAATGTTGTTACAGACCGCATAGCAACAAAATTATAGTTCAAGTAGTTCATACATTTTTTAAGAAAACACAAACCATTATACAATACATCATTAAGACATAGGCCTTTTGCCTTCTACCTTTTCGGCCATGTTACAAGCTTTATCCCACCATTCATCCTCAGCAATGTTTGCATTTTTACATACTTCCTCCCACCATTTTGTTTCGTTTGCTTCCTCAACGTTTGCATTTCTACAATCTTCCTCCCACCATGCTGCTTCGTTTGCCTCCTCTGCCTCTCTTTTCTCCTTTTCTTCCCTTTGTTTTCTCATTCGGTGCGAGTAATCTCGAGCCCAAGCTTCATGCTCTTGGCGTATAATTCTGATTTGTCTCGCACGGTGTCTTTCTTGATGTCCCTTTTGCCGTCTTTTTTTCTCCTCGTACTTCTTCCTGTCTCTTTCCTCCCCGCCATTGACGTGCCAGTCGTAGTGCAAATGTATGGGCACATAGTAGTAGGGTTCTTTGACATTGTAATTGTACCTAACATGACATTTTCGACAAAATGATATAAAATCTCCCCTTTTTTTATGTTGGTTGCTCAGGCTGTAATGGAAGAATGATTGCCAGTACTCACACTCATTAGGTCTTGGAGGTTTTGTGGTATTATTGTTGGAGTTGGAGCTATTTCCTTTCTCCATCGCTACAAAGTTTAATCAAGACTGATTGAGTTTAATCCAGCGTGTTCTTCCGGACCGTATCAATTTAATCCAACTGTAAAAAAAGGCCGACAATAGAAGTGGCGGCCATGTTTATACCGCACTAGGCAGACACTTTCATTGGCGGTCTGTGATATCTTCCTCTGATTTTGTTCTGTTCCCGTCGTATATATAATATTATGCCGCCTCCTTTTGTATTTACTTAGTTTGCAACAAGAAAAAAGCAGCGAGATGGAGAAAAGTGAAGGAAGTAAAGAACATGCAAAAAAACCGATTGAATGGGTATATGTCTGACGACGTGTTCGTTCAAGTTCGACGAATCGGAACCTGGAGAAGCAAAAGGAAAGCAACGAAAACACAAAGGCACCTAGCTCGAGCAACCCACCAATTGGAAAGGATGCAGAAATTTTCTTGAAGCTTTTATTGGAAAAATTGGTCACACCATACCTTGCATGGGAAGGTGGTGACAATGATGAGACCGCTAAGGGTATGAAAATTAGTACCATGTTTCATTTGTATTTGCATGAGTTTTTTTTATTTTTTTTTATTATTATTATTATTATTCATCTCATGTTGTAGTTTATTATTAATAATATTAATCTTTCCATCATTGGGTGTTTTGTTATTATTTGGTATTTGCATCTCATATTTTATTACTTTTGTCTGTAATGTAATTTCTTTTGCGGTCTGCAATGGCCGACTTGTTGGCCGCAACCTTCTTAACCAAATCATGCGGACAGATTGTACTTTTTGCAGTCCGCAATACCAGTATGATGTTATTTAAGTCCCTTTTGGTGAACGCACACCCAATATTATTGTTCACTCACCCAACTACAAAAGAACTATTTATAAGAGATACAACCCCCAACGTTCCCCCAATATTTCTTGTTCAATCAATCAACCAAACTCATGGGAAGCGTCCCGCAATCAGTTTATTGGCGTAGCTTCGTGCACACCGAAGATGAAACCGAAGAGAGTGCTGAAATGATAGCTATATGTCGATTATGCGAGACCAACCTACGTTATATGCCGGGAATGCCTACTAGAAACCTACAACAACACTGGGAATGGCATCAACGTGATCTGGTGGAACGCATACGCCAGATGGAAGAGAGAGATAAGAGGTTATATGAAATTGAAGAGCGGCAGCGGCAACGTGAGGCCCGTCGTGAATCGGAGAAGAGACTAAAGAAAATCGATGAGCACTACGGATTCTACGAACAAAAAAATTTGGAGTGTTCAAAAAATGACTCTTCTCCGTTTAATTAGTTTATGTAAATTTTTGTTTAAAGTATATCGGTTATTATCTGTAATAAAATATTTCTTGTAAAATCATCTTCAGCCCCAAAATCGACGAGAAAAAACGGAAATGTTTCTAGCTGCCATCGGAAATGTCGGCCCAGTTCAATGAAACTCTGTCACCTTTTAAGCTATCCATTTCTGACCGCAAGAGCTACAAGGCGACAGTTCAAATGGCGGTCTGTATGTAAATTCATATTAATGCTCACCAACCGAACACCGACATTTAATGGGCTCAGATTTAATCGTTCACTGAGAGGTGGGTCCACTCAATCGTAAAGACCGCCAATAGAAGCGGCGGCGTAGGTCACAGACGGCCATTTGGAATGGCGGGCAATTTTTTTTGGGCAAGAAACCAGGATGTTCAGACTGTCTGGCTCTTGTTCTTCCATTTGACAGTTCTTTCAACCTTATTCTTTCTGCAACTAAAGCTGTGGGAGACACGGAAAAGAAGGATTTACATCCATTAGACCAAATTCCTTTGTGCCAAATAAGTAAACTTCCAAGTAAGTTTTTTGTACCAACTATGTAGTATGTTTGCTTCCATATTGGTAGAATGTTAAAATAATTTGTGTTTTTACATACTTATATGCATAAAATACGGTTTTTTTTTGTTTGTTAATAATAAGATCAATATGTCCACGACGATACATTTTATTTGAATGATATATTCAATCGAATTTATTTATTTATTTATTTATTTATTTATTTTTGTTACAACCCTTTATTAAACACAATTAGTAATGTCATGTTCCTTTGTATTCTTTTCGTAGGGTTTATCTAAAATGATAATCAACATATACACGGGAGGCTCTGTCATACATGGTCCAATAGGGGTCCATTACTCTCGAAGCCCGTCCTTCAACTTCTTAGGCGATGCTACTCTCACATTTGAGGAACTAAAACGTCAGATCTATAATAACATGCACTTGTCAGAAAGGCAAAATGAACTTGCCATTCGGGTACGGATGAATATGGCTCCAAGTGGTTTGTTTTGTTTTTCGGAGGTTCAAGTACAAAACGAGGATACTTGGCGCATGATTATCCAAAATTTGGTATGTACCGGTAATTGGTCAATGATTGAGTTATTTGTTGATGTTGTTCCTTTCTTTAGTAATAATGTTCATATACCCGAACCTAGCAACAAAAACAATCCAAAAAACCAAAAAAATAGTACAAGACCCACAAGAAGTTTCAGTCCACCCCCTTATGAAGAACGAGGTTTAGAAGAATTGACCTAGTTTGTTGAAATTAACACTAGTCCATGCAATGTTCATCACAATGTGTTCAATCTAGTTTTCTCTAACAACACACCCTTTGAACATACATCTGGTAATCAAAACTTTGAGGTCGAGGAGGACGCAAACATTGATATAAATTTAAGCCCACATTCTTCTATACAAGGCGATGAGATTAATGATGATTTGGAGGTTGATGATGGTTTCGAGGCTGATGATGATTTCGATGTTGATGATGGTTTCGGACTTAATGATGGTTTGGGTCGAAACAATCCTCCGGTAGATGTAATGGATACGTCACTCCCGCAGACATGGAGGTTATGTGGCCCGAACGTGACTCATCCCACACCTTCATTTAATGATGTTTCAGCTATGCTAGATTTTGTTGGAGATGGTGATTACAATCCATCTACATCTTACTCAACAAACGAGGATTTGGAAGAAGATGAGTTATACCGGTCAAAGGCACATCTAAAATGGTTTGTGCATCACTACCATATTAAGAAGAATCGAACCTTCAAAGTAAAAAAATCATGCCTAGAAATATATCGAGTTATTTGCACCGAAAAAAATTGCAATTGGAAGTTGTATGCAACAAAGCGGGCCGAAAATGATTCATTTGTTGTTAAGAAAAATCAATGCACGCATACATGTGTTTTGGAAAGAGATAGGCGTTACCACCCACACTTGACATGTTCTTTTGTTGCCACACTTAACAGCTTGTGGTTACGATGCGGATGGCCATCTAGTGCCGCTTGCATTTGCAAATGTGCCTGAGGAGAATAATGACACGTGGGAGATGTTCATGAAGTTCTTGCGGAAAGAAGTGGTAGGCGACCGAAAGTTATGTGTCATTTCCGATAGACATGCATCCATAGCTAGAGTTTTCAAAGAACCGGATCTCGGATGGAGTGTTCAAGGTAATCAGGCTGCACATCGTTTTTGTTCTCGCCATATTGTTGCCAACTTTCAAAAAAAATATGGTATGAGATATGTACCTCACATACGGAAAGTATTTAGGGAGAATCAACCATACAAGTTTGCTAAATCGCTTGAATTGTTGGACAATAGTAAGCATACATGTTGTCAGTGGCTATTGTCTGTTGGCACTGATGATCCGGCCAATCCAAATTACGAAGTGTGGTCGAAGGCTTATGATGGGGGCGCTCGATGGGGTATCATGACCACAAATGGACCGGAGTCATTAAACAATGTCTTTAGAGAAGCACGTATGTTGCCGATTGCCGCTCTTGTTGAGGTTATATTTTACAAATCGGTCAAGTTCTTCTCTGAGCACCGGAAAGTGGCAGAAAGAGCAATGCATGCAAATATGCTAAATGCTCCAGGTGTTGCCGCGTTACTAGAGAAAATAAGGGAGAAGAGCCTAGGCCATGATGTCACATCATTTAGAGAACAACAAAAATATGAGGTTGTCACCCCTCGTCGGATTGTTGATGGCAAGAGTAAAGGGGGACGTAAGCATACGGTTCGCCTACAACCAAATAATCCATGTTGTACTTGTTAGAAACCTCAACTTACTTGCCTACCTTGTTCTCACCTCCTTGCTGCATGTGGAGCGTCCGGTGTTAATAGTAACCAATTTGTGCACAGTTACTACAGTGCATATGCTTTGAACCTAACTTGGGCTCCGGAATTTAGTGGATTTGGAAATCCGGACGAGTGGCCACTACACGATGGTCCTTACATGATACCCGACCCAGGGTTGTATTTAGTGAAAAAAGGTCGTCGGAAAATCCTAAGGATACGCAACAAAATGGATGTCGCCCCGAACCGTCATTTATATACTTGCGGAAGGTGTGGCCAAGAGGGACATAGCCGAAAGACATGTCAAGCGGTGCCCAATGCCGGAGGTAATATTTTATAAATTTACACATTAATGTGCGAAATAATGTAACAATGTCATTGTGTGTACATTAATTTTTTCAAAAATTATATCATGTAGGTCATCAAGTTGACTAGGTGGATGTGCGATCGCCATTGGTGCAAAGATGATAGCTTTGTTTTATCTATTTTGTAGGAATGAACTAAGCATTTTCGGAATTAATCTATACTCAGGCCGTTTAAACTTTATAATGATATTGTAATTGGCCTTTTTTCATTTAGTTTTTAATTCCAATCAAACCATGAGAGAGAAATTTTACATCATTACAAAAATTAATTTATGCGCAACAAAATAATTATCCAACCAAGTATTCCAACAAGATATAAAAATCCAATGTAAGGAGTAAATCCATAACAAAATAAATAATCGTATCAAATAATAAACAAGCCATAAAGCTTAATTATAGAATTAACACGTATGCTTGAAAATTATTTGTCAATTGAGTGGGTTGCGGATCATCCATGCGGCCTGCAATAAGAAGTGAACTGTTAATGCGGTTCGGAAAAAATATAATGCGGACCGCATGGACAATCTGTTTATTTGTACACTGATTATACGGTCCGCAACAGGAGACATGCAGACCGCAACCAATCAGGTCTAATCGCAATGTTCAATGCTGACCAAACAATTCACTTGCGGACCGCATCACATATAAACAATTAACCTGCGGACCGAATCAAATTTAAAAGGTAATCGAAAAGGAAAATTGTACAGAACCTTCAAACTCCTCTGCGGCGCGCCGGTCACTCGTCAGTCGAACCCCTAGGCCTCTTGCTTCCAGAGGGGCTCTCCCCGGGAGTCAACCCTGGCATCATGCAATCCTTCATCTCTTGTAACATCCTCCCATGCCTCTCTTGTTGGCTTTGCATCTCATCCACTTTGATCTCCAATCGTTGTAGCCTCAAAGTGTTCTCCTCATTCTGCGAGTAGATCTTCTGGAGGAGGTTCATGATCTCACTGGAGTTGTAGGCATGTTGCGGTGGATTATCTTGTGGGTCATGTTGCGATGGATTATCTTGTAGGGGTTGAAATGCTGGTTGTTCTTCATCTTTTAGGAGGTAAGTAGACGCATCTCCTGGTACTATCCTTTGCGGGATTGGCATTTCAAATTATCTTTTGTCGTACGGCATCCACCTATACACTTTTGGCCGCCCTGACCATGTAATGTAGTTATAGGAGCGATATTGCACATCATCTAGGCATGCTGGCCCCTTTGACTTGTTCAGACCCCTTGCCTCCACATCAATTTTCATAAACTTTGCCAATGCAGTGATCATCCCACCCAAAGTCACCTGTCCTCCTTTCTTGTTGGGATTTCCTTGCTCTTTCCAATGTATAATCATCATAGCGCCGATGTTCCATTAGGGTGGATTTGGCTCTACAATGTCACTTAACAAGCACATTTCATGGCTATTAACATGCTTCGCCGACTCTCCTCTTGCAAATAAAGTTTGTGCAAGTGCACGGTGAATGAGACGGAGAGTCGGATGCTCAATCATCCTAGTATGCACACCCGTGGGGCCAAGTGTGGACTCCCGGGTTATTTTCTTGTAGAACTTTGCATCGTAATCCTTATTACGGACTTCATAATCATTTTTGAACTCAAACCATTCATTAATCTGTTGTAAAGTTACCTTTCTGTCCTCATTGAACATCCTGAACTTTATATAAAGCTCTTCTGTTGGGGTCTCATACACATCAACGGTTGAGAGGAACTCGATTGTCAACCGATCATAGGTTTCGTGCTTTAAAGACCAAAATGAGGCCGGGATTCCAACCCGTTCAGTGTGCTCCTTAAATGCATCGGCCTCACCCAATCTTTCTAGAGTCTCCATGTCAACCCATCTGGTGGACTCCAGCTTCTTCGTGCATAGCATCTCAAATCGCTTTCTGTAGTCATCTTCTTTCAATTTGATTGTGGAGAAATTATTCAAATCCACTCGTCGTGGCTGGCTGCTGTGCCCTTGAGCTACCTTCCTTACTGCATTTCTCTTTGGTGCCATTCCTTCAAATTTAAAAAATTTAATTTGAACTTACATTAATTTCCTTACTCTGGCACAAGTTGGTACAGCTACACGTTACAAACTTAGAAATACAACAGCAATACACTGCTACTGTCACACCCCAAACCAAGCCGCAATCTGGGGATGACAGCCCCGCCACGTATGTACACTCTACTGTACACACGTAAGGCTATAAAACAGTGTCACATATACAAATAATCACAAATAGGATATCACATAATAAAGGCATTGTTTGTTCATACAACAAAAGGACTAGTAAAATATACATATATCAAAATCTCCAGTCATCATACAAACAAAACATAAAATAATAATACACAGCGGATAATGACTATTCCAACTCGGCTTGGTCTTCTGTTAAAACTTCACCTGCTAAGTCTACCAAACCTGAACCTGCACCACAAGCATTTATGTGGGCTGAGTACATGAATACTCAGTGAGGTACAAAGCCAAAAGGTCCTGATCAACTCTAGCTAGAACTAAATCATACTTTTAAATTTGTCACTTTTAAGATCCTCAAATGCAATATCTATGTGTGATTTTATGTGTTTCTGCAATCAACTGCATCTACATGGCATGGAAAAGTAAATAGAAAAATATCTGGAGATAGTAATAATACAATATAGTACGAGATGTATAGAAATCCCATCACTCAACAAAAGAATTTATAATTTAACAAATGTTAGTCATGGTTGGAACTTCCAGAGCAATTGCCGAAATGAAGCTGGAAAATTCCTAAATCGAATTATCCTCGCAATAACCCAATAATGACATGAACCGTGCCTAAGATAAATCAACCCTGAGAGTAGCTCGACAAAAAGAATCTCCTAAGCCCACATCCCCGCTAAAGGATGTGAGACAGAAAATACGGTACCGGTAACTGCAGAGAGGAGATCGAGAGGCAGTCTAGCAAAGGATGGCACATATCCCGTATCTCAAGTCACACAATCGAAAATATAATAGCAACTGAAAATAAAATAAAATAACCATGTGACCGCAGAGCCGCCTGAAGGTCGACCTGCAGAGTGGTCATAAAACATGCCACTCGGTCTCACTATACTGAACCATACCACATGAACACTTTTAAGTACTATATTATATCTTTATGCAGCCAAACATCTACATGTAGTAATTAAACTAATCTTTAATTAATGCCATGCATTTAAGAATTATTGCAGTATTTATGATATGCACACATTTAATTATTGATCTAATTCTAAACTAAAGAATAAACAAAACCTAAGGCATCTACAAGTCATAAAAAGACAACCACACCTGGAAAAGTCAAAGACGGAGCGACTACTCCTCAGGATGGTCAAAGAAGTCCTGACTAGCTCCTGCAGTCTCGTGCTCAGGGTAGAAGTCGTCTACCTGTCCGGAGAAGTCCTGCGGAGCACCTGACGAACGAAACTCACACGTTAAAATCTATTCTAACGATCTATCCAGTTCTGGTTATTGGTGTACTGAACCATACTTAGAAACTAGACATTTACAAAGAAATTTAGATTTTGACTCAGGATTTCTGAAAAGGGATTCTGTTTTAAAATATATTAATTTAAGTAATAACTTTCTAGAAATAATTTGACAAAGTTCTATTTTAAACTGGTTGTGCAGAAATGTTAATCTAAGAGATGTTTTTAGAAATATTTTGCTATAGTTTGTTTTGTAAAACTATTGTGTAGAAATGTTTGATAATATTATAAACATATTTGGAATTTAATTTGTTAAGATTTGATTTGTAAAATATGTGTGTAAATAGATGTATGTGACGGATCTTACCAGTCCTTAACTACAACGATTTTAATCGTGCACATTAGTTTGGTTTTGAAATCATTTAATAAGTTTATTAACTTTTCTAACCGTGTTTTAATTAAGTATGAAATTATTCTAATCTAAATTCCTAACTAAATCAACTATATTAGTAAAGTTTAAAGTAAGGAAAATAAACTCAGTTTAATTGATTTGGTTTTGGGATCATATATTGTCCAAATATATCATAGTATCTATAAAAATTATTTTGCGAACAATTTAATCATCTCCCATTTAAAAGCCAACAAATTTATTTTCGAATCCGACTTAATTATTTCTCGGCCAAAATCCTTCACTTTAACAATCAAACTATTTATTCAAGCAATCAAACAGTTCTAGTTTTATTCTCAAGTCCTAGTTTTATTTCTCAAATCAAACTTGTATAATTCGGTTTAAAACTTCATCAGCCAACAACACAAAATGGGCCACGCACAAATAAATACAGCAAAGCCCACAAGAAATTCACTCGGATCAAAACAGAGAAGCAAGCCCAGAAGGAAACAGGCCTGTCGGGCCCAGAGGGCACAAGTCCACACGGAAACAGGGATCCAAGCGGATCCGGATACACATGGCTTCCGGGGATCAAATCCGAAACCCAACACCAGAAATGGAATTCGACCCAAATACACAGAGACTTTACACTAAGGACCCCGAATTTATTTTATTTACTTAAAAATTACCTAACAAACCCTAATAACAGTATAATTCATAAACAGATTCTAATATAGTTTATAATAATTTACAGACAAGTCCCTAACAACAAAATACATTTACAGAATGGTCCCTGGATGTAACAGAAAGCGTACCAGACTGGTACAAGGCCTGAACCAGCCCTGTACCGTGTACCAGAGGCATCAAACAACACTGCACAAGCCTCAGAAAGGCTTCACTGAACATTTAACAACAACATCAAAACAGAATTTTAAGTGTTCTAATTTACTAAACAGACCAAAAACAAGTCACTTAGGACGACAAACGCTTAACAGAGCAAGTATTAGCCTCTACTTCAAATCTAATAGGTACCTAAGCCAACAACATCAAGCATACACACAACTTTGAGGCATTCCACACATAACAGATCAAAGACAAGCATCAACACTCTCAACAGATTGAATTGAGCCATCACAACACACAAACAGATCACAAGCTCAGATACACATTTCAGATTAAGGCATCAAACGACATCATAGATCAATTCCAAGCATCAACGTGCCTCAATTAATACATAGAATCAAGCAACAGAATCAAAGGAACAAGGAAGGAGAAGTTACCAACAGAGAAAGGAAAAAGGGAAGCAAACAGGGAAGAGGAAATCGAGCTCAGCCAGCACACCACTGCACCGTCAGGGTCAACACCACCACCGTCTCCACTCCAGTCGCCTAGTCTCCACCTCCCTTTCTCCCACTCTCTTCTTTTCTCTATTTCTGTTCTTATCTGTACTGTATTAGGTCTGAGTAGAGAGAGAGAGGAGGGGTGACTTAAATGGGATGGAAATGGAGAGGAGGGGTCGAGCTGCTGAGGTGGCAGAGGGAGAGAGGGCAAGAGGGACGGTGTTAGGGTTTGGGTCAAACGACAGGGGTGCCAGGTGTCGTGATCTCATTAGGTTTGGGCAAGCTGTAAGCGAAAATCCAGGGTTTTAAGGGTCTACTGTGGGGTTCGAGTGATTTGAGGAGAGGAGTGGGGATGGGGTCGAGAGCTGATAGGAGGGATGGAGAGAGAGAGAGCAAGTGGGTTGGGGAGAGAGCCAGGGAAATGGGGTAGAGGGTTCATGTCAGAGGCGAGAGAGAGAGAGCAGCGGATTGGTCGAGAGGTTTCTCCGATTGGTGAAACGCGAGAGAAGAAGCGAAAAAGAGGGAAACGGGTGAAGGAGGTGACCCGTTGTGGTGAAAAGCGGAGAGGCAGGAGATAAAGGAGAGACAGTGGTTTGATCGAACGGCTGAGATAAATCAGGATTTTCTAAACTCAATCCAAAGGCCCAGATCAAAGGAATTTTTAGAAGAGGATTTAATCAAGCAGTGAAAACCAGATTCTAACACAAGTTCAACTTATAATAATTTTATTAAAATAGTTATTTGAATTTTTATAATATAGACTAGACCTTTGATTAAATAGTTTTCTGAAAATTTTATACATGGCCGAATTTAATTATCGTGTCAGATTCGAAATGGAGTCGACTTCTAAATTAATGGGAGTTGATAATCCGTTATTTTATCTGAGTGTGATTTATTTATTATTAACTTATATTTATTTGTTTGCTTGAAGATCTTTGCTTAATTAATTTAACTTACAATTAATATTTTCTGGGTTTTTACAGCTACAAAGGCTGGTACCTGATGCTTTGATTTTATATACAATTATGTATCAGTCGCATGATACTTTAAAAAACAAAATAAATGTCTAAGAGTCCAATTTCTTCGTATGGTCAATTTAAAGATTTCAAAATTTTTGCCGACTACATTTCCTTGTTCTAGTTCGACAAAGGTGACTATGTTTAAGTGAGCATTACCTAAAACTCCAACAAATGATCGATAAAAAATTGGGTACTCAATTCAAAGTAGAGGCACAAAAGGAAAACCTGATTTTGCGATGGAGGGGAGGAGAAGCGGCAAGCGCCAAAATCGAAGTGGGAAATTAATTCGGGGAGACGCGGAGAGGTAAAGTGCACTAAGAATCGGAAAAAATAGGGCACGGAGAAGTGATACCGGTGGATTTCTAGTTAGGGTTTCGGTTCGCAAAGAAAGACTCCGAGTGATTGATTCGCCTGAAGAAGACGGAACGACGGGAGGAGAGAGAAATTGTAATTGATAGGGTCCCATTTAGTTAATTTGAAATCATGTCTGCTAAATTGCGGTGCGGAAAATTCCATTGTGGTCCGTAAATATGTTATTTTCAAATCTGGAATGGATTTTCATTTTCTTCCGGCCATTAGTGATTTGATTTGGCTAATTTGATTACAATTTGTAAAGGTTTATAAATATTGCACATTACAGTGCCTCAACTACATTCGTATATCTCCAAAAATGAAATGTTCAAATGCATTCAAACAGTACCGTAACATCAAACACACAAGTATCGTTACAACAAGTACCATTAATTACATTAGAGAATTGTAATCCGTTTCATAAAAATCAAGTTTGTAACTACCCATCATCATTCATCATTGGCCCCTGGCACGGGCACGTCCACGACCAGGCCCTCGGGCCCGCCCTCGGCCACGCTGGAATAGAGAAGGAGAGTACGGATCCGGTTGGGTCACAGGTCTTTCACGGAGATTATGATGTGCATCGGTGATTACTGGCACCGTAGTATTAACATCCTGAAACGGATTTGGGAACAAGAAAGCATCATCCTCAAACGTCCAACCATCATTTTCAATGGTCCAATCCTCAAAATTATTGGCGGAAGTCCCAGCGTCCGGAGCACCATCATCATCCGCAGCACCATCATCATTTCTTTCACACTGAACTACATCCGCATCATCTTGCGGTGCCCCAACATCATTGGTCTCAGCTCCAATGGGTTGTAAGTCCTCCTGCGGTGCGACATCCTGTGACACCCCGTGACCTCGGCCACCGAGTGTCCACAGCTGCCGCGAGCCTCGCTCACCTCGAGCACTCGCAAGGCTTACAAATAACACACACACAATTCAAGAGGTACAATGAAGTATCACAATTCTAACATGACAACATTTAGTATATCAATTCAAGCAAACAAGTTAGGCTTGTTCTCACTAACTTTAGGTCAGATTACAAATTCAAAAATAAACATGTCTTGTTCCTCGAGGCAATCATAATAAAGTAAGCTGTTCTTGTTAACACTTAAACAAATACATGAACCCAAAAGTCACAAGTCAGCTATACAATATGTTAGAAGTCCCACACTTCATGCACCTACTTAGAATATTATATTGGCCTACTCTGTAGCTCGATCCCCGCTCGGCATAGAACCTGGAACCCACAAAGTGAAAAAGTGAGATAATTATAAAATTATCTCAGTGCGGTATTCAGTTCCAGTCACACAAACCCGAAGGTACATGTTTAGGAACTAATTACCGACCAAGACGGAAACATAATACAATAGAATCAAATATACAATTCAAGTAAATTACATCTCATCATACAAATATGAATGCAATATGTGAGTCGAATCCTCAAGTTAATTAATCAAATTTCAATCATTATCAAATATTCGACTCATTTGGCCAACTATCTAAATGCAAGTCTGGTTGACATACAAATCAAGTCAATCAAGAGTTCGTTGAACTCATAATCATGTTGAGAGTATTATGGTTGTTTTTTAGAGTTCTTCCGTTACTCACAAACGAATGTATACGTATACCATTGGGTTTTTCGGATACCCACAAACCAACTCCCGAAGGACATTGAGTTTTATTTACTTGGAAATCTCACAAACCAAGCGTATGTTTCAACCACTCTCTAATTCAGATCCAATTCCACAATAAGGATATTCAGAGTACCGCGAGTCTGCTCATTCGAGCATTGTCAACGATTATTCATTCATTTGTAACAATCATTCACAATATGGTAACCATTCATCATGCATAACAATACCATAATTATAGTCATTTGATACAAGTGCAAACATGCATGCAAGAGAATAAGCAATTCAAAGATGCAATGCATGTAATTAACTTCCTAACTCAGATATACATCAGGGTTTGTGTGCATCCGCACCTGAAATCAAAAGTAGACACAAGCAAGAGCAGCAAGCAATCCTAATTAACACCAGCTGTATCGGCCTCCCTAAGCTCCGATACCTCTTTACCCGAGTCTACACAAACAAGACTATTCTAAGTACTTATTCAAACATATCACACAAGCAATAAATAAATACAACTCCAATTATGACTCATTATGTGGTCTGGTTAGGATTTACCACAACTTAGACATGAACAATAATAACACGAGTTAGTTCAAGGCCTAAACCATATTTTTCTGATCTAAATTATATCAAAAGAATTATATGATGTTGTAGAGCTCTTCAAGAGCTTTTCAACGGTCTTTGAATCACTCAAAACGGACTCCGGATGACAAAGTTATGGCCAAGTAACTAAACCTAGTACACAGGACCCGAAAAAAACAGAATAAATTCTCAAAAAACACAAAAATTCCTGTGACTTGAGTTTAAACGCTAGAAGTTGCGTTTTTTGAGTTTGCTCACTAGTTTTTGAGTACTAAACTGAACTGGTTGAGCCAAGAAAACTCAAGTCATGAGTTTAGACGCAAGTTGCAGGAATTTTATGTTATTTGCATATTTTCTTAACACTAATACACATAATTAATGGATTAATTCCAGCACACTCTAATTATTCACTTATACCCTTGAAACTAACAGAAATTCATTTGCACAAACCATAGAACAGTCAATTAAGAGATTTAAGACTGAAATTCGTTTTTCAAATTGGTCCTAAAGCTAAAATATTCAGAACTTCATCAAATCAACCCAAACTTGAAATGTAGCTACCATAATACATTACTAACTTAAATCAACTAGAAATTTAAGTTTTCCACTTGATTTCAAACCAGATTTTCCAGAAATTGCTCAAAAGTTTAGAAATTCATTTTAGAACAAATTCTTTTCTGCATGCAACCAAAATCTTCTTAAAATTGAGTAAAATACTAACTGTAACTACTAGTGAATTGCATACAACTAAAACCAACAGATTTTGCCTTTAGAAACTCATTTAAAGCTTAAACTTCCAGATTTTGTTCAACAACCGAAATGAATATATGCAAGCCAAAAACTTACCAAAGCAAAGCTCAAAATCGAAAATAGACACGTTACATCCTCTCTTCAATTCCGAATTTTGCAGAATTTTTCGAGATTTTTAGTTATTTCTTTTAAGTGGAAACAGTGAAGCTTTAGTTGAGAGTGAAAGAAGAGAGAAAGAGAAGAAATGTGGCTGTGGGAGAGAAAGATAAGAGTAATATTCTGCTGAAAATTAAATTAAGAGAAAGAGAGTTATTAAGTGGGTGGAGGTTTGGTATAAGTCTCCTAACTTGTCCCCAAGAGCACACAACTTGTCAATTTTCAGATTAATGCAGAAATAAATACTTCTAGTGCTATAAAAACCCATTGAAAATAAACTTGAACTTTTTTTTAAAAATTTTCATCTACTATAATGAAAATACTTAAATGCAACCAATAGAATTAAACACGAAATTAGGAAAAAATCTCAAAATTTTGAAACAGCAGAAAATAAACACGACTAATACCTATGTATTCCAAAAACAAAAATCCTAGGTATTACACATCCACATTTGTTTTAGGCTGTTCCGTACCATGCCCGGAAGTCCCACCACGGTCCCAAATGCCATCATGAGAGAATTGTTCAGTTTGGGATGGAAAAACAAAACTTTCGGGCAAATTATCAGCGTAGTTCACACCCAATGTATCTTCAACCCATTTGAAGTCTGCCGGGTTCACCTGTGTGCGTTCATCACCTGGGATGATCATGTCCGCATCTTGCACGTCATGGTTCGCTCTAAATTGTTGGAAAATATCACCCCGGTTCACATCTTCTAGATTGCCTTGGCATGCAAGAAGTACTCGCCGAGCAAATGCGCGTGCACGTCCCGTGAACTCCCGCATAGCAGCTACCGCATCATGTGCAACGGTCACATTGCGAATTACCTAAAATTTCCAATAATGTCATTCAGTGTAAATTATTATTTTTTAAATTAAAAGAAAGTACTGCCACTCACATTTCGTTGCACTCTATCGCCTCGCAGGATGTGCAAATGTTGTATAGGGTCGTTCATGGGTGCAATTGCCTGGGGTGCGTTGATTTGTTCGGCCGTTGATGGTTGCCAATATACGGAATGCATTCCATATCTATTGAACCATGCCATATATGTACTCCAATCAGCTATCGAGAACGGCTCGTTGTTGGCCACGATGTGTTGTCTTCTTTCATTCCAAATAGTCAACCACTCAGCATGAGTTAGAAACCAATTTACACTTGTCAATGGATTATTATCGAACTCATGTAAATTATCAGGACAAGTCAGCAATGGAGGTGGAATTGGTTGATGTTTCTTCATTTGCCGCATAACCCGTTGAATCGGGTGGGCCTCCACCATGAAGAACCAAATTAATGGGCCGTCGTAATACCACATATCTAATTCATCTGCATCCCGGCACAAATCTGGTAACAGCTCCAGCTGCAAATCCAAAGTGTATGGATCCCAATTGATTTCATCATCTCGCAACTGCTCAAAATCGTAAAGATAGCCGCTCACACTTCCATGCACCACATCGCCATATTTGTGTAATTCAATCCATTTTGCTGCAAAAGGTAGGATCGTACCTTCGTCTATCATGGTCGGCTTCGGTCGACCAATAGGGAATCGAGTCCATGACCAAATTTGTAAGAAAAGGGCCGGGATGGCTAGGCTCTTGGTGTCCTCCAATGAACCCCGGCACAAACCACGGTACAAGTATGCCAACAGACCCGAACCCCAACTAAATTTCGGGGGGTTTTTCACATCTTGAATGAAAGGAAGAAAATGAGCATACAAGTAGCCCGACTTGTTAGGAAACATTATCGACCCAAAAAGATCGAGCATGAAAGAAATTGCATACTTCTTTACTACCTCTGGTGGGGAATTTGGTGGCAAAGTTGCTTCTACTTTATTGTTGTGCTCTTGACCCTCCGGTACAAAAGCCTTCCGAAGAAATTCCACCTTCAAATGGTAACAACCTCTTGGTTTGTGGAAGGTGTCCCAATCATCTCTCCCCAAAATTCTCTCAAAGTCATCCGCAAAGTTTGCATCAATATCACCCATTAGAGGTTCACCGTCATTGGGCAGGCACAACAAACAACAAACATCTTGAAGCGTCGGTGCGATTTCACTAGTAGGTAAGTGGAATGTGTGGGTCTCCTGTCTCCATCTCTCTACAAGAGCCGTGATCAATGCCCAGTCAATATTCATTCTGCCTAGTATAGCAATGTTGTTAAGTCCAAATCTGGATAGTATGGCTTCAATTTGGGCAGAGTACACAAATGACATCTTACGGCTTCTCGTTCTAAGCTTATACTACGGCTGCAAGATTAACAAATTCAAAATGTTTTCACACTTATTATAATAATTACATAATAATGAAAATATTTGGACTTCAAGAAATTTACTTATAAAATAATTTTAAATCAAACCTTAGTATACGCTCGTTTGGAAGCGTGCTTGTCATTCTTCATCAATAATGGAGGTGGCAAATTGTTAAATCCACCTTCATTATGTTCAGTGGTTACCGATGGCTGGCCCCTGCCATAATGTCCCTACATTATCCGTTTCAAATAAAATAAAAGTTTCAATTTCCAGAAATGTTGCGGACCGCAAATCTAAAGTTCAATTTTCTGTGCGGTCCGCAACTTTTTTCGTAAAATATCAAAGATATTGATCCCTGGTTAAGTGCGGTCCGCAACCATTTTTTGGTAAAAAACGCATAGATTGGTACCTGGTAAGTTGCGGTCCGTAACTATTAAACAAATAATTATTCAACCCTGAATAATTGCGACCCGCAAATAATTTTCTACAAACCGCAGAATAGTTAACGGAAAATGTAATTACCAATTAAGCCATAAATAACAATAATACAGTAATTAAGCAATATAACGGCAATATGGTGACCAAATAGTCAAGTAATTAATAACAAAACATACTAATTGAAGGTGGCTGTCGGAGGATTAACTGTCGGAGGATTAGCTGTCGAAAGAGAGAGGACAACAGGGGAGTGTGGTCGGAGTAGAACCAACGGTGGACAAATACTACTGACAGAGGTAGGGGGAGTCCGATTTCTTCTTCGAAGGCGGTCCTTACGCTCACACGTCGTCGATTTTTTTTTCCGCCAAAGTCGAGTGAAGGAGACGTGTCTGGGTCCAGTTCCACAACAGGACCGACAATTGAAGTGTCGGTCCACCTTTATGGCCGACATTCTGATTGGCGGCCTGTTGGGTCAGAGCCAATCAAATTTTTCTACGTTATAAAATCTCCATGGATAGCAAATTTTATATTTTTGAATAATTTTTTTGGAATTTTTAATATGTTCGATCTAAAAAGTTATGAACCCTCAAACTTCAAAAATTCGAACAAAATAGTTACAAAATTTTGAAAAAATATAAAATTTGATTTTCAATGATATTTTAATATAAATATCTTATTGAGCGGTTTTGATTGGCCGTTTCAAATTTTAATGGTCCACATTTTGATCGTGTTTGACATCATACATGTTTGATTGTACCATTACCCAAAGATTTGTTCCTAATGTTGTCGTCCATGTACTAACCTCTCTTCTGTACTTTTTTTAGTACTAACGTCTAACGCCGATTTTATTAAGGGAAGGCGTTTCAAATTTAAATTAATACCTAAATTTTTAAAAGCCACAAACTATTAAAAACAACTACCTACATAAAACAACAACTATATACTACAAGGACCTATTCATAATTAACAAAAAAGGAAAACTAATAGAAGAAAAATAAATCCATTAGACAGATAATTAGACAAAATTAAATTAACTACATTGCGAACCGCATTAACAGTACTTGCGATCTGCAACTCCATTCTGTTCAACCCACAAATTTAACAAACTGTTCAACAACAAAAAAAAATCTGTTCCACACAAAAAAAAAATTTTGTTCCACACAAATTTAACAAACTGTTCAAGGGGTGGGGCATAATATTACAAAACATGAAAAAAAAATAACTAAAACATCCATCCATCAAATGCATGCCCAAATAATTTGTCCCAAGCCTAGTTCTCTGCAAAAAAATAAAGGGAGATATAATTATACTCATTATAAATACAAATGATCATCTAGATTACTTCAACCTCATAAGTATAAATGATTACCATCTTATGTATATATAATCAGATATTTGCAAGCTTATCTACCATATTTATGACCAAGCTATCCGTTACCATGAGATTAGCATTAAAATTTATGAAAGTACCTCTAGCACGATGATTAGCAAGGCGTTGGCTCCTTCTAGGAGACACTGTTGCATCATCACGTCCCAGATCAAATTGAGGCCTGTCCCAAGAAAGACCTCTTCTGGGAATCCAAGGAACGAAAGGCTCATTACCATTCTTCCAAGGGGCATGCTCAAAATGAGACTTCTGCAACTCGGTTAGGGTCAGCAATGGCATCCGTTTAATCTCCTCAAGATCTGGATCCTCTTCCACAACAAATCGGATCAAACAGCGCTCAGGCACTCCTGAAGTCCATGGTCGGACTTGATACACAGCTTGTTCAGGTATATCGGTTCTGCTGTCGACCAAAACTCGGACTCGAAGGAACCTGTGCATAGAAGAGGCCAGAAAAAATTAATTTTTATACACATAATTATATATTTAGCATAATTTGTAATTTATGGGGTCAATAATAGAATTATTTTTTATTTTTATTGGGTCAACTATGATATTTATAAAGGAAAATATCAATGTAATACAAAAAAAAAATGTTGTAAATGTGCATAATGTATGTGGCTTCGACTGTGAACCTGTGATCTTGCTCAAAGAATTAACCGAAGCCGGTTACTCTTCCTATATCCTTGAAAATTTCAAGAGCACCGTCTCTTGAATGCCAGCAGTATGGAACGCCGACCGCACGGACCCAGAATTCACCACCAAGTCGGGCTCGTTCGTCGAGACGATCAATCATCTCAACTGCCTGAACTTGCTGCCCATTGATGGTAATCCGACCACCATATTCAGGACCCATCACTGTTTGCTTCCACAAACAATTGTGAACCACTTGCCACCAATTTCTACCGAAGTAGTTCACTTCAAACACTTGGCCTTTCGATGTAATGGCTTTGACTGCACAAAGTACTTCATCGTAGGGTGCATCAATCTGAAAAAACAAAGACCACCTCAACTGTTGTGCTTTGTAACCTGTTGTGAAATCACGGGTGAGAGTGCGATACTCCATGCTACACAAAAAAAATATATAATAGTAATGTCATATAATATTAATCCTAAAATTTATCTAAACCTAACAATTATAATGATTTCTATTCATAAATTACAACAGTACTCAAAATGAAATAACTAAACAAACACTACTGGTAAATTTTTTTACAACACACTCAAGCCAAATCTATTTTAAAAAACTAAAAAAATAATCCAAAATATCACTTGCACAACAGTAATGCTATTTTTTTTTTACATTAATCAAAAGATCATTACCAGAACCTAACTTTAATGATACAAGAAAATTTGAATCAAAACCAAAATGTCCAAAAAAATAGCAAATCTAATTTTACTGAAATACTTATATTCAAAATAGCAAATATAATTTTAACCCTAAAGGTGTGCATGACTATTTCGTCAGGTTCGTAACATATATTGCGGTCCGCAAGAAAACCCTAACATGCAAGTCAATATGTTGCATAAAGTAAACCAATTTTTTACAAACATTCACCAAAAATCTACTTTCCACAAATGTACTTTCCATAAACGAAGTACCAAGCACAAAATAAAGAAACAAAATGACCAAACAAATACAATTAACAAAAACCCTAACATTCAAAAATAACTTAAAGTTTCATTAAAACCTATTTTTTCAGAATAATAACTTCAATCAAAAAGAAGTTCAAAAACAGGACTTTCACTAAATAAACAAATTTTAGGTAGATCTTCCAAAATTACCTCCTGTCAAGACGTTCCAGAAAAGGGTGGTTCTGACGTTCCAGAAATGGGTGCTTCTGTTCTTTCGAAGGCCGCCGCTTCAGATGGCGGTTCACTACTTGCGCACGTACTCGAGAGGTGGGCCCGGCTTAGGTCACAGTGAGAGCGACGAACACGAGAGGTGGGATCGGAGGTAGTGAGGAAAGTTTTGTTTCTTTCTTTTTTTTAGATTGGGTTCGAGTGTGGGGCTTGGGAGACAAAGGGTCGCTTACATAACGAAAAGGCGTTAAGTTTGGTCTAAGCCGACAGGCCGCCACTTGAAGCGTCGGCCCGGCCCAGTAGATTACTGAATCCAGCTGGCGTCCTGCATGGCAAGTCCAGGTGGCAGAAGCAGGCCGCCATCTGAAGTGGCTGCCTGGTTTAGGACACTTCTGTAAAATTTAGGTGCCGCTAGGACTGACGTGGATTTCCGATTTATTTTTAGGATTTTCGAGAAAAAATTCCATAAATAAAAGGATATCTCCTGTGGAGAAGCGATCGGACGGATATCGTTGCGCCTCGTCAGCATGCCTTTTCATCCTTATAGGCTGATATGATTGTACGCTTTTTGCCGATGCGGATCCGGGAATTTTTTTTTCTTTTTTTTTTTTAAAGAATGTCCCCCATTTCTTCGTTCGAAAAGAGAGAATGTGCAATTGTGCATAGATAAAATCGGGGAGACTCTGATTAAAGTGGCGTTCAAATCAATTCTCTGGCAATATCAGAATCTAAATAATCGAATTAAATATATGAATAAAATTTGTAAAATTTTTAAGCATAAAACTTATATTGACGTCAAAAACTGAAGAACA
The DNA here is from genome assembly GCA_027562975.1 of Rhynchospora breviuscula. Lineage (NCBI taxonomy): Eukaryota > Viridiplantae > Streptophyta > Magnoliopsida > Poales > Cyperaceae > Rhynchospora > Rhynchospora breviuscula. The sequence continues at coordinate 30,022,945 of CM050400.1, read as the reverse complement.
GCTGAATGTTTAAAACATGTCATTATTGAAAGTTGGTTGAGCTTTGAAAATCAGGCCAATTTGTTTTGGTTTTTGAACGCACGACACAAAAGTACCGTTCTCAGAGCATCCACAATACAAAACCCATCAAGAGTTATTAGAAACTCATAATACGATTTTTCATTTTTAGTTTTGGGATATTTTCTCAAAACACGCATAAAATTTTACTTAGAACGCTCGCAACTCATTATTGTAAATGTCAATCGTAGTTATATTACTGAATTCTATACATTTGATAAAGTTGATATTTATAAAAAATGATTTATTCACAAATATAGGCAATGAAAAAATTACACTTAATGATTCATATTTATGACAAAGATTTATCCAAAAAATTCAAATTTCATTAATTAACTTAATATTTCTTCTTTTGAGAGTCAAAATATTTCTCTTCTACTCTCTCAAGCATCTCTAACACCATCATTAGAGAGCTCCTCTAACATCGCTATTTTTATGAATGTTACTCTAATTTGGTCAAATGAATCAATTGTTTCAATTAATATTTGATCCAATTTTTCTGAACAAAAGTTCATAGTTCTCTCAATTTTGCCTCGTAATCAAAAGCAAATACTCAATGGCTAAGTTACTGTAATGGCCGAATGCAATATGGGCTGGCTTAATTGGACCTTGTATTTTACTTTTATGCACCGTACTGTTTAGGTTAATTTAGATTAATTATTTTCATTTAAGTATATTGTTTAATGGGGACAAGTATAAAAGGGAGGCGGAAATGTAATAGGCGGAAGAAAAATTGATTTTATTCGGCATCAGTCATTTATTTTTAATTTGAGAATCTGATCTCAATCAAAATCTCTTTTTCGTTTTTCTTCCATTATTTTTCTCTATTGTTCGTGCATCACACTGTCAATCTAAATTCTCTCTAGAGTAAAACCAATTATTATATACATTAATTTTCTTTTGTTTTTTCTCCAATATCTCATCATAAATATATCGTGAACTAATATTATGAACGTAAGAAAATTAATGCTCTTTGTCGTCATATAATTTATGTGGGTGGTCTTGTCTCCCATCTAATGTGTGGATGACTTATATAAGCAAAGCAGATTCACTAGAATTTGTCCGTCAACAATATCGGCATGAAGCTGTAGCTTCAATATTTTTCTCTGTTTCCGTTTATACGAATTATTAAATGGAAAAAAATGACTATGTTATGAAGTTGCAACAAGTTTGTTGTTGCAAAAAACACGCATGGTGAGCTTAATCAAGTTACCACTTAACTATTACCATTGTGCAATTGTTGAAGATGTTGGCTGGGTTGCTACAACATATTTGAGTATTACTTGCTCTGCCAAGTTGAAATGGTATCGTAGATTCGTAGTAGTACTGTAGTTGGCTGCCTGGTAGACAGCTTTATGTAGCTAAATTTTGCCACCATCAACAAGTAGCCTAATTAATAATTTTGTATTAAAATTTTTTTTAGATAAACAATTTTGTAGCAAAATTGTAGGGGCAAAAAAAGTTTCACGTTTGTACTGCGATGAGCTGGAAAAATCATCGTGCTTATATATACTAGTTCTAATCTCGCGCGTTGCGCGATTTATTCTTATCCGAATATGTTATTAAATGGTTTTCTTAATGAGTGTGGATATGTAAGGCTGAAAACGGAAGCTGTTTCAACCATTATTTCGTCTAAAACGAAACGAAACGGTTAAGGAATATGGTTGCGTTTAAAAAACGAAACACTAAAATGGTTTCGTTCATGTGTAAATCACAAAAATTTCGTCGTTTTCGATCTTTTCGTCCAAAACGAAACGGTTAGCGAAACACCCTAGTTTTGTTACCGTTTCGACGGTTTTACAGCCCTATGGATATGTTATGGAACTTTTTGTAAACGGGCAAGGGATAAATGGTTTCTTAATGTATGTGGATATGTTATGGAACTTTTTGCAAACGGCATGCAATATTAGGGATCATTATTACCATAAAATGAAATGAACAACCTTGTGGTCAAGATTGATAATCATGCATATATGTTGATGGTTGTAAGGGATTGACACCAACATGATATTGTCACTATCATAGTGACTGGTATCGTGTTGTTTAAACACCATCTAACTCTTTTCAACTGTAAATTTCATAATAGTGACTGGTATGAGAAAGCTTTCTATATGTAGGGATCATTATTATCAGTCATTATCATAGTTATATAGGATCTGAAAAAGATGCTCTCTGAGGTATGTAGGGATCATTAATAATGTTTTTTCTTGATTGGAGCTAATAATAATAGAAATAGAAAGCATCTGACGCATGATGAACAATATAGAAATACTACTTGAAATAATTTTACACGTACAATCTTTTCGCATATAAAAAGAAAAACAAATAAAACTACAAAAAAATATCAAAATTCGGACCTGAAATATACCCATTCCATGGTCAGTAGTTTTACGCATTTGTTCTCTTCTTTGTTGCAAAATAAATTGTCCATAAACAGACCCAAAGCAAATTATTAGAAACACATCATGTGTGCAAATAAAGAATTAAAGTAAGCTTGTCTAAAGCCTTCCCATTTTATGTGCAACATACTCGTAACTAATTGCAAGTTAAACCAACGAAATATAATATAAAGGCATATGTGCAATTGTTTTATAATACAGTTTTCAATTTCACGTGTAAAGCCAGTCTTCCTAATTATTCTATTACTTGTTTTAAATTTTGTTGTTTACACGTGTAAATATTGAATCAAATCATAACTAAATAAAAAATGTCCTTGTTGGAATGATATGGTTCTCTTGGGAACATTCTTTATCAATCCATTTGATCTATACTGGTCAAACCAAATCATTTATCATTTATTAAATCAATCAATATTGCACAGCAGTTTCAAAAAAAATTATTGAAAATTCAATTTGCAGTTTCAAGTTAATATTGATTTAGAATCATGAAGCAAAAAAAAACCAACAAATCAACCAACATGTCCGTCAGTAAAAAACTAAAAATTCAATAGAAAGAAAAGAGGAAACAGAGGTTGAGCAGCGAGCCACATCTAGATCTAGACCTACCTCGAGGAGCATACCCTACTTAGACCAGGCGACCACCTGGCGACGTCGTTATTAGGCTTTCTTCTTTGACAGATACACGCCGACTCTCTCCGTTGCACCTGTTGATTTTAACAAATACACGAAGGCAGCTCATTTTGCGAGCCTATTCTTTTTTTCTTGAGAATCAATATAATAGATGCAAAGAATAAATTAGCACACAAAAATTGGAAAAGAAATAATCAAAGCAGATTGAAAAATCTAACCTGATTTTGAAGACAAAAACGGAAGTTAATCAACCTTCTGTGCTATCTTATTTTTCTCCCATAGAAGACGGAACTGTCAAACTTGAAATTGAAATAATTTGCAAGTTAAAACAAAAATGAAATTGATCGAACTTCACACCTCAATATCTAAAAGCAGAATTGAAACAGAAAGGAAAGAAATTGGCAACCATAAGAGCAGACAAAAAAATCGAGCAATCATCAAGATTTTGTAAGATAACATTTGATGGCCTCTGGTCAGAGACAGTGGAATAAGAACACTGAAGCTCCTCCCTCCTCTCTCCACCACCATCTTCGACTTAAGCACCAATTCCTAAAATCATGAAAATTAGAAGCTACTTCTAACAAAAAATCAAGTATAAGAGTTAATTAGAAGCTACTTCTATCAACAAATCAAGTATAAGGGTTATGTCAGCAAATATAAATTGGTAGTCAATGAAGAAATTACTCTCAATAAAAATATACATTCAATGAAGAAAATGAAGAAATATAAATCGGACGAAGAAAATAATATACACCCAAATGTGTACGCAACAACCTGCTTAACCCCAAACAATGCAATCAATTCCCGCTCAATCAACTCATTCAATGTGCTTACCCGTTCAAAGCACCCTGTCAGACCTAGGCGGTGAACCATGGGAAGACATCCATGCATTCTTGGATGCTGCACCTGCTGAGATGGAAAAAATTGACAAAGATGAAACTGGCCTAGGTGAGTCCACATGTGTCATTTGTTGCAATCGATTCATCAAGCAATCACATGTGTCATTTGTTACAAATCAATTCAAAGCAAGGCTGCAAGCAAGCATTATCACAATCAAGCATTTTATCAACTAATCAAGCAATCAGTTTCACAAATGGCAGTTCAATCTCAAGTGCCATGTCAAAAAAATCGAGCTCAGTTAGCTCGGCAGAAAAGGAAGAGGGGGAGAGGAAGTTCAAACCGAGAAAGCTTCAAAGTAAAAGGAGGGAGGAGGAGAAAGGGTTGAGGACAGTCGTCGTCCATCAGCAGCTGTTGTCCGCCTTTGCCATCGCCGACCAAGCTCGAGTGGAGAGAGGTAGGGTGCAGGTGCTCAATTGGGGCTCGATTTTGAGAGGAGAGGAGTAGTGCGGTGGGGTCTGGTGGGGCTTTGACTGAGAGGAAGTAGCGGAGAAGGAGCGAGGGGAAGTGACAGGCAGATGACAGAGGAGGAAGGTCGATGGAGGTGGGGTCCTTGGCTGGGGCGAGTGAGAAGCGATGAGAGAGGCGATGAGAGAAGGAGAGGAAGAAGGTTTCGGCTGAGGTTGTTCGTGCGAGACAGAAGGGGAGGAGAGAGGGTTTTGCGTTTGGTGTTGCAACGGACGGATACGATTGAGCGAAGAGCAACGAACGGTCCGGATGAATTACTGTAGTTAGTACAGTAAAAGAGCTCCTCACGTGCATCGCACAACTGCCGAGCTTTATATATTTCTAATTTCTAATTTCTAATTCTAATTTCTAATTCTAATAACGCATCAAATATATCGTATTCAATAAATAACCTCAATTGGGGAAAAACATGACCGTGTCCATTGCTACTTGATAAACTGTCTTCTGTCATTTCTGAAAAAAATTGCTGCAGACAAAAGGTGAAGGGAAAGTGAAAGAAAAGAAGTATAGTCGTATAGACCAGCAAATTAGACGAAAGATTGTCGTTAAAATTTTCTTGGGAAATTACCTTGATCAAATTCAGTCGTTGACCTGAATACATGGTGACAAGCAACATTTTCATTTTTTAAAACCGTTTGATCTCTTCTATAAAGAAGAGATTTTAGGTAAAAAAAATTGTTAAGAATTTTTTTATTTTTTTAGGGACCGTTAGGGAAACAGAACCAAGCTTAAGAGTACACACTGATGCAACAATAAAATTTTACTTCTGGTCATCTACACCTGATCATTTTCTCCTAATAAATACCCAAATTACGTTTGCCAATTAATTTAACAAGAGGACAACCAAGTATTTATGAGTTCAAATCTCATCAAAACCATATTTCCAAAGTAATTTTCTACCAATAATTTTTGTTCTTTGAGTCTAAACTGGACAGCTCGCATGTTAAACCTAGTAACTTCACCGATCTCAACAACTAACAACTGCTTATATCTCTCTAAAATCATGAAATGCAAATTCTGTTATTTATTTGACGCTAGACTGTTGCAATCTGCATTACTGTATTTAAGGTTGCGTTTGGATCACTTAAGAATAAAAATTAAGATTAGTTATTCAGATAAAAAATATTATTAAGAGTAAAGTTTTTCAAATTCAGAGTGTTTTTTTAAGTGATCCAATGTCCGAAATAAATTTTTATTCCTAATAATTTTTAATAGATCATCATTTTAGTCCACATTAAGAAATTATTGGGACTACTTTTCAATCCGGATTAAGTAGATGATCTACATTCCAAATTCCAAAGTTTGAACCACTTAGAAATAACATCCTAAATCCCGAAAAAAATATATTCTTGATCGCTTAAGAATAATATTCTTTTATTCCGAATAACTAATCCTAATTTAATTCTTAAGCAATCCAAATTAAAACACTCTAAGCGAAAATAAAATAGGGGGTGCAGGTGCAAAATATTTAACAATTAGAGAGATTAAACACCATCTGAGAGGATACTGTTGTTGTACTCATTGAAAGTAAAAGAAATAAAAACAAGAGTTTATAGTTGGGTTAGAGAAGCAAGCAAGGCTCTTTCTCTAAAGATGCCAAAATAGCTAATTTAAGGTTGAGATATGCTGCAACCCTGTTATTTGAGCTCTGGTGAGTTGATTCTCCTGTATTTCTATTAAATAAGTATCTTGAATGTATCGCTATAAATTAGGAGGGAAATCCAGAAACAAACATTACAGAAAGATTGTGCCAGTAGAAAGAATCTTCAGTGATTTTTTAATAAAGCCAGTAAAAAGAATGTGGACAATCAAATTTCTTTTCTCTTCTCTTTTTCTTATAAATCAGCTGTACAAATTGACACCTTGAAAATATCACTCTCACACCAGATGCTATAATCAGCAATACAAAAATTACCTCTCTTGCAATTCTCAAATAGATTAAAAACTACCTCTTCTTCAATTCTTAGGCGGTACATAATAGGGTAACACAGTGTAAAAGGTCTGTCCAAAAGTTAACAGTAGAAGAATGACACCAGCAATGAAAGAAATGAATGCCCATGGATTATTGAAATAATTTTTTATCAGACTGGCCTTCCAAGCATTCCATCGGCTGCTGTAATAGCGATTAACATGGTCAGATAAGTGTGACAGGTAGCTGTCATTAAAGTCAAACACAACCTCTTGGCACAGTCGACTGAATAATTCGGCCACTTCACTATCGTCACCAAGCCAATGCTCAATTATCTCTTGGTCATGCAAGTACCTGTGATTTTGGTACTGTACTGATCAGAATAAGGTCACTTGTATTTAGGGCTTGGCATTCAATAAGAAATATCCTATAAAAACTATTGATTATTGACAACATCAGATTTGTGGTTTATTTTCCCACTCACGTTGATTATGACATTGAGGTATACAAATCAATGTATATTTCGGTGTACATGCACAGGTACTGATACAATACAATAATGCTCATATGTAGATGGCAAATTATACCGGGCTCTCTGTGACATGTCAATTAAGACGAATTTACTTGCCATGCCATGATCGTAAGATCAATACAAGAAATTAAGCAGGTACTGAACTAACAATAATCAATAAATAATTAAATATATATAATTTGGTCAACTAAATAACAAAATTAATGATTCTGTGAATCAGTTGAATCTTCAACCATTACCTGACATCCTCCTCTGTGTTGATTAAATTATCCATGAAAATCACATATGAAGTAATCATGTTATTTGCCATATCTGGATGGCACTGCTCGAAAGCAATCATATTAAGAAACAGCGATTTAGTCCCATCATGAATTAGAATTCTAGGAATCCGCAAAACTCCCCTACTCTCAAAACTAATATCCCAGAACTTGTCAGTGATCTTTCTTCGGCATGTTATCCCAGCATCTTGTAATTCAGATACACAATGAATAAACTGCTGACGCCGCTTGTCTGCAACAGGGCGGTTGCGGGACCACCTCCTCAGCCAGACACGGGGTGGCACGGGCTTTGGACCATTTCGTAAGAGGCTGCGTCGAAACACATCCAAGCAATGAGAGCCTGCTTCAGACAAGGGATCAAACATGGCATTGATACTTTTGTGGATAGAGGACTCCATGCGCGCCCGGTCTCTCCTTTTTAGCGGCTCATCAGTTGGCATAAGAGGGTCAAAGAAGCATATGGCTAGCCGGGCCACCCGGCCAGCATGTTCCTTCTGGTCCAACTGGATGGCAAAAAGTCGGTCTAAGATGAATAATGGTATCTGATTCTCTAGCATTATCATATCACGCTGAATCGAGTGCATGGCACAGCGTGTGGCAAAGACTGGGTCGTGGCAGGAATATCCCAGCTCTGTGAAGCCATTTCGGCTTGTTGCACCCCTGAACAGTTCCAGCGCAAAGGTTCCATCTAGCACCTGCATTCCAAAGTTAAGGATTTAATTGGTTTATTTTCTAATGTATTTGATCCCTTTGTTCTATGGTGTCAGCCATAAATAAATAGCAGATCCATCCATGTTAGGTATAGGGAATATCTCAATAGACACCTCTTTTAGGTACTATTAGCATTTTGTTGGTCTAAGTTTGGCACTGTTCTTATTTTAACAGTTGGGACAAAGTACCTTTTGGGCCAAATCTGCAAAAATTCAGATCATTAAAATGGGGAAAAGAATTCAACTAGCAAAGTAATAACAGTGTTACTTTTGCCCAGAGCAAGATTGAAAATAGTTATTATTGATATGTTTCTTCTTATAATATGGATCGTGGGTGCTCACTATACCGATAAATAAATAAATTACTATACCATTTACTATTTAGTTAACAATGAAATAGAAATAATTATTTCGCTCATCATGTCAAAATTACCAGACAAAGAATGAGTTCGTGACTCTGCATTGGTATATGTCCCTCATAGCAGGACCGCACCCTCTCCTCTAATGGTCTGATTGCGGTGATGTACCTGTCAATCTCATGACCAGTACGATGTAACATTCGTTGCATGGCACGCCATTTGTGCTGCTCCATTTCTCTAAGCTTCTCCTTGCCATGGTGGAATGGCCCAATCGATACCATCTGTGGTACAAATGACTTCTCATCCCCTTCTCTTAGAGTTTCCGGTATGCGGTAAATTGACAACTTTGCCCATGGATTCTTGGTCTCTGTCTCTCTTGCCTCATGCAGTCTGTGTTGAATAGAAGTGGTCCATGAATCATGGGGCTCTGTTGATGTGGTTTGTGAAATTGGGCCATGAATGATGCTTGTAACTGGTTCTATCTCTACCAATGTTTGTTTTGCATCTTGATTACTGTTAGAATCAGGATTTGGGTTATCATGAGATTCACCATTGGTTAAGGCTGGGTGGGTTGCATTTTGAGATAGGGGGGCAGGGATGGTATGAGAAGGGGATGAAGGGCCTGATTTGGGGAGGTTTTGATCAACTGTTTCTCTGAGTTTTAAAGTTATAAGATACCAACTTAAAAGATCTTTATTGAACACTGCCACCATTGTTGTGGTGAAAGAATTCTCGGTTTATGCGAAGTGATCGCTCGATCATTCAAAATTCAACGTCATTGTAGCTTGTAATTAAGGGGAAGATCGATCAGGATATCTATTTGGTACAGGTTCTCGCTACATACTCGTTGACCATGGATAAAGAAAAGGAAGTGGACAGAAAGAAAATAAATACAGAGAGAAAACAGCTTTTAAAATGAAATTTTTAGCGAGACAGACGAGATACACGATTTATTGCGTTCATTTTCTGAGTTGACTAAGATTAAAATGAGCATCCCCGTTCTTGCAAGAAATAAACATCAGCAATTAAGCAAATTCAAGCACGAGATAAATTTCACTTTATTTAAGACTAGTAGTTGCACAATGTTTTGAAAACCGGACCGGTCCCATGGCAGTCCAATCTAACCCGGTTTTTTTGGCTGTTTTCAACCCACAACGAACCGGTTGGTTCGGTCTGGTTTTTATATGAACCGGTGAATCGGACCGTCCGGTTTATGTTTTTTTCAATCTATTTTCTCTTGATTTGAAGAAATTCGGAAAAAATAGAGGAAACCAGAAATCGAACCTTGGTTGTCCAAGGTAACAACCATGCTCTCTATCCACGGGGCTATATGAATGCGCCTGTGTTAAAATTATGAATTAATTTTATAAATTATGTTATCAGGTTTTTAAAACCAGTTCAACCGGTTGAACCAGTTGAACCATCGAACCGATAACTTTACCGGTTCGATGGCTGGTCCGGTTTTCAAAGCATAACTTGCACTTGCATGTGGAAATGGAGAGGTTGACCAAATCGTCTCCAGTTGTTCGTAACTAACTTCTAAAGGCAAGAGTATAATGAAACGATGCACAAGAAGTTTTGTTTTTGCATATTACATGGCTCGTCTGTATTTTTCAGACATGAAACTGAAATTAATGGCATTTCTTAAATTTCTTGTATTTAATAATATCATTTATTGTTGGGATATAATATCCTGACAAATGACCTCGCTAGTTTAGGAATCTAACTTCGTCAATGGAGGCACGTCTGCAAATATGCAATATCACCATGCTCACTGTGGTATCACGAAATAGAAATGAGCATACAATTACTTATCCTTCAATATTCTATTCTTTACTTTATATTTGAAAGAACCGTTCGCGAATCGCGAGAGAAAAAAAAAAAAAAAAAAAAGACCTATACAAGCCCAGCCCAGACCTTTTCTTTTCTTTCCTACTTTAAAATAAAAAATAATAGAAGCAGAACCTTTGTACTAAAAGAAACAGATATAATAAATAAATAAGGGAGATAAATAGAAACTGATAGATTTTTTTATTACAGAATGAAATCAATCAAATCGATTTGACGAGACTTCTGATTAAATCTCATCAAACCGTCATTATGTTCTCTCTATTGAAATCTCCTTGTCTATCAAATTTTATATTTTTTTTCAAAATTTTAAAGTATTTTTTCAGATTTTAAAAACTGTTATTGGTTTTCAAAATAAATTAGATTGAAGATTTTCTAAAATTTCAAAAAAAATAATAAAAAAATTTAAAAAAAATGTAAAATTTGTTCGACAATGAGATTTTAATAGAAAGATCATATTGGATGATTTGGATCGGACGTTTGAACTTTTAAAATTGAGATCTGACTATATTTAATCAAAAACCCAGTCCAATCGATTTGATTGTATCATTTCTCTTTTTATTATAGTATTTTCTTGTGCGGAGGGAATGGGGCATATTTGGAAGTTGAGGCACCCTACTAGGGGATCCGTATCCTCTGCCACACAGCACGGGTAGCGTTTTTATACCAGCCGTCCGATCTAATCTCGACGGTTAAATTTTTTCGGGCCTATCAATCAGGTATAATTCACGGGGCATCCATCAAAGATCGGATGGTTGAGATGAAAAGTGCGGCCTGTGCCGCGTGGCAGAGGATGCGAATTCCCCTAACTAGGATCCAAAACGTTGCACAACGTACGGCATCAAACGGCTATCACAAACGTTGTAACTCAAATAGCCAAAAAATAAATAAATAAATAAAAAGAACAAGAAAGTTGAAATTCGGAATTCATGTGCAAAGTGAAAAAATTGTATTATTTTTTCAAATATCTTTGGAGTTGAAATGATTGGTCAGGAAGAATTTTCTAATACTAATTGCTAGATAAAATAACTTACCATGTTATTAATTTATTGTCATCTTACGTACATTATCCAAACGTACGTATAATAGTGTAATAACTTAAAAAAAAAAAACAATGTGGAAATCATGGGCATTTTATGCACACTGCCCTTGTCTAAGACTGCGTTGACATCGCTTCGAATTGTCTTGCAAAAAGTCTTTATGATCTCAACCCAAAGAAACTAATTTAGAACCAATTCTCCTCAACCTCCTTCCTCTCTTTTTGTTGTCAATGCTGGTGCTGGTTGAATGTCGTTTAACAATTTTTGTATTACCCGGTTACCTACCCTCCAAAAACATTGTTTAACGATTGTCCTGAACCTCTCTTCCAAAAACATACCCTCTCAACCTTTCTCTCTGAAAATGATTTTTCTCTTCCTTTTGTTTTTTTTTTTTTAAATAAAAAGAAAACCAGATTTTTGTTCAATTTTCATTAAATTATTGCTTCCATAGTGGGGAAACATATTTCCAGCGCTACGTCGAGAAAGAGATTGTTTGATAAGGAGACGTCTGGACTTGGAAAAAGGGAGAATGTGATGAGAGTATTAGTGATATGTCTAGCTAAAGTAGAGAGATCTAAAAAGTAGATTGAGAGGTGGAAAGATATTTTATTGCTTAAGATTGAATTACAGTGGTCAGTGGTGTATTACAATAGTGAGTTTTGCTATAGAATATCCAACTCCCTAAACAATGGTCTACCCCTTCTATTTATAGGCATAGGCGGGAAGATTCTCCTGCTGACATCATCCGACAACCGTTAAGTCACTTGACCTTTAGCCTTACCCGAGACACCCTCGAGTCCTATGACATCATAGGAAGAACATTAACCATACCCACTCCACTCTATTGAAAATCCCCCTCATCCAAAATTAACTTTCCAGGAACATATTTGCTTTATTAGTTACGATTACGAAATTCTTAAATAAAAAAAGATGAAGAAAAGTATAAAAGTTAAGCACACTGTTTTTTCCCGGCAGAGTTCACATAAGAGAATACCTTGAGATTTAACAAACAAAACAAATAACTACCCTCTTTTCTGGGAAATGGATATTTACCACCTTCAGATCACCATACAAGCTAAACCAATGAAATAAGTATAAGAGTAACAAATATAAAAAAGGAATACATTCAATTAGCATTGTTTCTCATCATTCATCATTATTAACAATCAAAAAATGAATTTGATCCATTATGACACTCTCAGCAAGCCCTACTTAACCTCCAAAATTGATCTATAAAACTAGATCCCTCATTCAGTTGAAACAGTAATGTAATTCCAAACACACACACACACACACACACACACACACACACACATATATATATATATATATATATATATATAGAGAATGGCTAAAGTGCCACGGGTGGCAATGCCATCCATTTTTCTTTTGAGTCATTTTTCAATATCCAAAATTCAAATGGTCGATCCAATTCGTTCAAGTTGATCTCTATATTGGAATATCCTTGGAGACCAAATTTTATATTTTTTTGAATTTTTTTGCTATTTATTATGATATTTTCAAAAAACATTATAATTGGAGTATTTCAGGCCCTCCAATTTAAAAATATCATAATAAATAGCAAAAAAATTCGAAAAAATGTAAAATTTGGTCCTCAAGGATATTCCAATATAGAGATCAACTTGAACGGTTTGGATCGACCATTTGAATTTTAGATATTGAAAAATGGCTCAAAAGAAAATGGGTGGCATTGCCACCCGTGGCACATTAGCCATTCTCTATATATATATATATATATATATATAAAGCTACTAAGTAATTAAATTCGCAAAATGAATTAAGCATCACCAGTTGCTAAGCTTTGTTCAGCCTCAAGCTTTTTCTTGTTTCTCTCTAGTGCCTCGGCCACTTCTTTCGGCATGTATTTCTCATCATGCTTGGCTAAGACCTCTGTTGCCTTGAAGAAGCATTCGCCACTTCTTGCCTTATCTGATGCTTTTGATTTTTGAGATTTTATCTCCTCGGGAAATGGCTTTAGAAAACCCTCTACTACCACTGAGTGCCCCTCACGAAATAAATCAGGCAGAGATCCTTCATAACTATAAAAGAGAAAACATAAGAAAAAACAAAATTTCTTTCAGTTCAAAATATCTGCAGTAGATTACATAAAAAAGAAGAAAATATACCCTCTACCATCACTCTATTCAAGCATAACCCCTTGACTAAACCCTGTAGATTTCCATCAAAATTTATGCATCTGCTTGTTTCTACAGTTCCAGTTCACTCAACCTACTGAAATCTTAGTAAAAAGATTACAAATCTAGTATCCAATGCAACATAACAAGCCCACTGCTGTAATAGAAGGCCCTAGATAACCTTCCATGAAGTCGTAAGTCTTATTTTGGCTGTAAATCCCATGTGCAATATTCAGAATGAACCCTAATAATAATAATACTGGTATTAGTCCATGATAGTTTACAGCAAGGACTGCAAGTCTGCAACCTTGCAAGTATTTACTCTCCCTTCCAAACCTGAAACCTGCATTAATGAAATTCTCGTCCATGCGTATCAGTCATTTTCCACAATATAATTTTGCTGTTCATTTATTCGCCCTATTCGGATTAACTCCTAAAACCAACAATAAATTATGATTCCTTTGACTAAGAATAAAGCAAGTTCAGAACTACACAAAATATAATTCAATGCATTCCTGATGAATTCCTCAATCAGACAACATTTCAATTAATGCACCTTTTTAACTGGTAAATGGGAAGCAAAATGCAGTAATTTCATTCCCCCAAAACAAAACTCTCCATCAGAACTACCCACTATTCATTTCAACCCAATATAAACTGAGGTTCCAATTAAGAATCTTACTAACAAACAATTATAATAAATTATAAGCAATAGTACCGTACGAGGATGTCAGTGATCAGATCGGTGACAACAAACTCCATCTCGGGCGAATTGGGGCTCGGGTGCACGACGGATCCCTCGAGTACAAGCCCTCCAAGTCTGAACCGACTCTTGGAAGGATCCGAGGTGAATTTGGACAATGCATCCGTAGGGGTGATGTAAAAGACAAGCTGATCTTGGAACGTGCTGAGCACGACAACGATGAAGCCCGCCACACAGCCGAAGGTCAGCGCGTAGGTCCACAAGCGCCGGTTCTGTAGTTGCCTCGCGCGTGCGCCGATGTCGACGTGGCGAGGACGGGAGGAGGGAACGCGGCGAGAGGAGGTGGAGAATGGGAGAGAGAAGGAGGTGAGGGGTAGAGGATGGGAGAGAGGGTTAGGAGGGGAGGGAAGGGAGAGAGGGTTGAGAGAAGAGCGAAGGAGAAAAGGGGAGAGGGAAGAGCGGAGGCGGGAGGTGAGAAGGCGAGATGCCATTTGAGAGAGAGATGGTTAGTTGGTTAGCTTGTTGAGTACGGAGTCTGAGATTCTTGAGTGCATTTGTTGATCTATTTGGACCATGTTCGTGTTCGTCAGTCCACGCCGCCTCGCTCACGGAGGGTAACGAGAAAAGAAGGAGCAGGTTAAGTTTTAATACGTCTGCGGTTCATCCCACTACTTGCGGGTTGATAACGTGGAACACTGGCCGAAAAATTTAAAAATAATATTAAAATATTCAGATATTTCGAAAATATTCTTAAAATAATAGAAATTATATAATAGTATCATAATATCTTTTTTTAAAAAAAAAAAACAATACTAGCTAAGTAGCTGATATCAATCTTTGAAAGAATGATAGCTTATTATGCATTTTAAATTATTTTAATGATTGTTTTTAATATTTTTCAATAAATTTTAATGTATTTTATTAATGAAAAATGTAATATATATTTGTTTTTAATGCATTTAATTTGTATTTTGTTATTTTGTATTATTATATATAGTTTAATTATTTCATTGAAAATTAGTTAGGCATTTTAATGATTGTTTTTAATATTTTTAAATAAATTTTAACGTATTTTATTAATGAAAAAGGTAATATATATCTGTATTTAATGCATTTAATTTGTATTTTGTTATTTTGTATTTTTCATATATAGTTAAATTATTTCATTGAAAATTAGTTATTTATTAATACAATTAATTTTTTTATATAAGATGATCATTTTTATTTCCACCAATTCGACATGGATTTTAATTTTTAATGTATTTATTTTTAAAAAAATAAAATAAATATTTATTTTTGAAATAGATATCACGTATATATTATAAAAAATGAAAAAATCAGAGAAAACAACAGAAAAAATCACACAAAATATATTTTTAAACAGTAGAACTTCAAACCGACATAACTTTTGATAGAAATATACGTTTGGGGCGATTGACCCCAATACAAAAAGCTTGCGAGGAAATCTACAGGATTTTATTGGGATTTGTCCCATAACGGCCATTTCGAGGCCAAAAAACACTATCTGAACCTCCGAAATCAATTTTGAAAGTTTTTGAACCTAAAAATAATATAAAATTACTATAATTTGTTTTTATTTAACACAAAAATAGTTATTAGATAAGAAAAAGGGGCAGAGATTAGAAGTGATTGATAAAAATTTAAAAAAAAAAATTGAGCATAGTAAAGGAGAGAAAAATAAACTAGTGCATAGAAAGAGATGGAAGAGAGAAAAAGAGAAAGACTAATAAAAAAGTAGAGATGAGATGATAGAAAATGGGAGGAGATGAGATGGGATGGGATGGGATGAGATATGTGTAATATATAAATATTTTAGTATGTTTAATATGATTAACTATTATTTATATTTATTTAAAATATTATTATTATTTTTATTTTTATGAATGTTATTTCTTAATTATAGAACAAATATTAAAATTTCAAAATAAAGTATGGTGGAAAAAATATACAACATATTGCAAAAACAAAATAATACAATCTAATAAGAAAAATACATATCAACAATACCAAATCATACGAATTTTAAAATTATATAGAAAAAACCATTTAAAATATATTATAAAATATTCAAATGGCCAATATTGTTTTTTCAAAAACGATATTGTGATACTATTTATATAATTCTGATTATTTTAATAATATTTTCGTATTTCCTGAATACTTTAATATTATTTTTATTTGTTCGGGAAGACTGGACTGGAAATAAATGATCATGGGCCTGATTGGGATGGATGGATTTTTAATACCTTGTTATGAGACTTGACCTGTATGGTTTGGCCCAATCAAGGAGCTGTGATTTAGATCAGATAATCTTTGAAAAATGTCGAGGAACTGCCTTTTTTTTCTCTTCCATACAGAGGCAATTTTTGTTAAGGCTAAGTGATAACAACCACAGCAACAAATTTTATTTGAAAATATAAAAAAAATAATATATTACCATGCAAAGGCAATTAAGACTTCAGAAAACTATTGTGTGGAAATCTACCCAGAAAACAAACATGCATTTTTATCTGTTCAAAAGTTAAAAGAGTTCCAATTTGCAAAGAGACAGCGAATAACAAAGATAATTTGCAACCCACTACAAATAGTACGTGTAGAATCAGAAAGCTGCCCCCCTGACTCAGGTTATTTCAGAAAATACAAACTCCCATTGGATATGCACGCAAACTTTTTTTTTCCTCCGATGCTGTAGGTTCAGTTTCAATTTCCACTTAAAATGCAAGAGCATAAAATATACATATTAATGTGATAGCAGACTATAGTATAGTACCATAAACAACGGTCCATTTCAAACGAAAGACGACCGTTGCAATTACTCGAAGATAAGACACCAGAATAGAAAAAAAATCTAGTGTTACCACGACAAACATTTTATAAATCAGTGAATTTGAGTGGACAAGAGAATATTAAATATCAATGAGCAATCATAAGCATATAATAATCACCAAATGTAGAAATTGATTGAAACTAAGAGCAAGTGCCCTTGCATGGAGAATCGGTGCATGTGCAAACAGGTTTACCCGCATACTGCCACCCATTAAATCCTTTCTCCAAAACCAATACATTCTTTACGTCCGTATCTTCCTTTGACTCTGACAAGTAGTCCAGAAACAGCTGAGCACAGGTCGGGCCTCGCACCTGTCAAATCAAATGTTTATGTAAGAAATCTGATACTTCAAATTAAATTTTTCTAGGAAACCTCTCAAAATTTGTCTCTTTTACAGGTCAATCTTTTATAGAATTCCTAATTAGATCCTCCTTAATGGAAATGAACTAGTGTCATAATTTTCATATCCATTCAACTACGCCTAGCTTCAGTTAGAAATTTTGTAAGGAGGGCTGAAGGGGACCGAGCAAGTGCTAAGAGGCTGTAAGGGAGCACAATACATATTGAGTATTAGAAAGACTAATTAAAGAAAGTTGATGTTCTCATGAGGCGGAATTGTCAGATACTCAGATACCATGCAAACAGCAAATCGGAAGCATGAACTAACACGGAAACCCAGCTAGCCTAACACAGGACTAAAGGAAAGAGAGGGTTTTGGTGAAAGCATCTGGGTTGAATGTTTGGTTTGAACCTCACCCTACTGCTGGTTCATAAAATGGAAGGGTTGCTGTAAGATTGGGATGGTATATGCTAAATTGATCTCCAATAAACACAAAAATCAAAGAGTCTCAACTAATATTAAGTTGAGTAACTATAGAAATGTAATTACGCCAACAGCAATAGGAAGTCATAAATTAGTCCAGGAGCTAAAGATGAAGAAAAATTACCCACCTACTGTAATTAACTTCGGAGCTCCTATTTTACATAAACAAACATGGAACTCAAATCTAATTGCCTCTTCCAAATTGAAGTTCGTTTATCCAATCGAAACTAATCTCTGCATAAATTAGTAAAACAGAAAAGGGGCAAAAGAACCTTGCTAAGAGCGCAATGAAAAACAAGGGTATCTTTGCCACTGACAGCCTGGACCAGATCGGGAAGCTTCTGAGAGAAGGATTCACTGGAGAAATGCAAGGAGCCACCTATGTGCGGATCATAACTCCTCTCTTCATCCCTTCATGAGAAACAGAAATCAGTGAAGAGAAGGTCAGGATCAGAGAATAAGAAGAGAAGGTAACTAGGGTTTTGAGATCGTGTACGGTGTACCTGACATCGACGATCGCCACGCGAGGATTGCGTGCGAGAGAGAGGAGCTGCGTCGAGGTGATGTACGAGAGGCTTCTCGCCATTGTAGCACTGCACTGGTCAATTCGGGGCAAACTACTCAGTAAATAGAGAGACAATAATAAAAGGGAAAATTGGATATAACCCTTCTAATCTAGAACGAAATCCTCTGGACTCTGGACATCTCATCCCGACCGTCCGATCATAAATGGATGCCTCGTGATTAATATCATATTGATAGGTCCGAAAAAAATTAACCGTCAAGATTAGATCGGATGATCGTGATGAGATGTCCAGAGTGGACAGCTCTCCAGAGGATACTGGTCCTTCTAATCAGTGGCGAAACTAGAATTTCGTGTCAGCAGGGTCCGTAAATTTTTTTTACTGAAAACATATGTATGATGTAACGTCTAATATAGACATAATATAATAATAATTTTTAAATAAACAACTCTAAAATAATGTTACATAAAAAAAATCATGAGAAATCAAATATATATTATAATAACAATAAAAATATCTAAAATAATATACTAAATATACAAAAATAATAATTCAAAAATCAAGACAATAAAAAAAATACAATAATTTCCTCTGAATTTTTATTTTTCTCATAATTTTGCATAATATGTTCATTAGAAATCTTATTGAACACTTATTTTCCTATATTATAGATATATATGTTAGAGATATGTCCTAGAAGCCAATCAGTTGTTGGCTATTATATTAGTTTATGTTATTGATGATGCTTGATCATTTGTTCCTAGAGTTTATTATTGACAGATCATTCAGGTTGAGAATCTGAATTGTAGATCTCTGTGGATCATTCGTTAGAATGACAATAATATCTCTAAAGAGTCCATAATCTTGATAATTAATAAGGAACATTGATCAGCGGTTTTTATGCATGCATTTTAACCCTAATTAGGTCTTAAATTTGGTTAAATATTGCATATTTTAATAATAATTTGATGCTTTTAGGGTAGAAGCTTGGTACTGCTATTGCTCCTTCATGTTTTCAGGTTCTCCATTCATTTCTGATGTTTTCTGCTGATTTTTGGCGATTTTGGACGAGATTTGGACTTGGATCCGCACAGTTTTCAGCCCAGCCCAGACTGCCGCCAGACGGACCGTCTGGATCTCCAGACGGACCGTTTGACTGTTCCGAAACCAGACTTTATTCAGGGCATCCTATTTCTGCTGAAGCCACAACCCCTACATACTTGGCACGATTTAGGCAGTTTTAGCACGACTTCAGACCGACCTTTTGGAAGAAGATGGCTATTTAAGAGAAGCCAAACCTCAGAAAGAGAAAAGGCAGAGAGAGAGAGAGATCACGCAAACCCTAGCCAGCCAACCTTCCAGACGGATCGTCTGACACCTCAGACGGACCGTTTGATCTCGCCAGATTGCAGAAACTAGAAGTCAAGTTGAATTTCTGTTGTAATTTCTCTTTGATTTCTATGTTTTGGAGAAACCTTGATCTATTTGTTGTTTTTGCTACTATGTTAGAGTAATTTAGTTTTAAGGGGCAACGGTAGAGAACCAATTTTATGTAGTTGATATTGATATTATTTAGTTGGAGTTTATATTATTTCCTTGTGATTTCTATCTTTTGGTTTTGATTGATATGTGATTTCATGAATTGTTTTGATAGAATTGATTAAGCCAATTAGATTAAGGCCTTGTCTAACTTGGTAACAATAATCTATATCTTAGCTTGATTTGTGTTTGACCTAATTGAGGATGGTAGTAATTGATGAATGAAACCGAGATTAAGTAACCGATAGGTGAACCCTTCTTGCAACGATGGTTGCAAGATATCCTTTGTATGAAAGATAGGATTTAGAAACTCAAAGCCAATGGTGATGACCAAACTTAGGGTTTTTAATTGATGACTTGACCTAACTTTGAGAACTTGAACTGTAACGATAGTTAGTATCAGGTAATTGAAGTTAAGCCATAATTCTGCACTTGAAATAACATAAATTCTGCTAAGTAATTCATCATCTCGAGTTACAAACGGACCGTCTGAGATATCAGACGGGTCGTTTGGAACTGCTACATAAAAAAAAGGGTTCTTAACCTGACCCCCTGTTTTAACATAGAATTGCGTGATTACCCTCTAGTTTAGTAATAATTTAGTTTTTTCCTATTGTTTTAATCTTAGTTAATTTAATATTATTGTTGTTTTTAAATCAAAATCTTTATTTTAATCGATTTTCATAAAAGAGTCCCTTTGAACTAGAAGATTAGGGTTTAAGTATATCAACCGTCCCTGTGATCGATCCTTGTTTATTACAATAAGATTTAAATCAGGTAGACTAGGTATTTTGACTAGGTTTGCACCTGATCAAAATTGGCGCCGTTGCCGGGGACGGCAAAAATAGTTAAACTTTCGTTTTTCTAGTCTATTTCGACTTTTTCTCTCTTTTCACGTATTTCTCTTTGTTCATTGCTATTGTAGGAAGTGCACGCTGGCCCGAGGAAGAAAGAAGAAACCTTTACAATCACCAACCGAGCACGACCACTTTACGAGGAGCAAGGGAAATCGAGACAAGAGCCAACAACCTTCCGCTTCATTTGCTTCCCGAACCGTTCGGTTTCCGGAAAAGCAACTCGAAAGCTCGGGAGGACCCTCATCCGCTTCCTCCTCGGCCCAGACGCCCGTGTTTCGTCCCAAACGGAGCGTCGCAGCTTCACCCGGAGGAAGCCCTCTTCATCCTTCTGTTCAAACGGACCGTCTGGATCTCAGACGGACCGTCTGTGCTGATACCGAGACACCAGTTACTTCTGAAGTTGATACCGATTCTGAACAATCTGATACTGACTCGATGGCGAACGTCAATGAGAATGAAGATGAAAGGATTCAAAGGGCAATTGATGATGCATTGCAAGCCGCACGTGAAGCGGTCAAAAACCGACCTTTGAAAGAGATTGGAGCACCTACCGCATCCAATGTCCGACTTGGAGTCAAGCCTCCGAAGGCGGAAAGGACGCGTGATTGGTTCTACAATCCGGGCCTCATCACTCTAGTTCAACAAAACATGTTTGGGGGAAACCCTAAAGAGGATGCAAACTCACATCTCCAAAAGTTCCTCCGCAATTGTGCCACATTGAACTTCGAGGGCGTTGATGACGAGATTATTCGACTAACTCTCTTTCCTTTTTCTCTTAGGGATAGGGCTGAAGATTGGTTGAACAGTTTTAGTGACAAACCCTTTGAAACATGGGAAGAATTAACCACAGCATTCTTGAATAGGTTTTACCCTAGGATTAAGACCAACTCATATGTTAGAGACTTGGTGAATTTTTCACAAAATAGTGATGAGAACTTGTTTGAAGCTTGGGAACGGTTTAAGGACCTTCAAAGATTGTGCCCACATCATGATTTACCCGAAAGTCGTTTGATTTTGTGTTTCTATGATGGTTTGAACCCCTCAACTCAACAAAATATTAATAATACTGCAGGTGGTTCGTTGCTTGACCTTGGAGGGCAAGATGCAAAGGCACTCATCGAGAACATGGCAAGATCTCAAACCAATTGGTCGGTCCGCCAACCGAGCAAGGGAGGTTTAATTCAAGTCGATGAGAAGACCCATCTCCAAGCACAACTCGATGCGCTCACTACCATGATCAAGAACATGAACTCTCAACCAACTGTGCAGCCCGTTCAAGCCGTGACGTGTCAAATCTGTAACGAAGACGGGCACACGGCACAAGCATGTCAATTGTTGATCAAGGAAGAGCCCATCGCCGAAGTGAATGCTATAGGTAACCCCCCTATCTACTTGCCTAATACTAACCAATCTCAAGGTTATGTATACAGGGACAGGAGGAATCACCCCGGATTGTCTTATGGAGATCCTAGCGGTGCCGCCAACCCGGTGGTACCCAATCAAAACAACAATCGGGGAGCCACCAATCAAAGCAACAACCAAAGCAGCTATTGGGCTCAACATCGAGCGGTGGTTGACAAGTTCATGGCCGAGCAATCCGGATGGAATCATTCAGTTTTTGATGAGGTCAAGCAAATCCGTGAGACCATGAGGTTATTACTTCAGCAAAGCACAATTGCTAATCAACAAGCCAATCAAGGTGTCTTGACCAAAACGGGGATGTTTCCAAGTCAACCCGAACCAAACCCGAAAGAAGAATGCAAGAGTTTGACACATACCCTGCGCAGTGGGACCCAGTACCAAGGACCTGAAGAACCCACATCTGATGCAGAACCGCCGACCAAGCGCCAGAAGACGTCTGACTCTGTCCAGACGGACCGTCTGGACCTCAGACGGATCGTTGGAACAGAGGGCCAGGCACCAGTCAGCAATGAAGCTTCAAAGACAGTTCCAAATGCCGATACTCAACCCACTGCAATCCAACCTGAAGTACCGTATCCACAGAGGCTTGCCAAGGCCAGAGAAGCTAAGGAATTTGAAAAATTTTGGCAAATGCTCAAACAACTCCAAGTAACCTTGCCTTTCACCGATGTGATGACCAAAATGCCCTCGTATACCAAATTTTTGAAGGATATGCTCTCTAACAAGAAGAAACTCGAAGAAATTGGTACGGTAGCTCTTACCGGTGAAAGCAATGCCTTGATTCTCAACCAAATGCCAAGAAAGATGCGAGACCCGGGGAGGTTCACAATCCCTTGCAAGATTGGAAATGCAAACATCAAGCAAGCCTTGTTGGACATTGGAGCTAGCGTGAGTCTCATGCCGGAATCAATCTTCAACAAGCTTGGAGTGGGGGAAATAAAGCCAACTCGGATTACGTTGCAAATGGCCGATCGATCGGTGCGACTACCCCTTGGATTTGTCGAAGACGTGCCGCTTCAGGTAGGTGAGGTAATTGTTCCCGTTGATTTTGTCATTGTAGATATGGAGGAGGATCCCGAGGTGCCCATTATCCTTGGAAGGCCCTTCCTAGCCACTGCGGGAGTACTTATCAATTGCAGGGATGGAAACATGAGCATACAAGTCGGAACGGAGAAGATCGAATTCCAAGTATCAAATTCTATCAAGATGCCCGCCAACTTGAGCTCATGCTTCATGATTGAGACATCAACGATCGACTCGGAGGATTTCACCAAAGATCTTTTCAGCTCCAAGTTGTTTGAAGCCTACAGAGACCTGTATGAGTCTACCACTGATGAAGAAGCCGAGAGAATGTTCAATGAAATGACTGACATGCTGGCAGAATTACTTTCAGACGGATCGTCTGGATCTCAGACGGACCGTTTGGAAAAGGAACATGACTTAAACAACGAGCAGATTGCAACAATGATTTCTGGAGACGCATCAAAACCCTCTGCAGAGTCCGAGGCAACCATTCTTCAAGCCATTTCCTCAGACTCGCCAACTCTCTGTCCAGACGGACCGTCTGGACCATACCAGACGGACCGTATGGACAGAACACATGCGACTTCAGCTCCGAATGTTGAAATGAAGCAATTACCTGAGGCTCTGAGATACGAGTTTCTTGGACCTGATCAGACATACCCAGTCATAGTTAATGCTGGCCTAAATGGAGAAGAAACGAGCAAACTTTTGAAGGAATTAAAGGCACATAGGCGAGCGATTGGGTACATGATTGAGGATTTGAAAGGCATTGATCCCGCCATTTGCACACATCGGATTTTACTCGAAGAAGATCACAAACCGTCAGTTGAGCATCAAAGGAGGTTGAACCCTAATCTAAAGGAGGTTGTGAAGAAGGAAGTACTCAAGCTACTCGAAGCAGGTATCATATACCCGATTTCCGACTCTAAATGGGTGAGTCCTGTGCATGTTGTGCCAAAGAAAGGAGGGACAACGGTGGTGAAAAGTGAGAAGAATGAGCTGATCCAAACCCGGATTGTGACGGGTTGGCGCATGTGCATTGACTATAGGAAGCTCAATACCGCCACAAGGAAGGACCATTTTCCACTACCATTTGTTGACCAACTCTTGGAGCGATTGGCAAGTCAAACACATTTTTGTTACTTGGATGGCTACTCCGGATTCTTCCAAATTCCAATCCATCCAAGTGATCAAGAGAAGACCACATTTACATGTCCTTATGGAACCTATGCTTATCGAAGGATGCCTTTTGGATTATGCAATGCCCCCGCTACATTCCAACGAGCTATGATGGCAATCTTCTCCGACTTCATCGAAAAGGACATGGAGGTTTTCATGGATGATTTTTCGGTATACGGTACTTCATTTGATCATTGTTTATCTAACTTGTCTAGAGTTTTGCAGCGATGCGAAGATGTCAATCTCGTTCTTAATTGGGAAAAGTGTCATTTCATGGTACAACAAGGAGTGGTGTTGGGACATGTGATTTCATCCAAGGGCATTGCGGTGGACAAAGCAAAAGTGGAAGTGATAGAGAAGATGGAACATCCTAGATGCGTAAAAGATATTCGAAGCTTCCTTGGACATGCGGGGTTTTATAGGCGTTTTATCAAAGACTTTTCTAAAATTGCAAAACCATTAACCAATCTCACAATGAAAGATGTGGATTTTAACTTCGATAAATCTTGTGTTGATGCCTTTTGCAGGTTGAAAGAAGCGCTTGTCTCCGCACCAATCCTTCAACCACCCGATTGGAGCTTGCCTTTCGAATTGATGTGTGACGCAAGCGATTTTGCAGTAGGAGCTGTGCTTGGCCAAAGGAAAGAGAAGAAACCATATGCTATCTACTACGCAAGCAAGGTGTTGGATGAAGCCCAAGTCAACTACACCACAACTGAAAAGGAATTGCTCGCGGTGGTCTATGCCCTCGACAAATTCAGAGCTTATCTCATTGGATCGAAAGTGATAGTCTACACGGACCATCATGCCCTTAAGTACTTGATGAGCAAAAAGGATGCAAAGCCGCGACTCATAAGATGGGTCCTCCTCTTACAAGAGTTCGACTTGGAGATTCGCGACAAGAAGGGCACGGAAAACCTTGTAGCAGACCACCTGTCACGTCTTAGGGTGCCAGAGCACGAGCCACAGCCAATTGACGACTCATTCCCTGATGATCAGCTGATGCATGCCTGTCAGGTTTTCCAAACGGACCGTCTGGAACCCAGACGGACCGTCTGGATAGAGCCATGGTTCGCAGACATAGCTAACTATTTGGCAAGCGGAGTTTTACCATATGCAGCTACTTTCCAGCAGAAAAAGAAGTTCTTAAGTGATGTGAAGTACTACTATTGGGAAGACCCGTTTCTATGGAAGAGAGGAGTTGATGGTGTGTTTCGGAGATGCATCCCTTATGATGAGGTTGAACCAATACTTGCACATTGCCATTCATCCGCCTATGGAGGCCATGCATCGACATCAAAGACAGCTGCAAAGGTGTTACAATCTGGATTCTTTTGGCCATCTATTTTCAAAGATGCAAGAGAGTTTGTGTTGAAGTGTGATCAATGTCAAAGGGCGGGAAACATCTCGAGTAGACAACAAATGCCACAAAACCCTATCCTTGAAGTAGAGATCTTTGATGTTTGGGGAGTTGATTTCATGGGGCCATTCCCACCTTCACTCGGCAATGAATACATTCTTGTTGCGGTGGATTATGTCTCTAAATGGGTTGAAGCAATTCCAAGTAGACATGCCGATTCGGCCACGGTGAGGAAGCTATTTTCTAAAGTAATTTTTCCACGATTTGGGGTTCCAAAGGTCGTCATTAGTGATGGAGGGAAGCATTTTGTGAACAAACAATTCGACAATCTATTGTCTAAGTATGGTGTGACTCACAAGGTTGCAACCCCCTACCATCCACAAACAAGTGGTCAAGTTGAGGTATCAAATCGGGAAATCAAAAACATCTTGCAAAAGACCGTGGGGATAATGAGGAGAGATTGGGCATTGAAATTGGATGATGCACTTTGGGCATATCGAACGGCCTACAAAACACCAATTGGAATGAGCCCTTTCAAATTGATATATGGTAAGCCATGCCATTTGCCCGTTGAGATCGAGCATAAAGCCTATTGGGCGGTAAAACACATCAATTGGAACCTCAAGGCCGCGGGAGAAAGGAGAATTTTGGATCTTCATGAACTTGAGGAGCTAAGAAATGACTCATATGAGAATGCTCGAATTTACAAAGAAAGAACTAAGAAATGGCATGACATGCACATTCAAAGGAGGACATTCAAGGAAGGTGACTTGGTGTTGTTGTTCAACTCAAGGTTGAAATTGTTCCCGGGCAAACTTCGTTCAAGGTGGTCGGGACCATTTGAGGTGAAGAAGGTCTACCCTTATGGGGCGGTGGATGTTTGGAGTGAGAAGTTTGGCACATTCAAAGTCAATGGACAAAGACTCAAGGTTTACATCCCCAATGTGTCAAAAGAAGGTGAAGAGACGGGCACTCGCCTCCTCACCGACCCTAATTCCACATCAACATAGATGCAAGGGGTCGAGCTCAGGACCTTAAACGAGCGCTGCTTGGGAGGCAACCCAAGGGTTAAAAAAAATTAATTAGGGTTCCAAAATTCTGCACTTTACTTTTTGAACAAAATTGAAAAATCAAAAAAAAAAAAAAAAAAAAAAAAAAAAAAAAAAAACTACAAAAAGAGACACAACTTAAGGGTTCTTGTTGTTGCTATTTTCAGGTATTCAAGCTCTGCAAGAAGATCTGGGGTCAAAAGCGCAAAAGGAGCTAAGTTTGGGGGAGTTCCAGGGTTTTTCAAACGGACCAACTGATATGTCAGACGGACCGTTTGAATAAGTTCTGTGCGAAAAAAAATCAGAAGAGATTCAATCATTAATCGGCCCAAAATCCAGTCCAAACGGATCGTCTGGGTTTCCAGACGGACCGTCTGAACTAAAGCCCATAGAAAAAAATTGCGGCCCAACAACCTAAAAATAGAAAATCCTAACCTATACCCAGCCGACCCCTCTCCTCTCCCTCTCCCTCGTTCCCTCACCAGCCGATCCCAACCCGAAACCCTACCCCGTCTCCACCTCTTCCAACCTTCAAATCCGACGATCCGACGAGTTCTTCGACCATCCACCACCACCAACGCACTCATCTCACCCTCCTCTACCTAACCTCGACCTTGATTTCGACGGTTTCACCTCCAATCCGCCGCTACACCGCCATTCCTTCGTTTCGTCGAGACTCTAAGGTAAACCTTCGTCTCCAAACTCAATCTAAATTCCTAATCAGTACCTGTACCAACCCCGTACCACAAAAGACCGTACCAACTCCCAATCCGTGACCTTTCCTCTACCTGCCATACCCCGACACCAAACGGTCCGTTTGGAGCAATTCCAGACGACCCGTTTAGGCCGAGAGCACCTATTTCTGCTAAAACCTCATCAGACCCTTCAGACGGTCCGTCTGACCATCCAGACGACCCGTCTGGACCTGACTGACAGCAACCCTAACCCTAATCCTAGCCTAACCTAAACCAACAATCATGCCGAGAATCTCTAACCTATTCCGCAAGAAGCGCAAGCAGCACCCCTCATCCTCCTCTTCCTTTCATTCTTCCTCCTCCCATGCCTCGGATCCCTCATACCAAGCACAAGCGGATCTCGAAGCCGCAGCAGCCGCGGTTTACGAGACAGATAGCGAGCCGGAAGTTGCACAGGGCCGTGAGCCGAGCGGTCCCATTCTCTTCCGCAACACCGACCACAGGAAAGCCATGGAATACTTCAAGGACAAGAAGTATGAGAACACCAAGACCGTAGACCGAGCTGCCCTTCAAACTCTTGGTGTAAGTGATCAATTCTTTGGTTTTACCTCACAGATTGGTATTGAGTCCAGGTTTTGGGATCTCAAGGAGAAGTCATACGACCGCCTCACAGCCGAATTCTTATCCACCTTCAGTCTCAAGAGGGAGGATGAGTTGTTGGCATTCGAGTGCACGCTCATGGAGACTCAATTTAGCATCACCGAGCTTGACATAGCAAAATGGTTTGGCTTTGCACCAGGCGGGCAGGAGGATGTGGATTACCCAATCCACATTTGGAAGGAGATTAGTGACACTGAGCCACCAGCCAACAAGGACTCTCCAAGGGCCAAGTACATTCAGCATCCGGTTCTCCGGATAATTCAAAGAGCACTGGCCCAAACCATCTTTGCTCGTGGTGAGACGGCCATACAAGTGAGGCTAGAGGAGCTTGGATTGATTGGTCGGATTTTGCACCCCACTCTCCCTCGTGCCAACATTGCCGCCTGGATGATCAATTATTGGGCTAGCATCGCAGCCAATAGGAGGAGCGGCAGGGGTCAAATTCAAATTGGCCAATTCGTGACTCACATTGCAAGGCAAAATGGAATCATAGTGAGGGCCTTGCAAGAGACCAAGGGATATAGCTTAATGGACTTGGCATTCTTCAAAAATGCCGGGTTTATAAAAAAGGCAAGGGATAATAGATGGCTTTGGACTCTCCCGAACTTTCCTCTTTTCTATCTCCCTATCACACAGGAGGTAGTTCCAAAAAGGAAACAAACGGCTCTTCTCAAAGACTATGAAGGAGAGTCATTTGGCAATGAGGCCCGACCCTCTTCACCGGACCAGAGACCCGCCGCCCATGTTGGAGCATCATCCTCCGCACCTCGCGGATCGGCAAGCGAGGAGCCCTACGACTTTAGGGCACTTATGGGCAGATTGGAGACATTGGAGAGGCTCTCCACCGATTCCTTGGAGCTTGGAAAGAAGATCGATGAGAAGATCGATCGAATTGAGGAGGAACAAAAGAAACAAAGGAAAGACATTGACCTCCTCAAGCAATACCATGAGGATGATGGCCCTTCAAGAGCCCAAGTGACGGAGATTTACGACTGGTGGTACCCGCAGTATGGATATCACCCGCCGCCACCACCACCACCCGAGTATTGACCTAGTTTGTGAGTTTCCTTATTTCTCTCCTATTTACTTTCTTTTTATTTGATTGATGCATTAGGGACAATGCAATTGATTAAGTTTGGGGGGGTATAGTCGAGAAATCTGGAAATTTCAAAAACTTGCGAAATATGTGGTTTATCTAGGAAATGCATCATGCATCTGAAAAAATTTTCAGTTCTGTCGCAGTTCAAACGGATCGTCTGGATATTCAGACGGGCCGTCTGAACTGGCAGAACCTGAAACTGCATCATTTAGGGTTTTGCATATTAATTTCATATAATTGTGCATTTAGATAATCTAAGGAGATTTAATACTAGAAACTGGTGTTATGACTTGAACTTGAGGTTTTTAATACTTGACAATGACAAATTCTTTTGAAAAATTCGATCCTTGAATTGCGAAACCCTAGGATAGGAGTAAACTTGTAGATATCTTGACTTGGTTTGATTTAAGAGTTTTAAAGTTTCTTTGAGGAAGCATGATTTGATTTGATTAATTAGACTTGGTAATTAGAGGCACCACCCCATTCAATTGACTCATTTGCCTAAGATCAACCCTTGCAATTCAACAATTAGGAACAAATGAGGAATTTCATATTTAGACAGACTAAACCATTGTTTTCAGGTTTAATTAAAAGTCGAAGATGTACAAAAGCACTATGTTAAAAAAAAAATAATAAAAAAAAAAAAAAAAAAAAAAAAATGAAGAAAAACACAAAAATAGGGGAACTAAAAAACGGTGCTCTGAACTGACCATTGCGGGAAGCTATAGGATCTTTGTGGTAAAAAAAAAAAAAAAAAAAAAAAAAAAAAAAAAAAAAAAAAAAAAAGTGTCATATCAAAGGGCAAGTAAGAGATGGGCCGCCTGGTTCGCACTTTTCTTATGCCTACGGTTTTAACATCTCAGAAAGTCCACCCACATTATTCTGGCTGACCTCTCCGCCGAGGGAAAATAGTCCTAAGCCCCGGGACAAAATTTAAAGTGTTAACCCTAAAACTTTGAAAATGATGGGTGAGGAGTTGTACCCTTTTTTTTTCCGCCTCACTTTAGTCATTTTTCAATGCGTTTTCTAAAATTCAAATGGTAAAGAATTGTCTAAATCATGATTGTGAGTTAATTGTTTCTAAGTTGGTTGGATTGGTAGAGTTAGATCCCATTTCTAATTATCAATTCAAATTGTCAAACCTTAACCAAACTTCGAGATTCTAGAATTGACCAAGGTGAGATATAGATGAGTTTTGCAAATATCCTAGGGTTGGTATGTGAAAAGGAGAAAATCGAATGATAAAAAAAAAAAAAAAAAAAAAAACAACTTAGAATCGATCTTGATTTTCAAATCCAATTAAGTTGTCCCAATGATTCAAGTCATAGTATTGGTGCTTGTTGAAAATTTCCTTAGGTTTGTAGAATACCAATATTAACCTCACATTTAAGCCCTAATTTGATCTTCTAAGTTACAATCTTGCTTGGGGACAAGCAAAGTTCAAGTTTGGGGGATTTTGATCAGCGGTTTTTATGCATGCATTTTAACCCTAATTAGGTCTTAAATTTGGTTAAATATTGCATATTTTAATAATAATTTGATGCTTTTAGGGTAGAAGCTTGGTACTGCTATTGCTCCTTCATGTTTTCAGGTTCTCCATTCATTTCTGATGTTTTCTGCTGATTTTTGGCGATTTTGGACGAGATTTGGACTTGGATCCGCACAGTTTTCAGCCCAGCCCAGACTGCCGCCAGACGGACCGTCTGGATCTCCAGACGGACCGTTTGACTGTTCCGAAACCAGACTTTATTCAGGGCATCCTATTTCTGCTGAAGCCACAACCCCTACATACTTGGCACGATTTAGGCAGTTTTAGCACGACTTCAGACCGACCTTTTGGAAGAAGATGGCTATTTAAGAGAAGCCAAACCTCAGAAAGAGAAAAGGCAGAGAGAGAGAGAGATCACGCAAACCCTAGCCAGCCAACCTTCCAGACGGATCGTCTGACACCTCAGACGGACCGTTTGATCTCGCCAGATTGCAGAAACTAGAAGTCAAGTTGAATTTCTGTTGTAATTTCTCTTTGATTTCTATGTTTTGGAGAAACCTTGATCTATTTGTTGTTTTTGCTACTATGTTAGAGTAATTTAGTTTTAAGGGGCAACGGTAGAGAACCAATTTTATGTAGTTGATATTGATATTATTTAGTTGGAGTTTATATTATTTCCTTGTGATTTCTATCTTTTGGTTTTGATTGATATGTGATTTCATGAATTGTTTTGATAGAATTGATTAAGCCAATTAGATTAAGGCCTTGTCTAACTTGGTAACAATAATCTATATCTTAGCTTGATTTGTGTTTGACCTAATTGAGGATGGTAGTAATTGATGAATGAAACCGAGATTAAGTAACCGATAGGTGAACCCTTCTTGCAACGATGGTTGCAAGATATCCTTTGTATGAAAGATAGGATTTAGAAACTCAAAGCCAATGGTGATGACCAAACTTAGGGTTTTTAATTGATGACTTGACCTAACTTTGAGAACTTGAACTGTAACGATAGTTAGTATCAGGTAATTGAAGTTAAGCCATAATTCTGCACTTGAAATAACATAAATTCTGCTAAGTAATTCATCATCTCGAGTTACAAACGGACCGTCTGAGATATCAGACGGGTCGTTTGGAACTGCTACATAAAAAAAAGGGTTCTTAACCTGACCCCCTGTTTTAACATAGAATTGCGTGATTACCCTCTAGTTTAGTAATAATTTAGTTTTTTCCTATTGTTTTAATCTTAGTTAATTTAATATTATTGTTGTTTTTAAATCAAAATCTTTATTTTAATCGATTTTCATAAAAGAGTCCCTTTGAACTAGAAGATTAGGGTTTAAGTATATCAACCGTCCCTGTGATCGATCCTTGTTTATTACAATAAGATTTAAATCAGGTAGACTAGGTATTTTGACTAGGTTTGCACCTGATCAAACATTAATTATCATATAAGATTAGTATGCAAGTTAAGTGATGATTAAGTTCTACAAATCATGGGTAAGGAGTTACCGACTTAATTGCATATGTGTATGTTACTGGAACATAGCACAGGACATGACCCGATGAAATAAATATATGGATTGTGTTATGTGTCATTATTTATTTCATACGTGTTTGATTTTCGAGTTTGAGATGTTCAGTTTCTCCACATGAGGATAGGTTCTATAAATATCGTCTAACGCTGATTCCTGATAAGGGCTGCTATACGGACTTTATTTATGTTCTCTTGAATTGTGCGGGGAGAAACTGTTCATCAAGACAACTGTATGTCCCTCATTAGTTCACCTAGTGAGTGATGATATCTACTGGGCCCCTTGATGGAGTTAGATCGTATGCGCGCAACTAGGCGATTAACTCTAGATCAAGAAACGTATAATCTGCAAGAATGACACACTCCTATCTTAGATTATATAAGGATATCATGTGACATAGGAATCAAAACAATAAGATACTTTTTCTTATGCAGGATTGAAGTACTGTATTGGTACAGTATTTATTTATGCGAATTGGGAATCATTACGTGTTGCTAGATACCGCTTATGATTAATGGAAATAAATGGTGATTTATTTTCCATGGCCAACATAGCATAAATCCTCAAAGGGTCACACAAATAGGACTTTAACCATACGTGCATTATTTATTTATTTGCAGTAGCGAGTACTGCGAATATATGATAAGTTGATTAATTAATTATATACCGTTATAGTTAATTAACTCAAATGGATCATATAGAAATAATATAATGCATATGCTAATTCCAAATTAATTATTAATATGTTAATAATTAAGTTAGTTCAATGCATATTTATTATACTGAGCTAATTGGCCTTTTAGTTAATCAGTTAACTGAAAGTCCGATATGAGACGAATTAAAGGAGTGATTTAATAGGCCATTATATCATGTGGCCTGGCCCACATGAGGGCTGAAAATTTCAGCCATGATAGGGGCAATTTCGTCAAGGAGAAAATAGGAAGAGAGAAATTTAATTATGGAAACGTTCTATATATATATTGATTGTTTCTTTGGGAAGAAGTCAAGGAAAAACCCTAATTTCCTCTCTCCTCTCTCCATGGCCGCATTACTGTTCACGTGCACTATTCACGGTTACTGTTCATAATGGAGAAAATTGGTTTCTCCATTTTCTAACCTCTTAATTCCATCTCTAGCTCATGCGTTGAGCGATTCTCCTTCCAGTTAAACAGTTAATCGTGCGAAGGAAATCAAAAGGGAATTAGCTATCGTCTCGGACAAGCTAGCACTTGTCTTGAGACTTTGGTTAATCTTCTAGGTGGACTCGAGGCAACCGGAGGCAGTCAAGAGGGTGACGAGCACGCCACCGACTCCAAGAGATTGGATTCAAGCCTTCCGAATACGATTTCGGAAGAGGTAACCTCCTACGCTTCTCCCTTTATATGTTAAATGACTTGAATAACTAGATCCGTTTTTTCGTGCGTTTTAGTTGCTTGTTAAATGTTAATAAAAATTAAAATTGCACATGGACTTGAGTTCCTAACAGTGGTATCAGAGCGCTGGTCGTTATTCAAGTTTTTAACATTTAAATCGAGAAATTAATAATTAACAAAGTTAATTAGTGATGTGTGTGCTTGCTGTCTGGAAAAAATCTGTTTTTCTGCCTTGTTGCTTGTTTTTTGTGATGTAATTCTTTCTGGAATTTTTTCTCTCTTACTGGAGATTGTAGATCTTTGAGTCGTGGTTCTTTTGGCGCTAGTTTCACTATTTTATAAGTAGTTATGATTTTTTAGTGAATTAAACGGTAACGGTGCGCAGATCTGCCGTTCTGCTGCACAGTTCTGTTTCTAGGGCTTGTAGGACGATTTTTTGAAAAATAGCTACCTGTAATCTTTGACTAGGATTAATCTAGACTTGATACTCTTTCTGGATATGTGTAATTTGTTACCTGTTTCGGATTTTATTTGGATGTTCAAATATGGAAAGAATCGAAGCTGTCAGATCTGTTTTTCCAAACAAGCTGGTTGTTTTGACAAACTAAAATTATTGAAGGATTTTTACAGAAAAGTGTTTGAATAGAATTGTTCTATTTCGAGTTAGGATTCTGTGAAAACTAGTTTCATAATTTTTCCTTAAGGTTTGATGCTTCAACTAGGTCAAATGGTTTCAGTCGTCAGTCTGTTTCAGAACAGGGCTTCTTGTTTATTTGCCATTAAACTCGATGATTTTGAATTGACCTTGGTATTTTTCTTTTCATGGATTGATAGTCTAGCATACAAAGTATTTTTCTATGTAAATTGTTTTCTGGAAAAATGTCAAAGGGGTGATCGCACAGACCGAAAGGTTGAGGCCAAAACACAGTTTTCTCTAACGGCGCTTCGCGCGCTGTCTGGGATTTTGTCTTTTTTGGTTCTCCCTAATGGTAGCTGATCTCTCTTTGAAATTTTGACAGGTAGTTACACTCATTGGAAGGAGCTCTCTGGATTTATTTCGGATTTTTTGGTGACCGAAAAATATCAGATTTTATCGGGTCCCAAATTACATATTTTAATTAGTTAAAATATATTCTAATTAATCAAATTAGTTGAAATGTTAATTAGAACGCTCCTTAAATACCCTCCTTTCTGTTTTTGGTTTGTTGATTAAATTTCAAAGGTTTAAACAAGTAGTTGTAATGTTAAACCTATTTACATTTGAAAAACGAGCGACAAGCATACACAAAGACTCTAATTAATGAAGTTAATTAAGAACAAGTGAAACATGTATATTGTATATGTGCTAACTCGTTTTTGTAGGAGGATCGTGGGTTTAGTATGGCTCAAGATTTCAATGCCTTGTGGTTTGTAAATCTATGCATGTGTGAATGTGTGTAATGCGGCCTTTGGTGCCATTAATTAATTTTGATTAATTTTAATGTAATTTGTGAGGCTTGCATGCCCCTAAGGCCTAGGAGGAAATTAGGATATTTTCACATGTATTTATTTTCATTAATTATTAGATATGATCTAAGTAATTAGTGGGAGGGCTTGAATTAGATTAGTCTTGTTACATGGAGATGCGGCGAAGACTAATATGCAAGCTGGAGCCATACAAACCCACAACAATGCTTGTGTTTGAGATGCTTATTATTATGTGATTGCTTGCATGCTATGAAATGTCATAGGATAGGTATGGGTGTATATTGACACGACCACCAAACAAAGTCGCATAATAAATGTCCCATTAATTTGATTAAGCCGACTGCCCTCCTTCTCTCTATCCCCTTCACGTCGTTTGCCCTCTCATGGCGCGGTCCGCCCAAGCGGACGTCATGGTTGTCACTCGAAAGTAGGGGTACAAATAAGATTTGTTAGGAGCAAATAGAGAGAGGTTACTTATCGATGGACCCAACTAGAGCTTGGACATCGGGGCGAAGTTTGTGGATGTATATGAGACATTTCACAAACCAAGAATCATAGTTGTATGATTGGTTGGAGAACCTACCTTGTCTAGTTAAGTAGGGTGACGTGCCATAGCAGGCTCTACTTGATGAAAACGAGGATCTTGGAAAACCAACTACATTTGGGACATTAAATAAATGTAGTAGGAGTTTTGTTTATCATTATAAATAAAACATTGCATAAACTAAATGACCTTAAATTGCAATTGTTATAGATATTAAATGTGATTTGTTTCGTTGCGATCAATCTTTGAAATTGAACAAACTCGTTTCTAAAGGTACTTACTTGGAGAAGTAATAACGATTCCTAAGACGTGTTCTTAGTGAAGAGAAACTTGAGTATGTTAATTCCCAATAACTTTCCTCGACTTTCCGAACGTAGCATCGTGATGATTGATTGACTTTTACGAAAAGTTATTCAATAAAGCGGATGCTGATATTCTCATTTTAGGATCTCTAGACCTTTGAATTGGAGAATTCATACGGACTAGATATAACTCCTACGCTCTCGTCCACTTACTCAAGGAAGTATTCTTGGAGAAAGTAGATATCGACTCAATCATTTATGATCGAGTGATAGAGTATGAGTTAACCAAGAGATTCCTTTTATAGAAGATGCGTGAATGTTCCATTAGCTTACGAATCGAGAGATTTGAATAACTATATGGCAACTAGAGATGTTAAGATCTCCAATATCAAGGATTGTTGATATTGTCATGCGATCTCTTCCTAATAAATGAAGGATATGATATTACTATTTCGCAAACTTGTTTGTACAAATGGTAATCAGCTAAGTATTTAAGAAATACTTCGCTTAAGTATGAGTTGAGACTTCGAGACCCTCATTTGTGACCGTGTGTCACATGAGATGTTTCATTTGCCGTTTATGGAGGCATTTGAAAGGTTGTCCGAAGTACCATGATTATCGTGTTGGAAATGTTCTAACCCTTCGAAAGTATTTATCGTTCAAATTATCTCGCTATCTCTAAATTCATACTAGTAACTTAGTACTAGTTCATATGCTCGCATTTAATGAAATGTGTAAGCAATGATGAATAAGAGAATGTTCGAGAGTAGTAGAGTAAACTCCGTATAAGGAAATGACTTATCCATTTAAGCCACTACCATTCGATACGTAAAGTTATCTTTACTAATAGAAACTGTAGGTCGAGTACCTCGTTCCTTGTATCCAAAAACTTTATCTCCATTTCATATAGATGATGGATGATTACGTTTTGTAAAAGACAAGCGATGTTCTTTTATTGTGGATTTGTTTATATGATTTCATGCCTATCGCTTGAATATGCTTGAAATAGATAAACGATTTTTGAATGACAAATAGGATGCGTAAGACTTCACGTAAAGTGTTTGAATTTCATATGAAATGACCGCTTAGTCATACATAAACGAGAATCGCATTATGAGAGTCTACATAGCGTGGAACTCGTGGCTCAATTCGATTTCGAATCAATTGAGATATGCGAATCATGTTTGTTAGATGACAAAAGCGTCTTTGACCTATAAAGGTTTAAGGACAAGTAACTTGATTAAGACTTATACATATCGATGTATGTAGACCTATAAGTACTTGTGTAATGAAAGGTTTTTGACACTTTACTACTTGACCAACGATCATAGTAGACACTAACGTGTCTATCTGATAAGGTATAAGTATGAACCTTTTGACAAGTTCAAAGGAGTTCAAAAGTGAAATTGAAAAGACCGTTCAAGAAAGGTATAAGTCTTACAATTGATCATGATAAATAGCTAAGTCATATGATTTGATGCATTATCTAAAGAGTGTGAAAATAGTTTCATAACTCACTCCATTAGGAACATTATATTAGTATAGTGTGTCCAAGAATGGAGGTATCGAACTTTATTTGATATAGTTCGATCAGTAATGAATCGAATTGATTTAATCAACTCATATTATGGATTCGTGTTTGAGGACAATAATGTTTATACTGAATAATATTCTATCGAAGTCCATTGAGAAAGATATCTTACGAGATTTGATCTCTAAGTACATTATTTCTCAAGATTTGGTGTTAAGAAGTTTATTTCAAAGTTTGTTGATTAATAAGCTTTGACCCAAATAGGACGCTTAATGTTTTGTAGGATGCCTAAACTAACCGAAAGGTATTACTTCTACGAATATGGTAAGAACAAACTAGTTGTTGCTCATCATGACGTAGTCTTGGAGAATAACATTCTCAAGAAAAAGTAGTGAGAGTAAAGTGAGCATTAAAGGAGTTTATGCGTCACTACAAGAAGTATCCTTTATGGAAAACTTGTTACTCCAAACATAGTGCTTAGTGGGAGTTGAGCGGAACTTCACTCACAAGCCGTTGTGAAAGGAAGAAGTTTTTTAGCACGCTCGCTTCTAATGATAACTTAAACGTCTCACGAGCTGATGATGTTTGAGAAATTCAGTACATACGAGGATCGAGAACTTATTCTACAAATCATTGTGGAAGAAGTTCATGAATCTCGAGCACTAATCCTACAAAAGGTCAACGAAAGTGATTGTCTAACCGAAAGGTGCATAGACATCACGACATCCTCGTACCTGGCATATGAGAATCCGTTGATAATTAAAGAACCGATAGAAGAACCCGATTCCGCAAGTATGGTTTGAACCCATGTGATCTTTAAGTACAATCCATGTGTAACAGCAAGGTATAGACCTTTGTTGATGTTCATGAAGGAGCAATCCGTCAAAAACGTTCAGATCTTTAAAGGAAAGATTGCATGGATGACAAGTCGACTATGCACGAAGCACAGCTTCACGCTTGTAGCTATGTCTAAGTCGATGGCGAGTTGACTATGTACAAAGCACGGCTTCTCGCTTGTAGCTATGTATAAGTCAGTCAATAAAGATCATTCTAGCAGTAGTTGCATTTCATATATATCGATATATGAAAAGGTACATCAAAACCGCTTTCATTGATTGAATGAAGAAAAATGTTGTGTATATGACACAAATCGAGGTCTTGATTGATGTATTGCTAGAAACATATGCGTGCTTCAAGGATCCATTAATGGATCGAAGCGAGCACTGTGGAATAAATATTTTGACAAGAAAGTCAAGGAGTTGATCTTCGTCAAAAGTATCTTGTATAGACAAGATATTCAGTGGGAGCATAATTGTGTTATTTGTATTTTACAAAATAACTAGATATTAATTGAGAAATAATATTGATTAAATGAATATTGTCAAGATCTCATTGAAGAATGATTTCTTGGGCAAGATCACCTAAATCCTAGAAAACAAAATCTATGGAGATAGATTATGATGGATGTTAGGTTTGAGCAAATGTGCATATAATGACGGAGTGTTCTAGAAACATGAAAGCTGGACTTTATGTCGAACCGCGTCATATGGCATATAACTTGGGTTTGACTCGGTTTATTGCAACTCAATTCGAGAAGAAGTGCATGAAACAGTTCAAGCATTTTTCCGTTACGAGTTTCATTATGTATGTCATTTATGCACATGTCCCAATGTGTTGTATCCTTGGAATGTGACAATTAGTTGTCAAGTGGATACAAGAAAAATACGTTTGGACAATAATCAAAGGATATTCTCGAGTACTTTATGAGAAAGAGAGATATTTTTTCATTTATGATGAAAAGGAGCTCGTGTAAGTTGTTACACTGATGCTAAATTTTCGAAAGATTGATGTAATCACAATCAAGTTACATATTTTGCTTAAAGGTGGTGTTGTAAGTTTAGAAGGTGTTCTAAATGGAATATTATAACCGTTTCCGTCACCAAAACAAAATATATAACAATTTGTGAAGCAACGAAATGGGATAGTTTGGATCAAGAAGTTCTCAGTCAAGCTAATATGGTTCTGTGCATCTCGAACCATAGCTTAGTCTTGAAGAACCCAATATCCAATTGGTGATCCAACTATGATCTATGACAGTATCACTTGATCTCATATGATGATGATCAAGACTATATATATATGAGTATATATATTTGTAGGTTCAACCAAAAGTGGATAGTTTCGCGAACACAGTGAAGACTCTGACATAACCTCTACCTTAAGCAGTATACGAGATGCTATCGAGCATCCATGCGTAATGGACGTATGAGTAACTGGCTTTAAGCGTATTATTTTCTTTTGAGGTTCGAGACATGTATATATATAGATATATGACATCGTTCTCAGGTCTTCACTGGCTAGAAGTCACTGCTGATTGACTCTAGACCAAGTGGGAGATTGTTAGAGATATGTCCTAGAAGCCAATCAGTTGTTGGCTATTATATTAGTTTATGTTATTGATGATGCTTGATCATTTGTTCCTAGAGTTTATTATTGACAGATCATTCAGGTTGAGAATCTGAATTGTAGATCTCTGTGGATCATTCGTTAGAATGACAATAATATCTCTAAAGAGTCCATAATCTTGATAATTAATAAGGAACATTAATTATCATATAAGATTAGTATGCAAGTTAAGTGATGATTAAGTTCTACAAATCATGGGTAAGGAGTTACCGACTTAATTGCATATGTGTATGTTACTGGAACATAGCACAGGACATGACCCGAT
Source organism: Rhynchospora breviuscula (assembly GCA_027562975.1). Taxonomy (NCBI): domain Eukaryota; kingdom Viridiplantae; phylum Streptophyta; class Magnoliopsida; order Poales; family Cyperaceae; genus Rhynchospora; species Rhynchospora breviuscula. The sequence goes on along the minus strand of CM050400.1, from coordinate 29,982,909 downwards.
GAAATAAATATATGGATTGTGTTATGTGTCATTATTTATTTCATACGTGTTTGATTTTCGAGTTTGAGATGTTCAGTTTCTCCACATGAGGATAGGTTCTATAAATATCGTCTAACGCTGATTCCTGATAAGGGCTGCTATACGGACTTTATTTATGTTCTCTTGAATTGTGCGGGGAGAAACTGTTCATCAAGACAACTGTATGTCCCTCATTAGTTCACCTAGTGAGTGATGATATCTACTGGGCCCCTTGATGGAGTTAGATCGTATGCGCGCAACTAGGCGATTAACTCTAGATCAAGAAACGTATAATCTGCAAGAATGACACACTCCTATCTTAGATTATATAAGGATATCATGTGACATAGGAATCAAAACAATAAGATACTTTTTCTTATGCAGGATTGAAGTACTGTATTGGTACAGTATTTATTTATGCGAATTGGGAATCATTACGTGTTGCTAGATACCGCTTATGATTAATGGAAATAAATGGTGATTTATTTTCCATGGCCAACATAGCATAAATCCTCAAAGGGTCACACAAATAGGACTTTAACCATACGTGCATTATTTATTTATTTGCAGTAGCGAGTACTGCGAATATATGATAAGTTGATTAATTAATTATATACCGTTATAGTTAATTAACTCAAATGGATCATATAGAAATAATATAATGCATATGCTAATTCCAAATTAATTATTAATATGTTAATAATTAAGTTAGTTCAATGCATATTTATTATACTGAGCTAATTGGCCTTTTAGTTAATCAGTTAACTGAAAGTCCGATATGAGACGAATTAAAGGAGTGATTTAATAGGCCATTATATCATGTGGCCTGGCCCACATGAGGGCTGAAAATTTCAGCCATGATAGGGGCAATTTCGTCAAGGAGAAAATAGGAAGAGAGAAATTTAATTATGGAAACGTTCTATATATATATTGATTGTTTCTTTGGGAAGAAGTCAAGGAAAAACCCTAATTTCCTCTCTCCTCTCTCCATGGCCGCATTACTGTTCACGTGCACTATTCACGGTTACTGTTCATAATGGAGAAAATTGGTTTCTCCATTTTCTAACCTCTTAATTCCATCTCTAGCTCATGCGTTGAGCGATTCTCCTTCCAGTTAAACAGTTAATCGTGCGAAGGAAATCAAAAGGGAATTAGCTATCGTCTCGGACAAGCTAGCACTTGTCTTGAGACTTTGGTTAATCTTCTAGGTGGACTCGAGGCAACCGGAGGCAGTCAAGAGGGTGACGAGCACGCCACCGACTCCAAGAGATTGGATTCAAGCCTTCCGAATACGATTTCGGAAGAGGTAACCTCCTACGCTTCTCCCTTTATATGTTAAATGACTTGAATAACTAGATCCGTTTTTTCGTGCGTTTTAGTTGCTTGTTAAATGTTAATAAAAATTAAAATTGCACATGGACTTGAGTTCCTAACAATATAAAGATGGAGGGCATACGAAGAAGTTCGATTACTATTCAAATCACAATATTTTTTATCTTTTGTGGTGTTTGGAATTTTTTTTTACATGAACAATATTTAGTATTTTTAGTGGCAATTTTTATATAATATCTGAATTGTATTTTTGATCTTCTGTGGTATCTTTTGTTTACATTGTCCTAACAAATCACGCAATGCGCGAGATTCGCGCTTGTATATATATGCTACAAATAATTATTCATCCGAATATTCCATTCTATTCTAAAATTTGTCTTAATAAGAATAATTAGGAGGAAGAAATAAGACGATTAGTCGTGAACAAATACTACATGGGTCCATATGCGATTTTTTAGGCGTTATTATGCAATTCAAATCAAACACGGCATGTTCAGCTGGGTCCTTCAAATTTTTGAGATGAGTCCCTAACTTTTTGTGATTTTTTTAATTACAAACAAATGTAATATGAATTAAATTGTTTTTTGAGGTGGGATCAATTTTTTTTTGAGGTGGGTCCATGGACCCACCAACTTCTACATAGTTTCGCCCATGCTTCTAATCTTCTCTAATTGATATAACCCGTCAAATCCGTAAATTTGGATATAACCCCTCTAATTTTATTTTATAAGGATATTATCCCTTTTGTTTAATTTAAATCAAATCTAAAGTAAAAGAAAATAATTTTTATAATTTCTAACCAATATACCCTCATGTCAATGCTCCTCTTCATGCTAGACTTTCCATTTCTCACTTGTGTTTACAAACAAAGACAACAAATTCCGATTCATCTCTTTCCAAATGCTAGATTGATATGGTGGGCACAAGGGTCTGAAAATTTTCTGCCGCTGGAGATCCAGCGAAATCACGGCAAATCTCTATGTTTTCCTCGCGATTTCGGCAGCCCCAATTTTTCCATCCAAATCGCGCAAAACGAATTGAACTCTCGGCCGAACGTCTGTGCCAATCAGAAGATTTTGTTTCCCATCAATTCTATTTGACGTTTGACCTCTTAAATCTTCATTCCGATCAGACCCTAAATCATTCTTTTCTAAAGTCTAATTTGTTTCCGTTCTCTCGTCATTGTCCCTTCTCACCTCTCTTTAAAACCTTCAACAATTATTAAATTAACTTCTTTTTTCAGTGTTTTCATGAATCACATCTTTTACAATAGATCCATTTCTTTGATGACAAAAATTTGAGATTAAAAAACTTGAGATTGGCTTGGTGGGATTATGTTGAAGAATAAGGTCTAAATATGTATGTATGTGGACCGAATGATGTACCGTGAGGTTAGCGTGAATGATTAAACCTGCAAAAATGTGTTTGGACCAAAGAGGTTGGATTCGGTTCGAATCATGTTGAACCAGAGGTGAATGAGATAAATTTTGGACAGGAATTATTGAATTTTGGACCGAAATTGCATAATTTAGGACTGAGATTAATTACCGACCTAGCGTATTTGACAAGAAAAAATTACAATTTGTCAAATCCTTCCATAGAAGATTGATGCGATTTATGAGATGTTTTTTCCATATGAAGAGGATCTGATTTGTGTTAGAAGAGAAGAAAATTTGAAAAATAAAGACAATAATTTGTATTTTAATGAATTACCAAAAAAGTCTAGTTGCCTTATGTAATTTTTTATTTATGTTTATTTATCTTTTTTTTTCTCTCTCAAACAATGTATCTCAGAAATTAACTGAAAATAAATAAAAAAAATAGTGCGCATGTGTGTGGAGGACGTAGGCACCAAGTTGGTGCTGAATCTCGTTAAATCTAGTGTTGAATGATCCTAAGAGGCACGGTTCTTGTACAATTGCACTTGGATTGTGCCTCCTCAAATCTGAAACTTAACTTTCGCTGCATAGACGTTCGAATTCTTAACAGATTCTTGGATATGTTTTCTTCTTTGCTAGCCGAAGATTCAAAAAGAGCCTGTTTCGTACTTGTTGGAGCACCTCGATTTCACTGGCCAATCCACGGGGCTAACCTGATGCTAAATTATCATCTTAAAAATTTTCAAAAAACACCCTGCTTGCATACTTTTTAAAGAATTATTAAAAAATATTATACTATTCAGTAGTGGGAAGATAACAAAAGATTAATCAGATTTTGGTTTTAATGCTTTTTATCTAGTAAACAGTAGTAAGAAATGAAAAGATTAGGCAACAAGACGGAGAGAAGCAGGTGCACGAGGGTATATTGATCAGAGAATGTAGAAATTATTTTCATTTACTTAAAAATATAATTTAAATTAATCAAAAGGGTAATTTCCTTGAAAATCAAAATTAGAGGGGTTATATCAACTGAAGAAGATTAGAGGGGTTATATCTAATTTTTCATAATAAAAACATGAAAATTGCCTGAGATATTATACTTTCTCTGATTTATTATTTTTTTTTTATTCACTAGACAGAGGCTAACTAGTTACTTTCTTTGAATATTTATTGATACTAATATGAACCGTTTGAAGATGGAATTTGTCTTCCCTTTGTGTTAGATCTCATGGTGTAGTGGACTGAAACAGTGGATTCCGGAAGAACCTGATAAGAAACACGACTTGTTATACGCAAGAAGATGCAGAAAGAATTTTATAGAAAAACGGGAGGTGAAGACTGATGATCATCAGTGGCGAAGCTAGAATTTCGTGTCAGCAGGGTCCGTAATTTTTTTTTTTTTGCTGAAAACATATGTATGATGTAACTTTTAATATAGACATAGTATAATAATAATTTTGAAATAAAGAACTCTAAATAATGTAACATAAAAAAATTCATGAGAAATCAAATATATATTATAATAACAATAGAAAATCTAAAATAGTATATTTAATATACAAAATAATAATTCAAAAATCAAGACAATAAAAAAAAGTACAACAATTTCCTATGAATTTTCATTTTTCTCATAATTTTACATAATAGGTTCATTAGAAATCTCATTGAACACTTTTTTTTTATATTATAGATATATAAAGATAGCAGACATACAAAGGAATTTGGCCACTATTCAAACCATAATATTTCTTATCTTTTGTGGTCTCAGAATTTTTTTGACAGGAATATATAGTATTTAGAATTTTTAGTGGCAGTTTTTATATAATAACCGAATTATATTTTTGATCTTCTGTGATAGCTTTTATTTATAATGTTCTAAAGTTCACAAAAATTATATAGACAAATCATGCATTGCGCGAGATTCAAGCTAGTATATATGTACTATAAATAATTATTCATCCAAATATTTCATTTTATTCTCAATTTTGTCTTAATAAAGTTCATTAGGGAGGAAGGAAGAAGGCGATTAGTCAGGAACAAATGCTACCTGGGTCCCTATGCGATTTTTTAGACGTCGTTATGCAATTCAAATCAAACATGACATGTCCAGCTGGGTCCTTCAAATTTTTGAAATGGGTCCCTAACTTCTTGTGATCTTTTTTTTTAATTACAAATAAATATAATATTAAGTAAATATTTTTTTTGAGGTGGGTCCATGGACCCACCAAAATCCACGTAGCTTCTCCCCTGCTGATGATCATGTATTCATGTATTTCTTTTACATGCACACAAGTATATGTCTGATGGGGGAGAGCAGCCTCTGCAGCGCCGCTCTCGGCAGTGGTTTCATCCGATCTAAATTCAAGTTAGGACTTACTGACCGTACCTATATTAATCACGGACACCCATCATAAATCGGACGGACAGAAAACAGCGCTGCAAAGGATATTGTTCCGTCTGATGAAATGTGGAGTCTAAAAGTCGGTCATAGTACTATGTTTGGAAGATGTGTTAACAAGACAAGAACAAAGGATAAAAACTATCTTGGATTCCGTTCCCTAGTTCTTGTCCTTAGTTATTGTTCTCATAAAAAGATGGTATTAGAAATAAGATCCAAAAGCTCCAATTTCTTATTCTTGTCCCATGTTTGATAACTCATTTTCTTGTTCTTGTCCGGGAACAACCCAGTTTGTGGGTTCCAAACATAGCCTGCACAAGAATAAGGATTCGGATAAGAATAAGCTTCAAATTCTTTATTCTTGTTCAACCCAAACACACACAAGAATAAGGAATTTGAGCCCTTATCCATATTCTAACAAAATTATGGAATTATAACAAGGAATTTGGACAAGCACGCATTTCAAGATCCTAATTTTTATTCCTTATTCAACCCCTCATCCAAACACACCCTTAAAAGTTCGATGAAAAATAGAGTATCCGAACACTGAGTAGAGTCGGACTCATTCGACAGGCAATGGATTTTGGCATTCTGCTTTTGGTGTCGTTTGGGCTTGAAAGTAAGTGTTGCATAACTTCATATGCATCATTTATGCAACCAAACAAAAAAGTTGCATAAGACTACATAAAATTACATAAGTTATTAAATCTAGAGAGGTGTCTTAAGTTATGCATTGGATCTCTGATAAAAAAAAATATTTTTTATTGTTATTTTCAACTATACCCTTCAATTTATTACAATAATGAAATAATAATTATTAATAATAATTAATAAGTAACCATAATTATAAAAAATTCATAATCAGCAATAAATATTAATTATTTAATAATAATTAATTATTACAATTAATAATTAATAATATTTAACAAGTAATACTCTAAATTAATAATAACGATTTATTATTATTAATTAATTATATTTTATAACATTTAATAATTATTAATATTTAATAAATAATACTAATTAATAATAATGATTGTTGTCCCTGGTGGGCGGCTTAACAAAATTAGTGAAAGCAATTAAGGTTCTAGACTGATTTGGCATGAACTACCTAATACAATTCAATTGATATCCAACAATTAACAAGCACACATAATCAACTCAAGCATAGCAAAAAAATAAAGAGAGAAAAAAAGACAAAAAATGAACACGCAATATGATTACGGAGTTCCGACCCGCTAGGGATATGCTAGTTTTAGTCATACGTCTCCGGGAGTAAAAGATGCTATTTCATGGCATGTTTAAACCATCCTTTTCTATCACTTTAGAGATTTTGCTTAGCTAAAACATGTATAGATTCGAGCCTTTGAGCACTGGGGTTACTCCCAGTTGAGATTTTCGTAGCTAGATCATTTTGAGAGAATGTAGCCTCAAACTTCACCATCCAACATTGTTGCTAGGTCTAAATTGGAATAGGTTGAGAGCTCATCTCACTTGAGGCCGTTGTGCCATTTTGTCTTTTGAGTTAGGTCAATCTGCCTCGGTTACTTGGTGTACGAGGTGATTCAATTCGAAGTTGTAGTCCCGTTATTGTTGAAATTGAACGAAGCGCCCGATTAGAGGTTGTGAAACTTCCGAAGACGTACGACTAAGGCTAGAATATCCCTAACGAGTCGGAACTCTGTAATCATATCGTGTGTTCAATTTTTTTTCTTGTTAATTGTTGGATACCAATTAAATTATTTTAGATAGTTCATACCAAACCGATCTAAAACTTTAATTACTTCCGCTAATTGTGATTAGCTGCACTATTAGAGGCAACAATAACATTACAAGTATAGTTGCAATGTAGAAAGTAGAATACATATTGAAAAAGAAAATAATTATACCGGTGTTGTCGTGAGACTAAAATCTATCTCCAATCATTCGAAACATCAAACGCACAAAATAGTTTGCAAATGCATTTCAATATATTTATGTGCTTAATATTTAATTTATCTTATTGATTTATCATAAAAAAAATCATGAGCAATTTTTTTTTCTGATTATGTGATCCAAAATGTGTCTAAAATCATCATAAACAATTTTACAAAATAAACTTCCTATTATTTGCTTCGAACAAAATCTATTGTCGTTGTGCTTTTCCTGCAAATCTCCAAATTAACATAATATCTCATTTCAGTTACTTTTGCAGGTTAATTCATTTTGAGTAATTATTTTGAAAAAACAAGCATTCTCAATTTTTGTACACGAGCATAATCAATGTTTTGAAAACCGGACCGGACCGGCCGGTTCGACCGGTTCAACCACGAACCGGATCCTAGTCCTGGTCCAATCTGAGCCGGTTTTTTGGCTGTTAGTGAACCACAACGAACCGGCCGGTCAGGTCCGGTTTATAAGTTTTTAAATATTTTTCATTTGGTTCAATGAAATTCTCAAAAAATGTCATAGGGAGGGATTGAATCTGGGATGTCTTGAATAGAAATGAGATGCTCTACCACTGGGCCAATTGGCTTTGATGTAAACAAGTGAACATTTAATTTATACTAGCAGCAGTGCCCACCCAATGTGTGGGCATACTATAATACGTGATATGTAAATATAAAAATATCATTTGACACAGGTATGTTGTCAATTTTCAATATTTAAGGTCAACGTTATCTTGATCAGTGTTGAAGGTAACAGCAATATTCACCGGTTAATAAATAGACTCAATAAAAATAGACATGTGAAATAAATATGTTAATCAATAAAAAGTTTCACATAAAAGTATATCGTCTCAAAAAAAAAAAAAGATAATACAACATGACAAGATTCTTGAATCGCTCTTGCTCCACAGTTGTAACTAACAATGATCATACTCGAGACAGACATGATTTATAAAAATTAATAATAAATATATATTAAAAAAAAGTTAAGATAATTTTATATGTTGAGTGCATGTGTGAGTGTGATTGAGAGTAGTGCCCACCCAATGTGTGGGCAGACATTAATATGCGATTTGTGAAAATGAATTGGCTTATTTAACAAAGATATATTGTCCATTTTCAATATTTAAGATGTAGCAGTAGTATTCACCGATTGAAACAAATAAAATCGATAAAATTAGACATGTGAACAGTTCAAAAAAATAATTCGATGAAAAAAATGTTTCAGTAAGAATAAGAAGTTTCACGTAAAAGTATTTTCTCTCAAACAAAAAAAAAAGATAATATAACATGACAAGATTCTCGAATCGCTCTTGCTCCCCTGTTGTAATGAACATTGATCATACTGAAGACAAAGACCTGTTTTATGAAATATAAAAAATAAAAAATAAAATAATAATTATAATTATAATTTTATAATTAATATATAAAATAAAATGAAAAATTTAAGATAGTTTTATACATTGAGTGCATATGTAATATTATGATATGAGAGAAATAAATATTTTTTAAATGAAATTTCGTTACCTTAATTCCTTCGTAGCACTTCTCTGTATACAACATTTTTGGTGCATGCTCCATCTTCCGGGTCGATATTAGCACCTGGTTTTATAAGCAGCTTTGTATTTTGTCGGGATACACCTCTCGATAACGCCACATAAAGTTGTCCGTGCGAAAACACTGGCTCTGGCAAGTAAACTCCGACATTGGGGATAGTCTGTCCCTGTGCTTTGTTGATTGTCATTGCAAAGCACAATCGAACAGGAAATTGTTTTCTCTTAAACCTGAAAGGGAATAAATCATCATCCGGCGGACTTAGCGGAATCCTGGGAATAAATATTCTTTTCCCCGCATGTCCTCCGGTAGCGATCTCTGCATCAATTACATTCCTTTGAAAATTTCGGCACACCAGCCTTGTGCCATTGCAAAGTCCATTTGCAGGATCTAGATTACGTAACAGAATTATTGGACATCCCTTTTTAAGTTTGAGGATATGTGGCGGCAATCCATTGGGTGTTAGAGAGTTCAAAAATTCAGAGGGGTAGTTGCCACGCGCGTCATCCTCTGCTGTATCAATACTATGATATATCAATTCTTCTCCAGGATAAGACTCAATCATATGCTGGTTAAGCCTGTCGACATACTCATTCTTAGTGGAGAGAATTGCCCGAGAAGCAATGTAATCTGTTCTATGGCCATTTTCATTGAGAGAGGGGAATACAGTCTCAATTAGTTCATTTACCGATTCTTCCTCTGTAGTGTATGGGATTATCATCTCATGTGGGATACGTATGAAGCCATTCCCAATCGAGGGCTCAGTTCCATCGCCGACATTAAGTAGAAACTGAGCGAACCATGGGTCACTCGAAGCTCTCATGTTTCGAGTCAGTTTTATCTTTTTAATATATGTCCATAGAGGGGACATGGGCAGTGTCGCGTCGACGATCTGAGCTTTGGTCCCACGTCTAACCACAGGCAGAACTTGTCTGAAATCGCCGCCAAATACGACAATTTTCCCGCCGAATGGATGAAGAGAGTCTGTGACATCCTGTAATGTTCTGTCGAGCGCTTCGACGGCTTGCCTTTTTGACATGGATGCCTCGTCCCATATGATAAGCGTCGCCCTCCGAAGAAGCTCTGCAATCCCACTCTGCTTGCTCACTGTACACATAGGAGTGCCTTCCAACTTGAGGGGAATCTTAAACCTGGAGTGTGCTGTCCTTCCTCCAGGCATGTTGTTTGCCGCTGCACCCGAAGTAGCAGTTGCAATTGCAATGAGTTTTCGGGATCGAACTGCAGCCAATAATGCCTTGTACAGATATGTTTTACCCGTACCACCGGGACCATCAATGAAAAATGCCCCCGGCTTCTTTTCCGTGACATGCTGCATGATCTCTTCAAATGACGACAACTGTTCGGGATTGAGCGAACCGTGGGCCCGCAAGTCCTCCTCAGATACGTTTATTCTCTCTTCATCAGTAACTTCTTGAAAATTACCATGGTCATCCAATTCAGCATTTTCATAGAGTTCAGGGAGATTGTAGTCCTCCAGGTGTCTACCCATCGACTCGAGATACCTGCTGATATCTATCAGGGTCCTCTGTTCAACCATCTCGTCGGATGAATAACGTCGTCGATAATCTTCAGACATGTCCGCGAAATGCCTGTCCCATAACTCTCGAGCTTTAGCCCCCTCACAGAAAGTCAGAATCGTGGCGAACAGTCTTCTGAGTGCAGACGGCATCTGGTATGTTGCCGCCTCGTAGAGGCATTCTGAGAAAGTCTCATCATTATCTATCAGTCCCATTGCATTTGCTGCATCCTGAAAAGTCAAATGTTGTATCCCATCCACCGTTTTAAGATCTTCATATGATTCTGGTCCCCTCCTATGATTAAGCAAAGTACGGAGATAGTATCTCTCCGCATCCGATATCTTAGCATGAACCGTCCTACCGATTTCACCTCCTTTTTGACGTCGCTTCCACACCTTACGGCTCGCATCCCATGTGAAATGCTCAGGAAACTCCCGATAGAGGTATTGTTTTGCCTCTGGAAACCTCTTGTTCGCCTCAAAAAACTCAGTCAGCATAGTCCTCTTTGCCTTATCCCTCTGAGAGACATTTTCCAAATTGTCACTGTCTTTATAAAAAACCATTTGTTGGTCGGGAGTATGCAACTGCAGAGATCTCACCGAAGGTTTAATTTCACTCAAAGGGAATCTAAAAATCCGCCATACCGCCTCTGGGGCCCCAACCCACCGTGCATCTTGGAACATTTTGATTTCATCGACTGTCTCTCCTTCTTTGCCGCGAGTTCCGACATACACTTCGGCACAATCGTGTCCCTTGTATATGTACTTGAATAGATACTTGACGGCCCTAATGCTCGAGCAGATCTCCACGTTAATGTGGCAATTGTACCGCATCAACAGGTGAGGATTGTAAGGAGAGACCCAGCGATTGTCCAGGTCGCAACCACGTACACGAACTTTCCGCCCATTGTCTCTTCTCCTATATACCGGGTATGAGTCTTTACCCTGGACGGTTGCCTGATTGAATACCCTTGGATATTTAAATCTGCAGGCACCATCCCTCATGCACGGGCAATTATTTCTCAGAGCCCCACAAGGTCCGTGCATCATGTGCTTACTTACCAATTTATGCAGCACAGGATATCTTTTAGGATCAGGGATCTCAGCACAGACGATCTTGTCGTACTGGTCTGGGTTCAAAATTTTCACACGGGACTTTAATATTATCAAGAAGTGAGCATGAGGCAGTCCTCTCTTCTGGAACTCAACGACATAAACATGCGCAGCTACCTCACCAAAGAATGGTTTTTTATTTTTATTTCCACTATCACCAAATAAATACTTCTTGAGATCCTCCAGTTTTGCTCGAAACACTCGAGCAGTTAGGTCAGGCCGATCTTGCGCAGTTTGTCCCGGCAATAACTCGTTACGGATCTCATCCCATTCAGGGTTGCAAGTTATCGTCAGGAATATGTCTGGTTTGCCATATCTTTGGACCAACGCCATCGCATCTAAATACCTCCTTTGCATGTCTCTTGGCCCGCCAATGAAAGAACCCGGGAGCACGATCCGTTTTCCCACTTGAGATGCTCGCACCTCACCAGAATGGATGCTGTCCATAATTCCTTGGTATAAATCTGCCCGTATCCTCATTTGATTCTTCCTGTGATAATCCAGACGACATGACTCCATCTTGATATACATGTCGACCACAAATTGCTGAAACAGTCTTCCGCCTAACAAGATCAGAGTCTTCTCCAACCGTATTTGCAATTTGTAGCAGTAGTACTCTCTCATTGACACGGTTCCCTTTCCTTTTTCAGCATTTTCCATTTCTATTGAAACAATAAAATACTAATTATTTTAGTTTTTAATTATTATCTTTCTATCTATCTACTTATAAAATAAGTAATTTATTAGAAAGCAATGTTGGCAAATGACACCTACTGTATTATCTACTGATTACTTTTATCTGTTTGACACAGGTTTATTAAAATTTTATTTTGGGTACCATGACAGTATATTTAATTTGTTTCCATGAGTACATTTGAAAAGTTTTAAAACTAAAATAATTAACTTGTTACATGTGTTTGTTGATAAAACTATAACTATAAAGCATGTTTATCTCCCAGGGTATCTGGCAAGTAAAATATTAATTATTTTAGTTTTTAATTATTAACTAATAAATTAATTATTTTATAAGTGGATAGATAGAAAAAATAATCTTTATCTTTATTTATGAAAAGAGAAAAACTATATCGTATGTTACCTTCGCCTTCTTCTGCATGCGTATCGTCTTCTACATGTGTATCGTCCTCTGCTGAAATGAAATATTCAGTTACATCTTTTCGAAGAATCTTGTTGTGCCAGCCAACTTCACCATGAGGAAAGAACAACGGGTATGCCAGAGGATCATAACAGCCCCAGTAGCATTGGATTCGTATCGCGGAGTCATTCTTATCATATATTTTGATGCTCCTCTGGTACGTAGCATTCTCCTCATTCCCCTCAACCCAGATAGCACCAACTTGAGATGCAGTAGGTTTGTTGTATCTCCTTTGATCAAGTTCAACAGACGCATTCAATGTAATTCCTACATTATCAAGGGACTCCATCTCCCCAAGTCTTTTGAAATTTTGTGCATATGGGTTGTGGGAAAGTACCTCCATAATTGTCTTGACAATGGCCCTAAAAGTTATGCGAAATAAATATAAATAGACTTTATTATTTACGTAATAAAAAATTAAGTTAATGTACCTCTATATATATATATATATATATATATATATATATATATATGTATTATTGCTTAAAAATAGCGTACCGATCTAATGATTCGGTTCTTTCCAAACGTCTCCTCACTTCTTCTTCTGTGTCATAGAAGTAAAGCTGGAGGTACCTTGGTTGGCCTTTAGGAACTAATTGATCTATGAAATGGTAAACCTGGCCGTGCATTCGGAATGTGTAGACGCCACGTCTCATGGTTGCTAGGTCATGATCGTATTTTGCTCCAAAAGATGCGAATGAGAAATTAGTGTTGTAAGCCCGTATTGATTCACGAAATTCAACACAATGTGGCTCTGCTGATGTAAATAGATCGTACAGCTTGTCTGGGATCTCATTTCCGGTCAGTTTCACCTTGCCATTCATGCAACAAAATGTAGGGAATTCATACTGAAATCTTTTTGCATTGCATTTGGTGCAATCTTTCACCTTTCTGAGCACCATTTGTCCAGTGGGCAAGTTGTCATAAACGAAATCATACGGATCTTCTTCAGCTGCAAGAGGATCATCGGTTGACTGTCCATTGGTGGAGGTCGGTGACGGTGTGTCTAGGAAATAGTACAAAATTAACATGATTAATCTTCTTGTATCCTCTCAAGTAAAATGTCGTATGCTAACATTTGAATATAATAATATAATTTGTGAAATGCAGTACCGTTGGCCCAATCTTCGAAATCTAAAGGAGTAATCACAAGGTCACCAGTTTCGTCTGTATCATGAACTTCTCCTGTAAAAGAAGTGTTGAAAATTTTTTAAGCTTGATTGTTCCTTAAGAAAAAACTAATGAAATTTTTATCATTGGAAAAAAGTACAAAGTAAATCACCATATATGTAATTTTCTTGCTCTACTTCATTGCTACCGATCTGAACTGGATTGTCAATATAAATCTTGTCCTGATTCGTACGTGTATCTAAAAGCAGGAACAGTCATGAAATAAATACATTATTTTAGAAATAGAAATTAAAAAAAAAAATTCACACTTCTGATAGTAATTGTCAATATAGTAGGTTCCGGAATTAATTGTATTTCTTAATTAAATCGCATACCTTGAGACCGTATGGTACAATGGGTCACAACAGAGGTTGCATTAGATGTCCAGATCCAGTCCTCTTGATATGTTCGTGGCAAATCACTTGCTTCAAACCCATTTGATTCATTCGTACTGCTTTGACCGATTTTTCTCTTCTTAGACCCGCACAAATAATTATGCATATAAACCTTCCAAGTCGCCTCCTTTGTTTCAGTTGGTTTTAAATTTTGTGTTTCTGTAAGTGTTGGAAGTTGTTCAATTAATTGAAACAATAATTTAATATTAATATTAATTATATTAAAACCGTGTAATCATGTAACTAATGAAAATGTCTGAAAAGGAAAAGTCACATACCTTCAGGCTGTATGGTAACGTGGGTCACAGTAGAAGTTTGGTTAGTTGTCAAGATCTGATTCTCTGCAGATGGTTGTTCCAACTCAGTTTCATTCAACCTATTTGATTCATCCGTACTGCTATGATCATATTTTCTCTTCTTATACTCGCGCAAATAATTACGCATGTAAATCTTTCGAGCCTCCTTTTCTGCTTCAGTTGAAGTTGACATCTTTGTTCCAATAAACCTTGCAATTTTTTCTATCAATTGAAAAAAATTATATTGGAATAATAAAAAAATATTTATTAGTTAATCATGTAATCATGTAATTGTAAATGGTAATTTGTAATATATAATATATAATTACTAAAAATGCGCATGTAATTTGTAGTTATAGTTACTACTAATAATGTGCATACCTTGAGGCACATTTGATTCATTCCTACTGCTCTGACCATTTGTTCTCTTCTTACGCATATATTCACGCATATAGTTCTTTCGAGCCTCCTTTTTTGCTTCAGTTGAATTTGACATCTTTGCTCCAGTAGTTCTTGCACGTTTTGCTTCGAGCGAGACAATAATAATTTAATTAATATTTCTATATTTATATATTTCTATTAATTTAATCTATAGATTATATTGTAAACACTCAATGATGTATAAAAATAGTCTAGTGGTATTTAAAATGTATACATACCTTGAGGCACCTCACTCATTTGTGCGGGTTTCGATAATTCTGCTAGTAATCCTATATACCAAAGAAAATATACATGTCATATTTAGATATCTTTGTATTGATATGTCAACGACAATATGAGGAAATTGGATATTGCTCTTTTAATAAGATACAGGTTTATATATTAACTTTCAAAGACTCTTTTGACAGGAACTGTGGCATGCGAACTGTTTGCATTGCCTCTATTGTGTGCACCCATCTGTTGCTTTCCTTTATCTTTTTCTTTGTGTCGTTTATCAGTGGCCATGTCTTTTTCTTTGCCTTATCAGTCCAGCTGCATCAACATAATCCATTACCATTAGCATTAGAAGAAAGAGTGACAATGAAACAATACCTAAGCGTGACATTACTATAGGAGATGATTCGTAAATAACATGAGGATCTCAGAGCGACAATGAAACAATCCAATTACACATTCTATTTTTTGAATTTGAATTTAACATTAAGCACGTATAGAAACAAAAAAAAAAAGTGTACCAGTAAGCAGTGGGACAGAAGATCCTATTTATCCAGAAGCAATTCGAATCTAATTGCACCTGAAAATATTCCAAGAAATTCTATTCAGTTTAATGAAATACCAGTATTGGAAGCAACCAGTATGGAGATTCTCTTGAACCAAATTCTTATTTCTTCCTCTTACACCAAAATTTGCTGGAACAAAAAATAAATTAACAAAAATGAATCAAATTAATTGAGCAGGAAATTGAGAAAATAATGACAAAAATAAATTAACAAAAATGAATCAAATTATTCCATCTCAGCTTGAATAGCCTATGAATTTTATTATATGGACCCGGGTCCTCCTAGTCCTAATTTACTTTGTTTTTTGAATAACCGAATAAGATAAATTGATATTTAAAATGTAATGAACGTGGCTTAATAGAGTGTTACTTTGCTCAAATATTTTAAGTTGAGTGTTTGAAAATAATTGGGGGAAAAAACGTAACTCTTAGATCTTGCAGAAGTTGATTAACTTATAGGACTTTTTTTTATCTAAATGACTACAAATGTCGAAACAACAGCTCAATAGAGCAATTTTTTCCCCCTGACTGAAATTAGTGCACCAAAAAAATAAAATAAAATATGTTAATATAAAATTTATGTAAGAATTTAAATATATTTTTCATAATCTCACTTCTTTTTTTTTTTAAAAAAAAAAACAAGTTCAATACGGAATGAAAGGTGCTATTTCATATTAGACCAACAAAAGCAACAACAGTAAGATCGTTTTGTCAAACAATTTTGTTAGATCTTGAAATTAAAGAGTAACCGATAACAATTGAATACGGTAATAATTTTTTTGTTAAACAACTTTGTTAGATTGTTTTTAGCTTTCTTCCGATAAATCATCACAAATTGAAATTGAAATTTATCAAAAGAAATCAGAAAAGTGTACGTACCAGTAAGCAACCTTCAGAAGATGAATGCAAAGATGCAAAGAGATCAGAAATCAGAATCAGAAATCAGAAATCAGAAAATTTATTTAAAGAACTTTTTTGAGAACTTAGGCAATAGGAGGGGCGAATGCAAAGAGATCATGGGATACTTATGATTCTGTACGTTGAGAGAAATAGAAAGAATCCATATATGTCAATTTAATATTTGCTATCCATCACCATATATGTGTCGGAAAAATTAGGTAGCCAAAATAGGAAGTAACAAGAATTTATCGGAGCACATATACCGCAAAGGAAATGAATAGTGACCACGACTACGTACCTTTCCTAATTTATCTTATCCCAGATGTTACTCGATATTGATTAAGGAATAAAAGATAATCAACCAATATGCTACATCATCCAAATCTTCAATATTTTATTTGTAGTCGTATAAAGCATTGTTATCGGAGCACATATAATGGACAGATACGAATCATTGTGATTTCAGGAAAGATATCTTGCCAATTCAACACAAACAATCTACACAAAATGCATACACATTAATACATAGATGCTTTCAGATTTTATTACTTGAGTTTTAATACCTGCACAAAATAGGAAATGTAATAAGATACCAAACGCCATTTAGCTAAAGAAAAAAGGAATTAAAAAATAAGAAAGATTAAATCCATCTATATCTAAATCTAAATATAAATAATACCAACGTATAATTCATAGAAATATTTAGAGGAAATTTTCGAAATTTTTATTTTTAGAGGGAGAAAATGTTCTATAAACGCAGTCCCATGTAATTCCCTTCTATAAACGCAAATCCTTTTTTTTTTTTTTTTTGCAGAATCCCAAATAAACATAGTTTGATAATTAACACTCTATACCTATCAATATTTGATGGATAATTGAATGGTATTTAAATTATACCAAATTTTATGCATATATATAATCTACCAAATTGGTGGACGCCATTTTTTCTGAAAACTTGTCTGAGAATTGCGATAATTTGTCCAATCGTGTGTGTCGTATCATGTCGTGAATAACACGATCGTGTCAAGGTCTCATGTCGTGCCGTGTCGACACGAACTACTTTCTTAATCGTATCGTGTCTTGTAGTGTCGTGCTTAGTGGTGAGAAGAGACAACGCGACACGCATTCTGCACGACACTACTGACACAATCGTGTCGTGTTGACACATCGTGTTAGTAGTGTCAAATCGTGTCAGATTATTTAATTATTTTTTTAAATTAAAAAATTATTAAAAAATCAAAAGTAAGAAAAAATTACTAAACTTTATAATTTATTATTTGATTAAGTTTAAACTTTTTATTAATATTTTTTATAAAAAATAATAATTAGATTAGAACAATGATCTAAATGATGGTAAATAATATGATGTAGTATTATAAATTGAAATTAAATTATTAATTTTGCTTAAATAATCAACATTAATAATTAAATTTGTGTTGAGTTGTTGTGTTAATTCATGTTCGTGTCGTGTTGCGTGTCGAATTGTGTCGTGTTGAATTGTGTCAAACTTTCTAGTGTCCTAACACGATACGATAACACGATCGTGTCGTGCCAATTTTGTATTCTTGTCGTGTCATGTCGTGCCAACACGCACATCGTGTCGTGTCATTTTGGAGAACACTATTTACAAGCATAGTGCTAATAGTCCACCTTCTGAGTTTCATCTAGGTCGTAATTAATTGCTTTAAGTTTTTAATTAATAATTTGTTCTAATAATGCATTAATAAACTTTAATTACTTCCTGTGTTTCAGGTTATCCATTGGGCTACTGAAGGGGATTAGAAGAAATGAGAGTGCTATGCTAAAAAATTTCAAGGAAACTGATATATATATATATATATATATATATATATATAAAACGTGAATTGGAGAGCTCATCATATGATATCACCCAAGTATATATAGAATCTAACATTCCGCAATCTGTTGATTTTAGTGATTCCTTGCTCCATCTCTTTTCTATGGAAGCACAGAACACCTCAACTACAAGAAACGTGTCACAGCCCCGTATATTTTTACACTTCGCGTTTACCAATTCTGTTTGACAGAGATTCAATTGTTCGTAATGTAACCACCAATACAAAAAAAGTTCTAATTGTTTTTCAAAAAGGCATGTGTTCAGAGATTCAAACAATTTCGCATAAATAAACTTGCTTTGTGAAAAAAAAAAATAACAATAACAACATGACAAAAAGATTTGAGCCAATTGAAAGATTGAAATATCTTCTAAAAGTATTGCACTCCATAAATAGATCAAGCAACCTAAACTATTTTTTTGTTTTCTCCCTATCATTTGTCGTCATCTTCTTCGCAGCTAATCATACTGATATCTTCGTTGTTGTTGCTTTGCAAAGTGGTAGCAACTAACTGCAGGCGTGCTTGCTCAATCTCAAGTTGCATTTTGCAGCAGGTACAGTAAATGAGATGCACATCTTCCAGCTCTCTTGTTTTACAAACAGGACACCATATTTTGTTTTGTAAGGCCTAATGGATAAGATTGTTTTACAAACAGATACAGTAAATACTTTTTCAAATTTATCAGGAACTATTTATCAATTTAGGGCAAAAAACAACTGTTAAAGCTGCACATACAAGCTTCCATATAAAAATCTAGAGAAAATATAATTTCATCGACTATTTTTTTTTTTACCTGATTTCCATTTGATTGCATGTGATCAAAAGACTGTTGTGCCATATATGCATCATCTTCCTCTAAAAACTCTAGTGCTTCTAGTTCTTTGAAATTCCAATAAGAAGTTATATATTTCAGAAAAGTTAAGAATATCAATCAAGTAATTAAAGTAGCATATATATATATATATATAATTAAAGTATTATATATATATTATATTATATATATATATATATATATATATATATATATATATAATTAACATAGGAATAGAGAAATGAGACCTAACCTCTCCTGGTCAATTCCTCTCTAAGATCTCTGTAATGGCGCCTCTCCATTTCTAGCAATACCTCTTCGCTCTCTGTTGCATTCCCAATAGTCAACTCCATTTTATCCTGACAAACTATTTTTATTAAAAAGGAGAGAACAATTTGAAACAAAAATCTGAAAGAAGAATTTTGTACCAGTAAGTAATATAAGAAAAGATCCTAAGGGGATTGGATAGAATATGATAGTAAGGGGCACTGGTACCAGTGCAGGGTTGGTACCAATGCCATTCTTCATTGTACGTTGTACTTGGATTGATGAGAGGTAGCTAGCGCTACCTATATATATCTGTACTCTCCTTCTTTGTAAACTGAGAAATTTTTACATTTACAATTAATACAAAAGAGCTCTTTATTATACAACATTCTAATAAGATCAAGCTCATCAAAGTTTTCATTATTCATCTATTACATAACCCTCTATGTGGCCAGTCTGCTTGTTTGTTTATAATCTTAACATTCTTAACCTAAATCTGTTAAATAAATTATAATTTGAGCAATTAATATTAAAGCTAAATAGGGAAAATATAATACAGAAGCAATGCATACCTCAAAGTCGACTGCCTTAGCGGTTTATATATAAACTTATTCTATTCTTCTTGATCAATCTCTTTTGCCTTATCAGTCCAGCTGCATCAACATAATCCATGACCATTAGTTAGATAACAAATCACAAGAAAACACGTGATGAATTAGTGACCGCGACATAAATTGTGCATAAATTTATATGTTACCAGAGCAATAGGTGGTTAAGTCTGGTTCTGGTAAACAGTCCCAATTTAGAACAAATTTCCAATTTTTTTTTTAAATAGTTGACAGCAGCTGTCAATAGGAAAGGAAGCAAAAAGAACAACATGTAGAATCAAGAGAACCAAGCAGTTTTATGTTGACCAAACACATATAAGAAAAGATCCCATGCGTTTATTATAAACTTTTTATTTGTTGAATTTAAGAGACATAGTACCAAAATAAAAAGTACCAGTAAGCAATATAAGAAAAGATCCTAAGTATACTTGGAGATTCGAATCTAATTGTACCTGAAAATTGTTCAAAAAAAAAAAGAAAATGATCTGAGTAATACTGAATACTGAATCATTAAAATGATCTGATTCGTACCATTAGAACACATCAAATAACATTTCTGTGGAAAATAAAATTTAAATGACATTTAAATAAGATTTTTCACCAAAAACGTAACTTCAATCAAACGGCAGCTTCGAGCAACACAATTCAACCAAAACCCAAAAAATAATTTCTGGGGAAAAGGTGGCGCTAGGGTAGCAGATAATGGAGTTCTATATATGCTGGTAATTTTTATATATGCAAGTAGGTGACCTATTTATCCAGAAGCAGTGGGACAGAAGATCCTATTTATCCAGAAGCAATTCGAATCTAATTGCACCTGAAAATATTCCAAGAAATTCTATTCAGTTTAATGAAATACCAGTATTGGACGCAACCAGTATGGAGATTCTCTTGAACCAAATTCTTATTTCTTCCTCTTACACCAAAATTTGCTGGAACAAAAAATAAATTAACAAAAATGAATCAAATTAATTGAGCAGGAAATTGAGAAAATAATGAAAAAAATAAATTAACAAAAATGAATCAAATTATTCCATCTCAGCTTGAATAGCCTATGAATTTTATTATATGGACCCGGGTCCTCCTAGTCCTAATTTACTTTGTTTTTTGAATAACCGAATATGATAAATTGATATTTAAAATGTAATGAACGTGGCTTAATAGAGTGTTACTTTGCTCAAATATTTTAAGTTGAGTGTTTGAAAATAATTGGGGGAAAAAACGTAACTCTTAGATCTTGCAGAAGTTGATTAACTTATAGGACTTTTTTTTATCTAAATGACTACCAATGTCGAAACAACAGCTCAATAGAGCAATTTTTTCCCCCTGACTGAAATTAGTGCACCAAAAAAATAAAATAAAATATGTTAATATAAAATTTATGTAAGAATTTAAATATATTTTTCATAATCTCACTTCTTTTTTTTTTTAAAAAAAAAAACAAGTTCAATACGGAATGAAAGGTGCTATTTCATATTAGACCAACAAAAGCAACAACAGTAAGATCGTTTTGTCAAACAATTTTGTTAGATCTTGAAATTAAAGAGTAACCGATAACAATTGAATACGGTAATAATTTTTTTGTTAAACAACTTTGTTAGATTGTTTTTAGCTTTCTTCCGATAAATCATCACAAATTGAAATTGAAATTTATCAAAAGAAATCAGAAAAGTGTACGTACCAGTAAGCAACCTTCAGAAGATGAATGCAAAGATGCAAAGAGATCAGAAATCAGAATCAGAAATCAGAAATCAGAAAATTTATTTAAAGAACTTTTTTGAGAACTTAGGCAATAGGAGGGGCGAATGCAAAGAGATCATGGGATACTTATGATTCTGTACGTTGAGAGAAATAGAAAGAATCCATATATGTCAATTTAATATTTGCTATCCATCACCATATATGTGTCGGAAAAATTAGGTAGCCAAAATAGGAAGTAACAAGAATTTATCGGAGCACATATACCGCAAAGGAAATGAATAGTGACCACGACTACGTACCTTTCCTAATTTATCTTATCCCAGATGTTACTCGATATTGATTAAGGAATAAAAGATAATCAACCAATATGCTACATCATCCAAATCTTCAATATTTTATTTGTAGTCGTATAAAGCATTGTTATCGGAGCACATATAATGGACAGATACGAATCATTGTGATTTCAGGAAAGATATCTTGCCAATTCAACACAAACAATCTACACAAAATGCATACACATTAATACATAGATGCTTTCAGATTTTATTACTTGAGTTTTAATACCTGCACAAAATAGGAAATGTAATAAGATACCAAACGCCATTCACCATGTACCCATCAATACTTACTGGTACAAGCTGACTGGCTGGTGTGATACCGAAATCAGACCAACCAATTTTTATGCATTTTAACCCACGGTTAAAGAAAATTACAAAAGGCACTAATGTAGATAGATACAAGCTTTATAAAACACATAGCCAACAAACACAGCCAATAATAAATTTTATTGATCATTTCCAGAAACAAAACAAACAAACTTGACTAAAGCAGAAATGCTAGTAAAACAGTAACAAAAATTTACCCTAATTATTATTAGATAATTATACGTTAACCAATACCCATACCCAATCCCACTAAACATCCCTTGTGTCATTCCTCTTCCTCTTTTTTTTCAATTCAGACATTTGTTGCCTAAGCACATTGGTTTCATAACTGATTTGTAAGGTCGGATTTTGCTTAATTGCCTCCATTTCCTCTCTAATGTGACGGATAACGTGTTGGGATCCCGGATGTGCAAAACCTGACACAGATGCCTCGAGGGCTGCCAAGCATTTCATTTTCTTATAGGGCCATTTAGGAATGCCGAGTTCACGACAACGGAACTTCAATGTAGTGACAGATATACCCAGCTCCTTTGCGGCAGCCAATTCTGGCATGATGAACTTTTCTGCCACGTGATTGTATGTCAACGCAGCTCTCTTCGACCTGAAATATATGAAATCATTTCATGAATTTTTGAAATCATAAACAAGACATGATAAGCACCCATTTGCCTTTTCCGTTGCACCAGAAACCATCCAAAAAAATCAGTAAATTACTAAATTACTAAATTACCAGAAACCATCCAGACAAATCAGTACTTTTAAAGTAGCTACCAGATACTGATCTACAAAGCATAAGGTTATGTATAATACCTGATCCCACTGGAACGGACAGCCGGAGCCATTCTAACTCCATTGGAATGCAGAGTCTGAGAACCACCTTGTCCACGTATCGAGTTAACAGCATGGAAGCGGTCAATTGGTTGAACCTAAATGATTAACAACAAATATATAAGAGTATATTAAACACTAACAATACCAAGATACTGTTATTTTTTAGAATATATTTGAGAAATCAAATTTTATTTTTATATAAACATTATAGAATCGTAATTACCATGAAAATCATAGCATCATTTGTGTCAGTAATGGAATATGCATCTTTTATAGCTACTGTGCGGCGAATATGGTTGGATGATGTCATATTGTATATTAGCCCCAACACCTAAATTCAAGTAAAGCATTGATATAATTGTGTCAATGAATAGACAAATAGATCAGAATCTGATATGAAACTATCATTTACAGGTGTCATAATTTTTTTTTTTGAACTAAGTAGAGGAGCGCTCTACCACTTTTCTTTTACTAAAGAAAAGCCAAGTTTAATACAGGTGTCATATGAAACTATCATTTACAGTGTCATAATTGAGGCCATATAAACTTTTTTTTTTTATTAAAGAGATGCTCATAAAGCACACAAGAGAACTAAACCTGCACACTGGTGCCATTATCTACTGGGTACCAATGTGCCTTACTCATCTAATATTACAACAAAGTTGCCACCAATAGTTCAAAAAATATTTTTAAGTATATATCACAAAAGTTATTACAGAAACCCTGTTCAGGTCATAGTTGTGTAACAGTATAGACATAAATTCTTAACATAAATAACATAAAAACAAATAGAATTTACAGCTATTAGAAAAAAAAAACACTTAATGAATCTTAATGAGTACTCGGCCATTGAAACCCAACAAAGAGTCAAAGCTCCATGTACAAGAACCCAAAAAATTCTGATTTGTGTGTTCAAAGAAAACAATTTCTGAATACTTGTTTTCAAATTGAGAAAATAACATCACTTATTTATATTCCACCCCTAAACAACATTTGAAAAAAAATCCAATTCACCATGCCTATACCAGTATTTGATTAAGCCATCAAAAGTAAAGATTAAGCCATTCACCAGTATTTGATTTAGTTATAAGTCAATAAGATTCAGGAATTTTCTTTTTCAAACACAGACCAACTATTGGATTTAGTTATTAGTTAATAATCACACTAAGAATAACCTAAACTCAACAATTTTTAATCCAGGACTTAGAATCGTGGATTATCTTTCAAACTGTTTCCACGGCAAACAACCTATTAAATCAGAATCAGGTTCACAAGCAATTATGAGACGGTGAGTGTTAGATTTACACTTGACAAAACAGCTTGGATAGCGTTAAGACAACTTTTCCAGGATTGAAACTTGTTTAACAAAAATCACAAGCTTAGTTCAAAGAAATCAACAAAGAATGCCAAAGGCGACTTGAAATTACCCAGCTCATGTGTTTGCACTGATTTCCATGCCTATACCAGTATTTGAATTTTCCTTTTCAAACACAAACCAACTATTGGATTTAGTTATTAGTTAATAGAATTAAGATATTACCTTTCTTCAAACAAAGAGCAATTGATGAGAAACTGAAAATTTTGAAAAAAAAATGAAAATGGAAAAGTCAGAACCATAGAGTAGAGAAATGGAAAAGGGATTAAGAAAGAAATTGAACTCGTGTATACGATTGCTCACCTGAAGAGAGACATGAGCCTTTGTTGCAATCGGTTGTTTAAATAGAGTATCTGCAAGTTGGAGCGACAAATTGAAAATTAGGGTAGTTGAGAGCGCCAAATGAAAATTCGAAAAAATTTCAATCCCGCTTCCATTTTTCACTACCAAATCAGAGATTTTAAGCGTGGCCGAGAGCGCCAAATGAAAAGTTGAATGAAAATTTAGATTAGATAACAAACCTAGACGGCGACCTTCTATTATGGGGTCATTACAGCACGCGGAAAGGAGGGGAAACGGGGGTAGGGGCAGGGGGAACCACATCGGCATAGTATTGCTTTCCTTTTTTGAGAATTTATTAGAATTGGTTTTAAGAATAGAAGAGGGGGCGGGGAGGAGGGGAGGGAGCTACCAGCGATGGTGTGTAATGGTAGGGAGCGGCGGCTGTTTAGGGTTACGAGCGTAAAAAGATTTAGGGAGCGGCTCAGGTTAACAAACAAATAAAAAAAAAAAGATGCGGCGCTGCGAATCGAACTTGCGTGCTTTAGATGCGAAAGCAACGACTCTACCGACCAGAGACATGACTCTTTTGTGTCAAACAGTCTGACTCTTTGCTAGAAATACAAATCTAAACCGCACATCATATCAAATTGTACAGATCAATGGTTTATAGTTGATGTTAACACATGTTTCCACCCCTAGTGGTTGGAATTCATGACCTTTCTGAAGGTGCTTTTATAAGTAGTATAGATAAACTATATGGTAATGATGACGTCATCCGGTTCATTCTGTCGGTTCGATTGGTCGAACTAATTGAACCATTGAACCGATAGCTATCCGGTTCGATGTCCGGGTCGGTTTTCAAAACATTGAGCATAATCGCATAGGTGATTGAATGAGTTTACATTATCAATACTATTACGTGTTTTATACCAAAAATGAGTTTTTATGAAAATAAAAAAATAAATGTTTTGACGACGAGGTCCATTCACAAGCATGTCACAAGTAACAAAAAAATATTGATTAAAAAATAAGGCTAAAAATATGATAGGCATACTCTTTTTTTTTTTTGTTTTACTCCAGCATCTCGCCATAATCTAAATACATCTAACGAAAACTAAATCCTTTTTATATCAATTAATTTATGTCGGTAATCTCCGACGAGCGACGGCTCATATAAAACAGCTCAATGAAAATTTTGTTGTAAAATTAAAGTGGAGGAAGAAAGAAAGAGCAAAAGAGAGAACAGTATTTCTGATTTTCAATTCATTCTACCTGACATACAATTTACAAGCCTCTATTTATAAGCAAGAAAAGAGATCTTCTAATAAATGACAAGGATATGTATATCCGATATGTATCTAATGTAATAAATGAAATTAATAAAGATGAATAATCTATAAATGATTTGTATCCATTTATAACACTTCCCCTTTGTTCATCTTTCATTATACACTATTAATATGATACTTCAGGATCAATATTAATATGATACTTCTAGATCATTTATACTGCCTCATTAAAAACCTTACCAAGAAAAATCCATTAGGATAAAAACTTGGATAAGGGAAAAAGAGTACAGCGTGTATAATGCTTCCCCTCATTTTGATATTATTGGATATCTTTCAGTCGATGTAGACCTATCTTCTTTCTGAGCTGTTCAAAAATTCTTGTTGGCAAAGACTTCGTAAATAGATCAGCTAAGTTGTCACATGATTGAATTTTTTGAACATTTATTACGCCATCCTTTTGTAGGTCATGTGCCGAGAAGAATTTTGGTGCAATGTGTTTAGTTCGGTCTCTTTTGATATATCCTTCTCTAATTTGTGTTATGCAAGCTGCATTATCTTCATATATTGGAGTAGGATTTTCCTTAATGTTTTGAAGCCCACATCCTTCTTGAATGTTTTGAATTATTGACCTTAATGAAACACATTCTCGACTTGCTTCATATAAAACAATTAGTTCAGCATGATTTGATGATGTGGCAGTTAGAGTTTGTTTTGTCGATCGTCATGAAATTGCAGCTCCACTGTATGTAAACACATATCCTGATTGAGATCTTGCTTTATGCGGATCCGACAAATATCATGCATCTGCATATCCAACTAAATTGGATTATATATCCTTATGATATTGTAGCCTCATATCTCGAGTTCCACAAAGATAGCGAAAAATTTCTTTAATTCCATTCCAATGTCTTCGGGTTGGTTTGGAACTATATCTTGACAACAAATTTACAGCAAATGCAATATCAGGTCTTGTATTATTTGCAAGATATAATAATGCTCCGATTGCACTTAAGTATGGTACTTCAGGACCAAGTACTTTTTCATCATTTTCTTGGGAACGAAAATGATCATTTTCTACGTTCAACGATCGCACGACCATTGGTATTTTCAAAGGATGAGCTTTATCCATATTAAATCTTTTTAACATTTTTTCTATATAATTTGACTGATGGATAAATATTCCATTCTTTAAATGCTCGATCTGCAGGCCGAGGCAAAATTTAGTTATACCAAGATCTTTCATTTCAAACTCCTTTTTCAACAATTTTGCAGTATTTTCAATCTCTTCAGGAGATCCTATAATGTTTAAATCATCAACATACACTGCAACGATTGCAAAACCAAAATTTGATTTTTTAATAAAAACACACGGACTAATTGTATTATTTTTATATCCTTCTTTTAAAAGATATTCACTAAGTCGATTATACCACATTCGTCCAGATTGTTTTAGTCCGTATAAAGATTTTTTTCAATTTTATAGAGTACATTTCTCTAGACTTTGATTTATATGCTTCAGGCATTTTTAATCCTTCAGGGATTTTCATATATATGTCACTATCAAGTGAACCATATAGATATGCTGTAACAACATCCATAAGTTGCATTTTTAGATTTTCTGTGATAGTGAGACCTATTAAAAATCTGAGAGTTGTCGCATCCACTACAGGTGAATATGTTTCTTCATAATCAACTCCATATATTTGTGTAAAGCCTTGCGCCACTAGCCTTGTCTTGTATCTCACAATCTCATTTTTCTCATTTTTTTTTTTTAATGACAAATACCCATTTGTAACCTACAGGATTAACATCTTTGGGCGTCTGGACTACTGGTCCAAATACTTGTCATTTATCAAGTGAATTTAATTCATCTTGTATAGCATCTTTCCATTTAGGCCAATCATTTATTTGTCTACATTCATCTATAGTTTTTGGCACATTATCCTCTTCGCTTAAAACATCACAAGCCATAACGAATGCAAAAACTTCATCAACTTGAGTTTTATTCCTATTCAATGTTGTACCATTTTTCACATAATTTATAGAAATTTCATAATCATTTGGTACTTCAGTTTCTTCTGGAACTTCATCAACCTCTTCTGGAGTTTTAGTTTCTTCTAGAATTTTATTAATCTCTTCTGGAGATTTAGTTTCTTCTGGAACCTTATAAATCTCTTCTGGAATTGTACCAACTATTTTATTCTGCTCTTTTCTTTTACGTGGATTTATATCTTTAGAACCAATTGGTCTTCCATGTTTTCTACGTTCATGGGATTCATTTGATATTTTTGTAATATCTATTCGAGCAGGTGCATTTATAGCTGGAATATGTGATTTAGTGACTCTATTTATATCTGTGAATGCGTCAGGCAATTCATTTGCAATTCTTTGCAAATTTATAATCTTTTGAACTTTAAGTTCACATTGACCACTTCTGGGATCAAGATAAGATAATGATAAATTCCAAGCCACTTGTCTATCCAACTTTTATTTTTCTTCCCCTAAATTTGGGAATATTGATTCATCAAAATGACAATCAGCAAATCTTGCTGTAAAAACATCTCCCGTTAATGGTTCTAAATATTTAATAATAGAAGGAGAGTTAAAACCAATATAAATTCCCAATCTTCTTTGAGGTCTCATTTTTGTGCGTTGTGGAGGAGAAATCAGAACATATATTGCACAACCAAATACCTTTAAATGAGGCAAATTTGGTTCTCTTCCGGAGACCAATTGTAAGGGGGAATACTTATGATCAGCAGTTGGTCTTAATCTAATTAGTGCAGCAGCATGTAATATGGCATGTCCCCATGCAGAAGACGATAAACTAGATTTCATAAGTAATGGTCTAGCTATTAATTGTAATCTTTTAATAAACGATTCTGCTAGACCGTTTTGTGTATGAACATGTGCCACTGAATGTTCTACAGTAATCCCAATAGACATGCAATAATCATTAAAAGCTTGGGATGTAAATTCTCCTGCATTATCAAGTCGGATTCTTTTAATTTGATAATCTGGAAAGTTAGCTCTCAATTGGATAATTTGTGCTAATAATCTAGCAAATGCAACATTTCTTGTTGATAACAAACACACATGTGACCAACGTGTTGATGCGTCAATTAAAACCATAAAATATCTAAATGGTCCACATGGTGGTGTAATTGGTCCACATATATCTCCTTGAATTCTTTCTAAAAACGATGGAGTTTCAGGTCCAACTTTATTTGGAGATGGTCTAGTAATTAGCTTTCCAAGAGAGCATGCTTGGCATGTGAATTCTTTTGATAACAGGATCTTCAGGTCCTTTAGGGGATGTCCATTTGCACTTTCAATTATTCTCCTCATCATTATATTTCCTGGATGACCCAATCTATCATGCCATAATGTAAATAATTTTGGATCAACTAACTTCTGGTTAGTCATCATATTTGATTCTATTGTACTTATATACGTACCATATAGTCCATTAGACAATGCTTGTATTTTCTCCATAATATTTTTCTGGCCATTTTTAATAGATATGATATGAAGATATTCATAATTTCTCTCGTTCATAGTTTCAATATGATAACCATTTTTTCGAATATCTTTAAAACTTAGTAGATTTCTTCTGGATCTACTTGAATATAATGCATCATCTATTATTAATTTTGTTCCTTCAGGTAACAAAATACAAGCTCTTCCGGAGCCTTCAATTATATTACTTGAGCCAGATATAGTTTGGATATTAATCTCATCGAGATGCAAATGCAAAAAATATTTCTTACTTTTCAATATGGTATTTGTAGTTCCGCTGTCAACCACACATGGATCTCCTTTACTTAACAATGCGTCAGTCATTTCCTTAAAATAAAATAAATGCAATAAAACTAGCTTTATTAATTTTCCCGTACATGAAACTTAGAAAGGAAAAAAAAACTACTTTGTTCATTTTCGTAAACAAAATTAAAGTAAAATTATTCATTAACTTTTATTCTTTTTATTCCCGTACACGAAATAAAAAAGAATTAAACTAATTAAGTAAACCAACTTTATTTTATATGCCATAAACATCTTCAAGGTGTTTTTCTTTTTCATTGCAAAAATTAATGCGACCATGTCATCTATTCATATAAAATCATATTCGCTTCAGGGAATGAATTTTCATGTGAGTCATACTTATTTTATTAGAAACTCATTATTTTGTATTTAGGAGAAAATGATACTTAGAGTATCTTTTGCTACTACTGGAGCAAATTTGAGACATAAAATATGGAGAATTGTACACACAACCATATTATAATGAGCTTTTCATTTTTGATGGTCGCATTTTTCTTTGAAAGACTCTTCAAGAGTATTAATGTGCTTTTATCATAATTTTAGGTTACTAGTTTCATAACTTCAGGTTATTAGTATCGTGACTTCAGGTTACGATAAATAAATGGAGATAAATAAATAAAAAAATAAATAAATAAAAAAAAATGAATAAAGTAAATAAAATAACATACAATAACTTAATTATAACTTCAGGTTATAGAAAATTTTATTTAATAATTTCTGGTTATTAAATCATTTGACTGCACAATAAAAAAGAATTTAAATGAAATAACTTCAGGTTATTTTCTCATTGAATGACAAATAATAACTGTTAATGTATTAAATTGGGAATAACTTCATGTTATTTTTCATCCAGTATCCAATAATAACTTCTGGTTATTAATAAAAGAACTTCAGGTTCTTTGAAACAAAATTTCAGCTTTGAATAATAACTGCAGATTATATAATAATATTCAGTGGCGTTCCATAACTTCTTGTTATATTAAATTTATAATAGAACTTCATGTTCTAAGCAAATAAATTTAAAAATCAAGAACTTCAAGTCCTAAATAAATTACTTCGAGAGTATCAAGAACTTCAGGTTCTAAATAATTTTAATCGAAATATAAACTTCAGATATTGATTTCATAACTTCAAGTTATGATGAATAAAATAAATAAAAAGAGCTACAACATAATAAATAGGAAATAAAATATAATTCATATGATTATAACTTCAGGTTATAATATTCAATAACTTCTAGTTATTAAAATTTTTGACTACTCAACTAGAAGAATAACTTCAGGTTATTTTTTATTCAATGACTTATAAATAAAACTTCAGGTTTTAAACAAATTAAAATAAATTCATGTTTTAAGAACTTCAGGTTCTAAATAAATTATTTTAATGATTAAGAACTTCAAGTTCTAAATAACTTTAAATCGAAATATGAACTTCAGGTTCTTCATGTAATAAGAACTTCGAGTTCTTGATAAACTTTCAAGTTTGAATAGTATCATTAAATAATTATTTTTATCGTCATTCACTTCGGGGAATGATTCTCATAAATTCAAACAAAAAAAGTATAGCAACAAAAAAAAAAATTCGAATTTAGAAAACAGAATCAAAATTAAGAAATATTATCATAAACAGAATCGAAATTAAGAAATATTATCATGAATGAAATCTTTCAATGACGTTGGCAATTATTCCATCAAACAGATTTATAAAACTTGATGTATATATGCAATTTACCTTTTTGCAATCTTTTTTTTCCGTAATTTATCAAGGTGACTTTTATAATTCCTACCGGAGCAATTCGTTGATGATTCCTCCTGAGCAATTCGTGCTGATAACGTGTTGTAAAATTAAAGTGGAGGAAGAAAGAAAGAGCAAAAGAGAGAACAGTATTTCTGATTTTCAATTCATTCTACCCGACATACAATTTACAAGCCTCTATTTATAAGCAAGAAAAGAGATCTTCTAATAAATGACAAGGATATGTATATCCGATATGTATCTAATGTAATAAATGAAATTAATAAAGATGAACAATCTATAAATGATTTGTATCCCTTTATAACAAATTTAACCGTCCAATATTTGCATGAAGACTTCAATTATTAACTTTGGTTCTTTTGTATGAATCAGAATCATTTAATGAAAAAAATGCGCAACTAGAAGTTGCAACAAAGTACATGGATAAGCTGGATGGAAGAGTTAATTGCACTTGTCTAAAATTTGTTATTTGTTATTTGATTTTGTATCGTAAATAATTAATCCTTTCCTATTCTTTCCCTTCCCTCTTACCTTTCCTTTGTAAAATTTCAATTTTGTATTATTCTCAGTCGTGACTCGTGAATCGTGATATGTTGTTTCTCAAAAAAAAAAAAAAAAATTTCTTGCATGTTGTCTCCTTTATAACAAAAGTAAAGAATAGTTGGTAATAAACTAAATTAAATGTGGAACTTACATGCGTGGGAGTCGGATCCTCTGGTCGTTTTTTATAAACGACCACTGGACGTTTTTTGATCGGGACCGCGTGATTTAATCTTAACGGTTAAATTTTTTCGGGCCTATCAATTCTGGTATCATGCACAGAACATCCTTAACCGTTGAGATTAAATCAGACGTCTCGGATCTAAAAACGACCAGAGAATCTCTTTAGTCTGCCGACCAGAGGATCTCATTCCTACATGCGTGGATCCAAAGGTGAATACTTGAGACTTTGAGTTGAGAGCACATGCGAACTACGAACACCCCTAAAATTGCTAAAATCACTTCACATCCAAAAATCCAACGAAAATATTTCCAAACTCAAAATCAGCCAAAAATAATTTCAATTTAGCGCCTGCGACCAAAACCAACAGTGATCCCAAAAAAGAACCGGGAACCCAAATTTTCGTTTTTTCCCCTTCCACTTTCCCATTGTTTTCCGCTTTTCCCCATCCTCTTCTCCAATCACAGTTTCTTTCTCAATAATGGAATCAAGAGTCATATATCCCGGATCAAGAGTAATATCCCGCCGTGGTCGTCAACCGCCGCAAGAAGACGAACCCGACGACTCCGAAGAGGAAGAAACCGAAACCGAAAGCGGAAGCGGTACCGACACGTCCGACGACACCTCCAGCAGCGACACCGACACGGAACCAGAAACGGCGGTTAACCCACCCCAACCCCAAAGGCTTCAAGAGACGAGCGATGCTGCAGTTGGGGTAATTGAAGTCGAAGAAGGAAATGAAGGAGAACGAGGAAAATCTGAAGGAAGTGTGGAGATGTCGGAGGGGAAGGGAAAAGAAAATGTTGGGCTTGAGTCGGGGGACAACTCGGCGCTGCCGGCTTGTCCTATTTGCATGGATACTTGGTCTCCAGAGGGGATTCACCGTGTCTGGTACATGGGTTTTATCTTTTTTTACTTGCTAAACAAACCATAGATTTGCAGCTTTGCTTATTAGGTTCTTACAGAAGAGACATACTAAATCATTGGCATTTGGATATTACATCAGAAAATTACTATCATGAACTAATGCTCGAGTGCATTTAAGTAACCGATTGAGTATTTGCATAGTCCCCCGATCTTGGTTACATGATTTTCATTGTTGTTGTCCATTTTTTACTAATTTAACTTTCTATTGCAAGATTATCCATTTCATCTGGGGTATCCATTGATTTTAAAAGGATCATCCATTTTTTACCGGTTTCAATTTTGCATCAATTTCTTCAGTATAGTACTGAATGTACTGAGTTACGTGTTCTAAACTTTTTAATGCAGCTGTATTCCTTGTGGGCATATATATGGTAGATCGTGCCTAGAAAAATGGCTATGCAAGTGCAGGAACAAAGGGAAAGTAAGCTTATTTTCATCGTTTTTCATATAAAAACGTACTATTATCTTCTTAATCTTTTTTTTCTTATTCTTAATTATGTTTTTTTTCCATTTGGTAGTGCCCTCAGTGCAATTCGAAGTTCAATCCCAAACAGATCATTAACTTGTATGCACCAAGGATAGTTGTGCCAAACGATGACTTAGAAAAGGTTATTATTTGTTACTTTTATTTCAGTTCTATCTTTTGCAAGGATACACTGTCACATCTGTCAATAACACCATTGACCTAAGGTCCCAACAGTTTTTATAAATTTGAAATTACAACAATCGCTAGGATTATTATCAATTTTGCTTTCCTTTTTTCATTCTCGAAGCTCATATTGAACCAAAATGAACCCAAACTGAACTTTAAGTGGGGTATTGGAACTTTCAAATAGTGAATTGTGGTTTTGAGTTAAGTTTACGGAGATAAACTACAGACATTCTTGTTTGCCAGCCTGATTTTAAGTCCTGTGCATGCTAGTTGCCATTAACTGAAATGGTTAGGTCTCATGTGTAAACGTGGAAAAATATTTACCATAACCTGGGAAAACCCATTTGTTCCTTTTCAATCCCACCCAATCTATTTTTGTCTATTGGGACCTCTAAACTGCAAGTTGCCTTTGTAGGAGTTCACCTTGAACACTTGAGAAACCAATGTTTGGTTCAACATCTTAATTTTTGCACTGTGTTTTGTAGGAGGTGCATTGTCTGCGAGAAAAAAATGAATCCCTTACTTTAGAGGTTAGCTGTTTATTTTGTATGCATGCCAGTACTGAATACTGGTATCAAAAACACTTCTTCAAGAGTACTGGCTTATATTTCATGACTCTCTAAACTGTTTTTTTGTTTGTTTTCTGCAGAAAGCAAGATTACTCGAGGAAATTCACAAGCAAAGGGTATACAATATTAAAATTTCCCTTCTTTTCTTTGTAACTAAATAAAAACAAAAGCTGAGTTGTAAATGCCGGATCTTAAGTAAACTGCAAAGTTACCTATAGAAGGGCACACACCAAAAACTATTTTACACTTTTGTGCTTCTTGGCCACATGACCAAAATATAGGCGGGAGTAATGGATAATTGGATATTTCATATTTGAGTGTGTTCCAAAAACCAGTCTAAGATTTGTTGAATACTAACTGGAAAATAATTATTCTCGAATTAAATCTTTCTATTATGACTTGCAGGAGCAATTAGAAGAGGAACAAAGATCCAAGAAACAGGTAGTGAAATGGTAGCAATCTATCATAAACACAAAAACATAATGAGAGTAAAGGAAAAACATGATGTAATACTAATTTCACACAAATTTTTTTTTTCCTGAAGAAAATAAGACAAACAAGCCTTCTAGAATTTTCTGATCAGAGGCAAAACCTTTCTGTTGGATCCTTGCCAGGTAATATTTATTTTTCATTCAGTTAATATATTATTTCATTCTAGATTCTCTCCAAGAGAATGTATCTGGAGATACATCAGCTTAAAGTGTGATGTGGTGTTTTTTTTTTTTTCTTCCCTTTGTAGGTACAGCAACATCTCCAGGCAGATTCTTTTCTCTGGTAATCTCTTGAAAAGAATCCTTTTATTTATCAAGTCTGCATCTGGATCACATCTTATATGATTTTCTACCTGCACAGTACAATTATGTACTAGTTAGTCCCTCTAAAGTTCTTTCTTTTCCTTTTGATTTTCTTGTTTTATATGTTATGAGCATTTTGAATGTATTTATCATTTTAATTTTGGTTGAACATCATGTGTTGGCCCAAATCACATCGACATCCTTTATTAAGCATCCTTTTGTCCTTGTATACAAATGGTGCTTATTGTTTCTTCTTTGTAGAATGAGTTTCGTTTTGATGGAGCTCGGGTGATGGCTATAAACGCATCCAACCAAACAGTAATAGTTTCTTCAAAGGCACCTGGAATACCTTGTGAGCATATACTCAACAAGGTTCATTAAACTATTAAACTATTATAATAAATTACTAATTTGGCTCTTCATAAGGGGCACTTTGTTTATGGCATTGTCCTTTGGTTTTTTTGTTAATCATTTATGGTTTCTGTTTGCAGATTAGCCTACTTGATATCAGAGGAATAGAGAAAATAAAGCTACCAAGTAATACTAAAACTGTCAAGGATTTATGCATTCTTCCGAATGGAAATGTAGCCCTTGCATCATTAGGTCGGAAATTAGCAGTTTTCAGGTTGTTATTGCATTCTACTTTTTTTTATTGCAAATTAATACAAGTAATTTATTGTGCTGATAAATAAAACCCAAAAATCATTGAAAATTGCAGTCAGCAACAACTATTGTTTATGCAAAATAAAAAGGGTATAATCTGCTAGATGTAGCCTGACATTTAATGTTCTTCTTAGTTGAGCATAACATTAACTAAAATTAAGCTCATCTGTTTTCAATTCGGGTTTCTAGTTTTCATGTCATGGAGCACTGATATATTTTTGGTCAACATGAAAATTATTAGGGAGATTTACTCACATCTGCTTGATTAATCCTTGGTTTGAGCAACTAATTACATTTTGTAAACATTTAAAAAAAAAACACGATTGTTTCTTTAATATGTCACCCATCATTTTAGCTATGTCTTTATCGAGTTTTCTAAACAACATTTTGGTTTCTCTTTCAGCATGACAAGCAACAACTTTGTCTTTCAATATGACTTACCGGTGATTCTCTAGCTCTATGATTTTATAAATACTAGACTAATTGCCTCATTATTTGGGAGCTTAAATTTACAGAACTGCAGAGGTGGCAAATTCTGATTCGATCCAGAGGACCTGCCCAACTCTCTGAATACATCCTGCGATTTTTTCTGAAAAGTCATGATCTGAATCCCAACTTGCACTTAAAACTCAATTAGACCTTTGTCTGAGGTGACCCAAAACCCAAGCTGACATAAAATTGACTTGAAAATGCACTGTAGACCTTAGAAAGAACTCAGCTGGTCCCATTCTGAACCCCAACAATCCCAACAATCAAACCTGAACCCCATCCAAACCCACCTGATTACCAATCTACTAAAATCAATCAAAAACTCCTCAGCTGGTTCCATTCTTAGAACACTTTGTGTGTTCTGGGAGCAAGTTAAAATGATGTTAAATATTGTCCTTAGAAAGAAACATTTCTTTTTTTATTTGTGTAGGCTCCTGGCTGGTCTTGCTGTGGGGATGATTCCAATGCTCATTGTATCTATGTTGGGTTGCAGGTTTCACACACTCTCCCTGTTAATTTTGTTTCACTGTCTTTTGGTAAAAGTGTACAACTGCAGTCAAATGAAATTCAACCCCATAAGTTGCTACATGTTCAATTTGCATCTTCTACTTGCAAATTTGTTCAGCCTGCTTCCTTTAACTGCTCTATTTTGTTCATAATATTATATAAGATTG
Source organism: Rhynchospora breviuscula (assembly GCA_027562975.1). Taxonomy (NCBI): domain Eukaryota; kingdom Viridiplantae; phylum Streptophyta; class Magnoliopsida; order Poales; family Cyperaceae; genus Rhynchospora; species Rhynchospora breviuscula. Next base: position 29,945,765 of record CM050400.1, on the reverse strand, counting down.
CTTTCGTTGTGGTCATAGGACATGAATTCTCTTTTATTTTCTTTTTCTTTCTAATTTTTTCGGGTTTCTATCTGACCCATGTAAATATGTAATTGTCTGCTAACCTCTTGAGGCGAGGTTGGAATCAGTACACACATTTTTAACTACCGGTAGTCATTGCTAGTTTGCTACTGTCTCCTGATTTCTTATTGAGACATTTTCATCTAGAAACATTTACATGCATATTTAGTATGATAATCACTTACATAAGACCTAAGCCAATATTAAATGTTGGGTATTTTGTATCCCAGCTCTCTGTTTAAACACCTTGCCAGCATAAGCACTGTTACGCTTATGAACACAAAAGAGAAGTTTATTAAATTAAAAGTAGTGGGTATTTTGGTATTTCGGATAGAAATAATGCAAATTGAACATAGTAACGACTAACAACTTTATGGGAGATATGTGGTCCTTCATTTCAGGAATGTAACGTGTGATGAATATTTGTTATAGAACGGGAAGTTGTTCGTCTTTGATGTGCGTCGGACTGCTCATCCAGTGGAATGTTTGGATGGACTCACCAGTCACCCAATTCATACCGTTCACTCGTTGAATAATGCTGGTACCAGCAGGGTCCTGACAGCCTCTTCTTTGGGTCCTTGTGTTTGGGACATCAACCAAGGAGCAGAGAGGTGTGCAATTATCTCCGGTTCTTTACAGTTCCCACTTTTCTTGATCTTTTATACAACTGATTGCAGCATTGATTGGTTATAGACATTTGCAAAATAAAAGGAAACTAATTATAATCAATCTAGCATCCACCGAGTTCAGAAATTCTGATAAGCATGCAATAGATTATTTGGCAGGTAGGTCTATCTATAATCAGTATTTGCAATATTTTCATGTATATAACATTAGTCTGTTTTTGCATGCATATATACTTATGTTCCTTTTACACTGTTTCTGAAGAGAGTTTGGGTCCCACAAGTTGCCATGACCTCTCTTTTTAATTAATATTTTAAGATCCAAATTCAATTATGAGCCTAAACTGTTAATCTCATTTTTAAGGATAGAATGTCTACATTTTTATAATTTTGTAGTTGTTTTAGAGAATAAAAAATAAGAATTCTAACAATGAGCATGATAAATTTATCTGTTAATTATTTTTGTAATTATTGGTCTTGTATGGAACAAGCCCAAAATATTTATGAAATGTTATAACAGTCCTATTGTCCATAAAATTTTTGGCATCAAAATGTTGTGGCTTGGGTATCCTCTTCATTTTTGAGTAAGAAAAATTTGATGCCCATCTCTCGCCAACAAGGTTGTTTGATGAATGTGCAAAATATTGATAAATCGCATGATTTTTATGCACCTGAATACAGTGCTCACACTTACTTTGTGGCAGTTTGTGCAGGTGCATCATAGAAGTTTGTTTGTATGTATGCATCAAAACTGTGCTGGCGAGAGATTTGTGTTATTTTTTATAAAAAAAATATTGTTGATGTCTTTCTTCCATGAATATTTTCATGCTATACACACTCACACCTGGTTGCGCTTGCAGCTTAAGTGCTTAACTCTGTGACTAATTAAATGTTTCATTGAAGGCCAACTTTGGTCCCTGGACTGGGCAACCCTGGTATATGCATCTCTCTTGCATGTGGTGATGACAACATAGTAGCCACCTTTCGACCAAGATTACACCAAGATCAACCTGAAACCTTGCCATCTCAATCTCAAATTTCACCTTCCCCACCTCTTTCCAATTCAGGAAAGCTTGGTACTCACATCCTCATGAAAAGAGCACCTGATGGCATATCCTTTTTCACTGACCAAGTTTGTCATGGAAATGTGAGTGAGCTGCGCATGTCTAAGTCAGCAATTATTTGCTCGGACAGAAATACCCCTCTGTTTGCTTATGGAGATGAGATGTTACGCGGGGTCCGTATTTGGGGCTTGCCATCCTTTAACAGGTATACAGATCTGAACCCACATAGAGAGCCGCTTCTTGATTTGAGGTATGCAAGGGGTTCGAGTGGTCCTGGCTTTCTTGGGAGTTTATGCGAAGAAAAATTGCAGGTTTTTAAATGTATTTAATTTTAGTTTTATGTTTGAAAAATAAATACATTTTGTCTGTTGTAACATAGGTTATAGGTAGTGGTAGAGGAAGTCGCGCATTGTTCTGGAAAGTCACTTCTATGATTGTTTTAGTTGAGATTTTGTCCGTCTTTTACATTTAATTCAGTAATGTAATTAGGGCTAAAATTGTGTCAAAATTATGTATTATATACGAAGCAAGAATTATAATCATCAGGTCAATTTATACCTTTATATTTGAGCGAAGTTTTAGAACGGGTTCAATTTCATATGTAAGGGAAGGAATCACTTGTTTACTTAAAATTATTCATTCTGTCAATTTCGTGAGTTTTTAAAAGTAAATTTAATTTGAAATCAACATTATATGCACGATCTATGTATATATATAAATTATATTTCCATTATATAAATTAACCAAATCAATACATAAAAACAAAGTAGGACTTTAAATAAAATTATTTATGCAAATGGTAAAATGATTTTATTGCGCATGTCTGGACCTCTTGGGCCCTTCAGTCCTCTCAGTTCGTATAGTTTCTGAAAGTCCATTCGTCTAGTTTATATTGATTGAATTATCTGCATTTATGTTCTAACCGGAGATTTTTATTCTCCCGAAATGAAACACACAATAATGAAATAAACCCGGTTTGAAAACAGAGCTGCTATCTTTTCTAGTTCCTCTCCACTAAATTCTCTTGGATTTCTCGACAATAACATATAAATTGTTGAATGATTCTTACCTCATCTTTTATTTTTTCCTCGAAAACTAATAAGAAAGTTGAAGCAGCTTACGAACTCATTTTCCTTGTAAAAAAATGCAAAAACTGCCAAGCTCTCGCTTGCAACTCGACTATAAACAATCTTAACTGCTTTGTATTTTAGAATTTTTTTTGTGCGACGCACTACATTAATGGAAATGTAAGATAGAGAAACTAGGCAAAGTGGCCAATTTTCTTCTTCATTCAAATGCAAGTTATTATGAGTTAAAAATACTATTAACCTAGTTAAACTATACAATGAAATAAGTAAAAACCTTTTGGAGTTGGAATGGGGAAATTTTCAATTACAAAAAAAATTTGATTATTATACGTCCAATTTGAGACGGTTATCTTTGTTACTTTGTGCTAATTTTACATAATTTATGCAATTTCTTATCCTTCAATTATTCAATTCATATTCGTATTAGATTGATGCAGATAAAGTGCAAAGTTCTAATACTTGTATATTATATGCATTTGTATCGATATCTGAGGATTTATTGACACGTGATATACTTCAGAAAACGCACAGTTCAACTGTCAGTTTTCTAGCTATTTTCTAACGAAACACAGCAGAAACTCAACTGTTAATTTTGAGATACTGATCGGAAAGAGCATTTTTCTAAAAGAAGGATCTTCTGAGAAAATTTTTGAGATAAAATAATATTTTGTTCCTCTCTCTCCTTTTGTATCTCTTCTTGTTTCTCGTGTCATATAATTTTAACGAAAAATCACTTTCATTCTGAAATTTATCATAAAATAAAACAAAAACCACGCAGGACTTCTTTTTTTGTTTTTTGTTTTGAAAGGGTCTTATTTAATAAAAAGAAACCCTTCATATAAAAAGTAATCGCTTGTCTCTCCTGATTTTTTTGATATTTTATAAATTTTGGTTGAACAAATTTGCTATCGAGCTCCTAATTTTCGTAAGATAGACATGATATTTCCGTTTTGAGTAATAAATATGGGCAATCTTAATAATTATTTAAAAAAGATACATAAAATTTCTTAAGAAAAAGATAAGGTCGACGAGTGTACTATTTGATACACATCCTACTAATTTTATCTGATTTGACCAAAAAAATTTTGCTTCGGCAAAACAAAATTGGGAACCAATAGTATGCAACGTTTTCTTGTTGCACTGATTCATTAGGTGTGAGAAGGCATGATGGTTCACGCGGTTAATTACTGTTAAATTAGGTTTGCTTGCCCCTACTCAGTTATTTCAAATTTTTACATGCTTTTTTAACCATAAATTTAGTTCTATTTAACGGCTTAAGAAAGATAGACTTATTTGAAATGAATTGAATGCAAAACTTAGAAAAATCTTTTTCGGGGATTTCAGTTATGGTTGTTTCCGCAACAGTTGTCATTTTTTTTTTCTTGATTATTGAGATTCATAGATAATTTAAATTAATATTTACATATAGATCTTGACCCTTTTTTTTTTTATCTGATAACCTCTTTTCGTGTGGGAAATATTTGGTTATTGGACCGCACTTAACACTAAGCTGGCAGAACAAAAGATTAACGAACCAATTGGAAAAAAATAAAAACAAAAGGTTAACTGGTCCTTGGTTAAAAAAAAAAAATGCATATATGAATACATATGTGAACAAAAAATATGTATATATATATAAACTATAACTTCATCGGAACATGTGGGAGCTAAAAACGGCAGAATTGAAAAGATGTATATCTTGGATAGGGAATGAACAGTGTATCCCTCTATCTAAGCCTCTGATTTTGCATCCAACGCATGAGAGGAATTCTAGACATAGTGAGAGTTGCTGTTACCAATTTTAGATGGTAATGGTCTGCATGACATCTATACTGTTTTGTGGGGTCCGATCAATTTTGGTGCATACAAACTAAACATGTGGTGTGTTCACGTGGATTGAATGGGATTTAATGTATTTGTTCTACGTATACGAAATTTATTATTATTTCAACCCGCTGCATAATGAATTTCATGTAAATGTTCTCAAACTGCAAATTTTTCTTCCGATCAATTCAACAGAATGGGTGAAAATTTACTCTACGATGAACAAATCTTAGACGACATTTTAACCTTTATCGTTCCTATCCACCGGGAGCCGAAGGCAACAATATTAATTCCTCTCAAAGGTTTAAATAGCAGATAGCGGATTGGTAGCGGACAACCTCGTGTCATAACGGATAGCGGGTAGCGGTCATTTAGGGGCCGCTACGGGATCATAACGGGCATGCACAAATGTATTTATTTATTACAACATATATATATTTTTAATTAAAAATTAAGTATCATATTAAATTATATGCATGTTAGAATAGTTAAATTTAACACATACACTTTACAATCCATTATTACAATAGACAAATCTTATTGTACTTAATAGTAGATCAAGTCAGTCGGAGTTTATATGCAAAAGATATGTTCGTACTACTGATTCTATACTAGCACGTAATAAATTGTGTCGCTATATTTCTCTAAAATACCATTATAATGCATTTATATTTTGCTAATTTTTACTATTATAGCCACCATAAGAAATAAGAGGCCAAAAATAAATACAGTTTTAAGTAATATTACTATATACCAATGAACACCGCTATAGCGGCACTTTTAGTTTCGCACTATAGCGGTCTACCAAGTCATACCGCTATAGCGGCGCTATTGTGGTTCATAGCGCCTCTATTTAAATCACTAATCCTCTGAACCTAAAAAAATAATATGACAGTTAAAATAATTAACAAATTACAACATTAGTGAACCGAAAATTAGAAGTTCTAGGGTCATAGTTGCTACCCATCTAGTTGACCCTATAAACATGGACGAACTGCGTCGGAGCTAGAACAATAACTTGAGTGGACTAATATGCCAAATTTTATTTGTTAATACTTTCGCTAAATTTAACTTATAATTATTAGTAAAAAAAAAAAATCTGGAGAGGTCAAGCACACCAAAGTCCCCCATGCTGGCTCCGCCCTAAGTCTAGCTCGTTTCGGCTACAGATAATGCATTTAGTATCCAATTTTTTTTTTTTTTTTTTAAATTTGACGGACGAACTTCTTTAAAGAAAAAAAAAGTTTGATGGATGACTTTCAAACGACAAAATAAAAGTTATAATCAGTGATTCAGTATCAACTCAATTTTCTCGTTTCTTTTATTTCAATATAATAACGTAACAGACTACAACATTTATCATTCTTCCAATCGACATATACATCTCAATATCACAAATTGACAATTAAATAATCACAAACGCCTCAACTACTTTCACGCTTAGTAGCAGGGCAGCAATTCCTTTTTCTTCACAAGCCCCACAAAAAATATATATATAAATAAAAAAAAGAAAAGAAAAGATACACGGGCCAACAGGAGTTACAGGACCAACTGAAAGAATTCAGTTCCTCTCCATTTTCTACAGTAATGAATCCTGTTTGATCGAAAATCAAACCCCAATTCATCCTTGTTTGAAGGAGATTAAGAAAGAAGAAGTATTGTACCAAGCAGAGAGAAGATTTTCAACAGACCTTTCTAGCACTCAGGATATAGAGAACGGTCCTTTGAGCTATCCTGGCAATAATAATAAGTCATTGAATTTTTCTGGGCCCATAACATGGCCTGAAACTGCTGGTCACTAAGAGTTGAGCCGGTGGGGGATGCTGGTACGGGACGGCAATCGGTTGACGAGTCAGTGGTGCAACCTCCAACCTCAAAATTTTTGAAATGTGAGATAAATGGCTGGTATTGGTAGTCGGCTCGATACTTGCCGTTGTCTGTGGCCCAGTCTGATGCATCCCAAATCGATCCGTACATCCACATTTCTCGGTTCGGGAAAGTGCCATCGACTTTGTTTTCGTACCTTCTTATCGGTATGTCATCTACATAGAATCTGCAAAATCATTTAATTAAATGGTTATAAGTAATATATCGCAGCAAAAAGCCAAAAATATCGTTCATTACAACAAACAATTCCATAATAAATTTTACTTGAAATGAAAATTCCAATTTATTCTGAACTTAGAAAACCCATGAAAGGTACGTAGAATTTATTTGGTTAGATAAAAAATAAAAAAAATCGAAGCATAAACCTAACAATTATGAACCTAAAAGTATTAGATTGATAGTTACTCTTGTCTATCACATATTCGCTGCATGTGAATTTTGTACATAACTGTTCTTTCAAACAACGTGGTCCCAGTAACATATCAGACCAATCTTTGTTGGAGTATGTCGTTTCTGTTTAAAAGATTGAGCCAAAACATATTGGCACTTGAAATTTTACAAAGCTCATGGTCCTATGGCAATCTGATTTGTCATGTCAGATTTTCCTGCACGGGCATGTAAATTTTGCCCCCAAAATAAACACCACTAGTAATAATGATGAGTCATCATTGCTAAATAAGTCCTTACTCCTACTTTTTGCTTTTCTTTTCCTTTTCTCATTTTAGAACATAGTCCGAAAGCAGAGTATCTATTACCGGACTACCTATTTGAAAGAAGGTTCCAAAATTCTTAATTTTATTGCCCACTACTTTGAAAGAACATTTCCACTTTTTGGTGTACCAAAATGTGCACCTGTGACCTCATGCTCTCACCTATGTAAGAATTCTCCAAAGGAACCCAACTACTTGCTATGATGCTAATACTTCTGTTGGCATGGATTGAAAGGACTTAATAAACTTAACTTCACATATACTTAAAGCACTGACCGTTTCCAAAAATTTGTACAATAAACTTAGTATAATGACCCTGGATGGCCTAAAGTTCTTTTATTATTTCTCGGAAGGACCCATGCCATAGCCCAGCATCTTATATTAAATTTTACATACACACTTGCTCAATCTTTTAATTTTACCAAATTTATTTTGTTCCTATAGGCTATAGCATGAACTTTTGTACTCACCGTCGAAAGTAACTTGTACCTAGAATCTCACTTTCATAAAAATTTGCTCTAGATGAACTACCCAGAATTGATCAGATTGGAAAGAATTACATATATCGACCTTAAGCAACTCTTAACCATTTCGAAATACTATACTGTATATATGGCTACAAGTAATGAGTCTATCTAATCCTGTAAATGTTTCCAACATAACTCTTCATCCATATAAATAAAATAGATTAAGTGTTAGTTATCGTTAGGTAAATGAATAAACCGCCAATTTTTTTGTTGAGTAGAGAACCATGAGTTCTATGGATGAAAAATTGTTCCACTAAGAAATAAGGGATCACCAATTTTATTTCTCTATTAATAGTAACTTCTCAATATTTCATAAGCGCACTTACCTACTGCAATAGAACATTAGATAACATGACAGCGATGGAAATTTCTTTAAAGAGATATCATGTGATATTGACTTGCCTTAGTCTATGTCTTTTGCAATGTGCATTTATTCTCTTGAGCTTTAGAGGAATTATTTGTTTTACAACCTAAATTTCTGGTAGGAAATGGAAAGATAAATTAACTTTAGTGCAGCCCTATTCACAATAAACTCATGAATAAATAATAATTAATTGTAACTTTGTTTAAGAAATTAAACAACGTTTGGTAAAAAATAATATTCTACAAGGAGTTGAACATGCGCCAACCAAAATTCCAGTCCATCATATATATTTCTAACTGACAGAAACCAAAACTTTACTGTTACTGACGAGTGACGATCGACCAACCTAGTGCTCATTCATTTTCCGTAATTAATAATTATTTAATCTGTAACTTGTAAATTGGCTTACATAATCTCATCTGGGTTCCATAGTACAGCATAGTGATGGTAATCGGCAGTTGGATCGAACCAGAGGTGAAACCGCATCTCCCGCCCAATGAGCTTTCCATCTCCACTCCCTCGTACGTACACATTCGTCTGTAAGGTGTATGGTTCACCCGGTATTGTCCCCAGAAACTCAATGTCTATTTCGTCATGGTATCCAGGGTACTGCTGATTGTTTGACAACTGCAGTACCAAATAACATTAATTATCAATCTAACGTTTTCTTTTATTAATGCATAAAACCTTTGGAGTACGTATTTAAATGAAGACGATGTGTCTGACAAAGATGTATAACAAAAAAGGGATAGTCAGATAGATAAGCACTGAATAGTATGGAAGTTGACTTACGTAGAAAGCAGTATTTACACCAGCAGTATATCCTGCTTGCAGCTTCACCGAGGCACTAAAATATCCATTTCTGTATGAATTTAGAGATTTGAATCCACTCCCTACAATTTTTGGTGAACAACAAAAAGCTCAGTGCTTATATTTTATATTTAATAATCCTTAATTGTCAATTATCTATTTCTAGTTTGTAATAGAAGATTCAGAATCAAGTCCTTGCCAATGTTGGTTTTGAGTTAGAACTCATTTTAAAAGTTTCCGGCACATTACTCCTACACTATCTGAACAAAGCAACATAAAATAAAGAAAAAAAAAAGGAAAGCAATAAAGAAATGTCTTATATAACTACAACTAGTATCGATCAGTAAGCTGACCTGAGCTCTTATCGAGCCAGATGGTCAAGGCCGATTGGTCCTGCGAGAGTCTCGTGTGCTGGGGGCCCCACAAGTTGCTATAAAACTGGCCGAATGCTGTCGGCCGGAATCTTCTGCTGGGGAAATATCCAGGTGAAGGTTGCGCAATGGTGCAAGGGAGCAATGCAAGTAAGAGAAGGAATGGCGCAAGACAAGCCATGTCTCAAGCTAAGTGTTCACACAAGAGAGATACGCGCTGGTGTTGGGTGTAAGGTTGTAGTTGGCTGTATATATAGGCATAGGAGGAGGGTCCATGCGATGAAAATCTCTCTCTCTCTCTCTCTCTCTTTTCATTTTAAACTGTTGTACGATACCGTTTCGATCGGTATTTGATGAAAAGAGGTGCCTTTTTTTTTCTTAGTAATTACTCGCAGCCAAACAGGCTTTTTTTTTTTTTTTTTTGAAGATTCAAATGCCCGTAGGCTTTCAATTAATAAAAGGAGACAAGTACATAAATTTGAGTACAAGTACAACAGCCACATGAGACGGAACTTCCCCCAACAAATTACTGAGCAGCAGTCTATGCCAAGCCAAACACGCCTTGATTATTCTTTCACCCAGTGCACTTCTGCATTAATTATGAGAAGGAATAAGGATTTTAGAGGTAAAATGTTAGGAAGTGTGTAACTTTGTGAGAGAGATTTATGTCTAGAAAGAAACTATTTCTAAAAATAAGCTATTCCTAGCCCATCCAAACGATCCCATTAGTATTTAATTTTTATTTTCTTTACAAAATAGTCCGTAGTCGATTGTAATACTAATAAAGAATTACAAACTGAGTTCAATTGAAACGAAATCTTCTTAATACGTTTGTTAAACATAACATGCTGCTGCATAAACTAATTAGACATACAATAATATTAAGTACTAATATGTCAATATGTAATTTACTTTTCAAGAGGATTGTAAATGCTCAACTCGCAAGCCATAATTGAGACAATAAACAGAAGCATGTATAGTATATAATTATTTACATTATTTTTTTCTTGTTTGTTAATAACTTTTTATTTCTTTAAATTGTTAATAAAAAAATCATCAAGAAAGAAATAGCCTACCTACTATGTTTATCAATGATTCAAAATAGAATACTACTACGCAGGGCATAAAGTCTACAATTACAAAAATTATACTCATTAATCAACCAGGAGATTATATAAAATTTTATCAATTTGAGTTTGCTTATTATTTTGTGCACAATGATGGTATAAAGACGCTAATTAAGGAGGCTAGCAACACACTGCCTAAAGTAAAATAAATAATTAAATAGTGAAATGGACATTTGAGCAATCTGCTGACGAGGATGTAAGTTGGATAATTACAATATTATAATTCATATAATTAACTGGGAAAATAAGTTCGTGCTGAAATATTGAAATTTTGGGGTGATGGATTCCTAAATTGGAAAAGACAAAATCGAGTCTTGGGACCTCGACAGTTGTTATCCAAGTAGCATCCAATGCTTAAGACTTACTATTTGCGATGTTATAAGATTCCTCGGATCTACTTTGTAGCTGTACACATTTTCACTATATTTTACATAAGGTAATAATAACATATTAAACAACGAGTCAATATCAACACAGATAATCAGTAGTTATGTTATTTTTCTCCTAAAAGATCGGCTAAAGTTTGCATGGAGTTAAAAATTTAGAAAATTTCAGACAGATAAATTACGAAATAGTTAGCATAAATCGAAGTGTGACATTTCAGATTTTCGGTCTGAACCTATGTAAAAATTTAACTCTTATATGGAAAAAAAATAGGTAATAACAAATGCTCGTCCCAATATTTATGGATAGCGTTAAATTATTTTACCTGGATAATCTATCATATATTCATATATAATCGTGCTTTAAATATTAACACGTACGCTATTAGTATATATATATGTTCAGTTGGTAATAATGTTTGACCAGTTGGCATAAAAACTAGACATATGATTCTGCTATTAATTAATTAATTAATTTAAGATACCTGTTACTAATAGTTTCCGAAAAAGAATTTTCAGACTCACCAACAAAACTCTGTCGTGCCATGTCACCACCTTCATTCGTATTTGTTGCTATTGTATAAGGTTCACACATAATAACAAGTTCATGATTCATGAATAATTCAGAAAATTAAAAGCTTTGTGATTTGAATATAATAAAATTTGAAATAGTTTGGTTTTCTCATTGTATAAGAATATATCAGTTAATGATACTTTCAAAATTTTATGAAAAATATAAGAAAATTATTAGTAGAATTCGCAGTTGCATTAAAAAATAATACTAGTAGTTTAAGAGAACCTAGTTACTATGGTTCACACGTAACAAAGCATGTATAATAGACCAGTTCATACAAAATGTTTTGAAGGTAACAAAATCTTTCACCTTAATCTATTTAATTAACTAATTCATTAATTGGATCTTGACTTTGGCCTTAATTCTTGGTGTTCTAGAACTTGCAAAAGATAGGCAAGTGCCAAAACAAGCACAAATAACAGCTCCTTACTTTTTTTGTAAACAGTATAAAAAAAAATTCCTTTCCATTCTATTTTTGCCATCAAAAGCAGCAATTTGCATCTTGTAGCGCGCTGCACGCAAGCAATCCCACTATTTGTACCTTTCGGTCTAGTGTACATGGTTTGCTTGTGAGCCCGAAAAAAAGAGCTTGTCTAGTTCTAGTATAGCCGTATAGGCTAACAAGTAAACCTGGAATTTTGAATGTATCAAGTAAAGAATTTATGAGGGGTCAAATTTATAGTTAGGTAGGCCCGGCTAATCAGATTGGTGTATCGATTCTGTTGGCCGTTATATATATGTAATATACTTAATCACTTGAATCCTATTTGCTCTCTTCATTTCATTTTTTTTAAGTAAAAAAAAAAAAAAAAAGGGTACGCATAGCACACTTTCACTCCGCGCGCGTAGTTTCCTTTTTGTTTTGTTTTTTTTTTTTTTTAAAAGTAAGGTTAACAATCTCCACATTTTAGTGCTTGAATGTTAAATAAACATCAATGTAATTTTGTACCGCTTTAAATTCACACATTAAATAGAAAATATGTAAGAAAATTATGCTTTACAAATACACACACATACATACAGAACATATAATTTACGCATTAATATATAAAATTATTAATAATTTTGCACGTGCACGTACGCTTATCAAAATTGGCTCAGACGACGCGAAACCGACAATGAAATTAATCTCTTCTTTTTGTATTTGACATGCATGTATTTAAACAATGCTACATATCATATTAGCATTATTCTTGATTGAACTTGAATATTCTTGATTGCTTTTACCACTTAAAAACATGCTGCAGAACAGCTTACAATTTGACCATAACGATTTGATTTATATAACGTACATATTAGGCATACAAAGAAACATAATCAAACAATTCCCTATTAGTTTTTAAAAAGGGTTACAAGCTACAAAATCTACATTTACAAACTATATGGCATACATTATGTGGTGCATGACAGCATGAGTCTTGAGATGAAATCGGCTGTAACGAAGAAAATTTTTTCTTTTGGCGATTCATACAATTGCGCGCCTAAGTCTGAAAAGGTACTTTTGGAAAAGAAACATTTTATTATAATTATTGTAATATTATCCAAAAGTACCGTAACACCAAATCTAATAGGGGTTGGGGGGGGTAAGACATGTTTTCGAGTCACGCCGCCTTTACGCTACTATAGTATTTAAATAAAAAAATGTAGACAATGCCGTCCATTTGTTGTCAATTAAATGCATTTATATAATATTTTAGTATTATGCATATATAATTTTAAAAAAAAATGTATACTATTTACAAAAATATGATCATTATTTCATTGTTGACTTCCATTGAAATTTTATATAATGGTATTAGTATTTTAATATTTTTTTTGTATTTTACGGACCTCAATTGAAAATGTTCTAGCACCATCTATAACGTACTACCAAAACTATTTTTGGCGCATCACTGAATTAATAATTACTTTTGAAATGAATATAGTTTTCTTAAGATAAATTCGATCCGATTACATGAGGTAGTTGAAAAACTATTTCTATTTGACAAAAAATGTAAAGGCTGAATATATACTTGACCTTTTAAAATAAAGACAAAGTACCAGTATAGTTGAGGACTGCTCACATGGCTTTCATAAATTCTGTAGCTCTAGATCATGTTGTTGAAGTTGAGCCTTTTGCGTGACGCCTCTCCTTTCAGGTTAGAAAATACTCTACAATTGGACAGGAGTTATCAGGTGGTCATATATCTTCATTTAATTCTTCTACCTTTATCATCAGATGAAACTATACTGGCGTTACACATGTCAATTTTTTTTTGGGTGTACCGGATGCTCGTTTATGAGGATCTGTTGAATTCACGTTCATACCTACTACAATTTTGATTTGCCACTGGCTTGAATGTAACATTCAAGCACAAGTCAAGATTTGAATTTGATAGTATATATCAGTTAACAAGTAGTAAATGCAACACATCTGATTTTTTTTTTTTTTTTTTTGATATACTTTGATTATTACTCTCAAGATAATTATTTGATTGCCATGAAACCCCTCCACTATTAGTATTGCGGCAGCAGCCAAGTTGGCTAGAAGATCTCATATAGATCTTAGAAAAATTAGAAAGATTTATTTTGTATCTTTAGATTATTTCTTTATATAGCTGTAGTTAGCTAATATATATTTCTTGCTATTTTGGTATACGTGGATGACCTAGTTATAGCAGGAATACTTAAATATTTTCTTAGAATTGAGATTGCACGTAGTGCAATCGGACTCTACTTGTCTCAAAGAAAATACACATTGGATATTTTGGCTGAATGTGGACTTTTAGGTGCTAAACCTGCAGCATTTCCTATTGAACAAAACCATAACCTATCAACTGCAACCGGCAAGTCCATGGACGATCCTGAACGATACAGGCGAATTGTTGGACGGTAGATTTACTTGACAATTACTCATCCAAACTTATGTTATTCGATGCATATACTTGCATAGTTCATGCATGCTCCTCTTGACACCCATTACAATGCAACTATTCACGTGCTGCGTTATTTGAAGGGTAACCTAGGCCAAGGCATCCTACTTAGTGCTGCAAGTGATCTGACATTGTATGAATATTGTGACTCAGATTGGGCAGCGTGTCCAATGACTAGACGGTCTTTGACCGAATATTTTGTGATGCTAGGAAATTCACCTATTTCATGGAAGACGAAGAAGCAACCCACTGTGTCTCGATCATCAGCAGAAGCAGAGTATCGATCAATGGCTGCAACTGTTTGTGAGTTGATATGGCTCAAAATGCTTCTTAAGTCTCTTGGAGTTACTCACATAAGGCCAATGAAGCTCATTTGCGATAGTCAAGAAGCTCTTCATATAGCAGCCAATTCAGTTCTTCATGAAAGAACAAAACATATAGAGATTGATTGTCATCTTGTGCGAGATCAAATACAAGCAGGAAATATTGTTGCCACTCACAATCTCATGAGCAGTTAGCAGATATCTTCACTAAACCGCTTGGGAAGCGACAATTTCATTATTTACTCGGCAAGTTAGACATTCGTGATCTTCATGCTCAACTTGATGGGGAGTATTGCGGCAGCAGCTAAGTTGGCTAGAAGATCTCATATAGATCTTAGAAAGATTTATTTTGTATCTTTAGATTATTTCTTTATATAGTTGTAGTTAGCTAATATATATAGATGTGTATTTGTAATGTAAAACAGATTTTGGCAAATTACAATTCATAATCCCATTTCTTTAATTTCCTTTCAATTAGAGCAAGCTGGTAACAATTTTTGGTATCAATATAATATGTTGTCTCCAAATTTTGATATTGACATGTGATGCCATTACAAAATATATAACTTATCTAGTTATGCTTTTTCTATAGGGCTAAGAATAATGCTTCATTAGTGAAAGACATGGATTAATTGAAAATCTGACTGCAATCTTGAATACGCGTTTATCTTAAAAAAATAGAAACATTTTGTAGACCGCGTGATATGATATCTTAAAATTTTTGAAGGATTGATATCATATTCTGAAAAAAATAATATAAAAATTAAATAAGGGTTAAGAAAAACATTATTTTAAAATAAATACTCTAGACGTTTGGACATTTTTACAGCTTATCATTTTTTTTTTTTTGGTTACAATCATTTGACCAGTCAATTTGGTCTAATTTTTTCTTGTACATTTGGCCATTGCGGACTAGCCTACGAGTGTCATGACCTGCCAAAATCTAATTCCCTATAATACTATGAAACAATATATTAGTATGCCACACACGACAAGTTCTAGCCTTGATTTGGCCATAAGATATATGTTTAACTCTTAAATTCATAAATTGCTTTAGTTTGTTATTTTAGATACCAACATATAATGCAAGTGTCGTTTTCTCATGTTGTCAGAACTCAGAAGTTAGTGTCGCTTATCCTTGCTTTCCGCGAGAAAGCTTTAGTTTTTTAGAAAAGCCACGTCCTGCTTTCTCTATGCAGCGGTGTTTTTCTTTCTTTCCTTCTTTTTTTTTTTATGATAAGGTGAGCTTAATTAATTAAAACCAGGGAAGGTGTACATAAAGAGGGGAGAAGATTCACTTTGTTTTCTCTCTCTTTTTTTAAGATCAATTGGGTCAAGATTTTCAAATTATTTTTAAACTAAATATTCATAAAAGGCTTTATAATCCAATTTGGAACTTACGATCTTGTACTTAAGATGTACTGTGATTTGTCACTAAATCAAGGCTTGGTTGTCTTATTCCTCGGTTTTTTTTAATTTGTTTTATTTCTGCTATATTCAGTTTGTTTGAAATCAGTACAATCAAGCATATAGGTTTTACTACTCATTGATACTTTTTTTTGGTAAGGAGGTTGGCTGTATCTATTTAATCTTTTTTTTTTTAATTAAACGATGAGAAGTTTGAAATCCTAATCCTTCACAGTTTTTTATTTGATAATAACAAAAATTAAGAATGAATCTAGAAATCGCAAATTTTTATAAGAAAGTTGAGAAAAATTATTCGCAAAATTGTTATTATTATATTTTGGTTTGCAATCATTTCTTACAAATCCATCGCCGAAAATACGTCATTTATAAATTCAAGGACATTATTTGCAAACAAAAAGATAATTCCCAATCGCACACTATAATAATAACAATATATATAGAATTGAAACATACAGTAGTAACCAAAAAAATCAAAACATATTAAAAAAAAAGCAATTAAGAAATTATGGATTACCATTTTTCTTTTTCGTTCCTTTTTGAAAGTTAAGTAGCTAGGGATTTGCACAATTGCACTGGAGGGTGGCGACTAGTACTGTACTAGCTAGTGGGGTTCTCTGCTTTTGGACTTTTGAGCGTTACGGAGTCAAATCAAATTGGTTGCACCCGTTAACTGGCCCATCAAATTTCTCAGAAAAAAAAAAAAAAAAAAAACTGGCCCATCATGGGTCTTCATCTCATTAGTCAACAAATTGTCATAAACTGCTGGGGTCTACTATATAGGACAACTTAGTGCAAACCTAAAAGATAAAACCCCATAAGCAACCCCACAAACTAGGCATTGTTACATTTAATAATGTACCTAATAAAACTTTAGACCATTATCTCTGCCTTGACGATTGAGCAGTACAGGAGCAGAAAAAACCTTTATCTTGGAGCACATTGGTTAATACTACCACTTTTTTGAATCAAAAGTGCCCCAAACAGGGATCCGGAATACTAATTAAATAGAAATGAAAGTTTTGAGTGGCATAAAGCCACCCAGGAAGTTACAAGTAGAAGGAATGTTTTGCGAGCTAAAAACCTAACTAAACAAAACGCATAGCAAACATTCAGACAGAACCAACTGAAATAAAAGAGTTAATACTATATAGTACTTAACTGTCAACTTTGTTAATGCACATATCTGACATCTGATTACAAACATGAATTCTACAAATAGATCAAAACCTATAATTTGGGATTCGATATGGGACAGCAGGATGCTGGCTAATTTGAAAAAAGAGGAATGTTAAAAGTTCAACAACCACTCTTTGACACCTGCTAGGCTAGTTAGTGATATAATCACATTGTCACAACAGTGATTCATAATATGTTGAGCTGACCTTTGTATTTTGTATAGACCATTATAGGTGCCTTTTAATTTTTTTTCAATTACTTTGTAATTGTAATATCTTCTTAAATTTTTAATAAAATCCTATTGATTGACACTTGCCAACTAACTTTGAAAAAAAAAAACTTTGTCATTGCAAGTATGAAGTTTCACTCCTGTATTAGACTCAGGGATATGATTGTACACACATTCGACTTATTTCTATTGCACAAGAATAACTCTTTCTAAAAAAAAATGAGAAGGGTTACTTTGAAATATCCAAACAAATTTGGAAGAAAATGAGAAGAAGAGTTTTTCCCAAACCAGCTTAATAATTTATTGTTGGATTAAATTTTTCTTTTTAGGACGAAATTTTAACTCTTCTTTCTAAAAGAGTTCTTCTTATACTCATTGGTAAATCATCCAAACAATTTCGTTTTTTATTCATTGGATGAGACGATGGCATGCTCTCCAGTTCCTGCCTTTGTATAGCCCGTCTCCAACACGAAAAGGGAATGGCTCTGGATTAGTATTGGGAGGATTTTTTTTCTAGGAGACCTTTTTCTTTCCTAGTATTTTCATTCTTTTAAATTGAACTTACTGGCTAGCTAGTTTGAAATTCGAAAAAGAGTTTTTCGATTTATGCAACGTTTTGAAAACCGGACCGAACCAATCAGTTCTACCGGTTTAACCACGAACCGGAGTCTGGTCCGGTCCATTTACCAATCAAAACCGGTGGTTTCTTCCTTCCGAAACACTTGTAAAAATTAGAGAAAACAAATTGTCCTCAGCATGAATCGATCCCTTCACCTCCTCTGTGCGAAAACCAAGCTAACCACTAGGGTAACTTGGGATTTTAGTGTAATCTGACCTTGCTTATTTAAAATTGAAAATTGATTACTGTCATCTGCAGTTTTTCCATCCCGTGCCATCGCTAAACAGAAAGTGAACACATAAAACAGACAAGGTGAACATATATAGCGATCAAAGTGAACACATACAAACAAATAAGTTCAATAAATATAAGTTGAATGTGCATATAAAAATCTAAATAAGAGATGACGGCACTTATTTGTTTGTAAGTGTTCATTTTGAACTTGTATATGTTTATCTTGTTTGTTTTATGTGTTCACTTAGTGTTTAGCGATGCCAAGGGATGACAAAACTGCAGATGGCAGTTATCATTTCTGTTTAAAATTTGTATAAAATGGTCCAGTTTTCTTATTGGTTCAACCGGTTGAACCGTCGAACCTTTTTGCCATCCGATTTGAATTTTATGTTGTTCTTAAGGTAAATGCTTATTGTTTAGAAGGATTTCTTTTCGTCTATTATTTTACCGAAAGAAAATTTTACAAATTAATGCAAAATAACAATAAAAGAAAGCATATATTGCTACATCATTGTTTTTTTTCTAGCGTCTCATATAAGACCGTACTAATTACTAAAAATGCATATTTGTCATAATTGATTGGCTACTAGAGAGGTCTCTTTGTATGATCTCCCCCTTTTATTATTTAACTAATGTTCAATCATTGGATATTTTATATATATATATATATATATATATATATATATATATTAGATATGAATCCACTGCTAGTACTGTGTTGAACATTCTCTCAGACAAGATGCGCCAACTGCTGCAAACCAAATCAAATCTGCATGATTCATAAACATCATACAATAATAAAGACATGCCAAATTTAGAGGTGATCGATTCTACTAGTACTAACATAAGATGCCTCCAGGCTAAGGGATAATCATGTAGATTGGGCCCTTTATTCATTGTCAATTAAATAGGCCTTAGTTTACCCCTAGAAAGTATCTTGCAGTTGCTAGGAGAGTAGGAGCCTAGGATCAAGTTAGGGGTGAAAACGGTGACCGTTTCGACCGTCCTTTCGTTTCGTTTCGTCCAAAACGAAACGAAATGGTTAAAGATTTTGGTTGCATTTCAAAAACGAAAGCTTGAAACGGTTTCATCCATGTGTATTTTTGTGATTTTGACCGTTTAACGCAAATGGTAGTCAATTTCGTTTTCAAAACGAAACGGTTAACGAAACTGACCGTTTTCGTGGTCGTTTTAGACGTTACGCAGCCCTAGATCACGTAATATTGTATCATCACAAATAAAGAATTAAACAATATTACCTTTCCTATGCGTTTTAAAAAGTATATATGTAATTATGCTTATAAATTAAAATAATTATATAATATATCTTACTCTAAATTTTTGTCCCATCCTATGGTAATTTCTGGCCCAGCCCCTGCATTTAAATGTAATTGCTATCATGCTATGAGTTACAATATATATTCCTGTTTTCAGTCATAGTCGTCAATTAACCTGCAAATGTGGACATCTTAGCAACTCATTTTTGCAATCACATGCAAAATGTCGTTGATCACTTCTTAATGACGTCTCTAATTAGCAGTTATTATATATAAACAAGCTAACCTTTAAACTGTTTGTTTTCATATAATGAGGGCCCATCCCTCACGTGTGTAACTACTAACCGTTGTAAAAAGACATATCTTGAGCGTGACTGTGTACCTTCTCTCAATTGTTGCTTTTCCTCTGCCTTCAGAATTCAGGTACAAGGCATGCAGTTAGGCATGAGTGCAACTGAGATTTACGCTATCTACATTTTTCCCTGTTTTTGGTATTTGAAACTATATTTTGACGTCTGGGATATATAGCTTTGGGATATAATTTGATGTTGCCATTAGATGTTACACAATTCATTATTGAAGAAATGGACAGAAGCACAATGATTTGTTATTTGGTGCTAAGTCCCATTCTGTGGACACTGAACCTATTTGTCTCGTCTAATATTGAACCAATATATATGTGTATAATTCTAGTTAATTGCGTCCATATTTTTAGGAATTGATGATAGCTTCTTTTTCTGTAGCTCTTATTTATCATTTCTCCGCATAATTTGTGGTACATTTATTTGGTTCTATCATCTATGTAATCTCTTTTATAGTTTTATGGCATAGGATCTCCAGATGTACGGTCACACATCTGTGTCACTCTTCCAGGAATTGAAGAAAAAAATAACAATTGTCATTGCATGTGCATACTGCATATACACTTCGGCTTTTGAACTTCTTCCATATATATTTTTTTCTTCCATATACACTTCGGCTTTTGAGCTTCTTTCATTTCTTCCATATTGTTTATTCAATAAATTCTAAAACAAAAAATAATATAAAAATAGCATCTAATATATTTACCCGGCTTTGGAAAACCATAGTATAATTTGGGAATTGCTTTGCTCACTCTCCTCTTTAGAGATTCACTTCCCGAATGATCAAAATATCCTCATTTTTCCAACACGGGAAGAAGAAAATGTGGAGGGATGTGAGGGTATTTTGGTCATTTGGAGAGTGAATCTCTAAAAAGAGAAGTGAGCAGCATAGCAATTCCCGTATAACTTATACTCATCTGGAGAGTAAATAATATATATTTGTGTTTGAAATAAGTTCCCTTGCTAACAAATGTATGTAGTCCAAAAGTTATAATTTAGAAATAGGGGTCATGTAATATCAAATTAGGAGTTTGTCTATGGTGAGATACATCACAAAAAGTCCTTAGTAAATTACGATCAAAACTGCTAAATTTTCTTCAAATGATCGATTCAAACCGTACAATATAATCTCCATATTTAAATCTCCTTACAGACAAAATTTTTAAGTTTTTTTGTTAGATTTTTAAAAACTGCTGTTTTGAACCGTTCATAACTAATTAAATTAATAATTTTCTAAAATTAAAAAAAGGGAGAAATCTTTCTGTGCCACCCAAAATATGTGAATTTCAGCAATTGCCACTCGAAAGTTCAATCTTCTGATTTTGCCACCCTAAGGTTATTATATTCAACAATACCTACTATGTGCACCCCAATTGTGTACCCAGATTAATAATTAATCCTTCCTTAAACATTAATTATAAAGAACGTATTTACTATAACCTCACATTATCGTGTTATCCGCGATCTTCCCTTTTTCTTCGGTACTGTACGGCAGGATAATTCTTTTGGTTATTTGTAAATTCTAGCCTTTAAATTAGTGTTTTTAGGTTAACTAATTATTTTATAGATCGTTTTATATTCTAGAATTTTGAACAATTTTAATGGTCTGATATAATCTCTCCCTAATTTGCCTTACCTAGAATATAAGTAAAAATTTAGAAAGCCATAAATTATTAAGAAACAAACCTTGCTCTGATACCAGAATGAGTGTAATAGAAAACCAAGAAATTTCGCAACTAACTCTGACTTAGGAAAAGTACTGGCTAGAAGGAAATTTTATTGCTTATTAAGAATAATACAAGAGGAGGAGGATGATTTCTAGTTGTGAGGAGATGCCCCTACTAGTGAACCATCATACTATTTATATAGAAAGAACGCTACCGGTTGGTGAGCTCGATAATTGAATGCGGGTGCTCATTGGGCCCCATCGTCCATTTCAATTATTCGTCTACCACAGATGGTATGTCCTTATCAAGCTATTAGTGGGCATATTTGGTACAATAATTGCCCTTAAAGAAAAATAAACTGATGCCATTCCAAAATGACAATCAACTAAGAAAAGATCAAAGAATAAAAAGACAAGTGCGCACTACCATAGTGGCACCGAAAGTAAACCCATTATTGAGATTCTCATATGATGGTGGGTCTCTTTAATAGTAATGGCCTTGCTGGATGATGCAAAGTTTCTGATGGATTGCTAACAGCTCATCAATGTTATGATTAACTGGTCCCAATGCGCTGCTGGCCCAGTTATCTTTTGATGCCATTTGTTCAAGTCGAATCTTTTGCAAATAACTCAGTGCAATAAGTCTTTCGACTTCCTTTATGGTCTTTTGTATTTGTTCGTTATGTATTTCTCCAAGTCTAAGCTCCATAGCTCATTCCCAATGAAAAGACCTTGGATACATTGTTAGCAAATCTCCAGTAATGACTTCATAATCCTGAAGAGAGTCTAGCTCTTCTCCTGAGGTCGCCCATCTTTCAGCTTGCTGAAAAGCTTGTCGTCCTCCTGGCGTAAAGCCAGTGGTTGGACTTCCTTCATGGATTCTCATTAACCTTCGCAAATGATCAAGCACCATTTTCTGTAAAAAGATAAAAGTTCACACAAACAAATTATTAGAAAACTAAAATTGTCAGTAGCTTTCCGTAGATTACTACCAGACAGTTCCTAAGATACAAGTATAGTGGGTTTTTCCAGCGGTCCACCATGCCCGCTTGCTACCATCTAGAGGTTCTAGCATATCCCGAAATCTAACACGTTGCCGATGTGACCGACAGTTGTTGCTAGATGAGCTAGAATTTCATCTGGTGCGCCTCTAGTTTCTTCGAGCACCTTTTCTAAATCTGCCAGCTGCTCGTCAACGAAATAACAGTTACCGGTTCTCACCATTTTTGCTGTTAATCGTGACAGTGAATCAGCTAATACGTTCATTTTTCCATCTATGTGCTCAAAATTAACTTGCACTCCTATTCCTGTAACAAAGTCAACAAAATTAATCCACCGAACCCTTGACGGTTTGTTTTGTGTTGATTTGTTGTAGAAACTGATTATAGCCTGGCAATCAGTTCTGAGAGTGATCTCCTTCTGATCCAGGTAATGAATCTTGAGTGCCTTCATTGTTTCCATGCATGCATGTATCTCAGCATCGATTGTTGACTTAATCACTGGGAATTTCCCACTTGCATATGCACACACCTTCTCCGTACTTCTGGGGTCATGTTTGAGTTTCTTCCATTTACATACGCCACCCCATCCTTCCATACATCCATCAGTTTCCAGGATGATGTAGGATCCTTCCGGAGGTATCTCGAGATCTGGGAGCTGTTGTACAGCTTGCTTGACTTTTCGGATAATTTCATAATCCGAACTCTTGAGCCTCTTGTCACCATGTTCACTTGTTTTTTAGTACAGTGGCCCAAGTAGTGTACCCAATTTTGGAATATATGACCTAGCGTAGTTGAGGATGCCAAGCCATGATCTCATTCCTGCCTTTTCCTTTAGCTTCTCTTCATCAAATGAGATTATTTTCTTGATTATGTGCGGTTGAAGTTTGATCTTTCTGTTTCCAATAACTGCACCTAGGAATTCGATTTCCTGCACAGCTATTTTCATTTTTGTTGGGGAGAGAACAAGTCCCCACTTCTCACAGATTGATAACATGGCTTCCAAGTGCTTGGCATGATGTTCTTCGTTTCCAGAGAATACCAGTATATCATCAATGTAGACTGCTATGAAACTCTCTGTTCCTCGGAAGCAGTCATCCATTTTTCTCTGAAAAATTGCTGGTGCATTCTTCAAACCGAATGGCATGACCAGCCATTCATACAAGCCATTTGGAACGACGAAAGCCGTCCATTCAATTGATTCAGGATCCATTGCCACCTGATGGAACCCGCTTTTCAAGTCAAATTTTGAGTAAATTCGACTATTTCCGACCCTTTTGAGGATGGTATTAATCCCTGGGAGGCTGTACTGATCCTTATGAGTGTTATCATTGAGAGTACGGTAGTTGAATACCATACGCTCTTTTCCTTTAATTTCAGCGCCAGTTTTCGGATCAATAGATGTACCCGAATTTACCATCATTGCCATGGTTCTGTGTCGGCTTTTACTGGGTCGTATCACTCCAATTTTTAGCAGCGCCTGAACATGCTTGTCAAATTGTTCCTTCATTGCTGGAGTTACATGTTTTAGCGGCTTGTCTTGGATTGTGATATCCGGGTTAATAATATCAAGTTTGCATTTTACTCGATTTTTCTCCCAGTGTTGAAGAGGATTTTCTCCAATATACCCTTGTTCTTTTAGTCTTTCTAGGATAGGTCGAAACTTTTCCCGAAACTTTTGTGATTCTTCACCACAAGAGTATGCTGTAATTCTCTGGATCTCAAAATACTCGAGCTCGGACAAATCCAGTTCCTCGATTGCTGCAGAGGCTGTCACCTCAGCATCGACCTTTGTTGCAATTGTTGTGACATTTTTGTAGAATGTCACCATTTGTCCTTCTATTCTGAGCCCTCCTTGCATGGCTCGAATGAAATTGCAACCAATCAACATTTGAATCTCGTCCCTTTGTTCCATTGGGAACGCATAAGTGAATGGGATTCTGAACCGATTTTCCTCAATAGCCATCATTCCGCCTTTTAGTTTCTGGTTAGCTATCTGAGAAGAATTTACCCCGTTAATTTGGATGGGGTAAGCACTTGGTTCTAGTGCTTCTTTTGGAACTGCACTTTGGTCTACGCAACAGACTGTTGCACCAGTATCCAGGATTGCTTGAATTTTGAATTTCTCAACCCCTGGTATCTCCATTGTAAGCTCAATGTTGTAGAGTCTGTTTAAGACCCTTCTTCCTTTCCTTGGATCTGGGACTTGAGTACTGATGTACTCATTTTCCTCTGTCATCATTTTGATAATCACTCCCTTTTGTTTTTGGATGTGATTTTCAATTGCTTCATCATCCGAATTCTCAAAAGTTGGTTTTACGGGAGCTTTTCCTTTTGTTGGATCTCGCATCTCGCCTAGATCCTTGCTCATCTCCAATTCTTCAATCCTTTCCTTTAGCCTTTGATTCTCAGCTAACAGGAAGTTTGTATACCCAATCAATTCGTTGATTAGGGTATCCTTACTGTCATACTGGGGTTTTGACCTTTGAATTATTATTTTTCTCCCCAGATTGAATCTTGAACACATTGGACAGACTGTCAAGTGACACAGACTGCAATGCGCTCGCATCCGTGGACTGGTCTGTTCTTTACAAAACAGACATCTCATGAATTCTTGTGCTACAGGGCCATTATCTTCCCATTGGTGCGCACAATTTTCAACTTCCTGTGGTAGTGAGACTGCGACTCGCCATGAGACCTCTTTATTTGTCGTCATCATCGCGGTTTCGTATGGCATCTCACCTATACCAGCTGTCAAAGAATAGCTAGTACCTCCTTCCCCTTCAGAAAATGAACAGATTGCATCACTATCTGGTTCATTCTGATCAACCGAGAGCACGTCCCAGTCGTCATCTAAATCTAGATTTTCGACTATTGCTGCTCTTGCAATGTTGCCCTTTTGCCTTGTGCAATTCCGGGCGAAGTGTCATTCCTCACCACATATGAAGCATTTGCATTTTCTTATTTTATCAGCATGCTTCCTTTTGAATACTCTGATATGAGTATCATGTGGTTTGCCTCGGTATGTCTTTGCCTTCCGAAAACCATACTTTTTATTTTTCTGATAGTAGCCTGGCACTGGTATGCGGCTACAGAATGATAGATCTTTGAGACTTCTCTGGAGTGCCACCCTTTTGCACTGTTCTGCCAAATACTGATAAGTGAAGTGTATTCTTGGAATAACACCTACCGTATTACCCGGGTATTTCTCAGCAAATATCTTTTCAATTTCTCCGCCAATGATGGGAGGCATTTTTCTGAAAAATTTTGTCGAAAGTTCGGGAGATATAAACATCCGTCCCGATTTTACGGCCAAGATTTTGTAATCATTGATGTAATCGAAAAGATCTTTCACATTTTGGCATGAAAGTCTTTCCAGATCATTGTATGCTCGATTTTGCTCCTCTGTGGACCCGGTTGTCGGATCCTCTAATAGAAACATTCGCCTGATCTGAGATATAACATTCTATGGATCATCAGCGATGTTTACCAGTTCTTTATATTCAGTGGGGTATGCCATTCTCCACTGAATCCAGGTCTTTTTCTCCGTTTCTCCTAGGAGATTTTCAATATAATTGACCTTTGATTTGTTATCTGCTCAGTTTCTTTCATTGATAAGGTTAAGGGTAATGGATTCCCAACGGGAGATAACTTCTGAATATAGCCCAATGTCTTCTGGTAGAACCAGGATTGCACCTTGACTGGCTTGGACTGTTGGAAAGTTAAACCTTTCATTCATTTGTTTTGCATAGCCACCACGGATATTATCTAGTCTTGCTCTTATCTCCGGGACTTGGAAATTTTGTGGCTGTCTTGAACCAGGTGGGTACATAGCAGGACCCATGATTGGTTCTGGTGGTATTCTTGTGATAGAAGATTCTGCTGATGAGAGCACCGTTTCCACCTTTTCTCTGAGGTTTTTGAATTGCGGGTATTCCATTTCTCCAAGCATGTAAATTGTCTCTGATGGATGGTCATCCCACTTTATCTCAGCAGAAGAAGTTTGGGAACTAGCATCATTCCCACCACCTTTCGTCAAAAGACTTAACAAGTCTTCTTCTTGGTCTGCGGGTGCATCTAGTTGGGTCAAAAATTGCACCGTAGAGAGTAGATCATCCTCAATTTCGCTCTCCGACTCATCCCATTGACTAGTCATCATCAAGGCTTGTTCTTCAGACCATTCAGCCTCCGCTTCTACAGTCTCAAGCTAATTAAACTCTGCAAATATCATTTGCACGAGTTCATCTTCGCTATTCATCTGTTAAATAGCAAACCATTGATACGGGTTTATTGGTTCCATCATTTCAACTGTTGGCTCAGTTTGCTCTGCTTTTAGAATTGCTAGGAACCATTTTCCCAATAATGAGTCATCATCTTGTTCGACCTCATCACCATCATCACTGAATTCCTCAGGGTCTGTATAGATTTCTGGGAGTTCTGGATTATCCTCAAAAGACCAATCATCATCTATTGTGAATACAAATGGTAATTCATCATCTACTACGGTAAGTAGATTGATAAATTCCTGCTCCAGTTCTTCCTCATCATTTTCTCCTCGAATGACCTCTTGCTCAGGAACTGTTGTTGCATACCCTGAGAATCTGACAGACAAAGAGCCGTCTGTCCTTGCTCGAATTCGTGCTGCTTGAGGATTTTGAATTTGTGAGATAACAGCTGGTCTCACAAGCCACTGTCTTCCTTGGAGTTCTGCGGTTGTTCTTTGCGAGCCAGGGATGGCCCTAACTCCTCGGCTTGCCAGGTGGTCTGCCACATTTTGTACATTATAACAAAAATTTGTGTGACTGGTATTGGACAATCGCCCAATAAGTGACCTTGAGAGTAGGAGATTACTCTCACCACCTTGCCATCCTTCGTACCCGTGAGTTTGAATCACTAGTTGAATGTGATCCCTAAAATCACGAATACTTAGTGTCATATCTGGAGCAGTATATGCCAACTGCGTCCCAGATGTAAGATCCATTTCCATAGAGCTAATAACAGCCCTATCATCTCGCCATCTAGTGTCTCTGATTAACACTAGCGCATTCACACCTGCACTCAATCTGTGCAGCGTGTATAATCGAACCATGATTAGTCCGATATGCAGATGTTGGAGTCCTTCTTGTAAAAGCCTGTTAAAGCTTTCTTCAGAGATAAACGGTAACTCCACTTGTTGGCCGTCTGTGACCAATGTTCTTTCATCCGAGTAATGTTGGTATACCCGGTGCCTGTTTTCTGTCCATCCAGCTTGATACAAAGTTTCTGCTGGGACCTGCTGTGCTCGTCTGTATTGAGATATGTTGAGCTCAGCATCAGGATTCATTTGTGACTCAAGGCTTCGCTGGTATCGTCTGGATTGACCAGGGAATCTCCTTTGAGCCTCAAATCTGAGTCTAGATCCTAGGCGGTAGCCACGGATCTGATCTTCAACAGTAGGAATTCGGTTTGTATCTCTCTCAGACACCGATGGTCTTGCCTCCTCTGTTGTTGTTTGTGTTCTGCTCATGCCGCCTTCTTTTTCTCGGCGTCAAATATTTCTTTTGGATTTTTGAACACAAAAAGTTTGCCTTTTAATTTAGGCACTGCTGGCTTACTAGATTCACCTAAGCTCAGCTTCTGAAGTTGTTGTTGGATCTGATCAAGGGAGTCGGATAGGTCGTCCGGCTGAGTGACTTCCTTTTTCTTCTCAGCCTCAAGCCTCTTAACTGCTACCTTCAGATCTTCAACTTCTTCTGTCAACTTAAGCAACAATTGTATGATTGTATTGTTTTGCTTAAATTGAACTTCTGTTGCTCTTCCGGTGATGTCTTGTGGTCTGACAAAACCGGTTGCCGGTGGTTGGATTGTTTCGGTTGCCTTAAGTGCTTCCTTGTAAATTGTACTGTTTGCACTGAGGCGCCAATCGCTCATAAAGAAGAAATAAGTTCTCTGAGAATGCAAGTATAATTACAGGGTTTATTCTTAATTTTTAAATGACATTTTTAATTTTTTTATATATCCTAGGCTTAGCATTTCGGGTTCAATTATACCATCAGTTAATGTTTTATCCAAAATTCCTAAGTTACACATCTAGTTTTTCCTTGGGATAGTTCTTGGGGATCTGCAGTATTTTAAATATTTTAATTGATTTGTCTTATCTGGTGTGGGTGGTATTTTCAGAAGAAAATAGTTTGTGGTGGCAATTTGCCAATTTCCCACTTTTGGGGTGGTATGAGCCTAATTTTCCGTTAAAAAAAACATAAAAAATTTGAAAAAAAAAATATAAAATTTGGTTGCAAGAAGATTTCAATAGCGAGATCACATTAGACGGTTTAGATCGATCATAGTAAAACCAAAAATTTTGATCGCGACTCACAAAATTTTGATCGCGTGGACTCACGGACCTTTTGTGATGCATCCCACATTTTCAAATAATAATTTTTTTTAGAAAAAAGTACCCATCAGAGAGCCCACTTTGCTGCATCGTGGAACATAATTATAATTATAGCAAAATATTGGCTTGGCCCAAAAAGAATTTAATAGATAGGAGTTTCCGGGCCTATTTAACTATTTTGATCAGGGTAAGGGGTACGGGTAACACCTGGGATTGGGATTGGGAACTATAAATCCAACCCAAAACTTATTATCGCTTTTGGAATCTGTACCGCGTACGGTGTACCACATTTTTTTATTTTTTTTTGAGAAATGATAACTACATCTGCAGTTTTTTCATCTTGTTATCGCTTGAAAAAATAAACATATATAATAGATAAGATGAACACATAAAAAATTAAAGTGAACACATACAAGAAAAATAAGTTTTGTCATCCTTATTCAAATTTTTATATTCATATTTAACTTATTTTTATTGAACTTATTTGTCTGTATGTGTTTACTTTGATCGAATATATGTCCAACTTGTCTATTATATATGTTCAACTTGTCCATTTTATTGAGTTGTCATAATTTTAAATTATGAATCTTGTAATTTCCAAAATACTGGTAAAACATTTTCAATTTTTTTGTGATCATACTCTTAACTATAGTATTCCATGCAGTTATCATGACTGAATTTTAAAGTTGGAAATGATCGAAATATTAAAAAAAACTGTATTTTCTGACAGCTCGAACGCGTCATCAAAACACAAAAGCGCAAATAAAAAGCGCCAATGGGGTCCATATGTCATTGTATTAGTAGGAATAGGAAGCATTAGAATTTAAGAAGTCGTCCCTGATTATTATTCTTCGAAGTAAAGAAAAACAAAACAATCAGAACCAGAAAAGAGCGTCGCTGCGACGCTTCCTCATTGAAACCTTCGATCAATCAATCTTCGAATCTCTCTTCACTAGTTCGCCTCGTTCAATCTCGGATTTATTTATACGAATCGATCTCCTTCTCCTTGTGAGATGGATTCGGTGAAAGGGTTATTCAAACCTAAGCCGACGCCGCAGCAGCAGCTGCGCGACTGGCAGCGCCGCCTCCGTCAGGAGTGCCGTAACGTCGATCGCCAGATCCGAGGTTCAATTTTTCTTTTTCTCTTTTTGTTTTCCATGAATTTCTGAGGATTTGATGCTTTTCTCATGCTGCTGGTCGAGTTGATCTAGCGAATTGGGTCAATAGAATTGATCACACTGTTTAGGTCAAAATTAAGTTTGAGCCGATTAGGGTTGTTTACTTGCTAGTCTGATCACTGGCAAACCTGTCACCACCAATCTGATTCAAAATTGGGTTTGCAGATGTACAAAGAGAGGAGAAGAATGTGCAGAAGGCAATCAAGGATTGTGCTAAGAGGAATGACATGGCATCTGCTAAGGTCTGAGCGATTTACACTTTGAATTTGTTTTGATGCAGTAGAATGAGTTATTATATGGGGAAGAGAGGAGCACAAAGAATACTTCTTTTAGTGTATTCGATGGTGTAGGTTATATTTCTTTTGTTTGGTAACTGCATGCATGATGGGAGTGTTTTGCATGTGGTTCAAGTTTTATACAATTGTTTTGGAAGGTAAATGTGAAAATGACCCTGAGATGAAAATTTTCTTTTTATGTGCTCTTTAATCATGTTCGGCTACAAGAGTATAGTCAGTCACCATATAAATCTTTGCATGATTATAATTTCCATGTTAAACCAAACTAAGCATCTACTTATGTATTTAATAGAATAATGCAATTGCTCCTCTTGAGATGTGGCGAATTTTCTTGGATTTACTTGATTTGATTGTGCTTCCTTTTTTTCTCATATCTTGGTTAAATCCTGCATTCCTCTTTCTGCTTGTCTGTTTGTGTAATAGATGAGATCTGTATCATCTAATAGATGTTTTGTTTTAAACTCATGGTTAATGTAGTCTCTCGCTAAAGAACTTGTTCGATCAAGGCAAGCTGTTACCCGACTTTATGAGAACAAAGCCCAGCTGAATTCAATATCAATGCATCTTGGTGAACTTGTTGGTATGAATGATTGACACCTTTTGTCTGTAGTTCTGTATGAATAAATCATAATATCTGCATTTAACATTTAACTAACAAAGGTTTGGATGCCATTTTTAATTCTTGTAAAAGAGTTTGGTTTATGTTAGAAGTAACTAGGACCTCACAGTCAAAATAACAGAAACTGTTCTAACAACTCACAGTCAAAAAGATCGGCCTTATCACTTCATTTTGTTCTTAATGGGAAAGACATTTACCCTAATATGATGATTTATATGTGCTAGCCACTTCAAGAGCGGTTGGTCATCTGTCAAAGAGTGCTGATGTCATGAAGCTTGTTAACAAACTTATGAAAGCTCCTGAGATGGCTGCGACAATGCAGGAATTCAGCAAAGAAATGACCAAGGTATACCACTTTTTGTTTCCCATTCTTGTTGAATAGCATATATCTTTTCTTTTTGCTTTTGTAATTTGAAAATTGAGAATTTGCATGTTGACACACATTATTATCTTCAAATATATCAGCAATGTGTTGATGACTATCATTAGTGGTCAAGTACTTTGCTTGAACAGTTCTAGTAGCATTCTGCAGCAACTTTCTTTTATTCCTAGCATTTTTGTCAACAAGGGCAAATCAAAAGATCAATTCAGGGTTAACAGTCTGACAAGCCTTAGTATTAATCTTGTATAAAGAGTTGAAAAATTAGCAGATCTGACAAGTTACAGTATCTGGTAAATCCATACATTGATCATTTGTTGCTTTAAATATTTGCACTTTTTATCTGGTTTATTGCGGCAAAAGGTTTTTTTACTAATGGAGACTAATCTATCGAACTAGAAATCATTGTATGTCAGTGCAACTTACTTCTCAAACTACAATAAATTGTACATAACTTCTTTTATGGTTCATCTTATTAGTAATAGTCTGACTGCCAAATTGTAATTGTCTATTGAGTGTAAAACTCATTATTTGTCAACTTAGTATTGACTGCTTAAATGTAATTTTTTATTGATGTAACAGTATTAATTTGTCAACGTAGTATTGATCAGCTCTCAACTTATAAAAATGGTACTTGTGTAGTAAGTGCAATCCAATTGAAACATATGGGTGCTGTAGGAGATCCTAATATGGGATTTAGGTGACTGATTACCCATAGGTATGGTTAGCATTCCTCATCCTTCATGCTTCCGTCCTATTCTATGTTGATCTGGCTTTTTGTGTGTGTCTGTGGCTTAATTGGGTGTCATACTTTACAGTGTTAGTTCTCTTTTTTCTTAGAGAGGGAGTTGCATGCTCTCCATTATATACAGCAGAGATATATTTTTCTTTCCTTATATATTATTTTTAATTTGGTGAAATATATTGTAATAAATTCATCTTCTATGTATCACTTTTTTTTTTCTCTTATAGGCAGGAGTGATAGAAGAAATGATGAATGATGCAGTAGACTCTGCACTGGACTCGGAGGACATAGAAGAAGAAATAGAAGAGGAGGTTGATAAGGTTCTTACAGAGTTAGCTGGTGAGACTGCATCTGAGCTGCCAGATGCAGTTAGGAAGGAGCGGTTAAAGCAACCTTCTACTAGCCAGGCTGTTGATGAGGTATGGACTATTTGGTTCTTATTTATGTTCTCTTGCAATTTTTATTTGATTCATTTGTGGGTGCAAGAAACAGCTATTACCTTGTTTTATTTTACAAACCGCCAAATGTTAGGGTTGTAATGCAGAGGGTTTCTGATAATTACATTTTGGAGTTTGCTGAAAGATTTTTTAAGCTGTACATGTCATGTTCCCATTTATATGAATTTGTAGTTAGTAGTTTAAAAAGGAGTGTAAATTAGTCATATCGAATTAATCTTATTGCTTGGGGTAAATTCTGGATTTTATTTGCAAAGAAGCCAAAAGTTTTTGGTATATTACTGCAAATAGACATTTGTTGGATATCGTAGGCAATGTGGTTAAATACTTGGGACTAATTTTGAAAGGGAATAACTTTCTCTATGGTCCATGACCGTCATGTTGTAGACCGATATTGGATAATAATAGTGGGGCAGTGGTGATCTAGTTTTTGACACCAGTTTTGTTTATACCCAAGATCCTTGTGACAATGACGTAGGTTTCCTCTGATAAACGTTTCAAAACTTAGGAATGGTCTTAGTAAATGAAATATCTTATGTGCAAATATTTACAGGAGCCAATTGCGGAGGGTGCAGAGGATGACGAATTAGATCAGATTAGAGCAAGACTTGCAAATGTGAGATCATAGGTTGTATATATAATCAATCCAATCTGACTTTAATTACCGAGAGAGAATTTGCATGTGCTGCGATTTTTATTTGATACTAAATGACTGATTGTACTATCGTGTAATTTGTAGCAGCTATGCTTCTTTAACATTGTATTGTGGCATTTTGTTAAAATGCCCTAAGGATTTTCACTTTTTTCAAAAATAATCTCATGTATATTATTGTAATATTACTTCTTGAGTTCTGAAGGATGTTTGTTTGGTATGGGATTTTTGACAATGTGTTAGCTTGACAGGTGACATCATCAAATCTTCTTAAAATGCTATAAAATCATACATAAATTCAAGAAGGGTATAGTTCAGCGTCGCCTATGGGCATCAAAAAGAAAAAATAAAACAAAATAAACGTGTCTTACAGCGGGTTTTAAATTTAGTTTTGCTTAAATATTGTCCCTACACTTTAGACCGAGTGAACCGTATCGTTAAAGAAGTGTCTTGCGCTAGGCGAGATGAGCAGAACATGTATTATAAAAAAATGAGGGTAATTAGATTCATGCCATTTTAAAAATTTAAATTTGAAAAGTGACGCTTCAAACTTAACTAAATTAGAAATTTGTTATTTATACACACTTTACCATACCATATTTTCAGATTAACCAAAATACATGCCTCTTCTTAAATTTTCAAATTTTAAAAATTTGAATGTTAAATTTTGAGTTCTAGAAGTTAAATTTTAAAAAATTTTAAAATTTCAAATTTTTAAAAGATTCTTTAGATCCCTCAATCAGAGGTTCTCGTGGGCAACCACGAAGTAATTAACAATAGGAGCTTGCGCCTATTGGAAAGAAAGGACCGGCGAAAAATAATAAACCCTCGTAAAAATAGATTCTTGTTCTGGTTCTCTTGTCGTCAAGGGATAATCGGAACATGAATCTAATCTTACGAGGGGTGAATCTAAGGCTTATTTCCTTTCTCAAGAAAACACATTTCTATCATTCGAGATGACGAAAAAGACACCACAGTACAGTATGTTGCAACTATAATTTCCAGGAATCGAGGTCGTTTTACATTAGAAAGAAAGGTTTGTAGCATTGTCAAAATCATCACAAACTTTCTTTTGTTTGCATTAAACTATTAAAACCAGTACCCAATTTTTGTCACAAAAGTCAAAACAGTAATCCTTCATGATCAGTGAATTTTCCAACATTTTAAATTTTTATTATCCGTTGAAGAAATATCTAACCAATAACATTATAATCTTTTCCAGAGAGATTATGTTATAATTAATAACACACACACACATATATAAGGAATCCTTAATACGTTGACCAGGAGAATCTATGATTATATGCAATCAATGGACGGGTCTTGTTTGATCGTAATGGAGACTAAGAAACCGTGTTAGTACTTAGTACCAATTAAGCGAAACAAAGATCCCCTTCCTTTCCGTTTTTCATGTTTCCTGTTTCTCTCTCCGACCGTGACTTCCCTTCTCCTTCTCCCTCCATTTTCCACCTCTCCGATCGCATCCTTTCGCGATCACATCACCTCCTCCTCCCACTAAGATCCAACAGATCTGCCGATCCTGCCTGGACCCGTCGCACCATGGACGACATGTCTGGTAGTCTAGCCCGAGACTTCGGCATCCGGCCCCTAGGCAAGGCTGCCCCCATGGCGGCTTCCACGACTACGTCCACCTACAGATCTACTCCTTCTTCCTCCACTTAGACCAACAACGCGGCCCTTTCCTACGACGATTTCTTCAACTCCACCGCTTCTTCAGCCCTTGCCAACTCCAGGTCCACCGTGAACCAACCTCATGACCCGATCCTAAACACCTTCAACAAAGGCCCGGTGTTTGATACGCCCGGTTACGACGATGATATATTTGATGGTGTCCCGGGTGTCAGGAGCTCCTTCACCAATATGAGATTTGATGATGTGTTTGGATCCGGGTCTTCAGATTGGACCCACGTGGAGTCACCCCCGGCGTATGATGATTTGTTAGAAGGTCCCGGTAGCAAGTCGGATCGGGTTGATCGGAGCCATGCCGCATCACCGTCAGATCGGACTGGCAGCATGCATGAACATCAATATCAAGTTATTCTCGATGGTCCAGAAATATACAAATTTTGACATGGAATCAATAAAAATAACAATCAATATAATAATTTTGATATACATGATGGTCCAAACATTGAATAATTTGATATAACTTAGTTACGAAGATAATTTAGGTAGATGATATTCATCTACGTTCGACTTTAAAAATAAGAAATAGAAACTTTTTCCGTTAGGTCCCTATTAATTAAATATAAAATATATGTTCTAAAATTATGGGAAGGCAACAAGCATATAGTATGTTGCAACTATAATGTAAAAATCCAGAAATTATAAATTGTAAGTTAAATTAATTAAATAAAGATCTTCAAGAAAATAAATAAATATAAATTAATAAAAAAAATCACACTTAGATGAATTAGCGGATTATCAACTCTCATTAATTTAGAAGCCGATTGCGTTTCGAATCCGATTTAAAAATTTAATTTCGGCCTTGTACAAAATTTTCAGAAGATCTATTTAATCAAATGCCTATTTTATATGATGGGGAAATTCAAATATCTATTGTTACAAAATTAGTTTGGTTTGAAATTGTGTTAAAATCCAATTTTTACTGCTTGATCAAATCAAATTACTAAAATCCATTATTCTGAACTGATAAATCGAGTCCTAAATTCTCTGATTTTTCAGAGTCGTCCGATTGATCCCTCATCCCTCTCTTTTATCTCCTCTCTCTCTCCTTTTTCTCCGAAACGGGTCATCCCTCCACCCGTTCCCCTCTTTTCCGCTTTTCTCTCGCATTTCACCAATCGGAGAAACCTTTCAACCAATCCGCTCTTCTCTCTCTTTTGACAGAACACTCAACCCCATCTTCCTGGCTCTCTCCCCAAGCAGTTCCCTCCTCTCTCTCGCCTATCACAGTCATCGACCCCACCTCCTTTACTCTGCCCATGTCTCTCCTAATCCGACCACAACCTCCCAGGTTTTTCGCTTGGTTTCCTCTCGACGACTAGAGTGGTGCCACTTGCCCGCCTCTCGAGGGACTCTCAAAACCCCTGGTTTTTCTCCTCTGATTTCTCCCAAACCGAGTAAACCCATCTTGACCTAGACCCTACCACCGCCCCTCTTGCCCTCTCTCCCTCTGCCAACTCAGCAGCTCGACCGCTCCTCTCCATTTCCACCCCTATATGTCACCCCTCCCCCCTCTCTCTTTCTCTGCGATACCCATCACAAATTGATAAGAACAGAAAAGAGAAAGGAAGAGAGAGAGAGAGAGAGAGGAAGGTGGAGGCTGTTGGATTGGAGTGGAGACGGCGGCGATCGACGAGGCTAGGTGGTGGTGCTGACGGTGAGGCGCAGTGGTGTGCTGGTTGAGCTCGATTTCCTCTTCCCTGTTTGCTTCTCTTTTTCCCTTCTCTATTGGTAACTTCTCTTTCCTTGTTCCTTTGATTATGTTGCTTGATTCTATGTGTTAATTGAGGCACTTTGATGCTTGGAATTGATCTGTGATGTTGTTTGATGCCTTAATCTAAAATGTGTATCTGAGCTTGTGATCTATTTGTGTGTTGTGATGGCTCAATTCAATCTGTTAAGAGTGTTGATGCGTGTCTTTGATCTGTTATGTGTTGATTGCCTCAAAGTTGTGTGTATGCTTGATGTTGTTGGCTTAGGTACCTGTTAGATTTGATGTAGAGGCTAATACTTGCTCTGTTAAGCATTTGTCGTCCTAAATGACTTGCTTTTGGTCTGTTTAGTAAATTAGAACACTTAAAATTCTGTTTTGAGGTTGGTGTTAATTGTTTAGACTTGTACTTGTGTGGTGAAGCCTTTCTGAGGCTTGTGCAGTGTTGTTTGATGCTTCTGGTACAAGGTACAGGGCTGGTTCAGGCCCTTGTACCAGTCTGGTACGTGATCTGTTCTGTCCTGGGACCGTTTTGTAAAGTATTTTGTTTCCAGGGACTAAATCGTAAACTATTTTGAACTGTATTAGGATCTGGTTAGAATAAAATATGTTACTAGGGTCTGTTAGGTAATGTTTTAAGTAAATAAAATTAATTCAGGGTCTTTAGTGTAAAGTTCTATATTTTTGGATCGGATTGTATATTCTGGTTTGGGTTTCGGATTTGATCCCCGGAACCCGTTATTAACCGGATCCGTTTGGATCCTTGTTTTCGTGTGGGCTGCGTGTTTCCCTCTCTGGGCCTATCGAACCTATTTCTTCTTGGGCCTTTTCCTCTGTTTGAATCCGTGTGGATTTCTCGTGGGCTCGGTGATTTATTTATGCGTGGCCCATTTTGGGTTGTTGGCTGATTGAAGTTTTAAACCGATTAATAATAAGTTGGATTTGAGTTAAGTAAAACTAGAACTTGGAAAATAAAACTAGAATTATTTGATTGCTTGAATAAATAGTTGGAATATCAAAGTATGGGATTTTGGCCGAGAAATAGTTAAGTCGGATTCGAAAATAGATTTGTTGGCTTTTAAATGGGAGATGATTAAAATGTCCGCAAAACAAACTTTACAGATACTATGATATATAATCGGACAATATATGATCCCAACACCAAATCATTTAAATTGAGTTTATTTTTTTTATTTCCTAATTTAAGTTTTATTATCATAGTTGGTTTAGTTTAGGGATTTAATTTAGAATAATTTCATACTTAATTAAAACACTGTTAGAAAGATTATTAAACTTATTAAATGATTTCAAAACCAAATTAATGTGACACGTCTTTAATCGTTGCAGTAAAGACTTGTAGGAATCGTCAGATACGTTCATCTACACATTGATTTTATAAATCAAATCTTAACAAATTAAATTCCAAATATATTTATAATACTATCAAACTTTCCTACACTCTAATTTTATAAAACAAACTATAGCAAAATAATTCTAAAAATGTCTCTTAGATTAGCGTTTCTTCTCAACCAGTTTTAGATGAAACTTCGTCAATTTATTTCTAGAAATTAACAACTTAAATTAATATATTTTAAAACAGAATCCCTTATCAGTAAACTAGAACCTAATCCAAATAGAGGGTTAGCTTAGTGATCGTTAGTTGAGTGTTTTCGAGTAAGTGCCGTTCTAATTAGTTAGTCTTTCGCTCAGATGAGCAGCAAGAGTACTCAGGACCTGCAGACAACTACTACTCCGAGTTTGAGGCAGTAGAGGCTGGTCAGGACTTCACCGACCATCCGGAGAGTAGTCGCTTCATCTCTGACTTTTTCAGGTGTGGCAGTCTTTTTATGACTTGTGAATGCCTTAGGTTTTGTTTAATCTTTAGTTTAGTAATTATATCATTAACTAATTGTGTGCATATCATGTCATTGACATTAAGTAAACAGTTAAGCGCATGTCATTAATTAAAGATTAGTATTGCATATATAGGAGATGCATTCATATTAATAATGTGATTAATAAACTTAAAAGTGCTTAAATCAACACTTGCATCTGGTATGGATCAGGATAGCGAGACCGAGTGAGATAAGGGCGTTTTGCCAGCGGTCTCCATTATCGGGAGATTGCACCCCAGCCATTGCCGGTGGTCTCCTTATGATGGCGATCACGGGTAACGCGTTTATGATGATCACTCTGCAGACCGACCGTCAGGCGGTACTGCGGTCACTCAATGGTTATTTGTGTTGCACTATAGTATTATATCTCCTGTTTGACTTGACTTGACTTGGACCATGGGTATGTGCCATGATTATCAGACTTCATCTCGCTTCTCCATGCGTCAGTTTACGAGTACCGCGTATTACTGCTCATTCCCTGTGGCCCGGGTTTGAGGTAGGAGCTTCCTTTTACGGTCAAGACGGGAGTTTGCTTTGGGCTCCGGATGTTCTGTAGGCACGGTTCTGTCATATTGGGATTTGTGAGATTGATTCTTGATTTTATGTGACTTGTGATTGGACCATTGAGTGCGGGTGCTTGACTCTCATATCACATTATATTTATATATCCATATATTAGTATGCTATTATACTTCCTCTATTTCTCCAGATATTTTTCATATTTCTTGGCATGTCATCGCATGTAGAATAGTATTCTACCATATACAGAAATACACGTAGAATTGCAAGTAGGAATTAAAAGTGATTAATTTAAATATGGTTTAGTTTCTAACTAGATATTAACCAGAACCTTTGGACTATTCTTTTACCACCACCGAGTATTCATGTACTCAGCCCACATAATTGCTTGTGGAGTAGGTTCAGGTTTGGCAGACTTAGCAGAGGAAGTTTTGCCAGAAGACCAAGCCGAGCTGGAATAGTATTTATCCGTTGTGCATTATTATTTTATATTTTGTTTGTATGATGACTGGAGATTTTGATATGTGTATATTTTACCAGTTCTTTTGTTGTATGAACAAATAATGCCTTTATTATGTGATATTCTATTTGTGATTATTTGTATCTGTGACACTGTTTTATAGCCTTACGTATGTACAATAGAGTGTACATACGTGGCGGGGCTGTCATCCCCAGATTGCGGCTTGGTTTGGGGTGTGACATATAATTTCCGAGAATAGACGTCGTTTTACGTTAGAAAGAAAGGATTGCAGCACTGTCAAAATCATCACAAAACTTTCTTTTGTTTGCATTAAACTATTAAAGCCAGTACCCAATTTTTGTCAAAAAAGTCAAAACGGTAATCCTTCATGATCAGTGAATTTTCCAACATTTTAAATTTTTATTATCCGTTGAAGAAATATCTAACAAATAACATTATAACCTTTTCTAGAGAAATTATGTTATAATTAATAACACACACATATATATATATATATATATATGACGAATCCTTAATAAGCTGACAAGGAGAATCTAGGATTCTATGCAATCAATGGACGGGGTCATGTTTGATCGTAATGGAGACTAAGAAACCGTGTTAGTACTTGGTACCAATTAAGCGAAACACCGATCCCCTTCCTTTTCATTTGTCTAGTTTCTTGTTTTTCTCTCCGACCGTGACTTCTCTTCTCATTCCTCCTCCATTTCCCACCTCTCCGATTGCATCCTTTCGCGATCGCATCACCTCCTCCTCCCACTAAGATCCACCAGATCTGTCGATCCTGCCTGGACCCGTCGCACCATGGACGACATGTCGGGCATTCTAGCTCCAGACTTCGGCATTCGGCCCCAAGGCAAGGCTGCCCCAATGGCTGCTTACAAGACCGCGTCCACCTAAAGATCTACTCCTTCCTCCACTTGGGCCAACAACTCGTCCCCTTCCTACGACGATTTCTTCAACCCCGCCGCTTCTTCAGCCCCTGCAAACTACAGGTCCACCGTGAACCAACCTCACGTCCCGATCCTAGACACCTTCAACAAAGGCCTGGTGTTTGATACGCCCGGTTACGACGATGATATATTTGATGGTGTCCTACGTGTCAGGAGCTCCTCCACCAATATGAGATTTGATGATGTGTTTGGATCTGGGCCGTCAGATCGTACCCACGTGGAGTCACCCCCGGCTTGTGATGATTTGTTGGGAGGTCTCGGTAGCAAGTCGGGTCGGGTTGATCGGAGCCATGCCGCATCACCGTCAGATTGGACTGATGGTGATGAATTTTTCTAGATTTTTAGCTATTTTTTTATATGGTTTTGGAGAGAAAATAACTTCTCAGTTTTAGAGAAAAAAAAAATCGACTATGAACAGTGTGACTAAGAGTTGTGCGGCCAGGAACAGTGAGGGAAGGGGATAAAGGAAAAAATCTATCAATTTTTAGTACCGATTTTTCTAAAAAACATGTACCAAAGGTTGGTGGAAAAAATTAAAAAAACTGTTCATTTGTAGTACTGGTTTTTCTAAAAAATCGGTACTAAAAATAAACTGGTTTTTTTTTTCCGCCAACTTTTAGTACTGGTTTTTTAGAAAAACCGATACTAAAAATAAAGCCTGACAATTACAAAATTGCCACCGATTATTTTTTATACCGGTTTTTTTAAAAACAGATGTAAATGGGACGGTACTAAAACTCTTTTTTGGTGTAGTGTCAGTTCATGCTTTTGGGGGCGTTTGGTTGTTGTAGTAAGGGGTTGCATAAGTTAAGCATGCCTAAGTGTTTATGTAATGGATGTTTGGTTGTGTAGTAAGGATGAGTAACTTAATGCATGCATATATTCACTGATATTCTCGGAAAGAGAATATCTATTGTGAACCATGATGCATAAGCCTCCGTGCACCATAATCGTTTGATTGGTGATTTTTCAAATTGACAAATTTAAATTAACCAATCCAATCTATATATTGAAATCTCATAGCAAACAAAATTTTACAATTTTTGAAATTTTTACTATTTTTTTTAAATTTTTTAAAGCTTGTCATTTTTGCCTATAAATACACTAATTTGTAGCAAAAAATGGCAAGTTTTAAAAAATTCGAAAAAATAGTAAAAAAATTTTAAAAATTATAAAATTTTGTTTGCTATAAGATTTCAATATATAGATTGGATTTGTTAATTTAGATTTGTCAATTTGTAAAATTACCGATCAAACGGTCATGGTACACAAAGTTTTCTATGCATCATGGTTCACAATAGATATTCTCTATTTAATTTAAATTAGTATTATGTATTAATAATATGTTTAATGATTAATTATTATATAAAATAAATCGTTATTATTAATAATTAATATTACTTGATAAATATTATTTATTATTATTATTTAATTATTAATTATAATAATTAATCTTTATTATTAATTATGATTTTTTAATAATTATTGCTAGTTATTAAATATTATTATTTCTTAATTATTTGTTAATTATTAAATATTATTAATTACTAATTATTGTTAATCATTAATTATTATAAAAATTAATTATTAATGATAATAATAAATCATTTTTATTATTATGAAATATTAATAATTACTTTTAATTAAATATTATTTTATTAATTATTTCTAAGAGGTATTGTTGGAAAAAAAATTAAAAAGGACCGATGCATAACTTATGCAACCTATTTAGGTTGCATAAATAAGTTGCATAAGTTATGCATCCTTAAGACGCCTTATGTAACGAGTGTTTCTTGACCTTAAATTATGCACCCTTTAAGTCACAAACAAACCGGACCAAAAGTAACAAATCAATTGCAAAAATATAGTTGATGTCACTAATATAGAAAAAAAATGACTTGCAAAGAAAAAGGAAAAGAAGTTGGATTTCCACTTTGTAAATTACACTATTGCTGTACACAATAACACGTACTTCTATACCGATATAAACAACCAAGCAGAATCCAGAATTTAAAAACACAGAAAAACAAATGAGGAAAAGCAAGACTTGGAAAACCTCATAAAATACCCCAAAATTAACATGATAGGCCCCACTTTCTGTTTCACTGACATCAATCAAATAACCAAGAGTCTGCATTAAAATATACACCGAACATATACCGTCTCTTGGCACAGGACAGGATGCAGTTCCTTGGCACTGGTAAATCAATACATACTATAAAATATTAAAAGGGGGAGAATAAAAGAGAAATTTGGAAGAAAAAACAAAAGAAAAGACGGAACCATCAATGCTACAGGATTGTGGTCCTTTAACGTCTCGTGCAGACAGGACAAGTAGTTCTCAAAGAGCAGAATAAGTCTAGAATAGCTCCTCCGAGTTGAATTTGTTCCATGCTTCCTGTTTCACATAAGAGAAATTACAAAGAGCATAAGTACATTAGTTGGGAACCATCCTACCAGCTCCTTCCGCAAATCTTTAAGTTTTTGATATTTTCAATTTACAGAAGAAAAATGTTATCAGTTGCATGACATATGAAACAAATAATATTATTAACTTGCCAAGCGGCAAATGCTGTCTGAAATATCCTCCCAGCCTAAAAGAATAGCATGCCAAAGAAGCGAGTACACATGCTTCATTCTATTGTTTCTCAGTTCTCACAGCTCAATTTAAGTAGAGGCAGACTAACCTTGAGGATATCAAAAACTTTCTCAGCTATGTACTTCTGCTGAAGAGTGGCCCCTTTCTGTTGCACCTTATCTGGATGAATGCAAAGAGTTGCCTTCCTGTATACCTTTTTCACAGCTGCACCAGTGATCAGGTCAGCCATGGACACAGGCTGCCACCCACATTCTTGCCACAATATCTGTCTCCATTTGACAATAAAAAAAAAAGTACCGCAGGAAAAGAGAAAAATCAGAAGATGTTAGAAGATTGGTTTATAATGGGCCCGCTTGACATGGCTCAAGTGTACTCAGCTCAAGAAACCCCAACCAGATTTCATTGGACTAGATGTTTGGTCCAACTGACATAATCTTTTTCAGATCCTGAATTATTATTGGAATGTTGGCAAATAAATAAACGTTTCTGGTCTGATCCAAAACTATTCAATCGACACTACCAGCAATCCTGAGATTCTACCTATTAAAGAAAAATATTATAAACTAGACTCTCACATAATGCAAGCTTCCTAGCAAAGCACGCAAGTTGCCTTCCTTGCCAGCAGCCCACCGCTTGATCTCGAAATCCATGGATTCAGCGATCCTCTGAAGTTATCAAGAAAAATTTTCAATTAAATAAATTTAGTAAAAAGAATAATTCAGGCTTGAAGACAAAAGTTTGTTTCTATACAATAATAGTTCAGAAATATAAACATGGGCTACTTTTAATTGTCAACGTTTACAAGATTCGAATTTTCAGAGACAGGTAGTGAGAAATTATCACAGTTCTAAACAAAACATAAGGGCTAACAATGTATAACCCCATGAAATATTAGAAAAGTCTTCTGTATTTATAGCTTTCTAAAACCATGCCCGAGTCAACTTCTTGCTTTTTTTCTCTTAATTGACAAGCAAGAAGAAGGGAGGTTCCTCTTTTCCTTTTCAACTTGGGTGATAAAAATTACTGTTATCTTTACTACATCTTCTGTTTTAATTTGGTTATTATATAAAATATTTTTCTGATTTTGGAACAGAATATATGATACAAAGGTTCTGAAGGGCTTGTATGAATAAGATTCCTATATACTGTAGGTCCAAAAAATTTTTAAAAGGTTTATAGAGAACTTACATGTCTCTCAGCCTGCTCCCTCTGGGCTTGCATGTCACGTTCATTTTTCTCTTGCAAAGCCTTTCTCTGCATTTTGCATCATTAAAACATATTTAAAAAGAATTTAAACAACAGAATTTTCTAATATAAATAAAAAAAGAGTATGTAGTAACTTTCTGTCACTTCTATCTAGTCTTCATCCCACATTTGTACTTAGCACTGAGCTTAAATATACCAAACAAGTAACCTCGGCACTGTATTGGACGACTTGACCACTACGTAAAGAACTGTCTTGCTGCTGGCATGCACCCGATAAAAATAATAGAAAACACTACCAACCAGCAATGTGCAGTCTAAAAATCCATTTTTGCATAGCTACACAGGAGTGGACTGACATAGCATCAGGAGACTTTGGTACTATAGCTCTTACAGAGCAAGTGCATTTAAATATACCAGATAAACAATTTATATGGGGGGGGGGATTACCGCACGTTCTTCAGTCCTTCTATGGCGTTCAAGCCTGGCATGCCTTCTTTCTTCGGACTCACCCTCAATTTCTTGAAAGTCTCCTCCAGATGATGAAGGGGCTAAAACA
The DNA here is from genome assembly GCA_027562975.1 of Rhynchospora breviuscula. NCBI lineage: Eukaryota > Viridiplantae > Streptophyta > Magnoliopsida > Poales > Cyperaceae > Rhynchospora > Rhynchospora breviuscula. The sequence goes on along the minus strand of CM050400.1, from coordinate 29,900,808 downwards.
CAACGTGGAGTGAATAGAATTTAAGTTGCCTAAAACCAATATAGAGTATAGAAATATCCTACACAACTAACACAGAACTTAAGTATTGCCGTAACGCTTCTAATAGACCTGACTACCTGGTAAAAGCAATTCAAATGACATTTAATTGGAGCATGTCTTTTTACTCGAATGCAGAGAATTGTTTCAACAGACGGAGAGCTATAAACATCACTATACACATGATCCATCAGGATAACTTAACAAATGCAATAGGTTATTCGAAATGGTAAGCATACTTTAAAAGATGTATGTATGATCACTCCATTTCCCCAGTTGATAGGGAAGTTAACATTAAAAAAAATGCACCTGTACCTCCAAAAATAGCACTCAGATCATCCATCATGTTAACTGAAGAGGCCTTGGGAATGCTAGCCCCTGAAACAGAAGCTGCTCTACGTGATGCATCAGGTCCCTTGGTTTGAGTCTGGGTCTCAAATAATGATTCCTGAAAATCAGGACCCACAAAAGTTGACTTTGTTTCAAGAATACAACTAATGCAGTATGAAAACAACCAATGATTAAAATTTAGCAGTCAGGTAGCTACTGGCGTACTACAACAGGCATTGCTAGAATATGATGACCAATGCGACCATTAAATCAGCAATTTTTTTTCATTATTTAGCACTTGAATAAAGCTATGCAGTATACCATATAAAGCAAGGTTTCTAGTAGTATATTTATGTAAGCACCAGGTGGAACTAGCATAATTTTCCATAAATCCTTTTGCTTTTTACATTATACATGTTCATTTCAGGATGTCTAAAAAAAGGGGCACTTCCATGCCTTGTTTTTGTTATATTTACTGTTCTACTTCTGACAGCCTCTTAATAAAAAATTTCGGAAATATTGTCCTACAGTAACCAATTTCTAAAGATTTGTCCAAGTCCAATTGCACCAAGTTACCAATTTCATGGCTTTCCGAAGGCTTCAACTGAAACTAAAGTATTATAGACCAAAACTCCCACATAATAGCCTACAAACTTCCCTAGCTGCACACAGCCCACCAAATTAACAGTGTAGGGTGCTGCAAGGTCTCAATTGAAATCCTCTCCCATGCAGGCATTCTTCCGGCACAGATCTGAATTTCCACACTTTTAAGTTTGTGCTGACACGAATCTTTAAAGTTCTAGAACAGTTCAGATTTGTGCTAGAACCCTTCCAATGCAAGAGATGAAAATTCGGATTCATAATATCTTCAGTTTTGGCATTCAGGCGTAGGTATGTGTGGTTTACAAGGGGTCATCAAGATGAAGTCCATCTATTATGCTATCATGTGCCAAAGACTATAAATGCATAGACTTAAGATGCAGAAAATACTGGCTTTCCAAATGGCAAAAAAAAAAAAAAATAAGTTCACTTACTGTAGCAGGTCTTGCAGGCCTGGGAGCACTATTTGCACGAGAACCAAAGAACGACTCAAGGTCATCTTCTGGTGTCTTCTGCTGCTGTGGTGGTTCGGGCCTCCTCTGCTGAACTGGGTCTGGCTTTCTCTGTTGGGCCTGGCTTTGCTGCTGGTGCCTCTCTCTTGCAGCCTGGGCCAGTCTCTCTCTAGCTTCTGCTGCAGCCCTCTCCACGGCAGCCCTCTGGCTCCTCGCCTGCCTGTCCTTCTCGGCCTTTTCCCTCTCCAGTCTCTCAGCTGCTGCCTTCTCTCTAGCTTCCCTCTCGGCCCTCTCTCTCTCCATTGCAGCTGCAGCAGTTGCCTTCTCTCTCACCTCCCTTTCAGCCTTCTCTTTGGCCTCTGCTGCAGCCCGTTCACGAGCATCTGCCGCAGCCCGCTCACGGGCCTCTTGTTGGGCCCTCAGGACTGCCGCTCTTTCTGCCCTCAGCCTGGCATCGTTGGCTGCTCTCTCTCTTGCCTCTCTCGTGGCCCGTTCAACTGCCAACCTGGCCTTCTCTCTCTCCTCTTTCTCCTTTCTCCTCCTTTCTTCCTCCTCTCTTTCCATTCTTCTCCTTTCCCTCTCCCTCTCCCTCTCCTCTCTTTCTCTCTCTTCACGTTCCTTCTCGGCCATCTCTCTCTCAGAATCATCTCTCTCCAGCTGCTCAGCCTCCTTGCTCCTCATCTTTTCCCTAACCTCCTTAGCATGCCTGAATTTCGCCTGGGCCTTGTCCATGGCATCCTTCATTGCTGCAGAGCTTCTCTCCATCTCTTCTTCATCATACTCAAATTTCTGTGATGGTGGTTTCCCCATTGCAAAGTTTTCTAGATCATCCACAGGAGATGAATCCCTGAAGCTGTAATTTTGTCTACGTTTTGCTTTTACGGTGAGAGGAGGTGGTGGCCTGGAAGGAGGTGGAGCACTAGTTGGCCGAGTGAAGAGAGGAATCTCAGAAACTGTCAGCCATATATCCTCTCCAGTCTCTGAATTCTCGCTCGACTCGGGTGATGGGTCCTCCACCAGCTTTTGGTTTCTAGAAAAGGAGTCTGACCCCATGGACCTGCGACCTGCCTGCCCCATTGGTATTTCATAATTATCCAAAGGAGAGCTCTCATCTGTACCATTCTTATTAAAACTACCAATTGGACTAGTGTCCCGAGCACTTATTTTTGGGTTAACCTTCTCCCTGAAAGAGCCATTCAAATCAGGGCTCTTCTCCCTTCCATTATGGATTTGACCAGATTCAAATGAATTGCTGTTCTCAGAAAACAAATTGTCAGCGATTGGTGAAGAATCAACTTTCGTGGGTCCAGATGCAGCAGGCCGGCTAAACTCGTCAAGTGGGTCAAAGAATAGGCCAGAGGAAGGGACCGAAGGTGTTGAAGTGACTGTTTCAAAAACAGAAAAAGGGTCATCCTGAACATTTGAGGCCGGTTTTGGTGGCTTCGGAAGGTCAGTTTCAGGAGTCTCCCTGTAAAAGAGCAAGAAATGTTAATTTTGACCTTTCTCTTCTCCATCCTGTGTGTGCCTACAGTATTATAAGCTCTAACATTAAGATTTTGGGATAAGTATCACCGAGTGTAGCATTAGATCTTAGGATTCAGGAGTATACAAGTTGACAGATTTTTTTCATAAATGAATTTTATTCATTGGCATTGAACTTTGAAGAAAGTGGCAACGCCATACCATTATATACTGGTCATAAAGTATAAACTAATGGCATGAAGAACCATGTGCCTTTGTTTGTCCCAATACTATACCACTGGGGTCAGATCACCAATCGGATTGGCGAATAAGGTATAGGACACTTTTACCTCAATAAAGCAGACCAATTTGATGCTTATTTCTTGGCATAATTATAGAACTTAAAAGCATCAAACTGAGATGACCCTACCAAACAAATTTAAAGAACGATACGGGAAAAAAAATGCTTAATGACAATCTCAGACAAGAAAGGATAGATGCATATCAAGTTATCAAATGTGGTGCTTTTTTAAACCAAAGTAAGTTACCGATTAAAATAGATCTCAAATAAAAATTCATGAATGGGAATAATTTCAACAGATGATGAGCTGAAAGCATAGACCAATATCAGATTGAACTTATACTACTTATAGCTCTTGCTAGATATTGTGCTCTACTTTAATTTTCTAACCATACAGAATGGTTCATTTCATAAGGTTATATTCTGAAACATAATTCCAGGGAAGTCCAATTATAGGTCTAGTTAAAGTTCAAAGGAACATTAAGTTAAAGGTAAGAACTTCTAAGTTTCAACCTCTGACAATCCTCAAACAGCCTACTTCCATATCCACACAATTAATACAAGAAGTAGCTCTGCCAAAATATGAAATAAACTGCGAAAACTAAAAAGACCCAGTTGTCAGTGTCTACTGTCTAGTGACCTACCAGCATGCAGCTAAACAAAATCATTAACAACTAGATCCAAACCTTTTCGGCTGAGGAAGCGGGACACTCGACCTGAACCCAGGAAGCAAGTCATCAAATCCCGAAAGACCAGAGGCCTTCGTCTTCACCGATCCCTGATCTTTGTCATCCTTTCTCTCTGTAGTCCCCAAACCACCTAAGAAATCATCGTACAGTGGCGGTGATGCGGCATACCTGGAGTTGGCAGGGGCTGAAGAAGCGGCGGAGCTGAAGAAATCGTCGTAGGAAGGGGACGCGTTGTTGGTCCAAGTGGAGGAAGAAGGAGTAGATCTGTAGGTGGACGCGGTCTTGGAAGCCGCCATGGGGGCAGCCTTGCCTTGGGGCCGGATGCCGAAGTCTCGGGCTAGAATGCCCGACATGTCATCCATGGTGCGACGGGTCCAGGCAGGATCGGCAGATCTGGTGGATCTTAGTGGAGTAGTGGGAGGAGGAGGTGGCGATCGGAGAGGTGGGAAATGGAGGATGAAGGAGAAAGGAAGTCACGGTCGGAGAGAGAAACAGGAAACAGGATTCGCTTAAGGGCCTTCTCCAGGGGAGAATCGGAGGGAAGGAAAGGGAGCGGATTCGTTGTACCTGCTCCCGTCGAAGCTAGGGTGCATTGAAGGAAATCGGAGAAAACGAAAAAACACCAGGAGCCCGTTTGAGGAGAGAGACAGCTACACCAAAATCGGGGATTCGCATCCTCAGCAGCCGAAAATTTGGCTGTTCCAAACAGCCAACTCTTTCTTTTTAAATATTTGAAAATTTTAAAATTCGTTGAATCCAAACCGTTGATCTTGTTCTATTTTACGGGCGATGCGTTTTCATATAAATTTTATAAAATTTGAAGTCGATTTGATATTTGATTAAGTGACCAAATTATGAACGTATTAGAATTAATCAGGGATAGTTAACCAGATTCGTTCATTTGTTGACCACTTGATCTAGTATCAAATCGACTCCAAATTTTATAAAACTTATATGAAAACGCATCGCCCGTAAAATTGAATAAGATCAACGATTTGGATTCAACATTTGAAATTTTAAATATTTAAATATTAAAAAATAAATGCTTGACTGTTTGGTACAGCCGGTTTATTAGACTGTCGAGGATGCCAATTCCCAAAATCGGGGAGTTATAAAATTCAGCTGGGATCTAATATTTTAGGACCATAATATCCTTAGTCCTTCCGCTCTGATCTTTAACGTTGAACCCCAACATAAATCCAACGGTGCAACACTTTTTCTTCAAAGATACTGTAGTCTTTTTACTTAATGTATGTCGTTTGACGAAATAGATGCCCAGATTTCAACATATTTTGAGAAATACATTAAATTTAGAAAACCCAAATGAAAAATTGCTTACTCTCTATCTACTATTTTGGGCTTCACATTAATTTCAACATATTTTATCACAAAAATACAAAAAAAAAAAAGAAACATTGATCCTGAAAAATTCTTTTTCAGAATTGATCGATTCCTTTTTCTAAACTCTAGTAATCAAATAGGCCCTCTATTCTTTCATGCTACGGTTGCCTCTAGAAGGAGAAGGAATGCTATTACCTCACTGTTGGGTTCAAATAATCAGGTGATCACTGACCCATCTCTGATCCGAAATGCCTTTGTGCAGCATTTTAAAGATATCTTCTCCGCTAATAACAGTGCAGCAAGCCATGTTCTTGATTTTGAGCTGATAGCTGGTTTACCCCGTACTGTTTAAAAATAATAATAGAATAATATAAATATTAATAATAATATCTAAATAATCCAAATTATTTAAATAATAACGTAATTATGGAATCTGGGATTCCGACGATAATTATGGAATTTCATTTTCCGTAACAAACTAATTACGACATCCGGGATTCCGTAATTAGCTTGTTACGGAAAATGGGATTCCGTAATTAAACTAAGTCTCTCCTTTGTTTTTTTCTGCCAACGACGAAAGAGAATTTTATTTTTTTATTTTTTTATTTTTTTGTATGAATTTTGTTTTTGTTTTTTTTTAGTTTTTTTGTTGTTAATTTTTTAAATTTCATATGTATTCTTTTTTTTCTATAGAATTTTATTTTTTGTTTTTTTTAAAATTTTTTTTAGTTTAAAATTTTGTATTCTAAAAATATTTCATATAATTTTTTATTATAAAAATATTTGTCATTATAGTTTCAAATTTTGTATTATAGTTTGTATTTAATTAAATTTTAATTATACTTTGTATAATAGTTTTAAATTTAATGCACCTCATGCACCTAATTATAGTTTTAAATTTATCATTTTATATTTTGCGTTATTTAAATAAAATTTAATTATATTTATGTAATATATTAGATAATTTGAATGGTTTGGAAGACCTAAAACTTGATAAGTCGCAAACTAAAATAAAAAAATATTTAAATATTATATGTTGGGATTTCTAGAGCAGAACTTTTACTACCCAGAGCTATTTTTTTAGTTCAAAATCGTACAATCTTGGTGTTTTGTCAATTTTTTTTTAGAGAAAACGATTTGTCAAAAAAAATTGAAATTGGAGTATGGAAAAATAGGTCCGACAGTGAGCATTGTGTAATTTTTTTAGATTTTTTGTAACTTTCGTCGTTGGATTTCTAGCGCAGAACTTTTGCTACCTAGAGCTGTTTTTTTAGTTCAAAATCGTACAATCTTGGTGTTTTGCCAATTTTTTTGCGAGAAAACGGTTTGTCAAAATTTTTTGAAATTGGAGTATGGAAAAATAGGTCCGACAGTAAGCATTGTGTAATTTTTTTGAGATTTTTTGAAACTTTCGTCGTTGGATTTATAAAAATATAAATGCATTAATTAAAAATTTCAATAAACTAAAATATTAATTGATTAGTATTTTGTCAAATTAATAAAAATACAAATGCATTAATTCAAAATTTCAATAAAGTAAAATATATAAAAATAAACATGTCATGTAATTAAGAATATGAATAAACATATATATAATTTTTAATAACCTAACATATATATAAATAAACATGTAAAAGCGCCGGGATCTCCTGCCGGTGTAGAAGCGGCTGGATCCGCCCGAGGCCTCGTGGATCGACGTGGATCCTGTGGTACTCTTCTTCGCGGTGGCATTTCAACTTTATTGCAATTAAAAATCAATAAATTCAAAAACCTACAAAAAATTTGGCAGCATCTCCCCTGTACCGGGAGAGTTTTCCAAAAATTTAAGCCCTCATCCCACCCTATAATTATCCCCGAACAATCATTCACAAGTACTTCTATTCAAACAATATACAATCTATTCACACACAATCATTTACTATCAATTAACTATTTTTCACAATGAACTAACGATCCACATACAATCATTTACTACTTTTATTATTCATTCACTATTTTTCCTTTGAATTAACTATTTACAATTAATAAAATAAATAAATATACATATAGAAAAATAAACCTCCGGTAGAAGCGGTTCAAGTCTCTTTTCAATAATTTTTCATACATTTAAAATTAATCCTATCAATTTTTAACAATTTCCTTTAATTTTTCTAATATTTAATTAGCAAAATCTTAATTATTAAATGCAAAAAATTTCAAAATAAATTTGAATTACATATTAAAATTATTCCTATTTTTTCTGAATTTTTCATATTTTTTGAATTATTTTTTCAATATATTATCTATTTTTCTAATTAATTAACTAACTAAACAACTAAATAAACTAATAAACTAAATAAATTAAATAAAAAAAATTACCTTTCGCTGTCGAGAGAGAGAGAGCGAAAATGAGGGTGCGAGAGAGGAGAGAGGCTGAGTTCGGAATGAAATACAGGTTTTACCCTAGTTACGGAATCCAGGATTCCGTAACTAGCTTGTTACGGTTTCCAGGATTCCGTAATTACGTTCGGAATTCCAGATTCCGTAATTGTATTATTATTTAAATAATTTGGATTAATTAGATATTATTATTATTATTTAGTATTATTTTATTATTATTTTAAAAACTGACGGTGGTTTACCAGAGGTATCACCTGTAGAAAGACATGCTGGAGGCCATACATTCAGAAGAGGAAATCACTAAAATTGTATTCTCAATCCACCCGGATCGGGCTAGTGGACCGGATGGCATAAATGGGAAAATTGTGCAACATTATTGGGCCCTTTTTAAACCTTTTATCCTAGACACGGTCACCCGTTTCTTTGAAAGTGGTCAATTGGATCCTGCACTAGCCCGATCCAACGTGGTACTTGTACCCAAAAAGGAAGATCCTAAGCCGAAAAAAATCAAATCTACTGTTACTGTTCATTCTAATTTAAAAAATCAATTCAAAAATATCTAGATTTTAAGAATAATGTTGCAGGATCGGATTCCTGGAATCCGATCAAACATTTGTCCATTAAATCACGACAAAAAGGTAGCTTTGCACTTTATTAAAATTTTTTATTTGCAATTTTATTTTTTAGCCCTCAATTTTTTTATTATTACAAAATATATAATTAGTGATTAGAAATTAAACATAATTTAAACATCTATTATAAAAATATAAGTTTATAATTAAATTATGCATGTTATATATATAATATTGTATATGTGTATAATACTTATTTTATACATATATATTATGTATCATATATTTTATATATTAAATATATATTATTGTATATAATTAAATTATGCATGTTGAATAGTTATACATATTATTGTATATAATTAAAATACGTGATACATAATATATATGTATAAAGCTATTCAACATGCATAATTTAAAATATAAAAGATTTTTGATGTATAAATAAATATACATATATATAAGATTTTTTATAGACATTAAATATACAATACAAATATATGTGTAAAATTAAATACGAATGAAAGTATTACACATGTCATGATATAAATTATATTTAATTTTATACATATATTATATTTATAATTATACTTATTTGTATGTATATAAAAAATCTTTTTTATATTTATATGTATATTTATTTATACATTAAAAATCTTTTATATATTTACATTTACACTTAATGTATAACAAAAAAATTTTATTGGACTATATTATAAAAATAATAATTTTAGGGTCATCGGCGAAAAAATTGAATATATTTTTATTGAATTTATTCGTCGATGACCCTAAAATTATTATTTTTACAAAATAGTCCAATAAAATTTTTTGTTATACATTAAATGTAGATATTATAATATATAAAAAAAATTAATGTATAAATAAATATACATATAAATGTATGTGCATATTATGTACAATAATATGTATATATTATGTATCATATATTTTAATTATATACAATAATATGTTAAATTATGCATGTTGAATAGCTTTATACACATATATTGTTTAAGATGCTGAGAGAACAATTACTGATATTATTGCACTTGTGTATCGTATGGTATGCTTTACATATTAATTTAATTCCTATTAGTCAAGAATGAGGGATAGAGGCCAATGAAATCAGATTCAATAATATTATTGCATGTTGAAGTGATATTATTGCACTTGTGTATCGTATGGTATGCTTTACATATTAATTTAATTCCTATTAATCAAGAATGAGGGATAGAGGTAGGGCTGTACAACATACGGGTTCGTAATTTTTTATCAATATTTCAATCCAACCCAATTATACCGGCTTAAAAAAAATTTTGTTGGCCCACCTGTAATCCAACCTCAACCTATATAAATTTTTATGTACGGGTTTTTACGGGTTTCCGGGTTAAACGAGTTGTCATTTATATAGTACATAAATAAAACTAATAATATTAATTAAAAAATATTTATATGCTTGGGTTACATAAAAGAAAATAAATCTTGGTGAATATCATCTGACAGTCCACTAATCTGATAATTAGGATTGATGAAGACCACCAAACGCACGTATTTGTGCATACAGCCGAGGGCGAAGAAGAAGAGGCCTCTAAATCAAAACAACGAGAAGGAAACAAGAAGACAAGTGACCTTTCTTCCAATATAAATACTTTAAGGAATGATCGTAATGAAGATAAAGAAGATGAGAGAAATAGAAATGACAACAGTGAAGAAGATGAAGGCCGATGGGCCGAAGGCGAGAACAACCAATTGAAAAGCTTCATTGAAAAAATGATGAAGGAAAAGGAGCAAGAAAGGAAAATAATGAAGAAAATGCTTAAGTTTCTGGAGAAGAAAAATCTATTGGAAGAGTTTGGTGAAGAGGATGTCACGTCAGAGGAGGAAGAAAGGCTCAAGACACGAGCCCCTAAAGGAAGGAAGAACAGGGGCAAGTGTGAATCCTCCGTTGAAGAAAAAAAAGAAGAAAAAGAAGAAGAAGAAGAGAGGTCACGTAGAAAACCTTTGAAGAAAGGAAAAACAAAGGAAGGTATGACTCATCTGACGAAGAGGATGAGAGACCAAGAAGAGGGCCCCTAAGAGAAAGAAGACATAAGAGCAAATACGGGTCCTATGAAGATGAGATCCCAAGGTCACGATCTCGGATTGGGACAGAAATGACCAAAATAACCGAACGGGCCATTCAAGAAATGATCAATCAACAGCTACGGGTATCTGGGGCAGGTCATTTGATCGCATTAAAGAAGAAGTGCGGAAGGCCATACCCCAAAAGATATGAACAAATCATGTACCCCAAGGGTTATGTAATACCCAAGTTCAACTCGTTTGATGGTACGAAAAAGGGAGACATTACACCCGATCAGCACGATCCAATTTCACCTCATATGTGGGAACACTTCCAATAATGAGACCCTTCTTTTTAAGCAATTCCCGCAAAGCTTGACGGGTGCCGCATTAAAGTGGTATGCCTCCCTTGAAAATGATTCAATTGAAACTTGGAAGGAAATGGAGGATGCCTTTCAAAGTTTGCAATGGTCACACAAGAGATCACCATGGCCGACATGGCCTGTGAAAAACCCAAATTGGGAGAAAAAACCCCTTGACTATATCAATCGTTGAATGAATCTCAACATAAGTTGCACCCATCAGATGCCTGCAAGGGAGGCGGTGGAATTTTTAATTAGAAACCTAGATGATTGGATACAAAGGTCACTTTCAGGAAGTGATATTACCTCCTACAAAGATCTGATCACCCGAGTGGCAAAGCTAGTACGTATGGAACCGCTTAAAGGAGTAGAAGTTTCAATCAATCGGAATGAAAAAGAAAAAGACAAGGGTGTAGGAAGCTATGAAGCTTCTACCAGCCGAAACAAGGTCAAGAGAAATGGCAATCAAGAGAATAATAATCAACTAGTGATACCTTTATCTGAGCGATTGAATAAGCCATACTATTTCAAGAAGGAGAAAACAGAAGCTATCCTCAGGATGATCCTAAGGGATAGAAGACTAGAACTGCCTTAAAGAAAAGCACCTAGAAATAGAAGTAAAATTAATGACTCAAAATATTGTGCATACCATCGAATGCTTGGCCATCTAACTGAGGATTGCTGTGTGTTTAAGGATATTGCTGAGCAAATGATCAAGGAAGGAAAGTTGGTGCTTAACCCTAGCTTTGAGCAAGAGCCTGCCCCTCACGAGATGATGTCGCAAGACGATGAAAATGAATGCCATGTCATTGAGATTCAAAGTGGGGAATCGAGCGATGATGAGAGCTCACATCAATGCACGAGTAGACACATGGTGGAAACATCATATGCTGACCAAATTGCCTTCATTACCTTTATTGACGAAGACTTGGTGATAGGGGCTAAGAGACATAATGATCCACTCTATATATGTAACACCCCATATTTTGAACAAATGGCACACCTCGTATCTGAGATACGAGGCGTGACATGAGACAGTATCTTTCGCATCCATCCGACGGCCCGTCAACCTACGTCACAAGCAATAAAAACAAAACAGAGTCAGCTACAAAGCCGAGTAACCAGTTATTTAACGACGCAGCTTCTCTATAACCAATTTATATAATCAAAATATCAACCGATCGGATTAATCCACACATCAATAACAATAAATTAAATGTATTTCACAGAGATCAACGGGTCTAGATTTTCTCAAATCAGTTTCTCGTACCACTTTCACATTAGCGCGAATTCCTCTCTAGACAATTCCGCTTCACATTCCATATCATTTTTCTATTCAAATCAAGTCACATCAAAGACCCATTGACTCGTAAAACACACCAATCACAATTCTCATCTATCAATTCAACCAAATAACAAATGACTTTTAAATCAATCAATGCGAAAATTAAATTATAGAGAAGTCCGGTTACCTGATCAGCAATCTAGAAAAATGAAACGACAATAATCTCGATGTAGAACTCGAATTCCAATCGGATGGATGAACATATTCTCAATCAGACGACGCATCAAATGGAACTAATAATCTAAATAAATTCTGGGTTTTCAATTGGGGGTGGCAGTATCGAGTTCACAATGGGAATATATGTCATTTTATTTCTCGGATGGGATGGAAGGAAATCAAGGAGTTCATATAAACAAATAGGTGCGTGGGGTGCAAGACAAAATTAAATCTCATTTACAAAATGATTAATACAATTATTAAAATGCGGTTACAAAGGACGGTTACCAAAAGAATTAAATAAATATTTAAATCAGATAGGAATAGATGTATCCGCTAATGGCAAAGTTGGAATTAGGCAGTTTTATATCCAGAGGGTGCGTGGGCTCCAAGCCCAAAAAATCACGTCATTAAAACTAAATGCTATAGTTAATAAAAATATAAACATAATAAAGGAAAGAATACTTTATGAAAAATTAATTTACAAATGCTACATATTGGCCGACAAGAAATTTTAATCAGAGAAGACAAATACATTTTTAATAGTAAAAGAAAGATCGAAATAAGCCATTTGAAATGGTGCGTTTTTAAATAGCATACTTTAGGAAATTAATGGAATAAGACTTTTATCTAGAGTGATAAAAGGGTTGCCGTTATGAAATCAGATATTAAGCAATATAAACAGATTTATAATTAATCGGTGTTTGACCCTAAAAACCAACCCTGAAAACCAAACCCAAATTGCTAAAGCCAAATTCAAATAGCGAAGACCAAAATTCAAACTGCGAAAAATCAAATTCGAATTACGAAAAATACCAAACAAACTCCAAAAATTCCCAAAATTTATCCAAAAATTTTCTAAGAATTATGATGAATTATCATAATTTTAAAATCTCAAAAATACCAACAGAAACTCCAAAATTTTGCAAAAAATCTCCAAAACTCTACAAAATTACCAAAATAAATCTGTGAGGAATTTTGATAAACCCTTTAAACCATTAAATTCCTTATATTTTCCTGATTCTACCCATAAAATTTCATGCAAAAATACCCAAGGGAAGCCCCTTGAATAATTTAATTTGTATTGACATCAAAGAATATCTGTTAAATAGAAGGAAAATCGAGGAAAATCACAGAAAATTCGAAGGAGGCTGTCGGGTGCATCCGTTGGAGGGGATCCAGGGGAGAGTTAGAAGAGGCGCTGGCCATTTAAAATTACCATTCCTCATTCGACTCTGGATACACCTGTTTCATGAGCCGTGTGCTTTGAATGTTACACCCTTACACTGGCTCACAAAGAACCCTGCGCACCCATCTCTCAGTCCCTCATTAAACCTTACAGGTGGGCCACGCCTGTAGGGGTCTTCTTCCCCGCTGGTAAAAAGAAGTAGAAGAGAGGGGATGCGATTCTTACCGTGGAAGTCGGGTAAAAACAAAGAAACTCGTCGACGTGGCCTCCCCTCTGGCCACAGACGCAAAACCAGCAGCCCCTGCCCATGGTTTTCCGAAACTAAACCCTAGGCGCAGTCGAATCTCCACCGTTGATGTAGATTGGATGGTGAAGATAGCTCTCGGGCCAAGGAAGGTCGCCCTAAATCCCAGCCTATTTAAACCCATAAAATTCAAGAAGAAGAGGAGAGAAGAGAGAGGGGAGGCAGCCACGAGCTTATGCTAGGTTTAGACTACTGCTATTGTACTCAAAATTAAATTAATTAGGGTCGAATTGTGAGAGGCATTTGATCAAACAGTTTTTAGAAGAAGAGAAGAAGGTGAAATTGAGGAATCTTTGCTTGTAATCGTTCGAGTTTGAAATAAAGGAGTTAATTTGAATTGCCAATTTGCTGTTTTAACTGTTCTTTTCTTCAACTCAGCCACCAAATAATGGTGTGCTCGAGTATATGGGATGTAGCTCCTTTGAGCCATAGTCTGAAGCCTAGCATCAGCCATGGCCATAGGATGGTTCTAAAAAAGGTGTCCCATGAAGGTTTGGAGCCTAGCTCCTCGCTTCATGTGGCATTCTTATGTTCAACATGAAATTAACCATGACTGCCATTTGAGAGTTTGTAGCCTAGCTCAACTCTCTTGTGAAGGCCTTAACTTGGCTTGGTGTTGTGCCAGAGCACTGGCTCTGGCCTGGCCATGCTCAAGATATCATTAAAATCCAAAAATGGCATAAAAAAAAATGGTGAAAAGGCATGTTAACTTCAACCAGCCCCATGTTTAAAATTTACTCGAAATCTAGTGTTTAAATGCACAATATAGCATGAAATAGTATGGGTTCTGTAGTCCCTAAGCTATGTTTGTATTACTAGAAAATAAGAAAAATATATATGTATGAATAAATATACAAATCTGGACAGAATTGAAAATAGGTCAAAAGTGGGGTTCCCTTCGCATAAAAACACATAAATAAGCATGGGTAGCAGGTACATGACCTTATGAACAGCAGGGAACAAATTTTATTATTTTTGGAAATTTATATGATTTTATACGCATTAATAAAGACAGCATGGTCATCTTATGAAATAAAAAAAAAGGTTATTTTCTAAATTCTGGATTTTTCTAATAAAAAGGTGTTTAAATAAAAATTTCTCAAGTACATTAAAGATGCTCACTGCAAGTTTTCATAAAAGCAAAGGCATGTAATAATAATAATAAAATAATAAATAAATCTTCTACTTTATGTTAACTACTGCCCCTGTACACAGTTTATACCTAAAATTATGTAAAATAAAAAAATATGTAAGAGTTAAAGGGTGCATAGTAAAAAGGTGCCGCTGTGAGGATGTTTAGAACAAATTGTTATTCTTACAAATGGTTTTCAGATTGGTGGGTTTATTAATAAAATAATAATAATAATAATATAAATGGTTGGCTGTTGCAAATGTTAATGTAGAATGTGATATATGAAACAGCAATGTGCACTTAAGTATTGTGATTGTATGACTCAATGAGATATGTAGCTTTAGGATCAAAATGAAGGATGTAGTTAAAGTTTGCATAAGTAATTGTCAGCTGGTAATCAAAGTTCGTAGGAATTGAGCTGCCATGTGTTGATTGAACCAGTGACTTTCAACTATGGAGAAACTTGTTAGGAATTGAATTGGACAAAACGAACTTGAGTTGTAAATACCCCTTCTTCCTTGCTTCGATAACAAACAACCCATCTCTGGTGTGAGTTAAGCCCATACAAGCCTTCTGTACCAATTCTCTTGTACCAATTGGTACCAAACCCAACTTGGCACTGAAACCATCTCACTGTCGTACCAAGTCAGTGGTTCACTCGCCCAAAGCAATGTAACGCAAGGCCAATGAAGACCATCTATGTGTTCCCTGCCTTTCCACGATGCCATAGAACCCAAGCTCATGGGTTGTGATGCTTCTAACCGCCGGAATTTCACCGAAGAAGCTTGACAAGAGGCTGCGAAAGGGATGAGGCCAACTCGTCAAATTGAGCAGATTCAGCTCAAATTAAATATACCTTCTCACTCTCCTCTCTCACACGATCCTAACGAGCTCAAGAGAGATGACTGAGACGGCTGCAATCGCCGGAAAACGAGGTTTCAGAAGAAACGGGGACTAAATTGAAGAAAATCTTTGCATAGCTGAGATAAACTCAAGGTTTTCCCGCCAAATGGAGGCGATGCAACCTAAACGAAGACCACCTATATGTTCTCCTCAATCCCAGGAGCACAAAAGTCCCAACCGCGTCATCAATGGCGACCTAGATCACCGGAGCCTCGTCGGCAGAGGACCACATCGATAATAAAATAAATACAGGGGCCCTGATGCAAAATTACCCTCCTTCAACGGGTACTTCAGCGCCGAAATGTTTGCGATCTTCTGTGGCTAAATCGTTTGAGGCAGGTCAGTGACACGGCTACGAATCGTTACACCAAGAACCCAGAGTCTCAAAATAAACTCGACACGTCAGCTGCCACGTCAGTGCTAGATCATATTTAGTCAGCTGCCATTTCAGCTCTTCTGCTGACGTGGACCAATCAGAAAATTATAAATAATCAGAAAACTTCAAAAATTCATTAAAAATAGTAGAAAATTCAGAAAAATTCAAATAAAATGTCCAAAAATTTCTAAAAATATGAACAAATAAAATTCACTATATTTTGATATAAAAATCTGTCAATTTATTAGTCTTTTCTATTTTTGAAGCATTTCCAATATTAAACAAAAATATAAAATCTCTAAAGTGATATTAGATAAATTTTGTAAAATTCTAAAATTATATCAAAACCAATTAAGATTCTTCCAATAAAAAAAATAATAATAAAATTTAAGTAGTTTCAAAAATAGAAATAATTTCAAAAAGAAATATGTCAAATATCAAATATTTTTAAAAAAAATAAACATGATAAAAAATATAAAAAGAAATTCCAAAAGTCTAAAATTAAAAATAAAAAATAAAATGAAACTGTGAAAATGGTAAAACCCAAAGATAAATTACAGAAAATTAAAAGTCAAAATACGAAACCCGAAATCAAGACCGAGACCTCTTCACTTAAAGAACGAAAGCTCTTCAGTAGATCGAAATCAACCTCAAGCGACTTCAAAACCAGAATTTCTCACAAGCGGCCCAAAATAGCCCGAGAATCCAAACTTTTGTTTCCACAAGTGACTCAAAACAGTCCCGAAAACCGATCCTTCCAAGTGACCCAAAATAGTCCCAAGGATTGTCAAAAACCAAATTCTCATAAGTGGCCCAAATTAGCCCGAGAACCCAAAACTCCGTTTCCACAAGCGATCCAAAATAGTTCCGGAAATCCTTCCTTACAAGTGGCCCAAAATAGCTCCAAGAATTGTAAAACTCTGTTCCTACAAGTGATCCAAAATAGTCTCAGGAACCATTTCTCACAAGTGACCCAAAATAGTCCCGAGAAACTCAA
Source organism: Rhynchospora breviuscula (assembly GCA_027562975.1). Classification (NCBI taxonomy): domain Eukaryota; kingdom Viridiplantae; phylum Streptophyta; class Magnoliopsida; order Poales; family Cyperaceae; genus Rhynchospora; species Rhynchospora breviuscula. The sequence continues at coordinate 29,883,822 of CM050400.1, read as the reverse complement.
ATCAAATCCAAAATGGCCCAAAATAGCCTTAAACAACCCAAACCAAATCCAAATCCAAATGACTCAAAATAGTCTCAAGAAATCCAAATTCAAATCCAAATCCACAAAGGCCCAAAACAGCCTTAAACAACCAAAACCAAATCCAAATCCAAATAGCCCAAAATAGCCTTGATAAACTCAAAATCCAAATCCAAATCCTACAAAGGCCCAAAATAGCCTCAAGACCAAAAACCATACTCCAACACGAAAACCAAAACCAAGTTTATTTCAAATAAAAGTCTAAACTAAAAATCATCAAATAATTAAGCGTCCTCAATTAGGTCCCGTCAATTAGATTTGGTACCATCAATTGAGTTCGGTCTAAGCCAAAAATAATAAATTTCTATATAAACACAAAATCATTTAGAAACGATTTTCCTAGCCTATTACATATAATTCTTTAGATCTCTTAATCAGAGGTTCCCGTAGACAACTACGGGGTAATTAACAATAGGGGCTTGCGCCTATTAGAAAGAAAGGACCCGCTAAATTAATAAACCCTCGTAAGAAGCGACTCTTGTTCTAGTTCTCTTGTCGTCAAGAGATGCTCGGTACAGAGATCGAACCTTAAGGGGGTGAATCTAAGACTTGTTCTAATTTCTCGAGGAAACCCATTCACTCTTCGAGAGATGACGAAAAAATCCACATAATCGGCATGCTATCAAAATAATTAAATCAATTGGACACATTCATACGTCTTAAAATTTACAAGCTAGTCAAATAGGTTAAGTGAAATCAAATAAATGAAATTGAAATTTAAAATTCAGGTTTTGAACTATTGTCAAAATATGGGGTGTTACAATATAACAGGTGAAACAAATAAAATTAAGCTAAGGCACATGATGGTGGATCCAGAGTCGGCTGTCAACATTATGCCCTTGAAAACCCTCAATCGAATAGCCTTATCTACCGAACACTTAACCCAAGAAAGGCTATTTATACATGGATTTAATGGAACCTCAGAAAAGACGTTGGGGGCAATCACTCTACAAATGCAATTCGAAGAATCGAAAACATCTGTCAAATTCTATGTGATTGATGCCGATACAAACTATGAAGCTCTTCTGGGTCGACCATGGATCCATGAAAGTCGCATAATCCCATCAATCCTATATCAGTGTTTGAAATACCTCAAGGATGGAGAACAAAAATTTATTTGGGGAGATGCACATAAAGTCAAATTTGAAAAGGAAGAATGTTATCCAGTGCCATCGCCACAAAAGAACATGAGTAACATAAGAATGGGCGAGCGTAAGGAAAAAGGAGAAGGGTCTAAATCTACTACCTGGCTTCATCCTCATGAGGATAGAAATAAAAAGGGTAAAAATATAAAAGAAATATCAACAAGGAAGAATAAGAACGTTGAAACATCTACTCATACTAAGAAGGGTGACAATGAATACCAACAAGGTCATGACAAAGGTCCGAGCAATTCAAAAGAGAGTTTGAAGGAGACAATGAACAAACCTTACACCTTTAAGAAAGACAAAACATCTGTAATATTTAAAGAAGTCATGGAGGATAGACTAATAGCTTTGCCCAGATGCAAGCGACCCGAAGAAATGACAGAAGAGGACTACCCAAACTATTGCCTTTATCATAGAATGTTGGGGCATAATGTAGAGGATTCTTACATGTTCAAAGATTGGGTCGAAGAAGAAATTTGGGAAGGAAAGATTACAATCTCCGATGAATATAGGCAAATACTCGTACCCCACAGGAGATCTGACAATGGACTACGAAAACTCTTGAGTTCCTTCAGAAAAGCAGTCGACGACCAGATGAACCTACCTAGGACATCAACCGAAGGACCGTATCTCGAAATAACTGATAAGAGTAACAATCCCAAGGCACTTCCACCGCGTGTCACTATAATGGAAAAGAGAAGAAAACCTTATTCATTCAGAAATGATAAAGTTGAGTTATTTTCTTTGGCCATAATGCGGGGGCTTGAGTTGCCAATAAGTAAGCGCCCAGATGAGATGGAAGAAATTGAAAATTCAAAATATTGTGCATACCATAGATTGGTGGGGCACAAAACCGAAGATTGTTGGGTATTCAAGGATTAGATAGAAGAGAAGTACATAAAAGGTGAAATTTCACTCCCCAAATATGTCCTACAAAGTCCTGCACCTCACGAGTAAACAAAAAAAGAAGAAGAAAAAAAAATAATAAGAAAGAAAATGAAGTAAAGAGAAAAATAAAATGAAGAAGAAAGAGGAAAAAACAAGCAAAGAAAAGCAAAGGAGAAAGAAAGTGAAATAAAAAAAAGGAGAAAAGTGAAAAGAAGGAAAATGAAAAAAGAATAAAGTTCCGAAACCGAAATCATGAAACTAAGTCTGAAATAAAAAAGAAGAAGGAAAATTTAGAAAGGAATAAAATCCTGAAATCGAAATCGAAGATCTAAGTTAAAAATTCACAAGGAAAAGAAGAAAAAGAAGAAAGGAAGATGAAATAAGAAAGGAAGTGAAGGACAAAGACTCGAAATTTTCATAATCGCGCACTTTGGAAAGTGTGCATCAAAATTCTAGCCTGGAGGTGAAGGATAAAACCTAAAATTCTCATAATTGCGTATTTTGGAAAGTGTGCATCAAAATCTAAGCTTAAAAGTAAAGAACAAAAAATTGAAGTTTCCATAACCGCACATTTTGGAAAGTGTGCATCAAAAGACAAGCCTGAAATGAAAGACAAAACCTGAAATCCTCATGTCCACGCATTTTAGAAAGTGTGCATCAAAATTCCAACTTGAAAGTGAAAGACATAACCAAGCCGTGCTCCATCACGCATCATGCGAATTCAACGCGACAAGCCGTGCTCCATCACGCATCATCCCGATTACAACGCGTCAAGCCGTGCTCCATCGCGCATCATCGCGATTTCAACGCAACAAACCGTACCGCAACAAGCATAAATCCAAACTGTTTGAACTACCACATACCATTTTGAATGTCCTTGTACTCCCTTTGAAGTTTTTAGGTACCTTAGCAAAATCCAAAATCATTTTTGAACCCTCATATCCACAATAAAAGCTTCACCCAAGGAACTAGTAGAAAGCTAATAAAGTCTTGAATAAAACCCAACAAAACTCCAAACAAAAAACCAATAAGACCATTTCATTAGTCCAAATAACACAAAAAACCAAAATCCCAGCCTAATTCCTAACCAAAACCCAAAATCCAATAAAGGGGCAAGTTTTTGAAAAGAGACTTTCCCCGTTTTGTGATAATTTGCCCTTATGTCATAATCCGCGATCGATGATGGAACTTTCGAGCCCCGGAGAACGCGAAGCGGTGTTAAGAAAAGCCTTTGTGGTTTTCTAAGACACCTATGCCTAAAGAAGATTAAGCCTGTGTGGCGTCTGAAGGCATTAAGGCATCGCCCTATGAAAGTATCTGAGGGCTCCAACCACGCACCCCTACCGTGTCAATGCCGTCAATGTCGATATTGAGTGTCATTACATTGAGTGCCTATACCTAAAAAGAGAGGGTAAGCAATGAGAGGGTGACAAGACAAAAGACGACTTGCCTTTATGGCCCCATGAGTCATTCCTTCCACTTAAATATTCCCTAACTCCACAAAATCCACCAGCCAAAATGTAGTATAGGAAATCTTTCTTTTGCAACCGATGACGGATTCTTAAGACTCTCGAGGATGCAGAACTGTTCATGTTACTAAAAATGCTGCAAGATAAAGACCAGCAACAACCAAGCTAGGCCAAGAGCCAATGATCAACCGAGCTTGATACAAATTGAGGGGGTAAGAAACAACCTAAGAAGATATGAAGTACAATCAAGTGCTGAAGAAACTGAAGCGCTTCGAGGTCAACATTTAGAAGGAAAAATCAAAACTGGGGCAAGGCCCATATAGGTCTCAACTCAAGAAAATACAGGCGTGGGCAAAAATACCCTAACCTAAATTGTGATGCGGATTTATAGATGCCGTAATCCTGAATGAAGAAAAAGGAGAAAGAAGTTAAAAGCCAAAATACCCGCGTTCCAAAACAAAAAAAAAAGAGGTGGGAGTAAGATGACTCCTCGCTTCACAACATGAAGTTTACAAGAAGGCCTTGAGCGCGGAAGCCTAATCAGACACAAGATCAACAAGAGTTAAAGGAATTGAAGCATGTCATCATACCATAAACCAAAGAGAAATTCAGAAAAATCATTCAACAAGGTGAAAAAGGATCAAGAAGTAAGGGACCACCAGAGCGTGTCGTTCTGCCCTTGGTCCTCACAACACGCTCTGGCAAAATTCAAATTGCAAAAAATCAAAATTCAAGTTGCAAAAACCAAGTTCAAATTGCGAAAAATACCAAACAAACTCCAAAAATTTTCAAAAATTATCCAAAAACTCCCTAATAATTATGATGAATTATCATGATTTTAAAATCCCAAAAATATCAACAGAGCCTCTATAATTTGCTAACAAACCAAAAAAATCCACAAAATTATCAAAATAAATCTACGAGGAATTTTGAAAAATACTTTGAACCATTAAATTCCTCATATTTTTTTGAGTCTACCTATAAAATTTTGTCCAAAAATACCCAAGGGAAGGCCTTCAAATAAATTATTTTGGTTTGGCCTTAAAGAAATATAAATGGAATAGTGGAAATTGAATGAAAATCCCACAAAAATCGCTGCCCTTTGGAGTGTGCAGCCATTGTAGGGTATCCAAGAGGGGCCAGGGGTGTCGCTGCCCCCAGGGAAAAATTATCATCTCCATTGAAGGCTTGAATGCACCCATCCTTTGTACACCATGCACAGAAATTCAAGGAATGTTAATTGGTGCACCATGAACCCAGCGCATCTATCTCCTTCTTTCTCATTAAATCTGATAGGCGGGGCCCGACTGAAGAGTCTTTTTCCTCATGTGTAAAAAAGAAGAGAGGGAGCAAACCGTCGTTTTTTATCGTGCACGCCGGGTGAAATTGCAAAACCAGTGAGTGACCTTCCTTTAACCCAGAAATCGGAAACCAGGCACCTCCAGCCCATGGTTTTTCAATACCATACCCTAGGCGCAGCCCATTCTGAGTTGTTGATGGAAATTGGATGGTGAGGATTGCTCTCGGCCATGGAAGTGTCGCTAGGGTTGCATGGAGATTTCAATAGAGAGATTGTATTGGACGGTTTGGATTGGTTATTTTTGAACCAAATCTAGAAATTTTTTACCGCGACTCACCATAGCAAAACTCTCTATATGTGTGTGTGTAAAAGGAATCCTTAATAGGCTGACAAGGAGAATCTATGATTCTATGCAATCAATGGACGGGTCTTGTTTGATCGTAATGGAGACTAAGAAACCGTGTTAGTACTTAGTACCAATTAAGCGAAACACCGATCCCCGGAAATTGCTTTGCTCACGCTTAGAGATTCAGCAGGAAGCTTCACGCAGGAACGGGATTTGCACTTTTTAACTTTGTTCTTCAAACCATGAAAGAAATGGACAGCTCCATTTCTATTTTTCAGCCAAGTTATCATTTGTTTTTTTTTTAAGGTCTTTCAAAGGTCAATTTTTCAGGAAATTTTGTGAAATAAAAAACTAGGAATTCTTTGTTATACGATTACAGTATAAATCACCAAATTTTAATAAGTATTTTGGTCATCAAAATATTATTATATTTACATAATTTTAAATCTTACATATTTTGTAAAAATTTCTGCATTTTAATAGAAATGTTTGGATTCCAAAAATATTATAGAATTATTTTACATTTCATGAGATATATAATTCTATGAAATATCATATAAATCTCATAGGCTAACCAAATTTTAATAAAAAAAATTCAAAAAAAATGTCATAAATCTACCAAACTTTCAAGTAATTTGGCGTTTCACTAAAAATATTCCTGTAATATTTTTTTTGTCGTGACCAATCCAAAAACATGCACAAAGTTATAAAACATCTAAGTTTAAAAATTACATAAAAATTAAATAATATTTTTTAAAATTTAAAAATCACTAAGAATATTATGGTGGTTTGTAATTAAAAAATTTACACCTCCAAATTCTGTAAATTTATTTCAAGATGCTTTTATAATGTCATGAAAATATAACATTAGAAAAAGTCTCAAACAAATAAAATTAAAATGGCACAAACTGAAAATATGATAAATATATCTGGCCATATGGGATTAAGACAAATGGCAAATGGCACAATTCAATTCAATTCTAAATTTCATTTTGAAATCATTTCTATTGAACTCTATTCTATTGCATAAGTGACAAATGGCACAATTTTGTGCACTACGAACTATTATTCTACGTTAATGTAATCACCTGGGTTGCGTAAGTTGGGCTTTAGTTCTCGGTTTGCAATCATGTAACTATAATTTTACGTTTTGTCATATTTGATGCCATTGTTGCCATCATAAACACACCTTTTAGGCTTGAAGTCGTTATAAAAGGCATTTTTACTTTTTTAGGTGCTTAAGCCACAATGTTTGACCTTAATTTTTCACCAAGCTGGTCAGTATATTTTTTTCGTAACTAGTACTGTCGTTAGCAACAATTTCATAACATTAATTAAACTGAAATGAACATTAAGCCGAACAAATGAACTTTACTTTAATTTCGAACAATATAAATGCTGAACCCAAAAAAAGAACATTATATCATATAAACTAAATATTCTTTTATGATACGTATAAAAGAAATATGAATTCTATCAAGCATACTAAATATAAAATATCTATCTAACACCGGGGCTAGGTAAACTCTAAAATTTTACATGGTGCATTCTAAAAAGGTATTGACTAGGTAAACTCTTGAATTCTTCTGTCCTGTCTCTCGATAGGATACAAGAAAAAAAAAAGTTCGTAGGTGGTTCGTGATGTATGATATCGATTAAAAAGAAACTCGTAACTAGTTTAATTGGTAGAACTTCGAGTCAATAATAAAAATCTATTTGTCGAGTTGCAGAGACCGAGAGACGTAAACAATTAGGATTGAATTGGATCGAAATTAGGAAACAGTTGTATGGTAATTAACGAGCTAAAACCAAACAGGCAAACCTACTAGTCGCCTAGTATCTTCTTTCTCTGCATGCGTGTGTTCTCAAGCCTTAAATTTAATGCGACAAATTTTGCAAGATTCGCCCTGCAACCTTTTCTCCTTTTTTTCTGGACTCTTCATACCTTTTTCTTTTTCTTTTTTTTTTTCATGCCCCTCTTTCTACCGTTTCTACAAATTTGTTTCTGCATCCTCTATTTCTTAATATTTAATTAAGGTCATTTACGTATGTAATTAATTTATTTTTTTGTAAATGTCATTAATATTTATGTCATACAGCTTTTATATATTTTTATGGTAATACTCTAGATTAGTTCTTTTATTTTTAAAAGATAAATAGAAAAAGTTGAGTTGAGCCTAAAATCTATTAAGATATCATTCTTTTATTTTTTAGATGTTTGTATTCTTATAGTTGTAGCCACAAACATAGATTGATTTCTTTAACCAAAAACGATCCTTATTATACTTCACATTTCACAGTTTTGTCGTTGACTTCCTCTTCTGATACTAAACAGTGGGAGCATTTTTGCGCTTTCATCGTAGATGCAATATAACGTAAATTCGAAAATCAGCAATGCATGGTTCTAACTTCTAAAACAAACCTTTTTTTTTTTTTTCTTTTTTGCGAATAAGCCCTCACGGTTTCAATCGACGCGCCTTCGGCCTCTTTAACAAGTCAAGAATCACTCTCTTCATCGAGTTCATTCCCGAGTCGCAACCCTTCCATGGCGAATCTCTCTCTCTTTTTCTTCTCTCTTCTCTTTTTCTCTCTCGCCTCTTCTTCTTCTTCCATTTTACCCGACCTCAAGCTGCCTGATTTCTCTCGCTTCCCCTACTCGGACGCAGAAAGCCTGATCAGAGCGCTCAATCTCTTCCCCAAAGATGCCACTCCCCAATCAAGCTCAAATTTGCTTCAATCGGGAGAGAACAGAATCGTGGAGAGGAAGTTTAAGTTCCCATTCCTAGCCTCCGATGAGACCTCTATCGAAGACCTTGGCCACCACGCTGGCTACTACAGCCTCAACAACAAAAAGGATGCTAGGTTTTTCCCTTATTATCCGTTCTATTTCACCTGATTTGTTACTCTTTAGTTCTAGCTTTTAGTGATGTGGAGCTTTTCCACTGATCATGCTTATTTTGGTTAAAAGTATCAGGATATGACTACTAAATCTCCTTGGTTTCTCTTGATACATCTGTATCAAATACAAAAAAAATGGACTCTACAATTGTTCATTCCAAACCCTGAACCTGAATTATCATTGTACTGTATTTATTAAGTTGTGTCCTTTGATATGTGTAGGATGTTCTACTTTTTCTTTGAATCAAGGAACAGTACCAAAGACCCTGTGGTCATTTGGCTGACAGGTGGGCCTGGATGTAGCAGTGAATTGGCTCTCTTTTATGAGAATGGACCTTTTACAATAAGCCAAAACATGTCTCTCGTGTGGAACAACTATGGATGGGATCAGGTATGCTGCAATAAACTTATATTTTTCTCCTGCAAATGTGCAACTTCACTTGCAAGTTTCTATATATTCTATTTTCTTCTTGTTATTAAATTGTGTCTTTCTGACAAGGAAACCTCTCAGTTTTGATAATCAGTCATCATAACTGTATTAAATCACCAAAATTCATTGATAACAGTCTTCTTTTTTTTTTTTGCCTTTTTTGTGTTTGTGTGTTTGTTGTTGAATTAGATTTAAGGCCCATTTAAGCATTTATTCTGAATTGTGGTTTGCAAGGAAAGAGGAGGAGAACTGAGATAGAGAGAGAGAGAGAGAGAGAGAGAGAGACGCGTGCATGCACACACTGAGAGAATGCAAAAATACTAAACTGGAAAAATATGCCAAATTTCTCATTAGGTGGGATTTTTTTTGTCTATTAATTATTGCTTTGCAACAATGTTTGAAATTTAATTTGATGAATTGCAGGTATCAAACCTCATTTATGTTGATCAACCAGTTGGCACTGGTTTTAGCTACAGCGCAGATAATGGTGACACCTGTCATGATGAACACTGTGTCAGCACCGATCTTTACAATTTCCTCCAGGTAAGAGCCTATTCATGCTATGAATTATTCTCGTCTATTTTGCCGGAAGTTCTGAAATTTTTTGTCGTGTATGGGATTTTGCTGCTTGTCAGTATGGCATTACCAGCTTTCTTTTTTTTCTTCTTTTTTTTTTTTTTTTTTTTTTTTTTTTGCAAGAATGGCCATAGATTGAACTAAAAGATTACAGCCAAGGCTCTAAACTAAATTCAATATGGCTCAAAAAAAAAGAAAAAGAAAAAGAAAACAAAGCTATACATGATATTAACTCTGATTACTAACAAAACAAGGATTGGATTTGAATAAGCCCACACACTAAATCAGTTCATAGCATTTTTTGTTGACCTCTGATTATATTCTACTTTTGATATGCAGGCCTTCTTTACACAACATCCTGAATATGTTGATAATGATTTTTATATAACGGGAGAATCATATGCTGGACACTATATCCCTGCTTTTGCTGGTAGAGTTCACCAAGGCAACAAAAACAATGAGGGTATTCACATAAACCTCAAGGTAGTTTATCATTCTTTGCAAGTATTACCATAACCCTATTATTAAACATTATTGGTCTGGTGGAAAGGAATGTACTGATATCGCTAACTTTCTTCTCTAAGGAAACATTAAATAGCCCAGAGGAAGCAAACAGTTAAAGTTAAATTAGTTCAGATAGTTATAAAATTCTGATTTTGTTGTTGGTTTTCTAACTTCAGGGTTTTGCAATAGGAAATGGACTTACTGATCCTGCAATACAATTCCCTGCCTATACTGATTATGCTCTAGATATGGGAATAATCACTGAATCACAATATAAGAGCATTAACAAGTTTGTTTCTCCTTGTGAATTTGCCATCAAGCTTTGTGGTAATTTTATTTCTACTTAGTTTTTTATTTATTTTCTTTGTTTTAAAGCAGTTCGAAAGTGAATGTGTTCTGCAATTTCTCAAGTATAATCAGAAATTCCTGAGGAGATATTCTCAAGTTTTCTTGCATAAGGAAGCTTCCAAGATCCCTGGAGATATATGTATTGAGATCTTTGATCCTTAGGTCATTGCTTTATACTTCAGAATTATATATTTCATTTCAATGCAGGAACATCCGGGAAGGCGACATGTTTGGCTGCATATCTAGTTTGCAATACCATCTTCAGTTCTATCATAAGAATTGCTGGAAAGATAAATGTACATACAATAAGATTTCTCTTTTCTATCCGGTTTATTTTTGTTTTAGATGTGAATTCTGGAATTTGCTAAATGTATTCAGGTGTCTTGGTAATGTTCTGGTTATTTCAGCAAGGAGCAAAACATACAATGGCAGATATGATGTAGTTGCCCCTTAACTGTTTATATTGGTCCAACAAGTTTGCTTGATGGTTCAGTTAAATTAAAATATTGAACTACCTAGATGTCTCGGTTGATTAATGTTAGCGTTTTCGGCCCACATTGCCAATGTTTATCTGAATATATGTTTTTATTACCTAGAGTCTTGTGTTATTTGTAAGTAATCAACGAATTGTTAAGTGTTGGTTGCTAATATAGAAGGTCGTGATGAAATAGGTTTCTCATTCTCTTTTATTTGGAACCTAACTAGCTTTTTATATATATTAATTTTTTTTTAAACAGTACTATGACATAAGGAAAGAGTGTGTGGGAAGCCTTTGTTATGACTTCTCAAATGCAGATAAGTTTCTCAATTTAGATTCTGTTAGAGAAGCGCTTGGAGTTGGAAATATTGAGTTTGTCTCATGCAGCCCAACTGTGTACGAGGCATTGCTCACTGACTATATGAGAAATCTTGAAGTTGGCATACCATCTCTTCTGGAAGATGGCATCAGCCTTTTGATCTATGCTGGCGAGTATGACCTTATCTGCAACTGGCTTGGTAAGATATACCATACCAATCTCATAACTTGTTTGATTTGCTTTCAATTCATGAAAATGACCTTGTTTTTGTAGAATTTATTTGGCCCCATTCAGATTTGCAAGTTACTTGCTTTTTAGTATTCCAAAAGTGACACTAAGACCAATATCCTTGGCACAACAGTATTTGCATTCTCCAGAATCTTCAAAGATTTAGAGTAATGCAAGAATAATTGACTATAATTAGAATGGTCAATTACTTAAACCAAATAGAGGTTTTGAAAAAAAAAAATTAATTAAATTTAGTGCTCTTTGCAATTTTAAACTGAAGATTGCAATATCTTGAGCAGGGAATTCAAGATGGGTGCACTCAATGGAGTGGTCAGGCCAGCAAGGTTTCAATTCATCAAAGGAGCTTTCATTTACTGTAGACGGAAAGGAGGCTGGTGTTCTGAAAAATTATGGGCCTCTTAATTTCTTGAAGGTACTTTCCCTAAGGCTTTACAGAAAAATGGTTGATGAATCTGATTCCCCTACAACATTTCTTGATGAGGTGGGAAGTAAACTTGTACACTGGTAAAATATCAGGAAAAGGGTGAAGTGCTTATAGTACACTACGGCCCTGATTAAAATCACATTTTTTTTCATTGTGGATTTCATTTCATTAGAAATTTTTTATCAAAATAAACGGATTTCATTTCATTTCATCGGAATTTCTATGTTATTAGACCCAACGAAATCCCGAGAAATCAATTCTAATGAAATGAAATCTCTCGTGAAAATTATTTTGATCAAAGCCGTCCAGACGGGTAAGAGGCAAGTTGTTCGGTAGTGTGTTTAATACTTGAGCAAATCCCAATAGAGTGAAAGTGAGAAATATGTCACTGAACCGTCAAGTATAATATGCATAAAGTACAGATTGTAGGATATTAAAATTGTAAATTTATTCTGACAATTCTTAATATTTTTTAGTTAATTTGTTATTATCAATTACAACCGTTGAGAAAAGAAAAAAAAAAGGAAAAATCATTAGTTCATTTCTTTTGATTTTAAAAACATGAGTTTTGTTGGGGCAGGTTCACGATGCGGGCCACATGGTTCCAATGGACCAGCCCAAGGCAGCATTGGAAATGTTGAGGAGGTGGACCAGGGGAGATCTTGCAGAAAAAGCTTCTGATTCAATGAGCTTGATTAGTGAGATTTAATCACAAGTTTCATATGCTCATAATTACTTTGTAAAATACTACTTTGTAAAATACAACTGCTGAGTAGTTTGTAATTTTCTTTTCGTTGGCACTTCTGTTGAAGGCCATGTTCAGGATCTTTGCATAAAATTTGTCAAAACTTACTTCATTGCGATCATATAGCAAATTACATTGAGAATCTATGCGGCCTGGTATTTAACTTCGAAATTATGACTTACCTTATATTTATGATTCCGTTGTCCCCCTCTTATAGGTTGAAGTCATGGATTCAGAGTCTTTCTTTTTCAATTTTTACCCCCCCCCCCTTTTTTTTTTTTTGACAAAAGAGGCTCATCTTATATTTCTTTTTCCTTTCTTTCACCCTTTACATTAAAAATGCCTCCTACAAAATCGGTTTACAAGTAACCATCGAAACTAAACCAGTACCTAAACCTTAAAAGTCACGAGATTAGCAAGACAACATACATCACCAGGTAGAAACCCAAAAAAAAAAGTATCCCATTCACAACTAAGGCTGTTAATGGACGAGACGGTCCATGGACAATGTGGACTGAATAATGTTGGACATCTATGGATTGGACTACTTTTGGTCTGGATTGAAGTCCAGTCCAAGTCCAATTATTAAGTCTTATATGAACGAATTATGGACAATTATGGACGAATTGTGGACTTTAAGTACAAATAGATTCAATTTAAATGGATATGATTGTTTGATGCATATATATGAATAGAGTTTGGATGTGAAACTTATAGATTTCTTAACTCTTGTTGATTTTGTTAAAATTTTCAAATGTCGAAATTTCAAAATTAATTGCTTTTAAAATTTAAATTTTTTAATTTCAAAATACGAAATTTAAAAATTTTTAAATTTAAAAATTTTGAAATTTTGAAATTTTCAATTTTCAAATTTTAAAATTTTCAAATTTCAAATTTCAATTTTCAAATTTCAAATTTTGAAATTTGAAATTTCGAATTTTGAATTTTGAATTTTGAAATTTTGAATTTCAAAATTTAAAATTTGAAATTTCAAAATTCAAATTTTCATAATATGAAATTTTAAAAAATATTTCCTTATTTTAAATTTTCTAAATTTCATTTCTATTTTAAAATCTCTTCACTATCATAACATTTTTATCCACTTCTTTCTTTTTATATGTAAGTTTGTTTGAAAGTTGATCCATATGGTTAACTTGTGGACACTAATGGACAAATAGTGGACAAATAGTTGAACTGGACGTGGACGGAAAATAACTAAATATTGTGGACATGGATTGAATATGGAATTCAAGTCTTAATAATTGGACGGGCTTAGACTTCAATTGGAATCCGTCCATTAACAGGCCTATTCACAACAAATAACCCAACTGTACAAATGAAGTTAAAAGATCATCTAAACTAAATCAGCCATCTCCACTGCTGCTGCTTCCCCAGCCGCTGATACTGCTACAATGAAGTGGTCAGCTCTGCTGATAACAGCATATAATTGTTGGGTACCCTACAAAGCGTCTATTGTATTATTGGATCTTGACTCTTTTAGGCTTCTTAATTAAACGACTGGTTTGCCTGTTGCAAATGTATCACTAAAAAAGTCTATTCAAAATTGCAGGGAAAATCAACTTAATGTGAATTTTGATTACTCGATTGTGCAATGATCTTTGGTTACAGCTGCCAAGTACACTCGACACGATTCGTTTGATGTTATGGAACCTAATTTAGAAACATAATTACATCCTGCCAATAATCATTATTCGTACAAAACTTTTAATCAACTATGGAAATGTTATTTCGACAGCATGTAAATTGAAACACATTGGTTCATACTCAATGGTTGGCTAGAAGTAGAAGGTACCAGGTGATGTTGATTAATGACATTTAATAAACAAACATCTATTAGGCCCAAAAAAACAAAGAAAATTAAGAAGATGCTATGCAACATTAGACTACAAAATCATCATCCAACACGATTTAGAAGCAAGAAAAGAACATCTCGTACAGCAGAACCAACAGTGGGGTTAAACCAAGTGTTCATGGTACTGGTAAACATTATATCACTGACGATGAACAAATGACCGCCACATAGCAGATGCCTCTTTCTTTTTTTTTTTACAAATCAGCATTTTCATCCCTATTCCTCCTTGCCGTCCTCTAGATTCTTCAGCTGTTTTACATCATATAACAAGCATCAACATTTGCAGAGCATAACAGACAGAACACATATCAAAGGTAAATAGAAAGGAGTACAAAAAACACTCCAAACTAATCTTATTTTATGACTCAAAAATTAACAATGCCTTAAGATTGTTTTACCAAAGATAGTATATATTTTGAATCTGTTGGATTTGTGGTAAGTTAATAATGTAAATATCTATGCTTTCCATGTGGGCCTACAAGGTTAATTGTTTGGTTCGGATAAATAAAAATATAAATAGATTAATAGAGTAAACCTAATAAACAATGTTAACAGAACAGAGGAGAAAAAATTGGGAATGTTTGGACTAGGTACCTTAGCAAGGTATGCTTTGTGGAAGCGGAATCCCTGAAAAACACAACCAGAACAACAAAAAGATTAATCACCAACCAAATTAAAACACATTAAACTTCTAAAAATGTGAAATGGAAGAAACAACTAACCTTGTCAGTCCCGTAAATGTAGTCACAGTAAGTGAAAACGGAAGCAAAGTTGCTTTGGCTCTGGCCACCTACATAATGGTGATAATCATGGTACTCTGCCCCACCATAGAATGGTATGAACTTTGTTGGGCTGAAAGGGAAATCAAACCTGTTTATTTTGGACAAAGGAGAGCAAAAAGAATATGATGTCAGTTCCAATCGATTTAAGCAAAGGAAAGATTTAAAAGCAAAATGAAAAGAAAAGAATAGCTTAGCTAGAGTTGTCATATTTACTGAATACAATGATATTATAATCAAAGATGGTCAACTTTGTATGGGATAGCATAGATGTTACCAGCAACAATGCCAGTGAATAGCTCGAGCAAGTACCAAGTAGAATCAGCACCAAATTATCCCCTTTGCATGACGTCCCAATTTATATAAAAAAAAAAAGATACAGCCTAAGGGACTTCATCTAATACACCTAAAAGAATTGTCTTTATTTTGAAAATGACTGCCACACCAATTTATATTTATTACACTAGATTACAACCAACTGTGGTGGGTTCTGCCAAGCATGCATAGAAAACTGACAAGTCCTATTAATTAAAACAACATGTATGCTATAAACAAAACCCACCATGTTCACCAACTCCTGTTTATAAATATATACAGGTGAAACATTGCATAAACAAATTAGCACTCATATGCGTCATACTTGCCCAGTCCTTTCAAACTTAGAAGAAAAACCTGTTTAACTTGTTTAAAAGAGGAATTCTCGAATTGTTATTTTAGAGGACTACTTGAATTTGCAAACTGCAGTAATCCAATACAGCAAAATTATGGACCCTCTTGATATTTCTTTACAAATGGATACTTTCTATTTGTATAGATATAGTAAAGGGGGTATTCAATCTTTTAATGTTTTTCTTTTTTTTCGAGAACCATATTTGGGTTATAGCCCTTGGTACACATCATAATCTGACCTTGCATATCACGAGCAAGTTAGGTTGAAGAAAAGAAAACAAAATCCTGTTGCTGTGTTTGATTTGGCCAGCTCATATCACGACAATATCATACACAACTCTTTAAGATATGCTTGAGTTGATTTTGGTATAATTTCAGTTTAAGAAATTGAAAAGGCTAAGTAGGGATGAAATTTTCTTTGATGCAACATACAATTTCAGTTGCAGACATTGCTGGGTGTATTTTGCAAGGAAAATCAGAATTCAGTTCCAAATTACAGAATTGCAATAAATCCTAACAGAAAAAAAAATTATAGAAAAGAGGAGGAAAAAACACATACCCGCTATGTGTCTCAATTGCCTCAGCCTGACGGAGGATGATCCAGAGCCAGAAAGTGACCATGTGACCTGGAGCGATGGCTGGGCCCGCAAATGATGGAATCCCGAGGATCAACACCTCAGCCCAGTGAGCATAGGGAGCTGCAAACCCAATGGGGGCTGTGAATTCATGGTGTACCTTGTGAATTTTCTCATAGCCCCACTTGCCATGAAGAAGACGGTGGATCCAATAGTTGCCATAATCTTCTACCAAGAAGTAGACGGCAAGTTGAGCTGCCATTTCACCAAGAGAGGGGAGCGGCAAGCCGGTACGAATCCCGACCAGCTGTCGTGAAGTAGCAATGCAGGTCAGGTGTTTGATCAAATGCTGACTGGGATTGATTTAAATTTTTTTTTTCTAAGAACAGGTTTCACTTTATAATTTTGTTGGTGTTTTCTCTGTAGGAACAGGATGGGATTGTAAATACAAAAAATCATTAACGTTGGAGTGGGCAGTGGTAAAATTCCCATGCCCATAAAATATTTGACCAAAAGCAGGTCAAGGTTCTTTTGTATAATTGAAATAAGGAGTCATAATTACAACATCTTTTTCACTAAAGACCTATAATTGCAAACAAAATATTAAAAAATGAGGCAAAAGGAACTTTTTGTGTTATGATATCAAGTAATCATCATAGTTATTTTCCCATTTTATTGCGGATGGGGTATCTTTTGTAAACAATTTATCTATTCTACATACAAAATGCGAAATGCATCGAAATTGAACGCCGGATCCAAAGAGCCGCCTTTCCCATAACATGCATTCCAATTGAATATAGAAAAAGAAAGAGACGCCCCAATTCAATGAGCCGCCGTTCCGTGACATGCATTCTAGATATATTATTAAAATAGTAACAAAAATAACACTCATTCTGTAGTAAAACAAAATTGATAAAAAAAAAAACCATATAAAATGTATGATAGACAATCCCATTATAAGATCAAGCTGCAAATCCGCCGTAACCCAGTAAACAGTCTACCCAAAACAGCAAAGAAATATATCTTTCTAAACAGATACACTTCAAACTTACACAAACCAAAAGCCATTTTTGGAAAAACACAAAAACCACCTCAAAAACCTCAAAAAAGAAACCATTTTTTCTTTTCAAAAAAGATTTGTTTCTAACCTTAATAGTGGGGTAAGAGGAGAGCTGGAGGGGTCCGACGACGAGCACGAAAACGCGCAAGACATCCTTGTAACACTTGAAGAAGGAGACGGGAGTGAGGCTAACCTTGGGCTGGATCTTGTACGGCGCGACGGCGCGAGGGAACCAGAGCTCGACAAGCGCGATCGGGAGAGGGACCAAAGTGAAAACCACGAAAAGAAAGAGGAGGTTATGGCAATAGACGAGGTAGTCTGGCATTGTCGCCGTGTAGTTGTACCAGATCGTCTCCGCCGTGGTAAGGCTCCGGCCGAGCGCCGCCTCCGCCTCCGCTATGGTGGCGTAAGATATCATGGTGGAGGTTTTGCGGAAAGGTCCCTGGTTTTTTGGGAAATAGATATTCGGAGCTCAGTTGGGTTGGGGTGGTGAAGGAGCCAGAGAGGAAAGATTCCTATTTGGAAGCTTTTGGCGAGGAGTGCACAGTCCCTATTTATAGTCTATAGAGACGTCTCGCTTTTGTTCTCCTGTTCTCTCTTTGAGAAAATTGTATTGCGGGTCATAATGCGTATGAGTTGGTTTAATGGGGCCCAATATTAGTTACTCGCAACAGAAATTAGTGCACGACAGCGGAGTTGGGACCAAAGATTGGAGGTGATGATCTACTGTTGCGTTGCGCTACAGTTTGTTACTACGAGAGTATGAGACTGATCGTTTGTTACTAATAACTTACTATTAATCATATTATGATGCATGTTGACGGTTGCCAGTGCCACGCTGTCGATGCCGTTATTTATGATTGTGCTGGATTCACTTTTGGGTATCAAAAACCGGAAAAAAAATACCTCGAATTAAACAAAAAGGTTACAAAACATTGGCATGGTCGGTCCCTCGTAAAACATACATATGGCATTTTTGTTCATTTAATTATGAATCATGGAGCCAAAAAAATTGAATTAAAATTAATTACTATAAAATATGATAATGACAATTTCATTATCGACTGTCATATATAGAAAATTTCATACTCTGTCCTTAAACATGAGTCACTGAACGTTTCAAACATATAAAACACATGATTTGATCGCGCTTAAAATTTAAATGTTTGAAAAATTGTGCCTATATAAAGCATAATTTGCTGAGTTTCAAAACGTTCTATTAAAAATACGCAACCAGACATTTAAATGCTAAGGGGGCGTTTGGATGGTGTGGGAATAAGGGGAATTGGGCGGAAATTTCCGCCTAGGCATAAATCCTTCATATTTCCTTCACAAATTTACACACTTCCCAATAAAGTTACACACTTTCCAACGTTATTCCTTATTCCTTCCTTATTCCCACACCATCCAAACGCCCCCTAAAAGTCATTGGTCGGACGGGCATATGACAAAAGTGTTCGTCATGATGCATCTAAAACAGATAAAATGATCTGAATTAGTGAATTTGTATTTTCATATCATAAAGACAAAAAAGCTTAATTAGTCATGATATTTTTTGTACTACCCGGTAGGGTCGGCATGCATTTTCCAAGTAAAGGAATTAAAAGACCAAGCTATGTGACTGATTAATCATTTAACATCATAGATGGAATAATGGGAAGAGGGGCCTAGACCTTATCAGTTCAAAAAGATAATCATTTTGAACAGCTTTTATGGAAAAGGACTGAATAATGACAAGTGGTCAAGTGGACATGTTGTGGCACCTTAAATAAAACTAAGGTTCTATTATGTTGATTTTTTTTTATTTGTAATTATCGAATTATACTGTTGACAACAGATTTTCTTCAATTATGATGCGACCTCTAAATACTTGGTGCATTTTATACATGTGCTATGCCGGAAATGGATAGATTTTTTTCCTTTTTTGGACAATGATTGGTACATTTGTATCGCACATCTTTCATTATTGAGTTAAACAACCTCAACTTAAATTGTTATTTGATCAGCTACACATCTGATTAAAAATCAAAAGCAATCTAAAGCGCCGTCTCTGCAGATCCCAACAACCAACCTGACACAAAATTAGAAGAGATCGACTGTAAATCGGTGTTTTTAATAACCTACCGGCACCCCTACCAGACTACCGGTCAGTGCTAAAATCCGGTATTTTCCTCTTTTTACCGGATACTGCCATTTCAGCCACCGGTACGGTATTAAAACACACCGTTGTAAACAAAGAAAACACGTTCCAATACACACCTGGTACTAACTAAGCAATACAACATTTTTGTTAGCAATCAATTAAAGCAATACTTTTAGCCAGAAGAGTTTTAATAATGGTCAAAAGACACCGTAAATGTTTCGTAAAACAAAAACAAAATGCAGTCCCTTAGTTTGCATATCACCAAATAATGCCAAAAGGCTTGGATATTAAACAATACCAGAAATCGACGAAAGCAGATGGAATATATGGGGCGCTTATGCATGTTATCATTATTTTAATAAAGAGCCCCCTAATTAATGCTCTGATATTGAAAGTAGACGATACACTTGGTAAAAATAAAAATAAGAATATAATATATCTGTACGTGTACGTGCACAAGCGGAGTTACAGTGAAAAACGACGGTGAACCCATAAGGTTGTTTGACAAGGTTTGACCTGCGGTAACTCGTGCTTTCAAAATTAGTTCGCTATTTTTTATTCTGGAATTTTTTTATTTTGAATAAATAAAATATTGAGAAATCAATTGAAAATTTTTAAAGACGATAAAATTTGAAACTTCTTTAGAAGTTGAGTGTAAAATCAACCGAACCTGCAAAATATAGCCTACTTTGATCACAAACAGAAATTTAAAATGACAACATGATTAAATTACAATGGCAGCATGACATAAATGGACTAGACTTTGAACATTCTATAAACTAATGCGGAGTTTGATTTTTTTTCTTGTTTTTACATTTTTTTTTTTCAAATATAAAAATTTGTAATTTTATCATCCAAGTTACCAAATTCATTTGTGAAATTTATTTAAAATATGAAGTTGATTAAAGACCTCAATTCCAGAGTCAAAAAGGACAAATTTATAAGACATTTTTTTTTTTAAGAAAACAAATTTATAAGACATGTCTTGTATACACCAATGAAATTGATTGAATACATAATTTTTTGACACAAAAATAAGGGTCATGCCCTTATCTTTTCATTGAAAATAAAGTCTTACAAAAAGGTACAATTTAGCAAGGAGCTAAACAAAAACAAAAATCAAAGTAAAAATAAAACAGCCGTTTGAAAAGAGTAAAAGACAGGAGCATTAGCAGTTCGCTCCAAACTGGTAAAAGAGAGTGCCTAGCTAATTAGCAGAGAAGATTGATTCCGAGCGAAGCTAGTTAAGAGTCAAAACTTTTTATTCAAGGTAACCTCATCCGATTTAATAGACTCCACTCTGAAGAGACCTACTCCAGCAGTGAGGTGATATTATTATGCTCATAATAAGAAGATTATGTTGAGTGAGTAGACGGTCCAAAAGTAACAGTCAGAGAAAAATTTTGACTTTTGGCGGAGCTTTGATATTCCACAAAAAAAGATAAAATTTAGAAAGAATGCCACTATTTGAAAGAACATGATAGGCACTAGACGATGGAAAAAGTTCATTTGCAAACCATTTCCACTTCTTCTTCATGCCCCAGCTACAATAATGGTCCTATAGAAACTGCGGATCATCTTTTTTTGCACTGTCAGTTCGCTATTAATGTTTGGTCTTTGCTCCAAATCCGTTTCAGGCTTCCTTTCCTAGATCTCACCCTTAATTGTTCAGACTTTTGGCTTACTAATAGGGGTCTGAGATTAAACAATTGGGATATCATTTGGGCGGCAACCTCTTGGAACATTTGAAAAGCACGGAATAAATGTATCTTCACAGGCGTTCACACTACCGCTGATTCTTTGCTCATAACTATTTCGAATGATATCGACTTTTCGACAAAGCATGCTTAGAATGTAGGAATTTTTTATTTTTTTTCTTCTTTACCTTTTGTATATTTTTTCTTCTTATTTACTTTTCCCTGTAAATATACTTCTTTATTAATAAAATTTGTCAGTGTGGTGATTGCCACCTGACCATAAAAAAAAAATATTATTCTGCTCCTCGGTAAAGATTCTCTTGCACCTCTCTCTCCAAAGTACAAAACAAAGAATTCCCAGCATCTCTTTCATTTTTTCCTGATAGGTCATTAGCGGCTCCAACAGGAAGGTGATTGTGTTCCTTCGAGGTCATGGGGACAGTAGGTTGAGAGGAGGGTGAGCTTTGCTTCAGCTGTAAAACAACAATCATTGAAGAGGTGCTGCAATGATTCACCGTGCGATCTGCAGAGGTAACAGATGCTTGGAATGACCCATCCCCTTTTTTGAGGTTGTCGATAGTTGCAATTCTTGTTGGGTTTGCTTTAAAGCCAAAGGGAATAAACAAATCTAACAAGTCAAATAAGCAACCCAGAAAACATAAACTCGCAGAACCAGCAGTTGGAACGGACCGTTCTGGTCATAGACCGGACCGTTCCAAAACACCAGAAAACTAAATCGAGAGCGGAAGC
The DNA here is from genome assembly GCA_027562975.1 of Rhynchospora breviuscula. Taxonomy (NCBI): domain Eukaryota; kingdom Viridiplantae; phylum Streptophyta; class Magnoliopsida; order Poales; family Cyperaceae; genus Rhynchospora; species Rhynchospora breviuscula. The sequence continues at coordinate 29,862,076 of CM050400.1, read as the reverse complement.
TTACCTAATTCCATTGCTATGGTCTGAATCTTGATGTTAAGCACTTCTTGATGTGTCCTGATGTGTATGCACCTTCACCAAAACTGTTCCACGCACCTAAGTAGAGAGAAAGATCTTCCAAGAGAACAAGACGCGCCCTTTGATGCCTTTAGCCTGAACAAAAGCACTATCTCTCTCTAATCGATGGAATAATTAGGGAGAGGGGCAGAGATGCTGCTATCAACGCATGTATGCAGCAATACTCGTGTGTGTCTTGTCCCTTGGGGACCAACCCCTTTATTTATAGTGCCAAGGGCTTCTTGGCCACCACACAATACCATATTTTGTCCATCATAAAATAGGTAATGTTTCTAAATATAACCACCTATAAAAGGCAACACATCTATTGCACAAAATCTGCTATTTCTTTACAGCCATATTTAGCTTATTACCATAATCAATAGAAACTTGGATACCAAACAATAATCAGCCCATACTTAATTTAGATTGTTTCCATATAGACTCGTCAGCCTATATGGAAATAATCTAACAATCTCCCACTTGGGCTATTATGTTTAGTGTTATCCAATGTCCTTAACTTAATGAGCTCATCTTTTATGGTAATAAAATTTTGTGTCCTTAATTCCGTCCATCATTTACAATAATAGAAGACCAAGGAAGCATTCGTTACATTATAGCATTTACAGGCCTCTAATCCTATAAAGCCGTCGTAACTAAACTCACAATGATCACAATATCATTATAAAGAACGACATTGAATTAAGATGTGTATAAGTGGTGTGGAAAATACACGTAAGTGTGACTGTCACGTGTCTATTTCCAACTTTATTGGTCACCCAAAAAACTGAAGTGAGGTCAACTTAAATAAATTGAGAATGAAAACTGAAACTGAATCTGAAAACTGAAACTTTATTTATTTCTGCAGAAATATTCATTACATAATACACTGAATAAACTGAATAAACTAAAACTATCATCAAATCTAGCACTCCCACTGAACAAAACTCCCACTAAAGCCTAGAATCCTCAACTGAAATTACACCCATACTAGTTACATGTTTCAGAAACTGCTTGGGTATTAATGCTTTAGTTAGTGGATCTGCTATCATTGAGTTTGTTCCAATGTGCTTGATTGATAATTCGTCATTCTCAACTTTTTGCTTAACAGACAGAAACTTGATGTCGATGTGCTTCGAGTTGGCTGAGCTTCTGTTATTATTAGCATACATGACTGCTGAGTTATTGTCACAGAAAATTCTTAGTGGAGCTTGGATAGAGTCCACTACACGCAACCTAGTGACAAAATTTCGCAACCATTTCCAAATAATGACGCCTCATAGCAAGCCACGCATTCTGCTGCCATGGTTGAAGATGCCACTAGGGATTGTTTGGCACTTTTCCATGAAACAGCTCCACCTGCCATCATGAAGATGAACCCTGTGGTTGACTTTAAACTATCTTGACATCCCGCAAAATCAGAATCAGAATATCCTATGACCTCCAGCCTATCTGATCTCCGATACGTTAGTGCAAAGTCTTTGGTTCTTTGAAGATATCTCAAAACTCGTTTAGCTGCCTTGATATGCTGAATTCCTAGGTTATGCAAATACCCGCCTAGCATACCTGTAATGAAAGCAATGTCTGGACGTGTACACACTTGGGCATACATTATGCTTCCAACTATGGAGGCATACTTATTGTCCTTTACTTGCTTCTTTTCCAACTGTGTTTTGGGACATTGTTCTAGACTAAACTTGTCCCCTTTAGCAACAGGGGTCTCTGTTGGTTTGCAGTTTTCCAAATCATACCGCTTGAGTACTTGATCGATATAGGCCTTTTGTGATAGACCCAAAATACCTTGAGAACGATCTCTAAGTATCTTAAGACCTAACACGTATGATGCATCACCAAGATCTTTCATTTCAAAATGTCTAGATAGAAATTTCTTAGTTTCATGCAACATATCATTATCGTTTGTGGCAAGCAGTATATCATCCACATACAAAACCAAAAAAGAATATTTACTCCCACTGAACTTGTGATATATACAATCATCCGCCGGGTTACTCTCGAAACCAAATGAGAGAATCACTCGATGGAATTTGTAATACCATTGTCGAGACGCTTGTTTGAGCCCATATATGGATTTCTTAAGTTTGCAAACCATTCTCTTTGGATCATCCGATACAAAGTGGGGTGGTTGCACCATATAGATGGTTTCATCAATGTCACCATTGAGAAACGCAGTCTTAACATCCATTTGATGAAGCTCAAGATCTAAATGTGCCACAAGTGCCATGATTACCCTAAAAGAGTCTTTCGATGAAACTGGAGAGAAAGTCTCTTTGTAATCAATACCTTCTTTTTTAGTAAAGCCCTTAGCGACAAGATTATACCTTTCCACATTACCCTTAGAATCCTTTTTGGTCTTAAAAATCCATTTGCAACCAATAGGTTTCTTTCCTTCTGGTAATGGTACTAAGTTCCATACATCATTGTCATACATGGACTTCATTTCTTCATTCATGGCATCGATCCACTTTTGTGAGTTTGGACTGTCTAAAGCTTGACGAAGATCATGAGGATCTTCCATCATCCCAATGTCAAACTCATGTTCTTGGAGATAGACCACATAATCATTAGATATTGCTGGTCTTTTCTCTCTAGTGGATCTCCTAGGCACAAGTTCTTGAGGCGTTTGCAGTTGTTCAATGACATCATTATCTTCAACTTGATTATTTCCAAGATCCAAGTCCATAGGATCTGGAACAGGATCCGTTTCTTGAATTAAACGGTCCGTTTCAATCCTGGGCACTGCATCTATGATCAACTGTTCCGTTTCAGCCTCAGACCGGTCTGTTCTAATCCTGGAACGGTCCGTTTCAGCCCTGTCATGGTCCGTTTGAAGATCAGTGCTCATTTCCTCCTCGAAGATAGTATCCTGATGTGTCATATCTCCCCCCACAACCAAAACATCCTCAAAGAACTTAGCTATAATCGTCTCAAAAATATTCCTATTAGTGGGATCGTAAAACTTGTAACCCCTAGAACGTTCGGCATATCCAATGAAATAACAACTAACTGTCATTTCGTCCAATTTCTTCTCATTTGGCTTGTAAGGCCGAGCTTCAGCTGGACATCCCCAAATGCGACAATGTTGCAGACTTAGTTTTCTACCAGTCCACATTTCATAGGGGATTTTATTGTTATTTGCCTTAGTTGGTACACGATTGAGTAAATAGGCTGCCGTTTTAAGCGCTTCGCCCCAAAGAGATCTTGGCAAATTAGTATGACTGAGCATACTTCTAACCATGTCCTTCAATGTCCTGTTTCGCCTTTCAGCTACTCCATTCATGCTAGGCGATCCTGGCATGGTATATTGAGGGACAATGCCATTTTCCTCTAGGAACTTAGCAAAAGGCCCTGGACGTTGTTCACCTGAACCGTCATATCTACCATAGTATTCACTACCACGGTCAGATTTGACTTGCTTAATCCTTTTGTTGAGTTGTAACTCAACTTCAGCTTTAAATGATTTGAATACGTCCAAAGCTTGCGCTTTTTCACTTAATAGATATAGATAACCAAATCTTGAATAATCGTCTATGAAACTGATAAAGTAAGTTTGACCATTCCTAGTAGGCATAGGAAATGGTCCACAAATGTCCGTATGAATCAGTTCTAAGACATCACTCGTTCTATTGGCATCATATCTCCTTTTATTGGTTTGTTTTCCTTTAACACAACTTTTACATGGGCCTAAATCAGTCATGTCTAAAGGATCGAGTATTTCACTTTGCACAAGCCTTTCAATTCTCTTTGGAGAAATGTGACCTAAACGCTTATGCCAAAGTGCACCTGAATTCTCATGAGTTAATTTACGCTTAACACTTCTAGTACTTGTATGCAAGTTTTCATTATATGAAGCAATAGTTTCCAAAGAATATAGATTGTCATAAACTGAAAGAAAACCAGATCCAACGCATTTAGAATTATGAGATAAACTGAATTTTCCATTTCCAAAAGAACAAGAGTAACCGAATTTGTCCAGTACAGAAATAGAAACTAAATTTCGTCTAAAAGACGGTACAACAAAAGTCTCATATAAATTCAAATACAATCCAGTCCTAAGTAACAATCTAAAATGCCCAATAGCTTCAACTTGTGCCTTCTTGCCATCGCCCACATAGATGTATCTTTCACCATCATTTGGCTTGCGGCAGCTCAGGCAACCCTGCATAGAGATACTTATGTGAGTTGTAGCACCCGAATCAATCCACCAAGTATCTTTTTGTACTGAAGTTAAATTAACTTCTGAACAAACCAAAGAGAGAGACATACCTTTCTTCTTGCGCCAAGCTATGTAGCCTGCACAATCAGTCTTCTTGTGTCCCTCTTCGCCACAGAAGAAGCACCCATTTGGATTCTTTGGCTTCTTGCCAGTCTTCCCCTTATTGGGTTCATTCTTTGGCTCTGAATTAGCAGCATTTTTCTTATTTTGTTTCTTCTTTCCATTATTCTTGGAAGTGGAGGCAACGTTAGCACTGTGTGTCTTATCAAGCTTCAACCTTTCCTCTTCTTGAACTAGATGCGAAATCAGTTTATTCAGAGTCCACTTGTCCTTAGTGCAGTTATAAGTAACCTTGAAATGGTTATACTGACTAGGGAGAGAGTTAAGCACTAGACACACCTGAATTTCTTCAGATATGTCTAACTTAAGGGCTTGTAACTTTGAAGCAAGATTAGACACTTCCAAAACGTACTCACGAATGTTGCCTTTTCCATTATACTTTATAGAGGTGAGTCTTGCCATGAATGTACAAATCTCCGATTTCTCATTCTTGGCAAATCTCTTCTCAATTTCTTCCAAGCATGCCTTAGCCTCATCGGAATCAGAAATGGTACCCCTGAATGCCTCTGGAATTGTCTTCTTAATGATCATTATGCCCATGCGATTAGAGCGATTCCATTGAGCTACACTTTGAATGTGTTGTTGAGTGCTTTTAGCATCAATCTCAGTTGGTTTCTGCTCCCTGAATGCAAGGTCAATATCTAGACAACCGAGAACTATCATCAAGTTCTCTTTCCATTCCTTAAAGTTGGAACCAGTCAGCATGGGTATGCTGATGCTAGCTGGAATGTTTGCTAAAATAAACCAAAGACAAAAATACACTAATGTTAATAACCATAATGTATAAGTTAAATCATAAAATATAAAGGTCTAAATTCCATCTACTAGTCTTTATTCATTTGCAAGTGCTCTTTGGAGTCTCCAAGCAAACTTCAATTAACTAGGTGTAGCATCAAATGTAACGATTCATAACATATCAATTAATTAACCTTCCTTTGGGCCGATTTATTAATTGTATGTAAAACCTTATAATCATTACCCATTTGATTCTACCAAAACATTGTACATGTAGTCTTTTAAATTATGTCCTTCCTTTGGGCCGATCCATAGTTTAGAAGTTACATGTACCTTAATACACTTTGTACCTGAGTCTTTGAAACAACCATTAATATGAGAGCCCACTTTGGCGGGATGATATTAATATTGGTTCAATTCTCAAAATACAACTCAAATTACCTTTATATTAGACTTAAAATATACCTAATCCTAGACTTTTCATTATGCACATCAATCCTAAGATGAAAAGCCTAACTAAATACTAACCTAGGATGATATAGACTTAGGACCCAGTTGCAAACCCTAAGGTATATACGCGTTGGATCGTACGAACCAACAAACCTGAAACGGACCGTTTTGGTGAGAGAACGGTCCCCCTTAAATAGACCAGAAGAGAACCAAAGAGAGATATGACCATACAAGCTAGTACGAGTCATATTGAGATAAGAAAAGAAAGCGGTGGTCTCCCGTTCAGCCAGCAGCCATTGAAATTACACCACATCCAGGCAAGATTCCCAGAAAAGGCCAGGGTCATATGGACACTTTAGGCGCCGACCTTATTTTCTGCGACAGAACTTGTCCTCATGACAACATGGTGTAACCCAACGCTTACAGCTCTTACTAATGAAAACCACGGCAAAGAAGAGAAGAGGATGGATGCATAAAGTGTCATTTGTACCTAACCAGTACAAACAACCTGAATTTTGGCTTAAAATCTAACAATCTGGTTCTGGAACGGACCGTTCTAGTTGTAGAACGGACTGTCCTAAACTCTGGTCAGTACCTAACAGTTTGCAACCAAAACTGAAGTGGAACGGACCGTCCCAGAGTGGAACGGACCGCCTGAAAACCGCAAAAAAGAGTAGAAAATGTCGTCCTAATCTAGGTCGAGAAACCCTAAAGATTTCTCTCCTAACCTGACAATCTACTTTAAATCTAAATCATCCAATTAGGTCAGATTTTAAACGATTTTGAATTTTTAAAACTTTAACTTAATTTTCAAAATCTTTTCAAGCAATTGCAATTTCAAAATAATTTGAATCATAACAAAGAGCTAAATCAAAATAAACAATTCAATAACAGTTCAAGTTGTAGCCCTTTGGGTCCAATTTGCAATTACAAACAATAAGTCTGGCACAATACTCAATAAACAGATCATAAACAATCCAAAGTTAATGGAACGGTCCGTTCGAGCCATGAAACGGACCGTCCAAAAGCCAGATAAATCAGAAACAGTTCAGAAAACAATCCAGAAAAAATTCCAGAACATACGTGCCAGAAATTTAAACAGTTCAGTTCAAATCAACAATCTCACCAAATCAATTCAAACACTTCAATTAGATCCAAAATTATGTGTCATGCTACTGGCTCACGACGAGTGGCTCTGATACCACTTGTTGGGTTTGCTTTAAAGCCAAAGGGAATAAACAATTCTAACAAGTCAAATAAGCAACCCAGAAAACATAAACTCGCAGAACCAGCAGTTGGAACGGACCGTTCTGGTCATAGACCGGACCGTTCCAAAACACCAGAAAACTAAATCGAGAGCGGAAGCTTACCTAATTCCATTGCTATGGTCTGAATCTTGATGTTAAGCACTTCTTGATGTGTCCTGATGTGTATGCACCTTCACCAAAACTGTTCCACGCACCTAAGTAGGGAGAAAGATCTTCCAAGAGAACAAGACGCGCCCTTTGATGCCTTTAGCCTGAACAAAAGCACTATCTCTCTCTAATCGATAGAATAATTAGGGAGAGGGGCAGAGATGCTGCTATCAACGCATGTATGCAGCAATACTCGTGTGTGTCTTGTCCCTTGGGGACCAACCCCTTTATTTATAGTGCCAAGGGCTTCTTGACCACCACACAATACCATATTTTGTCCATCATAAAATAGGTAATGTTTCTAAATATAACCACCTATAAAAGGCAACACATCTATTGCACAAAATCTGCTATTTCTTTACAGCCATGTTTAGCTTATTACCATAATCAATAGAAACTTGGATACCAAACAATAATCAGCCCATACTTAATTTAGATTGTTTCCATATAGACTCGTCAGCCTATATGGAAATAATCTAACAATTCTGTCTTGCAACATTTGTCAAGGGAAAATTTTCATTCTCGGTGGAATTTTCAGCTTCCAAATTGTTTTGAGATTTGAGTTGTGCTTAGGCAGAGTTTTTATAAAGAGAGAGTACGATTTTGTTGAAAAGGATTTTGAGCTCTTAGGTTTCCAAATTGCAGTGTCTAAGGAGGGCACCAGGGGGAGGTTTGAATTTTGTAAGCAAGTTAGAACCTGTGAAAGTTGGTTTGTAGCTGAGTTTGAAAGGTGTAAGGCCGGTTTGAAGAGGGCTTGTAATTTGGGCGGTGAAATCTAACATATAATAAATTTAATTCATACTTTATGTCCATTTTTTTTTTAATTTAACTCTCAGATAAATGGCGACTTTATCTGAACAACTACGACACAGAACTAGAAGTTGAAAAATAACAATTATTCAACTCTATATAACTTTATTAATTATCAACTTATCGCATACTTGAGTCCTGAACGGCCATACGAATTCGTTTCTCTATAGCAACCCGTTCAATGCTCACATATATTTCGTACCACAGGAAATCCGATTCCCACAAATTTCGGTTTCCATTTGTTTCCTTTCCAAGAAAAAAACCGGGTGCTGGAAATATGGAATGCAGGACTCGCAACTCACAAGTCACACAAGTTGTCAAGTGTCTCCGTGACGGTCGCCACGTGCGATGAAAAATGGCAAAAGCTCTGATTTTTGTGATCCGATACCAACTCAGCATGTCAGCCCTGTCTCCTGCTCCCAGGCCCCTTTTTAAGTTTTATAAGTTGAAGGCTTGAAGCCTTGAAGGGTGCGTCACACCGTGTGGCGAGCGGCAAGATAATAATCGCTCCAGACTATCACACCGTTAATCTACATTTAATGCCAGCAAGATCTAAAGGATCCCATTTGAGTTTTTTTTTTCTTTTTTTTGCCTGGAGAGTGGAGAGTGGAGACTCGAGAGAGATGCCAGATGCTTCCCTGTTGGGCTGTTGGCTGTTGCAGAAACTAATTCCATTAGGCTCGTAACGAGCTCAGATTACAGGCTATTAATGTCGGACTCCAATCAGGTGATGGTAAAAATCCGGCCCGCAAACTTTAATTGGGCTTTAACTGGTGGTCCGCTAATTTCTAGGGTAATTGGTATATAGAATCCAACAATACCCATAACGTCTAAAACGACCACAAAACTGACCATTTGCGCTAACCGTTGCATTGATGAACGAAAATTGCTTACTTCTTGCACTGATCGTTTCATCCGTTTAAAGCAAGTTGCGTTGATTGTGGCGTTCACCAGAACGATCAGAACGGTTAACCGTCTTTGACTGTTTAACCGTTCTCCGTTTTTATTACATAGAGACAAGAGAAAATGCATAAAAACTTAAATGATCAGAAATGCATACAACACTAAAAGATACAACAATTGCTCAGTTAGGCCAGTACCAGTTAGTAAATTGATATTGAATTGAAGTACTTTTCAGAATAAAATCCATAATAAACCATTGATAATCAATCCATTATATCTGAAAATTACTGCACAAGCCTATTTAAAGTTCAAACGCAATTGCTCAAATTCAATCCTACCTTCGTCAAGCACACGAACATCCTCAATTCCAACATCAGATCTCCTACGTTCCAAAACAAACCCCAAAACTTAACTCCAGCCTCAAATCCCAAACACCAAATCTCCAAAAACTCCAAAACAAATTAGTACCAAAATGAAAATCAAAACAAGCACAATCAAACCTCATTTAGGTTCAGTTCTGGTCGGCATTTAGAATCTGTGCATAACTGTAAAACATAAATCTGATTAGTTGAAAAGACCAGTATCAAAAAAAAAGAAAAACCAGTCTAAAAAAACCCAAAAAAAATGTTTCAAAAAACCAGAAAACTGGTACTAGTTGAAGGGAGAAGATGAGGATGTGATCACTGCAAAACCAAGCGCCAGTCACCACCATTCTCAGCTTCCAGTCGCCACCAGTCTCAGCTGTCAGGGGTGCGGCTAAGACTTGGCGAAATGAGGAGTTGTTGTCGGCCACCACCAGCTACTGCCAGTCGCCGTCAGTCTCCATTGAAGCCAGCCAAGCTAGAGAGGGAGAGGGAAGTGAGGCAGAGAATTGTTGGAGATATATCCTAAAAGTCAATCTTTATCTGGCTACTTCTATAGTTTATGTTATTGATGATATTTAATCATTTGTTCCTTGATTTATTTATTGACAGTTCATTCAGGTTGAGGATCTGAATTGTGGATCACTGTGTCTCATTTATAACTAAATGACAATAATAAATCAAAAGGTGTCCATAGTCTTGATAATTAACAAGGAACATTAATTATCATATAAGACTAGTATGCAAGTTAAGTGATGATTAAGTTCTACAAATCATAAGTAAGGAGTTACTAACTCAATTGCATATGTATATGTTACTGGAACATAGTACAGGACTTGACCTAATGAAATAAATATATGGATTGTGTTATGTGTCATTATTTATTTCATACGTGTTTGATTCTAAGTTTGAGATGGTTCAGTTTTTCCACAATGATGATAGGTTCTATAAATATCGTCTAACGCTGATTCCTGATAAGGGTTACTATACGGACTTTATTTATGTTCTCTTGAATTATGCAGGGAAAAACTATTCATCAAGACAACCGTATGTCCCTCATTAGTTTACCTAGTGAGATGATATCTACTGGGCCCCTTGATGGAGATGGATTGCTTGCTAGCAACTTGTGCAATCATCTCTAGATCAAGAAACGTATAATCTGCAAGAATGACACACTTCTATCTTGGATTATACAAGGATATCATGTGACATAAGAATCAAAACAATAAGATATTTATTTCTTATGCAGGATTGAAATGCTGTAATAGTACAGTATTTATTTATGCGAATTGAGAATCATAACGTGTTGCTAGATACCGCTTATGATTATTGAAAGATAAATAACGATTTATTTTCTATGGCCAACATAGCATAAATCCTTAAAGGGTCACACAAATAGATTTTTGACCATCCGTGCATTATTTATTTGGTTACATTATGGAATACAATAATATGATATGTTGACTGATTAATTATGTGCCGTTGCGAACCGTCATAATTAATTAAGTCAAATGGATCATATAGAAATAAACTAATGCATATTCTAATCCTTAAATAATTACCAAGGTGTTGATAATTAATTTTGTTCAACATAAATTAATTAAGGTAATTAATGTTGAGCTAACGGGTCTATATTTAAATGGTAAATTAAAGGTCCAACTTGAGAGCAATTTATTGGGCCTCTAATTAAATGAATTAGAGATCAATTAATTGAATTGATAAAACCCAATATAGCCCATATACATGGCTGGCCATACAAGGGCATATTTGCCCATTAATTGTTGTGGAATGGTTGCTTTATAAGGAGCATTTAGGAGAGAGAAAAAAAAGAGCCAACACACCATTTTCTCTCTCTTCCTTCTTCTTCCTTGAGGCCGGCCAAAACAAAAGAGCAAAAATCTGGTTTTTGCATTTTGTTTAGCTATCTCTCATACTAATCAAGCTCATGTGTTGAGCACCTCTTGTCTCCATACAATTAATTAGTTAATTAAGGCAAGGAAGGAAGGGATTAGGCTTAATCGCTTGTCTACTAGCATAGACTCGTGATTTTGGTTAATACTTTGGTGGACTCGAGGCCAAGCAAGGTGGTGGTGCCGGTGAACTCGTCATCGTCTCCAAGAGAAAGGATTCGAGCCTCGCGGATACGATTTCGTGAGAGGTAAACCTCCTACGCCCTCACGTAGTGTTAAATTGCTCAAATAGCTAGGTCATTTATTTGCATGCTCTTTTAAGCATTATTAATGAGTAATAAAATTAAAATTGAGCGTTGCATGTCTTCCTAACAAGAATCTAGTGCTCGAGTGAGGTATGGTCTGTTGTGGGGTCGAGTGAGGTGGGGTCTGTTGTGGGGTCGAGTGAGGTGGGGTCTGTTGTGGGGTCGAGTGAGGTGGGGTCTGTTGTGGGGTCGAGTGAGGAAGAAGTTGTCGCTCGGTTGGGTGGAAGGGAAGATAGAGGGAAGAGATGGGGGATTTGTGCGGTGTAGAGAGAAAAAGAGAGAGGAAGATCTGAGAAGAGATGGAGAAATGAGGGAGCGACGCTGAAGACCTAATTTTACGCATCTCTCTCCCTCGTTCTCTCTGCTGAGATCTCTGCAATCAAATAATAATAGCAGGGTAGAATTGTATAACGAAACAGACGAAATAAACGATCACGAAACAGCTTTGTTTCGTTAACCGTTCTGTTTTGAGATGAAACTGTATTTCTATTTGCGTTATCCGTTCCGTTCCTTAAACGAAATCGAAATCCTTAACCGTTACCGTTCCGTTTCGGACGAAACGAAACGAAATAACGGTCGAAACGGCTATCGTTTTCAGCCCTAACAATATAGCATCCAAGCATCCAGCCGCGTGCACACATGATATCCACGTGATTTCTCTCTCTTCTATTTCATTTCCCATTCGAAAATCCAGATCTAGATTCCGATCTCTCTCATCCTCTCTCTTCTCTCTTCTCTCTCCTCTCGCATCCCTACAGATCGCCTCCGAGGCTCCGACCAGATCGCCTTGGCTTCTCCTCTCCATCTATCTCTTCTCCATCGCCTCTTCATCCATCGCTTCTCCAGATCGCTTTTTTGATCCCGACACCCCATCTCCTCTCGCTATTTGATCTACGGTTTCGCTGCGCTAAAGGAAGAGGTGAGAAGGGGTTGTCTCCTGGGAGGTCGAGGAGGTCGAAGGTGGCGGAGATGAAGGCGGCGCCGTCGAGATCCATCGTGATTCCATCTCCATGCGATCCGTCGTGTTCATGATGTCGTTGAACCCTAACACAGGCTTCGTTCTCTCTCACCACCTAGATCGATCAAACTTACGAGGAGGTATGCATTATTCAATCGAATGCTATTAGTGGCTGGCTCATTTTGACTTGTCCCCTAAAATTGTGAATTATTGATTGAGGCACTGATTTCTAGCATTTCTTGTCTTGACTGGTTCGTATGGCTTTGTGATTCTCTGTTTAGTAACTCTTTCGATTTTTAGCGGTAACCTTGATCAAAACTGTGTTGTTTATATCGTTGCCTTTATAAATCTTTAGATAGGTTAAAATCAGTGGTTAGGGTATTAAGAGAATGTCATTAGGCCTAAATCTTTACTTTTTGTTTCTCTCAGATCGGTACAAAGCTGGTACAGGCTCTGAACCAGGTCCTCTGTGACATACTGGTACACTGTGACATACTGGTACACTGTGACATACTGGACTGTTACACAGTGTTCACAATAGGGTTGAGTAGCAGAATAACCATGTTGTATAAGTGGTCAGTTAGTGTCCATATATATTTTTCTTATTGCATCTAGGAATCAATTACATCAATTAGAACAATCTGCATGGTATTTATTACTTTGTTGTCTTTAGTGTTCAGTTAATTATAATTATGGATTAAGTCAATTATCATTAAGTGTTCAGATATACTAATTAATTGTTTAGTTTCCCTAATGGTTTAGTTAGTCATCATTTGTGTTAAGTTAGTATCTCTAAGAGATTATCTTGTTTCATTATGTATTTTTTTAATACTTCATATGACCTGAAAGGATTAAACATTATTAGAGCACTAAATTAGTAATTGGTCTTAATTTTTTTTTGTTTTGTTTGTGTAGGAATTACAGGACAAGATGAGAATATTGGAGTTGTGTCCTAGAAGTCAATATTTAATGACTTAATATCTTAGTTTATGTTATTGATGATATTTGATCATTTGTTCCTAGAGTTTATTACTGACAGATCATTCAGGTTGAGGATCTGAATTGTAGATCTCTGTGGATCATTCATTAGAATGACAGTAATAAATTTAAATCGTCCGTAATTTTGATAATTAACAAGGAACATTAATTATCATAAAATATTAGTATGCAAGTTAAGTGATGATTAAGTTCTACAAGTCATAGTTAAGGTGTTACCAACTTAATTGCATATGCGTATGTTATTAGAACATAATACATGATATGACCCAATGAAATAAACATATGGATTGTGTTATGTGTCATTGTTTATTTCATATGAGTTTGATTCTAAGTTTGAGATGGTTCAACTTTTTCACATGAGGATATGTTCAATAAATATTGTCTACCGTTGATTCCTGATAAGGACTGCTATACGGACTTTATTTATGCTCTCTTAAATTGTGCGGGGAAAAGTTGTTCATCAAGAAAATCGTATGTCCCTCATTAGTATACCTAGTGAGTGATGATATCTGTTTGGGCCCCTTGATGGAGTTGGATTGTTTGGCCAATTTATACAATCAACTCTAGATCAAGAAATGTATAATCTGCAAGAATGACACATTCCTATCTTGGATTATACAGTGATATCATGTGACATAAGAATCAGACAAGGAGATACTTTTATTTCTTATGCAGGATTGAGATATTGTAGCAGTACATTATTTATGCGAATTGGGAATCATAACGTGTTGCTAGATACCGCTTATGATTATTAGAATTAAATAGCGATTTAATTCCATGGCCAACGTAGCATAAATCCTCAAAGGGGGCACACAACTAGGACTTTAATCACACAGTGCATTATTTATTTATTCGCAGCAGTGTATTGCGAAAATATGATAAGTTGATTAATTAATTATATACCGTTGCGAACCGTTATAATTAATTAAGTCAAGGAGATCATATAGAAATAAATTAATGCATTAACTAATTCCAAAATAATTATTAATAAGTTAATAATTAATTTTAGTTCAACACTTTTTTAATATAAAATGTTATATTAATTAACTGGGCCATCATTTAATAGTAAATGAATAGTCCAATTAAAGAGCAAATATGAGAGGCCTTAATTAAATGAATTAAGGACTAAATTAAAGAAGTGAGGTGGCCCATAAAGGCCATTTATATGGCCGGCCCATAATGGTGTTAGGTAGGAGTGGCATAGTTGTAATTATGTAAGAGATCAATTAGGTTTTGTGCTCTATATAAGGACCACTTATGAGAGCCTCCATCTAACTTTCTCTCTCCACTCTTTCTTCCTTCCTTAGCCGCCATTTTCAAGAGGAGAAAATTTCTGAAATTTTCTCTTTCTCTTGCTCTCTTCGTCTCTCCCTATTTTGCTCATGTGTTGAGCTCTCATCTCTCCACTTAATTAAAGTAATTAGTAGATAGAAGAGAGAAAATTAATGGGATTAGGCTTGTCCTTGGGCGTGCTAGCACATGCCTTGAGAACGTGGTTAATCTCCTTGGTCGACTCGAGGCCGGCGGCTCGACGGTGGTGGTGGTGGAGAAGGCACGCCATCGATTCCTAGAGATATGGATCGAGCCTCGCGAATACGATTTCGCGAGAGGTAAACGATTCCTTCCCTTCTCTCATGTTGTGTGTTGATTGCTTGGCAAGATCCTTTGTGCTTAATGAATAATTAAGTTAATTAGTAACTAAAATTGAAAATTGAGCAGTTCCTAACAGAGAAGAGGTGTGAGGAAGAAATCGAAGGAGGAGTTGATGAATTGTGTTAGCTTGTAGTGGTTAAAACTTAAAACTGTGTAGGATTTGTGTTATTATTAATAGAATTGTTGAATTTGTTGAAATAATGGATATTATTCTTAATAAATGATCAGTGTTCAAATTACGGATGCATCTAACTGAACACATAAACAATTTTAAATTATTCCTTAACCAGTTTAAGGGAACACAAAAAACTACGAAATCAATTTTCTGCTGCAACTAATTGAACACAAAAATACTTTAAATTCATCCCTTAACATGGTTAAATGAACACAAAACCTAAAACTTCATATTATTACTGCATCTAATTGAACACTTAATTAGTTTAACTCAACCCTTGATGTATCTAACTGAACACAAAAATCCGTTCATTTGATGACGTCAGCGCGAAAAAAAATTTGAAAAAAAAAATTTTTTTCGGAAAAATTTCGACTACGTCATCACACGAAAATGATGAAGTCAGCGTGCGAAAAAATTGAGCCTGGGCGCCCAAAAGCCCATTAGGAAGTCGCTGGTGAGGGGTGGATGCTTGGATGTTTTTTGGTGGGATGATGTATATCACACCCAAATTTCTAGCCCTTTATACAAGAATTATATATATGTAAACTCTCGACCTCAGCAAAAATTAAATATAGTTTTACTGTTTATCTGAATTTCGAAAATAAATGAAAAAAATTTAAAAATTTAAAAATAGTGTTGTAGTTAGAATCCAATCCAGATCCAAGAAATCGACCGGATCGGATTCTCAGAATCTGATCCAACACATTTCCGTTTCCAAGATCAAAAAGCCATTTCCAACATCAAAAAGTCAAAGGGTATGACATTTGTTACAATTTTTTAAATTTGTAATTTTGCTTTTTAGCCCTCAAATTTTTTGTTGTTACAAAATATATAATTAGTGATTAGAAATTAAACATAATTTAAACAACTATATAAAAATATAAGTATATAATTAAACTTATTCATGTTAAATACATAATATTGTATATGTGTATAATACTCATTTATACATATATATTATGTATCATATATTTTATATATTAAATACATATTATTGTATATAATTAAATTATGCATGTTGAATAGTTATACATATAATTGTATATAATTAAAATATATGATACATAATATATATATATATATATATGTATAAATATATATATATTATTGTACATAATATGTACATATATTTCTATGTATATTTATTATGATTTAGATTTATGCCACTGCAAATATTTGAAATTAGGGATATGCCATCACTAAATGACAAATTATTTTTATGTCACTCTAAAATAATAGAAATTAGTTTTATGCTATCAAAAATTGATAGGACAATTTTACCCTTTTAAATATGCCACTATAAACCTAAAAAAATTGTGATATGCCATCGCAAAATATATAATTAGTTTTATGCCATTATAAATCAATAACAATTAGTTTTATGCCACTGCAAAATATCAAAATTATTCTATGCCAGTAGTCCATAAAAATAGTGGTATAAATCTAATAAGTCATTGCTAGAGGGTATAATTCTAATTTTCAAATAAAAAAGCTTAAGTTTTTAAGATTTATTTGGCAAAAATATTTTTGTGCTGATTTTTTATACGTAAGTCATTGTACTTGATTATACTCCACGATGGCAACAAAGTTAATTGTTGAATACATAACATTAAACTATGAAGATCTTCTATAAATGATCACGGAAAAAAGAAAATTTCTTTTTGGCTGAATGCATAAAATTAAGTGATATTGTGGAGGAGAAAAAATTATAAATTTCAACATTCAAGTAATTCCAGATATGTTGCATGCATATGATATGAGTTACATTTCAATAAGCATAAAACCGTGCCAATAATTAATAAATTTCAACCTCAGCGCCTTCTTTTTTTTTATTTTAGGGTTTGTTTTTAATGAGGGGTAATCTAGTCATTAAAAATGAAGAATGACAATTTTGGTAATGACATTTTTAGAATTTAGTATGGTTTTAGAGAAATAGCGGCATAAAACTAATTTTAGCAATTTTATGATGGCAAAAATTTAATTAGCAATTTAAGAATGGTATTTTTCTAATTGAAAAAAATTCATAGTGGCATAAAACTAATTATCTCTTTATTTATACATTAAAATTTTTTATATATTAATATCTACATTTAATGTATAACAAAATTTTTATTGGACTATTTTGTAAAAATAATAATTTTAGGGTCATCGGCGAATAAATTCAACAAAAATATATTCAATTTTTCGCCAATGACCCTAAAATTATTATTTTTTTTTGTTATACATTAAATGTAAATACAAATATGTAAAAGATTTTTAATGCATAAATAAATATACATATAAATATATAAAAGATTTTTAATGTATAAATAAATATACATACAAATATATTCACATTTAATGTGTAACAAAAAATTTTATTGGACTATATTGTAAAAATAATAAGTTTAGGGTCATCGGCGAAAAAATTTAATATATTTTTTTGAATTTATTCGCCAATGACCCTAAAATTATTATTTTTATAAAATAGTCCAATAAAAAATTTTTGTTATACATTAAATGTAGATATTAATATATAAAAAATTTTAATGCATAAATAAATATACATAGAAATATATGTACATATTATGTACAATAATATATATATATATAGATTGGCTAAAGTATACTCCAGCATACGGATCGTCCGTATGCTGGAGTCGTTTTTCAAAATCTAAAATTCAATGAGTCGATCCGAACCGTTCAAATTGTTCTACATATTGAAATCTCCTAGGAAACCAAAATTTATATTTTTTCGAATTTTTTTGCTATATATTATGCTATTTTCAAAAAACACTATAAAGGAGTATTTCTGACCCTTCAATTTGAAAATAGCATAATATATAGCAAAAAAATTCGAAAAAATGTAAAATTTGGTCTTGAATGATATTTTTATATGGAGAACAACTTGAACGGTTTGGATCGACTGTTTGAATTTTAGATTTTGAAAAACGACTCCAGCATACGGGGTTGATCCGTATACTGGAGTATACTTTAGCCAATCTCTCTCTCTCTCTCTCTCTCTCTATATATATATATATATATATATTATGTATCATATATTTTAATTATATACAATAATATGTATTTAATATATAAAATATATGATACATAATCAAGCTTTTAAAAAACGCCGAAATAACGTCGTTTTTTCCGAAATAACGGTATTTTGTATCAAATCGCACGAACGTTATAGAAAAAAACACCGAAATAACGTAACGCTTCATTTCTGTTTTTTCGCCGTTTTTTCGCCGTTTTTCGCCGTTTTTCACCGAAATAACGGAGAGCAAAGAGACTTTATACAATATTATATTATACTTATACATAATAATAGTGATAGCCATTTTTTCAGTCGAACTAAAACCGAACCCTGGCCCCTTTAATTAATTATTAAGCTGTATATAATAATTCTAAGTTGTATATTAATTATTAAATTATTAAATATTAATCAGTAAGTTACTAAGTTGTATTTATATATGCACCGTTATATCGCCGTTATATCGCCGAAATAACACCGCACCGTTATATCAACCCCGGACCGTCATACCGAAAAAACCGAAATTTAAAAGCTTGTACATAATATATATGTATAAATGAGTATTATACACATATACAATATTATGTATTTAATATGAATAATTTAATTATATACTTATATTTTTATATAGATGTTTAAATTATGTTTAATTTCTAATCACTAATTATATATTTTGTAATAACAAAAAGTTTCAGGGCTAAAAAGCAAAATTGTAAATTAAAAAAATATAACAAATGTCATACCCTTTGACTTTTTTGATGTTGGAAATGGCTTTTTGATGTTGGAAACGGAAATGTGTTGGATCGGATTCTGGGAATCCGATCCTACAACATTATTTTTAAATTTTGAAATTTTTTTATTTATTTTTTAAATTCGGATGAACAGTAAAACTATATTTAATTTTTTTTATCCCTCTCGACCTCTCGTCTCTGTCGATTAAACTCTCGTTTAATACCAAGTGTGAGAAGGCTGTGATTTGATACTGGTTTGTTTGTACCAACGAAGACAAATTCAACATAACATGCCTCCTTCAAAGGAGGGCTAGAAAATTAAAACCGATCTTTTTTTCCCCCTTCTTGACCTGCTGACCATAGAAAGACATTAAAGTCTTATTTAAATTAAACAATCACTGAGGTCACAATTCACTTTTTCTAAGTATTGAGTGTAGACGAGACATTCAGTTTCTTTATTAACATCAGCGGCCATATTTCTCAGTTCTCAATATGTTAGTGATCCCGATACGACAAAGTATGGTTAGTATGACTATGCAAGTAATTATTTGTTGCAAAAATATTAAGAGTCGCTCTAGAAGAGGGGGGAGGGGATAAATGGGGGAAGCGGGGAGCTGCCCGAACTGTTAACCTGCTCCAGAACATAAAAAATCCGGTGGAAGAACTGCTAGTTAGAATTTTAACCAAATTTGTCATCCCAAATTTGGGAATTAAGTTTTAGTTTATCTCCCCTTTAGCATGCTCTTCCATTCCATTCCACTCAAAATCTAGAGCAGATCCTTTAGGCTTTAAGTTTTCAAAGTGAAGACGTAAGGGATGTGCCAGTGTACATAGAAGAGGTAACGACGGAACAGGTTATCTCTACCTTGAATTTGGTCCTAAAAGGATCAAAGTCCAAACTTATCGATCATGTACGCAGATCAGAATTTAATAGGCCTGGTTTGTTGGTTCAATTTTGCATCTGGTTGAGGTGTGTGTTCAATTTTGAGTTTTATAAGGCTTGTTCCAGATTCATGGTGGTCAGATTTTGCCATCAAAACACCAACCTTGTAGAGCTACTAACAGAGTACCACCAGCCTTGGAGCTTCTATGCAGCTTTGATCAAAATGATTTACACATGGAATTTCATTTGATTTCTCAGAATTTCGTTGGGTCTATAACAGGAAATTTCCAATTAAATGAAATCAAAACCGTTTATATTGATAAAAAAATTTCTAATCAAATGAAATCCCGCATGAAAAAAGTGATTCTAGACAGACTAGTACTTTAAAAGTAAAAGCAGAAATAAAAAATCTCCTGGACTTGACTTCTTTATAGAACTGTAAAACATCACTGATCATCTACTTTTGGTTTCAAATGAGGCTTGCGATAGTTAAAATAACCTAACTATAGCTTACTTCATGCTTCTCAAAATAACTCTCGACAAACTCAGTAGCAGACTGAACTTTTCCATCAACCATGTGTTACTCTGATCTATTGCCAGTCTGCAAAGAGGTTAATAATCAGTATCCAACAGAGAGACTACATTCAGACTTGTACAATGAAATAACATATATAATAATGATACAAAGATCAAAGCAAAGAGGTATAGACCAGCATTTCATGATCGCCCATTATCTCTGCAATCACTTCCTCCAGAATTTTGTCAGCACTGTTTGGAACAAGTGCCGCAAATACAGGTGGTTTCAGTCCTGAACGAAAAGAATTGATTAAACTAGATGGGCTGCACATTTGAAAAAGGGTCAGATAGCTGCTTCGTTTAGCAACTGAGGTGTAACAGTTCATCTGGCCAATTAAGGTAAATCACAATTTAAAGGCAAAATGGTTCAAAAGTTGACCTCCGGTCAACAACTCAAACTTAATCCAATATTTGCCTCATAAGGCTTGATATTAGCCTCAATCTTCCAATTCATGCTAAGGTTTGCAACAACAATACACATATAAACCAATAAAAAAGATAAGAAACCAGGATTGAAACTTGTATTGTATATGCTTTCAAAGCCATGAATCTATACACAGACAGCCAAAGATGTGAACTGTACCAGATTCAGGGAAGACATCAATAAACATCATTATCTCTTCCCCGGATAAGCCAGAAAAAATGCATACCCTTGGCAAAGATTTAGCAATCTAGAAAATTTTTAATAAAAAAATTAATACCATGAATGTCCCAATAATTTTCTATCAACAGAGAGGAAATGTCTGAATCTTTTCAAACAGTACTCTAGCATTCATAGTTTTGACTGAGATCCAATATTTTTGAGAGATTTGAAGATACATAACCATTAGGTTTATCTGAACCAAAGGCACATTCATTAATTAATAGTGTTTCTGATGGTGAAGTTATTATCTGAAAATAATTTTTAAAGGGCATTTATTGCAAATAATAGAAATGTATAGTTTATTTGCAACAAAAATCAGTTGTAGTTTGCACAAAGGGACCAAGAAAGAAGTCAGGTTCTAACCTTCACGGCAGCTAGATTTGGTTGTTCAGTTTGGAATACATCCCAGAGTGTTTGTTTAAACATTTCTTCAGTGCAATGGATCACCTGTTAAACACAAGCCAAAAAATCTGGACAGCATTCAAACATGCTGGTAGCCTGGTACGACTTCCTGCTAGGTGTAAGAAGGCTCTAAGATTCAATGTCTTCTTGCTTAGCAAGGGTGTTTAATCAAAGTTGCAGCAGGCATATAGTTTACTAAACCAAAGTTTGCTAAACCAAAAGAAAAAATCTATATTATTGAAGTCAAGATGTGAATTGAAATTTGATGACTGTTAACTGGTTAGAAACATATCTCTAAATTAGTAAGGAATCATAACTCTTCTACTATATAATTAATCAATCGATAATTTGCATTGGTCATGCGCGTATTGAAACGTACATCTCCCTTGGACAAATCAAGTTAAATATTAATAACTGTTACCTTTAAGAACTCACCATCTAGTCCTCTGAGAAATTCCTGAATCTGTAACGAAATTGTTCAAGTCAAGGTTGTAAAACATATTTTTTTTCAGGATGAAAATAAAAAATCTACAAAATAAAGGGTACCTTCACAGTTTCATCAGCTTCAAATCCCAAAAGCAAAAGAGCCTGTTTGTGAAATACACTTTTTAATTTAGTGCATCAATATATGTTTGAAACCAATTAAAAAAAATAATAATAATCATTACTTCTATTCCCCATACAATGATAAGTGGCATTAATACAGGTTACTTCGTAAAATATTTTCAAGGTTGCTAGAACCTACAAAAAAGTTTTACGCTGAATAATCATATGATACTATTCAATGCAAATTACAGCTATTTGCGAATGAAATTAATAAACACAATAGCTTTCCAATACTATGTTTTTCTCAATTCAAATATCTCTAAAATATCTAATAAATTAGACAACCACACTGAAGTTGAAGTTGTAAACAGCAATTTTTTTTAAATCGATCATGTAACTACAAATTAACTTGAAATGAAAACTTACAGGTGGACCAAATATTGGATCATCATCATTTAGGGGGACAAACTTAGAATCTTCACTTAGTTCGCTAGGCACCCCTGAAAAATAAAAATTGTCATGAGGCGCAAGAACAGAAGGTCAAATAAGTTTATTGTTTTTCATTAGAAAAATTATCAGAAGCAAAAAAAAAAAAAAAAATTCATTGAAAGTAACACATAGGTTGCTGGTAAATTTCCATGATACAATTCTCCATAGGCTTCCTTTCTTAAGCACTATTAAATTGATCTTCTCACACTTCTGATGCTTCATTATAGAAAATTGGGTACTGATTATATAAAGGTAAATACAAAAAAAAAAAAAAAACCTTCGGAAGATGCAGTGAGTAGAGTGTGAAAACGCCGCTCATTTCGGTTGAAGCCTAAAACAGAAGCGCGAACTGGGCTTGGGTCCAGTACAGAGAGAAAACAAGGAGGGAAACCAAACGGACGGAGAGAAGGCACCGGTGTAAGCTGTCCGGTCTTGCGGGAAGAAACTGGAGAGAACAATCTGGGGAAGATGGAAAGCTCCATCGTTTCTAAATTTGTTTATTTTCCTTCTCTCCTCTCCTCTCCTTTCACTTATTTTCTCTCGGCTTGTTCCTGGGACCGCCTGGATAAAACTAGGAGAAATGAGGAGGTGCAATGCTCAGAATTTTACTCCAAATATTTTAAAACTCATTTATTATTATTTTTTAAAATATTAACTTTAAATTTTAAATCTAAATTGTTAATCTTATGTAATGTAAGGAGTGATGTATTTTCATGTGTTATAATATTGGAGTTTATTTGATATTAGATTAAGAGGTCAAAACATAAATATATTAGAATCAATCTATCATATTTAACTAGATTTGTTCATTATTCAATCTCTTGATCGAGTATCAAAACTTCAAGATCTACAAAACTTATATGAAAAATATCGCTCCTTAAACTGAACAAGATCAATGGTTTAGATTTAACGTTTGAATTTTATATTTGAAAAAAATAATAAAAAAAAGTGAGTTCGGTGGCAATCAAATGACTATCTAATCTGGACTGCAGTTTTAAGGCTTCTTCTGAGAGTTGGACGGGCAAGATTCAGTGTGTTTTAATTAGCGCATTGTATCGTGTTGAATGAAAGGATAATGAGATGGGTTATGGTACTTTGCAAAGTAATCAATCCATTTTACTTCACCTTCAAGAATCTGAGCTTTCTACGGGCGGGAGGTCTGAACTGTTCAATCTCTTCCTCATAAGAAATTATATGTTATATTTTTTCAATTTTTTTTTACTATATATTATGATATGTTTCAAATTGGAGGGTCTCAAATGTTTCTATTATAAAGTTTCTTTAAATATCATAATAAATAATAAAAAAGATTGAAAATAATATAAATTTTTTTGGTTACTAAGGAGATTTCAATACGAAGAAGAGATTGAATAATTTGGACCGGTCGTAAAAAAATTAGATTTTGAGAAGCTAGGGTGAAATAAAATGGATAGATTGCTTCATAAAGTACCATAGTATTCTTTCGACCGGCTAGAGTTAACATACCATATTGTCTTGAGTCGTACAAACTCGCATTTAATCTTTTCTGAGCATATATATATATATACACACACACACACACATACTGGGGGGGGCTAATCAAGCTTCGCTCGATATTTGACATAGTAATAAAAATTCAATATGTTATTATTTAATAATTGTTGCTTATAATTAGGTTGTTTATATTTAATATATGTTTGTTATAATTTTAAATTTTTGCTGAAGCTCGATATGGAAAATTTTTGCAAGTTTTAAATTTAACTAATTTAAACGTATATTTAAAAAATTTTAATAATAATATAAAATAATTTTATAGTTTTTCTTACTTTTAGAAAATAAAATCGGTGCATTAACATCTACTTTTATAAGGGTTTAATCTTATGCCCCTTTGGCTTTCTTACTTAAAAAAAAAAAAAAGAACTTTTAATCTAATGAAATTTTGATTAAGACAATATAAAACCTCGATACACATTCAATAGGTTTCGAATAACAAAAACATAATCTCTCAATTTTGTGTTTCGTCCTATGTATTCAGATGCGAAGAGACAACAGATCCTCAAAATTATGAAGGAAATCATTATCTTTGTTATTGATGCACTGAAATTTCTCTCCTCTAAATTCTATCTATTTACTTTCACACTCCGTTGCTTTCTACTTTCTAGATACTCAAGAAAAATAAAAGGAAAATAGAAAGAGGCAAGGACCGTTTGCCATTAAAAGGAGTAATGAATATGCAATTATTGCTATTGTAAAAAGGGAAGTGGCAATTGACAGTTATAAAGGAGAAACATGATACAAATATATATTAATAGTAATAACTAATAATAGAGAAAATTAGTCATATACCCCTCAAATCATAGTTAATTGGATATATCCCCTCTAATCTTTGAATTTGGAAATACCCCCCTCTAAATATCACCATTATAGATATTTGACCTTTTAATTAATTCTTATAATATTCGAATTCTAAAAAGTATGTATTTATAAATATGGACCAAAATAGCCTCAGCCACTGACGATTCATCTTCTTACTTGTTGCTCTTTACGATATCCAGTTGTGCCCAAATTGATCTGGTACCACTTTCTGGTGCAATTATTCTTATTTTAGTTGGACATTCTTCCAAATCAAAAGGAGCAAGTTGCAATTATTGTTCAAATTGCAACTTATTTTCTTGAGATAAATTCTAAATATGCGACATAGATCCTATCCAGTCTTCCTATTTACTTGAAATCAAGTTGGTACTGACATTGATTCTTCCTCTTTACATCTGTTAAATAACAAAACAAAGTTTTGCATTTGTTGTGCGTTTGGTTCTATTTTTTTAACAGCATCAGTGCCTTCTCCACTTTCTATTTTGGTTCAGAAATTTATCTTGTGGAGGAGCAAGAAACAATACAGGTTAATTTGGCGGTTCTCCATTGTTATTCCCAAAGAAGAATGGATGAGCGAGAAACTGTGTGATTTGTTGAATAACTGCAAGGCATTTGGGTCAGAAGGGATTGCTTGATAATCTTAGTGTCCAATATTTCTTTCTTTCCGAGATATCACAGAAGAAGAAATGGCGAAGATGAATCTACTGAGGGTAATTTTATCTGAACTTTTCAAAAATGAATTTTCAAAGCTAGAAAATATATTAAAATAAAGGAAAGGACAAATATCTATACTAATGATGTTTAGAGGGGATATTTCCAAATTCAAAGATTAGAGGGGATATATCCAATTAACTATGATTTGAGGGGAATAGGGCTGATTTTCCCCAACTAATAACGTTGAACTGCAATTTGAAACACAATATAATGCTCGATATTCACACCAATACCAAAATAACAATTTGATTAAATTTAGAACTTTAATATAATACATTCAAATACTCTTTTTACTCTATTATTTCTAAATGGCCGCCATGACCAATGGTTTCTTTTTGAACTTGGTCAAGCTTGCACATGGAGTCATTGCACACACTGGCATCAGGTTTAGATCGTCAAGCAGTCGGTTATTAACATGTTGAGTGAACCTGCTCGATAATTAATCCAGTTAGAAAATAGAAATAATTATTTAGCCTATCTCAACTCTTCCTTTTCAATTTTATTAATTATTTTTTTTCTGTAAAATCTAAGTTGAATTATTGGCATCATACCAACACACTCCACAGACTTGTACCAGTACCAATACCTATGCGATGAGCTTTGAAATCCAATATATATACGGAGCTGATAAGGATCATCCCCTTTTTAGCATCATCCCCATCATCCTTCGTACGTGTTTTTATTTTTTTTCATTTATAGAATTACAGCGTAACTTCATTTTCCGTTTCTGGAAGTTACGCTGTTTCTCATCATCCCCATCCTCATCCAACGCGTCATCCCCATCCTTCATCCCCTGAGAGTCGTCCCCTCTCTCCCTCTCTGTTTCGCTCACTCCCCCTCCCCCTCCCCCTCCCCCTCCTTCCCTTTCTATTCACTATCTCCCTCTGTAATTATGTATTAACTGTTCTAGTTAACATATATAATTGTTCTAGTTAAAACGTATAACTGTTATGGTTGATGTATATAATTTTTCTAGTTAATATAGCAATTGTTTTAGTTAAAATGTATAATTGTTCTGGTTAAATATATAAGTGTTCTGGTTAAAAATATAACTGTTCTGGTTAAATATATAACTGTTCTGGTTAAAAATATAACTGTTCTGGTTAAAAATATAGCTGTTGTGGTTAAATATATAACTGTTTTAGTTAATAAATCATTTCCTGGGACTTATCCCCTCTATCCTTCTCTGTTTCGCTCCCTCCCCCTCTCCCCTCCCCCCTTCCCTTCCCTCTCTCCTGGACTTCCGAAAATGGAAGAGAAGTTACGCTGTCATCCTCCCTGACATCCTCCCAACGCTCATCCTCTCATCCCTGGTTTTCAAAAAATGGAAGATAACGCGTTTTCTAAAAATAGAAACAATTAAATGCGTGTAGAGAGGATGATAGAGATGCTCTTAAGCAATTCCGAATATATATATGAAATTTTTTTATAATTTTTTTATTCATATCACCAATTAATAAGGATTTTCTAGATTTTTTCTAGAAAAATTACTAAAACATAGATTTTATTCAACAAAAAATGTCAATAATTCATGTATAACCTCGACATGTAAAAAAATTATAATCTGTTGTAGATATGTGCGAGCGAGAGCGAAAGAGACAATGACAGATGGAACCAACCCTACTTATCAGAATCAGTAGTCTTGCCCAAGCAGGTAAGCCAATCGAGTGCTGGCCTGAGACAGAGCCGGTACAGTCGACGGTATCCACCTAATGCCGCAATCACAGACCGTGTGCCAGGATCACCGCCGCTTCCTACCACTTGGCGGTCACAGAGCGCCTCCCATACACGGTTTTTATGTAATTGGCCCAGGTTAATTCAACAGTATGACCCCTATATAAAAAAAAAAATTTCAAATCTTTAAATTTAAACACTAATTCTAGCCACTGAGTAGACGAATTAATAAGATGTGAAATTTTGATAAATTCCAATAGTCAATTTGGTAGAATACAATTATATAACACTACTCATACAAATGAACATTTTGATAAATGAACTATATATCAATTTAATATACCTCTCGGTCAGCCAGTACAAAATTTTCCCCCCATATGTTTCCGTTATTGGGATCAACAACATCCCATATTTTAAATACACACCAATGCAGAACTCCTTGAATCCGGTTTGTAATTTTCGATATCAGGATAACGGTAGACGTTGTCATCTGCATATAAAGAAATAAACAAAAATTTAGCTCAACTATCTTAATTTTTATTACAATTTTTGCATTACAAAAAACATTACCACAAATACCTGTGAAATAATATAGATAAGAAAGGCTCAATTTGAAAGGTACAGAAAAAAGTTTCTCTCATACCATCATATATACATAGAAGAAATAATAACAGAAATAAAAATTTAATGCTTTCATTATGCAGTAATTAAATATACTTAATGCCCTTAGGCCTTGCACAAACCGTAAACCACATCTTACCAAATTTATTGCCCTAAGCTATTTCACAGTAATTTATATCAATTCATTACTATCAATATAAATAAATAAGATTTACACCAATAAATCTGCCTGGTTATACAAAAATAACCTCTCACAATCAGGCACACACATTACTAATTTCGTTTTTATTACATATTTCTCCAAACATTAGTTGCTACATGCTGGAAGACATTTACATCGCCATGTTCAGGAGATAAAATAAAATATTTGGTTTTTCGTTTTATCTCATATAATT
Source organism: Rhynchospora breviuscula (assembly GCA_027562975.1). Classification (NCBI taxonomy): domain Eukaryota; kingdom Viridiplantae; phylum Streptophyta; class Magnoliopsida; order Poales; family Cyperaceae; genus Rhynchospora; species Rhynchospora breviuscula. Next base: position 29,833,948 of record CM050400.1, on the reverse strand, counting down.
TGGTGGATAAATTACTTATATATATTAATTTCGACTAAATAAAATTAAAAAGCATATAAATTGCAAATAATGCAATTCTGAGTATCATTTGAGCATTTCAATCGTTTCTGGATTCTTTCTAAGTCATTTCATCACAATAATCTGCATTGAACTCTTTTGTACTGTTTAGAATATGATTCATATCTTGTTTATTCAAAAAGATTGGATTATACATAGTAATTACACAAATAAATTGCAAATAATGCAATTCTTAGTACCATTTGAGCATTTCAATCATTTCTGGATACATTCTAAGTTATTTCATCACAATAATCTACATATAAACTCTTTATACTGTCAAGAATATAATTCATATCTTATTTATTCAAAAAAATTGGATTATACATGGTAATTACGCATATAAAATTCAAATAATGCAATTCTAAGTATCATTTGAGCATTTCAATCGTTTCTGGATTTATTCTAAGTCATTTAATCACAATAATCTACATATAAACTCTTTATACTGTCAAGAATATAATTCATATCTTATTTATTCAAAAAGATTGGATTATACATGGTAATTACGCATATAAAATTCAAATAATGCAATTCTGAGTATCATTTGAACATTTCAATCGTTTCTGGATTCATTCTAAGTCATTTCATCACAATAATCTGCATTTAAACTCTTTGTACTATCTAGAATATGATTCATATCTTGTTTATTCAAAAAGATTGGATTATACATAGTAATTACACATATAAATTGCAAATAATGCAATTCTGAGTATCATTTGAGCATTTCAATCGTTTCTGGATTCATTCCAAGTCATTTCATCACAATAATCTACATATAAACTTTTTATATTGTCAAGACTATAATTCATATCTTATTTATTCAAAAAGATTGGATTATATGTGGTAATTGTTAGAGATATGTCCTAGGAGCCAATCATCAGATGACTACTTCTATGGTTTATGTTATTGATGATATTTGATCATTTGTTCCTTGATTTATTCATTGACGGATCATTCAGGTTAAGGATCTGAATTGTAGATCTTTGTGTTTTATTTATAATTAAATGACAATAATAAATCTAGAATGTTCATAATCTTGATAATTAACAAGGAACATTAATTATCATATAAGATTATTATGCAAGTTAAGAGATGATTAAGTTCTACAAATCATAGATAAGGAGTTACCGACTTAATTGCAAATGTATATGTTATGGAACATAGTACATGACATGACCCAATGAAATAAATATATGGATTATGTTAAGCGTCATTATTTATTTCATATGAGTTTGATTCGTTTGAGATGGTTCAACTTTTTCACATGAGGATAGGTTCTATAAATATCGTCTAACGTTAATTCCTGATAAAGGCTACTATACAGACTTTATTTATGTTCTCTTGAATTGTGCGGGGAAAAGTTGTTCATCAAGAAAACCGTATGTCCCTCATTAATTTACTTAGTGAGTGATGATATCTATTTGGGCCCCTTGATGGAGATTGTTTGCTAGCAACTTGATACAATTATCTCTAGATCAAGAAATGTATAATCTGCAAGAATGACGCATTCCCAACTTGGATTATACAATGATATTATGTGACATAAGAATCAAACAAGGAGATACTTTTATTTCTTATGCAGGATTGAAATACTGTAGCAGTACAATATTTATGTGAATTGGTAATCATAGTGTGTTGCTAGATACCGCCTATGATTATTGGAAATAAATACCGATTTATTTCCATGGCCAACATAGCATAAATCCTCAAAGGGTCACACAAATAGAATTTTGACCACACAGTGCATTATTTATTTATTCGCAACAGTGAGTATTGCGAAAATATGATAAGTTGACTAATTAATTATATACCGTTGCGAACCGTTATAATTAATTAAGTCAAAGTGATCATATAGAAATAAATTAATGCATTTGCTAAACCCAATATAATTATCAATTAGTTGGTAATTATTTAGTTCAACACATTTTAATATAGTTGGTATAATTATAGATAGTCCAATTAAAAAGCAAACTAGAGAGACTTTAATTAAGTGAATTAATGACCCAAGAGAGCATGTTATATGGCCCAACCAAGCCCATAATGAGGCCGGCCATAGAGTGGCATGAGTGGTAATTATGGGGAAGTAGTTCCCTAGGGTTTGAGCTCTATAAAATGATCCCTTTGGAGGCTCCCAACCCTAGCCTCCTTCTTCCACCTCTTGCCTCCTCTCTAGGCCGCCACCTACCTCCTCTCTCTCTCCCCTTTGCTCATGTGTTGAGCTTTATTCTCTCCATTTAATTAAAGTAATTGATTGATAAAAGAGAGAAAACCTTGTAGGTTTAGCTTTGTTCTTCTAGTTGCTAACACAATTTGAGAAGAACTTGGTTAGCTCCTTGGTAGACTCAAGGCCGGCGACTTGGTGGTGGGGGTGGAGACGAGCACGCCATCGGTTCCTAAAGAATTGGTCAAGCCTTCTATTTGCTATAATAGAAGAGGTAAAATCAATTCCTACCCCTTTCTCTTGTGTGTTAATTGATTGGCAAGATCCCTTTTGTGCTTGTCTATTGTAATTAATTAGTAATAAAATAAAAATTGCACATGGCTATTAGTTTCTAATAGTAATTATGCATATAAAGTTCAAATAATGCAATTCTGAGTATCATTTGAGCATTTCAATCGTTTTTGGATTCATTCTAAGTCATTTCAACACAATAATCTACATTTAAACTATTTATACTGTCCAGACTAAGATTCATATCTTGTTTATTCAAAAAAATTAGATTATAAATGGTAATTACGCATATAAAGTGCAGATAATGCAATTTTGAGTATCATTTGAGCATTTCAATCGTTTCTGGATTCATTCTAAGTAATTTCATCACAATAATCTAAATTTAAACTCTTTATACTGCCCAGACTAAGATTCATATCTTGTTTAATAAAAAAGATTGGATAAACATGGTAATTACGCATATAAAGTGTAAATAATGCAATTCTGAGTATCATTTGAGCATTTCAATCCTTTCTGGATTCATTTCTAAGTCATTTTATCACAATAATTTACATTTAAACTCTTTATACTATCCAGACTAAGATTCAGATCTTATTTATTGAAAAATATTAGATTTTACTTGGTAATTATGCATATAAAGTGCAAATAATGCAATCTTGAGCATCATTTGAGCATTTCAATCGTTTAAGGATTCATTCTAAGTCATTTCATCACAATAATCAATATTTAAACTCTTTATACTATCCAGAATAAGATTCATATCTTATATATTGAAAAAGATTGGATTATACTTGATAATTACGCATATAAAGTGCAAATAATACAATTCTGAGTATCATTTGAGCATTTCAATCGTTTCTGGATTCATTCTAAGTAATTTCAACACCATAATCTACATTTAAACTATTTATACTATCCAGACTAAGATTCATATCTTGTTTATTCCAAAAGAATGGATTATACGAGGTAATTACTCATATAAAATGCAAATAATGCAATTCGGAGTACCATTTGACCATTTCAATCGTTTCTGGATTCATTTTAAGTCATTTCATTACAATAATCTGCATTTAAACTTTTTGTACTGTCTAGAATATGATTCATATCTTGAGATTGGAATATACATAGTATTTACACATATGAATTGCAAATAATGCAATTTTGAGTATCATTTGAGCATTTCAATCGTTTCTGGATTCATTCTAAGTCATTTCATCACAATAATCTACATATAAACTCTTTATACTGTCAAGAATATAATTCATATCTTATTTATTCAAAAAGATTAGATTATACATGGTAATTACACACATAAATTGCAAATAATGCAATTTTGAGTATCATTTGAGCATTGCAATCATTTCTGGATTCATTCTAAGTCATTTCAATACAATAATCTACACATAAACTCTTTATACTGTCAAGAATATAATTCATATCTTATTTATTCAAAAAAATTGGATTATACATGGTAATTAGCCATATAAAGTTCAAATAATGCAATTCTAAGTATCATTTCAGAATTTCAATCGTTTCTTGATTCATTCTAAGTCATTTCATCACAATAATCTACATTTAAACTATTTATACTGTCCAGACAAAGATTCATATCTTGTTTATTCAAAAAGATTGGATAATAAATGCTAATTACGTATATAAAGTGCAGATAATGCAATTCTGATCATTATTTGAGCATTTCAATCGTTTCTGGATTCATTCTAAGTCACTTCATCACAATAATCCACATTAAAACTCTTTATACTATCCAGACTAAAGTTCATATCTTATTTAACCAAAAATATTGTATTATACGTGGTAAGTACGCATATAAAGTGCAAATAATGTAATTCTGAGTATCATTTGATAATTTCAATCGTTTCCGGATTCATTCTAAGAAATTTTATCACAATAATTAACATTTAAACTCTTTACACTGTCTAAACTAGGATTGAATCTTATTTATTGAAAAATATTGGATTATTCTTGGTAATTACGCATATAAAGTGCAAATAATACAATTATGAGAATCATTTGCACATTTCAATCGTTTATGGATTCATTCTAAGTAATATCATCACAATAATCTACATTTAAACTCTTTATACTGTCCAGACTAAGATTCATCTCTTGTATATTGAAAAAGATTGGATTATAGTTACTAATTAAGCATATAAAGTGGAAATAATGTAATTCTGAGCTTCATTTGAGCAATTCAATTGTTTATGGATTCATTCTAACTCATTTTATCACAAAAATCAACATTTACACTATTTATACTGTCCAGACTAAGATTCATATCTTATATATTGAAAAAGATTGGATTTTACTTGGTAATTGCGCATATAAAATGCAAATAATGCAATTCTGAGTATCGTTTGAGCAATTCAATCGTTTCTGGATTCATTCTAAGTCATTTCATCACAATAATCTATATTTAAACTCTTTATATTGTCCAGACTAAGATTCATAACTTGTTTATTCAAAAAGAATGGAATATACATGGTAATTACGCATATAAATTGCAAATAATGCAATTTGAAGTACCATTTGAGCATTTCAATTGTTTCTGGATTCATTCTTAGTCATTTCAACACAATAATCTACATATAAAATCTTTATACTATCAAGAACATAATTCATATCTTATTTATTAAAATAGATTAGATTATATAATGTAATTACGCATATAAAATTCAAATAATGTAATTCTGAGAATTATTTGAGCATTTCAATCGTTTCTGGATTCATACTAAGTCATTTCATCAAAATAATCTACATTTAAACTATTTATACTGTCTAGACTAAGATTCATATCTTGTTTTTTGGAAAAGATTGGATTATAAATGATAATTACTCAAACAAATTTCAGACAAAGCAATTCTGATCATTATTTGAGCATTTCAATCGTTTCTGGATTCATTCTAAGTCATTTCATCACAATAATCCATATTAAAACTCTTTATACTGTCCAGACTAAAGTTCATATCTTATTTAACCAAAAATATTGTATTATACGTGGTAATTACGCATATAAATTGCAAATAATGCAATTCTGAGTATCATTTGAACATTTCAATCGTTTCTGGATTCATTCTAAGTCATTTTGTCATAATAATTTATATTAAAACTATTTATACTGTCCAGACTAAGATTCATATCTTATTTATTGAAAAAAATTTGATTATACTTGGTAATTACGCATATAAAGTGCAAATAATGTAATCCTGAACATCATTTGAGCATTTCAATCATTTATGGATTCATTCTAAGTCGTTTCATCACAATAATCAACATTTATACTCTTTATACTCTCCAGACTAAGATTCATATCTTATATATTGAGAAAGATTGGATTATACTTGGTAATTAAGCATATAAAGTGCTAATAATGCAATTCTGAGTATCATTTCAGCATTTCAATCGTTTATGGATTCATTCTAACTAATTTCATGACAATAATCTACATTTAAACTATTTATATTGTCCAGACAAAGATTCATATCTTATTTAATCAAAAAGTTTTGATTATACTTGGTAATTACGCACATAAAGGGCAGAGAATGCAATTCTGAGTATCATTTGAGCATTTCAATCGTTTCTAAATACATTCTAAATAATTTCATCACAATAATCTACATTTAAAATTTTTATACTGTCCAGACTAAGATTCATATCTTGTTTAATAAAAAAGATTGCATTATACATGGTAATTACGCATATAAAGTACAAATAATGTAATTCAAAGTATCATTTGAGCCTTTCAATCGTTTCTGGATTCATTGTAAATCATTTCTTCACAATAATTTATATTCAAACTCTTTATACTGTCCAGACAAAGATTCATATCTTATTTATTGAAAAAGATTGAATTATACTTGGTAATTACGCGTATAAAGTGCAAATAATGAAATTCTGAGCATCATTTGAGCATTTCAATCGTTTATGGACTCATTCTAAGTCATTTCATCACAATAATCTACATTTAAACTCTTTATACTGTCAAGACTAAGATTCATATCTTATATATTGAAAAAGATTGGATTATACTTTGTAATTACACATATTAAATTGTAAATAATGTAATTCAGAGTATCATTTGAATATTTCAATCATTTCTGGATTCATTCTATGTCATTTCACAATAATCTACCTTTAAACTATTTATACTGTCTAGACTAAGATTCATATGTTGTTTATTCAAAAAGAATGGATTATACACGATAATTATGCATATAAATTGTAAATATTGCAATTCGGAGTACCATTTGAGCATTACAATCATTTCTGGATTCATTCTATGTCATTTCATCACAATAATCTGAATTTAAACTCTTTGTACTGTCTAGAATGTGATTCATATCATGTCTATTCCTAAAGATTGGATTATAATTGGTAGTTAAGCATATAAAGTGCAAATAATGCAATACTGAGCATCATTTGAACATTTCAATCATTTATGGATTTATTCTAAGTCATTTCATCACAATAAACTAAATTTAAACTCTTTATATTATCAAGACTTAAATTCATATCTTGTTTATTCAAAAGAATGGATTATACATAGTAATTACACAAATAAATTGCAAATAATGCAATTCTGAGTAGCATTTGAGCATTTCAATCGTTTCTGGATTCATTCTAAGAAATTTCATCACAATAATCTACATTTAAACTCTTTATACTGTCCAGACTAAGATTCATATCTTATATATATAAAAGTATTGGATTATACTTGATAATTAGGCATATAAACTGGAAATAATGCAATTCTGAGGTTCATTTGAGCATTTCAATTATTTATGGATTCATTCCAACTCATTTCATCACAATAATCTATATTTAAACTTTTTATACTGTCCAGACTAAGATTCATATCTTATATATTAAAAAAGATTGGATTATACTTGGTAATTACGCATATAAAGTGAAAATAATGCAATTCCGAGTATCATTTGTGCATTTCAATCGTTTCTGGATTCATTCTAAGTCATTTCATCACAATAATCTATATTTAAACTATTTATACTGTCCAGACTAAGATTCATATCTTGTTTATTCAAAAAGAATGGATTATACATATTAATTACATATATGAATTACAAATAATGCAATTATGATAATCATTTGAGCATTTCAATCGTTTCTAGGTTCATTCTAAATCATTTCATTACAACAATCTACATATAAGCATTTTATACTGTCAGGAATATAATTCATATCTTATTTATTCAAAAAAATTAGATTATACTTGGTAATTACGCATATAAAGTTCAAATAATGTAATTCTGAGTATCATTTGAGCATTTCAATCGTTTTTGGATTCATTCTAAGTCATTTCATCACAATAATCTACATTTAAACTATTTATACTGTCCAGACTAAGATTCATATCTTGTTTATTTAAAATGATTGGATTATAAATGGTAATTACTCATATAAAGTGCAGATAATGTAATTCTTATTATCACTTGAGCATTTCAATCGTTTCTGGATTCATTCTAAATAATTTCATCACAATAATCTACATTTAGAATCTGTATACTGTCCATAATAAGATTCATATCTTATTTAATAAAAAAGATTGGATTATACATGATTACATGGTAATTATGCAAATAATGCAATTCTGAGAATCATTTGAGCATTTTAATCGTTTTGGATTCATTCTCAGTCATTTCATCACAATAATTTATATTTAAGTTCTTTATACTGTCTAGACTAAGATTCGTATCTTATTTATTGAAAAAGATTGGATTATACTTGGTAATTACGCATATAAATTGCAAATAATGCAATTCTGAGTATCATTTGAGCATTTCAATCATTTCTGGATTCATTCTAAGTCATTTCATCACAATAATCTACATTTAAACTCTTTATACTGTCCAGACTAAGATTAATATCTAGTTTATTCAAAAAGAATGGATTATACATGTAATTACGCATATAAATTGCAAATAATGCAATTCGGAGTACCGTTCGAGTATTTCAATCGTTTCTGGATTCATTCTAAGTCATTTCATCACAATAATCTTCATTTAAACTCTTTATACTGTCTAGAATATGATTCATATCTTGTTTATTCAAAAATATTGGATTATACATAGTACTTACACATATAAATTGCATGTAATGCAATTCTGAGCATTATTTGAGCATTTTCAATCATTTCTGGATTCATTATAAGTCATTTCATCACAATAATCTACATTTAAACTCTTTATACTGTCCAGAGTAAGGTTCATATCTTATTTAATCAAAAATATTTTATTATATGCGGTAATTACGCATATAAAGTGCAAATAATGCAATTCTGAATATCATTTGAGCATTTTCAATCGTTTCTGGATTCATTCTAAGTCATTCCATCGCATTAATTTACATTTAAACTATTTATACTATCCAGACTAAGATTCATATCTTGTTGATTCAAAAAGAATGGATTATATGAGGTAATTACGCATATAAAATGCAAATAATGCAATTCGGAGTACCATTTGAGCATTTCAATCATTTCTGGATTCATTTTAAGTCATTTCATCACAATAATCTGCATTTGAACTTTTTGTACTGTCTATAATATGATTCATATCTTGTTTATTCAAAAAGATTGGAATATACATAGTAATTACACATATAAATTGCAAATAATGCAATTTTGAGTATCATTTGAGCATTTCAATCGTTTCTGGATTCATTCTAAGTCATTTCATCACAATAATCTACATATAAACTCTTTATACTGTCAAGAATATAATTCATATCTTATTTATTTAAAAAGATTGGATTATACATGGTAATTACGCTTATAAAATTCAAATAATGCAATTCTTAGTATCTTTTGAGCATTTCAATCGTTTCAGGATTCATTCTAAGTCATTTCAATACAATAATCTACACATAAACTCTTTATACTGTCAAGAATATAATTCATATGTTATTTATTCAAAATTGGATTATACATGGTAATTAGCCATATAAAGTTCAAATAATGCAATTCTGAGTATCATTTCAGAATTTCAATCGTTTCTTGATCCATTCTAAGTCATTTCATCACAATAATCTATATTTAAACTATTTATACTGTCCAGACTAAGATTCATATCTTATTTATTCAAAAAGAATGGATAATAAATGCTAATTACGCATATAAAGTGCAGATAATGCAATTATGAGTATCATTCGAGCATGTCAATCATTTCTGAATTTCTTCTATATAATGTCATCACAATAATCTACATTTAAATAATTTATACTGTCCAGACTTAGATTCAAATCTTATTTAATAAAAAATATTGAATAATACATGGTAATTACGCATATAAAGTGCAAATAATACAATTCTGAGTATCATTTGAGAATTTCAATCGTTTCTGGATTCATTCTAAGAAATTTTATCACAATAATTAACATTTAAACTCTTTATACTGTCCAAACTAGGACTCATATCTTATTTATTGAAAAATATTGGATTATTCTTGGTAATTACGCATATAAAGTGCAAATAATGCAATTCTGAGCATCATTTGCACATTTCAATTGTTTATGGATTTATTCTAAGTAATATCATCACAATAATCTACATTTAAACTCTTTATACTATACAGACTAAGATTCATCTCTTGTATATTGAAAAAATTGGATTATAGTTACTAATTAAGCATGTAAAGTGCAAATGAATCAATTCTGAGCTTCATTTGAGCATTTCAATTGTTTATGGATTCATTCTAACTTATTTTATCACAAAAATTAACATTTGAACTATTTATACTGTCCAGACTAAGATTCATATCTTATATATTGAAAAAGATTGGATTTTTTTGGTAATTACGCATATAAAGTGCAATTAATGCAATTCTGAGTATCATTTGAGCATTTCAATCGTTTCTGGATTCATTCTAAGTCATTTCATCTCAATAATCTACATTTAAACTCTTTATACTATCTAGACTAAGATTCATATCTTGTTTATTAAAAAAGAATGGATTAAACAGAGTAATTACACATATGAATTGCAAATAATGCAATTTTAAGGATCAATTGAGTATTTAATTCGTTTCTGAATTCATTCTAAGTCATTTCTTCACAATAATCTGCCTTTAAACTCTTTGTACTATCTAGAATATGATTGATATACTGTTTGTTTAAAAAGCTTGGATTATACATAGTAATTACACATATAAATTGCAAATAATACAATTATGAGTATCATTTGAGCATTTCAATCGTTTCTGGATTCATTCTAATTCATTTCATCACAATAATTTACATATAAACTCTTTATACTCTCAAGAATTTAATTTATATCTTATTTATTCAAATAGATTGGATTATACATGGTAATTACGCATAGAAAGTTCAAATAATGTAATTTTGAGTATCATTTGAGCATTTCAATCATTTCTCGATTCATTATGTCTTTTCATCATAATAATCTACATTTAAATTATTTATACTGTCCAGACTTAGATTCATATCTTGTTTATTCAAAAAGATTGGATTATAAAAGGTAGTTACGCATATAAAGTGCAGATAACGTAATTCTGAATATCATTTGAGCATTGCAATCGTTTCTGGATTCATTCTAAGTCTTTTCATCACAATAATCTATATATAAACTCTTTATACAGTCAAGAATATAATTCCTATCTTATTTATTAAAATAGATTGTATTATACATGGTAATTACGCATAAAAATTTCAAATAATGCAATTCTGAGTAAAATTTGAGGATTTCAATCATTTCTAGATTAATTCTAAGTCATTTCATGACAATAATCTACCTTTAAATTATTTATACAGTCCCAACTAAGATTCATATCTTGTTTATTCAAAAAGATTGGATTATAAATGGTAATTACACTTATAAAGTGCAGATAATGCAATTCTGAGTATCATTTGAGCATTTCAATCGTTTCTGGATTCATTCTTAGTCATTTCATCACAATAATCTACAATTAAACTATTTATACTGTCCAGACTAAGATTAATAACTTGTTTATTCAAAATGATTGGATTATAAATGATAATTACGCATATAAAGTGCAGATTATGCAATTCTGAGTATCATTTGAGCATTTCAATCTTTTATGGATTCATTCTAAGTAATTTCATCACAATAATCTACATTTAAACTCTTTATACTGTCCAGACCTTATTCATATCTTATTTATTTAAAAAGATTGGATTATACATGGTAATTACGCATATTAATTTCAAATAATGCAATTCTGAACATCATTTGAGCATTTCAATCGTTTATGGATTTATTCTCAGTCATTTCATCGCAATAATCTACATTTAAACTCTTTATACTGTCTAGAATTTGATTCGTATCTTGTTTATTCAAAACAATTAGATTATATATAGTAATTAGTAATTACGCATATAAAGTGCAAATAATGCAATTCTGAGTATGATTTGAGCATTTCAATCGTTTCGGGATTCATTCTAAGTTATTTAATCAAAATAATCTACATTTAAACTCTTTATACTTTCCTGAATATGATTCATGTCTTGTTTATTTAAAAATATTGTAATATACATGGTAATTACACATATAAAGAGCAAATAATGCAATTATGAGAATCACTTGAGCATTTTAATCGTTTCGGGATTCATTCTAAGTCATTTCATCATAATAATCTACAATTAAACTCTTTATACTGTCCAGAATATGATTCATATCTTGTTTTTTTCAAAAAGATTGGATTATAAATGATAATTACACATATAAAGTTCAGATAAAGCAATTCTAAGCATTATTTGAGCATTTCAATCGTTTATGGATTCATTCTAAGTCATTTCATCAAAATAATCTTCATTTAAAATCTTTATACTGTGCAGACTAAGATTCATATCTTATTTATTCAAAATATTTGGATTATACATGGTAATTACGCATATAAAGTGCTAATGATGAAATTTTGAGTATGATTTGAGCGTTTCAATCGTTTCGGAATTCATTCAAAGTCATTTCATTAAAATAATCAACATTTAAACTTTTTATACTTTCCTGAATATGATTCATGTCTTGTTTATTTAAAAAGATTGGAATATACATGGTAATTACGCATATAAAGTGCAAATAATGCAATTCTGAGAATCACTTGAGCATTTCAATCTTTTCTGGATTCATTTTTAGTCATTTCATCACAATAATCTACAATTAAACTCTTTATACTTTCTAGAATATGATTCATATCTTGTTTATTCAAAAAGATTGGATAATACATGGTAATTACGCATATAAAGTGATGCAATTCTGAGTATCATTTGAGCATTTCAATCATTTCTGAATTTATTCTAAGTCATTTAATCACAATAATATACATTTAAACTCTTTATACTGTCTAGAATATGATTCATATCTTATTTATTCAAAAAGATTGGATTATACACGGTAATTACGCATATAAATTACAAATAATGCAATTCTGAGTATCATTTGAGCATTTCAATCGTTTCTGGATTCATTCTAAATTATTTAATCACAATAATGTACATTCAACTCTTTATATTGTGCAGACTAAGATTCATATCTTGTTTATTTAAAAAGATTGGATTATACATGTTAATTATGCCTATAAAGTGCAAATAATGCAATTCTGTGTATCATTTGAGCATTTCAAATTTTTCTGGATTCATTCTAAGTTATTTTATCACAATAAGCTACATTTAAACTCTTTGTACTGTCCAGAATATGATTCATAACTTATTAATTCGAAAAAATTGGATTATACATGGTAATTACGCATAGAAAGTGCTAACAATGCAATTCTGAGTATCATTTGAGCATTCCAATCGTTTCTGGATTCATTCTAAGTCATTTCATCACAATAATCTACATTTAAACTCTTTATACTGTCTAGAATATGATTCATATCCTATTTATTAAAAAAGATTGGATTATACATGGTAATTACGCATATAAATTGAAAATAATGCAATTCTTAGTATCATTTGAGCATTTCAATCGTTTCTGAATTCATTATAAGTCATTTCATCACAATAATCTACATTTAAACTCTTTATACTATCTAGAATATGATTCATATCTTATTTATTCAAAAAGATTGGATTATACATGGTAATTACACATATAAATTACAAATAATGCAATTCTGAGTATCATTTGAGCATTTCAATCGTTTCTGGATTCATTCTAAATTATTTAATCACAATAATGTACATTCAACTCTTTATATTGTGCATACTAAGATTCATATCTTGTTTATTTAAAAAGATTGGATTATACATGTTAATTATGCCTATAAAGTGCAAATAATGCAATTCTGTGTATCATTTGAGCATTTCAAATTTTTCTGGATTCATTCTAAGTTATTTTATCACAATAAGCTACATTTAAACTCTTTATACTGTCCAGAATATGATTCATAACTTATTAATTCGAAAAAATTGGATTATACATGGTAATTACGCATAGAAAGTGCTAACAATCCAATTCTGAGTATCATTTGAGCATTTCAATCGTTTCTGGATTCATTCTAAGTCATTTCATCACAATAATCTACATTTAAACTCTTTATACTGTCTAGAATATGATTCATATCCTATTTATTAAAAAAGATTGGATTATACATGGTAATTACGCATATAAATTGAAAATAATGCAATTCTTAGTATCATTTGAGCATTTCAATCGTTTCTGAATTCATTATAAGTCATTTCATCACAATAATCTACATTTAAACTCTTTATACTATCTAGAATATGATTCATATCTTATTTATTCAAAAAGATTGGATTATACACGGTAATTACGCATATAAATTACAAATAATGCAATTCTGAGTATCATTTGAGCATTTCAATCGTTTCTGGATTCATTCTAAATTATTTAATCACAATAATGTACATTCAACTCTTTATATTGTGCAGACTAAGATTCATATCTTGTTTATTTAAAAAGATTGGATTATACATGTTAATTATGCCTATAAAGTGCAAATAATGCAATTCTGTATATCATTTGAGCATTTCAAATTTTTCTGGATTCATTCTAAGTTATTTTATCACAATAAGCTACATTTAAACTCTTTATACTGTCCAGAATATGATTCATAACTTATTAATTCGAAAAAATTGGATTATACATGGTAATTACGCATAGAAAGTGCTAACAATGCAATTCTGAGTATCATTTGAGCATTTCAATCGTTTCTGGATTCATTCTAAGTCATTTCATCACAATAATCTACATTTAAACTCTTTATACTGTCTAGAATATGATTCATATCCTATTTATTAAAAAAGATTGGATTATACATGGTAATTACGCATATAAATTGAAAATAATGCAATTCTTAGTATCATTTGAGCATTTCAATCGTTTCTGAATTCATTATAAGTCATTTCATCACAATAATCTACATTTAAACTCTTTATACTGTCTAGAATATGATTCATATCTTATTTATTCAAAAAGATTGGATTATACATGGTAATTACGCATATAAATTTCAAATAATGCAATTCTGAGAATCACTTGAGCATTTCAATCGTTTCTGGATTCATTCTAAGTCATTTCATCACAATAATCTACGTTTAAACTCTTTATATTGTCCAGAATATGATTCATTTCTTGTTAATTCAAAAAGATTGGATTATACATGATAATTACGCATATAAAGTGATGCAATTCTGAGTATAATTTGAGCATTTCAATCATTTATGGTTTTATTCTAAGTCATTTCATCAGAATAATCTACATTTAAACTCTTTATACTGTCTAGAATATGACTCATATCTTATTTATTCAAAAAGATTGGATTATTCATAGTAATTACGTATATAAATTGCAAATAATGCAATTTTGAGTATCATTTCTGGTAACAACTTAAAAAATATATTGTAAACCTCTTCCAAACACAGAAGAATAATGCAAGTTCGAATTGACAACCAATAAACCAACAATTAACTTTGCTTCAATGAAATTAGAAAGTAAACAAACATTATAACATGTTTCTAACAATTTCCTGCTACATATTAGAGAGGTGAAGCCAAAATCAAACAATTCTAGTTGTGCATGCTGACACTTAAAAGGCGTGTATCCAAACAATTAGTTTTTAACAGTTACTTGAGATGACAATCTGTGCAAAAAACAAACTTTCTAAAAAATCACCCAAATTTACGGAACAACTTTACTTACTATTGAAACAATAAACATACCTTATTTTGACACAGACAGACTGCAAAACTGCATATATTGCTCATCCAGTCTCCTCTGGTGACAACGACAGTACTGGATAAGGGTTTGATAACTGCACATAAATTCAACCACTCTATTATCCAATGCACAAAGTAACATGTCTATGTTTGATAACAATTAGCTTCAATCAAGTACCATAGCATGCTAGCATATCTATATTTTGGTTCTCTTCAAGTTAATTAGGCTCTAAATTTAGATACAATTAACTAAATGAACAAAATGAAGACAAATTTTTTTACTTTTTTTATGCAATTAATATATGCTAGAGAGCGAGAAGTACGTTACATAATAAAATATTTCAGATAGAACTTTAATTTTCTATAGGAGACAACGGAGAGGGAGAACTCATCTTGATTTTGCATGTGAGGCGATGGAGAGGGACAGCGTCACAGCGTCGAAGATGGACAATGACAAAGCACGATAACGATACCGAGAGGGGCAACGGAGGTGGGGGAGAGACGATGAAGAAGGAGCGCAGACACGAAGAGGGGCGGCCGAGAGAGAAGTGAGAGAGATGAGGCGATATAGAGAAACTACGAAGGTAGAGAAAAAAGAACTTAAGGAAAAACACAATATGTATATATAACTTTACGACTCATGGTGTCATGAGTCAATTTTCATGGTAATAGAATAAATTTTGATTCGGTGCATATCGGAAACAGAATGCTACGCCATAGAAAAAGAAAAGAAATCACTAATATTTATCAAGGTAGATGTCATGTTGCAAGAAAAAACCCAAAACACAATTCAGACACCCACACATCTTTATTTAGTATTCTGATGAGTGGTTGTCATTGTAAGAGGCGGCTATTAATGAATGAAATTGTGACAAGCGAATAGGATGGATGAGAAGTTTATTTTACGGTTCAAGTACTTGCATAAACTTTAATGGAAACTTTTTATTTTCCTAGTCAAAGGGACTGAGACAAGGTGATCTCTTGTCCTCTTTCTGTAATTTGTTCCATTTTCAAAATGAAAATTGGTGGTGCTCCCATTTTTTAAAAAAAAAATGATTAATGATTTTTTTTTTTAAACTTTGAGAGTTTTTCTTTGCTATTTAACATTTATCTTTGTGTTTTTCTTCCGCTAAATCATTTATCGCAATCCGTTACTAGCACAGTTGTGATTTGGATGAGCGAGTAAAAAACTATTAAAAATTGTGCTGTTTCTCCGAGGGATCGTCAAATTAGATTTAACTACCCGTGGGTTTCTCATTGGTTGTATTTTATTAATTTGAAAAATTAATAAAAATTAAGAGCAAGCACGCCCTTCCCAGCATAGGACCTTCAATCAACCGACCGAACTAATAAGCAAAAATGTAATTAAACACTAATTGAATAACTAAAAAAAAACAATTGAAGACTAGTTGTACCACTAATAATAATATAACCCAAACCCGTCTTCCCAGCATAAGACCTTTTATCGAACCAAACAAATGCCGTATTAGTTGACTAATCTCTCATGTCATTGTCAGACTCCAACGAATGACGATACAAATGAAACGCGACCTGTCTGTAGTGTCACCTGCCCTGTTCCAATTTACTAAAGTGGCGCTATCAGGCTCACGGATTAACCGTTGGATACAATCTATCCGTATATCCACCCCAAGCGCAATAAAGCGCAAAATCGAATCTACAATCAAATCAAATAAAAAGAAAAAAAAAATGTAAAAAAACAAGGGAGAAACCGAAAAAAAATAGGGAAACGGTATACCGACCGCAAGCCATGGGAAAGCGATCGGGGATGAAGCCCCTCGCCTTCCTCTTGCGAAAGCTCCGTCCGACCAAGCGGTCCCACTCGCCGCCGCAGCCCATCTCCGGCCGCCCGAGTACTATCGACACCTCCGCGGAGGCAACTATCCCTGGCTCAGGCGCCGCCGCCAAGGGCATAAAGAAAAAGGCCGGGCAGAGACTGTGGATGCGGTTCGACCGGGCCGGTCAATCGGAGATTTTGGAATGCGACAAGAGTGTGATCATCAAGCGGGCCGCCATCCCGGCCCGGGATTTGCGCATCCTCGGCCCGGTTTTCTCTCAATCTTCTAATATCTTGGGTGAGCTGCTTGTTTCTTTTGTTTAATTCACAGTTTGATTTAAGTAAAGTTACTAGTATTTCAAGTCCTATACTTTCTGTTTGATTCTAGGTAAATTACAGAAATGTATTTATTTCACTGTAGTTGTTGTGTGAACCATCTAATTCTTCCGATAACTAGTTTAGTTATTATACTGTTGTACAAATATATGAATCATTTAATTCTACTGCTATAGATATGCCTTGATAATGCACAATTAAGGTCAATAGTCATCTCTTTTACTTTTGCCACCTATTTTTGAAAATTAGTACTCATACCATTGTGAGCAGGCTATACTTATACTTTTATGTTTTATTCTAGGTAAATTAGTAGAAAATATAGTTGTTTACAGTTGTTGTTTGAATAATTTTATTCTCCCAATAACATATTTAGTTAACGCAGTTATTTCACAATAGTTGTTGTGTTAATCATCTAACTCCAATAACAAATCTAGTTATAGGTATGGATCATTAATTCTGCTACTTTATGTATAGCCATGACAATACACATTGAAGGCAATTGTCATGTCTTTTAGTTTTGCTACCTGTTATTTCAAAATCAGCAATCATACAATGGTCAGAAGTTTGTGAGAGCCATTAAGTAAGAAGCTTATGAGGCTAGTTAAAGTGGAAAAATATAATTACTTTTTTTTTATATTTCTTTTGTTGTTCTCAGCAAGGGAGAAAGCCATTGTGGTAAATCTCGAGTATATCAGAGCCATTGTTACTGCTGAAGAAATACTAATTCTAGATCCTCTATGCCAAGAAGTTCTCCCTTTTATAGACCAACTGAGGCAGCATGTCCCTCTAAAAACCACAATTAGGGCTGATGATCGAGAAAATCAAGGGACAGATGCACCTTCACAAGCTGAGCGTGAGCTTCCTTTTGAGTTCCAAGTACTGGAGATTGCACTGGAGGTGGTCTGCTCTTCTTTGGGCTCTAGTGTGACTGATCTAGAGAGAGATGCATATCCTGTGCTTGATGAGCTGGCAAAAAATGTCAGTACAAAAAATCTTGAGCGGGTGAGGAGCTTGAAGAGCATTCTGACCCATCTTTTTGCACGTGTTCAGAAGGTATGTTTGATTTTTGGAATCTTTTGCAAGTTGAATACAATATTTTACCATCTTTGATAATTGTATTCAGCATTAGTTATATCTCTAATCACAACCCAACTATTTGATTGCAATAAGTAATACAATAATAGTATAAAGAAATTGGCCTGGAGCACATTTTAACACGTAAGCTTTGAAGCCAAAAACATGTAGGCCCTGATCAAAATCCCATTTTTTTAACATGTGTTTTTATTTCATTTCATTTCGTTGGAAAATTCTTGATCAAAATGAACGGATTTGATGTAATTTGGTTGGAATTCCCATGTAATTAGATCCAACGAAATCCTATGAAATCAATAGAAATGAAATGAAATCCCACATAAAAAACATTTTGATCAGGGCCGTAGTTTTCAATGAGTTCTGTCAAAAAGCTGTCTGTTACTAAAAATGAATAATAACTAGAGTAATGGCCATGGTTGTCATTATAAAAAAAAATTCTTATATAAAAAAAATCCTGAACGCTTTCTTTTATCCAACTGCCTATCCTGACATTAAAAAAAAAAAATCTTATATAAAAAAATCCTGAACGGTTTCTTTTATCCATCTTTGTCAGGTCAGAGATGAAATTGAACACCTTTTGGATGATAATGAAGACATGTCAGACTTGTACCTGACAAGAAAGCAGATTCAGAACCAACAATTTGAGGCACTAATGGCAAGTGTTACTTCGAACAGCATCGTGCCAGCTGGCGCCAACATTGGGAGACTGAACTCGAATCGGTATCAACGTAGCGTAAGCATTGCGACCAGCGTGTACTCTGATAACGATGTAGAGGATCTGGAGATGCTTCTAGAAGCCTATTTCATGCAGCTGGATGGCATCCGCAACCGAATCTTATCGGTTGGTTCCATTTTTTCCATAATTTACAATTTAATTATTTTCTTCTTACTAGGTACACATATATTTTGTCCTTCCTAGGCATTACTATGCATTAAGTTCCTGAACTTTTGCACTTTGTTTCTATGGGGTCCCATTCTTTTGTTGCGCTCTAAGTGGAATTGTTCAGTGTTCACTAATGATATGGACCCTTTCTTTAAAAGGTATCCAGCAATAAAAGGGCCAGGGGTGGAGCCAGAAAGGGGTTTGTGGGCAGATGTTTATAATATCGAAATACAGTAAAATTATCCAAAACAATTAATGTATAATTAAATAACTCAAATTTTAAGGGGGTCAGCCTGCTCCACTGCAATGGGCTACTATTGCAAATGCTGAATCCACTGGAACTACGATGGATAGGGAAAAAATCACATAGGTACTTGCCTATCAAATCACCATGGCTTACAGGGTATGACTTTTTGTTGCATAACAATACTTTTGTAGCGAAGAAGAATTTGACTCTGTTGCGCTTGATTGAACCAAGCAGGTAAGGGAATACATAGATGACACGGAGGATTATGTGAACATACAACTGGACAATCAGCGAAATGAGCTAATTCAGCTCCAGCTCATACTGACCATGGCCTCGTTTGCAATTGCACTCAGCATGTTAATATGTGGTGCATTTTCGATGAACATACAAGTTAGCCTCTACAAAGCAACTAATCTGTTTGGACCTTTTGTCGGGGGCACCCTGGTAGGATGTTTCATGATCTTTGTGATTATATTGGCCTATGCCAGGTGGAACAAGCTGCTTGACCCATGATTATGTCTATGATTCTTAAATTGAGGAAGTTAATGCACTATGTTGGTTCTAGTGCTCTGTAAATTGAAGCGTAATGCTTTGTATGCTTGTTCAGTGTAAATGAGTGCATCCGGTGTAGTAATAAATATGTATAGCATTGCTGTTGCTAATACCGGAATTCACTTGACAGGTTTCCTCGAGAAAAAGATAAGAAATTCTAAAAAGAAAAAAAAAAATGCTAAGTGTAACATCAATCCTTTTGTTGTATCAGAAAAATAATAAAACAAAAATGTAGGTACCAACAAGTGACGTCTGTTTAGTTTAGGACTTTAGGCTTGCCTGTAATTGGGTTCTTCAGGTAAGTTACCTGAGACCGTCTCTACTTGTTTTTGAGGTTGTATTAGTTTGTCAAAGAACATATGTTTATCTGTTTGTTAGTCTAACAATTCCACTTATTTATTAGAATTGCCAAGCTAAATAAAAGAAACTCCCATTATATTGCATGAGAATTATCGTTCAACTTTTCTTGGGGATATTCCAGGTAGGGATGCATAACATCTAAAACGACCACGAAAATGAGTTGTTGCGTTAACCGTTTCATTTTGGACACGAAACTGACTACCATTTTTGTTAACTGTTTTGTTTTGGACGAAACGATTGAAATTATGAAAATGTCACGAAAATTCACATGGATGAAAGCGTTATAAGCTTTCGTTAACCGTTTCGTTTTTGAAACGCAATCAAAATCTTTAATCGTTTCGTTTCATTTTGGACGAAATGAAACGAAACGAAACGAAAGAACGATTAAAACAGTTGCCATTTTCACCCCTGATTCCAGTCAAACTTTACATAAGAAGTTACATTTCTAACTAATCCAATTTCAAGAGTCATCTGCCAGAAATTTGTAATTTTGTACATGTCATAAATGCGAAAATTGGTACACAGTGCAAAGTTGCGTCACTAAACTAATTCTCTGTGCAAAGACTCTGCATTGTTGGCAGCCAACGAATTTTTTGCTGAGGATATTTCTCAATTCATTAAACTAGCCTTGCTTTCTTAGCTTAGAGTAGCTAAAAACTTAAACCAAGCTGCAAACCAAATACTAAGTGGAATAGGAAAATGGTCATGATGCTGCTTCCAAGGAGTCCATGTACAGTTCGTAAACCTGGATTGTCCTGGATGAAAACACCACAAGTGCAATTTTAATTAAAAAGCTTAATTATGTGATATGCCTTATTGTTGGATTTGACACGCTTTAGATTGCAAGGGTTACTACCTCAAACAAAGCTGGCAGAATAGACTGAATAGTTAGCAGACCAAGGCCTATTGCTCCAGAGACTGCATGCGGGCTAACAAAGAAAGGAAACGTAATTAGAAATTGAATAGTTTCATGATTAAAAAAAAAAAAACCACAATTCCAGAAAGAATGTTAGAATGTAACAATATTAGTGAATCATTGTGACGTCTTTACCATATCAGTTCGGTAACCATGAGAATTTTTTTCATTTTTCTCTTCTGCATGGGATTTGGTTTGGTTTCCTGAGGTTTTCTTTCATTGAAGTAGAATTTCACGCAAAGAATATTCTGAATTAAGACTTTAGCAAAAATTCAGTATCCAAAAACAATAAACTTCGTGTTGGACACGAGAACAATGTTTGGATCCTTCAGACCTTCTTTAATCTAGTATAACAAGATACCAATACTGAATGTTCAATTACTCTCAATAAATGTACCTCTCAAAAATTGGCTTGTCAGAAGTAAGAAGAGCAGTTATACCACCAGTTGCACCTAGTGCGAAAAAGAAAAACATGCCAGCAAGAAGCTTTGGGTGGAGATCTTTTGCTTTGGCCTTCTCCTCCTATATCAATTACTATTCAACTTAGCAACATCAAAAGATTCAAGACCAGCAATGGATTCTTAGGGCCGAATACTTCAAATGGTTTACCTTGAAGAAAAACAATTCTGTATTTTCAGATTCATAATACAGATTTAACTGACGATCTTTTCTATGAATGTTGGTTATGTCATGATGCATATAAATGCTGAAGTCATTTTTCAAATAAATTCCAGTTAAATATTTTATCCCAGGTAATTTCACTTTATTATATGATACTTTGAAAACTAGAAGAGGTAACACTAAAGCATTCACTGGATTTTGCTATTGTTCAGATGGAGAAAGCCAAAATATTATTTTTACATGAATTAATAGGTGATTCAATGGGCAGCAATCGCCCAATCTTGCTTCTTTCAACTATAGTTATGCCTCAGCGTAACCTTCATTTGTACTAATTGCAGTAAAAAATTGTATAACACTTACTGGATCTTTTGACAACCTTATCCGAAATCCAAGATAAGTTCCATAGCCACCCATTGCAAAAAGAACCACAGCCTGCACAAAAGATTTGAATGCAAAAATAAAAAACACTATAACCATATTGAATTTCTCATTATTTCGTACATTGGTAATTTCTTAAAAAGGCTATGGTTATTTCAGTGCAGTTTTACAGAATTTTACCATATTACCGGGATGGCCCCAATGAACTAGCCAATCAGGCAGATTCCAGGTCTTCACAAGATCAACAAATGGACCAAAAATAGACTGCACGACATCAGCTACAAAACAAAACAACACACAAATAGAGGATTTGAATCAATAAAATGGCTGGAAATGCAGCATAATTGGATTTCTTTTTCAGTAAAAGCAAAGGCTTTCAGGTTTTCAGCTCCTGATTTTGCTCCACCCTTGATCAATTCATCATAATAGTAAATGCTGAAATTTTGTGTTCTGTCTAATTTGTTTGAATTTTCTCATTATTTTGGTTTATTTATGAAAGGCAATAGCAGCAATATCACTTTTAAGCTTACAGAGGAAATAATACGGATTGAGCCATTAGCAGATAAGGTAGAAGGTAAAGATTATATTACAAGCCCTTGCAGCACTACCATTAATAAAGAAGCTATCCATTGAGCAAAATTATATCGTACATAAATTATGAATAGCAACCACAGAAATTTACATATGCCAAAAAGATACATTTTGTCAAATCTGGGCATACTGAAGACAAAACGGAGATACTTAATTTGGAAGTAAATTTAATTTCCAATTTAATAAATTTAACACATTGGGTGAAATTGCAAACATTACCTCCTGGTAGCAGTTTAGATGCTAGTATGACTGGATATGGAGCGATGGAGTACAAAACCAAGTCTCTATGCTTTCTCCTTTCTTCCTTCGGTGCATCTAGTTGAAGAGCTTCTTGTACTGCTCTTTTGCCAAGGGCATGGGTGGAGAGAGGAAGCTTTGTAGTCACCAGCGAGAAGGGCGTTTTTGTAATTTTGGATGGAAGTGGTCGGAGGAGAGCTGAGCTTGTTGTAAGCATTTCCATCTTTCTCCCTTTCAAATTACTTGAAAAGAGGAGAAAGGTAAATAAAATAAAAGATAGCACGAGGGAACTGAGGAAGCGTGGAAACAGCAAAGCCAAGTGGGAAAAGGATAGATAACTCGCCCATACTAAGGGTCTGCTCCAGAGAGCAATTTTTGATGGAAAGGAATGGAGAGTAAAGACGAGAGATCTGTTACTTGCTCCAACATCACAAGTGAGAGGGAATGGAAGGTGAGCCAAAGTGCGCTAGTTACATCAGAGTCTTAATTTTGTTACTCCCCGATTTGGATGATTTGGAGTGTAGAGAGAGTAAGATTGTGTAATTTACATAAATATCTTTCAAAAGTCAGCGCCATGTATAATGAGTAAGGGCAAAATGGTCAAGTGTATCTGATGTTTAATTTATGTGCCAAACACAACTCTTTTCGTTCCCTTCCCTCGTGTGAAGCCTTGGAGCAAGTAAACCAATAATTTCTTTTACTTTCTATAACTTGACTTTCCTCTCATCTTTACATTCCATTGCCTTCCTTTAGGGCTTGCTCCAGAAGGAGGAAGCCTGGGTTAAGGAAAGGTATAGGAACGGAAGGGAGGTGAAGGGAGTTTATGAAAATGAAGATGACATGTAGTTCCTTGCTCCATATTTCAAAAAGCATGTATAAAAGTTAACAACTCTAACCTTCTATTTAATATACACAAAGACAATATTGCCCTTTTGTTCAATTGAGAACCAGTGCGGCTACAAGCACTTACCAGTACACGATTAAAAGCAATTAAAAAAATAAAGCAACTAAAAAGAAACGAAGGTGCTGTTACTAGCCTGACCCTTTCAACAAGCACTTACCAGTACAAACCAAAAACTAGTTGGGATCAATTTCGAAACTGCCTGTATATAGGCATATCCTTTGTAATCGGATACATTCATGAAATACAACTTCATTTTTTATGTTCTTTTTTTTTCTATTTTTCTCTTGCTTTAAGAAAAAGCAAAATATATTTCACCTTGTTTTGGTGCTCATGGCAAAGCTCTTTATTTTGTACCAGTATATATCAATACTGACGTACTAGGCAACTATTACTGGTTGCAAAATGGACAGGTAGAGTTATTTACTGATCCATGGTGCATTAAAATGGACAGACCGGAGAGAAGTTTATACAACGTCATTTCTTACATCTCTTTACTAATACATCATTTCTTTCTCTCTATCTTGTTACCAAAAGATATTGCTTATCTCTCAATAACACATTCAGTAACGGAAATGAACAAAATAACCAAAAGAAGATAAATAAATATAGAAAAGAAAAAGCTAAATTGGAAACAAAATAATATATAACAGGAGAAAATAAATTCTTACAGAAATTTTAATACCTTGAAAAGGAAAGGTTAGACCAGCGCACAAATTGGAAAACCAGTAGCTTCTTTCTTTTGTTGGACCAAAGCTTGATATTTTGGGAAGTATATGCTTTATATAAAGAGATAAAGAGAGATTGTACCTCAAAAAGTTGCTGATTTGGCGGGACAGCACCAAATTTCGAGAGGGAATATCAACAATTCAGCAAATTTTTGGAGGGAAGATGAATTTGGTGGGGTCCGATGCCCAGAGAAAGAAAATCGTAAGGGCAATTTTGGCAGAAAAGTTGGCTTCTCGCGTGCTTCCTCGTTACACCCTGATTTTGGGGGTAAGTCGTCTTCTCCGCAAATCAGCTGTTGAGGAACCGTCGTTTCCGTGAGTTTCCGTCGATCCACCCAGCAACAACGATGGGAGCAGGTTATATCGGTTCCTCTACCTTTTCTTAGCTTGGGTTAACCCCTTCTGGAGCATGCCCTTAGTATGGAAGCTCTGGAGCACAGCCTGAAGGTCACGTGGCCACTTTATTGAAAAAAGGCATATTCCTAAGGCTTTACTGGTTACTGTCATTACATAATCAGTTGAAAAATTGTTCACAAAGTTCCGCCAAACAACAAAATAAACGCTCAGATTTATAAGACATTTCAGAACCACGTAACTTTAAAAAAATGGGAAAAAGCATATGAACATTAGAAAAGGGCATCCCTTTTAGAGATCTGTCACACAAGAAAAAGTACAAAATGCTCCAATAATTCATACAAACTCAAGGAATGATTTAGCAATTGCACAGTAGTCCTACGATTTGGTTAATAGATCACATAAGTGTGTGCAATCTAACAGCGAATTTCTACTATCCATCCACCGCATTATACAGAGAAAATCATCAAGAAACTCAAAAACTCCTATTGAGAATTGACATCAGTATCCAAGAAATTTAACAATTTAAACCTTTCCATTGAACAAAAAAGAAAGAAAAAACAAAAACAGATGTAGTTTTCTTGACCAAGCCCATAAGAACCTAACCAATTTACGCCTTCTTCGACCAATTATTCAACTCATCGATTCAAGGCTTGAGAGCTAGAGCAAGGCCAACTCTAGAAGGCTCACTGTGTGCCTTTGGGTCATACTCAGCTGAGAGAGTGATAAACGATTTTGGCCTCCACTGATGCTGGCACAGAAACGCGAGCTTTCCCCTATCACAAATCCTAGTTTTAACTGTGGTTAGCGGATCAATTGCATGGATACTGCCAAAGGCAAAACTGCTCTCACCAGAGCTGAGCCTGTGGTTTAATTCAGCAGCAACCGCATCTCCTCTTTGGGGATTAAAGAAGTGGATGTAAGAAGCTTTTATAGTTTCTCCCTTGTCAGCCCTATACGAGAATGCAACAGAAAATGTGAAACGAGTTCAGAACAAGTTAGCTTAGAAAATAAAACTGTAAGGGTTGCCAGTCATTAGGTTCTTGAACGGGATATTTTGTCTAGTTCAATTTAACTCAAGATTTAGGACATAATCGTGCAAAATTGATAGTTAAATGCCTCTATGGTTTAAATGCTGAATGAAGCAGCAAGTTAATGATGGTGTGATTCTATGGTTACAAAAACAAAATTAAATTGGCCCAAATAATTAACCATGATCAAGTATGTAAATTTATTGAAATAAGAAAATAATAAATATAAGAACAGTAATTGTTTTTCAATTTTGTTAAAGGAAACTGATGTGGAGTGACTGCAAAGTGTCAAAAAGCTCATGCAGAACCCTGCAGATTACAAAATTTACACAGGTACAGAACATAGGAATATCCAGTTTTCCAGTGAAAACATGAAAAAGCATCCCATTTACCCTTCTGTTGCCAATTTATTTTGAAGGATACAAACTTTATTTTGAAGGATACAAACATACCCTTGCTTCCTTGCCATCTATATTATACATAGATTGAGAACTGAAAGGTGAATGGAGTGACTTGTAAGAAATCCAGATGAAGTCAAAGGAGCATATTGTACATTTCCAATTTGCGGGTTATAATTGATATTTTGATATGGGTCAAAGATGAAATTACTCCCAAGTATGACAAAGAAGTGCATTACTTGTAAAAAAACTTACCATACAAGGGTGGCGGAGAAATCAGGCTTATTGTAACCAACTCCACAGTTGTATTTGGTAAGAGATGCTGAGGCACTGTCAAAACCAACCTCCGCACCAATACTCAGCTCTTTTGTGCCGAGCGAAGCCGCCAAATCAAGCAGAGGTGTTGTTGTCATACCAATTCCACAGTTCAATGCAGTTTTCTCATTGAGGTATTGCAAATTAAGCTGTCAAACAACAACATATGCTGTGTTTATATATAGTAACCACCAGATGTAGCCATACAAGAATGCACCGCCATCCTAAACGTTTACACCTTATCTTATACTGCCACTTATTTATAGTAGTACTCAAACTACCTCATTCTAGATCAATTAATGGGTATTTAGGTCTCTTTGGATTTTCAAAACAGAAGTACAACATAATGTTATTTCGGAAACATTGGTCTACAATTAAAGTCAGTCTTTTTCCAGTACATATGACAACAAAATATCAAATTGAGCAGGTATGTTCATTTAAGAAGTTCCATTAATATAAATAACATGTAATGACCTTGCCAGACTTGTGGTCAGGTATTTTGAAACTGAAAGAAGACTTCAAGCCAGCTATAGCTTCATTCACAGTAATTGTTGTTGAGACCTGTGAGACCAAATCCATCTTAGAGAGAATAAATTACAAAAGACTAGGTTCTACATTTGGCATTTTGACAGAGCAATAATTGAACTCATAAGTGACTATCGCATGGCATTCAATCATATATACTTTTCCCTGTTCACTGTATACCTAGGCATTTTACAAGAAAATAAATTTAGTCATAACACTTCGAAAATTTGTGCTGAAATTTCAGCCTTTATTTCAACCTTTTCATTTCTTATGGCTTCCCTTTTGGAAGAAAGAACAAAGAGTGACTGAAAATAGACTGCACTCGACCAATTAGGTAAGGCAATGATGCCTACTGTTGTAATGCATTATCATAGAAAAGGGCAATATGGAAAAATCTCAAAGTTGAAGAAGAGATAAAAAGGTACTTCTGGCCAATATATAAGTCTACTACCAGCTTATAATCCCTAACTGTTTGCTTTGAGAGTGGATTTAAAGAAGAAAAGAATTACAGTTGAATCGGTGTCAATTTTGACATCTACAGTAGTTCTACCATTCTGATATTTGGAACTAATATCACCAACAAATACTTGTCTGATCTTCACACCACTTGCTGTCACTCCCTGCCACAAAGAAAGGGAAAAGGCATTTCCTTGTTTAAATGAGTTACTTGAAAGTTGAACAAAGCTAATGAAAAGACTGAAAAGGGGTCATGCCCTAGCAAAATCAAATAATATCACATGCGTCCTAAGTACGAAAAAACAACAGGCTTACCATGCCAAAAATGAAATATCATAGGTATGCTCACATAACAACAGCAGCAAAACCTATGTACCGTTTTCAGCATTCAAAATTCACAAAAAAAAATGAGTGAGGCCACAAATGATAACTTAACAACAAAGGATGTACCAGTCCGGATTCACTGGCAAGTGTCAGCAAAAACTTGTTGTCAAAATTGTAATCCTTGTACAAAAGATCTGCAGTAAACATAAATAAATCCAAAATTTAAGTATAATTGCCCAAATTTCCTTGTTTTAGCAACATGAGACATGATGAAGAAAAAGCCTCAGAAAAATAAGAATCGCTAAAATTTTCAGGTGGTTACGAGAGAAGAAATTTCTGATCATACAAAAATTAGTTACAAATAACTTATGCGGGGCAAACATCAACAAGATTATGAAGATAAACGCAAAGTATCAAACAGAACATATTTGGCAACATATATAGGTTAGATAATATGATATATTTACAATGACTAAGCATCATTCATATACATCCTGAACAGGGGCTTCTATGATAACACGGAGTGCACTACTTATTTTCCTATCTTTACCTAACTTAACAACAGAATCTAAATTTAGTCAAATGGTTAATACAAATTGAAACTGCAAAAAGAAATAGTGACTAGATTTAATTAGAAACCTTACAATAAGCGTTAACACTTAATAATTGTCCAAGGGATTCCAACAAACAATAACTTCAAAAATAATTACCTTTAGCTCTCTTCCCAATTTCATTAAAAGGAACCGGGCCATTGCTCATTTTTTCCTGGAGAGAGAAAAGGAAAAAAGAGACAAAAATACCCAACTGAGATTATTTCCTTATTTTTGACAAAAGTAGTAGTTAGTAGCAAATAACAAAATGCAATGCATGTAGTAAGTAGTGAATGTTTAGTGGCATTTGCAACAAGAGCAATATTCTGATATCTATAATCCAGTATTTGCAATTTAGGGGTGAATATTGGTACAATCAAATACATGGAACAGTTAATAAATGACTGATTCACCTACACAGAAATGAAAAATACAGGAAAGTTCGATCTTCTTCAGTATTTCAATGTAAGTAATACATTTCAAGTCCGTGTCATACAGATCGGGCTTTATACCAGATCACTGATACCTACTGAGCTGAGCTCCAGTATACAAAATAAAAGCTGGTGAGTGGTAAGGAACCAAAATCGACTCTTTTTTTGCAGATTTGAGGCTCGAATAAGGTCTATGAATGAGAAGCTTAAGTGCGTATGTGAATATAAACACTAAACACAATTACACAAACAAACATAGGTTAAATCATGCAACTCAAATGGCGACTTCTCAAAACAGTTATTGAAATGATAAAAGAACAAGGAAAACGATGGAGAGGGAAGCGATAAGAAGGTTAGAGAACGAAACTGGAGAAAAGCGGAGCTCCGAGTCCGAGAGAGTGTATGGCTTGTGCGGTACAAGTGAAGCCCCAAAAACCCTAATTTTGAAAAGGGCTTAAGAAACACTGAAGTCATGTCAGACCAAGGGTTTTTCAAAAGAGAAATAGGTCAATAGCGGAGGCGAACTTTCAGATGTACCCTTCAAAAAAGTTGAATAGTGGTTCCCTCCTACACATCGAAAAGTTGAATTGTTATATGCACGATGTGCCTCTTTGAAAGTCAAATCTTTTCCAATATTCTGAAGGAAAGAAATAAATCATTTTTTTTAATGAGGAAGGCTTAGAGTCCAATATATAGTGATTGCTTTTGTCCCATACGATCATTATTGCATTGAAAAATTCAAATAATCGATTGAACCATTTGATATGTTCTTTATATTGAAAACTCAAAAGAAACCAATTTTTACATTTTTTTTTATTTTTTACTTTTTTTGGTATTTTAGAATACTTATGATATAAAAATTATAAACCGTCCAATAACAACAGTCTTCTAAAGTACCAAAAAAAATTAGTAAAATATTTTAGAAAAATGTAAAAATTTGTTTTTTATGAGTTTTTAATATGGAGAGCATATTGAACAGATCGGATCCGTTGTTTGAAATTTGAAACGTGAAAACTATCGTATTGGACAAACCTTGTCCGTTCCATATATTGTACACCATTATTTCTCTCTCTTTTTTTTTAACAGTACACGCATCTTTTTTTTTTTTTTTTAGGTTAATAGTGCACGTATGATCAGTGTTGCCAACATTTCCGATCATACTATGAAGTATGTTCATGCCGAATTCACCGCCCAACATTTCCGATCATACTATGAAGTATGTTCATGCCGAATTCACCGCCCAATATCCTCACAGGACACAGCATATGAATAAAAAATAGTGACAATTTTTTGATATGGGTCAGATTAATATACATGCACGCATATGTGAATGTTAATGTTATATTCATATTTTGCTCAAAATCTTATATTGTTTGATTTCTTGTTAAAGTATCCGGGACTGATTAAATACATCGAATATAACAATATATTAAATAATGTATAAAAACTCCTCAACAAAATATCATCAATAATAAATTTATATATGGCTATTAATATTTAATTTTATTATTAATAATAATAAATTTTCATTATCGTGTACCAATTTGTTTATGGAAAAAATAGGTCGCAGCGAAGCCGCAATTACAAATTTGTTTAAACCTATATATATACATCTCCAGCCTAATATAACGATAGATTAGTCATAATTAAGGATTGTTTTGGGTCTAAACTAGCTCATTATTTTCATTATTTTTGGCATTTAAGGACATAAAAATATATCTCTACTACTTATAAAAGCACATATAAAAATGTCGGATCAATTTCACTAGAGGTGTGAAAACAATTATCATATCAATTATGGATCATTGATATGTGTGATCTGATCTAATGAGTGGTCTAGATGTTATATAAAAGGTTAGACTATTTAACATAAAAGAGTCAGGTGCTGTTTAAACAATTTACTTTTTGGAAAAATATCCACATATATCGTCGAAAGATTAAATCAAATATTTTTATTGTCTAAAATTATTTTGTTTCTTTATTTGTCACGTATTGGGGCATCTTTTGCTAGTATATTAAAAACCAATTAAGGAAGCTGCAGAGTGTCAAAATAATTAAGGATGTTTCAAAAGTTGTCACACCTCGTATCTGAAATACGAGGGGTGAGGTGAAACAGTATCTTTCGCATCCATCCGATGGCCTGTCAACCTACGTCTCAAGAAGTAAAAGTAAAACAGAGTCAGCTATAAAGCTAAGTAACCGATTATTTAACGACGCAGCTTCTCTATGACTAATTTATATAACAAATATCACTTTCGCATTAGCGTGAATCCCTCCCTAGACGATTCCGCTTCACATTCTCATATCATTTTCACATTAGCGTGAATCCCTCTCTAGACGATTCCACTTCACATTTCATATCACTTTTCTATTTCAAATCAAATCACATCAGATGCTCGTTGACTCGTAAAATACATCAGTCACAATTCTCATATATCAATTCAATCAAATAAACAAACGAATTTTCAATCAATCAATGCAAAAATTAAATTATAAAAAAGTCTGATTACCCGACGAGTGATTAAAATGGCAACGATCGTGACTTAAAACTCGAATTCCGATTGGATGGAGAATAAAATTTTCAGTCGGGAGATTTAAATAATTCATTTCCTTTTTCAGTCAAACCGAGAGCATAGAGGAGCAACCACGGTCGATGGTATATTATTCGGAAGTGCTTGGATGGAAATTAAGCATAACTCAAATTCCTATTTGGTGAGGCAGAGAGCATGTACGTGGGTATTAATTGAAAAGATTAATACGGGTTATAAAAAATGCGGTTACCAAAATACGGTAACAAAAGAAATAATTAAATAGGATAGGAAAAAATGTCTCCGCTAGTGGCAAAAATATGAAATAGAAATATCTGGTTTAAATGATTAGGGATCAGAAAGATTATCCGTGGGAAAAAGCAGTTGGCGTGCAAGAAAATTACTAGCCCAATTAATTTGTTTACAAAGGAAATTTTGATTTGGAAAAATGGAACGTTTATAAAGATATATCAAATAAGAGAAAAGTGGAAAGTTGGATACGCGCAATTCTTTTAATTGGCCAATAACACATCAGAAGGTATGAGACAATAAGAAAAGTTAATTACAAATTCAAATATATAATTTCGGTCAACAAAATAAGTTGAGTTAGACGTATTATTATCATATAGTAAATATGTTTATATTCGCTAGTCAAATACGAATTATTGGAAATAACATTTCCAAGTCAAGCTTTGAATTTAATCCTATATAACTAGTTTAATTAGATAACATATGATTGTTGGAGTTGTGTCTTATAAGTCAATATTTAATGACTTAATTTCTTAATTTATGTTATTAATGATATTTGATCATTTGTTCCTAGAGTTTATT
This sequence comes from Rhynchospora breviuscula, assembly GCA_027562975.1. Lineage (NCBI taxonomy): Eukaryota > Viridiplantae > Streptophyta > Magnoliopsida > Poales > Cyperaceae > Rhynchospora > Rhynchospora breviuscula. Next base: position 29,800,828 of record CM050400.1, on the reverse strand, counting down.
ACTGACAGGCCATTCAGGTTGAGGATCTGAATTGTAGATCTCTGTGGATCATTCATTAGAATGACAGTAATAAATTTAAATCGTCCATAATTTTGATAATTAACAAGGAACATTAATTATCATAAAATATTAATATGCAAGTTAAGTGATGATTAAGTTCTACAAGTCATAGTTAAGGTGTTACCAACTTAATTGCATATGCATATGTTATTAGAACATAATACATGACATGACCCAATGAAATAAACATATGGATTGTGTTATGTGTCATTGTTTATTTCATATGAGTTTGATTCTAAGTTTGAGATGGTTCAACTTTTTCACATGAGAATATGTTCAATAAATATCGTCTATCGTTGATTCCTGATAAGGGCTGCTATACGGATTTTATTTATGCTCTCTTGAATTGTGCGGGGAAAAGTTACTCATCAAGAAAACCGTATGTCCCTCATTAATTCACTTAGTGAGTGATGATATTTGTTTGGGCCTCTTGATGGAGTTGGATTGTTTGGCCAATTTGTACAATCAACTATAAATTAAGAAATGTATAATCTGCAAGAATAACTCATTCCTATCTTGGATTATACAGTGATATCATGTGACATAAAAATCAGACAAGGAGATACTTTTATTTTTTATGCAGGATTGAGATATTGTAGCAGTACATTATTTATGCGAATTGAGAATCATAACGTGTTGCTAGATACTGCTTATGATTATTGGAATTAAATAACGATTTAATTTCATGGCCAACATAGCATAAATCCTCAAAGGGTCACACAAATAGGACTTGACCATATAGTGCATTATTTATTTATTCGCAGCAGTGAGTATTGCGAAAAATATGATAAATTGATTAATTAATTATATACCGTTGCGAACCGTTATAATTAATTATGTCAAAGAGATCATATAGAAATAAATTAATGTATTTGTTAATCCCAAAATAATTATCAAATAGTTGATAATTAATTTCGTTCAACATAATTTAATTAATGGAATTAAATTGAGCTAACGGACTTTTATTTAATTAGTGAACTAAAGATCCAATAAGAGAGCAATTATATGGATCATTAATTAATGAGTTAATGGATCATTTAACACATGATAAAATGGGCTTTTGAACCCATTAAAATTTCAGCTAGGACAAGTGGCAAGGTTGTAAATAGTTGCAACTTGTCATGAGGAGTGATTGGCTATAAAAGGAGACCATTTGGAGAGATAAACCCTAGCCTCCTTTCTTTCTCCTCTCTCTCCTTCTTCTCCATCCATGGCCGCCACCTCCATTAATGGAGAAAAAATATTTTTCTCCATTGATGGACTCTTTTTCAAGCTCTCATGATAGATTTCATGTGTTGAGAATAGTTATTCCACTAATTAAGTATTGATTGGAAAAAGAATAGCAAAATGAATTAGTCTCTCTCTTGTTCTTACTAGCATAGGAATTAAGTTAATGGTTAACTCCTTGGTGAACTCGAGGCGGCCAGCGGCTACATGGTGGAGATGGAGAAGACACGCCATCGACTCCCATGCATTGGTCGAGCCTTGCGAATGCGATTTCGCGAGAGGTACAAATTCCTTTTTTTTTCTCATGTTGTGTGTTGATTGCTTGGCAAGATCCTTGTTGCTTAATGGTTAATTAAGTTAATTAGTAACTAAAATAAAAAATTGAGCACTTTCTAACAATGATAACATTAAGAACAAAGCCAAAACGTTTTTTTTTTTTTCAAAAGATTCAATATATTAGGAACTCCGTCTAAAATTTTTGGAGTGTTACAAAAGTATAATCCAGAATAAGAATTAATGTAATATAAGTAAATGTTATTTGTAAAGAAACTCTTAACTAGAGTTAAGTTTCTTTTTGAGTTTTCTTAATTTAGTAACTCCAACCTGCCAATAATGCTACAAAAGCTCACAGTAAGCAATGCCAAAACATGGAGAAAAAGAAGAACCCAAGGAAAGGTGAATATGCAAATCCAAGTTCAGGCTGCATGCATCCTCGTGATGCTTGCTCTCTGCTCAGGTATTTTCACATTTCTAATTTCTCATGTTTTTTTTTATTTCAGTGTGAACTTACTTTATAAAATGCATTATAACTTATCCGACATTTGATGCATGTATGTATGTATTGTATGGTGTACATTAGTTTGCTTGATCGTCCCAATCAATCCGGGTCGGAACTAGTAAATTTGTAATTTTTTTTAGGAACAAGTTTCTTAGTTTGCATTTAATTTTATCAAAATTAGTATTATAAAGTGTAGTGAAACTGAAATCACATGGGTGCCAAAACCCTCCTCTGCATCCCTTTGTAGCTCCCCACTTGCAATCGATTATCTGAGATATTTTTGGTCAACACATTTCTTTTATATAACGAAATGAGATTAAGCCTCCGGACTTATTTCATATTTAAATGTTCACAAATAATTTATTACTTTTATTTCATCAAGTTAGGCGAGTTCCAATTTGCGTTCGACTCAACAATGCAAATAATAACGGAGTTCATCCATATTTGAAATTTAGAAAGCATTTTACAACATTGTTATTGCACGTTTGATAAGTTGTATTTTCTATTTGTTCAAAAAAAAGTTGTATTTTCTAAATTTTGAAAGATAGTTGCCACTATGTGTTATCGCCTATATGTGAAAAAAGAAAAAGCCTTAAGAGTACGAAAGCAACAAAAAAAATATTGCTTGCATTACTTTTAGTTCTAAATATGAACATTTTGAATGCAGGGATTGGAGAATGTAAAGAAATTGATTACTTTTTTTATACCAAAGGGTGTGTTGACAAGCTAAATAGGAAGAAATTTTTCCGAAGCATTATTTGTATGAAGCTTTTATGTCAATATTGGTGCGTACAAACACTCAATTACAGACAGGGAGATTGCATTGGTCCTGGCTTCTTGAACTGGAAACGGGGTTGCGAGTGCATGTATAAGTGTACTGGAAAATCAGCCGGAAAAAAAGAACCAATTTATTAAACTATAATGGACAGAATTAATATCAATTAAATTTTCTGTTATAATTAAAGATTCTAAAATTTGTCATCCTAAATATTTTTTCTTAATCATGTTTTTTTATTAACTATTTTTATGATTTCATTTTAAAATGAGAGAAAACATTTTTTTTTCTTCCAAAAAAATAAACAAAAAGTATCACTCGCTTTGGAATAAGAACAAGCAACCATGGAACACTCTTGGTCTTTTTCATGATGTATCTCATTTTCTTGCTTTATCAAAATTCTTTCAACATCATTTTCATCGGACAACAGATGAGATAACTTTATCAAAGACTTTGGAGATTAATATAGAGTTATTCCGAGCAACAATGAGTAATATTATCATTTAGAAAATATAATGATGTTGGAACCAATTTTATTGCAATAGCGGAGTTGGAAAGGCGCAATAGGGCTGTCAATGAATAGGATACGATGCGGTAGAGACATTTTCGTTATCCATATACATTAAAATTTTTCTTACCCATACCCTACCCATACCCGATAAAAATTGACTTACTCGTGCCCTACCCTTATCCGTTAAAAAATAACGGTAAGGGTAGGGTAACGGTAAAAAATGGATGATAATATTAATATCTCAATAAAAAAAATTATACAATATGGATAAACAAACAACGACGAAAAAGTTTAGGTTTTCTTTTTAATGTAGCACGTTGATGAAAAAAAAAGAAATTAATAATATTTCAATGTAGTATTATCCAATTTAATTGCCAAATTAATTATTAATGTATCAATTGAATCTTACAAACATATATTTTCGATTTAGTTAGTTATAAATGTATCAATTGTCTTTACAATTGTATCTTTCCGATTTAATTAGTTATTAATGTATCAATTGAATCTTACAATCATATCTTTCCAATTTAATTAGTTATTAACGTTTTAATCGAGTCTTACAATCATATGTTTTCGATTATGATAAAGATTATAAACTGCATATATAACGGTGTGGGTAAATAATGAATACGAAATAGCCTTATCCATACCCTTACCCAATAAATTAACGAAAATTTTCTTTTATCCATACCCATATCCGATAACTTAACGAAAATAAAATGTTACCCATACATGTCTTATCGAATACGATACGGGTAGGGTAACGATTAAACGGTTACCGTTGATAGCCCTAAGGTGCAATTTATCGAGTCCGTTAAAACTGAGTTGGTGTCATGTTGTCATTAGGGAAACGGGGCAGATACGGAGTGGATAGTGGTCATACCATGTCCGTATCTGTATTTTTTTCGATACGGATACGGATATGTTTGCATACGGATACGTCGCGGATGTTAAATGGATACGAATGCAATTCAGATATTGTCGGATATGGATACGAATACGGATATATTTTGTCGGATATGGATAATATTTTGCTCAATTTATTTTATTAAACAAAAGGCAATATTCGATCGGAAGATTGTAATGTTTACTTTTTTTATGACTAGTATGGAATTAACTAAAAAAAAAACAGAGAAAGACAACGATAGAAAAATAATTGAGACATCACATAAAGCAAACTTTAATCAAGTTTATACAAGAATTGACATCATATTACAGTAAAAAATATAATCGTCAAATTCTGGTGCTATATAATTGAAATAGCTATACCTATATGTCAATTACGATGTTATTTTCAAAAAGTGCGCCATTACCATATACAAAGCGAATATCCGTTTTGTATAGAAATACGGATACGGATACGGATAAATATCCGTTCTGCTCTAATATTGCTTCCCATATCCGTATTCATATCCGTTTAAAAAAATTTGAATCCGCATCCGTATCCGAACCGTATCCGTTCGGATACAGATAGTATTATCCGAATTCGCTATTTTGCAGATATTGATACGGTTCGAAGCGGGAATTATCCGCTCCATTTTCACCCCTAACTGTCATGGTGTTTGTGGTGTCTACGGGCTTAAATTAAGAAACAAATAAATAAATTGGTGTCACCAATACGAATAATTTATCGTGTTAAGAAATGCAAGACCATTTTGAGAAAATTAGATTTATGCCACTATAAAACATCTAAATTCTAGGAAAAATTGGATATAACCCCCTCTAATCTTCCCTATCCGGATATAACCCCCTGTAATCTCTAAAACCGGATATAACCCCCTCCAATCTTACTTATTTGGGATATAACCCCTTCTCATCAATTTTAGTTATTTTTTAATTAAAATAAATCAGCAGTATAATTTTTATGACCAAAAATGCCCTCCTCATTTCACCTTCCTGTTTGATAGATACGTATCCAAAACTGTACCATTCTTTCTTAAAACCGTTTCATCTTCCTTCTCTTTGAAATTGCCAATACCATATGTTAGGAACTCAAGTCCATGTGCAATTTTTATTTTTATTAACATTTAACAAGCAATTAACACGCACGAAAAACGGATCTAGTTATTCAAGTAATTAACACGTAAAAGGAGAAGTGTAGGAGGTTTACCTCTCACGAAATCGTATTCGCGAGGCTCGAATCCAATCTCTTGGAATCGGTGGCGTGCTCGTCACCCTCACGGCTGCCAACCGGTTACCTCGAGTCCACCTAGAAGATTAACCAAAGTCTCAAGACAAGTGCTAGCTTGTCCGAGACGATAGCTAATTCCCTGTTTTAATCCTTCGCGCGGTTAACTGTTTAACTGGAAGGAAAATCGCTCAACACATAAGCTAGAGAGGGAGATGGAGGCGCATGCAAGAGGAGAACAAATTCTGCCCTCTTGCTTGAGCCGTCGGCTAGAGAGAGAGAATTAGGTCAAGCCTTGGTGTTTCCATAAACGACGTTGCTATATATGAAGCCTATCTCTCTTCTAATTTTATCTGGACAGATTTGCCCCTCAAAATCCGAAAATTAATGGGTCATTATGGGCTACACAACATATTATATTAGCCCATTAATCCACTCCATTAATCCATCTCAAATCGGACTTTTAATTAACTGATTAAACAAAAGACCGATTAGCTCAGTATAATAAATATACGTTGAACGAACTTAATTATTAACATATTAATAATTAATTTAGAATTAGCATATACATTATATTATTTTTATATGATCCATTTGAGTTAATTAATTATAACGGTTCGCAACGGTATATAATTAATTAATCAACTTATCACATATTCGCAGTACTCGCTACTTCAAACAAATAAATAATGCACGTTTGGTTAAAGTCCTATTTGTGTGACCCTTTGAGAATTTATGCTATGTTGGCTATGAAAATAAATCATCATTTATTTCCATTAATCATAAGCAGTGTCTAGCAACACGTTATGATTCCCAATTCGCATAAATTAAATACTGTACCAATACAGCACTTCAATCCTGGATGTGAAATAGTATCTTATTGTTTTGATTCCTATGTCACATGATATCCTTGTATAATCCAAGATAGGAATGTGTCATTCTTGCAGATTATACGTTTCTTGATCTAGAATTGATCGCCTAGTTGCGCGTATACGATCCAACTCCATCAAGAGGCCCAGTAGATATCATCACTCACTAGGTGAACTAATGAGGGACATACGGTTGTCTTGATGAACAGTTTTTCCCCGCACAATTCAAGAGAACATAAATAAAGTCCGTATAGCAGCCCTTATCAGGAATCAACGTTAGATGATATTTATAGAACCTATCCTCATGTGGAAAAACTGAACCATCTCAAACTCAGAATCAAACACGTATGAAATAAATAATGACACATAACACAATCCATATATTTATTTCATTGGGTCATGTCCTGTGCTATGTTCCAGTAACATACACATATGCAATTAAGTCGGTAACTCCTTACCCATGATTTGTAGAACTTAATCATCACTTAACTTGCATACTAATCTTATATGATAATTAATTTTTCTTGTTAATTATCAAGATTATGGACTCTTTAGAGATATTATTGTCATTCTAACGAATGATCCACAGAGATCTACAATTCAGATCCTCAACCTGAATGATCTGTCAATAATAAACTCTAAGAACAAATGATCAAGTATCATCAACAACATAAACTAATATAATAGCCACCAACTAATTGGCTTCTAGGACATATCTCTAAGACCATATTCTTTCTCAATCGCTTCTCTCTCTCTCTGCACTGAATAAGAATGGTGACTGGGAAATCTCCGTGGAGAATCTGTCTCTCGACTCACCGTGGAGAACACTGTCGAGGATAGGATCCTGACACTGCAACAAAAGAAAAGGGTGATGGTAGCATCAGCCTTTTAGGGAGGATGAAATGGGTTCCCACCACACTCGTTTGACCGTTGAAGATTTGGAATCATGAGTTAGTGGTTTTAGACTTATAGGGCTCCTATTCTGCATTTCTTCGATTACAATTTTGGTGTAGCTCTTTAGGAAAACATTTTGAATCATGCTGATGGATAATTTTTTTCTGGGCTTGGTTAATACTTTGTTAGAATCTTAAGTTATTCTCTGGTGTTGACATGCCATTAACATTTTACCCGTCATTTTCTAAACTAAAAAAATTAGATCGAATAAAATTTTTTTAATAATGTCAATGCATTACCCATTATTATAACTTGAGCCCAATAGTGCAGAACTATGGATGCATGTATTTACCTGTCATTCTCAGTCGGTCTATACCATGACGGCATGACATTTTAATACAGTTCGAGCATCTGGTACGGTACTAACTAATTTGCTCGATTAGAGAAAGAAATACAATAAGAAAATTTTGAAACCTTACAATGAGACTACAAAGGAAAAAAATTAGATAACACTGATTTGAAAAAGCAATGAACAGTGAATGGTATAAATTTGGTCTCGTGTATATCAGGAAGTTGAGCATCTTCTTCCATGAAGAATGGTATAAATTTAGATATGTGTCTATCAAACAGTAGGTGAAACAATCTTTGAAAAGGATGAGGATATTTTGGTCATAAAAATTATGCTGTTGATTTGTTGTAATTAAAAAAATAACTAAAACTGATGAGAAGGGGTTATATCCCTAATAAGCATGATTGGAGGGGGTTATATCCAATTTCAGAGATTAGAGGGGGTTATATCCGGATAGGAAAGATTAGAGGAGGTTATATCCAATTTTGCCTAAATTCTATATATGCCACCACAAAATGACTAATTGATTTGTACCATTATTTTATATAAAAAAAAAACATATTAAATTTCCCATATGCCATTCCTATTAAATAAAATTTTTAAAAATGTCCAAACTACCCTTACCCAAACCATCTCTAATCTCTCCCTTGCAAATCCCATCTTTCCCATCTCTTTTCTTTCTAAAAAATCTTCCACTGCACCATGAGTCCCACCCCACCTACTCCGCCTCACCCTGCCGTCGCCTCACCCGCCCGCCACCTCTTCCTCACCAACACGGCACTCATCTCCTCCTATTCCATTTCTTGAATAGCCATTTCTCCCACGCTGATAAGGTGCTTATTAGAATGCCTAGCCTAAGTTTCTATTATTACAATGTCATGCTCTCTACCTATGCCAGGCTTGGTGCAATACATGACTAACTAAACAAATCAACAAACAATTATTCATTATTTGCTAGTTCACTTGTTGATTTCTACGCAAGATATGGGCTGTTTCATGATGCAATTAAGGTGTTCGATGAAATATCATACAATGGTTCATACCTATGATAAATGTGGTAATTTGAAGTCACAACCAGAAGCTGTTCGATACAATGCTTTAGAGGAATTTAACAAAACTATTTTTTATTATTAAAGGGTAGTATAGTCATTTTAATTAGCCAATGGCATAAAAATAATTTATATTGTTTTGTAATGGCGTAAAACCAATTAGTTATTTTGCGATGGCATTTTTCGAATTTTACATTTTTGCAATGGCATAAACCAAAATGCCCCAATATGTTTTATTATGAATATATTATTGATTTGGCTTTTCTCCAGTATCAATTTATCAAGAATCAGGTCAAGCAAAAACATTCCAACAAAGAAATTGAACTACAGTAGGGGCTTAGATGGACTTTTTTTTAACGAACTTTGGGACAATAAATACCTTTCTGGAAAGGACCAAAAATGCAAAATAAGATGTTGGTAAGATCATAGATTTCGAGGAGAAGAGAGACGAAATTTGGCAGAGAAGAGAGAGAAGGAGAATGGATCTGTGTGGCAAATATGAGCGGTACAAACACGGTAGTATGGCAAAACGAAGAAAGCGAGAATATATATTCGATCCAATAATTTTTCAAACTATTCGGAAGAAAGCCCATTTTCCGTTTCATTTACTGTTCCGTTCTTCATTTTCCATTGATTTCAGTTCATTTTTCATTGATTGCAATCTAATTTTTGGTAAACGGAACACTAACGTTTATCAGTACTCTTTTCGTTTCCGTTCCATTTTCAAAAACGAAACTGATTTCCTTTCCGTTTTTGTTCCGTTTTGGACGGAACGGAACAAAAACGTGCGAAACGGCACGGTATTGACAATCCTATATGCAACCTCATCAACCGATCCTCGTCACATAGACCAATTTTCTCTACAAGCAAGCCCCACAGTTCCTTGGCTTTCTTCCAAATTTCATGCTCCCTTTGCATGGTACTACTTCCCTCATTAAATTTTACTAGAGGGGTGGATTCAATTAACATATCAATTATGGACCACCGACATGTGTGATCTGATCTGATGGGTGGTTTAGATGTTGATTTCTGATAAAAGGTCAAACTATTTGACAGAAAAGAGCCAGATGGTGTTTAAACAATTTATTTTTGGAAAATATATCCCAATAGTATATTAAAAACCAATTAAGGAAGCAAAAGAGTGTCAAATTAATTAAGGATGTTTCAAAAGTATAATCCAGAATATGAATTAATAAGTAATAAGTAAATGTTATTAGTAAAGAAACTCTTACTAGAGTTAATATTCTTTTTGAGTTTTCTTAATTCAGTAACTCCAGCCTGCCAATAATGCTACAAAAACCCACAGTAAGCAATGCTAAAACATGGAGAAAAAGGAAAACCCAAGGAAAAGTGAATATGCAAATCCAAGTTGAGGCTGCATGCATCCTTGTGATGCTTGCTCTCTGCACAGGTATTTCACGTTTCTGATTTCTCATATTTTTATTTCAGTGTGAACTTTATAAAATACATTATAACTTATCCGACATTTGATGCACGTATGTTTGTATTGTATGGTGTACATTAGTTTGCTTGATCGTCCCAATCAATCGGGGCCGGAACCAGTAAATTTATAATTTTATCAAAATCAGTATTATAAAGTGTAGTGAAACTGAAGTCACATGGGTATTGGGTGGGCAAATTAAAGCCCTCTTCTGCATCCCTTTGTAGCTCCCCATTTGCAAACGATTATATCTGAGATATTTTTGGTCAACACATTTCTTTTATATAATGAAATGAGATTAAGCTTCCTGACTTATTTCATATTTAAATGTTCAAAAATAATTTATATACTTTTATTTCATCAAGTTAGATGAGTTCCGATTTGCGTTCGACTCAACAATGCAAATAATAACAGAGTTCATCCATATTTGAAATTTAGAAAGCATTTTACAACATTGTTATTGCACGTTTGATAAGTTGTATTTTCTAAAATTGAAAGATAGTTGCCACTAGATTTATCGCCTATATGTGAAAAAAGGAAAAGCCTTAAGAGTACGAAAGCAACAATATATATATATATTGTTTGCATTACTTTTAGTTCTAAATATGAACATTTTGAATGCAGGGATCGGAGAATGTAAAGAAATTGATTACCTTTTTTATAACAAACGATGTGTTGATAAGCTAAATAGGAAGAAATTTTTCCGAAGCATTATTTGTATGAAGCTTTTATGTCAATATTGGTGTGTACAAACACTCAATTACAAACAGGGAGATTGCATTGGTCCTGGCTTCTTGAACTGGAAACGGGGCTGCGAGTGCATGTATAAGTGTGGAAAATCATCCGGCAAAAAGAACCACTTTATTCAACTATAATGGACAGAATTTAGGCTTAATATCAATTAATTTTTTTGTTATAATTAAAGATTCTAAAATTTGTTATCCTAAATAATTTTCCTTAAATCATGTTTTTTTATTAACTATTTTTACGATTTAATTTTAAAATGAGAGACAAACATTTTTTTCCTTCCAAAAAAAATAAATAAATAAACAAAAAGTATCACTTGCTCTGGAATAAGAACAAGCAACCATGGAACACTCTTGGTCTTTTTCATGATATATCTCATTTTCTTGCTTTATCAAAATTCTTTCAACATCATTTCCATCGGACAACAGATGAGATGATTGTATCAAAGACTTTGGAGATTAATATAAAGTTGTTCCGAGCAACAATGAGTAATATTATAATTTAGAAAATATAATGTTGTTGGAACCAATTTTATTGCAATAGCGCAGTTGGAAAGGCGCAATTTATCAAGTCCGTTAAAACTGAGTTGGTGTCATACTGTCATGATGTGTGTGGTGTCTACGGGCTTTAATTAAGAAACAAATAAATAAATTGGTGTCGCATTTTAGGATCATTACGAGTAATTTCTCGTGTTAAGAAATGCAACACAATTTATGTTTTTTTGTGAATATGTTATTGATTTGGCTTTTCTCCCGTATCAATTCGTTAAGAATCAAGTCAAGCAAAAACATTCTAACAAAGAAATTGAACTGTGGTAAGGGCTTAGATGAACTTCTTTTTAACGAACTCTGCAACAATAAATACCTTTCCGGAGAGGACCAAAAATGCAAAATAAGATGTTTGTAAGATCATAGATTTCGAGGAGAAGTGAGAACGAAATTTGGCAGAGAATAGAGAGAGAGAGAGAATGGATCTGTATGGCACTACCAAGTTTTCTAAAAAAAGAGAATGGATCTGTACGGCAAATATGAGCGAAACAAACATCGAAGTACGGCAAAACAAAGAAAGCAAGAATATATTTGATCCAAGTAATTTTTCAAACTATTTGATGGATTACCAATCAACTTTTTATTTAACTTGTAAATAAGACAATATAAATCTATAGTAATCATTCGATCGATATCGCGATTATCAAATAGAATTGTTGTATGTATAATCCGTATCACCACCGAAGTCTGAAAAATGTTTAGTACATACAGCATTACTGAACAAATTGGAAGCTAAGCTGTGTTTGATCTAGCTGGTTATGCTCTGTACAAGGCTATGTATGATGTGGGCCTGTGGGGTTGAGGCGAACTTTTTATTCTCTCTTGTTGCTGCTGCGTGTTTCTTGCGATGTAGATGCTGGTACATAATCTAATTTGTCGTCCCCCGAAAATTGACTCGTTGCTTTTGGTTTTTTTCTTATTGCTGGTGCATAATCTAGTTGGTCGTATCCAAAAATTGACTCCTAGCTTTTGGTTTTCTTCTTTTTCTGAGGTGGCTGAAAATTGATTGCGAATTTGCGATGCACCTTTTGGTGAAAGTAAAAACAAGGGATCAGACTTATTATTACTGAAAACCAAATGATTATTCCAATAAGATGAATAGTTAACTATGAAACATAAACTTTCTCAAACCAGATATTGTTCAAACTAGTTTCACAACGGCAAGAATAACATGATTTACTAAAAGGAAAATAATACTTGACATTCTTAAAACCTACTTCGACGTGCAGAGTAACTGTCTTTATACTATTATTTTCATAAAATAGTGAATTACCGAAAGATAATATTTTTGTACTATTTTAGTTTGGAACCGAATTTCAACCGAAATAGAACGTACTTCCGCTATTCCAATTAAAAAGTAAGATTGCCTACGAGGTTATCATTAAAAAAAAGTGAAATTAAGATTGACAAGCAGCCCTAATAAACAAATAGACATTATTTTCAAACAGAAAAATAGAGATGAGCTGAAGAAATTTCCAGAAGTTAAGAAAATTGTTTGGATCTCCTTTTTCTAGTAAATAAGGACGGACAAAAAGTGAAACTTGAATAATTATTCATCTAATTCCAGCTAAAGTGCTTGAAAAAAATATAGCTAACAAACTAGCGCACCCTTAGAAGATTAAAAAAATTCAATATATTAATTAACGACGGTGTAATACAGCTTGGGTTTAACTGTGAGTCTGTGACAGTGTGACCCAACTTACGACTTGACCAAAGTATAAAGGACAAGGGCTAACAACAAAAGCAGCAAACTGAGGCAATCTAAATTCTTATATGTAATTCACAAACAACGATCAAATGTAGAGAGACAGCATTCTACTTACAGTGACTATCCACAAAAAAAAAAGTCAAAATAAATCAACAACAAAGGAATCTGGCTTGAGAAAGCAGGAACACAAAACATCAAGATCACATTTTTGCTCTTTCAAGCCTAGGACCTTAGATCTAGTAGCATGGACACAGGTTTAAAACAAGTGCATGGATCCCCATCAAGGAGAATCCCACATGGTGCATATGATCCATCCATCTACTGCCAGGGGCAACTCACTTAACAGTGATTTTCTATATATATTTTATCATTGATTATCAATAATTGTACAAGCGGGCCACACTTTTGGATTTCGCATCTAAATTGAATCACCTTAGAATAATTATACAAGTGGTTCATCAACAGTGTAATACCGGCATCACTATATTTTCTCCCTTTTCATTGTAATACTGACCCAACACAAACCTGACTAAAGCCTAAATTAGTAAATACCAATTCGTGCTTTACTGATAACACAATAGAACTTCACCAATTTAACACAGCTCCAAATCACTCAATAGCTTAACAACTAGTAAGTACTTAGTAAATACAATTAAAACTGAATTTTACTTAGCATGGGCTCAAAAAATAAAAAAACGAGAACATAAAATACACTGAAGCTGAAGTTGCATGCAAATTGCTTAATTTTTAAAAAGGGCTTTGATGCAGTTTGCATTAAACTCTCCATTGGTCAAATATAATTAATTAGACAAAATTAAAAGCTTTCTTTCTCCCCAGATGAATTTCAGGCTTAGATGGATACCCCATTTTGCTTTAACACCACAAAAATTCAGAACCAACATACACTAAGTATAAAAGCAACTAGTTTACCTAAAAATCTGTACAAAAGAATACAAAGAACTGTCACAAAATCAGAAGAAAAAAAGGTAACTAGCCAGAAAACCTACATAATTATATATTAAGCCAGACAAACCTCTTTTTCTTTTTTTCTTCTTCTTTGCATCAAGATTGATACAAATCCCAATCAAATGTAGGATTTGAGAACACCTCGTAATCTGTCGGTCCATCTACAAAGCTATCGACTGATTGCATTCCTTCTAATAGGGAGGCCCGAAACTGATCACTTCTCGAAGGGAGCAATTTGTAAAATAACAACAACCCTAGCGTGCATATTGCTTCTAGCTTAGTGGGATCACCTTGCACAGAGAAATAGAGTAACATGGAGGACAAGAAACACACAACACAGAATTGCATGACACACAAAACACGATCCATTAGTTTCCCATCATTACCTGCTGGGAATCCACGGATCCGGTAGACAAACAAGAAGTTATATTTGTCTACCAAATAGCGGTACCCAAAATACACTGCCCCAACTGGTACCACCAGCGGAGCAAAGAGGGAGTATATCATGGTCAGTGCAAATATGGTAAGGTCAAAAGCATAATATTGTGCAAAGTCGAAATTCTGCTTCGGCATGTGAAAGCTTCGGTTTGTGGGATACACTGCTAGGTCAAGTGCTGACCCTTCTAACCCGTTTGGGCTATCGGGTTGTACCAAAGGTGTCCTTAAACTGTTCCCTTCATCACTGCTCTGTTCTAACGGGTAATCCTCATTTTCCTCGGGTACCAGTTGTACCATGTCGTTCTTCTTGAATTTCTTGAATATATTCTTTATCCATGGGATTGGTGCAAGAAGATCAAAAGATATACCCAAAAAGGTGCATGTTATTAGAAATGCAAGGGAAGAAAGAGAAGACCTAGAGAGAAAAGATGGGCTCAGATACTCTTCTATTCTCTTGCAATCCTTTCCATCCAAATAGCACTGTCCCATGCGAACCAATGCACTCTCCAGAGATGACTCTACCAGTGCTCTCAATAGAATTAAATTCACCAGAAAAAAGCATACCATTTTTAGCAATGCAGCTCTCTGTTCTCCTGACATCGTAAGGTGGCACTCGAACTTTGAAAAATACGAGAGGAATGATGGTATGATGATGTACATGCTAATAAATATGAGCACATTTGGCAAGAACTGGATAAGAATGGTCCAGAACCAACTGGACGTCTCCAGCCAATCTAGCCATGACTTGGCCTGGTCCATTGCCTCAGCATCTATTATTCTAGCTGCATACTGCATGCCACTGATTATAGCTAAAGGCGAGCTGAAAAATAATAGCATGAGAATTAAGCATGTATTGACAGCTACCCTGCGTAGTACCAGAGAGATTTTATTAAGACCGAGATGATTCCAATAGATGTCAGATGCAGGAGGTGCCCGTTCAACTTTCCACCCATTCCTTCCCAGTTGGAGCTCCATGACAGGAAAGAACTGCCCTGCTGGCCTCTCTTTTCTTCTCTCTGTTCTGAAATCTCTCACTGCCTTATTGGCCGCATAGACGTCTTTAAACACCACAAATGCAATGCCTGCACCAGGTGCACGGCCATCCCTGTAGTCCATTAGTCTACTACCCAAAACCAGCTTCTTTGTATGCAACCTCCTCAACCGATCCTCGTCAGATAGACCAATTTTCTCTGCCAGCAGTCCCCACAGCTCCTTGGCTTTCTTCCAAATTTCATGCTCCCTTTGCATGGTACTTCCCTCATTAAATTCGTCGAACATGTTGCGTACATTCATTTGGGCTTCTAACCGAGAAATCTGGTTGGTGACCTTGGTCCACTCGGTTGTTAAATACTCCAAGGAGCATAAGTCAAATGGCACAATGACCCGGTACACCTTACCAGGATACCTATGTTGAAAGTATTCTTCTAAAGGGGCCTTATCGCTCGCAAGAGACTTAGGGATTCCTTGAATCATGATTGTGAAAATTGCAATTGAACCAGAATTCGGATCACTCGGATTCCCTTGCCCATCTCTGAACCTCGTGACCCGCAAATCATCCTCGAGCTTGGAAATTCCAAAGTGTGCAATTGCAGCAATCACACCAGCTAGGAGGAGATGCACCCACAAGAGAGGGGAACCTTTGGGGATGTGAGAAATTGTGGTGGCAGTAAATTGATCAGATACCGGGTTCGATCCAGCAAGGAGGTTCAATGGCAAGGCAGCTACCAAAGCAGCAACCGAGGCGAGAACCAAAACTAGGAAAGCTGACCTTTCAAATAGGAGAAATTGTGCCGCGTCAGCGCCGCAGTGGAGGGCGATCTGGCTAGACGTGGCGTGGTACACCGAGAGGAGCTTGGTTAGTAAGGCAGACGGGCCGGGAAAGCGGCGGTGGTCGAAACGGAGCTTGACTAGGAGGAAGAGAAGGAGGCAAGAGAAAGCGCCGATTGCGGAGATGTTTAGCAAGTACTGAATGCTCCCGTACCATGCTAACGGATCCTCGCCGGAGTCGGGCGGAGGCGCCGTGAAGGCGGTTTCCGACATGGCGAGGAGGAGAGACGCGAGAGGAGGAAGTAATTAAGGGGTTGTTAGAAAGTTCATTGAGAATATATATGAGAATTGAGGAATCTAAAATTGGGTATTTTATTCTGAGCCGTGAGGTGAAGTTGCGTGAAGAAAGAGGTGCGTTTCAGAAAGGAAAGGAGAGGTATTTTGGGAAAAGAGATGCGGATCGATATTCCAATTTGAGGCGGCCACACGGTGCACCGGACTCGTTCTGGCACGGAACTTAGGGAGAGTATCCTCTGCCAACCTTTTGAGTGGCAGGGTGCCAACTTTTGATCCTAACCGTTAGATCTAATCTGGACGGTTCAAATTTTTCAGGCCTATCAATCTGTATCATGCACGGGGCTCCCATTAATCGTTGAGATTAGATCTAACGATTCAGATCGAAAGTTGGCACCCTGCCAACCTTTTTAGGTCGGCAGAGGATGTGATTCCCGGAACTTATATGGGAATGGCTTCATATACTCCTCTAGTTTGGAGATCCACTCTTTTTTGACGAAAATATCCCTCACGTTTTTAAACTGGTGCGTGAATTGAGACGTAAATTGAAGGAGTGCAAGGGGTATTCTCGTCCACAAAAGAGTGGATCTCCAAATTAGAAGAGTGGAGGAAGCAATTCCCAACTTATATACAAGCGAAACAGCCAACAGGGTCTACCATGTGAGTACATGATTAGTTAGCACGATTTACGTTGAGATCTGAATCATCTGATTATTTATTTAGCTTTTTTTTTTAAACACTTTTTATTTATTTATGGAATCAGGGAGTTCGACCTCTGTCTAACTCTCTGTTATTTATTTATTTATTTTATTTATATTTAATAATTTAAAAATACGTAGCTATTCATGATTAATGATAATAGAAGATGGACAAAAATATAAATAAAAATATTATTTTACGATAATAATATAATATAAATAATGGTTTGGATTTAGGTACATGTAAAAAAATATCGATATCAATAATAAATATCTTTTTTTTAGCAATGTTAGATAATCATTGTCACACGGAAATAGTCGGATGGTTGGATTGGTTCGTATCTTTTATTAAAAAAAAAATCTAGACAGCTAATAAATAAGACCAACAACGATGTGTATAATTTTTTCTTAGAAATAAATAAAATAATTTATTATAATGGGAATTTCGACCTTAATTCTTTTGTTTACTGCTGCTTACTTTGGGCTGATTTTTGTAAGACTATTTTTGGACAGTCAGATCAGATTGTTTAGATACGTTTGTCTTATTGTACTAGCAAATGAGCCCACCCGACTGTGTGGGAATAAGACAGAAAATTTGAGGCGATTTTATTAGACAGCAATTTTGGTATGATAGGAGAGGGTTGATTTGTTTTTTTTCTTTTCTTTACTGTGCGCACAAATTAAGAAAGAATAAAAAAATGAAACAATCATCCAGCGCCTTGATTCCTTTCTGTAAAGGGGTCCGACTCTTTTGTCTAAAATACAGATCTAAACTGTATATCAGATCAACGGTCCACAATGATGGTAACAATGTTGGAGTTGTGTCCTAGAAGTCAATATTTAATGACTTAATTTCTTAGTTTATGTTATTAATGATATTTGTTCATTTGTTCCTAGAGTTTATTACTGACAGATCATTCAGGTTGAGGATCTGAATTGCAGATCTCTGTAAATCATTCATTAGAATGACAATAATAAATCTAAATCGTCCGTAATCTTGATAATTAACAAGGAACATTAATTATCATAAAAGATTAGTATGCAAGTTAAGTAATGATTAAGTTCTACAAATCATAGGTAATGTGTTACCAACTTAATTGCATATGTATATGTTATTAGAACATAGTACATGACATGACCCAATGAAATAAACATATGGATTGTGTTATGTATCATTGTTTATTTCATATGAGTTTGATTCTAAGTTTGAGATGGTTCAATTTTTTCACATGAGGATAGGTTCAATAAATATCGTCTACCGTTGATTCTTGATAAGGGTTGCTATACAGACTTTATTTATGTTCTCTTGAATTGTGTGGGGAAAAGTTGTTCATCAAGAAAAACGTATGTCCCTCATTAGTATACCTAGTGAGTGATGATATCTGTTTGGGCCCCTTGATGGAGTTGGATTGTTTGGTCAACTTGTACAATCAACTCTAGATCAAGAAATGTATAATATGCAAAAATTACACATTTCTATCTTGGATTATGCGATGATATCATGTGACATAAGAATCAGACAAGGAGATACTTTTATTTTTTATGCAGGATTGAAATATTGTAGCAGTACATTATTTATGCGAATTGGAAATCATAACGTGTTGCTAGATATCGCTTATGATTATTGGAATTAAATAGCGATTTAATTTCATGGCCAACATAACATAAATCCTCAAAGGGTCACACAAATAGGACATGACCATACGGTGCGTTATTTATTTATTCGCAGCAGTGAGTATTGCAAAAATATGATAAGTTGATTAATTAATTATATACCGTTGCGAACCGTTATAATTAATTATGTCAAAGAGATCATATAGAAATAAATTAATACATTTTCTAATCCCAAAATAATTATCAAATAGTTGATAATTAATTTCGTTCAATATAATTTAATTAATGAAATTAAATTAAGCTAACGGGCCTTTATTTAATTGATGAACTAAAGGTCCAACAAGAGAGCAATTATATGGATCATTAATTAATGCATTAATGGACCATTTAACACATGATAAAATGGGCTCTTGAGCCCATTAAAATTTCAGCTAGGGCAAGTGACAAGGTTGTAAATAGTTGCAACTTGTCATGAGGAGTGGTTGGCTATAAAAGGAGACCATTTGGAGAGAGAAACCCTAGCCACCCTAGCCACCTTAGCCTCCATCTTCCCTCTTCCTCCTTGGCTGAAAATTAGAGAAGAAAATTCAGATTTTCTTCATCTTTTCTTGCTCTTATTCCACCTCCTCTAGCTCATGTGTTGAGCAATCAAACCCTTTCATTAAATAGTAGATTAAATAGAAGGATTAAAAGGGGATTAGCTATTACCTCTTGCTTACTAGCATAGGCCTTGAGGTTTTGGTTAATTCCTTGGTGGACTTGAGGCCGGCGACAAGGCGGCGGCGGTGGAGACGAGTACGCCACCGATTCCCATGATTTGGTCGGGCCTCGCGGATATGATTCCGCGAGAGGTAATCGATTCCTTCCCTTCTCATGTGATGTGTTGATGCTTGAACAAGATCCATCAAGATGCTTGTTGTTTTAATTGGATTAATTAATGGTAATTGGCAAAAAAAATAAAAAACGAGCACTTTCTAACAAACAATTGTTTAAACTCTTTTGTGAAATTATTATGATCTTATTTTGGATGCTTTTATAAGTAGTATAGAAGTATAGATAATACTTAGAAGATGCTCCTAGATGATAGTAGGATGTCGTGATAATGTTTTCTTGGATTGGATTAGTTTTATTTCTTAAAAGTGTGCGCAGCTAATATACGACGTCACAATACGTGTATAATTTTTATTCAGAAGATTAAATTAATTTGAATAAGCATTGCAGTCCATTATAACTGGATGTCAACCTTAAATTTTGATTTACTGCAGCTCAGAAAAATTTAATATAAATAATTTTAAACAGAACCATGATATAGCGCGATTCAAACCTCTGCTATAGGCCAAACTCTTATAGCGGGGTTCTAATCCATGCTATAGGCTATAGCGGGGTCAAAATCCAGCTATAAGCCCTATAGTGGGAATCAAAACCCGCTCTATAGGGCCGAAACCCTAGGAATCCGCTATAGGTGTTGGAATTTTTTTCTTTTTTATTGGCAGCTCGCGCCACTTCAGAGTTTAGACAGAGAGTGAGTGTGAGAGAGAGAGAAAGAGTGAAAGAAAGAGAGAAAAGAGATGAAGGAGATGAAGAAGAAAGGAAAGGAAGAGAGGAAGGAGTCTCGGCCAGAGAAAGAGGAGATGAGGTTGTCATTCTCGGTTCCGACTTGAGTCGAGAGGAGGAAAGGAGGCGTAACTCCGATTTCGAGCGAGATATCGGCAACGATCCAATCTACATCGGCACAAAATGTAGTTTTTTTTTTTTACATTCGATGGAAATTGTTGATGAAAAATGGTAGGAAAATTATTGTTATGTTGAATAGAAAATGCTTGAAATTAATTTGTGTTAAATAGATAATTGCAGAAGGAAATTGTTAGAAAAATTATTTGGAAATTGTTTTAAATTTAGTTTTGTGGAATAGAAAATGTATATGAAAATTGGTCAATATTCAATGAAAATTGTTGATAGGAAATTATATTTGTTTACTGAAAATTATATTTGGTGATGAAAAATGATAGGAAAATATATATAAAATTGTATGGAAATTAGTTTGTATTAAATTGGAATTGTTTATAGAACTTAAAGTAGGAAATTCTAGATAGAAATTGTTGAAAAATTGTATGTATGGAAATTGGTTTGTATTAAATTAGAATTATTTATAGAAATTAAACTAGGAAATTGTAGAAGAAAATTGTTAGAAAATTATATGTATGGAAATTAGTTTGTATTAAATCGAATCATATTGAATTTGGATTTAAAATTCAGAATCAAATTTATTTCAATGCGAGGTTTGGAGTTTGCTTTACTTCAATACAACCTCTCCTATTTAAATTTTGTTCATCATATATAATATCCCAAGCAAAGAAAAGAGGGAGAGAGCTAAAGAAATGAAGGCAAATAATTATGTTCATCGATTCCATAAAAATAACGAAAAATGAATCATTACGACACATAACAAAATAATAATATTACGACAAATAAATTTGACAAAATATTATGATAAATAACAATAAATCGAGGACATAAATTTCATAATGCTCAAACATTACGACACACGATAAAATATTACAACCATATGCTAGTACAACCATTAAACATATATATCAGTCCAACAACACAACAACAACTAAATTAACTTAATTAATAAAAGTCTGGAGGTGGAGGTTGGAATCGACAAGCTGCCGGACGGTTCTCGAAGCCTGACGGTGGAGGTGGAGGTTGATCTGAACAATTAACGACGAGAGACATCCATTTACCCTGAACACGAACACCTAACCTACACTCTACCGTATTGATCGGAGGCAAAACTTAAGTCAAATTATAACCTCAAATCTAATCTTATGCAGTATAGCTTGAGGGTTGAATTACAGGGACGGATTTTCTAAACCTTTAATTTCTAGCAATTCAATTCTATTTAATCTAGGGGTATAATGGTAAAAAACAATCAATTTAATGTTTGAATTATTTAAAACTAAAAATTAACTAAGAAAATTAAATCTAAATTACTGAAATACTCTCTAAATTAATCTAAGGATTAAAGGAAATTAACTAACTCGAATTAATGGCTTAAACTAGGGTCAATTGGTCAGGTTGCTTTACCTGGCTCTATTCAAGTGGATCCTCCAGCTTCCTGGAGGGGTCGCCAGAATAGACCGTTAACTCGGTTTAATTAGTTTATACCTTCTCTAAGTGCATGTTGTTGGTCAAATCTTAGGTTCAAACATTAACTCTCATTTTCTATTTTGATGACTAAGTTTTAACCTTCAAATCCTCTTAAAAATCCTAAATTTCAACTTTCGTTCCTTAGCTTAGGGTTTCTAAGTTTACCTTTCTATTCGGTAGGATATCTTATATCTCTCGATTATAGGTAGAGACATACTTTTCAGTTAAGTCATGGTTTCATCTTTCGGTCAACTACCTATCCTATGTTATGCAACTTTGAACTATCTTGAAAATAGGGTTTTTATTACCAACCTATTAGACAAGACCTTAATCTAACGGGTAAACCTTTAACTCAAGCAATTCAAAATCACAAAGCTCAGCAATATAAAATAAGAAAGGCAAAGCAAATAGAAGAAGATATAATCCTAATTAAACTTATATTAACTACCAAGTAAAAGGTTCCCTACAATTGTCCCTAAACTAAACTACTCACTACTTGTCATATTAAACATAAAAAACTCAGGTTTCATCAAATCAAATATCAAAGCAAGTAAACAAAGGAAGATTACAACAAGAAGCAATGGAAATCTCTCTCAGCTTGTATCCTGGCGGGGTCGCCTGGATGGTTGCTGCGGTTGTTTTCTGCAATCTCCTTTCAAATCTCGCTCTAAAATCTGACATATCTTGGTTAGTGGCCTTGGGTATGCTTAAATAATCAACTTGAGTCGGTTGCAATATGTGGAGAACATGCGTGGAAGGTCTGAAAATAGGAGAACATCATATTCCAGAAATACAGGTCTAAATCTATTATGTCGGTTCTGTTTCTGGCGGGGTCGCCAGAATATGGGTCTCTTCTGGTTTTGACTCCTTTATTTGCTCCATTCGCTTGGAATCTGACATGCTTCGCTTGAATGCTGTCCAATTTCTAAAATTTCACCAAATCTTCAATGAACCTGAAAATAAACCAAGGGCAATAACAGTCCTTGTTTCTAACCTAAAATGCAATAAAATCTAACTAAAACTCAAACATTTAATTGAAATTAAGGCCTAAAATGGTTGAATATTTCAATGTGAAACTCGTCTATCACGTATTTATCCAATGCAAGGGGCCTCTAACACTGAATTGATTATTAGGTAATGCAGTGACGTAGAACTTATTTCTAGAATGATGAAGTTGTAAATACCAATTAATTTGTAATGCCCAATTGTCATTATCTCTTTGAAGAACCACACTGGAAGTGATAGCAGATGGCTTAGGACCCATTAAAAATTATTCAAGTACTAAATGGATTAGGTTTGATTTCAGCAAGAATCACACTGAGGGTTTATATAACATGTCATAGCGCAGTTATAATTTCAATCGAAATGATAAAAGAATTGGATTGAAATGACATAAATCCAAACTTTTAAGCTTCACCGAAATAACGCCTTTATGACTCAAATAATGGATTTTTGGAGCAAAACGCATAACGCTACAACAACCAATCATGAAATAACGGTAGTGTTATATTTAAAAAAAACAGCAATATAAATGAAATTTTTTTCATTTGTCGGCGTAAAAACAGATGGGTCATTCAACTCACAAATAATTTTTTTAAGCCAAATACAAATCCATACCAAACCCTAATTTGTTTAGCTTTTAAAACTTTGATTTTGTCTATTTTACTTTTTGACTGGTTAATTTTTTATATTTTAAATTTTGAAGTAACTGATAAGAGAGTCCAATCGTATAATTGCTTATTTTATACACGCTATTTTTTCTTCATTATCTCATCGATATAACACCGAATCGCTAAATCAACTCTGTATTGTTATACCGTAAAAATCGCATTTTAAAATCTTGCATAGATCTAATGGAAATGACGAAAGAAAAAAAATCAGAAAAGAAAAAAAATTAGAAAAGGAAAAAAAAAACGAACTTAGTCCTATAGCGTGGTTTTGATTCCCGCTATAGGGCTTATCACTATTTACTCTTCTCGGTCTCACATTTTACTCATGTCCCTAGTCGGGGATCTCCTCTCTCACGACGCTTCGATCTCTTTTCTAGCCATGCACGCCTTCTATGTCTCTTGTGAGGCCTCGAAATTTGAATGATGCTTCGAATGCACCTCTGATTTGTTTCAAACTAGATAGTAATAGCTACAAAATGATTTATATGTGCATTTTTATTTGATTAAAATTTTAATCTGTTAAATCCGTTTACCTTGAAAAATCCGTATATAAAAAAATTAATAGATTAGTTTGGATTACGGGTGAATTAACTAAATTTATTTTTCTTTATCGAATTGGATTTAAATTTTAATAAAATATCATCAACCACGCGTTGAATTAATAAATACTGGTCTAGTTCTAGTTCTAGTTCGTGCACAAGATCTGAAGGAGCAATTTCTGCTGGAAAATAAAAAATCACTTGAAAAAGGCTGCTTTTGCCTAATTTGGGCTTTCGGCCAGAAGAATATTTTCAATTTTTTTACTCCGACCCAAAGTTTTGTAGAGGATTTCATTTCTATTATCACCACAAATTTAAAACCAGTGAGGAGAAGCGAGGTACGAAGGAAAGAATCTAATGGCGTCGACCCCTTCACTCTACAGAGGTCCTATCGTCACCCGACACGTGTCCTGCTGCCGATCGACGGCGCAGCCATGGCGCCGCCGCCGATGGTGGTCCCCTTCCACCGCCGCGCCCCGTCGCCGAGATTTCTTACTCTCTCCGCCTCCGGCACCGGCGGCTGGTTCAAGGGCCGACGACTCCTCTGCCCCGTTCGAGATGTCAGTCGAGAGCGCGCTCAAGCTATTGGGTGTCAATGAAGGAGCTTCCTTTGATGAGATTCTCAGAGCCAAGAATGCTGTCGCAGCTACTTGTAAGGACGATCCTGAAGCTACTGCTCAGGTAGTTTTTGTACATTGATTTGTCTTTGGTTCTGCGCTGGAGTTGTAATTTACTTTTTGGAATGAAGAAAGATCGGATTTCAATTGGTAGATCTTTTACTGAGCACTTCTTATGCTCTTTGTTTGCATTATAGCGTCATTGGTGGCTGTGCTTTGTGAAAATCTGGCAAAATTTGGTTTGATTGACAATTGATTCGTGTAATGGTAGAATGGTGCTGAGATTTGGTATCCCTATCAATTCACTTTATCTTGTGAAAATCCCATAAAATATCCAAAGCCCCTTTTGCATTGCGATATTTTAACCTCTTCCCTAGGGGAAATGGCGGTGGCGCTGATCATCTTTGCTGGACACATTGTTCTCTTATGTCCTCTATTAATTTATGAAATCAAACTAATAAAAAATAACTACATAGGTACATTAATGTAGCTCAATATATAGCTCCAAAATTACAGGGTCAATCATAATAATTGTGTGACAGTGGCATCATACTGCTGGTATTTTCGCACAGTAACTATTTACTGATTTTTATTTGTTAATTTTAGATAGAGACTGCATATGACACATTGCTGATGCAAAGTCTTTCACAAAGGCGATCTGGCAAGGTTGCAAACAGTACTATCCGGTATGCTGATGTCAAACCTGTTAGACGTGCTGGTGCTGGTGCCAGTACTGGTCCCACGCCTCAGTGGATGCAGACAGCGATAAAAAACATACCTGTTTCGGTTGTAACACCAACGAATAGAGACTTGGGGATCCAAGCAGGTGTTTTTGGAACTTTGATGGTTTTCACATTCGCTAGTGGATCATCTGCTTTTTTATCGGGTTCATACACTGGACCTGATGTTCCCGGGTACATACTGGCCACTGGGTTTGGAGCCTCTCTGTACTTCTTAGCAAAGAAGAACGTGAACTTAGGTACCTCATTTTGAACATTTTTTCTTTTACTTTGTTGATACTTAATGGATAAAACACCAATGAAAGAGATGGATAATCTAGCGAAACTCAATATTCAATAACAGATGTGAATTTTTTTTTTTCATATATGCCCTCAGATTTATTTCAATTTTGTATTGACTAATTGAAAAAACAAAGTTGCTGTCCTATGTTTTCCCTTTTTATATTTCGTTTCCTGCACCATTGAACAAGGCTTAAAGAATTAAGCCTTAACACCGAAATCTTAGGTCATTTGTTCTACCTTGATAGCACAGTTTTCTTCCGGAATTTGTGCCTTTGACTACATATGTTTGTGTCAGCTTACCCAATGATTGGTGGTTAACAGTCATGATCCATTAGGTGGCAAGCATCTGTTCTATCTGTGGTCGGTGGTTAACAGTCATGATCCAGTTATAGTACGGCCTTATTTCATTGCTGTAACACGATAAGAAAAAAAGAAAATTTCTGCTTTCTTACTCATTTAGTCATTTATTTCTGCATTTGTTAAATTTTTCTGTCATTCTCAATGGTAAAACAGCCTTTAAGAATGTTGGCCTTGTCATTTTCTGG
Organism: Rhynchospora breviuscula; assembly: GCA_027562975.1. Lineage (NCBI taxonomy): Eukaryota > Viridiplantae > Streptophyta > Magnoliopsida > Poales > Cyperaceae > Rhynchospora > Rhynchospora breviuscula. The sequence goes on along the minus strand of CM050400.1, from coordinate 29,774,421 downwards.
AAGGTTATTAACTGGTATAGTGGGTTTGGTGGGTGTTTTGATTCCAGGATTTGTTTCTTGCATATTATTTCAACTTATCACTCTAGACTCTTTTTCAACTTAGTTTATAATACCTGTCTATGAACATGTAGTTTTCTTAGAAATTACACCAGGGTTTCACTGTACTTGCAGATAAGACCCAAAACTCATCATAGTTGCACAAATTACTTAACTTTGTCAGTTAGTTAATGAAAATTTCTTTCAAAATGTCTATTTTGTGCTCCTATCATTCTACCTTGGGTGCCTAAAATTTCACTTATATTAAACCAAGAAAACTAAACTGCTGGCCAAAGTGACAAAGTTATGATCTACTATGGATTTTGTTATTGATATGGAATGATTTTGGGGTTTTTGTTATCTTTGCTGACTTGATGCTTTTGGTGATGATGAAAAACATTTCATAATTACCCTGAAAAATGCTGGACGGTAGAAGTAACATTGGCTTTGGCAGTATATATGGTGGGTGTAATCTGCAAGTATGAAAATGTTTGGTGTTTTTCTGCAAATACTCCTGTTAACTTATGTCCTTTTGCAGGAAAAGCCACATTGATAACAGTAGGGGGCCTTGTTGTGGGGGCCGTGATAGGTTCAACAATTGAAAACTGGTTGCAAGTTGATGTTGTACCATTTTTTGGGATACGCTCTCCTTCTGTCATCATTAGTGAATTCATTCTCTTTTCGCAGCTGGTGACATCATTGTATCTTCGCTAGTAGGGATATTGTGTATTTGATATACTCATATTCCTTTGTAATTAGCTGAAACAGTTAGGTTTTGGAGAAATGCAGAAAGTTATGTCGTTCCTTTGTAAGTTTAGGAAAGATGGGAAACATCTGTGAATAGCAATAACTTTTTAATCTATAGTTTTGATCTAATACTTGGCTGTATGACCAAGAATTCGGCTCTGACACTTAATTTGATTGGTAAATGCACATTGGTACTCTGCCACTCGTCAGTAGTATTTTTTTACTTAAAAAAAAAAAATTAGAGTGTGCTGTCATGTAACTAGAGGTGTCAAAAGTGTGCCGTTTCGCACGTTTCCGTTCCGTTCTGTCCGAACGGAACAGCTAACGGAAGGATTTTTTTGTTTCGTTTCTGAAAACGGAACGGAAACGGAATTGGTACCAGTACACGTTAGTGTTCCGTTTACCAAAAGCTAGGCTGAAATCAATGGAAAATGGCTGAAATCAGTGGAAAATGGAGAACGGAACAGCTAACGGAATAGAAAACTGTTTCGTTTTACGAAACGGAACGGAAACGAAACTGATATGAGTTACGTTACCAAAAACAGAACAGAAACGAAACTGGTGTGTTCCGTTCCGTTTCAGCACGTTTGACACCTCTACATGTAACCCTCTACCAAGTATAATTGTTGGGACTCTTGCATGAAAGAAAGCCAAATCATACAAAAGAATAGATACCAATTACATTGCTAACAAAAATAATCTAATCATGTTGCTATTAGCCCACTGTCAAGCGTAACTATAAATTCCTATGGACTTGATAAAGATGCGATAATACACTTCAACTCTGCTTGATATCTTTATTATTTCGAGGCAGATTCATCGTTTACTACCTTAAAACCTCACATAAATTTGTACACCTTGGGAAAAGAGACCTCAAAGTTCATCCCTGAAAGGCTGTCCCTGCTTCAGAAATGAGCAAGAGAGTAATTGCACCTTTTTGAAAAAAAGATCAGAGGGATATAGGTATATTAACAGGTAAGCTACGGGGCATGTAGCAGTAAGAGGGGAGTTTTGATGTCCACACGAGTGCACAAAAAGATCCATTTACCCCCAAGAAAGCTTATAGTCAGTTATGAAGGGCAAACTCCACTATGTGGAAGTTGTATATGGTGCCAAAGAGTTTGAAGGCACTGGGACACCCCCTCCTTTCAGGGAGAAAGTGGGCCCTTTGTTCCAGCTAGGTTTGCTCATGAGATTCTGGTCGAGAAACAAAACAACGACTGTTATATCATCATGAAAATGCCGTCGCACTCCACGGTCGATTTTTTTCAGGTCAGAGTACCTCATTTCTCTCTTTTTTGCTGCCTCTTGCAAAGCCAGCTTCACCAGCTTCCTTGCTACACCCTGCAACAAGTCACAATGTAGGTTAGCAAAAATTCCAGTTTCTGCTTGCAAGGATCTAAATTTGACCTATCGGTGATAGTAAATCTCCATTTAGACCAATTTTCGTTAAATACCCCTAATAATTTTGCAACTAACTGTCAAACTAAATTAGGATAAATTATTGGTCATTGTGCTATTAAACACTAATAAGGTGAGAGAACACGGAGAAATATAAAAAGAAGGCAAAGGGGGTTCAATTAGCAGCAGCAATAACTCAAAAGAGATAAAATTGTTTATATCAATTTTGCAGATATCTTGCACTCAATTTCAGCTGCTAAATTTCGAATTTTGAAGGAACAGATATATATATATATATATATATATATAGAGAATGGCTAAAGTGCCACGGGTGGCAATGCCACCCATTTTTCTTTTGAGTCATTTTTCAATATCCAAAATTCAAATGGTCGATCCAATTCGTTCAAGTTGATCTCTATATTGGAATATCCTTGGAGACCAAATTTTATATTTTTTTGAATTTTTTTGCTATTTATTATGATATTTTCAAAAAACATTATAATTGGAGTATTTCAGGCCCTCCAATTTAAAAATATCATAATAAATAGCAAAAAAATTCGAAAAAATGTAAAATTTGGTCCTCAAGGATATTCCAATATAGAGATCAACTTGAACGGTTTGGATCGACTATTTGAATTTTAGATATTGAAAAATGGCTCAAAAGAAAATGGGTGGCATTGCCACCCGTGGCACATTAGCCATTCTCTATATATATATATATATATATATATATATATATATATATAGAGTTTTGCTATGGTGAGTCGCGACTCACCAGAGGGTATGTGAGTCGGGCTCAAAACTCCTAGATCTTGTTCAAAATAACCGATCCAAACCGTCCAATACGATCTTCCTATTGAAATCTCTATGCTGACCAAATTTTATATTTTTTCAAAATTTTAAAGTATTTTTTTCGGATTTTTAAAAACTGCTGTTTTTGAACGGTTCAGAACTAATTAGATTAACGATTTTCAAAAATTTTAAAAAAATACTTAAAAATTTTGAAAAAATGTAAAATTTGGTCTTTATGAAGATTTCAATAGGGAGATCGTATTGGACGGTTTGGATCGGTCATTTTGGACAAGATCTATGAGTTTTGAGCCCGACTCACAGACCCTCTTGTGAGTCGCGACTCACCATAGCAAAACTCTATATATATATGTCTGCCAATATATATATAAACACCAAGCAAAACTTTAATCCTAGATAAGCAATGCTAATTCACAAAAGCATACATTGCGAGGGCTATTTCGGACAATGCGAACAGCATCCTCATTGGTCAGATGCTCCCAGAGGCCATCTGATGCAAAAATAAGAAACTGATCATGTGGCTGCAGTTGGTGCACTGAAATTGATGGCTCAGCACTCAGTATGGGCTTTTGAAACGGCTCTCTCAGACGAAATTTTACATGCAATGGCTCTCGGTTGAATTCTGACTTTTTAAGATATACGTCTCCAATCGACCTTGACACCTGAAAATAATGATTTTCAAGATTTTAATTGTTACAATTGTTACATCATTTATGTGCATAATGTAATTTGCATGTTTTCCACTTTAATACATGCATGTCTCATTGGTCCACTTATACAACTGTTCTAAGTTACTCCGACTCCAGGGTGATCAGTCATAAACATATCTGATATGAACCCAGTTCAATATTGCCTGAGACAAATGCGATACATAGATATAAACTTTGTATCTCATTATTTATATTAAGATTGATTCGCAGATAAATTCAAATGATACACATTATTATAGCATGGAAGACCCAACAGTCCTGATATCACCTCGCATAATCTAATGTTATCTCCCAAACGTTGTTTTGTAGAGATTAAAATGTTCCCAATTATAATAAAATAAAGATGTTTTAAGGAACTAGCTTCATATTAAATTGGACTTCAAAAAAATTTTGACCTTTTTTGCATTTTCAGCAACGAGATCCCAAAACATTTGTTTGTTCTTTAAATACCTCTCTGATAGTCGCTTTATGTCTATTTCTAATTTATTTTGTATTGTAAAAAGACATATGATTGAATATTGTTTAATTCTAGTAAATACATAAAGTAATGTTATTATAAATATTAAAACACACATGCATATGATCAAAGGCGTCTAAAGATTTGAGAAAAATGATTTATCACTATATCTAAATCTTGATAGCAAGAAGCCCTGCTTAGCATTTCTGTACCAGACTCTTTCTGTTCACTTAGAAAATTTATTAGAAGGGACCATCACTGCAAAAGTTAAAGCATTTTCATATATATTAACCAATAGAAGAAAAAAAAAAGTGCAGTGAATTGAGTCAGGTGTAAATGAGACCCATACCTGATAGACAAGCACTGTTACCCATTATTTGTTCATAAATATCCAATTATCTGCACAGGACAAAAACTATTTAAGACAAAAAGTGGCAGCAGGTTCAGCAGTGTATAAGTGAGGCCCATACCGTATCTGACCTGACCGCCAACTTTACTGTCACCAATTTATAGATAACTTCTGCCCAAATTCTTAGATAAAGCTTGTAAAGTATACAAAAGGTACAATCTACTAATAGTGAACAGCAAAAATAGCAAGTACCAAACAATCATTGATACAACGATATTACCTGTATAATGCCCTTCACACGCCAGACGTTATGCTTCAGCACCACAATTTGGGGGTCATCAGGATGTGAAGCCTTAAGCTCCTGCCTGACTGACTCGATTCCAGCATTATGCTCGACCGAGAGCTGGACAGGAAGGACTTCTCCAGTAGCCTTGACGACCCTCCCCAGCACGACACGAGAGTCGCCTAGGTTGGCAACAAAGAGGGTTCCACTACAGATTATGCCAGCAAGGCAGCATGAGCCGACTGCTGCAATTTGCGGCTTGACAGGCCACTGTTTGGTCACCACTGACAGGAACCCATCCTCGGTTGCTTGGAAAGACTTCCTGATTACGTCTGCTGACATGGCTTGTTGTTCTGATATGAACCCTGGATTTGGTATTGCGTAGTAAACGAGAAATGGTTAAGTGAAGATAATACAAAGGTTAAGAAAGTTAACGTGTGTTTGGATGCATAGGAATAAGGGTGTGAATAAGAATAAGCTTCAAATTCCTTATTCGCGTGAAACCCAAACAACACAAGAATAAGGAATTTGGGCTTATTCGGGTGCTTATTCATATTCTAACAAAACCTTGGAATATGAATAGGCACGAATTTCTAAATCCTTCTTATTCCTTATCTATGCAACATCCAAAACACTTTTCTTTCTTTTGTTAAAAAAAGTTTGGCCAAATACATTGCAAAAAACTGTAGCTAGATTCTATTTGATTGCAACTTCCCTACTATGCTATTGAATTCAAAGAGCTAGTAAAATTAAGCACAAATATTCCAGATAAAAGTTCCTTTCTCCAGCAGATCTCTTTTAATTTTTTTCATTAGATCATAACAAATCTACAACATAATGTATCATCGTGTTGAATTTTAGAATGAAGTTATGAGTCATCCAAAAAAAAAAAGGGGGGGGGGGGTTCTAAAAAAAACCTAATAAATCCAAACATGTTTTACCAAGTTCAATACTACACTAAATTATCAAAACATACAACTAATTAATAAAAAACTCCAACAAGGCAACAACTTACTTTTGAGATGGTAAAACAAGTTGTCATTGATGTATCGGGCAGTTTCTGGGCCACCATGCCCGTCATAGATCCCGACAAAGGTCCCACATGGACCAGGTTCAACAGAGCTTAGCGGGCCTGATTCTACTTGGCTTTGATCTTCTAGAAGGTTATTGGCCTGAACCACCGCCATAGAGAACTCGCCACTGGCATGTTGCCCCAAATCCTTGTACCACAAGAGGCCATCCCTTCGACCAACTGAATCAGACCCATTTACATTGCTACCTGATTGTGGGCTCCAGCAAGTCTTGAAAAAATCCATCACAGAAGACACTTATAGCATCAAGCATCTCAGTCAGCACAAGACATGTATTCCGTTTAACTGGTTAATCTTCTATACACAGCCTAGCATGCAATTTGAAACAAAATTAGAAATATATATATATGTAAGATTGAAAGGCACCCAGCATCAGAACTATGTTGTTCTGAGGAACTTATTATAAAGATCCCTTTTGTCCAAAAACAATCAACTAGAAGGAAAGAAACATAAATAATTTGACAGCTCTTTCATACCTTCTAGATATTCCTCCCAAAAGACGCAAGATTCCGATTGCTCAGCTTATAATGGGATTGAATAACAGCTAAAGATCAGAGACTAGCCTCCTTATACAATCTCCTTCAATCCAACCAGAGCCTTATACCAAGTAATGAGCTCAGATAAGGAAACAAAAATATGCCCTTTTCTAGAGACCAAAAAAGCAATTATTACCCAATTGAAAAAAGAAAAGAAAAAAGTATCCACTATTAATTTCTTATTAGTTTGTGGAGCGCTGCGCCAGATAATGAATCTAGAGCCCAGGCCTCAGATCTGGAAACCCATCAAGATCACAGAGAAATACTGAAAGGTGTTTGACAGTGCTTTTAAATCAGAGACAGAGAGAGAGAGGAGCAAGCAAAGGCGCCTCCTTTCTTTTCCCTCTGTCTGACCAAACACTGAAACTGCAAAGAAAAAGAGAGATAAGTGAAAACAGCTCACCAAAATCTCTCTCTCTCTCTTTCCCTATCCCTCGTCAGTGCGTAGAGTTCTACTATAGAGACAAAATACCATTAAAAGGAAGACACAAATAAGAGCTAAGAGCCAGCAAGACAAGTCAGGAAAATGGGCTCTACCTTTGCTAAATGGAGGAATGGAGCTTTGTCCATTTTGGGACCCCCAATTACCATGGGAATTATAAATATACAAGTCTCCTCTTGGGATTTAAAAACTAAATTCTGATAATGATTTATTTTGTTCTAAACTTCATTTTTTTTCTTTTTTTTTTTTGGGGGGGGGGGGGGGGGCGCTTTCTTCTTTTGCCCAGGATGCGTCAGCATCCATTTGGCACAGAATCCCTATTCTCTAAGGCCCTGATCAAAATGATTTTTATGTGGGATTTCATTTCATTTGAATTGATTTTATAAGGATTTCGTTAGATCTATTTACATAGAAATTCCAACCAAATGACACCAAATTGCTTCATTTTGATCAAGAATTTTTCAACGAAATGAAATGAAATGAAATCTCATGTTAAAAAAATGGAATTTTGATCAGGGAAGGGATCGATCAAGGAAGGGATCAATTTTATAGAAGCAAGTAGCTGTAATTTTGTGCAAGTATTATATTGGATATGAAATTTTTTAATACGTGCTATTTTTTTTTTTTTTTTTTGATACGTGCTACCCTTCTCGAGGAAGAGGATATGTTGTTCTCCTTCGAATTTATTTGTTTCTTATTTTACACCTTGTAAAATGGGCATTTTTTTAACAAACAAAACTGTTAAAACTTTTTTGCCACGTCAAATTTTAAGAATACGCTTTACAAATGAGTTCTTAAGTTCTTTTTTTTCCACCGAATTTCAATACAAACTAAATAATTTGACACAAAAAAAGCATATCGTCAATAGGCATCCTGGAGATAATTTTCTCCAAACTTTTTTAATAGAACATTAGAAATGTTCTCAAAATAATACCTATTTAAGGATGCTAATTTTCAATGGACGAAATAAATTGTCACTTTGGCTTATGGAGAATTATACTTTTTAATTATTTCTATATAGAAAGAAAAATCTCACAAACACTCAGCATTAAGCACTGATCAATATCACGTCTTTCACTACCTATCTGGTTCATAAAAAAGAAACCACCTACCTGAGAAGGACCAAGCAGGGAGGAATCCGTATCTTGTCAGGACGGTGCAGCGCACCATCCCGTACCGTCCGATCTAATCTGGACGGTTCTCTTTTTTCGGGTCTTACAATCAGGTATTTTTTTGGGGCCGTCCAAACTAGATTGGATGGCGCACGGGACATGATTTGGTTTGAGCAACGAGTATCCACTTCCCTAGAACCACGGAGGAGTGCTATGAGATGTCAATTTTTCTTTTCTTTTCATGTTGGATTGACGGTTCAAGTTTGTCAGTTTCTCGTCGAATTTATTTTCCATGGATTTTTTTCCTTACAAGTTATATTTTTTTGTCAGTAATCGAGTTATTTCAGTAGCTTACCACTTAGCTACATATTTTGATTCCAGATTTTAATTGCTTGTATTGTCTTCAATATTTACTTCTTTGTTAATTTATTAGGAAACACGCCACACCCAAATGTGTGGCGTCATAATAGACATGTTCTGACTTAATACATTATTTTTTTTACGTGATTTCAAATATGGAACGGAATCTATTTAAAAAAAAAAATGCAGATCTCTATTTGGATACGCTGCAAATTGTAATGAATTTTTCTATTTTTCATTTGTTAAATATTGTCCATAATTATTTTTTTCTTGTTTTTGAAATATAAATGCACACTTAAATTTTTCCATTTGAAATCAAAGTCTTGAACTTTCATTTGGAGTTAACGTTTATACCACATATATATTCAATCAAAGTACAAAAATGGATGATATAGATCGTATACAACCTTGGATTTGCGCTTTTATAAGTAGTAGGAATAATATTTTGATACCGGCCTAATATCGCAAAATTTCAGCTTGGCAAATTGCAACTAATAAATTCAAGTTCAAATTACAAATATTTAAGCCATTCAACTGATAAATGAATGCACGAGGTCAGTACAAATGGTTTGTGACTCTGCTATTATCTTAGAGGTAACATGTATAATTTTCGCTGAACACATAAGAGAGATTGACTTTGTTTCACACGGTCAACTATGTCCTTCTAGATAAATAGTCTTGTTCCAAAAAAAAAAAAAAAAAAAAACTAATAAAACTTGGGTGCATATATAAAATCAGATGATATTGACATGCATTGAGTTATAATATTTGATAGATCGAAGCCTTCCAATATATTATATTTTCTCATTTAAATTGGTGGAGACATGTAATAAATCATTTTGTTAATAAGGTACATTATGCATTGAGCAAATTTTTCTATATAGGTTGAAAATTATATCGTTCGTTTAAAATTATGAACAATTGTATTGATAATTAATCAAATTGGGCTGAAAAAAAAATAGTCCATTTAAGAACGTCCCTTTAAATGAATATATGAGGAATTAGATTAAGTATGCTTATAAAACTAAAAGGGGTCATTAGACAAAACACAACGGAGTATGTGGTTTTGATTTTTTTTTTCTTTACAATTTAAATCTGCGGTTGCAAATTCAGAATAAAATGTTAATGGTTCGACAACTTACAATATTTTTTCCCTAAAAAGCCCATAGACAAAACAACTTACAATTCGCTGTTTCAACTCTCAAACTTTCGTTGAAAAATTAATTATGTTTGACACCAAATGTATTGGCATTGGACCGATCTACCTCTTTCATTATTTCCAAAAGTTAACTCCATGGTGGTGGGATCATTGTTGGACCCATGACCTAATTTTTTTCGCTTTTCACTAATGCGTATGCCTCTTTTGACTCTTTGAGAATAGTTTCCACGTTGGCTTAGCTAGTTTTCTTGCTTTTTTTTTTTTTTTTTTTTCTTTCTTCTTCTTCTTCTCTTTTTTTTTTTCCTTTTCTTCTCTGCCGTAATTAACTTTTTTTTTTCCTTCTCTTTTTTCTTTCCTCCTCTTTTTGTAATTATGTAATTATTTTTTTAATGAATTTTACTGCCGGCTTGGTATTTTGCCACCCGACCCTCAAAAAAGAGAATAGTTTCCACGTGTCCCGAGTTTATACCGATATATGGAAGTTTTATGGAAAGTTGTATATGCCACACAATTATTCGATGGAATAGTGTATTACGGTTTTGAACTATAACGACGGTCCTATTTGGCAATTGTGAGTATGCAAATTGCAAAATTGCGTGCGCACTGCGCAGCATTACTTTCAAATTCCAATGGTTTTTTAAAAAAAATTTTGCCTCTCGTCATTGGATTTGGACCTGATTCAAAAAAGTCGTAAAATGATACTAATGAGTAATGTACCTATAGTAGAAAAATCTACATCTAGCACAATTCCACTGAAAACAGCCAATGATTATTGATCAGAGATGGTTTCTCACTTTCTCCCAACACACAGAAAGAGAACAAGTTGTTCTATTTTTCAATCAAGATGAGGAAAAGGGAAACAAGTTGCATGCTATTCCCAAGTCCCAACCATGTGTTAAGTTTGGACCCACACAAACATTGGTTGTTTTGGCGGTTATTAGCATAAGCATAACAAACGAAGAACAAAACAGTATTACTAATCGTCGAAATGCTCGTAGCCAGAGACTAGTAGATGTTGGCAGGGGCGGAACCGGATCTTCAAATAGAGGGGGCGAAAAATTATAGTATAGATTTTTTTTGAGTTTTTAGAGTGTGTCAAACAAGAATTTTTAAAAAATTTAATAGGATTAGTATAGAATTTTCATATTTATAAAGATCTTTTTAGAATATTGACATATGCTAAGCACACTTTTGAGTTTACTTGGTTCTGCCCCTGGATGTTGGTACAAAGTATTATAAATTGAGAACCAGCTCTTGGTCTAATGGCAAAAAACAATACATCTAAGTGCAGGTTTGAAATCCAACTAGAGATTTTTTATAGACATTTAATTTAAAAATAAGTTAGGAGACTTAATCCTAATTTATCTTAAAAAATATATTATAAATTGAAATATTCTGCCTAGATAAAAAAAAAATTTAATCGGATTCGAACTCTTATCAATCACATGATTTATAGTTTTAGAAAAATAATCTAGATTTCAACCCATTCAAAAAGTTTAGTACACTACAGAATGATGGTGTCCTTGTCCCTTGAGGAAGCTGGCACTCGCTGTTAATTAAAGGCGGCGCGACAAATTAACATAGATTTGCAGGATGGACATCAACGCTCATTCTCGATGTATTACTTTTTTTTTCTATTGACTCGGGAATTTGAATTAATATTTGAGTAGGATTTTGGTTTTCAGCTTTTCATACATGTTTTTTTTTTTTTTTTTTTTAAAAAGTGTCGTTATTACGGTTTTATTTTTATTGAAAAATGAGAACTTGAGAAGTTTACCATGAGCTATGGCAACTTTCATCCTGTTGATTGAAAAGATTTGAATTAGCGATTTTTTTTTTTAAAATAGCGTATAATGTGAAAACCATCTTTTATAACGCTCTTTGTTTAAACACATATTTTTTATATGATCGAAAATATAAAGTATATCTTAACTACTATAAGAAACCTCGACTTTAATACTTCACTACCTGGGCACATTGGAATATGGTCAAATTATCTGCTGTGGTTTAGACGTTTAGTTTACTAGTTACTACAAACTACAAAGGATAATAAAAATGTATTAAAATCAATACATTAAACTCATTAAATTGATATAATTCGTTGATAGAATTTAAACATTAACCTCACAACTATTTTATAACTGTAGTTGTTGCCCTTGTGTCATCACAAAAAAAACAAAGTATAACTGAAATAACCACAAGGACCTAGCTAGTTTCCCTACTTCTTTTGTGTAATTCAAGTGTTAGCAAGTTCTTCATTTTTGTTCTTGTTTTTCCACTAAACTACATGTCCGAAGCCTAAATCAATCCCTACTACGCAATACTGTTTCTGTCGGTATTATTTATAAATTATAATCAATGTTTTGAATAATTACCAGTTTTACCACAATCCAACCGAACACGGTAGATGGTTTTGGCCGGTATTTCCCCAGAGAACCAGCAAAATCCACGATACCCGACCTCTGGCCGGTACCTGGTTTAAACGGCACCCGATTCGATATTCAAAACATACGTTGGATAGCAATACAAAAAGGACTGGAGAAATGTCAACTTTCAGAAATTAAATGTTATAATTTTATAAGGCCTATTGCTGGTGCTGTGTTGTTGCCTACGGTACTGGAGTACTGGACTGGTCTAATAATATTATATTATAAATTTATAATAATAAATAATAGCACAATAAAATTTGATCTTGGATGTATGCTTTTGACAGTATCTAAGGTCCACTTGAATAATTCGTATACAAATCATGAGGCATTTGTTAAGTTTCATAAATATTTAAATAATTAACGGATATTGGATAGAGAAACCAGCTGTCGATTCTTACTGACAACAACCTGTCAATTCATCTTAGCTTGTTTCTTGGTAGCTTCTACCAAGCTTCCAAAAATTTTCATTTTAGCTTGAAAGTCTGAAGCCTATTTTGCTGGCTAGTTCATCAGTGATAGCATTATGTATTTCTAGATCACGCATTCCACGAGTTTAATTGGTACCCTGACAGTGAAATGTATTAAATATAATAGATGTTGACTGTAATTAGTAATTATTAATTATATATAATATGGCTGCTACTGCTAGAACAATAAAATGTTGTTTGTACCAATCTTTGATCTAATACAAGTAATAATGGACCAGATGGTCAAGTGGTCTGGTTATAGGCTCATTGGTCGGTCCTATGGTACCAATTCAGCCTCTTGTTTGTTTTTATTGGAAAATTTCAACAGTATTGAACATCTGCCACGTCGGTATCTCATTTTGTAAGAATTTTAATTTTGTATGTCCCGACGTGAAATAAGGAGCCGCCAGATTGTGACCCTCTAATATTTGGGCGGTCATTAGATTTTAAATTTACAATATTTTTTGAATGCTATTCATTCTAAATATATATGAGTAAGTCTGTAAGTGACGGTGGCTTTCGCTGCTCTTAATATGTTTGAATTGTATTATATGATTTTACTAATTTTTTAACCATTTAATTAAAACGAAACGTGTTAATTTTCTGTTGAAGTCATAAACTAAACCTGATTTTAAATAATGTTAGCGAGTCAATTTGACAAAATCATACTCGATCAAACAATTCAGATGAAATAAAAGTAGAGTTCTACAATCTGATCCGAATATAATGACGCATACATACTCATTTCAAAGAGGTGAAATTTGAAGAACATATTGCATCTTATTTATAAGAGAAAAATCTGAAATATACTTTTATTGGAACAATTTATTTAAAAAAATCTTTAGAATTAAATTTGGAAAATTCTAGAGAAACAGAAATGTAAGCTTTTTCAAAGTCTAGTTAAGGCGGACCGTATTATTATATATGCAAACCTACCAGACCAGAATAACGTCCAACAAAAAGAAATTTAATACATCGGTTTTTTGAGTTATAAATCCGCTATAAGAAAATTGAGTGAAATTTTTCTTTAGCGATGAGCCGATAGAGATTCTTCCCCATTTTACCTTTTTTTTTCAATCGTATTTTCTAAAAAGAAATGATAACTGCCATATGCAGTTTTACTATTTCTTGAATAAATTGAAGATATAAAATAGACAAAGTGAATATTTAAATAATCAAAGTTAAAACATACAAACAAATAAGCTCAATAAAAATAAGTTGAATATTCATATAAAAATCTAAACAATAATAAAAAAATAAAATCTAACTCATAATTGAATAAATTGAACATATAGATAAACAAACTGAACATATAAATGAATAAAGTGAATAAATATAAACACGATGGCACGGGACGGTGCTAGAGATGTTAAAAATATCCTCGGTGTTAAAAACAACAGTGAAGAATATACTAATAAAATGGTACTGATCAACATTAGTTTTTTTCCCCTTTGACACGTTCTGTTATCAGTGCAGATTTTGGAAAATTACTTATCATTGGAGCCCTGTTCATTTCATACTTAGCAAGAAAATTACTTATCATTAAGTTACTGTACGCTTCATATATATATATATTCTCATTTGGAATTAAGAAATGCTAAAGTCCGAACAAATAGGAAGGATCGAGTCAATCCAACATGATCGTTCTCACATATTAAATTTTAAGTATCTGATTCAAACATTGGATTGAGTCTTTATATTGAGAACTTGTACGAAACTAAATTTTATATTTTTCAATTTTTATAGTATTTATTTTGTATTTAAAAAAAACTCCATGATATAAGAATTATGGAACATTCAATAACAACGGTTTTTAAAAATATAAAATAAATAGTCAAATATAATATAATATTTAGTTCCGTGCAAGTTCTAATATGAAGATTCAATCTAATGGTTTGGATTGATGGTTTGAGATTTAATACGCGAGAGCAATCATTTAAACGGACCCGATCCGTCTTATGTGTTGTACTTTAGTATTTCTCTTTGAATAATTTCTGAAAATTTAAGTTTCAATTATATAAAGTTAAATCTCCTATTCTCCTGTAATAATTTGTTCTGCGACTTTATATTATTTTATACTGTCAGTTTTAGTGATATTATTTAACGACATTTGAATAATTCACCAGCGGTAACTAAATTGAATATTTATAATAAAAGCGTGCTTCTAATTTACCGTAGTTTCGAACGATTGGAATTAGATTGCAGTTAAAAGATAAAAACAAAAAAAAAATTAGATCGAGAGTTTTTTTTATTTTGAACGAACTTAGATCGAGAGCTGTACCAGGCTCCGTACTTATTATGAAAAGGTGTGTTTTTTCAATTGAAGAAATATTTTATCGGAATTGTTTAGGATCATCTCTAAGATTCTATCATCCCATCATCCCCATATGAACGCATTAATAACAGACGCACTAATTTCATTTTTAGAAAACGCGTTAATTCTATTTTTGGAACTGTAGAGGATGAGAGGATGAGAGCTGGGAGGATGAGTAACGCGAATCAGAGGGGAGGGAAAGGGGCAGGGGAGAGGGGGAGGGAGGGATATTAAACAGAACAGTTATTATAATTGTTCTAGTTATTATAATTAAATATTCTAGTTAAATAAATAATTGTTCTAACTGTGGATTCTAAATGTTCTAACTGTGAATTTAAACAGAACAGTTATTATAACTGTTCTAGTTATTATAATTAAATGTTCTAGTTAAATAAATAATTGTTCTAACTGTGGATTCTAAATGTTCTAACTGTGAATTTAAACAGAACAGTTATTATAATTGTTCTAATTATTATAAGTAAATGTTCTAGTTAAAAAAATAACTGTTATAACTGTGAATTCTAAATGTTCTAGTAAAATAAATAATTATTCTAACTGTGAATACTAACTGTTCTAGTTAATACATATAATTGTTCCAGTTAATATAGCAACTATTCCAGCACAATTTTTTTCCAGAACAATTAGAACAGTTAGTAACATTAACTAGAACAGTTAGTTTTTTTCAAGAACAGTTAGTAATATTAACTAGAACAATTAGTTTCAGAGCTTGAACAATTATTTATTTAATTAGAACAATTAAGAGAGAGGGGTGAGGCAGGGGTTAATGACAGAAAATGAATGATGAGGTCAACGCTGGATGAAATATGGGAGGGGACCAGAAAAGAAAAGAGATGGAGAGAGGGGATGAGTTCTAAGGATTCACATTTTAAAAAAAGAAAACGCGTTAATAACTACCAGGGGATGATGAGATGATTAATTAATCACATTCCTAATTGTTTGAGGGGATGATGGGATGATAAATCTTGGGAATGATCTTTATCAGCCTCGATATTTTAGGGTGCTGATCCGGACAACAAATAATTTAATCCGAGCAACATTTTTAAAATTTTATGACCAAACTACCCCTAATTATTATGTTATATTGTGTTGTCTAAATTACCCAAATAATTTCATTAATTATAGCCCTCAAAAACTACCTTTAATTAATCTTTTCTAAATATTTCTTGTACTTTTTACATTAAGAAACCACAACCGGATTCTCATCTCCTAAAATGCACATTGCTTTTGTTTTTATTTTTATTTTATTCATCCGCAAGCTTCCATTGATTAACACTCTCCTTTCACATATAACCAATTTCTATCCCAAAATTTATGTTTATTTAATTTTGTAATTTTTGTTGTCTTGCTGTTTTGACCGATATTGTACATCTTTTAAGTTTTCTATGATAATATGAGTTTTTAATTACAATATTTTGAAATTACAATTTAGTTCTACTTCATGATCTGAAATTGATGATGAATTAGAACAAAATTGTAAGAATTGTATATAGTGAGCAGAATATTTATCTCATACAATTAAATGTATTATCAACCATGTTCAATTTACATATATATGGCATATCTAAGTGTGATTTATGAGATTATGTGCTTGGTGTTGAAAAAGAAAGTAGTTGCCAATTATAAATGGAAAAGCCATTCGGAGAAAAAGAAGAAAAATATGAGGTCGTTTGTTTAGGAGGAGGGGCAGTATTGTAATTTGTGAATTTTTTTATTGCTCGGATTAAATTATTTGTTGTCCGGATCAACACCCGATATTTTATTGCTGGCTGGACAAAATTAAGCCGCCCTTGTTTTGTCTGGACTCGAAAATAAAATATATAGCGTGAACCAATGGTCCAATAGTTGCGTCCGGGATAATATCTATAAAGAAGAATGTCTAAATTATCGACAGCATTTTTAAATTTTAAAAAAATAAACAAGGGCGATCCATCGATCATAACGTGATATACCAAGCAACAGGCATAGACGGATTTAAATTTTAAAAAAAATTAACACGGCTATTGTTAATTATTTTTCCGTAAAAAAACAGAGTCAAGTATTAGATAAAATTTGTGAGCTTTTACGTTACATCAACAGACATCGTCGCATCTTTGGGGCCGTTTGGATCGCTTAGGAATTTGAGGAATTGTCTATTTTTAGGCGGAAATTTATTCCTAACCATCCAAATTCTTCACAAAGTTACACACTTCCCAATATTTTCCGCCTAGGAATAGGCTATTCCTCAAATTCCTAAGCGATCCAAACGGCCCCTTTAGTATTTTTGCTGCGTCACTACGGATCCGGAACAAAATTTTACCTGATCATGAAATTACTTTTTTTTTTTTTTTACTTCCTGTTACTATTTATTGATCGCTTGTAAAAGTTCATGCTCATCACCTTAAAATTTAAAAAAAAATCAATTTATTTGGATTGAATTTTGCTCATTACTTGGTCTCGCTATGAGACAGTTCCGTACGGATAGCAACGGATAGACTAGTTCAGTTTGCAGGTAATCTATGCCTACGGGCTCTTACTTCTCCAAAAAAAAAAAAATATTTATATCTAATCTGTGCTCGGTAGGATAGTAACAATAAATATTTATGAATCTAACTTAAGCTTGCAGTGCACAATAAAAGATTGCAACATCAAAATAGTTTTTTTTTTTTTTTTTTTTTTTTTGATCTGAAAGCTCCCCAAGCAGGGGAACAAATTCATTAATAAACCAAGTTGAAATCTTGAGTACAAACTAACAACACAAAGCAAACAAGTTAACTGCAAGCGCTTAAGGCAACTTACAGAGCTACAACACAGACAAAACAGACAAGTTTAACTGGCAGTGCCTCTAAGAGGAAACCGTTGTCAAAGCTTTACAGACAAGGCAAACTAGTGTAGCAGCAGCGTGAAGGTATGAATTAGCTGAGGGCCGAAGAAGTGTCTTCAGTAGTGTGCCCTTCTTCATTGCTTTTCTTTGCTGCTTCTTGCTTCTTAGCCAAGTCATGAAAGCTCCTTTCCATATCTGTTTTCAAGTCAGTCCAATTAGTAAAGGAGTTTATAGTGTTAAAGTAAATTGCATTAAAGGAAAAGGACTCTTTATTTCTGAAAAAGATGCAGTTTCTCTCGTTCCAAATTGTCCAGCACCAAGCGGCAAAGATTGCTTTGGCAAAGCTTCTGCAACTTGAGTTGAGTTTATTGATGCTATACCAAATACTCTCTATACTAGTATTGTTTAAAGCTATGTTTCTAGTATTGAACATGTTGAAGCCTGTCCAAAAACCTTTGGCTATTGGACAATTGAGAAAGAGATGCTCTACAGTTTCAGAATTGCAGCAGAAGGCACATTTGTTGGGACCTTGCCATCCTTTTTTCTGCAAGTTGTCTATAGTTAGGGCTTTGTTGTTGATGACTAACCACAGAAAGAGCTTTGCTTTTATGGGGACCTTTATAGGTCAAATAGTTGTGTTTAGGTCAGTTCTAATTCCCCCATTGTTGAGCAGGGAGTAGAAAGAACTGACAGTGTAGGTCCCCTTGCTGTCTAAGCTCCACTGGATAGAGTCAGAGTTATCAGAGAGATTAATTTTGCTAATAAGGTCAAGTATGGCAGTTTTCTGAATTTTGCCAATTCTGGTTATTCCTCTAGTTAAGAAAAGATTGGGTTGACCATTGTTTGCAATTTGACTAATAGTTGCCGATGGATTTTTTGTTTTAGCAAAAACATCTGGAAAGACTTTGTGCAATGGAGTGTTTTCATGCCAGGTATCATTCCAGAACTTGATGGTTTTGCCATTGCCAACTATTCTTTGTGAACCTATTCTGAACATAGGGTGGATCTTTATTAAAGATTTCCACTGATGGGAGGCTTTGCTCCCTTCTAGGGCACCTTTGTATTTGGCTAGTGTGATGTCCTTCCAGATTGAAGTGTGGCTGCTGCTAAAGAGTTTCCAAATCCATTTCCCTAGAAGGGCTGTATTCATCTGGCTCAAATTAATTATGCCCCATCCCCCATGTTCTTTCTTTCTACAAAGGTTGCTCCAGCTTACTAAACACAGTTTCCTCTTGTCCCCATTATGATAACTGCCCCAGAGAAAATTTCTTCTAATTTGGTCAACTTTAGCTATGACCCAGTTAGGGCATTTATAGAGGGATAGGTGATATAGTGGTGCAGCTGTGAGCACTGAATTAAGTAGGACTAATCTGCCCTCCATGGAAAGCATGTTCCCTTTCCATCTGGAAAGTTTGTTCTTGATTTTATTTATCAGGTTATTCCAGTCAGCTTTGCAAGGGCCTTTCCAGTGTAGAGGTACTCCTAGATAAGTAATGGGTAAACAGCTTCTGTTGCAGCCTAAAGCTTTTGATGCTGAGGAAGCTTCTTTAGGAGTGAGATTTAGAGGTATAGCTTCTGACTTAGAGAAGTTAATTTTGAGTCCTGAAATACTTTCAAAAGCTTTTAGGGCCCAAGAGAGCTTGTGAAGTTGATTAATGTCATACTTGAGAAAAAGGAGTGTGTCATCTGCATATTGCAGATGCAGGACTTTTCCATTTTGAAGAGTGGGTCCCAGCCCCTCAAAATGTCCTCTTTCTCTTCCTTTATTTAAAATTTTTGTGAGTCCCTCAGCAGCAAGAATAAAGAGGTATGCTGATAGTGGATCACATTGTCTTAGTCCTCTTCTACAGTTGAAGTAATTTCCTATTTTTCCATTAATTCTTAATGCAGCTCTACCTCCCCAGAGTACATGTTTTATCCACTTGATCCATTTGTTGGAGAGGCCTCTCTGGCCAAGTGAGTGGATGATGTACTACCAGTTGATTTTGTCAAAAGCTTTTTCAAAGTCAAATTTGAGGAGTACCCCTTTTTCTTTGGTTGTATGCACATTATGAAGGATTTCATGTGCAGTGGCCACTCCCTCTAAGATATATTTACCTTTGATGTAGGCAGATTGATTTGGATGGATAAGGGTAGGAAGTACTTTAATTAATCTATTGGAAAGCACTTTGGTGAAAATTTTATAACTGCAGTTAAGTAGGCTGATAGGTCTATAGTCTTTGATCTTATCAGCTTTGTCTATTTTGGGGATTAGACAGATGATGGCTCTATTGAATTTGCTTAGATTAAGCTTGTCTTCATAGAAGTCATCAAACAGTTCTTTTAAATCTAACCTAATTAAGTCCCAAAAAGTTTGGTAGAAGAGGATTGAGAAGCCATCTGGTCCAGGGGCTTTCTCAGGAGCCATCTGAAAGAGGGCTTTCTTGATTTCCTCTTCAGAGAAAGGTTGAGTGAGTGAGATGTTATCATCCAGCTTAATCTTATCTTCCTCCTCCCAAGCTTCCTCAGTGAAGTGACCTAGAGTTTGGCCATCTGTCCCAAAGAGCTCCTTGTAATAGTCAAGGACATGGGACTGTATGGTTTGGGAGTCTCTAGTGTCAATATTGTTGATTAGCAGATGATTAATTAGGTTTTTCTTCCTCTGGTTAGAAATTGATTGGTGGAAAAACTTAGTATTGTTGTCTCCTTCTTTTAGCCACCTAACTCTTGACCTTTGTTTCCAGTAAATCTCTTCATTGTTGTAGAGATCATAGAGTTCCTTTCTGGATTCAATCAGATCAGTGAGGTTAGCATCACTTAACTCATTATCTTCAGCACTATCTTCCAGGAGTTTAATGCTGTTGATTAAGTGTTTTTCCTATCTTTTGTTTCTTTTCCTATATTTTTACTCCAGCCTTTGAGTTTGTTTTTCATTATTGCCATTTTGGTGTCCCAGTTTAAGCTTTTATCATAACCTAGTTGGATTTGGTTCTACCAAATTGGCATTCTTTCATAAATGTCTTGATGCTGCAGCCAAACCTTCTCAAATCTGAAAGGGGCTGAAGTAGTTTGTACTATATCAGCTGAATCAAGTATGAGAGGGTTGTGGTCTGAATGCAATCTTGGCATACTGTAGGTATGAGTTTGAGGAAATAAGTCAATCCAATCTTGATTGATTAGGAATCTATCTAAACAAGCAAATTGTTGGCTTCTTCCTCCCCTTGCCCAAGTATACTTTCTATCAGGACATTTATAATCAATTAGGCTAAAGTGGTCTATCCAATTATTAAAGAGGTTGATATTACAGACATCAAAGGAGACACTTTCTATCAGTTATTAGATCTTTCAAATACCCTATTTTGCTTGCTGCTTTTAAACCTCTGCAGTTCCAGCACAGTATTTTATGAGTTGGATGCCCTCTGTGGGTTTGGTACTCATTATGTCTGTGCTAGGGGTGCAGGAGGGGCTGCTTGAAGAGAGGTTGTTGTATTTGATGTTCCTGTAGAGTTGAGAACTATCAATATCAATTCATATTTCTAGAAAGAAGTTGTTGTTTATTTCTATCAGACTTGTGTTGCTAGTGCCTTTACTAATGACTGTGCCGGTAGAGTTTTTGATGGGTTTTGCCTTAGCAGCATGGCCTCTATCAATATTCTCTTTGTCATAAGTCATAGTTTCAGCTCTGTGTTGTGTTGCCACATTACCAAGACTGAGAAAAGGTTCCTTAGGAAGATTGTAAGGATAGAGATGGTCTAAAATACCCCTACTGTCTTCAATTTCATTGGTGATCAGAGGAAAGTAACTTCTTTGATTTCTAAGATTATTTCTACTTCTAGAGTCATGGATAATGCTCTCTGGGTTTTTATTTCCCAAGATTGTACCAAAAATCAATCTGACTAAATCATTGGTCAGTGTATAACCATCCAGATTCTTCAGAGAGGTACAGTTCCAATTAAAGTCAGGATATTTTGATATGGTATAGCTGATTCTCATGACACTCTTTGGCCTTGGTGTGTGCGTGTATCTAATTTCTACCAATAACACTTGGCCAATATTGTCACAATAGGCAGCCAATAAAGAGTTGTGCCTTCTGAATCCAGCTACCTAGTTTATTGATCTATTGCATCTATTTAATCTACTAAAGAAATTAAAGGGGTTACCTGATGTAGAAATTGACATCTTGCTTGGCTCTTCAGAGGGAGTTTTCATGAGAGAATCAACAGGAGTGTCTTCTGGAGGACTGGAATCATCATCCTGCTTGGTTGAGCCACCATCATCATCATCAGGAGAGGAGTCAGTGTCAACTGTTTCATCATCAGTGTGGGTCTCTTGGGAGCTGAGGTTGATGATCTCATTTAGGCCAGCCTGCTTGAGATTGATTCCTTCCTTGAGCCTATCAATCTGTGCTAGTAAAGCTTTGTTCTTAGCTTGAGCTTGCACCAGCTTCTTCTCAGCTTTGCTTTCAGTCTTCTTATGCATGAGTGAGGCTCTATCAACAGGTTTCTTGTCTAAAATTACTTTGAACCCCTCATTAGAAAGCAGCCTATTGTTTATCATGTTTAGAAGCATGTCCGGAATGTCTTCCACTTTGCAACTCACTGGTTCAGCAGCATTAGTGATTGGCTTGCTTGTTGGAGTAGGCTTTGCTTTGGGAATCTCTGTAGTTTTGGCTTAGTGCAGAGGTGCTCCTGATGCAGTGGCTCTAAAGCCAGGAGGAATGATGGGGCCACTAGTCTGTCCAGGCCCTTCATTCTGCATCATTTGGCTTTCTTTTCTAGCTTGCTTGTACTCCTTCCTGAACTGTGCATCTAGATCTTCTGCTATGCCTTTCCCCTTTCCAGTAGGGACTGACATAACCACTTTGGTGTCCCCAATGAGTATACCTACCTCATTCTCCCTGTTTCCTGCCTTGGTTTGTGATCTAGTGATCATGGGGGGGCTGACTTCATTCATCTTTCTTTTCTTAGCCTGGTTCTTTGGAGTTGTTTTGCTGACAGAGACTGGTTTCTTCTTAGGTTTCCTCTTGTTCTTGCGCTTGTTACCAGTCTTGCCAGTTCCTCTACCAAACTATTAACCCAATTGGTGAGATTTACCAGTGGTCTGTTACTGGTAGCGCTACCAGTATCAGTTTTTGACTGCACCAGTGGACTAATACTTTGTACTCTAGCCTCATCAGCAGCAGACCATTCAATTCTTGGTAGAGCCTTTATCATTTCATGGTACTCAGATCTACTCTATGGTTCTTCTACTACAAAGTGCACTCTTACCAGATATACTCGTCTTGACCTTCTGTAAACTTCATAGGAGCGAGATTCAGGAATTATGTTCCTGTGTTCCACCATGACTTCAACTCGCACAAATCTTCCATCTATTCCCATGTAAGAGGGAGCATCAGCGTGGAGAACTCTTCCAAACCTAAAGAAGACGTTGGCTCCATGCCAAGAGCGCCATCCAAAGGGGAGGTCTACTATTCTTACCCATAATCTGACACGATGTGCGCGGGGGTCTAATTCTCTTGGGGCCTCTGTAAGAATAGGGAAGGGTCTCCTGATGTTGTTACCATAGGTGATTTCAAGTATGCCATTGCGGAACAACTCATCTCTCCATTGCTCAGAAGGACCTACTATGAGAAATCTATTTTCGAGTAGCATGATTACTCTGTGTTGTTCAGGCGGGAGTCGCCTTCTCATTTCTGCCATCACATCCACCAGAGAAACTCCGTCAGTTGCTTGAATCACCACACTTCTTGAGATCTCCGCGCTTGCGGGTGCCGTTTGATCATCATCGTCTATTCTTATTGGATCAAGGTTATCCATGGTTGGAGATGAGAGCAAATGGGAGGAATCAGAAGTTTGTGTGAGAGTTGGAGGGAGAGGAAGTGAAGAAGAGAGAGAATGGGAGTGATTAGCGACTCCCGAGTGATTTTGAACTGACAGAGCAAGGGGATGCGAAGAGATTTGATTAAACGGTTTCAGAGAGGTGGCGGTGGAGCTACGATCTGTCGCCATTTGGCTCCCTATAATGAACGAACGCTCGGGATCTTGTTTCTTATTTTGGTCAAGATTCCTGTCAACCGTCACGTCTCTTGCCACTAGAATATCCAACGGTAGCGACCCTACTCGTAATGGTGTTGTCGCTCTGCCTCGCCTCTGCTGTTTGTAGAAGACTGGAGAGGGAGCGACAGGTGGAGAGGAGATCTCCTTTGAGGTCACGACTGGAGGAAGCCCTCCAAATTGGTTCACTAGAGAGATCAGGTGGTTGCGCGTCTCCTTGGATAGTGTGTTGGCATCGAGGTTGGCTGAGCTGGAGCTCCTAACGGTTGCGATTGCTTCAGCCGGAGAAGACGGATCTTGGAGCAATCTTGGAGCGCTCATTCTCTTAGATTTGCGCCTCTTAATTTTTTTATTTGATAACATCAAAATAGTTAAATCCATACAATTACATCACAACGTTATGACTCAAATATTAATCAAATTGAGATCGGTAAAGAAAATAGAAAAAAAAAATGTATAAATTTCATTAATATTAATAATAAGTCAACAATAATACGAAATTAAAAAACTAGATCAAATCCCGAAAGTAGGCTTGATTTTCAGTTAGCCCTGATCAAAATGTTTGTTACACAGGATTTCATTTCGTTTCATTTCAATTGAATTATTTTTTTTATTTTTTTAGATTTAATTACATAGAAATTCCAACCAAATGACATCAAATTTGCTCATTTTGATTAAAAAAAATTCTAATGAAATGAAACTCCACGTTAAAAAAAGAGATTTGGATCAGGCCTGAGTCTGACTAAACCAATTAAAATGTCGGACTGCGACGCTAGTTGTCGAATCAGATAAAAACAAAAAAAGTGCATCTTATTGGAGCATGCTAATTTGTCATCCATATGAGGTTAGCTAACGAACATTGTCAAGTCATCAAAAAGGTAGAAAGAACAAGACAATAGATTATATTTGGTGTAATGAAGTGTTAACCGTCTTCTTTTGGCACAAGCACTTAAACTGTTGTACCGGACTATATTTTTCAATTTTTTTCCCTTATATTTTCAAGAAGAATTATTATTTTATTATTTTTTTTGCCTTCATTCAGAGCTGACATGGCACAATATTATTTGTTTAGAGAACCACGGAACAATATTATTGTTGGACCGAATCCGTATCCCATCCCATGCGGGACGGTGTAGCGCACCCATCTGCACCGTCCGATCTGATCTGGACGGTTCAGGCCTATCGATCTGGTATTATGCACGGGGCTCCCTTAACCATGGAGATCAGATCGAACAGTGCAGATGGGTGCGCTGCACCGTCCCGCGCGAGACCAGATCTTGTTTCTGTTGTACCTGCATCATACACTAATCTACACGTCTTGTCAGC
The DNA here is from genome assembly GCA_027562975.1 of Rhynchospora breviuscula. Lineage (NCBI taxonomy): Eukaryota > Viridiplantae > Streptophyta > Magnoliopsida > Poales > Cyperaceae > Rhynchospora > Rhynchospora breviuscula. The sequence continues at coordinate 29,749,539 of CM050400.1, read as the reverse complement.
TTCAAATCATTACCCAGCCAGAAGACTTTTTTTTGTATTGTCAAATTCTTTTCAGGTGTGATATACACCATCCAACAAAAAATCATCCAAACATCCAACAGGCCAGGGAGCCAGAAATGGGCTTAAAAATCCAGATTTCTGCATGCTGACGCCAGCAAATTTTTTTTGACCAATTTCCAAAATTTTTTTGGTGCTAACGTCATCAAATATACTGATTTAAGGGTTCGGTTAAATGTTTTAAGAGATGAACTAAAGTGTGTAAGTGTTCAGTTAGATGCACCAATAATTTTGATTTTTAGTTTTTGGGTTCAGTTAAACACCTTAAGGGATTATTTAAAAGATGTATGTGTTCATTTTAATGCACCAATAATTTAGAATTTTAGTTTTTAGTGTTCAGTTAAATAAGTTAAGGGATGAACTTAAAGTGTCTATGTATTCAGTTAGTTTTAGTACAAAATTGATTTCGTAGTTTTTGTGTTCAGTTAAACTATTTAAGGGATCAATTATAATTGTTTATGTGCTCAGTTAGATGCGCTTGTAATATGACGTTTTAATAACCATGCAGTAAAGTAAACAATGATCATTTATTAAGAATAATATCAATTATTTCAACAAACTGAACAATTCTTATAATAATAACATCTATTAATAATAACACTAATCCTACATAATTTTAACCACTACAAGCTAAACACACTTCATCAACTCCTCATTCGATTCCTTCCGCACAACTCTTCTCACCCTGTCCTGTAATTCCTACACAAATAAAACAAAATACAATTAAGTGCTTTTATAATATTTAATCCTTTCAGGTCATGTGAGTTTTAAAAAAAATATATAATGAAACAAGATAATCCCTTAGAAAGACTAATTTAACACATAGTGAAACAAGATGATCCCTTAGAGATACTAACCTAACACATAATGAAACAAGATGCTCCCTTAAAGAACTAAACAATTAGAGATAGTAAAACATTGCCTCCTCTAAAAATATACTAATCCAAAGACGGTTACATGAAAATTCAAGGAGTCTTCGTGAACAGTAAAAACCATAAAAAGTGAAAAATTCAAAGATTATCGGACTTTAATTGCAAGTGCAAATCTTCATAAGGTATCCGTTAACAATCCATAGAAACAATCCTAGAATTAAACTACGGCGGCTTCTAAAGTCACCTTTCCACATCAATTATAATCAATCTTCTCAAAATTCGATAAAAAATTCAAAAAATCACATAAATTTTGTAACATCTGTAGTCTGCAGAGATGAAGCTTTAAACTAGAAGAAATCCTAACCCTTTCTAGAAAAGATTACCTTGTTGTCGCTCATCACGCCAGTGAATCAGAGTCAACAGATTGCGAAATTGGGATCCGAAGATAAACGACGGGGCAAGGAGAAGACATGAAGAGAAGGAAAAAACTACGCAAAACAATTTCCTCTTGCTTCTCGTTTTCTATTCCCTCTGTTCTCGTCAGAAAAAAACGAAGGGGTTTTAGTTTTACACGAGAAGAGAGGAGGCTTGAGAGAGAGGAAGGGAAGGTTGCACGAAACAAGGAAAGCGAAAGAAAACGAACGAGCGAACACGAAAGGGTGGCAGCGATTCGGCTCTGGCTTGAATCGCCTCTCTCTCCTCTGGCTCTGGCTGCGGCTAGGGTTTGGAGTGAGAGAGAGATTTAGAGTGATATAAATAGACTGGGCCAGTCGCTGGGCCCATAAAGATTTGTTTGAAGCCTGTGGATGCTCTGGATGTTAAGAAAGTGGATTCTATATACCAATTACCAATTCTTTTGCTCTCCTGGCAGGTGCAACCAACTTAAAACCTTGGGTAGTTTTTATTATCCGGTCCATCTCATTGAGAAAGGTTAAAAGATTGTACATGCTTTTGAAAACCCAAGTCTTTTGATGGGCCAAGTTTTCTTTCCTTTCTTAAATACAATACTTATCAAGGCATTTGGATTTTGACGGGCCATAGTGCCATACACTACACCTTACAATATGTTATATGTTTCTACACCTTACAATACGGGAATGAGATCCTCTGGTCGGACCAGAGAGATTCTCTGGTCGTTTTTAGATTCCGGCCGTCTGATTTAATCTCAACGATTAAGGATGTCCCGTGCATGATATCAGAATTGATAGGCCCAAAAAAAATTAACCGTTGAGATTAAATCAGACGATCCAGATAAAAAAACGTCCAGCGATCGTTTATAAAAAACGACCAGAGAATCCGTCTCCTTACAATATGTTATATGTTTCAACATAGGTAGCCGCACGGCCACACCAATATAATCCCAAGAGTTTAAATTGAAGCTCTAACAAGTGCACTAAAGTGCTATCGACCATATTGACACCAGCATGTAACCAGAACGACTAGGCAATGTAAGTCTATGACCCTGGTCAAATATATTTTTTTTATTAGATCTAACGATCCTGAAAAATCAATTCAAATGAAATGAAATGAAATCCCACATAAGAAACATTTTGATCAAAGCCTGTGTCTTTGAGTTAGATTATCATGTAACCGAAGCAATATTGTTAAAATTAATCTCTCCCTTTAAGTATTTCTGTTATTAAGTCTTACCTGTGGGGATGTAAGTCTATGTCTTTGAATTAGATTATCATAAAATTTAATTGTATTCAGTTAACATATTAATTTTTTTTGTCTAAACAGTTGTTCTAAGAGGCATAATATTGTATACAAAAATCTTATTGAGATTCATACAAGATTATGATATGACGTGCTACAGTTTTACTGTCAACGAAATTAATATAGCAGCTGGTGCGAATTTAAAAAAAAAATAGTGGTCGATTGTGTAATTTTGGTGCCATTAGCAATGAAACGAAGAGCAAAACACGTGTTACAACATCAGAGGCGGAAAGATTAAAACTTAGGCGCAAAAATTGGCGTTCATAGAACTAAGATAAGTTTAAGGGGAAAAAAAAGGAATCTCACAGGGAAAACAACAACATTAAATCTGATTTTTTTTTTAAGATAAAATGGATCAAGCCCTTCAATTGATTTCGAAATTAATTAAAATTAAATATCATAAAGGACCTCCAGCCATATTTTGAGCCTACGACCTTCATTAGAGATGTGTTGTTCTTTACCACTAGACCAAGAGCTGGTTCTTAATATTGATCATGTCCAATTCGCCATGTTTAGTTATTTACCGTGAAACATCGAACATACTCCACAATAATAGATTTTAAGAGTGAGTTTTATTAGCTGGAAGCATAATTGAAACTTGAAAGGCGACCGGATATTCTTTATTTAACAGAAATTAGACATTATCATTTATCAATGCCAAGTGCACAAATCTTACACCATGCGCAGTGCACAGATTGTTCTGGTAAGTTTTGAAGAAGGCATGAATTTAATTAATTGCTCAAGTAATAAGTTATGAAGAACTCTTGAATTCAAATTTCTTTCTTTTATGTTGTAGTACTTAAGATTTATGTTTCAGTAAATATAATACGATTAGAAGTTTTCGTGTCTTCTTAATTATATTAAAAATAAAAAAAATTTCAAGTCTGGAGCTTTAACAGAACCAGCTCTTGGTCTAGTGGCAAAAAACAATGCAACTTGAGTGAAAAGTCACAGGTTCGAAATTCAGCTGGAGGATCTTTCATAGACATTTAATTTAAAAATAAATTAGATGGCTTAGACCTCTAATTTATCTTAAAAAAAAAATCCGGAGCTTTAACTGCTAGTTGGTATGCAAGATAAGTGCTTGCATGGTCCGAACTTATATTGTTTGACCGACCAGTCACGACTCACGAGGAAATGCTAGAATTAATTATGACCCAAAAATCCCACATTGAATTTCAACCATTGGCAATGAACTTTCTGTAAAAATCTGCGAGAAAGAAATAAATGTTAGAAGTGAGAACATCGATCAACCTGACATGAGGAAATGCCAGAATTAATTATGACCCAACAATCAACATGACCGGAGATAAAATGGGCCATGTAAGTATGTAACTTACTAACTTTACATTGGCATCAAACTTACGGTAAGGAAATCTCAAAGTAAATTTCTCGGTTATAATGTCCCAAGTCCCAACGCGCGAATCATTCGAAGTGGAATTAAGTGGGCTCTTAAAAATCATAGGAATTTTTTCTAAAGGGCTTAGATATCTCTTCAAACGTCACAACGGGTTGTGCACTGGAAAAAAAAAGACTTCCAAAAGATCTTAAGATGCATGTAAACTTACTATGTTATTATTAAGTGTGCAAATTTTTAGAACAGGAACGTGATTAATTTACATGTAAAATTACTATGCTCAGGGGCGGAACAGAAATTCCGCATAGAGGGGGCCGGATTCATGATAAAGTTTAGTTACCGAGACAAAGTCTTACAAATAGTGTTGGAATATAATGTCACAGAAGATCTTGACTTAGATCTACTGTGACACCTGACTTGGCAAAGAAGAAACGTCAGACTTGGAACACAAGAAATGTTTGACTTAGAATGCAAGTTATGATTGACTTGTTGTCAAAGAAACCTGTTCTATATATATGCTTTCTCTTCTTGCATTGTATCATAACAAAATTATTGAAAAGAAATAAAAAGAGTGGTGTGTGTGAGTCGTGGACGTATGTACACATTGTATTGAACCACGTAAAAATCTGTGTGTTATTTTCTGTGATTGCTTTTGTTTACATGGTATCAGAGCCAGGTTCTGAGATCTACACGAGCGTTTCTTTTCTTCTTCTCATTGCTTTTCTGTGCGAGTTACTGCACAGTAGGTTCTTTCCCTGTGCGAGTTACTGCACAGTGGTTTCCTGATCCCTGCACAAAGGAGTTGTGTAGTTGGTTGTTCTTCTCGACATTCGATTCTCGACCGGACCTTATCTGAACATCGACCAAAATCCAAATTTCAGACCGAAATTTTCCTGCATCTGACCAGAGACCATGACCCTTATCCAAAATCTAAACGACTGTTGGATTATAGATTCAGGGGCAGCCGACCATATGACTTAGAACAAGGACGACTTGATAAGAGAATCTCATCCAAGGAAGACTGAGATCGTCAATGCAAATGGAGAAGTTTATCTAGTCACAGGGACTGGAGATGTTCAATTCTCCTCTTCTCTAACTCTTTCAAATACTTTATTGGTTCATTCTCTTTCATCAAGACTATTGTCTGTAGGTCAATTGTGTGAAAAATTTAACTGTGTTGTACTCATGTATCCCAGATTTTGCTTTTTACAAGATCTCATGACAAAGGAGATTAATGGTCGTGGTACTAAGAGGGGATGACTGTATCATTTGGAAGACATGACTACTGGAAGAACTCACTTATCTGCTGGCTCAAGTTCAAGTAGGAAGTCTTCGATTTGGATGTGGCACAGGCGTTTACGCCATCCTTCATTCGGGTACCTTAAGAAACTTTATCCAAGTTTATTTTCTGGATTTGAAAATGATTCTTTTGATTGTGAGGTATGTATTAAATCTAAGAGCCATCGAGCTCATTTTGCTAAAAACTTGGATAATGATAGTACCACTTCTTTTGACCTGGTTCATTCTGATGTATGGGGACCTTTCCCGGTTGAATCCCTAGTTGGTAGCAGATGGTTTGTGTTATTTGTTGACAATTCTACTAGAATGACATAGATTAATGTGGTAAAGTATAAAAATGATGTACCACTTACCGTCAAATCTTTCATTACCATGGTAAAGAATCAGTTTGGCAGAAATGTTAAAATTTTCAGAAGTGATAATGGAAGAGAATTTGTCAACAAAACATTAGGAGAATTTTTTAATACCAATGGGATTATACATGAAATAAGTTGTGTGAGTACTCCTCAACAAAATGGCATAGCAGAGCAAGGAATAGGCAAATTTTAGAAATGACTAGGGCAATGATGCTAGAAAACAATGTACCCCATTCTTATTGGGATAATGCAGTTACATCAGCAGTTTACTTAATAAATAGGTTACCTTCTGTTGTACTTGACTTTCAAACACTCTTGCAAGTCCTTTCAAAATACTGCTTAATTGCCTCAGTTCTTACAATTCCACCAAAGGTATTTGGGTGTATTGCCTATGTTCATATATAGAAACATCAGAGGTCAAACTTGGATCCTTGTGTTGAAAAATGTGTGTTCATAAGGTATGGTTAACGTCAAAAGGGATATAGGTGTATGAACCCGGTCTAAAAAAAAATTTATACTACAATGGATGTGACTTTCATTGAAAATGAGAGATATTTTGTGAAAAATCAGACTCATTCTCAGGGGGAGAGTGTCATAATCTCATAGATAATGAGTCTTGGTTTAATACAACAAATGATGAAACTTTTGGACCAGAACATGCTCATTTCGGACTGAATTCGGAAAATTTCGATCCGAACAGAATAGGAGATACAGAACAGGAGACACATTTCAGACCGAATTTAGACCATTTCGGTCCGAATTCTGTAAATTTCGGTCCGAATTCAGAGACTGAAGATGAGAAATCAAACTAAGAAATTGACCCACTTGATGATTCGGGTTCAATAGAAGAGAATTTGGAAAATGACAATGAAGAAATGATACAGTCTCCTCCTTCACCACGTGACCAGACTCCGGAATCAGAGGTAAATAATTCTGAACCTGTTACTACTAATCCCAGTTATCAGTTGCCTTTCAGGTTCAATAGAGGCAGACCTCCGAAGAGATATAGACCGGATGAAAATGCTGAAGGCAGGTATGCAATGGCAAACTTTATGAGTATGCCTCACATGCCAGAGCCTGTGAAAGAATTCGACAAGATTCTTGCCTCAGTTCAGATTCCAAGAAGCCTGAATGAAGTTTTCAGTGATCCAAAATGGGTAGATACAATGAAAATCGAGATGGATGCATTGGAGAAGAATGATACTTGGGAATTGGTAAGAAGGCCAAAGGATAGAAAGTCAGTTGGCTGCAAATGGATATTCACAGTCAAGTATGGACCCACTGGAGAAATTGACAGGTACAAAGCGAGATTAGTAGCAAAGGGTTACTCTCAGACTTATGGAGTAGACTATTAAGAAACTTTTTCACCGGTAGCCAAGTTGAATACTGTCAGGATTCTTTTATCCATTGCAGCGAATCGAGATTGGCTCTGCATCAATTTGATGTGAAAAATACATTCATACATGGTGACATAGATGAAGAAATCTACATGGACATCCCACCAGGATATGGTCATTCGAGTGAGCAATCTCTGGTTTGCAGATTGAAGAAAGCACTGTTTGGTCTCAAACAATCACCAAGGACATGGTTTGGAAGATTTTGCAACGCAATGAAAGGATATGGATACACCCAGAGTGATGCAGATCATACTTTATTCTTTTGTAAGAATAAAGGAAAAATTGTGATTTTAATAATCTATGTTGATGACATGATAATCACAGGTAATGACTCTGAAGGAATTCAAGATCTGAAAGAAAAATTGTCCAAAGAATTTGAGATGAAGAATCCAGGAGGTTTGAAGTATTTCCTTGGAATCGAAGTGACACGCAGTAAGGAAGTTATTTCTTTATCACAGAGGAAATATATACTAGATTTGCTTGCTGAAACAGGGATGTTAGATTGCAAGCCTGTTGATACACCCACCAAACAGAACAACAAACTTGGGATGTTCCCTGATCAGGTATCAACAAACAAGGAACAATACCAGAGATTGGTAAGAAGACTTATTTACTTATCACACACTCGGTTTGATATTGCCTATGCCGTGTCTGTGGTGAGTCAGTTCATGCACGCTCCTAGTGAGCAACACATGGAGGCTGCCATGTGGATTTTAAGGTATCTTAAAGGATCTCCTGGACGAGGTATCTTCTTCAAGAGAAATTGACATCTTCAAGTTGAAAGTTATACAGACTCTGACTGGGCAGGAGATGTGACTGACAGGAAGTCTACATCTGAATACTTCACCTTTGTTGGGGGCAATTTGGTCACCTGGAGAAGCAAGAAACAAAAGGTAGTAGCTCTATCAAGTGCTGAAGCTGAATTCAGAGGAATTGCTAAGGGCTTACAAGAATTACTGTGGATATAGAGAGTACTGAAAGATACTGGTTTCTATAGCAACGAAGAGATGAGATTGTTTTGTGACAACAAGGCTGCTATTGTTATATCTCAGAATCCAGCACAACATGATCGAACCAAGCATATTGAAGTGGATCGACACTTTATTAGACAGAATCTTGAAGAAAAAGTGATTAGCATTCCTCATGTAAGGACTGAGGAACAGCTTGCAGATATACTAACAAAATGGGTGTCCAGTACCATCTTCCATGAAGTAATTTGCAAGTTAGGCATGCAAGATATCTACATGCCAACTTGAGGGGGAGTGTTGGAATATGATGTCACAGAAGATCTTGACTTAGATCTACTGTGACACCTGACTTGGCAAGGAAGAAACGTCAGACTTGGAGCACAAGAAATGTTTGACTTGGAATGCAAGTCATGATTGACTTGTTGTCAAAGAAATCTGTTATATATATAGGCTTTATCTCCTTGCATTGTATCATAACAAAATTATTGAAAAAAAAATAAAAAGAGTGGCGCGTGTGAGTCGTGGACGTAGGTACACATTGTACTAAACCACGTAAAAATCTGTATGTTATTTTCTGTGATTGCTTTTGTTTACAAACAGTTTTCAAAATGAAACACAATTTCATTCCGTTAGTCGTTCCATTTTGTTTTTACCACTGAAATTGAGCCCCCTACTACTGTTCCATTTCGATAACGGAACAATCTACCATTCAGTTTCTATTTCATTTTTAGAAATGAAACAAAATTTCGTACTGTTAGTCGTTCCGTTTCAATGGAACGGGAGCGGAAAACGAATAATGGTTGTATCATTATTAGGCCTAATTTCAGATATCATTTTTGTCCTTTAGGATAAAAAAAAAAAAGAAAGCCCTTTTGGGTTTTCTTAAGTAAAAGAATCCATTTTTCTGAACGCCATGATACTATTTGACAAATAATTAGGCACATCGAAGTATACATTGGTCTAGGTAAAAACACTTGAAGAAAAATTTGCTGAATCTTATCCAAGATAATAGGCCCGACTACCATTTATTCTGGCGATCCTTATTTTAGAAGCGTAAGATAATTATAAGCATATTAAAAACCTAAGAGTTATCCTAATTGTTATCCAAAAAAGAGAATGAAAAGTACTTCTGAAAAGAACATCTTATGATTGCAGGATCAACAAAGAGAACCCCACAAAGGGCTAAACAAAAGAGAACCTATATCTATGAACTATTTTAGATGACGAGTTCAGATTTAGATGATCGACTTTCTTTCCCGGATACATCTGAAATCCTCTTCTCTTCGCCTCTCTTATCTTACATGTACAGTAGATACTATTTATATATCCCTTCTACACAAGGGACATGAACCATGCCGTACCAACCAGGTATCGATGCAAGGTAGATGGAAGGTGTGTCTGCATGTCGGCAGTTCTCTGGCTACCTCTCCAATCCTAAAATCCTGCAAGATGTACATTTGTTAAGAATAAACAGTAATAATGCTTTTTTACACTAACCAGTTGCTGATAAACTGTTCTATGTCGTGTCTAGGCATTTATTAACCATTCCACCAATCAGTGTGATTTTAAAATTTTAATGTAGAAAAAGTTTATCAAGGACAGGACTCTTGCTTAATAAAAAGCTGCAAAAACAAACTTATTTTGAATTTAAAACACTAAAACAGTAAGACAAACCTGAAGACAAACAGAGCAGCACATTATCTCTCCTGTCAAATCGGTAATATTGCTTTTGGTGATTTCAATCCTAGGTAATTTCTCAATTGAAGCTTTTGTCATTCCTCTAATACTTCCTGTTTCGAAGAAATCACGCACCTCTATAAAGGGCGAGCTTATGGCACTCATCTGACAAAATTTCAAGTACATATATCATAAGTTTAAATTCTAAATTAAAACCTAATACCAATAACAGTAAGCGCTCGCTTTATGTAATTCAGTTAATATCCTCATTCCCTCATTTCTTCATAAATTATCGCGATACCCTTCTTTGCAGCTGTTTCTCTCTGAGTTGGATGAGGGACAAATGAGGGCAAGATTGGGTAGTTTCTGATTAAATGGCAGGGATACAGATGGTATTTCTCAATGCCTAGGGAAATAATCAATATTCCTCAGTTTGCATGGTGTATTTCTTGTACAGTTACACAAAAGAAACTTTCCTGGTTAGATATCTACATTGAAAGCAAGCACTGATATTTTCTGAGGACCTAACCAAGTAGAACAAAGCCAAATGGGCTACAGTGAAAAGGCAGTGGTTCCAAATTTAAGGTGAGATCATGCAATTTAATGGCATGAAAGCTACATGGGGACAGAGATTGCGACTACAGATCCCTACTTCTAGCACATGAAAAAGAATAATTCACATATGAACCCTGAACTTTTGTGAATTGAAATTAGGAATTCTTCATATTCAGAATTAGAATATCACCCCAACCTTAGTATTACTAAGTTCATCTTGAGTATAACTGATTGAAAGGACTCGCTTTTGTCATTTGATATTTGCGAAAGATGTATTTTCATATTTAGGTGTAAAACAACAGTCCTCTTTTTATTTTCTGTGTGATGTGTTCATATACAATTTAATAAATCGTGTCTATTAATCTAAGTAGCTGATTGCAATATGTCAAATGATTAGAGTCAAATACCTGACTCTGCACCGCACTCTGCACGGCAGGCCCAACCTTCTCCCTAACTAATCTTCCACTCAGCAAACTTGATATAATATCCATCTACACAATAACAGTTCAAAAACCATTAGATGGCACGTGTTATGTTTACAAGGAAGGCTAAAATGAGTAAGTCAACAAGAAATTAGCTGAAAAACTTGTTTATTTGCAATTCAGCACGAATAAGGCCACATAAAAAAGCGAAGAAACTTTTTGCAACTTGTGCTCATTTCCTTCAGGAAAGAAAATACTACAATCCACTAATTTTTAAGTACAGTTGCAAGGAGGACAGAATAATCTTGCAAAACCTTATGGTTCGTATTAAAAAAAAAAAAATCTGTAAAAGAAAGAAATTCAAACTTTGAAATTGATAATCCAAACTGTAAAATACCATATGTTTTAGAATCCATTTCAAAGTTAAGAGTAAAAGTTTCTTTCCGATTTTACTCCCCATGCCTCCATCACAACTTTGAAATTGTTTTTTTTTTTTAGACAAGCTGGACAGTGGCTATCCAGAGCAAGAAGACAACTTTGAAATTGTTAATCCACTGGAAATATTGGTGTTGAAAATTTTCCTTCAATTTTTGCCCTAATACTTCCACCACCAGCTTCTAATTACTGATCTCACTAGAACTCCTTCAGGAATATATGGTCTTGCAAAATAATATAAGAGGTAAAAACAAACAAAAGGTTCCACTAGTTTTACTAAATTTGAATTCAATCCTTTATGCCCTTTTCGCCAATATGCATCATTAAAATTTGAATAATGCACCATTAAAAGCTTAAAAGTATGGTTTGTACTTGAATAAAAGCAAAAAGATAGTAATATTTCAATAGTACAGACAATGATTGCACTTGCCCCAGTTAACTAATACTCCTAAAGCCTAATTGAAAGGATATGATCGAGGGAAATTAGAAAATACCATGTAGAGAATGCTCCAAACGCTAGAATCATTTGAATTCCACAAATCAAGAGATGAATCGACAACCTCAATTGAGAAAACAGCACCAGAAATGGCCCCAATTCCAGCTCCACGAAACATGCCACTTTCTGTTGCTAGACCAATTAGTGCTCCAGTTATGGCTCCTATTAGTGAACCCACTGAAAAAAAGAAACAATTAGCACAATTGAATCGATTATAATCAACAATACTTTTTAATCCACATCAAACAAAGAAAAGAACCCAATTTTCTGGAAAGAATGTTATTTCCTCCGCCTTTATCAGGAGGAGAAATCAACATGTACATATCCCTCAAAAATAATACTCCATAGACAGAATCTCTGAGAAGAATCTAAGCACAAAATGTGATGCCATAACTCAAAAGATTTACTAACCAGTGGCGAAAATGCATGTGACAAGAGCGCAGATTAATCTTCCCATCATCTCATAAGCGAGAGAGCTATAGCTGCCGCCTCTATCTCTTCTCGTCCAAGTGGTGGAGGTACTAGAACTGGAGAGAGATAGAGGAAGAGGTGAAGAGGTTGAAGGAGAAGGAGAAAGAGAAAGAAACGAAGTCTCCATTTTCTTTTGCTTCGTCAGCAGTAGAGGTGGTAGTAAGTTATAGTAACGATGCCTTGTAGAAGAGAGGTATGCCTTGCTTTATATCGACTAGTAGCAGTCTTAACGAGGTATAAATAAGTAGACGTACTATGAAGTGACAACTGTAGGCCAATATTCACAAAATAAAAATAAAAATAAATTAGGAGCTGTGTTTTTTGTTTTTGGAGAGAGCAGGGGAAAGAATGGTAGAGACTTTCGCTTTCAACCCCTATGAAAGTAAAGTATTATATCAATACCTATTAGTGAGAGGATTAAACTTAACAATTAGTAATATGGAATTTATAAGAAAATTAATGGCTACATTATAGTTCGTGGAATTTTAATATAAAAAAGAAATAAAATTAATATGTAACATTCTGCTATTTATTTATATATATATATATATATATAAAAAGAGTTTAATTATATCTAGTTATTAACGGTATTTTAAATAGAAACTAATATATATCTTGAATATATATATTATAAGTATATGGATTTATTTTGGGTGTCAAATGTTGTTCCCGTATAGTATATAGTCAGATTTCAACCTTTTAATTAAGGTCATTTTATGGCCTCACTACTATATTAACAAGATCTAACTCTGTTCTTAGCTTCTCGATTTTTGTTTGTTTCTGAGTTTTTAAGTCGATATTTCGATCTAGAGGCGCTAATTAATATTGCACTTTTTTCCTTAAAGTTATTTTTGTCAGTTACGTGTTCTGTTCTTAGCTTTTCACCCCTTTTATCCACAGAGGGTTTAAAATAAAGGAAGTTATTGAGCAATTTAGGTTAAGGGTGCGCTACATATATCCTTCCATTCAGTCGGTTATTTGTCTCCAGAAAATCACTTTCTCTCTCTTGAAAACAACGCCTCCTTTCTAAAACTTTCTCCGTGGTTTTTGTACTACTAGACTAGAAGTGTCCTGACTAGGAGTAAAAAGCGGTCAATATTCCTGTTTAATCTTTTGATATTATATCTTGGTTACAACCATAGATTTCTAATACAAGTAATGCCAAAAGTTAATTCTAAATGCCTTATTTTCATAAAAAAAATAAGTGGACTTGATTTGTCTGGTTATCAATCTTTTGTTTGGACTCCACAAACTGATTTTATTCACCGTAAAGTTACAATTGTCTTGTGTACTTAATAAATGAGTTTGGTCAATTAATGTTTGACTGGTCCTTTTTGTCTCTAGGTTACACGTTGTGTATATCCTTGGAAAGTGGGATTTGTAAATAAGATTTTCAAAACATTTTTTTTTGTTTGGTTCTGGTAACAAAGTAACACCGAAATATTTTATTGTTTCACTATATGAACTTAGTTTTATTATGGTTATGTACGTGTATATGCTACAATTAATATTTGTCCTTTGTGTTGACTATTTTAATTATTTAATTTTATATATTTATATTATAAACTTATATTTTACTTAAGCCTAAGAATTTAGGTAGTGCCTTGCAAGTAGGTTACTCTCTCTCATCAGTGTCCTCTGTTGGTTCTGAGACCTTTGAATTAATTAATTGTAGTATCTTTTCTTCGGATATGTAGTAATTAGGGTTTTTACGCATGTTTTAGGTGCAAGTCAAGAAGAGCAGGAAGAGTAGAAGTTGGACGTGCCGCATTTCTTGACAGGTGCGGATCCTGGTTACGTTGTGAAATTGATTTCATTTATATATACTAGATAGACATAGTAGGAGTATATGATTAATTAGCTTTTCTTTATGCTTCACTCGCTTTTATTTTTATATAGTGCATAAATGCATTATTAGTAATAGTGGTTAAACATCTGTTGCATGATAAATAAAGATAAGGTAACATGAAGTTAAATAGTCAATATGCATGGTTTGGTTATATAAATTAGCATGTGCATAATGTTAGTGTTAAACAGAAAAGACAGTGCATATTAATTTTGTAAAATGTTAAGTGGAGTGGAAGATAACCGTGGTACCAATAGTTTGGCTTGAGGGCCCTAGTACTAGCGCGCTCCCCAGAAGATATCCGTTCGCGACGGATAAGTGTGCTTCCTGGGTTTGTGTTGTGAATGTGATGCCAATCTAGTGTGCTTGGTAAGTGGGACGTGTTAGCATGTGAAATGAAATTTATGATAACAATAGAGAATTGTGAAACCATTAAACTGATATGTTGCATTCTTTTGAGGTTGTCTTCATCATGGCTTATTTTTACAATAGGAGAACATGTTGCGAATAAAGCATTATTGCACTGATTGTCATTGCACGTTCCTTTTAATTTTCACAACTCTCCGGGCTGGAACTGAATACCGCACGGAGAGATTATTTCAGTCTCTCATCCGTTGTTTGTTTTTCCATGTTATATGGGTTCCAGGTTTTGAAGATCAGGATTTATTTCTTTCGAAATGTAAGGTTCAAGGGTGCGGGTTAAAGATGCCACATTTGCTTTGAAAGGTTTATTTTATATTTATCTTTATGAACCAGAATGGATTTGGGAACATTAGACGATCATGGGAGTCTCGTGTTATAACTTACCCTGATAGTCTGTGTCTTTTCTTTACTTTATTTTGATGCTGGATACTTAGGGTTTAAATTTTATGAAAGTGGCATCTATTATCTTATGTGAATTAATTGTATTGTATATGATGTTGTGCGCCTTGCGTATCTATACGCGGCGGGTTGTTGAGATACACTCCGAGTCGGGTAAAAGTGACTCGGGGTGTGACAACTTTAATATTTAAATTATAATTATGAAATTGCTAATTTTTTTATTTCAAGACTGATTCTCTTAGTTTATAATGTTTACTTTTTTAGTTAGAGAACATCATTTGGTTAAAAAAATGTTGACAACAAATGTATTAAAACAGGCCACCATTTATGAAATGAATAAAAAATGTATAAATTTTTATAATGTGCGTGGATGATTCTTAAGCAGATCATAATCAATATTTGAAGGTTAGGTAATTTTGAAGTGAACTCAATAGCCTTTTTGGTGAATAGTAATAAGGTAACAACTTAGGTCACCTATTGCATGCACTTTATTGCTAAAATAATATTGTCTTATACCATAATTCCAAAAGTTTTCAAACATTCTAACTCGACTTTTGACAGAACCAACAAGCGATCATGACATTATAAACCTTACAAGAAAAATATATATACATATACATTTTTTAAACGTGCTCCAATTTCCAATCCCATAAAACTGAAATGGTTATCTATGTGCGTGTGTTCGGTGGACCTGAAATTTGAGTTTGGTAATTGTTGTGATGTTTTTGCAATTTATTTTCGAAGACAATAATTTGAGGCTAGAATAATATCTGTATAAAATGGAAGTTACAAAATATTTATTTGGAATAGAATTTAAAAATCAATGTTTATGAAAAAAAATATAAAATTTGTTAACAATTTCATCAAATGTGATTGAAATTACATGATATTTTTCTTTCATATGTAACAAATTCAAAAGATTGATTTTTTATTACAAACATGTTTGATAAACACCGAAATGTGCGGAAGGTAACACGATATTGATCATGCGGTAGAATTTTAGAAACGTCTCGCCTTTTGTTTTTTGTTTTTTTTAGACAAACTTGATTGTGACGGTCAAGGTGAAACGTCTCACTTTTACGAATGCACGTGTTATTTTATGGCACACAATATGAACCTTCTTGATTATGTGCAGACGCTTATATTTTAGATTTTTTTTAAAAAAAATTCCATACAATAGATAGAAACGATAATTGCGATTTTATGATAAGAAATCTGCGCCGTCTGGTTCGGATCAAATGCTATAGGAAAAAGGTGTGATTTTAACAAAAAAAAATCATATGTAATGTACTGTATTATAATTTCATGACATAAAAATTCAAGCAACTAATGTAAATTTGATGATACCGATACTATTCACTATTTCACTTATTCAGGTAACATTTTATGACCAACTAGCCTCCAAGTAAAACCCAAAATATCTTCAGATGAAAACAAACGCAGAAAATTTTTGTTTGATCCGGGGAAAAAGAATAAATGCTGTCAGAGTGGCGTAACCTACCATTTCAGGAAATCCTAATTCACACTGTACTTTGCACAACACGTGTAACCGCACACTGACAGAAATACCCCACACAATTAATTTCTTTTGCCTTTAACAATTACATAGAGTTCTTATTTTGGTAACTCGCCACACCATATGCGCTGTTTGTTGCGTGTCAGCACACTGCAGATACCGACTAGACGTACTAGAGAAAACTGTGTGCTGCTTTATTTATTTATTTATTTTGCCTCTTTTTTCTTTCTGCTAAACTGTGGGATGCCTTTATTTGTTCCTCTGGTTTCGGTATCTGGGGAATTGTGACTCAGGCTGATAAAACCAATGCCACTCTCCCCCACTTTTGTACTTTACATTTTTGTTTTACGCGTAGATAAACGCCGTGTGTTTGAGTGTTTCTTTTGGCTTACAACCATTTTGTAGAAGTTGGTAGAGTTTACTATGGGCACAAAGAATCTGGTAAAATAGGTTTATTTTGTCTCTTTTTTATTAAATATGATTTGGTTCTAGTGATTAATAACACGATAAGATAGAGGTTCAAATTAGCAAAATCGTACCTGCCATTTTGTTTCTCTTTTTTATAGGGTTATTAATTTGTTATAAGAATAAGGTAACACAGCCATACATGACACAAATAAACAAGTTAAAATTAAAAAAATGATGTCGATATCGTAAATTCGTAATCGTCTTTGATGTCCGCAGAAAGAAAAAAATATTGCGAAGCATGTTGCGAGCTTGATTGAAAAGTAATCCGTAAAAAATGAATTCTAGACTTCTCGTCTTCCTGCTTATTAGGAGATGATTAACAAGTAGTCTTATTGATTTTGTACACATGTATTTTTTTTATTCATTTTATATAATATAATAAAGGTCAAGTTGGCTCAATGATATGATCTCTTCTAGTCGTCCTATTTATTTACTTTATGGCAATATGTCATCAATGGCACATTGGCATCTCTCTCTCGATCAAATCAGAAAATTTTTACTATATGCTCTTTACTAAATAAGGTGTTCATGAACAATTTAAACAGTAGTACGCTAGCGTCCACACAGTGTAATTTGAAAGACATTACACATACATAGACAACTAAGGAAGGTTCTCTTACTAATATTTTAGTTGCTTCAATGCCAACAATTTATTATTTAGTTAATTTTTGTATATTTTAAAATTCAAACATTAAATCCAAATCATTGATCTTATCTTACATATAATAAAGATGTGTGGATGGTCCTAAAAGGTGCGAATTAAAAGGTGCATATCAAGTGAAGTCTTAAAAGGTGCGATTTTAAAGGTGTCTTGCCAAAAGATGCAATCGAGTAGATGCCTCCTATACCAAAGGGTACCAACATTTTATCTATAAATAGGGCTCCCATTTTTTACTTTTCATCAACCATTTCACATTTGCAAAATGACAAAAATAATAGATATTTCATCACTTTTAAATAATAAACAATATAGGTGTGATACGTGCAAGGGTCATGAAAATTTGGTCCGCAACAGATTGGAAGACGGAAAATACATGGGCCATGAATTTTGTTCTGCCAGATAGTAAGGTTAATGTTGTATTTTTATGTAATAGATAGCTTTTTTTCCCTAGATCATTTCGATTTCAATATTTTTTTTCATATTTATGCATTTGGACCAATAAATTTTTATGGACAATATATGAATTTTAAAATATTAAAATCTTTGGAATTATAAAAAATACTTAATTATAATATTATTATGTTTCTTTCGAAAAATACTTTCTATTTTGGCATTTAGGGAGGTACTATACAAGGTGTTGTTGATGTTGAAGATTATCAACGGATTCCAAATGATTTTATAGAAGCCTCTATATGTGAGATTGGACATTTCAACATAAAACATATCAGAGGAGGTTATTGTACTGTTCCCCAAAATTTTTTTATAGATTTTTTGCAAACACTTATGTTACCCCTTTGCCATCAAATCTTCTTGCCATATCTGCGTGGTGCTTTGATTTTAAGCCTTTGGAAAATATCAGAACAAAAATTACTGACTTCACACAGCATATAGGTACTCCAATTGTTTAAATTAAATTACTATAATCATATAAATTTTAAATTAAATTAATTGAAATTTGCTTATTAATTTTGATATTTTTGTATACTGTTTTATTCAATTGAAATTTTCATATTACGTAAAAGTAATTATTTTTCACATCATAAATGCCGTTAATTTTGTCATATATATATATATATATATATATATATATAGATAATGGATATAGTACACTGATGTGTACGGATCATCCCCGTACACATGAGTCGTTTTCAAGATCCGAACCGTTCAAGTTGTTCGTCATATTGAAAAACCCAGATAGACCAAATTTTATATTTTTTCAAATTTTTTTGCTATTTATTATGATATTTTCAAAAAACACTATAATTGGAGTATTTCAGGCCCTCCAATTTGAACATCTCATAATATATAGCAAAAAAATTCGAAAAAATGTAAAATTTGGTCTGCAAGAGTTTTTCAATATAAAGAACAACTTGAACGGTTCGGATTGATCGTTTGAATTTTGAATCTTGAAAAATGACTCATGTGTACGGGGACGATCCGTACACATTAGTGTATTTTATCCATTCTCTCTCTCTCTCTCTCTCTCTATATATATATATAGATATGTTTTCACTTATTTATATTTCTATACATTTTCTATTAATGTAGATGTCATTGGGATGATTTTGAGTTTTCTTCAGTCAAAGAAATAATGGCAAAAGAACGGCCCACACGAATCCAAACCATATATCTAACAGATGAAAGGTTTTCTACACTTTAAATTCAAACATATAGCATGTATTTATAACTTTAAAAAATCTCTTAGTAATAAAAAACTATTGCTTATAAATAGATATCTTTATTTTTTGAACACTATATTTACTTTTGTCAAAGGCTATACAATTAGTATTGTGTTTATGGATAGACTTTATTGATTCTTTAATCATTGAAGAGCTTGAAGCAAACTTTAATGGAATGCCAATCATTCTAGCAAGCAGTTCCGTCATGTTGAAAGAATACGAAGGTACATTTTCAAAACCAAAACTATGTATACGACGACTTGATTGTTTCAATATTTTTATTGACATGATTATGTTTCTTTTTAAAATTTTTATTATCAGAAACATATAATTTGAAGACTTTTGCAGGGATACGATTCTATACAGATAAAAATATTGAAGAAATTAAAAAATATTTGGCAAGGTTATTATCACTGTATGATGATATATACATTCAAAATATTTCGAATTATATTCTAATTACTATTAACTTCGCATTTATATTTAACAATTAAACATAATAAAGAATTTTTTATTAAACACTTAAATATAGTAATGTACAAATTTTCTTAATGATTCATCCGATATTTCAATAAAAAAAAGACTTTTATGGACGAACATAATAAAGATTTTTAAAATACATAAAAATGTGTTATGAATTATTAGTCTATATTCAATGAATGGGTCCCAAAGTATTCTTTACTTAACTATAAAAATATCACATCTCTTTCTTAAAGTACTATATATAGTTGTAAATATAATAATATATCATTTTTATTTAAAATATATATTAAAAAAATGATTGTTAGGTTACTTAAATGCTAACAAATAGAATGGTGCGATTATGTATTTTAAACCTTCCTTATTTTAAATTATCATTAAGAAATCATAAAAATCATAGATAAGTTAATCAAATATTAACAAATGAAAGAGTGCGAATGTGTTGTATATATTCAATGAATGGATGCCAATGAAAATGTGCCTATTTTAACATAAATTTCATAAGATGTCATTTAAGTGATATATCTCTAAAGGATGCAATCAAGTGGATGTGTTTAAAGAATGCGATTGAAAAGGTGCTATGTATGGTCCCAAAAGATGTGAACGAAAAGTTGTCTATTTTAACATATATTTCATAAGGTTTTATTTGAGATATATATTTTCCTAAGGATGCAATCAATTGGATGCCTTAAAAGGTGCGATTTAAAAGGTGTTTCGCCAAAGTATGCAATTGTGCACATTTTATTTTAAATTATTATTACGAACAAATCATAGATAGGTTAATTAAATATTAACAAATGAAAGAGTACAAGTATGTAGATGGGTGCCAATGAGAAGGTGCCTATTGTAACATAAATTTCATGAGGTATCATTTAAGTGATATGTCTCCAAAGGATGCATTTAAATAGATGTTTTAAAAGGTGCAATTGAAAATGTGTTGTGTATGGTCTAAAAAGATACAAATGAAAAGATGCTGATTTCAACATATATATTCCATAAGGTTTCTTTTAAGATATATCTTTCCAAAGGATGCAATCAATTGGATGACCTAAAGGTGCGATTTAAAAGTTGTTTCGCCAAAGGATGCAATCGAGTGGATGTCTCCTTCACCAAAGGATGCCAACATTTTATCTATACATAGTACACCATTTTTCGAGTTTTTATCAAACATTTCACATTTACAAAAATATTAAATATATATTAAATTTTTATAAAAATATTTAATAATACTAAATTTTTCTATTTACGTGTTTCTCTTGCAACTAATTGGACACTTTGGTTAAGCATCATCGACCAACAAATTTATGAAACCTTTACCACATGTCTATATTAAAGATTTGTGTGTACATTTTTCATATTGTATGCACTATTAAAGATGTATATTGTGTACAACTTTATGTGTGAAAATGATTATATTACCAGAATGTTTAAAGTATTATTATTGTTCTTTCCTGGTCAAATTAATTTTTTTATAGGAAATATAATTTAAAAAATTACTTTACATTAAAATCATTTATTAAGAATGATCTATATACTTGCAAAAAAAAAAAAAAAAATCCTAACGTTTCATGTATTTTTTACAATATATAAAAACCAATATCGTCGAGCGAAGCTCGACACACAGAACTAGTTTAATTTAATGAGCGATGTGTTTTAATATAAGTTTTGTAAATTTTAGAGCGATGTAAATAAATACACTGCTCGTTAAACTAAATAAGATCAACGGTTTGGATTTAACGTTTGAATTTTAAAATTTGAAAAAAAAAACTTAGTAACAAAATGTTGACATTTGGGGCAACTAAAATGTTAGTAGCGGAACATTCCTCTCAATTAAATTGTCCATGAAAGATATGATATTTTCTCTTTCACGAATATAAATAATAAATTTTATTCATCGCTAGATAACCTTTGCCCGCTATTGAGTCTCTAGTGTCCAAGCGTAAAATAGTCCAAAATAACCCAAAAACTTTTAATAAAATCCTGGTGCTCTAGTATATTATATATATATATATATATATTAGAAATTTAACTATTGTGTTTGATAAAGCATACAATTAGGGTGCGTTTGGATAGCTCGAGAATAAAATTAAAACTAGTTATTCATAATAAAAATTATTATTCCTAAACGATCGATAATAATTTTTTTTTAGGATTTAGAATATTTTTTTTAGGATTTAGAATGCTATTTCTAAGTGGTTTTAAACTATTATTTTAATCTTGATTAAGAGATGATCTAAACACACTAGAAATTAACAAAAATATTGACGATTCAAAACTATATAAAAATAACACTCTTAACTTTAAAAAGTTTATTTTAGACCGTCTAAGAATAATATTTTTTTATTCCGAATAATAAATTTTAATTTTATTTTAAGCAATCCAAACACATCCTTAATTTACAATAACAAGATTACGAATATTGATACTTCAATTATTTTTATGTTTGACTAAAATGCTGCAGTAAAATCTACATAATGCCAATTTTATTCTTAATGAAAAATATTACGATCTTACTCGCATCCACTCTAATACAACAATTATAAATGTGGCGGGTCAGGTTGACTCGTTACAATTGGATATGAATCTTTCAACCCATGATGGGTTGTCTCACCTCTATGCCATTTGTAAAATTACAAGTATATAAACTTTATCGAAAAGTTCCAAACTTTTCAGACATGCCACGTCGCCTATTTAAATTGTAGAATATGAGAAGTACTATTCATCATTATTTTTTTTTTATTCCTTTTGTACAATAGAATCCGGCAAATTCATTACTATTAAAAAAATAAAGCCCGTCATCTCAAT
Source organism: Rhynchospora breviuscula (assembly GCA_027562975.1). NCBI lineage: Eukaryota > Viridiplantae > Streptophyta > Magnoliopsida > Poales > Cyperaceae > Rhynchospora > Rhynchospora breviuscula. The sequence goes on along the minus strand of CM050400.1, from coordinate 29,727,184 downwards.
TCCAATTCAATTTGAGCCATTGGCATCCCTAAATGTAATCATGATGCACTTAAAATATGTATATAAAATAATTTGATGGTTTAGATTTACAGTGAAAAATATGGATATGCTCATATAAAAAGAATACATTTTAAAAAAAAATCTCTTAAATTATGAAAACTCAACATACAATGTTTTTCTTGAATATTACTGGGGAAAAGACCAAAAAAAGATGGATTCCATCCTCGGAATTATCTTATCCTTTCTTTTTTTCTGCATTTGACATTGCTTGCCTCAATTAGGTACTATTAGTTTAAGCCCCTGAAGCCAATTACATTATGCGACGTGGCTTTAAAAAGCGGCGTAATGGGAATAGGAGCCGAGAAATCGTATTGAACCCCCAAATTTAATGAATTAATGAAAGGTAAGCCAATGACAGCGCTCCAAACCAGTCCACGGTTTTGATGCCCGGCCTGGCCGGCCATCTTTGCGGTCTCTGTATTTTTATGTACCGTGCATGAACACGACATAATAATGCCACACTGATACGCCTGTAGCCGTTTTACAATTATACCAATTTGCCGCCTTCAAATTTAAAGGGTAACTCTATGGTACAGCTACAATACAGTAAACAAGTTTTTCAAGGTTACACATAACCCGCCAGACTTAGTACAAAAGTGTACAGCAACAAGAGTTGTTTTGCTGTAGTGTATAATTTTCAAATTTCAATACATTGCAACTGTAACATACGGTATTTATTTGGTATTTATAGTCTAATTCATGTCCCCTAGTTATGGTCATGCCATGTCGAAAGTGACGAACTCATGATTGTCACAAAAGTATGGATATACAATCAAGTCAGACTTTAGTTTTTTTTTTTTTTATACTACTTATTATAAATCTAGACAAGTTAAAATAATAATCTTTATTAAACGTGAGAGTTTAGCATAGTTGGAACATGGGAGTCCAACACAAATGATCAGTGATTCCGCCGTTATTCTAAAAGGTAAAAAAAAAATTTATCATAGTTGATAATGACTTTCGTATTGTTGGAGTTATGTCCTAGAAGTCAATAGTTTAATGACTTAATTTAATTTATGTTATTGATGATACTTGATCATTTGTTCCTAGAATTTATTATTGACAGATTATTCAGGTTGAGGATCTGAATTGTAAATCTCTGTGGATCATTCGTTAGAATGACAATAATATCTCTAAAGAGTCTATAATCTTGATAATTAACAAGGAACATTAATTATCATATAAGATTAGTATGCAAGTTAAGTGATGATTAAGTTCTACAAATCATAGGTAAGGAGTTACCGACTTAATTGCATATGTGTATGTTACTGGAACATATCACATGACATGACCCAATGAAATAAATATATGGATTGTGTTATGTGTCATTATTTATTTCATATGTGTTTGATTTCGAGTTTGAGATGGTTCAGTTTTTCCACATGAGGATAGATTCTATAAATATCGTCTAACGTTGATTCCTGATAAGGGCTGCTATACGGATTTTATTTATGTTCTCTTGAATTGTGCGGTGAAAAACTATTCATCAAGACAACCGTATGTCCCTCATTAGTTCACCTAGTGAGTGATGATATCTACTGGGCTCCTTGATGGAGTTGGATCGTATGCGCGTAACTAGGCGATCAACTCTAGATCAATAAATGTATAATCTGCAAGAATGACACATTCCTATCTTGGATTATACAAGGATATCATGTGACATAGGAATCAAAACAATAAGATACTCTATTTCTTATGCAGGATTGAAATACTATAAAAGTATAGTATTTGTTTATGTTAATTGGGAATCATAACGTGTTGTTAGATACCGCTTATGATTATTGAAAATAAATAACGATTTATTTCCATGACCAACATAACATAAATCCTCCAAGGGTCACACGAAAAACAAAGCTCTTAACCAATGTACATTATATTTAGTTTATTTGTATTGGAGAATACAAAATATGATAAGTTGAATAATTAATCATATACCGTTATGAACCGTTATGATTAATTACTTTAAAGGGATCATATGAAACTAAATTAATGTAAAGTCTAAACCAAATAATAATTATCAAATAGTTGATAATTTATTTTGTTTCAACTCAATTGATATAGTTGTGTGAATTATATCAATTAATTGGGCTATCATTTTATATGTCGGTTTTGGCCCAACATCAAATGCAATTAAAAGAGGAATTAAAAACCCAACTTTATGGACTTCTAAGCCCACTTTGTGGCTGCCTAAGGGTGTGGGAGTGGTCCCCCCTAGTGTTTTCCAAAATGACACGACACGAGCGTGTTGGTACGACACGCACGCGTGTTGGCACGACACGACACGACACATTTATGGAATTAGCACGACACGTGCGTGTCGGCTTGTCGTGTCAAAGTCGTGTCGTGTTGGAGAGTTTCAAATATTGACACGTCTTAACATGACACGAGTTGACACGTGACACGACACGACACGACACGTGACACAAGTTGACACGACAAAAATCAATATTATTTAGAATTTATTAAATTATATTGAGTTTATATTATAGATTTAATAACTTTTATTCATAATCTTTGTTATTCAATCATTAATTTTTATTTTATATATGGAGTTAAAATAGATTTCAACAATTTATTAAATTTTTTCTATTTTAAAAATTATTTAAGTAATTTTTAATGAATTTTTAACAAAAAAATTAAAATAAATTATAATATGACCTGACACGTTTAACACGTCGTGTCAACACGACACGACACGTCGTGTTAGGCGTGCCGTGTCATTATGCGTGTCGTGTTAACCAATTCCTTCACTTAACACTACACGATACGACATGTTGAAAATATTAACTCGTGTCAACACGACACGACACGAGCTCTGACATGCGCGTGTTTGACACGACACGGCACGACACGACACGTTTGCAATACACTAGTCCCCCCAAAGGGTATAGTTGGGAGGTCTATATAAAGACCACTAATTAGTAAATTAGGGTTGCCTTCTTCCACTTTCTCTCTCTTCCTCTATTTTGGACGAAATTGCAAGGGTGAAAAGAAGTTTTCAGATCTGAAATTTTGTGCCTCTCATTTGCATTTGGTTAGGTGTTCATGAGTTGAACAATAGTTTCCATATTAAATAGTGATTTAATAGAAGAAGGAAAACTAAAGGTTTAGGCGTTTCTATTGATTTGCTAGCACAAATCATATAGAAATTGGTTAAACTTTGTGTGGACCTAAGGTGCATGGAGAAGAAGAGGAGGAGCACGTCATCGACTCCAAGAGAAAGGATTCGAGCCTCGCGGATACGATTTCGCGAGAGATAAACTTCCTACACCCTCACGTTGTGTAAAATGACTCAAATAGCTAGTTCTTTGTTTTGCATGCTCCTTTTAAGTGTTATTAATGAGTAATAAAATTAAAATTGAGCGTTGCATGACTTCCTAACACGTATTTTTAAAGATAATAGGTTCAATTCTCATCGAACACGGAGGATGTATAAAGTCTTTATTCACTAGACTACACTTCTTTAAATAAATAATTTTAATTTTAAAAAGATAACGTTTATTTCCTCAGTATAAAACAATTAAAAGATTATAATTATAACAAAAATCAAATATAAATTAGTTATTAATCTAAGCTTGGCAGCTTGCTGTCGGTTGAGATTGACACTTCTTGTTACACCTGTTACGCGTCTTCCACGAGCCATAGGCTGTGCTCCAGGAAACGCTTCTTAAAGGAACGGAGAGTAGTGGAGAGGAAATGTGCCCGCTTTTTGTTACTCTCCGATTTGGGGTGTACAAGTTTATTCTAAAATTTCGCTAATTTCAGTCTGTCTCTTCCATCGCCTTCTCTTCCCTTCCATCGTGCGTGGAGCTTGTAAACTCACGGACAGGTCGGTTTTCCGTTCCTCTCCCTTCTATTCTTTTACAAACGCTACTCTGGAGCACAGCCCAGAAATCCTCAGTGGTTCTCCTCTGCTTTTCTTTTTTTTTTTTTTGTTTCCCAGCAAATAAATGAAATTATCATCTGTTCAAAGATGAGGGACAATGAGGCTTATCTTTCCTATAGATTGTGAAATCTCGCAGCTAATTCTCACCTCTGCAGACTGCAGGAAAGACCCTGCAGCTGTCATGAATCCGACTGTTGTAAATCTGGTTGGGCCATTTTAGGGAAGTATTACCCTTGGATGTGACTAGAGTAAAATGAGATCTTGGATTAAATTGACATGGCTTAGGTCACTGAAAAATAGCTGCATAGTATATTTAGAAGAAAAAGGAGAGGAAACATTGGACGTCTATAAAAATTGCTTGATCTCATACCCAACAAAATTTCTCCAAACGCCCTCATAGGAACGAGAAAAATATATCTATAATAAAATTCATATTGACTGATGAAAGAAATAATATCATCGTTTTAGATGCCTATTGTATCCTTCTTTCTAAACTTTATGCTTGTTTCAAACCATTCACCTTTTTTGTTTTGTTTTTAACAATCTCACGCGTGCCCATACTATTACTAATATTGTTATTAGTAGTATTATTAGTATTTTTATATTATTTTATTTTATTTTTGGTGACTTTTTTTGCTGGATTTCTTTTCTAGCCTAGCCTATCCAACTTGTTTGAAACAAAAAAAACTTAGTTGTTGTTGTTGTAATCTCACACTTGCCCATAGCCCCATACTTGCATCATCCAATTATAGCAATATACTTTCTCTATCCCGGCCCTATCTTATCATTTTCATTTATTACGTCATCAGATGTCAAAATTGTCGGGAGAATTAATTGTTGCCATCAAAAGACGGAATTTCGTGGGTTACCCTTTAACTGTTTAACAATTAACAATGATCAATTCATCATTTCAAAATGGAAAAATTATGTCGTGGAAAATTGAAATGCTCTCTGCTTTTACGCCACTGAAAGCATGGACATATATTTTAAATCGTTCTTGTTATGTTTGTTTAAATTTGGAGAGTTCGAGAATTTATTCTATTTATGTTTAAACAAATTTATATATAAAATTGTATGAATCATTTGACAGATATAGTATTACCTAGAGTGATAATTATTTTTGAATTCTCACCTTCTAAACACTCAAAAATATTTTTTTCATTAACTTTTTTTTTTAAAGAAGTCGAATAAGTTTGTGAACCTTTGACGCCTTATTGAAGTGCGTAGTGTGCAATTTTTAATGTGTATTTTTCGTCAATAATTATACTTATTAAGGTGTGTGAAAATTCAGAAGAAAGAGTGCGGGTTCATGAAAGAAATTACCCGGCTAAAAAAAGTTTGTAGAATGATGAAACAATGTTATTTTAAATAATATTATTTAGGTTTATCATCCAAGATAAAATAGCATCAAGGGTAATGCATTTAATTTTTCGCTTTCATTATTCCTACATCTACCTAAACTGACGAAAGAGTTCTCATAACACGAATTGCTTAAGACCATCCTTTCTAGTATCATCCGTCGTCCGTCCCATCTCTTTCTAGTGTTAAGAACCGGTCTGGTTCAAATATTATAATTGTCTGAAATGTTTCAATTTTGCCCTCAGTTTTGTTGGATAAGTGAACTCCTCTACTGTTTGCCTCTAGTCCTCTATTTTGTTGGATCAATGAAGTCCTCTACTGTTTGCCTCTAGTCCTCTACAGTGGAGGGCTTTCATTTTTATATCAGAGATTTTTTTTCTATTATTGACTAAAATGATACGGATGAAAAAATAGAGGATTGCACTTTTCATTCCTGTCTCGTAACACTTTTTTAAATATCATATTTGCATCTGTACATTTTTTTTCAGACGACAATACGATATAAGACTTCTATTTAGAAAAATGTAAGAAGAAAAAGTTGTCATATGTTTTTCTAAATTTTAGAATCTATATATGATTCGTAATTTGATTACAAAATTTCTTAAGAATATTCAAATTAAATAACTTTATTCTCATCTTTATTAGAAGCAAACAATTCTTGCGGCACAAATATTTTTATAAAATTAGAAAACATACCTACCTAATATGTGTAGATAAATAAAAATTTATAAAATATGTATACTTCAACCAAAATTAAAATCAATATATCAACATGAAAAAACATAATTTAATAAAAAAATATATTTTATATATAATAAAAAAATATTTGAAAAATTATAGATGATGAAAGTTTTCCATATGTACTCTCTTTTCCAAAATGGAAAACAATTATTATTCTAATTAGTGTTTTTTCTATTATAGATGTTTTTTTAAAGATAAATTAGGGGTCAAACCTCCCAACTTATTTTTAAATTAAATGTCTATGAAAGACCTCCCAGTCGGATTTCGAACCTGCGACCTTCCATTCAATATGCATTATTCTTTGTCACTAGACCAAGAGTCGGTTCTCTTCTATTATAGATGTAAAACCAAAATTTAATATCATTTCGATTGATTGACATCTAGCCACATATCAAATTGATCAATGATATAAAAGTGGATACACATTAGATCTAAACTAATATCCGTGCGTTTACAAAGAGAATGATGATTTACAAGCCTTTAAAATATAGATGCTGCGAATTCAAGTCATCTAATTCATGTGTCCACGTGACTCACTATTTTAGAAAATCTGCACTGTGGATTATGTCCCACAGGATCGGAACCTCTGTAGCATTGGTACGTGCATGAATCTCTCCGTCTGTCCTATTTCTATGCATCTTTATTTGGGTAGGTATTTTTTGTTTTCTTTTTCATTTTCTCTTGTTGCGTGGATCTGAGCCACAGCCCACAAGGTTTGCGGCGGGCACTGCGAACAAGATAAATAATATTTCAAATGCAGCATGGCAGTTTGCCACTTGGCTCTTGATTTTAATAGCAATTCGCTTTTCCGAGTTTTAAATGTATTTCTATCTTATCTTATCTTAATCCCAAATTCTTTTATTGAAAAAAAAAAACCAAAATCATTAATACTTGTAAAATAAGACTAATTTGGACAGAAGTTGTCTGTCCACAAAAGAGTTGGGGATAAAATATATATATATATATATATATATATATCAGACTAACTATTGAACATGGATATTATAAATAAATAATGCATATTTTTCTTAAAATTGATCTGATATTGTTATTATAAAGTATATTTATCTTTTATAGGAATCAGGGGATATTAATGTTGATAAACACTGAGTTAGAATATTATATAACAATCTGCTTTAGAATTATCCATGGCATTAATTTGAGTAATATGTTTGTTTTTGTTCAACTCCCTTTTAAATAAATTTATGGAATATTACTGCAATATCTGGTTAATGAAAAGGACCTGTACAAAATATGGACCGATAATATCAGTCCCATCAGTTGGTTCTTCAATTATTATTGTTATTAATATATATAAAAATAAACAACATAGAAAGTATATTAATCAGTCATCTCAAGATTCATGTACGAACATTATATGTACCTTAGTACATTTGTCCCTAATCTTCGTTAACTTCATAAAAATATTTATTACAGTTGCGAATAGATAATCTCAGTTCGTTTACCGACATGCAGCAGGCTCAAGGCACGACCTCCTATTTAATTATTTTCATTCGGAGAAAAGGTAGGACCACTTTATTTATCACACATTATTAGATATTATATAAGAAGTAACTTCTTAAACAGGGAAGATATCGACGAGGGTGGACAACGGTCACATGCAAGATTCCCGAACGATGCTCTTCGTTTTATTTTCATCCGTAGAATTCTCCGAATTTAACGTCATAAATCATAATATCTTTTTTTTTTGAATAAAATAAATCATAATATCTAGCTAGTTCCAAATACGATAAGTTAACCGAGTTATTCATAAATATAATTAGTACATATTACAAACTAATTTAATTTATATCAATTCCATATTTTCATAATAATTATATTCGCGTCCGAAACAAGAAAAAATTGCATTCAATATTGACCTAAAACAAATTAAGCTTTGCAAAAAAAAAAAAAAAAAAATCATTGTTTATATGAAGAGTTCAGAGAACTAAGTAATTTTCGCACTATTTTAATGTGTTTGCGACATAATAGAGACAAAATAAAGCATTGACCATATTTCAGCTGCATAATAGTCTATAGTCATTACTCTATTCTATTTTATTAGAAAATATAAATGGATGAAAGAACAGAAAAGAAAAAAATGACAGCAAAATTGGAAGTTCCGATTGCCCTTTTCGTCTCTCCACAATTTTATCAATGTATATGTATTCATTTGACAACTATTCAAACATAATTCCACTTTTTCGTCAATTCTTCCTTCTGTATAGGGTCAAATTGATTATTTGAAATTATTAGTTTAACGCTACATATATACTTTTCTAATTAATGACTTCAATAAAACTTAAATATTTTTTTTTAGAAAAACTTGGCAGCGGCTACCAAGTAGTGGCAAAACTTAAATATTATAGTCATAGATTAGACACGATCTATAGTGTTTTCTTCTGCCTACGTGAATATCATCACTTCTCAACTGTATTATGACAGATATCAATATTTGTAAAAAAAAAAAACATAATTAATTTTTCTCATTTGACTTTTATATTTTTTTACATCTATTTAGTTCATACGAGGTGAAGAGTCAAAGGGGAAGAAATGGATCGAAATAAAATTATTATTTAATCTCTACTTGTTTGGATATTTAATAAGGGAAATTTTCCTTTTTTTTATAATTATGGTTTTTGTGCACATTATTTTAGTCATCATACTTGATTGCCTCCTTTATACTCCAATTTGGGAGGGAAATCAAATGTCATTACTGGATGTTAACTCATGCCGTCCTGTACCTTTCGTTTCCGATAAATTTTTGCAACCAAACAAAATTAGCTGCCTTATTTCCTTCTATTTTACTCAATTTATTTCCAAGTTTTCAACAAACTCCAACCAATCATATTGTAATATTGTCGTATGTATAACTTTAAGTAAATTTCATGTAAATAAAGTCAAATTATTACTTGCTCTGTAATGTTGTGTTATCGTATAATGCAATTGGACGGCAACTATTGTATAAATTATATTACGCTTCGCTCTAGCTTGATCACCCATGATCCTCTTCATCACTTTTCTTCATGCATCTCATCCATCCAATATAATGTTACTCCGATTAAATGTAAACATACAAATGATACAATCCCACAAAATCACCTGCTGTGCTTGCTCAAGAAACAAAGCGGGAGTAATGAAGCATTAGCAATAAAATAACTCAGTCTTCCAATAGTACGGTGGTTTAATTAAACAAACAGGTGGCAGAAAAAATAATAATAAAATAAGGAACAGGAAATATAAAATACAAAACTTTTGACTTATTTGGCACCACCCAAATAATTTATTATAGCTGAACTGCAGAAATATTTTACGATGAAGAAGGCTTAACGCTTTGCTAAGCATTAGTTATTAGAAAACGTAAGAAAGTTTTACTCTGTATTCTTATAACAAAAAAGCAACCAAAGGGATGGTCAGGGGGGTTTTGGCATTATTTTTTTAAATGAAATCGGCACAACAGTCAAATCACTCAATGACGGTGAGGTAAGTAGCCTCACATTATAATTATAATATAATGAGCTTTTCATGATAGACATGAGCGTTGAATAATGACAATAATTTTTATTTAATTTAACTAAGATATTTTAATTTATCCGTTCAGACTTCTTTATATGTCGTTTATCATGACGGTGCTAGCTAAGATTTGTCAAATAACAGTACAAAGGGGAAGGTAACATATCAACTTATGAGATCAGCTTCAATTTTTTTGAAGTAATTTCTGTGTACTAGTTTTGAGGAAATCTTGGCATCTATTTCCCCAAACTGTGTCTTTTCCTCAGCTGGAAAGTCATGTAAGGATCCCTTTTCTCATCATGGTGACAAACTCGTCGTAGTTAATTCTCCCATCCTACAATCAAATCAACAAAGGGGGACAATAATTATTTTAATCAATTGTTTATTATATTTTTAATTAGGAAAATTATTCGAGCAGCAGGGTGTGTTCGTTCATAAAATAATATTTGAGAGGTGACAGAATGGCAGTATGGCACGGTCCAATCAGTTCAATATTTTCTATATCGACAAACAAAATAATTTCTTAATTGGACATTGAAGCATTTTGTCAAGGATTTGAGTGTGTGCTTAATGTTCATACCTATTATGTTCGTTAAATATAAATTAAATACCAATACATTCATTGATCAACTGCTGCAATAAGTAAAACACGATTCTTCACACCATCTTTCCGATTAATTTTCTCCTTATTTTCGAATAAGTGCACTAAAATTGTAAAGACATAATTTTCAGCGAATATTATAGAGGGCCTGTTTGATTATTAGGGTTTAGAAAAAGGGGTCCGATTAATTCTGAAAAAGATTTTTTTCAGGATCAATGTTTCTTTTTTTTTGTGATAAAATATGTTGAAATTAATGTGAAGCCCAAAATAGTAGACAGAGAGAGAGCAATTTTTTATTTGGGTCTTCTAAATTTAACGAACATAAAATGCAGGATGTTTTTGCTTAAGATTAAGAAAAAAAAACATAGATTTGCTACTCTAATAACATAGGTTTATCCGTCATGTAGTCCGATTCCCTGTTATTAATTAATTAATTAATTACGCAAGAAGCTACACGCGTCGGGATAGCTATCTATCATCTCTCTTTTACGATACCCAACGAAACATAATATTCCAAAATAAAAAGTTGATTGATAAAGAAGGGACAAATTTAAAACATCTATCTATACCTTATCGACATCGACATCGTTGAGCACTTCATCAATGGTTGTTGCATCATCACCCATTCCATACTCACTCATGGCTTTCTGTAGCTCGTCCTTGGTGATATACCTAATTTTCATATATTATATTATCACCACATGCATACTGATATAAACGAAAGAGACGTCCATTTGGAGCTTTTTATGTAAGACATAGTATTTATTACTATTATTATATTTTTAAGATGGTAGTAGGTGAGAATGATATTATAAAAAAAGTTTGGGTTGTTTGATGTTCTTTGGATTTGTTTGTATATAAAGTCTTTTGGGAAATTAATTGGAGCAACACTTTTATTTTTTCTTTTTTGGGCTCTCTTTGGGAGTGGGCTTTTGTTTTAGTACCGGTTCTACAAAAGAAATTGCATATTTGACAAAACATGAAATTTCTGAACGGTTGGGTGTGTATGTGTGTCAGATCACTCTCTTGTAGCTCTGCTACTAATTTTGAATATCAAATTAAATCATTTTATTCCATATATAAATGTGCATTTTATAGGAAAATAAAGATGCATACCCACTGCCATCCTTGTCAAAGTATTTGAACGCCTTAACCAAGTTTTCTTCCTTCTCCAGCTTATGGCGATGCATCATGGCTGTGACGAATTCGAGGTAATCTATGGTCCCACTGTTATCCACGTCAGCCTGTAAATGATTAATTGTTATGTAAGAGAACAAATTAATAGGGAAATTTCGTAATTATGTTACAAACTTGGTTCTTGATATTCCATAAGCTCACTGTTATGCGACTTTACTATGTCCTCTTAAGCTTTCAAATCTTTTTGTACTGGTACTTGGTTTAATGTTCATCTGATTCATCATGCTTTGGACAAAATAAACAAAGAATCATGAATCACCTGTAGAATCAATCACTGTTTTCTGAAAGAATCACAACAGAAGTAATAGGGGAATTGATCAAATATATTCGTTTGAAATATACTCAGTACAATGATTACTCACAGCTTCTAGAAGTTGTTGCACTTCAGCTTCCGTAATTTTTGATCCGAGCCGGTTCAAGCCTGTTTTTAACTCGTTAAAGGTGATGGTACCACTTCGATCAGTGTCCATGCTGCCAAACATATGCTTCAGTCCTTTTACATCCTCTTCTGATAAATTTTCAGCTATAACCTTGAAAAGTGAAAATAATATTATGTATCATATATACCTTTGCCTAAAACTTGGTTTGTTAACATCACAATCATTAAAGGGACAAGGCTCAAAATTGACCACACTAGATTTTAGAAACATATTTAAGTTTTCGTATAAATTTTCCACTTTACTGAAGTAAAGTGTCAATAAACTCCTTAATTGACACTGCATATCAAAATTCCTGCCTCGTCACCTTAAATAGCTTTAAAATTAGTTATCTGTTGACATTTATTGGTCAGCCTGATAGAAACAAGAACAACTTGACTGTACTGGAAAAGTTGTAGAGCCAGTACTTGTGATGATTTGTACTTGACTATCCAACACGTGATAGTTGTAATTTGTGTTGGACAGACATATTGAGCAAAAGTATAGCATTGAATATACAACATGTGATGATTTGTACTTGACTAAAGATTCAAGAGTTGAATGAGAATAAAGTAATTGGGTGAAGAATGTGGACCTTGAGTGCTAATTTCTTCAGCTTATTCATTGACCTAAATTGCTTCATTCTAAGAAGTATTGCACTATCCAGAGGCTTGTCAGCTGCCAGCCCACCTTCCTTCAGCCATGGATGCTCTGTAAATAAATGTTGTAATAATTGGAACAGCATGAACATCTCAGAGAGGCTTTGCTGTTCTATCAATAATGCTAATGCTATAGATGCGGTTGCAATTGGTGGGTATCAGGTGTTACTATCTATATGTGGACTTTTGAACTGTTCAGTTTGTGGTGCTACCACAGTACATCTTGATGTTAATACATAACTGTTTAGTCCCGAAACAGAATCAGCAACTCTGAGCCTTCTTCATATTTTAATAATTAGGTTCAAAATTCATTATACAAATTATTACCCCAATTTTTTGTTAGGCTGGTCTAGTTCTGGTAATTGACCTGACCGGTACGGTAAGAAAAATCTGGGTTAGTTTATTTGTGAAAGTAATGCAAATTTTGTAACCGTTACCAAGTGCTTGGGCAGCAGTTATTCGTTTTTTAGGGTCCTTTGTGAGCATTTTTTTCAAGAGGTCTTTTGCACTTTCAGAGATGGACGGCCACGGTTCTGATTGCAGGTCTAAATCTCCATGTAATATGGAATCAAAAATCCCCTTCTCAGTATCTGTTACAGTACCAATCATAATTAATTAGATCAATCAATGGACTTTAATGGTTCATGCATTTGTGATCTGGAGCACTGGGACTGTGGAGTCACCTCTATTTCCTTCTTTTATGAAGATAGGGAATAAATGACCTAATCCTATTAAATGCAGAAATCACGATATAGTTTGCTACAAAATGCATGACATGTCAAGGAATGACATGTGCGGTGGTATCTACCTATGGGTACCTAGGATTCAAAATTTTGGAAGTACAAAATAATCATTCAATAATCCAACAAAAACTTTCATATTTTTGTATATATCACAACAAATTTAAAGTTCGTGTGTTATAAATTGGACGTACAAAATTGCATTTTAAGAATTGTTGACCGAAAGTAACTGAAAAGAGCCAAAACATAAGAGTCTAAAATGATAAAGCTATGAATTTCTACACATCGGTTTCAGAACGAGCAGAAAATTTAAGTATTGCAAAAGAAGAAGTAAAATTGCAATAGATTAGAGACCTGCCCAAAATGGCGGTACGCCACACAGAAGGATGTACAAGATGACCCCTGCACTCCATACATCGATCTCCTTTCCGTAGCTCCTTTGTAACACCTCCGGTGCAACATAATATGCACTGCCCACGAGATCACGGTATATTTTTCCTGCAAAGCATTAAACGGCGTTTTCATTCCATAGTTGGATTTATATTAATTATAAACTTATGTCATTAACATCGACATGTATCATAACATCACTTCAACTGGCACCACGTGATGACAAAGTGATGTACTATTTGCACATCCGGTTATACTTGATGACTTATTTGTGAATTTACTAGTCATCCAAAAACTGCCTAAAAAGATGGTACCAGAAAATATTTTTAGGGGAAATTTTATTTTTCTAATATAAAGGAAGGGACTTTTTTTCGCATTGTTTATTGTATTATCTGAATGATTTTGCATTTTATTTCCAAAAATATCATTGGAAAAAAAAAATTCTTGAGCCAAATTCTGTTAATGCATGGCTGTACCCATGTGTGGCCCAGGCAGCTCTGATTCCTGCTAGTGCTACTCACGTTTAAATGAGTTAGGTTCCTCTGCAACTGTACACAAATTGGCCACAAATAGATTTGAATTGTACATTTTAGGTCCGATGGAATTAGATGTTACCTTCTTCAATGAAAACCGATAGCCCAAAGTCGATTGCCTTGATCTCAGCATCCTCATCCTGACTCACGAGTAAAAAGTTCTCGGGCTTCAGATCGCGATGCATCACGCCCATGAAATGGCACACATGCACCACAGTCACAATGTCCCGGCCCACTGCTGCTGCCTTCGCCTCCGTGTAATTTTTCTTGGCTGTAATCCGATCAAACAACTCCCCACCGGCACACAGCTCCATTATAAGATGTACATTCTGTGTGTCCTCGAAGGCACCTTTGAATTCGACTATGTTTGGCTGACCAGTCAGGTGTTGCATGATCATCACCTGAAAATACAAGGTTTATTTGTTTCAGTTACATAACCGTGAAAGCTCAATACGAGCACCGGTACGCGTTTTCCCATTATATTTGGGCCAAGCCCATATTAAAATTAGATCCAGCCCAGCTGAGACATTGTACATTTGTACCACTAGTCCACCATGAAGAATCTCCAAGTCAAACGACAAATTTTTTTTTTTTTTTTGAAAATTGGTAGGTCATTACCTAGCATGATATTATCCAATATATTAAAATATATAGATAAAATTTAATGATATAAATTAGAATAAAAAATTTAAACAACATGAAATAAAAATAACAAAATAAAAGATAAAAAAAAAAATTTATCAAACTAGATAGTAGTTATTTAATTATTTTTTTAGCTTACCGCGTTGCTCTAGTAACTTGTTCTTTTCTGCGATATTTTGTGAGAAAATATTTTAGATTTATAAAAAAATTTCAACAACCAGAAAGAAATATTACATCATTTACAAACATCTATTACAAAGTGACTGATGTATGCGGCCCCGGAGTTATATTTATTTATTTATTTTGACATTCCCCGGAGTTTTATTGTTGACAAGGTTCCGCATTAAGTAATTAAACTCTTAAATTTTCTGTGATATCATTATGACTGGTCAGCCAAACATAGTCGAATAAGTTATTTTATTAAATCATAAGTTCATTTCACTATGGGGTCGTTTGGATTGGGCCGGAATTTGGGGATTTTCCAATTCCGGGCATAAATTTTAATATAAACAATTCATCTCTCTCACAAAGTTACACACTTTCCAACGAAAATCCTTATTCCTTCCTAGGAATTGGCTATTCCTAACCCATCCAAACGACCCCTATGATATTATGATGCATAATTGTTCAGCTGAAGGTGCTTTTAATTATTTAATTTGCAGCAAAAAATAAAAAATACAAGCATGTCATTTCTTAATGATATATATAACTGTATATTTGGCTTTGTAATACTTCCTGATACATCACTAGGTCACTGTAACTCACCTCTCTTCGCAAATCATCTATATCAGCCCGTCTAACCAACTTTCTCTTTGATATAGACTTGCAAGCATACTTCTTTCCAGTCGCACGCTCAGCACACAAAGACGTGACACCGAACTGCCCGCGACCAAGTTCCCGTTCAAGCACAAATAATGTGTTGACATCCACCATTGGTTTCTCCAATACCATCCTGATTTCCGGCTGAGCTTTAGACAATGACATAGATGGGGGTGGAAATCCTGGTTTTACGACAGGTTGAAGGGGAGATGAGGTTGGAGAGCTGATGGGAATGTCATAGGTTTTGGTGAAACAGAGCCCCATTGTCAGAAAAAAGAAGAGAACGGTTGCGGAGGAAGAGAAGAGGAAGGGTCTGAGTTATGCTTTTGGTAATCAGAAATGGATATAAGCGGTACAACTTCTTAGAAAGGATATGTGAGGAATTAAGAAAAGGATGTAGATTCAAAGCAGGGCTTGAGAGGTCACGCAAAGAAGTGTTCTGTGGGTGACATCCAAAAAAATGTAGTTTTCCCGAGAAGGAACAGAATGGAATGTATGTAGAGAAAGCTCTAGGGTCGCGTATAGGTCAGGTTACAGCTTAAAACCAACAAAAAAAAAAAAAAAAAGAGCAGCTCAGCAAGGCACTTTCCAGTGACTACAAGTGCAATTTCGAATCAAGTCCTTGTGTCATCTCTCTTGAATTGCACCTTTTCATCTCCATAACATGTTCATTGGAATTTCAGTTGGCCTATAATACCTCCAATAGAGTACCACGCCACATGACATTCGAACAAATAAAATATATAACAAGTAGTCAACTAAACTAATCTCAACTATTAAAAATATACAAATATTTCTTAGCACCTGTAGTTCTCAAAATAAAGAAACATTAGACATAAAATTTGCATTAAAGAAGTAATAAAATTAATTGAAATTTGCATTTAGGAAGTAAAATGTCAGTTGAATAATTAGTAAAGCATGATGCTACTGGCTCTTAATTTCTGGCTTAATTAAATACTAAATCCACCAACTGCCTTACTGCCCCACAGCCCACAGGGCAGAGCCAAGGTCACAAGCGGCCGAAGTGGGGTCCACTTCAGCGAATTACGTCTTTAAAGGTGCTGTTGTAGGCAATCCGTCATTGACGGTAAGGCCATGGGCCATGGCCCTGTAGACCTATATAAGATACGGGTAGGCCTGCTAGTGGACCGGGTTTGTTCGTGGGCTTATGGATCCGACACCCCTTTCTTCGTAAGTGGGTCGAGCTTATTTCGAGTAGGGCTGAAAAATCGGCTCGGCCCTCAAATAACTTTATGCTCGACTAAAGATCGATTCTCATTCGTTCGGCCCTCAGTCTCAACTCGAGCTGAGAGATCGCGCTCCGTCGCTCTGTCGCTCCGCCCCTCTCGAACCTTGTCGTCTACTCGTCTTCTCTAAAAGCTCGACCTAATCTCAGGTCTCAAGCCTCGCTTCTCGTCGGATTGTCGCCTTCCCATCCATTACTCCTGCCTCCAATCTTTACCCCGAGCCTTCCTTCTTCAGCGAATCCCCTGCCATTGTTGTCTCTTCATCTCTCTCACCACTGAATCAAGCAGCTCTCTCTCGTACGAGCACCAAAGGGGCTCTCAAGTTTGAACCCTAACAGACCTCTACCCTCTCAATCTCAACTAGTTTAAGCTTCCTTGCACTCTCTCCCTGTTGGCTTGAATCTATTCTAAATTGGTGTTTGTAAATCCTTAAAATGGTTGGTACAAGAGCTTCGTACCATTCCTTTTTACTTGCTGGTACGAAATCCTTAGTTCAAGGATCCATTTGTGATTATTTCTAGAACCAGGGATCTGGATGCAAAATACTTTGAATTGTATAAGGACTGTTTTGTGATAAAGACTGGTATTAAGGTATAATCTATAAAGTTTAAAATGTTTTTGAGAATAGTTGTCGTAAAGGAGTGAAAAGAAAAAGAGGGTTTCATTTAAGGCTCGAGGGCCAGGCTCGAACGAATTTTCTTAAACATATCCGAAAATTATAGAAGGGCCGAATATGTTTCGACACAAGTAAGGGCTGGGCCAAGCCTGGACTCAAAATGTTTTATAAGAGGGGTGGGCCGGATATTAGGCTCGAACCAGCCCATTGTCACCCTTAGATACGGGGTTTAATATTCATCTTATCCGTGAGTGATATATTACTTCATTCAAAAAATCGCCATCCAACGCCATTCACCTCTGCCGCCCTTTTGCATCACCTCCATCATGTTCCTATGTCTCGCTCCTCCTTTCCTCCGCCGCTCTCCGTCTCCCTCCTCCGTCTAGCCTCCTCTTCTTTCCTCTGCCGCCCTCTGTCTCTCCTCCCTTCTATTGCTTTTGCCTCACATATTTTCCCCTTCAACTTCACATCTCTCTCCTACATCAGCCTCACTCCCATTCGCCTCCACCATATGAATTCTGTGTTGCTTTTTTAAAAATAAGCATGAGAAATTCTATCATGAGAACTAATTTCTAAATCGGACTTTGATCGCAACCATTCGTAAGCGCTAATGAATTAATCTTTTTTAAAAATGAGAGGTTGAGATTAAAGTCTGATTTAGAACTTGATTCTCATGGTAAAAATTTCCAATAAATATATACAACAACAAAGTAAACAGATACAAAGATAAGATGTACAAAAAGATCAAATTGAACAGCTATAAAATACAAAGTGAACATATATAACAACCAAAAGGAACACATAAAACAAAAGAAGTGAACTCATACAAAAAAGATAAAATGAACATATATACATTGAAAAATGAACATATACAATAAACAAAGTAAACATATATATTTATCGGATGCAAAAAGCAATAATATAAAATAAGTAATTTTATACGATTGAATCGTATTATTCAGATTGCATGTCATAATGATGCAAGGGAATTAAAAAGTTTCTAATCATCATCAATTTTATAGCGTTTTGAGAGGGGAACAATTGACATATAATACATCTAATTATTAATATACAATGACAGTTGACTTGGTACACATGTTATTAAACTGAGAAAAAGAATGAGAATAACATTTGAACTTCCATAGTTCAAGTTTAAATATTGTTACAAAGTCAACAATATGTTTTGAATTTGATTAATAAAGATAATATGTCATGATTGAAGGTTGTAGGTCTAAAATTTACTTGAAGAATCTCTTGTGAATATAAAGTCGAGAGGCTCGTATTTTTTTTTAAGGAAAATCTTATAATTAGAGAAAATAATTTTTTTGTGGAATATACTCGCTATAAATTGATGTTATAAAATATAGTGATAGAAAATCTGAATTTCCTGAGAGAGAGGCCAGGAGGAATCCAGATCCTGGGCCGCGCGGCACAGCGTGTAGCGCAGCACAGGACCGTCCGATCAAATCTGGATGGATAAGGGAGTCCCGTGCATGTAACCAGATTGTAAGGCCCGAAAAAAATAAACCGTCGAGATCTGATCGGACGGCTCGGATCCTGCGCTACACGCTGTGCCGCGCGACACAGGATCCGGATCCGGCCAGGAGGACATGGCGACCTGCAGTTGCCATGGGCAAAGTAGGCCCATCAAAAGCTTTTACTTTCCGGCGCATTTTCGGGAGAAAGAGAATAAAAAGGAAACTAAATATTTTTCAATGCTCAAGGGGACCCCAAAGATATTTCGATGGCACGATTAATTAGTCATTAGTTTATTACACCACGGGTCCACGACAGCGACGAGAAATGACGGAGAAATTTATCATTTTTATTTTCGAAAATATCAGCCACGAGAAAATTAGAAGGCCCGCCCAATAAACGTGCAAACGCAGTATAACTTCCGCATCTTTTCGCGAGAAAATTGCAATCCAATTGGTAGGGTCCAAGACTACAAGGAGACGAAATCAAACTTTCAAAGTTCAACGCTTTTGCTCTTCTCCATTGCATTCGGACTGAAGGAAAAAAAAATTAATTGTTTGTAAAATACGTTTTTTTTTAAAAAAAATTTGAACTTTTTGATTCCTTCATATTGTCGCAGAGACAGAGAAAAAAAAATAACCGGTACAACATTTTTAAAGTGAATTTTATACAAGCTTGAGTAAACTAGGCAAACTATTGAGTTTATTTTTTAATTATTAAATTGGAATGAGGAAATCATTTTTTATCTTAATATTCTTCGTAAGAAATGTACTTATTTAAACTTTTTCATAATTTTAGTGCGTTCATTTTTCATCTTTTGATAATTTAATCTTAAATTGGGGATATATGTAAATACTAGCAAATATACGCTCATGTAGTATTAAAGGCAATAGTTTACATTTGTTGTCTTAAGCATATCTAAATATTCTTGAAATTAAGTTTAAGAATTTTATTACTGAACTCGTATTTTTCTATTTAAATGTTAAAATAAATTTCCTTTTGGAAGAGAAGACAAAAATATTAAATAATCCTACGAACTAATGGTAACCTTACACAATTTTAAATGCTTGACTTTTTCTAAAAGATTTAGAATATGTTATATTATACGATGAAGTTAAATTCTAGTTTTTACACATGTTTTGTGCTGCGTGTATTTTTATAAAAGTAGGATTATTATAATGTGATGAACATTAATCGTAAACAAAATGTAACTAATCTGATCCGTTAATTACACCCCTATCATTTGAAAATTGCTTTAAACCATCCTTCATTTTGTCATCCCGGTCATCCTCCTCTCCATTTCCCTTCCTCCCTTTCTCTCTCATCTTCAAATCTGATCATTTTCTCTCTCTCCCTATCCCTCTCTTCAAATTCGATCCCTTTCTCCCTCTTCCTCTCCTTTTCAGATCTATCTGATCCCTTTCTCCCTCTCCCTCTCATCTTTAGATCTATCTGATCTACATCTCCGCACAACGCACTGCCTTCTCCTCCCTTTCCCTGGGCCTCTCTCCTCAATCTCCTGCCTCTCGATCCAACACAAATCGTCAGTGGCCCTACGTCAATTCCTGCTTCCTCTGTGAGAAATCTCTATCCAAAAACTGTGAGTCCGTGAGTCCATTTGAGTCCAGTTGCGTAGTTGTAAGCTTATTGAGTTATATATTCACTTTGTTTATTTATATGCTCAACTTGTTCTTTTATACGTTCAATTATTTTTTCTATTTGTTCTCTTTATTTTTTTATATGTTCACTTTGTTCATTTATGTGTTCAGCTTATTTTTCTGTATCATATTTGTTTATTTTGTTTGGTTACATGTTCAATTTGTTCATTTATATCAATTTAATGTTATATATGTTAAATAAGGGATCATTTTGTAAAATCTATTAATATAATAAGGGATCTTCTTATAAGCATAAATCTTCAGTTAGGTGTAACCAAGAATTATCTTATTAGTGCACATATTAGATATTGTAAGATTTCGTGGTACTATATGCATATCTAGTCCTATGAATCGCAAAATCAAGAGATTAGATATATCGCAACAGAAGTTGATCGAATAGCCTAGATCATCCTCGAAAGCGGTGCTGCAACCCTCATCCTTGACTTGCGCAAGACCACCATCTCTCTCCGTATGCGGCCGACACACTACGACCTCAAGTTAGGACCTAGCGTCACCATTCACAATTCCAAGTTTCATACACACCATGTGTGTGCTATTCTCTTTCATGCTTGGAAATCCCTCGAGCAAGGGAGGAAAAAGCTCCAACTCTCAGATCTCTCTAAGGTTTCTAGGTTGCCTCCTGGAAGAGGATAGACGAACATATGGAACCAACCATGAAACAAACCCTAGATCTGAAGTTATATAGGCCCATAACCGAATAGACTCGTTTTCTGTGCGCAAACGGAACGATCCATTCCATTTACGGAACCGTATATATCTAACAGATAAATAAAGAATCAACTTGTAAGCGTAAATGTTCAGTTAGTTGTATTAAGTGATCATCTTATTAGAGTGCAGATGAGAGTCGAGGAACAAAGGAAAAGAGAGAGATGGAACACCTCAGAAATAGAAAAGTGCACTTAGTGCGCCGCCAAAAATGAAAATTATACGAAGAGATGCGCGTGTGACAGAAGAGATGAAAGGGATGGAGCAGAAGTTAAAGGAAAAAATTAACGAGGGCGTCAAAAAAGAAAAGATCTTTTAGGATTAGATTAACGCCCTTTCTATATTTGACTGGAATTAATTTTCGGATGATAAATCTTGAGATTGCACTTATCACTTTTGTTATTATCGCACTTATCAACAATAGTTTATCATAACAAGTGTGAGAAAATAAAACTTGACATTTTTTTACATTGCCCAAGTTTATCATATCCAAAATCCTTTTCTTTTCTTTCTTTCTTTCTTTTTTTTTTTTTTTTTTTTTTTTTTTTTGGAGAATGATATCCAGAACCATTGAATCCGGAAATTTACTCTCGAGTCGTAGGGGAACTTGAGAGGAAGGTCTTCTGGAACTGAACCCAATGCCATCTTGAGAAGGAAGGAGGGCATTTTTGTTGTGGGACAAAAAGACCAGCTGACGTTTGAGACACCCTATTGGCTGTTGGTGTTTATGTTCAATTGTTCAGACTTCAAATAGTTTCAATATGGGCGGCTCGCTGTCCCCACGACAAAACTTAACTGGGACTGCGAAGCCCCAGCTATGTTTCATATTTAATGTATGAGCCACTTGGTGCACGTGATATTTTATGGCAGCGTCGGAAAATTTTTATCACTGCTCTACAACTTCAAAACTTTAGTAGGTGAGCAAAGCTGACATAATTCAACAGCAATCTTTACATAATTTTGTCAGTTCAATCCGGGAAAAATTTTATATACAGAACAAAACGAAAAAACAATTTTAAAATGAACAGAAGAGGATAATTTCACCGAGCGGCAATAGCATTGCCGCTATGAGGGCTCTAGCGGCAATAGGATTGCCACTCGGACCGTTTTTTTTTTTTTTTTCGCTGATAGATTCTTTTTTTCTTTTGTTTTTTGCGCCGAGTTAATACGGCTATCTGCCGTTTGTTTTTTTTTTTTGTTTTGTGTGTGTGTAGTGTTCAGCCGAGAGAGAGAAGAGAGAGAACAGAGGAAGAGAGAAAGAAAGAAAGAGAGAAAGAAAGGAAGAGAAGAAGAGAAGAAGAGAGGAAGAGAAGGAAAGGAAGAAAGGAAGAGAAGGAGAGAAGGAGAGGAAGAAAGGAAGAGAAGGAGAGAAGGAGAGGAAGGAAGGAGAACGCCGGCCGGCCAAAGGAGAAGACGCGGGTGGCCAAAGGGGAGGAGGCGAGAAACGGAAGGCGAAGGAGGAGACGTTTTTCGATTTCGACCGGCGAATGTAGGTTTATTTTAAAATATTTTTATTTAAATATTGAATGTTAGATTAAAATGTAGTTAATATTTAATAGAAATTGTTAATGAAAAATGGTAGGAATATTTTTATTTTTTTAATTATTGTAGGAAAATTATTGATGAAAAATTGTATGGAAAAATGTATGTGAGAATAGTGTAGAGAATAGTGTAGGGAATTGATGAAAAATTATATGGAAAAATTGTATGAACAATGTGGATAAGAATAGTTGATGAGCAATATTTCTTAATATTTTTTATTTATTGTAGGGTAGGGAATTGTTAATGAAAAAATATATAGAAAATCGTATGGGAAATTGTAAAAAATCGTACGGAAATTTGTTTGGAAAATTGTAAGAAATATGGACTTGTTGGAAAATTATAGGAAAAATTATGGAAATTATACGAAATTATGGAAAAAGAATTAGTTTATGGAAAAAAATAATTAATGGTATTTATTGAATAAATTTATGGAAATTATTGAATAAATTTATTTTTGGAAAAAAATAATTAATGAAATTTATTGAATAAATTTAATGGGAATTATTGAATAAATTTGTTTAAGAAAAAAAATTAGTTTACGTAGAAAATAATTAATGGAAATAATTATTGAATTGATTAGTTAATAAAAGTAGATTTTTAATAAAAGTTTTGAAAATTTTTAATAGAAGAAGTGAAGGGACTAGACCTGCCTGATTTAGATTCTTGTCCGCCGTTTGCATGGTTAGTACAAACTTTTTTAAAATTTATTTTTATGATGCATTTATTATTTAGTAATTTCAGATTATTATTTGTATTTAATATTGTTGTATTGTTCTTGACTAAAGGAAATGGAATAACGCGTGAACATGGGTAAAAAACAACCACCGCGGAGCGGTGCAGTGTGCAAGGGATTCTTTGGTCTTGATGGAAGTTGGCGATGTCAACTGGCGGCCATATTCCGAGTACTTTACATTGATGCCACGACATGCGCAGGCTGGTTCATTATCATTTCATCTCAGATTGCCATGCATAAATTATTTTGAAGTTGGTTGGATATTTCCGGATCGTTGTAGGCATCAACAGGGCTTAGTGCAGGCTATTCATCCGCCTCTTCCTATTGTATGTTTCTTGATTTAAATTTTTTTATAATTGAAGTTATCATTTTATGTATGTGAATTAACAATTATTTTTGAATAGGCGTGGAACACGATGTACGCTCTGTATAGTTTTACCAATGCCTCATTTCAAAAAGGCGCAGACTGGAATAGCGTTTTTGGAACTTTAATCGCTATGTGGGATGAGGCTGTTTTACGGAGGCGAGCTGAGAGCATAGATCGAAGGCTGTGGTCTCATACAATTCAAAGGAATTATGTGAGGTACATGAGGGAGACAGGTGCAGCTGAGCTTCCTGTCAGCAGAGCTGAGGCATATGCTCGCCGCCGTCAGCAGTCTATTAGTGAGCGACAGTATACTCCCATGGTGCCCAAAGTACATGCACAGGTTTGTGTAATTCAGTCAGTGATTTATCTTTATAAATTTAGTAATTTGTTTATTTATCATAATTAATTCAGTTATCTAATTTTGTAAAAAAATTAAGTTTATTATGGATAAAAAAATTAGTATTGTGATAAAAATACTGAATGAATAAAAACTTTATGCTTAATTATTTAATTAATTTAGTGATTTATGTAATGATCAGTTTGTTTCAATATTGTAGGGAAAGAGCGCTCTCGGTACTGCAATGGAGGCCATTGGATTGCTTGCGAAGAAAAGTTTTAGACGGGTTGGTAAAAAAATTCTTCGCAATTGTCGATCCCAATTAGAAAATGCATCGATGCCATTCCAATTGGATGACTTACTGCAGAATGAGGGATATTCACAAAATATTGATGACATAGCAGATTCGGATACCGAGACTTTTGCTCCGGAGAATCCTGTGCAGCCTGAGAATACTGTGCAGCCTGACGAGCATATGCAGCATGTATGTTAACATTAAATTAATTTTTATTACTTATTGTTTTACGTTATGTAACTGTTATATGGATGTTAATTAATCTCTTAACTTATTCAGCCTGAGTATTCGACTCCTAGCCAGTTCCAGGCATCTGGATCGACATCGACATCTCATTTTGCAGGTATGTCGTATGACCCCACTGGCATCTTTAGTTCCTTCATGCCACAGTTTGGTCAGCCTTATACCACGTTTGGTCAGCCACCATTTTCATACAGCGGACCATTTCCATACCCGCCATCATTCAGTACCCAGTCAGCATTTGGATACGACCCTGTATTCAGTACATACCCACAGGGTACTAGTTCTGGGATCCCATCATTTTCTTCTCCGATTGGTAGTATGGGTGGGGTAGACTCCTTCAGTACTCTTTTACATACTGGCATGTCTCTAGATAGTCAGTATGGTTCATATGACCAGATTCAGGAGCCTGAGATGCAAGGTGATGACGGAGACCAGGGTGATGACGGGGATGAGGGTCAGGATGATGACGGGGATGAGGGGGGTCAGGAGCAGGACATTCCTATTCTTAGTCCATCTCTTGCTAGAGGACGAGATAAGAGGGCGATTAGAAAAGTAAACAGATTAACACTGTCAGGGAGAAAAAGACATTGATGGAGTTGTATTTTTATTATGTTGTTATTATGGACATGTTTTTTATTTTTTTTATTTGTTTGTATGATGCATAAAAATCGAAATGCAACGCATTACGACACGTAATTGAAATGAGACATAACAATCGAAATGCAACGCATTACGACATAAATATCATAAAAAATATATACTTGAAATATCATATTAATTTACTATGTATTTTTTTGAAAGAAAAATTACGGTTCCAACAAACAATATAAAATATTATATTAATTTACCATTTATTTTTTTTTTAAAAATTCCGGTTCGAACAAACAACAAACAATACAAAATATCATATTAATTATACAATTACAATTAAAAAAGTGAAAGAATTACAATTTCATAAATTTATAAAAAATACCATACCATTTCTTACTATTGTTCTTTAAAAAATAAATACTTAATTATTTCATCTCAAAAATATAATAATATATATTGTTCTTTATATAATAAATACTTAATTATTTCATCTAAAAAATATAATAATATATCAACTTAAAAAAAAACTGTAAAAGTAAAAAGCTAAAAGCAAAAAAAACTGCGCAAAAAAGAAAAGAAAAAGAATCTGTCAGCGAAAAGAAAAAAAAAAACGGTCCGAGCGGCAATCCTATTGCCGCTAGAGCCCTCCTAGCGGCAATGCTATTGCCGCTCGGTGGTTGAGCTCTAGCGGAAATCCTATTGCCGCTCGAACTGTGCTACAATTAAAAAAAATTATCCCCTTCTGTTCATTTTAAAATTGTTTTTTCGTTTTGTTCTGTATATAAAATTTTTCCTTCAATCCGCATTTGATTTTTTTTTTAGAGTTCTATCAAGAATCTAAGTGTCCCATATAAATTTAATACAGCAAGCACTAAATACTTCAAACTCATATTTATTTATATTTTTTATAAGAAAAAATATTTGAAAAGGAAGAGACCGTGAATTATATAAAGTCAGATATTTAAATTTTGCATTATTTATAAGCAACAAGTACGTATAAAAATAGAAATAATAAGATGACCGGTAGTCTTTTTATATTAATTTAGTCCTCAATAAACAATATTGGGTATATTCTCCAATAACAAAGCGCTATTAATGTGTAAGCTGTGCTGTATAGGCATTAAAGTCAAATAAAAAGAAGACTTGTATGTTTTCGTCTTCTTTTTTAATTTTTAGATGTAAATAAAATAAATTGTAATTTTTGTTTGTTTCTATTGTCTCCGAGATTCTTATTTTGAAATAAGAGGTTACTTATTTGTAGAGACTTTAGCCCACTCTGATTAGAGTTTATCCCTTTTCCGCACCCAGCAGGAATTGAACCTGTTACTTCTAAGATAACGATGGAGCCACTGACCATCTGGACTCCACGTTCATCTCCGAGATTCTCATTAACGTCTCTAGACTTTCAAAACTGTGAATCACTACGTAAACTTTCAGATGTTGATCCACCTTCCGTATTTGATGGATTGCTCTTGCTGTCTTGTTGTTATTTTTCGTATTAATAGTTTAATGATATGATTAATTTCTCTCGAATGTTTCTAAAAAAAAGACAAATATGTTACTTTTTAAGGGCGATTATAGAAAATTAAAATGCTCGTTTCCAAATCGAGTTTTAATAATTACTAGTGGGGAAAGTCACGCGTTGCGCGACCTATGTTTCCACTCGTATATTTTTTTTCAGTATTACAATATATTTTATTGTAGTTTAGTTTATTACATCTATTAGCCTTAGTGCAAAAATAGATAAATTATGAGAAAGAAAAAAAAATACAGAAAATTTTATTAACAGTTGGTTGCAACAAATCGACATTCAAATCTCAATAACTGATTATCATTTGTAATGATAATTTTATTACTATACAGTGTGATCCCAATTTATAACAGACTTCACTTACTCCAGCTTTTCTAGAATATTTGTTGCCTCCCCTTGTTTCAACTATTTCATTCCATATAGTTTCTCTTCTCAATAACTGATTATCATTTTAGCTCTGTTTAAGGAATTGCTAATTCAGATTAAAACAATCGTAATTCATAATAGTAAGGCTATTTATACTATTCAACATTTACATGGATGTTTCAATCACTAAAATCAACCATAATTTGACTAATAATAAACCTACATACCTCAATTGTACAATCACATATTGCACAATTTGGCATAAATTTAACCTAAATAGGAAAAACAAATTAGCCAAAATTAATAACAAAAAGAGGAATACAAAGAGGAATATGTGATGGAAGCCAAAAAAAAAAAAAGTGCTTGGGATCAATTGGTACCAATGGTATATTGAGTAGGAATGCTCCAAAACACACGCACCAGCATGTACACCATGGGTGTGTTTGGATGCAATGGAATAAGAATTCCGAATAAGGATTCTCTCTCCTCTCTCCTCTCTCCTCTCTCATCTCTCCTCTCTCCTCTTATTTCGAATAAGAATCTAATTCCACCATATAGATGGTATTAGAATAAGGGGTTGAATAAGCTCTTATTCGGAATAAGACTTATTCAAAACGTGTTTGGTTTCATCCTGAATAAGCCTTATTCGAAATAAGGCTTATTCAACCTTTGCCAAACACACCCCATTGTGAGTAATAATCTCCTTGTTTCAATATCTAATGAATAAAAAAGGAATAGGCTTAGACATGAAATAAAGTCAATCAAAATGGGAACAGATAAAGAGCGTGAGAAAGAAAAAGGAATACTTACACGGCAGAACTCCAAGATCAAATCCAGTCTGGCAATGGCTAGGGTTTGACCACAGAGAAGGGGTACATAGATCTTGCAAATGGAAAGTCGGATACACTCTCAAGCATGAATCGAAGACCTCAGAAGCATCAACGGAGATCGCTATAGATCGTGAGTATGGGAAAAGAGGGAGGAGGTTATGGCACAAAGAAACTTTTTCCTCGCCAGGAGAGAAGCGATTGAAGTTGAAGCGTAAAGATAAAAGAGAATATGAACGAAATAAAACAGGCATTGAAAACAGAGAAGAAACCGAAGAGATGCGACAGGAAGCGTTCAATTAAAAACTTTAATTGTCATGTCCTCCTAAAAACCTCTCTAGACACGCGATTGAGAGAGGCGGCGATGGATAAGAGGGGATGGAGAGGCGTTGGAGAGAGGAGATGGAGAGGCGATGGAGGCTAGGAGGGGCAAAAAATCTCTAGAGAAGAATCATAATAGGCACGAATGAAAAAATAAAATATGCTCTGATAACTCAACAATGAACGGTGTAGCTGGTTGTTGGACAACTGTCTCCAGAAATTTTGATTTTATATACAATAGGCTATAGATATTTGGACCATAGAAACGAAATAAATCGCTTTAAAGCGTACGACCCAAATTACAATGGAGCGAAAAATTGAAGATGCCGTGTCGCACTAATATTAACTAAAACAGTCTCGACACCCACGAGTTTTTATTTATAATACTGATGTGCAATGAGGCGATACATTTTAGAAGACGCTTATATGTTTAAACCAATTCAAATTCAAACAACACATACACTTGAATAAAAATGAGCTTGTTTAAAGAGGATTCACCATACTACGAGGAAATCGAACTAAATCCTTTTAACATTTGTTAAATAGAACTAGATTTTTTTTCCTTCTCACTGAGAAATACAAGAATGCTTTCCATCTTTAGGATTTTTTTTTTAATTATCGAGATCTTAGTTCATTAATACGAGTGTATGTATATAAGATTATGAAAATTTGCTTTATAACTAAAATGGAAATTATCTGTGATTTTGTTTTTACATGTATTTAATTCTAGATTATTTTAAACGTTATTTACTTTATTGATTTGGCCCCGTATCTAAACATCATGCCTCTTCCCCTGATCAAATGTAAGGAGAATTAAACAATTTTGTCGATGTATTTTCACTAAATATAATTAGATAGGAATCACAATGCATTGCAAAAACTTTTAATGATGTATCCACTTAAATTTTATATCCACCTTTTTTTTGTAATTATTTAAAATCTCAACCAGCATAAAAAATGTCACATCTTCATCAGCTTCATAAAGGTTCTATGCATTTGTTACGACATTATCAATGATGATTGCGGGAACAAAATCCAAGGTCATTTCCATACAGGTAATTATTTTTTGGATCATATATATATATACAAAATAGTTAATATTCGATAAACATGACATAAATGATCTTGAATTTCATTTCATTTGAATTGCTTATCAGAAATTAGTAGGATCTAATTACTGTTAGAGTTATGTCCTAGGAGCCAATTATTAAATGGCCACTTCTATGGTTTATGTGATTGATGATATTTTATCATTTATTCCTTGATTTATTAATTGACAGATCATTCAGGTTGAGGATCTGAATTGTGGATCTCTGTAGTTCATTTATAATTAAATGACAATAATAAATCTAAAAGGTCCGTAATCTTGATAATTAACAAAGAATATTAATTATCGGATAAGATTAGTATGCAAGTTAAGTGATGATTAAGTTCTACAGATCATAGGTAAGGAGTTGCCAACTTAATTGCATATGTATATGTTATAGAACATAGTACAGGACGCGACCCAGTGAAATAAATATATGGATTGTGTTATGTGTCATTATTTATTTCATTTGAGTTTGATTCTAAGTTTGAGATGGTTCAGCTTTTCCACATGAGGATAGGTTCAATAAATATCGTCTACCGTTGATTCCTGATAAGGGCTGCTATACGGACTTTATTTATGTTCTCTTGAATTGTGCGGGGAAAAGTTGTTCATCAAGAAAACCGTATGTCCCTCATTAATTAACTTAGTGAGCGATGATATCTGTTTGGGCCCCTTGATGGAGATGGATTGTTTGCTAGCAACTGATACAGTCATCTCTAGATCAAGAAACGTATAATCTGCAAGAATGACACATTCCTATCTTGGATTATACGATGATATCATGTGACATAAGAATCAGACAAGGAAATACTATTATTTCTTATGCAGGATTAAAAATATTGTAGCAGTACACTATTTATGCGAATTGGGAATCATAACGTGTTGCTAGATACCGCTTATGATTATTGGAAATAAATAGCGATTTATTTTCCATGTCCAACAGAGCATAAATCCTCAAAGGGTCACACAAATAGGTTTTGACCATGCGTGCATTATTTATTTGGTTGTATTAAGGAATGCAACAATATGATATGTTGACTGATTAATTATGTACTGTTGCGAACCGTCATAATTAATTAATTAAGTCAAACGGATTATATAGAAATAAATTAATGCATATTCTAATCCTTAAATAATTATCAAAGTGTTGATAATTAATTTGTTCAACATGAATTAATTAAAGTAATTAATTTGAGCTAACGGGCCTATATTTAAATTGTAAATTAAAGGTCCAACTTGAGAGCAATTAATTGGGCCACTAATTAATTGAATTAGAGGACCAATTAAATAATTAATGGAGCCCATTTAGGCCCATTTTATGGCTGCCCTAGTGATGGCATAGTTGTAAATTAGTTACAACTTTTTGGGAGAGTGGTTGGTCTATAAAAGGACCACTTTGGGAGCCAAAACCCTAGCCACCTTGCCTTTTTCTCTCTCCCTAATATTTTGGACGAAAATTAAAGGAAAAATTTCAGAATTTTTCCTCTCCACCATTGCTCTCTTAAGCTCATGTGTTGAGCACCTCTTGCCTCCATCCAATTAAATAGTTAATTAAGGCAAAGGGAAGGAAGGGATTAGGCTTAACCTCTCATCTACTAGCATAGATCGAGGTTTTGGTTAATACCTTGGTGGACTTGAGGCCGAGACACGCGTGGTGGTGCGCACAACCTCGACTCGACGGATTCGAGCCTTGCGATTACAAGTTCGCAAGAGGTAGCCCTTTTTCCCTCTTTCTCTTGTGTGTTTGGATGGCTTTTGCACTAGATCTCCTTTGCACTTAGTTTAATTAGGATTAATTAAGAGTAATTAGTCTAAAAATTAAATTTGTGCACTTCCTAACAGTGGTATCAGAGCACATGGTCGTGCTTAAGTTATTTTGACACTTAATTAAGAGAAATTGGTTAATTAATGGATTAGTAGAGTTGATGCTATTGCTTGCTGTCTGGAAACAGCAATTTCTGTGTTGTTATGCGTTTTTCGCTATGAAATGTTCTCTGGAAATTTTTTCTGTCAACTAGAAAGTTGTAGATCTGTGGATTGTGGTTCTTTTGGCGTTGGATTCACATTTTTCGGAAATTGTATGGATTTACTGTGAATAAAATGGCAACGGTGCGCAGAACCAGTTTCTGCTTGCACTGTTCTGTTTGAATGGCTTAAAAGATTTATATTTTGAATATAAGTACCAGTGTTCTTTGGCTAGATTTAAAGAGGACTTGAAACACTTTCTGGACATGTATAGAATGTTGCATGGTTCAGATTAATTCGTGGTTTTTCAAGTATGAAAAGAAAGATCTCGTCAGATCTGGTTTATTGAGCAAACTGATTGTTCTAATAAACTGTACCAACTGAGAACTCTTTCTGGAAAATTGTTTGAATAGAGTTGTTTATTTTTAAGTTAGGATTCCAGGAAAATTAATTTCATAATTTTTCATGGAAGTTTGGTACCTCAACCAGGTCAAACCTTTTCGGTCGATAGTCTGTTCCTGTACAGGTCTAGTCGATTGTTAAGCTTGTAACTTGAATTTCTTAAACAGAACTTAGTGGTTTTCTTTTCATGAATAGTTAGCCAATAGATTAAACAAGTTTT
Organism: Rhynchospora breviuscula; assembly: GCA_027562975.1. NCBI lineage: Eukaryota > Viridiplantae > Streptophyta > Magnoliopsida > Poales > Cyperaceae > Rhynchospora > Rhynchospora breviuscula. Next base: position 29,695,075 of record CM050400.1, on the reverse strand, counting down.
TCTATGTATATTGTATGTATAAAAACTGGATGGAAGGTGATCTTTCAGACCGGATGGTTGAGAAGAAAAACAGAATATCTCAAAACGGTGCGTTCGCGCACTTGTTTCAGATTTGTCTTTTTTGATTCTCTCAGATGGTATATGATCTCTTCCTGAAATTTTGACTGGTATTTACAATCTAGACAAGGAGCTTATATAAATTATTTCATAATTTTTGGAGACCGAAAACTGTGGTTTTTGTCGTGTCCCATTAGATATTTTTTTATCAAAGTATTATTTATCTAATTATTCAAACTAGTTGAAAAAGTAATTAGGATACTCCTTGTGCGATCTCCTTTCAGTTTTTTGATGATTGAAAAGTTTTCAAAAGGAATTTAAACAAGTTTGGTTGTTTGAAATTTGAGCATTTATACACGGAAATTGCGAATGGCAAATAATACGCAAAGACACTTGAAAGTCATTAATTATAAACAAAGTACACTAGTGGATAGACTTGTGCTAACTTTGTTTTGTAGGAGGATGTGGGTTTAGTATGGCTCATGATTCAATGCCTTGTGGTTTGTAAATTGAATGCATGTGTGATTGTGTGTAATTAGGCCTTTGGTGCCATTAATTAATTTTGATTAATTTTTGTGTAACTTGAGAGGCTTGCATGCCCCTAAGGTTAGGATGGGAATAGAAATTTACACATGTAATTTTGTTCCTTTATTTTATATAGGATTTAGATCCATATAGAATTTAGTGGGAGGGACAAAGGTTAGATTAGTTTTGCTACATGGAGATGCGGCGAAAACTAATGCAAGCGGGAGCCATACAAACCCACAACAATGCTTGAGATGCTTATTATGTGAATGTTTGTGAATGCTATGAATGTCATATGATAGGTATGGGTGTATGCTTACACGACCACCAAACAAGAGTCACATAATTGTTTGTCCCAAACGATTGAGCCAAATCACTCTCCTTCTCTCTATCCCCTTCACGCCTTATGTTCGGCCATTGATGCATTCCGCCGACGCGGACATCGTGGTCCACCATAGGTAGTCGGGGTGTAAATCGGATTTGCAAGGAGCAAATAGAGAGGAGTTACTTAACAATGGACCCTAATCGGATTGGACATTGGAGTGAAGTTCGCGACGCGAACCAAGAGTCATAAAGTTGTATGATTGGTTAAGGAGAACCTACCTCATTATTAGTTGCTTTGATGTTGTGCCGACGCCGGCATCATCTCAACGAAAGTGGAGGTCTTGGAAATTCATTACTTTTAGGGACTTATATTAAAGTAGTGAAAGTTTTACTTTATTGGAAATTAAAACAAAACATAAACTAATTGACCTTTAATTTGAAAATTGTTGTAGATGTCTTCCTCGTCTTTTTCGCTACGTTCTCTTTTAGAGAAAGAGAAGCTCGCCTTCAACGGTGCCAACTTTCTGGATTGGCACCGGAACCTTAGGCTTGTCCTTAGGTTTGAAAAGAAGGAATATCTCTTGACCACTCCCGTCCCCGCGGCTCCCAAGTCGGATGCCCCTAAAGCGGATCAGGACAAACATGACAAGCACGTCACGGACGACATGGAGATGTCCGTCTTGATTGTCGCTGTCATGGAGTCAGAACTCCAAAAGGAGTTCATGGATAGTGGTCTAGGAGTGTTTGAAATGGTCTCTCGTCTCTCGAACATGTTCCAAACCAAGGCCCGCACCGAAAGGGCTCGTCTCATCAAGGCCGTCGCCAATACTCGATTGGCGGAGGGTCACGAAGTCGGGCCACACGTCATGAAGATGGCGGGGTTGTTTCGGCAGCTTGAAAGGCTTGATACGCCCTTCCCGTCAGGGGCGATTCAAGACTTTATTCTCAACTCTCTCCCTCACAGCTTCACCGGTTTTGTTGTGAACTACCGGATGAATGGTATGGACAAGAGCATGGATGATCTCCAAAACATGCTTGTCGAGACGGAGGAGAGTCTCAAGAAAGAGAAGGGCCCCAAAGATGTTCTTGCGGTGAGTGACAAGAGCAAGAAGAGCAAGAAAAGAAAGACCCGCCGAACTAGAAAGGGCAAAGGCCCGGTGACGCCCCAAGGTCCGGCCAAGGGAGCTCCCGAGGGTTCCAAGAGAAAGAAGAACCCGGCCACTTCCGAGACCGTATGCTATTACTGTAGCAAGACGGGCCATTGGAAGAGGAACTGCCCCAAGTACCTCGCTGACAAGAAGGCGGGAACCGTCCAGCCTTCTACCTCAGGTATATTTGTCATTGAAACCCTTCTCGCTACCTCTAACACAGACTGGATTTTTGACACCGGTTCTTGTGCTCACATTTGTCGAAATGTGCAGGCACTAAAGAGTAGGAGGCGGCTCGAGAAAGGCGAAGTACAACTCCGCGTCGGTAACGGCACGTGTGTCTCCGCTATGGCCGTTGGGAATGTGGATGTAACTTTGCCTTCTGGTTTCATTTTGGAACTCAAAGATGTCTATGTAGTTCCTTGTATCACTCGGAACATTATCTCTATTTCTTGTTTAGACTTGGATGGATTTGGTGTTGTAATAAAGAACAAAAGTTGTACTTTGTTGCGTGATGATGTTTGTTATGGTGTTGCGCATTTATTGAATGGTCTTTATGTGCTTGATTCTAGCGAACATGTTTTGAGTGTTGAACGTGACAGTAGGAAACGTAAGATTTCACATGAAAGTACGACTCTAATGTGGCATTGCCGCTTAGGTCATATCAACGAGAAACGCATTAAGAGATTGCAAACCGTTGGTCTCTTAGATCAATTCGCTTTCGAGCCAATTGACACATGCGAATCATGTTTGATGGGAAAGATGACCAAAGCGCCTTTTCCTAACAAAGGGATTAGGACAAACGACTTGTTAGATCTCATACATACCGATGTGTGTGGACCTATGAGCATTTGTGCACGAGGAGATTATTCATACTTCATCACTTTCACCGATGATCATAGTAGATATGGGTATATCTACTTGATGCGGCACAAGTCTGAATCCTTTGAAAAGTTCAAGGAGTTCAAGAATGAAGTTGAGAACCAACTCAATCGAAAGATTAAGGTCTTGCGTTCCGATCGAGGTGGAGAGTACTTGAGCCACGAATTTGGTGATTATCTAAAGGAGTGTGGAATCGTTCCACAACTCACTCCACCGGGAACACCACAATGGAATGGTGTATCCGAGAGGAGGAATCGAACTTTGCTAGACATGGTTCGATCGATGATGAGCCAAACCGACTTGCCTAAATCGTTTTGGGGTTTTGCATTAGAAACCGCAGCTTTTACTTTAAACCGTGTTCCGTCAAAGTCCGTTGAGAAGACGCCTTATGAGCTTTGGTTTGGTAGGAAACCAAGCATGCTTTTTCTCAAGATTTGGGGTTGTGAAGCTTATGTGAAAAGGCTAATGAGCGATAAGCTTGGACCCAAATCGGACAAATGTTATTTCGTAGGATACCCTAAGGAAACAAAGGGTTACTACTTCTACAACCGTGTCGAGAACAAGATAGTTGTTGCACGACATGCGGAGTTCTTGGAGAAGGAGTTTCTCTCAAGAAGAAGTAGTGGGAGCAACGTGGTGATTGAAGAAATTCAAGAACCGCAGCAACAAGAGATGCCTCAAGTAGGCAATCTAGTTGTTCCCAATGTGGTGCCAAATGAGGTGGTAGTCGAACCCATTCCACAAGTAGTTGTAGAAGAAGAGGTTCAAGAGCAAGCTCCCTCAATTGAAGACTCAAACATATCGCGAGTCGATGATGTTGAAGTTGCACCCACACTTGAAGTTCAAGAACTAAGTCCGCAAATCGTTGTGGAACAAGTTCAAGAACCTCAAGCGTCTACCCTACGAAGATCGGCAAGGCCAAGTCGTCCACCTATAAGATACTTAGGTTTGCACGACGTTCTCGTCATTGCGAATGACGAACCCTTGACCATAAAGGACATGAAGGAAAAATCCGACTCAAAGGAATGGCTTAAAGCCATGGAATCCGAAATGCAATCCATGTATGAGAACAAGGTATGGACCTTAGTTGACCTTCCCGACGGAGTAAAACCCGTTGAGAACAAATGGATCTTTAAGAGAAAGGTCGACATGGATGGCAACTTGACCATTTACAAAGCACGACTAGTTGCGAAAGGTTACAAGCAAGTTCATGGTATTGACTATGAAGAAACCTTCTCGCCAGTCGTCATGTTCAAGTCAATTCGGATCTTGTTAGCAATTGCCGCATTCTACGACTATGAGATATGGCAAATGGATGTCAAAACTGCCTTCCTAAATGGAAACTTGGAAGAGGATGTGTATATGACACAACCCGAGTGTTTTGTGGATCCAAAGAATGCTAACAAGGTGTGCAAGCTTCAAAGGTCCATTTATGGATTGAAGCAATCATCAAGGAGTTGGAACAAGCGCTTTGATGAAGAGGTCAAGAAGTTGAACTTCATTCAAAGCGAGAAAGAACCTTGTGTTTACAAGAGGATTAGTGGGAGCGTGGTTGTGTTTCTTGTTCTATATGTTGATGATATACTCTTGATCGGGAATGATATCCCCGAATTGAATACAGTCAAGGATTCATTGAAGAAGGTGTTCTCAATGAAAGACTTGGGCGAAGCCGCCTACATCCTAGGAATCAAGATCTATCGAGATAGATCAAGAAGGTTGTTAGGCTTGAGCCAAGATGCATATATTGACAAAGTGTTGGAAAAACACAACATGGCTAGTTCCAAGAAGGGTTACTTGCCTATGTCACATGGCATATTCTTGAGCAAGACTCAATGTCCGACGACTGATACAGATAGAAAGTACATGAATCAGTTCAAGTATCCATCTGTGGTCGGTTCGATTATGTATGCCATGCTATGCACTCGCCCCGATGTGGCGCATCCGATTAGTGTGACTAGTCGATACCAAGCTAACCCTGGTATGCCACACTGGACCGCAGTCAAGAATATCCTCAAGTATCTCAAGAGAACAAAGGATAGCATCCTCGTGTATGGTGGAGACCAAGAGCTCGTTGTAAGTGGTTACACCGATGCTAGTTTCCAAACCGATCGAGATGATGCGAAGTCACAGTCCGGCTTCGTATATCTGCTCAATGGTGGGGCCGTGAGTTGGAAGAGTTCCAAACATGATACCACGGCCGATTCCGTCACCGAAGCAGAATACTTAGCGGCGGGTGAAGCAGCGAAAGAAGGCGTTTGGATCAAGGAATTCTTGACCGAGCTGGAGGTGGTTCCAAGCATCTCAGGTCCAGTGGATCTCTACTGCGACAACACGGGAGCCATAGCTCAGTCCAAGGAGCCTAGGTCTCACCAAAAGACCAAGCACATTCTACGACGATTCCATCTCATCCGTCAGTTTGTGAATGACGGGTGGATCAAGGTCAAGAAGGTGGACGGTGCCGCGAACACAGCGGACCCTCTGACAAAGCCTCTATCTCGAGCCGCACATGAGTTGCACGTTGCATCCATGGGGATTAGGCGTATGCCTGAGTGGCTTTGAGTTGTATCTTTTATCTTTTGAGGTTTTAGTATGAGACATGTATATTTTGGAAATTACATTGAGTACTATGCACTGGCTAGAAGTCGCTGTTGATTGACTCTAGGCCAAGTGGGAGATTGTTAGAGTTATGTCCTAGGAGCCAATTATTAAATGGCCACTTCTATGGTTTATGTGATTGATGATATTTTATCATTTATTCCTTGATTTATTAATTGACAGATCATTCAGGTTGAGGATCTGAATTGTGGATCTCTGTAGTTCATTTATAATTAAATGACAATAATAAATCTAAAAGGTCCGTAATCTTGATAATTAACAAGGAATATTAATTATCGGATAAGATTAGTATGCAAGTTAAGTGATGATTAAGTTCTACAGATCATAGGTAAGGAGTTGCCAACTTAATTGCATATGTATATGTTATAGAACATAGTACAGGACGCGACCCAGTGAAATAAATATATGGATTGTGTTATGTGTCATTATTTATTTCATTTGAGTTTGATTCTAAGTTTGAGATGGTTCAGCTTTTCCACATGAGGATAGGTTCAATAAATATCGTCTACCGTTGATTCCTGATAAGGGCTGCTATACGGACTTTATTTATGTTCTCTTGAATTGTGCGGGGAAAAGTTGTTCATCAAGAAAACCGTATGTCCCTCATTAATTAACTTAGTGAGCGATGATATCTGTTTGGGCCCCTTGATGGAGATGGATTGTTTGCTAGCAACTGATACAGTCATCTCTAGATCAAGAAACGTATAATCTGCAAGAATGACACATTCCTATCTTGGATTATACGATGATATCATGTGACATAAGAATCAGACAAGGAAATACTATTATTTCTTATGCAGGATTAAAAATATTGTAGCAGTACACTATTTATGCGAATTGGGAATCATAACGTGTTGCTAGATACCGCTTATGATTATTGGAAATAAATAGCGATTTATTTTCCATGTCCAACAGAGCATAAATCCTCAAAGGGTCACACAAATAGGTTTTGACCATGCGTGCATTATTTATTTGGTTGTATTAAGGAATGCAACAATATGATATGTTGACTGATTAATTATGTACTGTTGTGAACCGTCATAATTAATTAATTAAGTCAAACGGATTATATAGAAATAAATTAATGCATATTCTAATCCTTAAATAATTATCAAAGTGTTGATAATTAATTTGTTCAACATGAATTAATTAAAGTAATTAATTTGAGCTAACGGGCCTATATTTAAATTGTAAATTAAAGGTCCAACTTGAGAGCAATTAATTGGGCCACTAATTAATTGAATTAGAGGACCAATTAAATAATTAATGGAGCCCATTTAGGCCCATTTTATGGCTGCCCTAGTGATGGCATAGTTGTAAATTAGTTACAACTTTTTGGGAGAGTGGTTGGTCTATAAAAGGACCACTTTGGGAGCCAAAACCCTAGCCACCTTGCCTTTTTCTCTCTCCCTAATATTTTGGACGAAAATTAAAGGAAAAATTTCAGAATTTTTCCTCTCCACCATTGCTCTCTTAAGCTCATGTGTTGAGCACCTCTTGCCTCCATCCAATTAAATAGTTAATTAAGGCAAAGGGAAGGAAGGGATTAGGCTTAACCTCTCATCTACTAGCATAGATCGAGGTTTTGGTTAATACCTTGGTGGACTTGAGGCCGAGACACGCGTGGTGGTGCGCACAACCTCGACTCGACGGATTCGAGCCTTGCGATTACAAGTTCGCAAGAGGTAGCCCTTTTTCCCTCTTTCTCTTGTGTGTTTGGATGGCTTTTGCACTAGATCTCCTTTGCACTTAGTTTAATTAGGATTAATTAAGAGTAATTAGTCTAAAAATTAAATTTGTGCACTTCCTAACAATTACATGAAAATTCCGATCAAATTCGTTTATTTTGATGAAAAAATTTCGTATGGAATGGAGAACCAGCTCTTGGTCTAGTGGCAAAGAGTAATGCATCTCAAGTGAGAGAACGCAGGTTCGAAATCCGGCTGGAGAGTCTTTATAGACATTTAATTAATTTAAAAATAAGTTGGAAGGTTTGATCCCAATTTATCTTCAAAAAAAAATTTCGTATGGAATGAAATGAAATCAAATCCCATGTCAAAAAAAAAAAAAAACAAAATTTTGTTGATGGTCTTAAAATGTTTGTATGAATATATGATTCTAATACTAAATTGACACTCAAATCACATATTTAACTTTGTAATTTGTAATTTGTATGCATTGCATTCGATTTTTCTAGTCTACATAACAATAATTCCAACTATATAAAATAGTAAAAGCCATCCTATAAATAAAAATAAATACATGAAAAAGTTTGAAAAAACACAAAACAGAACGAGGGAGATGGCGATGGGAGTTGACGGAACATGAACTAAAAATATAAACCGGGTCTAAATAATTTTAGTGCGCGTCACATCCACGCGACTGGTGGGGCCTCTTTCTAGCCATTCCCGTTGGTCTAGCAAAGCCGATCCCTACTTTTCTTCCAACTTTTGTATAAATAAACAGTCTTCCTGCCCCCCTCCCGCATCCTCCGTCCTCTCTCTGTTCCCCCCCACAGCAGTTCTCTGTCTCTAATTTAACTTTTTTTTTTTGTTTTTTTTTAATTCCCATCATTTCATTGTTTGCAATTCAGATCAAATCTCACCAGCTCTCTGACACATCTAATATAATCCAATATAATAGTGCACATTGTACCAGACACTGCCATGACAATTGTTAAGAGCGCCTTCTCTCGTCAGTCTTCTCGCCTCTCCTCTCTCTTCGCCGCTTCCGCCATTGCTAGACCTTGCTCTACGCCTAGCACCAATCTCGACCCCGCCGCCGCTTCGTCGTCGCCTCCTTCTCGCTCTTCGACGTTTTCGTTTAGGCGCTTCGCTTCCTCCATGGGTACTTCACTGATCTCTCGCCATTTTTTCTTTCTTGATGCCTTGATGTTACGAGTAGATCCGATTTGTTGATTGATTGATTTATGCTTCTTCTCGTTCCGATCGCAGCTGCTCGCAACTCGTACGATAGTATTTTGACTTCTCTCTCCAAACCTGGAGGCGGAGAGTTCGGAAAGTACTACAGCTTGCCCTCTCTTAACGATCAAAGAATCGGTAAGAGGAATTGACTATAATCTATCAAATTTTCTTGTTTAGAGAAGGATTTATGATTTGTGATCGGTTTTCTTTCATGGATTAGATCGGCTGCCTTACTCTATAAGGATTCTTCTTGAATCGGCGATCAGAAACTGTGACGAATTTCAAGTCACTGGAAAGGATGTGGAGAAGATTCTAGACTGGGAGAATACTGCCACAAAGCAAGTAGAGATCCCATTCAAGCCTGCTCGTGTTCTTCTTCAGGTCTCTCTCTCACACCCTGCATTTTACATATCCGTTGACTTGACTTAAAATGTTGTTTGATCTTGTTCTTAGTTTTAATTTGGCGATTACACTTCTCTGTTTGAATTGTGAATGTGATTTAGTTGTAAATGTTTTTATTCTTTTCAGTATGATCAGGTTTAAGCTAAATAAGACCAAAATTATAGTCGCTTAGTTGATAATATTGTTTCAGCTCTGAATATAAAAATAAAACAAAAGGAAATAACTTTTACCATAGCTGATAGGTGTCATTATTGCCATAAGCTGTAATTGAATCTGGTCGATTCTACTTGTCATTTATCTTTAATTTGTATGAACATGAACAATTCTGCAAATCAAGATTTTAATTATTTGAGGGACACAGCTGGGAAGTGACCATTTCTTTGGAAAAACACTGTTCATTCCAATTTTTTTGTCGAACTCTGAAGTGCTTTGATTGTTATTAGAATAAAGAGAAATTTTAATTACTTATTAAGAGAAGTTTGACCTGTCCCTTTAACATGGTTGGAGCATAATGTACTTCTTTTTCATTTTTTCAGGATTTCACTGGAGTGCCAGCTGTTGTTGACCTTGCCTGTATGCGTGATGCCATGAACAAATTGAACAGTGACCCAAAAAAAATCAATCCATTGGTAGGTGGTTTTCTGAATTTGGGCTCATACATATTTTATGCATACATCATCATCTTTATGTTGATATTTCTCCCATCACCACTTTTGTAAAGTTAGTTTGTTTTGTAATACTAAAAAGGTAAGATATCCTCTTTCTTGGAAGTTTGTCTCTATCGTCTAGACTCATGAAAATGACACTTGTACACAGTGTTCATTGATGTTGATACCAATTTCCCCATTGCTTGTCCAAATGTTCAATAATGATAACTATGGGATATTTTTCCTTCATGTCATCGTATATTATTCTATTGCTGACAACAGCCAAACTAATGGTTAGAACCAAAATTTGTTTCGTCTTCTGAATTATGAAGTTTAAAATGAATGCCTTTCCATTTGTTCTTTCGATGCTATTATGTAGCCTTCAAATCAACAATTAAATAAATCAACCGGGTGTATTATTCATTTTGCTACCCTTTCAGGGCAGCAGACAATGAAAAAAATCTCCTTTACAATGTATTCTAGTAGATATTGTAATGAAATATTGATATTTGAGTTCCAGTTGTTGTAATACCAAGATTATCTTTTATATAGATGAATTAGTCAAATAGAAGATGCGACTTACAATATTGCATTTTGCAGGTTCCGGTTGATCTTGTCATAGATCACTCGGTGCAAGTTGATGTTGCAAGGTCAGAAAATGCTGTTGAAGCCAACATGGGACTTGAGTTCCAACGCAACAAGGAGAGGTTCGGGTTCTTGAAGTGGGGATCAAATGCATTTCAGAACATGCTTGTTGTACCTCCAGGATCTGGTATTGTGCACCAGGTACTTCAATTTTTCTTGATATATTGATGGGTGAAGTAGACACCACCTCAGGATCAATCCAATGCAGACTATTAGGCATGTGAGGTTTACATTTAACATAACTTCCAGTTTATACAATTTGCTAAATTTAAAAGAAAATGAAACCAGGAACTAGGTAAACAAAGGATAGTTATGTAGCTGCATTGAGAAAACTAGTCTGAATTGAAACCTCAAAAGTCATGGATCTAGTACACAATCTGCCAATTGCTGCACTAATTGCTTTTGTTATATGCATGATTTAGGTGAACCTGGAGTATCTTGCTAGAGTTGTCTTTAACAACAATGGGTTGCTTTACCCAGATAGTGTTGTTGGAACTGATTCTCATACAACTATGGTTGATGGTTTGGGTGTTGCTGGTTGGGGAGTTGGTGGGATTGAGGCTGAGGCTGCTATGCTTGGGCAGGTATGTTTAATAATCTTTCCTTTAACTAATTTTAAACCCTCTTTGGGTTTCCCAGACTTGTGTACCTGTTATTGGTATCTAATTGTGTGCTTCTAGATGTGATAATGAATTGGGTGTAGTTAATGCTGCTCAAGTCACATTTTTTTTTTTACCTTGCTATGATACAGGGAGAGGCATCTTTCACTTTTGAACAAGAAAATGCACCAATTATTTATATTATCAACTTCAAGCCTAAATTTGATTTATCCTGGCATTATGGATGTCTTTTGGCTCTTTTATATTCTACTTCATAATGACAGTCTTTTGTACTTGAACTAAAATGACAATCTGCAGCCAATGAGCATGGTTTTGCCAGGAGTTGTTGGATTCAAATTAGCAGGAAAGCTGCAGAATGGTGTCACAGCTACTGATCTAGTTTTGACAGTCACTCAAATGCTTAGGAAGCATGGTGTTGTGGGAAAGTTTGTTGAATTCTATGGTAATTTAAAATTTTTTCCCTTCTGTACACATTATTATGCTTTAATTGTTTGTTTAGCTACTAAAGCAATCCACACCAATCGGTATGAGTCCACACTGGACTCAGCAACTTGGTCACGATGAAAACCTGATTCTCCTTTTCTATTCTTTTGGTTTTGCCTGCCACTGTAATCATTGATTCTGATTGTTGTCTATATCATTGACATGGGATTTTACTGCTTTATGTATCAGGGGAAGGCTTACGTGAACTGTCACTAGCAGACCGCGCAACTATTGCTAACATGTCACCAGAATATGGTGCCACCATGGGTTTCTTTCCTGTTGACTCTGCCACTCTAGATTACTTGAAACTCACTGGCAGAAGTGATGATACTGTATGTCATTTTAGCAACCTCCAATACACCTTTTGTTGTTTGATACTCTTTTTTATTGCTCTATGCACCTTGAATTTTGGCATTATTTCAGTCACTTCTGATATGAGAATTATGGTGCGAAGGACAAGTGGTCTCAGTTGTGTATTGGTTGATAGTTTATACCAATGAACCTAATTATTTACTGTTTTCTTGTATTTGTTGTTGTTAAATGGTTGACTATTGCTAAGCTGAGGTTAATTGAAGTACTTAAGAGTTAAGAGCACATATAATGCTTAAACAAACATGTGGTTGGGTAATCCAAAAAATAAAAATCCAGACAGTTCTTACAATACCAGTACAGGTACCTTGATAATTACTCTTGTCAGTATACACCAGTTGAAATTGCAATTACTTGTTCCATGGCTATTGACGTTTTCTTTTTTATCCTTTAGGTGGCCATGATAGAATCCTACTTACGTGCTAATAAAATGTTTGTGGACTACAATGAGGTAATTAGATTTCCCACCCCACTTCTCTAAGATTTGTATTCAGTTAATTTTAAAAATCTTATATGTTGCTCTTTCTGAGTTAACTCTTCCTAAATGCAGCCCCAAGCAGAAAGAGTGTACTCTTCTTACTTGGAATTGAACCTTGAAGAAGTGGAACCTTGCATTTCAGGACCCAAAAGGTAAATAGCTTATCTCATTATTCACAGAGCAATTCATCTCTAGTGTATAGTTTGAACCATGGGGCCATCTCTTCTGGCTTCAACTCATCTTTTATGGATGCTAACTAATTTTACTTTGCAGACCTCACGATCGAGTACCCCTGAAGGAAATGAAATCTGACTGGCTCTCTTGCTTGGATAACAAAGTTGGATTTAAGGTGAGCTTGCATTTAACAGTTGAATGGTGACAATTATAATGTTTCAAAATCAAGGATACAGTTTTGAATCTTTCAGTGAGGTCCATGTCTTTTATGATTTTCCAGTCATTTTGCAACCATTTTTCCACATTTTTTTTGTCGTTCTTTTTGTTTCTTTTCACTTTCTTTTCTTGGTTTCATTGCCCTTGTGTTGCAAAAATTTAGGGTCAATTGAGGTTGAAACATATTGACAGTGTAGTGATGTGGTCATATGAAAACTGAGGATGTTACAGGAAAGATTGGTTAATTTTTTTATGAAAATTGGTTCCATAATGTGGACCCCGCTTTCCTGGAGTGCACTAGTATGTTCACCCCAATATTTTGATTTTCGTCCCATTCGAAATTCTTCTTTAAAATCATCATCATTTGTGCCACATTCTGATTAATTTATTGTTAATTGCTTTTGATTGGCTGAAAATAGGGATTTGCTGTGCCAAAAGAATCCCAAAGCAAGGTTGCTGATTTCTCATTCCAAGGGACACCAGCTCAAGTCAAGCATGGTGATGTTGTCATAGCTGCAATAACCAGTTGTACCAACACATCAAATCCTAGTGTGATGCTGGGAGCTGCTTTGGTGGCCAAAAAGGCATGCGAATTTGGCCTTGAGGTTGGTATAGTTAATCTAAATTGAAAGGTTTTAGGCTTTTAGCATTCTCTTGTTATTCTTTTTTAGCATTTCTTTGGCAGTTTGGTGGGTATATCCACAGATCACTTTGTTTGTTGTATCAGGTAAAACCATGGATAAAGACAAGCCTTGCTCCTGGTTCTGGAGTTGTGAAGAAATACTTAGAAAAGAGGTTAGTAATATGTTTCATTATCCATGTCATATTTCTTTATGACCTAAACTAGAAGTAATTAGGTTGCTCAATCAAGCATTTGAAACTACGTGTAACATTTAAGAACTTGAATTTATGTATGAAGTTGACAGATTGCCTATAATTTAAGCCACTGCACTGTCAATTTCCTTGTTGTTTCAGTTAACTAAAAGACCCAGAGAAAGAAAAATAACACTAATATAGATCAAACAGTTGGTCTAGGCAGTTCAATAACCACTACAATTTGGTCCTCTGTAGTCTGGATCTTGTCAAAATGATTGCAAGAATCTGTAGGTTTAGTCCATGATTCTGACGTTGAATTTGTGCTCTTATCTTTGCAGTGATTTGCAAAAATACCTGAACCAACTTGGTTTTAACATTGTTGGGTATGGCTGTACAACTTGCATTGGCAACTCAGGTGACCTTGATGAGGCCCTGTCAGCTGCCATCTCCGAGAATGGTAAAATATCAATGTTTACCTCATTTCTTAATTTTTCAGATAATTTAGTTAATATTCTTTATTATTAATTGGTTCTGATTTTTGTAATTCTGATTTCTATTGTTTTATCAGATATTGTAGCTGCAGCAGTGCTGTCGGGAAATCGGAATTTTGAGGGGCGTGTAAACCCATACACAAGGGCAAATTATCTAGCCTCTCCTCCTTTAGTTGTTGCCTATGCACTTGCCGGCACGGTATGATGACCTTCACAGAGCATTATTTTTAGTATATTTTCTCTTTTTGTAAGAGCTACTTGCGGCAGAGGACATTATTTAAAGGAAATGATCTAGGCAGAATATGTTTTCCTTATACATAGGAAAAGTTTAGGCACTTTTAATGTTTTCCTTTTATCTATGCCAATGGTGTCTTTGCTTGGATCTTCATTGCTGTTTCTTTGAAACACAATGAAAAGGCCAAAATTTATAGTTTTCAATTAGTTATTAAATATACGTACCTATTAACTGTTTTGTCATTTCAGACTTCGTATATTCATTAGTATATTCCAATTCATCTCTTTTCTAAAAATAAGTTTTTTTTTTTATTGCAGGTTAACATTGATTTTGAGAAAGAACCAATTGGAATCTCAAAGGATGGAAAGGAGGTTTACTTGAGGGATATCTGGCCTTCCTCTGAAGAAGTTGCAAATGTAAGATATTGGACTTCCTTAGCATTATTCTATTAATAAATAGTTGTAACATGTATTTTTTTGCTCACAGTTGATGTGGGTTGAATATAATCAGTACATCCTTCTTCTAAACTCTTATAGGTTGTGAAGTCAAGTGTGCTTCCGGACATGTTCAGAAGCACATACGAAGCGATCACAAAAGGGAATCCCATGTGGAATCAGCTCTCTGATTCATCAAGCACCTTGTACTCATGGGACTCTCAATCAACCTACATCCATGAGCCTCCTTACTTCAAGGACATGACAATGTCTCCTCCTGGCCCGAAACCTGTCAAGGATGCATACTGTCTCCTAAACTTTGGTGACAGCATCACAACTGATCACATTTCACCAGCAGGAAGCATCCATAAGGACAGCCCTGCTGCTAAGTATTTATTGGACAGGGGTGTCGAGAGGAGGGAATTCAACTCTTATGGTAGCCGAAGAGGCAATGATGAGATAATGGCAAGAGGCACCTTTGCCAATATCCGTCTTGTGAACAAGCTTTTGAAAGGTGAGGTGGGGCCCAAGACTGTCCACGTTCCCTCTGGGGAGAAGTTTTCTGTGTTTGATGCTGCAACGGTAAGGAGCTCTGGACTTGTTAATCTTATTCTTTCCCATCTCGAATGTAACCAAGCACTTTCACATATGAATTGGGTGGGAAGAATTTAACATTGCCGTCCCTGATTACTGTAAAAGCTACCAAAGATCATTATTCATGAAGTAAATCATACCCTTCCTTTTTTTGTATTTTTGTATGTGAACAGAGGTACAAGAGTGATGGTCAGGATACAATCATCTTAGCTGGTGCTGAGTATGGAAGTGGGAGTTCGAGAGATTGGGCAGCCAAGGGTCCGATGCTCTTGGTAAAATCTCTACTATATGATATTCTATTTTTTCAAATATTTATAATATAGTTCGTGCCAGTTTCTGTACACCTACTGTCTTACATACAAATGGTCAATTTACAGGGTGTGAAGGCCGTTATAGCAAAGAGCTTTGAAAGAATCCACAGAAGCAATCTTGCGGGGATGGGAATAATTCCTCTCTGTTTCAAAGCTGGAGAGGATGCAGAGACCCTTGGCTTGACTGGCCACGAACGGTTCACCATCAACCTCCCGAGCAACGTCAGTGACATTAAACCTGGTCAGAACATCACTGTGACCACAGACACTGGCAAGTCATTTGAGTGTATTGTCCGCTTTGACACCGAGGTATGTTTCAGTAGCTTAGAATTTTTAACCAAGTATCACCATACTATGTTGTAATGATGTATATTCTGAATTTGATCTTAAGGGACAATATTGAATTATATACTCTCTATTGTTGAATTTTACTCCCAGCAATATTGTTCTGCAGTAGTATAATTGTGGGATCATGGCACATTGATAACCTAGCAAAGCACAAACAATAATAATAAGGAAACCCCATATGTTCTTTATATGACAGAAAGGGAAATTCATCGAGTAACTTCACTTTGAAAGTGATAGAGAACAATAAAACATGAAAACAGTTTGTCATCTCCTTCATGCTAATGCACCATTATTAGCTCATGAAAACAGTTCGTCATCTCCTTTTTTATATGTAGTATAATATTTTCACGGGGATACTAAATTGGATTAAAACAGCTTGTATGTAGTTTAATTATTATAACTGTATGTTGCTCTATGTGTTGCAGGTTGAGCTGGCATATTACAACCATGGTGGAATTCTACCATATGTTATTAGGAACTTGATCAGTGCCAACCATTAGCTTGCCTTTTTGATGATTTTATTGTTTTTAAAGTAAATTTTGTGTCTTGTGGAGGCAAGGCCCGTTCCCACGTTGTTCAGGTTTTTTCTCCGGCTGGCCAAGGAATAAGAAAACTGTATCTATTTGGATCTCACTCTAATTTAAAATGACTGCACTTCAATTTTTCATGATAGAAAAGAAATGATGATCTAATGATTTCACATCGCTTTGAGCTCAGGTGTACTTCATGATTTAGTAAATCTACATATTGTGTAAGGTTTGCCTCATCTACAAAGGTCATGCAATCAACATTCCATGCTCCTAATTTCAAATGTCTACCTGATCGCAGTAACTAATGACTTGTGTTTTAGTACTTTGGAGCCAGTGCTGGTGTTGAAATAATATCATTCAGTAATTATTCTATCGTCAGCTGTAATTGTACAATATATTCGGCAAATCTATGTATCTTCGTCATCACATCTTTTTTTTTTTTGAAGGTCGGTAAACCGACAATTTTCATTGATAAAAACTAAACATTACAAAGTATATATATAAAAAAAGCCAATCAATCATACCAATATCAATTGGTATGTAACACACAAAAAGGAAAAAAAAAATATATCCAGCTGCCCGTACCGGTATTAAACTGGTACAACGTAATTATATCTTTTTGCACTTTGAAATTTGTTTATTCAAACTTAAAAATTTTGGGCCCTTTTTGAGTGTACTCAATTTTTGGGAAATTTTCCGGTGCCATAACTTTAGAGTGTCATAAAATGCAACAACTTTATTTTTCATCAATATTTAAAATTTTTTAAAATTGAAATGTTGAATTCAAATTGTTGATCTTGTACAACTTAACGAGCGATGCATTTCCATATCAATTTTATTAAATTTGGAGTTGATTTGATATTTGATCAAGTGGTTAAAAAATGAACGAATCTTGTTAACTATGACAGATTAATTGTAATACGTTTATGGTTTGACCTCTTGATCAAATATCAAATCAACTCTAAATTTTATAAAACTTATATGTAAACGCATTGCTCGTTAAGTTGTACAAGATCAACGGTTTGGATTCAACATTTAAATTAAAAATTTTAATTATTAATAAAAAATAAAATTATGACATTTGATGACACTAAAGTTGTGGCATCGGAGCTCTCTCTTTTCAAAATCGCCTCCATGCATTGCATATTAAACTGCAGTCGCTCGTTTCGAGGAAAAGAGTATATTTTACTTTCCAGAATTTTGTTGTTTGTCATGGTCGAATCTCGTTATATTTGAGTTCTTATCTGCAGGCTGCAGCAGTTGTGATATATGCTGGAGAAGTTATGGCCTGCGATTATACTTGTTCTATTCAGATCAGATGTACACAGTTGATATAACTTTTAGGGGGGCTTGAGATTCATGGGACGTTCCAATGGATGGATGAGATCGTCTGTGATATATTGTTTATTATTATTATTTTGTTTGGTCACTGAAACCTAATGGATGTGAATTTTCTTATATTTCAACAAATCATTACAACTTTAAATAAGATTAGGAAACGTACCCGTCTAATGACTGGACTGTAAGAAAAATCGTGGGTAATAAATTATACCACAGCGGAAATCGATTTTTCAAGATTTTTTGCGATTTCTTTCACAGCATGACACGTCAAGTCTTTCCTCATCTGCCACACTATCCACAACCACGGTGTCAGACGGACTACCACACGCCAATCTTTCGAATAAGTTGCGGTGTTTCACTCTCCATCGAGTGCTTCTACCGATTTGACAGGTAGAAGAGAAGTGGATTATCTCTCCCTCTATTCTCTGCTCTATTTGTTTCAACAGAATGAGTCTCTTCCATACAGAAAATGAATAGAAACATAGAATATAAAGGGACAAGCAACATAATACCAAAATGTGCGTCCAGGCCAAGCGGCCGACTTGGATTCCAAGCGGCCTCGTTGATATTTCAACAACTGTTTCCATCTCTAAATTTTAACATCTCCCTCTTGGAGACATTTGTTGAAAGCAGTCAATCTTCATACGGCACATAGACCGTACGACTAACACATATACCTGTATGCGGGAGCTACAAGATCATATTTTAACCGAAGTTAAAGCCAGCTAGTAGGCATCGACCCTTTTCTAAAAAATAGCTGTTTATTTGTATATACTCATACCCTAAATTATTTCAAGATCAAGCACTAGACTAACACATCGCCAACTGCACTTATGTGGCCTATGTGTTATCCCTTTCAATCTAATTTGCTCAAGTGTTCCCAATTATGTCCATATGAAAAAAAATTGGTGGGCCCGAACGCAAGCAAATTCCTGTGTGTGATATGAAATCAATCTTCCTTTAGCACTCATGTTAATCCAAGTAAAATCAACCGCTTTCCCAGTAATGCATCGCTAGACTGAATCATACATAGCCATAGGTAACATACCAAAATAGTAGAGCATTAACTGTACTTTTCATGATATAGTCAATAGTCACAAGAGTACGTATATGGAACTCACACAATAATAAGGAGACATCAATATTAGTCCTGAGACCACTCAACTCATTTTCCAACGTTGCCAAGCACACGTGGTATGAATATATGCTACAATGAACCATCCATCAAATAGACGTATGTTAGTTCATTGCACGAGCTTAGGTTTAGTTGAAAACCAAGTGTCTATGGTCTAGACCGCATTCATTGCAACTCACCCTGAAAGTTTCTACAAGTCCGCTACCTCAAGCGACAAGAAAACTCTCATCTTGACTTACTATATTTTCAATATTGCCAATCCAAAGAGTTTGACTATCTCTTTTCATAGTTTAGTTGACATTTGGGACTTGAGTTGTAGCTTAAATAAGGACAAAAGAATGTACCTCACAACTGGCAGTTTTATGTGGATCATTTGGGGGCTAGGAATAAAATTTTTTCCAAGCTACTAATGGTACAGTTGGTACAGGTATCTCGGCTACTTGTCTATTTTGAATTTATTTCACATTTGGACAGGTGGTTACACTGGCATGGAGGCTCAGTTCCAGCAGGAGATGGCAGCAATTAGGAATCCTGCACAAGGAAACACAACCCAAGGAAATACAACACAAGCAAATGAGGAAGATGAGGATCTCCTGGGTTAATGTTTTTTTTTTTTTTTTTTTTTTTTTGTGTGATAGTGCTGTTTTTTGTATGTTTGTTGCTATCTGCTGCTTGGATTTTATACTATTAGTTTTGGTTTAGCTTTGAATATCATGTTTGTTTTTTGTTTTGGATTTTAGGCTAAAGTCACGATCTATGTGACTCGTTTGTATGAACTATGAACTCTCTTTGCATGCTTTAATTGATGCAGGTTCCCTGTTAGGGTGCTACTTAAAAAAAAAAAAAAAACGATGAGAATTATAATTTAAAATGGTGTGAATATGAATAAATTACTCCGATCGAGATCTAAATTTTTGGTTGAAAAATAGAGGTAGAAATTTGTTTAAAAAATTCATATTAATTTTTTAAAATTAAAAGCTTGATTTTTTAATAAGTAAACAAATAATTTGCTCCATTTCTTTTCTATATGATACTCATGTCCTGTACTAGATAGCCTCTATCTGGAATGATCCAACCTTTTTAAGATTGGTATGGTGCCAACTTTCGATCTGAACCGTTGAGATTAAATCAGACGATGATGGGGACCCCGTGCATAATATCAAATTGATAGGCCCGAAAAAGTTTTAACCTTCCGATTTAAATCGAACGATTCGGATCTAAAATTTGCACCCTACCAACCTTAAAAGGTTGGCAGAGGATACGCTCCGTCGCTCCCCCTCTATCTAGATATCTAAAAACACTCCTGTCCTGGATATTCTGTATAATATCATTCTTCTTCCAATATCGCAATTTGCAAAGCAAACTATTAAAACATAAAAAAAAAAAAACTAATCCGCGACACGGCACGTAAGTACAACCCTTCTCCAAACCCGAATGCACTTCTCCCCATCTCCTCTCAAACCTACCACTCCGCTCCTCTTCTCTTCTCCGATGGTGCCTTCTCCGACAGACGAAATTGACCACTACAAGGTCCTCGACCTTCCCTCCGGCGAAGAGGGCTCCCGCCTATCCGCCGACCAGATCGAGAAGGCGTACAAGACCCAGTCGCGCCTGCGCCACCCCGACAAACGCCCCGACGATCCCAACGCCACCGCCGACTTCCAGCTTCTCCGCGCCTCCTACGATGTATTGAGAGACGAGCAATCCCGCCGCGCCTTCGATGCCACGCTCCGGGCTCGGCGCGAGAAGGAAGTGAGGGATTCGGCCCGCGATGGCAAGAGGCGGAAGCTGGCGGCCGACCTGGAGGAGAGGGAGCGTGCGGCCGAGAGAGGAGAGCCGTTGGATGCGGATGAAATGGAGAAGAGGAGGGAAAAGGGTGTCGCGAAGGAATTGAAGAGGGAATTGGATGCGTTTCTTAACAGGAATGTCAGGAGAAGTGAACCTGCTGCTGCTTCTGCTTCGGTATGTATTAGGGTTTTTTTTTTTAATTTGTGGAATTTGTTAATTGGGAAATTAAGTACGGCCAAAATTGTGTGGGAAGTAATATGGATTGGGATTTGTGCAAATAATCTTCCAAGGTATGCCAAGTTGCCAACTATGCAGTTGTAGTGTATATAGTACCTTGTAAAAGCAAAAAGATCTTGTGAAGTATCTGTACTGAAGTTTGACCAGGTGACTAACCCTTCAATTTTACCTCTTTTTTGACCAAAGTTGTTGCCTTGAGAGTTGAGACGAGGAAAACCAAAATTCTGTGGAATAGAATACACCAGAAAAGCAAATGAAATAATATAAAGAGGCATATCAATGCATTTTTGTTGAGTATTCTTAACAGCAGAATATCAATATTGGTTACTGTTACTTCAATGTGGTGCCAGTAAGTGAGCCATTAAGTGTACTTCTTGTCTTTGATAGACATTTAGTTTAGATTAGCACACTTGTTAAATTACATTGTCTTTGATAGACATTTAGTTTAATTAACATACTTGTTGAATTACATAAATATGTAAAGAACACTTTGTTAAGATGTCAATAAGTTTTACTTGGTGTAAGATCAGTGAATTGTGGTAGACGAAGTGACAATAATACTTATTTTTCAGACATCTAGAGGAGAGAAGCATGACAGTTCAGAGGAGAAATCAAACAAAGAGAGAATACTGAAGGTCTCATGGGAGAGAAGTTTGGGCGAGTACAGTGCTACCAGGCTGAGAGAAATATTTCAGAAGTTTGGAACGGTAGAAGATGTAGTGATTCGAACGAAGAAATCTAAAAGTAAAGGGACAGCCCTTGTAGTCATGTCCTCCAGAGATGCTGTGGTAACCTCTTCCTCTCTATCTTTTATTTTCTTCTGGCTGGTCTTGTTGTCCTCAAATATAATGTTAGGATGAATTTTGGTGCATATTTTGCACTTATGATCAACTTGTTCTAATTTTGTCTGTGTTTCTCAATGTGCGTGCTGCTAAGACATATTACTTTTTAGTTTTACTTATTGTTCACTAAACTTTTAATATAAAACTAGGGATTACCTTACTAGAATTTTACTGCATACACCAATTGCATGTTATTATTTTGTTCCCTTTTGGAATATGATAATTTGAGAAAGGTATATCAAATATTGTGATACAGAAGAGGATACACTGATGCTATGATTGCAAATTATATTGAAAACAATATGGAACTATGCATACCTTAGATGCTGTGACAGGGTAAAGAGACAGATATATTAGATGACCAATATTATACCATATCCACATTGATATCCTTATTTGCTTCCAACTGAACCTGTAGTATCTGTTCTTAACCTGTCATCAAATTCAACTGGCCGATTTTCCATCCCTATACTAGACTCAAACCATACAGCAGTGAGGTGGTATGTCGTGTTTGGTTTTAAATAAAACGAAGGAAGAGTATTCAACAATATAAAATACCGTTTCCTTCTAATAATTAGCACATTATAAAACATTAGAATTTATTGATTTTTTTAGCGCAAAAAATGAAAAATGATGAATTGATTAGTATCCGTAACTTGGCCTAGTTCCTGAATGTAAAACATGGTCAACTCATTTGTTCTGATATCCTTCCTCGTCTTTCATAACATTTGTCTTCTGAGCTGAAGTGAAATATTCTTTTGAGTAAAGCACAACTGATCGTTATAGTATTTATTTGTATAACATTTTGGTCATTAAAGTTTCTAGAATAACATGAATATTGATAATAGTATTAATTTGGTATGTTATTTTCTGGGTTACTTATATTAGCTTTTACGGTATTTGTATTGTTTGTACATGTGAAAAGATAATAGTAGTTATAATGCTAAAAATTGATACTATAGTAAATGGATTTTTTTTTCCTATAGGTCTTAGAGGCATGATAAATTTGGTGCTGATTGAAAATCTAAGGACCACAATTGATCCTTTTTAAACTTTTTAAGGACTAAAACAGTAAACAGTTGATACTTTAAGAGCCATTTGTGCAATTTTTCTGTTCTTCGTCTTGAATTATAAATCTTTCCATGAACTTATAATTTTATTCAATGTAAGGCCTTATTGTAACTTGTAATTCCATTATTGACAGATGGTAGTTACACGTTCAATGTGCGGGGATGTGACAAATCCATTGCTAGTTCTTCCCCTTCAAACAAGTTCGGATGGGCCAGATGGTTTCTCTGTGCCATTTGCTGAAGCAAATGATGAACCCAGGATTAGCAAAATAGTAGGAGCAGGATTTAGTGATTATGAGGCTTCCATATTGAAGAAACTTCAACAGGTAAAATACTATTTAGAAGATCCATTTACTACTAAATTGCTAACCCTATATTAAGGTTTGATCCATATAAATATTTGATTGAGACACCATTCTAGTAAGAAACAGTAAAAAGTTGAAATTATTTTACCTATCTGGTATTTAGTATGTTAACCTGACATTCTACGTTTGGAATGGAATGGAAAACCCGTTCAACCTGCTAGTAGTTCTGTGCCATTGTCCCGAGCTTCTAGTTTTTACCTGTTTCCTTTTATCCAGGCTGACAGAAATAAACCTATATACAATAAAATATGTTCCGTACTTTAACTCTGACATGTTATGTATGGAATGGAAAACCTACTCAACCATTTAAATCTAGTTAAAAGTTCTGTCGCTCTTTACAAACTTCTATTTTGTTTCTTTTTATGCAGGCTAATAAAAATAAACCTACACAATAAAATCGCATTATAATTTTGGGCTGGACAATTTCATGCTGAGCCACAGAGAAGGGTAGAGATATTCCAAACCTTCAATTGAAAGCATTTGATGATACTTTCTGTGGATAGCATCTGTGATAAACTTCTCTTACTTGCATTGGATCGGGTTGCAAGTGCTATGTAATAGCTGGATATGATGTGTAGTATTTAGTCTGCCATTCCACTAGCTAGATGGTGTTGGTAGTATTTAGTTTGGCCCATACCCCTCGCTGGTTATGGTAGTATTTATATCTGTAATATTTGATTCATTTGTTGGGTTCCTTGGATTGCCCTCCAATAGTGTATGACATAGTATATTACTTATTGATGAAAATACAAAAGTGGTAGGCTTTTTGCTGATGAAACTATTGAATTATTTTTTCCCATGATTGCTGATTTTCTGGATTTTACTTGTCCTACAAATGCAGACATGATCGTAGTAGCATTCTTCACAGGCGATTTTCTTGTAGGGCTAAGCAAACTTTCTGATTTTTGAAAAAAATAGTAGCCAAAATAAAAAGGTTATAATGTTCTTTTCAACCTGGAGTACATGGGATATGAATTAGACATCACATTCGAAAAGTTTGTCTAGCTACGGACACCAGATCCTACTTGCCTGACATTTAGTAATATTATTAATGGCTTTCCCAAGTAGCAATCCGAATCCTGTGGCGCGCGACACAGCGTGTAGCGCACGACATGGACCGTCCGATCAGATCTCGACGGTTCATTATTTTCGGACCTTACAATCTGGTTACATGCACGGGGCTCCCTCATCCATCCAGATCTGATCGGACGGTCTTGTGCCGCGCTACACGCTGTGTCGTGCGCCACAGGATTTGGATTTTCCCAAGTAGAGGTAGGTAATCAAACATGACAAACCCGAACTGTCTTCCCCCTGTGATTGTTGCAAGTAATTCCATTACTGAATTTCTCCACTTTCATCCCTCTTCCATGTTTGTTCTCAAATCTTGATCAAAAGGTCTTTCAGTACCATACAGGAGCAGAATTGTAGGATTCAGAAACACTTTTGTCAGCGCCGCTTATCCGTTCTTTTACATCCTGTATTGGGCACCATGCTTATGGTTATGTGCATCTGAATCAATACCATTATTATTAAAAAAAAAAAAAAAAGTTGAAGGAGTTCATTTTAGATATTATGTTTATTTCACCAACAACTTTTTAGGTTTTTTTTTTGCGAGGATCAGTTTTAGATTTAATGATTAAAAATAGGGTATTTAGATTTATACCATTGCAAAAGTTTGAAATTCGAGATATGCCATCGCAAACAACTAATTAGTTTTATGCCATCATAAAAATAGAAAAATCAATTTTATGCCATCCGTCAATTATAATGACTATATTACCCTTTGTATCATTATTTTGCTTCCATCTATGGTTCTGAATTTCATCCTAATAAACACAATTGCCCGTCATCGTGGATTTTTTTTTTTTTTTTTTTTTGAAGGCGCCGTGGCAAAACCTAGTGCGAAATTTTATTACGGAAAAAAGGTTATGTACAAAGATTTATATACAGAAACATATAGGAGAAAAAGTAAAAAGATTGAAATCACAAAACAGTAAACCAAAACTAATCCTTAGACGTGTTGCATCCTTCTCAATAAGTTCCATCAATATAGATTTTAATCAAGGCAAATCTTTTTAGCTCAAGTTGAACTAAGTTAAGGAGCGGAGAATGAGTGGGCCTATTGAAGAGGCTGGACAATTCATGATTTTTTTCTTTGAATTTCAAGAACTCAAAAGGAGAGGAGATCAAGCCATCAATATAGATCTTGCGCCAAGTCAAGGGTAAAAGTTCGTCTACTTAAAGATCAAGCATTGGCGCTAAAAGCTCAAAAGAATTGTACGTTGAATGAAGGAGTTCTAAATATATGTCGCCTCCATTAAATGGAAGAAATGATAAAACATTGTTTATTTTTTTTTTTTTTGGATTTTGATCTATTAAGGGCATTCTAGGAATTATTAAAAAATTCAACATACAAAATAGTTTTTAATAAGTTTTAATTGAAAATAATGGTACAAAACCAATTTGTGGTATTATGCAATGGCATATATTAAATTAGTTGTTTTGTGGTGGCATTTTTGGAATTGAAGTGTTTTACAATGGCATATATCAAATTTTCTCTTAAAAATAATACATCTGGTTGGAGATCCCCCATAACTATTCAAATTAAACTTTTTAACTTAATGTTTACTAAATTTTTTTTTCTGCGTTTGTCAATAACTAGTTGACAAACTCGAGCCTTTCATATTCGGTTAAGCTCTTCTCATTTTTATAAGAATTCAACTATAGAGGTCTCGGAGACTCGGACATATCGGCACCTTTTGCTTAGAATCAGATGGTCTGATGTCTGATCCGAAAATAAGTCTGATTATTTAGGTGACGATGCCAACATTTAAAGGAATGAGCCAACGAAAAAAATAATAATTAATAATAATTAGTCGCAAATACAAAAATCATAAGTTAGAAAGCTTTTATGAATATTTACAGCTGGATTTAAGATCATATGTATTTTAAAAAAATAATTTTTCAATTTTTCAATTTCGCCTTCTTCCTGTCTTGTTTGGGAATTGCTCAGGTCGCGCCTGGTTACTCATTCACTCCCATTTTTTGTGAAAATGACCAAAATACCCTCCATCTAGCGATAAAATCTGAGAAAAACAAAATGAGAGAGGATGATATTTTGATCATTTTTAAAAAAAATGTGACTCAGGCGTGCCTGAGCAATTCCCGTCTTGTTTTGGACTTTTGGAGGTCTCTAGTTTCAGACATTAATATCACGAGGTTCTTTTCGTGATATTACAAAAGAATGGGAATATCGCATCCAGAATTTTTTTGTCCCTTCACCCCTTACCCACTCGACTGCGTCTCCTTCTTGCAAAGCTCAAATAGAAACGGGTATGAATTTCGAAGATCAAAACAGATACACAAAATAGCCAAATTTTTTTTAAAAAAGTTTACACCAATAAGAGCAGTGCTTTATCCTTACAACAATTCACTTCTCGTCCATGGCAATTTTCTTCCTTCCCACCACTAACACTTCCCACACAATACTCTTGAGCACTCCCAAGGAACCACCACCTATATACAGCTTCCGCATCAAAGCAACCGCCGCACCTATCCAGCAGAAATCCAAGAAATCAACCATGCAAAGCCTAGAAAAAGCGCTCCTGTCCCAAACTATTCTCTCCTATGCCAAGTCAGGCCGCATGGAGGAGGCCCGGCAACTGTTCGACAGTGCAAAGAATCCCGATTTGTTCCTCTGGAATACCATGATTAGGGGTTACACTTATGCAGAATTGTATGAAGAGGCGATTGCCTTTTACCACAACATGTTTGGTGCTGGGTTGATAGCGAATCACTTTACATTCCCATTTGTTATTAAGTCTTGCACATATTTGGCAGCGAGTAAAGAAGGTTTGAAAGTTCACGCCAGATTATTCAAGTGTGGATTAGATTCTGATTTATTTATTGGAAATTCCCTTATAACAATGTACTCAGCATTTGGGCTTATTAATGATGCCCAAATGGTGTTCGATGAAATGCCTGTGAAAGATCTTGTGTCCTGGAATTCTATGATTGATGGTTATGTGTTAAACAGAGAAGGAAGAAAGGCTTTGTCATGCTTTAAGGACTTGCCTGGATCTCTGGGTAAGCAACATGATGGCTGTGGGATAATGAGCGCACTTGCTGCTTGTTCTCTAGAAGCTTCTTTCAAAAGTGGTAGGGAAATTCATGGTTACATGATCAGGAACGACCTTGAGGAAGATATTAAGGTGGTTACATCTCTTCTCGACATGTACTGTAAATGCAAAGACATGAATTCTGCTGAAAAAGTGTTCAACAGAATTCCCCTCAAAACTGTTGTCACATGGAACTCTCTAATTGGTGGATACTCTTTGAATGAGCAACATGCCTCAGCTATCTCTTGCCTAAAGAAAATGTTGTGTGAGAATAGAGAACCAGACCCTGTTACCATGGTAAAGCTTCTTACTGCTTGTGCTGCGATGGAAAGTGCATCAGTCGGAAAAAGTATTCATGCATATTCTATTAGAAAAGGTCTTCTACCTCATTTGTACCTTGAGACTGCATTAACTGACATGTATGGGAAATGTGGTAAATTGAGATCGGCGCAGTTATTGTTTGATCGGATGTTTGAAAAGAATTTGGTTTCTTGGAATGCCATGATTGCAGCTTGTGTGAAGAATCAGGAGTACCTAAAGGCAATTGATTTGTTTGTTGAACTACTAAATGAGTCTCTAGAACCCGACATGTATACAACATGTGCAATTGTGCCAGCATATACTGAGCTTGCATCATTGAAGGATGGCAAGCAGATGCATAGCTATGCTGTCAGGATGGGATTCTCTGACAATCTTGTGGTCTCAAACTCGATCATTTACATGTATGCAAGATGTGGTGATCTTAAGAGCTCAAGAGAGGTGTTCGATAGAATTCCTCAGAAAGATTTAATAGCATGGAACACAATTTTGTTGGGATATGGGATTCACGGACATGGAAAAGCTGCGCTGGACCTTTTTTCTGATATGAAAGCTAAAGGTTATAGACCAAATGAATTAACATTCCTCTCACTCTTGACTGCTTGTAGTGTGTCTGGTTTGACTGACGAGGGTTGGGTGCTGTTCAAGTCCATGCAAAAAGATTATGATCTGATGCCTCAGACCGAGCATTATGCATGCATGGTTGATCTCATTGGCCGTACCGGAGACTTTAATGAGACATTGAGATTTATAGATGAGATGCCGTTAGCCCCTTCAGCTGCAATTTGGGGATCTTTATTGAGAGCAAGTAGAAATAGCAATAACATAGAAGTGGCCGAGATGGCTGCAGAAAGAATTTCAGAAATACAGCATGACAACACAGGTTGCTATGTAACACTTTATAACATGTATGCCAATGCGGGGCGGTGGGACGATGTTTTTCGGGTGAGAGACCTCATGAGCGAGAAGGGGTTGAGAAAAACTGATGCTGTTAGCCTGGTTGAGTTGCCTACCAAGCACTATAGATTTTTGAATGGTGACATGTCCCATGCTGAAAGCTTGGTAATCAATGAAGCATCTGATAAACTTTCAACAATTATAGGGGAGAACTTGCATGAACCAGATGATGTGTTTGACCCTGTCGACAGACCAGTTATGGCTAACAGGCATAGTGTGAGACTGGCAACTGTGTTTGGACTGATTTCAGCTCGAATTGGAAGCCCAGTTATAGTGAAGAAAAATGTGAGAGTATGTGATGATTGTCATGATGCTCTAAAGAAGATTTCCAAGTTTACTTGTCGGGAGATTGTAATCGGTGACTCAAGCATTTACCATCACTTTTGTGAGGGTTCATGCAGTTGTGGTGATTACTGGTAATTCTTTGATAGACATAATTCGAAACTGAGCTTAGTTTTAATTTCTTTTGTACTTTTTTTTTTTTTTTAATCATAGCAACTAGTATACAGGACAGTGTAGAGTCTGTAGACTGCTTGTAAAGTTATTTGTGAAAAGTAGAGGTTTTACAAGAGACGAGCATTTTGTAAAAAAAAAAGTTACATCCCGAAACGAAGGGTGATTCTTTTATGAGACATTTGATATTCGGTATTCCCAATTCCTATATTACGACAGTCAACAGCCAGCCTAAAACATACTGAGCTCTACTATGCACTATTTATCTAAAAATTATATTTATGCTCTAAGCACCTAACGTACTATGCTTCTCACACTAAAGTTGTATATATTTACAGCACATGCAGACACATAAAAATTTAACAATGCAATTGATACATGCAGATTTCTAGTGAAGTCGCCGTATCCAGTTCTTATATTTGTAATTAAATAAAATTGGGTGCATACTTTAATAAGCTTGAATTATTAAATATAAGTCTGATTTTGAGTTTTTCTGTTTCCTGTCTTAAAAACCAGATCTAAAATGTAAAGTGTAGAGATGGAAGCTTAGGTTAATTATTTCTTATACTGCGGACCAAAAACATTCCTTGAGGTATACATCTGATATTGCTGCTTGTAGAATTGAGGAGGGTTTGGAATAATGGGAATATCAGACTATTTCTTATTATAAGGGGATTTTTTTATTAATCTCAGGGCCGAGAAAAGACAGATTGTGGATTTACTTGATGCTTTCCAGTTTTCTCATGAGCATGATGAGTGACTTGGGTTGGAGTAAGTCTGGTAGATATACTGTAAAGTCATTTATGAGTTTATTATGAATGGTGGGGAGCTGGATAGGATGGCTAAGCCTTTTTGGAAATTAAAGATTCCCTTAAAGGTCAAACTATTTTGTTGGTTAGCCTTTTAAGTATAAGATCCTGGCTAAGGATACTCTAGCTTCTAGAGGTTGCCAGATGGACCCTGTCTGTGTATATTGTGATGACAATGAATTAGTGGATCACTTATTTGTTAATTATAGTTTTATTAGGAACTTTAGGGTTCTTCTTAATCAGTAACAACTACTTCTTTGGGGGAGATTTGGGCAGTTTTTTTCGAATTACCAGGCAATTCTAGGAAGCTAGCATTAACTTACTAGGAAGTTAGCATTATCAGGATGGAACATGATTTCTCGAAGGCTAGCAGTGGAGAAGCGGGTGCAGATGGTCAACAGAATTAGTGTTGTTTTGTCATTTCTAAGTTGTAGCTGTGTGCTTGACTATTTTGTTTTTTTTTTTACTATTTAGATGGTTTTTGTTTTAGTGTTTGGTAAAAGTCTCCCTTAAGAGGGTTGCAGTCACCAGGATTGCATTTGGTATTAAAAATGCAGGCATCCTTTCTTGGAAGTCTGTAGTATGAATCTTTACCTGATAGCAATTGATAATTTCCCGCAATTGATATCCTTTTTCTTTCTTACAAAACAAATTATATTGGATCATTGAATTGCATTGAACATGGTTTGTTCAAGATTGAAAATATTCCGCATTTGTCAAGCTACAAATTCTATAGTGCAATACACTGGAAACTTGCATTACAGGAATCCTATGAACAGAGTTATATACATACATAAAAAAAGAAAAAGAAAAAAAAACAAATATCTAATTGAGAAAGGTAATGAAATTTTATATTTTGGGATGTTATCCACACAGTGAGCACAATCATAAGTAGCTTCTAACAAATTATTACTTAAAAAAGTGGCAAAAGAGCTAAAACAAACAATGTTCCGTATGAAAGGCATCCAGCTCCATTGCATGAGGATATGTGACTGCCTGAAAACCAAGTAACCAAATTTCGCACTTCAATGTTCAACAAAATTACATTTGTAAGATCTCCATGCCAAAATGTAACAAGCACCCAAATTACATTTTGCTTAAATTTGCTGTGTTAGTAATATTACTTAGCAAAATCCTTGGTCCTTGCATTCACCACTTTACTGTTTACATCTCCAACTGAGCAACTTAGACTAAATTTATTTACTAATCAAATAAGCTGCAGAGCAAAACTATACATTCAAGAACTTAACTTTTTCCAAAGATTTATAGAACTCTATCAAAATTGCACAATAGACGACTTAAAATCAAGCTTCAACTCAACTAAATAACACAACATCAACACTAATACGATCCAACATAACAAATTGGGGAAACAAAAGGACCTCAGAACACTAATTCATCTCCTTCCCTTGCTTCTCTCCTCAGCCTCCTGATCAGCCAACTTCTTGGCCGCCACCGCGAGCTTATCCAAGGCATCTTGCACCGCCTCTCTCCCTCCAATGAGAAGCTTCGTCACCACCTCAGGATCCGTCTCAAATCTCGCATCCTCGAACTCCTTCCTCGCGTTCTCTCTCAGCACCTCGCCCCATGGCACTCCACGCGCGTCTGGCCACGTGAAGAACCGTGACGCGCGCAGGACATCTCGGTAGAGGCTCAGCGCCTCCCTCCGCGTGCTCGTCAAGCTCCGTCGGAGGGATTCGTCTTCGTCGTCGTCGACGCGCCTTTTCGGATCTTTCTTGACTAAGTGTCGATCAAGAAGCTCGTCGATCGTGTCGGGACCTTCGTGGAGGCGGCGCGAGAACGAAAGGGAGAAGGTTTGACGGAGAGAACGGTGGGAGAGACGAGAGAGAGCTGTCGCCATTGTTGTACTTCTCCTCTATAATTTCTCTGTTTTCGTCTGAAAAAAGTCATCTCTCCCAACAAACAAATAAGGCTGATTCATAATCCAGCCCAAATTTTACGGCCCAGATCGAAATAAAACTAGGCCCGTGATTTAGAGATCTTTAATAAGCCCACTAAACCTTCTCCTGCGCGACTTGTTCTCTGCTTCTCTCCCGCGTCAACGACGACAAACGCTGCCGCGTCCCCACCGCCGACACGTAAAACCTCATAAAAGTCGCCTTACCAAATCACCCGATCTCTAATCAGTATTCAGTAATCACTTTCTTCTTCTCTCTCTCTCCCAATCCAATGGCTTCCGTCTACAGGTAAAAGTTCTCAATTTCTATTCCTTTCAAAGTTATAGAGAAACTTAGAATTACTCGGCTTGTTTTCCTCGTTTGTATTCTCAGGTGTGTGTCATGTGGGACCGACCTGAACCTGAACGCAGGGTACCTGTATCCGCCGGACACGTACTTCGAGGCTGGCAACAAGAACACTCTCTCCTTCTCATGGATTGACGAATCCAAGTTCAAATTCAGCAAGGAGGACAAGATCAGGCCGTTTTTTGAGACGGTCAATTACTGGGGAATCCAGCGTAAGCGAACCCGCATCATGTGTGACTGTTGCGGTCGACTTGTCGGGTATATGTATGACGACGGGCCTCCAATCATGCAGGGTCAGGGGCAGTTCGGCTTTGGGCCCAGCCAGGTCATTCCCCGAAGACCAAGATATCGGTTTAAAATCAAGGAGCTTAATGTTAGTCCTTCCTGAAAGGTTATGTTTTTTGTTTGGTTTCCTTGATTTCTAGGTTCTCATGTATATTCGTGTTGTAAAAGGTTGTGCTTGATGATTGTAAATTGACAAGTGGTGTTTGCTTGAGATGTACTTGTGAATATGAATAAGAAGAAGTTGCTCATGGCATGCGTTGTTTGATGTTTAGTGAATCTAAGCAAAATTGTTCTTAGATCTTTTTGTCAGTGCCTACCATATCAGTTGTTTCGATATTACAATTTAGAGGCGAGAGCTCTTGTCATTCTAAATAGCCTGAGGAATGTTTTCAATCAATCAGGCTTAGTTTTTTGAAGAGTATCTGTTATCTTTTTAACTGAAACCCCTCTTAAAATCAGAAGAAAGAGGGGCTCTGCTGCTGTTGAATTGCATTTATTTCGGAAGAGAATAGTAAGTGTAAGAAGAACCAGCTGGATTATACTGTGAAATTGCATTCATTAGAAATTTTTTTTTTTTCATGCCGGATTTCATTTCAATAGAATTTTTTTTTATCGAAATAAATGGATTTGATGTTATTTGGTTGGAATTTTCATGTTATTAGACCCAATGAAATCTCGAGAAATCAATTCTAATGAAATGAAATGAATTCTTGCGTGAAAATTATTTTGATCAAAGCCACTCTGAAATTAGATTAACTGTTGAGATCTTATCAGCTCTTAATAGTACAGATAATTTTTTTATGATAATCAGAAAACTGCAAAAGTAATCAATTTTCTGAATAGATGAATTTATCAGTAAAATATAGACAGCATTACAACACTGTTGATACCAGAACCCACATCAGTAACTAACAAAACTACTAAGGTAAAACATTTATATAATACAAAAATAGCACCAAAGCCTAGGGGCATACAACAGAGGCAAACTCAAATAACAAAACGCCCATGAAAATTCTTTCAGGAGCATTGTGATAGAGTAAGCAATAAATATTAAACTGCTAAAACACAGTTATGACAACATGCAGGTTACTGGTCAATTCCACTCTGGTCTCTGCCATCCCGCATGTTACCGTAACTGTCTTGCCTCGATGATGCTCAGCCGAAATGTTCCATCGCAAACTTCCTATTTGGAGTGCAGAACTGCAGCACTTCCGAAATGATCCTCTTTCTACCAACCTCGACATATAGGCACAACGAAAAATAAAGTGCTCGTTGCCTATTAGACCGCCATGAATGATCAAAGGAGAACAGTAAAAGAAAAATGAAAAAGAGCTCTTCAATTTTTTTCAACTGCATTGGATTCACATTTCTTCAGGGATGCTCTGGAGAGCAGGCTGCCACCCGCCTTGTCGGCTCTTCATCACTTCTTGCTTCTTTTCACGCTTCCTTCTGAGCATATTGAACAGTTGCTCGAACGACTGGGGAGCTGTTGTCTGACGGCGCCTTGCATTGTTCTCGCGCTGGTTCATTGCCGCAATCAAATGCTTTAATTCTTTCTTGGTCACCACAATCTTAACCTTCACCACTCCATCTTCTTCTTCGCGAGAGATAAGCCTCCCTTGTTGAAGCTTGTCGACGGGTGTGTTCTTTTTGTTGATTGAAGGGAAGAAGCACTTGGCCATGGCTTTCTTCTTGTCTTTTACTGTATCTCTCCTTATCTTTGGATGTGATGAGTAGGCTTGTTGCATATGTTGTGTTTGCTTGCATTTATAGGTAGGATGTCGGTATGGGCATCGGCCGGATAAAGAAAAGCCAAATTGGAGTTGTCAACCATGTATTAAAAATTTAAAAAAGGCAAAACATTCTTGTTTTATGCCGAGATTACTTTCAATTATCAAGTTTAAATACAATTTTTATCTTTTGAGCCGACCAAGTTCCAAATAATCACATGCAGTGCTCCTTAATTATCTCCTTATTTCACTCATTCCGAGATGATAAAACGTTATTTCCGTTTTTTAATTTGTTATTATTATTAATATTCTCTTCTGATTTCAGGGTTTTCCAGTGATACCGCCAGCAATAAATGGCTAAATGTCTAGGCCTAGATATTAGAAGAATAATTAAAAACTGATGATTGAAAATTTGAATCTAGCAATTTATTATGCAAAATATTAGGTCTAAATGTTTATCGTTGACACCAGTTCCCAATGCAAATAATAATGAGACTTCTCTATGAGAAATTCCCAAAAAAATATGATTTTGAAGAAAAATTTATATATAAGAAAAGAAGCTCTTAATAATTAAACAGCACGACTTCCTTGTCTTATTCTCACATGGCTGATTGTTTTTTGATTGGGACTAACGTGCCCGCATGTCGAGGATAAAGTTTTTATTGTGCAATTAAAAAAAAGCTTTTAATTGCATAATAAATAAAATAAATAAAAAGGAGAATTAATTTAGTGAAAGATACGGTTCGTTCCATAGTACAAATGTATAGAGCCTTAAAAAAAAATGAGATTAAATGATAAAAAGCTGTCCCAATTAATAGAGCGTCTTGTCATACAACGCGGTCTATTGCAATCATTATTGTGGATTATATACTGTAGTTACTCAGACCCTTCCAAGATATGAAGATATACTCTTTTATTTATTTATTTATTTTTTAAGATAAATTGGGTCAAACTTTCTAACTTATTTTTAAATTAAATATCTATAAAAGATCTCTAATCGGATTTCGAACTTGCGACCTCTCACTTGAGATGCATTTCTCTTTGCCACTAGACCAAAATCTGATTCTCATACCCTTTTAATTTTGTAAAAATTATGTTTTTTTTTGTTAATACTAAATCCAAGCGTATCCTTGTAATTAATCTACTAGTGCTGACAATCACAGAAGTCCAATACATAACATCACTTTGCCAATAATTCATGTACTAAGCCTAATAAAGACAACAACAATCTTCTAAAGGGGTAGCAAGTTGTGTAATTACGTTGTTAGCTAAGAATAGATGTTGTATTTTAATTGTCACTGGAAGAAGTAACCAATTTAGAAAAGTCTTAACGTCTAACGGTTTGATACTTCGATTATAGAATCGAATCAGAACTGCTTTCAATCATATGGAATTGTGGAGGGAGTGTAAGACAGGCTATCAAGGATCCATTAGGTGAACCAACCTTATAATTGCAAATAAGGGACTGCACTATTAG
Organism: Rhynchospora breviuscula; assembly: GCA_027562975.1. Lineage (NCBI taxonomy): Eukaryota > Viridiplantae > Streptophyta > Magnoliopsida > Poales > Cyperaceae > Rhynchospora > Rhynchospora breviuscula. Next base: position 29,659,617 of record CM050400.1, on the reverse strand, counting down.
GACTGATTATTTTCTTCTAACATTTAAATAATGAAAAAAAAAAGTAGAATACAAAGTTGTTAGTGGAGAGAATTTTTTTTTCTTTGATATACTATTATTCTATTATCAAAGGGCCAAGATGATCACTCTTCATACAGTTCATTTCAACAGAATAAATTTGGGAGCTACGTACCCTTTTATTTCACTTGACAAGCCGAAAATTTGTGTCATTAATAACCAAGTTTTGAAACAACATTTTTCGGACTGATTTGGAAAATGTACTGGACGAATAATTATAAACGAATGACCAAAACATATTAACACTATTCTATCTTTCTCAATGTGCATTTCATTTTGGTGGATTGCTCTTATTTATGATATAGTACAAATTAACTTTAAAATTTTTGAAACATGCGCGTATCAGTTATACCAATTGGAAGAAAACCAACAGCTCAGATGTGCATGAAATATGAAATTGAGATACTGAATTAATTAGACTATACTAAAAGTGACTCACCAACGATCCTTCGACCTGAGTTTTTAGTAGCCAAAGTTCAGTTCGTTGATCATAATTATGGATATATCATATATGTTGTCTTGCCATATTAATTTTCTGTTATTATGCCTTCAAATAAAGGTGCAGTTATTTTTTTGAGGCTATATATATAAAGCGTTGAACTTCATTGAATGTTGCGATGAACTTCATTGAATGTTGTGATGAACTTCATTGAATGTTGCGATGTATTTTGTGTAGATAATTAAGTACTCGAGAATTTATAAAATCACCAAGCGCTGTAATGTAGAATTACAATGCATTTTTTTTATTTTCACCCTCACAGTTATAATTTGTTAAAAAAAAAAAATGGGAATCGCAACTTTCACTATACATTTCCAATAATGAAAATTAAATATAATTTAATTGATACTTATCATCATTATTTTTCAAATTAAGAACAGTATTAGACAATTTCAATAAAGAAAAAAAAATTAAGATATCATATATGGTTGTTTGGTAATTTTGGTCCTCATAATAGTTAATAGAGAAAAATAAACAGTAAAAGATCAACTGTAAATTAGGTAAATGTAATTTTCTTTTTTATCTAGAGATAAATAATTAAACTGTAAAAAAATTCACTGTAAATCAGGTAATTTTTAGCTAAAAATAAAATTAAGTCACACTATCCCAAAAATGTGTCCGACTATTTTACGGCGGCATTCAAGTTCCACATATACAAACAATCTGACCGAGAGTCGAGTCAAAAAAACTATAACTAGGCTAATAAACTAGCCATATTTCGGGGGTTTTTTTTTTACCTAAATTAAGGAAACGTTGACATGGGATTATGGGAATTGCTTGCCATCTTTTTCATTTGATAGTTTAATATTTTATAGATAAATTATGAACATATTTCGAGATACAGTCACACTGCATGTTTAAGCCCTAATCCTAAACTGTTTTTTTTTCTCTGAAAGCATCCCTTAAAAAAAAATTACTATTTTCCAGGTAGCCTGGTACAAGTTTGTTATTTATCTAGAAGTTTAAATATCATTTTTTTAATTTATCAAAAAATGGGGAATTGTTGTGACCAGTCGCTATTGAATATGAGTTGTTCATCAATTTTGGTCGTTGTTGCAATTTGTAAGAATAATATCATGCCAGAATCTTTATCAGCCGACTGGTGAACTGGTGCACATGGAAGAGCCGATTTACGCGCCGAAGAATCCATGAATCTAATGGCCACAATTTCTGTCATGTTCACAACTTTCTTTCTTTTTTTTATTTTATTCTAACCTCTCTATAATAGTCCTCTGTACCAGTTTCTCTCTAAATAATTGTAGCAAAATCACTGAAATCTGGGTCCCATATTTGATGATCCATGCAAATTACAAAGAAAAGATGTGAGGGCAGGAAATGTAATGACTTGTTACAGAAGTAGTCACATGGAAAATGTACAAAGGTTGATATCCTCTCTCCATTTTTTAATCTCTGAGCTAATTGTAGGCATTTGATTGCACATGGCCATTTGGAAGGTTACTAGTTAGAATTCATATTTTATAGCAGGTCGCTATCCAATGATCACTTCAACTGTACCGGTATGCAATGTATGTTTAAATATAAAAAAAATTATCTAGAAACCTATTAATATCTAGTTATTACGCAGCATATCAAGTAAATAAGTTGGGTTTATGCACCTCACCTCATCATTGAAATCCACTTAAAAATGTTAAACCGCGTTATGTGAACTATTGATTGTGGTGTTTGTTCTGCTTTGTCAATATTTATTGTTACTTATTATTTATCATCAAGTAATTAAAAGAAATTATCGGTAAATTTTCATCCTGTCATTTCACAAGACCTCTAGTTTTGTTTGTTTGTAAATATCAATTAATCACTGGCATCTGTACACTTCTAATTTTATGTCCAACCGATTTGAAGGACATTGGATTTCGTCCCCAAAGATCGATTGGATGGGAAACGTATTTGAATCAAATGAAATGAATTCTGGTTAGCAATTGTAGCAATAATATTATTAAAATAGGTTGTTCAATTGACAACTGTGCAAGTTGGTAACCGCTAAATCAATTTTTTTTTATTATTATGCGAGTATTTATCTTAGCTATCATCTTTATGCTGACACATGCTATTTACTTTTTTTTTTCTTTTTTTTTTTCTTGCAACTAAAGCCGTAGCCAACTTTTTGAACCTCTGAGGTCTTATTTAGTTTCACGTGATATAGCATTGCAGGAGAGTAATTTTTGTAATAGTGGTTCTGCATGGGCGCATAGCTAGAGACCAAGACTAGCATTCTATGTATGCATTTTTTTCCTTCACAAATGATGGTGGTGGACTGGTGGGATGATGATGATATAACGGTATTCGCTATTTCTCTACAAGACTACAATAGAAATCCCATCCGAACCACAATAAATCATGTCATCCATAAACAAAAAGCACAGTAAATGTTTGGACAGTGTTAGAATATGATGTCACATAAGGTCTTGACTTTCTATCTAATGTGACACTTGACTTGGCAAGGAAGAAACGTCAGACTTGGAATACAAAAAATGTTTGACTTGGCATGCAAGTCAGGACTGACTTGGTGTGCAAGAAACACTTAACTTGTTGTCAAAGAAATCTGTTCTATATATATAGACCTTCTCTCCCTGTATTGTAATATAACAAAATTATTGAAAAGAAATAAAAAGAGTGGTGTGTGTGAGTCGTGGACGTAGGTACATATTGTACTGAACCACGTAAAAATCTGTGTGTTATTTTCTGTGATTGCTTTTGTTTACATGGTATCAGAGCCAGGTTCTGAGATCTACACGAGCGTTTCTTTTCTTCCTCTCCTTACTTTTCTGTGCGAGTTACTGCACAGCCGGTTATCCTTCCTGTGCGAGTTACTGCACAGTTAGTTCCTTCCCTGCGCGAGTTACTGCACAGTGGTTTCCTGATCCCTGCACAAAGGAGTTGTGTAGTTGGTTGTTCTTCTCGACTAGACATCATCTCGACCTTCGATTCTCGACCGGACCTTATCTGAACATCGACCAAAATCCAAATTTCAGACCGAAATTTTCTTGAATCTGACCAGAGACCATGACCTTTATCCAAAACCTAAACGACTGTTGGATTATAGATTCACGGGCAACCGACCATATGACTTACAACAAGGACGACTTGATAAGAGAATCTCATCCAAGAAAGACTGAGATCGTCAATGCAAATGGAGAAGTTTATCCAGTCACAGGGGCTGGAGATGTTCAATTCTCCTCTTCTCTAACTCTTTCAAATACTTTATTGGTTCCTTCTCTTTCATCAAGACTATTGTCTGTAGGTCAATTGTGTGAAAAACTTAACTGTGTTGTACTCATGTATCCCAGATTTTGTCTTTTACAAGATCTCATGACAAAGGAGATTATTGGTCGTGGTACTAAGAGGGGAGGACTATATCATTTGGAAGACATGGCTACTGGAAGAGCTCACTTATCTGCTGGCTCAAGTTCAAGTAGGAAGTCTTCGATTTGGATGTGGTACAGGCGTTTAGGCCATCCTTCATTCGGGTACCTTAAGAAACTTTATCCAAGTTTATTTTCTGGATTTGAAAATAATTCTTTTGATTGTGAGGCATATATTAAATCTAAGAGCCATCGAGCTCATTTTGCTAAAAACTTGGATAATGATAGTATCACTCTTTTTGACCTGGTTCATTCTGATGTATGGGGACCTTTCCCGGTTGAATTCCTAGTTGGTAACAGATGGTTTGTGTTATTTGTTGACAATTGTACTAGAATGACATGGATTAATGTGGTAAAGCATAAAAATGATGTACCACTTGCCGTCAAATCTTTCATTACCATGGTAAAGAACCAGTTTGACAGAAATGTTAAAATTTTCAGAAGTGATAATGGAAGAGAATTTGTCAACAAAACATTAGGATAATTTTTTAATACCAATGGGATTATACATGAAACAAGTTGTGTGGGTACTCCTTAACAAAATGGCATAGCAGAGCGAAAGAATAGGCAAATTCTAGAAATGACCAGGACAATGATGCTAGAAAACAATGTACTCCATTCTTATTGGGATAATGCAGTTACATCAGCAGTTTACTTGATTAATAGGTTACCTTCTGTGGTACTTGACTTTCAAACACCCTATGTTCATATACAGAAATATCAGAGGTCAAAGTTAGATCCTTGTGCTGAAAAATGTGTGTTCATAGGGTATGGTCCACGTCAAAAGGGATATAGGTGTATGAACCCGGTCTCAAAAAAAATTTATACTACAATGGATGTGACTTTCATTAAAAATGAGGGATATTTTGTGAAAAATCAGATTCATTCTCAGGGGGAGAGTGTCATAGATAATGAGTCATGGTTTAATACAACAAAGGATGAAACTTTTGGACCAGAACATGCTCATTTCAGACTGAATTCTGAAAATTTCGGTCCGAACAGAATAGGAGATACAGAACAGGAGACACATTTCGGATCGAATTTAGACCATTCCGGTCCGAATTCTGCAAATTTCGGTCTGAATTCAGAGACTGAAGGTGAGAAATCAAACAAAAAAATTGACCCACTTGATGATTCGGGTTCAACAGAAGAGAATTTGGAAAATGACAATGAAGAAATGATACAGTCTCCTCCTTCACCACGTGACCAGACTCCGGAGTCAGAGGTAAATAATTCTGAACCTGTTACTACTAATCCCAGTTATCAGTTGCCTTTCAGGTTCAATAGAGGTAGACCTCCCAAGAGATATAGACCGGATGAAAATGCTGAAGGCAGGTATGTAATAGCAAACTTCATGAGTATGTCTCACATGCCGGAGCCTGTGAAAGAATTCGACAAGATTCTTTCCTCAGTTCAGATTCCAAGAAGCCTGAATGAAGCTCTCGGTGATCCAAAATGGGTAGATGCAATGAAGACCGAGATGGATGCATTGGAGAAGAATGATACTTGGGAATTGGTAAGAAGGCCAAATGATAGAAAGTCAGTTGGCTGCAAATGGATATTCACAGTCAAGTATGGGCCCACTGGAGAAATTGACAGGTACAAAGCGAGGTTGGTAGCAAAGGGTTACTCTCAGACTTATGGAGTGGACTATCAACAAACTTTTTCACCGGTAGCCAAGTTAAATACTGTCAGGATTCTTTTATCCATTGCAGCGAACCGAGATTGACCTCTGCATCAATTTGATGTGAAAAATGCATTCTTACATGGTGACATAGATGAAGAAATCTACATGGACATCCCACCAGGATATGGTCATTCGAATGAGCAACCTCTGGTTTGCAGATTGAAGAAAGCATTGTATGGTCTCAAACAATCACCAAGGGCATGGTTTGGAAGATTTTACAACGCAATGAAAGGATATGGATACACCCAGAGTGATGCAGATCATACTTTATTCTTTTGTAAGAATAAAGGAAAAATTATGATTTTAATAATCTATGTTGATGACATGATAATCACAGGTGATGACTCTGAATGAATCCAAGATCTGGAAGAAAAATTATCCAAAGAATTTGAGATGAAGAATCTAGGAGGGTTGAAGTATTTCCTTGGAATTGAAGTTGCACGCAATAAAGAAGGTATTTCTTTATCTCAAAGAAAGTATGTGCTTGACCTGCTTGCTGAAACAGGTATGTTGGACTGCAAACCTGTTGACACACCAACCAAACAGAACTCCAAGTTGGGTATGTTCCCTGACCAGGCACCTACAAATAATGATCAGTACCAGAGATTGGTAGGGAGACTCATTTACTTGTCACATACTCGGCCTGATATTGCTTATGCTGTGTCTGTGGTGGGTCAGTTCATGCACGCTCCCGGTGAGCAACATATGGAAGCTGTCATGTGGATTTTAAGGTATCTCAAAAGATCCCCAGGACGAGGTATATTTTTCAGGAGGAATGATCATCTTCAGGTTGAGGGATATACAGATTCTGACTGGACTAGAGATGTGACTGATAGGAAATCCACATCTGGATACTTCACATTTGTTGGAGGTAACTTGGTTACCTGGAGAAGCAAGAAACAGAAGGTGGTAGCTTTGTCAGGTGCAGAGGCAGAGTTCAGAGGAATTGCTAAAGGTTTGCAAGAATTACTGTGGATAAAAAGAGTACTCAAGGATCTTGGCCTCTATGATAACAGGGAGATGAAGCTGTTTTGTGACAACAGGGCAGCTATTGCAATATCTCACAATCCGGTGCAACATGATAGGACCAAGCACATTGAAGTGGATAGGCACTTTATTCGACAGAATTTAGAAGATAAAGTCATTAGCATTCCTTACGTGAGAACTGACGAACAATTGGCAGATATACTGACCAAAGGGGTATCCAGTACCATCTTCCAGGGAGTGATTTGCAAGTTGGACATGCAAGACATCTACATGCCAACTTGAGGGGGAGTGTTAGAATATGATGTCACAGAAGATCTTGACTTAGATCTAATGTGACACTTGACTTGGCAAGGAAGAAACGTCAGACTTGGAATACAAAAAATGTTTGACTTGGCATGCAAGTCAGGACTGACTTGGTGTGCAAGAAACACTTAACTTGTTGTCAAAGAAATCTGTTCTATATATAGACCTTCTCTCCCTGTATTGTAATATAACAAAATTATTGAAAAGAAATAAAAAGAATGGTGTGTGTGAGTCGTGGACGTAGGTACATATTGTACTGAACCACGTAAAAATCTGTGTGTTATTTTCTGTGATTGCTTTTGTTTATAGACAGAACGTTCTTTGTACAAAGAAGGAAATTGAACATTCTAAACAAAACTCCAGCACCACTACAACATGTAAATCAATTGAAACCTTTGAACAGGTAAATCAACATAAATGATCCAACTCCATCTTTTCACGATAATAATCGTAAGTTCTCAAAGAGATAGGCTAAAATCAGTCGCGACTGACGGATGAGACCTTCAGCTACGATCAAATCTCAATTTTTGAGATTCTAACAGTTGATCCGAACTGTTCAATGTGTTCTCCATATTGAAATCTCATTGGAGACGAAATTTTATATTTTTCTGAAATTTTTTAGTATTTGTTTGGTATTTTACAAAATTCTTAATCTAAACAATTCTGGACCCTTCAATAACTATGATTTTTAAAATTCTCAAAAAAATAGTAAATAAAATCAGAAAAATGTAAAATTTGGCCTCCAATGAGATTTCAATATGGAGAACACATTGAACGGTTCAGATTAGCCATTAGAACCGTAAAAGTTGAGATATAATCGCAGCTGACGGGTCCATCCGTCAATCGTGGCTGATTTTAGCCTATCTCGTTCTCAAATACTCAACTATATTGAAAACAATAGAAGTTTCACAGAAAATCTATCAATGAAGGTTTCAATGATAAATACCCAACCTTGCAATAATTGAATTATGGTCATTTTTGCCAGACAAAAAATACATACAGCATGCTTCACAAAATTAATTGAATGCTAATGCAAAACCTAAAAAGAAAAAAAAAAAACAAAAACAAAAGAACTGAATGTTAGTAAAAGCCCCATTCATTATTCTTGCTTATTGCCACACTTAGAGCATATTCATCTCAGAAGGCACATATTTAATAGCAATTATAGAATGAAAAATATATCTATTCCCCTCAGATCATTATTGGACGATTGTGCTCCTACCAAAAGAATTGCCAGAAGAACCACATACCTCTCTTACTCTCTTTGGGTCATTGCAATTGACATAGACAGTGACCAGGTAAAGAACTTTTCTGCATACTGGTACTTCATCATGAAAATTAAATTTCAACCTTTGTTATCCAGAATCCATAACAAAGCAAAACCTAGCCACTCAATATTCTTAAATTGACTGAACATATCAGTTAGAAACAAGATCAATAAAACATCTAGATTATACAGATATCAAGCTCAGAAATTTAAATTAGTTCGAACTGGCACACAACCTAAATGGTCGGATACAAATATGTTCAAGTATCTAATTTTGCTTGAGCATCACTAATATTTACAATCTTTTGAAAGCATGACGATTAATGAGTAATTCAAGCTGCTAAAATTACAAGATCAAGGTTGAGAGAAGTTCAACACTTTTTTCTTCTTCGTGTCTTATCCTTTCTAGTCTGATATCATAATGCCATAACGGCATAGACCATTGTTGGTACCGGCAAAGCAATCCAATTCACTTTTCTGTCATTAGGTTTTTCAGTTTCTTTCTGGTATATATAAATTTGACTATGAGACTAATCTTCATTTTCCACGTGTTTTTTTATCAACCCTTAAAATGCTTTGTTGCTGTATAAGAAGAGAGCACAAATTAGCAACAAAATGTTGGGTACATATTAGATTTCCTCGAGTCCTCAACAGACGTGAAATTCTAATCTGATCAAGTGTGGCCATCGGTTCCATGCTGATAGGTAAATGAAGAATGTGTGGCAGGTAGACATTTGAAGATTAGATAGAAACAGAAAACTACAATTCCCATTGAAAGTGAACTATTAGTAAGTATTAAACGTCTAAGGTAGCACTGGCAAATATAAAATAACAATCAAGTGTTATCTTAAATTCTAAATGATTGTTAAACATTTAAGGTAGCAGTAGCGCACATAAAAGCATAATATAAACATTCGCAAGTCAGCCAATTTGATAACCAAGCACCTAATCATCTCAAAGTATCTCAAAAGTACTTCTCTATTGCATTATTCCTTAACAGAATTTAGCTGAAAAAAACAAAAAAAGTCCAGAATTTTCTACCTAGAAAGCATGTTGTGAGCATCCTTTCTCATAAACCTAAACAAAACTTGGCTGAAACCACATAGCTGGTGCAGCCCCATCCATTCGTAGTTCCTTATTAAGGTCACACACTGGTGCAATCCCCTCCATTCGTAGCTCCTTACCGAGGTTACACACCACCGGCTTATAGTTTCCATCATCCATCTTAAAAACATAGATGGTATAACACATTGTAAACTTCTGATGCTTAAATGAGCATTCGACCTTGTACAGAGATCCCCCATCAAGCGAGTCCCAATCATCAGGATAGACAGTCAGCCAGCTAGCCCCCTTAAATACGACTGTTTTGCTTGTATCGGTGAGCTGTTTGAACTTCAATGTTTGCTCTTGGAACTGATACAGTCTGATTTTGGGCTTAAAGCTCTTCTCAGTGCCCTCCTTTGTGTCATCTGCATGTGCTGCTGGAAGAGCAGCAACAACGTAAACCCCAGATTTTTCTTCCAATAAAAACTTTGTCTTGAAATCAACTCCTAACTCTGGCTCGAATTCACAGATAATCTTCTCCTCAGGTTTGTTTGCCTCCACAATCTCCATGCCTCCCTCATAAAGCAAATAAAAACGTCCTCTGTAGTATGTTATATCTACCAATGGTGTAGAAATTTCTGGGAAGTCGGTGACCCATGTCCAGCACGGGTCCCCGACAAGGCAATAGACGGCTCCCCACCAGCCCGCAATGAACACCGTTATAAGGCAATTCGGGCCGGTTGGACCCCAGAAAAAGTCACCTTTTGCGGCATAAACCAATAAAGATCAGTAAAGTCATCTGGAATATGTTTGACAGGAGTAGTAAAAGAAGGGAGCTGTATGCGAGTTCGAGTTAACGGGTTCAGTACCAAAACCTGCGAACCATTACACGATACAAACATGACCCAGCCACGGTAAGAGGCATAGCAATTCATGTGGCTGATCTCAGGGGGGTGTAACTTGTGCATCTTGGATTCCCAGAGGTCGTAAAAGAGTCGTGTCTCTTTGTCCTTGTCGTCTTCGCTTTGAGGTTCGTACGCGATCAACAGCCATGGGAGCTGGGGAGGGAGGTGGCGTGGCTTGGGAAGAGATGCGGAGCGCCACGAACAACAAACGGCGCGAAATCGGACGTAGTCGACGATGGATTTGACCTTTTCCGAGATCAAGTGCACGATCTCTTGTGGGAGATAAGCCCAATCGGGAAACTCGGACGCTGAGCCTTCTTCCATGCTAAGAGATGCGAAGGAGTTCGTCAATCGTCGGAGACTACGGAAGGAGAGACGGCAGGGACAGGCGAGGAAGGCTCGGAAGTCGGAAGGAGGTAAAAATAAATAGAGGAATTAATTGTGAATTTGCGATAGAATAGAACATAGAAGAGACGGACGGGACGATCGAGCTCTTGGACTCTTGGTGGGCCTTCTCGGCCTCTTTGGGGTTTATTCAATCAGTTAATGGGCTTCAATTTCGGCCTGTTTGCATTATCTCGTGAGCCTAAAATATGAAACTTCACCGATTTACAATTACAAATACTGTTAATTTTACTCATTAACGGAATTTTACCGTCAGGATTCAGGAATTATAAATCTGATTTTAACTGTTTATTCCTCCATTTAATTAACCAAAATTTAAGACTTCATTAGGAATTATCACTGGACGGTGAGTTAATTTCATTTTTACGATTTATAATTGCACAAGCATGTTTTGAAGGGTATTTTACTATTTTAGATGATTGAAAAGATCAACTTATCTTGAAACTGGTTTAAGCAGCCATCTTGGGCTTTTAGTAAAGTAAGGATGAGTAATCATCAAAACCTTTTCTTATTAGCATGTCAGATATATTCATAAAAAAATTAGCATGTCAGATAAGACTCTCTTTTCGTTTTCATTGTTTGACTGGTAAAGATCAAACGAATCAAAAGTGCTTGTTTGTTCATATGTTCTTGTTATAGAATTAGTGTGCCAGTTTGACTAGAGAATGAAATAGAAAGAGCTTGTTTGTGAGTTTGAGAGATGAGTGATTGTTTGCAAAGTGATTCTATATTTGACCTTGTATCTCCACATTTAATAGTAAAGTTAATTAGTTGGTTCTTTCATTTATGAACTCATGCTGCATAAGCTAAAACTACAAATTGATCGATCGATCATCTTACAAATCTTCACAACAACGAGGAAATAAAAGTGTCTAGCATATCCCCCAAAAAAAAATAATAAATTCCATACCTAGTCTTCCTCTCATGTATGGCAAGATAATAGAACCATCAAGAAAGGATCACAGAAATGAGAAAACCCTATATATACAAACAGTTGAAAATGCCTGCTTTTTACAACCACGAAAAAAAAAATTAAAGTCTCAGATCTCCTCAGGTATGCTCTGAAGTCCTGGTTTCCACCACTTATCATGTCGCATTACAAGTACCGGTTTCTTCGAATGCTGTCTTGTCAGCACATGCCATAGCTGCTCAAAGAGACGTGCCAATCCATCTTTCGGATCCGATCCCACCAACTCTGACATCTTTTGGATGTGTTGCTTGTTGAACAAGAGGTTGTCGAGTCCAACAACTACCCTCTCTTCAACTGCTTGTTCGATCGCCTCGACAGTCGTTGTTCTCATCTCAAGTCGGGGGCATCGGGACAGAACCTTCGACGTGTTTTTGTTTGCGTGGTGTCTTAACGGTTCTACAAACGCCATGTCTGTTGTGTGTTAATCCAGTTGGAAGTTGTTGTTTTGTGGTTATCTATCTGGTTTGATTGTTGTTTTCGTTGTTAGAGTGTTCTTGTGTTATATAGCAGAGGAGTGTGGGCCACCTTAATGAAACATTTCCGGTTCCTCTGTCGCTCTTTTCTTAGAGCCTTTCGTGTTGCGAGTAGCTAGCTGCAATGAGGTTTGTAATTTATTGACTCGTCATGGTATTGACTCTTGATAATTTTTCTAGGTGTACATAGATTCTACAGTTCTACAGCTATTGGTTGGCTGGAAGTTGCTTGGTTCGTTAAGTTTGTAGTTAGATAGTGTTCCTATTAAATATCTTATTATCCTTTTTTTATTTTGTATTAGAAAGAGACCTGATAGTGTTGCTGTCACTTTAAGTTGAAATTTCTGGTCGGTTCCTTCTCCAATGACAAAACAAGTCAACGCGCTGGATGAGGTGCCAAGTGCACTTTGCGATTCGCATTGGAGTCTTCTCTCTGTTTTTTTAAAGAATGGAGATGTCCTCTCTGTCAATTATGTAATATATAGAAAAATCTATTTGTGCATGTTGTGGACCTTGTGGTAGACAATTTAGAATGGTAGCAGCAGATATTTGGTAATGATAATTAGTGAAATAATGTAAATTTCTCTATAACTAAACTCTCAAGTATTTTAATCATATAATACAATCTGATCCACACTCTCTAAAGAATTATTGAATTGTAATGTACTAGTTACTTCAGAAAAATTTTTTACCAACAGACCATGAAAAATGAAAATTTTAGTAAAGAAATGATTAAAGTATATTGAGAAACATTTAATAATAGCTATATTAAAATAAATATTTTGTAAGCATCAATTAATGACAAAAGTAGATTGAGAACCATCTTTTGGTCTAGTAAGAAAGATCAACGCATTTTCACTGAAGATCGCGGGTTTGAAATCCGACTGGAGGTCTTTTGTGACATTTAATTTCAAAATAAGTTGGTGTACTTGACCCCTATCTTATCTTCAAAAAAACAAAGATGAATGTAGTTTGAGATATTTTTTATTTATGATTCAATTTAGTCCCAGATTCTTAATTTGAAATTTTTTTTTTTCTTGCGATTTGTTTTTCCTCTTGAAAACTTCCACATTTTTTTTAACATTTAAAAACCTCCATTCATAAAATAAAATTTATTAAAACTATTAAAACAATTAATCTATTGAACTTTAAGTAAAATAAGAATCGGGGAGTATTTATAAATAATAGAAGTACATTTAAATCTGAATCATAAACAAAACTTAAGAAGTCAAATAACAAATTTAAACTTTGTCAAAGAATAATATCGTTCCAGTTCCGTGTAAATAGCAGCTCATAACAAAATAAAGTACAATGTTCTATTCCAACATTCATAACAAAGATGCAAAAAGCCAAGAGAAAATACCAAAAACAGGAAAATATCTGTTTCTCGTTCAAATGGAGAGAGCAACAACGCTGCACATGAAGAAGCAGCCTGAAACCATGCTGCCATGCATGGCCTCATGCGCGACACCTCGGATGAAGTGTATTATTTTTTAGTTTTATGCGTCAGTAAGTGGATCAAGATTTATTTTAAGCCGTAATGATAACGAACATTAAACCCAAAAAATATTGTAATAATAACGAAAAGAGAATCCAATGGGAAGGATATGGAGAACTCAGAAGTCAACTGCTCATGATCTAACGGAACTAACAGTCTAGAACAAAAAAGAACAAAAAAGAAGCCTTTTTTCTCTTTTCGCTTTTATGATTATCGGCAACAAAAACGCGTTGGAGTAAAAGTCAAGACAGTTTTCCAGTTTCAACAAAAGAATTTTTGCCGGAAAAAAATTTCATTATATAATTAGCGATAGATAAGATCTTTGATATTTTTGAAATTAAGTCAAATGTAATACCTTTTTTTTTTATAAGTCTAATGTAAAATTTTGAAGCAAAAACATGAATCTTTTTTGGTGTCATGTACCGTTGATTATCTAATACTCTTTATTTTTTTACACTAATTTTAATTACAGTATGTACCTGGCACTTTACTAGATCCGTGTCAGACGGTGAGAAAACATGAATCTTTTTGGTGTCATGTACCGAGTACCGTTGAAGCAGCAATAGATGGTTTGGGTTATACCTGTTATAAAATAAAGTGAATTGTGGAAGAGATAAAGATAAAAGAGAGAGTAAATTCTCTTGTGTATTTCTAATTCTCAATTGTTCAATTACAGTGTACAACTTACATCCTCTATTTATAAGCCAAAAATCAAATCTATTAATTAATACTAAAGATCTCGTACAATTAATAGAAATAATGAAAATGGACAATCAATATACGATACCATTTATAACACTTCCCCTTTGTTCATCTTTCATTATACACAAGTAATATGATACTTCAGGATCAATATTAATATAATACTTCTGGATCATTTATACTGCCTCATTAAAAACCTTACCAAGAAAAACCCATTGGGATAAAAAATTTGGATAAGGGAAAAAGAGTACAGCGTGTATAATACTTTCTCTCATTTTGATATTATTGGATATCTTTTAGTCGATGTAGACCTATCTTCTTTCTGAGTTGTTCAAAAATTCTTGTTGGCAAAGACTTTGTGAATAAGTCGGCCAAGTTGTTGCATGATTGAATTTTTTGAACATCTATTATACCATCCTTTTGTAGATCATGTGCCGAGAAGAACTTCGGTGCAATGTGTTTAGTTCGGTCTCCTTTGATATATCCTTCTCTAATTTGTGCTATGCAAGCTGCATTATCTTCATATATTGGAGTAGGATTTGTTAGAGATATGTCCTAGAAGCCAATCAGTTGGTGGCTACTATATTAGTTTATGTTATTGATGATGCTTGATCATTTGTTCCTAGAGTTTATTGTTGACAGATCATTCAGGTTGAGGATCTGAATTGTAGATCTCTGTGGATCATTCGTCAGAATGACAATAATATCTCTAAAGAGTCCATAATCTTGATAATTAACAAGGAACATTAATTATCATATAAGATTAGTATGCAAGTTAAGTGATGATTAAGTTCTACAAATCATGGGTAAGGAGTTACCGACTTAATTGCATATGTATATGTTACTGGAACATAGTATAGGACATGACCCAATGAAATAAATATATGGATTGTGTTATGTGTCATTATTTATTTCATACGTGTTTGATTCCGAGTTTGAGATGGTTCAGTTTTTCCACATGAGGATAGGTTCTATAAATATCGTCTAACGCTGATTCCTGATAAGGGCTGCTATACGGACTTTATTTATGTTCTCTTGAATTGTGCGGGGAGAAACTGGTCATCAAGACAACCGTATGTCCCTCATTAGTTCACCTAGTGAGTGATGATATCTACTGGGCCCCTTGATGGAGTTGGATCGTATGCGCGCAACTAGGCGATCAACTCTAGATCAAGAAACGTATAATCTGCAAGAATGACACATTCCTATCTTGGATTATACAAGGATATCATGTGACATAGGAATCATAACAATAAGTTACTTTTTCTTATGCATGATTGAAATACTGTATTGGTACAGTATTTATTTATGCGAATTGGGAATCATAACGTGTTGCTAGATACCGCTTATGATTAATGGAAATAAATGGTGATTTATTTTCCATGGCCAACATAGCATAAATCCTCAAAGGGTCACACAAATAGAACTTTAACCATACGTGCATTATTTGTTTATTTGCAGTAGCGAGTACTGCGAATATATGATAAGTTGATTAATTAATTATATACCGTTATGAACCGTTATAATTAATTAACTCAAATGGATAATATAGAAATAATATAATGCATATGCTAATTCCAAATTAATTATCAATATGTTAATAATTAAGTTAGTTCAACGCATATTTATTATACTGAGCTAATTGGCCTTTTAGTTAATCAGTTAACTGAAAGCCCGATATGAGACGAATTAAAGGGGTGATTTAATGGGCCATTATATCATGTGGCCTGGCCCACATGAGGGCTGAAAATTTCAGCCATGATAGGGGCAATTTCGTCCAGGAGAAAATAGGAAGAGAGAAATCTAATTATGGAAACGTTTCATATATATATTGATTGTTTCTTTGGAAACAAGTCAGCACAAACCCTAGCGACATTCTCTCTCTTCCTCTCTAGGCCGCAATACTATTCACGGTACTGTTCATCAAGAGAGAAAAATTATTTTCTCTCATTGATTGCTCTCTTAGCTCATGCGTTGAGCAATTCTCCTTCCAGTTAAACAGTTAATCGTGCGAAGGAAATCAAAAGGGAATTAGCTATCGTATCGGACAAGCTAGCACTTGTCTTGAGACTTTGGTTAATCTTCTAGGTGGACTCGAGGCAACCAGAGGCAGTCAAGAGGGTGACGAGCACGCCACCGACTCCAAGAGATTGGATTCAAGCCTTCCGAATACGACTTCGGAAGAGGTAACCTCCTACGCTTCTCCTTTTACGTGTTAAATGACTTGAATAACTAGATCCGTTTTTTCGTGCGTTTTAGTTGCTTGTTAAATGTTAATAAAAATTAAAATTGCACATGGACTTGAGTTCCTAACAGGATTTTTCTTAATGTTTTGAAGTCCACATTCTTCTTGAATATTTTGAATTATTGATCTCAACGAAATACATTCTCGACTCGCTTCATAGAGAGCGATTAGTTCAGCATGATTTGATGATGTAGCAGTTAGAGTTTGTTTTGTCGATCGCCATGAAATCGCAGCTCCACTATAAGTAAATACGTATCCTGATTGAGATCGTGCTTTATGTGGGTCTGACAAATATCCTGCATCTGCATATCCAACTAAATTAGATTTTATATCTTTTTCATAGTATAGCCCCATATCTCGAGTTCCGCAAAGATATCGAAAAATATCCTTAATTCTATTCCAATGTCTTCGGGTTGGTTTGGAACTATATCTTGATAGTAAATTTACAGCAAATGAAATATCAGGCCTGGTATTATTTGCAAGATATAGTAATGCTCCGATTGCACTTAAGTATGGTACTTCAGGACCAAGTACTTCTTCATCATTTTCTTGGGGGCGAAAAGGATCATTTTCTACATTTAACGATCGTACGACCATTGGTATTTTCAAAGAATGAGATTTATCCATATTAAACCTTTTTAGTAATTTTTCAATATAATTTAACTGATGGATAAATATTCCATTCTTTAAATGCTCGATCTGCAGACCGAGACAAAATTTAGTTATACCAAGGTCTTTCATTTCAAACTCCTTTTTCAACAATTTTGTAGTATTTTCAATCTCTTCAGGAGATCCTATAATGTTTAAATCATCAACATATACTGCGACGATTGCAAAACCAAGATTTGATTTTTTAATAAAAACACACGGACTAATTGTATTATTCTTATATCCTTCTTTTAAAAGATATTCACTAAGTCGATTATACCACATTCGACCTGATTGTTTTAGTCCGTATAAAGATTTTTTCAACTTTATGGAGTACATTTCTCTAGGCTTTGATTTATATGCTTCAGGCATTTTTAATCCTTCAGGGATTTTCATATATATGTCACTATCAAGTGAACCATATAGATAAGCTGTGACAACATCCATAAGTTGCATTTTAAGATTTTCTGTGACTGCGAGACCTATTAAAAATCTGAGAGTTGTTGCATCCACTACAGGTGAATACGTTTCTTCATAATCAACTCCATATATTTGTGTAAACCCTTGTGCCACTAGCTTTGCCTTGTATCTCACAATCTCATTTTTCTCATTTCTTTTAATGACAAATACCCATTTGTAACCTACAGGGTTAACATCTTTGGGCGTCTGGACTACTGGTCCAAATACTTGTCGTTTATCAAGTGAATTTAATTCAGCTTGTATGGCATCTTTCCATTTAGGCCAATCATTTCTGTGTCTACATTCTTCTATGGTTTTTGGTACATTATCCTCTTCGCTTATAACATCACTAGCTATAGCGAATGCAAAAACTTCATCAATTTGAGTTTTATTCCTATTCAATGTTGTACCATTTTTTACATAATTTATAGAAATTTCATAATCATTTGGTAGTTCAGTTTTTTCTGGAACTTCATCAACCTCTTCTGGAGTTTTAGTTTCTTCTGGAATTTTATTAATCGTTTCTGGAGATTTAGTTTCTTCAGGAACTTTGTAAACCTCTTCTGAGGTTATACCAACTACTTTATTCTGCTCTTTTCTTTTTCGTGGATTTATATCCTTAGAACCAGTTGGTCTTCCACGTTTTCTACGTTCATGAGATTCATTTGATAATTTTGTAATATCTATTCGAGCAGGTGCATTAATAGCTGGAATATGTGATTTAGTGACTCTATTTATATCTGTGAATGCATCAGGTAATTCATTCGCAATTCTTTGCAAGTTTATAATCTTTTGAACTTCAAGTTCACATTGACCACTTCTAGGATCAAGATAAGATAACGATGAATTCCATGTCACTTGTCTATCCAACTTTTGTTTTTCTTCCCCTAAATTTGGGAATATTGATTCATCAAAATGACAATCAGCGAATCTTGCTGTAAAAATATCTCCTGTTAATGGTTCTAAATATTTGACAATGGAAGGAGAGTTAAAACCAATATAAATTCCCAACCTTCTTTGAGGTCCCATTTTTGTGCGTTGTGGAGGAGAAATTGGAACATATATTGCACAACCAAATATCTTTAAATGGGACAAATTTGGTTCTCTTCCGGAGACCAATTGTAATGGGGAATACTTATGATCAGCAGTTGGTCTTAATCTGATTAGTGCAGCAGCATGTAATATGGCATGTCCCCATGCAGAAGATGGTAAATTAGATTTCATAAGTAATGGTCTAGCTATTAATTGTAACCTTTTAATCAATGATTCTGCTAGACCATTTTGTGTATGAACATGTGCTACTGAATGTTCTACAGTAATCCCAATAGACATGCAATAATCATTAAAAACTTGGGACGTAAATTCTCCTGCATTATCGAGTCGGATTCTTTTGATTTGATAATCTGGAAAGTTAGCTCTCAATTGGATAATTTGTGCTAATAATTTTGCAAATGCAACATTTCTTGTTGCTAACAAACACACATGTGATCAACGTGTTGATGCATCAATTAAAACCATAAAATATCTAAATGGTCCACATGGTGGTGTAATAGGTCCACATATATCTCCTTGAATTCTTTCTAAAAACGATGGAGTTTCAGGTCCAACTTTATTTGGAGATGGTCTAGTAATTAGTTTTCCAAGAGAGCATGCTTGGCATGTCAATTCTTTTGATAACAGGATCTTCAGGTCCTTTAGGGGATGTCCATTTGCACTTTCAATTATTCTCCTCATCATTATATTTCCTGGATGACCCAATCTATCATGCCATAGTATAAATAATTTTGGATCAACTAACTTCTGGTTAGTCACCATATTTGATTCTACTGTACTTATGTATGTACCATACAGTCCATTAGACAATGCTTGCAGTTTTTCCATAATATATTTCTGGCCATTTTTAAAAGATATGACATGAAGATATTCACAATTTTTCTCATTTGTAGTTTCAATGTGATAACCATTCTTTCGAATATCTTTAAAACTTAGTAGATTTCTTCTGGATCTACTCGAATAAAATGCATCATCTATTATTAATTTTGTTCCTTTAGGTAACAAAATACAAGCTCTTCCGGAGCCTTCAATAATATTACTTGGACCAGATATTGTATGGATATTAATCTCATTGGGATACAATTGTAGAAAATATTTCTTACTTTTCAATATTGTATTTGTAGTTCCGCTGTCTACTAGACATGAATCTTCTTTCTTTATCATTGCATCAGTCATTTCCTTAAAATAAAATAAATGAAATAAAATAAATAAAAAGTAAAATGAAACAAACTGACTTTATTTTATTCCTGCGTACATTAACATAAAAGGAAATTAAAAAAAATAAAGTTGCTATATTCATTCCCGTACAGAAAAAAAAAGGAAATTAAATAAACTACTTTATTCATCCATAACAACAATGCATGATTCTAGAAAAAGTAAAAATAGCATAAAAGAATATATTATCACCTTACACGCAAACAAAATTAAAGGAAATTAATTCTCCCTTTTTTTTCGTACATGAAAAATAAAATAAAAAAAAGTAAATTGAACTAATATTATTTTATTCGCATACATATATAATAAAAAAAAATTCTAGTCTTCCTTAATAGCATTTATTTCTTCATCGACATCATTGAAGAAATCTGATACATCCAGATGTGTATTTGCTTGGAATCCATTTTCGGGATTGTTTTCAGTGAAATTAACTTCAACATTTTTCTCCTTTTTCTTGATTGAGGCTTGATAAAGCAATACTAGATGCTTGGGTGTACGACAGGTACGAGACCAATGATTTGTCATGCCACATCGATAACAAACATTTTCAGGACGTTTTTCTTTATCATTTTTCACCACATTATTCTCATTTGGTTTGTTGTTTTGACCATCGCGTCGCCAAGTATTGCTGCGACCACGCCCACGACCACGACCACGACCGTGTCCATAAAAATTCTTACGACCACGACCACGTCCTCTATTAGATGATATCACATTCGCTTCAGGGAATGGAGTTGTACCAGTGGGTCGTGCTTGGTGATTTTTCATTAAAAGCTCATTGTTTTGTTCTGCAACAAGAAGACATGATACTAATTCAGAGTATTTCTTGAAACCTCGCTCTCGATATTGCTGCTGCAGGAGCAAGTTTGAGGCATGAAATGTGGAGAATGTTTTTTCTAACATGTCTTCTTCCTTTATAGGTTCACCACATAATTTTAGTTCGGAGGTTATCCGAAACATTGCAGAATTATATTCTCCAACAGATTATAATCCTGTAACCTTAAATGAATCCATTCATAGCGAGCTTTTGGTAATAAAATATATTTTTGATGGTCAAATCTTTCTTTCAAACTCTTCTAGAGTTCTAATGGATTTTTCACTGTTAAATATTCATTTTTTAAATCTTCATGGAGGTGGTGACGAAGAAAAATCATAGCTTTAGCACACTCCTGCGGGGAGGCTTTATTTGCATCTTTAATAGTTTCTTGTAAGCCATTTGCAGTAAGATGTATTTCAGCATCAAGAGTCCATGGGAGAAAATTCTTGCCCGAAATTTCAAGAGCAGCAAACTCAAGTTTTGTAAGATTTGCCATGTGAACTACAAAAAGAAAATACAAATAACTTCAGGTTATTGATGTCATAACTTCGGGTTATGATAAATAAATTAATTAATAAAAATACAACATAATGAAATAGAAAATAAAACAAAATATAATTCATATAGATTATAACTTCAAGTTATAATATTTAATAACTTCTGGTTATTAAAAATATTTGACTACGCAATTAGAAGAATAACTTCGGGTTATTCTCATCCATTAGATTATAATAACTTCTAGTTATTAAGAGATAAAACTTCAGGTTTTTTATTAAAAGAAACACAAATCTAAATATCTCAACAAAAAAAATCGAAAATTAAGAATTTCAAAATTTACGTACGGAAAACTAAACGGATCTAAACAATTTCTCATTTCTTGTTAGCAACATAATGAATGGATCTCAAACAAAAAATAGATCTAAATAGATATTTACCTACGGAAATAACATTTGCAATTATTCAAATACACTATATCAATTTCAATCAGTAACAACATACTGTTTAGGTTTGTGATTCCAAAAAACAAATGGTTACGAAAAAAAAAAAAATGGATAAGCAGACAATATATATCAATTTTAATCAAACCCTTTTACCTTTTGCTCCCGAGCGATTCGTGCTGATAACGTGTTATAAAATAAAGTGAATTGTGGAAGAGACAAAGATAAAAGAGAGAGTAAATTCTCTTGTGTATTTCTAATTCTCAATTGTTCAATTACAGTGTACAACTTACATCCTCTATTTATAAGCCAAAAATTAAATCTATTAATTAATACTAAAGATCTCGTACAATTAATAGAAATAATGAAAATGGACAATCAATATACGATACCATTTATAACAATACCACATTTAATTTTTTTTTTTCTATGTGAAAATTAAGACCCAACTCTTCCCTTTCTTTTGGGCCCAAAATACTGACATCATTCCATTTCCAGACCCATATGCATTCTCTAGTCCTTTTGTTTCAAAATTAGCCCATTACACGGACGAAATATATAGTGCTTATGTTCGGTTCAACTTTGTTCAAATAGATTTTAGGGGTTCAACAAAATAGTCCTGGTGTTTGGCCCAGCAGATTATTGTACGCCGTTAAGGCTGAGATAAATTAATTGAATCACTTTGAGAACTAATTCTTAATCTGGCAACAAAAGACAATAAATCTGGAAATTAATTATTGTCATTTACAGTTTTGTTATCGTTTGTCATCATTTAAATAAAATGAACACATAAAATAGACAAGGTGAACATATAAATGATTAAAATGAACACATATAGACAAATAATTTGAATGTGCATATACAAATCTAAACTTAATTTTTTGTATGTGTTCACTTTGATCGTGTAATTATTCACCTTGTCTATTTTATGTGTTCATTTTGCTTAAGAGATGACAAGATTGCAGATGACAGTTATCATTGTCTTGAGTAGAGTTTGCAAGTTCGAGACCTTCTTGTCTGAATGGTCTTTGATGAATATTTAATTTGAAAATAAGTTCGGAGATTAGATCTTCATTTTATCATAAAAAAGAATTAATTGGGCCACTTATTGTCGTGTGCAGTGACAAAGCTAGGATTTCATGTCAGCAGGGTCCGTAAAATTTTTTTTTGGTGAAAATATATGTATGATGTAACGTCTAATATAGACATAGTATTATAATAATTCTCAAATAAACAACTTTAAAATAATATTAGATAAAAAAGTCACGAGAAATCAAATATATATTATAATAACAATAGAAAATCTAAAATAATATATTTAATATACAAAATAATAATTCAAAAGTCAAGACAACAAAAAAGTACAACAATTTCCTATGAATTCTCATTTTTTTTTTCATAATTTTGCATAATAAGTTCTTTAGAAATCTCATTGAACACTTATTTTTCTTATTTTTAGTGGTAGTTTTTATATAATATCCAAGTTGTATTTTTGATCTTTCGTGGTAGGTTTTATTTATAATATCCTAAAGTTCACAAAACATTATATAGACGAATCACGTAACGCGCGGGATTCGCGCTAGTATATATATGCTACAAATAATTTTCCATCCAAATATTTCATTCTATTCTAAGTTTTGTCTTAATAAGATTCATTGGGCAGGAGGAAAGAAGACGATTATCCAGGAATAAATACTACCTGAGTCTCTATGCGATTTTTTAGGTGTCGTTATGCATTTCAAATCAAACACGACATGTCTAGTTGGGTCCTTCAAATTTTTTAGATGGGTCCCTAACTTCTTGTGACTTTTATTTTAATTACAAACAAATGTAATATCAAGTAATTTTTTTTTGAGGTGGCTCCATGGACCCACCAAATTCTATATAGCTTCGCCCCTGGTCGTGCGGTTTGTTTGAGTAAGTTCAAATTGCTTATTGCATCATTCTTTTATCGACATTTAATTTGAAAGTAAGTTAAAAATTTTACACCATCTTATCATAATTAAAAAGAATAATTGGCTCTTTTGGTGTGGTTTGTTTGAGTCAGTTCAAATAGCAAATACATCAGTATGTGGTCCAAAAATGATTATATATAAGAAGCAAAGTATCTTTCAAGTGTTTTCAGTTTCTGAGGTCGTAATTAAAGTTCTTCGAATAAATTATGTTGTTTGTTATTTATTATTATTTATTAAATGAAGTTAACAAAACTTAAACGTAATAAAGAAAGAAAGAAATTGTATTGATAATGTGTTGCGAAGAAACCAATTAAATTAAGCTGCGGTTCTAGCAATTAAAGGTTTATGTTGTAGGAGAAAAAAGACGAAAAACTGAAGGCATTTTTAAATCGTGGGATGTGGGAACCCACTTGAAAATTTTTAAAAAGAACATACAATTAGCAAACAATGGGTTGATAACATTTTAAGTTAACGACGTGACCTTCTATTGCCATTTGTCAAGTTGTTGGGATTTTTTTTTGCGCGTGACAGTTGCTATAGCTACAACGAAAGGTAGATGCCAAAGGCAGATCACTTTCATTATCCACTTTATGACTAGACAAGACTAAAATAAGCCCAAGAAAACCGCCCTACACAATTAATTAACAAAATTAATTGAGCATAGTGGGCCTGATAGGTAGGCCTATTTTCATAGTTGTACTTGTACCGGATTATTACTTAGACAATATTGTGATTTTTTTGAAGTGCAAATTGGTGATTGAAATTTGATTCGAGCATTTTTTGCTTTCTAAGTGACCATGGACACTTTATAAGATATTCATAAAAAACAATGCTTTCTTTGTACTTAGGAATTTAGTAAATTAACACAGAAAAACAAGTATATCATCTGGAAAAATACTCGTCGGGATGTGACGTATATAGTCACTTTAAAGAAAAAAATTAATACTCACGTAAATTTATTACTAAATAAAACTATATTCAGTTATTAAAGTTATAATTTTGCTATAATATGAAAGCAAACTAAATTATTGTCTCAAACGGCACATGAATTCTAAAAAGCATCTTAAAAATAACTTCGTGTAATCCGTAATTAATCAAAATAATAAATAAATAAATAAATCATAATGCGCAATATCATCGTTGTGTGGTCACAGATTTCTTATTAATTTTGTTCTGGGACGGTGATGGATTAAATTTTTGTCTAATTGCATGGAAAGTGATAAGTGTGTTGTGGCAAATTAAATTTTTGTCTAATTTTTGTACTATGCAACCAAAGTTGCCAATATGATAAGTGTGTTGTGGCAAATTAAATTAACGTATCATTTTTTTTCTTTTTTGAAGAAAAAACTAACCTACCAATTTGATGCCCCTATGGCCTATTGAACGTGCATGATGGCTAGTTTTCCTTGTGAGTGGCAAAGCCACCTAACCTTCTCGATGAAATATTAAATTAGTAATAACGACGATTTGGTATGTAATTAACTAACATATTTGTTTAATAATTTCTAAATATATTGTTACAGTTAATATATTGATCGGACGGTTCGGATCAAAAGTATGCTTCTGCAGAGGATATGAATTCTATTGACTCCCGATCTCGTACCTTTATTTTGATCTGTTCTTCGGACGTCTTCCAAAGGACGATCTCCTAGCTAGACTGGTTAATTAGTCGTCGTTTAGTCAAAAATGATAGTTCCATATCTTAAATATTTATGTAGTGCCATTTGCAGTTTTTTTAGGAATGCTTGACTGTGACTTTTAAGAAAAGACATTTGCGCCATTGAAGACTAGATTAACCCATACATGATTAGTTTGCCTCAATTCCTATCGAACACCAAATTTGACAAGTCACTTGTCTTAATTGGCTAGGAAAGCCAAAATCCAGAATTTTAAGACGTTGACCAGGGAGAGCAAAAAAAACTCGTAACTCGTAAGTCTAGTCGAACTCGACTCATGAAAAGTACTAGTATAACTCAAGTTAGAAGAACTTGAGTTGAACCAACTCGATAAACTAACAAGTCAAGTTTGAATTGAGTTCAACTGGGCTCATCAACTCATGAGTTGACTCATGGCATAATAAATTTTAATTTTTAATTAATATTATTAACATGCTTTATGAGCATTAAAACTCATAAAATAATATAAAAAATATTTTATTTTATATTTTTTAGATAGTTATAAAATACATAATATTGAGTTTAAAGATATATTTTGTTTCAAATCAATAGAAAGAATAGAATTGACAATAATTTTATTGTATTGTATATATCAATTAGTTTAATATTGAAATAATATATGAGTTAAAAAAGGGGAAAAATTGAAGTACACATGCGTATCAACAAGCTAGCTCGTAATTCATGAACCAAATCGAGTTGGAGACCAGATGAGTTTGAGCTAGCTTAAATAGCTCGAAAGTATTTCTAACTCGACTCGAGCCAATTTGAGTTACAATCGAGTAGAGTTTGTGCTTGTTCCCAACTCGCTCAAACTCAGCTCGTATACGACTTATGTTCGACACGAGCTAAGTTAACAATCGAGCATCATGATATTATGATATTATTCCGAATTATAATTACGAGTTAATTGTTACTTAGGATATATTTATAATAACGGTAGCTACATTTTCAAATTCCAAAATATATTTTATTATGTATGTGGTGCGTGTGAGTGTCAAATCAATTATATACGCTCTCACGTGTATTGTTGTCTATGCTTAGTACGATAAATAAAAATTTATGATACGTTATTGGTAAAATATTATTTGATCATCCGTATAACAATTAGTTATTCAACAATATTTATTTGATCTTCAAGTTCAAGTACTATAATTCGCATTTTTTATAACATTTGTGTTATATCTTGTTTTTTTTTTTTTTTAGAAATTCTTGACGGTGGCTGTCGTGTTATAACTTGTTACGACCCATAGTTTTTTTTCCCTTGACAAGTCTGCCATGTGTACGGTGAATTGTAGCTTTAATATAGATAAAATTCTAACAAATTTCATTTCTGCTTGGAGGCCCTTTTATCATTACATTCTTTTATTTATTATTTAACTATTATTACTACTACCACCACCACCACCACCACCACCATTATTATTATTATTATTATTATTATTATTATTATTATTATTATACCAAATTAAATTAGCATCATTCCCTCTCTCTCTAAAAAAATAATTAAATAATTATCATACAAATATCTTCTTCTAGAGCACGAAGACGAGCTAATAATAAATTAAAAGAAGGCTAATATAATACGTTAGCTAAAGAATCTGCATGCCCCGACAACATGCCACGACAATAAATCATCCTACATGGTCCCCTTACAACCAAGATCATTAAATCAAGTCCATATACTCACAAACTCATATATTCAATTTTTCTATTTATTAATGAAAGCATTCATTTATGTTTGCGAGATGTGGCTAGTCTGCCTGCCCTCTTTTTCAAAAGATTGTTGGAGAGTACATTCGATTGGAGTTGTTTCACAATACTACACCTAGACTTCGGAGTTAAGATCGCATGTACCAACGACTAAGGATGGCAAAGCTACAGTCGGTATCTTACAACCGCAAATTGTCAATTTTAATTGTACATTGCTACACTAAATAAAATAATGTCTAATATGTAAAGTTATTTTATTTTGCTGATTTATCATTACTACTTATAAAAGCATCAATCCAAAGGTCTATCCAATTTTGAGTCCAAGAGGTGTTAGACATGTTAACAATTTGCAATATGGATCATGGGTTTTGTATGATCTGATCAGATTAATGGTCTAGATTTAATAACGAGTTAAAAGTCTAGACCTTTCGTATAGACCGGTGTTAACATGTTAACAGAGCGCTGGAGCGAAATTGTGGATCGATACGAAGTTTGCTTTCGCTGCTCACGTACGCGAGTTCGAATCTTCACATCGCTCAATTGTTTTATTTTATTTTATTTTTGCTACCGTGTTTCCTCTATCTCCAAATCCTAATTATTTTTTTGCTGCTCAATTTCTTCCTTTTATTCGCCTCTTTCCTTCTTCTCCTCCCTCTCCCTCATCGCGGCTGGAAACCAATTTTAGGTTTGCTCTCCTTAATGCGCCACCCCCTTCTCTCGCTCCCTAATTGAAAACCAGAAATAAAAAGAGGACCTGCTCGGTTTGTTTTCTTACTGTGCCGTAACTAGGTTATTGTTCTCCCTTTGCACGACGCAAAGAATCGCCTCCCTCTCTCAACCTATGAGCTTTTTTTTCGCCGTAACTAGGTTATTTTTCAACTTTCGTTCTTGTTTTTTCTTCATTTTTCTTTCATTCGCGCAATTATGTTTCTGTATGTTGTGCTTGCCAGAGAGTATAGCGAGATAAAGAAAGAGGATAGAAGAGAAAGTTTTCTATATGCTTAATTACTATGGCGTCAAAGCGCACTCCACCTCTTGCCCGGCTCTAATCTTCATCTTTTACTAAGCTAACATGGATGAATGGTTGGAGGACTAAAATATTTTAATTTTCATTTTTAGATTTGTCTTTTGTTTCGGAAATTTAATTCTTTTCTTTGTGATTTTTTTGGGAACTACATAGTGCATATGCTTGATCGGTGTCCGGCACCAAAAAGGAACAAAAAGAAAAAAAAAAAGTAGAGAGGATGTTTTACCCAATTTTTGCTATCGCCTTGCAGCCTTGGTTGTACAACCACCTGTACTCTGTAGTAGCTCATCAGCTGTAGCAAGGAAGGGTCGTTCAAGTTTCAACCTCTTTGTTTTTCATTTGGTCGAGTGTCAAAGAGGAGAGGTGCACGGGAGCAAGAAAGGAGAGATGAAGGTCCAGATCACAAGAAAGCCATTATCGTCTTGGTGAGGTGCAAATTCGATGATTTATTTGAGACACACGCATTCAGGTCTGTTTTCACATTTGGTTAAATTTTTTACAGATTGATTACTCTTAGCACATCATCTATTGCAATTGAAGCTTTTCATCATCTGTTTCAAATTTCTCAGGTAATTGACACTTAATGATTGGGCCAATTTCATCTTGATAAACTTAATTGATTTTCTGATTAATGCGTTCAACAAATTTTGAGGAAATTTGGATGAATTTAGAAATGGAAAATAAATTTTAAACTTATATACTTATGGCATGGCACAATTTATAAATTTAACCATATCAGAATATATTTCAAGTTTAATTAAGATTATATAAGAAATGACATGAATGTTTGGGAATGCATTCCTCTTTAATTTGGTTCCTTTCTGTTATTTTTATTGTTACAGCAAATTTTTATTTGTATTTTCAGTTATGTAAATGATCGCACACAAAATAATAGAGAGAATATGAACACCTGACTGTGTTATTTGGTAGGCCTAGAAACATGGCAGTACTGTATCCAAACTTCTAAAGGAACCAAGAATCTATTTATATATTAATAGTCATTTGATTACCAAAAACAAAATAAATACACATTATAATAAAGTTATTTGGTTTTATCTCATTGGCCTCAGATTTTCAGCAAAGTTGTTTTATATTGTTACATTTGGATTTTAAAATATGATACTAACTATCAGCATAGAAAGATTTGCTCCAGGGATCCTAATAGTTTTTTTATGGATTTATGCAGAGAACCTTGTAGAAAATAATTCTCTTCTGGATCCAGAGATGATTGTGCACCCATTCCCTATCTCGTGAGTTTCCCCCTTTTGTTGCTCTCTTTACCTGACAGTTTATTGGTTAATTTCGTCTTGTTTACTAGAATATCAAGGCAATTTCACTGCGAAGGCTATAACTTTGACCTGTAGTTTTGATGTTTCAACTAAAATACTTGTTGGTTTAAACAATTAACTCTCGATTTGCCGATTTGCAAAACAACACCAAACCTATTAACTAACGCCTCATTTTAGTGGATTTTTAGCGTTTTAATCAAAGATTGGCTTGAAGCAGTAGAGCACAAGTTTGGGAGCATCAAGAGACTTCATTAGACTAGTTAAAGTCAATAGATTAGGTATTTTTAATCCCTAAACTAATCTCAATCAGTTTGCTGTCATTTTGCTGGTTTTCAGTACCAGTGCGTTGTATAACGCGTCAATTGCGTTATACAATGCACCAGTACTGTGCTGAACTTCAATTTCGTTTTGATTTCAGAAGACAGTGCGTTACACAACGCTCCTATACGTTGTGCAACGCACTGGAAAAGTTATACAACGTACCACCTCCGTTGTGCAACGCAGTGCGTCACACAACGCTCTGTGCGTTGCACAACCCGCCTTTGATTCTCCTCTGGAACTTTTCGACTCATTTTTGAGCCAAAATTCCATGTATTTAATGTCATTTAATGAGGCGTTGTATAACGGACCAAGGCGTCGTATAACGCGTTTTTGCTTCTTAATCCTTTGTGCAGTTTTTTACGCGTCATGTAACGCGTTGCCACGTTACATGACACGTCTGACTTTTTTCTAGCCGTTGAGTTTGTTTTTGTTCATGCGTTGCATAACGGGTTCTTTGCGTTGTGTGACGCTCTAACAACTCAAACGGATACCTTATCCATTCTGTTGTATTATAACGGTCATCTGTGCGTTACAAAACGCTCTATTGCGTTGTGCAACGCACTTATAACGGGAAGTTCAGCTTTTTGGCCTGTTTATAACGGCTAGTTGTGCGTTGCACAACGCTCCTTTTACGTTGTGTAACGCACTGGATATTTCTGAGTTGATTTGGAGCTCTTGGCGCCCTCTATTTATATCAGCCCCCTTGGGACTGTTTATACACTTTTGCAACCTTGCTAAATCACTCTTTCTGAGCTCCATTCAACCTGAATCAATAGCCTCTTGTCTTTGAGCATTTGAATAGCAAAACCATTTGAGATTAAAGTGTTTCTATACCAAACCCTAATCGTAATTGCGAGATTTTTGAGTGTTTTGGTTAGAGCCTCAATTCAATTGAGTGTTTGAGTTGTATTTTGGAGTTAGGCCGATCCACCTTGAGTGTCATTGTGACAAGGTGATTCGGTTCGAAGTTGTAGACACGTTCTTTGTGGAATTGAACGGAGCGCGCCCTTTCGTGGTTGCGAAACTCCCGGAGACGTACGACTAAGGCTAGCCTCTTCTAGCGGGTCGGAACTCCGTAATATATCGCGTGTCAACTCTTTATCTCTTCTCTTTACTTGCTTGTATTGTGTGATTAGACCAAACTTGAATTGAACCAAAAAAATTGACCATAGCGGTTTAGGAAATTGAATTTGTGCCTATTCACCCCCCTCTAGGCCTTTCGTTAGGGACAACAATACTATCTTTTTAGATTATCTGTTTGATTGTGTGGTTTATGCTTGGATATATTTGGGTGCTTGCTTTGATTCTTATAGATATGAAAGATATATAAGTTTGGGGTACTGGTACAGGCCTAAAAGTAGTACCAGTGCACCAATATTTGTTGTCGGTGTGAATGAGATTGAGTACAAGCCTGACATCAACATTGTCTCCAATGCCAGCTGCACCAACTACCTTGCTCCCCTTGCCACGGTAAAATTATGCAATTTCCCTTCACATTTTTTTGACATTTTCAGAATGTTACTCTTAATTGATTATGATGATGTAAGTGAGTGTTAAATATGTTATGGCATGCCAGGTTGTAAACAACAATTTTGGCATCATTGCGGGTTTGATGACAACAGTGCACTCAATCACTGGTAAGTAATATCACGGTTGTTGTTATTTACTGATGTAAATTGACTGATTAAGGTTTACAAATTTATACTTACTTATAGAAAAGTCGTTGATACCTTAACTCTCAAATCATAAAGCATTGAAGCTGATGTCACAGCAGTAGAATAGCTCCATCATGCATCAATCATGTTGAGCATGAAGTGAATTCAGATTAACTTTTGTCAATAATTCATATTTGAATTTTTTAAATTTTTCATGGTTTACATGAGCTAATTATAATTATGTTTCACTTGGTTAATACAATACAACTGGAGATGTGGCCATGCTGCTAGCTTCAACATCATCCCAACAGCACTCTTGCTGCCAAAGTACTAACACGCATACAAGAAAAGATACCTTATTTGGGTAAAAGCAGCAAATAATGTAAAATGATTCAGAAAATGTTTTGTATTCATTCGGTATAAAGTTTGTTTCCCCTTATATATTTTTTTTTTCAAAATAACACACATGTACTATTTTTTGCTTCGTGTTAAAAATTGTTGTTCAAACATAGCATATTATCTACTTATCCAGAAAATGATTTGATAAAATATTTTGTAAATATTGTGAAATATCAATCAAATGCTACAAACATAATCAAATTAATTGAGAAAATAGTAAATACATAAGACAATAAAAAATATTCTATTAAGAATTTCTTGATTTGTTAACTCAATCTGCTCTAATTCATTATCATTTTTCCATTAATACTAAAAATTAGTATCGAATGAAATCCTACCTTCCAAAATAACAAATAGAGAATGATTAAAGGCCTGATTAATTTTCAATTTCATTCCTAATATGTTGCTTTTTTTTATAAGTCCCAATCTTAAGGAGAAACATGCGCAATTGTAAATAAATATGACAATTGAAATTCCATATAACACATCCTAATATCAAATTTCTACTAAATTAATGAAATATACTTCCTTTTAAAAATACAATCACTATCAGAGACTGAGAGTATTAGCTGGAGACTTTATTTCAAAATCGTACATGCATATATGATATATTTACAATTATCTACTGTTTACTGTTGCTAACACAAAACAAAGCTTTTCCAGATGGAGATACATTTGTACTTATCCATGATAAATTCTGCTTTTTTCTACTCTCTACTTCATTTTATTTATTACATTCTACTAAACTTAAACACTAAAAGAAAAAGTAAATATAATAAAAAATTCAACAAAAAATAGAGCTAAAATTGAGTGTTGATTGATATTGACATCAAGTCAATTAAGTGTCTACATAATAACAAACTCAATGTAACTGGTCGGTTCATTTTCATTTTTTTTAACTAAAATAACAAACTAATTTCAGCTGGTCTGTTCATTTTTTTAAACAAAATAATAAACTAATTTCAGCTGGCCTATTCATTTTTTTAAACCAAAATAACAAAGTAACTTTAGTTCCTTAGGTTGAAAATGAAAACTAGAAACAATCATAAACTTTTTTTATTTTAAATACAAGACATTGTCTTTAGAAGCTACAAGAGTTATTTGCTAATATTATTATGGAATATAACATGCAGCCTGCTTTATAAAAAATTGGTCGCACATTGAGCGGGCACTGCTGCTAGTATATTAGAAATTGACAAAACCGGAATACAATATTAACTCAAAGTGGAATATTTTCCTAATAAAAACATTCCTTGAGAGAAATCACACCACCCTCCCCCCACCCCCCCCCCCAAAAAAAAAAAACAAAAACAAAAGAAAACAAACAAATAACAAACACACACACACACACAAAATAGTGCCCATGCATCTTAGTCGTTGGATGACTCTGGATTGAATTTTAGTTGATCCAAATATAAATTTATTAAGATATATACAAAACAAAATCTAATAAAAATCTAAACATCTAAAATGTATATTCGTATTACTATGAAATGGTGTATTAGAATTGTATTACTTTTATTTTTTTTTAACGGCTTGTCAGATTCAAATTGTGTGAAGTCTAATTAAATGCAAATTCTATAAGGTAGTTTTTTCCCCTCAAATCGACAAACGGATCTAATAAGCAATCAATATATTTTTTATAAATATTAGGTACGGATCCATTCATTCGGATTGGATATAAAATTCCGGATATTTATTATAACTATAACAGCACGAAATTAGTAAACGGACTTCACAATACTAACCTAGAGTCCTTTAAATTATTTTTCTAACATAAAAAAATTCGACATAGGGATCACATGTTTTTTTTTTTTTTTGTATGAAAATTAGTTTAAATGAGTTGGATTCAACACTAAAGTACGATATAAAATTGTCTATGTTTTTATTATATGATGGAGACATTGTTTCATCGGTCTGTCAGATTTCTCGACGAACCATCAATGGTCCAGCGGACCGCTGACTGAATCGATAGATTGACGTCTTTTCAAGAAAGATTGTCTTATCTGTCTGATCTAAACGTCTCTTATAAAAAAAAATGTTGTAAACTCATTCTCGACTATTCTAAGGACAAAGACAGACACGAGAAGGAGAGAGGGACTCCACCATCTTGATCTTGTACATCTAATACAAGATTCAAGCACTCGAAAAGGATGGATACACTACGACGACGTGATTCTCGTAGTTGTGCAGTGTGTCAAAATATTTATACTGTGGAACAAAAGTTAGGCTCAATATACTATGGTACATTCTCACTGGTTTGTAGAAGAAGAAGGACAAGCGATCCATCAACGTAATTAGTATATCTAACTTTGTACTCATGTTACTTCTAATATACAAACTCTTACAATCTCCTCTAATTGGAATACCACCAAGATGCACATAAATGAAAATTTTTCATTTGTCAATGATAATATCAAAATCAGGAGGGAGATAATGTGAGAAGGAAAAACCGAAAAAAGAACGAGGCGAGGCAGATTGC
Source organism: Rhynchospora breviuscula (assembly GCA_027562975.1). NCBI lineage: Eukaryota > Viridiplantae > Streptophyta > Magnoliopsida > Poales > Cyperaceae > Rhynchospora > Rhynchospora breviuscula. The sequence goes on along the minus strand of CM050400.1, from coordinate 29,625,551 downwards.
GAAGTTATATAAAAGCAATGTAAATGGATGGAGATGGATAGGAAAGAAAAAGGACTAAATGACAAAAAGACGAAGAGAAGACCTAAAATCTACCTGATGTTTAGGGATGCTGACAATGGCCTGCCTCGGACCTCGGTAGAGGATTAACAAAATTCTAGATCTAGAAAAGTATGAAAAAACACTTGACAGAAAAAGGTTTGAAAAAACAAGTGGAGGAAAGGTCATGAATGATTATTGCACTTAACAGTTCCATGTCGAGTATTTCTGTGCAATTCACTGAAATGTGCCTTAATTACTTTCTCATTATCCCTCAATTTTAATTTGTAATACATATTTTTAATAATTAAAAAATTTAGATACGCTTTTATAGTTTTATACTTGGGTAAGTATTATACATCACTGTATTCTCGTACTATATTAAATTTAATTTGTGAATACTTATCAGTTGATATAAAGGATAATGCATAGATTTTTGTATCTAAAAAATATATATATAGCTGATGGTGCATGAAGATAAAGTAGATAAAATATATATTTTCAGGATTTAATCACACTATCTCTCCTTTTGCAGTCACGATCATATTATTGTCTTTGACACATGGAAGGGATACACATGAACAACATATTTATTTGACAAGCACAACAACCAACAAATATTGTTAAAATAAACAACTTAAATTATTACTACATTCAGTATAATTTAGATAGATTTTGCATCAAATTCGATCCAAGGTGATAATTATTTGGCCACCATTTAATCACTAATTAAACTAAATTGTTAATTTATATACCCTGCATATAATGGAAGACTCTAATCAACTTTCAATCATATTTTGAGTCAAATAATTTTACTTATTTTGATATTGATAGACAACAAATTCGTGGTTTTGTTGCCAATATAACCTAAAAATTGACCCTCCCATTTTTTTTAAATTTTTTTCCAACTTAAAATTTTGCAAACTCTTATACCATTTTAAATTTTGAATGATTGTTTGGATTGCTAAAAACTTTAGAAAGTTCTATAGTTAATGCGTACAAGATTGACATATGTTGATAAAAAAATAACTTGATAATTTTGATAATCAATATAGAAAAATGGCAAATTTATTGTTTATCAAAAGATTTACATTTTAGTACCGTTTCTATTGAACGATTTTTGACGAAATGCAAAATTATGGTTAAATTAAATAAAATAGGATAAATTACCATTAATAGGTACATATTTTTTATTAAGTCTAAATAGTATCAAATTATCAAGTTATACATTATAGATAATTATCATCCTGTTCATAAATTATCATGTACTACATTTTTCTTAACAAAGGAAAAAAATCGTCAATTCGTGATGTACAACACGATCGCAACTGTTTCATCTCTCCAGCAGAACAGTTTGTCACAGACTCACAGAAGAGTGGGTGCCTCAGATCAGGGGCGTGCGATTAACATGCTCCACCCACCCATGTCCCATATCTATCTTTTTTTCTGAGAATCAACAGTCGTGTACAGACATGCACCAACGCCAAAGGAAAACGGCTGCTTTCAGCAGCTACAGCAAAGAAAAAGGGCTACTTTACAATTCACAGCCAGCTTTACTTGTGTAAAAATATCAAGTGGATGTGGATCCTCCCAACCCCAACATTTCCAACGTTAAGCCGAAATCATGTGTCTAAAAAATTAGACATAATATACGCTGGTTATTTATAGGGAAAGAATTTAATATTCAATAAGAGGAAGAATTTTGAGATATAAATTAGTACGCTTCGAAAAAGATTCAATAAGATCAATTAAATATATAAAATTATATTACTATAGAATTACATACAAAGTATGATTTATTGCCAAGAGTGGTCACTATATAATAATTGAATAATATAGATATTTTTTATGGGATTCAAATATGTATTTTTTTTCTCTCAAAAAAAAAAAAAACTAAGGCTTCATATTAAAAATACTACACAAATTATCCCTCATTTCTACTTAAATCCGCCACTATTAGTTAGCAAATCTTCGAGCAAATTAAGGAAACGAAATTGCGATATGGAAACTCTAATTTCTAATTTTACACATAAATTCTGAAAAATAATAATCTTAATGAACTTGTAGTCTTTTACAGCTCGAGAAAGAGATCTACCAAACCTCCACTATTCTTCATGCAGTAATTTTTTATGTGCTGCTAGAGTTATTTCAAACACTGTTTGGTTGTACTGTCCAAGCGGATCATAATAGGATTTTTTTTTTTTTTTTGCTTTCTGATATATTTCTTCCTTTTCCCTGACAAGGAACCGACAAATTAAGAAATTATCTGACTAAGAATTTCACTTTGTTATGGGTTTGTAGTAGTGTTTTTTGCCATTAGTATTGGAAACGAACGGAGGAGTGATGGAACGTGCCATGTTGAATTATTCCATAAAAGGAACCGAATATGAAGAGTTGAAAACTAATATTCAATGAGTAATGCTAGAATCAAATATATTGACCATCTTTTAGAAAAATATAAATTCTAATTTTGACTAAAATGAGTTACTACTGGAAGCGCAGTAAGCCACTATATACAAGTGAACATCAGAGGGTTTATGATACTGCTCTCTTGAAACCCAGTAGCACCGAACCCTCGTACTCAACAAATTTTAAACAATGAAACAATGATTGGTTCAATTTCAAATCCAAGCTTCTTGAATTTCACAAGAATACTAATATACTACACGATATTTTATAAATTAAAAGGAGGTGTCTATATACATTAATTAAACACTACATCAGTCAGCCAACATGTAGAAAACCTCTACCAAATTAAGTAGCTTTCAAAAATCATGAATATACTTCTCCATACCCGGACAGAAGTCATAGAGCAGCAGTAGCATTATTACTATATCCGACATGATAATTAATACAGCAGATACAATTGGCATATCCGAAAGTACTTGTGTGCGCTCAAATGCCACCATGCAATTTGTTCATTTTAAGCTCTGACCCAACACAACTGGACCAGGTGCATTTAAGTCTTAACCTAAGACAACAAGACAGATTGATATATATAAAATATAAATAATTTCTGGCTATACAGCTATTAACTCACTTACTCTTCCAATTAATCTCAGATCTCTCTTATACATATCTTAATCAAAAACTGCCTGGTGATTGGAGCTAGTACGACTACACGGACCCCACTCGAAAGTTAAGAAATTGGATTAATATATGCAAATATTCAATTATTTATAAATTACACAGAATATATGTCGATTGCAATAAATAAATATATTTTATAATATATTAAGCGTTATGCAAGGACTACACCGCATCACAGGAGAGAGAAGCGTAAAAGACAACTAATGTGCCAGACAATGGACAGATCCACAGTCGAATCTCTGTAAATCCAGATACTAATCTACAATTAACTAATTGATTACACACAAAAATAATTAACTCCGACAGCTCATTGCAAGAAGATCCAATTCAAATGAACAGATAACAGATCAAAACAAGAGACTAAAACCATAGAAACATTTCAAGATGGATAGATTGATCAATCGATTTGGAATCGACGATTCAATTAACAAAGTTGAAAATAAATTAAAATAAAAAGAAAGAAAAAAAAGAAAATTTGAACTAAAGAAGCTTTACTCCAAAGTCTATCTTCTCTTCTAGATCAAAACCAGCACTAATCACTGATCTAATAACCATCCAAGACTGCCTTCTTCTTCTTCGTCGTCGTATAATCTTCTTCCATTTTCAATTATTCAAAGTAAAAACTTAGATCAGGAGCAAGAAAGGGATCTTACTAATTCTCTTCTTCAGAGGCCTTGACGGGCTTACGGCAAAGGATCATGTGCATTGGTGTGAAAATCCCAGTTTCACCCCCGTTGGTCAGGTGGCGGGCCGTCTCGTACAGCATCTCATGGACCTCGACCACACCTTTTGGAGCTATGCGCAGAGCAGTGAGCACACAGACCAGTAAATGGTTCCTCCAGTAAGCAATCCGGCCCATCTTGAGCCGGGTCCACCATGGCCCAGCCGGTGGCAGAGCCAGGTCCTTCTCCTGCACCACCTCGAACCCAACTGACTTGGCAATTGAGGCAATATCCTCTTGGGCACGCAGTCCTGGCAGAGCATCGCCTCTCTCGATACCCTGGATAGTCTCCACGTGCTCTGAATTCTCAGCCCGGTAGAGTGGTGTAGTGACCCACTCGTAAGAGACGTACAGGCCCCCGGGCTTCAGCACACGAAACACCTCGGCATAGACATCCTCAAGGCTCGGCGCGTGGCAGGTCGCCTCAATAGAGTAGGCGCCGTCAAAGCTGGCGTTCTCAAACGGCATCTTGAGGAAATTACCGCACACGACCTCACATTTGGAGTCGAGGCCAGCTTTTTTGTTGTGGGCTCGAGCCCGAGCAACCTGGTACTCATTAATTGTGATCCCAACAACCTGAGACCCAGAGTGAGCAGCAATAGCACGCATCGGGCCGCCGACGCCGCATCCAACATCGAGGATACGGTGTCCAGGCTGGGCAGTGATGAGATCTGCCACGCGCTCTTCATGGAGGCGCGTGGCCTCACGGTGAGACCGCCCTGGAACAGAGGGGGAGAAGTGGAAAGACTGGCCCCACCCCCACTCATAGATGTCAGTGACAAGGTTGTAGAAAGTGTCAACAAAGGCCGGTACCTTCTCGGCGGAGGAGGCATTAGCAGCGGTCTCCTTGGGGCGGCGAAAGAAGGACCAGTACTGAGTGTACTTGTCTTTGACCTTGTCGTCAGATATGGAGCCCATTTTTAGATCTACGGCGCTCTTTCCCTTCACCTCCGCAGCGCCCATGACCCACACGAACCAGTACACCGCCGCCGCAACGGCGACCCCGCCAGTCCAAACCGCCGTCGACCACTCCATCTCTCACTCTCACTTTCTCTCTCTTAGCGCTCTCTCTCAGTGACTCTGAAAGATCGGCGCAGTCTGGCCTTCTTTCTACTTCCTTTTTCTGTCTCTCTCGATTTGGGGTTCGGGTTTTAATTATCAGGGGATAGATATTGAATGCGGTACTCTGTACCTGAGGATTCAGATACACTGGCTTCTTTTAACCTATCCAGCTGTGATGAGCGGTGGGATGGACAAGTGTAGATAAAATAATGTTTTTGAAGTGAGAGATATTATTTTGGTCGCAAGTGTGCGTATGAATTTATTATTCGAATTTTTTTTCGTAAATAAAGGAGCGCCAGAGACAAGAGGAGGAAAGGGCCAAGACTTTTGAAGCGTGGTTGCGTGGGCGAGAAACGGAGATCTTTTTGGGCCGCTACTTTTCGCCTTTCTATCCCTGCATTACTAAATATTTCTAAGTTTTGTGTATCTTAAATAATTTACGATATTATACACCACTTAATTATATAATTGCATTTGTCCACAACTTTTGGTAGACTTTAGTACCAGTGTAAATTGGCTTAATTCAATCAGAATCTCAGCTGAACTGTTAGTTTTTTTTTTTAACTGAGTATATTATGATATTTTTTATTAAAATGAGGATATGAAGGTTAAAATTTCTGTCTTGAGCCGGGGTGGGACCCGTGAATTGTTGGGATCATATTAGCAGATGGCGACACGTGTGCAGTGACGCGTCAAGGATTCCCTCATTTCCTTTTGCTCAGTCAAAGGCGAGAAAAATGTGACGAGATAGACGTTACCACAATCAATTTTGCCAGATTTTGTGTACATTCCATTTATTTGAGTCACTGTTAAATTGACTTGAAAGTAACCGATGTTACCGTCTGAATTAGGAAACAAGACCAGGAGAAAATTGAAGGAAAAACCGTTTTCCAGTTAAGATTAAAAAAAAAAAACTAAATATATAATAACAGATAAGCCATTGCTCAATCCAGGTATTGATTCCGATAAACCATCCCCACTTCGTAAACTCTTTCCAAAAAAAAAAGATACGTTATAATTTAAAATTTACCTGGACAAAATTAATCTATACTACTTATAAAAGCACCCATAGAAAAGTCATGAATTCCAACCACTAGGGGTGGAAACATGTGTTAACATCAATTATAAACCATTGATCTGTGCAATTTGATATGATGTGCGGTTTAGATTTGTATTTCTAATAAAGAGTCAGACTCTTTGACAGAAAATGTCTGGTCGCTGGTTGGCAGTTAACAAATATCCGAAGCTTCGCATCTCGAGTTCGAATCCCAGCCCCGTTATTATTTTTTTTTTTGGTTCGAATCCCAGCCCCGTTATTATTATTTTTTTTGGATGGACATTTTGTTCTTTAATTTTTTCCGCCGCTCCGCTCCTAAAATTTCCGTACCCATCGCCTCTCAAAAATCATCAGAAAAGGAAATCTTATCACCAAATCTATCGCATTTCTCTCAGAAATTTTCGGCTCCGCTAGCGCTGCCTTTTCTGTCGCTTTCGCAAACGTTCTTCCACAGACTATTCCCTCTCTCTTCGATGGATCTAGGTTTGACGCACTACCAGAAACTTCGCCTATGGCCTATCCTAAGTAACTCTGCACGATGGATTAAATTCTCTCGAGAGAAGCTTCTCCTCTTCTTTTCCCTTTTTTCTTCGATCGCCACAATAAAATCAACATGACCTTGCTCTCCTTATTTCTCCTTATTCTTCGCCCGCTCGATTCTCGCTGTCTCTTCCGAGAGCAGATCTGCTCACGAGCGATCCACCTCCGCACCTCCATGGCCAGAACAACAAGATTAGGTACTTTTTTCTTTTCTTTGCTCTGCTCCTTGAGAAACTGGGGCTATTTCTTTTTCCGTATCTATCCATTCCTTCTGTACAAATTGCATGGTGGATCTGAACAGGTTTTTTTCGAGGTTTATTAAGACATGAGAAGTTGTATATGCCTCTAACAGAAGGGAGAAAACTTGCTACAAATAATAATTTGGTGATATTCTTAGTTTTTTTTTTCTTTTAGGGGTATTGCAGCATTATCAGTTCAACCCATATGCATCTTCAAGGTATTTATAGCTACAACCATAAATATTAGATCTGATTTGGTCTTTTGTGGAGCTTATTTGGTTGTAAGTTATTGATATTTTTCTGGGACTAATGCTGGTGTGAAATCAGGGATGAAATTGCTGAATTAAGGTTGCTGGGATAATCTGATGGACTTATCTCTTAATTGTGAGGCTCTTAAGGCGGCTGGTGCAAAAAATTGAGTTAATGCTAATGCAATAGAGATGTTATTTAGGTATGTTTAACATCTTATGATTAGATTTCTCACAGGTTAGCTATTTTTGTTGTTTTTGTTTCTTGAATCTATTTGATTACTATAGGTAATTGAAAACGATAGTGACGGATTTGATTGATTTGTGTGGTTTTTTTATTTTGTGCTTCCATCTATTGAGAAACCTAACTGGTGAGTTATTATTATTGTCATCGTTTGCAAATTTCAGATTACCATAACAATTGTATGGTTTCTCTGCGTGCAGGTTATTTGTGGTGTCTTTTGTGTACAATCAGAAAGAAATATGAGCTGATGGCATTCCTACAAACGGTTAGAGCAAAGTTAGGTCTCAAAATCCATGTAATTCTTTTCCCTTTTTCCCATTTACTTTAATTTAGTTGCGACTTTAAATCCGTTCGTTATTGGAATCATAATCGCTTATCTTGCTTTCGTGAGAGGAATGTTTTAGGTGGTAGAAGTTATATCTAATGGAATGGTATCTGTTAATAAGATAGGCTGGCGCCGGCTTTTTGACTTGAGCTGTACGTGATAGGTAAATGAGTTATCCTTACATATAAATCTAATTGGCAAATTCAGGCTGCTAATTTTTTTTCATGTTTAAATCATGATAGCTATTCAATTCAGAGATACAAAGAGCGTTTTTGTTGGTGATGATTTCAGGCAGTTTAGAGTAGAGTTATCTGAACTGATAAAGACCACTTGGTGTGAAGGTAATATTTTTCTTGCCTGCAAGCTTAGCTTTAGGTTAATTTTAGCTTTTTTAAAATTTCATGGCTGGTATTTAGTTGCTGATTACATGCCAAGTTTTGCTAATTCTGTCTGATATTTTCTCCTCGATTGTGTTTGCATGCAACAGTGGAGTAAAGCGATCTTGGTCCACTGTGCAATTTGGAGCTGCTATAGAAGAAAGTCGACCCTTCGCCTCTTATTGTTGTCTCTTCGATCTTTTCACTATCTGGTGCTCTCTCTCCCCCATCTGGCAGTTATAAGTAGGAAGAGAATTGCTCTCACCAGGTGAGTGCTGATTATGTAGGCTTTTGTTGCCTCTCGGAGTTTCTTCTCTTTTTTTGCATGTTGATCAATTCTTTAACATGTGTTTTCAATTTGCCCATTTGCAATTCTGTGTTCACTGTTTGGTGTTAAATTTGACGAGCAATAACTTCACGGTCTCGCTCAAGTATGATCATGTATGTTAAATCATGGCTCAAACAACATATTAGTTCTTTTATATTATACTCGAATTTATGTGTATAGTTCCAATTCAATTCTGATTTCTAAAGCCAGAGCAAGCAATTTTAATCTTTCTTTCTCGTTTTTCCTTTTTTCTTTTCTTTTTGATTGATTTTTGTATAGTTTGCATTCAGTTCTGCTTTGGTGCTGAAACAATTACGATCTCTTGGATTATTTGACATTCCTTGCTTTACTAAATATGGATAGTACGGACCTATTTTTAGAATAAATATATGGTCATTTGTCGGACAAGAAATTGGATTAACTACGACATAAATATAGCATGCTTTGATTTCTTGAAAGCTACAATTCAAAAAAAAAAGATGTCCCTAGATACTTTTTTATAGGGCTTCCTTGCTATTTCAGCAACCTACTTTTTTCTTTATCTGTCTTTCTGTTGAGGTGTTAAAAATGATGAAGAATAGAGAAAAGGGAATAATGCAAAAGAAATGGTGATAATAGCATTCATAATGGACAAAAGGAGAGAAATGGGAAATAAATATGTAGGAGCCTCAAAACAGACATAATAATCTCCTAAATGGATGCAAAAGCTGGATTAGATAAGCAGATATACAAAGATAACCAAAGAGAGGAGAAAAGAATAGCAACAGAAATGCAAAAATGGAAATAGAACATAATTTCTGCGATCAACTGGACACCTCCAGCGATATGGAAACAAAGGGGCGACTCACACAGATTCGAAATTTCCCTCCGTACAGTGTTAAGAGAGTTAGCTGCATCTGTTTCATGAAGACCACAGCTGGAGAGTTTGGAAAGTCATGAACGGCTCACAGGAGACCGAGTGTACATAGAGGAAATGAAAGGAATGTCGTTGGACTCCTGTAAAAATGACCCCTTCATGAATGGGAGATAGATGCGCGTGGAGTCTGTGAAACAGAAGAGAGGGAAGCTAATGGGTCCCACAAAACAGTCACACAGTTCACCATACTCCAGGATCAGCAGAAAGAAAGAAAAGAAGAGGAGATAAGACTCCTAACGAAAATTGGTTGGAGGCGAGTCTGTTACGATAACCGCCGGGCTTTCTGGACCAATGAGAGGAGAGGAGCATCGCCTATATAAGAGAGGTCAAAGGAGAAGGAAATAGGGGCTTCTAGGAAGAGAAGAGAGGACTAGAAAACCAGATCACCATTGTTAGATCTATAACTCACCCACGCACATACACACACACTGACACGACTAGGTTAGCATTTACACAAATACTTAGCAGGCGTTGTAAAAAGAGAGAAAGAGAAGCTCTAAAAAAGGATCTCTGTGAAGAAGAAAGGTAAGATTGCCAAATTAGATGAGGTTTGAAGTGTAAGATGTAAGCAATTTGTTGAATTGTAGTGAAATTTCGTTGAAATTTGATTCGATTGCAATTCTTTCGGTTCTTCTTGATTTCTTTTTTAAGATGTTGAAATTAGATTGTTAATCTGCTTCTTTTCTCTTTCTTGACTCAATTTGAAGCCATGGTCTGATGCATAGCTCAGTCATGGTGGAAATGGAGTTCAAAAGCTTCTTCTCTCTCAATCCTCTTAATTCTTGTTAATCTTTTTTCTGAAATTCTTAAAAATTGGATCATTTAATCTGCTTCTTCCTCTTTCTTGATTCGATTTGAAGCCATGGTCAGGTGCATAGCTCAGCCATGTCAGAAATGAAGTTTAATTACTGTTTTCTTCCTCCTTATCTCAATTTCTTAGGTCAATCTAATTGAACCTTACCTCCTTGCATCTTTCTTGTTTCTTCTTTAATTAAGATCTGATGAATAGCTTAGTCGTGACAAGGATTAAACTAGTCTTTCTTATTTCAGTTCATGACTGCCCCTTTGATGTAGGTTTTGTATAATCCCTTTCTTTTCTATAAGTTTCTCAAATTAGCATCCCTTAATCTGTTTATGATAAGTGTTCTTTTCATAATTCCTACTATGGTCTGACGCATAGCTCAGCCATGGTGAGGTTAAGATCGACTCTTTTCAAAGATTAAACTTTCATTTACTGTCTTTAAAACTCATTTTTGTTCTTCCTTTGAAAACGATTTGGCTGATCCTTTGATCTCGGTCTGATGCATAGCTCAGCCTTGACATGGAGAAGCTTCATTAACTCTCCCATGGATGTCTTGAGCCTAGCTCAGTATCCATTGGGAAGAGTAACATCCCTCACTTCTCATGTGATCTCAAGCGTAGCTGAGTCACTTTGAAGCTGAGTTTGAACATAAACTCAAGCCTACATCATATGTGGATCTGATGCATAGCTCGATCCATGTTAGATGTGAAACAGTTTGTGTTTACTCCCATTTTGGAATTAGAGTAATTATTAAGGTCTTCTTGGTAAAATCCGTAATTAACTATCCCCTTTTGTGTTAATACCGTTTCTTAAAACTATTAAGTTAATTCTTTGAAGTTCTGTGAGATCAAGTAGTAACCCAAAATAATGAGGGGTTTTATTGTAAGTTTCAGCAACCATTTCATATCTTGTTAGATCAGGAATTGCTTGCATTAGGTGATAAACAGTAAGCCAAAGATAAAAAAAAAATACAGCTTCTGGTTGTTTACAATTGTGATCTGCCTCTTTGTAATAAAGTGACTTTAATTGCTGGCCTTGTGAGATTCTCCAACAGAAGTAATAGGAAGATCAATGTGTATTTATAATTGTCATGACAGAATTTGCCAACTGCTAGAAAGGCTTAAAGTAAATATAAAGGTATGGTTTAGTTTATCACTGCTTAGTACTCTCGCATGCAGCCCATAAGTGAGTCAAGTATAATCCTTGAAAAGATGAGGACTAATCTGAAAAGTAATGCCGCAAAGTGATTTAGATTGGATAGTTAGATTTCAGAATGTTAATTTGATACTTGATAATCTCTATAAATGAAATTTTATAATTACGCAAATTGTGGGGGTCTCTTTGCTAAAGTAAGCTACTGCCACAGCCTCAGAACAGTGAGATGACATTTTTGATGTACAATGGCACTATAACTTGACTATCGGTTTAATTATATTAACATAAATGCTTATTTCTCGGGCTTTGTTTTGCCTTCCTGGTACAAATGTTAACGTAGTTGTTGATTAGGGAATATTACATTTGATCAAATACGGATATTTGTAACTTCTGAAATTTTGATTGATAAGTACAAGGGATGTATGTGCATGAGAAAGTATGTTGTGATTAGCAACACTGATGACTCCCTTTTCACCAACCCATGAATATCATCAATTTAGCTTGGGTTATAAAGAAGTAAGTGTTAGGAAGTGCATAATTTTTATTTTTAGACTAATTACTATTAATTAATCCTAATTAATCATCATGCACTATGGATCTAGTGCTTAAGCATTCACACAAAGAGAAAGGGTAGGAGATTAGTACCTCTCTCGATTTCGTAATCGAGAGGCTCGATCCTACGGCTTAGGAGTCGATTGAGTGCTTCTCCAAACTCCTCCCAATGGCCACCTCGAGTCCACTATGGTATTAACCAAGTTCTATCTCAAATCGTGCTAGCGACGAGAAGAACGAGTCTAATCCCAAGCTTTCCCTTTCTTCAATTAATTCACCAATTAATTAATGGAAGGAAGTGCTCAACACATGAGCTATTGAATGGAGAGAAGAGAGGGGCAGATTTCGGCCAAGGGAAGAAGGGTGTGGAGGCTAGGGTTAGGGAAGAGAATTAGAGCCAAAAAAGCCTCCATATGAGTCCTTATATAGGCTCCAAATCCTAGCACCAAGTTCACACTAATTACAAGTGTGCCACCCCACCTACCACCTCCTTGTGGCCGGCCTCATGATGGGCCCTATATGGGCTCCAAGCTCATCTCTTTAATACCTCAATTCTATTAATTAAAAGGCCCATTCAATTGCTATTTATTTGGACTTTAATTGGACTTTCTATTTACTATTAAATAAATGCCCAATTAACTTAAATAAATTAAATGTGTTGTTTATAAATAATTATTAACTTAATAATAATTATTTAGAGATTAGACAATGCACTAATTTATTTCTATATAATCCATTTGACTCAATTAATTATTACGGTTCGCAACGGTACATAATTAATTAGCCAACTTATTATATTTTGCAATACTCACTGTTGCAAATAAATAAATAATGCACGTATGGTTAAACACCAATTTTGTGTGACCCTTTGAGGATTTATGCTAAGTTGGACATGGAATTAAATCGCTATTTAATTCTAATAATCATAAGCGGTATCTAGCAACACGTTATGACTCCCAATTCGCATAAATAGTGTACGGCTACAATATCTCAATCCTGCATAAGAAATAATAGTATTTCCTTGTTCGATTCTTATGTCACATGATATCATCGTATAATCCAAGATAGGAATGTGTCACTCTTGCAGATTATACGTTTCTTGATCTAGAGATGACTGTATCAGTTGCTAGCAAACAGTCCACCTCCATCAAGGGGCCCAAACAGATATCATCGCTCACTAAGTTAATTAATGAGGGACATACGATTTTCTTGATGAACAACTTTTCCCCGCACAATTCAAGAGAACATAAATAAAGTCCGTATAGCAGCCCTTATCAGGAATCAACGGTAGACGATATTTATTGAACCTATCCTCATGTGGAAAAGCTGAACCATCTCAAAATTAGAATCAAACTCAAATGAAATAAATAATGACACATAACACAATCCATATATTTATTTCACTGGGTCGCGTCCTGTACTATGTTCTATAACATATACATATGCAATTAAGTTGGCAACTCCTTACCTATGATCTGTAGAACTTAATCATCACTTAACTTGCATACTAATCTTATCCGATAATTAATATTCCTTTGTTAATTATCAAGATTACGGACCTTTTAGATTTATTATTGTCATTTAATTATAAATGAACTACAGAGATCCACAATTCAGATCCTCAACCTGAATGATCTGTCAATTAATAAACCAAGGAATAAATGATAAAATATCATCAATCACATAAACCATAGAAGTGGCCATTTAATTATTGGCTCCTAGGACATAACTCTAACAGTAAGATGGGATTAGACACACACTAAGCCGTATTCTTAACATATAAAACTAAATGAAAAATAGGTCGAATGTCTCGAATATCTTCTTATGTGTCTCCAGTACCGAATTTCTGTATCACCGTACCACTCATTGGCTTACCTACCTAATCAGATCAACGCACCAAAAATTGAATGTGCCCTTGTACCCTTCTTTGCGTGGTGATTCGGATAGAGTCAGCCTCGTCAGTTGCACCGACGGCCATCGCCGGAAACTCGAATTAGAAAACTGCAGGGACCAAACCGAAGAAGTATCTGTTACTAATTGCCGAAGGCGACGCGACAAAAACGGGAACCATCATTGTCTTTCTCTCGGCCTCACGATGTCATGGGTGTCCACCTTAATAATTGCGATGGCCGGAAGCGATATCGGATCCAAACCAGCTATCACGCGAACCCGTCTCCGTTACCTTTCGAAGCTCAGCGCGCGAGGGTCTTTCTGATCTTTTGTGGCAATGTAATCATAAAACCCATGTGTTCGACTCCTGCTGACTGATGGAATGTCAAAATGATATAAGAGGAGAAACTTCGGCTGCAGCAACCAAAAGCCCATCTCTAAGAATAGGCCCAAGAAGAATAATCGAGGGAGGCCCAGCGAATTGTCCATATTCACACAGCCCATTGACGTGGACCAATAGGAAAATTAATAAATCAAAAGAAACTTCAAAAATCCATTAAAAATAGAAAGAAACTCAGAAAAATATAAGTAAAATATCCGTAAAATTCTAAAGATCAAAATAAACTAAATTCACTGATACTTTGATTTGAAATTGTGTCAAAGTAGTGCCCTTTTGTATTTTTGAAATATTTTCATCATAAAAATGACTTTCATGAATTTTAGAAATATAGTAGACCACCTAATATTCTCTTTAACAAAATTCTCAGTGATTATTTGTGAGATATGAAGAGTATTCTAAGTAATATTTTCAAAAATGAATATTTTCAAATATAAACATTTTCAAAGCTGTAAAGTGATTAAGAGAATAAAATTTACTAAATGTCTTTTAATGAAATTTGCAAATCCAAAACTCAAGTACCTTCAAATAGCAAGTGATTTTATAATTGATATTTTCGAACGTCAATGACCTTCAAGAGTAAATATTTTTCAAACTATTAAAAATGATTTCTAAAACTCAAAAGTACGAAAGGCCGAAGTGAATAAAAGCTATAAAATTACCAAAATCGCCAAGAGAAACATCAGAAAGTTAAAAGTCAAAACACGAAACCCAAAGACAAAGCCGAAGCCTCTCCATTTGAGGAAAAGTCACTCACTGGGGTTAAGATCAACCTCAGATGACTTGAAATTAGATTTTTATCAAACGACCTCCCTGCCTGAAGAATTGTATTGTTTTGTTCTCACAAGAAGCCGCTAACGGGCCCGAGAACCAACTCTTATTAAGAAGGCCGTCTAAGAGGCCCCTAGGGTTGTAAAAGAACCAACTCTCCTGAAGAAGGTCATTGAAGGACCCTGAGGGTTGTAAAAGAACCAATTCTTATTAAGAAGGTCACCTAAGGACCCCTAGAATTGTATTGTTTTGTTCTTATAAGAAGCCGCTAACGGGCCCGAGAGCCAACTCTTATTAAGAAGGCCGCCCAAGAGGCCCCTAGGGTTGTAAAAGAACCAACTCTCCTGAAGAAGGTCATTGAAGGACCCTGAGGGTTGTAAAAGAACCAATTCTTATTAAGAAAACCGCTGAAAGGTCCCTAGAATTGTATCCTTTCGTTCTCGCAAGAAGCCGCTAACAGGCCTGAGAACCAACTCTTATTAAGAAGGCCACCCCAGAAGCCCCTAGGGTTGTAAAAGAACCAACTTTCACAAGAAGGCCGCCCAAGAGGCCCCGAAGGTTGTAAAACTCCTTTCATTCCTACAAGAAGGCCAGCTGTTGCCCCAGGAACCCATTCTCACAAGAAGGCCAGCCGTTGCCCCGAGAGCTATCCGATAACTTTAATCGATCTTAAATAACCTTAAACAACTCTAAACAACTTCGAGACGACTCCAAATGAAGAAGCTCCTCCTTTCAAGCAAATACCAAAACTGACTCTTCCTCTAGAATCCTTAGGAGTTTAGAAGTTCCTTAATTGAGTCCCGTCAATTAGGTCTGGTACTATCAATTTAGTCACTTTAAGAGACGATTTTTCCTAGCCTATTACGTGTTTTCTTTAGACCCCTTAATCAGAGGTTCTCGTAGGAAACTACGAGGTAATTAACAATAGGGGCTTGCACCTATTGGAAAGAAAGGACCCGCAAAATTAAGAAACCCTCGTAAGAAGCGACTCTTGTTCTGGTTTTCTTGTTGTTAAGAGATACTCGGCGAAGAAATCGAACCTTAAGGGGGGTGAATCTAAGACTTATTCTAATTTCTCGAGGAAACCCTTTCATTCTTCGAGAGATGACGAAAAAGTCCACACACTTTCCTTTTCTATTATCTGGTCGTCTTCTATTTTGGCATGATCTTTCTTTTTCTCTCTCTTTTACACCTTGCAGGTTTGGGAATTTGTGGCTTCTGAACCTTGCTGCCAGCATCGTATGTGACGCTTTCGAGGCAGAGAGCTGGGTCTTTTCTCTTCTTAGTCCTTGCTTAGTTCGGTGAGTCTGCTTTTTTTTTTTTTCTTTTTCCTTGCATTCACGATTTTCCCTCGGGTTCGGTTTGCAAGATTATTTTGTGTCAATTTTGAATAGATTTTGATTGAGTGATGAAAATTTCATGGAGGTCTCTTCTTATAGTTTTGTTCAACATTCGCCAGGGTCTGTGGTGGTTAAGGGAAGGGACTAAACAACTTATCAAAGCAGTGTATTTGTTTGTTAGCTTCCTGACATTGAATCTTTGTGTAGATGTGTTTCATACATAATTTTAGTTTTACTTATTTTAGCAAGGGAAGGGTTAAAATTATAGTGCTGATCCACTGAACCACCATAACCATTACTTAGGACAACATAACCATGTATTTGTTTTAGGTCATATCTTAACAATTAAAGTTCGCCAATTCTTCTGAAACAAGTATCAGTATTGAACCACTATAGCCATTACTACAGAGTCCGGCAAACCTTGGGGTGGAGAATACCGTAGAAGATGGTCAAGCACAAGAAGATCATTCATTATTGGAGAGATGGTCAGTAATTATTTAGTATTTTGTTCTTTTTTTAAAATCTAGAAAAATAAAAGAAGAGAGATAAAAATATTGGAGTGCTGTAATTCTTTGAGAAGAGGATATATTTTAAAGTAGGATATCTATGACAGAGGGGAAAAGGAAAAAAAAAAAAAGATGAACAATGGCGCACTGATACAGGTTTGAATAAAATTCCTTATTCTAATTGTTTGGGATATTGTGCATCTCTTATTGCTTTACTGGTATCTGATAATAAAATGGAAAATGAAGGTTCTTTTGGCAAAATGTCATGAGAGAACTTACCAGACATGTCAAGCATAACATAATTGATCTTTTTCTTAATTATTTCACAAGAATTTATTTAAGAATAATTCCCAAAGAAGGTTTTATGAGAATAGGAAAAAGGTATATTAGGAAAAGTAAAGAGTGAACATGGATTGCTGGCATTTCTGGAATGTGATAAATTTATTATATTGCCTAAAATTTAGGGATTTGATTAATATTATGGATCAATGTTTGGCATGATTTAGTGTATTTATCTATTTAGCATGGGATATATAGGAAATTAATCTCTAATTCAATAATATGCATTAATTTTAATAATTTCAATAAGCTGAAATTAATGATTTCCTCCAAATGTGATCTTCTAAAATTTCAATGATTTTTATATTCTATGACTGGTAATAAATATGCTAAACTATGCATACTATTATGCCCAATAATACATGATGTACATTTATGTCAATGAGTTGAAATTTCAGGAATGTCACTGGACAACCCACGATGAGATAGATTAAAACAAACCCTTCAGATGGGAAGCCCTGCCACTCAATGGATTTCCGTATACAATGCTAGATGGGCCATGAAGCAAAGGTGGGTTACTGTATCAGTCAGATGCCACTGCCAGTAACATGTAAAACGAAGATGCAAGGCTTGAGCAACAAATAGAGAAGGGTAATGAAGATGGTTTGTTTATTAGCTCGGTGGAATCATCAGCTAATCTCTGGCTTCTGATAATGGATGCCGGAACTGGTTTCTTTGCTTACATCGGATGATCTGGCATGCTCTGTGAGTTCATCAAGACCATTTATTTTTTTTATGCATTGAAGCCTAAAATTTCTCCTACTTATAAAAGCAACCAAATGTTTGATTCATTGTAAAGACAAATCCCCACATGATTTAGAAGTTTTTTTTATTGTCAACTTTAAATAAATCATTGTGCAATCTAATTGATAACTAACTCTTCAGCTAACAGCTTGCTGTTAGATTTACATATAATTCCTTTACTTATAGGCCACGACTCAATTCCTTTGGTAATTATGGCTCTTTTGTTTTCCTATTTAGGTTGTGGGTACACCAAGTTATATGTGCCCTGAACTTCTAGATCACATTCCTTACGGGAGCAAATCTGATATGTGGTCTCTAGGTTAGTTCCTATTTTCCTTGGTGATTAGTTGATTGGTTGATTGATTACTTTGATGTTGCAGTTTTAATAAATTGCAATATTCTATTTGTTTTTTTTGTGTTTAGGTTGCTGTATATATGAAATGACTGCTCTAAATCCTGCATTCAAAGCTAACCATTGACCATCACTGTAGTTCTTATCAAGTTCGTTATTTTATTGGATGTTACTGTATATATGAGAATTTTTTTTTTCAAGAATTAGTTTAAATTTTGTTTTGTTTACAGAGGTCTGCAGTCATGGATGCGTTGAAGCAGTACAGAATGCCAGTTCAATTGTGGGAAATGTATTCCTTTCAATGTGGTCCCTCAAAGTTCAAAAATTATAATACGAGTGTGTTCATTTTGTTTGATGTTGTATCATGAATTAAGCAAGATTTTTTTCTTTTTTATTTACTCACACGTATGAAGGTTTCTCAAGAAAATTTGTGATTTCATTTGATAATAAAGTACTTATGAAATCATGTGTAGCGCAATTTTTTAGGAACAAAAAAAGTTCACATAAAAAGAATATATACTAAAAGTCTTTTAACTTTTTTAAAATATGTCAAATAAAAATTTGCCCGCACATTGAGCGGGCACTGCTGCTAGTTACTGAAATAAGGAAATAAGACACAAACAGTGTATCTTTCTGAATATAGATCCAAAGGGTGTTGCACGAGAAAAGTTTTCAAAATATCATCTCTCCTACTTTCAAAAAAAAAAGAAAGAAAGTGAATATCATCTATGAGTATTCAGTATTGACAAAAATTGGGGCTGCTTGCCTCATTAAAAAAGACGTTTTCATAACTTTGCATTGGAATTTATCATACATATGAGTTTGCAGAAGTATGTGTACTGATGTACATTGGATATTGTTCGCGGATTCCACTGAAAGCACTATCAAATGTAATTTTAATTATATTTACATTTTTAAAAATACTAACAATTAATATCAGTATTGAATATACATAGGAATTTTGTGATTGTTAATTATGTATACTGCATAATTAATTTTAGTTCTGAGTAATATCAATGTCCATATTCATAATGATTTAGTGAAATATTGATATAAAAATGTTTTTTAAATTATTCATTCTTTTGAATGAAAAAATCAGATCCATAATTGATCCGATGAGCCAATTTCAGGGCATAATTGTTTTTTTCCCCTGCTATCGTACGTGATTGTGATAATTACAACCTGTTATTATTAATGGTATAGATCACTTCAGAATGTCATGTCAGTTTGTAGCCTTCTTGTGTCACAAACGTACTGCGACAACCTAATCAGATATGGTAATGGGATGATGAATTAGTCAAGGTTACCGAATTCAGATCTGGTGCCGCGCGGCACCAGTGTAGCGTACCTCTCAGACTGTCCGATCTATGATGGATGGTCCGTGAATTTTACCAGATTATAAGGCTCGAAAAAATTTGACCGTCGAGATCAAATCGGACGGCCCGAGAGGTACGCTACACGGGTGCTGCGCTACACGGGATCCGGGTCCAAGGTTGCCGAGTAGCGGAGCAGGTCAGGTTTTGGGCGACTCATGCATCTACAATCTAGCCTGGTTTATGTACAAAATTCATCCATGCATTATGATTTTAATATGATTTCCTATTAGATAATGTCCCTACCAAAACGTCAAAAAAATATAAATAAATTAATGCACGAGTTTACAGACAATAATTTTAAGTTTTGATGATTTTATAATTTGAAATGTGGTTCAAATTGATTAGAAGTATGTGTACGCGCATAATTTATTGTGAATACAATTCTAATAAAATTTCCTATGAATAGTATTCAAGTGTCTTTTTTTAACATTAGTTAGTAAAATAAATTTACGCACGAGTATATGATAAATATTTGTACAATGAACTTAGTATTGGCGATCGTTGTTAACATGAAGTACGTTTCAAAATGATTAAAAGTGCAAATAAGCGTATCCTATAACTACAAATTAGTTTCAGCATAAATATCTACAGTAAAGTTTGATGCATACCATAAAATATGTACAATCTGTTTAAGGGCATATATTTGATGACATTTTAAAATTATCTATAGTTTACCTGATTTTAGGATTCAAAATGTGAACTACATTGATCGTGTTATTTTTGAGAGATTTTGATGATAATTAATTTCTTATTATTCTTTACAGAAAGCTTTACAAGCCCTTTTATGTTATTCTAACGGTCAAAAAACAAAAAAGCAACCTCTTATTTAAAGAATAAAAAGGTTGGAGGGCTTTATCGTAAAAAGGTCATGATGAATATTCTAAGTTTAATCTAGTCCCTAATTATAATTATTCTCAACACTCCCCCTTAAGCTAGGTTTGTAGATATTATACAATCCTAGCTTGCAAGAGATATCCTCGAAAGTCTTGATGCTTAGTCCTTTCGTGAAAATATCCGCCAATTGATCTTTGCTCTTGACATATGGAGTCTCGATCTCCTTGGCTTGAATCCTTTCTCTAATAAAGTGGCAATCCACTTCTATGTATTTGGTCCGTTCGTGAAAGACAGGATTCGCCGCAATATGTCGTGCCACTTGATTGTCGCAAAACATCTTCATTGGTTCTTCACGAGTAATCTTCAAGTCGGCCAACAATTGCTTAACCCACGTCAACTCACTAGCGGTAGATGTCATGGCTCGATACTCCGCTTCCGCGCTTGATCGTGCCACGACATTTTGTTTCTTGCTTTTCCATGTGACTATATTACCGCCTACAAATGTGCAAAAACCAGTTGTCGATATTCTATCGAAACTTCCGGCCCAATCTGCATCGAAATAGCCACATATAGCATTAGTACAATTTTTTCTCATCCAAATTCCCTTTCCAGGAGAACCTTTTAGATACCTTAATATTCTATTAACGGCATCTAAATGTGGTGTTCTTGGGGCATGCATGAATTTACTAATTTGGCTTACTGTAAAAGATAGGTCCGGTCTTGTAACGGTTAGGTAAATTAATTTACCAACAAGTCTTTGAAATTGGCTTATGTTCTCTAAAGATTTACCTTTTTCGTTATCAAGTTTTTCATTAATATCTATTGGGATTTTGGCCGGCTTACATCCTAATTTACCGGTTTCTTTAAGCAAGTCTAAAATATATTTTCTTTGGCACATAAATAGCCTTTTTGAAGAATGAGCAATTTCTATCCCAAGAAAATATTTTAGTATGCCTAAATCTTTAATGTCAAATTTATGCTTAAAGTCATTCTTGACATTATCAATTTCCATTTGGTTATTACCGGTTATAATTATGTCATCGACATAAACTAAAATCGCGGTAGTACAATTGGTATTATGTTTAACAAATAAGGATGAATCGGCTCCACTTACTTTAAAATTACAAGATAACAAAAATTGAGATAGTTTGCCATACCATGCTCGTGAAGATTGTTTTAAACCATAGATTGATTTCTTTAACCTACAACAGAGGTTAGGAATATGTTCTTTTTTGTGACCGGGTGGTAAGGTCATATACACTTCTTCTTCAAGTGTTCTTTGAAGGAATGCATTTTTTACATCCATTTGGTGTAGGGTCCAACCGTTGTTTACCGCTATGGAAAAAAGTATCCTAACGGTATTCATTTTGATCGCTGGTCCATAAGTTTCATGATAATCAATACCGTAAGTTTGGGTATATCCTTTAGCAACCAATATAGCTTTGTACCGTTCTATAGTACCATCACTATGGTATTTAATTTTGTATACCCACTTACAACCAACCGGTTTTTTCTTTTTTGGTAATTCACAAAGTAATTACCCAAGTTTGATTTTTTTTCTAAGGCATGAAGTTCTTCTTCCATTGCCTTACGCCAATTTGGATCCTTTTTTGCTACCTCAAAATTGGTTGGTTCCTCAATTTTGAACAAGGAATTTAAGAAAGCATAATGTTCACAAGACACATTATCATAAGAAATGTAATTTTGAATTGGATATTGTACTGAATAAGTGATGAAATCTTTTAATCTTGTGGAAGGTTGAGGTTGTCGACTCGATCTTCTCAATGACACATCTTGTTCTTGAGTTTCTTCATCCCCCTCACTGTGTATAACTTGTTCGGTTTCTTCAAGTTCTTCATTTTGATTTTCTTCATTTTGTAGGTTTTCTTCGCTTTCTTCTTGTGCTTCTTCACCTACAATATTTCTCAATTCTTTTCGAAACTCACTCGTTTCGATATTAGTAACACATGGATATATAAAATCACTTGGAAAATTTTTTTCAACATTATTTTCATTTTGATTTTCATAAAAGGGTTCATTTTCAAAGAAACTAACATCCCTAGAAATATAAAGTTTTTTATTTTTTGGATCGTAACATTTGTACCCCTTTTTTTCGGAAGAATACCCGACAAAAATAGTTTTAATTGAAATAAAATCGAGTTTGTTAATTCTTTGATTGTGCACAAAACATTTGCAACCAAAAACTTTTAAATGACTAATATTTAATTTTCTACCATAAAGAATTTCTAAAGGACTTTTAAAATCCAAAATGGCACTTGGCAACCTATTTATCAAATAAGTCGCAGTTAAAACGGCATCCGACCAAGAAATTTTTGGGACATTATTTTGAAATAAAAGCGACCTAGTAACTTCTAAAAGATGACGATTTTTTCTTTCGGAAACACCGTTTTGTTGAGGAGTGTAAACACAAGTAGTTTCATGTAAAATACCTTTTTTGTTTAAGAAAATTAGAAAAATTTTGATTAACATATTCGGTACCGTTGTCGGTCCTCAAAACTTTAATTTTTTTCTCCAATTGATTTTCAATAAAATTTACAAAAATTTGAAAATGCGAAAAAACTTCATTTTTACTTTTCATTAAATACAACCATGTGGTTTTCGAAAAATTATCAATAAAAATAACAAAATATCTATAGTCGTTATAAGAAGTTATAGGAGCCGAACCCCAAACATCGGAATGAATAAGTTCAAAAAAATCATTGCTTTTGGAATTAGAGTTAGGAAAAGGAGGTCTAGTATGTTTAGCAAGTTTACAAGTTTCGCAATTACTACAATCTAAACCCGAAAAATTAAACATTATTTTTAAAACTCTATCGGAAGGATGCCCAACGCGCTTGTGCCAAAGTTTACTCAAATCTTCATTTTTGCTAGTTTTGAAAACAAATTTATTGCTATTTAAAAAATAAAGACCATTTTCAAGAAATCTTTCACCAATTTTTTCTTTCGAAAATAAATCTTGAAAAATAACACTTTTTTCTTTAAAAATTATTTCGCAATTCAAACCTCTAGAAAGTTTGCTAATGGACAACAAATTGACGGAACAATTTTCAACATAAAACACATCTTGTAAAATTTTTTTTGACAAAATGCTAATAATACCCCATCGTTTTATTTTAATTTTTTCATCATTTGCTACGGTAAAGTATTGGTCACCACTAATTGAACGGTAATTTTTTAACTAACTTTGATTCCCCGTCATGTGGTCGGTAGCACCGGAGTCAAGCATCCATTTGGTACAATCATTTAGTGCTTTAATAGTGGTAAACCCAATGGCCAAACAATTATTATCAATTGGTTTGCTATTATTATCAATTGGTTTGCTAAAATAATTTGGGGAATAATTTGATTCATTTCCAAAGTTTGGACTCGGCCCTGGTCTAACCGAATATAAATCACGAGTTTGTGACTTGGGCTTTTCAGAATTTCCACTTTCTTTATTTACGAAAGAAACTTCAGTCTCATGGGTTTTACCAAGCCCATTATGAAAAACAAAATTATTTGGACCTGATTTCATTGACGAGAGAAAATTCAACAACTTAATTTCTATATGGTCCAACCTTTCCTTTATCGAGTTGGAGACAGAGCCTTCCGTCTCCCCCATTCTCGAAATCACTCCCTCAGTTGTATCGCCATGGCCGCCGCACCCTATCTGTTTCCTTCTGCTCGAATGGAGGTGAGAGTTGAGTCGCCAGCACTCGTCTCGATCGTACCCGTCCTTCCAACAGTGGCTACATCGATTTCTTGAAGGCTGTGCTCCTCTCATCTCCCTCTTTGAGTCAGGGAAGCGACTTTTGACAACCAAGGCATGATGAGGTGTGTCTTGGCACATTACTGAGTCATCGGTTTCAATCTTCCATTGGCTCAGGTAATGTGTATCAATTTGAGGAATTGCTTGTTTGGGTTTGGAATTGTGAACAGAATTTCGCAAAAATTGCTTATCAGATTTGGAGGCCTTTCGGTGAGCTGTATTTCTGGTAATCTTTTCTGGTACTTTGTTTGTGGTGGCTTTTATTTGGTTTCGTTGATTTTCAGCAATTACAATCTGAGCCCATGTAAGAGCATGTTTCTCTTTCCTTTGAGCTGTCTCGGATTGTGAGGAAGCCTCAGCTACTACTGGGTGCTGCCCCTGTTGCTCTTGTTGGTTTTGCTGATTGGAAATTGATTTTGCCATTTTAAACTGAGATTTGCGGAAGCTTTACTGGATCATATTTCTCTCTGATACCATGTTATTTTTGAGAGATTTTGATGATAATTAATTTCTTATTATTCTTTACAGAAAGCTTTACAAGCCCTTTTATAGGCAAGAGGATAACGGTAAACTCATTTTACCGTTATGTTATTCTAACGGTCAAAAAACAAAAAAGCAACCTCTTATTTAAAGAATAAAAAGGTTGGAGGGCTTTATCGTAAAAAGGTCATGATGAATATTCTAAGTTTAATCTAGTCCCTAATTATAATTATTCTCAACAGATCGAGACTGTAGCATATGCATACAACATGTTGTAAATACCTGTACCGAAATATTTTTTGCACAATTATGAAGTATATTATTGATTCAGTAAAGATAAGTTTTGCGCAAGAACTTGATAAAACATTATGAAATATTTATCAATTTAGTGATCACATGACTATAAATTAGCCCAGAATTAATTAAATGAACAGATAAATTAACACTGCCGAACTGAAAATTAATGCTTGATTAGTTTATCAAATATCAAACTGATGGTCAAACTATATAGCAAATTTGGTAACAATAGCTCAACAATATTTAATATATGTAAACCAGTAAAAATTAGTATGTGTTTCGGTACTTAGCAATGTTGGCAGACACCAGCCTCATATTTTGTTTCTTATAACCAATAAAATCAAAATTAATGTTACCCATAAATATCCACCTTTGGTAACTAATTGGCGAAAATAATTGAAACCGGACAGTGATTAGGAGTTCGTTGCAGCTGGTTCGTCCTTTGCCTCCTAAATGACAACGGTCATAATAATAATGAATTTCAAAACAAAGTTCTCTTTTTATGTAATTTTTCATTGGATGTTACTGAGGTAATTGTGAACATTAAAAACAGACAAAAAGGAAAGCAGAAGAAGAAACAATGCAAAGCACAGAAATTCATTCTATTTCTGTAGGTCCTTGTATCCACATACCACATGTTCGCTTGTTGTGTTAAATTTTGGGCTCTACATTAGACCCAATGTAATTATGGGTTTCTCACTGACAAGGGACAATTATAGAGAGGACCAGGTCTATGTGCCAAAGCAAGGGTTATGTTAGTTAAAAGAAAGTCATTGCATTTTTTCTTTTTTAAAAATAGTAGCCAGTAGGCCACCATGTTTCATTTTATAAAACGAAACAAAGTAACAATTATTAGAAACTACCATAAGCTCACTCTCCCCTTATCTAAACCTAATTGAATCCTCTCCTCTAAAACAAACACACCACAACTAAAAATAAGATCTCATATCCCTGATACCACATTATCCCTCATATCCCTAATAGCACAAGTTTGACTGTTACAACTATTTTCAATACAGAATATTAGATCAAAACATCAAAAAATAATGCACAAATTGAAAATTAGTTTATATTCCTCCAATTTCATTCCATATGGGTCACTGTGTCTCAAATCAATGTATCATGCATTGCCCCGATTTTTGATGTCAGAATCATGCATAATAAAAGAAGATATTGCCAGCTGACCAGCAATTAATGCAGAATGATAGTGATTCTGTTTCTCAAGCCTCTAGCAATGTCACAGTATGTTATCCCTCGATGAGGAAAGGTCTTCTTACCAGGCAAACTTATATTCCAATATAATCAAAGCAAGGAAATGCAGCATTTAATTGAAAATCATACACTTGCAATCTCCAATCTTCTTAATTGTACATTTTCATATTCTTTTAGAGCCCTTACCTCATAATTCATGCTAGGCAACATAGAAATCGAAAGAGGAAACAAGGAAAGACAAAACAATATAAGCATGTTGGAAGGCCTATTCGCAGGATCATTTTTGTCAGAAAATTCATGAACGTTTGAGTGTACCATGAATCAAAATGAACTGTTGTTGTATAAAACTCCACTATTCGAGTTAAGTTTAAATGAAAAGGTCACTTGACTTGACCCAGCTATAGATTCCACTAAATTGAAGAATCTTAACTCTCAAAATTAGTACAAAGAACAAACCTATAATTTCTCAGGGCTAATTTTCAAAAAAATCACAGGGGTTATATCCAATTTTCCCTTTAAAATATTTGCCAATATTCTGATTACATTAGTACACCTCTTCCGGAACACCATATAGTGTCTAGTATACCAAGGATTAATTTGCATTTTGTTAATAACCAACAATTTTTCCTTATTTTCCTTCCTTAAACTTAGAGTTCCATTTCTATACACTGGACTTCACATAGTATTTATAATTGCAATAAACTTTTCTTTGTCCAATTTGAAGGATTTTCTTCTTAATTTTTTAATCAAAGAGAAAGTGGCCCAACACCTTCGACATTGTAATGCTTCAGAACAGAAACTCCGCAAAGTTGAAGAACCAATAAGTAAGAGCACACGTGAATTTGTGGAGAAAAGGACTACGTCACATATATTTCTAATAAACTATTTTGTTGCAATAACGAACGCTTAATTTTAAAAATTAAAAACATAATTTTCACAAAAATATATATATTTTTAAATTTAGGTTTTATAAGCTTCACAAACCAACATTTTTATAAATGTAGGAAAGATAAACGTCTGAACATATATAAACTATCATGTAAACAAAGTAATAGTAAAATTAAAGACATTTGTCCTTACTATGAACTAAATTAATATCTGAAATTATGAAACATCTTTTCCGCTCACTATTATTTAGTCCCCCAGTCACAATTACAAATATAAGATGGGAACTGGTGGTGTTTGATTCATCCTAGACATCAATTTGTATAAGAAATAGATAAAGAATTCAAGTCACAAGATATAACGACCAAGATTTTTACACGTGATTTGAACCTTAAGGACTTTAAATCTTGTAGAAATCCAAAGTTCTCTTTCCCTCAGCAAAGTACTTGAAGTGATCAGCCAGATAATCCTTAGTTTTGACCGTTTTGTACATCCTTGGTATCGTTTCATCTATGAGTTCATCCAACGGCTCCAAATTCTTTTCAGGGTCAAGTGCACTAAACATAACGACAGAGAGCCTCTCCTTCTCTGAATTTGCTAGTACCCTATGTATCGGGCTCTTAAAAATGCCATTGCTCATTATCTGCACCACACAATGCAATTTTCAATCAAAGAAATTTATCTGAGATAATGACCATATATTAAAACACAGAGTTCAACTGAATTAATGGTTCCATTTTTCAGTCCTCCCAAGCTCCCAGCACTTTCATTAGGATATTCAATGAATATTTAGAACATATATTCAAAGAATAAAATTTACAAACTTGCTTTGACGGATCTCTGTCTTGGTTACCTTGTTAGATTAAACTTGTTCTAATGTTTGGTTTGCGAATTTTAGCTAAGTGGTACCAGTAGAGGTAGGCCTGACTTGTAGTTTATTTTGTTGAACTCTCGCAATATATCTTCTTTCATAAGAAGAGGCAGAATAACTGCTCTGCTCATTTTTAAAAAAAAAATATAAATAATAAATAAAAAACAAAAGAATACATTAAGAATGAAAGTACCTCAATTCCATCACCTATGACAACAAGCAATGAATCAGGGAAAACAGGAACGTCAACCCACTCAGCATTTTTGCGCACTTGAAGCCCAGCTACCTCTTTGTCCAGCAGAAGAATGGTCATAGCAGATGCATCAGCATGCGGCTTCAGACCGAACACAAGATCAGGCCTCTTGCAAAGTGGGTAGTAGTTGAACCTTGCATACATGTTCGCCTTTTCATCAAACTGTTTTACAAAACAGTCTTCCTTTAGTTTCAATACTTTTGCCATGGCCCTCAAGATCTGAGTCCTAACTGTTTGTGTATTCATACCAAATGTATGCAGAACATCCCTGAAAGAACTTGAATATGTAAGTGGAGATTAAAATAGCCTGATGCACAAAACTTTTACTAATTTATAATAATTCTAAATTTCAAATTGAAGTTAATTAACAAGGGATAATCCTCAAGATAGTAGATAAATTTTTGTAGAAGCTCATTTTAGTTGCTAAAATTAAGTAGGATCCAGTGTGGCACACTGGATCAGTACCAAATAGAACAGATTTTATCATACCTTTGCATTCACTTTCATGGGAAACTAAAATCTCGAATATAAAGGTAACCCAGACACTTTAAAAGAATTATAATAGAATATGATTTGTTTCATTCAGCATAGTTTTCAGTGTTCACAAAAAAGAAAAATTGTACCTAAAAGAGACGGGATTCGTTGGCCAAACATCTAGGTTTCTCTCATCTTCCGGCTGAACTAAGAGGTACAGCCGGTCATTCCAGTCCAGGGTCTGATCATCTCTCAGAACAATGTCATTTCCATAACCTTCCAATTTAAATTCTTTTCCATCTACCAAGTTTGCAAACTTTTGTTTCTCTTCTAAAGGCAGGTGGAAAAATTCTGTTGACAAATTAAGCACCTCATCTAGGAAAGAACCAGGTATCCCATGGTTTACTGCCTGACAAGTCAACAAAACTAGATTGCTTAGCAAGTTGAAGTGTTTTCTCATCAATTTACAGTCCATTATACATCACTAGTAATTCAGTACGAGGCATTACATTACATACACAGATACTGGTATATTAATTGCCAAGCCTCAATGAGACATTTAATCAAACATGTTGCATGCAATTGCTGATAGATGTCAAAACTATTAAGTCAATAGAGATATGAACATTCCGTTCTTTTTTTTCAGAGGAAAGGACAAACAAAAATTATTTTTGGAAAGATAGCTTACCAGAAAAAGGCCCCAGGACTGCAGAGCATCTCTAAACTTGACGGACTCATCAGCGCCGTCGGATTGAGACAGACGGTTGAGATCGATTACAGGAACTTGAGCAGACGTGTGAGGTGGAGAATTGATCTGACGAACAGGGTCCCGCTGGATGTAAGAGGTGGGTGCATCACGGCCGCTCATGACCAGCTCCTGGACCAGCCTGGATCCCATCTCCTTTCCTTCTTCCATTACTTTTGGAGTTTGGATAGGGACGCAACCCAATTACCCAAACATGAAGTGGCACTTCACTATTTAGGGTCTGCTCCAGAGAGGTGTAGAGGGGGTGATGGAAGGAGAGTAGTGTTTTTCAATCGTGCGTGTCGTGTCGTGTCGTGTCGTGTCGTGTCAAATACGATCGTGTTAGGGTCTCGTGTCTTGTCGTGTTGACGCGAACTACTTTTTTAATCGTGTCGTGTCGTGTCGTGTTGAGTGGTGAGAAGAGGCAATTCGACACGCATTCTGACACGACACGACTGACACGATCGTGTCGTGTCGTGTTGACACGTCGTGTTAGTTGTGTCAAATCGTGTCAGAAATTTTTCTTTATTTTTTATAATAATTTATTAAAAATTGTTAAAATATTAAAATGAAGAAAAAAAATATTGTTACAGTTTATTTGACTATTCTACAAATTCAATATATATATCAGTACAAAATTGCCAGAACATTTTTGTTAAAAGATTAATTGATGATTTTATTTTTTTTCTAACTCATTTCTTTATTTATTGTTTGAACAGATTAAAAATAAAATATTTAAAAAAGTAAATAGACGTTAAAAAAGAAAGTACGGTAATTTGAATTTTAATATAAAATCAATTTAAATAATTTTTAGGAAAATAATTTAAAGAAGAAGTATGTTTATGATGCTATTTTTGGTAATGTTAAAAAATAAATTCGTGTTGCGTGTTAGTCGTGTCGTGTCAAATCGTGTTAATTTTTCAAGATTGCCAACACGACACGATAACACGATCGTGTCGTGCTAATTCTGTACTCGTGTTGTGTCGTGCTAACACGATCGTGTCGTGTCATTTTGGAGAACCCTAAAGGAGAGGGTGAGCTGCCCAAACTCTGCCCAAGGATTTAACTTGCTCCCAAACTAAAAATTTTCAATGGAAATCAAGGTGATGGAATGGAAAAGAGGTGCCACTCTATTCAGATTTTGGCCCAATTTTATCACCCCAAATTTGGAGGTTACAATTTAGTTCTCCTCTTCTTTTCTATTCCATTCCATTCCATTTCTGTCTTATTTCTGGAGCAGACCCTTAGTGATTTTTTCCGCTCGTATCTATCCATTATTAAAAAAAAAACAACTAATTTTTTGGTTTTGCTTTTTTCTTTTTTGTGCCGTTCTTCGGCTTGTGTATTAAAAAGTATTGGTTTGCACACAAATAAATTCAAATATTTATCACGTTCATGAAATTGAATTTTAATATAACTCTGACGTATATATGATGAATTTTCATCGGGGAGTCTGGAAATCCTCAATTTATAATACTAATCACATGTTCATATAAAGTAATGAGATGCCATCATATGAAATAATATATATTTATGCTCAATTAGAATTTAGAAAATTTTAAAATATAATTTTTGAGAATCTAAATTAAAATTAAAATTCTAAGCTTCTGACATGTAGGTTCTACAGTAGTCAACTGCCACGTCTTTGGCTAAAATAACCCTCCGACTACACTTTTGTTGTTGAGTTTCTGCCATAGAAAATTCCAACCATCCATCATTCTGAATAATTAGGGCTGTAAATATACGGCCGTTTTGCACATTTTCGTTTTGCTCCGTCCAAAACAGAACAAAAATGAAAAAAAAAAAATGGTTTCGTTTTCGAAAACGGAACGGGAATGAAATACGATTTTGTCAACGTTATCGAAACACAACGAAACAGAACATAGAAATGGGCTGATTTCAATGGAAAATGAAGAAGCGGAACAGAAAACTGTTTCGTTTATCGAAATTAAACAGAAGCGAAAGAGTACTTTTGTTTCGTTACTGAAATAGAACAGAAACAAAACAGCTCTATTCCATGTCCGTTTCCCACATTTGACAGCCATGTGAATGATGGTTTAGATTTATGACCATGTAAAAAAAGTATCCATGGCAAAATTACCCAAGTTATTATTGTATTGACTTCTCTAGAATTATATTTTGCAACTATAAATTGGTAATTAACTTATTACATGATTTATTTATTAAGTTTTGGAGTTATATTGTCTTCATTAATCTTCATAATTCATGTTAATTTTGAATTTAAATTTCACTTGACGATTAGTCTCACAAATTAAATTATTAATTTTAAATTGTGTATTTAATTATAGCTGAATGACACGGCATACACGAAAAGGATAGAGAAACCTTTTCTCCAAATAAATTGCTCATTGTATTAATTGTACTAAGTATTACAAATATGTCACATACGTATATGTATAACGATGAGGAGGATTTTAATGCCTACCATTGAGGTGTCCCAAATTCACTTTTTTATTATTTTTTAAAAATATAAAATTCAAAAGTCAAATTCAAATTATTGATCTTGTTCAATTTAATGAGCGATGTGTTTCCATATAAATTTGGGGTATGTTTGGGAGGCGCTTAGAACAAGGGCGGAACTAGGGATTCACGAATCCTAGTTCGTGAGATAGCTGTTTGCGTATTCGCCGAAAAGAGGGAACTCAGAATATAGGATTTTGTTCGCTATTCGCGCATTCGACGCTACGTTTGGTTCACGCGAACAACGCGTTATTCACGAACACGCTTGTTCCGTCCCTGCCAAACATACCCTTGGTAAATTTTAGAGTTTATGTGATACTTGATAAAGAGGTAAAAATAAGAACGCGTTAGAATTAATATATCATATTTAACTAGATTTGTTTATTATTCAATCTCTCGATCGAGTATCAAATTAAATTTTAAAATTTATAAAACTTATATAAAAATGCACCATTTTTATACTAAACAGCATCGTTTGAATTCGATGTTTGAGTTTTATATTTTAAAAAAATAATAAAAAAGTGAGTGAGACATTTGAGGCCCCGGATGGTGGACATTAGAACACTCGTCATATAGCGATGCAGAGATGCTAATTCCTTAATCGAAACTTATAATTTATTTAGATTTGTTCATGTGGATGAGAATGGATGTTCTTTGTCCACTTGTGAATTGTGATGCGTTGGTATTCTAGCTGTTGCTTAGTTGTGAATGTTCCAATAATATATGCTGTTAATGGATATGTTTACATTATTTGTTGACTGGCCCTAAAAAAAAATACATTGAAATTGTTGACTGAGAATTTTACAAGTTTTATTTTTATTTTATTACAGTTTTGATTTATTATATTCTTAATCAAATTTTTAATTTGACAAATTAAATTTCAACACCAATATACAAAATTATATTTTTTATTTACAAGGTTGCAAATACAAGCTTAAATTTTGCATATTACTGTTGCGTGATCTATTTTTTTTTTTAAAAATTATTGACAATGAATTGTTTGTGCATAATATTTGTGCCACTATAAGAATCATAAATTACTAATATTGAACAAAAAAGGTTATTGATATTGTAAAATCAGTAGTGTGAACATCGCACTGTTGCTCTATCTATTTTATTTATCTCGATTGTTCAAAGACTTATAATATTTTTTAATTTTTAGAAAGAGCTCAAATTGATCACATTTACTAATAAATAGAATATAGTTTTAAAATAACATAAAATATTTTAACTTTAAAATTATAAAACGATCAGATAATTTATAAGGTAAAATGTAATTCTCTGCCAATCCTGAAATGTTAAAAGCCATGTGAAATTTTTAAAAATGTCGAAGAACAAAGAAAATGATTGTACTAAATTATTTGTATTTTGTGAGCATGCATATAAGATTTGATGGAAAACAATTCAAGAAGGCCTTCAAACAATTAAAGATAATAATATCATTTTTCGCAATTTCGAAAATTTTAAAAAAGTGTAAAAATTTTCAAAAGTCAATGATGAAAACTTTTGGTATCATTAGACTTCTTATAATTTAATGAGTATGTACATATTCATGCAAAAAAAAAAAAACAAATTTTGTGAGATACTCAAACAATTAAAAATCTAAATACATTTCGAAAATTATATAAATTATATATTTGGAGTTTTAGAAAAATTATTTAAAATATTTTAGAACTGTAAAAATAAAAAAAATGATACCACCAAATTTCTTATATTTGTTTTGAGTTTTCCATAAATTTAATGCAAAAAAAAATAGCAAAGCTTTCAAATAATTAAAAATTATTATACATTTTTTTAAATTTACTAAAAGTGGAGAGAACTATCCGTGTAGAAAATGGAGACAATAGGCAGACGAGCTCAATGTAGTCCGGTTTTTGAGTAGATGAGTCGTCCCACAATTGGTAGGCAGGAGCGAAACTAGTGGGTGGTGATTGAAACGAGATCTAGTCCCGCGCGGGACGGTACAGCTCACCATCTGCATCGTCCGATCTAATCTCCATGGTTAAGGGAGTCCCGTGCATAATACCAGATTGATAGGCCCGAACCGTCCAGATCAGATCGGACGGTGTAGATGGGTGCGCTGCACCGTCCTGCGCGGGATGGGATACGGATTCGATGGTGATTGGCCAAGGTGTGCCTGAAGATTTGATTTTTTTTTTTTAATCAGTATAAGACTATTTGGTCAAATTGAGCATGAAATGATATCTTGCCCTATCCTAAATTAAAAATAAATTTATTTTTCCAACAAAAGAGATTCTTTCTCAGCCATTAAGATCCTTTTCAAAAATTTATAGTTACTTTGGCATGTGATATACAGCCAATCATAAGGAAAGACATCTATTTCTTTTTAATTTATATGAGTAAATTAAATTTACATTTAATTTGGAGAACAAAATGTGGACATATACTCATGCAAATATAGAAATTTGTACACTAACTGATTTATCTGCGACGTGCTCATCAAGAAGGGTATTGTAACAATTGTTTTTCTAATCATATTATATTATTTCGCATTTGAAAAAGTCGTAGCTATATTTTTTCCGCACTCAAAGAAAAATTGTACAATAGAATTTAAAAAAACGTAAATGTATTATTGTTGGATTAAACAATTAACTTTCGATTTGTCGATTTGCAAAACAACCTTCTCTCTACTAACATTTCAATTTCAAGTGATTTATTAGGTATTAATTCAAAGGATTGCCAAATGCAAGATCTATACAAGTTATGGAGCTATTCAAGATTCAGTTTAGTCAATTAGAGTTATTAAAATAGGTTTAATTAACTTCTAAACTCTTCTTAATCAGTTTGCTGGTAAATTGTTCAGTTTCAAGGGCTATGTGTTAAATAATGCAATTCCACGTTATACAATGCATCAATTTGTGTAGAATTCTTGCATTTTTCTAAGTAGCAGAAGTATTGCGTTATACAACGTCTTGTCAAGTTGTATAACGCAACACAGAAGCGTTGTACAACGCTACCCTTCCGTTGTACAACGCCTAGCCAAGTAAAATTTCTGAAGAAAGTTCATTTTTCTGTCATAACTGTTGTATAACGCATCAGATCGTTATACAACGTGCGTTTGTTATTTTTCTGGAATTTTTGCTCAAAAACGTGGGATTTCATTATGCGTTGTGTAATGCTACCTTCCGCTGTATAACGCATCTGCAGATATTTTTGACTATTTGAAATTCCTCTTCGTACGTTGTACAACATGACTTTTGCATTGTATAACGCTCTGACATCTCAAACAGATACTTTTTATCAGTTTTGTTTTATTGTAACGGATATATTAGCGTGTTGTACAACGCAATATGGCGTTGTATAACGCAAAGGTGGAAATTAGACTGTTTTGGAGCTTTTGATGCCCTCTATATACATCAGACCATTTGAGACTGATCTTCTCTCTTGCAAACCTTGCAAAACACTTGTCTTTGAGCTCCAAACAGCTCATTTCATTCTACCTTGTTAATTGAGCATTTCCTTAGCAAAATCATTAAAATTAGTTAGCCCCAATCAAACTCCAAGTTTCCAAATTGCTAAATCTATGAGTGTTTTGATTGTGAGCATCAATCCTTGCTAAATTTAGAGGTTAGGCCGATCCACCTCGAGTTCTATTGTGACGAGGCGATTCGGGTCGAAGTCGTAGTTCCATTCTTCTTGGAATTGAACGGAGCGCACCCTTTCATGGTAGCGAAACTCCCGGAGACGTACGACTACGGCTAGCTCTTCTCTAGCGAGTCGGAACTCCGTAATCACATTAAGTGTTCAATTTCTCTCTCTTTCTCTCTTTACTTTCTTGTTACTTAAATTGCTTGTGTGTGAATTGTTGCATATTTTGCAAATTTGGCCAAACCGGTATAAAACTTGAAATTGTGCCTATTCATTCCCTCTAGGCCTTTAATTAGGAACAACAATTATTATTTTAAATAATAAATATATTTATTAATTTTTGGAAAATAATATAATTCATTTAAATCAGGTCCATCTCACTTTACATTAGTTTTTGCATTTATTTCACTATAGATCATTTTTAAAATAAATAGTTAAAATAATCATATTTCATCATCTTTATTTCTTTCATTCTTTTAGATTATGCCTTTTCGATTCGGGCCCCACCTATACTAAAATTATGGTTTGTCTTATTGGTAGGAAACATAATCTGGAGTTTATATATATAGAGAGGAGGTCCAATTGCCTGTTTGTTTGAAATTTTTTCTTTGTTAAAAATCTAAACTCTAAACCAACATACCACCTTTTGTTTGAAATTATTTCTTTGTTAAGAGTAAACTCTAAACCAATGGAGAATCAATCCTTG
This sequence comes from Rhynchospora breviuscula, assembly GCA_027562975.1. Classification (NCBI taxonomy): domain Eukaryota; kingdom Viridiplantae; phylum Streptophyta; class Magnoliopsida; order Poales; family Cyperaceae; genus Rhynchospora; species Rhynchospora breviuscula. The sequence continues at coordinate 29,589,528 of CM050400.1, read as the reverse complement.
TTACTCGATGGGGTCCACCATTTGGATTTTTTTTTTTCCTTGATAATTCACTGCCCTTAGACTTTCTTTAAAAACTAAAAAAAGTCTGCCAACGGCTACTAGTTAGAATTACAAAAGATAACAGTAGAAACCCACAAACCTGGCTACAAAAAGACAGTCTAAAATGCCCTACAACTAGAAAAGAGAAAAATAAGATTATATAGTCTCCTACAACAAATTTTACTGGTACAACACAAGTGTTCCATGGGAACCAACTTTGCGAGTGGTGCACTTAGCACTCGTGCATTTAAAATACTGCTTATTTATTTTATTTATAATTTTATTCATTGTTGGTTGTCTCCACTATCTCGATCATCATTAAAAGAAAATAATATTGTTACGATCCTCTAGTTGAACTTAAACTTATAGGACGAAACAAAATAAAGGTAGAAAATTATGACAAGACATAAATGATCTATAGCATAATCGAATAATATAATATAAGAAGAAATAGAGGGCACTTCTTCCTACATAGAAGGAATCTTATATATATATGAAATGATTCAGTTTGCACAGCTGCAAAAGAAATTGTGGTTCACCGTTCACACGTTTTTATTTTACCTTAGATTAGATGTGAAGCGCCCCCCCCAAAAAAAAAAAAAAAAACAAGATTTTCATGATGCAACATGGAAATGCACCTTAGAGCTCATGTTATAATTGCCCGGTCAGTTAGGCAATAATTATATGCATATGTTGAATCATATATATTAGGGGTGGTAAAAAAGCTTGTGGTTTGTTCGAGTTCGATTAGCTTTATTCGAAATTGAGTTGCATAATTTACATATAAATAATATTAAAAAAAAAACTTATTATAAAAATAATATTTTAATTTATAAATAAAATAATATAAAAATAAGAGAAATGACACAATCAAATCGATTTGACCGGACTTCCAGTTAAATCCTATAAGATTTCAATTTTTAAAGTTTAAATGACAGATTCAAACTGGTCAATATTCTCTATTGAAATCAACTTGTCGACCAAATTTTATTTTAAAAATTTTTTAAAATTTTTTTATTTTAGAAAAAAAATGTCAATCTAATTTGTTCTGAACCCTTCAAGAACAGCCATATTTTAAAATTCGAAAAAATACTTAAAGATTTTTAAAAATATAAAATTTGGTCGACAGGAAGATTTCAGTAGGGAGATCATATTAGATAGTTGGGACATGTCATTTGAACTTTTAAAATTGAGATCTAACGTGATTTAATCGGGAGCCCGATGAAATTGATTTGATTGAATTCATTCTCATAAAAACAAATAAATATTAATTAATTTGTACCTTACTTGCTTAAAATATATATATAAATTGATATGGTTCATTTCGACTAGTTATGGAACTCAATACTAATTTAAGTCAATTCAATACAACTCAAATTAATTTCAAATCAAATTTGGATTAAAATCGGCTCGCTCGACTCAACCTGTTGTCAACGGAATGATATCCTCAGCAATGCTGCAGAAGGCAGTGGTTCATCATGACCATCCGATCAATGATGGATGTCCCGTGATTAAAATCGTAAATCTTAACCATCGAGATTAGATCGGACTGTCGTGAGCAGCACTGCAAAGCTAGTTATCGGTTGTCAAGATACCGGGAGTAGAAGATCATATGAGTATATGTAGGGGTGCATAATGTCTAAAACGACCACAAAAATGGTCAGTTGTGTTAACCGTTTCGTTTTGGACGCGAAATTGAATACCATTTGCGTTAACCGTTTCGTTCAAAACGAAACGGTCGAAATCACGAAAATACCACGAAAATACACATGGACGAAACCGTTTTAAGCTTTCGTTAACCGTTTCATTTTTGAAACGCAACCAAAATTTTTAACCGTTTCGTTTCGTTTTGGATGAAACGAAACGAAAGAACGGTCGAAACGGTTACCGTTTTCACCCCTGAGTATATGGATCCGAATCCTCTGCTGCACATTTTTTGTGCAGCAAAGTTGGAATGCCAATTAAAAGCCCAAACGAGTCGGAAAGCAGGCTTCTTAATGGGCTCCATAAGGCTTGAATTTTAGCAACTCCTTTCCATGCGCTCTTAGGCTCAGGAAGAAATTAGCAGAAGCAATAAAGCAGAATGAACTAAGATCAAATAATGGATTATATATCATCTCGTACAACTCCCGAATTTATCTGTCTCACATGTTTTACTTCATTATTCTCTGGATTATTCTGAATATATTATGGTATGCAAGAGTGAAAAAAATATAATGGCATAATGCTGCGTAACTAACCCTTCAACCACGATCTTAAATCCAAATATTTATCAAACAACAGCCTCAAATATGAAAAGATGTAATTGAATAAAATTATAAGTTTTGAGCTTCATTATAATATTAGTGTACTCGACACTGCTTTTTAATTGAAATTTGAATGACATGAATGATACAAAAAATTTATCAGTAAAGAGACTACGAGTCAACTTATTCAGGGCATCCATATGATTTATCTATACATTTTCAAGGACTTGTTTGTAAACTTTGTGATCAACCGCATTGTTGAGAAGCTATCCCTAAAATAATTTTAACATCAAATAGCTCAAGAAATGCAGCAAGGGTAAAACTGAAAACTTAATAAAAAAAAGACGACCAACATATTTCAGCAACAGTCGTAAGTCCAGAAATTTATTCAACAACAACCTCAAAGATATAATATATGATAAAGCTAAAAATATAACTACTGAGCTTCTTTACAATTACCTAACACTGCTTTTATGACAATAAAAAAAGGTTAAAATAACACGTGGTCATATTTAATTTACACTGTATAGCTTTTTATTCTCAAAGGAAAACCTATTATTTTAATTTTTGAAAAAAATTATATATTATCTATCCAACTCTTACATTGATTTTGTCTTTGGAGAATGAAGTAGCATAGACCACGGAGAGATTAGCCATGAGATAAATAGACCACACAAAAAAAAAAAAAAAAAAAGATACTAATGCTAACAAACATAACAATCTGTATACAATAGCAGTTATGAATCAGAGAGCTTTGTGGAGTAATTTGGACACAAAGAATATAATCAAAATCAGAATAAGTGAAAATAATACTATAGCCTTTTCTTCTTCTCTTGTGGGAATCAACGGCAAAATTATTGATTCTTACCCTTGTGCCTTGGAGGCTGTCTTCAAAATGAATTCCTATCCTGCCAAGGAGATTTCGTTATTGAAAATTACTGGTATTGAGCATAATCTGAAAGAAATAAATCTAGAAGGAAACTTAAACAAATCAAGCAAGTAGACAAATGATATTTTAAAATTGAATTACCTCAGATCACACACCAGCAGCTGATCATTGTCCACATTTTACCATCAAACCCTTGAATTATTGTAATATTATACTTTAGCCTCTAATTTTTCTCAACCCCATACCTAGAAATATAACATGCACTGTTGGTACATAGCAGGAAAAATAACTCACAATAGCTGAGCAAGACTTTCTAAAGCAATCAATAGAGATTAAATCTTGCATTTATGGTTTCAAATCATTTAAAGGTTTGTAGCCAGGCTTTTAGATTAAAGAATTAACCTAATTATTATTTTGTACGAACACAAAAAGCTGTTCTGTCAAATCCCTTGCTAAATTACTTCAACGGACATAGTGCCACTACAATGGTACCAGCACAAATTTTGAACCTAAACAATAGATTAGTTAAGAATAAATAGATAAAAACCTTTCACAAGTTCTTGATAACTGCATCTTATCAACCAACAAAAAACCTCATTTGTCATCCAAGCACAGTGACAAATCGAGCTGTGAAATGGTAATGGAAGAAAGAGGTGTATCAACCCATCTCGGTGACCATAAAATATACATCATTCATTCATTCTTTTTGGTAACTACCCTATCATATCAAAAATAATCTGAAGCATACGATGACAAAGTTTCAAACCATGCCACATTGAAAAAAAAACCTAGAATTTTCAAAATAAAGTAAATAAGAAACAAAATTACAAAAAGCAACGGAGAAGAGAGTGCTATCAGGCCATCTAGCAGTTCTGTCTTGGATGCTTGGAGATGATCTATGCCACTGTCACCACAAAAAAGTTAAATTACAGGTTGTAATTGAAAATTACAGCTAAATTTTATGTGAAGATCCACAATCCTCAAACACCACACATAAAAGATGTAGAACATAGTAGAAAATAAAAATAAAAATAATAATAATAAAAGTGATCAATTACTGGGAGTACATCAGACCCGGAATCGATTGGGTTAGCTCCTATCTCAATGGAAGCAAGAAGATGAAGATGGATAAGAAATAAACAAATCGTTTCAGCGTAAATTAGTAAAAGGAAGCTAAGTACTAACCAATAGCACCCAATCACATAGCCTTCAATCCCATCGTTTCTTCCTCCGTATTCAGTTTGAACAACCACCCTCTGCTTAAGCTGGGTGTGGAATCAATTAGAGCTCGCCTGGAAGAGGAACAGACGATGTACTCGTCCATAGAGACGACGGTGAGAGCGGAGACCAAAGACCTCTGAAATCCGACGACATGAGAACAGTGCCTTTCCCCTTTCAAATAGCAAATAGGGGCGAGAGAGAGGAGGAGATGAGAGTGACAGAGGTAGGAGACAGGAGGTGAGCGAGAGAGTGTGGCGAGCATAAGGAAAGGAGAGCGGCGAGTCCGTCGCCGTGACGCCGTCGCACGTTCCCTCCCTCAATCGCCTAGGTCTGTCCGCTCTTTTTTCTGTTCATATCATAATATTGTTGAGAAAAGGAAAGAGGCATGTAGAATATAGAAGGATCGTTAATCGGAGAGAGGCGATCCAAGCAAAACAATCGAACGGCTCGGAAGAAAGAAAGATGAGTGCGCTGACAGACTGATGGCGTCACGATGATGTCAGCAATTGTACGGTAGATAATTAGGGATGGGCGTGGTATTCCGTTAATACGCGAAACCGTTCTGTTCCGTCCAAACAGAACGTATGATGGAATGAAATTTCGTTTCGTTTCGCAAACAAAACGGTAAACGGAATGTGTTTCATGATTCATATGTGTATTTTTACAGTTCAAATATAACCGTTCAGCCACGTTTCGTCGAAATGGAACGAATAACGAATCATTTTGGTTCGTACCGTTACTAAAACAGAACGATCCACTCCGTTTCCGTTATCAACATTACCCACCCCTATAAATAATCTCCCTGAATTTGGAGTATTTTTTTATTTTATTTCCGGGATAATAAAAAGGCTACTATGAGATCATGGAATCGAGCCTTAAAAATAATAAATAAAAAAAAATATGAATGTGACATATATAAAGCTTCTGCATTTAATAAATAAATTGCAGAAATATATATTGGGAAATAGACATTATTTTAAACTTTTTTAAAAAGTAATAAAAAATTCCGAAAGTTATAAACTTAATTTTTGTATAATTAAGATTTTATAGGTAAATCACATTTATCAGTTTTAATTGATTATTCAAAATAAAAACTAATGCATTTTAACAAATTTACTGATGCTTAAACAAGTAATGGTCGGCCTTAATGGACTTATTTCTTATCACGCCCTTTTGTGCACACCAAAATTGGATTTATATCCCAGCTTGCATCATCTAAGATCAATAGCCCTTTTGTGTTCGACTGATCGCCCATCACCGACAGCCACGGCAGAGGTGGTGAAGAGGTCAAGGAGGCCGTGACACATCTTCTCAGTCCTGTTCTCCAATAGAAATGACAAGGCAGTTTACATGCCTCAGAAAGGTGGAGGTACGAAAGAAGAGAACTGGAGCGGTGTCCCCAACGAGAGAGGAGGGAATAACTACAGTCTACAGTTTGGAGCATAGTGCTCAGATAAGAGGTTATTTTTGTAATTTAAAAAATATAGGGCGTATACTAAATTGTGGACAGATCACTTCCTAGCAATCCCAATCCCGTGTCGCGCGACACCCACGTGTAGCGCACCTACAAGCCGTCCGATCTGATCCGGACGGTTCACTTTTTTCGGGCCTTACAATCTGGTTACATGCACGGGGCTCCCATCATCCATCCGATCTTGATCAGACGGCCAGGAGCTGCGCGACACCAGGCGTCGCGCGACACCTGATCTCAATTCACTTCCTAGTTCCTGTTCCTGACTAGTGTTTTTTTTTTTAAAAAAAACTTGAACCGTTCAATGCAAAATAAATTAGTATTGTACTCTGAAAATTATAGTGCATTCATATGAAAATAGTTAAGGTGCATTATGTTGTAAAATTATTTTTTGTGCATCATATATAAACTTACACATCATAATTGTTTTAAAATTACAAATATAATTTTAACTAATTCAATCCACGTATAAAAATCTCATAATAAATAAAATTTCACAGTGTTTATTTTTAATTATGGATTTTTAATATTACCATTTTTATGCAAAGTAATAATAAAGTTATTTCAGCACCGAGAATGCTCGTTTTTTTTAATTCGCTCAATCCTGGCCTGGGGAATATATGCACAACATGAGATAACATGAGATAATGAGAAAATTTTCTTTTTATGAAAAAAAAGGTAGGGAATACCTATACCCATTCCTTTATAAAATGAAACAGATTTACAAAGTATCAACGAAACAAAAAACAAAAAGATATGCATGTTTCATCATTTCCCACTTCCAGATTAACCAAATCAACCACCCTTAAAAACAAACCCAGATATGCATCTCTCGCATACAGCAAGTGTAGTGTTGTAAGACCGACAAAAGCAGAACTTCACAGCACACAAATTAGCTTTTATGACAATTTTCCATGCTCAAAAGTTAAATGAGTCTTTAATTATGTGTACTTTTTTTTGGTAGGCGAAACTGAAAAGGTAAATGTTCCGATTGCGTCTTATGTAGTTATGTGTACTCTTTTTTGTGCAGTAGTTGAAAATTGAATAACAAATTGATCTCAAAGGAAATCAGCTTCCCTTAAATCCTTAATTAGAGCACCTTTTTCTTTAAAAATTAAAAACATAATTTGAGGGAAATTTTAACGTGATAATTTCAGCTATTTCCTTGTGTTTTAATTTCATGTTGGTTTCCATCAATTAAGAGCGGCTAATCCATCAATCACCCTTTGTATAGTGGAATCAGAAACATTTTAAGCATCATGCAAATTATTGCTATCTATATATGTAGGTTTGGGTAGGTTGGACCACTACAACAAACCATTCATGAATAATGTAAATCTAATAGGGATTAGAAATACCGTTGCGAAAGAATCGAATATACCAGACTTCGATCTCGTAGGCGATACCGCAAGCCATCACCACCACACATCCGCTGCGCACTGCCTCTGTCTTTCTCCGTATGCGGCCGATGCACTACGACCTCAAGTTAGGGCCTAGCGGAACCTTCCACAATTTCAAGTGCCCGACATGCCGTGCTTCTCTTTCATGCTTGAAAATCCATCAAGCAAGAGAGGAGAAGACTCCCTCTCTCTCTCAATCTCTCTCTAGGGTTTTGGACATTTGGGGACGGAACAACCAAGTAACAGAACTCTAGATCTGAGTATATAAAGCATCTATCGGTTACAGAATCGAACAGACGCATTTCTGATTTCGCGACCCAGCGGGTCGCTGGACCCTTTAGCGGGCCGCTGGCCATAAAAAATTCTCTGAATTCCAACATCTCCCTCTCGGAGAAGTTTCTCACATCATGTCACTCATACGGCAAATGGAACGTGCGACCAGCGCATACACCTGTCATGCGGGAGCTCAAAAGCCTCACTTTGAATAAATTCAAAGCCAGCGAGAGAGCATCTACCCTTTTATAAAAACAGTTATATATATGTGTACACTAGTACCTTAGAAACATTCAAATCCGCACTAGATCAGACATTATTGACCGCTCAATAATACATGTCTTTTCCGTCTCAGTCTTAGTCAGCTGTATGTGTTAGAGTTATGTCCTAAAAGCCAATCATTATATGGCTACTTTTATGGTTTATGTTATTGATGATATTTGATCATTTATTCCTTGATTTATTTATTGACAGATCATTCAGGTTGAGGATCTGAATTATAGATCTCTGTGTTTCATTTATAATAAATGACAATAATAAATCTAAAAGGTCCGTAATCTTGATAATTAACAAGGAATATTAATTATCGGATAAGATTAGTATGCAAGTTAAGTGATGATTAAGTTCTACAAATCATAAGTAAGGAGTTGCCAACTTAATTGCATATGTGTATGTTATGGAACATAGTACAAGACACGACCCAATGAAATAAATATATGGATTGTGTTATGTGTCATTATTTATTTCATTTGAGTTTGATTCTAAATTTGAGATGGTTCAGTTTTTCCACATGAGAATAGGTTCAATAAATATCGTCTACCGTTGATTCCTGATAAGGGCTGCTATACGGACTTTATTTATGTTCTCTTGAATTGTGCGGGGAAAAGTTGTTCATTAAGAAAATCGTATGTCCCTCATTAATTTATTTAGTGAGCGATGATATCTGTTTGGGCCTCTTGATAGAGATGGATTGTTTGCTAGTAACTGATACAGTCATCTCTAGATCAAGAAACGTATAATCTGCAAGAATTACACATTCCTATCTTGGATTATACGATGATATCATGTGACATAAGAATCAGACAAGGAAATACTATTATTTCTTATGCAGGATTAAAATATTATAGTAGTACACTATTTATGCGAATTGAGAATCATAACGTGTTGCTAGATACCGCTTATGATTATTAGAATTAAATAGCGATTTAATTCCATGGCCAACGTAGTATAAATCCTCAAAGGGTCACACAAATAGAGCTTTAACCAATACAGTGCATTATTTATTTATTCGCAGCAGTGTATTGCAAAAATATGATAAGTTGATTAATTGATTATATGCCGTTGCGAACCGTTATAATTAATTAAGTCAAAGGGATCATATAGAAATAAATTAGTGTATTTGCTAATCCTAAATTAATTATTAATAAGTTAATAATTAATTATGTTCAACATATTTTATTTTATTTGAGCTATTTGGGCATTTATTTAATTAGTTAACTAATAGCCCGATTTGAGGTTTAATTAGAGGAGCAAATAAATGTATAAATTAATGGACTTCTAGCCCATAAATCCATCTCAAATTTTCGGCCACAAAGAGGGGTATTTTGGTCTTAACAAAATAGGAAGGGAGTTAGGTCAAGAGGTCTATAAATAGAGGTCTCATTTGATAGAAACCCTAGCCTCCATCCCAACTTCTCTCTTCTCCTCTCTCTTGGCCGAAAATCAAAGAAGGAAAAGAAAAATTTCAAAATTTTTTCTTTGCCTTATCCTCTCTTCTCTTCCACCTCTAGTTCAAGTGTTGAACAATTTATCTCCACAAATTAAAAGGATTTAATTAGCTAGAAGAGAGAAAACCTAAGGATTAGCCTTTGTTCTTCTCAATTGCTAGCACCATTAGAGTAGAAATTGGTTAACCCTCTTGGTGGACTCGAGGCGGCCGCCGGTGAAGGAGAAGGCGAAGGAGAGCACGCCACCGACTCCCACGTCTTGGACCGAACCTCTTTGTTGTGATACAAAGAGAGGTAGCCTTCCTATTCTCAATCTCTTGTGTGTGAATGCTTGGACTAGATCCTTCGAGGTCTAAGTCGTTTGGATTGTTAATTAAATAGTTAATTAGCACAAAAAAATTTGAAAATTAGACTTTCTAACAGTGGTATCAGAGCTCTAGGTCGTTCTAAAGCATTTTAACACATAATTAGATGAGAAATGATTAATTAACACATGGATTAGTGATGCACTTGATTGCTGTCTGGATTTCTGTTCTTTTTTCGACATTGTTTTGGATTTTTCGCTGAGAAATGCTATGAGAAAAATTCTAAATTTAATTGAAGGTTGTAGATCTGTGAGATGTGGTTCTTCAGCCACTAGTTTCACCTTTTTTTAAGTTGTTATAAATTTATGGTGAATTAAACGGTAACGGTGCGCAGATCTGGTACTCTGCTGCACAGTTCTGTGTTTTAGGCATGAAGGATTTATTTTTCGAAAATAACTATCTGTTTTTCTTGGCTAAGAACCTTGTAGACTTGATGCTCTTTTTGAACATGTATATTTTTTATGCATGCTTCGGATTTTATGTGGGCATTCAAGTCATGAGATTTGAATCGGTTGTCAGATCTGGTTTTCCAACAAATTGATTGTTTGGATAAACTGTACTAATTGAGAAATTTTTTTGAAAAAGTATTTGAATAGAAAGTTTCTAATTGAAGTTAGGATTCTGTGAAAATTAGTTTCAAAGAATTTCATTAAGTTTTGATACCTCAACTGAGTCGAAAGTTTTTAGTCGTCAGTCTGTTTCAGAACAGGGCAAGTGGCTTGTTTGCTATTTATCTTGATGATTTTAAATAAGAATAATTGGATTTATTCTGCTGGATTGGTAGCCAATAACATAAAGTATAATTGTTATGTAAAGTGTTTGCATGAAATCGTTTTGGAAGACGATCCTACAGATCAAAAGAGTTAGACAAAAACAGAAAATCGGATAACGGTGTTTCGCGCACAGTTTGACGATTTGTTATTTTTGTTTCTCTCTGATGGTAAGTGATCTATCCCTGAAATTTTGACAGGTAGCTTCACTCATAATAGGGAGTATGCATGATTTATTTCATAATTTTTGGAGACCGAAAAATTTCGAATTTTATCGGATCCCATTTTATATTTTAAATAGTTAAAGTATTTTTTAATTATTCAAATTGGTTGAATAAATTAATTAGAATACTCCATGATATTCCTCCTTTCTGTTTGCAATTGTTGAATTGTCTTTTCAAATGGTTTAAGCAAATTAGTTGTTTAAAAGTTAAACTTTTATGCGGAAAGACCCGAACTACAAGCGATGTGCAAAGACTCTAATTCATTGTTGTTAATTAAGAAACAAAGGGACATGTGCTAACTTTGTTTTGTAGGAAGGATCGTGGATTTAGTATGACTCAAGAAACCAATGTCTTGTGTGTTGTAATTTGTGAATGCATGTGATTGATTGTATATAAGGCCTTTGGTGCCATGGTTAAGTAATTAATTATGATTAATTTCTTAATGTAACTTGTGAGGCTTGCATGTCCCTAAGGCTAGGAGGAAATTAGGAATATTTTCACATGTATTTTGTCCTTTTAATTATATAGGATATGATCCATATAATTAGTGGGAGGAACAATTAGATTAGTTTTGCTACATGGAGATGCGGCGGAACTAATGCAAGCGGGAGCCATACAAACCCACAATAATGCTTGAGATGCTTATTATTATGTGAATGTTTGTGGATGCTATGAATGTCATAGGATAGGTTTGGGTGTATGTTTACACGACCACCAAACAAGAGTCACATAATTGTTTGTCCCAAATTAATTTGATTAAGTCGACCGCCCTCCTTCTCTCTATCCCCTTCACGTCAATTGCCCTCTCATGGCGCGGTCCGCCCAAGCGGACGTCATGGTTGTTAATTTGATAGTCGGGGTACAAATAAAAGGATTTGTAAGGAGCAAATAGAGAGAGGTTACTTATCGATGGACCCAACTAGAGTTTGGACATCGGGGCGAAGTTCGCGACGCGAACCAAGAATCATAAAGTTGTATGATTGGTTAAAGAGAACCTACCTTATCTAGTCATTTTGGATGACGTGCCATAGCAGGTCCAACTTGACGAAAATAGGGATCTTGGAAATTCATTACTTTTAAGGGACTTATATTAAAGTAGTGAAAGTTTTACTTTATTGAAAATAAAACAAAAACATAAACTAATTGACATTTAATTTGAATTAATTGTTGTAGATGTTTTCCTCATTCTTTTCGCTTCGCTCTCTTTTAGAGAAAGAAAAGCTCGCCTTCAACGGTGCCAACTTTCTGGATTGGCACCGGAATCTTAGGCTTGTCCTTAGGTTTGAAAAGAAGGAATACCTCCTAACCACTCCCATCCCCGCGGCTCCCAAGTCGGATGCCCTTTAAGCGGATAAGGATGCCCATGACAAGCACGTCATGGACGACATGGAGATGTCCGTCCTGATTGTCGCTGTAATGGAGGCGGAACTCCAAAAGGAGTTCATGGATAGTGGTTATGGTGTGTTTGAAATGGTCTCTCGTCTCTCGAACATGTTCCAAACCAAGGCCCGCACCGAAAGGGCCCGTCTCATCAAGGTCGTCGCCAATATTCGATTGGCGGAGGGTCATGAAGTTGGGCCACACGTCATAAAGATGACGGGATTGTTTCGGCAGCTTGAAAGACTCGATATGCCCTTCCCGTTAGGGGCGATTCAAGACTTTATTCTCAACTCTCTCTCTCACAGCTTCACCGATTTTGTTGTGAACTACCGGATGAATGGCATGGACAAGAGCATGAATGATCTCCAAAATATGCTTGTCGAGACGGAGGAGAGTCTCAAGAAAGAGAAAGGGCCCAAAAATATTTTTGCGGTGAGTGAAAAGAGCAAGAAGAGCAAGAAAAGAAAGACCCGCAGAACTAGAAAGAACAAAGGCACAGTGACGCCCCAAGGTTCGGCCAAGGGAGCTCCCGAGGGTTCCAAGAGAAAAAAGAACCCGACCACTTCCGAGACCGTGTGCTACTACTGTAGCAACAAGGGCCATTGGAAGAGGAATTGCCCCAAGTACCTCGCTGACAAGAAGGCGGGAACTGTCCGGCCTTCTACTTCAGGTATATTTGTCATTGAAACCCTTCTTGCTACCTCTAGCACAGACTGGATATTTGATACTGGTTCATGTGCTCACATTTGTCGAAATGTGCAGGCACTAAAGAGTAGATTGGCGGCTCGAGAAAGGCGAAGTTCAACTCCGCGTCGGTAACGGCACGTGCGTCTCCGCTATGGTCGTTGGGAACATAGAGCTTACTTTGCCTTCCGGTTTAGTTTTGAAACTAAAAGATGTTTATGTAGTTCCTTGTATCACTCGGAACATCATCTCTATTTCGTATTTAGACTTGGATGAATTTGGTGTTGTAATAAAGAACAAAAGTTATACTTTGTTGCGTGATGATGTTTGTTATTGTGTTGCGCATTTATTGAATGGTATTTATGTGCTTGATTCTAACGAACATGTTTTGAGTGTTGAACATGACAGTAGAAAACGTAAGATCTCACATGAAAGTACGACTCTAATGTGGCATTGCCGCTTAGGTCATATCAACGAGAAACGCATCAAGAGATTGCAAACCGTTGGTCTCTTGGATCAATTCGCTTTCGAGCCAATTAACACATTTGAATCATGTTTGATGGGAAAAATGACCAAAGCGCCTTTTACCAACAAAGGTACAAGGACAAGTGGCTTATTGGACCTCGTGCATACCGATGTATGTGGACCTATGAGCATTTGCGTACGAGGAGGTTATTCATACTTCATCACTTTCACCGATGATCATAGTAGATATGGGTATATCTACTTGATGCGGCACAAGTCCAAATCCTTCGAAAAGTTCAAGGAGTTCAAGAATGAAGTTGAGAACCAACTCAATCGAAAGATCAAAGTCTTGCGTTCCGATCGAGATGGAGAGTACTTAAGTCACGAATTTGGTTATTATCTAAAGGAATGTGGAATCGTTCCACAACTCACTCCACCGGGAACACCACAATGGAATGGTGTATCCGAAAGGAGGAATCGAACTTTGCTAGACATGGTTCGATCGATGATGAGCCAAGCCGACTTGCCTAAATCGTTTTGGAGTTTTGCATTAGAAACCGCAGCTTTTACATTAAACCGTGTTCCATCAAAGTCCGTTGAGAAGACGCCTTATGAGTTTTGGTTTGGTAGGAAACCAAGCATGTCGTTTCTCAAGATTTGGGGTTGTGAAACTTATGTGAAAAGGCTAATGAGCGATAAGCTTGAATCCAAATCGGATAAGTGTAATTTCGTAAGATACCCAAAGGAAACTAGGGGTTATTACTTCTACAACCGCAACGAAAACAAGATAGTTGTTGCTCGTTATGGTGTGTTCTTGGAAAATGAGTTTATCTTAAGAAGAAGTAGTGGGAGTAACGTGGTCATTAAAGAAATTAATGAACCACCGCAAGATGTGCCTCAAGTAGGCAATCTAGCGATTCCCAATGTGGTGCCAAACGAGGTTGTAACCGAACCCGTTCCGTAAGTCGTTGTGGAAGAGGTTCAAGAGTACGCTCCCTCAAATGAGGACTCGAACATATCGCGAGTTGATAGTGTTCAAGACACTCAAACTTTCGAGGACCAAGAACCAAGTCCACAAACCGTTGTGGAACAAGTTCAAGAACATCAATCCCAAGCATCGATCCTACGAAGGTCAACGAGGGAAAGTCACCCACCTGAAAGGTACTTGGGTTTACACGATGTTCTCGTCATTGCGAATGACGAACCCTTGACCATAAAGAACATGAAAGATAAATCCGACTCCAAGGAATGACTTAAAGCCATGGAATCCGAAATGCAATTCATGTATGAAAACAAGGTATGGACCTTGGTTGACCTTCCCGACGGAGTAAAACCCGTTGAGAACAAGTGAATCTTTAAGAGAAAGGTCGACATGGATGGCAACTTGAGAATTTACAAAGCACGACTAGTTGCGAAAGGTTACAAGCAAGTTCATGGTATTGTCTATGAAGAAACATTCTCGCCCGTCGTTATGTTCAAGTCAATTCGGATCTTGTTAACAATTGCCGCATTTTATGACTATGAGATATGGCAAATGGATGTCAAAACTTCCTTCCTAAATGGCAATTTAGAAAAGGATGTGTATATGACACAATCCGAGTGTTTTGTGGATCCAAAGAATGCTAACAATGTGTGCAAGTTTCAAAGGTCCATTTATGGATTGAAGCAAGCATCGAGGAGTTGGAACAAGCGCTTTGATGAAGAGGTCAAGAGATTGAACTTCATTCAAAGCGAGAAGGAACCTTGTATTTACAAGAGGATTAGTAGGAGCGTGGTTGTGTTTCTCGTTCTATATGTTGATGATATACTTTTGATCGGGAATGATATCCCCGAATTGAATGCAGTCAAAGATTCATTGAAGAAGGTGTTCTCAATGAAAGACTTGGGCGAAGCCGCCTACATCCTAGGAATCAAGATCTATCGAGATATATCAAGAAGGTTGTTAGGATTGAGCCAAGATGCATATATTGACAAAGTGTTGGAAAAACACAACATGGATAGTTCCAAGAAGGATTACTTACCTATGTCACATGGCATATTCTTGAGCAAGACTCAATGTCCGACGACTGATACAGATAGGAATTTCATGAAGCGGTTCAAGTATCCATCTGTAGTCGGTTCGATCATGTATGCCATGCTATGCAGTCGCCCCGATGTGGCGCATCCGATTAGTGTGACTAGTCGATACCAAGCTAACTCTGATATGCCACATTGGACCGCAGTCAAGAATATCCTCAAGTATCTCAAGAGAACAAAGGATAGCATCCTCATGTACGGTGGAGACCAAAAGCTCGTTGTAAGTGCTTACACCAATACTAGTTTCCAAACCGATCGAGATGATGCGAAGTCACAGTCCGGCTTCGTATATCTGCTCAATGGTGGAGCCGTGAGTTGGAAGAGTTCCAAACAGGATATCACGGCCGATTCCGTCATCGAAGCAGAATACTTAGCGGCTGGTGAAGCGGCGAAAGAAGGAGTTTGGATTAAGGAATTCTTAACCGAGCTGGAGGTGGTTCCAAGCATCTCTGGTTCAGTGGATCTCTACTGCGACAACACGGGAGCCATAGCTCAGTCCAAGGAGCGTAGGTCTCACTAGAAGACCAAGCACATTCTACGACGATTCCATCTTATCCGTCAGTTTGTGAATGACGGATGGATCAAGGTCAAGAAGGTGGACGGCGGACCCTCTGACAAAGCCTCTATCTCGAGCCGCGCATGAGTTGCATGTTGCATCCATGGAGATTAGGCGTATGCCTAAGTGGCTTTGAGTTATATCTTTTATCTTTTGAGGCTTTAGTATGAGACATGTATATTTTGGATATTACATTGAGTACTATGCACTGGCTAGAAGTCACTGTTGATTCACTCTAGGCCAAGTGGGAGATTGTTAGAGTTATGTCCTAGAAGTCAATCATTATATGGCTACTTCTATGGTTTATGTTATTGATGATATTTGATCATTTATTCCTTGATTTATTTATTGACAGATCATTCAGGTTGAGGATCTGAATTGTGGATCTCTATGTTTCATTTATAATAAATGACAATAATAAATCTAAAAGGTCCGTAATCTTGATAATTAACAAGGAATATTAATTATCGGATAAGATTAGTATGCAAGTTAAGTGATGATTAAGTTTTACAAATCATAGGTAAGGAGTTGCCAACTTAATTGCATATGTGTATGTTATGGAACATAGTACAGGACACGATCCAATGAAATAAATATATGAATTGTGTTGTGTCATTATTTATTTCATTTGAGTTTGATTCTAAGTTTGAGATGGTTCAATTTTTCCACATGAGGATAGGTTCAATAAATATCGTCTACCGTTGATTCCTGATAAGGGCTGCTATACGAACTTTATTTATGTTCTCTTGAATTGTGCGGGAAAAAGTTGTTCATCATGAAAACCGTATGTCCCTCATTAATTTATTTAGTGAGCGATGATATCTGTTTGGGCCTCTTGATGGAAATGGATTGTTTGCTAGCAACTGATACAGTCATCTCTAGATCAAGAAACGTATAATCTGTAAGAATGACACATTCCTATCTTGGATTATACGATGATATCATGTGACATAAGAATCAGACAAGAAAATACTATTATTTCTTATGCAGGATTAAAATATTGTAGCAGTACACTATTTATGCGAATTGGGAATCATAACGTGTTGCTAGATACCGCTTATGATTATTAGAATTAAATAGCGATTTAATTCCATGGAAAACGTAGCATAAATCCTCAAAGGGTTACACAAATAGAGCTTTAACCAATATAGTGCATTATTTATTTATTCGCAGCAGTGTATTGCGAAAATATGATAAGTTGATTAATTGATTATATGCCGTTGCGAACCGTTATAATTAATTAAGTCAAAGGGATCATATAGAAATAAATTAGTGCATTTGCTAATCCTAAATTAATTATTAATAAGTTAATAATTAATTATGTTCAACATATTTTATTTTATTTGAGCTATTTGGGCCTTTATTTAATTAGTTAACTAATAGCCCGATTTGAGGTTTAATTAGAGGAGCAAATAAAGGTATGAATTAATGGGCTTCTAGCCCATAAATCCACCTCAAATTTTCGACCACAAGGAGGGGTATTTTGGTCTTAACAAAATAGGAAGGGAGCTAGGTCAAGAGGTCTATAAATAGAGGTCCCATTTGATGGAAACCCTAGCCTCCATCCCAACTTCTCTCTCATCCTCTCTCTTGGCTGAAAATCAAAGAAGGAAAAGAAAAATTTCAAAATTTTTTCTTTGCCTTATCCTCTCTTCTCTTCCACCTCTAGTTCATGTGTTGAACAATTTCTCTCCACTAATTAAAAGGGTTTAATTAGCTAGAAGAGAGAAAACCTAAGGATTAGCCTTTGATCTTCTCAATTGCTAGCACAATTAGAGTAGAAATTGGTTAACCCTCTTGGTGGACTCGAGGCGGCCGCCAGTGAAGGAGAAGGCGAAGGAGAGCACGCCACCGACTCCCACGCCTTGGACCGAACCTCTTTGTTGCGATACAAAGAGAGGTAGCCTTCCTATTCTCAATTTCTTGTGTGTGAATGCTTGTCGTTTGGATTGTTAATTAAATAGTTAATTAGCACAAAAAAATTTGAAAATTAGACTTCCTAACAGTATGTTCCCAACCTCAATCCATATGACGAGTTTGGTGAGCTCTGAACACCAACAGATCTATCGTTTGTGCAGGACGAATCGAATCTTCCTTTCGACTCATGAGACTCAAAACAAGATCAGTCGCTTTCCCAGTAATGCCCCGACAGGCGGAATATACATCGCCATAGGGTACACACCAAAGTAGCCGCCCTGATCCTATTTCTCATGACATAGTCAAAAGTCAAAGGGTACGTTCTTATGGAACTCACACATGGGGAGTCATATGGTCTTGGTCCTGGAACCACTCAACCCACTTCCAAAAGTCGCCAAGCACATGTGGTATGAGCACATGTTACAATGAATTATCTGCTAAACAGTCGTGCGTTCTCATTCATTGTACGAGTCCAGATTTAGTTTGCAAATCAAGTGTCTATGGTCTAGACCACTTCTTATTGCAACTAATCCTGAGATTCTCCACTTAAACACTCCCAGAGTTTTAAGGAGATTCCCACCTCGGCTATTATTGAACTACATGATTGTTTGGGGCACAATCATATCGGATCGCCTGAAAGAAGACAAGCCTTATTTCAGTCCCAGACTGAAGCGACAATGAGCTTCGTCCACCCCAGGTGGCTCCTTAGTCCCTGACTAAGCGTACATAGCTCAATCTAGTCTTATCTCTACATGCCCTAGGCATTAGAGGCGATTGTTCGTGTGAGCGAGACAATCTAAAGTCCAACGACACACTACCAATAAGTGCTAACATGTACTTGATCAATAATAAACTCAATGTTCATTATCCAAATACAAGTACATATAACTATGAGGATCTAACTATCATATAGACCGTCACCTAATGAAACAGTCTATTTGACATATCTCTGAACTATCAGAGAATTCAGAGTATCCTGAAACAGATCGCAAGGGTGTATGACGAACTGTTCCATATAGGAATCCACTCAATATCAGATCAATTCCCTCTGCGCTATCATGTCTCCATATATCTGAATCTGTTTGGTTTAGTCCATTATCCCACAGTAAGCTACTGGAGCTATACTTAACAATGAGTTGTTATCGACTTCCCTGAAGTCACAACAACTACCAATTGTTTCAAGGACTATCTCAACCAAACTCCCTCTTGACATAAGCATCGTTATGTTAATGTGCTCCATCTCACAATTGAGAGAGCTAGTATGAAAATCAAAACATGTTATTGACTCCATCTCCATCATAAGAGAGTCAAACTCAATCTCTACAATGAGAGAGTATCATATTTACTCAGTCTCCCAAATGAGAGAGCAAACAATTTTGTTTCATGAAGAAATAGTTGTTATCAAGTAAACTTTATCATCAAAGTATACTTGGCATGTCATTTGTCATACTTTCTTTCAGATATATCAAAGTATCTATATGCTTTTGCAAATAGATATTGGAATTGGCTTATAACATATGTCAAACTCATAGCCTTGCTAGAGTGACCTAACTTTATAATCTGCAATAGGGTTATAAGTAGAATGTGCCATATGCACTAGTCTATCATGCTTCTAACTCAATATAGAAGCTCATGAGTCCTAATATCTCATTTTAATAGCTACACGCATAGAAAACAAGCAAGCCTCTCTTGCTGCTTGTACTAGTCCTGTTGCACCGTGCAACCAACTAGGAGATAACTGTAATAGTTTATTAACACATCACAAATTAATTGTATGAGGTTCTGCAACTTCTTACAAGCCTGGTTCAGTTCTAGCGGTCCGCTAGGCTTCCCAGCGGTCCGCTGCATACAGAACTGATAGAACGCTTGTACTGGAAGTCATCCCGGTCTAGGCGGTCCGCTAGCCCAGCAAGCGGTCCGCTTAGATTATGCAGCTGAGAGTCTGATGCTAGTTGAGCTTCCTCTTCATCAATAATATTTGACCCCTGGTCAAATACATTGAGTTATGAAGGCATAGTTACATTCAACACTTTCTCTCAAGAAACCTCAATTTATTTAGGAACTCATTTCACTGTTTATACTACTCTTGAAATGCTATTAGATGTGTGTGTTTTCTAATTGCTCCAAGCAATAGAATAGCCTCCCTCTCAAATTTAGTTCTACTCTCTATTCTCTGGTAGAAGAGAGAAGAATGATTATTGTGAGTGGTATATTTATAAGGAGCGATCTGAAATAGACAGCCGTCTGTTCAGATGCCAATCTAAGCGGTTCGCTAGTCCAGCTAGCGACCTATCAGGTCGTTCTTTGTCAGCGGTCCGCTAGCCCAGCTAGCGGTCCGCTAAGAACAGCTCCAAACACACTTTATAACATCAATGTGCCACATTGCACATCATCCAGTAGTGTACTCAGTGAACCCTATTATCATACAGATTGCTTTCTTTATTCTTAGACTTATCTAGATTCAAGCGTAGGAAATTCACACCCAAAGATAAAGAAGTCATTTATCTATTCTTCAAGCCAATAGTGCACCATATGTGCAATGCTTATTTGACAACTTATTCTTGGACCATATAACATATATTTTAGACAACTAACTAGTTGGCTAAGCGTGCACTCTCAGCCATGGATCAACTAAGCCAGCCCCCTTTGTGCTCTTAGTTTTCCGTTGCTCAATCAACGGAATGATCCTTGTCTAAAACTGTTATATGTCTAGAATAGTTTTAACATAATCATATCTATTGCTTAGAATTAGATAAATAGAGGCAAACTCATCTCCAACAAGAGAGTTTCCTCACACTAGACTCCCTCTATCCTGGTATATCACTTCAAACGGACTATACCGGAGCCACTGCTCTTGAAGTTCTCCCTATGTTATAAATCATATAAGTCATGCAATAATCTTTCTTTATTTACTCTATCTCATATTTCATCATCGAATAAATTCCTTTAGCAATGGAACTCAAATTGATCCCAATATCAATTTTATTTCAACATTGCTATTTTGAGCAAACACTCCTCCTAACTCACAATTTTAAAATCAATTTTAAAAATCAGATATTAGGGCATATGTGTCTAAATTGCTCAAAGGAGATTTAAACTCTATAGTATCTTTTCCTAAGCTTAACTTCATTGAACTTATGCGAGAATGTTGAGGAAGAACCTATTTTATTTCTCCCTCTTTTCCTCAGCATCCGAGTTAAGTTCATAATGACTGAAGTAGCTTGTATAAGAAACTATAAGTTATCTATAAATCTCAACTCTACAAGGAATCAAGTGATTCAACAATATGGCATAATTATGGTACCTCTTCAATAAATTTCCTTGAAATTTATGAGAAGGTGCAATCAAACATGCAACTGAACCTATGGCTATATGAGAATCCTTCTAGGAATCTTTAGAAACACATAGTTCAAACCATAAATTAGAGATTTCAGTCTACCACAGACTGAGTACCAGCGGTCCGCTTAGCAATCAAGCTATCTGCATGGCAATCCAGTGATTCGCTTGTTGTTCAGTGGAAGCGGCCCGCTTGCCCAGCAAGCGACCCGCTAGAACACTTAAGCAGAAATTCCACAGTTGGAAATTCTCCTTTTATTGTGCATTTATCAATGCAAATTGCATATATTACCAGTTTGCAGAACACAACAGCTGCGACTTAGCTTTAGTAAGAACCATATCCATAATGATACTTTTATCATCATCATGCAACTCAATTTGTCGCGCGATGAGAGAAATAGTGAATCATCGAACTATTTCAATCTTATCACAACTCATAAACTCTACAGCAAGTCCAAACGACTGCGACTCGTTTTAAGAGATTTCACACTTTTATGACTGAATTGAACCTAGTCATAAATGCGATAAGAATCAAAAGCTTAGTGCAATGAACATATTAAATCTCCAGAACTTGAATCGCTTATCAGCAAGCATTCAGGTTCTTACACATTGCTTACTATGTCTCAAGTTGGAATAGATTGGCGATTATAACTTAAAAGTCAATCCCAGTCATTTAACCTCAACTTGCATAGTTAAGCGTGCCAAATAATCACTACTCATGAGATTATGTAACATTTAAAGAAAATGCATAGAAAGAAAGCTTACTTAATTAGCACCACAAACCAAAACGTTTTGGTACTAATTTCAACACCATACACATACTCAATTCCGAAATCCACCACCAAAAGAAAAATCCATAAATACTAGTTATTGTGAAGATTTGAAGTATATTAAAGTATTATGGAGTACTCATTTGTGTCCCCATCTTGGAACAACAAATCTGCATGTGCCAATCCCCTGGACTGCACCATTGCATTGATCCTCTACATAGATCACTTTACTTCATATTTATGACAATCAAAATGTTATGTTACATAACCAACATTAAGGTAGTAACATTCAAACAATTTGCAATTTCAGATTTCATAGTACTTTATCCAAGCTTAGAAACAAATCTTCTTGTACATCAAGTTTACAACAATAAACTCTTAGTATTTGTATAATTACTTGACTATGTCATCAAGCTTGACCAATTGGAGCAATATTCATTAAGAAATGAATGATACTATACAGTGAAGTTTACTTGTACATGCTCTCACCAATTAGAAAGCAAGCAAGTTAACTCTAACACTTATTGCTCAGATGTCAACTTATGACTCTCTTTATGCAACTCAAAATTTATTTGACCTTACGTCAAGATGCAGCCCCAATACGCTTCTTGTACTTGCTAACAATTTATTGAGCTTGCAAATTAATATAGTCAATAATTATCAATACTATCATTAGAGATTAAATTAAGTTGCAACTAATACAAGAAATAACAAATCTTGCTCAGCAACAGAATGCGAGTGGATTTGTTGCAGGTCAGTGATTGCAAGCGGCCCGCTTCACTACCCCTACTCAATTTGTTTCTAACTTTTCATAATTTCTTTTGCGATTTCTCATAAGATGTGATGGTCTCAAGTCCATCCTGATTCTATATATGATAATGAGATACTATAATGCCTAGCAATATACATCCATCAATATCTTTTATAATCAGCGATGACTTTTGTAAGCCAATGCCATACATAGAGACAAGCACATAAGTTAGCACTACACAATTCATCTCACTGCACAACCCTTGAATCAATCCAAGAAATGATGCAAACCTAACAATGATAACCGAAAGATGACAACCAGGGCCACCAATCCTGTCTCATTCACTAAGTGCACCACCTCCCAACAGACTCGATTGGCACAAGACACAGAAATTGGATGAGACACCATAGTCTACATACCAAATTCACCATTTGTGTGCTATCACACAGTGCTAGCTGGCACCCAATTGTGCTATGCATGCAATCACAATGGTGAGACGGTACCACATATACCATCAATCACCCACAATGCAAATATGCACCTAATGAAGGGTATAAACCATGAGACTATCGTCTGGATAATCTCATACACCATTTTGGACATATAGGTATGTTCAAAGTTGGTCAGATCAAATCATTGTTATAACATCACATAGCAGTTTCTGTCATAATCAGGTCTAGCGGCCCGCTAAGCCAATCAGCTGTCCGCTCAGACTCCTAGCGGCCTGCTTGGCTTTCCAGCGGCATACTGAGACTTGACAGACAACATAATACTGGTCTCAGGTTCTTATTCAATCGACCCGCAGGCCCTACCAGCGGTCTGATTGATAACCATACAGAACAACCCAAGGTATTCTATCAGTAGAGATTTAAACGGTCCGCTAGCCTTGCCAGTGGGCCGTTAGGTTTCGCGTGCTGAAACCCTAATTCTGGTATCTCCATCAACGGAGTGCCTCATAATTGATTTTCTCAACCAGTAACCGTGTCCTATCCCGAACCAGACTTCAAACAAAGGTTTGCAATAGTTCTCATCAACTCTCAAGGAGAGAAATTTGCGAAAATCCGATTAGTCGTGGATCTAGGATTTCATAAGGACAAAACCGTCACAACCATGGTGGTTATACCTTAGCGGTACCAATCCTACGGAAAGAAGCTGTAATGTCTCTGATACCAATGTAGGTTTGGGTAGGTTGGACCACTACAACAAACCATTCATGAATAATGTAAATCTAATAGGGATTAGAAATACCGTTGCGAAAGAATCGAATATACCAGACTTCGATCTCGTAGGCGATACCGCAAGCCATCACCACCACGCATCCGCTGCGCACTGCCTCCGTCTCTCTCCGTATGCGGCTGATGCACTACGACCTCAAGTTAGGGCCTAGCGCAACCTTCTACGATTTCAAGTGTCCGACATGCCGTGCTTCTCTTTCATGCTTGGAAATCCATCAAGCAAGGGAGGAGAAGACTCCCTCTCTCTCTCAGATCTCTCTCTAGGGTTTTGGACCTTTGGGGACGGAACAACCAAGTAACAGAACTCTAGATCTGAGTATATAAAGCATCTGTCGGTTACAGAACCGAACAGACGCATTTCTGATTCCACGACCCAGCGGGTCGCTGGACCCTTTAGCGGGCCGTTGGCCATCAAAAATTCTCCGAATTCCAACAATATATATAAGAGAAATATTATGGTGCATCACGATGTTTTCTGTTTTCAATTTTACAGAAAAAAGTTAAGTTCTTCAACTATACAGTTTGATTCAATCTGTAAATTAATTAAATTTACTTTACCTTTCTGAAGTAATTTAAGTTTAAAAGTTTCGAATAAATTATAGTGTGTTCCGGAAGCAACAACACTTTCCCCACGCACAAGCGACCAACACCTCCCCTTAAATTCAACCTAGAGGCTTGAGGTTGTCACTGTCGCTTACTCCAAAGTTCAAATTAAATAGGTCTGCCACCTTCTTAATAAAGCTCAGTAACAATAAATCAATAATAATCAGATACTCCACTAACCAACCAAAGCTCCCACACTCCTCTTCTTTAATTTCTTCAAAGGAAGGTCCTCCTTTGTCTTTACTTCATAAATTCTTGTATTTATGTCATATATATACATATATCAGTTGAACCTACACTCAATAAGCAGCTACATACTACCACTAGCTTGTTCATTTGTCGTATATGCAGGGGAAGATGAAAGAGCTAGGAGAGTTAGTACACTTGTTTGTTTCAGCTTTCCTCTTTCACTTCGCCGCATACATGATTATCCCGGCGACCACCGATATTACCATGGAAGCATTGTGCCCTGGTCAGGATGCATGTTCTCTTGCAATTTATCTCACTGGTTTCCAACAGGCGGTAATTCTCTAAATTAAATATGATTTTCTTTTTTTTTTTGGTACTTGAGATATATTGCTCTGTTTTGTTTTATTTTGTTCATAAACAGGTTAAAAAATCCAGTAAAACTAGCTCAACAACATTTGAAAGGCATCAATTTTTAGTTTGCGACGTTTTTAATGTGTTAAGTTAATGACTAAGAACTAGTTAGTTTTCGAAAACATTTATAGGATAACTGATGCGTTTTCCTATTAATTGAATTAGTTAAATAAAAAACATTGCTGTAATAGAATAATAATGCACTGTATTTCGACAAATTAATTAGGAGCGAATCAATTTCTTGACTTGATAAACTCAACAGGACAATGTTAAATTGAAGCCAAATGGATGCATTTTGCATGTGCTGTTGACGGATATAATTGAACTGCAGCTGCTTGATTTTTTCATTTGAAAGAGCGAAATAAGCATGTACACTGATAATTAGACTTGCTATGCATTATAATCATTAACTATTTGTGTTCCTTCTCTGATGAATTAAAAAAAGTTAAAAACTTGAAGTTAGGTCCTATGTTTGGGGAGAAGCAAAAATTAATTACAATATATAGAGAAATGATTTGTGTTCACCAAATACTCTTTCCAACCATGCACCAACTTATATCTTCATAACACTTACTATTTATTTAAGAAAAATTACATAAAATAAACAACTAAGAATGCAATTCATTTTACGATAATTGTTCCTAACAAAAATCTGTTCTTATCGTTGATATTTGTATGGCTTTTCCAAACATGTAGGCTGTAGCTAGTTATTATTATTAATTAATGAAATATATTTGGACGCTTGGATGAACAGAAGTTACTGTGCCCACCTTGAGCACTCAAATGTAAAATTGATTAGGAATGCGATGGCATAGATGCAGAGTCTACATCATATATATCCACCATAAGTGGCAAAGTAAAACGACAAACATATCCAAGCTGGGACGCAACTGATTATGCAGAATTAAGGGAAATGCTTTGATAATTTTTTATACTTATTTAGGTCCCATTAATGCTATTTATCTGCAGATGATGTCACAAAAGTACTTTATATGGTAGTGATTCTAGTTCAAGTTCTGTAGCTTTTTCTTTTGCCATATCTATGTCAGCAAATAATCCCTCACCTGCTTAATTTTGAATACAACCTTTTAAGTTACCAAATACTTCGCTTATCCCTGAATCCAACCCAAGCTACTGTTGGATAAGAAATTGGTAATGCGAAGTTGCTTTCTGGACCTAGCCTAGCAAAAGTGCTTCCGAAGGGAAACAAGGACAAGACATAAAACTAACAATAAAATTTTATGTAAACCCTTTTGATCTCTAAAATGAAGGGAGGTACTTTTTTTTTTTTTTGAAGAACTAAGGGAGGTCCTTTGAGGAAACAAAATTGATTATGACAAAGAGTGAATCAGATCTTTTGGTGGGTAAATATACATATGGATCATGTTATATTAAAGAATCGAACTTTTCATATTGATTTAATCAATCGGTTGTTAATAAATTATTATTATTATTTTTTGATATATACTCTGAATATGTGTCTGTGTGTGAAATTTTAGTTGCAAACAACATCAGGGAAGAAAGAACAAGAATATAAACTAGCGATATTGGCTTCACAAATCACAATTGCATGGGAAAATACCCTATGCTACTAAACAGCCAGCAACTTAACAATTCTGTTGTAACTAAATTCAATTCATTATCGATCCACAAATTCAATATCATTCTGTCAATTAATACTGGACAGACGTCAATAATTTATTAAGCCATTAAGTGTTAATGATTCCTAACAGCGATAAGATTTGGAGAGGGAGACGGAAAACCACTTTTGTCTTCTCAATTGTGGTTATGTCACAATCAAAATGGAATAAAATTTGATAAAAAGGTGGAATATAATTTAAGAAAAATATCATTAATTTTCACAATCTAATTTATTAAATTTAGTTCAACGAAGTCAAAAATTGATTAAATTCATTTTTTCATTTTATATTGTCCTTCAGTAATCAGATGGTTGAAATAAAGTAAACTATACTCTTTTTGCAAAAATAGTAAGTGGAGAAACATTTAATATATATGAATATCAAACATAAATCAACTATTTCTATGCAGGTGACAGGATTTGGCGCGATAATAGTAACACCTCTTGTCGGTAATCTGTCAGACAAGTATGGTCGAAAGACATTACTTATGCTTCCAACAACAATCACAGTTTTACCATTAGGTACAACATGGAAGAATGTGACTTGTTACCTTGATTTTTAGGCAGTCAAGCAATTTCATTTTGTTTAATTTGTAGCTGATCTAATTTGAAATCTTTCTTTTTCACTGCAGCAATATTAGCTTATAACCAGACCAGGGAATTCATTTATGCACATTATGCAGTCAAGATGGTGGCTGGGATGTTTGCCGATGGCTGTATGCAGTGCCTCTCTCTTGCATATGTGGTAAGTTTACATTTTCTTTGAATTATACTGTTTAGACTGTTGAACCAGACCCGTAAAAGCTCAAATTATTTTGTCAAGCCCATAATTTTAAATTTTTTACTTTCAATGTGATAGAGCTATAACATCACAAAATAATTTATAGGCTGACAGAGTGTGTGAGCGCCGTCGTGCCTCTGCCTTTGCGATGCTACTAGGTGTCTCCACTGCTGGATTCGTGTGTGGCACTCTTCTCGCACGACTCCTCCCGGTATCCTCCACTTTCCAAGTCGCTACTGTTGCTGCCATGGCCACAGCCACTTATGTGAGACTATTCCTAGAGGAATCAAATCCTTGTCTGGCACGAGATGATGAGGAAATCAATAAGCCTCTCTGCTCAACTTCTTCTTCTTCATCTTCTGACGGGGAATCATCACCGAGGCTTACAGTTTTAAGAAAGAGGCCATCTTTGTCTGAGATGATCAACCTTCTTACCAGCAGGTAACATTTCTATCCTTGTATTTATTTATTTATTTATTACTTTAGGAAGCGTGAGACAGATGGATTATTTTTCTTTATGCCCACAAGATATATCTTGTATATTGTTGTAGAACGAGGCCATATTATTTTCATTGATACTGCAAGTGTGTTTCATTTGCCAAATTTATGAAATATTGTATTGTTATAATTTCTTATTACTATTGCAATCTAAAAAATTGAACCAGGAAGTTATCCAGGAAGGGTAGTTTGCAGTGGTGTCATAGATCGAGCTGGATCAGATATGTGTTATTTTATATTTCACCAACACCATGACAAAGCACCCATCTTTCTTATTGAACTGTAAAACATGAAGTGGCATGCATCAGTTGAGAGTTTAGAAATTAGAAGTCATATCGGTTAGCAAAATAAAAGGAAAAGGGGATACTTTGCTCTATGTTAATAAATGGTCAGGCTTTTGTTGTGTTTTGCTTCAAAATTCTTTCAATTGTCTGAAATTCATGTAAACTTCTGTAGTTCGACATTATCAAGGGCAGCTGTAATTGCGTTTTTCCACAGTTTGGGGGAAAACGGCCTTCATACTGCGTTATTGGTACATTACTTTTTCTTGTTTATATAGTCCTCGATATATAGCATGGTGAATTTGACTTTAAGAATTCTGTTTATATTGCTCAAGCTTTTTGGTTTTCAAGTCTTTATTTACATTCTTGGATTGTGTCCTTGACTGAGAAATGTTGCGAACATTTTTTTTTTTATTTTCTTCTCTAATTCTATGAGATGTCATTATTTTTTCATTCCTGATGAGATGATGTTAAAAAATCTAAACTTTTGACTTACCTTTCTTGGTCATAACAGTACTACCTGAAGGCAAGATTCCACTTTAGCAAAGATCAATTTGCTGATTTGTTGCTTATCATTGGGATTGTAGGGACATTTTCACAGGTAAAACTTTAGCAATGTTACGTAACCTTCCTTTTAATAATATTTTATATAACATTGAACATTTCTGAACCATGCATTTTATAGGAGTAACATAAAAGTACGGACTCAATTGTATCTGACAAGCTAATTTACTGTGTAGCTTACCTTGATGCCCTTCTTAGCCCCGAGAATTGATGAAGAAAAGCTACTTACTGTTGGTCTCTTGGCCAGCTGTGCCCATGTAACTTATTTCTCTCTCTCAAAGATTTAGCTTATTTTTGTTTCAGGCGGACAATTAATCGGTTCTCTTTTGTTGCATTTTGCAGGTATTTTTATACAGCATTGCTTGGTCGTACTGGGTACTTCTCCTATCTGATAACTTCCATAGTTTCTTTTTTTTCCTTGTTGTGTTGGTATTAAATTGTAGAATCCTGGGTAAAAGTAGAAGATTTATTCGGCTTAATTTGAGAGACCCTCATTGCACCAACTGATAGTTATTTGAGGCAAAAGTTGGTCAAAATTAAATATAATAGACCATCAAGTGTTTAATGTGATTACTTGCCCTTATCTAAACATTGGAGACAGTATCAGTTTACCGTACCAGCATTTGTCTTTTTTGAAGGTAGGGTGCGAAAACCACACCTACATTTTAAATTAAACCAAAGAAATATGTACAAGAGTTTAATTACAACAAACAAAAATGTAACACAAATAAAAAAACCCCTAAGGATTTACAGAAGCTTTTTTAACCATGCGTCTCCCAAAGCGCAAAATCTTGAATAGCTCTCCGTGAGATTTGCCAAATATTTGGGTTCTTAGAGTCAAAACCGTACCAGCATTTGTCAAATTGTCATGTCCTTAGTACTGACAGATCAGGCATGGGGTTTCAGTGAATATTCCAGGCAGGGTTGTACATGCCATCTCATATCTAGGACAGCATTTCCTGGGACTGGAATTAGGGAGTCAGGAAATTAGTGTTTTATCCCCTTTATACATCTCTTGTCAGAAAAATATTAGTGGGCAACTGGGCAAGTTGTGCCTACTTCTAAAAGTTTCTAAAGGTTTAATTTGAGATTGGTGCTGATTACGTGCCTATGGCCCATACGGCAACTCTGATCATTGATAAAGCCATTATAGTACTACATTATACAATTTTCTGACTACATTTCTCATCAAAATTTTATACATCTTCTTAGGTGCCTTACTTAGCTGCGACTTTTGTGATGCTGAGCATTTTTGTAAACTCTTGCGTAAGTCAATAGTCAAACAATAATCCTGTGATATTCAATTATTCCCCATTGTTATTATACTATATTATAGAAAACTTATGTGCTTCTTCCTCATATGTATTGAGTAGATCAGGAGCATCGTTTCAAAAAAGGTCGGATCCTCTGAACAGGTACATAAAAGTTTCAATTCTTCATTATGGTATTGGATAGTGGGTGGGCTTAAGCCAAACCATTAACTCTATAAATTCTAAGCTATTAGTGTTTGAATAGGACAATCCACAACGAATTATCACTTATCAATACTTAAATAATCCATTTAAATTTTATAGAAATATGCATGTGTTTGCTTTTATTTTATTATTACGTTCTATCTGCAGGGAATGGCTCAGGGGTGTATCACAGGAGTAAGTTCATTTGCAAGTGTTATTTGTCCACTGATCTTTACTCCTCTTACAGGTGTTATTTCTTTTCTTTTTTTAAAGTATCTTTTTTGTCTAGTTAAAGTGAAAATTTGATTCATCAAAAGACCTATTTCTATAAAACTGAAATTTTTTTCCTTTTAGCATGGTTCTTGTCAGATAATGCTCCTTTCCACTTCAAAGGATTTAGCATCATGTGTGCCGGATTTGCAACTGTAAGCACTAGTTAACTACGGAACTACCTACCAATAATATAAATCTTTCGTTCACTACTTAACTACCTACTTATAATTTAAAGCTTCTCATAAATGTTTAATGTGTTTGATCAGCTTACTGCACTGGTAGCTAGCGTAACAATTCTGACAGGAGAATTGACTGCATGCGAAGGTTCAACTCGTGCTGAAGAAGAGCAAAACTCGGGCCCAATCCTATTTTCACCAAGGAACCGGGATGATGAGATTAAATGACCAACATATGAGTACAGATACCCAGCTTTATTTATTATTATTATTATTTTTTTTTTTTTTTGAAGATTGTACAGATACCAAGCTGCTTTTAATTAGGCTGGTATGGTATGCTCCATAGGTGTTGAAATAGGGCCATCGCTTTCTAAGCGCAAACTGTATTTCCGTCAACAGTTCAAATAGCATTCCGGATGTATAGCTATAGGTTCGCAGCATAGGTTATAGTTATTGTAAGTAGTATAAGAATAATAAGTTGATGATTACAGTTATACTGCGCAGCTCCTGCAACTAACATCTAAACCGAAATTATACAAATTCACTAAATAAATGGACACAGTGAATGAGCGATGCAAACTGACTGGTCAAAAGGGTGGAAGGAATCATTTTTAATGCACAACAGAGAGTTCTAACATTCCTTATTTCAATGTAAGGCATGTTCTATTTACAAATTTCAAATTCAGGACAAGGGAAATTAATTAACTCGGCAATCACCAGGTCCCTCAGAGCTTTGGCCACTATTCTCATCAGACGAATCATCTCCATTTGCCCACTGTACTAATAAATTTACCAAATCAGAGTTACTAGGCTCAAATTCATCATCATCCCTCCTTCGCCTCCGCCTTGCCAGAACCTGTGCTATCAAATCCTCCGGCAAAGCAACTTGCCAGAATCTGTTTCTCCTCTTGTGTTTCAACTGCCAAATTTTTCATATCATAGTTGCATCAATATAAAAACAAGAATACACTGTTATTCTCCTAGTTGGAGAGTTGCTTTATACTGATGTACAGTCTAATTTTGTTTGATTAAATTGAAATATACACACTTTATAAATCTCTTTCACATTTAAAATATTTATTATTGTATCTGAAAACATATGTTGTTGTATATGTTTAGTCATTGTTGTCATCTTTCAATCAAAAGAATGGACAGGAAACCAAGCCTGAGCAGATTGATATTACTAGAAGGTAGTTCTTTAATCAAAAGGAATAATTCAATGCACACATGTTGATGAGGAATATGTCCAATTTTTTACATCAATCAGAATGGTATCAACCAAATAACTTTTATATTTAGTTCCAGAATGGAACATTCAGATTTGAAGGCCAGATTGAAAATGAAACTGTCAACCTAGCTGCAGAATAAAACTTTCAGATTTATTCTGGATTCCAAAAGGTTTGCTATGGTCACACTGGTTGTTACCTAGCCATATAACATGACTAATATTTGAAAATGATACATATTAGAAGATATGAATAGTAACAAGGTAACTCATGACTTTGAGGAAACAACAGAAAACTTCTAATCAGACAGACACATTGATTCTGCAGCACCTAACTTAGGATAAATAGATAGCATTTGTCTTCTAAAGAAAGTATAAAGGCATCTGCAAGTGAATTCTATCTTTCTGAAACTTATAGGAAACGTATGATACCAGTCAAATAAGCAATTACAATAGATTAATTTAGTCCCTTGAACCTATAATATGTGGCAGAACAAGTTATTTTATTTTATTTTATTTGTTTAGTAACAAACATTGGAATGCAACACAGGTCAACATTCACTGCTATTTTCTGATGGAACTGCACTATCAAGTACCAGAATGCTCTCAATTGGAGCTTCATCCATGAAAACATTTCACAAGTAAAGAAATGTTTCCACTAAAATCCCATACTACACTATTACCTCTCAAATAAATACAATACTCTCAATAGCTATTTCCATGGAGCAACAATGGAACTCCATGTTGAGGACAAAAACAAATGTGAAGTTGAATATAATAGTATCCCTCAAGCAAACAAGGGCAGGTAGGGAATTGATTGATTCAAGGTACTGTTAAATTGAGCTGGTGCAAAGATTGAACACCATTGCAAGTCAACTTCTAATCAGCACTTCGGAAAATTAAGGGTAAGCAAAAGTCATTTCCTGTCTACTGTTGCTTGTAAGTAAAACATTGAGGCATCCCACAAATGATTGGCATACATCACTGATGCAGCAGATGTGCAAACTGCTACAGGAAAGATCCAGAAGACATTTGACTGTTTAAATAAATTATGTGAAACAAAGCACATTACCTCAGAAACATTTACTGGGGTTGCCGACTCTGTCGAATTGGGAATCCATATCTTAACGTCGTTGTCAATTCCACTACTTGCAATTACTGTTGCACAAGGGTGTGATTCAATACAATTCACAACATATTTGTCCCCATCCATTGCTCTCAGCAGCTTGGCATCACTTTTTCTCCAAATAAACAGCCGCCCGCAGTCTGACCCACTCGCAACATACTCACAATTTGGCCCAAAGAAACTCACCCCTTTCACTGTTTCGCAATTACGGTGCCCTTCAAAAACCCTGGGTCCCTCAGATTCAGGACTAAGCCCTTCTCTGTTTGGCCCAAGCCAGGAATCTGGTCCCAATCCTTGTCCCTTCTGAAAGAGGTAGATGTTTTCATCATTATAGGATGTTAATAACTCACCATGGTGAGAAAATGCTAAGCCAGTTATTCCAAGGTGGTCTTCTCCAAGCAGATGAGCGGGGCAGAATAAGTTGACGGGCCGGCCAATGTCAGATGTGCCATCCCACTTATATCTGTGAGTGATTAGTTATTAATAACATACCGAAAAGCCAAAGAAATTTGGGATAGTTAGCCTATGGTGATATTAAACCAGACTGATATGTTACTGAATGATATCATTACTGACACGGAAAATATTCAGATTTTAAACTCTCAATATGCCAAGACATATCCCACAATTTCAATTCTGCAGTTGATCCTTTACTACTATAATATAAATTTGCACATAAGACCCAAAATTGAGGTTGCACAATAACTTTTTATTTCTTAAAATAAGAAATTCAGTTTAATTATTTTTGCATTGACATAAACTCATTTTCAAAATTGGCTAACATTTGCAAATAACATAAAGTAAAGTGTTTATGAGATATGCTGAATGGTCATTGCCAATGGCAGAAAAAAAGAAAAGAAAGGGGGCTACAATTTGGAAATACCTTCGGATATCATACATGCGAGCATACTCATCAGTACCACCCACCACAAAAAGATTCGGGTCCGTTGGATCAATTGCAATAGCATTTAGGTGGATGATTGACGATTGGTAGTTCTTGCATGTCAACAGTTTTGTTGCGGTCTTCGTTCTCAAGTCAAACTATGTGCAATAAGTGAAATAATCCTCTTGATCAATTTTAAATGAAATTTACAAAACTAGTCTTTCGAGTTTCTTGCTTAGTACTTCAGTTCAAGAAGTCCCCCCTAAACTCCGTAGCCCTTGCTTGTACAATGAAGTAACAAAGACCCAAAAAAGAAAAACCAATAACATTAAGACCCAAACTGGTGGAAACTGGTAACAATATATATTCCAAACCTTCAAGCAAACTAACTCAAATATTGACAACAATCGGTAGCCAGTATTCCATATTGTTAACTATGCCATAGACATGCATTACAATTTACAAAAAGGATAACCAAGTAAGAGATATCAGGCATGCGAACCTTCAGAATAATATCTATGTTTTGTTTGGCT
Organism: Rhynchospora breviuscula; assembly: GCA_027562975.1. Taxonomy (NCBI): domain Eukaryota; kingdom Viridiplantae; phylum Streptophyta; class Magnoliopsida; order Poales; family Cyperaceae; genus Rhynchospora; species Rhynchospora breviuscula. Next base: position 29,555,097 of record CM050400.1, on the reverse strand, counting down.
TTAAAGAGGTAAGGAGGTAACTTACATGCTGTACCGTACCATCTTCACCGCAGCTGTAGAATATATACGGGCTACCTGGCTCTACAGCCAACTTGTGGGCCCGTCCCTCATGTTCCCCTAGCAATTCTGTGCACACCTTACCACCTTGTAATATATTCACTTGTCTAACCTATTTATACATATGATACAGAGAGGGAAGGGACAGCGAAAGAGAGAGAAATGCAATGCAATTAAATAATAAAATACAAAGATACAGAAACTAATTAGTGCCTTCAACATAAACACTAGAATAAAAGAACTAATGGATCTTAGGAATTACCTGTCCATCAGCAGCACAAGTGACCATAACCCCATCATCAGTAAAGGGCATAAATCGGGCCTGAAAAACATTGTTTATGTGGCCAGAATGGAACTGATGTTTGACTGTGCCAGCATCCCAGTCCCACAAAATGATCTTGCGATCATCAGACCCCGATGCAAGAATTGACCCATCAGAATTAAAACTCACTGTGTTCACACAACCTCCATGCTTTTCAAGCTTTTTGTCATTCCTGAGGCGCATAACCAAAGCCTGCATGATTTGTGCATTAAGGGAATGCTCTCCATTACATAAACATCAAATTTTTTTTTTCCCAAATGCCAATTATATAACAGTCTTCTTGTTCTTTTCAAAACAAAACTAAAAAGAAAGAAAGCAAGAAATCAGCTTTAAACTTAAGCAAACTTACACATAACTAGATGGTGCTGAAATAAGAGAATTCTAGAGATGTTGCGGTGGATTAAATAGCAACCTAATTACATACTCTCTCAATCAAGTTGAAGGAAAACATATGCTTTTGTGTGTGTCTAGTTCATGTCTAGCTGGAAAAAAAAGAATATAAAATCCCAAAATTGCTGTCTTAAACCCCATAGTACTCATCTCTCACAATTACTATAAAAATGTATTTCTCTATAACATACCAACGACCAAAAACAAATAACACACCAACCAATCAGATCATGTAACCCCGAAAGTACAAAAACCCAGAGAGTGCTCAGCGAATCAACAATCGCCATGGAGAGAGAGAGGTAAGAATCTAACCTCGGAACCGCCAAGGCGACGAGCAAAGCATCTAGGCGATAAGATTCCCTCCTCTCGCTTCCACAGATCGACCACTGGCGATCTCGCGCTAGTTTCCATCGCCAATCTTTTTTTTTTTTTTTTTTTTACCTATTTCTAGTTGCTACTGAGATTGATGGAGAAGACGGTCGGTATGAGAAAGAGAGTGCTTGTTCATTTTTTTTATCTGATTTTGTCTAATTCCACCGCCCGTGGCAAGTAGGCAATAACACTTTGTTTAACTGACTGGTGGGTCCAAGAATTTGGATTGTCCCACTTGTCAGTGAAGTTGATAAAGATTGGGCCCGGTGCGCTGAGATCTGGCGGGTTCGGTAACTGTTCACTAATGACCCAGGCGCAAATTAATTATAGGATAAATAATGTTTATTGTGTTATGAGATGTGATAGTTATCTTATCTTCTAGACGTCTCTTTTGCAAACCCTTTGAGTAATGTGTTCTAAGTGGGTTAAGATCGTGGATGAAATAATTAATTTATTAGACGCCACAAGAATTGCTGCATAAAGGGCATTAGAGTGAATTATTGCAAGCCTTGCTCTCTTGTGAGTTGTGTTCACTTCCATTTTTTTTCTTTTTTATTGAAGGTGTGTTTGGAAGTATGTGCACGAAACAAAGAACAAGGGACTACCACCGCTAGTTCTTGTTCTAGGTCACAGTTCCCCAACTTTTGGCAATGTTTGGGTGAACATGTGAACAAAGGACAAGGAAAGTGGGATCCATCTTGTTCTTATTTTCAGTTTTTATACGCGCGAAAAGGTGAAATAAGGAACTGGATGTTTATCTGATGTTCGTGGGATTTTTTTCTACATTTGGTTCCGTGCGAACTACAAAGCTCGCGAACTACCCAGTTCGGCCACATACCAAATATAGCCGGAGAACTAGGAATTGTGACTAACTCGTTGTTCGTGCGATGTTTGGGGAGTGCCGAACTGGCCTAGCTCACGAACTAGCTAGTTCGCGACTCTCCCAAACACACCCGACTTACATATATATGAATTGTTTGATTAAGATAAAATTATACTTGTAACTTGCCTTTTTCATGATTTCATAATATATGTTTCTAAATATATTGATTGATTGTTATCCATTTTAAAAGGATAGGAATAATTTAATTTAGGAGAGGGAATAAATAAGTAGCGTTTTATTGCTCCGGAAACCTCCAGTCATGCATCTCCATCTTCCTCTATTATTTTTGCTTGCCAAAAATACTCAACATCATCCAAAACCACCAGCAATTCACCGTGATTTTTGTCAGTACAAAACTAGAAATTTTGAGAAAATTAAAGCAGCTATACTTTTTTCTCGTAATTTGCAAACGTTGAATTTTTGCGTCTGGACATAGACACCAAACTAAGAAAATGGCCTCCGAAAAACTGCATTTTTTTTTGTCCGATTGCTACTAGTGAAAAAGAAAATCCTTACATCAATTAAAATTCCTTGCTTTAGTCAAATACGTCTCCACAATCAAACGTCAAAATAGAAGAGGGTAAAGAATTGTTGCCATGGCATGCACAAGTCATTTTTCACCAAATAAGTTTGCTTCCATCAGACGTATCTTAATTGTCGGATCTGATAGGTGCAATCTCCGAAATTACCATCCATACCATTCCGTTCAAAAACGGGAGTGCCTTTCCTTTTTGCGCCAACGTTTTTCTCTCTCTCACTTTCTCTTTCCTCCCCACGCTCACTTTCGCCCCCCTCTTCACTCCAGCGTGCTTCCCTATCTTGAGGATAGGTGCTCCCCTCCCTCTCCTTTGTTCTATCTCACATGCTTCCTCTCTCACTTTCCTCTCCTTGTTCCTTAACTCTCGTCTCTCTCATATGCATTCTTATACGTTTATATTTGTTAGGAAGTGCTCAATTTTTAATTTTAGTTACTAATTAACCATAATTAACAAGTACAAACACAAAGAATCTTGTTCAAGCATCAAAACACACATCAATCCATGAGAAAAGGGAAAAAGGTACATCTCTCGCGAAATCGTATTCGCGAGACTCGATCCAACTCTTTGGAAGTTGATGGCGTGCCTTCTCCACCACCACCACGTAGCCGCCGGCCGTCTCGAGTCCACCAAAGAGGTTAATCACGTTCTACAAGGTATATGCTAGTATACCAAAAGAACAAGTCTAATCCTTCTTGATTTTCTCTCTTCTTCCAATTAACACTTTAATTTAGAAGAGAGAAAGGAACTCAACTCATGAGCAAATGAGAGGGAGAAGGGGGGAAGGTGGCGGCCTCAAGGGGAAGGGAGAGAGGAGAGAGAAAAGCTAGGGTTGGAGCCACCAAGGGGGTCCTTATATAGAACTCAAACACTAGGGAACCACTTCCCATAAATTACACCTCATGCCACTCCTACCTACCACCAAGGCCGGCAGAAAAAATTAAAACTAACGTTACTGTTCACACGAATTTCGAGAATAACAGTTAAAAATTCGGAATTTTAAAAATAACGTTGTTGGATCGGCGTTTCAATCGCTGAAATCACAGAACCCTTGGATCGGCGTTTCAATCGCCGATCCAAGATCTGACCATTTGAGTCCGCTGAATTTACTTTTTTTAGTGCGCAATTTGATTTTTAAACACTCAAAGTTGGTTTGCAATAATTTTTTTTGTCGTTTTCCCGCTTAAAATTGTCTATATAAGCTCAATTGTCATCATTTATTATTCACAAACTAAGTTTTTCTCGTTAGTCTGAAATTGATAAACTTTCTCCTCGTCATTTCATATTCGCAATATCACTTCTTCGTAGGTAATAATTTTAAATTAATTATTAAATTTATTTTAATTTGATTTGCTAATAGAGTTTTAATTTTGAAATTTTAAGCAAATGGGTCCTAAACCAAGCTGCGTCTCTTCTGGTGTTATTTTGATCGGAGATCAGCGGACTAGCGAACAACGATTATTTTCTGCATTGATGTTACAATATCATGGGAAAAAATTTGTAGTTAAGAAATTAGAAGGAAATCAATATCATGTTAGGGGTCCCAAATTTTTTACAGATTTGGTTGAGAGGAATGGAGGTTTTGATCTTGAAGGGTCGTGGTTGACTCACCTGCCAGCAGTTCCACCTAGTTTTGAAAATCATCCCGCAGCTTCAAATGTTGTCCATCTCCGCTAAATGGAATAGTATTATGTTTCTGTCATCGGTATCTTATTATGGTCATTATTAGTGAAATAAGTTTGTGTGACAGTCGTCACTTGTAATGTTTGCCTTATATTACTGAAATATGTTGTTTTGTCTATTTACTTTTATTAAATTTTTTTATGATATGTATTGAAAATTAATATGCAAAGAAATTCAGAATTAAAAAATGCACACCATTAGAAGAAGAGCTAAATTTTATAACCATAATATAAAGTAACACACCAAAATAAAAAAAGAAAAAACTACTTAAAAAACAAACCATTCAGTTGCTACTTAAAAACAAACTACCTAAGAAAACAAAATATTTAGATATTTTGGGTGTCCACATATTGTAGAATTTCATCCCACCATGGGTCTTCTTCTTCGTCATCCTTTTGTTGTTGGTTGCTCACACCAGGATTATCAGCGAATTGAGCGGCTTCGTTCTACAAAGCTGCATCGGCTTCTTGTTGTTCTATCTCTGTCATTCTAACTGCTGCAATAATTTTTTGTTCATCTCTCTCCTTGTGCCATCTCAGGCGCTCCTTGATTTTTTTTCTAATTTCTTCTTCTTTCAATTTTTGCCTCTCTTCGGCAGCCTTTTGTGCAATTTTTCTCTTTTTTTCCGCCTCATCTCTGTCTTTCCATTTCTTTTCTTGTTGATCCCACCAAGCTTGTTTTTCGTGGTCATCGTAGTGATCACGCAAGATGGTCTCTTTGTAATTGAAAACCTGATCACACTTTGTACAGGTCACTGTGTGGTCTCCACGAAAGTTGTAAATTCTTTCATAAACGGTGCAGTGTGTTTTTTGTGCTGAATATGGTTTTTCTGTTGGTGTTTGTTGGGGAATTGGTTGCGGTTTTTTGTAGTAATCTTCATACCAGTTACAATTCTTATGTTTGGGTTTGCTCAGCATTCTTTGGATGTGCTTCTTGCGATCTCTTTCTTCCCCACCATTAATGTGCCACTGGTAGTGTATTTTTAAATCGAACTCTATCCCGTCATCTTCGTAGATATTGTATTTGAAAGTGCGAAAACATGTGCGACATGTTGCATGATAATCTCCTTTTTCTATTTCATTTGTACTGACAGGGGAATGTTGGTAATTTGGCCAGTATTCATCTCGGGTAGCTGTTCGCCAATTTGGGAAATCACTATTGGAGTGAGAGCTATTTCCTTTGTCCATGACAGTGAATTTTTCAGGAAGAAGAATTGAGTGTGTGTTGCATAATCTGGTTGATGAAAGGTGGTTTTATAGACAATTTAGACTTAGAATCACACAATAAAAAATTAATTCCACGTGATTCTTTTTCAGACCACGCCTGTCCTTTTGCAGATGGTAGATAGGGATCAGTATACTTTTTCAGACTTTATCAGACCACGCCTGTCCTTTTGCAGAGGGCAAATAGGCATCAGTATACTTTTTTAGACTTTATCAGACCACGCCTGTCCTTTTGCAGGGGGCAGATGGGTATCAGTATACTTTTTCAGACTTTATCAGACCACGCCTGTCCTTTTGCAGCTAATTATTAGGTTAAACAATAAATACTGCATTAATAATAAATGGTAGATTCTTAATTTTTTTTTTCATGCATTAATAATAAAATTGTGCAATAATAATAAATGGTCCATTAATGAAGTCTAACAAATTTACCTTAGTCTTATTTTTTTAACTATTAACAATTAATAATAATATTATTAAGCAATCACAAAAATACATAATAAATAATAATATTTAATAATTAAATAATTATTAATATAATAACTAATAACACTTACCAATTTAATATTAATAATCATGCAATAATCACAAAAATACATAATAAATCATAATATTTAATAATTAAATTATTACTAATATAATAACTAACAACAATTACCAAATTTATAATAATATTTAATAATTAAATTATTACTAATATAATAACTAACAACAATTAACAAATTTATAATAATATTTCAAAATTAAATTATTACTAATATAATAACTAACAACAATTAACAAATTTATAATAATATTTAATAATTAAATTCTTACTAATAACACTTACCAATTTAATAGTAATAATCATGCAATAATCACAAAAATACATAATAAATCATAATATTTAATAATAAAATTATTACTAATATAATAACTAATAACAATTACCAAATTAATATTAATAACAATGCAATAATAATAGCAATTAATAATAATATTAATAAGTAAATATAATAATAGAAAATAATAATAAAAGATAAAACAGTAAAAGCATTAAAAAAGTAACTTTTAGCGGGAAAGCAATTGGATCGGCGTTTGAAACGCCGATCCAATTGGTTTCCCGCTAAAAGTTACTTTTTTTAATGCTTTTACTGTTTTTATACTTTTAATCATTAATTTTTAGCTTGGATCGGCGATTGGAACGCCGATCCAACTGGTTTTCTGACTTTTTTAATGCTTTTACTGTTTTTTATGGTTTTAATCATTCATTTTTAGTGATTTTTATCATTAAAAGAATTGGATCGGCGTCCCAAATGCCGATCCAAGGTGTAAATTGAATTTAAGTGCGATTTAACAGTGCGTTTTAGTGCGATTTGATTTGATTGCTCATAATTATTTCGACTCTCGTTTGATTATAAATAGAACATGCCGTTCCGAATTCGAAAATCACCCATCATTTTCAAATACTCGACTCTCTATACTGTCAAAAATATGATTTTCATTCCGGTTTTCGTTAATCAATCTCCATATAATCTATCAAATTATTTCAGTTTGGATGCAACTTCGCAAACTGATTATGAATCAACTAAAGAAATAATTTTATCATCATTGGAATTTTATCAAGGTCATTATAATTTAAGAATTATTTTCCATTTTAATACCATAATTGAAGGGAGGTTCCAGCAGATGCAGTTGCCGGTGAACTCTGAAAATGAATGGCGGTATGTACGACGTGAGTGCTTCCAAGCAAGAAGGCTACACGGCTTTCAACTTCACATTGATTTGCTTCCAGCTACTTGTGGTGGCCTACAAGGTAACTTACGACAAACTTTATTAGTAAAATTACTTTATTATTTATTTTTGAATTAGGATTACAATAGTCATGAACATATGCAATATATAGTTTGCTTAAATTAGGATTATAATTCTTTACTAAACATAATTGGCTTGTTAAGAAATTTTTGGTTAAAAAATCTTTTGCATAATTGGACAAAATTACTAATTAAATTTGTGCCATTATAGAATTGATAAAATTAGTTTTTTAAAGTAATTAATTTGCTCTTGCTATTAATTGTACGCATTTATAATTAATTTACTCTTGCCTTTACTCTTGAATAATAAAATTTTAAATTAAGCCTTTTAAAATAAAAAGCAAATCAATAATTTTGATTACGATGACACAGAAATTATATAATTTTTTATTATATATTTTTAAATTAGAGGGACACACAAATTATAATTATAATTATACCATACCTAAGGCCTGTTATCAGTATCGACGCGTCGTTCTTATCGGGTCGCTACAAGGGAAGATTGTTAGCGGCATGCGGTTATGACCCAGAGCAGCGGTTGCTTCCACTAGCATTTGCACTAGTGCGAACTGAGAACGAACAATGTTGGGGTTGGTTCATGAATTTTCTAAGGCGGCAAGTTATCGGGGAAGGAAGAAAATTCTGTGTTATTTCGGATCGCCATTGGGGAATAAGGAACGCGTTCAAACAACCCCAATACGGTTGGCAAGAGGATGCGAACCCTTCATATGCCGTGCACCGGTATTGCATGCAACATGTATGTGAAAACGTGTTCAAGGCATCTGGAAAAGACGCAGCTCTACCAGACAAATTCAGAAATAAGTTGGCCAACAAAAAAAAAAGGAGGCTCTTCTACAAAATGTGGAACGAACTGAAGAAAACGAATCCAAAGGCGATCGACTACCTTGAAAAGTGTGGGAAAGAAAATGAAACAGATGGCAACGAGCAGTGGAAACCTAAAAGGTGGGCACAAACGTATGACGGTGGTTATCGTTAGGGAATTATGACGAGTAATGGATCAGAAAGTCTCAATAGCAGGTACAAGGCTGAGAGAAGACTACCAGTTGTTGGACTTGTGGAAGGCACTTGGTACAAAACTGTTAAATGGTTTAATGAGAGGAAGCAAATAGCTTTGGCGAGACAGGCGGAGGGAGAACGATGGCCAAAAGAAATCCAACTTAAGCTGATGAAACATACTCTCAAAGCAGGTACAAATGTACTTCCAATGTAATCATATTTACTTCTACTCTTTAAAATGTATAATGATATAAATTCATATTTACAGCGGCAATAAACGTTATCACCGTTGACATTGAACGTGGAGAATTTGAACCTCAAGTGCCATTCGAAAAAAATGATCCGGGGGTAACCTGGAAGTACCAAGTTTTCCTCAAACGTGATTACCAACCGAGAGATCCTCAACTACCGAGCAGGCGTGCTTGGTGTAAGTGCAGAAAACCTCAACTCACAGGAATACCATGTCTTCATGTGGTTGCCGTATGCGGTCATTGTAGGTGGGATGTTTCTGATTTTGTAGACGAACGGTACAGCACAGAGAATATGGTTAAAATATGGTCAACATGTGATTTTCACTGCTACGAAGACGAAGATAAGTGGCCTCGGTATGATGGTCTCGTGATCTATCCGGATAAGACAATGATTAATCGGGGCAGGCGAAAGAAGGATCGTGATTGGATGTGGATGGATGCAATGAGAAATAAAAATCAGGCAAACCAAAGGCGTCGAACCAGAAGGGACGCTGCGGTGGCCAACGACAAATCTCAACCTATATCGATGGAGGACCTTCAATCTGGTCGTCGTACAGGTCGTCCTACCAACACACCGAGGACTACAAGACCTTCTGCAAGGAACAGAACTCAATCTTCTACAGAGAACCAAAGTGAACCTTCTAGGGAGCCCGTTCAACCTAGCCGGAATTCTATCAGTATTGATCCTCGCAATGAATGTCGCGTCAGTCTTGGGATAGAAGGTATTCAACCACGTCGAAATTCCATTAGCCTGGGTGACCGATCAATGTCGCTCCGATTTCCCACAAGTCACGGAGCATCAAGTAGCAGGGAGAGTCATGGCGCATCAAGTAGCAGGGGACCATCTCAAAGCACAAACAGTGGGGGAGGGAGACTACGACGTGGGGTTGCCCGGCTAGGATCAAGGTTCATGAATATCTTACCAGGAGGAGGCCGGCGTTAGTTTTATGTAATATTTTTATGTATTTTTTTTTTTAAATTTACCCTTTATAGATCGATGTAAGGGTTGACTTTATGTTATTCGGTGAAGATAGCTCTAATTTTAATATTTATGGTTGACTAAATTCATAATATTTTGCATCTACAATAATTATATATGGTTTTTTTTTAATTTTTTTCCGCGTAGTTTTGCAATCCTAAAAATGGAACAAATTAGAAGTAGGGTTCCTCAGAAATGATATCTTAGGTATTTCAGCGATTTTATGTTTTTTATACGTTTGACCTTATGGTATGAAACTTACAGGCATGAGAGTGCAGCGCCTTTATTACCTAATGTAATATTTTATGAATTTGTTAGAATTTTTTCGCGTAGTTTTGCAATCCTAACAAGTGACGGAATCAAAGCTAAATACGAAATATAAATATCACAATAAATATCACACTCGTACAAAAATATAAATATCACAATAAATATCACAATATCCTACTGATGTCCATCACGACGGAACCATCCCTGAGAAGGAGATAAATCCCATGCAGCACCAGGCAAGTTTCGGGGCTCTCGACCGGGAGCAAGTCTTGGGGGAGGAGGGGGGAGGATAAGTCGTAGAAAATGGAGTGGAATGACGAGGCGGTCTGCTAGATGAGGCCCCAGAATCGCCGAATGGATGGTGCGACATAGGTGTGAATGGGTCCTGCAGTGGGGTACCGTATGCCTGATAATATGCATCAGCCTGAGAGATAGGTGCGGGAGTAGGCACAAAGGGCTGACTGTACCCTCCTCCGTACTGAGTCTGAGTATATGGTGGAGGTGGAGGGTAAGGACTCCCGTATGTGTACTGTGTGCTGTGCGGTGGAGGCCGCGGCTGTATGGTCTGGGGCTGCGGACGGGGCCGAGGCTGCGGCTGTGTGCTCCGGGGCTGCGAATGGGGTGGGGCCTGCGGCTCTGTGTCTGAGGCTGGGAATGAGGTCCTGTGGATCCGGAGTGAGGCTCAAAAATACCGGAATGTGACCGTCTGCTCCGAACCAGAGGCTGACTGGGTCGTGGAGCATCAAAATATGAATCCCAATCATGCAGACTAAAATCATCCTGTTACAGATAATATTATAAAAATAATAAAAATATTTTAAATAATTATAGAATATTAAGAATGAAAGGAACAATAATATTAATAAAAGTGATTGAAAAATGTATTATACCCGCATGAAAAGCTGCTCCTCAATAGATCCCGGCTCTGGCGCATCATCCTCATCATCCGTATCAGGTATAGAGTCGATGTCTGAATGAAGACCCTTCGACTCTAAGAGTCGAGGTAATCGAGCAGGCTCGCCAACAATATCGAAGGACGTGCTGCACCCCCTCAGCAATTGCTTCCCAGCACGACGAAATCCCTTCTTGACAACCCATGCACATCCTCGCAACGCCTCCCGCAAAGTATGCTTGACCTGTTCAATTTTTGTTAGCCAATGAATTATTTATTAGGCACAAAATTCTGCGTAATGTAACTTACCAAATTCATGTGACCAGGCGTCTCGCGAAGGTATGAAAAGTTATGAGCCGGACCAGACGCTGCCCCTTCAGGAATTTGCACAAGATGCGCACCTCCATGTACGCTCAACCAGCGTCAGTAGTCGCTCCAAATATCTTCGCTCCACGGCCGATCCTCTATCACCCTAGCCTCATTAGTGTTCGCCCACTTGTTCACCTCATGCACAAATAGTTGATGCCAGTCAATACCTCGATAGGTATTATGCTGATATCCCATCAATTCCTCCATTCTCGACCAAGGCTGTTTTATTCAAATCACAGTTAATCAACAAAATATAATTGCGAGAATTAAATAATGAAATTAATAATGTGAACAGTTAAATATACCTCAGGTGGCGGTGGGGGAACTGTCTGATAGAGCATAAACTGATGCATGACACGATCTACGTGGTGCCACATCACGACTCAATAATGAATGCATGGGATGCGTAGAAGGAACATCCTCTGCTCAACCTGGGCACAACGAGGCATGCGGTCCCTGATGTGATCATAAGGCCTCCACACGACATGCTCAGGCTTCATTTTCATGCAGACATCCCTCGCATATTCTATCCCACTGCGAGTAGGGCCGGTGAACTTTTTCGATTTATGTCTCGTCGTCCACTTCCTGCATTTCCATTTTGTTGTTTGTTAAAGTCAAATAAAACATATTTTAAATATTACAATTAAAATCAAATCAACATACCTCCCATAAAGCGGACACGAGTCGATACTTGGTAGACCCCAACCATCAAAATCCTTCGTGATCGACGGCCGACTAAGTAGTAATCTTGCATACGACCACAACTGCAAGAGCAACCAAGGAGCACCAATATTTATATTGTTATTAATGAAGGCAGTGTCCAAGCCTCGGTATAGCATGGCAAGAGTGCCATCGCCCCAATTGTACTGCACCGAGTTACTAGAATGAAGATCCTGCAAATAAGAATTATTTTCTTAAGGAATATCATCAACTCTTTCATATATTTAATTTCTTATTAAAGTGCAATAAATGTGAGATATTTATTTCTGGGCTAACCTCCAATAATTGCAAATAAAAACATGGAACCGAGTCACCCGTGCCGTCAGGAAATAACTCGCACCCAAAAATCTCCAACACGCAAGCGCGTGTGTATCTGTCGATTCTCGCTGCGTTATTCATGCCAGGCCCCCCAATCTGATTCCAAATCTTACGCAGTTCCTTTAACCTAACGGAATGAGATTTCCTGCATTACATTATTAATGTAATTTGATTCTAAGAACTATATATATTTAAAATTAACATAAAAATAAATTTTTTAAAACCTTCTTACTTCCGTTCTTTTTCCCTGAAGTACTTCTCAACTATCGCCGTGTCTGTATCCTCCGGCAACGCCAAATTCTGGAGTAACTGTAGGGCGTCGTAATCGGTCCGTCCAGTAACGGTTCTGCCAGCCGTAGGTAAACCGTATAAGAAGGCCACATCCCGCAAATAGTTCAAATTTTATACATATATAGTTACAAAAAAAAATATTACAAATAGGTATTGATCCTTACCTCTAGAGTGACCGTCATCTCGCCAACGTGCGGAAAAAAGAAAGTGTGGGTCTCTGGCCTCCAGAACATGGCTAGACCCTGCAAAAGCGAATGATCGAGCTGCATATGACCTAACTGAACGAAATGTATCAGTCCAAGTCTCATCAAACGCTCATCCACCTCAGCAGTTCGTGACATCTTAGCCCTATGTAGTACTGCCCTCCAATGCTGTATATATATATTTTTTAATTATTTTAAAAAATACTATCAAAATAGAAATATATAAGTAAAAAAAAGTAAAAGAACAATAATAACTTACACCAGTGCCACGAACTTTCGACTCATCCAAATGCAAGAGACGATCTGCATTAACAGGACCGGGGGGAACAACAGGATCCGCTGATGTAGAAGCCTCGGCATCAATAGAAGCGGTAGATGTAGAAGCGCCAGGATCTCCACGAAGCCTCGTAGATCTACGAGATGGTGCCTCTGGTACTCTTCTTCTCGGTGGCATTTTTACTACACTATAATAAAAATTATAAATGTAAATAATCTAATAAAATTTCGGCAGCATCTCCCCTGTACCTGGAGTGTTTCCGAAAAAAAAAAACACCCAAATCCCTCCTAATTACAAACCCAAATCTCATACAACAAAATTTCCAATCTCATACAACAACATTTCCAATTTTCTATTTTTTTACATATTTTAAAATTTTTTTAGAATAATTATTCTAATTTTTCATTTATTTACCTCAATAAAATAAATTAATTAAATGTATAAATATTAAAAAAAAACTCACCTCGACTAGAAGCGCTGCTTGTCTCTTTTTAGAAAATTTTCCTACATTTAAAAAATTAATCTATCAATTTTTTATTATTTTATTTACTTTTTCTAATTTGTAATTAACTTATCCACAATTATAAAATGTACAAAATAATTCAAAAAAAGTTTGTGATTACATATTATAATTATTCTGATTTTTTATTAATTTTTTAATTATTTTTTCAATATTTATTCTATTTTTTTCTATTAATTACCTAATTAAACTAATTAAATTAAATAAATAAACTAATTAAATTCAATAAAAAATTTTCAAATTACATATTAAATTTATTTATATTTATTCTGATTTTTTACTAATTTTTTCATTATTTTTTCAATATTTAATCTATTTTTTTAATTACTTATCTAATTAAACTACTTAAATTAAATAAATAAACTAATTAAATTCAATAAAAAAATTCCCAAATTACATATTATAATTATTTATATTTATTCTGATTTTTTACTTATTTTTTCATTATTTTTTCAATATTTAATCTATTTTTTTAATTACTTACCTAATGAAATTAATTAAATTAAATAAATATAAAAAAAAAACTAACCTCAGAAGAGCTTCTGTCCCGCGCGCGAGAGAGAGATAGAGAGAAGGGGTGGGGATGAGGGGTTGCTGTCTCGCTTATATAGGAGCTCAGACCCTTGGATCGGCGATTGGAATGCCGATCCAAGCTTGGATCGGCGTTCCAATCGCCGATCCAAGGGTTCTGTGATTTCGGTGATTGAAACGCCGATCCAACAATGTTATTTTTAAAATTCTGAATTTTTAACTGTTATTCTCGAAATTCGTGTGAACAGTAACGTTAGTTTTAATTTTTTCCGCAAGGCCGGCCTCATTATTGGTCTCTTTGGGCTACTTAAACCTCTTGTCTTGGGTCTTTAATTTTCTTAATTAAAGCCTCTCTATTTGCTCTTCAATTGGGCTATTCATTTGCTATTAAATAACGGCCCAATTAATTAATATAACCATTTAGATTAATTTGTGTTGAACTAAAATTAATTATTAACTCGTTAAGAATTATTTTGTGGGATTAGATAATGCATTAATTTATTTCTATATGATCCATTTTGATTTAATTAATTATAACGGTTCGCAACGGTATATAATTAATTAATCAACTTATCATATTTCCACAGTACTCACTGTTGTAAATAAATAAATAATGTACCGTGTGATTAAAGTCATATTTGTGTGCCCCTTTGAGGATTTATGCTATGTTGGCCATGAAAATAAATCGCTATTTATTTCCAATAATCATAGGCGGTATCTAGCAACACACTATGATTCTCAATTCACATAAATATTGTACTACTACTGTATTTCAATCCTGCATAAGAAATAAAAGTATTTCCTTGTCTGATTCTTATGTCACATGATATCATTGTATAATCCAAGATAGGAATGTGTCATTCTTGTAGATTATACATTTCTTGATCTAGAGTTGATTGTACAAATTGGCCAAAATCCAACTCCATCAAGAGGCCCAAACAGATATCATCACTCACTAGGTATACTAATGAGGGACATATGATTTTCTTGATGAACAACTTTTTTTCCGCACAATTCAAGAGAACATAAATAAAGTCCGTATAGCAGCCTTTATCAGGAATTAACGTTAGACGATATTTATAGAACCTATCATCATGTGGAAAAGTTGAATATCTCAAACTTAGAATCAAACTCATATGAAATAAACAATGACACATAACACAATCCATATGTTTATTTCATTGGGTCATATCATGTACTATGTTCTAATAACATACATATATCCAATTAAGTTGATAGCTCATTATCCATGATTTGTAGAACTTAATCATCACTTAACTTGCATACTAAACTTTTATGATAATTAATGTTCCTTGTTAATTATCAAGATTACGGACGATTTAGATTTATTACTGTCATTCTAATGAATGATCCACAGAGATCTACAATTCAGATCCTCAACCTGAATAATCTGTCAGTAATAAACTCTAGGAACAAATGATCAAATATCATCAATAACATAAACTAAGAAATTAAGTCATTAAATATTGACTTCTAGGACACAACTCTAACAATATTAAGGTGATCTCTTCTTACAACTAATTGAGCATTTATGCTTATAAGTTGATCCTTATTACATCTAATAAATGCACTAATAAGGTAATCCTTTTTACAATTAATTGAACATTTATGCTTGTAAGATGATCACTTATTATATCTGATAATCTTTATAAGATGATCCCTTATTATAACAATCCGATAATTTATATTTATAAGATGATTTCTTATCGTATCTAATATATACACTTATAAGATGGTTTTTTGTTGCGACAAACTGATCATTTACGTTTATTAGTTAATCACCTATATAACAACTTTCCTTTATAAGATAATCCATCATTATAATAATCTAATCATTTTATATTTATAAAATGATCTTTTATCATATCTAATATATGCATTTATAAGATGATCCTTTGTTGCGACAAACTGATCATTTATGCTTATTAGTTGATTACTTATTATAACAACTTTAGGACTAGAAAACAGAGAAGAAGAGTGAAGTATGAGATCGGAACGGAAATGAAGGAGGAGAGAGAGAATCGCCGGAGGAAAGAAATGAGAGGGAGTCGCTGGAGGAAGGGAGAAGGAGTCACGTGGAGTCGGATCCGCGTGAGGGAGGGAGAGAGAGTCGCGTGAGGAAAAAGGGAGAGGGAGTTTCGCCGGAGGGTGGGAGAGGGAGTCACGTTGAGTGAGAGAGAGAGAAAGAAAAGGCGCTGAGATGATGCGGATTGTATTATAAAGGATGGTCCGCTATTTTTCGTAGTCGTACCGTCTGGTCCGTTTCGATTGAGTTGACTCTCGAGTCCGCAGAATTACTAACTAACGTCCTACAAGCATGCCATCTTAGACATCCCACAGATTCACAGCCCAATCAGCCCAAATAACGCTTCTCTCTTCTTCCACTCTATCTTTCATGTGATTTCTCTTCACCTCTCCTCTCACTGATCTGTGGGATCTCCTCTCCTCTTTACGCTCCTCCTTCGCCTCTCCTCTCCCCTTCATGCTCTCCTTCACCTCTCCTTTCACTGATCTCGTCTCCTCTTCGCGCTCTCTCTTCATCTCTCCTCTCACCGATCTCCTCTCCTCTGTTCTCTTTCCCTTTCTTTTTTATCTTCTCTTTATCTCTTATTATAAGCACCGTAACTCCTAATAAAAATCAAAGAGCATATATTATACATAAAGTAGTATGTAAGATCTATTAAGGAGTGTCAAATATGTTTTAATTTATTTTTTATTATAAAAGTACGTAATTCGTGATAAGAAAGTATCTAAATATTAAGGGAGTATGTAAGATTCATTAAGGGAGTGTCAAATATGTTTTTAATTCTTTTAATTATGGAAGTACGTAATTTGTGATAAGAAAGTAACTAATTATTTTTAAGGGAGTATGTAAGATTCATTAAAGGATTGTCAAGCATGTTTTCATTTATCTTTTATTATAGAATAGAAGTACGTAATTTGTTATAAAGGAGTAACTAATTATTTTTAAGGGAGTATGTAAGATTCATTATGAGAGTGTCAAATATGTTTTCATTTATCTTTTATTATGGAAGTACTTAATTTGTATTAATGAAGTAACTAATTATTTTTAAGGAAGTATGTAAGATTAATTAAGGAAGTGTCAAATATATATTTCAGTTATGAATTTACTTTAAAAGAGTATTTAATTTGTCTCATTAGAGTAATTATATTTATGTAAGGGAGTACCTTATTATATTACACATAAGAGATTATATTTTTTTTACTAAAAGGAGTATCTATTTGACTTAAAAGGAGTATTTATTACAAATTAAGGGATATATTAAATTATTACGTGCAGTTGCATACGAAAATAAATGAAGAACGAGAAGAAGAAATGAAAGATGGGAGGACAGTGATGGAGAGGAAGAGAAATTTGTAGATGGTTAGAGCAAAAGGAAGAAGAGAGCGAAAAAAAAGGGAGACGAGAAGGGGAGCGACATGGAGAAGAGAGCGGAAAAGAAGAAGAGAGGAGAAGGGGTTCATGCGACAGGGAGAGGAGAGCAAAAAAGGAGAGAGCGGAATATGAAGGGGAAACACGACAGGGAGGACGTGGAGCCCAAAATCAGGCCCAGATCGTCAAACCCAGTAGGATGGCACGGATGGCAAAATGCGAGGATGCCCCGTATCACTTCGGAACCGTATCCTCTGGATTTCTTTTAGAGAAATCCAGTGGACTTCCTCTCATCTGATCCGTCCGATTTAATCTCAACGGCTAAAATTTTTTCGGGCCTATCAATCTGGTACTATTCACGGGGCATCCATAATCGTTGAGATTAAATCGGACGGTTCAGATGCAAGGAAGTCCAGAGAAATCCAATTCCGTATCACTTCCGCCGTTTATTGAGAACCAAACGGGGAACGGGCCTATAACGAAAGCCCAATCAAAGCCCACAAACAAAATTAAATGGATTGAAATGCTGATTGGCGTCCGTAGTGTTCAGACTCGAGAAGCTTCTTGCGTATAAAAAGCGAGCCAATGAGCCGATTTCTGTCTGTCTATTTTCTTCTAGGCTTTTCCAAGACGAGAGAGAGAGAGAGAGAGATTCCAGAGGATCAGGCTGGTTTTGAAATCGGAAGGTATGGACGATGCTCTCATTTTTGGTTTCTTTTTCTATTTTTTTCTAAATTGATTTGATATCTCTCCTCGCCCCTTTCTTCTTTTTGTGATTTTTGGGGTTATTAGGAGAGAGGACACGTCTCTGATAACTAATTATTTATCATCAATTGAGATAGGAACGGCCAATTACCAGTAGTTATCTTGACGATTTTATACAAATACAAAAGAACAATTTGGACGATGATGGGTTAGAGATTGCTTAGATATCTGAATTTGGTGAATTTTAATGTTTAAGATAAGATTTATATGGTGTACGGTACATGACATCGTAATTTTCAGATGTGTGGTATTGGATAATGAAGATCAGATCAAAATTTAATGATTTTAGATTTAAGCAATTATTCCGACAATTGTCAAGATTATTAAATTAGAAGAGTGTTGTAATAAATGCTATAATTAATTGTGAGGTTGGGTATTGCACTGGTACTTGTAGTTTCGATGTGTTGCAGATTGTGATTTATTGTTAAATTGGATAATATATTTAATTACTTGTTGTTAATAATAATAATATTATAATTAGGAGCTGCCGAGTGCTTGCAGATGTATTGCTGGTGATGTTTTATTATATATTTAGTTAATTATCTGGAATTATCTTCAGCCAACTATTATCATTAAATTCTCATGTGCCATGAGTACTGTCCCTACAAGGCTTCGTGTATCTGCTACATGAAACATACAGAAGTACAGAACAATTTATACTAATTACTAGCTTGTCCAATTTTGTAGAGTAGTTTATGCTGCAAAACCTTTGTTTATAAGTCTGAATTTAGTGTGTTAATTGGTATTTGTTAATGTACATATGTATCTCTTTAGATGTCGCGCTCAAGAACATCAAGATCTGTATCAAGGTCATACTCGTATTCACCCTCGAGGGATAGCAGGTCAATTTCCAGGAGTCGCTCTAGGTAACTTATCTTAGTTTCTGTATCTTCTTTTGGATGGTTATTGTGTTGTTTGTATGGCCTCAGTGACTCTACTTTTATTTGATCCTTGATTCTTGAAGGAGCAGGGAGTCGGTGGATGTGGAAAATCCTGGAAACACCTTGTATGTGACTGGTTTGTCATCCCGAACCACAGAGGCGAAACTTGAGAAGCATTTTTCAACAGAAGGAAAGGTATGGCTTGAATCGGAAAAGCAAATAGATTTCTTTTTATATATATAATATATGTATATATACAATGATGTTTACAAAAGCTGTTTCAAAAAATCACTGTATAAAAAATAGGTGAAGTGTCTTGAGGTTTTGAAGTCTTTTAAAATGTGCCCCCCTCCTCCTCCAAAGGGATCAAGTCTTTCTTTGTAGTAACCTATCATTGATTACAGTTCCCAAGTTTTGTTCATCAGACTTAAGTACCAAGTTGATGCATTCACCACTGTAATAACCTATCATTGATTACAGTTTCCAAGTTTTGTTCGTCAGACAAAGTACCAAGTTGATGCATTCATCACTGTTATAATCCATAACTTATTTGTTATTTGTTTATCTTATGCCAGTTTGTGCCAGATCAAGCAGGTTTTGACACTCTGGTCATGTAAGAGTAGATTATAATTGTTTTCTTTTATATTTGCACACAAAAAGTTTGGCACCTGGACAATCAAATATAATTTACTTGTGTTGGTTGTAGTGCATCTAAGTGAAAGAAATTTTGAAATAACAGGTGATGGATGTTCAGCTGGTGTATGATCCTCGAACAAGGGAATTCCGCGGTTTTGGATTTGTGACAATGTCCTCTGTTCGAGATGCTGAATACTGTCTAAAGTATCTCGACAGATCTGTTTTGGATGGCCGTGTCATTACTGTCGAGAAGGTAGTCCTATTAAAGTGGTGCTTGAGTACTCTATATTGACATTTTTCTTTTATTCCCTTGTTTGAGCTTCTAAACTCGTCTATATATTGAAGTATTTAAGAAATGTATTATTCACACTTGAAGCTCTTTTCCAGCAGCAGGATAGATGTCCGTAGATGCTCTTCACGAAAAGCACACAATCAAACAACTATTCAACCAACATAATGAAAGGGTTATTTATTTATTACTTTATTTATTATGTGCAGAATTTCTTTGTGATCCTTCGCTATTTACTTAATTAGTTTCACTTAATTGTGTTCTTACTTCTTAATGCTCTGTTCATGACCTTTGTAATTATGGTATTAATTCTGCAGTCCAAGAGAAGCCGAGGCAGGACCCCCACTCCTGGGAGGTACCTAGGAACAAGACCTGCAAGGGGTAAGCTCTTAGTTTTATGTAATACCTTTTTCTTGGTCACTACTGTCTAGTCTGGGAGTAGCTTTTATAATTCTGTTTTGTCTTGGGATTACATAACAGGACGCCATGATTCTCGGAGCTACTCCCCTTATGACAGGGAGAGATCATATTCTCCTTACTACAGGCGGAGGTCCTACTCTCCTTCTCCCTCGTATGATAGACAGCGGTCCTACTCACCTTACTACAGGCACCGGTATTCCCGTTCACCATCACGTGGTTATAGGCACCGTTATTCTCGGTCACCATCACCATACTACCATGGCTACAGGCGCCGTTATTCCCGTTCACCATCTCCATATTACCGATATGGCAGGTCACGCACCCCTGTCAGGAGGCGATACAGGCAATCTTTCTCTAGTGAGTATAACCGCTCGCCTTCTCCATACTACTATCGCAGGAGGTACTACCGTTCTCCTTCAAGATCCTACAGCCCACCAAAGTATTGGAGAGGTTCCAGGAGGAGCTATTCCAGGAGTATCTCACCGAGGAGCAGCTCAAGGCGGAGTTATTCCCCTAGCTATTCTTCCAAGGTTCAGAAATCAAGGGGGAGCTACTCCCGTAGCTCTTCTCCAGAGTCGTGCTCTTCCTCGTGTTCAAATTCACGAGAGAGCTACTCCCATAGTCGCAGTGCTGGATCGCGCTCTCCGTCCTCTTCCAGGCCTTGATCTCGTCTACCACTGAGTTGTACTAGCTGATTATATCCCACAGTAGCATATATATCTTGAAATTGTTGTGGCCTTGGTACTCTTAAATAGTTGTATATTTATTGTTGTTATTATTATTCTCTGTGCGACTTTAGAATGCTCCTGACCTTTTAGCGTTATGAATTTATGATGAGATTCAGTACTTGTAATAACCTGCCTTTCTGCCTATCCTCTTCTCTGTCTTGTATTTCAGTCGAGGTGGTTTCGGATGTTTGTAAGAAAGCACGCTTCAATTTTGTTTATTATCATGGTTATGGTCAAGGGCTGTGAAAAAGATTTTGTTTATTTTACAAAATGGTAAAATTGACTTCTTTTGCAGTGTATCCAGAAGCGAAGTTCAATTAGCAAACCGACAATACCCATCAAAGGATCATGGATGAACACTGTATGTGGATCTGGGTCTGACAATATCCCACCCAGAAACCTGATTAGAATCCCGGATCCAATTTAAAATTCATAAAATCCAATGAGGAAAGTTATTTCGAAATACTTTGCACTCAATTGAATTCACAACTTTTATTCGCACTATGAGATGTTAATTGAATTCTTTTATCCGACTCATCTGTATTCGATAAAATAAATCTGATAAGAAAATTTCATTAATTTATCGAGTTTGGACAGGAGTGGAACGCTATTAACTTATCATGTATCTGTTTCTTTATAAAGAAATTAAGAAATATGCATTCCTATGTGATACTTTTTTAATTATTCATTAATTATATAACATTTATTTTTACGAAGAAAATTATTTACACATTATTTCATATAATTTTGTTTTAATTATTAATTATATTTTTTAGTACCAAATATAATAAATATCTAAATTTTTTTATATTTTATAAGATCATGCTCATATAGTCATACGATCGTAAAGTAGTATTTTTTTTTTTTACATATTTATTTATTTATTTACAGTTATATTAGATTATATACATGACTATTTTATAGAAGATAGAATACGCATAATGATACAGATATCTGATTTTAATAGCGATGGTATCGCCCCCGTGTCTGCTCTCCTCCCTCCTGCGCGTTAGTGCCTCTGTGAAAAGGCTCCTAGGTTGACATTTTTGATTCACTGTTTCCATCCAACTGGGTTCTTATCCCGAGAGGCAAAACCCTAACCCTCCACTCTTCTTCCTTCCGGTTTCTTCCAATCCTAGGTTCAGAATTTACAGGATCGCGTAGAGCTTATGTGATTTTGTATCAATAGTCTGATAAGGGTTTTTCGTTCTCTTTTTCTCATTTCTAACTTGATTAACTTTCCAAATTTGGTATACTTTGACTGATGATACTCAATTGTTTATGTTGGATTGCTCTCATTTATTTATTCTATTTTAGTTTTTCACTTGCTGGCTCATTTTGTTTGGAGAGGCCTGTTTCTAGTTATTAAACAATAGATTTTGGCAACACAAACACAAAAAATTCTATTATGCTCCATTGATTTACCAGCTTATTAAGATACTTATATGAAAACTTTTGTTGCAAATTATACACAACCAATCACAATGCTGGCGACAATGGTTTTTATCTCGTTTTGGCTAGTCCGTTTTATGTTCAGTGATGTCAATTGAATACAATTCAGAAGTAGTAATTGAATTTTGTTTTCCAGAATGGAGTTACAGTAAAATACAATACCACATTTAAAACCAAACAACACCTATTTTTAGCATGGCTTGTCAGAATTGTTGTAAAGATAAGCTTTTTTGGGTATTTTAGTGGGAGTTAAGGACTGTATATAAGGTTTTATCCATTACAGGTTAAAGAAGAACCAAATTTAAGATTGTTATTAATGAGGAAATATTTGTAGGGATCAATCTAAATCAAACCCAGTTTGGAGATGCACTCCAATAATTACCAAAATACCCTCATTTTAATAAATGTATTTTTTTCAAGTACAATGAATCAAGGTTATTTTGGTCCTTGTAAAAAATTTTGGAGTGAATCTCCAAATTTGAGGAGTGAGCAAAGCAATTCCCAGGTGTGAGAGAAGGTCCCAATGGTGGTTTCCTTTGCCTAATCACAAATCAGCTTCAGTTAATGTTCCAGGAGCCATGGCAGTTTTTTCTCTTTACGTTTCTTTTCTTTCAGCTATTGTTATCTACTCTTCCTGTTGGTTGCCAGAATACTTTTAATTCATTTCTAAGGATCAAATATGGGCTTTTACAAATAAAGTTTAAAAGAGTGACCTGGCAAAGGTTCACTATGTCAAATTCTGAACATAGCGTTGATGACCTGACCCACCTGAGAGAGGAAATTTAATTCTCCAGCTAACTTACAAGTTTCGTCAGTAAGATCTGTATTCAGTCCACCATAAAACCTTGGATTAGCTAAGCAAACCTCTAGTATAGACTGGGGTTTTAAAATGAAGAATCTGAGTTTAAAGGTGGCGAAAATTCGCAAAAATTTCCTTGCTCCAGGACCAGGAATCTAAAAGTATTTAATCTCAACTGAAAGAACTGTCAAAATCAAGGTGGAAATCCTAGTTTCCATCAATCAATCTCAATCGAGGTCCAAAAGCATTGGCAAGAACCTTTGTTAAAATCAAGTCTAGAAAAGTCAAATAAATTGATAAAATGAAGATGATGTTCATATCATACTAGCTTGACAAGCAGTTATTTTCTTGACATACAATAGTAGGTAAACAATTATGGTTTTAGTGGTTACCTTTTTTGGTCTTGATGTTGCCAAGCTGCTGT
The DNA here is from genome assembly GCA_027562975.1 of Rhynchospora breviuscula. Lineage (NCBI taxonomy): Eukaryota > Viridiplantae > Streptophyta > Magnoliopsida > Poales > Cyperaceae > Rhynchospora > Rhynchospora breviuscula. The sequence goes on along the minus strand of CM050400.1, from coordinate 29,531,391 downwards.
CAGATTTAATTTCAACTGTAACTATATGGTGTATATTTTGTTCTGCTACTGATACTGCTCTTTGTTTCCGGGGGCAATTTTTGGCGATGTTTAGCTTTTAGATAGTTGTAGGGCTTATTTTGTTAGGATGCTCTTAGATAATGCACAGGTACCAGTATTTTGATGTATTTGACTTAGATTTTAATGAACCTTCTCTCACATTATCCAAGAAAAAAAAATCAACTATAACTTTCTTATTGGTTGTGTCTCAGGCATGATTCTCTAAATTCCTACATTTTTTTATCAGTGTTTTTTGCGAAATAGTTGATCTGAGGGATTCTCTGAGGAACACATGGGTCAAATTTATCTTTAGTCGACAGTAGCAATTGACATTATTGTTTAACAAATATGTCTGTTCTGAGTTTGTCTCTATTATTCATCTTAAATTATATTTTTAATTTTTGTTCAGTTTCCTTGGTTGTTTCTCATGCTGAGCTTTGTTGTTAAATAAAAAAAATCTTGAAATTTCTACTCAGATTAAATTGCATATTTCATAATTGTCAAAGAAATTACAAGGACTTCATCATATTTAGATCAATCAGGCATTAAAAATTTACTTGTTGTTACCTTTCCTTTTCATTGTTTCTTATCCTGAGGTGGTGGATTACTTTTTAATTGTTAATTGTTGCTCTCAGTGCTCTCACTGTTTTGCATTTGTAGTTATGGAGAACACAGCAGATACAGAAAATTGTATAAATATATTGATGGACACAACAACATGGCTCCTGCATAAATGTTATGAAGGTAAGTTCAAATTAAAATTAGTTATTCTTTGTTGAAAGCACAAATAGCATATTTTTTTTTTTGGAAAAAGTAGATAGTGGCTATCTAGTGGATATCTTATCAATTTACTGTTATTGACCCTTGTAATATGAAGGCAAAAATTGGTTATGTGAAGCAAAATAATGATTCAATTGATGCCATCTTGTTCTGTCAACTAATTAAAAGCATCTTTTTGAGGCTGAATTTGTTGATCAGAACTGACATTAAACTCTCTTGGCTGGACTTTGTTCAATTTTAATTTAACAGAAAGAGAATAAGAACTCTCTTAAAATTAGTGGCAGTATTACCAGGTTTATACAATAAACCTTTATCATAATTAAAGTATAATAATGAGGGTTATCCACAAGTATCTTTCAAAATATTTTGAATGAGTAAAACCAATGCAAGCTTTAACTTCAAAACATCATTGGGTCGATTTCAGAAAATTAATTTGAATTGTTGATCTTAATCCACTTAACAAGTTGAATTTTCTTATATTTTTAGTCTTCTAAGATAAAGGTTGTAAATGAATTATTTTGGTGTGTTCATTTTTCAACACTTACTGACTCTAGATCTTAACAAAAAGAAACTTTAAAAATAAAAACTTGGACCATACACATTTGGCTTGTCGAGGTGATCAAAGTTAACTTGAAGGCATGGTTGGGTGAGCTTCAGCTTATATACTAGCTTTGCTCCATTTAGGACATTTGTTTCTTTGTTGCTAAACTGAAAATGTTGTCTGCAAGTGCATTAGAGAGTTAGGTGTTATTTGCTGTAACCTGTAGGCCTTGCTCCAGAACTCAATTTCAGAGGGTTATAGTGAGGGAGGGGAGAGGAGGCGCATGGTTCACCTGCTCCAGAAACAAACATGAGAGGGAGGTGGGATGTGCATGGATTAGGTTCACACCTCAAATCGCCTAATGTTGGTCACCCCCAAATCGGGGTGTAGCTTGGATGAACGTACAAAATTAATTGATGAAATTACCCGTGAAAGTCTATTTCTAGTTCTCAGCCGCATATTGATCTAATTAAGGGCAAAAAAGTCTAACTAATTATCTAATAATCAATTTGAAGACAGCTTATTGTACTTACCTCACCTTATGGTTGTGGAGCATAATAACTCTACCCCTTGTACTCACTATCCTTACCTCTTCCAATATCACCTACCTTAATCTAATCTACCCTTCCTCCCTCGTATTGTTTCTGGAGCACAGCCTTAATGTCAGGACCAGTAGCATCGAAACCTCCTAAACTGTTCTAATTATAAAAGATCTCTTAAAATCTCGTTTTCTTCTAGCTCTTTCCAAACAACATGGTTAGCTTGTTTGGCCCTGATGCTATAAAAATAAGACATAAATGATTAATCTATTATTTTGGCAGTCTAACAATTTTTTTCTGATATTTTTTTTGTTATCCTTTTAATTCATAACTTGAACACTACTTTTTTGGAATACATGGAGAATATTGCTTCAGGCAGAACAATCTACGAGTAGCTTTGATGACCAGGTCCACAATGTGTTTTTAAACATTCAATAAGAGCAATTTTAGGTATCAGCGAGCACTCAGTCAGGATAACATTATCAACTTTTCAATTGTAACTCTCTGTGAACAAAGTAATCACTGACACACTATCAACTCAACTTTTTAGTTTTTATAGAAAAGAACAAACGGTATACCACATCAAACAAATTAGTCTTGTCAATGAGTTGGTGTTTCTTTGTCTTCTCTTCTCATTCTTCTTATTTTCTTTAAATTGGTTTAGCACTTACAGTAATTGGTTGAGAATTTTTTCCTGAATTTGTTTAGTTTTTCTTTATATTAATTCATTTTATACCTTGCAGTATGATTGTATTATGTAAATTTAATAGATATCAGTCGTGCAGCAGACCACATACACGGATACACCAAACCCAGGATGCTATGAAAGGGGCCTAAAATGCCTATTTCTGGTGTAAAATTTTTTTGGTTTCTAAATAAAATCTAGTAATATGCAGATTTAATGCCATAAAATAGTTATTTTAGATTCTGGAACCATATCTAGGTGTTATCTATGTTAACATAGACTTGTCAAGTTGGTCGAACCCTGTTTATGAACTGACCCATCAGAGAACAGGCTGAGTTTGGATTAGTGCATTTGGAGTCGTGTACCATATTGTTCATTCTTGTATTTTTATCAAATTGGGAAGAGTCTAATTAGGCCGAACATCTCAACTTAAAAACTGCAACTATAGAAATGAGACATCAATGCATCGGCCTCCAAAATATTTGCAATGCTTCATGTCAGTGGACTATTTTACATAGGAGCTGGAATCTGTTGGCTCACCCCCAGCCTGCTTGATATGAACCATTATTGTCATGCCTAACCATGGTTATTTTGTTAAAGGATTATTAATGACTTGTCACTATATATAATACTGATAATTTATTGAAATCGTGCGTTGGGGCACCTAACGTGTGTCCTATTTCCCATCTTTTTTTCTTAATTTGATGAGTTTAAAAATGCTTAGCGTCATGCTTTTGACATTTTGTAAGTAGATTAAAAAAATTTAGTTAGTATTTTGTGAGATTAATTGAGTAATTAATTATTTATGTATCACATATTATTTGTTGCATGTTATGATCAATGTTTAATCTATAATAATAATAATAATAATAATAATAATAATAATAATAATGATGATGATGATGATGATGATGATGATGATGATGATGATGATGATGATGATGATGATGATGATGATGATGATGATAAATAAATAAATAAATAAATAAATAAATAAAATAAGAAGGTTGCTTCACATATTAGGTCCCTAGCTACTTGTTCCACATAACCAAGATTGGCATCTTACCGAGGATATAAGATATCTCAGAATACATAACTACCCGGCATGACTTATACATAGTTTACAAACGACTAGTATACATCTGCTGTCCTTGATGACTTTTTTTATTTTTCCGTTTGTACAGTTTTTAGTTTCGTTTGTTGTTTTGTGAAAAAAAAAATATCTCAATTAAGAGAAAACAAAAGGCAGAGAGAAAAGAAAAAGGGATAAATTAATGGAATTGTGAGCAGGTTATCCTTTGACAGTTTGGCTGTACCTGTACAGCCAAAGCAGCTTGTTATATCTCTAGACTAGATTAGACTTGTTGCTTTGCTGTGTCACATAGTAAGTAGGCTGTGCTTTACAGCATGCACGTGAATGCATGGCTTGAAGACACACCGACGCGTTCCCTCATGGCTTTAGTAGTTTACGGCCATGAGATGAAAACGGAAGCAAACAAAACTTGATTCTTTTTTAATTTTTATTAACCCAAACATTTCCAACTGATAGTCCAACGTAAAGTGCGGCGCTATTTCAGGGAACCGCAGTTATGATCAAATAACTTTAGTTTTTTTATTGATTCAGCTTTTGTTGTCAGTATTTGTATTTTCTGCTTTTGAACAATGTTTCAAACTATTCGCAACTAAATATATTATTTAAAATCCGAATAGCTTGCCACTTTTGTTGATGAAATACATATATTTGTGATTGCAAAATATTTTAAAAATGCTAAGTATATTTAGTATTATGCTTAAAGGACTAAAAGATGGAATGATTATGATGCAAATAAATTAAGATGTTTGTTAGTTGTCAGAGTTCGAGAGTGCACAATGACCATCATTCCATCAACTATACCAGAATATCGGAGGTTGGTTAGTACATGAGGCGTGCCAAAACAGTGCTTCATTCGATCAAGAACGGTTATAAATAAGATTTAGCTAGTATAATTGATTTAATAGCCGATGAATTAATTGTTGCTTTAAAGGATTCGCAAAAGAACGACAGAAACATAGCTTTGTTATTATCTATTATAAGTTTTCTACGAATTTGATATTAAGACTTAAGAGAGATATATAGCTGGTGTGAGCAAATATAAGAAAGAGAGATTCTAAAACATATTAAAGAAAGTCAGACATGTCAAGCAAATAAATGTAACCTACAGCTTTAGTGGCGACTGGCGCATGAGGCGATGAAGATAGAGTCTAACACTACTTTTTTTTTTTTTAACTTTGTCTAACACTACTTTGGATTGGTATTTTGCTTGTCCTCCATAAGCTGTAATTTGCTTTGGTTAATGGAAAGTTACCTAAGGGTTGCACTGAATTTTTTTTTTGGATTACAATACACGTACGTACGAGTCAATCTATTGTAAACTGAATAATAATAGTAGGTGAGTATATTGGGGGTGTTTGGTTGTGACATAGATGGTTGCACTAAGTCCATATTTTTGCATAAGATTAATAACTTATGCAATAAAAAAAGATGTCATAAGTTAAGTCGGTGGGTCCAAACGTGACATAAGAAATAAAAATATTTTTCTAAACCAACATTACAAAAAATTTATTTATTTATTTATTTTATATTATTATTATAACTAAGATTATGATAAAGCTTAACAATAATAATTAAAATTATTATTTTGATATTTATATCATCATTAATTTTGTGATACTACTTAATAATAACAATAATAATTAATTTTTGTTACTATACTATTAACTATTTTATTTTTATTAATAAAAGTTAAATTTCTTTATAATAAAATTTAATTATCAATAAACTGCAATATTACTTTTCAAGAAATGGAAAATAAAAATATAGTTTAAAATATTATCTTTATATTACATTTAATGATCATAATAATAATAATAATAATAATAATAATAATAATAACAACAACAACAACAATAATAATAACAATAATATTAATAATAATATATTAATATTTATTATAAAGAAATTTAATTATCAATAAACTTCAATGGTACTTATCAAGAAATAGAAAATAAAAATATAGTTTTAAAATATTCTCTTCCTATTTTATTTGCTGATGATAATAATAATAATAATAATAATAATAATTATTATTATTATTATTATTATTATTATTATAATGATTAATATAATAATAAAATAATAACTTGCGTCATCATAAATTATCCACCTACCTATATGATGAAGGCTTGAAACCTAGGATATCAAATAAATTTATAACCTAGAGCTAACCTCACTAATCGTTCAGAATATAGCTTTAGGGTCGAACCCAAGGGACGGATTAATGAATACCAGACTTATCCTTTCTCGAAAGCTAGACAGAAATATTTTTGTGAAGATTCGTATAAAAGAAAACTAAACGATTCACTAAGTAAATATTTTTGGTTGATTTTTAGACTTGAAGTAAAACTAATAGTATAAAAATAAGTGAAGTAGAATTTTTTTAGGGTCTAACAATGAATAAAAACGTCCTAGGAGTCAGGTTTCACTTGTGTTTGGACGCTAAAACCCGAAATCAAGTACTTTCGCACCAAACTCCGCGTTTTAGCTACAATTTCCGCTCTGTTCGGTCCGAACAGGATTCTGTTCGGTCCGAACAGAAGGAAAAAGTGGGTTTAAACGGCTTGTTATGTTGGTCAATGCCTCAATTCAGGGTTTGTTGGTCAAACCTAGATATTCTAAACCTCAGCTTTCGCTTTTTGGGACAGAAACTGGTTCGATCACAATCTAACCTAATTAACTTGGTTGGTTCGCAACTTTTGGTATAGAATTCAACTAGTTAAACTTGTTTATTGGAGTTCGTAAGGATATTAAGAGGTCTTTTGGACTGGTCTAAAAGTTACACTTTTGGTGTCAACTAATCTCCCCTTTCGAATCTACGATTTATCCCAAGTACTCGAATTTAACGTGACTTGTTTATCCTAACTTAGACTAACTAGAAGCAGCTGTTCAACTAGAAGGTAATTAGAGATTTAAACAAGTATTTTAACTCAAGTAACATAAATAATTCGCAATAAACAAATCTCAAAGCATAGTATAACATAACAAGTCAAGTAAACATCATCCAAACATCAAGTTACTTCCCTAAGCCTAAGACTGCATAAAAACTAGCCTAACATAGTAGCAAAACACGCAATAAACATAAAATAACAGTAAAGATACAAGCCCATCAAATCAAGAGAAAGAAACATAGAAGAATAAACCAAATACTCCTTTGCTTCAGTCTTTCTGTCTTCAAGGCAGTGGGAGTGTTGCTGGACGGTCGCCAAACTGGTCACCTTGCTGCCGTCGCTTCAAGGTTGATGATCTCCGAAGGTTGAAGAGAGAGAACGCCTTTGGAAAGGTGGAATTAGGGTATCGAATCCGAGATCCCTTTTCTTCAGGTGTTTAGGAGCTTATATAGTAGTCCTCTGGTGCTTGGGGAGGTTGCCTGGTCGCCAAGACAGGAGAAGTTGCCAAAACCACGAGTTGCCATGTAGAAAAACCTTCCATATGAGTCATGGCGGTGGTCTGTTCGGACCGAACAGATGGTCAGTCGGACCGAACAAGTCCCATTCGGACCGAACAAGTCCCATTCGGACCGAACAAGTCCCATTCGGACCGAACAGAAGAGAGAGAGGGTCTACTGCCGGCTACAGTGTTATTCGGACCGAACAGGATGTCATTCGGTCCGAACAGAGTGCTGAAAATCGCCTCCAATGCTAGGAATGAGTCGTCTAGCGCGCGGAAAACACCGGAAGTCCACATATATGCTTCAAGATCATCAGAAATCATCAAAACCTGTAGAGAGAAGAGAAGAAACGACGGCAGAGCCAAATCCTGGAAAAATATGGCAATTTATTAAATAATTTGTTGGTTCGAGTGCATTTTGAGTGCCAAGTACGGTCCGAATACTAATAAAATATGATGATATCACTATAACAAAACCAAACAACGAGGACATAACTTGACATAATTACTTATACAATCATTTATGCTTCTAGTTATTCCACCTCCATAGTACATTGGTTAAACTAAGAGTGATATGGGTGGATATTTTATTACACTCTTTTTCAAGAATAGCAAAGATTCTAAATGTTGGACTTTAGTGTATGGTCCTATTAGTAGCGCTTTGAGAAATGACTTTTGGTTACAATTATGAAATGTTGGACAATACTTGCCAAGGAATGTGACTAAGAGGTAGGAATTTTGGTGCAGTTAGAACTACGGATGAAGAATGTAGAATCTAATTTTGGTGAGATCAGTAGAATTTCATTATTATATGAATGGTTTAAATTTAATATATATAATATAGCTTAACAGAAAATATACTTTAAATCATGGTAATTACTTCTCATTTTTAGATAAATTTTTGTGCACGATATGAATTTGATCATGTCATTTAGGTGCTGTGTGCACTGAAGAAATACAAGCCAATGGTAATTATATTTTTAGATTTGATCCCCTTTAAAATATCAGAACGAGGAATTTAATATGCATAAATGTGATGGTTAGAATTTTCTTTAATACATGATACATATCAAAGTTTTTTTTTATTTTTTATAACGAGATATATCTCAAAGTTGGAATGATAGACCGACATATCTCTAAGAAAAACAAAATTACAATTACAATATGGAGTAAAAATATGAGGTAGACTAAAATCAGTTGCGACTGACGAATGAGACTATCAGCTACGATTAAATCTCAATTTTCGAGATTCTAACAGTCGATCCGAACCGTTCAATGTGTTCTCCATATTGAAATCTCGTTGGAGACCAAATTTTATATTTTTCTGAAATTATTTAGTATTTTTTTGGTATTTTACAAAATTCTTAATCTAAACAATTCTGAACCCTTCAATAACAATGATTTTTAAAAATCTCAAAAAAATAGTAAAAAAATTCAGAAAAATGTAAAATTTAGTCTCCAATGAGATTTCAATATGAAGAACACATTGAACGGTTCAGATTAACCATTAAAATCTCAAAAATTGAGATATAATCGTGGCTGACGGGTCTATCCATCAGTCGTAACTGATTTTAGTCTACCTCTAAAAATATTGGGTGTTTAATTGAACATGGTAATTTTCTTTTGAAATGATAACATTTAACATACGGCTGAAGAACAAGAGACATCCTTGACTTTAGTAGCAACTAGGGAACAAAAAGCGTGACTCTACGTCTGCCTGATTCAGAGCGCTGTGACCGATGCATCTGTGGCCTGTGGGCTGAGAGCCTGAGACTGTGAGAAGGCAGACTGGAAAAGATGGTTTGGATTTATAGATATATTTTTTTGAAACACGATTCATAGATATATCAGACGTGTACTTGCACACTTGCATGTACGTGACTATGATTATTGTCTAAGTGACTGATGACTGTCTAGACAGCTACAAAATGTCTCGTAAATTAGCAAAGCAAATCCCAAGGCCAAGGGCTATATTATATATGCTGATGTTCTGTGAACTATTAGTTGCTAACGAGCATGCATTATAGATCTATGAGGTAGGCGAAAATCAGCCACGACTGACGGATGGACCCGTCAGTCGCGATTATATCTCAATTTTTGAGGTTCTAATGGCTAATCCGAACCGTTCAATGTGTTTTTCATATTAAAATCTCATTGGAGACCAAATTTTATATTTTTCTGAATTTTTTGGAGATTTTTATAAATCGTTGTTATTGAAGGGTCCAGAATTATTTAGATTAAGAATTTTGTAAAATATCCAAAAAATAAATTTGGTCTCCAATGAGATTTCAATATGAAAAACACATTGAACGGTTTAGATCAACTATTAGAATCTGGAAAATAAAAATTTAATCGCAGCTGACAGACTCATCCGTCAGTCGGAGCTGATTTTAGTCTATGATCGGGCGGAAACCTAATCAAAACAAATCCTTAGAAATCACCGATCTAATCGTTTGCAGTGATAGCTTAAGGGTCGAATCCACAGGGACAGACTATTCCTTTTCGAGGGTTTTATCTAATCTTAATTTATTTGACTTGATGGAAAAGGGTCGAGAAACAAATAAGTTGAAGAATTATTTTTGGTGTTTTTGATAACTAAAGCGTACTAAACAACAGTTCTAAATAAAAGTCCAAAATAGTGAAAGCTATGGGATTCAATAAATGATAAAGATCAGGGTCAATTGCTTCGGGTTCCTACCCTTAGCTGTGTTCAGACGGGTCCGCTTGAACACATCGCCTGATCAGTTTACTCAATCGATACAGTGTTTAATTTGCAGATTGTCAAGTTAAATCAGGGTTTTGGGTCCTAACTCTCATTCATGGCTTAATAATACCCTAAATTCAACCCTCGAAACTCCTAGAAACCCTAAGTTTTAAACTCTCGCTCCATGGCTTAGGTTAGGTTGCTTTTCTAGTTCAAGGACCTCATGCGCCTCTCAATTGTAGGTGAGAGCACGCTTCTCAGCTTAGCTCCGGGTTCACCTCTCGGCTACTACCTGTCCTAGTGCATGCAATCATGGTTTGGTTTGAAGTTCTGGTTCTAATTACCTATCAAACTAGACAAGGTCTTAGTCCATTGGATAACACTTTCGATTCAGGCAAACACAATTAACAAGGTAGAAGATTAAAGCTAGAAAAAGCAAATCAAATCAATAAAGCACCAACTAGATTAAACTTCACATAGCTACCAAGTATTGATTCCCTACAATTGCTCCTAACTAACTAAAAGATCACAACACAGAGGTTTCATCGTATCAAACATCAAAGAAAATAAACTAAAGGAAGAATACAACAACAACCGATCACATCTCCTGTCTGGCGGTCTCCAGGCGGGGTCGCCTGAAATCAGGGGGACCCAATTGCGGCGGCTGTTATGCCCTCTCTCTCCAAGTTTTGCCTCTTTTTTGATCTAATTTTCGAATTGTTTTCCTTCTCCTCTCTCCAAAGTCGCCTTTATAGCCTTCTTGGAGAGTGCTAGCTGTCAGGGATTTCTTTTGGAGCATTTCCAAATCAAAGAGAGACGATATGCCAATATTTAGGTTTCCTCGTTTGGCTTTCGGGTCTGATTCAGGCGGGTCTGCCTGAATGCCGCCAGATCTCTAAAATCGCACCAGATCGTCGATGAACCTGCAAAATAACAAAAAAAAAATAACAGTACCAAGATTCTAACATAAAAGTGCTAAAACTAAATTAAAAACACAGTTATTCGAATGAAATTGAGGCCTAAAAGGGTTGAAATGGTAACATGAAACCCGCCGGTCTGTCTACCTCTAGATTTATACACATTTTTTTGGATAAGCTAGATATATCTTGTCTATCTAGAAGATCTATACACATTTAGGGGCTGTTTGGTTGAGGTATAGAGAAGAAATAAGTCTTCTATTCGTCGTTTATGTAACCAAACACCCATTGCATTACATGGAATAAGGTGGAAGTGTTAGGAAGTGCACAAATTTAATTTTTAGACTAATTACTCTTAATTAATCCTAATTAAACTAAGTGCAAAGGAGATCTAGTGCAAAAGCCATCCAAACACACAAGAGAAAGAGGGAAAAAGGGCTACCTCTTGCGAACTTGTAATCGCAAGGCTCGAATCCGTCGAGTCGAGGTTGTGCGCACCACCACGCGTGTCTCGGCCTCAAGTCCACCAAGGTATTAACCAAAACCTCGATCTATGCTAGTAGATGAGAGGTTAAGCCTAATCCCTTCCTTCCCTTTGCCTTAATTAACTATTTAATTGGATGGAGGCAAGAGGTGCTCAACACATGAGCTTAAGAGAGCAATGGTGGAGAGGAAAAATTCTGAAATTTTTCCTTTAATTTTCGTCCAAAATATTAGGGAGAGAGAAAAAGGCAAGGTGGCTAGGGTTTTGGCTCCCAAAGTGGTCCTTTTATAGACCAACCACTCTCCCAAAAAGTTGTAACTAATTTACAACTATGCCATCACTAGGGCAGCCATAAAATGGGCCTAAATGGGCTCCATTAATTATTTAATTGGTCCTCTAATTCAATTAATTAGTGGCCCAATTAATTGCTCTCAAGTTGGATCTTTAATTTACAATTTAAATATAGGCCCGTTAGCTCAAATTAATTACTTTAATTAATTCATGTTGAACAAATTAATTATCAACAATTTGATAATTATTTAAGGATTAGAATATGCATTAATTTATTTCTATATAATCCGTTTGACTTAATTAATTAATTATGACGGTTCGCAACAGTACATAATTAATCAGTCAACATATCATATTGTTGCATTCCTTAATACAACCAAATAAATAATGCACGCATGGTCAAAACCTATTTGTGTGACCCTTTGAGGATTTATGCTCTGTTGGACATGGAAAATAAATCGCTATTTATTTCCAATAATCATAAGCGGTATCTAGCAACACGTTATGATTCCCAATTCGCATAAATAGTGTACTGCTACAATATTTTTAATCCTGCATAAGAAATAATAGTATTTCCTTGTCTGATTCTTATGTCACATGATATCATCGTATAATCCAAGATAGGAATGTGTCATTCTTGCAGATTATACGTTTCTTGATCTAGAGATGACTGTATCAGTTGCTAGCAAACAATCCATCTCCATCAAGGGGCCCAAACAGATATCATCGCTCACTAAGTTAATTAATGAGGGACATACGGTTTTCTTGATGAACAACTTTTCCCCGCACAATTCAAGAGAACATAAATAAAGTCCGTATAGCAGCCCTTATCAGGAATCAACGGTAGACGATATTTATTGAACCTATCCTCATGTGGAAAAGCTGAACCATCTCAAACTTAGAATCAAACTCAAATGAAATAAATAATGACACATAACACAATCCATATATTTATTTCACTGGGTCGTGTCCTGTACTATGTTCTATAACATATACATATGCAATTAAGTTGGCAACTCCTTACCTATGATCTGTAGAACTTAATCATCACTTAACTTGCATACTAATCTTATCCGATAATTAATATTCCTTGTTAATTATCAAGATTACGGACCTTTTAGATTTATTATTGTCATTTAATTATAAATGAACTACAGAGATCCACAATTCAGATCCTCAACCTGAATGATCTGTCAATTAATAAATCAAGGAATAAATGATAAAATATCATCAATCACATAAACCATAGAAGTGGCCATTTAATAATTGGCTCCTAGGACATAACTCTAACAATCTCCCACTTGGCCTAGAGTCAATCAACAGCGACTTCTAGCCAGTGCATAGTACTCAATGTAATATCCAAAATATACATGTCTCATACTAAAACCTCAAAAGATAAAAGATACAACTCAAAGCCACTCAGGCATACGCCTAATCCCCATGGATGCAACGTGCAACTCATGTGCGGCTCGAGATAGAGGCTTTGTCAGAGGGTCCGCTGTGTTCGCGGCACCGTCCACCTTCTTGACCTTGATCCACCCGTCATTCACAAACTGACGGATGAGATGGAATCGTCGTAGAATGTGCTTGGTCTTTTGGTGAGACCTAGGCTCCTTGGACTGAGCTATGGCTCCCGTGTTGTCGCAGTAGAGATCCACTGGACCTGAGATGCTTGGAACCACCTCCAGCTCGGTCAAGAATTCCTTGATCCAAACGCCTTCTTTCGCTGCTTCACCCGCCGCTAAGTATTCTGCTTCGGTGACGGAATCGGCCGTGGTATCCTGTTTGGAACTCTTCCAACTCACGGCCCCACCATTGAGCAGATATACGAAGCCGGACTGTGACTTCGCATCATCTCGATCGGTTTGGAAACTAGCATCGGTGTAACCACTTACAACGAGCTCTTGGTCTCCACCATACACGAGGATGCTATCCTTTGTTTTCTTGAGATACTTGAGGATATTCTTGACTGCGGTCCAGTGTGGCATACCAGGGTTAGCTTGGTATCGACTAGTCACACTAATCGGATGCGCCACATCGGGGCGAGTGCATAGCATGGCATACATAATCGAACCGACCACAGATGGATACTTGAACTGATTCATGTACTTTCTATCTGTATCAGTCGTCGGACATTGAGTCTTGCTCAAGAATATGCCATGTGACATAGGCAAGTAACCCTTCTTGGAACTAGCCATGTTGTGTTTTTCCAACACTTTGTCAATATATGCATCTTGGCTCAAGCCTAACAACCTTCTTGATCTATCTCGATAGATCTTGATTCCTAGGATGTAGGCGGCTTCGCCCAAGTCTTTCATTGAGAACACCTTCTTCAATGAATCCTTGACTGCATTCAATTCGGGGATATCATTCCCGATCAAGAGTATATCATCAACATATAGAACAAGAAACACAACCACGCTCCCACTAATCCTCTTGTAAACACAAGGTTCCTTCTCGCTTTGAATGAAGTTCAACTTCTTGACCTCTTCATCAAAGCGCTTGTTCCAACTCCTTGATGCTTGCTTCAATCCATAAATGGACCTTTGAAGCTTGCACACCTTGTTAGCATTCTTTGGATCCACAAAACACTCGGGTTGTGTCATATACACATCCTCTTCCAAGTTGCCATTTAGGAAGGCAGTTTTGACATCCATTTGCCATATTTCATAGTCGTAGAATGCGGCAATTGCTAACAAGATCCGAATTGACTTGAACATGACGACTGGCGAGAAGGTTTCTTCATAGTCAATACCATGAACTTGCTTGTAACCTTTCGCAACTAGTCGTGCTTTGTAAATGGTCAAGTTGCCATCCATGTCGACCTTTCTCTTAAAGATCCATTTGTTCTCAACGGGTTTTACTCCGTCGGGAAGGTCAACTAAGGTCCATATCTTGTTCTCATACATGGATTGCATTTCGGATTCCATGGCTTTAAGCCATTCCTTTGAGTCGGATTTTTCCTTCATGTCCTTTATGGTCAAGGGTTCGTCATTCGCAATGACGAGAACGTCGTGCAAACCTAAGTATCTTATAGGTGGACGACTTGGCCTTGCCGATCTTCGTAGGGTAGACGCTTGAGGTTCTTGAACTTGTTCCACAACGATTTGCGGACTTAGTTCTTGAACTTCAAGTGTGGGTGCAACTTCAACATCATCGACTCGCGATATGTTTGAGTCTTCAATTGAGGGAGCTTGCTCTTGAACCTCTTCTTCTACAACTACTTGTGGAATGGGTTCGACTACCACCTCATTTGGCACCACATTGGGAACAACTAGATTGCCTACTTGAGGCATCTCTTGTTGCTGCGGTTCTTGAATTTCTTCAATCACCACGTTGCTCCCACTACTTCTTCTTGAGAGAAACTCCTTCTCCAAGAACTCCGCATGTCGTGCAACAACTATCTTGTTCTCGACACGGTTGTAGAAGTAGTAACCCTTTGTTTCCTTAGGGTATCCTACGAAATAACATTTGTCCGATTTGGGTCCAAGCTTATCGCTCATTAGCCTTTTCACATAAGCTTCACAACCCCAAATCTTGAGAAAAAGCATGCTTGGTTTCCTACCAAACCAAAGCTCATAAGGCGTCTTCTCAACGGACTTTGACGGAACACGGTTTAAAGTAAAAGTTGCGGTTTCTAATGCAAAACCCCAAAACGATTTAGGCAAGTCGGTTTGGCTCATCATCGATCGAACCATGTCTAGCAAAGTTCGATTCCTCCTCTCAGATACACCATTCCATTGTGGTGTTCCCGGTGGAGTGAGTTGTGGAACGATTCCACACTCTTTTAGATAATCACCAAATTCGTGGCTCAAGTACTCTCCACCTCGATCGGAACGCAAGACCTTGATCTTTCGATTGAGTTGGTTCTCAACTTCATTCTTGAACTCCTTGAACTTTTCAAAGGATTCAGACTTGTGCCGCATCAAGTAGATATACCCGTATCTACTATGATCATCGGTGAAAGTGATGAAGTATGAATAACCTCCTCGTGCACAAATGCTCATAGGTCCACACACATCGGTATGTATGAGATCTAACAAGTCGTTTGTCCTAATCCCTTTGTTAGGAAAAGGCGCTTTGGTCATCTTTCCCATCAAACATGATTCGCATGTGTCAATTGGCTCGAAAGCGAATTGATCTAAGAGACCAACGGTTTGCAATCTCTTAATGCGTTTCTCGTTGATATGACCTAAGCGGCAATGCCACATTAGAGTCGTACTTTCATGTGAAATCTTACGTTTCCTACTGTCACGTTCAACACTCAAAACATGTTCGCTAGAATCAAGCACATAAAGACCATTCAATAAATGCGCAACACCATAACAAACATCATCACGCAACAAAGTACAACTTTTGTTCTTTATTACAACACCAAATCCATCCAAGTCTAAACAAGAAATAGAGATAATGTTCCGAGTGATACAAGGAACTACATAGACATCTTTGAGTTCCAAAATGAAACTAGAAGGCAAAGTTACATCCACATTCCCAACGGCCATAGCGGAGACACACGTGCCGTTACCGACGCGGAGTTGTACTTCGCCTTTCTCGAGCCGCCTCCTACTCTTTAGTGCCTGCACATTTCGACAAATGTGAGCACAAGAACCGGTGTCAAAAATCCAGTCTGTGTTAGAGGT
Source organism: Rhynchospora breviuscula (assembly GCA_027562975.1). NCBI lineage: Eukaryota > Viridiplantae > Streptophyta > Magnoliopsida > Poales > Cyperaceae > Rhynchospora > Rhynchospora breviuscula. The sequence continues at coordinate 29,515,288 of CM050400.1, read as the reverse complement.
AGCGAGAAGGGTTTCAATGACAAATATACCTGAGGTAGAAGGCTGGACGGTTCCCGCCTTCTTGTCAGCGAGGTACTTGGGGCAGTTCCTCTTCCAATGGCCCGTCTTGCTACAGTAATAGCATACGGTCTCGGAAGTGGCCGGGTTCTTCTTTCTCTTGGAACCCTCGGGAGCTCCCTTGGCCGGACCTTGGGGCGTCACCGGGCCTTTGCCCTTTCTAGTTCGGCGGGTCTTTCTTTTCTTGCTCTTCTTGCTCTTGTCACTCACCGCAAGAACATCTTTGGGGCCCTTCTCTTTCTTGAGACTCTCCTCCGTCTCGACAAGCATGTTTTGGAGATCATCCATGCTCTTGTCCATGCCATTCATCCGGTAGTTCACAACAAAACCGGTGAAGCTGTGAGGGAGAGAGTTGAGAATAAAGTCTTGAATCGCCCCTGACGGGAAGGGCGTATCAAGCCTTTCAAGCTGCCGAAACAACCCCGCCATCTTCATGACGTGTGGCCCGACTTCGTGACCCTCCGCCAATCGAGTATTGGCGACGGCCTTGATGAGACGAGCCCTTTCGGTGCGGGCCTTGGTTTGGAACATGTTCGAGAGACGAGAGACCATTTCAAACACTCCTAGACCACTATCCATGAACTCCTTTTGGAGTTCTGACTCCATGACAGCGACAATCAAGACGGACATCTCCATGTCGTCCGTGACGTGCTTGTCATGTTTGTCCTGATCCGCTTTAGGGGCATCCGACTTGGGAGCCGCGGGGACGGGAGTGGTCAAGAGATATTCCTTCTTTTCAAACCTAAGGACAAGCCTAAGGTTCCGGTGCCAATCCAGAAAGTTGGCACCGTTGAAGGCGAGCTTCTCTTTCTCTAAAAGAGAACGTAGCGAAAAAGACGAGGAAGACATCTACAACAATTTTCAAATTAAAGGTCAATTAGTTTATGTTTTGTTTTAATTTCTAATAAAGTAAAACTTTCACTACTTTAATATAAGTCCCTAAAAGTAATGAATTTCCAAGACCCCCATTTTCGTTGAGATGATGCCGGCGTCGGCACAACATCAAAGCAACTAATAATGAGGTAGGTTCTCCTTAACCAATCATACAACTTTATGACTCTTGGTTCGCGTCGCGAACTTCACTCCAATGTCCAATCCGATTAGGGTCCATTGTTAAGTAACTCCTCTCTATTTGCTCCTTGCAAATCCGATTTACACCCCGACTACCTATGGTGGACCACGATGTCCGCGTCGGCGGAATGCATCAATGGCCGAACATAAGGCGTGAAGGGGATAGAGAGAAGGAGAGTGATTTGGCTCAATCGTTTGGGACAAACAATTATGTGACTCTTGTTTGGTGGTCGTGTAAGCATACACCCATACCTATCCTATGACATTCATAGCATTCACAAACATTCACATAATAAGCATCTCAAGCATTGTTGTGGGTTTGTATGGCTCCCGCTTGCATTAGTTTTCGCCGCATCTCCATGTAGCAAAACTAATCTAACCTTTGTCCCTCCCACTAAATTCTATATGGATCTAAATCCTATATAAAATAAAGGAACAAAATTACATGTGTAAATTTCTATTCCCATCCTAACCTTAGGGGCATGCAAGCCACACAAGTTACACAAAAATTAATCAAAATTAATTAATGGCACCAAAGGCCTAATTACACACAATCACACATGCATTCAATTTACAAACCACAAGGCATTGAATCATGAGCCATACTAAACCCACATCCTCCTACAAAACAAAGTTAGCACAAGTCTATCCACTAGTGTACTTTGTTTATAATTAATGACTTTCAAGTGTCTTTGCGTATTATTTGCCATTCGCAATTTCCGTGTATAAATGCTCAAATTTCAAACAACCAAACTTGTTTAAATTCCTTTTGAAAACTTTTCAATCATCAAAAAACTGAAAGGAGATCGCACAAGGAGTATCCTAATTACTTTTTCAACTAGTTTGAATAATTAGATAAATAATACTTTGATAAAAAAGTATCTAATGGGACACGACAAAATCCACAGTTTTCGGTCTCCAAAAATTATGAAATAATTTATATAAGCTCCTTGTCTAGATTGTAAATACCAGTCAAAATTTCAGGAAGAGATCATATACCATCTGAGAGAATCAAAAAAGACAAATCTGAAACAAGTGCGCGAACGCACCGTTTTGAGATATTCTGTTTTTCTTCTCAACCATCCGGTCTGAAAGATCACCTTCCATCCAGTTTTTATACATACAATATACATAGAAAAACTTGTTTAATCTATTGGCTAACTATTCATGAAAAGAAAACCACTAAGTTCTGTTTAAGAAATTCAAGTTACAAGCTTAACAATCGACTAGACCTGTACAGGAACAGACTATCGACCGAAAATGTTTGACCTGGTTGAGGTACCAAACTTCCATGAAAAATTATGAAATTAATTTTCCTGGAATCCTAACTTAAAAATAAACAACTCTATTCAAACAATTTTCCAGAAAGAGTTCTCAGTTGGTACAGTTTATTAGAACAATCAGTTTGCTCAATAAACCAGATCTGACGAGATCTTTCTTTTCATACTTGAAAAACCACGAATTAATCTGAACCATGCAACATTCTATACATGTCCAGAAAGTGTTTCAAGTCCTCTTTAAATCTAGCCAAAGAACACTGGTACTTATATTCAAAATATAAATCTTTTAAGCCATTCAAACAGAACAGTGCAAGCAGAAACTGGTTCTGCGCACCGTTGCCATTTTATTCACAGTAAATCCATACAATTTCAGAAAAATGTGAATCCAACGCCAAAAGAACCACAATCCACAGATCTACAACTTTCTAGTTGACAGAAAAAATTTCCAGAGAACATTTCATAGCGAAAAATGCATAACAACACAGAAATTGCTGTTTCCAGACAGCAAGCAATAGCATCAACTCTACTAATCCATTAATTAACCAATTTCTCTTAATTAAGTGTCAAAATAACTTAAGCACGACCATGTTCTCTGATACCACTGATAGGAAGTGCACAAATTTAATTTTTAGACTAATTACTCTTAATTAATCCTAATTAAACTAAGTGCAAAGGAGATCTAGTGCAAAAGCCATCCAAACACACAAGAGAAAGAGGGAAAAAGGGCTACCTCTTGCGAACTTGTAATCGCAAGGCTCGAATCCGTCGAGTCGAGGTTGTGCGCACCACCACGCGTGTCTCGGCCTCAAGTCCACCAAGGTATTAACCAAAACCTCGATCTATGCTAGTAGATGAGAGGTTAAGCCTAATCCCTTCCTTCCCTTTGCCTTAATTAACTATTTAATTGGATGGAGGCAAGAGGTGCTCAACACATGAGCTTAAGAGAGCAATGGTGGAGAGGAAAAATTCTGAAATTTTTCCTTTAATTTTCGTCCAAAATATTAGGGAGAGAGAAAAAGGCAAGGTGGCTAGGGTTTTGGCTCCCAAAGTGGTCCTTTTATAGACCAACTACTCTCCCAAAAAGTTGTAACTAATTTACAACTATGCCATCACTAGGGCAGCCATAAAATGGGCCTAAATGGGCTCCATTAATTATTTAATTGGTCCTCTAATTCAATTAATTAGTGGCCCAATTAATTGCTCTCAAGTTGGACCTTTAATTTACAATTTAAATATAGGCCCGTTAGCTCAAATTAATTACTTTAATTAATTCATGTTGAACAAATTAATTATCAACAATTTGATAATTATTTAAGGATTAGAATATGCATTAATTTATTTCTATATAATCCGTTTGACTTAATTAATTAATTATGACGGTTCGCAACAGTACATAATTAATCAGTCAACATATCATATTGTTGCATTCCTTAATACAACCAAATAAATAATGCACGCATGGTCAAAACCTATTTGTGTGACCCTTTGAGGATTTATGCTCTGTTGGACATGGAAAATAAATCGCTATTTATTTCCAATAATCATAAGCGGTATCTAGCAACACGTTATGATTCCCAATTCGCATAAATAGTGTACTGCTACAATATTTTTAATCCTGCATAAGAAATAATAGTATTTCCTTGTCTGATTCTTATGTCACATGATATCATCGTATAATCCAAGATAGGAATGTGTCATTCTTGCAGATTATACGTTTCTTGATCTAGAGATGACTGTATCAGTTGCTAGCAAACAATCCATCTCCATCAAGGGGCCCAAACAGATATCATCGCTCACTAAGTTAATTAATGAGGGACATACGGTTTTCTTGATGAACAACTTTTCCCCGCACAATTCAAGAGAACATAAATAAAATCCGTATAGCAGCCCTTATCAGGAATCAACGGTAGACGATATTTATTGAACCTATCCTCATGTGGAAAAGCTGAACCATCTCAAACTTAGAATCAAACTCAAATGAAATAAATAATGACACATAACACAATCCATATATTTATTTCACTGGGTCGTGTCCTGTACTATGTTCTATAACATATACATATGCAATTAAGTTGGCAACTCCTTACCTATGATCTGTAGAACTTAATCATCACTTAACTTGCATACTAATCTTATCCGATAATTAATATTCCTTGTTAATTATCAAGATTACGGACCTTTTAGATTTATTATTGTCATTTAATTATAAATGAACTACAGAGATCCACAATTCAGATCCTCAACCTGAATGATCTGTCAATTAATAAATCAAGGAATAAATGATAAAATATCATCAATCACATAAACCATAGAAGTGGCCATTTAATAATTGGCTCCTAGGACATAACTCTAACAGGAAGAACCTATACCATTAAAAGAGGTGGTATAAGTTAAGTAGGTGGCCCCACAAGTGGAATAAAAAATAAAATAATATTTTTTTCAAACTATAATGACAAACAATATTATGATTACTAACACAAATAATAATAAAATAATGATTTATGTCATCACTCTACTTATTCCACAACTAAACACCGGCTACATAACTTGACATAAAAATTTATGCCCATAACTATTCCTCTGCCTATTCCTCAATGGAATGGAATAGGGAAATAATTTGTATTTAACAATTAAAATTTAAAGAGTAATTGTTCCTCGCTGATCATCTAAATGAGAATACGAAGAATTATACTTCAACAATTAAATCCACAATATTCCATTATGGTTGTCTTGTTTTCCAGACTTTCATTTGTATTGTTGTGTATCATTGATCGAGGTTAAACCTAGGTCAAACAAATTAATCTTTTACTCGATTAGTCGTTTGTAGCAAAGTAAAGGTGTCGATCCCACAGAGATGGATATGAATATTATTCTTATTGGTTCGCTAAATCTAGACAATAAAATTTTAGAAAAGTTCTCGAATTACAAGTCAAATAAATAAACAAAGGAAAAAGAGAATGTGATTGCTAATATATAAATAATGCTAAACAATTCAAATAAATATTTTTGGTGGTTTTTGACAGTTTAAAATATGATGAGAAAAGTGCCTTAGGGTTCGAATTCACTTAGGATTGGTCACAGGGTTGTGAAATATAGCGCTGTCGCGTTTCTGTTCCACCAATTCGGTCCGAATTGTGGCTAATTCGGTCCGAATTCCACTGCGTAAATGATGTAATTTACTCGATTGCTGATTTATACAAGCCAAGGGTTCATCTAGCCATACCTAAACTCTCTAACCCTCTGCTTTCGCCTATTGGGTACGGTATTTGGTATAGAACTTAGTGTTAACCCTCATCTAATGCTTTGTACCTCAACTTTCGTTTGTTGGTAGACTTATTCGAGTTTAATAGTTGATTTTCTACTAGATATCTAATTTAAACCGTCGTTCAAATAGAAGTGTTCACTTTTGGTTAATAACTGGTTGACTTTCATCTTTTGACCTATCCCAAATACTCGTGCTAGCCTTGTTTATTAAATTGGAATGAAGTCCTAGCGCATGCGGTCGTACATATGCCAAGCAACACAAATAACAATCAAACCATAACACAAGCAATTTCATAAAAAATTCCAACTAATAAATGGCTTCATCCATCAACAAGACGAGTAAAATAAGCAACCCAAGCCCTAAGCTACATCTACCCCTAAAGCATTAAAAGTTTAGCCAAACATACTACTAAAATCCATGCAAATAACAGTAGATAATTCAAAATAAGATATAATATCAGAATTTAGAGAAAAGTATGAGAGATACAACAAATATCCAAAGTTTTCAGTTGTAAACCGCTGCCGTCGTGCTAGAGAACACCTTAAGACCTTCGGAACTCGTTGTAACAGCCAAGAAACAAAGCAAATTCGTGCTCCTCCTTGCCCTAATCGCTTGAGAAGAGGGGAAGAAGCACCAAAAACTAGATCTGCTGCCTTCTAGAGAGAGAAAGTGCAATGTGGAATGAAAGATGCCCTTTCCACAGATGGAGCACGCCTAAATCACTTCCCCTGCCTGCCTGGACGAGCTAGCTGGGTTTCCAAAAGAAGCACGCGCCATAAAGGGTATTTCCATGAGAGAAATCGCCTCCAAAATACAGCCAGACTCTTTCCCTGTATAGAAATTCTGACCGAATTGGTCCCAATTCGGACCGAATTGAACCCACTGGATTGTTGTCGCACCTGAATTCGGTCCGAATTGGGATGAATTCGATTCGAATTATGATGGCTGAATGAGATATGGCTGTGAGTTGCATGCCTTCGCGCGTGGTCGCTGCATCGGGTCGAGTCGGGGCTTGATCTAGGCTAGGAATGAGTTGTCTAGCCATCTATTCTGTTGTTTCCTTGCTGCTTCTCTCGAGTTCCTGTAAAAATAAAACAAAATGCAACGGCAGTGCCAAATCTGGCGAACAAAGATAAAAACAAGAAAAAATAGCAGTTTTAGTCACAATTTCGATGTAAAGTTTGGTCAAAATATCGATATAAATATGAGATATCAAATCCCCCCAAACTTAAAGCTTACTTGTCCCCAAGCAAAAATCTAAACTTAGAAGAATTGACAGGGCTTAGACTTAATCGAAATTAGAGATGGAGTTAGAGATTTAATCAAGTGCACAGTTCAAATCGGTTTTGGTTCATGCTTTCAACAGTTGTTCAATTTGAATTTCTCAAACAAAGGTTAAGTTTGTTTTATTCCAATCTATGCAGCTCTCGGCCCTTAGAAATTTTGATTGAGAATCATGGACCCTAGCTTTTCTTCATTTAACCATAATGCAAACCCAAGTTTATTCGCCCGTTCGTTTCCATGACTCGCAAAAATTTGTAAAAGAGTTTTGTCAAAGTAAAAAAATTTATAGTGAATCCTTCTCAAAACAATTTCATTTTCACCAATTTAGATTGTGCAAGTCGAGTCGCGGGGCTTTGCACCTTAGAGGATTTGATGCGAGTCATTAACCTTGTAAGATTGCTACTGGTACATGTCGCACCAGGGAGGTCGGTCCGATTTTTATGCATTTTTCGCTACAGACCACTACGGACTTTAAGCAATTTTCTGCCAAGTACCTTAAGCCTCCGATATTTGTGGTTAAGTTGGTGGAAAAAGATCTCGACGCGTCCTCGTTTTCACAACTATTTGGATTTTTGTCACTTTAAGTTTACTCGTTGGTGATTCAAGCGTTAAAAGCAGTTTCAAACCAGAAAAAGTTCACCTTATAATTTTCAAAGTTGACAAAACCCCTTTTTGAACAAAAGTTTACAATTCACGAATCAGTTCACTCGGCGAAAAGTTTCAGTTTTGACTAACTCATGTTTAAACAATTTTAAGCAACCGATTTTCAGATCCAATCAAACACAATTTTAAAGTTCTTCGATCCATCGGTACACAAGTTATTTTAAAACGTCTTAATAAGCGAGAGTTTTTTAAATTCAAAAGAACTTTTGTGAAAAATAAAAACCACAGGGTTTTTAAGGCGAATTTCTAGCAAAAACAATTCAACAATGCACTAAATTAGCTCTCCAACACTTCAGAAACAGTTTAAGAACAGTTGTGACTAAATTCAGAAAATCTGGGTGCAATTCGGACCGAATTCAAGGTTCTGCCAAAAACTGGGGTGCACAATTCGGTCCGAATTCAGGGTTCTATTTGCAAAAAAATTTTCAGAAAAAAGCTTTTTCAGGAGGTTTCGTGCTTGTTTCGTTTTTCCTTCTCCCCCCCAAACTTAAGACACAGCATTGTCCTCATTGCATCACAGAGAAAAATAAAGAGGAGGAAAAATGAAACTAACCGGATCAGAAGGTGGAGAAGTCGTGCCTGCCTGAGAGTCGTGCGGGTTCATCACTGGAGAGTCTAGCGTGGTCGGTGAAAATGCTGAACGGGTCTATATCCTGCTGTGGATAGTACGGTTGTGGCTCATCACCGCCTTGCCAATAGCCATGATCATAGCGGAAGGCCCAGTCGAGCTGATTGTTCTCTATGACATCCACGCGCTCGTTGAGGCGAGCAATCCCTTCCACATTTTGAGTCCCTAAACGCCTTGCCTCGCGAGCATCCTCACTGGTGGTGAGTGAAAGGTTGTAGAATTGAGTGAACCACGCCGGCTGCTCCTGTGGAATGCCATGTGGGTTAGGCATTTGTGGCTCGGCTTGATGTGGCTCCTCGTCCATTTGCATGGCTTCTCCTTCATTTTGGGCGGCGTCATGACCACCAACGGGTGTCGCCGGTGCATAGTCATCCGGTATGAGCCAAGTGTTGGGTCTGTAGTCGATTGCTGCGGCATATGGCAAGTATAGGTCGTTGCGACCCTCCATTTTAAACTTGTATCGAACTAGCCCATTCTCCTTCACTATTTTTGTAAAATGGACCCCAACGAACCACTTTAAAGTCAAGAGCTTAGGAGCATTGTAAGCCTCACTTATGTTGAGTTGAATGTTGCATGTCCGTGCAATGAGGGTGACATAAGCTCCCATGGTCACGCTTCCTCCACTTCTTCCTTTGTTGCGCGTGAGGATCCAATGATTGGCTATTAGACTAGTCAAATAGGGCTTTACCGGGTTTTCGCGGAGCATAGAGTCAAGCAAGTGCCTTTCGTCATCATTTAGTTGATTGACAGACTCACCACGGGTAAAGATGGTTTGAGCAAGGACTCGTTGTGTGATGCGAATCAACGGGTGCTGGATGAACCTCGACTTGTATTCCATTGGTTCCTCTAGACTAGTTATTCTCTTCCAAAGATCAAGCTTGCCCCAATCATCCCGGTAAGAGAACGGCTCATCTACAAAGTCACCATCAAAACCCATCATATTCTCCAAATCATGGTATCTCACCCGATGAGTGTCATTGGATAGGCGGAACTTGATGTAGTGGTGTTCCTCTTCTTCATCATACTTGATCCGCAATGAGGCCAAGAATTCCAAAGTTGGCATGCGGTAAGTTTCCATCCTTAGGTTCCAGAATTTGAGTTGGAACCCTATTGTAGCTCCTTTAATCAACAAATCACTTCTAAACCTCCACCCAAATCCAATCACACACAGCCATGCATTCAAAGAACACCCTGAGTTAATAGAAAATGCAAAAAGATAGAGAGTAGTATCCAAACCGAGATGCCCGACGCGAGAGAAGGAGAGAAGGCGGCGGCTTGAAGTCCTATGAGTGTCGCGAAGCCGAGGAGAGGGTAAAGGAGGCAAACGATGGCCGCAAGAGTCAAGTTGGCGGTGGAGGCCGTCAAACTTCCTTGAATTCCCTAGGCCGAGAGAGAGAGTGATGGTGGGTTCCAAGGGTACCACGAGAGAGAGAATGATGAGAGCTTCGCAATGGTGGTTCGATCTCGTGGAACGGAGAGAGGAGGTGGCGACGCTAGGGAAGGGCAGTGGTGGCCGAGAGAGAGGAATGGTTTAAGGAGATGGAAAATATATATATTTTTTTGTGTTGTTTCTGTCGGCTGCGCAAGAGAGAGGGACGAGAGGGAATGGGTAGAGGTGGGTTTGGGTTTTGGGTTAACGGGTTTGAATTGGATCCAATCCGCCTCCCCCAAAATTAATTCAAGTTTGTGGGCCGCATTTTTTATGGGATGTTTCCTCTTTGCTCTTTCCCACATTTATTCTTGGGCCACAACAGAAATTAGTCAAGGACTTCCTCTTTATTCTCCTCTGGGCCAGCAAACGAAAACTCAAAATGGGCCTCTAATTCGGACCGAATTCCTTCACAAAAATTTCGGACTACAAAATTAAATGAATTCAGGATCAAATCTTCATCAAACTCGCGAAAAATAGGTAAATGCATGAGAAAAATAATACAAATAGCATGAGATCAAATAACTAAAATTTTAAATGAAATTATTTTTGTATTTTTGTAATTTTCTTGTGTTTTTGTTATTTTTCTGGGATTTCTCTAAAAAGATAAAGTGACGAACAATATGAAATAAAATAAAACCAAATAAAATAAAATGAAATAGAATTAAAAGAGAGAAGAATTCTTGGGTTGCTGATAAATGGTTTTCATACATAGTATTTCAGCCATTTATAGGACTTAATTTCATGCATTTCATCGTAATTTCTGTTGTTTAACTGATAATTTAGGTTAGAATCTAGGTACTGCCATGTTTGCTCTGTTTTTTTTACAGGATTGAAGATAAACTACTCAAAGCGGCGAAATCTGCATCGATCGGCGACCCACCAGCTTGATTGGCGACCCACCAAGAGCACCAGCGGGTAGAAGAGAAGACTGGCGACTCAGAAGATTCCAGCGGGCCGCTAGGTTCGACAGCGGGCCGCTGGAAAGAAGGAAACCACTGCCAAATTTAGACAGCCAGTTTTGTTAACTTCCAAACCGCGTTATGAGCTAATTCTGGAGCCACCAATTGCACGTCCTCGACCTCTAGAGAACCGCCAATGATTATTATAAAAGGGAGAAGCCTTGATGCCAAGGGGACGGAATTGAGAGGTTAATTTGCAGCTAAGTCGAGACAGCCAACAGGATCGCCAGCGGGTCGCCGACACCATCAGCGGACCGCTGGAGAGTAGCAGAAGGCAGAAAGATAGAGTCCAAGTTGCAGTCTGTTGTAACTCTTGATTCTTTCTTATGTTTTTGTTTATCTTTGACACCTTTTGGTTTTATTTGATGAGTTGCAGCGAGTAGATACTGATTAGGGGCCATGGCAGTGAACCTTTTTAGTTTATGATTAGATAATATACTTTTTAGTTAATTTCTTTGTTGCATGTTGTGTTTTATTTCCTTTCTTTAATACCTGATTTGATTGCTTGAATTGCTTAAGTTAGATTTGCTCACATTCGTCAAGTATAGGCCTTGCTTGATCGTTTAATGGTTAAGTCCAAACCAAACTTAAGATATTTGATGCAATTGTACCAACTTGAAGATTTGAACTGAGAGGTTCAAACCAGGACTAATAACGAGAGTTAGGTCCTTTCTAAGAGTGAAAACTCAGAATTCATTAGGTTAGAAAGGTTTAAACTTATAGGAACCAGACCACGAAACGAGAGTTGAAATCTGGGTTTTATTTGAAGGGATTTGAGTTAATTGATTGACAACCAGACCTAAAACGAGAGTTTGATCTGTTAAATATCGACCAAACCCTATTCCTTACATAAAGCGACTTCTAAATTAACTAAACTGTTGAATCTGCACTAATCCTGGCGGGCCGCTGAGTGAACCACCGAGGTGGTCTATGCCCGCCAAGTAGCCAGCGACCAGTCAATAGGATTAGCGACCTGAGTTCTTTCAGCGGGCCGCTACGAGAGTCAGCGGGCCGCTAGAACTGGAGTAAACTGAAAGATTAGCTTGCCTTAAGCCCCTAGTTTTAGTTAATTGCGTTTTAGTCCTCTTCAAAGGTGATCTGTTAATTTAGGATTTATTTTATTGCCAGTTCCTATTAATTTGTTATTGTGACCAATCAACTTTTATTCTTGATCGTTCAATTTAGCGAATTAAATTGAGTTAGAATCCAATAATCCAATCCGTCCTTGTGGTTCGACCCCGAAATACTTAGACGATTGTCGTGCGCTTGCGACTTAATTTAGGTAGATTAGGGTATAAATTTAAAAGCGGAAAAAACATCATCAGTTGCCTCCCAAGGAGCGCTTGTTTTAGGTCTTTAGCTTGACCACCATTTGTTTTATATCGCGGCGGGTGAGTCAAGAAGCGAAACAACCATCACTTCTCCCTTGTCATGATTGGCGATGTAGTGCTTGAGGCACTGTCCGTTGACCTTGAAAGGTTCAGAATCCTTGTCAGAAATGTCTACCGCTCCAAATGGATAAACCTTGACCACTCGAAATGGACCGGACCACCGTGACTTGAGCTTCCCTGGAAAGAGCTTCAGCCTAGAGTTGAATAGCAGCACCAAGTCACCTTCTTTGAATTCTCGCCTTGAGATATTTCTATCATGCAACAGTTTCGTTTTTTCTTTGTACAGTTTTGCATTTTCATAGGAATGAAAACGCACCTCATTCATCTCAAAGCGTCTTGTGTTCAATCTCAACTAGCAAGTGACAAGGCTTACCATATACCAATTTGAAAGGACTCATGTCGATCGGCGTCTTAAATGGGGTCCTGTATGCCCAAAGCGCATCATCAAGCTTCATGGCCCAGTCCTTGCGTGTCCTTGCAACCGTCTTTTCGAGAATACTCTTGATCTCTCTATTTGAGACTTCAACCTGACCACTTGTTTGAGGGTGGTAGGGAGTCGCCACTTTGTGTGTAACACCGTGTTTCTTCAAGAGATTGTCGAATTGGCGATTGATGAAGTGCTTGCCTCCATCGCTTATCACTGCCCTGGGAACACCAAAACGAGGAAAGATTACCTTAGAGAAGAGCTTGATGACCGAGTTTGCATCAGCTGCCTTGCACGTGATCGCTTCAACCCACTTAGACACGTAATCGACCGCCTGTTTGACCCTAAAAAAAAACAACCCTGAAAACCAAATCCAAATTGCTAAAACCAAATTCAAATAGCGAAAAACCAAAATTCCAAATTCCCAAAAATCAAATTAGAATTACGGAAAATATCAAACTAACTCCAAAAATTCCCAAAAAATACCCAAAAATCACCAAATAATTATGATGAATTATCATAATTTTGAAATCCCAAAAATATCAACAGAAACCCCAAAATTTACAAAGAAACTCCGAAAATCCACAAAATTACCAAAATAAATCTGTGAGGAATTTTGCAAAACCATTTAAACCATTAAATTCCTCACATTTTTCTGAGTTTACCCATAAAATTTCATTGAAAAATACCCAAGGAAAGGCCTTGAAATAATTTATTTTGGATTGGCATTAAAGAATATATGAGAAATTGAGGGAAATTGGACGAAATTCTGAGAAAAATCAAGGGAGCCTGTCGGGTACATCCGTTGGAGAGGATCCGGGCAGAAAAGAGAAGGCGCTGGGCATTAAAACATTACCACTCCCTTGAATTGTTGGCTGCACCCGTTTCATGCACCGAGTGTTACACAGCTTCAATGGCTCACGAAGAACCAGGAGGACCTATCTCGCCTTCTCTCTTTAAACAATAAGTGCGAGCCCTCCATGTCAGCATCATCTTCCCCTGGGTAAAAAAAAAAGGAAGAGGCAGTTGCGATCTTTTACCGCGCACGCCGGGTAAAAACACGGAAGGCCATCGACGTGGCCTCTTCTCTGGCCACAGAAGCAAAACCAGGCACTCTCACCCATGGTTTACAAAACCAAAACCCTAGGCGCAGCTGAAGATCATCCATTGATGGAAATTAGATGGTTAGGATTGCCTCTCGGCCTTGGAGGGGTAACCTTAGTTCTCACCTATTTAAACCCATAAAATTCAGGCAGAAAAAAAGGAGGAGGAGAGCAGCTGGAGGCTAGGGCTAGGTTTAGACTATTACAAGTTTTCTCAATTAGCATTAAGGGGTATTGAGTTGTATTAGGCAATTCGTCAAACATCTGTGAAAAGGAGAAAAGAAGTGAAATTAAGCGATTTAGGTTTGTAAACTTCTGTATATAGATCAAATAAACCAAATTGAAATGCCAATTTGATATCTTGTCTTCTCTCTTTCTTCAATTCAACCACCAAGCAATGGTGTGTTTGAACCATAGCATCACAGTCCCTTGGAGCCGTGGTCTGAAGTATAGCTTCAGTGACGGCCCTAGGATAGTTCTAGGATATCTCATGAAGGTCTGGAGCCTAGCTCCTAGCTTCATGGGATGTCATCTTGTTCAATAAAAAAAAACACACCATGGCTGCCATGTGGAGGTCTTTAGCTTAGCTTAAGTCTCTCATGGCAGTCTTAGCTTGACTTGGCACAGGTCCAGAGCCTAGCTCTGGCCTAGCCATGCTCAAAGGATGGGCAAAGCAAAAAAAAAAAACAATAAAAAAAATGATGAATAAACGGTATACTAATCCTAACCAGCCCCTTATTTATGATTATCCAAAATTCAAGAGTTAGATGTATAATGTAGTATGAACTCTGCATTCTCTAAGCCAACTTTACATTTTCATAAAATAAAAAAAATGCATATATGCCCAGATCTGGCCAGCAAGGAAAAATAGGTAGAAGTTGGGGTTTTATTTGCATAAAAATATGAAAATATGCATGAACAACAGGTGCAAGACTCACTCGATAGCAGGGAAGAACAATTTCTATTTTTGGAAATTTCTGTGATTTTATATGTATTAGTAAAGGGCTGCCAAGACATTACTTAAGTAAATTGATATTTTTCAAAACTTTGGACCTCCCTGCAAAAGTGCATGTATGAAAAGTTTGCAAACATATTAAAGAACATTTGTACTAATTCTCAGAATTTCTGAACAAGCAAAAAAGTGTTTCCTCCTTTATTTCCAATAGGGACAGAAAAGTATATCAATTCTAAATATATATATATATATATATAATATAATAATAATAATAATATATCAAAAAAGGCTCCGGACTGTTGAGATACACTTCTTACAATGTATTATGACTTCTGTAACTCACTTTTCAGCAATTGAGCAACTCAAACAAAAATTTCATCAAGACAGTAGCAAAATCATCTAAAAAAATGAAAACTGAAAATGGTGAAAGGTGCCAAATGATTTGCTCTAACACACTGGACAGTCCAAACATCTAAAACAATTTCAAATGGACTTGAATTGAACATCAAAGCAAACTTTGTTGCTGTAAATTCACTTACATGAAAAATTGAAAGTTGAACAAAAGTGTTCAAAGTGCACAATTATGTCCTAAGGCCTTTCCATCGAACCATGATGCCTCAGATCGAAACAAAGACATGGATGAATGTTATTTGACCTCCTAAATCCATTCAACTCATCTATGGCATCAAAAAAACCTCTTGGTAGGCCCCACAGCACATTCTCAGTTCTGTCTATTTTCAAACCGAAGTGCCTCAGTCCATTTCAACTCCCTACAAGATTTTCCATGAAAAATTGACATTACCCTCACCCTATATGTACCTTCATGAGTACATGAAACCTTAGACTGGCAAAGAAAAGTGATGAGAAAGCTTCGAGCACCATTAATGGCTGCTCGAGCTATCTCAGGTTTTACAAGGCAGCATGAGGCCCCACAGAAATAATGGGGTGCACTAACCCCTTTTCCTCACCTTCACGATTCTAACGCACTCAATATCGACCAAAATGATGGCCGAAGTCGTCGCAATTCTGCCGGAGAAAAGCCAGGGACCCTTTTGCAAAAAAGCCGTGTTCTGTCGGAGAAGATGGGTTTAAACCCGTGTCACAAACGATCTGCTGTAACCAAACTTCATGTGGCGAGTCGTTCACACGACAACAACCCGTTACACAAATCAATTAAAGATAGTCAGCGCTCAGTCAAACCTCAATTCGCGCCTCGACACGTCAGCATGCCTAATCAGCGCCTAGTCAGCGCCACCTCAGCCTTCCCTGCTTGCGTGGACCAATCAGAAAATTCCAAATCAGCAGAAATTTCAAAAATTCACTAAAAATAGTTGGAAACTCAGAAAAATTCAAATAAAATATCCAAAAATTTCTAAAAATCTAAATAAACCAAATTCACTTATATTTTGATATAAAAATCTGTCAATTTATTAGTCTTTTCTATTTTTGAAGTATTTTCAAAAATTAAATGAATTTCATAAAATTCTAAAATAATAATGAGAAATTCAGATAAATTAAAATAAAAATATCCATAAAATTATAAAAATTCAAATAACTAAACTCACTGATATTTTGATATAAAAATCTGTCAATTTATTGGTCTTTTCTATTTTTGAAGCATTTCCAATATTAAACAAAAATATAAAATCTCTAAAATGATATTAAACAACTTTTGTAAAATTCTAAAATAAAGTCAAAATTTATTAAAACTCTCCCAATAAACTTCCAAGGATAAAAATTAGATAATCACAAAATATAAATAATTTAAAAAAAAAAATATGTCAAATATCAAATATCTTAAAAAATAAACATAATTAAAAATATAGAAAGAAATTCTAAAAGTCTAGAATTAAAAATAGAAATAAAACCAAATCGTGAAAATGGTAAAACCCAAAGATGAACTTCAGAAATTTAAAAGTCAAAATACGAAACCCGAAATCAAGACCGAAATCTCTTCGCTTAAAGAACGAAAGCTCTTCAGCAGATTGACATCAACTTCAACCGATTTAAAAAAAAAACTAAATTCTCACAAGTGGCCCAAAATAGCCCCGAGAACCTAAAACCTTGTTTCCACAAGCGACCCAAAATAGTCCTGGAAACCAATTCTCACAAGTGGCCCAAAATAGCCCCGAGAATCTAAAACCTTGTTTCCACAAGCGACCCAAAATAGTCCCGAAAACCAATTCTCACAAGTGGCCTAAAATAGCCCCGAGAACCTAAAACCTTATTTCCACAAGCGACCCAAAATAGTCCCGAAAACCAATTCTCACAAGTGGCCTAAAATAGCCACGAGAACCTAAAACTTTATTTCCACAAGCGACCCAAAATAGTCTCGGAAATCCTTTCTCACAAGTGACCCAAAATAGTCCCGAGAAATTCAAATTAAATCCAAAAAGGCCCAAAATAGTCTTATGAAACCTAAATCAAATCCAAATTCCACAAAGGCCCAAAATAGCCTTAAACAACCCAAACCCAGTCCAAATCCAAATGGCCCAAAATAGCCTTGGTACACTCAAAATCCAAATCCAAATTCTACAAAGGCCCAAAATAACCTCAAGATCGAAAACCTCGCCCGACATCAAAACTAAAACTAAGTCTATTGAAATCCAAATTCAAAATTATTTAAGCGTCCTCAATTAGGTCCCGTCAATTAGATTTGGTACCATCAATTGAGTCCGGTTTAAGCCAAAAGAAATAAACTCCCGCATAAATGCAAAAATCAAATCATTTTAGAGACGATTTTCCTAGCCTATTACATATAATTCTTCAGATCCCTTAATCAGAGGTTCCCGTAGGCAACTACGGGATAATTAACAGTAGGAGCTTACGCCTACTGGAAAGAAAGGACCCGCGAAATTAATAAACCCTCGTAAGAAGCGACTCTTGTTCAGGTTCTCTTGTCGTCAAGAGATATTCAGTGCAGAGATCGAACCTTAAGGGGGGTGAATCTAAGGCTTATTCCAATTTCTCGAGGAAACCCTTTCATTCTTCGAGAGATGACGAAAAAGCCACCACACCGCCACCAAGATGTACTCGTTCCCATAGGAGGATGGGAATGGACCCATGAAGTCGATGCCCCAAACATCGAAGATCTCCATCTCAAGGATTAGGTTGAGGGGCATCTCGCTTCTCTTGGATATGTTCCCTGTCCTCTGGCACTGATCACAAGACAAAACAAAAGAACGAGTATATTTAAACATGGTGGGCCAATAAAAACCGGATTGCAATACCTTAGCGGGTGTCTTGGAGAATGACACGTGCCCGCCATAGGCTGATGAGTAGCAATGGGCGAGAACGGGTCGAACTTTTTCATAGGGAATGCATCAGCGATAGATATCATCAATGCCAATCCTAAACAAGTAAGGCTCATCCCAAAAATAGTACTTGGCATCCGACCTGAGCTTCTTTCTTTGTTGGTAAGTCATTTTAGGAGGCAATGCACCGCTCGCCAAGTAATTCGCCAAGTCCGCGTACCAGGGTGCTCCTAATTCGGACCGAATAGGCTAGAATTCGGACCGAATTGCTCCCTGTGTGTGCTCTCTGTCAGCTCCAGTGGCCTCAATTCAGACCGAATTGGCGTCAATTCGGTCCGGGAACGACTCATTGATTGGTATGCCATCCCCTTCGCTTTCCTCATTGTATAGCCTTGACAGATGGTCAGCTACTGAGTTTTCCGAGCCCTTCTTGTCCCTTATTTCAAGGTCGAACTCTTGGAGAAGCAAAATCTATCTTATCAACCTTGGTTTGGCATCCTTTTTGCTCAAGAGATATCGGATGGCCGCATGATCGGTGAACACTATGACCTTAGACCCCACAAGATAGGATCTAAATTTGTCAAGGGCGAAGACAATGGCAAGCAGTTCTTTCTCCGTGGTTGTATAGTTCATCTGGGCAGGGTCGAGGACCTTGCTTGCATAATAGATAGCCACGGGTTTCTTGTCTCACCTTTGACCGAGTATCGCCCCACCGCGTAGTCATTTGCGTCGCACATGAGCTCAAAAGGTATGGACCAGTCCGGCGGTTGCAGAATTGATGCGGTGACGAGGGCTTTCTTCAATTTCTGAAAAGCAAAAAGGCAATCGTCGTTAACAACAAAATCAATGTCTTTTAACAAAAGATTAGTGAGAGGTTTAGTAATTTTCGAGAAATCTTTGATAAATCGACAAAAGAAGCCCGCGTGTTCCAAGAAACTCCGCACGTCCTTGACATTTGATGGCATCTTGAGCTTCTCAATCACTTGCACCTTCGCTCGATCAACTTCTATCCCATTTTCTATGACCACGTGTCCCAGGACCACCCCTGTCTGCACCATGAAGTGACATTTCTCCCAGTTCAAAATCAGATTGACTTCTTCACAACGCTACAAAACCTTTGAAAATTAGTCAAGAATGTGTCAAACGAAGTACCATAAACAGAAAAATCATCCATAAATACTACCATCACATTTTCAATCAAATCAGAGAAAATGGCCATCATGGCACGTTGAAAAGTTACTGGTGCATTACACAACCCAAAAGGCATTCTCATATAAGCAAAGGTACCATAAGGGCATGCAAATGTGGTATTTTCCTAGTCGTCTGGGTGAATTAGAATTTGAAAGAACCCAGAATAACTGTCTAAATAACAAAAGTAAGAATAAGAAGCGAGTCTCTCAAGGAGTTGATCAACAAATGGCAATGAAAAGTGGTCCTTGCAGGTTGCCGTGTTGAGCTTTCGATAGTCGATACACATGCGCCAACCAGTCACCACGCGAGTCTGGATCAACTCATTTTTTTTGTTCTTCACCACAGTTGTGCCGCCTTTCTTGGGAACCACATGGACTGGGCTCACCCATTTGCTGTCTGAGATCGGATAAATGACACCCGCATCAAGGAGCTTGAGTATCTCCTTTTTGACAACTTCCTTCAGATTGGGGTTGAGCCTTCTTTGAGCTTCAATGGACGGCTTGTGGTCGTCTTCCATCAGGATGCGATGAGTGCAGAATGAGGGGTGAATCCCCTTCAAGTCACTTATGGAGTACCCAATCGCATTCCTGTGTGCCTTAAGTTCTTCCAAGAGTTTTCCTGTTTGCTCGTGATCCAAAAAAGCGTTAATCATAATAGGGTAGGTTTGATTCGGTCCGAGAAATTCATACCTTAATGTGGCTGGCAAAGGCTTGAGTTCAACTTGAGGTGGCTTTTCTGAGCTTGGAATTCGGTCTGAATTGGCGTCAATTCGGTCCGAATTGTCGCACGCGAAAATTTCTGAAATTTCAGGAGCTTGAATTCGGTCGAATTGCAAGGTGGGATATCCTTTGAGATTCCAGGGATCCAAATTGAGTGGAATTCGGTCCGAATTGTTGCTATTTTCGGGGATTTTTTCATCCGTGATCTCCTGGATGGATTCCTCCACTGTGATTGCTTCATGTATATCACAAAGAAACTCGTGATAGTATCTGAGAGCGTCTGAATATTGGTCCTCAAGCGGTTGTTCTACCGGCGTCTCCTCGACCTCAATTATGCAGCATGAGTCGAGCTGGTTTGGGCACTTCATTGCCTGGTTGATCGAGTATTTCCACTCTTCGCCACCTATTCTCACCAGAATAGTCCCGTCCATTACGTCCATCAAAATACCTGCAGTTCTAAGGAAGGAACGCCCCAAGATGATAGGAACGTCCTCATCTTCCTCCATGTCCATTATCACAAAATCACCAGGGATAAAGAATTTACCAAGCTTGACCGGGATGTCCTCGATCTCGCCGATAGGTAGTCGAACTGACGAGTCTGCAAGTCTCAAAGTCACGTTAGACGGTTTCAATCTCCCGATGCCGATTCGATCAAAGACAGACTTGGGCATGAGGCTCACGCTTGCTCCATTGTCACACGGGACTCTTTTGATTGTTGTTCCGCCAATGGTGCAGGGTATGGTGAATTTGCCTGGATTGTCCATCTTAGGAGGCATCTGGTGTTGAAGCACCGTGCTGCACTGCTCAGCCAACTCTACATTTTTAAGTTCCTCCAATAGAAATTTATGACTAATGAGGTCTTTCAAAAATTTTGCATAAGAAGGAATCTGAGTAATCGCATCAGTAAAAGAAATGGTGATTTGTAAACCTTTGATTACTTCCAGAAAACTCCTAAACTGAGCGTTTACCTTCGCCTTGGTCAATCTTTGAGGAAAGAAAGTCCTTACAGGTTGACTAGGGACTGTCTGCTGCGAATTCGGAGAAAATGCACGCTTGTCCCCCTCTAATTCGGTCCGAATTAGTTGTGATTCGGTCCGAATTAATTTCTCTGGAATTTGCTGAGATACAATTCGGTCCGAATTACGTGGCGATTTAGCTGCTGATGCGCTGTTTGGTCCAGTTTCTTCAGGCATTGGCGGGTCTTTGTACTGGGTACCGCTCCTAAGTGTGTGCAACGCCTTCATCTCTGCTCGAGGGTTTAGTTCGGGATGACTTGGAAGTTTCCCTTGTGGACGGGTGTTTTGAGAAGCAAAGAACCCTCCATTATCTTTTCTAGCCGCGATGCGGCTCCAGATTCCTTTTCAAGCTTGGCCAACCCTTCAAGAATCGTCTCATTCAAAGCCTTTTGAGTCTCCATAAATTGGTTGACCTGAGGTGCGACATAGGGCTTCCTTTGGAAGTTTTGGCCTCGGTCGTTGTTGAATGGGACACCTCTGTTTTGAGCTAGTTGTGGTGGGTTTCCTGTGCGGTTGGTGAATATCTTCCCTGGAACAAATGTACGAGCTTGGTTGTTGTATTGACTACTACCCGCTCCATAGTCCTCCATCGCACCTTGGTACCAGTTGTGGACTTCCTCAAGGGACTTAACTTGCTCGGGCTCTTCATCACCATATTGGAGAGGGCAATCTGGAGACTTATGCCCCTCTTCTCCACACACCCCGCATTCTTTGGAGAGTAAGTGTGTGCCATTGATCGATTGCATCTTAGTGAGCTCGGTTTCTAGTTGTGCAATTCTATCTCGAGTGTCTTTGATCTCCTTGACCTTGTGCCTTGCTAGGTTGCTCCTCGATGGGTTCAATGCTGGCCAATTGTATTGTAGGGCACATCTTTCGATAGCAGCACGTGCTTGCTCCGCATCGAGTTGTGTGAAGCTCCCACCTGAAAGGGCATCAACATTCACTTTAATACTATCATAGAGACCATTAAAGAATGAGTGAATCGACAACCAGTCTTGAATACCGTGGTTGAGACAAGAGTTTTCCAAGTCTCTAAACCGTTCCCAAGCTTCCTTGAACGATTCATCCCTCCTTTGTTTGAAATTTGTGATTTTCCTTCTAATTTCAAAAGCTCTTTTTGCTGGAAAGTATCGCTCAAGGAAAATCTGTGCCATTGTCCCCCAACTATCAATTGACCCTCTTTTCAGTGTGTTATACAATTTTTTTGTCCTGTCCTTAAGGGAAAAGTGAAACAAGAGAAGTCTAATTGAATCCTGAGTGACCCCATTAAATTTCAAAAGCTTTGTGCATTCAAGAAAAGCCTGTAAATGAGCATGTGGGTCCTCCTGTTCAAACCCATAAAATGGGTTTTGGTGTACAAGTGCAATGTGCGCGGAGTTGGTCTGCATGTTGTTGGCCGCGATCCCCCTAACAACGATCTGTCAATCCACATCTTCAACTCGAGGGGCCGAGTGCTCGCGAAGCGACTTGTTGGGCCCTTGAGTTTCGTTGTTTTGCACTACTGGGTTGTGAATGCTCCGGTCGTCATTGGAATTTGACAAGCGCTCTTCCTCAATGGTTAGCCTTTCATTCTCGAGGTTGAGTCGGTCTTGCACGATCCTTTGCTACTCCGCTACTAACTCAAGGCGCAAGGCCTGAAGTCGTCGAGCTTCATCAGTCAAATTAGCCATCGGTGCGCCTGTTTGCTTCTTTGTGTGTTCTTTCGCTGGTCCGGTTGGATTAGAACTCGAAGCTTCGTGAGAATTGTCCCCTTTTCCCCTTAACCAATAGTCGTGAGGTTCCTTGGGTTGAGAATTCTTTGATCCACGAGTCAGCGTTGCCCTACACACAAGAGAGTAAAAACAAACGCACATGTGAGTAAAATATAAAAAATAAATCTAGTCTCTAACTACTACAATAAGAAATAATATCATAACGCCATCCCCGGCAACGGCGTCATTTTGATCGAGGTTAAACCTAGGTCAAACAAATTAACCTTTTATTCGACTAGTCGTTTGTAGTAAAGTAAAGGTGTCAATCCCACAGAGATGGATATGAATACTATTCTTATTGGTTCGCTAAATCTAGACAATAAAATTTTAGAAAAGTTCTCGAATTACAATTCAAATAAATAAACA
This sequence comes from Rhynchospora breviuscula, assembly GCA_027562975.1. NCBI lineage: Eukaryota > Viridiplantae > Streptophyta > Magnoliopsida > Poales > Cyperaceae > Rhynchospora > Rhynchospora breviuscula. Next base: position 29,492,479 of record CM050400.1, on the reverse strand, counting down.
AAAGAAAAAGAGAATGCGATTGCTAATATGTAAATAATGCTAAACAATTCAAATAAATATTTTTGGTGGTTTTTGACAGTTTAAAATATGATGAGAAAAGTGCCTTAGGGTTCGAATTCATTTAGGATTGGTCATAGAGTTGCAAAACATAGCGCTGTCGCGTTTCTGTTCCACCAATTCGGTCCGAATTGTGGCTAATTCGGTCCGAATTCCACTGTGTAAATGCTGTAATTTACTCGATTGCTGATTTATACAAGCCAAGGGTCCATCTAGCCATACCTAAACTCCCTAACCCTCTGCTTTTGACTATTGGGTACGATATTTGGTATAGAACTTAGTGTTAACCCTCATCGAATGCTTTGTACCTTAACTTTCGTTTGTTGGTAGACTTATTCGAGTTTAATAGTTGGTTTTCTACGAGATATCTAATTTAAACAGTCGTTCAAATAGAAGTGTTCACTTTTGGTTAATAACTGGTCGACTTTCGTCTTTTGACCTATCCCAAATACTCGTGCTAGCCTTGTTTATTAAATTGGATTGAAGTCCTAGCGCATGCGGCCGTACATATGCCAAGCAACACAAATAACAATCAAACCATAACACAAGCAATTTCATGAAAAATTCCAACTAATAAATGGCTTCATCCATCAACAAAACGAGTAAAATAAGCAACCCAAGCCCTAAGCTACATCTACCCCTAAAGCATTAAAAGTTTAGCCAAACATACTACTAAAATCCGTGCAAATAACAGTAGATAATTCAAAATAAGACATAATATCAGAATTTAGAGAAAAGTATGAGAGATACAATAAATATCCAAAGTTATCAGTTGTAAACCGCTGCCGTCGCGCTAGAGAACACCTTAAGACCTTCGAAACTCGTTGTAACAGCCAAGAAACAAAGCAAATCCGTGCTCCTCCTTGCCCTAGTCGCCCGAGAAGAGGGGAAGAAGCACCAAAAACAAGATCTGCTGCCTCCTAGAGAGAGATAGTGCAATGTGGAATGAAAGATGCCCTTTCCACAGATGGAGCACGCCTAAATCACTTCCCCTGCCTGCCTGGACGAGCTAGCTGGGTTTCCAAAAGAAGCACGCGCCAAAAAGGGTATTTCCATGAGAGAAATCGCCTCCAAAATATAGCCAGACTCTTTCCCTGTATAGCAATTCGGACCGAATTGGTCCCAATTCGGACCGAATTGAACCCACTGGATTGTTGTCGCACCTGAATTCGGTCCGAATTGTGATGGCTGAATGAGATATGGCTGTGAGTTGCATGCCTTCGCGCGTGGTCGCTGCATCGGGTCGAGTCGGGGCTTGATCTAGGCTAGGAATAAGTCGTCTAGCCATCTATTCTGCTGTTTTCTTGTTGTTTCTCTCGAGTTCCTGTAAAAATAAAACAAAACGTAACGGCAGTGCCAAATCTGACGAACAAAGATAAAAACAAGAAAAAATAGCAGTTTTAGTTACAATTTCGATGTAAAATCTGGTCAAAATATCGATATAAATATGAGATATCAATCATCAAATACTGAACTTATATTATGATGTACCAGAGATGATTGAAGGATATTATGGTGGAATGTGGATGCATTTCTTTGTCCTAACGAGTCATCGAATCAACTATTGTGGATTTGTGCTACAACATAAAATGGCTAATGTTATAGGTAGGTTCAGTACACTATTAATTTATAGTTGTTCAAGATTCTGATACGAAAACATTCATTAAAAGATGATGTATTATATTATATTATTTATTTATTATTCTCGGGATGAAGGATGCCATAGTTGCTATGAATTATAGTTAGCAAAAATATCACAAAAGCTTAATTTTTATTTCTTTAATCAGTTTCAAATAATTAATTTATCTTTTTCTATTTGATTAACCGACATCTATGAACCAAATTTTAAATTTTTAGATTTTTCGAGTTCATATTTCCAATACAGTGGCGGAATATTGATCGTTGTCTTTAGAATAACTAACAAAAGATGTTCTTAATATGTGGACAAATAAAGAAACAAAATAATGTTAGATAATAAAAATATCTGCTTGTTGAATTACAGGTAGATATCTTTCTGAAAAATAAATTGTTTAAACACCACCGACTCTTTTCTGTCAAAGAATCTGATTTTTTATTTGAAATCAACATCTGGATCACATATGAGATCATATCACGCAAATCAATAGCTCTAATTGATATAACAATTGTTTACACCTCTTGAAATTGTTCTGACTTTTTTTATTTTTTTGACGTTTTTATAAGGATGCATTAATTACCTGCTATTAAATTTTCAATGATGAACCCGCGAATGCAAATATAGAAGAGGCCGGTTCACGATACTTCCGCCTCTTTTAATATTAAACACAGAAATAGAATTCTTCACTGAAAATTTTGGATTGGGGAGAGCGACATATGCTCTTCTTGTCTCTTTTATTAAGAATCCGCCTTAATGCTCTATGATATCATTAAGTTTAAAAATACAATAGTTTAATGTGCATATTTTTAAAATTTTTGACATCTTGATATTAATTATACAAATAACCTGGAACAATTAAACCTTTCGATAAAACTGCTTAGCTCGTCAAATAAATCAAAATCAACAATTTAGACGCAAACATTTTAGTTTTTAATATTCTTTGAACTTTGAAGGGTCAACCAAAAGTGTCTAACGTGTATCATATTTCTATTTTCAAGTTAATTTTACTTCGCTTGAAAGTTGAAACACAGATTGGTTATAATAAAAAAAAAAAAATCTAAAATAATGGTTCAAAAAAAAAAATCTAAAATGACCGAAATTTAAATCTCAAATATTTCAATAAAATATATAATTCAATGTACCTAAATGAGTTCTGTTCTAATTTTATTTTTGATTCGTTTGTATATTCACGGGATCCTATAAATTATATTGTAAATTTTCACATCCGTAAAATTTATCCTGTACAATCTAGCAACTGACGAATTGACGAATACTTCCTAAATTATCTTCGGTAAACTGTAAAAAAATAGGGGAAAAATTATTGTACTGCATCTATTAAGCTGCCACCTAAGCTGATGTTTCCCTTGGAGACTAGCAGATGGAGACTTCGGCATTATCCGTAAGAGGTGAATGTAGACAGGCTTTTTATAATCAAATTAGCTTTAATTATATATTTGTTTTGTTTTCAAGCTTTAATAAATAACACAATTGGCACATAAGCCTAAAAGCATCTGCCCAATACTTGAGCCCAGCCAAGAAGCTCCCGGCCAAGGAATCTAAATAAATTAGCGTGTGGTCCTTACTAGTTACTATAACATACCAGACAAGACATCTTGGTTTTCCTGTGTATTCTTCAGGTGTGGCTTTCTAGTTATTTTTTGAAAATAATTTGAGCTTGGCTCCGTTATTTTTTGAAAACACATGGAGAGGCAGAGGGAGATCAAGATTGACATGGGAAGAAACGATAAAAAAGACCTTAAAGAATGGAGTGTCTCCAAAGAGTTGGCGATCGATAGGAGCGCATGGAAGTTAGCAATTCATGTATCGGTTGGAGTGATGTCATAGGTTTGTTGGTCACATTATTAGATTTCGGTTGAGGTATAGATTTCTACTATTATTATTATTATTATTATTATTATTATTATTATTGCTATTATTTCTATTACTATTATTAGTATTTTTTTTTTAGTAATACTAGAGTCAAACCCGAAACGCGTTTGACACTTGGCCCGTCAAACGCAATCGGATCTAAATTTTCGAGATTAGCACGGCCAATCCGAACTGCTCAATTTGTTCTCCATAATGAAATATCTTTGGAGATCAAATTTTATATTTTTTTAAATTTTTTTAATATTTATTTTGGATTTTAGAAAATCTTCAATCTAATTAATTTTGGACCCTTCAATATTAAAAATCTGGAAAATATTGTTAAAAATTTCAAAAAAATATAAAATTTGGTCTCTATGAATATTTCAATATGAAGATCATATTGAGTAGTTCGAATCGGTAATTTAAAATTTCAATAGTTGAGTCTAGAATCGTGTTTGACGTCAAACGCGTTTGATTCTAGCATTACTCATTTTTTTTATATCTTATTTTTGTTTTTAGATGATTTCTCTTGTTGGGTTTCATTTCTAGCCTACCCCAATTTGTTTGGGACAAAATGCTTAGTTGTTGTTATATTTGTACGACTTCATACCCTCCCCCCCAAAAAAAAAAAGAACTGTATTGCTTACATTTTGTTTGTCCGGAGGGTAAAGAAATAGAGGGAAATAGATGAAGGCAATCAAATTATGTTGGGTTAGAGTTCAATGAAAGTTACTTATTTACTGTCATATAAATTTTTAATTCATACATTTTTATTATCTGAATTGAAGTAACGAAGAACAACAGAACCATCCAAACATGAGGATAGAAAAATATGATATTATTTCTTTCTGTTTATTTTCATTTTTTTTTCTTGCTGTCACCTTCTTTTTCTATTTCAATTTTCATAATTGAACCAAACGAAATTTTAGTTACTATATAACTTCTAAGGCATACTCTAGATGTGAGGATAAATATGAAAAGTGATATTTTTTATTGTTAAATTTGTCGTTGTATTTTGAAAAGAAGTAGATTTATTATTATTATTTTATTTTTTTTGAGACCGTCACATAAGCGCTAAATAAAATAGTAATATCGATTTAATATGGTCATGATAGGATATTTATAATACAATTGGATTGAGCAAATACTCAATAGATAATTTAATATAAAAATAAAAGGAATAATTGTTCATAAAAAATATATTTTAATTTATATACTTTTTAATATTAAAGTTTTACAATAAATTACTGTAAATATAATTACAATCTTTGTGAAAAACGAAAAAATTGTCCTTCTCGGTCGTTCTTTGTATTTTTGCCGCACCAACTAGCGCCACACGGAACCAAGATTTCGGGTGAGATTGCTGTGATAGCCTGATAGGTGGCCGTGACAAGTGCCTTTTCAACTCTTAGCTTCCTAGGGGTCATTCCAGATCAAAACCCTTTTTGAGGTGCCTCAGATCCGTAGTCAATGCTTTTCAGGGCTCTCGAACAAAGTTTTTGTTTTTTCTTGTATTGCTTCAATAAAAGAAGAAGAATAAATTATGGTTTATCCGGATAAGCTCATGATAGTATGTATGGTCCCTGATGGATAATTGCAAGTTCTTCTCGACAAAACATGCTAATCCTTTTCAGCAGTTTCTTTAATTTTTGTTTTTTTTAAGTATGTTCGGTCGTTTTTTGGAAAGACTCAACTGACCAAGGGAGTAAAAACAGAATGCAATTCCGGAATTTGATCCACAATTAATTGGATTTGATCTGAACAAATGCATTAATATTTTATCCAATAAAAAATGAGAAAGGTATCTAATAATGCTTCTTTTGATCTGCACATGCACATTTTTTTCTAGTTATTTTTGTGTTATTCGTTATTAGTTTGGGTTTCGTCTTGTAAACTATAAACAAATAAATTAACACTTTATCGAATTTTTAAAATTGATATATGTAAAATATTAAATTAAAATCTCTACAAAATAAAAAAAATTTCAGGATTTAAGATGGCTGTGATTTTAAATTCCGACCCATATACTCATTTCCATTGGAAAAAAAAAAACTAAATGCTACGAATTGAGGGAGTATTTAGTTGCACCAAGAATAAAAAAAAAAAGATGAAAGAGGGAATTAAAAAAGAGGCACACTGAAACTAAGAATAAAAATGAAAATAAATACTCTTCCCTCTTCCCATGGAGACGTGATTGTGATATAAGGAATATGATTTTTATAATTTTATTTCATTTTTTTCTCTTTCTTATTTCTATTTTTTATGTAACCAAACGGACCGTAAAATTCTATGTTTCGTAATTTGAAAGTCCTAAGCATAGGGAACAAAATTTGAAATTTCAACTTTTAATGAAAGTTTGTCCCTTCTAAAAGCTAGACAATTAATTATGTAACGGATTATTGAAAAAAAAATTTCGTTTATGTCAAAAAATTAGATATTCCTAGATTTGAAACACGTATCTTATTAGGTTGCAAAGAACTTTATTTTTTCTAGGCAATTAAACATTTAAAAATAGTATTTATATTTATTAAATCGAAAAATTCTGAAAATATTTGATTGCGATATATCAGTTAAGACTTAAGACTTGCAATCACAGTTGCAGAGTGTACATTGCTTCACGTCTTTATCTCTTGATAGCGCAACAGTAATTTATACGTCATGCACGTTTTTATCGCCCATATTTATTTTGATTTTTGAGTACTAGTCACAAATTTTAAATTATGCTTCGAAGATTGCAGTTGCAGACAATGAGCGAAAGGGACGTCAAATAATTGCGATCTACTTGAACTTAAAATACATTCTCAAAAAAAAAAAAAAAACTTGAACTTAAAATAAGAGAGAATAAAAATTGACAAAAATAAATAAGATTCCATTCCATTCATGCACTGTGCCATCACTGTATGAGGGGCCCGTTTGTTTCCGACACATATTCCTTGATTAACCAATATGCATTCGACGAGGGAATAATTGCTTAGGACGTCTGATCCTCTAAAATCATCCAATTTTGAAATCCTACGAAGCTCATTGGATCTTACTTTGGGGAGTTAGGGAACACAAATGAAGTTACGATCGATGAGTCCAATTGCTCACGTGAAATATTACTATGTGTAGCGAGAGTAAAAAAGGCAGTAATGTAAATTATTTAAAAAAAAAAAATCAATAATATATATATATATATACAATTTTTACGTGGTTACATCACACTATTGCAATTCAAACGTATATATATCATATACTTAATAAAGGAAAGTCGACTAAATTTTGTAAAATAACAAAAAAAAAGTGAATTTCTTTACAGCTAGATTATATATTGTTTAGTAAATTTACTCGTCTTGAGATAAAACATGGGCTGGAGGTGTCAACAGGTACAATAAGGCTTTGGTAGAGATACATTTATGTCCGTACTAAGAATTAGCTAGTATAGTCTTATATGTAAATTTATTTTGTTAAAATTTAGACTTATTCATACTCTATTTGTTATTAACAAGTAACAAATGAATTGCGAATAATTAACAAGTAATAGCTTAAAATAATCATGATACAATAAAATAAACAATATTATATATTTATTAGCCTCTCATTAATTAAAGAATATAACTTATTGATTAAACAAACCTATATAAGATGCTGTATAATCAAAGTCACAATAATTATAATTTTTTAATTAAATTATTAATTATTGAAGTATTTATATATAATTTTGTACTTGCCAATTGTCTAATGGGTGCAAAATAAGTCTTATTTGTACTGTAATCCAATATGCTAAAAAAATGTTCATACATATCTTTTTTTTATTAATATAGGTATGTATTGGATATATGCATGCATAACTAAATAAAGTTTCATTGGCATCTTAACTTCAAAATTATCCAATTTATCCATAAGTATTCTTCAATTTTTCGAATTTGAAATCTCTACTCAAAATAAGTCGCTTTAACTTATTAGGCAACAATTAATGTAACATTCCACATTTTGCTTAATGTGGGTCTCCCATATATAGATAGTCTTTGTCATAAATATTCTATTCAGTTCAATTATTTATTTGACATGTCCTAGATTTATCGCTACCATAGACAAGAGAAACAATTACTTTTTTACTTTTTTGATTTATCAAACAAATGACAGCATCGTTTGAAAGAAGAGGAATAGAAGGAATTTTCATTTGTTTTCCTTTTGAGTATCATTTTTTGTTACCTTGGGACTTGGGTTGATGTTCTTATTCATGAGAAAGGGTTCTTTTCTTAACCTTGAGGGTGGATTTGATTTTGGAAGTAAGGCTCCGTTTGGGTCATCTAAGAATACAATTAGGATTAGTTATTCGGAGTAAAAAATATTATTTCTAAACGATCAAGAATAAGCTTTTTGTGATCTAGAGTGTTATTTTTAAGTGGTCCAATAACTAGATTAAATTTTTATTCCTATGGTGTTGGGATCATCTTCTTAATGTGGATTAAGAAGTAGTTGGGACCACTTTTTAATCCGGATTAAAAAGATGATCCAAACATCTTAGGAATAAAAATTTAATCCGAATGTTGGACCACTTAAAAATAACACTATAGATCACAAAAAGCTTATTTTTGATAGTTTAGGATTAAAAATTTTAATCCCGAATAACTAATCCTACCCTTAATCTCATATGATCCAAACAGAGCCTAATAAGAGAATGGAAGGGAATGGAAGAAGTTAAATAAAAGGGCTGCTCGAAACTTGTTTGATTGTTTCCATCCGTTTACTTGCTGCAGGATGAAGATGAAGAATGGAATGGAAAGGAACATGTACCATGGAAGAAATAGAATAAATTTGTTAAGACTTTACTCCCAAATGTTATCCTCTGATTTGGAGGTTATACTAAATTTGATGTACAATCTATTTAAATTTTAAGTAAGCTATTCATAAATCGATCTATTTTTTAACTTTAATTACTGGGCATTATGTACGTAATTTTGCGAATCCATCGAAGGTTGGAATATATGTATATTAAGAAATTATTTTTCACATGCTCAATATATTTTGTAGCATCTTAATTAAATGAGCTCTCAGCACTTTAGATATTATAGGTTATTGTAAGCGATAAATTGGGAAATTTTGCTATATACATAGATCAATTCTAGAGTTGGGGAATCCTTGTTCATACTATACTTGAACCCTTATATAATAATCCCCAGGTTGGTGCAACATCACTGTGCTTCATTCCCTTCCCGATCTCTTCCCCATTTATTCTTTCTCTACTGTTCAAACTGTGAAGAAGAAGTGTAGTGTGTCTAAACTCTAAACAAAGAAGCAAAAGAAAAAAAGAAAAAGAAAAAAAAAAAAATGGAGCTTGATGAGGTATCCTTCCTAAACGAGCTTATGGCGATGAGGAAAGAGACATGGGATACTTACCCAACAGGAATGAGCGAACTTCTATTCTCCATTAATGGAGAAGAGAAAATAGATTCCTTCCAAGAAAGCAATTTTCAAGGGCTAGTTCTTTCTGAGGAGACCATGAATTTTGACTGCTTGAGTGAGGTTTGCTGTCCCTATCAAAGCGGCATCTCGGCAGATAATCGGGTGACATGTGATGGTATAGATGCTAGAGCACAGATGGAGAGTTCTTTGTTTTTCGGCAGTACTAGTTCTTCTTCTGGGGAGAAGAAGGGTGTACATGCAAAGAAGGGACAAGGGTTACCATCAAAAAATTTGATGGCTGAGAGAAGGAGAAGGAAGCGGCTTAATGACCGTCTTTCCATGCTCAGATCAATTGTGCCTAAGATCAGTAAGGTAATTAATTGAGAGCACACATAAATTGCCATGTTCAGCACTTAAAAGCTAATAGAAACCATAATAATTCCTTCAAAAAGAAATAAAGAAAACTAGATCTCACAGTAATATATAGTTTCTATATTTTGAGTAAATTACACTGGAGCGACAAGGGCCTGCCCTATGTTTCCAACTAGATCACGTTACAAGAAACTTCACTAATATATAGTCGATATTTTCATCCCGAAATCTTATATCACGTGTCGTGCTTATTAGTTTGGCTACAATTATTCATTAGTTGTGATCACTGTTTTTCAAATGATGTGGGTTCTTATTGTTCAATTACTACAATCTGTAGTCGTGAATGAGGAATAACCTTTCAATTCACAGATAGGTATTTTATACAGATGTATTTAATTAATTAGTGAGTCAATTTGATGCACTGGCTAAAAGTGCTAATTTTGTTAATTAGATGGATAGAACATCAATACTGGGAGACACGATTGATTATGTGAAAGAGCTAATGGAGAAGATCAAGAAGCTACAAGAAGAGATCGGTTTCAACACAAATGGACTCGACCTCTTAGGTACATTAAAAGAGAGTCCGACCGAGATGCTAGTAAGGAATTCTACCAAGGTAAGTGGAACAATAGCTATCTTTGACATAAACTTTTGTTGTAGACAGGAACTTGGTTATGGTATCATCAATTATCATCATTCATTTACGCACAAAGGAAAGATCAATAATTAATAAAATAGATTCAGATAGATAAAGTGTTTTTTTCTAAGCCTAAAGACAAATGAAACTTAGCTATGTACAGATCTTAATTAGGATATATTTTTGAAGAAAAAATTTATAGATATATGGACCTAGAGTGGTCAAAGGCGTTCTAAATGATGTAGTCTACAGTCTTGTTACTTAGTGGACATAAACATTTGTCAAGAAATCTTTCTCATTAAAATGACACCAAATCTGTCAAGAAAGATACCGTCAAAGAAAAAGCTATAAAGTGTGACTTCTTTTTCTTGATCAAAACGGAAAACAATAACAAAAAATAAAATGTCTTTGAATCACATTTTCCATCTGATGTTTCTACGACTCCCTTTCATTTCATTTTCTTAAGTTCTTTACAAACAAAAAAGATTTCATTACTTGCGCTGTTGTTTTACATGGGCCCCACTTGTTTAGTTTGATGTGGAGAGGCATGAAGGAAACACCAGGATAGAGATATGTTGCGCAGGGAATCCGGGGCTTCTATTGTCAACTGTTAGCACTCTAGATAGCTTTGGAATGGAGATACAACAGTGTGTTGTAAGCTGCTTCAGTGATTTTGGTATGCAGGCTTCTTGCATTGAGGTAAGGGATCACAATAATTTATTTCAGTATTTGCTAGCTTTCTTTGAACATTGTTTAAGGTTGCTTGAACCTTCTTACTAGTAGAGATTACATAAATAAATCGTGTTAGCCTTTTTGACCAGGGCACAGTACGGTTACAACTAGACCAATTTTTAATGACATAAAGATAATCTTTTTCAAGATGTTACCATCAGACATTAACATCAATAAGATTGTATTACTTCAACTGACCCCACAAAAGTTGGAAATGCAGTAAAAAGTGATGACTATGTTAATTATTATATTAAATTTGTCTTCCTTCCGTGGTTCCACCTCCCTTAACTTTAATTAAGCCAATTAATTTAATACATCACCATCTCCATAATTACCAGCATAAGGATTTACTGATTTTAGTATTTTTATTCTTGCAAAATATGTATATACTTTCAAAACAAAAACTCAAATTGCATTTTATCAAAGAAATGGGACAAATGAATTACCATAGTTAACGTACATTAATTTCTGGAAGATAGTACATAGTTTAACAACTAAACATGCACCAGTTTTTTGACTTTTTGGAAGTAGACCAGACGACAATAGAAAAGTGATAGTTAACGGTGCAACAACTTCAATCATACTTTTTTCCATTTTCTCAAAAAGTGAAATAACGCTATTTTCTAAAGAACGCTTTCATTCGTGACTATTGATTACTCTATGCATATAATATATATGATAGGATGAAGAACAGAGTTTAGCTGTGAGCTCAGAAGAGATCAAACAAGGGCTGCTCAGAAGCTCAGGATATGGAGGAAGGTTGCATTAATTAATTTAGAGAACGCCAAAAGCAAAGTTCCAATTTGTTTCAATTTGTCTCTTTGACTTGGGAAATGACATGAGGCCATGGCAAACTTGATATTTTCTTTCTAAAAGTATGTTGTCTTCGTGCCTCCTTTAGCAATATTTGCTTATGTGGATTTGGGAGAGACCGCGCGTTTTCAAGTGGTTTGTTTGTTAAATGGTTTGTTTGTTTGTTTTAGTTAATAACTAGCCTAAAAAGTAAATTAAAATCGTTATTTTCCTAATACCGTTCAAGTGGTTTCTTAGTACTAATACTGATTTTAGTATTTTATTATTTGTAAACTAGCGTAGTTAATAACTAGCCTAAAAAGTAAATTAAAATCGTTATTTTCCTAACTAAGAGCACGTTTGCTGACATTTAATAATGGTACCGGATATCATGAGATTCTTACTTTCCTGCCATGCATGCAGATCCCGTGCATAGTTTCACAGAGATGCCACTGCCAATCAACTTTGACAGATGGAAAATCACCAAATCTCTCTTGTATTAACCATATAAAACAATGCTAATCTAAAAATGTCCCCAACAGCAAAACAAACCATACAGAATTAGTACTAAGAACCTAGAGATGCACTAGTTCTAAGTTCTAACTAAGTTAGCAACGTATGTAACTGTCGTACTCTCTATAAAGCGGTATGTATGATTTGTTGAGGCTTGCACTCCACATTTTAATTGTTTTTGTAAATTCACAGCAGCACAAATAGTTTAGCTCTCTGGTTTTTGTTGTAAAAATTGGGTAGTTTTGAAGCTCTCTAATGCAAATGACAAATCCAAGACATAGCTTTAGGAACTGTGTATTTCGTTTAAATTTTGGACTTTTGGCAGTGAAATAGGCGACGTTGTGTCACTTTTCCAAAAAAAAAAAAAAAAAAAAGGGAAAAAAGAAAATCATAAAATGTTCCGTGTTCAATTGTGCCAGGATATCCTGTGTCAGAGATATTGGGCTCTAAGAGACAGTTAACTGGGCCATTTGCATGCAACTTTTGACTTCTTTTTTATATTTTCGATCTGTAATATAAGTAACAGATGGGCTGGATCTGACCCAATTGAGTAATTGACATTAGAAACGAATTCCCATGTGAAAGTGGGAATGATATCCAACCTTTTAAGGTTGGTAGAGTGTCCACTTTTGATCTGAACTGTTAGATCTAATCTCAACGGTTAATGGGAGCCCCGTGCATAATACCAGATTAATAGGCCTGAAAATTTTAACCGTCGAAATTAGATCAAACGGGTCGAATCAAAAGTTAGGCACTCTACCAACCTGAAAAGGTTGGCAGAGGATACTCTCCCGTGAAAGTGTGATAGTCTGAAAATCCAGCTCCCTTGTCAGGGAACTAGAAGCAAGAGCAAAAGAGATGGCTCTAATCCAAACTACCATCTCCTTTCCCGCTGCTCCCTTCGCTTCCCGCCGGCGCACCTCTGCTCCCTTTCTCCCCGTTCTCCGCCTCTCCTCCTCCTCCTCCTTTCCCTCCTTCCCTTACCCCTTCTCCCAACCCTTCCAAAACCCTAAAACTCCATTCCAACCGAACCCTCTCCCTGAAGTACAAGATGATGATGATGATGATGATGATGACGTCATTATCGGAGATTGCCTCGTCTTTGAGGAAGGTGCATTCGAACAGCCAGTAGATTCATTCACTGACTTGAAGCCCAATTCTACCAAGGAATTTACTGACAGAAGGAGGAAGAAGAAGAAGAAGCTGCCGGTGTCAGAGCCTGAGCCACAGGATCTGGTGCCGGATAAGTGGAAGCAGGCTGTTGAAGAGATCAACATGACCAAGAAGGAGAAACGCAAAATTGCTTATGAGTTGAAGTTCGGGACTCGTATAGAGAGGCGAAAACCGCCCCCTTTGCCAGATATAGAGGAGTACAGGTAAGGGTTTACAATTTCAATTCACTGGTTTTTGTATGTTATGATGGCTTAGGATATTGGTTTCTTTTGCACCCAAACTGAAATGATCTGGTACATGTGCTATGTAATTGACCATTTATCATATTATCATCTATTATCTTCTGGGATGTTCACATCAAAATTCTTTTTTTAAGTGAGTAGGTCAAGCCGCTTAAATGAAAATTTTGTGGTGTTGGATTGAAATCGAGAAACTCCTGTTATAAAGAAAAGGAAATGAGTGCTACTATTGTTTAAAACGAAATCTGGTTCTTCCTTTTGTCCTTTTCTCACGTACAGGGCTTATAGAGAAATGAATCTGCCTCAGTTCAAGCCAGTGGTTCTTGATGAGCCAAAGCAATTTGCACCTGAGAAGGTCGAGGAAATGGTCCCGCCTGAGCCAGGATCCAGAGTGGCACCAAAAAATCCTAGGTTAGAGATAGGAGGTGGGACTTTGGATGATATTTCAGATTTCTTCGGCAGCCGTGACTATGTACCTATGGATAAGGATAGCGATAGGAAACCAGGAGGTAATTCGTTAAAACATCCTTTTTTGCATCAGTACCATAAAGGCGGATTAGCTGTTAACATTGGTAAGCAATGTTGCTTCCAAAAATAATTTGTTTGGGGTAGGAGGTTTACCTAGCAGATTAACTCATTTGTTAAGCCATATGATACTGTACCAGCCTGACTGTTTCATTAATCTGGTGTCCAGATCTCTACTTTGACAGAAAATAGAATTTTCAGTATCATTTGTACTTCATATAATTCGAGACCTGGTTGAGTGTTTTCTTAGACTTCCTTTTAGTCTAAGAGTGTAGAATAGATACATATATCCAATGTCATGTTGAGGACTCATTTACTGAACATATTTTCTGATATATAGTTTTTAATCAACTCATGTACTGAACATTTTTTTTATTGCAAAATTTGCTTATCCTTTTTTTTTTTTTTTTGATAAAACCATCACAAAATAAGATTTTCATTTGAAATGTTTACAACAGCATCTTTTTTTTAAAAAAAAAAATTATTAGGTCGACAGAAGCTGTTCACAAATGAGGAGAAGGCTCTCTTGAACCGACGAGTACCTGACCTTAGTGTTGCTGTTTCTGTAAGTGTTTCCTTTTTTCTTTCCTATATGAGATGTTCAATATAAAAATATATGTTAAATTGATCTTCTCTTGTTGTTTTTTATTCCTTTTTTGTAATTGTATTTCTTTTCCCAGAGAAAATGGTTGCCACTGCACATTCTTGCTGCATCAGGAGAGTTTTATCTTTTAGATAAAATACTTAAGTACACTGTCGATGTTAATGCCGTCGATAAGGTAAATTATTTTTATAAACTTTTGAAATGTGGTAGGATTTTTTATTTTTATCTTTATTTATTTTTTTTCTAACCAACATGAGAGATAGAATTCTTTCATTGTGTTTTTTTATCTCTTTTTTCTTGAATGGACCTCTTGAAGTAATAAATTGGTAAATGCAGGTGATAAGTTCTAACTAAGTTCAATGTGACCTTATATTACTCATTTATAAACATTATTAGGAAAGTAAATTATTTCAGTTAGCCGGCTGATCACTTGGTTTTGTCAACCACATGATAGTTCAAATTTGTTGCAGGATGGTTTAACAGCAATTCATAGGGCCATACTTTGTAAAAAGCAGGCAATTATCAACTATCTCTTGAGAAACTCTGCAAATCCATTTATTCGTGATAATGTGAGTACCTCTGTTGTCATCAGGCTACATGTTTTGTATAATATTTACTTTTCATGAGCTTGGCTTTTGAATTTTATTCTAGTATTCTTCTTTTCCAGCCAAACTAAGATTATCATAGAATTGCCAGCTTAGATTTTTTTTTTTTTTTTCTTTCTTTAGCTTTGCGGGTTAAGAGAATGCACTAGTAGCTATTTTAATAAGTTTAAGTTCGCAGAGCCTCTTAGGTTCTAAAAAAAAAAAAATTCTAAATTAGCTTTTGACTTGTGTTACAGGAAGGAGCTACACTTATGCATTATGCAGTACACACTGCATCAAGTGAGACTATAAAGATTCTTTTGTTATACAATGTTGACATCAATCTTTCAGACCATGTATGTCCATAACTTCCTCCCTTGCACCCTCAAATCCACTCCACTTTCATCCCCTCCCCTCTTTTCTTTCTGACTGACATCATTATAACTTAAATTATTTAGGATGGTTGGACTCCACTACATCTTGCTGTACAGGCACAAAGAGCTGACATTGTAAAACTTTTGCTAATAAAAGGAGCGGATCAGTCCATAAAAAATAATGTGAGATGTCTATTGCAGTTTTACTCCTGTTTATTATTTCCAGTGAATGTTGCATTTTAAACTATATTGATCATAGGAAAATACCAGCTATTTGGGGGTGTGTTCAGTCAGTTTCTTGTTGCAAATTGGATTATTTGGTGATGTTCCAGGTCTAGATCCTTTGGAGTTTCAGATCGGTTGTTTTTGGACTCAGATCGTTTAGATTTAGGTCATTTAATTTTATTGCCTGGAATAGAACTGGTCTGAATTTTCTGTTGTGGCAGATGGTTTCATTTGTCAGTTCAAGCATGTTTGGGTTTTCTGATGGTTTAGGTTGGTACTGCCATGGATGTGCAGTGTAACAGTTCATCAGGTTGCTATGTTGACATTTTGGCCCAGTTCCTCTATGGATCAGGTTGCCAGGGATTCCCAATATGTGAACCAGAACGCTTACTATATCCCTTATGGGATGAGGAACAGAAGAAACTTTATTTTTTTAAATGATCCATTTTTAAGAACATATGCTAAACTTGTGCATTGGATAACTCTTGAGGGAGTCTGTGGTACTATGCATTATGCTGATAGGCTGATCCTATCACTCCAAATATCAGTTTCCGAGATTCATTCAATTAGGAAGCTAAAATTTGCATTTATTTAAGATTTTTTACCTCTTTTTGAAAGGGAGGAAACCATTGATTTTAAAAAATTTAGACCCCCCCCCCCCCCAATTGGATTTTTCCCCTATCCAAAAATAGTTAAAAAAAAAAAAACTTAAAAAAATGTAAAATTATATGTTCTACAAGATTTCAATATGTAGATTGAATTGAGTGGCTAGATTTGCTTGAGCCAAATTCAGCTGGATTGGCAGAGTGAAAATTTGAGTTGCAGTACCATCCTATCAGCTATGCATATGACATAGTAAAGGCTATTCTTTTAAAAATATAGCTGTGAACCTATCCAAAGTATAGCTCACAACTTTTAAATATGTGGATTTCTCTACTTCAAAATCTTCTGTTCTAAGACAAAATTTTGAGTACTAACAACCTTTTCAGGCCCAATTGAAGTTTAGTCAGGTTTTGTAGACAAATATCCAGTTTGGTTCTGATCGCGTTTGACCTTTGGGTGATTGATTTTTAAAATTACTTTGAGGTTAGTTGAGTTTGTCCAAGTCAAGTGTATTTTTCTGCTCGGGTCTGATTTTGTTGGCTTTCTGCTGTCTATAGATGTCAAGTCTATGTCTATATTCTTCACACGCTATCACTTGTAACCGAACTTTTGTCCATTGGTGATTGCTTGCTGCTCGATCCTGGAATCTTTTGTTCGTGCCCATTGCATTGCTTAGTAGAGATACACTGAGGCTACTAGAGACATTAATTGTTGCTTATGTAGCATGTTTTAACACACATGTCATTAAAGAAAAATGATTACCCTGTGGAATTTTCAATGCTAAGTCATTCCCTTGTACAAATTATCTACATTTTGTCCACAAAACCTCATTTTTTAACATGCTTTCAGGACGGGTTAACTCCATTACAATTATGCCTTTACTCGGGGCATAATGTGAGGATATTTGAGCTCATCAAGTTACTTAAAGGGTTTCCATTGGTCAAGAAAAACCCTAGTTCTTGAGTCTTTTTTTCTCAAGAGCTGTTAAATAAATTTATGGAAAGAGGGTGCTCTGGAAGAAAATTCATGGCATGCATCAGTTGTACAGGTGATTCTCCACCAGCTCTTGCAACTCATGAGTATGAATGGTTGGTATGTATCGGTCTCCTTCTAATTTGCTATTACCTCATTTGCGAGAGAAATTTTGTTCCTTTTTTTCAAATGACAGGCAGCTTCTTTGGTTATATAGGACCATCTGAACGGTTCGTGATAATTGTCTAGAAAAGTTTTGTTTATCTTGATGTCACTGCCTATGTCTTTGGTGATGACCTGAATAGTGTTAATTTTCTATGTGGAAAGGCTTTTTCCACGAGTAGTTTAGCTTTGGATAACTAATTATGTAACGGGCATTGTTATCAATTGGTATCAGTTCTATGCTGTGCTATATCTTATGAAGTAAACCCAATTGATAACTAATTATCTACAGAATGACAAGTGTGATATAAAATACTAATAGGAAAAATTGAAATTTACATTGGTCCTTCAAATGCAATGCCCGTCTGTAATGTAACTATGCACGTCACAGTTCATTTTTCACATTTGACCCAGGACCTGATGTATTGTTTGCTTGTTTGAAGAGGAAAGACCGACTCGTGATCCTTCAAGCCCCAATAATACAGAACTTCATGGATGTGATCTGTAGTAACTGTTTTGAAGTTGAGTGCCATGTTCTGAACTTGAAGTTGGATGTTGCTGAATATTAAGTCCAACTTTTAGGGCTTCAACCCTTTTTCTTTTAACTTTTATTTTATAATTTACCTAATGGAAAGTTCAGATGTTATAGATGTTCAAAGCATAGGTTTTTTTTCTAGCTTGTATATTCTGGGGGTATTTGGCTGAAGTTGGTGACAGTGGAATCAGGTCAGAATGAGCATAGTCGATATATTTTGATATTTTTTGAGGACTGAAATTCCATTAAACTAGTAGTAAATGCCCAGCTAAATTATTTTGATGTGTCATCAGTTAACAAGAAAACTTATATAATCTTAAAGAAGTGTTTTTCGTTTTTGAGCGGTTCAGTGGGCGATATTTACTATTAGTCTTGAGATTGCAAGTAATTTAACTTTAAGCTTTGAATCAGCATCTTAGCTTTTATGAACTGCAGAATGTTAAGCAGGTACTGAAGAATATGTAAGATACATGTTGTATCGATTTGTCGTTCCTCATTTAGTCATTTGCTCATCTCATAGCTTCTGAGTTATGGCTAGTATAAAGGCCTACTAGATATTTCGGATTGCTCTGTGAAGGGTGAAGGATGGAGGAGTTTTATTTTATTTATTTATTTATTTATTGGGCTGACGTATCATTTAAGGGAGAAAGAAACCAAATATACTAATCGGTCACCAATTCTTATATAGGATATGGATACTAGCCACGTGGGCTTTAAAGGACATGTGGTGCATTTTTTTTTTTTTCATCTCGGTGGTGGAAACACGCAGCAAGCAAACATATAAGGTCCTTTTTTTTTTTTATTTACTCGGTCAATTAGTCAAAGGTCAACATAGTCGAAGGTTATTAAATTCGCTCAAAGCTGATCAAATTTGGTTATAAATTTCAGTCAATAATGGTTAAAGATGGTTAATGTCGGTGGGTGTTACAGACTTATTCCTATATCTGTTAAATAGATAAATTAATTAGTATTATTATAGTAATTTCTTGTGTTTTTAATTATTTTTATTTTTAATTTGTATTATAATATTTATTTAAGAATCTATTTTTATTTAATTTATTTTATTATGTTTCTATTATTTAATATTTATTTAATCAGTTAACACTTACTTAATTATTTATTTAATTATTTGTTGTTTATTTAATTATGTAATGTCTATTTAATTATTTATAATATTATTTACTTAATTATTAATTTTTTATTATATTTTAAATATCGAAAATTAAGTCGAAAATCAAAATCAGAAATCAATTGAAAATAGGAAATCAAAATAAAAAAACTATTGAGGTAGAATAAAATCAATCGCGATTGACGGATGAGTCTGTCAGCTGCAATTAAATCTCAATTTTCAAGGTTCTAACAGTCGATCTGAATCGTTCAATGTGTTCTCTATATTGAAATCTTATTGGAGACCAACTTTTACATTTTTCTGAAATTTTTTAGTATTTTTTTGGTATTTTACAAAATTCTTAATCTAAACAATTCTGGACCCTTCAATAATAACGTTTTTAAAAAATCTCAAAAAAATAGTAAAAAAATTCAAAAAAATGTAAAATTTAGTCTCCAATGAGATTTCAATATGAAGAATACATTGAACGATTGATGAAGGCTTTAAACCCGATATCAAATAAATTTATACCTTGTTTTACCTCACTAGTCGTTCTGGTAAAGCTAAGGGTCGAACCCAAGGGACGGTACAATTGATTACTAGACTTTACTTTCTCACGAAAGCTAGACAATTAATTTTTATGAGATTTTGGATGATTAAATCTAAAGATGCAAGTAACTAAATTATTTTTGGTTGATTTTCAAAGTTTTCTGGACTCAAATAGATGCAAATGAATATCCTAAGGTTTTGGGTTCATTTAGTTTAGCTCTTAAGCGCTGTTATCACATGTTTTCACATGTGATACCAAAAATTTCGGACCAAAATATATAAATTTCGGACCGAAATTTATATATATTTCGTGCCGAAAAGTGCTCTAGACTCTCTGTTTTGACTTGATATTTTTATACAATATTGTGTGAAGGTTACTTGTCGACCAGAACTAAATCTTACCCTCAGCCGTCGCAATTTTAGTTTGGACTTGATTTGGAACTCGGTTTTCACCACGTAAGTAAACTAGTCATAGACTTTCGTGTTGGAATTTAGTCACTTAAGTTTGTTAAGTTGGATTTCCAGGGGTATCTAAGTCCTTTCGGATCGTTTAGAAGCTACACCTTTCGGTCGTGAACTAACCTCCTCTTTCGAGCGTTTGGCTTACCCCAAATACTTAATAAATTAAATGGTTGTTCTAGTTTAAGGCCCTACAAATGCCGCGGTTCATCCATAGGTAAACATCAAGCAATCAATTAATCAAATTAAGCATAACAATTAATTCACAACAAAACAAATCACATAGCATAAATAAATCCATCAAGTTATCACAAATACTAAACTAAACTACTACCTAGCCCTAAGACATAAGAAATTAGCCTAACATGCAAGAAAAATAAGATACAAACTCCATATTCAATACAAGCAAAGAGAGAAGAAGAGATACAATCAAGTAATTCTGCTAAACTCCTGTTTGCAAGGCTCTGGAATCGTGGTTGGATTGGTTCTATCGCTGTCGCGTCCAGAATCGCTCCAAGATTGTTGCCATGGTCGTGCTCCGCTGCGAGAGGTGGAATCTCAAGCCTTTCGGCGCGAGAACGGTGGTGGAAAAAGGTGCAAATTATGCTATGGAAGGTGGGATCTTTTCCTTTCTGTCATTTCGTGCATATATGGCCAAGGGAGAGACTTGGGGGGCATGCTAGGTCAAGAAAACGCGTCTCCCTTTCATTTCCTTCTCTGGACTTGCCAAAATTCCACTTTCCATACATGGATTTCGGACCGAAATCTGGAAATTTTGGTCCAAAATCATAGAATTTCGGACCAAAATTCCAGAATTGAGCACTGATAGTATTTTGACCATAATTTCTTCATTCGGATTCCGATTGAGGTGATTCAAAGATTGTTGGAAAGTTTAGGATGAGCTTTACAATGCCATGAATTCCATTTAGTCATTTACTTCCCAAAAATTCTTCCTTTTGTGCAATTATTGTGTCCAATCCACTAAATTCCTACAAGACAAGTCAAATTCCACGGCAGTATCCAATCTTGACAAATATAATTCAAAAGTACAGTAAATATTATTGGTTTGAGTGTTATTTCGGTGCTAAGTATGGTCAAAATGTATATATAAATAAGAGATATCAACGATTCAAATTAGCTATTAGAATCTCAAAAATTGAGATATAATAGCGACTGACGGGTTCATCCGTCAATCGTAGCTGAATTTAGTCTACCTCAAAACTATTTGATTTGTTTTTTGAATTAGGATAAAAAAAGTCGGTGATTTGTTGTCAAGGTATCTATTCTTGATTCACTTAGACTGTTATCCTCATCTCTCGAAATCCGACTAAAGAAATTCCTAATTATTTTATTTGTTTTTAAGCCCACAATTATTTACTTAATCTTTATTGATTTAGTTTGGATTAAGGCTAATTGTCTCATCATTAAGCCCATCATTAATTCTGTTAATTAAGTCCAACAGCCCATTAATATTTTTGCTGCAATCAGCATATTAATCAAGCCCATAATAAATTTTCATCTCAATGGTCCAAACAAAAAAAAAAATACTCAGCCTAAGTCGGCTACGACACGCGAAAGGGTCCAGTCGGGTCAACCTGACCCAGTTGACCCGGATCACTCTTATCGGGTCCGACAGAACCCAATAGCCAAAGAAACAAGATCCGAACCATTAACTTTGCAAATTTACCAAGAAGCCCTTCCAAATTATTAAGCCTCTCAGTTTTCTAGAATGGCCCTTAAGTTTTCAAATTTCTTTCACAAAGGCCCATAAAATTTATAAATAGGCCCTTATTTATTTACAAATAGGCCCCTGAGTTTGGAATTTACTGACACAACAGCCCCTGAGTCCAGGAACTCGTACCAGAGCGGTACCAGAGGTCATTTGGCCGTTCAACCAATTTAATCACCATCTGCTCACAACAATTATCGAAATCAATTGCAAAATCAAACTAATCCCTTAACAATTATCATCTACATCTCTTTCCAGTTGCATACTAACTCGCTATTCAATCTAATTTAAGGGTTAAGTTCTAATCTCAGTCTCACAAAACTCACAAATTACAAACCGAAATTGAGGAAGGGAAGGACAATATACCTTGGCCTTCTTTTTGCTTTTTCTCTGTCTCTTCTCAGCCCTCTCTCTCTCACTTTTCTTAGGGTTTTCTCAAACCGACAGCAAAACAAAATTTCCAACTCACTGCTGCTATTTACGCACAAGGAGAAGGAGATGAGAAAGGATGGAGAATAATCCATCAACAAAAACCCTATCCCAAGAATTCAACGAGTAAGCATTCTCACAGCCTCACTCTCGGATTAGGCCAGAGGACAAGAACGAGGAAGGGCCAACCGACCTTGGATTGGGAGCTCCAATAAGAAGAGAAGGAAAGAGAGGACCGGAGGAGATAATTCGGAGAGAAAAGAAGAAGAGAGAGAGAAAAGATAAATTCGAATTTTTATTAAAATTTTCTCCAGGATCTTCTGTGGCAAGAATTGTATAGTCTAGAAGGCTGAAACACATATAGTATAATAATTATAATTGTTTTCATTAGGATTTTAATTAATTTGATCATAAATTTAAATATAAATTGTTCTTTGATTTTGCTAGAATTATGTAGACTAATTATAGATGTTACATAAGATAGAAATTTTCGATTTTTCTTTTTAATTAATAAAATCTGCCGCTGGTATTTCACCAGCCGACCTTCAAAAAAAAAAGAAATTTTTTATTTCGATTAAGTTTTCCTGTTGCCTCCAATTTATTTCTTGAAGTTACTAATTACTAATATTTTTATAATAATTAGTTATTAATTAACAAATTCCTAATTTTTCTTACTAATAATTCTTTAGTCCTAATTAGGGAAAATTTATGATATTATTTTCTAATTTATTTGATATTTATGTAGCAAAATTTGGTTATTACTTATTAATTTCAATTATCTTTGGATATTATTTTTATAGATTTATTTATTCTAATATTATTAAAGGAATTAATCTAATTAACTTAACTGAAATTTAATTTGATATTTTCCCATATGTTACAAAACAAGACGAGCAAAAACCCTACATCCTAAATCTGTTCCAATTTCCAAACCAAAATCCTAATAAATAGCCGAAAAGAGAGAAGAAATTATGGCTTGCTAAGTTGCATAAAACCCTCAGGGACTTCGTCATCTTTGTGCATTAATTTGTAGAACACATGTTTGCAGGATCCTGAATCTGATTTTATTGAAAATATTAAAGAGAAAAAAGATTCTCTAAAAAAGATATGCGAATCATATTCGTTTCTCCTCAAGGTACTTTGCTTTATCAGTGCAATTGTTTAGACCGTGTTGTGTGTGAAGTTGATGGCTTGTTAAAAAATGATAATTTAGACATGCATGTGTTTAAACTCGTGTGTTTATTTTTCTTGATGCAGAGTTCCAAAGATACTGTGGATATGTTAGAAAGAACCATTGGAGACGTCGGTCACATCAATGTAACCATTGTAATACTATTCATTCAGAAGTTTGAATTAGATTGTGATCATAGACTAAGAGTCTAAACTCTAAACCAAAATCCACCCTTGTTACTCGATGGGGCTCACCATTGGACTGTTTGATCATAACTACACAAGTGTTCTATGGGAACCAACTTTGGGGTGGTGCACTTAGCACTTGTGCATTTAAGATGCTGCTTATGTATTTTATTTATAATTTATTTTTCATTGTTGGTTTTCTCCACTATCTCGATCAACATTGAAAGAAAATAATATTGTTACGATCCTCTAGTTGAACTTAAACATATAGGACGAAACAAAATAAAGGTAGAAAATTATGACAAAACATAAATGATCTATAGCATAATCGAAAAAAGTAATATAAGATAAGAAGAAACAGAGGGCACTGCTTCCTACATTAAAGGAATCTTATATATAAAAAGATTCAGTTTGCACAGCTGCAAAAGAAATAGTGCTTCACACGTTTCGATTTTACCTTAGATTAGATGAGAAGGACCCCAAAAAATAATAAAGAAAAAAGAAACATGATTTTCATGATGCAACATGGAAATGCACCTTAAAGCTCATGTTAAATTTGCCCGGTCAGTTAGGCAATAATTATATGTATATGTTGAATTATATATAATAGGGGTGGTAAAAAAGCTCGTGGAGGTCGATTCGCTTTATTCAAAATTGACTTGCATAATTAACATAAAAATACTATTTAAAAAAATCTTATTATAAAATGAATAAAATTTTAATTTATAAATAAAATAATATAAAAACAAGAGAAATGATACAATCAAATTGATTTGACCGGACTTCCAGTTAAACCATGTATGATCTCAATTTTGAAAGTTCAAATGTTCGATCCAAACTGTCCAATATGATCTCCCTATTGAAATCTAATTGTCAACCAAATTTTATATTTTTAAAAAAAAAATTACTATTTTTTTTAAAATTTTTAGAAAATTGTCAATGTAATTTGTTCTGAACCCTTCAAAAAACAGTTGTTTTTAAATATTCGAAAAAAATACTTAAAGATTTTGAAAAAAATATATAATTTGGTCGACAAGGAGATTTCAATAGAGAGATCATATTAGACGATTTGGATAGGTCATTTGAACTTTTAAAATTGAGATCTAACGAGATTTAACCGGGAGTCCGATCAAATCGATTTGATTGAATTCATTCTCATAAAAAAAACAAATTAACATTAATTAATTTGTACGTTACTTGCTTAAAATATACATACATACATACATACATATATATATATATATATATATATATATATAGTTTTGCTATGGTGAGTTGCAACTCACCAAAGGGTCGGTGAGTCGCGCTCAAAGCTCCTAAATCTAGTTCAGAATGACCGATCCAAACCGTCCAATATGATCTGTCTATTGAAATCTCTATGCAGACCAAATTTTATATTTTTTTAAAATTTTTAAGTATTTTTTTCGGATTTTTAAAAACTGCTGCTTTTGAACGGTTCAGAACTAATTAGATTAACGATTTTCTAAAATTTCAAAAAAATACTTAAAAATTTCGAAAAAATGTAAAATTTGGTCTGCATGGAGATTTCAATAGGGAGATCGTATTAGACGGTTTGGATCGGTCATTTTGAACTAGATTTAGCAGTTTTGAGCGCGACTCACCGACCCTTTGGTGAGTTGCAACTCACCATAGCAAAACTATATATATATATATATATATATCTATATCTATCTAAACTGCCATGGTTACTTGCCCGATGCAGATATCCACAAGTAAAGTGGAGGGGGAAGATACAAAGTTTACAATGCTAGACCGCATGTAAGACCCTGCTGATTATAGTCGAAGCGTGATAAAAGCTTAATTTTAATTTGTACTCGATACTTTTTCACTTGGATAAAATTGATAGAAAACTAATTTAAATAGAAAATATAATATTATTCAATCCATACCAAAAGAGAAAATTAGTCTCGAATACTTGTTTTTGCTATAATAACATGGAAAAACTAAGCAAAAATCCAATCAAATGAAATTGCATTCTTCTCTCTGCGTGGTTCCATGGCAAATGAAACACCACTCCTAACAGATTCAGGTAGTTAACTTTCAATGTTTATATTAAGCAAAGGGACAGTACATGTTTTGCTACTCTCCTTGATTCATCAGAGAGGCCATCATTATCAAATTTTATTCTGTACTCAATTCAACCCAAATAGTACAACCAATTTAATGACCTTAATTATTATCACCAATTCACCGGAAACGCTAAGTAAAAAGCAAATAATCAGCAGCACAATAATTTCATAGAAGAATATATATGATTAAAGCTTCTGTAAACGTCCAGAATATCATGAATAGTCTCATCTATTATCGCATAGATTTTTGGTTTAGTGAGAAGAAGGAAAAGAAAAGAAAGAGTAGAAGTTTCTTTTGTCTTCTTTTTGAGCTTGTAGTAGTCTCTGTACTTTGTGCCAAGTGCTGCAGATGTCAAAAATAAAAATTATGTTATAATAATCAAAGTCAATATCTTTCACAACTAAATTAGACCACCGCATTTATTAAATAATAAGGGCAATTGGAACAAAGTACAGCAAAACCATACTTAGAAATTTGTTCATCACTTTTGTTCATATCAAATGCTCTACCATCATTTAAAGTAGAAAGATTGTTAACAAACAACTCTAATAGATTGTGGAGTAGCAATTAACAAAGTTTTTTCTGCTCAGTAAAATGGAAACGAAGCTTGAACATAAGTGTCTACGTCAATTCTTTTTAGTGAAAAAATAAATTAACAGTAATAATTACCAAATTGAGACGCTGAAGAAACCCTTCATCATAACTCTCATGTTTGATTGTGGAGCACTGCAATATATGCCACGATGATTTAAATCAAATAAAAGAGAAGCAATCAAGGGTGTGTCTCTCTTTTGTGCGACTAATCACCGAAACCGCAAAGAAAAAGACAAATAAGTAGGCAACAAAACAAAACATTTGAAAGATGTCAATAATATAAATTTCTTATATGCATGATGTCAACAGTAACACCCTTCAAAATGAATCTAAAAAGACTGCATCGACCTCACTAAAATGTTGTCTTGGTCGTTTCAGAACAAAAGAGGACAAACAAATAACTGAAACATTTAAACAAAAGAATGAAACCAAGAGACAACATACCTATACTGGACTAAGCTTGAGAATCTGCATCACTTAGGCACGGCTACTCCCTTTATGACTTACCACTCTCTTGAATTGCAGATATCTTGTTCATCAAATCAAAAGAGCAGAGAAAGAACAATAAGAATGGCCTATAAACAGAAGTAACAATAAGAATGGCCTATAAACAGAAGTAAAAAAATATTTATAAACAATACTTCTAGTGGCATGCATGTCTCATTCTATCCTTCATATGCATTTTCATACAAAGAAAAGAAGGTGGCATAGTTCTGCTAGTGAACTCCTCTGAGGATCTGAATTGCATACACTGCCCAAGAGAGAAGCAATTATTCTGATAGATTTTAGTACTGTACATATGCTTGAACTTCCATATTAGCTGTACAAACAGATTAAAACAAATACCTAATCAAACAAAACCTTATAAACTAAAAGATCAAGCAGAAAATGAAGAAGGTTGAACCATTGAAGGTTTCTATGTAGTATCGATATCCTTTTCTTAAGTCCTATTTCATCTTTAAGACAAAAATTGATCCTTAAATGGCTGATTATCATTTGTACTTCTAAGCATTAATAAAACTATATGTACAGTCCTTATTAGTAACATTGCTAAGAGAGAATAGAAACTAAAGTAAGGATTGAACATGCAATTACCTTACTAAAATCCATATCCTTTACTACATGTTTTGGCCCTCATTCTCTACAAATGACCTTTCATTACTGCTCCATGTTTAGAAGAGACAAGTTGTCTTTAATAGTAATTGAGAAATTTTAGGATACTAAACAAAAATAAATACCAGAATAAGAAAACAACATTACTGTAATTACAACTAAGTGCACCTATACATAAACAGTACTATGTGTAATAATCAAAGAATGAAAACTCGTCAAATAATCGCAACATTTTTTCGTAATTTCTATCATTTAGTATCCTTTAGAGTATGCTAGAAGCATATTTATTTTCTTTCTCCAATTTTTTATTTTCACTTTACTTGCATGTCTAGTGCTCTCAGAACTAATTTAAATCCAAAACCTCGATTAGTTTTTGAATAGCTTTCTTGCCCAGTGACTCACATATTTCTTCTGTAATCAATATAAGATAACAATAAAATTTTGGTAAACCATCATTTTAAAAAAAAACGATCACATCCTTTCCTCAATTTTTCCAATGATTTTCAGAATCCTCATTTTTTAAATGAACTTTCACAGAATGCTCCCATCCAAGAAAAAATAAAAGTTATAAAATGTAAACAGAATGGACATGTGAAAAATAAACTGAAGCTTGTTCCTACTATTCATATCGATAGGATTCCTTTTGGTAAAGAAATTAATTTCTAATTGGTGCTATTTTCGGGGCATAGAGTGAATTCCTCATTTTGCACTTCACTTTGACAATGCTACAGTTAGAATAGAAGCTACAGTAGCCAACTATCAATAACTAAACAATTATGAATGAATGAATGACAAATTACTTGGACAAAAGGATTGATGCAACAAATTTAAATTAGCCAACCAATAATACACACGCTATCTAGAAAAGTTTTTCACATCATTCTAATGTAATTTGGATATAGAAGTACATTAAATAAATTGGGACTGAAACAATTTGCTATTTCAATTAAAAAAAATGTTAACAATTCAGAACTTACCACCCCATCTCAATGACTTCCAGAACATATGTGAAATAGTAAACATCATATCTTTACCTTATGTGCACCAAATCTAAGAATCATCCATTAGATGATTGGCATGATTCTATATTGTTGGATTAAGAACATAATCACATCTTCCTAAATAACCTAAATTGAATCAGAAAGGTTTAAATATTTTGATGCAAAATCACTTACACAGTTGGAAGGTCCTCAATGCCGTCCCAGCAATGTTGCACAGAACTACTTTTTTACTGCTACAAGTCGATTTTTGTAAACTGTTTTGGCTATTTTTCATCTTGCTCTTGTGTCGAGCTGCTACAATGCTGGCATGAGATCTGATAAATGAGAAACCCCAAAAGTTCAATGCTAATTAGTATCAACAATATAAGTCAGTGTTATGTTCTTATTGACGATAAATTTTTAAAACTTGGGTATGAATAGTCAATCTGAACAATAGAAAGGAATTGGGCTTAGAAAATAATTACCTTTAAAAATGAGAACTTCATGCAACTGGAAAGTTGAGCATGGTAAGCAATAGAGATGGTGCCACTTTTCAAATTGACCTGCATAACAAAAAATGGAAATAGCAAAGAAAAAAGATTTTTCAATCATAAGAATATCCATGCAATATGGGACAAAATAAGAATAAAATTCCAGTATTATTGTAACTCCATTGAAATCAAATATGCTTCATAACAGCTTAAATGTTTCTTAAAAAATAAGTTTTAGGCTGAAATTTATAATTTATTCAATCTTAGAATCTATATTAGATGAAGGGTATGGGTATCTATTCTATAGGTATAATACAAATTCTATTTTGCTTAGTATAAAAGACTAAAATGTGCTCGATAAGTGATACCATATATATATGACATGTTGAGAATTTAAGATGGGCTTTCCATGCCATTAATCATCCATAAATGCCAAAATTTCACAAAAATTTCAATGTCAATAATGACCCTGATACTAAATTAACCAAAACAACCAATATTTTAATTTGAGATTAGGATGAAACAACATAATACCTAATCTTGGACATGTGATCTCCTTGGACCAAATCCTGTGAATAATCTGCATTTCTTGCTAAACAAATTTGATCACATGCAAAACACTAAATTAAGAGACAATTTAAGTAAAAACATTGTAATGTGCATCCCTTTCAAGGTGCATATCGGCTCAGCAGAAGCTGTACCTTTTGGAATAAATGTGCATCTTGGGTCGTCCAGAAGCTGTACATTAATCATTTACTGTAGAAAGCCCATTGGAATAAACGCCAAAGAGAGTAACGCAAGGCACCTCCAGAAGCACAGTCTAGAAGTAGCGCTGATGATCAAAGAAAACTCATTAGTTCAGTTAAGGGATCTATCCATTGAGCAAATATTTTATTTATTTGAGCTTGTCAGCAAATTAAAAAGAAGAGGTGCCATTAATAACGGAGCAAAATGTCATGTCCCGACTTAGTTGTTTTGATAAATCAAAGAAAACATAAACAAATTGAAGAAAATAACATGAAAAGAAATTGAGAAATAGAAAAGCAAAGTAAAGGCGGCTATCAAATTGATTTTATTTTGATAATTTCCTCCGTACATCATCTGCCTTTATATTATTTCCATTAAACCTTATCAAATAAGGAAGGTGCTTAATATGGTAATACTTAACCCTAATACATCTCTAATTAATAAAAATAGGAAAAGGACCAACCAAGGAGTCCAACGCACAGCCCTTCTGTATTGTTCAATTGTTTCCTTCATCTTTAATCAAGTCATGACACAAAACCGATTCATTTAATAGAGAGAGAGAGAGAGAGGGGAGGGGGGGGGGGAGGGAGAGTTCAATGATCTGCAGGCTGGGCCAGAGCAACTAGAGGCGGAGTAGGCTAGAGGTCACAGGGAAGAGAAGAGAGAGGAGCAGCCAGATGTAAAGAAGAAAGAGAAGCAGCAGGTAGAAGCGAAGAGAGAGTGGAGATCAACGGTGAAGATCAAATCTATATCGCACACACCAGAGATCGGACGGCTCAAGATGAGCGGTTACTGTAGAAATTAGACTACTATAGAAACCCGGATCCGGATCCTGTGTCGCGCGGCACAGCGTGTAGCGCAGGATCCGGGCCGTCCGATCAGATCTCGACGGTTTATTTTTTTCGGGCCTTACAATCTGGTTACATGCACGGGGCTCCCTTATCCATCCAGATTTGATCGGACGGTCCTGTGCTGCGCTACACTCTGTGCCGCGCGGCACAGGATCTGGATTCATAGAAACCCCACTCCGAATTGTATACTTTTTGATATTACATTCGTATGAACCCTCCATCATAGCTGCAGTTTCTCTGTATATAGGATCCAAGCGCAGGGGAAGGAAAGAAAATCGGAACAAAAATGATACAACATTGGATGAGTATATTTTTTGTAGTTGCTTTTTGAATTTAGATAAAACGATAGTAAAATCCGACGAAAAAATTTATGTTTCTTCTGTTGAATTGGCAGGTCAATGGAGCACATGACTAGTAAATAGTAATCAAGACATGCAAATGTGATGTAGTGATATTTGACTTAGTTTAGATAGCATTCTTCATGTATTTATTTAGATCAATTTAGCTTTTTAAGAAATACATGCTATTTGAGAAGACTTCGACAACACTGAGTATGAACTATTTTCTTTTTCCCTTATGTATATAGGATCCAAACAGAGGCAAAGGACGTGTTTGCCGAGTAACAATTTTTGTTGCTATTATGTAGTTAATTTCTGAATTTAAATAAACTAATGGTAAAATCCAGTGTAGAAAAAAAAAAATAACGAACCTTCTATAGTAAGAAAAAAATGAAAATAGGGTGCTTCTTGTATGAAAACAAAGTTTAATGATTAACATCTATTGTTCTCGTAATAAAAAATCAGTTTTAATGATCAATCCCCTATAAATCAATTTCATGTATAATATTTTATGAAATAATAGATTGTAATTAAATGATTTTTCAATTTATATCAAGAGTTAATTTTAGGGATGAGCTAGATAATAATGAGGCTATGGGGCCGTTTGGATGGGGTTAGGAATAGCCTCTTCTTAGGAATTGGTTATTTCTAGCATTAAATCTCTCTCACAAAGTTACACACTTCCCAATGTTTTCCGCCTAGGAATAGGCTATTCCTCAAATTCCTAAGCGATCCAAACGGCCCCTGAGTTTTGGTAAAATGAACATAAGTACTCTAGATGGCAGCACAAGTGAAACCAAATTGTCTTAAAGCTAAAGAATACGTGTAGAACGGGCAAAGACCTTCTACATGATTTCACATTCCAAATTTGCAAATCCATTGTTCTTTTCCAAATCTGAAAGCAGAAATGCTTGAATTTTCCTTGATCTCATATTAAATCTTCGTTGCTACATTTACTTCGTATCGACCGTAGCCTGTTAATCAAAGAGATTAACAAATGTATTGTGCTTACGGATCTCTCGCGCATTTTAGTAAAGTTGGACATGTTTATGTGATTTTTTTTCTTTTTATCATTGCTCATTTAAGAATAGAGTTTCTTTCCTATATAGAAATTTACAAATAAATATTTCAATTTAATGAGTCATATTTTTCAGCGATTTGATTGAAGTTGCTCGTTTTCTTGAAATGATAAATACTAAGATACTTATACATAAAGATCATGTTTTCATTACACTCGACAATCACGTAAGAGTTTTGATACAATCAGGTATATCTATTTTGTGAAGAATTCTAGTTAACAATAGTTTTTGAAATATGTGAATATTGCAATTACATATTGTTTTAATTATTCAGCTTTAGGTTTGTAGTGTCACAACATCAAAAATCAAATTGAAGTCATCAAATGCATGATATAACATGATGAGTATTGTGAGCTTGATGATGATTTGAAAGATTTTTTTGGAAAAATTCAAATCAAAACCACTATTCAATCTAGCTGACCAAATATGTGTTTATGACCTTTGAGTAAACGAGCAATATTTATTATTAACGTAAACAATTGTGTCATGGTCTTATGGTCTTTGAGTAAACGAGTAACATTTGTTATTCACGTAAATAATTGTGCCGGGTGGTCGAAGTTTTCGAAAGATAATTATGTTGCTAAAGATAATGAACAAGAACACATATTTAAGCTTACAACAAAAGTAAATAAACAATTTTTTTAGCCTAAATATTTATTATTAACGTAAACAATTGTGTCATGGTCTTATGGTCTTTGAGTAAACGAGTAACATTTATTATTCACGTAAATAATTGTGCCGGGTGGTCGAAGTTTTCGAAAGATAATTATGTTGCTAAAGATAATGAACAAGAACACATATTTAAGCTTACAACAAAAGTAAATAAACAATTTTTTTAGCCTAAATCTTGAAAATTAGTGGAGTTAAGATAGATATACCAGGATATCTGTCCATTTAGTGACACCATCGAAGAAAATTCGCATCCCAAAGGAAGGTCCCAGTAGGCCAGTATCTTCTCGACGGTATGTAATCAGTTTTTAGCGAAGTATCCATGAGCAGGTAACTATTTAAATTAATTAATAATGCTATTTAAATTGACAAGTGTGATGGAAATATAAAATTTTAACTATATATAAGAATAAAAAAATAAATTATCTCTATGAAACCAATTATCAAACACCCATCACGTCAATTTCTGTTGGCATATTTGTGTAGTAGTATCTTCTTATAAAATTCAGTAATTATAAGTGCCATCGGTGAAAAAACCATCGCGTGCCATCGCTCAACAGACAACGCACGCGCGTGAGTTTCTGTCTTGACTAGCAGGTGTCTGTTACAAATGTTCAGTTTAATAATAAGAAGTGTTTAGTTTAATAATTAAAAGTGTTCAGTTAAATGCATCAATTAATGGGCAAAGTCACGCCAGGGTCAGAGAGAGGTGCGCCAGGGAGCAGGGGTAGAGTCGGAAAAAATTTAATTTGAACCGGATAGGTCCATGACCCCTTCTAATTTTTTCATGTGTTTTTTGTCCGGTTCGTGACCCCTTCGCTTGGTTTAATAATAGCATTTTTTCTGATAACATTTATATTTTCTGTTGCAACTAACTGAACATTTATACTTAAATAATAGAATATTTG
Organism: Rhynchospora breviuscula; assembly: GCA_027562975.1. NCBI lineage: Eukaryota > Viridiplantae > Streptophyta > Magnoliopsida > Poales > Cyperaceae > Rhynchospora > Rhynchospora breviuscula. The sequence continues at coordinate 29,458,996 of CM050400.1, read as the reverse complement.
TACTTATTAAACTGAACATTTAGATAAAAAAATAAAATAAAATAAACATACTGAACACAGCGAACACTTATAACACAGTGAACAATTATAATAAAATGTGAACATTTCTATATAATAAAGTGAACACTTATAACAACGAAATGAACAAAAAATGCGCACTGGGTGAGTACAGGTTAAGGGAGAGAGCGCTGGCGCTGCTCAGCGAGCGATGGCGCGGATGGTTATTCTGCCGATGGCAGTAATCAATTTTCTATAAAATTTGTTTATTTCAGTTGTCGCGCTAGCGGATAGGCCCAAACCTAGCGACAGGCCCCAGTATGGCGTGCGAGCCTGATAGTCCGCGATGTTGCGCTTGTCAAATTTCGATCTTCCACCTGCCGCGTAGCTCCGAGGCCCATTGCTCAACACCCAGTGCCAACGTTGCCATAGTGCAGTGGTTGAGGCACAAACATTTCCTCTGGGAGTGTAGGGGTTCGAGTCCCACTGGGTGGGATGATGGGTGTGTGGGTGTGGCCTACGGTCATAAATAAAAAAAAAAAAGATGGTACAGATGGTACAAACCCAGTGGCTAAGCCGAATGGTTTAAATGGGGTGCAACTGTCGCCCATTTATTTATTAATTAGAGTCAAACATATGCAATTTTGTATATTATTTATGCAAATTATTAGAAAACATTCATTTTTGAACCCTATAAAAATGTAAACACTACTCTATTGTGATTCCACAATTGGACTTTTGTACTTCTAATATGATTAATAAATTAATATCAATTTTTAATATTAACTTTGAATTCCATACCGAAATTTTCTGGCTCCGCTGCTTACAAACCGGGATTCCACAATAGATTTTGGGTGTCGTGCGATGCACGTGGTTACTGTGGTTAGTACAGTAAGCAATCGTAGCCGTCCGTTTTGCTGTGTTAAATCCAGTCTGTCCGATACCGATCAACCCATCCATTCTCAGCCATTTTCTCTCCGTCCCCCCCCTCTCTCCCCCTTTCCAGTCATTTTCAAGTGCCTCTCAAGGCGAAAAAGAAAAGACGTTGGTGCTCTTCGTCACCGGATTTCAGCGGCCTCCGACCTCCGCTCCAGCTGTCCTTTCCACGGATGAGTTGATCGGCCTTCGACCTCTTCCAGGGGAACTTCGATTTGGGCAAGGAATTCATTCCTTTATTATCTCGATTAAAATTGCCTGATATGTCGCACTGGACATTAGTTCATGAGAAATAAATAACCATTAAGAATCACTACATTGGCAACATTAGACAACTAAAGAAAGCAATTTAGAAGCCCCTTCACTGAAGGCATGATATGTGCATCCTAATCATTGGTTCGTTCATTGATACCCCATACTGATTTTGTTAGGTTTTTCACAACATGTATTTCGAAGGATCCAGGGAGCCCCCTGTTATTTGCCCCTCCGATTTCTGTCCAGTTTGTACCTTTGATTTTAGGTCAGTCCCGTTCCTCTTCTTCTCATTTCATTTGCTGAGTTTACTATTTGGGTAGTTGTTGTTTTTGTGGGCTTATATTGGTACGGCTTTTAGATTTATTGATTGCTTGGCTGCAAAAAGTTGTTTCCAATTATTTGGATAGATTTGAGGTTATTTGGACATCAGTAACCAACTTCTGTGCACTTTTGATTTATCCAGTGAATAAGAGCTCAGGAGAGTAAAAAGGCCGAAAAAAATGATCTAGACCAAGTATGAGCATGGAATAGAACTGCTAAATTGCTTATAGCTTATTAATATTCTTTCGCATGCAAAATGTTTTACTAATATTTTTGTCAATGGGTATGAAAACTTTAGTAACATTCAATTTTACTAATATTTTTCTTGGCCTTTGGTACTGGCATGGAGAGTATGAGCATGGAATAGAACTTATTAAAAAAATGGGTTAAGGTATTATCTCTCTTTCAAAGCTTCAAATTAAAAAAAAAATCATTTTACAAAATATAGCAATTACACAGATTGAGAGATGTTTCAATTTTTTTCTCGCTGATTTTGTAAATTTTTTGTCACTTATTTCAATTTTACATTTTTACTGTTTAGTGTTTAAAGTGAAAGATGGTCATCCATGGAGAAGGGAGAGTTATAATGGAAACCCAAGCAATCTGCTCCAGTGGTGAGTGAAAAATTGAAATTGTAATGTTATTAATTGGTTGAGTATTTCTTATCCATTCCTCGCATTATTTTTAATCATTGAGAAGGCAAGCGATTTAAGATGAACATGGGTTAATAAACACATTCGAGCTCCAAATAAAGACACTGCATGTTCTTTATGCAGGCTTCTAATAGCTTAAAAAATGATGGCAGCATTAAGCACAAATGCTTGAGAAAACTATCTTTTTTTTTTCTTTTTTTTTTTTTAGAAATTTCAGTTATTTTTCTTTGTTAAATACATTTCAAGATTGAACATGTTAAAAGTTCAATAGATTACAATAGGGAGTTACACTGGAGAGCTATAGTACATTTGTTTCAGCAGAGAGGTATAGAGCTTGGCAGAAAGGTACAGTGCTTATTTTTTTGTTTTTTTCATTTTTATTTTTATTTAACTATAAACATTCATGCCTCTTTTCTTTATTTTTCCAATAAAAATGCTTATCGCGCAACATTCCACATTTATTTATTTATTTTTATTAGCAAAAAAAAAAATCCCCTCTTATTCTAATAATGATCCTCAACATTCCACATCTGTTTGCAAAAGTTTTCATGCTGTATCCGCGCTCATTTAGAAAGCATTTCATAACATATTCGCATAGGAATGAATCGCGCAACGCGCGAGTTTAACGCTAGTATCAGATAAATGCCATCTTTTTCACTTCGTATTTTACATATTCCGTAAGAAAATGAAAACTATACTGAAAATTGATCCCATAATTATTTCTTCCGTCTAATTTATTACTTAGATAATTAACAAAAGGGAAAATTAGGCATATACCCCTAAAATCATAGCTAATTGGAAATATCCCCCTCTAATCTTCAAATTTGGAAATATCCCCCTCCAATCACATAACCCATAGAAATTTACCCTTTTTTATTATTATTTATGATTTTTAATTCTAAGAAATTATTTTTAATAAGTTCAGACTAAAATGCCCTCAACCCACCCTGGCGATTGATCTTCTCCTTAATTCAGCTTTGTAAAATCAGAAAGAAATGTATAGACAGTATCAATTCGCTTTTTCTATCAAACATTTCCCTGTCTTAACCCGTCCTAAAAGAAAAAAACTTTATTTCTCCTTAAAATTGCTGTATAACGCTTCAGACCCCATTGCTATACATTTTTTTTTTCTAATTAGTTGATCTGAATTAAGCAAGATCTTGTTTTGTATGGATCCAGAGATTATATGCAATTTATATGCTTCATGAATGAACATGCAATGTAAAAATCCGTGGTTAGTGCTGCTTGAGTAACGAACCAATAGCCATGTTTTGAGGTTAGCTCTAGAGATTGTAACAAACCATGTTTGTGTATGAACATACATCGAGACTTGATCGAATTTGTATTGCTTGATTAAGCTTTTTAATCCAATGACATATAACTTTGGTTGAAAAACTTTCTGGTTATGGAGTTTGTCTAACAATTTTAAGAAGAAATAAATACTTTCTTGTTACGAAAGGGAAGTAGTTGAAAGAGGAAGGGAATTACTTGTTACTGTATATTTCCTACCGATTTTACAAAGCTGGAAATAAAAGGAAGATCAGTCGACAAGGGGCTGGTTGAGGACTTGAGGGCATTTTTGTCCTAACATTTTTAAAAATGATTCTTCAAAATTTTAAATCCATCACAAATAATCAAAAGGGTAAATGTCTATGAATTGAATGCTTAAAGGGGAATATTTCCAATTAGCTATGATTAGGAGGGTATATACCTGATTTTCCCTTAACAAAATATCCAACTTTTAACTAAACTGCAATCTAAAATATCTGACGATCACACAACTCCAAAGTCTTGCCGGACCAGTGGCGCACATCGCACCTCTAGTGTCCCTTTCAAACTCAAAGGCGGTTCGTTTATCTATAGAAAATCCAACATATCGATAATAACAAAATTAGAATGCTGACTGAAAAAAAACTAAAATCTGCTAAAAGTTAAAACAACCAACTAGGCAGCCGCGTATTCGCCTGAATAGATTAGAAGCTCTGGGTATAGACTAGAGAATTCATGTCTAGATGGGTCAGTCCGGGTCAAGTCAGCGACGAAATCAATCTAGCCAAGGAGGGAGGGGATGCTTTGCTGTGATCAAGGAGCAGAGATCGAGGTTTCACATCTTGAAGAGATGCGTCTTGATGCTTCTCTGCTGGCACAAGTACCGGAAATACTGATTTTCGCTTCAAATTTTAGGTTAGTGGTTTGAGCATGATCAACTTGTTTAGATATATTGGGGTTTTAGTTGTGATGTGGTAATTTAGCTTTGGGGATTTGCTTAGAGTTGGTATATATATGTGTGTGTGTGTGTATAGGCTGGGGTGTTTAGTGATTTTTGAATCCTCTTCTTTTGTATCAATTATATATTAGATTGCTTCTGAGCTAGAATCATACCGATTAACATGACTCTATAATTACATACACCTGCCTGTTCTATTAGATCAAGTTTTGATATGAAGTGGTTAAAGTTTTGAATTATTGTGACCAAGGACAAAGTTTTCCCAAATTAGTTCACTCCATTCTAGCGTTTGTTGCCGCTATGACCAGAAGAAATTAATAATTTGGCATTTGTTTCTGCCTGTCTCGGTCAGTAAGTTAGGCACCACAAAATCAACATAAGATAAAACTGAAAGACATTGAGGTTTTACTGGTATGCAAGCTGCTTTTATAATTTTGTTATTGTTATGCTGAGTGTACTGCCTTATTAGTACTAGACTGATCAGTACAGTACTGAAATCAGGATATCATTGAGTTATTTTTTAGCATATGTTTATACAATTACAATCTTTAAATTCAAACATTCTATTTCCTTTCTACTTAGTGACTTATTCCTGGCTTCAACTTTGCTAAATTTATGGCAGTGGAGTAAAATGATAGATGCAAGTACATTGGAGTAGTACTAACATCCATTAGAGAATTTTAGTACCTGAGAATGAATAGCAGCAAAACCAGTCATGGATTTCTGTATATTTTAGGGTTGACATTGTACCAGTATGTAGATTGTTGGTTCCTCCAGTTCCATTTTTTGCACAAAATTCTTCTGGCTTATCTGCACATATTCTCGTGAAGACTAATGAAGTGCAGATCCTATTCATCTTGGCATGAATTATTCAATAATTGGTTTATTGTGGTTTCCCTTAGTAATTATTTAGCTCAGGTGCAATTTCCCTGATTTTCACCTCATTTTGTTCTTAATCGACAAAAAATGAAATGGCGTAAGGTAAAAGATGTATCGTCCCTTCTTGTCATTACTACATGTTTCTTCTTTCGTGTTGGTGGTGGTTCTTCTTTTTTGTGGGGGAAGAGGGGGGGGGGGGGGGTTGTGTTTGCTACTACAGATGTTTATTCTTGAAATAGAACTTCTTGAGTTTGAATTGAACTTGGTGAGATCATACATACTTTCTAATTGTTGCTGTTACGAGCTTTGGTTCGGCATAGGTTATAAGGGGTATTAGGGGGCTGATTCAGTTCTGCCGTGGTGAAAAACAAGGAAAAAGGAAAAGAGAGAGAGATAAAAAGGGAAGACTGTCTTTATTAATTTCTGCTTATGATTCTAATACAATCCTAAGCTCATATATATAGGGCTTTCTAAAATATGGCAATATATCTATCCTCAATATCAGCCAACTAAGAGAAATATAAAAGATGCATAAAATATTGGAAATCAAATAAAATCTAATATATCTGATTTTGATGCAAACTAGAATCTGATTATATCCTACTATATTATTTCCTTTAAGGACCTGTAACAGTTGAACTTCGAGAAGAATGGCTCATTCGTTTCAGCCGGTGTCAGTAAATAATCCCATTTTGTGTACATCATCTGATGGGTGATGCTACAATTAATCGTATGCATATTCTTGGTTATCCATTGGAATACATTATTGATTAAATAATATACTTTATTGTACCTTCTAGTTGAGCTGGATAAAATAATAATAAAACAAAATGAAATTTGTTGTGTTATGAAATCCAAATTCAAATAATCAAAGTCGGTTCCTGTACTTTATTACAGGTAAAATTTAATAAGGAGTCCTAATTTTTTTGTGATGGTAAACATGCATATTTAATTTGATAGTCTTGAGGTGTTTAATTATAATATTTCAAGTAGGTTTCTTGAGAGATTTGGTTGCTGACAAAGCTTTTCATTGTGGACTCATGTGGCATAAGCATCCAACATGTGACAGCATTTTGTAAACAACATGACATGACAAAATTCTGCACGTTTTTGGCCCATACTTGGAAGTCTGGAGTTCGAATCATGGATCATAGCGTCTATTTTTTTCTGTGTCCCACTTCTTCTTGCCACTGTTTAACCTCGTGGTGGATGGTTAACCTAACTTTATTCTTGTATTGTAACTTGAATTGAACTGATTGCAGGGTCATACAAACTTAATTGTCCTAACAGTTACAGTCACAACACTAACCGGCAAAATGGTGCGTTCTTGATGTATTGATGATGTCTATGTATCCAAGGCATGTCTAGTATCTAAGGCATGTCTAGTTTGCTGACCATCAAACTGAGTCCACCGTGTCCAAATGCATGCCATGCATCTGTCCACCTGAGTGCTGTATCTGCTGCATTATGGCATGTGATCTCGATCAGGTCATGTTAGATTCTTGATTAGAAGTTGGGCTGTGTGACTTTCTATGGGGAGAGGGGTTGGGATTTGTGCAATCTTAGCTACTCTGCTGTCGCAACAGTAGAAGCTGATGTGAATTTATACCTATACTACATTATTAACAAATATAGTACTTCAATCTCTTGGTATCTTATGTAAAAGATATTTTTATTCCGTGAATTTTGGTTGCAACAGTGTGGATGTACCAGTGAACAGGATGGAGGGTTCCAACATACGACACATTTGTCCTTTTACAAATCAGACCCATATAGTTCAATTATTTTGCAGTGATGTCTTTCTATAAGTTGGACATGATTACAGGCTTACAGCCATATATTGCAGTAAATAGTATAAAATATGCTACTCAAGTTGGCTTCTCTTTCATTGCTTGTAGGGTCAGCCCAGAGTCTGTTCAGAGAAATAAAACTTGTGAAATCTGCTAACCTCTCTCTCTCTCTCCATCTCTATTTATTTTTGTTTCATGAGGGATATAGTATATAGTATTCATTCTAATTCTTTCATCAATCATAGATGTTGCAAATTCAAGATAAACGTTTGTTAATGTTCAAAAAGCACCTGATCAATTGCAAAAAAACATACATTGTTATAGTAAATTAAAAGATGGTCCTAACATATATAAGCTAACCTTATTTTACTTTTTTTTCCTTGAAAGAAAGTGCCCCAAGCAGGGAAACCAAATGCAACCTTTAATCACTTTAGTTTTATATACTCAAGTATTTTATTGTGTTCTACTTAAATGGTTCTGATTGTTTGAAAAGTCAAGGCCTTTTGCAATTTTCGGATATTGAGGGGCATTTCTGATTATCTCACTATTCAAATACTTTGTTCTTAAAAATGAACATACAGAAGATGGACATAGTTTGATAATATTCTCTTATTTGTCTTCTGAAGAAAATTTTCTAGTTTTATTCCTAGCTATGAGTGGATACATATAAGAATAGGATGCAATCATTGAATTTTTTCTGACTTCGAGTTACATTTGTGGAGAAAAAAATGTAAACAGTTCAGGGAAATATACTACCTAGATAGCAGAATCCTAGAAGAAGCTGGCCCTTTAGATTACAGTCCTATGGAAACGGAAAAAAGTCTCCTCTTTAACTTCTCTCGTTTTCTATTTTTAGTGTCATAGTCAGAGATTCAACAGTATGGATTGAATCAGTTCTGTAACAATTTACTAACTTGACAACAGAAAGCAGAAAGGATCGTCTGCTGACAGGCAGCAGGGTGAGCTTTTCTGCTCTTAGTGCTCCTGTAGCTTCTTATGATTATACTGATTTGAATGTGGATGAGATCGGGCTTGTAGTGCCAGTTGGAAATGGGACCGCACATTTCAACTCAGGTATAAACTGGCATGTAATGATGATGAGATGGGTTAATCTGGGTTACCCAAGCATCAAATAATTCTAATATGATGCTGACCTATGGAGTACTGCATACTGCACCAAGCATCAAAGACTTAAAACCTGAAATCCAACAAGAACAACCTAAAATGAACTTAACAAATAGAGAGCAAATTTTATCACATGATACGTACATTGATTATTCGAAACATAAAGCTCTGGTACAAAATATCAATAGCTGCAAGAACTCTCAGCTGAAACCACGCTTGCCACAGAAATGAGCTAATGACATCCGGTAAAGCCTCTGTACTGGTTGCCACCAATGGTCAAGCATCATCAAATATTTGAGCTGGTAAAGCTCCTGCATTGCTTGGAAGCAGAGATGCAGAAACGACTTCATTATGTATCCAAGGAATGCAGGAGCTTTGCCAGCTCCTGCAATGTTTACATATATGACACTGGAAACAGACCAATTTAATTCCTCAAGTACTGTACCTCCTATTTCCTATGCAATGCCAGGATCTTTTAGAGGAATATCACATAGAATAAGCCATAAATCATTAATGTTGGAATATGGAACTCTTACAAGTGTAGAGTCATTACAATTTGCTATCCATGACCATATATTATCAATGTCTATGTTTTCTGTTTTCTATAAACAATTGAAGAGCTGATTCAAACATAATTGAAACACTTTAACATAAATTTCAACTGCCTTAGTTTCCGTGGGATTTTTGAAGTGCATTAGATGCCTATAAAGTCATGTACACACGATGTATGATAAGAAGGAAATTGTAAACTACGTTTTGCCTTGGTGTGGTCCACGGTGGGCACCCATTCTGTGCAGCGCTACAAAGGGCACTGGTTTCATTACAAACGTCCGATCTAATCTCGACAGTTAAGATTTACAGGCCGTACGAATCCGATATTAATCATGGGACCCTCTGCAGTCTGCACTGCTGCACATGATATTGATTCGGTCCATGGTTCATGGGCTTGGCTTTGCCAAATTGTACAGACTACAACACGTAGAGCAGAAAAACATCACCGACGCATATCCATGAAAAAGACAACTTTTAGTATGAAAGTTTTTTATTCAAAAATATTTTTCTACTGTCTTCTTACATATAAAAATGCAAAACAAAAAAGAAAAAAGATGCAAAATATACAAGTATATTTATCAATAAAATGTATGCTAATTAAGTAGGATATAGTGTAAGACCAAGAGATGCATCTAATGCTTCTATATAATCTTATATATTTTAAATAGAATACGGTGAGATAAGAACGCAGCTGAGACATCCATATACAGAGAGAATATAAATGGACCAATCACCTATCATAATTTACCTTGGGACCATTTGTATGATTTACTCGGCTAAACATAAAGAAAGTGAAAAGGAAGGTTATTCTTTCACCTACCTACCTTACTGGGGAGAGTGGTAAAATCAAGAAAAGACAAATCAAGACAAAGATGGAGAATGGAACGAAGAGGTGGTGAATTAAATGAAGGCATGGGGTTGGATCAGAAAGAGCAGTGAATGAGGGAATCTTTGTCTGACGATATAAAAACGATGAGCATCTCTACGTATTTCAAATAAAAAAAAAAAAAGGGACTGACAATTTACGCTCAAATGCCTTTGGTTTTGACGTCTACCTGTCTTTCATTTAAGTGCAACATTACTAGTTACTTCCTTCCAACTACTCAAGGAATCTCTTTCTCTCTCCCTCTTAAATTCCACTGGCAGGAGATCAAGTTAAGAGTACAGAAGTCAAGCTTCGGACCATCTCCACTTGTGGAGGCGCAATTGGAGCAAGTCTTGGATATATCACAACTATCCATTTCAAATTGGATGATATTGATTCCATTTGATCTAAGGTTTGGTCCTGCATGTGTCAGTCTTGATATAGACCGTCTGACCTCAAACGGACGGCATGAACCGTTTGTAAAAATGTATTATTAATGTGTTATTTGAGTGGCGCCGTACCGCGCGTTACATACTTATACATGCATCTTTTGTGCTGTGCTCGAATTGCTCTGGCTCGAGAACAAGTTATTGGAGTAGAGAATTTTAAAATTTAGTTACTTTAAGAAAAGTTGTCAGTGCTTTTTATATTGCTGGTTGGTTGACTAGAGCAAAGAATGAATGAGCTGCTGTGGTTTATGTCCTGATCTAATGGTACGGCACCAGAATGGATAAAATAATCTTCACGAGAGCTTATGCATGCATCAAAACAATACATAAAGAATAGACTAGCTGTTCCTAGAACAAAACTACATGAAATTTTTGTATTGTTTGGGCTTGTTGGATAGCCTAAGTTGTCTTTGTTAGCAAGTACAGTACTTAATCACAGAAAGCCAACAAAAGAACTGAATTGTTCTTGAAAGTTCAAAATCAACTTAATCAGCGGATAGCTTCAAAGTAAATAAATAAATAAAACAAACTAATTTTCAATCAAATTAAGGACCATTATATATCTGAATTTTCTCACGCGAACGGAATTTTCCCTTTGCCTTAGTTGAGAATTACTGAGCTTGCTCATGTTCTTGTAAATCAAAACAGATACATGGCGAATTAAATCATTTATTCAACAAAAAAAAACGAAGAAAATTAATAAGCTTGAAGTTGGGATATCTCCAAAAAAAAAAAAAAAGTAAAGAAAACCTCTTTAGGTGGGGGGGGGGGGGGGGGAGCAGAATTGTTAAAGCGAAGCCACATAAAAAAATTTTAACTTTTGTCTCATTTTTCTTGCAATGCAAAAGGAATATATATATTTTTTTTGTTGGTATTCATGTCTCATGTTCAGGTAGAATCCAAACGATTCTGTTTTTCTTGTAATGCAAAAGGAAAAAAAAAATTTTGTCACATTTTTCTTGCAATATAAAAAGGTCATGCTTCTAATTTTCTTATACTTTTTAGTTACGTTATTAAGAAAAAAATGAAGATATATCCTCTTCTCTTAGGAAAAGAAGTTCTAATGCCACAAGCTTTTGATGATAAAAATGTCATAACTTTTCTATTTCATTAATGTTTTAAATTTTAAATTTAGATTTTGAATCACAATCATTGGTCTTGTTTCATTCAATGAGTAATGTATTTTCATATATTTTTTTTTAAATGTTAGAGTTTATTTGATACTCATTCAAGATGTCAAAATATGAATGTCTCAAAATTAATTTATCATATTTACTAAGATTAGTTTGTATTTTGATCTCTTAATCGAGTATCAAATTAAATTAAAATTTATAAACATTATATGAAATCACTTCGCTCGTTAAATTGAACTAAGTCAACTTTTGGATTCAAATTTTAAATTTTAAAATAGATAAATATGATATTTGTAATGTCAAAAACTTATGGCATTAAAATTGTTCTCTTCTTCTAGTTTTTATAGTGCTAAATAAATTTCTCACGCCGATAATCCACGAAGACAAGGTTTGCAATACAGCGTTGGCTTTTTCTCGTCATCACTCTCCAGATCATCACATCACCTTCGTCGGTTGCACACTTGCACCTATACGTAGTTACGTACTTTGTGCAATAAACAATTAACACAATTCACCAAAACAAAGGATATAGTACACGTATGATAATGTGTGACGACGACTCCCAGTTATACTCACGCTTTAATTTCGGCAGGAATTATATAATTCGCCAATGCGAGAGGAACGAAACAGGTAAGTTTTCACAATGAAATACAGGAGCAGAGAGATGGAAGAGCATTTGCTAGCTAGGGTTTCTTTTTATTTGTTTTCAAATTTTATGTCTTTCTTATAAGTAGCAATTTTGAAATATTATACGAGCCCAACCCCCATTCAGGGCTAGCCGTTTTATAGTATCACCATTTTGGTAAACTTCACTCTTAGAAGTATAATATATGAAAAAAGAAAATTTTGAAATATGATAAGGGAAACGATGGAGTAAGAAGGGAAAACAAAATTACAGAGAAAAGTAGCAAGAAATGTTTGAATGGAGAAACAAAAGTTTTTGAGTACAATAAGAACGGAAATGTTTGAACTGAGAAAGGAAGCGTTTCTGTGATGTGGAATATCTTTTTTCCCAAATTAGAGAGAAAAGTAGTAGAAAAGTTAGGGATGAGGACTAGGGCTGTTAATGAAATCCGTTTACCCGTTTACCGTACTCGTACCGTATTCGATAAGACGGGTATGAGTAAGATTTTATTTTCGTTAGACTAACGGGTATGGGTACGGGTAAAGAAAAATTTTCGTTAACTTATCGGGTACGGGTACGGGTAAGGGCTATTTCGTACCCATTATCTAACGGGTAATATTTTACAAACATATACGTATATATAATCACGTTTTTAGCATATTTCGTAAGATATGTTATTCATTTCGATCTTCATCCAAATCATCCAAATTTATTTATGATGATGAAAAAATTAACTTACACTCTATATTATATTATAATTTATAATTAGTTATATAGATTTTTCGAATTCAATTGATATGAGAATAAATTTCATGATTTTTGTTATATCTAAAATATTATCTGAATGTTTTACTTTATCTATATATTTATTTGATACTATTTATTTAGCACATTATACATTTTTTATTAAATTAATAATATTATTATTATCCATTATGTACCGTTACCCTACCCGTACCGTTAATTCTTAACGGGTACGGGTAAAGTCCTTTTTAACGGGTACGGATACAGGTACGGGTAAAGAAAAATTTAACGGGTGCGGATATGAAAATACCTTCTACCGTACCGTACCGTACCGTACCCATTGACAGCCCTAATGAGGACAATCCGGCCCAAAGTTTTAAAAAAATGAATTTTTAGAAATAAAAAATCGGTAGAATTAATGATAAGGACAAATTTCTATAGTAAATTAGTAATTAATGATGATTGGAGGGGATATGTCCAAATTTGAAGATTAGAAGGGATATTTTCAATTAGCTATGATTAGAGGGGTATATGACTAATTTTCTTTTTGAGAAATGCTAGTGTTCAATATATTGGACGGATGGGTCCGTCCAATATGATCGTTTTCACGTTTTTAAAATACTAATGACTGATCTGAACTGTTCAATATGTTCTCCCTATTGAAAACTTACAAGAAACCAATTTTTACATTTTTTTCGAAATTTTTTACTATTTTTTTTGTATTTTTGAAAATTCATGATATAAATATTATGGATCGTCCAATAACAATAATTTTCTAAAATACCAAAAAAGTAGTAAAAAATTTTGAAAAAATTTTAAAATTGGTTTCTTATAAATTTTCAATATAGAGAACATATTAACGGTTCGGATCGGTTATTTGAAATTTAAAAACATGAAAGCGATCGTATTTGACGGACCCCATCTGTCTAATATATTGGACTCCAACATTTCTCTTTTCTTTTTCCAATATAGACACAACTGCGCGCATTGTACTGCCTTTGTTGTTCCTTGTAATATAAATCATATAGTAGCTTATATATACTACTACAAGCGAAAAACAATGAACATCGTCAACTCATCACATTTAATAGGCCTGATCGACCAGACATATATATAGCATGCCTAGATCAAGGTTATACGAAATTAAAATATTCTTGGTTGATCCAAATTTTAAAACTTAAACCAAAGTGCCAACTCGTACTTAATTAAAGCTCATGAACTAATCCACGTACTGTCCAATTCTTGATAGCTTCTGAATGTCAAAAGCATTGATCCAAATTTTTGATCCAAATTTCCATGTTCGAAAGCATATGTTTCAAATTCAAAAAAAAAAAAAGAAAAAATTTCTTCATGTGTTGATGAAATCAAGTAAAAAATATCCCAAACATACGTACGTTTTCCGGATGCACTTTGAAAAGAATCAACAATTTTTCATCAGCTAATATCATATATAACACACTCCCTTCTAGGGCAAATTTAAAAAAAAAAAGAAAGCAAAAAAAATAAAATAAAAATCGAATGATTGAAATACATATGTGTATATGTACCTGTAATATTGCATATATACTTTATGGGACTGGTGACCAAAAGTCCAAAACTTCTATCAGAAGGAAATAATTAGTTATCATGAAAGAGCACTAAGATATTGGCACGGCTCAATCAGTAAGCTAACAGGTTCTTAATCAACAAAGCGCACAAAGTTCACTGTTGTTAATTGATTAGCATCTGAGTGAACCGGGCCAACATCACAGTTACTATTTCATTGGCACTTCTTCCCCGGAATTCTCTCTCCCTTTATTTAACGCTCTTCACTCGGAGACAAACTGAAGAAGAGCTCTGGAAGTTTAATGGTGGTTGCATGATTCATCAGAGAAGAGAGAGAGAGAGAGACAGAGAGAGAGACAGAGAGGCAAGGAGATGGGAGTGTTGTGGTAGCACTTAAGGAGATATATTGAGTGGGGATGGCATTTATAACACTCGGCTACCGAACGAGAAAGACAGGCTAGAGCATTAATAGTAAACGATTCTCATTCTCTCTCATGCATTACACCTTATGGCATAATTGATTCTTTTTCTGTTGTTCGAGAGATCATTCTCTTTCTGTACACTAGCTTTATAGCTAGTAAGTGCATTAATACGCATATGGAGGTAGAGTAATTAGTAGTAGAACTTAATTTACCGATGAACCACGTACATAATAAGTGACTGATACGTGATCAGACCAAAGAGAGCCAAGGACATGTGAAGCGATCACAAGAACAGGGAACAAGCTGCCCTCTTGTATGGGAATAAATGTTACGGATGAGATTGTGACATGCCATTTATTGATTTAACTGTGGGCTAGTCTTTGTCATTTGACATTAAGATGAGATATATGTTCAATTTGAGAGGTAGATGAAGCTAGCTAGTTTAAGCAAACCTAAGCATGCCTTTTATTGACATTTTGATGCCATGTTGGTTTGGCTGGTAGTACATTCTACTAATTCCTCCATAAAGACCAAATTGCTATACATCACAATTTGAAGTGTCATTGCGAGGTTGGTACTACAATATGGCATTCCGCTACAAACCACCAATACTTTGATCGGTGGTAAAAATCGGACGTCAAACCGGAGGAATGGGGGTGGGGGCTTTTCAAATTTTGACGATTTTTTTTTTTTAAAAAGATTGATACAATGACTAATTATTGAGACTTGAGTGAGTGAGAATCATTAGTTAATTGAAAATAGTGTTACTGTTAGAAATCATTTCTAATGTTTTAGATAAATATTTTGGTAGAGGAAGAGATAGGTTTTTTTAAACACTCAACAACAGAATTTTTCTATTCATATGCTCATTTCTTGTCTCTTACATTAACAAATAACACTAACACTTATATAAACTCATGACTATATTCAAACCATTCAACATAGCACTAATTATCATTTAAACACACTTTTTTCCATGCATCTCTTAGAAATACTAAATTTTCTATTTTCTAGACAATTAACTCTCAAGATTACTCTAGAACCTTGACTATTTGACTAAATTAAAGTTTACATTTAACAGTTACTACGTACACCTCCTCTTAAACTTAATTTCTCTGACATCCATCATCCTAAGAAGATTCTTGAATTTTTCAAACAACTTGATCGGCAACGGCTTCGTAAAAATGTTGGCTACTTGATCTTCACTTTTCACATGAATTAGCTCGATATTCTTCATCTTTACTTGCTCCCGAATAAAATGATATCTCACATCGATATGTTTGCTTCTTTCATGATGAACCGGATTTTTCGCTAACTCGATTGCTGACTTGCTATCCAAATAGATTTGAGTAGCATCTTCTTGAGCAAAATTGATCTCCTTAAGTAGTTGCCTTAGCCATATTGCGTGACACACACATGTTGCCGCCGCAACATATTCCGCCTCACATGTCGAAAGTGTCACGATCGGTTGTTTCTTTGAGAGCCAAGTGAAAGCCGTGTTACCAACATAAAACACAAATCCCGAGGTACTTTTTCTATCATCCGTATCACCGCCCCAATCGCTATCCGAATAGCCACAAACTCCAAAATCATTAGCGGAATAATCATAAAACAAACAAAGCGATAAAGTACCATGAATGCAACGAAGAATCCGCTTGATAGCTTTCCAATGTGTTGTTCTCGGCTCCTCCATGAATCGACTCACTAGTCCGACCGCATATAAGATATCCGACCGTGTACATGTCAAGTATCTCAAGCTACCAACAAGGCTCTTGTATAAAGTCGCATCGATCACATTTCCTTTGTCATGACGAGACAACTTAACACCACATTCAACCGGTGTGCTAATCGGATTGCAATTCGACATATTGAACCTCTTCAATACTTCTTTAGCATACGCTTCTTGTGAAATAAAAATTCCATCATCACTTTGTTTTATTTCAAGACCAATAAAATAGGACATAAGCCTCAAATCGGTCATCTCAAATTCACGCATCATCGCCTTCTTAAACTCTTCAATCATTTCACCACTATTTCCCGTGAAAATCAAATCATCAACATACAATACTACCACCAACATTTCTCCATTTTTGACCTTTACATATAGCGCATGCTCATATGGACATTGCACAAAACCGTGCGACGTAAACTATTGGTCAATTCGAGTATTCCAAGTCCGAGGTGCTTGTTTTAATCCATACAAAACTTTCTTTAATTTTAAAACTTTACCTTCATCACCTTTCTTCACATACCCGAGGGGTTGCTCGACATACACCTCTTCTTCAAGGATGCCATTTAGAAATGCCGACTTGACATCCATTTGAAAAATACGCCATTTTTATTGAGCCGCAAATGAAATGATAAGTCGAATAGTCTCCATGCTAGCGACCGGTGCAAACACCTCTTCATAATCAATTCCCTCCTTTTGCTTGTAACCTTTGGCCATCAATCTCGCTTTGTACTTATCGATTTCACCTTGCGGATTCATTTTCTTCTTATACACCCATTTAACTCCAATCGCTTTATGACCTTTAGGAAGAGAAGTTAGCTCCCATGTGTCATTTTTCTCAATTGAGCGCATCTCATCATCCATAGCCACACACCACTTGTCATCTTTAATTGCCTCTTCAAAAGAGATATTTTCGCCTTGAGCCAAAAGACACACCAAATGCAACTCGCTTGTTTCCTCGTATAAGTTTTGCATGCTTCTTGTTTTTGGTGTTTTTGGATCATCGTCCGACGGACCAAATCATTTTGTCGATATAGTGGTTGCACTAGTCGGTGTTGTGGTTGCACTTGTCGATATAGGAATTATGATCACTGGCTCTTCATTTGCTTCTTTATGTGCCACCTCTTGCATAGCACTCCAATCCCACATACTTTCTTCATTTACCTGCACATCACGAGTAACACGCATTTTTTTGGTAAGTGGATCATAAAGTTTATATGCCTTTGACCTCTCATCATAACCAACAAAGATCAACTTTGAACTTTTGTCATCCAACTTCTCTCGCTTTTGATCCGGTACATGTGCATATGCAATGCTACCGAATACTTTCAAATGAGCCACCATCGGTTTTGAACCGCTCCAAGCTTCTTGCGGTGTCATATTCTCCAAACTTGTTGTCTTGCAACGATTTTGTAAATAGACGGCAAAAATCAACCGCCTCTGCCCAAACTTTCTTCGGCATACTTTTGGTTTTGATCATACTACGAACCATGTCGAGAATTGTTCGATTCTTGCGCTCTGCAACTCCATTTTGTTGTGGTGAATATGGCGCCGTCAAGAGACGCCGAATACCATTTGCTTCACAATAAGAATTAAATTCCCGGGAGGTAAACTCGCCTCCTCGATCAGATCTCAAAGCCTTGGTATAAAAACCTCTTTGCTTCTCAACAAAAATACGAAACTTCTTAAAAATAGCAAACGCTTCCGACTTTTCTTTCAAAACATATACCCAAGTTTTCTGAGAGAAATCATCAATGAAAGTTATAAAATATCGGTTCTCACCAAATGAGCTCGACTTGATCGGTCCACAAATGTCGGTATGCACCAACTCAAGAGTCTTCTTCGCTTTATATTCCGCCTTACTTGGAAAGCTACTTCTTGTATGTTTTCCGAGTACGCACCCTTCACAAATCTTACCGGGCATATTAATTGATGGCAACCCAAATACCATTTTCTTGCTGGCCATTTCCTTCAATCCTCCAAAGTTCACATGCCAAATTTCAAATGCAATCGCCAAGTTTCATCTTCTACATAAGCTTTTAAACATTTTGCACGTGTATTTTCCAAATTCAATTTATACATCCTATTTTTAGCCATCTCAACTTGTGCCAATAATCGATTATTTTGGTCCCGCAAATAAAGAACTCTTTCTTTCATGAAAATCGAATAACCTCTTTCCATTAATTGTCCCAAGCTCAAAATATTAGTTTTCATTTCCGGAACATAATAAACTTTTGAGTCCCATTCTTTAATTCAATCAAAATGTTACCTTGACCTTCAATGCGCACTTTAGACGCATCGCCAAATGAGACATGACCATTTCCTACCTCCTCCATATCGCTAAACATATGCTTGTACCCACACATGTGGTTGCTTGCACCAGTATCAAGGTACCACACTTTCTCATTTTCGGGACTATTCTCCTTACTTGCCAAAAGCACCTACCATTAGTCTCGGTTTCATCTTTACTTGCAAAGTTTGCATTTTATTCCACCTTCTTCTCATTGTAACATTCCCATGCATAATGACCAAATTTTCTACAATTATAACATTCAATATTTGACTTACTTGAGCGGCCGCCTCGACCGCGTCCTCTACCACGTGAGTTGTTGTAACTCTTTTCTTCTTTCTCATCATTTTCACTTTGTCCTCGCCCACGACCTCTTCCGCGACCACGACCACCATAGCCACGACCGCAACCGCGACCTCGTTCACCATAGCTCGACTTCTCTTCTTTTATTGTTGCCTTCACTTGCAATGCTTCTTCTAGCAATTCTTGCTTCTTTTTCTTTCTTTGCTCATGAGCCTCCAAGGAACTCGATAGTTCGTCGATGGTCATCTCCTCCAAGTTTTTAGACTCTTTAATCGCGCACACCACATTTCAAAATTATCAGTTAAAGACCGAAGTATTTTCTCTACCACTCTTATATCAGATAGAGTCTCGCCATTCGTCTTCAATTGGTTGACAATGATTTGTATTCTTGTGATGTAGTCGAATACACCTTCCGACTCCTTCATTCTTATCGATTTGAGCTCGCCGCGAAGAGTTTGTAGCCGAACTTGCTTAACTCGCTCGGCACCTTTGTATGCCTTATTGAGAATATCCCAAGCCTCCTTTGAGTTTTGCGCGCCGGACTCGTCAACCGCTTGATAGATTATGTAGAGTGCGGTTTTATCCTTCTTGCACGACTCTTTCAAAACCTTCAATACATCCGCCGTCAAATCGTCCGTTTTCGCATGCTCCTCGTAGCCTCCATCAACTATCTCCCATACATCTTGCGCACCGAGCAAAGTCTTCATTTGTATACTCCATTTGTCGTAGTTGGTTTTCGAAAGTCGTGGACACGAGAATTGTCCAACGTCGCCAAACGTCGACTTGCTGTCTCCCATGGCTCTGATACCACTATGTTAGAAATCACTTCTAATGTTTTAGATAAATATTTTGGTAGAGGAAGAGATAGGTTTTTTCAAACACTCAACAACAGAATTTTTCTATTCATATGCTCATTTCTTGTCTCTTACATTAACAAATAACACTAACACTTATATAGACTCATAACTAGGGTTGAAAACGGATCGGATAAACTCCGATCCGATCCGCATCCGTATCCGAAAAATAGCGAATCCGGATATTAATATCCGGATCCGTTCGGATCCGGATGCGAATCCGGATCTTTTTAAACGGATACGGATGCGAATATGAGAATGCAAATGGATGCGGATACGGTTGCGGATCCGGATATTTATCCGGATCCGAAAAAATTTGCAAAGCGGATATCCGAATTCCCCCTTTGTGATATAGTTATTTTATGTATATATATATATTGGTTTGAGTCTCTAGATTTAACTTATCTAAATTATATAAAAAATAAACGGTAGGATAATAATAATTATTTATTTTTTAAGAAAATTAGTCAATTGTTATTATGGATTATATGGTAGAATTAATAGAGACGATAAATAATGATTAATGTTAATAATAATATTATTAATTTATACATATTTCATATTGCTTTTAATAAAATGTTATAACGAGATTATTATCTTGCTACTTTAGTTTTATTTCTATTTGTTTGTTAATTTATATATATTTGCTTAATTATCCGAAATATATCCGTATTCGTATTCGTATTCGACGATATCCGATTCGTATTCGTATCCGCTTAACATCCGAACCGTATCCGTATCCGAGCATATCCGTATTCGTATTCGTATCCGAAAAAAAAATGCGGATGCGGATATGATTTGACCACTATCCGATCCGTATCCGGTCCGTTTTCATCCCTACTCATAACTACATTCAAACCATTCAACATAGCACTAATTATCATTTAAACATATTTTTTTCTATGCATCTCTTAGAAATACTAAATTTTCAATTTTCTAGACAATTAACTCTCAAGATTACTCTAGAACCTTGACTATTTGACTAAATTAAAGTTTACATTTAACAGTTACTACGTACAGTCCTCGATCTAATGCCAATTTCTATTTTAAATAGTGTTTTTCTAGAATTAGTTGGAGATGTTGCGGATATAATTGTGAGCGACAAACTTACTCCAGTCATTTGTATCTGTTGGATAAAACTTTGGTGTATTTGGCAAATGGTGTGAACTAGAACAAGTCTTATTTTAGTTCTTGTTCTCAGTTCCATGAATTTGTGGGAACTAGAACAAGCTCTTGTTTCTTGTTCATGTCATGTTTGGAATTGTGAGAACTAGAAACAAGGTAGTCTTGTTTTAGTTCTTGTTCTCAGTTCCATAAATTTGTGGGAACTAGAACAAGCTCTTGTTTCTTGTTCATGTCATGTTTGGAATTGTGAGAACTAGAAACAAGGTTTATTCCTTGTTCTTGACATATCCAAACATATAATTTTCGCATATCAGTATGACTGTGACTCATACTAGTTGTTTTTCTTATATTTCTCAAACTCTTTTTTTTTCTTATTGAAAAGAAACAAAAAAGAAAATTATCCAAGAAAAGATATATATATCACACAGTTGATGCCTTTTTGTCAATATTTCATATTTTTATTGTTTTATGAAAGCACGCCTTTATTATGTTCTTGTGTTGTCTAAGGAAGTTAATTTGCTCATATGCGCTTATATATAGTATATCACATTCAACTATTCGTTTCTCATCATGATAATAATTAATTAACTAATAATTCAAAATGTAAAATTCATATAATTATGTGAACAATTATTCTTGTTTTGTCGTAGAAGTAATTACATTTGTAAACTTTATTTTGTATTATACGAGGTCATTAAGTATTTAAGTAGAACAATCAACAGCTAAACTAATCAAAAAAGACGTTTGAATTTTCAGCTTTATAGTATTGTAACATATAAACTCTAATTATTTGCTAGTTTCAACTCGAAAGCACCACATTAAAAAAAAAAATACAAACTTTACAGCTCCTTTTTTAGTTTAAATTTTGAATTATGTAATTAGAAAAGAATTGTACGTAGTAATAATTACTGAGACACCAAAATAATAATAATATTTAGAACTATCCTCAATGTACAGTGTTTTGGTGGGCCCTTGACCTCCATCGTCTTTGATTTCCCTAATTAAGTTGCTCTAATATACCATTAGGGTACAAATAATTTGTATTTTATGCATTAAATATTTAAATGGAAAAAAGTTTTTCAAATTGGCAAGGAAAAAATAGCTAGTCTACGTAATTGGGGGTCAAGCCTCCGAACTTATTTTTAAATTAAATGTCTATAAACACTACTAGAAAAAAGACCTTTTGTAACGGATAATCTATAACGGTTATAATAAAACCCGTTACAGATTGTTAAAAGTTAAGGTGTTAAAAAATATCTGATTCATCTGTAACTGTTATTTTAGAAAAACCGTCACATATTTTCCGTCATAGAAAAAAAATTGGTTAATTTTTTCATAACGGTTTTTATATAAAAACCGTTACAGAATCCTTTCTAATCTGTAACGGTTTTAAAATAAAAACCGTTATAAATTAGATATTTCAAACCTGAAACAGTTTTTTTAATATTAACCGTTACAGAGCACCTTTCCTCTTCTCTTTATTTTTCTCCCGATCGAGGCCCATCTCTTTCCTCCTCAAGCGGAGATCATTCCTCGCTCTCTCCGCTTTCTCCGATCGCCGTCACCATGTCATGCTCCGCCTCTCTCCCCACGTCTGTCCCTACACTCTCGGCTTTCTTTGCCTCCTCGCAAACCCTAGCATCGCCTCCTCACAAATCCTAACACCACCTCACCAAACCCTAATCTCGACGTTGTTAGGAGGTCTAAGTTTTCAAATTTTTGTGCTAATTAACCATTTAATAAGCAATCCAAACGATTTAGACCTCGAAGGATCTAGTCCAAGCATTCACACACAAGAGAGAGAGGTTAGGAAGGCTACCTCTCCTTGTATCGCAACAAGGAGGCTCGAATCCGGCGATGTCGAGGTTGTGCACACCACCACGCGTGTCTCGGCCTCAAGTCCACCAAGGTATTAACCAAAACCTCGATATATGCTAGTAGATGAGAGGTTAAGCCTAATCCCTTCCTTTCATTTGCCTTAATTAACTATTTAATTGGATGGAGGCAAGAGGTGCTCAACACATGAGCTTAAGAGAGCAATGGTGGAGAGGAAAAATTCTGAAATTTTTCCTTTAATTTTCGTCCAAAATATTAGGAAGAGAGAAAAGGGCAAGGTGGCTAGGATTTTGGCTCCCAAAGTGGTCCTTCTATAGACCAACCACTCTCCCAAAAAGTTGTAACTAATTTACAACTATGCCATCACTAGGGCAGCCATAAAATGGGCCTAAATGGGCTCCATCAATTATTTAATTGGTCCTCTAATTCAATTAATTAGTGGCCCAATTAATTGCTCTCAAGTTGGACCTATAATTTACCATTTTAATATAGGCCCGTTAGCTCAAATTAATTACTTTAATTAATTCATGTTGAACAAATTAATTATCAACACTTTGATAATTATTTATGGATTAGAATATGTATTAATTTATTTCTATATAATCCGTTTGACTTAATTAGTTAATTATGACGGTTCGCAACAGTACATAATTAATCAGTCAACATATCATATTGTTGCATTCCTTAATACAACCAAATAAATAATGCACGCATGGTCAAAAACTATTTGTGTGACCCTTTGAGAATTTATGTTCTGTTGGACATGGAAAATAAATCGCTATTTATTTCCAATAATCATAAGCGGTATCTAGCAACACGTTATGATTCCCAATTCGCATAAATAGTGTACTGCTATAATATTTTAATCCTGCATAAGAAATAATAGTATTTCCTTGTCTGATTCTTATGTCACATGATATCATCGTATAATCCAAGATAAGAATGTGTCATTCTTGCAGATTATACGTTTCTTGATCTAGAGATGACTGTATCAGTTGCTAGCAAACAATCTATCTCCATCAAGGGGCCCAAACAGATATCATCGCTCACTAAGTAAATTATTGAGGGACATACGGTTTTCTTGATGAACAACTTTTCCCCGCACAATTCAAGAGAACATAAATAAAGTCCGTATAGCAGCCCTTATCAGGAATCAACGGTAGACGATATTTATTGAGCCTATCTTCATGTGAAAAAGTTGAACCATCTCAAACTTAGAATCAAACTCAAACGAAATAAATAATGACACATAACACAATCCATATATTTATTTCATTGGGTCGTGTCCTGTACTATGTTCTATAATATATACATATGCAATTAAGTTGGCAACTCCTTACCTATGATCTGTAGAACTTAATCATCACTTAACTTGCATACTAATCTTATCCGATAATTAATATTTCTTGTTAATTATCAAGATTACGGACCTTTTAGATTTATTATTGTCATTTAATTATAAATGAACTACAGAGATCTACAATTCAGATCCTCAATCTGAATAATCTGTCAATAAATAAATCAAGGAATAACTGATCAAATATCATCAATAACATAAACTATAGAAGTAGCCTTTTAACGATTGGCTTCTAGGACATATCTCTAACAGACGTAACCAAATCTCTAATGGAGATAATAGAGGTGGCGGCTGAGATGGCCGCGACGAGTCCAGGAAACTCGAGGGATGCGTGCTCCGACGAACGGGCCCACGACCGTCTTTCGGCTCCGCCTAATCTGATTGTCGCCACCACATGGCACTCCGCCCAATCCTATCTGCACTCGATGCTCGTTGCCTTCACTCGCCGCCATGACCGACTCAGGCAACTCAGGAACAATGGTCGTGCTGGCGGATGGTCTGATGTTCGCGCTGTTTTAGAACTCCATGGAGCCTCAATTTGTGCCTCTGATCGGACCTCGAAGAAGAACACCGATGATCTCAAGCCTCAGGTGAGTTTGATTTTGGTTAAAGTGTTTTGATTGATGTGGTGGCACCTTTGGTTTTCTGCTCATCAGGAATGGGATTGTGAATAGGGAGTTGAAGACTTTTGAGTTTCATTATCCGTTCATTTTCTCTTACTTATTCTTTGACTGGGCTTTGTATGTATGATCACTCAAGAGCAATTATATTGTTTCTGACATTCTGTTTGAAAGTGATTATTCTAAGGAATCCAGTTTTATGAAATTCTAAATTTGAGAAACTATTGGTGAAAAGGAATTATCAAAGAAGTTCCTTTTCAGTGGAGTTATTGAATTAATACAACTTGAAATAGCAGTCATTCGAACTTTCATAGAGTGTTATCATCAACTTGTGCGCGCGCAATGCTCATATATATAAGATTCTATTATATAAGTGCTTTTAAAAATACATAAAGTCTACTCATTTCATTTCAGAATTAGCAGTCCTATCATTGGTTAGTTCATTGTTAGTATTTTCTTGCTGAATTCTGATGATATCAATTTTATTGTCAGGTGGCAGACCCGAGTGACATATTATCAGAATGATGGAGGAAGAGGAGGTAGATGATAGCAAGAAGCATGTCACCGTCTTCTTCGTTACATAGACTAGTCCGTTAACTGTCCAGCTGCTGGTAAAACCTTTATTTTGGACAAGTTGCATAGTGGAAAAGTTCTATCCACTGTACATACAATTGGTAGGCACTTTTTAGCATATTGGAGAAGTTCTATCCAGGTACAACTTATTTTAGAATTTTTGAAGTATCGTACCGACATTTATTGTGTACAAATCAGTATGTAACACCAGTACATAGCAATGTACAGATCAGTATCGATTTGATTTTTTAAATTGTCCTTGTTTTTATTTGTATACATTTGGTTCTTACTTCTTAAAATTGTAGTTAGGTAGATGTTTTAAGGTAAAATCTCTTTGTGATATGTGGCTACATTGCAATGTACAATTGTTGATAGATAACTTCGTATACATCAGTATAATAGACAAAAAATTCTGGTATGAATTGTTAAAAGATAAATTTACTTCTCTTGCTAGAGAGAATAAATGAATTGCCAAAGCTGGTGGAGGCATCCAAGCTGTTATTGGGGTTGGCAGTGAGTGGATTAATGGCTTCTTCCAGGTACATGTTTTATTATTTACCATTTTATTACTTTGCTTTCTTCTCCAATTCCCTTACAATTAAAATATGATTTCAAATATCAATTGTCAGTGTTTACATGAAAGGTATCTTGAGCATTGGCTTCATGTCTTTCAAATAAATCTATTGTGATTGTCATTGTATTTACTATTCAGATATTACAATTGAAAATGGAGAAAGACAAACTCATTGCAAATATTACTGCCCTGGAAGCCAAGATCGATACATAATGTAAGCATCATAACTGAATTATATTTTTTTAACTTGCTAGTAAGCAAATACTGCATGTATCTTTCTGATATATATCGCATGTCCTAACTACCATGCTTATAATGCTCCATGTTTTCCTGTCTTATTTATTATATTAATCTTTTTCTCTACTGATTCATAAAAGAATACATATATTGGACTTATAATGGGTGCTTATAATGGGTGATTATATTAATCTGTAAGTAATGCTATACTTGGAACATGTGCTTATAATGGGTGATAATATTAATCTTCTTTGCATGATGATTTCTATAAGGACATGTTTTTTTTAATTTGTTCCCTTGTTCTTTTTATTTCCAGAGGCAAATTTATGGACATAAAGGAAAGAAAATAGGTATCTTTGCTTATGGTAGCAAAGAAAGAAAGCTGTGGTCGATCAAACGAAATCTGTGTTCGATGGATGAAAGCCGTGGTCAAGCGAACGGACCGTGTTCGATGGATGAAAGCCGTGGTCGAGCGAACGAAAGCCGTGGTCGATGGATGAAAGCTGTGGCCGAGCGATCGGAAGTCGTGCCCAAGGGGTGAAAGCCGTGGCCGAGTGATTGGAAGTCGTACCCAAGGGCTGAAAATCGTGGCCGAGTGACTGTTATTTATATTAGTTTTATATTATTTATATATGATTATGATTGTTTCTAGCAACAAAAATATTATGTTATATATATTAGT
Organism: Rhynchospora breviuscula; assembly: GCA_027562975.1. Taxonomy (NCBI): domain Eukaryota; kingdom Viridiplantae; phylum Streptophyta; class Magnoliopsida; order Poales; family Cyperaceae; genus Rhynchospora; species Rhynchospora breviuscula. Next base: position 29,432,298 of record CM050400.1, on the reverse strand, counting down.
TTTATGGTTGCACGTTAGATACGTGATTGTAGCAGAAATAAATTTCTTTTTTAAAAAAACAAGAGTTTTGTAACGGTTATTATATAAAAATCGTTACAAAATTAAAGTGCGTTAGGAATATTAAAATTTATATTATATCAATATGTAACGGTTATTGTATAAAAACCGTTATAAATGGCCTCAATTTTTAATGGTTTTTATATAATAACCGTTATAGATTTGCTCCTTCTGTAACGGTTCTTCATAAATAACTGTTATAATTTTTGTAACGGTTATTAAGGCATTTGTAACGGGGGCTACTGTAACGGTACCATAACCATTACAGACCCATTTTATTAACCGTTACAGAAGACTTTTTTTCGTGTAGTGAAAGATCCTCCAACCGGGTTTCGAACCTGCGACCTCTCACTTGAGATGCATTACTCTTTGCCACTAAACCAAGAACTGGTTCTCCATTGGAGTACATTTTTAAAATGGACCAAAAAAAGCAAAATTTCTTGGTTTCACCGCGTGCCTGATAGAGAAGAGAATTTCTTACGTGTATATATATATAGAAATTTAGAAAACATTGCACGAAATTAAATCAAAATAAATTGTCAGATGAAAATATAACTTCAAAGAATCGTAATATTCGGAAAAAAAAAACATAATCTCAAATTGTGATTGGAACAACAAAATGATATTCATGCCAATTTTCCGTAAGCGAGAATAAGAAAATTTAGTGTGGAAAGTTAAAATTTATCCGCATGGATCCATTTTGAGTGTGCTAATGAATGAGGGATTAAATTTGAAACTTTTTCAAATTCTACCCATTTTGAGTGTCATATATATCATATTTTATCATTTCTGGATTCTCAAAATTTGATTTACATATTATGCATGATAAGTTGGTACTAATTCACCCAGTTGTTTATATATATAGTACAACAACCATAATTCAATTTTATCCCATTTGTCCTTGCAGTACTTGTCTTTCTTAGGCCCCCATTTGGCAGTGACAAATTTAGTTTGATGCCTGGGTCAACGAACTAACCTGTGACCTTGCATCGCTAAACAACTTTGGAGCCAACATGATCAGTACTACCTCCCTAACTTGGCCATTCCGTATACAAAAAAAAAAAAGAAAAGAAATAGATAGGTGTTGATGGACTTGCTACAATTTTAAATTTCAAATTTTCAAATTTTTTATTTTAAAATTTCAAAATTTCAAATTTCAAATTTTAAAATTTCAAATTTCATATTTCAAATTTTAAGTTTCAATTTTTCAACTTTAAAATTTTAAAATTTTTTATTTTTTTAAATTTCAACTTTTTAAAATTTCAACTTTTTAAAATTTCAAAATTTCATGATTTAAAAATTTTGAATTCTAAAATGTCTAGATTAAAATGAATGTTATAAGTGAATGCGTATTCACTTTAATCACTAACTTTAACTTATTATGCCAAACAACAATTACTAACTTTAAGTTAGTACTAACTTTTACTAACTTTAACCTCAAACACTAACCCAAAAATGCTAACTTTAACCCTTGATCCCACTAAATTAACTTTGATGTTGCCAAACGGCTCCTTAGTAAGTTTGTTTCTCAGACCTAGCTTCCCAAAAATTTCTATTAGGGTCTTGACTCTTGATCGGAATGACATCTCACAAGAGTTCAATTTATTTCAATAGAATAAAGAGTTAAGTAGAGATGATTTTCAAATAAAATTTGGTGATCGAAATCAATATAAAAAGAATTGAAGTTTGTGATCGTAATCATATGAAAATATATAAAAGCACCTATAAAAAAGGCTGGAATAATTTCACTAGAGAGGTGGAAACAATTGTTGTATCAATTATGGACAATTGATTTGTGTGATCTAATTTGATGTGTGATCTAGATGTTGATTTCAGATAAAAAGTCAGACCCTTTGATAGAAAAAAGTCAGGTGGTGTTTAAACATTTTATTATTCGGAAAGATATCCACCTATATGTATCGCTAGAAAACTCAATCAAATATTTTTATTGTCTAATATTATTTTAGTTTTTATTTGCAAATGGGGGCAACTTTTGCTAGTCATATGAAAAAAAAATGATTCCATTCCTTATAATTTGACAATTTTACCCCGCGTCTTGATCCTATAGACTTCTTTTAAAGAAGTCCAGTAGTCTTCCTCGCTTCGGAGCTGTCTGATTGAATCTCAACGGTTAAAACTTTTTCGGACCTATCAATCTGGTACTATTCACGAGACACCCATCATCGTCCTATCTAATTTCGACGGCTCAAATGCTAGGAAGACCACTGGACTTCTTTAAAAGAAGTCCTCTCGTTCCATTTTACCCCCACTCACTCATTTCTCTCAATATTTCAATATTTCTATTTACAGCCACCGAAACTGATATACAACGTTCTTTCAAATTAGATGGTAATATCACTATTCTAATCATGTATGACATCAAAGAAAACCTTGTAGTGATAAAATTCCACGTCATCAATAACCGTATACTTGCACGTTTTAACAATTAACTTAGTTTTTTGTTTATGTTATTTTCTGTACCACAAAATGGGATGATTGACCATTAGACAAAATCAAATGGGGCACCATAAATCATGTACAAATCAAATATATAAAAACATTATAATAGTATATATAATCGATGGTAAACAACAGATAGTCTTTATTAGACAATAGAGATTCTTTATTAAATATTATAATTATAGTTGACAAGCTTTTAAAAAAGTTCGTTTTTTTCCGTTTTATCTTAGTTTTGGTTCATAACGCACTACCGTTTTATCACCGCATAAACCGTTTTTTTACCGTTTTATCACCGATAAACGCTAAATCACCACCCAACCGTCAAACTGTATAAATCGCATTTTAAAATCTTGAATATTATATTCATATATTCGATGGTAAACACCAAATGCTGACCCAACCTAAACCGAGAGAGAGAGAAAAAAAAATGGTACTAAACGAACACGTGTAAGTGGGATTAATGGGTTTTTGCCTGGTGCTCGGGCTCGCCTAGGGAAGAAACGACGTACGGAGAAAAAGAGGTTCGTTTTTTTTTTATTTTTTTGAGAGAGAGTACGTGCATCGGAGGGGAATGTTTTTAAGATATTGAATCCCTATCCGGTGCCGCTCACTAATCCGAGCCGTTCGATCTGATCTTGACGGTTAGATTTTTTCGGGCCTTACAATCTGGTTATATGTACGGGGCACCCATCATCATTGGATTTAGTCTGGACGGTTCAGATTGTGCGCTGCATGGTGCCGCGTGGCACTAGATTTGATTTCTTACATGCACCTCTACCGATCAAGTGATCAAAATCCGATATTTTTCTAAATTTTTTGGTATTTTATCTCACAATACCGAATACCACTATTTTGATATGGTCACTATTCCGGTTTTCAGCTTTATCGAAATTTTCCAATATTTAGTACGGTATTGAAAACACTGCTAGAATATAAGGGTCTGAATACTTTGCACCTAACTTCACAAAACCAAACCGCGGCGAATTTTTACGTTTTCCTCACGATTTTGGCAGCTCTAACTTTTCCCTCTAAATCACACAAAATGAATTGAATTCACGACCTGACATTAGTTCCGATTAGAAAATTTTATTTCTCGAGAAATCCATTTGACGTCAGAGGTCCTGAATTTTTATTCCGATCAGATCCTTAGATCATGAATTATCATTTTTAAAATGAAACAATTTGTAAGAAAAAAAATTACATTAAGCAAAAATTTTTTGAACAAAGAAATATCTTGAAAAACTACAAACAATATATGTATATCATAAGATCCACAGTTAGTTGTGTAATAGTTCATAAAAAAAAGTATAAAAAAATTATTCTTTTGAAATATATACAGCATCTTAAGAACATCAATCATTTTTCTTTAAATGAAAAAAAAACATCTATGGCATAAAAGTCATCTGATCAAAACAGAACGTATCATATTTTATGGAGTACACTAGAGAGCTTAATACAATGCTCCAGACAGTAGACATGATAAAAGTGATATAGTGTTGGAATAGTATTAGATTTTTGGATAACATGCCCACACCGTCCAAATTATCTAGTACGCAACTAAGATCTATTATCACCATGTAATTAAGAGTTACGTTATTTCTTCTTGGTCTTCTTTGTTGGTTTATTTTTTTTTTTATTTTTTCTTAGATTTCTTTATATGTTAATTTTGCATCCATGTTAATTACCTTCAGTCATGATCCGTTACCAATAATTAATGTTTTTTTAAAGATAAATTGGAGGTCAAGCCTCCTAACTTATTTTTAAATTATAAATTAAATATTAAATATGTATAAAAGACCCTATAGTCGGGTTTTGAACTTGCGACCTCTCACTTGAGATCCATTGTTCTTTGCCATTAGACCAAGAGCTGGTTGCACCAATAATTAATATGTCAATAATTTTCTTTGTCAATTGTCATTGATGCGTCATTGTTATGTATGTGAGCAAACATGATAAAGAAATCATCAATCATCATTCCATCTAAATCATATGAACCTAATCAACGGCTTCTGCATTGCCAGACATGCAGTCAAAGTTTGTTAGGCCACTCTCATAAAGCAACGCCTTGTGCTTAGCCAGGTAGACCGGACACAAATTTCATTATCTTTGAGTGGAAGGAAGAAATTAGAAATCCGAAATGTGCATATATACATATATAATTTTTGTTCCTTTGGTCTCAAGTGCGCAGGCGGAGATATCATGGGGAAGGCAAGAGTTGCATTGAATTGGGGAATCCGAAGGAAAACAGAAAACTCAATGAAGATTGGAGGAGAGGGGAGGCCGGGAGGGGGCCAAGCGTGTTGCAGTAAGGAATGGGAGGCGTCGGGAGGGACATTTAATGCGGGAATCTTTGTCTGACCGCACCATTTACAGCCCCCATCGACTCGCTATTTATTACTTCTCATCATTTCATTTTTACCTCACGACTTGCTAGTTGCTATGGTTACTTACACACGTACCGCCGTTCGATGATTATATTAGTTAGAAGATGATTATATTAGCTAGTTGCTAGTTGCTATTCCCAATAGCACCTAGATCGGTTGCTATGGTTACTGGAACAGTACATGCACCCATCTAGGTGCGGATGAACGGTCAGAATTTGTCAGTTATAGTTGATGATTATATTATATTATAGTTAGATAAACAAGGGATCAAATAGGGTTTGACTTGATAATTGTTGGGCCGTTTGCCTTAGATGGTAATAAGAGTATTTGACTCTTTAACATTATTCAACTTTGATGGAAAATTAATTAGACAAAAGGATCACATAGCTAGAAAATTTCATCTGTGAGTTTTAAGGATACATCATAGATTTATGGTCCGAATATATAAAATGTTCAGAACTCTTTTTGGTATCACATGTTTTATTGTTGACATAAACAAGCTGTTAAGTTTACCGATCAAATTCGTATTTTCAAGTCGGATGAAACTCCCCAAAAGACACACTTAATACTACATGCAGCAATGACAACTTAGCCTTTTGTCCCAACAACAACGCACTTAATACTAATTTTAAATTTTTATCGTTTCAGATTTATGATCAAACCAGTTCATTATCCCTAATTAATTTCACTTTTTTGTATTCTTTTCCTCCAAATTTGAGAGCATACTATTAAGATTTTCTCCTGATTTAAGAAAGTTTCTTTCTGAATAAAGCAGTGATATTTTCCAAAATTAAGTTTGTACTTTTCTACTATTCATGATTCATGATTGATTTCTTATAAAGAAAAGTTTGACTTGTTATATAAATAATTGATTGAAAGCATTTTTGTTTCATTATTATCGAAGGAAAAAATGAAATTAACTTTCCATCAATCAGTGGTGATGGAAAGAAAAAGATTAAAAATATGTTAACAATGACATCAAAGACATTAATATTAAGGTTTCAACGTTTCATTGTCCAAAGAATTTCCCTATATTAATTTCGAATAACAAAATGAACTGTGTATCCGCTCCTTATTCCCAGTTCCAGTGCATTTCTTGTTTTTTCCCAACAAAATTTAAATTTTGTGAACATCTGGACCGTATAGGTAAGTAGTGCAAGCTAGGCCCAAGCAAAATGGTCAAGTCAGTGTCTTTCTTGAATATCAGTCCTATGGACTGAGCCCATATCATGGTCCATGAACCAGATGATATATTGATATGCGGAAAAAATTAAAACTAACATTACTGTTGACACGAATTTTGAGAATAACAGTTAAAAATTCCGAATTTTAAAAATAATGTTGTTGGATCGGCGTTTCAATCGCCGAAATCACAGAACCCTTGGATCGGCGTTTCAATCGCCGATCCAAGGGTCTGACCATTTCAGACCGCTGAATTTGCTTTTTTAGTGCGCAATTTGATTTTTAAACACTCAAAGTTGGTTTGCAATAATTTTTTTTGTCGTTTTCCCGTTTAAAATTGTCTATATAAGCTCAATTGTCATCATTTATTATTCACAAACTAAGTTTTTCTCGTTAGTCTGAAATTGATAAACTTTCTCCTCGTCATTTCATATTCGCAATATCACTTCTTCGTATGTAATAATTTTAAATTAATTATTAAATTTATTTTATTTTATTTTATTTGCTAATAGAGTTTTAATTTTGAAATTTGAAGCAAATGGGTCCTAAACCAAGCTGCGTCTCTTCTGCTGTTATTTTGATCGGAGATCAGCGGACTAGCGAACAACGATTATTTTCTGCATTGATGTTACAATATCATGGGGAAAAATTTGTAGTTAAGAAATTAGAAGGAAATCAATATCATGTTAGGGGCCCCAAGTTTTTTACAGATTTGGTTGAGAGGAATGGATGTTTTGATCTTGGAGGGTCGTGGTTGACTCACCTGCCAGCAATTCCACCTGGTTTTGAAAATCATCCCGCAGCTTCAAATGTTGTCCATCTCCGCTAAATGGAATAATATTATGTTTCTGTCATCGGTATCTTATTATGGTCATTATTAGTGAAATAAGTTTGTGTGACAGTCGTCACTTGTAATGTTTGCCTTATATTACTGAAATATGTTGTTTTGTCTATTTACTTTTATTAAATTTTTTTATGATATGTATTGAAAATTAATATGCAAAGAAATTCAGAATTAAAAAATGCATACCATTAGAAGAAGAGCTAAATTTTATAACCATAATATAAAGTAACACACCAAAATAAAAAAAAAGAAAAAACTACTTAAAAAACAAACCATTCAGTTGCTACTTAAAAATAAACTACCTAAGAAAACAAAATATTTAGATATTTTGGGTGTCCGCATATTGTAGAATTTCATTCCACCATGGGTCTTCTTCTTCGTCTTCCTTTTGTTGTTGGTTGCTCACACCAGGATTATCAGCGAATTGAGCGGCTTCGTTCCAGAAAGCTGCATCGGCTTCTTGTTGTTCTATCTCTGTCATTCTAGCTGCTGCAATATTTTTTTGTTCATCTCTCTCCTTGTGTCATCTCAGGCGCTCCCTGATTTTTTTTCTAATTTCTTCTTCTTTCAATTTTTGCCTCTCTTCGGCAGCCTTTTGTGCAATTTTTCTCTTTTTTTCCGCCTCATCTCTGTCTTTCCATTTCTTTCTTGTTGATCCCACCAAACTTGTTTTTCGTGGTCATCGTAGTGATCACGCAAGATGGTCTCTTTGTAATTGAAAACCTGACCACACTTTGTACAGGTCACTGTGTGGTCTCCACGAAAGTTGTAAATTCTTTCATAAACGGTGCAGTGTGTTTTTGGTGCTGAATATGGTTTTTCTGTTGGTGTTTGTTGGGGAATTGGTTGCGGTTTCTTGTAGTAATTTTCATACCAGTCACAATTCTTATGTTTGGGTTTGCTCAGCATTCTTTGGAGGTGCTCCTTGCGATCTCTTTCTTCCCCACCATTAATGTGCCACTGGTAGTGTATTTTTAAATCGAACTCTATCCCGTCATCTTCGTAGATATTGTATTTGAAAGTGCGAAAATATGTGCAACATGTTGCATGATAATCTCCTTTTTCTATTTCATTTGTATTGACAGGGGAATGTTGGTAATTTGGCCAGTATTCATCTCGGGTAGCTGTTCGCCAATTTGGGACATCACTATTGGAGTGAGAGCTATTTCCTTTGTCCATGACAGTGAATTTTTCAGGAAAATAAATTGAGTGTGTGTTGCATAATCTGGTTAATGAAAGGTGGTTTTATAGACAATTTTAGACTTAGAATCACACAATAAAAAATTAATTTCACGTGATTCTTTTTCAGACCACGCCTGTCCTTTTGCAGATGGTAGATGGGGATCAGTATACTTTTTCAGACTTTATCAGACCACGCTTGTCCTTTTGCAGGGGGCAGATGGGTATCAGTATACTTTTTCAGACTTTATCAGACCACGCCTGTCCTTTTGCGGGGGGCAGATGTGTATCAGTATACTTTTTCAGACTTTATCAGACCACGCCTGTCCTTTTGCGGGGGGCAGATGGGTATCAGTATACTTTTTCAGACTTTATCAGACCACGCCTGTCCTTTTGCAGCTAATTATTAGGTTAAACAATAAATACTGCATTAACAATTAATAATAATATTATTAAGCAATCACAAAAATACATAATAAATAATAATATTTAATAATTAAATTATTATTAATATAATAACTAATAACACTTACCAATTTAATAGTAATAATCATGCAATAATCACAAAAATACACAATAAATCATAATATTTAATAATAAAATTATTACTAATATAATAACTAATAACAATTAACAAATTTATAATAATATTTAATAATAAAATTATTACTAATATAATAACTAACAACAATTACCAAATTTATAATAATATTTAATAATAAAATTATTACTAATATAATAACTAACAACAATTAACAAATTTATAATAATATTTAATAATAAAATTATTACTAATATAATAACTAACAACAATTACCAAATTTATAATAATATTTAATAATTAAATTATTACTAATATAATAACTAACAACAATTAACAAATTTATAATAATATTTAATAATAAAATTATTACTAATATAATAACTAATAACAATTACCAAATTAATATTAATAACAATGCAATAATAATAGCAATTAATAAGAATATTAATAAGTAAATATAATAATAGAAAATAATAATAAAAGATAAAACAGTAAAAGTATTAAAAAAGTAACTTTTAGCGGGAAAGCTATTGGATCGGCGTTTCAAACGCCGATCCAATTGGTTTCCCGCTAAAAGTTACTTTTTTTAATGCTTTTACTGTTTTTATACTTTTTAATCATTAATTTTTAGCTTGGATCGGCGATTGGAACGCCGATCCAACTGGTTTTCTGACTTTTTTAATGCTTTTACTATTTTTTATGGTTTTAATCATTCATTTTTAGTGGTTTTTATCATTAAAAGAATTGGATCGGCGTTCCAAATGCCGATCCAAGGTGTAAATTGAATTTAAGTGCGATTTAATAGCGCGTTTTAGTGCGATTTGATTTGATTGCTCATCATTATTTCGACTCTCATTTGGTTATAAATAGAACATGCCGTTCCGAATTCGAAAATCACCCATCATTTTCAAATACTGGACTCTCTATACTGTCAAAAATATGATTTCCATTCCGGTTTTCGTTAATCAATCTCCATATAATCCATCAAATTATTTCAGTTTGGATGCAATTTCGCAAACTGATTATGAATCAATTAAAGAAATAATTTTATCAGCATTGGGATTTTATCAAGGTCATTATAATTTGAGAATTGTTTCCCATTTTAATACCATAATTGAAGGGAGGTTCCAGCAGATGCAGTTGCCGGTGAACTCTGAAAATGAATGGCGGTATGTACGACGTGAGTGCTTCCAAGCAAGAAGGCTACACGGCTTTCAACTTCACGTTGATTTGCTTCCAGCTACTGGTGGTGGCCTACAAGGTAACTTACGACAAATTTTATTAGTAAAATTACTTTATTATTTATTTTTGAATTAGGATTACAGTAGTCATGAACATATGCAATATATAATTTGCTTAAATTAGGATTATAATTCTTTACTAAACATAATTGGCTTATTAAGAAACTTTTGGTTAAAAAATCTTTTGCATAATTGGACAAAATTACTAATTAAATTTGTGCCATTATAGAATTGATAAAATTAGTTTTTTAAAGTAATTAATTTACTCTTGCTATTAATTGTACGCATTTATAATTAATTTGCTCTTGCCTTTACTCTTGAATAATAAAATTTTAAATTAAGCCTTTTAAAATAAAAGCAAATCAATAATTTTGATTACGATGACACAGAAGTTATATAATTTTTTATTATATATTTTTAAATTAGGGGGACACACAAATTATAATTATAATTACGATTATAATTATAATTTGAATGAACAAGTCAATAATACCGAAGAAGACGAAGAAATAAATAATCAATACAATACGAGTGCACATGGTTGGGATTCTTGGGAACAACCTGAGAGTAGTAGTCGACAACAAAGACAAGAGCGAACAAATATGAGTGCATGGGGTTCGGATCCTTGGGACCAACCTGAGAGTAGTAGCGGACGAGAAAGACAAGATGGAACAAATAATGAGTACAACACCAATGCACATGATTGGGATCCATGGGACCAACCTGAGAGTAGTAGACCAGTTAGAGAAGAAGCAGAGGAAGATGAAGAAGAAGAAGGGGATATAGACGAACTTGACGAGACATACGACCGTGGCCCGGGTTATCAGTTGAATTATGCAACGGGGGAGGATTTCACTGATGAAGAGGAAGAGTTTTGGGCGTCACAGGATATGGAGGGAGAGGGTCTGTATGCGCAGGGTTTCGCGAATCACGAGTATTACATTACCGGAAGGACCGATAATTACCATCCCGTTAGCCAATTTTTGGATATCTCTGAGTATAGAAATTCGATTCCACAACCGTCTCAAACAAAAACTTCTGGGCCTTTAGCGCAAGGAAACATTTTTATGCCAAAACCACAATTAAAACAAGCTTGTAATAAATACGCCGTAGATAATAATGTACAGCATAAAACCACTAGAAGTACTCCAGAATTGTATGTATTGGATTGTAAGGTGCCTACCTGTAAGTGGCATTTGTTTGCCCGTACAGAAAGGGAAGGTGAATTTTGGAGAATAATAAAGAATGAAGAAGAACATACTTGCGTGAGAAGGGCCGGAGATTTCACGCATGAAAATCTGACGGCAGAGGTAATCGCAAACAGCATCAGGAATGCAGTGAAGAGAGATCTTGGTATTTCTATAGATGACGTAAAATCTATATTGGAGAAAGAATATCCAAATGTAAAACCAACCTATAACAAGTTATGGCGTGGGAGAGAGAAAGCGATCGAACAACTTTTTGGATCGTGGGAGGGATCATACAACAAACTTCCGAGTTTATTATTGGCTATACAGAGAATGACCCCAGGGACACAGATCAAATGGTTGACAGAGAGCGTAGGGGATCCCAACAGAGCTATGTTCATCGCAGCAGCATGGGCATATGGGCCTTGTATCGCGGCAGTACCATACCTAAGGCCTGTTATCAGCATCGACGCGTCGTTCTTATCGGGTCGCTACAAGGGAAAATTGTTAGCGGCATGCGGTTATGACCCAGAGCAGCGGTTGCTTCCACTAGTATTTGCACTAGTGTGAACTGAGAACGAACAATGTTGGGGTTGGTTCATGAATTTTCTAAGGCATCAAGTTATCGGGGAAGGAAGAAAATTATGTGTTGTTTCGGATCGCCATTGGGGAATAAGGAACGCGTTCAAACAACCCCAATATGGTTGGCAAGAGGATGCGAACCCTTCATATGCCGTGTACCGGTATTGCATGCAACATGTATGTGAAAACGTGTTCAAGGCATCTGGAAAAGACACAGCTCTACCAGACAAATTCAGAAATAAGTTGGCCAACAAGAAAAAAAGGAGGCCCTTCTACAAAATGTGGAACGAATTGAAGAAAACGAATCCAAAGGCGATCGACTACCTTGAAAAGTGTGGGAAAGAAAATGAAACAGATGGCAACGAGCAGTGGAAACCTGAAAGGTGGGCACAAACGTATGACGGTGGTTATCGTTGGGGAATTATGACGAGTAATGGATCAGAAAGTCTCAATAGCAGGTACAAGGCTGAGAGAAGACTACCAGTTGTTGGACTTGTGGAAGGCACTTGGTACAAAACTGTTAAATGGTTTAATGAGAGGAAGCAAATAGCTTTGGCGAGACAGGCGGAGGGAGAACGATGACCAAAAGAAATCCAACTTAAGCTGATGAAACATACTCTCAAAGTAGGTACAAATGTACTTCCAATGTAATCATATTTACTTTTACTCTTTAAAATGTATAATGATATAAATTCATATTTACAGCGGCAATAAACGTTATCACCGTTGACATTGAACGTGGAGAATTTGAAGCTCAAGTGCCATTCGAAAAAAATGATCCGGGGGTAACCTGGAAGTACCAAGTTTTCCTCAAACGTGATTACCAATCGAGAAATCCTCAACTACTGAGCAGGCGTGCTTGGTGTAAGTGCAGAAAACCTCAACTCACAGGAATACCATGTCTTCATGTGGTTGCCGTATGCGGTCATTGTAGGTGGGATGTTTCTGATTTTGTAGACGAACGGTACAGCACAGAGAATATGGTTAAAATATGGTCAACAGGTGATTTTCACTGCTACGAAGACGAAGATAAGTGGCCTCGGTATGATGGTCCCGTGATCTATCCGGATAAGACAATGATTAATCGGGGCAGGCGAAAGAAGGATCGTGATTGGATGTGGATGGATGCAATGAGAAATAAAAATCAGGCAAACCAAAGGCGCCGAACCAGAAGGGACGCTGCGGTGGCCAACGACACATCTCAACCTATATCGATGGAGGACCTTCAATCTGGTCGTCGTACAGGTCGTCCTACCAACACACCGAGGACACGGAGGACTAAAAGACCTTCTGCAAGGAACATAACTCAATTTTTTACAGGGAACCAAAGTGAACCTTCTAGGGAGCCCGTTCAACCTAGCCGGAATTCTATCAGTATTGATCCTCGCAATGAAAGTCGCGTCAGTCTTGGGATAGAAGGTATTCAACCACGTCGAAATTCCATTAGCCTGGGTGACCGATCAATGTCGCTCCGATTTCCCACAAGTCACGGAGCATCAAGTAGCAGGGAGAGTCATGGCGCATCAAGTAGCAGGGGACCATCTCAAAGCACAAACAGTGGGGGAGGGGGACTACGACGTGGGGTTGCCCGGCTAGGATCAAGGTTCATGAATATCTTACCAGGAGGAGGCCGGCGTTAGTTTTATGTAATATTTTTATGTATTTTTTTTTTAAAATTTACCCTTTATAGATCGTTTTAAGGGTTGACTTTATGTTATTCGGTGAAGATAGCTCTAATTTTAATATTTATGGTTGACTAAATTCATAATATTTTGCATCTACAATAATTATTTATGATTTTTTTAAAATTTTTTTCCGCGTAGTCCTGCAATCCTAAAAATGGAACAAATTAGAATTTTTTCGCGTAGTTTTGCAATCCTAACAAGTTACGGAATAAAAGCCAAATACGAAATATAAATGTCACAATAAATATCACACTCGTACAAAAATATAAATATCACAATAAATATCACACTATCCTACTGATGTCCATCACGACGGAACCATCCTTGAGAAAGAGATAAATCCCATGCAGCACCAGGCAAGTTTCGGGGCTCTCGACCGGGAGCAAGTCCTGGGGGAGGAGGGGGGGATGATATGTCGTAGAAAATGGAGTGAAATGACGAGGCGGTCTGCTAGATGAGACCCCAGAATCGCCGAATGGATGGTGCGACATAGGTGTGAATGGGTCCTGCAGTGGGGTACCGTATGCCTGATAGTATGCATCAGCCTGATAGTATGCATCAGCCTGAGAGATAGGTGCGGGAGTAGGCACAAAGGGCTGACTGTACCCTCCTCCGTACTGAGTCTGAGTATATGTCGGAGGTGGAGGGTAAGGACTCCCATATGTGTACTGTGTGCTGTGCGGTGGAGGCCGCGGCTGTATGGTCTGGGACTGCGGACGGGGCGGAGGCTGCGGCTGTGTGCTCCGGGGCTGCGAATGGGGTGGGGCCTGCGGCTCTGTGGTCTGAGGCTGGGAATGAGGTCCTGTGGATCCGGAGTGAGGCTCAAAAACACCGGAATGTGACCGTCTGCTCCGAACCAGAGGCTGACTGGGTCGTGGAGCATCAAAATATGAATCCCAATCATGCAGACTAAAATCATCCTGTTACAGATAATATTATAAAAATAATAAAAATATTTTAAATAATTATAGAATATTAAGCATGAAAGGAACAATAATATTAATAAAAGTGATTGAAAAATGTATTATACCCGCATGAAAAGCTGCTCCTCAATAGATCCCGGCTCTGGCGCATCATCCTCATCATCCGTATTAGGGATAGAGTCGATGTCTGAATGAAGACCCTTCGACTCTAAGAGTCGAGATAATCGAGCAGGCTCGCCAACAATATCCAAGGACGTGCTGCACCCCCTCAGCAATTGCTTCCCAGCACGACGAAATCCCTTCTTGACAACCCATGCACATCCTCGCAACGCCTCCCGCAAAGTATGCTTGACCTGTTCAATTTTTGTTAGCCAATGAATTATTTATTAGGCAAAAAATTCTGCGTAATGTAACTTACCAAATTCATGTGACCAGGCGTCTCGCGAAGGTATGACAAGTTATGAGCCGGACCAGACGCTGTCCCTTCAGGAATTTGCACAAGATGCGCACCTCCATGTACGCTCAACCAGCGTCGGTAGTCGCTCCAAATATCTTCGCTCCACGGCCGATCCTCTATCACCCTAGCCTCATTAGTGTTCGCCCACTTGTTCATGTCACACCCCAACGCCCATGGTAATGCAATATGTATACCACAACAAAAATCAACACCAATTTACCCATATTGAATACCCAATTGGTACCACATTCACATAACATATTATATCACTACTATTATCACAAGCATAGAAATAAGTTCTAAATCATCAAAACATGCAACATAGTATAGAAGTATCAATCATACAAATGACATAAGTGTGGTAATGGCCTCGGTACATACCGTACCCAAATATAATACATACAAAAGTGTTACACAAGTCTCAAAATGGAGGCCATACATGATACCTAGTAGTGATAATAATAATGATAACAATAAGGCCTACTCTCGCTCGACTCCAACACTGGAATCCGCCTCAAAACCTGGAACCCACAAAAAAAAGTGGAACGGTGAGAAATAAAATTTCTCAGTGCGGTATTCAGTTCCAGTCACATGAATCTTAGTTTTCACATTCAGGAATCAAATACAACAAAAAGAATAACAAAAATCAATAATCATTGTTAATCCATAATGCATATGAAAAGAATGAATGCCAACAAGCACAATAGATACGATTCAGATAACATTAAAGTAATAACAAAAGTTGGCATTTTATTTGGACATGCAATAATATAAGGGCTGGTTCTTAGTCAATCACTTTCATTTACAACAATCCATGACATACAATAAGTCACAAATAGTACCATACTTGTCATTTTCAATTTACCACCCATACCCCGTCTAGATTCGAGAATACTGGGCCCTGTGCAAGAGCGCTCAACTACACAGCGATTCGGTGGCACGGTAGCTAGCCGGTCCCGAACGAAAACATGTAAATCTGACATATCGAACAAGTAGTACTCATACACATGCATTTCAACAATTTCAAATGATTTACCATTCAACATGAATATAAATACCAATCAAGTAAATAGCAATTATAACATGTCAATTGAGATGATAAAAAGATGCAATTCATTGACTTCAAAATGCAAGAATAAAAAGCATTTAATTCCTAGTAATGAAAATTCAGATTCATGTGAAATCCGCACCTGACAAAGACAACACCAACACGTCTACTCGTCTCCTTCCTCGGCAACACCCGCACCGATATCCTCGTCTCCTATATCTAAAAAAAATTAACCAAAATCCTAAATTAAGCCCTTAAACTCCCTAAATTTAATAAAAATTTCAGATTTGAAAATGAACATAATTTGCTTCCTAACTTTCATGTTAGCTTGTAAAACAATGAATAATCATGTCCAAATGCATCTACAATAGAACCATATTAAGTAGCACCATGCATAATGTCATTCTACTCTATTTTTCATGTCAAATTTCAAGAATAATGTAATGTTTGCTTGCTATCCAAAATTTGACCATATAGTATTTTATGCATGCAAGCCCTTTAAATATGCAAATCTATTTCCTAAGTTATAACTTCATGCACTTATAAATATGAAGTACTAAAATGTAAATTTATGCAAAAATTTCCTAAAAATTTACCTCTTTAACAAAAAGGCCAGATTTTACAAGAACAAAAGAAGTATTTATGCAAAAGATTAAATGCTCAAACCACACCCAAACATTCATGCATTTTCACAAGTTATCACTTGCATTATTATTCCCAAAATCTTCATAAAAACCCCTAAACTTATAAAATTTCAGAAATTAGTTGAAGTAACTACAAATGCCACATATTACCATAAGAAAATTAATATTACATCATTCACAACCAAAAACCTCAAAAATTATCAATAAATTCGAAATCCTCATACTTTTCAACACAAAATCTGGATTTTTACTTAAAAATCCGAAATTAATTATTTTTAGCTTAAATAAAATTAGATCATACATTTTTGTTTGCATGCAAGGTTTAAAAATTGTCATGAACTCTAAATATCATATAAACCTCAAACAAATAGTTTATAAAGGCTATATTCACTCAAAAATCCTAACAATTTCGGATTACTTTCAACAAAATTTTAAGACTTTAGTCTTTTGTCACAAGAACTATAGATTCAACCAAAAATTACTATTTTCTAACCATGCAATTAGAAAATCGAAATGAATAATTGAAAAAGAAAAACTTACATGAAAATGGCTCAAAACCGAAAATAAACAACTTGCATGTTCATCTCTTGACTTATACTATCCATTTCCCATTTTTCCCGAATTTTTCAGATTTTTCTACTAATTTTTGTGGTTGGATTTGTGTTGGCCGAAATTATGAAGAGAAGTGGAAAAATAATAGAGATGGGTTTTGGTTTTATTTCCTCTCCTTTGAGCTTGTACGGTTGGGAGAGAAGGAAAAGAGAGAGAAATGAATGGGTTTGTACATTAATTAGAGTGGGAGAGAGAGTGAGTGGGAGCAAAAGGTAGTGCATTTCAAAATGAACCCAAAGTGTCATGGATGACATGGTTAGTGCAAAAATTATTTTCATGACATAACTATACTAATGAAAATTATAATTATGCATTATGCAAGAATTTATTTAATATGCATGAAATTTTTATTAAAACATATTGTTTGTGTATAATTATTTTCTATATAAAAAAATAATAAATTTAACTAAATTTTTTTTTTTTTTGAAATGTTACATCCCTCCCCCCTAAAAGAAACGTTCAGTCCTCTGAACGAAAACGTACCTGAACTCACGAACAACTCGGGGTAACGCTCTCGCATCGTGCTCTCGAGCTCCCAAGTCGCTTCTGACTCCGAGTGTCGGCTCCACTGAATTAACACATGTCTAACCGATCGACTACGGAGTCGCTGCTCTCTCACATCTAAGATCCGCAACGGCTTCTCCTCATAAGACAGATCCTCCTCCAACTGTAAGTCGGAAATGTCTAGGCGAAGTGACGGATCTCTAACACACCTCCTCAACTGAGAAACATGGAACACTCGATGTACTCGCAGAAGAGTCTGTCGCAAGTCTAACTCATATGCCACAAGACCAACACGAGACAATACATTGAATGGCCCAACATAACGGGGGCTCAGTTTCCCAGTCACACCAAAACGGTGTACCCCACGAACGGGTGAAACCTTGAGCCAAACCTCATCTCCTACACTATACTCAACCGGTCGTCTCTTGACATCGGCATATCTCTTTTGCCGCTCTTGAGCTGCTCGTAAACGACTCAAAACTACCCTTGTTTTCTCCTTACTTTCCTCAACCAACTCGGGACCCGTAGAAAAACGAGTTCCCTTCAACTTCCACCAAAGCGGTGTGCGACACGGCTCACCATAAAGTGCTTCATATGGCGACATACGAATACTTGAGTGAAAGTTATTATTGTATGCCAGCTCAACCAAATGCAAATGGTCCACCCACGAACCTCCAAAACTCAAAGCACACGCACGTAACATATCCTCTAATGTCTGTATCATGCGCTCTGACTGACCGTCTGTCTGTGGATGGTAAGCAGAGCTAAACTTGACACGAGTACCCATAGATTCCTGAAAGCTCTTCCAAAAAGTGGAAGTGAATCTAACATCTCTATCAGAAATTATCTCTCTTGGGCACCCATGATACTTGCACACTTCTTTTAGAAACAACTCAGCCATCTCTTTACCAGCTACATCAGATCGGATCGGTATGAAACGAGCCACCTTTGTCAACCGATCCACCACAACCCAAATAGTATCCACACGCCTCTTTGTTTTGGGAAAACCTATCACAAAATCCATAGTCACCGACTCGAACTTCCCATGTGGTAGCTTAAGGGGTTGCAAAAGTCCAGCACTCTTCCTTCGATCGGCCTTAACTTGTTGACACACTTGGCACTTTTCTACAAATTTAGCCACTTTCTTTTTCATGCCCGGCCACCAAAAACTTCTTTTGAGATCTTGGTACATCTTGACCTCACCAGGGTGAATCGAATAGCCCGATTCATGAGCCTCAGATAAGATCAAAGATTTCAATTCTGAAACATTTGGAACACAAACTCGGTCTCCAAATCTCAACATCCCATTCTCATCCAACTTGAAAGGAGTTTTTGGTTTTGTTTCCATTTCTTCACGAAACTTTTGACATTTCAGATCTGTTTTCTGAGCCACAAGAATTCGATCATAAAGATCTGGCTGCACCTCAATAGCGGCCAACAACAAGGGCACTAACAAGGGTGAGGAAACATCACTAGAAGTACTAGCACCACATCTAACTGAAAGGGATGCTCTAAGCTCAGCCGACATCCCAACAAACAGATCCAAACGACCAAACTCCTCCAACAATCTAGGCTCACTAGTAACCATCCATGCCATACTTGTTCGGCTTTTACGGCTCAAAGCATCGGCTACTAAATTTGCCTTTCCAGCATAGTATTGGATGTCTAAGTCATAGTCCTTCATGAGCTCAAGCCATCGACGTTGCCTCAAGTTCAACTCCTTCTGAGTGAAAATGTACTTAAGGCTCTTATGATCAGTGAAAATCTTGCACTTTGCTCCATACAAGTAATGTCTCCAAATTTTTAGTGCAAATATCACCGCTGCAAGCTCAAGATCATGAGTCGGGTAGTTCTCCTCATGTGTCTTCAACTGTCGAGAACTATAAGCAATCACATGCCCGTCCTGCATAAGAACACAACCCAAACCCGACTTTGAGGCATCAGTGTATACCTCAAAATCCTTGCCAGGAATCGGCATGACCAAAATCGGTGCTGACACCAATCGATTCTTTAGCTCTTGAAAGCTCTTCTCCTGCTCAGTACCCCACACAAAAGGGACACCCTTATGCAACAACTTTGTCAAGGGTTTAGCCAGCATAGAGAAACCCAAAACAAAGCGTCTATAATAGCCTGCCAATCCCAGAAAACTGCGGACTTCTGTAACAGTCTTTGGCTGATTCCACTCAGTGATGGCTTGCACTTTTCCAGGGTCCACTGACACCCCGGCTCCTGAAATTACATGTCCCAAGAAAGCCACCTTCTCGAGCCAAAACTCACACTTTGAGAACTTAGCAAAAAGCTTATGTTCTCGCAACCGATTCAACACAATGCGGAGGTGCTCGGTGTGCTCCTCATAAGATCGAGAATACACTAAGATGTCATCAATGAACACAACCACAAAGGAATCTAATAGATCTCGAAACACTCTGTTCATAAGATCCATGAATGCTGCTGGTGCATTCGTCAGCCCAAACGACATCACCAAGTACTCATAATGACCATACCTTGAGCGAAACGCAGTCTTCTCAACATCGCTCGGTTGGATCCTCAACTGGTGGTACCCCGTCCTCAAGTCTATCTTTGAATAAACTGATGATCCCTGAAGCTGATCAAATAAATCATCTATGCGGGGTAAAGGATATCGATTCTTCACTGTGACCTTATTCAACTCCCGATAATCCACACACAGTCTCAAAGTACCATCTTTCTTTTTCACAAATAAGACCGGAGCACCCCAAGGTGAAGTACTCGGCCTTACAAATCCTTTCTTCAACAAATCCTCCAACTGAACTTTCAACTCCTTTAGTTCAGCCGGTGCCATTCTGTATGGTGTCTTGGAAATAGGTGCGGTGCCCGGCATCACCTCGATACCGAATTCAATCTCTCTGTTAGGTGGCAATCCGGTGATCTCGTCGGGGAAAACATCCACAAACTCACGAACCACCGGAACTGTCATAATGTCATGAGTCTGAGCGGTCTCACAAACCACCGCTGCCAAGTATGCACTGCACCCAGCTTCTAGCAAATTTCGTGCCTCCACGGCTGAGATAAAAAGTACTGGGTCTCCTGGAATTCTGCCCCGAAAAATATAAGGGGATAATCCGCACCTCGAAAATAGTACTCGCCGTCTGGCACAATCCACAATTGCTCCGTACCTCGCAAGAAAATCCAAGCCCAAAAGCACATCATATCGAGAAATATCCATAACTAACATATCAGTCACTAACTCCCGCCCGTCAACCAAAACCTTTAACTTTCGGCAACACAATACCAAACGGTCGGTCTGACCTAGTGGGGTCTCAACACTAACTATCTGTCCATGAGGCTCGGTCGATAATCTGCACCTCTCTACAAACTCCTGGGACACTAAGGACTGACTACACCCCGTGTCAACTAGAGTAAATGCAGGATGACCAGAGATAGAAAGTATACCTGTCATAAGCTGTGGGCTCTGAGAAGAGGGATCAAGATCCTCCTCAACTGGAGTCTCCTCAGGTGGAGCTACCGTCACATCCACTGCATGAACTGCGGTGCGACCTCCGGTCCTAGCATCTCGTGGGGCGGGAACACCTCGACCTCGAGCACTAACTCCAATGGCGCCCCTCTGTGCACTGCCCCGACCAGCACCCTGTAACTTCGGGCACTGGTTCCTCCAATGGCCTGTATCACCACAATTGTAACAAGCACCATAAGAGAGATGGCATTTGCCCTCGGGATGAGAACGGTTGCACTTGCTGCACCACTGACCGCTCCCCGATCCTGTAGAAGCCATAGGAACTGTGGCTCTACCAGCTGACTTGGCTCCTTCCACGAGCCTACCAGACTTCGGCCTTGCACTACGGCCACTATCTTGCAACCTTTTCCTCTTGCGATAACCCTCTGCACGCTCAGCATCCTCCATAAGCTGCTGAACCTCCTGTACTGTCGAACTATCAATCACCATAGCAATATCTGGGTCTAGTCCATCCAAATAGTGTCGGCGGTAACGATATGGATCATCTCTAATGTCAGGAGCATAGTGAGACAGGTTGGTGAAGAGGTTATTGTACTCAGAGACTGGCCTATTATCCTGTCTGAGTGACATAAACCGACTCCTCTGAGCCTCCAAGTGAAAAGTGCTCAAGAACCTCTTCGAAAACTGCTCCTCAAACCAATCCCAAGCAATCCTCCTCGGATCACTCGGGTATCTCCTCTTTGCGGCATCCCACCAGAACCGCGCAGAGCTCTCTAGAAAGTGTGTGGCTAACTCGACCTGATCGGCCTCAGGCGCACGGCACAGCAGAAACTTTGCCTTTGCATCGGCTAGCCACTCCTCGGCGGCTTCATAACCGCCTGCACCACTGAACCTAGGCAGTCCCAGCCGGCTAAAAGAGTCAAATAGCCTCCTGAACCTCTCTGCCTCATCTAGCTGAGGCTCAGCCTGGGCCGGCCTATGCTGCTCGGCCGCTCGTCGACCTCGCTCGTATGCCGCAATAATGCGGTCCTCGTACGTCTCCTCTCTCGGATCACGAGGATCGGGAACCTCCTCCCCAGGTCCAGTCTCAGGCTGAGCACCCTCGAGCTCGGGTGCATGCCTCCGAGGTCGGCCTCGTCCTCGACGTCCACCTCCTCGATTCATCTCAACTCTGGCAACACTCAACGGAAACTTAAAGTTAACAAACGAGAAAGAAAAGGTAACCTCAGTCCCTGGACCAACCCAACAACCCCACTCATACGTCCTATAAGTCTGGTTAGGTTAGGTTACCATTGCTCTGATACCACCAAAATGTCACACCCCAACGCCCATGGTAATGCAATATGTATACCACAATAAAAATCAACACCAATTTATCCATATTGAATACCCAATTGGTACCACATTCACATAACATATTATATCACTACTATTATCACAAGCATAGAAATAAGTTCTAAATCATCAAAACATGCAACATAGTATAGAAGTATCAATCATACAAATGACATAAGTGTGGTAATGGCCTCGGTACATACCGTACCCAAATATAATACATACAAAAGTGGTACACAAGTCTCAAAATGGAGGCCATACATGATACCTAGTAGTGATAATAATAATGATAACAATAAGGCCTACTCTCGCTCGACTCCAACACTGGAATCCGCCTCAAAACCTGGAACCCACAAAAAAAAGTGGAACGGTGAGAAATAAAATTTCTCAGTGCGGTATTCAGTTCCAGTCACATGAATCTTAGTTTTCACATTCAGGAATCAAATACAACAAAAAGAATAACAAAAATCAATAATCATTGTTAATCCATAATGCATATGAAAAGAATGAATGCCAACAAGCACAATAGATACGATTCAGATAACATTAAAGTAATAACAAAAGTTGGCATTTTATTTGGACATGCAATAATATAAGGGCTGGTTCTTAGTCAATCACTTTCATTTACAACAATCCATGACATACAATAAGTCACAAACAGTACCATACTTGTCATTTCCAATTTACCACCCATACCCCGTCTAGATTCGAGAATACTGGGCCCTGTGCAAGAGCGCTCAACTACACAGCGATTCGGTGGCACGGTAGCTAGCCGGTCCCGAACGAAAACATGTAAATCTGGCATATCGAACAAGTAGTACTCATACACATGCATTTCAACAATTTCAAATGATTTACCATTCAACATGAATATAAATACCAATCAAGTAAATAGCAATTATAACATGTCAATTGAGATGATAAAAAGATGCAATTCATTGACTTCAAAATGCAAGAATAAAAAGCATTTAATTCCTAGTAATGAAAATTCAGATTCATGTGAAATCCGCACCTGACAAAGACAACACCAACACGTCTACTCGTCTCCTTCCTCGGCAACACCCGCACCGATATCCTCGTCTCCTATATCTAAAAAAAATTAACCAAAATCCTAAATTAAGCCCTTAAACTCCCTAAATTTAATAAAAATTCCAGATTTGAAAATGAACATAATTTGCTTCCTAACTTTCATATTAGCTTGTAAAACAATGAATAATCATGTCCAAATGCATCTACAATATAACCATATTAAGTAGCACCATGCATAATGTCATTCTACTCTATTTTTCATGTCAAATTTCAAGAATAATGTAATGTTTGCTTGCTATCCAAAATTTGACCATATAGTATTTTATGCATGCAAGCCCTTTAAATATGCAAATCTATTTTCTAAGTTATAACTTCATGCACTTATAAATATGAAGTACTAAAATGTAAATTTATGCAAAAATTTCCTAAAAATTTACCTCTTTAACAAAAAGGCCAGATTTTACAAGAACAAAAGAAGTATTTATGCAAAAGATTAAATGCTCAAACCACACCCAAACATTCATGCATTTTCGCAAGTTATCACTTGCATTATTATTCCCAAAATCTTCATAAAAACCCCTAAACTTATAAAATTTCAGAAATTAGTTGAAGTAACTACAAATGCCACATATTACCATAAGAAAATTAATATTACATCATTCACAACCAAAAACCTCAAAAATTATCAATAAATTCGAAATCCTCATACTTTTCAACACAAAATCTGGATTTTTACTTAAAAATCCGAAATTAATTATTTTTAGCTTAAATAAAATTAGATCATACATTTTTGTTTGCATGCAAGGTTTAACAATTGTCATGAACTCTAAATATCATATAAACCTCAAACAAATAGTTTATAAAGGCTATATTCACTCAAAAATCCTAACAATTTCGGATTACTTTCAACAAAATTTTAAGACTTTAGTCTTTTGTCACAAGAACTATAGATTCAACCAAAAATTACTATTTTCTAACCATGCAATTAGAAAATCGAAATGAATAATTGAAAAAGAAAAACTTACATGAAAATGGCTCAAAACCGAAAATAAACAACTTGCATGTTCATCTCTTGACTTATACTATCCATTTCCCATTTTTCCCGAATTTTTCAGATTTTTCTACTAATTTTTGTGGTTGGATTTGTGTTGGCCGAAATTATGAAGAGAAGTGGAAAAATAATAGAGATGGGTTTTGGTTTTATTTCCTCTCCTTTGAGCTTGTACGGTTGGGAGAGAAGGAAAAGAGAGAGAAATGAATGGGTTTGTACATTAATTAGAGTGGGAGAGAGAGTGAGTGGGAGCAAAAAGTAGTGCATTTCAAAATGAACCCAAAGTGTCATGGATGACATGGTTAGTGCAAAAATTATTTTCATGACATAACTATACTAATGAAAATTATAATTATGCATTATGCAAGAATTTATTTAATATGCATGAAATTTTTATTAAAACATATTGTTTGTGTATAATTATTTTCTATATAAAAAAATAATAAATTTAACTAAAATTTTTTTTTTTTGAAATGTTACAGTTCACCTCATGCACAAATAGTTGATGCCAGTCAATACCTCGATAGGTATTATGCTGGTATCCCATCAATTCCTCCATTCTCGACCAAGGCTGTTTTATTCAAATCACAGTTAATCGACAAAATATAATTGCGAGAATTAAATAATGAAATTAATAATGTGAAGAGTTAAATATACCTCAGGTGGCGGTGGGGGAACTGTCTGATAGAGCATAAATTGATGCATGACACGATCTACGTGGTGCCACATCACGACCCAATAATGAATGCATGGGATGCGTAGAAGGAACATCCTCTGTTCAACCTGGGAACAACGAGGCATGCGGTCCCTGATGTGATCATAAGGCCTCCACACGACATGCTCAGGCTTCATTTTCATGCAGACATCCCTCGCATATTCTATCCCACTGCGAGTAGGGTCGGTGAACTTTTTCGATTTATGTCTCGTCGTCCACTTCCTGCATTTCCATTTTGTTGTTTGTTAAAGTCAAATAAAACATATTTTAAATATTACAATTAAAATCAAATCAACATACCTCCCATAAGGCGGACACGAGTCAATACTTGGTAGACCCCAACCATCAAAATCCTTCGTGATCGACGGCCGACTAAGTAGTAATCTTGCATACGACCACAACTGCAAGAGCAACCAAGGAGCACCAATATTTATATTGTTATTAATGAAGGCAGTGTCCAAGCCTCGGTATAGCATGGCAAGAGTGGCACCACCCCAATTGTACTGCACCGAGTTACTAGAATGAAGATCCTGCAAATAGAAATTATTTTCTTAAGGAATATCATCAACTCTTTCATATATTTAATTTCTTATTAAAGTGCAATAAATGTGAGATATTTATTTCTTGGCTAACCTCCAATAATTGCTAATAAAAACATGGAACCGAGTCACCCGTGCCGTCAGCAAATAACTCGCACCCAAAAATCTCCAACACGCAAGCGCGTGTGTATCTGTCGATCCTCGCTGCGTTATTCGTGCCAGGCCCCCCAATCTGATTCCAAATCTTACGCAGTTCCTTTAACCGAACGGAATGAGATTTCCTGCATTACATTATTAATGTAATTTGATTGTAAGAACTATATATATTTAAAATTAACATAAAAATAAATTTTTTAAAACCTTCTTACTTCCGTTTTTTTTCCCTGAAGCACTTCTCAACTATCGCCGTGTCTGTATCCTCCGGCAACGCCAAATTCTGGAGTAACTGTATGGCGTCGTAATCGGTCCGTCCAGTAACGGTTCTGCCAGCCGTAGGTAAACCGTATAAGAAGGCCACATCCTGCAAATAGTTCAAATTTTATACATATATAGTTACAAAAAAAATATTACAAATAGGTATTGATCCTTACCTCTAGAGTGACCGTCATCTCGCCAACGTGAGGAAAAAAGAAAGTGTGGGTCTCTGGCCTCCAGAACATGGCTAGACCCTGCAAAAGCGAATGATCGAGCTGCATATGACCTAACTGAACGAAATGTATCAGTCCAAGTCTCATCAAACGCTCATCCACCTCAGCAGTTCGTGACATCTTAGCCCTATGTAGTACTGCCCTCCAATGCTGTATATATATATTTTTTAATTATTTTAAAAAATATTATTAAAATAAAAATATATAAGTAAAAAAAAGTAAAAGAACAATAATAACTTACACCAGTGCCACGAACTTTCGACTCATCCAAATGCAAGAGACGATCTGCATTAACAGGACCGGAGGGAACAACAGGATCCGCTGATGTAGAAGCCTCGGCATCAACAGAAGCGGTAGATGTAGAAGCGCCAGGATCTCCACGAAGCCTCGTAGATCTACGAGGTGGTGCATCTGGTACTCTTCTTCTCGGTGGCATTTTTACTACACTATAATAAAAATTATCAATGTAAATAATCTAATAAAATTTCGGCAGCATCTCCCCTGTACCTGGAGTGTTTCCAAAAAAAAAAACACCCAAATCCCTCCTAATTACAAACCCAAATCTCATACAACAAAATTTTCAATCTCATACAACAACATTTCCAATCTCATACAACAACATTTTCAATTTTCTATTTTTTTACATATTTTAAAATTTTTTTAGAATAATTATTCTAATTTTTCATTTATTTACCTCAATAAAATAAATTAATTAAATGTATAAATATTAAAAAAAAACTCACCTCGACTAGAAGCGCTGCTTGTCTCTTTTTAGAAAATTTTCCTACATTTAAAAAATTAATCTATCAATTTTTATTATTTTATTTACTTTTTCTAATTTGTAATTAACTTATCCACAATTATAAAATGTACAAAATAATTAAAAAAAAGTTTGTAATTACATATTATAATTATTCTGATTTTTTATTAATTTTTTAATTATTTTTTCAATATTTATTCTATTTTTTTCTATTAATTACCTAATTAAACTAATTAAATTAAATAAATAAACTAATTAAATTCAATAAAAAATTTTCAAATTACATATTAAAATTATTTATAATTATTCTGATTTTTTATTAATTTTTTAATTATTTTTTCAATATTTATTCTATTTTTTTCTATTAATTACTTAATTAAACTAATTAAATTAAATAAATAAACTAATTAAATTCAATAAAAAATTTTCAAATTACATATTAAAATTATTTATATTTATTCTGATTTTTTATTAATTTTTTAATTATTTTTTCAATATTTATTCTATTTTTTTCTATTAATTACCTAATTAAACTAATTAAATTAAATAAATAAACTAATTAAATTCAATAAAAGAATTTCAAATTACATATTATAATTATTTATATTTATTCTGATTTTTTACTAATTTTTTATTATTTTTTCAACATTTAATCTATTTTTTTAATTACTTATCTAATTAAACTACTTAAATTAAATAAATAAACTAATTAAATTCAATAAAAAAATTCCCAAATTACATATTATAATTATTTATATTTATTCTGATTTTTTACTTATTTTTTCATTATTTTTTCAATATTTAATTTATTTTTTTAATTAATTACCTAATTAAATTAATTAAATTAATTAAATTAAATAAATAAAATAAATATAAAAAAAAAAACTAACCTCAGAAGAAGCTCTGTCCCGCGCGCGAGAGAGAATGAGAGAAGGGGTGGGGATGGAGGGGTCGCTGTCTCGCTTATATAGGAGTCGAGACCCTTGGATCGGCGATTGAAACGCCGATCCAAGCTTGGATCGGCGATTGGAATGCCGATCCAAGCTTGGATCGGCGTTTCAATCGCCGATCCAACGGTTCTGTATTTTCGGCGATTGAAACGCCGATCCCACAACGTTATTTTTAAAATTCGGAATTTTTAACTGTTATTCTCGAAATTCGTGTGAACAGTAACGTTACTTTTAATTTTTTCGGATTGATATGCGACTGCTAATCGGACGAAGGAGATCTCCGTGTAAAGCTACACCAAAGCGTAAGATGCGATGGCATTAGTCGCAACAATATGCAATAAATAATTCAACAATTAATATATTGAAAAAGGTAAGATAATTACCCCACCCGACCCAGACTAGGAAGCTTCGCGGAAGGTGCAACGGCTATCGCTCGCAAATTGCCATCGCAAAAGCGCCATTTTCTTATCTATGACTATCAGATCTCATCTCAGACAACGAAACTCGGCCTTAGCTTTCACTAATCAACGATTTCCTTCCATCTTCAATGGCCGACTGCGCCACCGCCTCGGAATCTCCGACGATCGACCACCACCTCCCCTCCGCCGTACTCGCGACGGTTCTTTCCCACCTCGATATTCGCTCTCTCGTCTTTGCCTCCGCCACGTGTCGCGCTTTCCGCACCTGTGCCTCCCAAGCACTCTCTTTCCTTCCGACTTTTCATCTTCTCGTAAGCCTCCCTCGTTAGTTTTCCCCTTCTATTATTATTTGTAGATTTTCAAGATTCTTTAGATTTTGATTTTTTTTTTTTTTCTGATTGGATTTTGCAGGATTTTGCGCTGACAGTTGATTTTCTGAGGCCACTGTTGCTGGATAATCCGTGCCTCAGGAGCATTTGGATGGATTGTAGCCGGCTTGATGATGAGGCGATCAAGTATATTGCTAAGCCTTCTCTCAATGAACTGTACCTGGTAAATTGTGAGAACTTGAGTGGGAAGATTCTCTCTGAGCTCGGTACCAGATGCCCTGATCTGAGGTGAATTAATGTGAATTTTATAGTTATTATAATTTCAATGTTTATTGTGCACAATTGTAAATTTTTTTAGTAATAGAGATAATTGGTTGACAACTAAGAAGAAACATAAACCAAAGTTTATTTATGTGTCTTGATAGACAGAGAGACACCTATCGAATTTTCTTGCAAGTTGAGAAATTTGGTACTTTTGGATCAGAAACTCTGAAAATAAATTTTTGGTGTGCGAACAAAAGAGAATAAGAATCTTGTATATATCTTTTTAATAATGTATATAGCATAATTGAATTTAGACCATTGAAACTTCAAATTGTTGGATAAACAGAAAGAATGCGCAGAAAGTCATCATCTTTTATATCCACAATGCTAGTAGCACATAAATGATGCATTTTGAAATTGAACTTAATTTTGTTGATAATTGTCTAAGTTATGGTACAATTGTTTTCAATGGGACACAACCTGGAATTTTCAATAACTAATACTATGAAAATAATTACAGTCATAGTCCCTTTATGGTATGTTTCTTCGTTTCTTTTGTGTTCAGGACTCTCACACTGAACTCTCTTGCTGGGTGTAAAGGAGTTCCAATATCCTTTTCTGATCTAGAGCAGTTTCTCGTTGGCTGTTCAGAGTTGGAGGTAATCATTTCTTTACTTGAAGCTTTATACATAAGCAATGTGTACAATGGATTTCTTCTTTTTGTTGTTACCTTGTTTTTGATGTAAATTTACAAAGAATTGTATTCTGTGAGGATTGTAATAGTAATTGCTAAATGCATCCTACTTTTTGCAAGGATTTGCTATACTTTTGCTGATATTAAGGCTGTAAGTCTGGTGTTGTTAGCCAGTTGTGCATCATATATAACAGAGAGGTACTGGTCATTCCAGCTCAGTGTGAACTTGCAATAGTTTTATTAAGTCAGGCAATTACTAGGATATCCTTGTCTCAAAATGTTGGAACCAGTAAAATTTATTATATTTTACTATTCATAGGTATATGGTCCTGTAACTGTATCATTGCATGCTGACCCTACTCGCTACTAGTTTACCATAATAAAGTAGTAATCATTCGCAAATTTTCATTACTTCTGTATTTTGTTCTTGTCAGTCACTGAGCTTGCCGGAGCTCGATTTCTCTGTATTTGATTGGCCTAATTTCCACCATATATGGTCTTTGGCATCCCAAAAACTATCCTGTCTTGAGATTGGATATATACCCATAATCATGTTATCCCAGATTCTAACCTTAGCCATAGAGGCCCAAAACCCACAAATCCGAATAGCAAAAGCACCCCTCTTCCCCAGCCTTCAAAAGCTATGCCTATCAGTAGACTACATCACAGACAACTTAGTGGGATCCATATCAGAGGCACTCCCTCTGTTGACCCATTTGGATCTCCAAGATGCGCCATGGGTTGATCCCACACCTTTGTCCGACCTAACAAACGTGGGTCTGCAGGTAATAAATCGTCATGGTAAGCTGAAACATGTTTCTCTGATTCGAAGCCAGGAGTTCATGTTTACATCTTTCAAAAGGGTGAGTGATTTGGGTCTTCTCCTAATGGCCCAGACATGTTCAAATCTGGAGAGCATTAGTCTTGGCGGTTTTTCACGGGTTACTGATGCGGGTTTCAGGGCAGTCATACATTCTTGCTCTAGGTTGTGCAAACTTAGGGTTTCACATGGAAACCAGTTAACTGATTTAGTGTTTCATGACATATCTGCAACATCTCTCTCCCTAACCCATGTCAGTCTAAAGTGGTGTAATCTTTTGACTGATATGGGCATTAAGAGACTGTCTTTCAATAAAGATCTCAATGTGCTTGACCTGAGAGAGTGCAGGCTTTTAAGTGATGAAGCCATAAGCGCTCTAAGCTTGCTACCAAAGCTGCAAGTTTTGTTATTGGATGGAACTGGTGTCACTGACATAGGACTGTCCTACCTCGGTCAAGGGTCAAGCCCACTAAAGTCCTTATCTCTTAGAGGTTGCAAAAGGCTAACTAACAGCTGTGTTGAGTTATTATTGGCTGGTGAGGTCAAGTCAAGTTTACAAACATTGGATCTGTCAAAGATACATAACCTTACAGACGAAGCTGTTATATCGTTGGCAAGAAGCCATGTTAAGATAACAGAACTGCGTTTACGTGAATGCACCCATATAGGTGATTCATCGATAATGGCACTTGCATCAATGATGGTTCAAGGCGGGACCCATGGGAGCAGTCTCCATTTGCTGGACCTTTATGAGTGTGGTGGCATCACACCGTTGGCCTTTAGATGGTTTAAAAAACCATACTTCCCCAGGCTGAGGTCACTTGGTGTGACAGGCTGCTTGAATAGGGATATGGTGGACGCTCTGGCAAGGAGCCGGCCTTTCTTGCGTGTGTCATGCCGAGGGGAGGAGCTTGGAACTGCTGTTTGGGGGGCATCTAGTGATTGGTGTCGTCAGGAGGATGATAATTTGGATGAGCTTGAGCAGTTTCTTCTTGGAGGGGAGGAGATGATTGAAGACGATGATGATGCAAATGATGGAGATGTTGTTGAATTCATTGAAGTATGAAGCAATGATTATTATGATTTTATTTATTTCCCTTGTTTTTGTGTGAATTATGCTTGATTTATTTAATTATGTTGATGATGAATTGTAGTAAAAGTTAATACACTTGTTCTGGTTGTAAGACATTTGTGGCTGTTCCTATTGCGAATGGTGATAGATCTCATTCGTAACCGATGTAAGTTTGATCTTTACAAAAGACATCTAAAAAGACATGGATATTGTATTGATCGAGTTCTTACATTTTTGGTAGGAAAAAACAATGCAAAACTCTGAACCTATTTTGGTATCTGTGATGGAATTCCTTTCTATTGCTCTAGCTAACGATATTTTTACCGTCCGAAATTTAATCAATTCAGCTACTTTTAATTTTCTTTAAACTTTGATTAGCCTTCTTAGTCCTTCAATCTATTGCATTTGATTTCATAAAGATGATTATTTTATTTATTTATTTATTTATTATCTTCTGCGAAATTGCGCCGGCCTCTTTTCATATTGAAGAGTATGCGACTGCTGAAAGCTCAAGACCAAGAACGATTGGTGGAACCATTGAAGCATGCGTCGATGATTTTCATTTGTTAAGAAATCTTAAACGAGTTTACCAATGCCAAATTTTCATCAGGACGACCCAAAAACTAGTTTAGAAATTTGATTGATTTCAGTTTTCTTAAGACATCGCAAAATATAATGTTCTAGAAAGTTCTATAAGCAGGCCCCTCTATTCAGAAGCCCAATTTATACAATTCTCTGAATGGATTGAAAGAGAATTAAGATAAAGTTCATTGTTTTCAGCAGCAAAATGGAATAGTGTTCTGCAAATCAAGACTGTTTTGGACTTTTCGTACTTCACTTCCTGTATAAAAGCCAGATAATTAGTTTAGTAGAATGGAAGATGATCAAATAAAAAAAATTTAGTTAAAATTCTGGTCGACTCGCATATTATTATTCTTTATACAATTTGGTTAAAAATTACACAAATATAATGCCATTGTTTGAAACAATGGTAGTAGTTGTCTGTTTTTTTTTTTGTTATAAATTTGTTTCTAAATTCGTCATTATTATATTATTGCATTTACAAATAAGATTTCGTCCAATGAACTTGACCGTCTCAAAAATTGAGAACGGTTAAACGGTGTTAAATTCAAAAATTGAGAACGGTTAAACGGTGTTAAATTTAAAAATTGAGATATTTTTATATCTCGTTCCTTTCCCAAGCGTCTTTATAATTTTCCGAAACGGGAAAGAATGCCTCTCCTAAATTTACGCTCGACCGTTCCTCTCAATGCTCGATTCAATGGCACAACCATCTGTGCTCACACGAACTTCCCAACGAAATTACATCATCTCTGCACAATCCGTTTCTTTCCCTTCCCACCAAATCCAGTTTCATCACTTACTCTCCATACGAGTTGCTCTCCTTTTTCCTTTCTTTCCTCAATGTGCGCCTTGGCGCCAGATCAATGAGGAATTGGGGCTGAACCATGAATTCTACACGAAAATCTTTCAAATCCTCTAGCCCCCAAAAATGTAATTCCTCATCACAGTCGACATCCTTCGAAAGCGCGCTTGAGCAGCCTATCCTCCAAGACGAGTTTTTGGTGAAAATTGATAGCTCTAGTTCACCCAAGCCTCCTCGTGTTCCGATTGATGTAACCAACCCATTCAACCGGCAATATCGCATACATCCGGAACCTCCATCCATTCCCATTCATTCCACCAAATCACCTAGAAATGTAGATGAAGAGAAACTTGAAACTAAGGAAATTACCCTTGAGTCCCATTATGGCACTATTGATTCCATGCAGAGGGGAACCTCCACTCTTCTTCGAAGAAAGACAAGGTCAAGATTGACGGACCCACAGCCGCTTCCGATTGGGGCTGTAACCAGTGGAATTGAAAGGAAATCCAGCCAGCTACCTTCCCAATCAAGCCGGGTCAAATCAGGTGTCCTTGGAAAATCAGGACCCGGTGAGGATGATGAGGATGACTCCTTGGATGAAGAAATTTCTTATGAATTCGAGCGCCCCAAATTTAATGTTCTCACAATTTTGCAATTGATAAGTCTGATTATAATTCTTGCTGCTCTTCTGACCACTTTCACTGTGCTTGATCTCCGGAAGAGGGTTGTCTTGGGGCTAGAGTTGTGGAAATGGGAGCTTCTAGGGTTTGTATTCATTTGTGGTCGACTGGTTTCTGGCTGGGTAATTCGAATTGTGGTCTTTTTCATCGAGCGCAATTTTATGTTACGCAAGCATGTATTGTACTTTGTTTACGGCCTTCGTGTGGCCGTGCAGAACAGCATCTGGCTAGGCCTTGTGCTCCTCACATGGCACCTACTCTTAGATGATAACCTTGTCGGCAACCTAAAGACCCTTCAGTATGTTACAAAGGTGCTCCTTTGCCTTCTTATTGCGGCACTTTTTCACCTTGGGAAAACACTGCTTGTGAAACTCTTGGCCTCATCTTTTCATTACAGTACCTACTTTGAACGAATCCAGGAGGCATTTTTCCACCAGTATGTGATTGAGACGCTCTCAGGTCCACCTGTTATTGAGATACAGAGAGCTAAGGATGAAGAGGAACAATTGATAGCTGAGGTGCACAAGTACCAAAGCATGGGATATCAAGTACCAAAGGAGCTACGTGCTGCAGCATTGTCTGGTGGTAAGTTTCAAAATGACAGTTCAAAGAAAAAAGAAGAGGTGAGTGCAAGGGGGACAATGTCGAGCGAGCAACTATATAAGATGAGTCAACGGAATATCTCAGCTTGGAGTATGAAGCGGCTGATAAGGACAGTGAGATATGGTACGCTAACTACTTTGGACGAACAGATACCTTCGGATGCAGAGGATGAGTCAACGGCTCAGATAATGAGTGAGCATGAGGCCAAAGCTGCAGCCAAAAAGATCTTTTTTAATGTTGCTAAGCCTGGCGAAAAGTAAGTTGACTATTAGTATGTTCTATTGTTCATTAGTTGACCTGTTATCAATTGGTTTATCCACCAACTATAAATGTCAATATGATTTCAGTTTGAGGGTTAAGATTTAATGCATGTATACGTGGATGAAACTCCTTACCAATAAAACATTTAATGTTTTTTAATCGCCATAGGTACATCTACTTGTCAGATTTGCTCCGCTTTATGAAAAGAGAGGAAGCTCTTAAAACTATGTATCTATTTGAAGGAGCTGAAGAGAAGAACAGGATTTGTAAGAAGTCCCTTAAAATCTGGGTGGTAATGTACAATTGACTTTTCCGATACTCATCATCTTGTCGTCAATAGTACTTTCTAAATATCATGACGGATTATGGATGAAAGATCTGTACACTTTTGCAAGATCCTCACTGCTTTGAAATTGTCTAACATGCATAATCGAGGCAAAATTGAGTTACTTTGATATTTGATTGATTTACAGTGTGCAAGTGAGTTCTTATAACGGTAAATGAGGATAATCAGTAATGTAAAAGCTTTGTCATTTCAATTGTAATGTAAGTAGGCAATTTTGCCTTTTTGTCAGAAAAAAGGAGTGTAATTGAGGCAGCATTGCATTGGAAACTAACAAAGGAAAAATTCAGAATTTGGTCACTTTATGGCATAATTAAAAGTTAATACTTTGCCTATTGTTAAAAATTCGAAGTCCTTTACTTGCTGATGCATTTTTCAATGATTCAGGTTGAGGCATTCAGAGAGCGCAAGGCCCTTGCTTTAACACTCAATGACACAAAAACAGCAGTCAACAAGCTCAGCCACATGGCAAATGTGATAGTTTTCATCATCGTGTTGTCAGTGTCACTTCTAATTTTGGGCATTGCAACAACTCGTTTCTTTGTTTTTCTAGGTTCACAACTCCTTGTGGCAGTCTTCATGTTTGGAAACACAGTGAAGACTGTTTTTGAGGCAATCATATTTTTGTTTGTGATGCATCCATATGATGTTGGTGATCGATGTGAGGTAGATGGTGTTCAGGTATGGCGAAGCAAAATAATGATATTATTTGATTATATATTCCCATAATTAAATGGATATCAGGCAGAGAATTTTAAGATTTTGTTATGGTTCAGAGATTCAAAAGGATGTCAAATTACCAGACTATGAAATTAGAAATCGGCAAGATTTATGTTTAGATGCAAGTTTAGGTGCTTTATTTTACTTCATCAATTTCAGCTCATTGTGGAGGAAATGAATATCATGACTACCATTTTTCTGAGACCTGACAACTTGAGGATTTCTTATCCAAATAGCGTTCTTGCTCTCAAACCGATTAGCAACTATTACCGGAGCCCTGATATGGGTGATGCAATTGATTTTTCCATTCATGTTGCTACTCCAGTGGAGAAACTTGCTATGATGAAAGAAAAAATAATCAAGTAAGCAATCCCTCTGATCAATTAGGCACTTATTATTTACTTAGACATTTTTCAGCAATTTATTATAGGTTTTGTGATAAGGCAAAAAAAAAAAAAAGAAAAAGAAAAGAAAAAGAAGAGCTCAATAAAAGTAATCGTGTACTGTGCCGCATTTTCTGTACTCATATTAAAAGAAATAGTGATAAGGGCACTAAAACAGTGACGACATTGCCAAATATATATATATATATAGAGTTTTGCTATGGTGAGTTGCAACTCACCAAAGGATTGGTGAGTCGCGCTCAAAGCTTCTAAATCTAGTTCAAATTGACCGATCCAAACCATCCAATATGATTCCCTGGTCTTTGATATAGTTTAGTAATTTACACTTCTTGTCAAAATAAAACATCTTTCATGTTTTCAAAATCTTTCCACTGCTTCCATTGATATTCCGGAATTTAATTCTTTGTTTTGTTTGTCCCTTTACAGGTTCATTGAGAACAAAAAGGAACTATGGTATCCAAACCCACGGGTGGTATTGAGAGATGTTGATGACACAAACAGGCTGAAAGTGACCATATGGTTGCGCCACCGGATGAACTTTCAAAATATGGCAGTGCGGTTCGAGCGGAGGGAGGCAGTCGTGGCAGAGATGATTCGAGCTTTGAGAGAGCTAGACATTGAGTACCGCATGTTGCCTGTAGATGTTAATTTGAGGAACATGCCAACAGTCACGTCAATGCGTGTGCCATCCACATGGTCTATTTTCAACTGATATACGGTGAAGGGCATCCTTCTTGCTTTGTTTTGCTAATTTAGTGTAAATTAGAATTTTCGCGCTCTGCCGCACTATAGAATGCTGTATTATATCAAGCAAAAAGATATGAAATCTAATAAAATGATGAAGTATGAAAAGTTCAATATAGCAAATTTTGTGCATAGCTCTGCAAAAATAATGTTTTATCAAAACATAAATATTTTTTAGCAAGAGCTTTATTAATGACCAACAACTGATCAGTATTTGAAATAAAAACTTCAGAAACTAAGTTTGGGAAAAAAAAAAAAGACACCTCTTGATATAAATAAAAATAAAAAGAAGCTCCCTGCCCATGGGCTTTCACTTCAAAAAGAAAATAAAAATAAAAAGAAGCTCCATTTGTCTGGCTACGCTTTAAAAACGTAACCATTTGAACAGTATAGGTAATAAAATAACTCACTACAAGAAAGATGGTCTTTACATTGATTTTTATAGCTAGATTTTTTTATTTATGTTGGACATTGTTCTATTGCTAGATTTACTTTTCTATTGCTAGATTTATTTGATTACTAAATCTAGAATTTTTTTAGCAAGACTCAATTTTCTATTTATATCTCCTTAAAAATCTAGCAATTTATTTTTTTATAGACTTTTCTAAATCTTGTAATATCTAATGTAGCAATTTGAAAAAGTCTAGCAATTTATTTTTGCTACATTAGATATTACAAGATTTGGAAAAGTCTATAAAAAATAAATTGTTAGATTTTTAAGGAGCTATTAATAGAAAATTGAGTCTTGCTAAAAAAAATTGATAGATTTAGTGCATCAAGTAAATCTAGTAATAGAACAAGGTCCAAACATAAATAAAAAAATCTAACTATAAAAATCTATGTAAAGACAATCTTTCTTATAGTGACTGTATTAAGTAGCATTACGACATATCAGATCGATCCAATTACCCAAAAAAAAATATATATCTCGTTAACCATTAGAATTTAGAAAAATCAGGTTCCTCATTTTCTCCTTGAACTACAATGCTTCTCCAGAATATCTAAAAGATAATTACGGACATGAAATTTACGAAAACCAAATGAAATTGTAACATGACTAAATGAATCTTAAATGAAAATAATTGTAGAAAGGAAGTTCAAAGTTGATACAACACAAACATAACCCAGTAAAAACAAAAAATAACAAAAAGGACTGGACTAATCTCTTTCACTCCCTATATTCACAGGCCCAACCCAGCAATACCTTAAGCTACATACTGAAAAAAATAAAAATAATATTAAAATATTCAGAAATTTTAGAAATATTACTAAAATAATCTAAATTATATAAATAGTATAATAATATCGTTCTTTCAGTTCTAGTACGTTCTTCGAAAGAACGATACTGACTTATTTCCTTTTTTTTTATGTACTTTGAATATTTTGATAATATATTTTTAATGATTTTTTCTATGTAATTTTAATGTTTGTATGGTTTGGTATCGTTGATATGTATTTTTCTTATTAAGTTGTATTATTTTATTTTTGCAATATGTTGCATATTTTTTACCACCATATTTTATTTTGAAATTTTAGTATTGTTCCTATAATTAGGAACATTCTATAAAAATTTAAAATAAATATAAATATTATTTAAATATATTAAGTTATAAATAATAACTATAAATATAATCTATATAATATTTATGCATACTAAAATATTTTTATATTATACATATCTCATCTCCTCTCATCTCTACTTTTCGATTAATCTCTCTTTTTCTCTTTCTATCTCTGTATACTAGATTACTAGTCTATCTTTTTCTTTTTTTACTATGTTCATTTTTTTTTATTTTTAACAATCACTTCTACCTTTCTACTTTTTTCTCTTATTTAATAACTATTTTTGTGCTGATTAAAAATAAATTATAATAATTTTATATTATTTTTTAAATTCTAAAATTAAAATGAATTTCGAGGTTTTTAAACCCGAAAATGATCGGGGATTTACCGGGGTAAGATTACTGTTTACTAATTTTACCGGTTAGTGATTATGGCCTCCGCGAAATTCGTTGTCCTCGACCCAACTGGTGTTTTGAAACACAACAAACGAAAACAGTATAGAATTATGAAACAAAAAATACATTAACAGTCTCGATAAGGATAGTATTAGTGCCGTATTAGTGGAGGAACTCGCTCGCTCTCCAAGGAAAAGAGAGAGGAAGGAGATTTACCAACACCATTAGAGAGAGAAAGAGAGAGAGGTAGTGCAAATGGCGAGCGTGACGGTGTACGGAACTCCCTTGTCTCCGGCGGTTTCTCGGGTTCTGGCCTGCCTGTTTGAAAAGGATGTCGATTTCAAGCTGGCTCCTGTCGACATGGCCAAAGGCCAGCATAAATCCCCCGACTTTCTCAAGCTCCAGGTCTCTCTCTCTCTCTCTCTCTCTCTCTCTCTTCCTTACATGGCTTGATATTATTTGATAAGCCTGACTACTGAATGGTTTAATTTGTTGGTTTAACCACGCATGAACAGCCCTTCGGCCAGGTGCCTGCATTTCAAGATGAGCTTACCACCGTCTTTGGTGAGAATAGATTCATCTTATTTGTTTTATTCTAATTTTTCTCTGTTTAATTAGTGCTAGTGCTTTCTGAAATTGATTAACCCTCTACTATTTAGAGAAAATAAACTGTTATTAGAGTAATTCTAATGTACATTCATATTTCACTACATTAAATAATGTAGCACCAAAGATTTTTATTTTTACCAAATAATTAATGTGTTCATTCACTTAGGGGGTGATAGGGAGAAATTTCTATCCCAAATGCTTTGATTCCCTGATTGTGTTTTTGAGAGATTATCTAGTTTGGATTGTATTTGTATCATTGTATGGTATGTTGACACAAGAACCATAAATGCTTCTCTGTATTGTATTTTTATCTTTGTCTCTTATTAAAAGGGTCACGATTGGCTCGCCAAGTTCAAAGCCTTTATCCCAAACTAGTTGGGGGTAGGCTAGAAATGACACCCTAACCTTGATCATTTCTTTTGTATATGGCTAGATTTTTATGTTGGCTCGCGAAGCCCATCGCAAACATGAGGGCTTGAACCTTTCACCTCTTAGAAGTCAGCCTAATGCTCTTACCACTTGAGCTACTAGGCCACATGCACAATCAAATTTAAAAAACTCATCTTTTTGAAGACAAAACAATTGTTTTCATTGGTACATTTGCAATAAATTTTGAAATTTTTATCATCCAAGGGTATTTAAGGAACCTAGTATACCATGCATGCAGAATCAAGGGCAATCTGTAAATACATCTGCAAAAAATACCCTGAGAAAGGAAACCAAACCCTCATGGGTGAGGGAGATGGTGGGCTGCTGGCCCGAACTTCAGTAGACCAATGGCTGGAAGCTGAGGGGCAGAGCTTTAATCCACCAAGCTCAGCCCTTGTTTTCCAGTTGGCATTTGCACCAATGTTTGGTTTTAAACAAGATCCGGCTGCAATTGAGCAGAATGAGGCAAAGCTAGCCAATGTGTTGGATGTGTATGACCAACGCCTCGGTGAGAGCAAGTTCCTTGCAGGAGATGATTTTACACTGGCTGATCTGGCGCACCTGCCCAATGGGCATATTTTGGTTAGTAAGAATGAGAATTTATTTATGTCTAGGAAAAATGTGGGAAGGTGGTGGGAGGAGATATCAGCTCGGCCTGCTTGGAAGAAAGTCGTGGAGATGCAGAATGCTCCTCAGGGTTGAGTGTATGTTTTTCTTATTTCTAGTTACGTCTTTGCACGTGTCTTTTGTCTCAGAGCATTTGCATTGCTGAGTTTGTTGACTAGGAATGTGATTGTTTTGTTCTTTGGTTAGTCTTGTGTAGCAAATTGTCTTCAGAGCATTCCTAATTTGAACTTGTGGTGTGTGTAGCTTATAAGTTCCTGCTTGTTCCTGATTGATGAACATTTCACTTATTTGATTGTTGATGGTCTGCCTTTGTATAATGTACTTCCCATGTGGTACAGCCGTACAGGGGAGATTTTGCTGCCTAATTGGAAATACTAGCACAATTGGCACTTGACAGATGTCACCACCTCTTAGTGCAGAAGGTGTAGGCAACACCATCTCTCAGTGGTGGTGCTGGTTCAAGCCTACCTACGGCTGGTTTAAGTGCGGTGAGTTTCCTAATTTGTTAAACTAGACAAATCTTCTCCACTGAAATTCAACAATTCCTGTCAATTCTAGTTCTCATTAATTGTCATGTTTGTTGCAGTATCTCTAGCAATCTTTGCTGTAATGCCGCTTCCTTTTTATTTTGGTTCTCTTTTACTTCTGCCGTCTGCAAAGATGGGTAAACTATATCTGTAGTTTTATTATTGTCAAATTAATGACTCGTATATGATAAAGAAACAAACAGGTAATAGTGTAATTGGGAGGAAGAACAGTATTAACTGTTAAGGTAAATTGTAAATAGAGATGCATTCCCAATGCAAGTTCAATAATATGTTCTGCGCTTTATAATGCACAATTTCTGTAATGAATATTTGTTCTGTTTTTTAAATAGTTTTAGAAATAATAAATTAATTTAGCAAATTTGTTAAGTTACTAAACATTAGTTTTTGGACCTGATAAAAGATTCATTTACATTTTTACTACGCAAATAAAAGGATCCACTCTGCTAAAATTGCTGGTTAATTACCCTCTACGCGGTTACGCCTCATAAACAATCCCTTGCTTTTATATTTTTTCAGTTGAATATAATCTTGCAAACATCGTACGATCCTTTTGGTTAAAGAACTATTCTACTTCTCGAAAGAACAATTAGTTCAACTGAAGTATGTTCTTTGCCTCACTTAAGTTAATACCTCTTGTCGTGTACGATCAACACCTATATTACAAGACTGTGCCACATGCCTAAAGTATCTTCTTTTCTTCATTTAATCCTATCATTAAGATCAGCTTCTATAGCACAAGACTCTCACATGCCTTGTACTAATCTCCTTCAAATCTCTGAAATTCCTACATGATATGCCACAATATTGGTTTTGATAGTTAAAAGGTTGTTAAACAATATAATTCCACCAAGCAAGAATCCCAATCTCTCTTTTGCTTTGCTTTGTTCCCTTTCTCTTTTCCCTTTTTCTTTTATCCCAGAGAGCAAGAAAGCATAAATTTCCTCCTGACAATCTTCCATAAATCCCCTTCATGGCACAACAGCCCTGCTATCTCGTACTTTTCCAAATATAACAAATATACCAAAAAACCAATAATGGTGGGGTTGAAGGTTTTCGGCCAGCCGGCATCCACTGAGGTTTCAAGGGTGTTAACTTGCCTCATTGAAAAGAACCTTGAGTTCCAACTAATCCGAATTGATTCATTCAAAAGGGAGCACAAGATTCCTGAATTCCTCCAGCTTCAAGTAAGTAAAATCGTTTTACATGTAATTGAAATAAGTTGTTTCCTTTTTTTTTTCCTTGAAAGATTGTTCTCAGTATTTCACTGCACCTTTTCTGAGATCATGTAGGATCCGAGTGGACAGGTGACTTTCAGGGAGGGAGACCTCACATTAATAGGTATGAAAATATTTATATTACTGACTAC
The DNA here is from genome assembly GCA_027562975.1 of Rhynchospora breviuscula. Taxonomy (NCBI): domain Eukaryota; kingdom Viridiplantae; phylum Streptophyta; class Magnoliopsida; order Poales; family Cyperaceae; genus Rhynchospora; species Rhynchospora breviuscula. The sequence goes on along the minus strand of CM050400.1, from coordinate 29,390,008 downwards.
TGAGTGTTCATGAAATTTCATATTTACTTATGCACATCTGAGTTTTGCAATTTGCAATGCAGATTCAAGGAAGATAATTAGGCATTTATGCGACAAGTACGCCGACCAGGGAAACAAGAAGCTCTATGGTAATGGATCCCTCGAAAAGGCATCCATTGAGCAATGGCTTCAGGCCGAAGCTCAGAACTTTGGGCCCCCCAGCACAGAACTGGTTTTCCACCTGGCATTCGCCAAGCCATTGGGCAAAGAACCCAACATGTCCATTATAGAAGAAAATGAGAAGCGTCTCTCTGACATTTTGGACGTGTATGACCAGAGGCTCGGGAATAATGCTTACCTGGCTGGTGACGAGTTCACCCTTGCTGACCTGTCACACCTCCCTAACACACATTATCTGGTAACTAGGTGCGAGAGGGGAAAGAAGCTGTTTACTGAAAGGAAGAATGTGGCGAGGTGGGTTGAGGATATCACTAATCTTAAGTCGTGGAAGAAGGTCACTGAGATGCAGAACGAGCATCCTGGCCCGCTCGAAAAATAATTCGAGTTGTCTGAAAATTTGTTGAAAGTTGGTTTTGTTGCATCAGTGTGGCTTCTCAGTTTCTCACGTACTTCTGTTGTGGGGTTTATATCTCTTTTGCTGCTTTCTTCTATTTCATATCCTCTTCTGTCACTTTTACGTATGTATGAATAATAAAGATGCATTCTAAAGTGCAATAAATCAATCATAAACTCATAATGGTCAAGGATAAAGTGAATCTCTTTGTTCAGTCGGTGAAGATTCTCACACACTTCTGCATCAGCTTTTTCTCAGATGCATACTTTTATTTTTAAAATTCAAATGCCCGTAATTTAATGAATGTTTTACTTTCAGTTTTCATACCACATGGTTAATCTATCTCCTTATAATTATGTCAAAATATATATACCGACAAATTTGCAGCACAAAAAGATTACATACAATGAATTAACTAGAGGTGATCAAGGATAATTGTGTACGAGGAAATTCGATGTGATCTCATTCTTTAAAAAAACTAGATAAACAACATACAATGGTCATCTGTCCAATATATACACAAACTTTAGAATTTATTATTTCAAAATGAATATCACTTACACTTTCGAAACAAAATAAGTTGATGCTTTGAAATTTTAGAATTGAATTTTTTTTTTTTTTTCAGCTTAACAATATTCAAATTGTCATCTGAGTAGTTCGTCCTTCAAATATGTATCGCTGACAGCATTACTTTTGTTACATAAACCGACCGCCTAAAAAATTGAATCGGTTCAGCTGTTTCTGAATATATAATTGTTAGATAATAGATTGAAAATATCATAACCTGACTGCTATGCTTCGGATAAAAAACGCAATAACTAAGACGGATCACGAACATAATTAATTTAATATAATTTATCAGAGGCATCAGAATGAAATCCTTCCTTTACAATAGACTATAGAGAGAGAGAGAGAGAGGGGTATGAAACGCTGAGGTGAATTGGACCAGTATCCTCAGTGTGTATTTTTTAAAACACGCACTGCATGTCTTTTACTCCTGGCTGTCTGATCTAATTTCGACTGACAGATTTTTATGGGCTGCAAAAATTTCGACAGCTCTGGTATTAATCACAGGGCATCCATGATCCGACGGTCAAAAATTAAAGCCTTCCACTGCAAGGCCCCGCAGAGGATTTCGTTCCGAGGTGAATTGGCAGTTTGGCACTTGATAGTTGATATATGGGAGCAGGGAGCTCATATAACAGTATGTCTTCGATACCAATTAATATAATTTATTTTAATAATAGTTAACTGGAATTATATAATATTCATAATAACTCATCTTAGATTTATTCTCAAGTGATCTAAATCAATGTTTTTAAAACAGGACCGGTCATCGAACCGGCTTACCAAACGGTTCAATGGTTTAACTAGTTCAACCGATGAAAAAAACCAGACTATTTTATAATAAATTGAAGTAAGGCGAAATTGTATATATTAGAAGCCGCGCTGGCCCCGTGGTTTTCTTTGCTCCCATTTTGCAATTGATTCAAAAAGGAAAAACTGGCAGTTTTTCTTGGTGGTTGAACCGGACTAGGTTCTGATTTGCAGTTAAACTGTTCGAACCGTCCATTCGGTCAAGTTTTCAAAACATTGATCTAAACACACTCATTCTGTGTTTTCTCAAATAAAACACAATGCGAATAAAGATTTCTGACGAATAAAGGTAAGCCATTGCAAATTTATTACTCTTGTTGGAATAGTAGGCATGGTTACCAAATTTAATTCGATAGTTGCTGCACTTGATATTATAGATGTGTTGAAAAAGAAAAAAAAAATTATGTTCCTTAGAAATACTAGATAGAGTCTTTTAATTGTTGCAAATGAAAAAGAAATTGTTGCATCAGAAGAAACAATTATAAATAAAAGATCAAGTGTTGTAGATAGGAAGTGTATTCAAAATTGTTTAGACTTGTTATCTTTTTCTCGTCATCATCGTCATTTCCGGTTCACCCCACTCCAGCGTCCCTCCCGCTGATCATATCCCCTTATTGTCCCATGTAATCACAACCCGAGTACCCGACTAGCCTCCTTTGTCGCTCGAAGGAAAAAGGAAAAGTAAATATTACTGTTGCTCTGCCTCTTTCTTGTAATAGACTGGTTAGTTGCTGAGAATTGTGTCGGAGCTCGTTGCTAAATCGGCCATGCGAGGCGAAGCAGAACAACCGCAAGATCTGTAGGGATCTATCTGATTTCTGTCCTGTCGCTCGAAGGAAAAAGGAAAAGTATTACATGATAGAACAATCGCCTTGCCTCTCTCTTGCATCTTCAAAACCCAGGTCTATCTCTATTTGCACCAGGATTTTGTTGATTTTGTTTCTTTTCTTACTGCAGCAGTGCAGTCACTCACCTCATCTTTACTCCTCTCCCTCGCTTGAACCCGACAAAAAGGCCACTTTGTTTGCTTGCTTTGCTTTGCTCCTCTTCCTGCTTGCTTTGCTCAAAGAAAAGGTTGCGATTGTATTACAAAATCATTGCTTTCTTTAACAAACCAGAATACCTGTTGATTAGCTGTCTCTGAGCCTGTCATGTCGCCTTAATGATCTCAATCTCAAGGATAATATTAAATAACTTATTCTTTCTATTTCTGCTTGACTGAAAAGTAAATTAAAAGCAGCCTTCCTGTAGGTAACTCTTATTAATTAATCTAATACATTTGATGAAATTGTAGAAGGTGACATTTTTTGTGAACATGTGCAATATATTTAGATTTGAAGGATGCAACTGTCATTTGTGTCGGACTGGTTGTACTAAATATGATGTGGCTGTTGGACCTATAGCCAGTAGAGGGGAGTTCAAACCAGCTTTCTTTCTTCATCTTATTTACTGGTGTAGCTTCCTAAACTCCTATTTGTGAGATTTCTCAGATTCAATTGATGGTTTAATTTCAAGAAATTATAATTGTTGGAAAGAATTTAAATTGATTCTGAAACTTTGGTATGATCTGTTAGGAACTCAAGTCCATGTGTAATTTTAATTTTTTTATTGACATTTAACAAGCAATTAATACGCACGAAAACGGATCTAGTTATTCAAGTGATTAACATCGCAAAAAGAGAAGCGTAGGAGGTTACCTCTTCCGAATCGTATTCGGATGGCTCGAATCCAATCTCTTGGAGTCGGTGGCGTGCTTGTCACCCTCGCGGCTGCCTCTGGTTGCCTCGATTCCACCTAGAAGATTAACCAAAAGTCTCAAGACAAGTGCTAGCTTGTCCGAGACGATAGCTAATTCCCTGTTTAACTCCTTCGCGCGGTTAACTGTTTAACTGGAAGGAAAATCGCTCAGCACATGAGCTAGAGAGGGAGATGGAGGCGCATGCAAGAGGAGAACAAATTCTGCCCTCTTGCTTGAGCCGTCGGCCAGAGAGAGAGGGAGATAGAGAATTAGGTCAAGCCCTTGGTGTTTCCATAAACGACGTTGCTATATATGAAGCCTATCTCTCTTCTAATTTTATCTGGATAGATTTGCCCCTCAAAATCCGAAAATTTCAGGGCCCATGTGGGCTAACCCACATAATATAATGGCCTATTAATTTACTCTATTAATCCATCTCAAATCGGGTTTTTAATTAACTGATTAAACAAAAGACCGATTAGCTCAGTATAATAAATATACGTTGAACGAACTTAATTATTAACATATTAATAATTAATTTAGAATTAGCATATGCATTATATTGTTTCTATATGATCCTCTTGAGTTAATTAATTATAACGGTTCGCAACAGTATATAATTAATTAATCAACTTATCATATTTTCGCAGTACTCGCTATTGCAAATAAACAAATAATGCACGTATGGTTAAAATCCTATTTTGTGTGACCCTTTGAGGATTTATGCTATGTTGGCCATGGAAAATAAATCACCATTTATTTCCATTAATCATAAGCGGTATCTAGCAACACGTTATGATTCCCAATTCGCATAAATAAATATTGTACCAATATAGTACTTCAATCCTGCATAAGAAAAAATATCTTATTGTTTTGATTCCTATATCACATGATATCCTTGTATAATCCAAGGTAGGAATGTGTCATTCTTGCAGATTATACGTTTCTTGATCTAGAGTTGATCGCCTAGTTGCGCGCATACGGTCCAACTCATCACTCACTAGGTGAACTAATAAGGAACATACGGTTGTCTTGATGAACAGTTTTTCTCTACACAATTCAAGAGAACATAAATAAAGTCCGTATAGCAGCCCTTATCAGGAATCAACGTTAGATGATATTTATAGAACATATCCTCATGTGGAAAAACTGAACCATCTCAAACTCGGAATCAAACACGTATGAAATAAATAATGACACATAACACAATCCATATATTTATTTCATTGGGTCATGTCATGTACTATGTTCCAGTAACATATACATATGCAATTAAGTCGGTAACTCTTTACCTATGATTTGTAGAACTTAATCATCACTTAACTTGCATACTAATCTTATATGATAATTAATGTTCCTTGTTAATTATCAAGGTTATGGACTCTTTAGAGATATTATTGTCATTCTAACGAATGATCCACAGAGATCTACAATTCAGATCCTCAACCTGAATGATCTGTCAATAATAAACTCTAGGAACAAATGATCAAGCATCATCAATAACATAAACTAATATAATAGCCACCAACTAATTGGCTTCTAGGACATATCTCTAACAATCTCCCACTTGGCCTAGAGTCAATCAGTAGTGACTTCTAGCCAGTGAAGAACTGAAAACGATGTCATATATCTATATATATACATGTCTCAAACCTCAAAAGAATTAATACGCTTAAAGCCAGTTACTCATACGTCCATTACGTATGGATGCTCAATAACATCTCGTATACTGCTTAAGCTAGAGGTTATGTTAGAGTGTTCACTGTGTTCGCGAACCTATTCACTTTTGTTTGACCCTATATATATAGTCTTGATTATCATCATATGAGATCAAGTGATACTGTCATAGATCATAGTTGGATCACCAATCAGATATTGGGTTCTTCAAGACTAAGCTATGGTTCGAGATGCATAGAACTATATCAGCTTGACTGAGAACTTCTTGATCCAAACTATCATCTTTCGTTGCTTCACAAGTTTCTATCTATTTTGTTTTGGTGACAGAAACGGTTGTAATATCCTATTTAGAACACCTTCTAAACTTACAACACCACATTTAAGCAAAATATGTAGGTCAATTGTAATTACATCAATCTTTCGAAATCTGGCATCAGTGTAACAACTTACACGAGCTCCTTTTCATCATAAATGAAAAATATATCTCTCTTTCTCATAAGGTACTTGAGAATATCATTTGATTATTGTCCAAATGCGCTTCTCCTGTATCCATTTGACAACTGTTTGTCATACTCCTTGGATATTACACATTGGGGCATGTGCATAAGTATGGTGTACATTATGAAACTCATAATGAAAGAATGCTTGAACTGTTTCACGCACTTCTTCTCGAATTGAGTTGCAATAAACCGAGTCAAACTCAAGTTATATGCCATATGACGCGGTTTGACATAGTGTCTAGCTTCCATGTTTCTAGAATACTTCGTCATTTTATGCACATTTGCTCAAACCTAACATCCATCATAATCTATCTCCATAGATTTTGTTTCCTAAAATTTAGGTGATTTTGCCCAAGTTCTCTATTGAGAAAATATTCTCTAATGAGATCTTGACAATAATCATAAAATCAATGTTATTTCCCAATTAATATCTAGTTATCTTGTACAATACAAAATAACACAATTATGCTCCCACTGAATCTCTTGTCAAAACAAGATACTTTTGACGAAAAACAACTCCTAGACTTTCTTGTTAAAATATTCATTCCACAGTGCTCGCTTCGATCCATTAATGGATCCTTGAAGCACGCATATTTTCTAGCAATACATCAATCAAGACCTCGATTTGTGTTATATACATAACATCTTTCTTCATTCAATCAATGAAGGCGGTTTTGATGTACCTTTCCATATATCAATATATATGACATGCAACTACTGCTAGAATGATCTTTATTGACTGACTTATATATAGCTACAAGCGAGAATCCGTGCTTTGTACATAGTCAACTCGCCGTCGATTTAGATATAGCTACAAGCGTGAAGCTGTGCTTTGTACATAGTCGACTTGCCATTCATGTCAATCTTTCCTTTAAAGATCTGAAAGTTCTTGATGGATTGCTCATTCATGAACATCAACAAAGGTCTATACCCTGTTGTCACACATGAATTGCACTTAAAGATCACATGGGTTCAAACCATACTTATGAAATCGGGTCTTTCCATCGATTCTTAATTTATCAACGGATCCTCACATGCCAAGTACGAAGATGTCGTGAAGTCCAAGTACCTTTCGGTTTTGGCAATTCACTCTCGTTGACCTTTTGTAGGATTGGTGCTCGAGGTTCAGGAACTTCTTCCATAACGATTTGTAGAATAAATTATCGATCCTAATATATTTCATGAGTTTCTCAAACATCATCAGCTCGTGAGATTGTTTAGTCCTCATTAGAAGCGAGCGTGCTCACGAACTTCTTTCTTTCACAACGACTTGTGAATGAAGTTTCGCTCAACTCCCACTAAGCACCATGTATGGAGTGACAAGTTTCCCACAATGGTACTTCTTGTAGTGACGCATAAACTCTTTTAATGCTCACTTTACTCCCACTACTTCTTCTTGAAAATTACATTCTCCAAGACTACGTCATGATGAGCAACAACTACTTTATTTTTATCATGTTCGTAGAAGTAGTACCTATCGATCAGTTTAAGTTATCCTATAAAACATTAAATATCATATTTGGGTTCAAGCTTATCAATCAACAAACCTTGAAATAAACTTCTTAACACCTGATGAAAGCTTGAAATCCGGTATCAAATAAATTTATATACATTGTTTTACCTCCCTAGTCGTTCTGGTAAAGTTAAGAGTCGAACCCAAGGGACGGTACAATTGATTACTAGACTTTATTTTCTCATGAAAGCTAGACAAGACAATTTTTATGGGATTTTGGATGATTAAATCTAAAGATGCAAGTAACTAAATTATTTTTGGTATTTTTTGGACTTTAAATAAATGCAAGAGATGTCCTAGGGTTTAGGGTTCATTTAGTTTAGTTTTGAAGCTCTTAGTACACGTATTTTCACACGGGCAACAAGGATTTCGGACCGAAATCTATATAAGTCGCTCCGAAATATGCTCCAAACTCTCTGTTCTGACTTGATAATTTAATACCACCTTTTGTGAAGGTTACTTGTCGACCAGACCTAAATCCTAGCCTCAGCTGTCGCAATTTTGGTTTTGAAATTAGTTTGGAACTCGATTTTCTCCACGTAAATGACTAAGCCTAAACTTTCGTGTCGGATTTTAGTCACTTAAGATTATCATGTTGGATTTCCAGAGGTATTTAAAGTCATGTCGGATCAGTAAAAATTACACCTTTCGGTTGTGAACTAACATCCTCTTTCGAGTGTTTGGCTTACCTCAAATACTTAATCAATCATATGTTTAGTCTAGTTTAATGTCCTAAAGACGTCGCGATTCATCAATAGATAAACATCAAGCAAACAAATAATATAACTAAGCATATCAATAGTTCTCAACACGATAAATCACATAACATAGCAATCAATCCATCAAGTCATCACAAATACTAAACTAAACTACTACTTAGCCCTAAGACATAATTAATCTATCCTAACATGCAAGTAAAATAAGATACAAACTCCATTTGATCAAAATATCAAGAGAAAATGAAGGAATAAACCAAATATCGCTTCTAACTCGAGATATCGATCGCCTAGAGGTGTGGTTTGATCGGTTCTACAGCTGTCGCGTCCAAAATCGCTCCAAATTTACTGCCATGGTCGTGCTCCGCTGTGAGAGGTGGAATCTCACGCCTTTCGGCGTGAGAACGGTGGTGGAAAAGGTGGAAAAATATGCTATGGAAGGTCGGATACTTTCCTCTCTGTATTTTCGTGCATATATAGCCTGGGAGGAGGCTTGGGAGGCAGGTTAGGGCAAGGATTCACGAGATCATGCCATAAAATAAAGTTTCCATCTTCAAAACTTGCCAAAACCGATTTTTTCACGCGATTTCGGACCGAAATAATGGATTTCGGACCGAAATGGTTTTCCAGTATTGCACACCAATAGTATTTTGACCATAATTTCTTCATCTGGACTCCGATTGAGGTGATTCAAAGATCGTTGGAAAGTTTAGGATGAGCTCTACAGTGCTATGGATTCCATTTAGTCATTTTCTTCCAAAAAATTCTTCCTTTTATGCAATTATTGTGTCCAATCCACCACGTTCCTACAAAACAAATCAAATTCCACGGCAGTACTCAATCTTGCAAAATAACGCACAAAAGCACATTGAGTACCATTGGTTTGGATAGTATTTGGGTGCTAAGTATGGTCAAAATACATATATAAATAAGAGATATCAACACCAAATCTTGAGAAATAATGTACTTAGAGATCAAATCTCGTAAGATATCTTTCTCAACGGACTTCGATAGAACATTATTCAGTGTAAATAATATTGTCCTCAAACACGAATCCCTAATATGAGTCGATTAAATCAATTCGATTTATTACTGATCGAACTATATCAAATAAAGTTCGATACCTCCATTCTTGGACACACTATACTAATATAATGTTCCTAACGGAGTGAGTTGTGAAACTATTTCACACTCTTTAGATAATACATCAAATCATATGACTTAGCTATTTACCACGATCAATTGTAAGACTTATACATTTCTTGAATGGTTTTTTAACTTCACTCTTGAACTCCTTTGAACTAGTCAAAAGGTTCCTACTTACACCTTATCAAATAGATACGTCAATATCTACTATGATCGTTGGTCAAGTAAAGTGTCAACAACTTTTCATTATACAAGTACTTATGGGTCTACATACATCGATATGTATAAGTCCTAATCAAGTTACTCGTCCTTAAACCTTTATAGGTCAAAGGGGCTTTTGTCATCTAACAAACATGATCCGCATATCTCAATTGATTCGCAATCGAATTGATCCATGAGCTCTACGCTATGTAGACTCTCATAATGCGATTCTCGTTTATGTATGACTAAGCGGTCATTTCACACGAAAGTCAAATACTTTATGTGAAGTCTTTTGCATTCTATTTATTATTCAAAATTCGTTTATCCATTTCAAGTATATTCAAGTAATAGACATGAAATCATATAAACAAATCCACAATAAAAGAACATGACTTGTCTTTTACAAAACGTAATCATCCATCATCTATATGAAAAGAGATATGGTGTGTTTGGATAGAGTAGAATAAGACTTGAATAAGAATAAGCTCCAAATTTCTTATTCTTGTGCAACCCAAACAACACAAGAATAAGGAATTTGGGCCCTTATTCTTATACTAACAAAATCATGGAATTTGGATAAGAATAAGGATTGACACGAGATTCTAAAAATTTCTTATTCTTATTCTTATCCGGCCTCCATCCAAACACACCCATAAAGTTTTAGGATATAAGGAATAAGGCACTCGACCTACAATTTCTATTAGTAAAAACAACTCTACGTATCCAATGGTGGTAGTTTAAATGAATAAGTCATTTCCTTATACGGAGTTTACTTAACTACTCTCGAACTTTCTCTCATTCTTCATTGCCTTCACATTTCATTAAATGCGAGCACATGAACTAGTATCAAGTTACTAGTGTGAATTGGAGATAATGAGATAAATTGAATGACAAATACTTATTAAAGAATTAGAACATTTTTAACACGATAATCATGGTACTTCGGACATCCTTTTAAATGCCTCCATAAACGACAAATGAAACATCTCATGTGACACATAGTCACAATTGAGGGTCTCGAAGTCTTAACTTATACTTAAGCGAAGTATTTCTTAAATACTTAACTAATTACAATTTGCACAAACAAATTTGCGAAATGTAACATCATATCCTTCATTTAATTAGAAAGAGATCGTATGACAATATCAACAATCCTTAATATTGGAGATCTTGATATCTCTAGTTGCCAATTAGCTACTCAAACCTTTCAGTTCGTAAGCCAATGGAACCTTCATGTATCTTCTTGTTTGACCCTAAAAATTTCACCGTAAATGATCATGCGGATACAGGCATACAAAAGTCAGCTAGATTTATACATGCCGGATCCCAACAACAAAAAAATAATAAAAATTCTTCGGCCCAGTTCACTAGTTCCAGCAGCCCGGAAATAAAAAAGAAAAGAAAAAAATGCAGCCCACTAATCCCGGCGGCCCAAAACAAAAAAGGAAAAAAAAATGAAGGGGAGCCCACGAAGCCCATCACAGCTCACCTTCCCTCTCCTCTTCCCTGCGTTTGATCCAGACTCAATCTAACCCATCGCTCCCTCTCTCACTAACGCATGGTCCCGCCCGTCAGAACCTTCTCTCCTCCCTCTCGATCCACGTCCACACTCAATCCGTTTTGGCGCCTAACAACTGAACGCTGGATAAGGTGGTCTCCACTCGACAGTAGGAACAGTGAGGCAGTGCTGCTCTCCTCGAATCCCTCCGTCACCTCTCGCTAAATTCCTTCTGTGCTCAGACACGCGTAGGAGCAATGTGACAAAACTTGGCGGCGGACAATCAATTGCAACATTGAATGTCTCCATATTCACCTCCCTCGTCAGCAGTAAAATCCAATTGAAGAGCAAGGCCAATCGATTTGACAGCTCCTTCAATTAACCTCACTAAACGCCTCTCGCTCACAGTCACACGTGGAAGCAATGCCTATTCATCAGGAAGAAGGAGGCAAAATGGCAAATTGAGCCAGTGAAAGAATAGGCCAATTGACTTGACATCCCCTTCCTTCTATCTCTGAACAAACACAATAGTATGGCAAGATAGGCACGCAAAAGAGATAAAGGCAGTTGCTGAATCAATTTGAAATCAGTAATTGTGCCAGACCAAGTGAGGATGATGATAAAATTGAATTTTTAGGGCATTCAGATGGGTGAGGAAAGTAATCGCAATTATGGTTAACCGATTAATTAGTATTCAATTAGGATGAGTAATGTGAAGAAGCTCACTGCCTGATAAAAAAAAAATCCAAAGTACAGATTTGACGCCGTAATTGTGGTACTCTAGCCTCTCATTCACCAGTGCTTAACTTCACCTGACGGCTTGAGGGAAGACCATGGCATTGTGGGTCCCAACTGTCAGGGAAATTTGAAGATCAAGGATGGGAGCATGATTAAACCCTAAACAGCTTTTATTAGTCAATCAAACAAGGAAATTAAAAGTGATTTTGTTGCTGCCCCCTTATCCTCTCTCTTGACCACACCTAACAGGCTGAGGCAAGATCTGTAGTTATGGGACCCACTGACCAGAGATGAAGTGACAACTGGGCATTGATTGCAAGTTGAATTTTTCTCCCTATTTGGTTCCTGTGCTTAGGCCTGTCAAACGTTTATACCGGAAGCGGAAACAGCCATTTTCATTTCCGTTCCATTTCGGTAACGGAACGAAATGGTTGTTTCATTTCCGTTCCGTTTCGTCAAACGTAATAGAAATCTATTCCATTTAACGTTCCGTCGCTATTTCCTATTGATTTCAGCCCTATTTCCGTGTTCCGTTTCATTTACGTTAACAAATTTCAGTTCCGTTTCCGTTCCGTTTCTGAAAACGGAACCCATTTCCTCTTTCGTTTAACGTTCCGTTTCGACGGAACGGAACGGAACAGATGGCGGAACGTTAATACTGACAGGCCTACCTGTGCTAGGCTTCACATGTGCCTAATTCACAAAAAAAAAAAATGAGAAAATCGACTGACTAGGAAATGCCATCTCTTCTCCATCGCTTTCTGCTGTTGCCATGAACTAAAGGCATCAGCTCTATGAGAATTACAAAGAAAGATGTTCATGCTCAGGAACAGCCTCAATTGAATTTGGAAATAAAAATGCATGAAGCAATAAAAAAAAAGAGATTAAAGAAGCTGTCTGTAAAAAAAAAAAAAAAGAAGAAGAGATGGAAATAATAATGCAGAAAGAAGAAATGTTGCAATGGAATGAAGCCACTAACGAAATGCTATACCAAATTCAGATTATTTCTAGGATAAAAGAGAAAAGGAAAAGATAGTGGCTTAACAAACTGAAGTGTGATGGCAAGAAGATTAATATGGGAATTGGAGTTAGGATGTTACATGGTGCTTTTAAGTCTCAGGTGCTGAAATTGAATGGTACGAAATGGAGGCGCTAGGAAGTCTAGCATATGAAGTGGTGTTTGAAATTGAAAAGTACAAGAGCTGCTCTCCCTTCTGTCTATTACAGTCAGTTCTAAAATTAGCAAAAGCTGCACTAAAATAAAAAAAAAGAGATGAAGTTGTGAAGGTTGAAGGGAACTTCAAAATCTGAGATAAAATCAGTCCATGTATGGTCCAAAACCAGTAAAAAGAAATGTCATTTGCAAATGAAGGCAGCAATATTCAGATATAGCTGAAATTTGAGAACTGGATTTGAGTAAATGTGGTACCAAATTAGACATGGGTGAAGGGAAATTAGTTATTCTTGAGTTGCAAAAACAGACTCATTGCTAAAAGAAACGAGAGCAGTAAACAAAATATGCAAAGTGCATTGGAGTTTCAAAAAATAATAAAATAAAGAATTGTTAAAGCCAAAGGCTGAAGTAAAATTCAGATTATGGAAATTAAGGATATGTCACTTGCAATTACCATTCTTTTGTGAGATTAGTAACTCTCCTGTACAGCTATGAACTGGAGAAAAAGGAGTTGCCCACTGCTGTTACAATGGACAAAAGACCCCTGAATGGCTACAGTAAGGGTACTGTGCAAATGTGAAATGTCAAGATGGGTCACAGATAGGCCTGTCAATACTCGAACGTTTTAACGTTTTAATGTTCCGTGTAAGGCCCACGGAACGTTAAACGTAGCCCATTTTAGTTCCGTCTGGGCCAACATAACGTAAGCGGAAATGGGCTAAAATAAACGTAACGTACCAATTTTAATAAACGTAACGTTAAACGTTACAGCTAAAATTTTCCGTTAACTTAACGTAACATTAAACGTAACGTCTTATTTACGTGGACGTTGTAAACGTTTGACAGGTCTAGTCACAGAAGGGCAAAATGGGAAGCTCACCACGAAATTGATGGTTATCTTCATTTACAGCAGCTGCCTCCATCTCCTATAAATAGACCTGAAGACCATGAAGCAAAGGAGACCACGGAGAGATAGGAAGCACCACATCAGATACATAAGAGTAGCTTGTGAGAAATAGCATCAAGTACATTGAGAGTGTTCTTAGAAATTCTGTGAGGCTAGCCACCGAAACAAAAAAAAAAAGAAAGAGAGAGGGGTGTACATCAACAGAAGTCTCAACTTCATTGTGTCAAAATGTAACCTCTAAATATCTCACTGCTTGTACATATTATCTTGAAGAAATAAAGTCACTTTCGTCTACCTTTTTTAGTCTCCTTTACTTTTCATCTCTGCTGTATACTCATGCATATTAAGCAACGCAATAAAAAAAATTAAAAAAAAAATATGAAATTGTGAGCAAAAGGACTGTGGACAATTAAAAGGACAGCAGGTTTGCATGGCCAGCACACTTGTACATATGGTGCTCCAGAGAATTGATCAGCCGACGTGATGGCCTAAAGAGCAGAAATCAAGAATTGAAGAATGAAAACAGCAAGAAGCAGAAGACCAACCTTGAAGCCACAATGCCTCAACTATGTTGACGGCAAGAAGAAGTGAAGCTACGATGTCTCAGAAGCCATAATACCATCTATGCTGACGGTAAGAAGAGGAGGCATTGCATTAAAGGATGACATCACCCAGCTCTGAAGCTACCATGTCACTGCCGAGAAGCAACAGCCACAGAAGATGATGAAGGGCACAACTCATTATCACAATCAAAGCGTAACCTCTGGCCAGAAGAGCCAGCAGTCGAATTGGCGATGCACACACCTCCCTGCACGTGCCACCATACTCAAGAGTCAGTTGATGCGCTCTCTGGCAGTAAGGAGAATGCGGCCACTCAATGATCTGACCAAACCGAATCGAAGTGAAGGCCAATACAAAAAAAAAAGAGGCCATAGCTATCAAATTGAAGGAGCATACCTTTTCAGAAGTATATTTCCACACTCTCAAAGGCGTTGCTCCAACCCCTGGATCGACAGAAAGTCGCGGCCACAAGTTCACCGCAATGGCCAGATTGAGGACGAGGTGAAACTCCATGCCGGAGGGTCCCACCACCCAAATTGATGGAACACCAGGTCTCTCGAGATCCTCACGATGCTCATTGGCGCCTTCCACGCGTGTGACAGCCACTGGGAGCCCTCAATTGCCATGAAGCCTCTCGAAACCCTAGCCGCAAGGGACTAGAGAAATTACAGAAAAAAAAAGGAGCTTTCAGACCCGACAGGAGGGGCCCATGAGATGAGGGTGGTCCCACGATGCTCGAAGGCCATCTCTCAGAACCTAACATTCGCCTATCCGCTCCAATTGCGCGGCCATGGTGGTGTGATGCCGCGGATTGAAGAGGGGAAGAAGAGAAAATAGATGGAGAAGAAGAGATTATATCTCATTTTTGCCTGGGCTTGGCGCACGAGAAACGGTCAATAGATATCACTGGAACGCTAGGTCCCGCAAGACGTTCAAACCGCAGGCTCACGAAATACCGGGTCCATAGAGAAAACTGGGATGTTTTGATAAAACGGTCCCAAAACTGGAGATTTTCTGTGGCAAATTTCTCTGGCGAGTCGCTGACAACAGAAGCGTCCAACCACTGCACGCCACGCGTTCCACCCTCTCACCACTAAGGAACGTCGCTAGGCTCTCTCTGGCGCCGAACTGGACCAATGAAGAGCCGCCACGTGTCTCTGCCTGCTGACATGGCTCGACCATATTGTTGGATACTTCAAAAATTCATGGAAAATCAACCGAAACTCAGAAAAATACAAATCCAATTTTCATAAATCCAGAAAAATACGAGGAATTTACTGATACCAACATTACAATAAAACTTCTACTTGAACCTAACCAGATCATTTTAAACTCAAAGATAAAAAAACCGGCCAATCCTAGCTTGCCACGTCACCTACCAAAAGTACCAAAAATCCAGCCAACTTCAAAAACCTACCAAAAATTACCTGAAGCTCAGAAAAATGTAAATCCAACTTCCATAAATCCAGAAAATTATGAAGAATCTAATGATGCCAAAATCAAAAGCAAATTCCTATCTAAACTCAACCAGATTATTTAAAACCTAAAAATCAACAACCATCCAATCACAGCCTGCCACGTCACCCACCAAAATTATCAAAAATTCACTAAAAATCACCGGAAACTAAAAAAAAAATACAAGGAAAATTCCTATGAGTCCAGAAAAAATATTAAGATTTCATTTTCATCGAAACCATAACCAAAACCCCGATTAGAATCTTGATGCCCATTTAAATGCTCAAAACCACAGCCCACCTCACTCATAAATCCAGTAATGCTACAAAAATGCGAAGAAGAGGAAGGTAAGCCAAAGGAATATGAAAAATCAATCTACTGACCATCACCACAAAAAAATCCATAACAAAAATATCGGCACCCTGACCTCGTACAAACCAAGACCCCTCAACCAAGGAAGCTATAAAACCTAAAACCAAATCACTGAGGCTACGAAAACCAAAAATAAATCACTAAATAAAAAGATCAAGGACCAATAAATCGACAAACAATATTTCAATAGAAGATGTTCAAACACGGTAGAAAGTCGTGGAGCCTAACTAGATGGCATCCCCAGAATTTGCGACACGGTGTACAAGCCTATAAAAAGATAATTAAGTCCGATGTCGGGAATCTAACTAAAGATTCATGCACCACCTAAAGAGAACTTGATGGCGGGATCAGTCCGACATGGATGAGGATCGCTAAACTCACCGAGGAATATTAAAGCAAGATTAAAGCCTAATGCAGAAAATTTGGCTGAACTGAGATTCACCTAACAAAACGTCAATACCACTTCAAATGTCCGGTCAGGACCGAACATCAACCTAAGGCTTTCAAGCATCGCTTTCAGCATCCGAGAAGGCCATAAGAGTTCAACCTGGATAGCAACCACGCGCACCCACTCAACACTGAACATGCTCAGGAGCCCGGTGTTGGTCTAATCGACATTTCAAGCAGCAGCTCGGCGTGTCTTCTACACAACTAAGTCTGGCATCAATAGGCCCAAAGGCCGGGAGTTACACTCATGATACTCTAAACAAGAATCAGGATGTCTCGACAATTTGCTTAGCATCAATAGGCTCAAAAGCCGGGCGTTAGCAATAAATCGACCGTTCTGAATAGCAATCAAGCAAATCACTTCAACTCATCACTCACAAGTCTAAGAACGAAGGGAAACTGTTTTGATCCTAAGTTGATGTTTTGGATGACAGACGAGATATTTCTGTAACCAACCTATCTGTTAGGAAGTCTAAGTTTTCAAATTTTTGTGCTAATTAACCATTTAATAAGCAATCCAAACGACTTAGACCTCGAAGGATCTAGTCCAAGCATTCACACACAAGAGAGAGAGGTTAGGAAGGCTACCTCTCCTTGTATCGCAACAAGGAGGCTCGAATCCGGCGATGTCGAGGTTGTGCGCACCACCACGCGTGTCTCGGCCTCAAGTCCACCAAGGTATTAACCAAAACCTCGATCTATGCTAGTAGATGAGAGGTTAAGCCTAATCCCTTCCTTCCCTTTGCCTTAATTAACTATTTAATTGGATGGAGGCAAGAGGTGCTCAACACATGAGCTTAAGAGAGCAATGGTGGAGAGGAAAAATTCTGAAATTTTTCCTTTAATTTTCGTCCAAAATATTAGGGAGAGAGAAAAAGGCAAGGTGGCTAGGGTTTTGGCTCCCAAAGTGGTCCTTTTATAGACCAACCACTCTCCCAAAAAGTTGTAACTAATTTACAACTATGCCATCACTAGGGCAGCCATAAAATGGGCCTAAATGGGCTTCATCAATTATTTAATTGGTCCTCTAATTCAATTAATTAGTGGCCCAATTAATTGCTCTCAAGTTGGACCTTTAATTTACCATTTAAATATAGGCCCGTTAGCTCAAATTAATTACTTTAATTAATTCATGTTGAACAAATTAATTATCAACACTTTGATAATTATTTAAGGATTAGAATATGCATTAATTTATTTCTATATAATCCGTTTGACTTAATTAATTAATTATGACGGTTCGCAACAGTACATAATTAATCAGTCAACATATCATATTGTTGCATTCCTTAATACAACCAAATAAATAATGCACGCATGGTCAAAACCTATTTGTGTGACCCTTTGAGGATTTATGCTCTGTTGGACATGGAAAATAAATCGCTATTTATTTCCAATAATCATAAGCGGTATCTAGCAACACGTTATGATTCCCAATTCGCATAAATAGTGTACTGCTACAATATTTTAATCCTGCATAAGAAATAATAGTATTTTCTTGTCTGATTCTTATGTCACATGATATCATCGTATAATCCAAGATAGGAATGTGTCATTCTTGCAGATTATACGTTTCTTGATCTAGAGATGACTGTATCAGTTGCTAGCAAACAATCCATCTCCATCAAGGGGCCCAAACAGATATCATCGCTCACTAAGTAAATTAATGAGGGACATACGGTTTTCTTGATGAACAACTTTTCCCCGCACAATTCAAGAGAACATAAATAAAGTCCGTATAGCAGCCCTTATCAGGAATCAACGGTAGACGATATTTATTGAACCTATCCTCATGTGGAAAAATTTGAACCATCTCAAACTTAGAATCAAACTCAAACGAAATAAATAACGACACATAACACAATCCATATATTTATCTCATTGGGTCGTGTCCTGTACTATGTTCCATAACATACACATATGCAATTAAGTTGGCAACTCCTTACCTATGATTTGTAGAACTTAATCATCACTTAACTTGCATACTAATCTTATCCGATAATTAATATTCCTTGTTAATTATCAAGATTACGGACCTTTTAGATTTATTATTGTCATTTATTATAAATGAAACACAGAGATCTACAATTCAGATCCTCAACCTGAATGATCTGTCAATAAATAAATCAAGGAATAAATGATCAAATATCATCAATAACATAAACCATAGAAGTAGCCATATAATGATTGACTTCTAGGACATAACTCTAACACTATCGTCAATAGGCTCAGGGGCCGGGCGTTAGTCCTAATTTCAGCAGAATGTCTCAAACGACAATCAAGCATCTCTTCAATCAAACCAGTCCAATATCAGTGAGCTCGGAAATTTAGCGATCAATACTGGTATCAACCCCACGCTTTGCATAGCAGTCAAAGTCTTCTAAATACCTCAATTCAGGGACTAGGTGTCATTACCCGCTCCTAAGGGACCATGCGAGTCATTCTTGGGAAGCACTCGCGCGCACCCCAAAATTCGATGTCGATCATGCTCAAGGGCCTGACATCAATCAATCACGTCGATCAAGACTCTAAAGGCACGACAACTCAACTTGGCATTTCGGTTAGATACCGGAGGCTAAGCAATCCACCAATATTCTCGGATAAGTGCAAAGAGCACTGAAACCCTATCAATAGCTCCTCGGAAAACTCTTAAGTTATCAAACCGTTACTCCTCGTGCTCCAAAAATTAAGAAGACATGAAGTCACTCAGCAGATTGAGAACCTCAATAGCCACGACACAAATCACCCCGAATTCATAGAAAGGCTCCGAAACCTGCTGTCCCTATAGACAAAGTCCACTAAATAACATAAAATCACACAAAAATAATGAAAATCATGAATGCATGTCACATACTAATTATTATTAACAATTCCCTATAGTTTAAAACATATAATCCACTGATTTTCCCGATCCAGAGGTTCTCTTGACCAGGTCAGAGGTAATTAACAGTAGGGGCTTGCGCCTACTGGAATGGAGGAAGGACCCCTCAAATAATCAACCCTCGCGAATACTGGAGACCGTGCCGGTGTCTCTCTATCAAAGGGGACATCAGTAGCAGAGTCTCGAGGATCGCAAGGGGTATCTGATCCGCATTCTTTTTCACCCTCAATCCGCAACAGACAGACTCTCAGAGGGCCGCAAAAAGTGCGAGACACTTCTTAAAAAAAGTTTTTCTTACTTAATTCATGCTCCATTACTCGATCATAAATGATTGAGTCAACATCTACTTTCTCTAAAAACTCTTTCTTGAGTAAGTGGATGCAAGCGTAGAAATCAAATCTAGTCCGTATGAATTCTATAATCCAAAGGTCTAGAGATCTTAGAATGAGGATATCGGCATCCGCTTTATTGAATAACTTTTCGCAAAAGTCAATTAATCATCGCGATGCTAATTTCAGGAAGTCGAAGAAAGAAATTGAGAATTAACATACTCAAGTTTCTCTTCACTAAGAACATGTCTTAGGAATTAGTACTACTCCAAGTAAGTTCCTTTATAAATGAGCTTGTTTTATTTCAAAGATTGATCGCAACGAAATTAACACATTTAGTATCTATAACAATTTCAATTTAAGGTCATTTAGTTTATGCAATATTTTATTTATAATGATAAATAAAACTCCCACTACATTTATTTAATGTCCCAAATATAGTTGGTTCTCCAAGATTCCCGTTTTCATCAAGTAGAGCCTGCTATGGCACGTCACCCTACTTAACTAGACAAGGTAGGTTCTCCAACCAATCATATCAACCATATGACTCTTGGTTTGTGAATATCTATATATTTACAAACTTCGCCCCGATGTCCAAACTCTAGTTGGGTCCATCGATAAGCAACCTCTCTCTATTTGCTCCTAACAAATTCATTTATTTGTACCCCGACTATCGCATGACAATCATGACGTCCGCTTGGGCGGACTGTGCCATGAGAAGGCAAGCGACGTGAAGGGAATAGAGAGAAGGAGGGCGGTCGGCTTAATCAAATTAATGGGACATTTATTATGCGATTTTGTTTGGTGGTCGTGTCAACATACACTCATACCTATCCTATAACATTTCATAGCATGCAAACAATCACATAACAATAAGCATCTCAAATACAAACATTGTTGTGGGTTTGTATGGTTCCAGGTTGCATATTAGTCTTCGCCGCATCTCTATGTAGTAAGACTAATCTAATTCAAACCCTTCCACTAATTATATTGATCATATCCTATAATTAATGGAAATAAATACATGTGAAAAAATCCTAATTCCCTCCTAGGCCTTAGAGGCATGCAAGCCTCACAAGTTACATTAAAATTAATCAAAATTAATTAATGGCACCAAAGACCGTATTACACACATTCACACATGCATACAATTACAAATCACAAGGCATTGACATCTTGAACCATACTAAACCCACGATCCTCCTACAAAAACGAGTTAGCACATATACAATATACATGTTTCACTTGTTTTTAATTAACTTCATTAATTAGAGTCTTTGTGTATGCTTGTCGCTCGTTTTTTCAAATGCAAAGAGGTTTGACATTACAACTACTTGTTTAAACTTTTGAAATTTAATCAACAAATCAAAAACAGAAAGGAGGGTATTTAAGGAGCGTTTCAATTAACATTTCAACTAATTTGATTAATTAGAATATATTTTAACTAATTAAAATAAGCAATTTGGGATCCGATAAAATTCGATATATTTCGGTCACCAAAAAATCCGAAATAAATCCAGAGATCTCCTTACTATGAGTGTAACTACCAGTTAAAATTTCAAGGAGAGATCAGTTATCATCTGGGAGAACCAAAAAAGATAAAATCCCAGACAGCTCGCGAAGCACCGTTAGGGAAAATTCTGTTTAGGCCTCAACCTTTCGGTCCGTGTGATCACCCCCTTGATATTTTTCTAGAAAAAAATTTACATAGAAAAATACTTTATATACTAGACTATCAATCCATGAAAAGAAAACTAATAAGGTCTATTCAAAATCATCGAGTTAAATGTCATACAAGTAACTAGTCCTGTTCTGAAACAGACTGACGACCGAAAAGTTTTGACCCAGTTGAAGCATCAAACATTATGAAAAATTATGAAACTAGTTTTCACAGATTTCCAACTCGAAATAGAACAATTCTATTTAAACACTTTTCTTTAAAAGTTTTTCAATAATTACATTTTATCAAAACAATCAGCTTGTTTGGAAAAACAGATCTGACGACTTCGTCTCTTTTCATATTTGAACATCCACATAAAATCCGAAACATGTAACAATTTACACATATCCAGAAAGATAATCAAATTTAGAATAACCCTAGCCAAAAGATACAGGTAGTTATTTTCCAAAAAATCGTCCTACAAGCCCTAGAAACAGAACTGTGCAGCAGAATGGCAGATCTGCGCACCGTTACCGTTTATTTCACTAAAAATTTATAACTGCTTATAAAATAGTGAAACCAGCGCCAAAAGAACCACGACTCAAAGATATACAACCTTCAGTAAGAGAGAAAAAATTTCAGAGAAATTTACATCACGAAAAATAAGCAAAAATACAGTAAAACAGCTTTTTCCAGAACAGCAAGCATACACATCACTAATTAACTTTGTTAATTACTAATTTCTCGATTTAAAAATGTTAAACACTTGAATAACGACCAGCGCTCTGATACCACTGTTAGGAATTCAAGTCCATGTACAATTTTAATTTTTTTATTAATATTTAACAAGCAATTAATACGCACGAAAACGGATCTAGTTATTCAAGTGATTAACATCGCAAAAAGAGAAGCGTAGGAGGTTACCTCTTCCGAAATCGTATTCGGATGGCTCGAATCCAATCTCTTGGAGTCGGTGGCGTGCTTGTCACCCTCGCGGCTGCCTCTGGTTGCCTCGAGTCCACCTAGAAGATTAACCAAAAGTCTCAAGACAAGTGCTAACTTGTCCGAGACGATAGCTAATTCCCTGTTTAACTCCTTCGCGCGGTTAACTGTTTAACTGGAAGGAAAATCGCTCAACACATGAGTTTGAGAGGGAGATGGAGGCGCATGCAAGAGGAGAACAAATTCTGCCCTCTTGCTTGAGCCGTCGGCCAGAGAGAGAGGGAGAGAGAGAGTTAGGTCAAGCCCTTGGTGTTTCCATAAACGACGTTGCTATATATGAAGCCTATCTCTCTTTCAATTTTATCTGGACAGATTTGCCCCTCAAAATCCGAAAATTTCAGGGCCCATGTGGGCTAACCCACATAATATAATGGCCTATTAATTTACTCTATTAATCCATCTCAAATCGGGTTTTTAATTAACTGATTAAACAAAAGACCGATTAGCTTAGTATAATAAATATACGTTGAACGAACTTAATTATTAACATATTAATAATTAATTTAGAATTAGCATATGCATTATATTGTTTCTATATGATCCTCTTGAGTTAATTAATTATAACGGTTCGCAACGATATATAATTAATTAATCAACTTATCATATTTTCGCAGTACTCGCTACTGCAAATAAACAAATAATTCACGTATGGTTAAAATCCTATTTGTGTGACCCTTTGAGGATTTATGCTATGTTCGCCATGGAAAATAAATCACCATTTATTTCCATTAATCATAAGCGGTATCTAGCAACACGTTATGATTCCCAATTCGCATAAATAAATATTGTACCAATACAGTACTTCAATCCTGCATAAGAAAAAGTATCTTATTGTTTTGATTCCTATGTCACATGATATCCTTGTATAATCCATTATAGGAATGTGTCATTCTTGCAGATTATACGTTTCTTGATGTAGAGTTGATCGCCTAGTTGCGCGCATACGATCCAACTTCATCAAGGGGCCCAGTAGATATCATCATTCACTAGGTGAACTAATGAGGGACATACGGTTGTCTTGATGAACAGTTTTTCCCGCATAATTCAAGAGAACATAAATAAAGTCCGTATAGCAGCCCTTATCAGGAATCAACGTTAGACGATATTTATAGAACCTATCCTCATATGGAAAAACTGAACCATCTCAAACTCGAAATCAAACACGTATGAAATAAATAATGATATATAACACAATCCATATATTTATTTCATTGGATCATATCCTGCACTATATTCCAGTAACATATACATATGTAATTAAGTCGGTAACTTCTTATCTATGATTTGTAGAACTTAATCATCACTTAACTTGCATACTAATCTTATATGATAATTAATGTTCCTTGTTAATTATCAAGGTTATGGACTCTTTAGAGATAATATTGTCATTCTAACGAATGATCCACAGAGATCTACAATTCAGATCCTCAACCTGAATGATCTGTCAATAATAAACTCTAGGAACAAATGATCAAGCATCATCAATAATATAAACTAATATAATAGCCACCAACTGATTGGCTTCAAGAACATATCTCTAACGGTCTTCATGGAAGAGCGGAGATGACAGGAAATAAAATCGCCGGCGCTCTATACCGCCTGACGTCGACAATGTCTGACCTTGCCTCGGCTCTTCGTCGTCAGATTTCTGGAGTCTCCGACCTCCTCCCAAGCTATTGACTCTATTGAACCAGGTGAGCTCCAATTTAGGTTTAGGGTTTAGATTACATAGCCTTTTCTCTTTGCTTTTTTTTTTTTTGGTCGTTTCTCTTTGGTTGCTGACAGATTTTGTTTATTTGCTTTCAATTTGAGGCTGATTAGCTTTGGTTTCCCTCTCGATTACAGGTTCCTTGGTTGGAGGCTGAGGTATTGCTATCAATTTGCTGTAGTATGTGGGCGCTTATGTGATGTGGTGTTTACGTTATTGTACTGTGCCTCTTACATTTTCTTCATTTTGTTCCCTTCACGTTGGTTACTTTCAGATGGTGATCATATTTCCATTTTCTCTCTTTTTAAATATTTTCTTTTTCCTTCTGAGTTGATTATCTTCTTTTAGTTCATTGTCAGTTCATGGCTACATATGTCAGTACTGAGAGATGTTGATTGAAAATTCTTTTGTGTGTGACTTTACAAGACTGTCTGGTGGTACCAATTTCAGAAAAATCCTGACCAGTGCATCTGTAACATTTCTCATTCTCTGCTTTATTGACATTCCATAGAGCTAAAAGAAGACTATGTCCGAAGCTATAAGTGTTGCCATTTCCTTTCTCACTTATTTCATTTAAGTTTTGGCAGAACTTCATATATACATGTATTAACTTTTGGATCTGTATTATTTTTTTATTTAGTTTGGCTTTTGATAGCAAGATACTACGAAGCAGATGTGAAAAGGGAGGATTGCGACAAAGAGCTTGGTGTGCATAAAAAAATAGTAATATTTTGTGTTTTTCTTATTTTTCATTGTAGATTGATAAGATAACTAAAGAATAATGGTCGGGCTTCATGACTATTAAGATGAATTTAGGGAAAAAAAATGTCCTCAATTTAGCTTTTAGATGAACTTTTTTATTGTTTGGGGAAAATTAAGGAATGCTGGTCAGTAATGCATTCTTGTATGTATGTGTTTGGATATTTTAATTCGTTTCTTTTGTTAGATCTGCTGAGTAAAGATTTTTTTTATCTTTGATATATATATAAAGTTAAATGGGGTAGTTTGACCCTATGAACAGTACCATTTTGCAATTTCCATTGGCTTTTCCGGTGAATTATTCGGGCGGTTGGATGTGGATCAAAGGGTTAGATATAATCGGTGGGTTCTGTATATTAATAGGTGCAGGCAGCGTACGGTATTTAATGGTCTTCTATGAGGGACAAAAGCGTTGACCAGGTAGCTGCTTTGTTGTTTACATGTTGAAACGTGTGCCGCGTTCATTTATGGTATGCATAAGGTTATCTATCTGTATATCCTAAATCGCCTCTTCCTTTCTTCTGTCTCTTGCTTCGTCGGTCTATTGCTCAACAGTACCAGCTTTTACAATCGTTGCGGATTTCGATACTTTTTTTTAGAAAAAAAGAATCCCGATAGCTCTTTTGACAGATCTGTGTTCTAATTTGGCCGAGGATTGTTTTCGTGTTTGGTTATTGAAGTGGTCAGATTGATTTCGGAAGGTTCCCATTAGAAAGCGAGGCACATAGAGCCAGTTGTTGAGATAGGGCATATCAGTTATTTCTTCAAACAACTATATTTGGAGGTTCATTTCTTTTTCACTTTCATACCAGAGTTAATTTCAAGTGCTACTGTTTTGTTTTAATAAATACAACTCTATTTACAGGATGTGGTCTGCGTTGAAATTTATGTTTGTCCATCGATTGCTTTTACTACCTGGCAGCCCCTGGATAAAAACCTTTGTTCGAAAGGAAAAGGGGATAGCTGGTTATCGACCAAGGCGAAGGAAAACAATCCTCGTCCTCCTATCAAATCTAATTAAGTGTTCAAAACCTTTGCTCGGGCCGTGCTTTTCATTGATTTGATCTCCCTTAGTTAAAGAAGGAAGCTGTTTGCCCCCGCCGACAACGCTGCCGCCTCAATCTCGTCGACCCTTCTCTTATTCTCTGTGGATTTCTGCGTCCTCTGCGAATTCTCTGCATCAGCTTCGTAGAAAATAAAACGAAGAAGGGACCGAGCTGTGCAACAGGTTCATGTTTCAATTCCTGTCAAAGAGGTTATGAATCTCATCTCCGTATTTTAATTACCTTATAATTCATTCAAGTTATTTATAATTTCATCCCTCTTACTTCTTCAACAAGTTTGTTGATAGAGAAACCTTTTACTCAAGCCTCTCTTGTCTTGGTCCTGCAAGGTATCTGATGTTCTAACCTGCTATTAGGAAGATTCTGATGAAATTATATGAGCTACCTCACTTCCAAGCAGTACAAAAATAAAATGGCGCATAGAGTTTGGTGAAGGTAAAATTCAGTGTATGATTACTTAATTTTCTCGAAAAAACTAAATTACTTTTCTATTTGCTTCAATATTACTTTTCTGTTTGGTATAAAAGAGGATCATCTATTAACTATTGCCAAATTGGACTGTATTTAACTTAAAAAATTTTTGGCGTCACTTCTAATCTGCTCTTTCCCAAAACCAGATATAAGTGAGTTCAAACTATATTTTCTATCAGATCATCTTTCTTGCCAAAACCAAATATAAGTGTTTAATTCATATTGAAAGTTAATGTGACTTACTTTCTTTAGTTTGAGATTGACAGTAGATTCGAAAACCTAAAAATATGATCCATGTTGTTGTTCTCATGAGAAATACTAGCATCCATTAGATTTGTCAGCGTGAGAGAGAGATTTAAAAGGTAAATTATTTTCTAATAATATGATATTGAACAATTATTTATAATACTGGTCAGACTATAAGTTCCATAGTCCTAGCACCAATCATTTCATTTACTCCTTTGCCTAATTTCTTTAGCACTTGAGGCCTAACATCAATTTAAGTTTATCACACTTATTTATCTTTTAGTTTTCACCATCTGCATGTTTCTTAGCTTCCTGCTGGCATTTTGACTGATATTATTAAAGAAATTGTTGAAGAAAAAAATTGACTTACCATAATTTTGTTTAAATGACCTATCTAATGTATTCTTTCATGTACTACAGGAGCCTGGATGTGACCTTGATAAATAGGCACCCTACTGTTTGGTAAATACTACTACTATTTCAAATGGAGTTTCCAGGTAGGCATTGCTTTTTGTTATCTATTTTGTTTTGTTTACTTTAGTTCAAGTTGTTAAATCAATTTACAGATTTTTTAAGGGCTACTCATTTTTTGAATCACCAAGTTGTTAAATCATTAGGCGAGAAGTAGGAGAGAGGAGAAAAGGAAGGTCTCTATGAGCATGCATTCGTGGAGGACGATCCCACCTTTCACTCTTTCACTCTAGCTTGCGACTCAGGTTGCTTTCCTTCCCAGCAGAGGAGGCGAGGCGTGCGGTACTAACACCTCTATAACTACTAATGAGGCATTGATTTGTTAAAATAGAATCATATAAAATAGTTTTGGTTCCCTTCAAATTGTTATTCTCAAAGTTTCTGATTTTTATTTCTTTGTGTAATAAAACTTCAGGCCGTTCGGATAAATCTTGGACACGGAAAGAGGTACGACTAATTTGCTAATTATTTCTCTTTCTTTCTATGTATTGGATTCAGATCAGCAGAAATGATAAGTGACAACAATTTTCTCTGAACTTGCTCAGAATTTGCAAGGAATTTTCTTAATAATCTTCAAAAAAAAAATGATCAGATATTCATTTCTAGAGCCAGGTCTTGTAATTAAGAAAGATGCACAACAAGACTTGAAGTAAGATCTCTGTAACAAGGCACTAATTTGTCAAAATGGAATCGTATAAAATAGTTTAGGTTGGCATCAAATTTTTATTGTTCACAATGCTTCTGATTTTTATTTCTTCATGCCATAAACTTCAGGCCACTTGAATGAATCTTAGATAGAAAAGAGGTAAGAGTAATTCTCTAACTACTCTTTCTGTGTGACAGATTCAGATCAACAGAAACGATAACTGACAAGCTAACTCATATAATGGCTGGATTTCTCAGAAAGAGGGTAGGATTACCAAGCAAGACTTGTTAGAAAGGAGGAGAACCAGACCATTCAGAGTAAAGGTTCTTTGTATTGTTGCAAAACTATTAAGTATTTCTTTTAATTTTCTTTTCTTTAATATTTGAATGGATTTAAGGATGTTTGAGATTTCCCTGTTGTGTGCAACAATAAGAGGTAAGTTGCTCTCTTTTACAATTACTAATGAATAGAAGAATAAGAACTCATAGTACTACACTACTACTAATTGTAAGCCTCCTAATACTAATACTGTGATGATATATTAGAAATTTCATCTTTGTTATTATGCATTTCATTTTGGTTGGCTATTTTAGCAATACATACGCATGGGATATCAGTTTATGCACAACAAAAAGTTTTAGGCTTCTGGAGCTTACTTTGAGATTGATTTATTTAAATTTTTCCTTTTGGAACAGAATGATGATTCATTTTTGTTTATTTTGACTATCTTCCTAATGGAATGTTTACTTATAATCATCCTGAAAATAATGAAGCCCTATGTGCCGACTGAAAGTACAACTAATAACGTAATTAGTTACATATCTGAAATCAGCTAAATAATTGATGTTTCTTCATTTATGATACTTTTATGCTTTGCTTCTGTTTGGATTTTATTTATGCTAATTGTTATTGATGATTCTACAGTGAGATTTCACTTAGCGTATTTCCTTTCTTTGTTTTTTAGTTGCTTATTTGCAGTATTTTCTTTTTTTTTTAATTTGGTTGTGATTGGATCGATTTGTTAGCTTCAATGTTTCATTAGAATATGCCAGTCGATTACAAGCAGTAGTGTAGTTGTTGTTTGAGGTATTACCGGGAATTTCGGGGTTAGTACTATACAATTTATGCTGTGTTGCTTAGATTTGTTCCATTACACAACTCAACAAATTTAGGTTATTCCCAGCATCTCCAGATTTTAAAATTATCAACCTAATTTGCATTAACTATTTCTATGTACAGCCATTCGAATCTGTCAGGTATCGAGACTAATTATGATGGCGAGGGGCATGGTTCTCTGAATTCTTATCTCCTAAGGTGCATTTTTCCATATGAATTTTTTTTTTCTTGATACATAATGCAGGAACTGCAATAACAATTGACCTTGCTTTTTTTTTTTTAAGGAAGTAGATTAGTCCATTTATTAACTATAAAAGAAAAACTTACAATTACTAATGAATATAAGAAGAAGAACTCATAGTACTACACTACTACTAATTGTAAGCCTCCTAATACTAATACAGTGTTTTGTACAATTTCTTTGTTATATGTTATATCAATCTTTTATTTGGCTGCATGCTTTTGCTATATAAAATGTTTGTACTATTACACTTCGTAAACTTCCTGCAACACCTATGTATGCTTCCAAAAAAAAAAAATTTAAAATACATTCATGCACCTTTATTGTATCTACTTTGTGAGAAATTATTTTTTTCCCTTATAGCTAGAACTTTGCAACTACCATTAGCATGCTTATGACTATTAGAATTTGTTGATGAAAGAGATTATATAGTTTGATATGTATGAGTTTAGTATAGTTTGATATGTACGAGTTTAGCCTAGAGATTGCTGAGAATTAATATACATAGAAGGAAAACAAATCATATTGTCACATTTATGTTTGCCAATGCATATATGATCCAATGGTGGTTTCGTTATACAGTTTTGTGAAAAAATGAGAGTCAATCAACACGATGGTGTCGTTCTTCTGGTAGGTTATCGGCTTTTATTGGATTGTATCCGGTGGGGATCAGCTCCTACAAAGTGCGCCTAGGTTTTACTGGTGAGACTTATAGTTTAGAGCATACCAATAGGATTTGTAGTGTTACAAGCGTGTAGCCATGTACTAGATGATATCAGGAACTAAATGAGTTGTTTTTTTTTAAATGGATTGAAAATAATTCAAAGTAAAACAAAAATAACTGAATTTCCATGTTAAAACTCAAAAGTTATCTGAAATGGTGCCAATCTAGAGGTTCATACGGTATTAAGAAATACTCTATGTTCCAAATTTTTTTTCTTTTTACAGGATATATTACATTGTCATGACTGGTCAAGTGCACCAGTTGCATTGCTATTTGAGGAACATTACATGCATTATGGTCTGAGCAATGCCAAGTTATCTTCACTATTCACAACATTGAATTCAGTATCTACCAAATTAGCAAAGTTGTTTCTTCTGCTAACAAGGTCACCACTGTCAGTTGCTTAATCTAAATCATGTAGAATGAACTTGTGTGTCAATTATGCCACAATTCAGTAATCATTAATCAATGATTAAAATATAATCTATAGGTATTAGAAATATATTCTAAGGTCTTTGTAAATCTTGCAATTGCCCCCCATTTGTACAAGTTCCATGGCATTATAAATGAAATCGACCTCGATATATGGGACCTTACTGTGACAGTTTTATCCATGTATGTCTCTCTCTTTCTCTCTCCTCTTTCATTTTTATAGGGTTGATTAAGAATTTTGATTTTGGATGGATCAGGTATGCATAGCCTTTTCACAGACAAAAAGAAAATTGTTCAATGACACAATTTTGGCTTTGGTAGATGATTAATAATAACTAAAATTTCACTTTTTCTTAGTCCTTAATTAATTGTGTTAGTTGGTATAAACTTACAAATCACTCAAGTATTAATTTTGCATTTTATTTTTTATAATTTTGATTTAATTCCCTCTATTTATTTCTCATAAGTTTATAAATCACTCCAGTAAGCAATTAAATTTTAAGAGAGCTTAAACTTTTCTTTACGAAACTCAAATCCTGCCTTCAGTCATATAGCAAGTATTCTTTCATTGTACTTACCTACGATCATAGTTAGCAGGAACAAATACGTATCGACCTGTATGGTGCTAACATCAGTTGAACACTTTAGCTACATGTTTTAAACACTACTCAGGTGAATAAGCTTTTATGGAAAATTTACAAATTTTTATAGGTTCAACATGTTCTTGACTGCTGGAGCAATTCATAGAGGACAACTTTTGAAGAGAAATTCATATCGATTTGCACAGCGTTCAAAAGATGTCAACAAAGCTAAAATTCTCCTAAAGGTGTGCATGTTCCTCTAGAATTAGTGAGATAATGCCACAATTTACTAAATATTGATTTCTTTGATATATAAATTACATTTTCTTTATATTGCCTTAAAGTTATTGGTTCAGATGCTCACAGTGTTGTGCACGACAATTCCATTAGTGAGATATTAGCACAATATGTGATGTTATTTAAGTTTCTCCTTGCGTGCTATTATGGAATCAATTAATTGAATTACCTCTTTGTATTGTTGCTTATTCTTAGTTTGGTTGCGTATCTACCTTCTAGCTTCTATTGCTTAGAAGCATTCTGAACTTCTATCAGCCTATTAAATTCTCACATATTATTATCCTAACTCATCTTACAATAGTCTGGTAGAAGAGGGAGGAGGACCAGGAGAACAACAGAGCACAATTAGTCATGGTATGGATGTGACTAATAGTTTTTGTCTAATTTTTACTTAAATTTGTAATTTGTCGCATTTCAAAATTTAGGCAGTATGAGTCTCTTTCTCTAGCAGAGTTCATGTAAGTGGTAGAAAGCATCCGCCGAGGTAGCAAGGGATAAATTGCATAATTGAGCTACTAAGGATAAATTAATGTAACTTGGGTGATTTGAAAAATAAATAATAATAATCATATTATGCTGTTAAGTATGTCCCTTAAAGCAAGTCGGCCTTTCTTTAAATGATGCCCATCTTTTTTTTATTTTAGAAACAAAGATAGAGGCTCAGTGTTACTACTGACCGCTAATATTTTTGATGTGTTTATTGCTCATATGAAGCATCAAAACAAAATATTACTCTATTCACAATGGCTAAGCTCGATGTGCTTATTTCATATGAAGTTATTGCTAAATGTTTCAAATTTGTCTGCGAGAAACTGTGTTCTGGCTATTACAATGGCAGTAGATCCAATTGTGTTTGCCAGTACCTGAGGTTGTTGGGTAGCATGCAATTTGAACTAATGTCGGGAGCTAATTGTATAAATTCTGAGATATTGTAAAGTTATATTGCTGAATATCTCTTTGGTTTGAACAGGGATGTACAATAGGAATGTACCATGCAATTCCATTTCACCACACATTCAAGCCTGATGCTTCGTCCCCTCTGTTCAGGCTAGGCCAATTAATTTGATCTAAAAATATTAAATAAGGTATTTCCCACTGCAAATTCTTTTTCTTAATCCTATATTCCTGGTCTGATACAAGATTAAGTGAGGTTTTTACTTTTCATTCGTAATTGGCTTCAAGCTTTTATTAATGAAAGCTAATCACAAGGTTTAATTCTTAAAAAACGAAAAAAAACACTTGGATATAAAATATGATAATGCATTTTTAGCTGTATATATTCTTAAAATGGTTCAGATTCTAAAATGGCTACTTACATTATATTTTTTGTGTACATTTGAGCAGAATGATCCAATTGTTGAAATCCTTGAGCTGATACAAAAGCACATACCTTTGGACTTCCACCAATATAGGTAATTAACTTAATTTTGACTTTAATGATAGATTAGCTACTGTTTTTTATTTAATGTTAGCTGTAAAGATTGCTAAATGATTTATGCCCGCTGATACAGTTTGCACTGTAAATCTTTATTGTGCTCAGAAATTGATAGAGACTCCAATTATTCATCTCTCCACCATTGTCTCTGGAGGTTTCGATTCTCTAATCATGGTGGACTAAAGTTGACAAAAGGAGATACACGTGCGGAAGACTGCAACCGAATCATGCTCTAAGCTAAATGTAGTTGCATGTGGTGACATGCCATGTTATCTTTTCTGGATGCACGATTTATTAGGTAACAATTTTAACTTTGTTGTTTTTATTTAGTTCAAATTGGTTGTTGCTTGATGGTTTTGTGTAGTGAGTTCTTAGACATTAATAGTTTGATTGGAGGATTGAAATCAATTCTTTATTGCATTAGGTGGATTGATGTCTTTGTAATAATTTTCTATTCACTCTTGGAGATTTGTAAAGAACAATTTGAGCTTTAAAGATATGATCTTTTAACATTTTGAATCTTATTTGCTGATCAGTGTTGTTGTTTCATATAGGGAGTAGAAAATGCTTGATCAATTTGGTCTCTGACAAACGTACCATGTACGGGGTGATAGTTTGAACAATTGTCAAAGAAGTTGTGATTTACAACATTGAAACGACTTCATATAGAATAATAAAGTAGAGGGGTGGTCGCGGCGACTTTTATATACGAACAAACGAACACTTCTGACATTATTATATACTACTAATGCTGGAACACCTCGATTCTGCGTCAAAAAACGTGCTATGAACAGTGCCATTTTTCTTTTTCCTCTGAATTATTCGGTCCGTTCGTTTGGGATCCTGTGATTGGATTTACAGATGAGAGTTGGCGTAGAAAAGCGGTGGCTGTGTTTGCATGACGGTGAACCATGTGTACTGAATTAAATGTGGACCAGTAGTCGATTCATTTCTCTTCATGTGTATTGAGAACGTGGTTTGCGGCATTTAATGGTGCTCCGATTATTTTTCTACTGTTTGGACGCCTTCTTCCTTAGTACTTCCACCGATCTCTTCTTTTTTTCCCCCCAAGTACTCCTCTTCTTCGCAGTGTGCTTTGCTCCTTCTTCTTTCATAGAGCGTTTGTGAGGGATTAGCTTGGATCTGTCTACTGTGCCGTGGTTCGTGAGGGGGAAGTTCTTCTCAGCTGTTTGTACGCGTATGGAATAATTCCCCCGCGTTCGAAAGCCTTGCTCCCTCTACTCCCTCTTTCTCTACACACTTCCACTTTTTCCTAATTTCTTTTGCCAACTTTCAAACCGAGCGAACCAGTGGTGATGTCCGATTGCATCAGCGGGGACTCCTCCTCTTCCCCATTTGCGCCTAGCGATGGAAAACCCTAATTGAACGAGGGGCTAATCCAGCTATGCAATCACGTACGATCCCACAAAGTTCTGCTACAAGCCAAACGTGACTCAATTCCGGGTTAGTAACCTGCGCCTTTGTTTTTATTCAATTCATCTGCATTCTCGGTTTCTCAGTATCCTAAACCCTAGGTTTGGATTTTCAATCGAAGAGAAACAATGTATAATGGATGATCACCAACTTCTCCTCTTGTAATGGCAGCTCCAAATGAACAATTCATTGATTGGGACATCATACACATCCCTGGCAATGCTCCTCATTCCACTGGTAACCTCTTTCCTTTTCCTTCATCTTTGATCTGCTTTTATCGAATTCTTCGATTGATTTGATCTCTTTTTGTTTTAATTCTTATTTTTGCGTTTCAGTAAATGTGTTGGCCGCCAAGATTCAGCAAAGCTGGCAAGTGCAATAGTGAGAATTTGAATGTTCTTACTTATGCTTCCTTCAAACAGAATGTTTAATATGCTATTTCTAACTTTTCGATTTCATTCTTAAGACTAATATTAAATACAATTTTTATTTAATTTGTTCAATCATTATTTTGGTTGATTGGAGATGAACTGAATTATTCTTGAATTTAGAATTATTACATTTCATTTTATACTTGGGCTTTTATCTCTAGAAATGCAGATTAATCAATTTCTTATATCACTAATAAGGTGTATTTCCCGAATAATACGTTCCATTTATTTTTATAATATTGTTCTGTGAACAGTTATAGGAATCAGGTGAATAACTTTTTCAGTGTAGGAATCAAGTGAACGATGAACAGTAAAAAGATGTCGGTCGAATTGCCCATTGGCTGTTGGATAAGTTTCTCAGTGAATCCTCCCATGTCAGTTCAATAATGCGTGATGATAATCAATTCAAACGATAGAACATCAAGATATGGAAATTAAAAATAGCTGTCAATCTTCAATTGGTGTGATTTTATTCATTTGTTTTTTTTTTATATTTTCATACAAGCACTTGTAACACCTTTCTACTTATAAAAGGCCTCACAGAAAAAGACTTCGAGCTTGAGCAAAATTTTAATTATTTTTCGTTGGAATTTGCAGCGTCAGTATTATATTTAAAATTTTTTTTAAGTTGAAGTATATATGTTTGAGGGAGGAGTGTTTTTAGCTTTTGAATGATGCATGGAAGCTAAAATTCCAACTAAACATAAATTTTTTTTTATCTTGAGACTCAGAAGTACAGGCTTTACCTGCACCCTATTTAGAACACGGTTTCTCTGTTAAGCCTCGGCACAAGTAATAATTTTTTTATGGCCTTTTTCTTTTATACTAGGGCTGACATTCACTGGCAGTGTATTTGCATATATTGGGGAAAAAAATCAGCCACTTATTGTGCTTAGAAAAATGTTTAAATTTTTTTCATTCTTTTTGAACAATCAAAGCCAGTATACCTTTGGGATATGGCATGTAATCATTTCCAGTTGTTGATAACATGCTGTCTCTGTCAAATTAGTCGTGCAAAGAATTGGTAAGTTGCAGATCTAGCTATGTTTGTGTGAAACATGTTCAAACTAATTAAAATTTATCTGAGGTTTTGATTATGAGTTTGAGGTTATATGACAAAAATGATATTGGGAAATGAACACATTATTTTTCACTGTTAATTTGCTTCTTTTTTGTTAAAGTTAGTGATATGAAATTGTAGAAGGATTAACTTAGTGCAGAAAATTAAGTTTTTGTGAAACATATCAGGTCTGGTAATGTAACCAGTTGGTACTTATGACTCTAATGAAAAGAAATAAAAATAACTAGTTTAAGATGCCTTCATATGTGGGCAAATAAAGAAACAAAATAATATTAGATAATAAAAATATATTGCTTAATCTAGCATCGATACAAATAGATATGTTATTTAATTTGTTTCTTTATTAGACGGAAAATCAAAATATATTGTTACTTCGTATAGCGATTAATATCCGATCACAGATCAAATCGATCGAACGGCAGAAACACCTGTTTACATGCTAGACCTAACGTGTAACACCTCTACGGTCCGTGCGTTTATAAATAGTAGAGATAATGAGAGGAATTGAAAACTTCAAGATGAAAATGCGCTTTGGTTCGTATTTCCCCAAATTGGAACTTCATACATCTAAAGCTGACCATGACTAAATTATAAAAACATGATAAAAATTATTTTAATATAAATTCATGTATTAGGAGAAATTGTTGAATATCCTATTTTTAATCGTGCTCAACGAAAGACGTTTATAAAAATAAAATTAAGGGGTGGTCGCGGCTTCGCCGCGACAACAAAGCCCTCTAGTTATATCCTAATTTCTGATATGTCGATACAGAGACTGGATGCTGGAAAAAAATATGCTTTTCTTGGGAACAAGATTGCAATATCAGATTTAGGAGTTCCCTTACATGTCCAGGTGTGTTTGTGTCCATTGTTGGTGCAAAAAAGATTGTCAAGCTATGAAACAAGAGGTTATCAAATTGGACATAATAAATATTCATTATCGTTTAACTATGCAACAACTTTTGTTTTGAAATGGGATGTTGTAATCAAAATGGGTAACGGACTGAGGTGGTTAAGGATATCATATTAAATCCAATTATTTCTCGCTTCATTTTTATACCTTAGAAATTTTTTTTTCAATTTTAATTATAAAATTACTTAATAAGTTCCAAAAGTTAGCTTTCTATTTTACCTTTTTCTTTTGTCTTTTCTTTACTTTTTAGCAAATGTGTCCTTTGGTACTACTTGAAGAGAAGAAAAATTGAGCTAAGTCACCATTTGAGTGTTCAACCAGAGGTTTGTCAATTTTTTTGTCCAATTGAGTTTTTGTAAAATAGCATTTGGTCATTTTGATTCCTTCTTGCAAATCAAGGGAATAATATTTTTGGTTATCAAATATAGCAAATCAATTTTGACTTTTTCTGTCATTTTCTTAGCCATTTTGCAGCTAATGTCTATTGTGGAGATTTTTGGGCCAGAAGAAGATAGTGAGAAATATCAGGTATGTTTTCGCAACCTATTCAGAGCTATTTTCCATAACAGATATTTGTAAAAAAATTATAAAAGATATCTGTACCAAATGAGAAGACAATAGTTATAGATTAAAAGGTCAGCTTGCAACTTTTAGAAAAAAAAAATAGTATTTCAAATTAAATACAAACAAATTTTATTTCTTAGATGAAATTCATGCAAGCTGGCTTAATGTGTTTAAATGTATTTCTTGGATGAGCTGACGATGTGAACTTTGATTTAAGATGAAGCATCATGAGAAAATTTATCTCTGTAAATTCTGATATCACAAGTACCAATTCAACCAATACAGATCAGTAAATTAAGGCACCATCCGCTCTTTCGCATGACAGTTTACTCGGCTTAAGCTCTCAATTATGAAATTAGGTCTCAATCTAAAGATTTTTCAGCAACTTGCTCCTTTTGAATTGTTCGCATAATTTTCCATTTTGCCTCAGCAGTGCAAACAAAAGAAAAAGATGAAATTAAAAAAGACAAGAACTCTATACAAGACTTTTATCCGACCCTTATGTATCCTGAAATGTATTTTTTGAAGTAAAAATAAATTTAGACGACTAATTATTATTTCTATGTGTATTTTCTTTCTAGAAGCAAACTTTGGGTTAACATTTATTGCATTTGAAATATCAAAGGCGACACTGCCCCATATACTGGTACAATAATTTAATGCACATATAAAAAATCTCACAAACATAGTTATATTTGATATGAAAGATTAGTAATTGTTTCTTCCTTATATTTTTATAGGTCATAATGAAATTCTGGCTGCCATGTGAGTTTAAGCTAATACTTTAGCGGTGGCCATGGCTGGAGGAATTAGTGG
The DNA here is from genome assembly GCA_027562975.1 of Rhynchospora breviuscula. Classification (NCBI taxonomy): domain Eukaryota; kingdom Viridiplantae; phylum Streptophyta; class Magnoliopsida; order Poales; family Cyperaceae; genus Rhynchospora; species Rhynchospora breviuscula. The sequence continues at coordinate 29,352,133 of CM050400.1, read as the reverse complement.
CAATGGTAGGGAGACAGAGCTAGAAGGGGATGAGATGGCAGCTACACTTGCTTTTCTCTCCCTTCTCTATTAAAGTGGTAATAGCAGTTTATTTACAAACCGTTTATTTAATTGGTTACAATTGGCTGGAATTAAAGAGGTAGTCTGTTGGAGGAATCAGTTATAGGTTTTGCTAAATCTAAATTTGCAACTGGTTTGATTGGTTCTATTGGTTGAGCTGAGAAAAAAGAGATGCATAGATGTTAAGGTTGTGCTGGGTTTAATCAGTTGAGTCACTTGATTAAGTAGAAAAGGATTGCAATGGCTTAGACGTCTATCAACTCGATCGTTTTTCTGGTCCATGTGCAGGCATGTGCATCTTAGCAGACTTGCCTAATAATTTAATTGCTACAGAAGGTCAGATCGCTTCTTCCTCTTTAATTTGAGTATTGATGTCTCTCTTTCTTTCATTTGTGTACTGCCTTTTTATGTCATGTTCTTTTTTATTACTTTTTGTGATCATTTCTTCTTACTTTTCTTTTTTATCTTACATCTATTTTATCTTTCTTCTACTAAGCCTGGAGTGAGCTTCCCATTCGACCATATGTAACTTCCTTGGTTGGTTGTGGGGATATTGGTCCAGTGATACAATAAATAGGATAGTTGCAAGCACCTAAGAGTTGAAGGAGATCATTCCTGCTATTTCCTTGCTTGCCTTTTTGCACTTTTTTTTTGCTAGGATTTTTTTGTGTACTGTTAGTTGTTAGGTTTCCATAACACTTATGGATTCTTTTTTCATATAATTAGAGAAATAACCAATGGCACAGCATATGCAGAGTACTTGGGCTTGGAGCACTTAGGCTTGGAGAGTGGTTTAGTTCAGTTCTTATTGTTATTTCTCTTTGATTTACTATTCTGCCCCTTTTACTTTTACTCTAACTTTGGATTTTGGAGTGAACCATCAATTGGTCATTTTCTTTTTTCATTTGCAAATTTGCTTTTCTGAGATCTGCTTATTTGATATTTGGCAATGCAACAAGCAAAGAAGAACAGAAAAAGAGCTAGAAATCAAAGAATGACTCATTTGAGAAACCTGGATAATTTCGGTTATGCTTTTCTAATTATGGCTGATGTTCAGTTCCAATGAAGGCCTAAAATGGACTCCATTTTGCATGTGTATTTTTCCCTTCTGATGTGTTGCTTGCTTACTTCAATTTTTAATTGTCGGTTGCTATTTTTATGAAGGGATGGTGCTAGGGTAATGCTAGGAAATAAGCAAGTCATTTTTCTATACATATGTCAAATAAATGGCCCTTTTATTTCTATTGATGCTAAGATTTCAGAATACCGTTGGTCATACTTTGTCGTTATTTTTAGCTATTATTGTATTGATAAAACTTTTAAGTCGAGAGAAATAGCATAATCTGAAATAGATTCTCAGGTCATTTGTAGGCATCATCCAGTGAGTTCATATGGCCTTTGGTATAATTATGAAATGTACTTAAAACTTATGGTGCTTCTTTTAAATCAGCCCTTTGCATAGATCTATATGTTACGTACATGCTTCAAAGTATAATGAGATTAAATAAACTAGATGACCTCATTATACTGGTATTATGTGTAATTTTACATGCTTCTACCTTTTTGTATTGCAGATAATAAATAGAGATGCAAAGGCCAATGTATTCTGGTAAGGATCATCTCATAACTCAATAATAAGTCGATTAATTTAGCTAACGTGGTTTAACTTTTTGAAAAATACAGTAAACTTAGTAGAAACATGTTGAAACCTAAAGAATATAGCTCTGCCATCCTAACCGATTTCAGAATGGATATTATTTACTCTTTTTTTCTTCGTTCAATGTATTTGCAGAACTAATAAAAAAAAAAGTTCAGAGCCTTTTACTCCAAACAAGTTAGGGTAGGCTGGAAACGACACTCCATATTTGCAGATCTAAACTTGATAATATTTAAATGATAAAAGAAAATGCAATATTGCATAAGCAAAAGTAAATCTAAATTATGTAAAAAGTTTAAAAAGAGAGGATAGCCTATTTTGATATGCATTGTAAGGATCCAGATCTTTAATTGTGCAATTACATACCAATTTTAGTTTTGTCTTCAATGTATTTATTTGTAAATAAATTACTTTCTATTGCCAAAAAAAAAAAACATGTTGTTGCTAATGCCATGATAGATGTCGTAATATATTTGATACTATTCTTATACACAGTCAGTTATTGAAATTCAGCTGCTAAGAACTCATGCATTTTGATAGCCAATTGCATTTTTTTCCCCCTTTTTCCCCTCAATTTATCTGTTACATATATTGCTGCAATTAAAGTTTATAATACACTAGGTGGGGAAATCGAGCTTCGCTCGATATATGCGGTACAGATAACCAATGAAGAGGATGAAGAAATAAGTTATTTTGTTAATATACGCGTAATAATATAATTACTTAGGAGCATGTCTTATTACAGAAATATAATAAAATTATGATTCTCAAATTGGTATTAACAGGGACAATCCCCTGGATTGCACCTCCCTATTTTAAAAAATTACAATTGTCAAATTGGTAGAATACAATTATATAACACTATGCATTGAAAGGAATATTTGGATATATCAACTACATAGCAATTGAATTTACCTCTTTTTCTGCAAGTACAAAATTCTTCCCCCATATGTTGTCGTTTTTTGGATCAACAGCATCCCACAATTTAAACACACGACAATGCAGAACTCCTTGAACCCTGTTAATAATTTTCGATATGGGGATGACGTTAGACAATGTCACCTATACATGAAGAAATAAACAGTGAAATTTGGCCAACGGTCTTAAATTTTATTATAATTTTTGGCATTACAAAAACAGCATTGCCTATACCTGTGATAATAAATATTTTATATAAGAAATGCTCAATTTGAAAGGTATAGAAACAATATCTCACATACCTTCATATATATATATAGAAGAAACAGTAACAGTGAAAAAAAAATCAAATGCTTTAATTATGCAGTAAATTAATATATTTAATGTCCTTAGTCCTTGCACTAACTGTCAGCCACAGCTTGCCAATTTTACTGTCTCATTAATGTACAGCAAATATTTGTCATTAATGTATATCAATTCATTAATACAAATATAATTAAATACGGTTTTCACTAACAAATCTCACTGGTTAAACACAAACAATGCTGAAATATATTAATTTCGTTTTTTTTTATATATTTCTTCATACACTAATTGCTACATGCTGAAACACATTTACAACAAAATATTTAGGAGATACAATTGATTCAGAAGATAAAGTTTCATGCTTTGTTTATTGTTTCATTATGTAATTGATTCAGAAGATAAAGTTTCATGCTTTGTTTATTGTTTCATCTCACATAATTTGGTAATTAGAGTACTTACATATTTAGGAGATACAATTAATATCGGCTAGACAACATCACTGTCAAAAAAAAAAAAAAAACCTCTCATTGTAATATTTTTAATCCTGAAATGGTAATATTTTTTACAATTGTTGTAAAATATATAATGGTCGATGATAAATTTATTACCAGTACATATTTCTTACCATTTCTATCACATTTATCTTCATTTTTCCAATGGATCCAATTAAGCAATTGACAATATTGCCCTGCAATTTAAAAGGAAATAGCCATAAACACTTTTCGAATTTATAAGCAAACAATGTCACCCTGATTTTAAATTAATTTCCTTCATAAATTATTTTACTCGCCAAATATGGCAATCAATTTAATTTGGTTTTATGAGGCTTAATCATACTGATTCATACAAAAAGGAAGATTCTCAGACCTGGAAATGCAATAAACACATCACATTGCCTAGCTATATCAGCTTTTTGTTGGTGCATATCTGCAATTGGCCCACCTCCTTCGCATTAACTCCACTCATCTGTAAAAGGAAATATATGTGATTTACAAACAAAAAGAGAGAAGAAGATAAACCTTTCTACTTTGTATTACTTGACTCCATTATTGTTCTGTCAGCCTAAATAAAGAATAACCCGTTAAATAAAAATAAAATAGAAAGGTTATGAGGACACCTTGCCAAGGGCTTTGCACTATTCCCTCATATTTTCCTTTTTTTATAGAAGACTTGACTGCATATTGCTTCCATTTTTTACCTTATTGAGGATCATCTCTAATTTGCAAGATAGCATATCAGCGCATATCATGTGATTGAGCGCATATCAGCAGAATATCAGAGCATATCAGTGCATATCAGAAGAATATCAGAGAAACATATTCAGAAGATTCATTTTCCAAATAAGAACCTATTGTTGATTTCACAGTTAAATTACGATTTACTGTACCTATTGATAGTCACTTCCATAAAATTTTTCGATTAGTGAATGGTATAATTAGGGTCTAGGAAAAATAATAGAATCTAAAAATGCATTCCAATGAAAGCAAAAGGAGGCTATTTTTTGGGAAATAGAATAGTACAATATCAATTAATCAACTTAAAGATTTTATGTCTCTCCAAGAAAGACATGGATCAAAAGGAGGATTACGGATTTCTAGGGTCTTCTGCTTCTTCCTCTCCTTCTTCCCTATGATTGCATCTCCATGAGTAACCATCTGATCCAATTCGCCACCAGAGACATCCACTGGTACCAATAAATGCATTATGGTTAAACAAAGAAACTTCAATCTAGGATGATACATGCGTTTCATATTTTGGCCTTTCAGTTCTTTCAGCGTTATGTTTGCAGCCCTGTTATGTCATCAAATAGTTGCAGTTAGGAAATTAAATAGCATTGTAACTTGGTAATTAAATGACATAAATTGTCAATTTCTTAAAACTGAACCAAATAGTGTCACTTTTCTCATTATATTCTTCTTCCCATATGCATAGTCTGGTAGATATACGATGTAGCCTTAAGTTTGGAGCAGGAAGCCAGATACAATAAACTGACACCAAGTCATTAGTATTTGTCAAATATATGCCAACATTCTTCTTCCCATATGCATTAGTATTTGTCAATTTGATCTGGTGTCTAATATATGTTTATTGGCATCCTTTTTTGTTTTACCTTATCAAAAATGGGAAACTCGGCCTTGAACCTGGTACACACAACCTCCTTGATTTCTTCATTGTTTCCTGGCTCCTGACCCGCAAATTGGTTGCTTGGAAAGGCCAACAAAACTCATAAAATAGTTGATATGGCAAAACTCATTTACTGGGCTGATACCTGATTCATTAAGTGAACTAATTTCATTTCAATCAATAAACATTTCTATCATAGCAAACCTCCAAGACTTCATGTTAAGAGATAACAACATCTCCAATTAATTTTACCCTCTTTGGCAAAATTAAATTTTCTGACTCAACTTCAATTAGATATGAACCAAATATCCAGTCTAATACTGGCTGAGCTTGGAAGATTTATCAACTACAGGTACAACATTATTGTTCAACACCTGTATTGGAAAATTCATATATTAACAGTAAACAATTGACCAATCATATTATTATCATGTAGCATATGTATTAGAATAGATTTAGTATCAAATTATTAATATAATAATGTCAGACTTCCAAATTAGCCATTCTTAAGTTAATAATTACGTCAGCAAGCTTGGATGCTAGATGTTTCTCTAAGCATTTTGGTAGTGCCAAGGCTGTGCATGTTCAAGGGAGGCAGTATGTTGTATACATATAACACTAATTGTGATTATCTGGATGTAGGGGTGGGAATGGGCGGGCTTGGACCGGATATCCAATATCGGTCCACTTGATTAAACTTCCCGTCCGGTCCAAATCCGGCCCCTTTAATGTTCGGTCCTGTCCAATATCCAGTTGTTGAAACCGAACTATCCATATTAGGTCCGTTCGAACTATCCAATTTTGGGTTCGGAACCGCTGTTTGCTGGGCTGCTAGCGCTATTCTATATTACATTCGAACTTCCGTTTGAGCTTTGGTCCAAATCATTTTTTTCTCTCTTAAGAATAAGAAGTAAGAAACCCATGGCCCACTTTGGACAAGATCTGAAATAAAAAAATTGGAAATATCAATCATATGGTGCCACGTCAGATTGTATGATAACTTCAAAATCCTTTTTATCTGCCACAAATTCATAGTTAAAAAAAAAAAAAAGCTAATACAAAAATCAAAACGAATATAGTGCCTAACTTAAATCTCACTATCAGACCTCGAATAATTATATATATTAAACACTAATTTGTATTCAAATTGATGGTGGAAAAGAGAGCAAAACAACTCTTTGAAGACATCTAATTTATCCATCTTGATATAACAAGAGTGCTAGAACACTATTAAAGATAACAATAATATCTGTATTTAGCTGCCATGACATTTTTTAAACAAACAACATGCATCCATGAACAAAAATTTTAAAAATTGTCTAAAAACTATCTTCACATGACCATTGACCAACCTGCAAGATACCTGCAAATGAAAAGAGTAAACAAACACACCAGAAAAAAATATTAAGGTTTATATAAAATGCAACAAGAAAACAAAAAATATTAAAATTTAGTACAGTACATGGATTCCAATAATAAACCTAATTGTCTTTGTTTAGATTGTTTAGTACTCAGAGAGGAAATAGTTTAGTACAGTACATGAAATTTCTTTGCAAAAGATGAAGAATTAAAAAACAAACCTTTCTATTTTGTCTATGGCATCCACCCATCTACCATAACAGCCCAAAAAACACAACCTAAATAAGATAAGTTAGCAACAACACCATAGTGGGTCGTATCACCTCTAATCTACAAAAGTAGCAAGTTACATCAAGTACTTATCAAAACTGGATCTGACAAGTAATCAAAAGAAATAAAAAAGGGAAATCCAAAGAAATAGCAATTTACATTAGATGTCTTACAAGAATTAGACCTGACAAGTATAAAAAAAATAGAAAAAGGAAATCCAAAGGAACAATTATTATATTTATTATACATTCTCAAATGCCTTTCAAAAACTGGTGGATATTAGTTACAGGACAATTTGCCCCTCTGTGACTTTTCTCAACAAAATATGTGGAATTGCAACAGTACGAACACCACTTGACTACTTGAGGATATAATAACTGACAGGTCTAGCTTTTCCCATGTCTTGGTTGTGGCTCCAGAAATAACCTCAAACACATCCTTTGACCAGTATCATCGTTTAGGCTCACATCATATGCAGTCCTGATAAAATAAATTTAACACAAAATAAGTACTAATTCTTAAAGTATAAAACTTTTGCCCTGATATTTGGCACTTGCTCAGTTTACTGATATGAATAAACCAGTATATACCCATAAAAAAATATTTTGCACTGATATTTGGCACCTTCTTAGTTTACTGATATGAATAAATCCACAAACAGGTCCCTGCAACTTAGGTTTTTCATCTGCCAGAATCAAATTTTGTGGGAATAGGAATGTCTCAATTATCTCCCTACAACTTAGGTTTCAGCGCCAAGCTTCTATTTCTATCTAATTTATCTCCTAATAGTGCATGCACGATTTCATGAATAATCTATAGCAATCCTCGTGCTAACATTTATATTCGAACTAATTAAACTTCTATTTCTATCTAAAAAGCATCTTATGACAAGCCAGACTGATGAATCATAACTTTGCAAACAAGCCCTCAAAATATCACAAAGTAAAGAAAATTGAAATGACTAACGTTGAAAAGATAGGAAGCATGTTGTATTAATCTGGTTTATTTGACTTTAGTTAACCTAGTTTGCTATTTAACCAAATGCAATGTATTATGAAAAAAAGAAAAAAGTAGCGGCCCCTTTATTCTAAATCCTGAAACCTATCTTAGTGACCATGTACCTCCTTGCTTTGTTAAAATAGTATAGACCGTGTACCATCATTTGTTAAAATAGTATAGACTATGTACCAGATTGCTTCACAAAACTCACTGGTACGAGCTCCACCCATGCCAAGCCTCGTGATTTCACTCAACAAGAAAAACGCAACCAGAAATGGCACTTAATCAAGACAAATTTGAGGAAATTAAAAAAAGGAAAATGAGCCAATGCCCAAAACCCAAAACGCAGCAGAGTCTAGAAAGAGAGAGTACTTGGCTAATTCCCAAAACCCAAAACGCATCAGAGTCTAGAGAGAAAGGCAGCAGAGACCGAGTCTAGAGAGAGAGAGAGAGAGAGAGAGAGAGAGAGAGAGAGAGTACTTGGAGGTCGAGAGGAGTCCACTGTCGACGAGACAACGACGAGGCACAAGAGGCGAAAGGTCAGAGGAGGTGGTTCATCGTGCTTCGAAGAACGAATATGAGGAGGTTGCGTGCGGCCGTTTGTCGTCGGAGAGCGGAGAGGCGGCTCGGCTAGTCGGCTCGACTCAAGGTTCGATCCTAAGGTTCGAATAGGGATCGAAGGGCCTCCATCGGACTAGGATCGATTATAGCGGTGTCGGTTATATTGGATCGAATCGGGTATCCGGAAAATATCCGGTCCAGTTCTTTAACTGATCCTATCCGGCCCTTAGGCCCGCGGATAGGCCCGGTCCATTCCCACCCCTATCTGGATGCTACTCTAATCGCTTTTTTCAGGTTTAGCCTACCTTCTCTATAGATTATACTTAATTAGACTCGATTCAATGTATGAGGTATATAGTATTCACTAATAATGAGTATATGAAATCTGGATAATTAAAAAAAAATTAGTGGGATCACAAATAGTTATTTTAAAATTTAAAATAGTGCCAATGAATTTTTTGCAATATTAAGTAAGAGCTAAAAATCAACAACTATTGATTATTTTATGTTACTACTGAATCATAGATTCATGTGTGATTTGTTATTTGTTGTATGTTCATTAACTTTTCATTGTAGTAAGAATTGATGTCTTCTCCAAAACATAAAGTAAGAGCAAAAAATCAGGAAAAATTAACATTCATAGTCCTGACATCTGATCAAATTGACACTTGTATTAACATAAATCTTGTCGGCAATACTGATTTGGTATCATAGTTGTATTAACCGGTAACAAATTAGTTGGACAATGAATTTTTAATAAAAGTAATTTCGTTGTAGTCAACTTCAAAGTACATGTATTGTCATTTCAGAGCAATATTTTAAAAACTTTCGCCATAAATAATTTCGTAAAAATTTCTATTATACTCCTTACTTACCGGTGAAGAACTGCAAACTCGAATTTGCAAAAAAGAAAGAACCAAAAATACAAAATAACAGAAACAAATACATTCAAAATATAAAAATTGTTAACTGAGAAAAAAATGAGAAGAGGTTATCCGTACCAGTATAAAGGAGGAAGGAAAATAAGCTCTAGTCTCTTGTGCATGCATCAATTGAAGAAGAACACCTAATATCTTGTTTTTAGAATTTATTCTAAATCTGAGAATATAAATTGAATATTTTTATATCTAGTTCTTCAAATAATATTTATCTTGTGCCTTCATGGCATATGCCAAGTCTGTAACAGTATTAATGATCACAATATGCAAATTTCTCATAAAGTGGGGTCTCCTAGCCAGCAGTGTCAGTTAATTAGGTTTTCTCATAAAGTGAAGTCTCTTAAGAGGAACTTGGATTGACCAACGTACATGATTAATTTCTGGTAATGCCCCTCTAAAAATTAACATTTATATATGAAATTGATAGCAGAACATGCATTGCTTTCTCATTCCATGACACACTTTTTTTTTTCTAAAAATAAGTATATAATAAATGCAAACTTGAAAGACAGCACCAACTTTAGATTTTTCTTTCACATTAAGCGATTTAAGCAGAGACAAAATTGCAGTTTTATGCTCACCTAGGTCGAGAATATTACCGACTTGAACCAATATGTTCTCCTATGGTGGCTCTGGCTCTTCTCACAATTGTCTGAGCGAAAACGGGTAAAATACCAAGGAAGAGCAAAAGTATTACAAACCTTATAAAAATATAGCACCAATTGTAGATCTCATGTTGCCAAGCAAACTCAAAACTAAGAAGTTTATGCATGGGTTCACCAAACTTGATAGTTGTGCCTCTGTCTTCACGCAAACGGTTGGTTTTTTAGTTTGATTATTGGATTACTTAATTTCTTCTATTAACAATCACATAGCTCTTAGAGGTAAGTTGGTATTTCCACTTGCAAAAATCACCGCCAGTTGGAAAAATATTTGATTTTGTTCAAATTGCCTAATTAATTTATTAATTTACCTCTAAGGAGAAGGGTCGGCAGTGGGTGAGGCAGCCATAATTCTGATTCTCCTGAAAGTTGATGGGAGGAGCCTGCTCTTGGTGTCCAGGTATGTCGAGTCCATGCAAGAACAATTGGAGATGCTGAGTCCCCTGATTGTTGATCTCTAACACAATTTTTTTCAAAGTCACGACATCAATGTGGTGATGGTTTTACCTGATAAGCTAGGACGCCATCAATAGCAGCCACCACGGTGCCTATATTTCAACTACTGTCTGCTGAGGCCAGTAACACAATTTTCTCGCGTTGATTTTCCATAAGAAGCTACTGAGAAGGAAAGCGACATCAATCAAGAGGGGAGGCGACAAAGAAGGAGAACAGCATCAAGAGGAGAGGCATAGGAGGAGCGAAGGAGGGGTTGCGGGTGGGAAGGGGTTGGCGGAGGAGGAAGGAGCGGGCTTGGCGGAGGAGCATTAGTCGCTTATTAAGGGATCTAGGTATGGGGAAATGGATCGGAGGAAGGGTCGAGGGCGGGGTGAGATTGGCGGCAGCATGGAGAAAAGGATCAGAGGAGGGGTTGGGCTGGTGGGTTGGGGGAGGAGGCGTCGACCGGCCAACGGGGTTGGGGAGGAGGTGCGGCGCGAGAAAGAAGAAATGAAGGTGGAGAGGGAAGAGGATACATGATGAGGCGCAGGAATTAGATAGAGAGGTTATCCAAAAAAAGAAAAAAAAGAAAGTACATAGAGAGGAGGAAGGGGGAAAAATTATGCGATTCTCAGTACGCCTCAATAGTTGAAACGGGTCAATCTGATGATGAAATAGCTCGCCACACAATTATTTATAGACTTATCAACAAATGTCCACCGCACCTATCAACAAATCGTATAATTCCTTGCCGTGTCGAGTTTTGATTAAAAATTTTTGACCGGACTCCCACGGGTTTTTATTTATAATAATACTGATGTGCGTTGGTTGCTTGCAGAAAATGTAATTGCAATATTGACGATAGCAACTGGTACCATGTTGGTGCCAGTATTATTAACAAACCGATTATAGAAAGGACAACTATTTCTCGCTCAAGCAGGTTTTCTAACCTCATCTATGGCCAAAATTGAACTCATCTGAAAGAGGAACACATGACTCTTCTCATTTCGTCGACCAAACTTTTGAGGAAACCACGTTCTAATACCATTTTGGTACTAAAAAACTCTCTATTAACAAACAGATTGGAGCATGATCTAAATCAGATCTTGAATCTACTATTAACGAACAACAAATCTACTAAACCAAACAATAAAATCATTTCATGTTGGTCTTATATCTCACGGAGCGCGATACAATAGCTAGTTAACTTGAAATTATAACTCTAGTTTTCTTGTAGGAGTTCTGTTTTGAAAATAAATACTTAAGAAATTCTTTCTATAGTCCAAATGCATGTGTTCAAAAACCAATAACGACATACATTTAGAAATTGGGTAGTCAAATATTTGAACATGAGGATATTGAGCTGAGAAAAACTCTAAAAATACAACTAGAATTAATATATTAAATGAGACAAGAAAGCCACATGGTTGTAATTCACAACTAAAAAATAGTGTATTCATAGTTTCATACCCAGATCTGGTTCTGATTAAACATCAATGAGTCACAAAAAGAGTAACACAACAATGATGATGTTCAAAACCCGTAAATGGTTAACTTGATCTTTTCTCTTTCTCTTTTGCTTTAGTTCTTTCTCTTTTTGCTTTTGCATTTTCCACTTGAGAAGCAAGGCATTTCCTCCTCATCCGGCAAGTATATAAGCAGCCCTATAAACCATGAGACATCAATGCATTTTAAAACAAAAATCAACTATTCAATTAACCAAGAGTGTGATCAATTCACTTGACGAGAAACAATGGCTAGTGTTAAGATTTTCGGGTCTCCAACCTCAGCTGAGGTTGCGCGGGTGCTGACATGTCTCTTTGAGAAGGATGTGGAATTCCAACTCATCCGTGTTGATACCTACAGGGGACCGCAACGCATGCCTGAGTACCTCAAACTCCAAGTAGTTTTTTTAATCTTATTTATCTTCCTTTTTGTTTGTTACCTTCAATGGTAAAGCCAAATTAAATATCACAAAATTGTTTTTATTGTATTTAAAATTTTTGCCAGATATAAAATGTATTTTTCATAATAATCAGTGATGCCAAATTTTCCAATCATGTATGGGCATTAAAAGTAGAAGCAAATAACCAGATAATTAGCCCTCAATTTGTTGTTGAGCGATACAAAAAAATTTGGATGACTACACAGTAAATCATTTTTGGGGCTTTATTAGAGGCTATCGATCCCTTCGAGTACCAAGGCCCATGGGCTATTGAAAGTATCTAGGCTAACTTTTGACCCACAAAAGGAAGAGAGGGGCCGAAAAAAGTAAAAACGAATTCGATACATGATCATCATTTATTATTCTACTATATTCTTCTTGTCAACATTACAGCAAGTAGGCCTGCAAACGGGAGCCCGTTTATCCATTTTTCGTTTCGTTTCGTTTCGTCCGGATGAAACGGTTAACGAAACAATAAAATGATTTCGTTTGGTTGGACGAAACAAAAAAATAGTTTCGTCCCTGTGTAAATCACGAAAATTTCGTTAATTTTGATCGTTTCGTCGTTACGAAACAATTAATGAAATTAAAAATCAGTTTCGTCAACGAAACGAAACGAAACGGTTAACGAAACACTCTGGTTTCGTCACCGTTTCGCACGTTATGCAGGCCTAACAGCAAGATAATAAACAAATAAAATGTATTATTCTAACCAATTACTCTTATGCAGCCCCGAGGAGAAGCACTCACGTTCGAAGATGGCAAACTGACCCTCGTTGGTAAGAAAAATATGTAGTTTGATCCATTACAACTGAATAAAATTAATAATCAGTTTACTCCGTGCGGGTTACCACGCAACATATGGTTGGCAAATGACTTAAACTTACCAAATGCAGCTTCATAATGAATAAAATAATAAGAATGACAGGAAATTTAACAATAAATAAATAAAATGTTAGCAACAGTGTACCTAAGTAGTTCAAATTGAAAGAGAGAATATTTCTCATGGTGTACTCCTTTAACTATAACACGAAAAGAAAAATGATCGCAAACTAAGAGCATACAAGTGAAGTATTAATTATAACAGTGTACCTATGCTAATACTTTTTACAACAACAGAAACAGATACTTTAATTTTGTCATACAAATTTATTTGGTAAAGATAATCCTAAATACGTTAATATCAAGAAAAAAAAATAGAAAAACAAAGAATAAAATAAGGACTGCATGCAGTCATATTGTCTTCTTAAGCTTTTTTAAATGATTGCTTTATGTCAATACAGAGTCTAGGAAGATATGCCGCCACATTGCCGAGAACTACCCTGATAAGGGCTACAAGGACCTCTTAGGTGCCGGGGCACTTGAACGTGCAACCATTGAACAATGGCTCCAGACCGAGGAGCACAGCTTTGACCCACCATGCTCTGACCTCGTCTTCAGCCTCGCGTTCAACCCGAAGCTCGATGAGGAGTGGGTCAAGAACAACAACAGCAAGAAAGAACTTGACAAGGTCCTTGACATTTATGAGCAACGCCTCAAGGAGACCAGCTACCTTGCCGGGGACAAATTCACGCTGGCTGACTTGTCCCACTTGCCAAACACCCATCGTTTGGTATCTGACAAGCGGTGCAAGGCTCTGTTTGAGAAACGTAGCAATGTAAACAGGTGGTGGAGTGAGATCTCTCGCCGTGCCTCATGGCAGAAGGTGGTGGCCATGCAGCAGGAGCCTCCCCCAATGGTTTAAGCAAATTCGCATATTTGCGGGGAAAAAGAAGTCGGTGCTCTCCATCCCTTTTGTCTGCTTTGTTGTTGAATGTTTGATTGGATGTCATTCAAATCCTTGGAGTTTGATTATTTTCCTTTTCTGCTGTTGTGCGTGGTTCCTTTGGCTCATGCTGTTCTTTTTTTTTTTTATTTGTGTTTTCCCTCTTTATTTGAAGAGTTATCAGTGGCCCTGTAGCAGAATAAAGTTTGCCCATCAATTAAGTAATACTTGTTTGTCAGAGTCCAGTCTTTTTTCTTTATATTAATCTTGATATATGCAATAAAATGTTTATTCCGTCTCATGCAAAAGAACTTTGGCATGATTTATTTCAGTCATCTCATTGTTTTACTGAACAGTTTATATATTAACTAATGAATTATTATTGTTACTATTATTTAGTTGGTTCAGTCATGTCCTTTTTAGTTGGCAATCTTTTGATGCAATGTAAACTCAATATAGATGCAGAAATATATTGCTACAATGTATTAAGAAAAATTCGTTATGTGCCAACTTCTAAATCATAATGAACACGACAGGTACTCCTCTAAGTAGAGATATGGACAGTTACTAATAATAAATTGTTGCAAGTCCAATAAAAATGAATAAATAAAGAATTATCAGTAGGCAGAGTCGACCATTAATTAAATTACAACAGCATAAAATTAAGACAAGAGCAGTAAAATCACAATATAATTACAGCTTCCATTAATTCTTCGGATTAATGGCTTTTGAGTCTGGATTCTCCATATAATAGGCTTGTAATAGCTGCGCTTCCTTGGACTTGGTGAGGAGTTGCCTGGCCCGGACACGCACCTGTAGCCTGACAAGTGCTTGCATGCAGTGGATCGCTACTTCAGCCTGCCGCCTCACATACACACCGCGTGCCACTGCCTGCAGCTTAACCAAGCTCTTCAGTGCCCTGAATGCACGCCTTGCCTACATGTACAACAAATATGGTTCAGAGGTTGGATAAATCATAAATGTGAAGAAGAATAAATGCAAGGTTAATGGTTCTTCAGTGATAAATCATGCATTTAGTAATTGGGTCAAATGCATGCTGACCTGGTCAATGATTAAACTAAAAATGGTAGTGCTGGCTGCTGGAGGCCTCTTTTTTCCTTTTTTGAAAACATGTCAGAAGACATACAGTACAAATTCTTGATTAAAATTCGAGCAACAAACGAAATTAAGTTCAATAATTGATTACAGTACACTTTGCATTGTTCCTGTTATTTATGTTCATGCTGGAAAGATAGAGATAACAGTACATATATACCAGATGACCCCTGAAATATGTCTGTATGGTAACAGCCGCTACATCCTCCCTCGAAAATCCCTCCTTGACCAGCAAGCTATACTCATCGTTAGAACTCTCACCATCCTCTGCCTTCAACGGAGTTACTGCTGCAGCTGCCTCAACATGCCTAGGATTATACACCTTCACCTCATTGTTTCCTGAGTCCATAACTGCAACAGATCGACAGGGAGACCGCGATAGGGTACGCCTGAAAATACGGAACCAACGTTTTGACCGACCCAACTTTGCTTGGCCTTGATGTCCCTGCCGCCTTCGTGGGGTCTGTGGTGTGCGCCCGGCACAGCACATGTGCTTTGACACAGGAGTTCTTGGTGTCTTGGGTGTACGGGCACTTAGCCTCGGGGACCGGGGAGGAAGACCAGGTTGGTGGTGCCGTCCAACACAGCAGATGCACGCGGCAGGCTTGGAACCCCGCCTAGCCGCACCGTCCCTCTGCGGCTTCCTTGGCTGCGTACTGATGCAGCAAATGGGGGTGGTGCGGGCCATGGCTAGATGTTTGTTTCTCTTGGTTATGAAAATATGGCAGGGTGGGGTTTGGCGTGTTGTGGTGAGATGATATATAGAAAAGAGATTATTAATCCGATGATGTGCTTGCCTCTTTTGTTTAATTATTGTATAAGCGAATGAGCTTGTATACCGAGGGAAGAGTACGTGGGGGCAGCAACTCCGGACGCGCATTGGCAGTTGTCACTTGTTACTTAAGATGAGATCCTTCAAATTATTTTAATTACAAGCCATATCAAATTAAAAGGTAGCCAAAACATAAATTAATAAGGATCGTTTGATATTTGGATCACACTAAAGAGCGACTATTAATGAATCTTGGCCACCAACACAGCTAGTCGATCGGCCGGCGTACTAGTTCTTTTGACAAACTAAAAAGAATAAATAGAAATAATACAAAAAAATAATGGTTTTAAAATAAATTTGGAATATTGTGAGAACAGTTTTTTAAATACAAAAAAATAGTATTATATTTAATTGTACTATACGAAAGAAAAAGTGAATTATTATTAAATAACGTTATTAGTTCTCCGTTTTCTCATCTCCTTAATTAATTGGAATACACTGAAAAAAGTGTTTTTCCGTCTCCGTGCACAAAATTTGATGAGAATGTGCTTCATCATCCTTGCAAAGCATGCTTCTTTCTCGATTTAGATGTACGATTAGAATCCCTCGTGTTATAATCACAGGTGAACTAGCAATCAAATTTACCACGCACATAAATTATTTGTGATAATATGTGCTTCTGATCTTTGAATCGTAGCGGCATGCTAATTTGGGGGGGGCCGGCATGTATGATGGAAGATGATCTGGTTTAGTCTTAAGAATTTCTTGGGGGATTTCTTATTAAAAAATAAAGCTAAAAAAAACAACGATATCCCGTTGAGGTACTGCCTTCCACGAAGCCTGCTAGCTAGTAGCCAGTAATCTTACAAGAATTTTAAATTAAAATGAAACTGACCGTTTTTCCCCCCTTTCAAAACCTTAAGGACCATAGGCCTAAATTAAAAAAAAAAAAAGGAAAACAAGAGAGTTTTTATTTCGTTGACAAAAAAAATTATCTATTTTAAATCAATTATTTTCTCTTAAAACCACAATTTTTTGTAATTGACAAAAAAAAAATTATTCTTTAAACTTAATAGAAAGCAAGACGCGGTTTTAAAAGAATAAAATTTTCACCAAATTGGATATAATTAATTTGTTATAATCAAGGGTCAACGCCTAGTCGCCTAGAGCTCTACACACTGCTGCAGTAGGGGTGAAAACGGTCACTGTTTTGACCGTCCTTTCGTTTCATTTCGTCCAAAACAAAACGAAAGGACGAAACGATTAAAAGATTTTGGTTGCGTTTCAAAAACGAAACGGTTAACGAAAGCTTGAAACGGTTTCGTTCATGTGTATTTTCGTATTATTTTCGTGATTTCGACCGTTTCGTTTTGGACGAAACGGTTAATGCAAATGGGTTGTCAATTTCGTTTTCAAAACGAAACACTTAACGAAATTGACCGTTTTCGTGGTCGTTTTAGACGTTATGCAGCCCTACGCTGCAGCTGACAAAGATTATCTCATAAGGCCGGATTACCAAAGCCCAAAGGTTAATAACAGGCTATATTTATAATTGGACCTTCGCCCACTCGCTGAGGACTCACAAAGTAACAATGTTAGTGCTAGTCATGGACTGTGGTTGCATACAGACCTGAAATGTATTTATGTATTGTATTAACTGCCATTTTAATTGGAATAAATATATATAAGTAACAACTGTGACAGTAAATGTAATAGTCGACACCAAACGGTAAAATTATAGTTGTATTTTATATTATTAAGATATACTATGCGTTAAATTTGATACAAGTTAAAAAGATTATTTGATTTTCTATGAAATACCAGAAAATTTGAAGGAGAATTTGAACGGTTCTGATCAAATAAAAAATTCTTCCCTAAAATATTAATATCAGGAAGAGAAATTTCATTCTGAATTAACGACACACGATAACTATTATGATAAAGTTCTATTTTCCTTTTTTTTTTCCTCCTTTTTTGAAACGGTTACGATAGCAAGTTTTCGATTACTCGTTTTTATCCAAGAAATGGTGAAAGGAGCACTTTCTAACTAGGCCCCAATCTCCTTATGGAGGTGGACTCGGGTGAAAAAGATAAATACAATATAAGGTATTCCTACATCCCAAACCACCCAAAAAGCCTTCTAATTCACAACTAGAAAAGGCCCAAGCAAGTTACTAGTTTCTCCACCCCCCCCCCCCCCCCCTATCATTGCTGCTAATTGGAGAAGCTTTTCCAAAAATGTCCCTCTTAACTATAATTAATTTAATTTCACTAGATGATTGTGAAGTTTGTCTAATTCGCAATTTCCATCCTTTCACACATAGAAATTATATTTAACACAATTTGTTCTACCTACAAAATGACGCATTTGTCTTGTACAATTTGGTTGATGTTAATAAGAAAATAAAGGAAGAAAGGAGGTTGAAATTTCAGTACTGTTTATAATATTTCTTTTCAATTGGTTTGGTGGCGAACAAGTACATAACACATGTGAAAGCTAGCTGCGTTTGGGAAAAAACAAAATGTATAAAAGACCAATGTATCTTTCTATGGATGACAAAATGCCCCAGGTTGCTTAATTTAATTAGGTGGTAATCTACTTGAAGTAACATTTATTTTCTTTCATAACAAGTTCAGTGCACTTTTTGTCCCGTGCTTAGTGTGTGTTGAACGAAAATAAGAACCAGATCTAGAAGGTCTAATTGATGAGGTTAAAAAATAGAGGCCAATCAAATTACTGCAGGTTAATTAAGAATGCAAATGTAGTATCTTCTTTCACAATCCTTCACCCAATGAGGGGGAATATTGAGATATTTCCAAAGAACAATTTTGGAAAAAACAAACCCTTAACTCAAATCGGTGCACCTGTCGTTTGACCAGGACTTTTTGATAGCCAATTTACCAATTTAATAAGGAGCTGGTTTACAGTTAAAATAATTACTCCATGTTGAGAGGAATCCAGGTCAACGTTGACCAAATTAATTCTGCGTATGAGTAGTAAAGACCATAGTCTGATTTCATGTGCCTAATTCTCCACTGAACTATGTATTTACATAATGGCTATCAAGGTCCGATATCTGCAGTCATCTAAGTTAAATCATAGACACAGTCCGAAAATTTTTCAATTGAGTTCACTGACACTGAGTATCTAAAACATAAATAACTAATTTTATATTGATATCCTTAGAACTTATCATATTAGAATTATGTTCTTAACTCTAAGATCAACAATGGAATAATATTCATATTTTGTATAGAGTTCAAATATGTAGGAATTTTCTAAAAAAGAATTGTCCATATAGCAACAAGAACATATAAACATTTAATAGGAGATAAATACATGGAGAACATTGCATCCTATTTGCTCAATTTAAATCTGCCGGGTAATTATGTCACTTTAAACACGACTTCAAACATCTGCTGCACAGATCCTACCACTGAACATGTTCACAGGAGATCCTATCACTAATGCTCCTGGATCATTTTCCGCGTGAGATACTGAGAGAGTACCTAAGAAAATTTTCCAAAGAAGAAAGGGAAAAGAGAGGACCAAAGAAAAATTTTCCACACTGACATCTCTTTAGGAAATATAATAGTAGTAGCTTCTAACATTAAATATCATCCGAAGGTACATATTATGTATTTTTATGTTAACATTGATGCTTAACTAAACACGCTTAGCTGACTTAATGTCCCTTTTTAAGTTAACAAAACAGCATCCTTGTCTTCTGTATAATACTGTAGTAGAGATCATGGCCTCAAGGTGTTGGTACAAAACTAGCATATAGGTCTTTGTTTAATTTTATATTGGATGACACTATAAGTCTTATCTCATATTGGGCTCTTACATACTACGTAAGGGGAAAAAATTAACTCAATGCTTATAATGGCCGGTTGGCTTTTATCTGGAAGCACAAACGTGCAAACCACCATGTTTTGTACTAATATTGAGCTATTTTGATAGCTAATTAAAAAAATGTTTTTTTTTTTTTAACTTTACAATGTTTCTCTGTTACTATTGGGTTTGTTTTAAATTTCTTACTTCAAGGTACTTTTTATTTTAGGGGCGCAGAAAGCTATTATTTCTGAATGAGTTATCCATGTTGAAATTAAACTTAATTTAAAATCAGTCAAATGATCAAATGATAATTAATAAATGTAATTAAATGTTTTTTGATGAATTAAATATTTAGACATTTTTGGGTCATCTAAATTATGCAGTAGTGCACTATATTGTTGTGTGAATAAACAATAACGTACCAATATGTTCTGAAAGTTGAATGGTTCCGTTTGGTTAAAGAGATAGTGGTATGACTTGCTGTCTATATAGGTAAGTAAGAAAAGAACATAGAAAGAGAAGGAAGTAAGAAAAAAACGGAGAGAGAGAAACAAACAAACAAACAAACAAACAAAACAGACGGAGAGAGAAAGTATATGTATGACTTGATGTCTATTTAATATAGGTAATTATGAGAAAAGACAATTGTTAGGAGAGAAATAGCTGTAACAAAAGACAATTAGATAATTTACATTTTATTTTCAATTAAACTTTTATATCCTATAATCTAAGCATAGGTTGCTTGGTTTAATTTAAAGCTAAAATAAACTTTTATATCCTATAATCTAAGCATAGGTTGCTTAATTGGTTTAATTTAAAGCTACGAGATTGATTGTACGGACTTAACTAGAGCGATAGATCTGTCCCTAAAAACTAAAATTTTGGTATATCGATCGGCTGATTGTGAACATTTTTTTATTAAATCTGTTTTGTTGGAGAAGAGCCAAAGTTTTAAGTGTAGTTAATAGGACAAGGAGCATGTTAATGAATGAATTGAGTACATAGTATATGGGAGCTGAGTTGGTATATATACTTTGGGAACGCCTAAACATGAGTGGTTTTGAAGTCTGATCCAAAAGTTAATGTCATCAAATAAGAGTAAGGTTCTTTGTTACAACTTCTCTGATGCTTATGTTAGAAATCACCAACGAACGAACCTTTCTGACGTTAGTTATTGTGATAATCTATTTTAAAACTTAAACGGTTTACATGTTAGTGACTTGTAAATAATAATATGATTGCAGAAATGATTTAGGTTCCCAACTGAATTGCCTTTTAACTTTTTGGTAGCAGTTCTATATTAAGAAATAATTTGGCAGCAAATCATCTTTATATTTATTTCAAAAATAACCACACATTATTAACATAAGATGTATGGTGTGCATATGATTTCTATAAAACCAATAATGAGTTGTACATATATGTCTTATCATTTATCAGTATTAATTTGAATTTCTATTATCTAACAAACTTTTAATTTTATTTTAATCAATATACAAAAAATTGTCAAAATTGCAAGATGATTTATTATCAAATTATTCTTTTATTAATCACATCTTTGACATGTTAATTAGGATTTTTTTTTCTTCTTAGAAAATGTTCTATCCTTACTAATACTTAGTTGATGTGATAGGATGTGTTTAGTAAAAACACGAATTAGAACAACTAGTTATGAACAGCTAGTTCATGAGAACATTCTTGTTCTAACAAAAATGAAGAAATAAGAACTATATCGGACACAACTTGTTCAGCTAGTTCATGAGTTGTTTGGTGCATCTTGTTGGGTCTGCTTTAAAGCCAAAGGAATGAACAATTCTAACAGATCAAATAAGCAACCCAGAAAAACATAAACTCGCAGAACAAGTAGTTGAAACGGACCATTCCAGACCTAGACTGGTTCATTCCAAAATATCGAAAACTAAATATATGAGCAGAAGCCTACCTAATTCCATCAGATCTCAATGATCTTGAATGTTTTGATCTTCTGGACACCTGAGCACCTCAGCAGCACCTCCACACACACCAAAATCGGGAGAGAAGTCTTCCAAAAGATCAGAACTTGCCTTGGTACCCTCGTGCCTAAACCTAGGGCACCTTCTTTCTTTATTTGATGGAAGAATAGATAAAGAGGTAGAGACGGCTGTTATCGACACATGTGTATAGTACTATCTCATGGATGTTATATCCCTTGGGGACCAACCCCTATATATAACGAGAACCAAGGGCTTCTTGGCCTCCAAACAATACTATATTGGTCCATTATCAATATGATTTGTTTCCAAAGATAACCACCTATAAAAAGCAACACATCCATGCACAAATCTGACTTTTATTGACAGCCACGTTCTGCCTATTACCATGTATTGACGACTTGGAGACCAAGCAGAATCTGCCCACACCAAATAGATTGTTTCCTAATATGGCACCTATTTTTGGACCGGGCCATTCCAGTGCCAAAAATCTTACACATCTTTCTTTCTTTTTGTCCGTGAACAAGCTTGTTTTAGGTGGTTGCCAAACACAGTATAAAGAAAAAAAATTATTATATCCTTTGAATATGGAAATAGTGAAGATTCTAGCACGTTCGAATGATTGCATACTATTTCGAAATGAGTACGAGAATCTTCATAATTGTCCAAAGTGTAATGCATCACAGTACAAACAAAGGGACGGTAACTTGGACGATGAAAATGATAATTGTAAAATGAGGTCAGTTGCAAAAATATTGTGGTATCTGCCGATAATACAAAGGTTATAGCATCTCTTTACTAATTCAAGAGATGCTAAATTACTGAGGTGGCACGTGGAAGATAGAAAGAAAGATGGAATGATTAAACATCCCGCTGACTCACCCCAGTGGAGGAATATAGACAATGTTTTCGAGGATTTCGGTAGTGAATCTAGGAATTTGAGATTGGGACTATGTACGGACGGGATGGATTCTTACGGTCTCATGAGTAGCAATCGTAGCGTATGGCTTGTTTTATTGGTTATTTACAACCTTCCTTCCTGGTTATGCATGAAAAGAAGATATTTGATGATGTCGTTGTTCATTTCTGGTCCAAAACAACCAAGCAACGATATAGATATGTACTTGGCTCCGTAAATAGAGAACCTTGATAAGTTGTGGAAGGACAGGGTGAAGGTATTTGATACGCATTCTGATGAACATGAACATGACATAGTATTTGTGTCCGGTTAAGCCTAATTATTTTCCTAACTTCTGTCCTTTTCACGTTCATTTTACATCATTTTGTCTGTTTTGCGCCAAATATAGAGATACTGTCAATTTGTTGTTTTTGTTGCATTTCAGGTTTAAGGGTGCACCTGCATCCCAGGGTGCACCTGGCGCAGATTTGGAAACAGATCCAGCTCTTCACATGACAGCTAGCTAAAATCTCTCAAATTTCGTCCTTTTATTCTTGCCTAGCTGAAAGAAGGAAAGTCCAGCTCTCTTCCTCCTGTGATTTATGGCAAGAAAATTAATTATTGAGGGAAGAAAATGAGAAAATCATCATAAAAGGCAGCCAGGGGCTGCTGTCCAAATCTATCACCTCTCTGAAATTCCAGATCCAGATTTGTTCTTTCTTCCTCTCTCTCTAAATACAAAATTAGGGTTCAAGCTGCCTCTCTTGGTGACAGCAAGAGGCAAAAGACGCTGGAGCACTGGTTGGTAGAAGCTAGAGTTGAAGGGATAATCGGTTTTATCTTATCTTTTGCTCTCTTTCATGATGTTTGTATCCAAAACAATTGTTGTTTGTTTTTATTTTAGTATGAGTAGCTAAACTTTAATTAGGGTTATGATGTAACAACTGAAATGCTTGGATTATTGAATGCTCAGTTTATTTTATATATTGGTTGTTGTTAATTCTTTATATCATTTGCTAAAATGTGTTGTGCGATTTATTTGACCACTTGCACGCTTGTTTTGAATCTGTTTGGATTTATCATTGAGTAGTTAGACACAAAGGTGTAATTGATTTTCTGACTTTCTAACAATCCGCTTAGACTATTTATTTATGGTTTGAGTAGACAGATTTCAGAGGAGGTTATGATAGATTATTACCAAACGGTCCGCTCAAGTTAATGGATTTCAGGTTTACACAAGTAGACATGCACAAAAGTACTTATAAACCACTTTTTAACACTAGTATTGTTAAGCCATGAGAATAAAATAAACAAGCTTCATTAATCCAAGTATTACACAGTTGTGAAGTCATAACCCTAACCCAAAAACATATAAATACATTCAGTTTTTATTCAAGTCTTTTCTGTCAACTTGCATCCAGTCTTGAGTCAGTTGCATCTTAGCCTGCATCTTGTTTCAGCATTTCACCTGCATCTCTAGTTGCACTCAGTCCAGTGCGACTGCATCATTTCCCTGCACTGTTATTTACTTTAGTCCTTTACTTTCCTGTTTTACCCCTGTAGTTTAAATACAAATCCAACTACTTGCCAGGTCTAGATTACCCAAAATTGTTAGTCCGGTAATTCTAAACCGCCTCCCTGTGGGATCGACCCCTAAGTACTACGCGGTAGGATAGTGCGTTTGCATTCCGACTGATTAGAGTTAGGGTTTTTATTAGCCTTGTGTACCTAAAAAGCACACATCACATTCCAAAAGTTATTTCACCCTATGTGCGATAGTAATTTGCACAATTATGATTTTTTCGCGTACGAAAACTTGTTGGGTTACAGGAACAAAGGAGAAAAGGTATGTCTTATTTACGAGGAGGAGACACATTCTAGATGGTTATCGAATTGTAGAAAAACAGTCTACTTGAGACGTCATAGGTTCCTTAACCGTCATCACCCTTACCTGGGACATCCCAAGTGTTAGAGTTATGTCCTAGAAGCCAATCATTATATGGCTACTTTTATGGTCTATGTTATTGATGATATTTGATCACTTGTTTCTTGATTTATTTATTGACAGATCATTCAGGTTGAGGATCTGAATTGTAGATCTCTGTAGTTCATTTATGATTAAATGACAATAATAAATCTAAAAGGTCCATAATCTTGATAATTAACAAGGAAAATTAATTATCAGATAAGATTAGTATGTAAGTTAAGTGATGATTAAGTTCTACAAATCATAGGTAAGGAGTTGCCAACTTAATTGCATATGTATATGTTACGGAACATAATACAGAACATGACCCAATGAAATAAATATATGGATTGTGTTATATGTCATTATTTATTTCATTTGAGTTTGATTCTAAGTTTGAGATGGTTCAACTTTTCCAACTTAATTGCATATGTATATGTTACGGAACATAATACAGGACATGACCCAATGAAATAAATATATGGATTGTGTTATATGTCATTATTTATTTCATTTGAGTTTGATTCTAAGTTTGATATGGTTCAGCTTTTCCACATGAGGATAGGTTCTATAAATATCGTCTAACGTTGATTTCTGATAAAGGCTGCTATACGGACTTTATTTATGCTCTCTTGAATTGTGCGGAGAAAAGCTATTCATCAAGAAAACCGTATATCCCTCATTAATTTATTTAGTGAGTGATGATATCTGTTTGGGTCCCTTGATGGAGATAGATTGTTTGCTAGCAACTTGATATAATTATCTCTAAATCAAGAAACATATAATCTGCAAGAATAACACATTCCTATATTGGATTATACAATGATATCATGTGACATAAGAATCAGACAAGAAAATACTTTTATTTCTTATGCAGGATTGAGATATTGTAGCAGTACATTAATTATGCGAATTGAGAATCATAACGTGTTGCTAGATACCGCTTATGATTATTGGAATTAAATAGCGATTTAATTTCCATAGCCAACATAACATAAATCCTCGAGGGTCACACGAATAAAAGCTCTTAACCAACAGTGCATTATAATTAGTTTATTTGCATTGGAGAATGCAAAATATGATAAGTTGATTAATTAATTATATACGCTATGAACCGTTATAATTAGTTATATCAAAGGGATCATATGAAACAAATAAATACAAAGTCTAATCCTATAATAATTATCAAATGATTGATAATTAATTTTGCTCGACACAATTAATATAATTGTGAGAATTATATTAATATAATTGTACTATATGATTATATATATTATATAGGCCTCATTTGATGCATAAACTAGAGAGAAAAATAAAACATGGCACTTGAGATTTTCGGCCCATATTTTTGGACGAATTTTGAGAAGGATTTAGCTCATTTTCTCATGTCAAAAGTTGCTTGGAAGATGGGTTAGTTAACTAGTCAATATTGTTAGGAAGTGCACAAATTTAATTTTTAGACTAATTACTCTTAATTAATCCTAATTAAACTAAGTGCAAAGGAGATCTAGTGCAAAAGCCATCCAAACACACAAGAGAAAGAGGGAAAAAGGGCTACCTCTTGCGAACTTGTAATCGCAAGGCTCGAATCCGTCGAGTCGAGGTTGTGCGCACCACCACGCGTGTCTCGGCCTCAAGTCCACCAAGGTATTAACCAAAACCTCGATCTATGCTAGTAGATGAGAGGTTAAGCCTAATCCCTTCCTTCCCTTTGCCTTAATTAACTATTTAATTGGATGGAGGCAAGAGGTGCTCAACACATGAGCTTAAGAGAGCAATGGTGGAGAGGAAAAATTCTGAAATTTTTCCTTTAATTTTCGTCCAAAATATTAGGGAGAGAGAAAAAGGCAAGGTGGCTAGGGTTTTGGCTCCCAAAGTGGTCCTTTTATAGACCAACCACTCTCCCAAAAAGTTATAACTAATTTACAACTATGCCATCACTAGGGCAGCCATAAAATGGGCCTAAATGGGCTCCATTAATTATTTAATTGGTCCTCTAATTCAATTAATTAGTGGCCCAATTAATTGCTCTCAAGTTGGACCTTTAATTTACAATTTAAATATAGGCCCGTTAGCTCAAATTAATTACTTTAATTAATTCATGTTGAACAAATTAATTATCAACACTTTGATAATTATTTAAGGATTAGAATATGCATTAATTTATTTCTATATAATCCGTTTGACTTAATTAATTAATTATGACGGTTCGCAACAGTACATAATTAATCAGTCAACATATCATATTGTTGCATTCCTTAATACAACCAAATAAATAATGCACGCATGGTCAAAACCTATTTGTGTGACCCTTTGAGGATTTATGCTCTGTTGGACATGGAAAATAAATCGCTATTTATTTCCAATAATCATAAGCGGTATCTAGCAACACGTTATGATTCCCAATTCGCATAAATAGTGTACTGCTACAATATTTTTAATCCTGCATAAGAAATAATAGTATTTCCTTGTCTGATTCTTATGTCACATGATATCATCGTATAATCCAAGATAGGAATGTGTCATTCTTGCAGATTATACGTTTCTTGATCTAGAGATGACTGTATCAGTTGCTAGCAAACAATCCATCTCCATCAAGGGGCCCAAACAGATATCATCGCTCACTAAGTTAATTAATGAGGGACATACGGTTTTCTTGATGAACAACTTTTCCCCGCACAATTCAAGAGAACATAAATAAAGTCCGTATAGCAGCCCTTATCAGGAATCAACGGTAGACGATATTTATTGAACCTATCCTCATGTGGAAAAGCTGAACCATCTCAAACTTAGAATCAAACTCAAATGAAATAAATAATGACACATAACACAATCCATATATTTATTTCACTGGATCGCGTCCTGTACTATGTTCTATAACATATACATATGCAATTAAGTTGGCAACTCCTTACCTATGATCTGTAGAACTTAATCATCACTTAACTTGCATACTAATCTTATCCGATAATTAATATTCCTTGTTAATTATCAAGATTACGGACCTTTTAGATTTATTATTGTCATTTAATTATAAATGAATTACAGAGATCCACAATTCAGATCCTCAACCTGAATGATCTGTCAATTAATAAATCAAGGAATAAATGATAAAATATCATCAATCACATAAACCATAGAAGTGGCCATTTAATAATTGGCTCCTAGGACATAACTCTAACAATCTCCCACTTGGCCTAGAGTCAATCAACAGCGACTTCTAGCCAGTGCATAGTACTCAATGTAATATCCAAAATATACATGTCTCATACTAAAACCTCAAAAGATAAAAGATACAACTCAAAGCCACTCAGGCATACGCCTAATCCCCATGGATGCAACGTGCAACTCATGTGCGGCTCGAGATAGAGGCTTTGTCAGAGGGTCCGCTGTGTTCGCGGCACCGTCCACCTTCTTGACCTTGATCCACCCGTCATTCACAAACTGACGGATGAGATGGAATCGTCGTAGAATGTGCTTGGTCTTTTGGTGAGACCTAGGCTCCTTGGACTGAGCTATGGCTCCCGTGTTGTCGCAGTAGAGATCCACTGGACCTGAGATGCTTGGAACCACCTCCAGCTCGGTCAAGAATTCCTTGATCCAAACGCCTTCTTTCGCTGCTTCACCCGCCGCTAAGTATTCTGCTTCGGTGACGGAATCGGCCGTGGTATCCTGTTTGGAACTCTTCCAACTCACGGCCCCACCATTGAGCAGATATACGAAGCCGGACTGTGACTTCGCATCATCTCGATCGGTTTGGAAACTAGCATCGGTGTAACCACTTACAACGAGCTCTTGGTCTCCACCATACACGAGGATGCTATCCTTTGTTCTCTTGAGATACTTGAGGATATTCTTGACTGCGGTCCAGTGTGGCATACCAGGGTTAGCTTGGTATCGACTAGTCACACTAATCGGATGCGCCACATCGGGGCGAGTGCATAGCATGGCATACATAATCGAACCGACCACAGATGGATACTTGAACTGATTCATGTACTTTCTATCTGTATCAGTCGTCGGACATTGAGTCTTGCTCAAGAATATGCCATGTGACATAGGCAAGTAACCCTTCTTGGAACTAGCCATGTTGTGTTTTTCCAACACTTTGTCAATATATGCATCTTGGCTCAAGCCTAACAATCTTCTTGATCTATCTCGATAGATCTTGATTCCTAGGATGTAGGCGGCTTCGCCCAAGTCTTTCATTGAGAACACCTTCTTCAATGAATCCTTGACTGCATTCAATTCGGGGATATCATTCCCGATCAAGAGTATATCATCAACATATAGAACAAGAAACACAACCACGCTCCCACTAATCCTCTTGTAAACACAAGGTTCCTTCTCGCTTTGAATGAAGTTCAACTTCTTGACCTCTTCATCAAAGCGCTTGTTCCAACTCCTTGATGCTTGCTTCAATCCATAAATGGACCTTTGAAGCTTGCACACCTTGTTAGCATTCTTTGGATCCACAAAACACTCGGGTTGTGTCATATACACATCCTCTTCCAAGTTGCCATTTAGGAAGGCAGTTTTGACATCCATTTGCCATATCTCATAGTCGTAGAATGCGGCAATTGCTAACAAGATCCGAATTGACTTGAACATGACGACTGGCGAGAAGGTTTCTTCATAGTCAATACCATGAACTTGCTTGTAACCTTTCGCAACTAGTCGTGCTTTGTAAATGGTCAAGTTGCCATCCATGTCGACCTTTCTCTTAAAGATCCATTTGTTCTCAACGGGTTTTACTCCGTCGGGAAGGTCAACTAAGGTCCATACCTTGTTCTCATACATGGATTGCATTTCGGATTCCATGGCTTTAAGCCATTCCTTTGAGTCGGATTTTTCCTTCATGTCCTTTATGGTCAAGGGTTCGTCATTCGCAATGACGAGAACGTCGTGCAAACCTAAGTATCTTATAGGTGGACGACTTGGCCTTGCCGATCTTCGTAGGGTAGACGCTTGAGGTTCTTGAACTTGTTCCACAACGATTTGCGGACTTAGTTCTTGAACTTCAAGTGTGGGTGCAACTTCAACATCATCGACTCGCGATATGTTTGAGTCTTCAATTGAGGGAGCTTGCTCTTGAACCTCTTCTTCTACAACTACTTGTGGAATGGGTTCGACTACCACCTCATTTGGCACCACATTGGGAACAACTAGATTGCCTACTTGAGGCATCTCTTGTTGCTGCGGTTCTTGAATTTCTTCAATCACCACGTTGCTCCCATTACTTCTTCTTGAGAGAAACTCCTTCTCCAAGAACTCCGCATGTCGTGCAACAACTATCTTGTTCTCGACACGGTTGTAGAAGTAGTAACCCTTTGTTTCCTTAGGGTATCCTACGAAATAACATTTGTCCGATTTGGGTCCAAGCTTATCGCTCATTAGCCTTTTCACATAAGCTTCACAACCCCAAATCTTGAGAAAAAGCATGCTTGGTTTCCTACCAAACCAAAGCTCATAAGGCGTCTTCTCAACGGACTTTGACGGAACACGGTTTAAAGTAAAAGCTGCGGTTTCTAATGCAAAACCCCAAAACGATTTAGGCAAGTCGGTTTGGCTCATCATCGATCGAACCATGTCTAGCAAAGTTCGATTCCTCCTCTCGGATACACCATTCCATTGTGGTGTTCCCGGTGGAGTGAGTTGTGGAACGATTCCACACTCCTTTAGATAATCACCAAATTCGTGGCTCAAGTACTCTCCACCTCGATCGGAACGCAAGACCTTGATCTTTCGATTGAGTTGGTTCTCAACTTCATTCTTGAACTCCTTGAACTTTTCAAAGGATTCAGACTTGTGCCGCATCAAGTAGATATACCCGTATCTACTATGATCATCGGTGAAAGTGATGAAGTATGAATAACCTCCTCGTGCACAAATGCTCATAGGTCCACACACATCGGTATGTATGAGATCTAACAAGTCGTTTGTCCTAATCCCTTTGTTAGGAAAAGGCGCTTTGGTCATCTTTCCCATCAAACATGATTCGCATGTGTCAATTGGCTCGAAAGCGAATTGATCTAAGAGACCAACGGTTTGCAATCTCTTAATGCGTTTCTCGTTGATATGACCTAAGCGGCAATGCCACATTAGAGTCGTGCTTTCATGTGAAATCTTACGTTTCCTACTGTCACGTTCAACACTCAAAACATGTTCGCTAGAATCAAGCACATAAAGACCATTCAATAAATGCGCAACACCATAACAAACATCATCACGCAACAAAGTACAACTTTTGTTCTTTATTACAACACCAAATCCATCCAAGTCTAAATAAGAAATAGAGATAA
This sequence comes from Rhynchospora breviuscula, assembly GCA_027562975.1. Classification (NCBI taxonomy): domain Eukaryota; kingdom Viridiplantae; phylum Streptophyta; class Magnoliopsida; order Poales; family Cyperaceae; genus Rhynchospora; species Rhynchospora breviuscula. The sequence continues at coordinate 29,321,272 of CM050400.1, read as the reverse complement.
TGTTCCGAGTGATACAAGGAACTACATAGACATCTTTGAGTTCCAAAATGAAACCAGAAGGCAAAGTTACATCCACATTCCCAACGGCCATAGCGGAGACACACGTGCCGTTACCGACGCGGAGTTGTACTTCGCCTTTCTCGAGCCGCCTCCTACTCTTTAGTGCCTGCACATTTCGACAAATGTGAGCACAAGAACCGGTGTCAAAAATCCAGTCTGTGTTAGAGGTAGCGAGAAGGGTTTCAATGACAAATATACCTGAGGTAGAAGGCTGGACGGTTCCCGCCTTCTTGTCAGCGAGGTACTTGGGGCAGTTCCTCTTCCAATGGCCCGTCTTGCTACAGTAATAGCATACGGTCTCGGAAGTGGCCGGGTTCTTCTTTCTCTTCGAACCCTCGGGAGCTCCCTTGGCCGGACCTTGGGGCGTCACCGGGCCTTTGCTCTTTCTAGTTCGGCGGGTCTTTCTTTTCTTGCTCTTCTTGCTCTTGTCACTCACCGCAAGAACATCTTTGGGGCCCTTCTCTTTCTTGAGACTCTCCTCCGTCTCGACAAGCATGTTTTGGAGATCATCCATGCTCTTGTCCATGCCATTCATCCGGTAGTTCACAACAAAACCGGTGAAGCTGTGAGGGAGAGAGTTGAGAATAAAGTCTTGAATCGCCCCTGACGGGAAGGGCGTATCAAGCCTTTCAAGCTGCCGAAACAACCCCGCCATCTTCATGACGTGTGGCCCGACTTCATGACCCTCCGCCAATCGAGTATTGGCGACGGCCTTGATGAGACGAGCCCTTTCGGTGCGGGCCTTGGTTTGGAACATGTTCGAGAGACGAGAGACCATTTCAAACACTCCTAGACCACTATCCATGAACTCCTTTTGGAGTTCTGACTCCATGACAGCGACAATCAAGACGGACATCTCCATGTCGTCCGTGACGTGCTTGTCATGTTTGTCCTGATCCGCTTTAGGGGCATCCGACTTGGGAGCCGCGGGGACGGGAGTGGTCAAGAGATATTCCTTCTTTTCAAACCTAAGGACAAGCCTAAGGTTCCGGTGCCAATCCAGAAAGTTGGCACCGTTGAAGGCGAGCTTCTCTTTCTCTAAAAGAGAACGTAGCGAAAAAGACGAGGAAGACATCTACAACAATTTTCAAATTAAAGGTCAATTAGTTTATGTTTTGTTTTAATTTCCAATAAAGTAAAACTTTCACTACTTTAATATAAGTCCCTAAAAGTAATGAATTTCCAAGACCCCCACTTTCGTTGAGATGATGCCGGCGTCGGCACAACATCAAAGCAACTAATAATGAGGTAGGTTCTCCTTAACCAATCATACAACTTTATGACTCTTGGTTCGCGTCGCGAACTTCACTCCAATGTCCAATCCGATTAGGGTCCATTGTTAAGTAACTCCTCTCTATTTGCTCCTTGCAAATCCGATTTACACCCCGACTACCTATGGTGGACCACGATGTCCGCGTCGGCGGAATGCATCAATGGCCGAACATAAGGCGTGAAGGGGATAGAGAGAAGGAGAGTGATTTGGCTCAATCGTTTGGGACAAACAATTATGTGACTCTTGTTTGGTGGTCGTGTAAGCATACACCCATACCTATCCTATGACATTCATAGCATTCACATATAATAAGCATCTCAAGCATTGTTGTGGGTTTGTATGGCTCCCGCTTGCATTAGTTTTCGCCGCATCTCCATGTAGCAAAACTAATCTAACCTTTGTCCCTCCCACTAAATTCTATATGGATCTAAATCCTATATAAAATAAAGGAACAAAATTACATGTGTAAATTTCTATTCCCATCCTAACCTTAGGGGCATGCAAGCCACACAAGTTACACAAAAATTAATCAAAATTAATTAATGGCACCAAAGGCCTAATTACACACAATCACACATGCATTCAATTTACAAACCACAAGGCATTGAATCATGAGCCATACTAAACCCACATCCTCCTACAAAACAAAGTTAGCACAAGTCTATCCACTAGTGTACTTTGTTTATAATTAATGACTTTCAAGTGTCTTTGCGTATTATTTGCCATTCGCAATTTCCGTGTATAAATGCTCAAATTTCAAACAACCAAACTTGTTTAAATTCCTTTTGAAAACTTTTCAATCATCAAAAAACTGAAAGGAGATCGCACAAGGAGTATCCTAATTACTTTTTCAACTAGTTTGAATAATTAGATAAATAATACTTTGATAAAAAAGTATCTAATGGGACACGACAAAATCCACAGTTTTCGGTCTCCAAAAATTATGAAATAATTTATATAATCTCCTTGTCTAGATTGTAAATACCAGTCAAAATTTCAGGAAGAGATCATATACCATCTGAGAGAATCAAAAAAGACAAATCTGAAACAAGTGCGCGAACGCACCGTTTTGAGATATTCTGTTTTTCTTCTCAACCATCCGGTCTGAAAGATCACCTTCCATCCAGTTTTTATACATACAATATACATAGAAAAACTTGTTTAATCTATTGGCTAACTATTCATGAAAAGAAAACCACTAAGTTCTGTTTAAGAAATTCAAGTTACAAGCTTAACAATCGACTAGACCTGTACAGGAACAGACTATCGACCGAAAAGGTTTGACCTGGTTGAGGTACCAAACTTCCATGAAAAATTATGAAATTAATTTTCCTGGAATCCTAACTTAAAAATAAACAACTCTATTCAAACAATTTTCCAGAAAGAGTTCTCAGTTGGTACAGTTTATTAGAACAATCAGTTTGCTCAATAAACCAGATCTGACGAGATCTTTCTTTTCATACTTGAAAAACCACGAATTAATCTGAACCATGCAACATTCTATACATGTCCAGAAAGTGTTTCAAGTCCTCTTTAAATCTAGCCAAAGAACACTGGTACTTATATTCAAAATATAAATCTTTTAAGCCATTCAAACAGAACAGTGCAAGCAGAAACTGGTTCTACGCACCGTTGCCATTTTATTCACAGTAAATCCATACAATTTCAGAAAAATGTGAATCCAACGCCAAAAGAACCACAATCCACAGATCTACAACTTTCTAGTTGACATAAAAAATTTCCAGAGAACATTTCATAGCGAAAAACGCATAACAACACAGAAATTTCTGTTTCCAGACAGCAAGCAATAGCATCAACTCTACTAATCCATTAATTAACCAATTTCTCTTAATTAAGTGTCAAAATAACTTAAGCACGACCATGTGCTCTGATACCACTGTTAGGAAGTGCACAAATTTAATTTTTAGACTAATTACTCTTAATTAATCCTAATTAAACTAAGTGCAAAGGAGATCTAGTGCAAAAGCCATCCAAACACACAAGAGAAAGAGGGAAAAAGGGCTACCTCTTGCGAACTTGTAATCGCAAGGCTCGAATCCGTCGAGTCGAGGTTGTGCGCACCACCACGCGTGTCTCGGCCTCAAGTCCACCAAGGTATTAACCAAAACCTCGATCTATGCTAGTAGATGAGAGGTTAAGCCTAATCCCTTCCTTCCCTTTGCCTTAATTAACTATTTAATTGGATGGAGGCAAGAGGTGCTCAACACATGAGCTTAAGAGAGCAATGGTGGAGAGGAAAAATTCTGAAATTTTTCCTTTAATTTTCGTCCAAAATATTAGGGAGAGAGAAAAAGGCAAGGTGGCTAGGGTTTTGGCTCCCAAAGTGGTCCTTTTATAGACCAACCACTCTCCCAAAAAGTTGTAACTAATTTACAACTATGCCATCACTAGGGCAGCCATAAAATGGGCCTAAATGGGCTCCATTAATTATTTAATTGGTCCTCTAATTCAATTAATTAGTGGCCCAATTAATTGCTCTCAAGTTGGACCTTTAATTTACAATTTAAATATAGGCCCGTTAGCTCAAATTAATTACTTTAATTAATTCATGTTGAACAAATTAATTATCAACACTTTGATAATTATTTAAGGATTAGAATATGCATTAATTTATTTCTATATAATCCGTTTGACTTAATTAATTAATTATGACGGTTCGCAACAGTACATAATTAATCAGTCAACATATCATATTGTTGCATTCCTTAATACAACCAAATAAATAATGCACGCATGGTCAAAACCTATTTGTGTGACCCTTTGAGGATTTATGCTCTGTTGGACATGGAAAATAAATCGCTATTTATTTCCAATAATCATAAGCGGTATCTAGCAACACGTTATGATTCCCAATTCGCATAAATAGTGTACTGCTACAATATTTTTAATCCTGCATAAGAAATAATAGTATTTCCTTGTCTGATTCTTATGTCACATGATATCATCGTATAATCCAAGATAGGAATGTGTCATTCTTGCAGATTATACGTTTCTTGATCTAGAGATGACTGTATCAGTTGCTAGCAAACAATCCATCTCCATCAAGGGGCCCAAACAGATATCATCGCTCACTAAGTTAATTAATGAGGGACATACGGTTTTCTTGATGAACAACTTTTCCCCGCACAATTCAAGAGAACATAAATAAAGTCCGTATAGCAGCCCTTATCAGGAATCAACGGTAGACGATATTTATTGAACCTATCCTCATGTGGAAAAGCTGAACCATCTCAAACTTAGAATCAAACTCAAATGAAATAAATAATGACACATAACACAATCCATATATTTATTTCACTGGGTCGCGTCCTGTACTATGTTCTATAACATATACATATGCAATTAAGTTGGCAACTCCTTACCTATGATCTGTAGAACTTAATCATCACTTAACTTGCATACTAATCTTATCCGATAATTAATATTCCTTGTTAATTATCAAGATTACGGACCTTTTAGATTTATTATTGTCATTTAATTATAAATGAATTACAGAGATCCACAATTCAGATCCTCAACCTGAATGATCTGTCAATTAATAAATCAAGGAATAAATGATAAAATATCATCAATCACATAAACCATAGAAGTGGCCATTTAATAATTGGCTCCTAGGACATAACTCTAACAAATATGACTTGTAGAAGGGGTCATAGCTTTATTATAAATATATCTCTCATTTGGATGAGAGAAGATTACACAAACCACATCTTTCTATTCCTTCATAGCTGCTATTTTTTGTTGCTCTCTTGCATCAAGTTAAGGGCTCATGTGTTGAGCATTAGCTACCTCTACTAAATATCGATTTAGAAGAGAAAGGGGAAGCTTTGGATTAGGCGATTTCACTCGTTTTGCTAGCACGAAATCGAGTGAAGTTGGTTAATCTTTTGTGGACCTAAGAAAGGAGAAGAAGGAGAGGAGACGAGTACGCCACCGACTCCCACGCATTGGAATTGCCTCGCGGATACAATTTCGCGAGAGGTTTAACTTCCTACGCTTTCTCCCTTGTGAATGATGTGTTTGAATGCTTTATGCAAGATCCTTGGTGTTTGTTTGTTAATTTGTAGTTAATTAGTAGCTAAAAATTAAAATTGAGCACCTAAACCTACTTTCTAACACCAAGTTCAATGTTGACATAATTCCGGTACACAGCTCGGACTAATAATTTAATTTCATTTCTCATTAATTGGATTTAATATTAATAGTACAAAAAATTTTCTTACTTGTAGTAGGGCCGTTAGTCGAACAATACCGATTTCGGTATTTATGCGATGAGATTGATGCACAAGATCCTGCTTTACTACTTGATGCACACGGAGTTGCCAGCAGTATGAATTACTACTTAACATTATGGTGTAGTTTAGGGTTTAGGGTTTAAGACTTGATTAAGATTTAGCGTTTGGGTTTTAGGATTTAGAGGGTTTAAGGTTTAAGGTTTAGAATTAGAATTTAGAGTTTAGGATTTCAAAATCAATGTTATCCTTAATTATTAAGTTTAATTGAATTAATTTAAAATCAATTAGCTTAATTTTTACTAATTACATAAAGTGTCAAAATACAGAGTTTGGAACCGGAGCGTTGGCCTTATAGCGATGAAGAAATTAGCATATCTTTAGATGAATTCTTTTTTATTTACGTACGTGTGTATCTAAATAATAATTAACATTGATATTTTGTATTATATATTGTTGTATATATGGTTGTTTGTTTTGATATATCGTTTGTTTTGTGATATATATATGCGGTATGATATACTGATATCAGTATTAATATTTATGGCTAGCAAACAAAAGGCTAGCCCCAAAATAAAAAAGAAATTTTTTTTTTGCACGTTGATCTTTAGTACCAGTTTATTACTAATTATCGTTGTTAAAGCGCCAATTATTAGTTAGAAAAGAAGAATAATTTTTTTTAAAAAAAATTCATCTTTAGCATCGGTCTTTAACTAAAAATCAGTGTTAAAAATGAAATCTTTAGCACTGATTTTTAGATCAATTAAACGATTATGATGAAATCAAATTGGTTTTTAACAACGGTTGTTTATAATCTTTTAACACCACCTTACCATCGCCTCCCGACCAGTCTTAACAATCGGTATTTAATCGTTGCTAAAAAAATATCGTAGTGTTGGGTGGTGATTTAGCGTTTATCAGTGATAAAACGGTTATGCGGTGATAAAACAGATAAAACAGTAGTGCAGTATGAACCAAAACTAAGATAAAACGGCGATAGAAAAGAAAAAACGAAATTTTTTTTTAAAGTTTGATATAAATTATAACTAATTGTCAAGCTAATCAATCTGATTAGACCAACTGAAATGATGTTAAAATATTACGAAATTCAATTATCTATCGTATTTTTTTTTTAAGTAAATTTCTCTTAGCATGCATTAACTTGTGTACTTCAGTTCTATAATTTTTTAAGAATTTGCAAAAACCAGTTTTGCTTCTAGGGGAATAAAGGGTAAAGCCACCGATGTGAATATTCCATGAACCATAAAAAGTATCACTCCGACTTATAAATAGTTGCCAAATGGGATAATGCGTTGAGCAGGACTTTCCACTAAATTCACACTGTCATTGAATGGATATGCCTGGAAGAACTGGCTTGTCCATCAAAATATCTGGTCAAAATGTGTAACATTTTTTTTAATATTTATGCTTTATATGATGTCTCTGTGCTTATTGACTTCAGCTTCCAAAAACCATCATAAAAGATAAAACCGAATTAAATAGAATTGTAAACTTGAGAAGTAGCTTTCTCTGTCTTAACAAAGGACAGAAATCACATGAAAATTGGCATCCTTTTCTCCGCTTTGCTCTTCATTTCCTTGCGTTGGTTCTTTTGGTTTTTCAACATTGCCTACGCTGATTAACAAACTTTTATGTTGTGAGCACATTTATTTTAGGATGATTTAGATTTATGCCACTATAAAAATTAGAAATAAGAGATATGTCATTGTTAAATGACAAATTATTTTTATGCCATCACTAATTGAAAATATTAGAATTATGCCATCGATTAATTGATATAACCATTTTGACCTTTTAAATATGCCATTGTAAAATATTAAAATTAGAAATATGCCATCGCAAACAAAACAAAAAATGATTTTAGGCCACTATATGACAATAAAAATAGGTTTGATGTCACTATAAAGTTGTAAACATTAGTTTTGTGCCATTAAAATTTTGTTTCTTTCAAAATTCCTTGTATTTATTGTTAATATCAATCCTGCAAAGAAATAAATTGGTTTATTATTACATTAATTAAATGAAATATTAACATATTTGAATGTTAATTTTCTGTCCGAGGCAAACAATAATTAAATCAAACAAATTCTGTTGTACTAAAAAAAAAGAAAATGTTTGTCATGCTTGCGTTTTATGCTCCTCTTGTTTCATTCACTAAAAACTGGTAACCGAATCAGTCGATTTTACTAATTATAATGATTAAAATTTTCAAAACAATAAAAAAGAGGTGAAGGCAAATTCGAAATTATCCTTCCCAATTTTCCAAGGCGAGTGAAAAACCAAGGGAAACCCTGGTGCTTTCACGAGGGACAATGGGACATGTTCTTTGCGTTTTACCTTTTTCTAATATTTTCTAAAATACCAAACTCAATGAATCGGTTATGTATTTTCTCTTGCACAATTTTAAGAAGTAAGATATAGAGCAGACAACAGCAAAATATAGAATAGGGCAAAGCCTAGCCATGAGAGGGCTGTGGCGGCGACGGCTAGAAGAGACAGCAGCAAGCTAGCAAGAAGTTATATATGTGCGATTTTATATTCTTTTTCTTCCTTTCTTTTTGTTAGATTTATTTTCTTAATAATCTGAAAAAGGGTAATTTGGGTATTTCTAAAATATATGAAAAGTTTTTAGATGGCGTATATCTAATTTGAGCCATTTTGAAAGAAATTAATGGTATAAAACTAATTTTGATTAATTTATAGTGGCATAAAACTAATTAACAATTTAAGAGTTGCATTTTCTAAATTGTCAATTTTCATGGTGGCATATATCTAATTATTCCTTTATTTTATAATTGCGTACCAAAGACAAATTATCAAAATTAAACAAAAAGACCGGGCCGGATTTCAAAGGACCGGACTTGACGGATTTGGTAGAAGAGCCAGGTCGGACCAGATTGAGAAAAATGGTTGAGATGGACCGGGTTAGACGGATTTGGTTTTTGAAATATGAGACTGGCCCTTCGAAAATCCGGCCCTTCAGGTTCTTCTAAAATAATACCAACATTTAATTTTTTTAATAATTTTTTAATCTTTATTATCTCATCATGATCAAATAGTCACTACAATTGAAAGATTAGGTCAGATCCAGTCCTTCAACATCCGTCTTTGAAAAAAAATTAGACCCGACCTTTTCAAAATCCTGCCCTTCTAGATCCTTATCGGTCATAAGCTTTTCGAATGGCCGGTCTGATCTGAATTTTAGAAGGGTCTTCTAAAAGACGGTCCAAGTGACAAGAATTTTTAGACTATCACTGGTTAATCCACGTTGAGAGAGCGTGCGCATCTTTTGCCGCACTGCATAATTGTACAGTTCACCTTATACACGACTCTCTAAGCAGCACCGGGCGTGATAATGCTGTGCTGTAATGACACTCTAAAATCTATACTACTTATAAAAGCAGCCATAGAAAGGTCATGAATTCCAACCACTAGGGGTGGAAACATGTGTTAACATCAATTATAAACCATTGATCTGTGCAATTTGATATGATGTACGGTTCAGATTTGTATTTCTAACAAAGAGTCAGACTCTTTGACAGAAAGTGTCCGGTCGCTGAATTGAATTAAAGTTTTTAGGGAGTTTGTCAATATTTCCTGAGTTCGATTCTTGACTCTAGCGATTTTATTATTTTTTTTCTTGCACTATTTTTTTTAATTTCTCCTATTGCATGTACCATTTCATGGACGTTCCAAATCTGTTTTTTTCAAATAATAACTTGACGCATATTTTTTATATTGCGTTTGCATATCATAATTTTCTTTGCATCTGGAACATAAATGATGCAAAATACTTATAGCTTCTATGTACATAACTATTATTTGCTTTTATATTTAAGCTTGACAATCCCACATAAATTTTTTAATAATTTTATTCGTTAAAAAATATCCATGTTCATCAATTTACCTTTTCCCATATTTATATGTTTATCTATTATCTATTTTATTTAAGTGTAACAAAATAATAAAAATTTCCCCACACATTGGGTGGGCGTATCTGCTAGTATATATTAAAGAGAAAAGAGAGATGCCAAAATTGGATTGAGCAGTTAGGTCATCTCACTTTAGTCCTTAAATTTTTATATCAGAATTCTAAAGGAATTTAGTCCTCCATTGATGGTAGAAATTAAAGTTTTATTTTTCTCTGGGGCACAAATGAATTGAACATAGAATCAGCTTCTATACCTTTGGCTTTGTTGATCTCCTTTTTGTATTGAATATTATTTTTTTCTCTTCCACAATATTATGTTTATAGTACATTTATTTATTGATTTCCTACCCATATGCTAATCTTTGACTTTTTTTATTCTTTGAATCAGTGTATCAAAATAAATAAATATATATTGGTACGTGTTATCAAAATAAATAAATATATATTGGTACGTGCTGTAAAATAAAGTGGAAGAAAGAAATAAAGAACAATATATCAAGAATAAACAAGACAATATTTTCAATCTCAATTTTAAAATTTCTATTATCTCTTTCATCCATTTACAATGCCTCTATTTATAGGCTACAAATGAGACCTCATATAATGATCAACAAATGAGTAGTGGAGATTATGAAAATAAATGGATAATGGAGAATATGGAGATAAATGAGTACTGAGGAATATGAAGATTAACAATCCATAAATTTATTTAAATTCATAATAATTAAATCTATTAGTTCAGAAAAATCTTTGGCGTGGATTTCTCCTTTTTCTCGTTAGCCACTAAGTATTAGCGGCTGTCTTTCTGTTGTTATTCTCCTCTCAAGGGAGTTCTTCTACGTTCCTGTCCACTGGTGAAAATATAACTTTCCATCCTACTACCGCATTTATCATGATTCATGAGCCATGATCAATCTCTACGTGAGATTTCTAGTTATATTACTTGTAGCTTATTTTTTTCATATTATTAGAAAGCGTACTCATCCATTGTGCGGGCAAATACAAATTTTAAAAAATATTTATACTTCACCAAAAATTAAAATCGGCATATCAACATGAAAACATAATTTAATAGAAAATATATTTTTATAACAAAAATATTTAAAACATTATAGGTGATGAAAGTTTTTCATATGGGCTTTCTTTCTAAAATAGAAAAAAGTAATTATTATTTTAGTCAATGCTTAAAGTGAGCAAATAACTCGTGAGTTACTCGAACTCGACTCGAAAAAAACTCATTGGTAACTTTAACAGGACTCGAGTTCTAGAAACTCAAGTTGTGCTGACTCATGAGTTTTATTTAGTGAGTTCGAATTAGGTCCAACTTGACTCGTTCTAACTCAAGTCAGCAACATATACATGCCGAAAATAAAAATATTATATCAGTGTATACTGTATAGCCCAAAAAAGGCTTAGTCCCCAAATATCTTTTCCTTCTGATGTACTGCACAACTTGGTTTATGCATGTGTTATGGGTTCTGAGATATTTGTTTGTGTATGTGCAGAAATATTTTTTTTGACATAATTATTGCATCTATTCACTATATTCACGAGTTGAATACCGAGTCACGAGTTGACTCGAGTTACAAAATAACGAGTTCGAGTTAGTTCGGATAGCTCAGAACTGCCTCCCGAACGAGTCACGAGTTGACTCGAGTTGTAATGAGTTCGAGTTTGAGTTATGCTCAACTCGCTCGAACTCGGCTCATATACAGCCCTAAATGCTTTTTTCATTTTAGATGTAAAATCAAAACCAAAATCAAAACTTAATATTATTTCATTTACCAATTACATCCAGCCACAGATTCAAATCAAACAATGATATAGAAGGTGGATACACGCTGTATCTCGAGGTGATACACTCTTGAATACGTACTTTTATAAGAAATAGTGATAGACAAAAGTCATAAGTAAATTGACCTGATGACTTTGAATTGTTCAAATATTCACAAATTAATACTCACATAAAAAATTAGATTTATTGAAATAAAAATATATAAATTAATTATTTAACTAAGACGTGGAATTATACAGATTAAGGAGAGAAGAAGAGATTTCTTACGAGAAGTATCAACGTAATTTGATACAAAAATTTTGCATTAATGAAACATAATACTTTCGAAGAATCAAAATTTTTGATAAATAAAGGAATAATAGTTGCATTTTTTTTCCCATCTCTCTTCCCTTGTATTGTATAAAGATAAAATTAATCCAGAGTTAGATGGTTCTCTCCGAAATAACCTGAGGTGCAACAATTGATCGGACATCTGACCTCTCAAGTGAGGTGCTTTCTATACACCGGAGAGCTATTTTTTTTATATATATAACGATAATTCTACTATCAATATATATTTCATCTCACTTTTCCTTTTATTTTATACTCAATAGAAAAATGAGATATAGGACAAAATTTTACTGGACTGTTTTACCATTTTCACCTTTTGAGTTGAAAATCCAATTCAGTATTTTAACAGTATTATTCTTCACTGCTCAGGACTTGACAATCCTATCTAACTAAGTAAATGACGACCAAGCTAGGTTGAACCTTTGATTATAAAATTAAAACACACTTTATTATTGATTGAATAATTAAGAGGTATAATTTGTCGGAGGCTAGCTGGCTAGCTACGCTGAGCTACTATTAATTTGTTCCAAAATCGATCTCCATTAGCCTTGAACAGGGACAAATCCAAAAGTACAACTAAATACATATATTTTAGAGGAAATTGTTGGGTTTACTTTTAAAGCCAAAGGGAATAAACAATTCTAACAGGTCAAGTAAGCAACTCAGAAAACATGAACTCGCAGAATCAGCAGTGGAACAGTCCGTTCCAAAACACCGAAAACTAAATCGAGAGCGGAAGCTTACCTAATTCCATTGCTATGGCCTGATTCTTAGATCTCCTCGAGTTCTTGACGTGTGTGCACTTTCACCAAACCTATTCCACGCATCAAAGTCGGAAGAGAGGTCTTCCAAGAGAACAAGACACGCCTTGGTACCCTTAGCCTTAACTTAGGACACATTCTCAAACTATTTGATGGAAGAATAGAGAGAAATGTAGAAGATGGCTGTTATCAACACATGTATACAGCCAGCAACATGATTGTCTTATCCCTTGGGGACCAACCCCTTTATATAGAGAGCCAAAGACTTCTTAGCCTTCAAACAATGTCTATTTTACCCATCAGAAAATAGCTAATGTTTCTAAATATAACCACCTATAAAAGACATCACATCCCTGCATAAAATCTTGCTTTTCTTCACAGCCACGTTTAGTCTATTACTATATAACTTAATGACTTAGAAACTAAGCAGAATCAGCCCACCAAAAATAAATTGTTTCCTAATATGGTGCAGAGTCTGGAACGGGCTGCCTCAGAATTGGAACGGACCGTCCCAGAGCATTGGAACGGGCCGCCCCAGAATTAGGACGGGCCGTTCCAACACCAAACAATCTTACAGAAATTAGTATAGGGATTATCTCGTCCAGTATTTGCCTAACCATAAAAATAAAGTAATTAAATCTCTAATTATCAAATCAGCTTGTCGTCATGTACTGATCAAGCTGCTTTATAGTGCCATCAGAAAGTTAGGACCTCAGTGTGTTTTTTTTTTTTTCTTTTCTTCTTTTGAGAGAGAACATAATATTTTTATTTTTATTGTTTTTATGAAGGCAGGCTCTTAAGTTTCTGAAACATTAATTAAAAAAACTCACTGTAGATCACAAAAAAGGACGCCAGGGGGAGAAAAAAAGAAGAAAGAGAACAGATTATATAAGATTAGGTGCAAAACCATGTTTAATCCTGTGGGCATGCACAAGCAGTACACGGTTTTGAATCTATACGGACTACTGCTTTAAAACTTTCCAAAGTTTGTTTCTTCATATGAATCATATTGTTAATCAACTTGTCAATTACTTAATTCTCCTTGTCTGAATAAAGTTGTTGGATCGACCGGTACATTTCTCTTTCAGACTAGATATATCATAACAAAATTTTGGTAAATGTCCTCATTTAAATGGAAAAGTTAGTATATCCAATAGAAGAAGACTATTAAGCATTGGATTAAATGAGAAAAAAAAAATTCTCATATCGATCTTTCTTCTTTGAATCCAAGGTTGGTTTTGTTTGTAGAATGAGGAAAATGAAGCAAAATAATTAATTTGATATAAATGGAGTACTCTGCTGTCCCTGCTGGTGTTGAATCTTATGACTTAACACTGCATGCAGCTAGCTAGACAAGAAGAAACATTTTTTACCTACGTTTCTATATCTATATGCCATTTTTCCTAAAATCGAATTTGTTGTGAACCGTGAACTACAACTTATATGGAGGGAGCCATACATTCTCGCATTAAATCTCTATTGCTTCTTTTGATAGTGGGCACTTTACAATTTTTTAATATTAGGCCTTTATTTATGAATTATGAATCTTATATTACTTTTCCAGTTTTCCTATTCACGAATACACCTTTTTTTTTTTTAATAAAACCCTTGGGCACGAATACACCCTTCAAATTGCAGATGATATGGCTGTTTTCACTAAGGCCCAAGAGAAAAGTTAATTAAAAACATTTATCTAACAAAGTTTCACAAAACTTTCTAGTTTTAAAGTGGATCTAAAATATTTTGGATACTTAGATATGTAGCATCAATTCTTTCTTCAAATAGATATTTCTCATTGAAATTAAAGTCTTTCATATACGTAAAAAAATTAACCTTACTGCAGATTAAATTTTGTTTTCATTAAAATTATAGAAGATGGGATCGCCCCCCCCCCCACCCTTGACCTTAAGAACAACGCCGACAATGAAGCCAATTTGAGCTGCAAAAAGATAACCTAAAAAAATGGTTATATAATTGCGAGGCAGATTGATTAAAAAATTTTAGTTATTTCTTCCTTTAATCATTTTAAAGAGTATTTATATTTTTATATGGTATATTAATTTATTCTATTTTTTTGACAGTTATATTCAGTTATTTAAAATTTTATTTGTTAATTAATAACGGGAATTGCTTTTCATCATCCCATCATCCTCAGAATCCTCATTAATTATCCAGCACCCTCATTAATAGTAAGTCCAGAAAATGAGGGGATGATAGAATCCAGTGTACTCATTAATTACTCATTAATTATCCAGCGCTAGGCGATGAGGACAGACGTTATTTCCAAAAAAAAAGACAATTAATATTTTTTTCACTGGACATAACGTTATTTCCAAACAAAATTTATAGAACAATTACTATATTAACTAGAACAGTTATAACAGTTATATATATTAATTAGAATAGTTGCTATATTAAATATAACAGTTATATACATTAACTAGAACAATCAGGCTATGTTTGGTTCCGTGCAGCGAACCCAGGTTCCGAACCCAGATAATATTAAAAAATGGAACCCATATCCCACTTTTCGTTGTTCGCGTGTTCTCCAAATTCCCAGAACCCAGAACACGCAAGCGAACAACGCAAAATCCTTATTCAGCTCATGTTTGGTTCGCGCATAACAAGTCTGTTCACGTCGTATCCAAATATAGTCTTACTATATTAACTAGAACAGTTATATATATTAATTAGAATTAATACGAGTAGAGGACGGTTCCGCTGCCAAAGATGTCACAAATTTCCGTCCGTTAGGTTAGAAATAGATCGACAATCGATGATTGGGTTTTAACACCGAGAGCTGGTCTTTATTGTTTTTTATCTTTTTGTCTCCTCCCTTCTCCTAACCATTGCCAAGGAGATGAAACGATCGAAGCAAGCATTATACCTTTCCCTTCTCTCCCACAGAGTCTCCTTCTCTCGTGCTCAAGCCCTCTCCTCTCTGGTTCTAGCGCTATCTTCTTTGGACTACACAACTTAATCTGGTGGTTGGATTAGACATTTTGTTGTATCCAAATCCAATTCTGACTCTTTGAGATGGAGAAGAATCTAATAGAAAGATGGAGCAAACAACAGGGACATACTACCATTAATCTAGCTAATTGGATCCGTTGAAGAGAAAGTATCAAGCAAATGAGTGTAATTAGTTGAAAAATTGAAGAAAACCATTGATTGCTAAACAAATGTAGAAATGATGGAATTAGAAATGCAGTTAGAAAATTGGGTAATGAATGTAATTAGTTGAAACTTGAATTTGACCTTAGCAATAAATAAGAGATAACGATTGTAAATAGATACGAAAAGCTAATTTAAATAGAACTTCCTTATTCTTTCTATATGTTGTTTTTCTTTCTTATTTGTCTTCTTGTATCTCTTGAATTCCCTTTTTACGGTTTTACCCCTCCTCTTTTCTTCTAATTTAGCAGCAATTTGGCAATTCCATTCTAAATACATGAGTGGATTTCCGCACATATCTTTCTCAATGGAAAAGTGTGATTTTGACGGTCAAATCGTTAAAAAAGAATAAAATTGCCTAGTTGGAATTGAAGCAGCCTCATCACCACTAAGGCACTAATTGAACTTGGAAATATGATTAGCTTTTCTGAAGACTAAAATTGGACACAGAGGAAAGAAGCGTCAGCACGAGAGAGACAGTAGAGTGCTCGAGCAAAGAAAAAAAGAAGAAAGCATGGTAATTGATCGTTTCGTCTCCTTGGCAGTGGTACGAGAGGGAAGACAAAGATAAAAAGCAATAAAGACCGGCTCTTGGTGTTAAAACCCAATCACCAACCGTCGATCTATTTCTAATCTAAAGAATAAAAATGTGTGACATCTGTGGCAGCGAAAAAACTGCGGCAGCTGTTCTAATTAATATTACTAACTGTTCTAGTTAATGTTTCTAACTGTTCTCGAAAAATATCTAACTGTTCGAGTTGTTCTGGAAAAAAAATTATGCTGGAAAATAATAATTGCGCTGGAAAAAAAAATACTAATTGTTTTAGTTAATGTTACTAATTGTTCTCGAAAAAAATTACTATTCTAGTTAATGCTATTCTGAATCAGAGGGGAGGGAGCAAAACAGAGAAGAGGGAGGGGATGATTCTATTAATCCTCATTAATGATTCCAGAGGATGATGGGATGATTCTCATTAATGAAGCATTATCCTCATTAATGATTCCAGAGATGATGAGGATGATGAATCTTGAAGATGATCCTTATCAGTCCCGATTAATAACTAACTCATACTCTCGTAAAAGCAACAATCCAAGGTTGTAAAAATTTTAACAGAAGAGTATATTGAGGTCTTTATATCAACTTAGTAAACGTGTCCACTTAATATGTGGATTAATTTTTATTCAAAAATATATTATTATACTTTAATAAAAATAAACATATGAACTAGAAAAAAATAATTTTATGAAAAATGATATTTCATATTATCTAGTGCTTTAAATGTTAATGAACGCAACCGGAAAAAAAGTAAAAAATAAAACATAGTAGAAACTAATTTGACAGACAAATAAAAAAATAGTAATACCAGAAAAACTTCAATATTTATCATTTTTTTCCCTTTTGTTTCCTTCATGAATAAAAAGCCAATAATATTTCATTTGAGATATCATCTACAACACGGATCAATTCAGATTATAAAAATCAATAATTGATATTTGATAAAAAGAATTAATTGGATGCACTCTTGATAAGAAATTGCTAACACCGCTGATCTAATTGTTAACACCATTGAATTGATGTTTTTATAAATAGTATGGATTCGAAAATGTGCCCACCAAAATGTGTGGAAAATAAGGGAACAAAATAATTAATATTCCAACTAGTGCTCAATATTTTATAAATAGAATTTATTTTCTTTTACTATGTTAAAATAGGAAAGCAACCAATTCCATAGTATATTTTACTAACAAAAAAATCAATTGTTATTAGTTTTCATTTAAAATGAAAGTCTTAGGCTTTCATTTGAGATAATATATATATCACTGATTAAATCAAAGTATAAAATTAATAATCCTGATCTTATTTCTTATATAAATGGTGGATACACCTTCAGTTGAAGTTTTTTACAACCGAGGATTGGTGATTTTATAAGGAGTAAGGATTTGGGATCACTGATATTATACTTTGATTGAATATATAGATGTTAACCTCAAATAAATTCTAAGATTTTCGTTTAGGATGAAAAGAATAACAATTGATTTTTGTTAATAATATATATTGTAGACTTGGTTGCTTCATTGAAATGTATCTTTATTGGATTTTTCATTTTTATTTGCCCAGGGCACTTTTCGTTGTCATGTATAAAGTGCTTAGCATAAAGGTAGGCCCTGATCAAAATCTCATTTTTTTTTTAACATGGGATTTCATTTCATTGGAAAAAATCGTGATCAAAATGAACGGATTTTGTGTCATTTGATTGGAATTCTCATGTAATTAGATCCAACAAAACTTTGTGAAATCAATTGAAATGAAATGAAATGAAATCCCGCGTGAAAAATATTTTAATCAGGGCATGTGAACTTCATTTATAATAAATAGAGATGTCTAACTAAATTGTGAGAACAGGAATTCGGTTTTAAATGAGCTTTAAGCGTTTAGGTCCGTTGTTAAAATTGATCCTAGCAAAGTATAGAGGCAATATCCTATAATCAAGGATTACTCACTTTTAAGAAAATTTGGTTTATTTCTCGAATAATATATGCGGATGAGACAAAATAATACTGAAAAAGACTAGTACAAAGTGCATGCACCATTATCTTGTGTTATTTTCTTCTCAAAGGGCTCGTTTGGATGGGGCTAGGAATAGCTTCTTTCTAGGAATAGTTTCTTTCTAGACATAAAAATGTTCATAAAGTTACACACTTTCTAACGTTTTCTTTCTAAAATCCTTATTCCTTCCTTATTCCCATACGATCCAAACGAGCCCAGAAAACTATATTATGAGACCAGGCACCAGGTACGAAATGTAATAAAGCAATATCATTTAACTTGTATATTGTCCCTAGCTTAGTGTTAAAGCCTAGTAAAAAATTATATATAAGCAACTAGTTGTGATCCGATTAATACATTTAACATGCATGTACCGGTGTACGGGATTAAAATATCGCAAAATAAAATATTTGGATAGCAGATATACGACAAAGCATGATAGGATAATAATATAATAAATCTAGCTGGCTGGCTAATATACAGAAAGAAACTAACAAAAATATATTTGATGTATAGAGTACAACACAGAATCCGGCGCCAACCAGTAGCCTCCAATGTGGATAATTAATATATATGTGAATCTTGCTTTATTAGGGAAACAGATCTCTGTTTCGGACGTCTGTATAATTTATAATTCGCTCTAAACCAATAGTTTTGTAGTTACAAAATAATTAGTTATATACGTCATAAATATATTGGGTCTGCAGTTATACCTTGGGTCGTTCTATGGTGTCAACCCAATAACTACGAGTACTGTACGAAATAGGCTTGGACTAGATTTTACAAAAAAAAAAAAAAAAAAAAATCAATTGTATATATGTCTAACAAAAAATTTCTTAACAATTAAATCAAATCAAGATTCACATACAAATACGCACGGAAGCTATCCTCTAGAGAATAACCTTTTTTATATATGAAGTACATAATATTTTAATTAAATCAAATCAAGATTCACATACAAATACGCACGGAAGCTATCCTCTAGAGAATAACCTTTTTTATATATGAAGTACATAATATTTTAATTTTAAAACATATATTTAAACACTTGCTGTCGTATTTACTACTAAAATGGATTCTCAAAATATGATAAAACAAGACATCTTTTGGATATGTTACGACGTAAATCTTCAACTCCACTATGTTTGCACGTTAAATCCTCTGACTGGATCGAGTCCACATCGAGATCTATTATTTTTGTAAAATAGTACTTTTCTTGATATTAATTTTTCTGTGCTTGAGCAGATATATTAATTAATTTACTGCCATAGCCTCTAGTTTTTTTTTCCCACAAAAGCCATTGCCTCTAGTTATTTTTAAAGGATGCTAAGCAAAAGATGTCCTTATATGTGGACAAACAAAGAAACAAAATAATATTAAGCAACAAAGATATGTTGTTTAATTTACCAACGATATAGATAGATATGTTGCTCAATTTGTTTCCTTATTAATTAGACGGAAAATCAAAACATATTGTTACTTCGTCTAGTGATCGATATCCAACCACAGATCGAATTGATCGAACTGCACAAACATATGTTTACATGCTAGATCTAGCGTGTAACACCTCTTGAATCCGTTCTTTTGTAAAGAGTAGAGATAGAGATAGAGATTCAAACCGTTCATAAGAAAAAATTAATTAATAGTTCTCTTAAAAAATTTCTAGTCTCAGCGTGATTTTTATGTTAGAGGATATTTTAGAAAGGTAATTCTAATATAGATTCAATTTTTTTATATACCTGTCTTAACTTCAAGTATTTTTAAAATAATAAATTGTGAGTAAAGGACATATAAATATTTTTAAAATTAGTTATTTAACATTTTTTTTTCCTCTCAACCAGTCAGCCGCTGACTATGATATTTTAAAAAACTTAAAAACATCACCACTTAAATATGAGATGTCTTATATGAGAAACTATAATTGTCATATGCAATTTTGGCACCGTTTGAACAAAGTGAATACATAAAATAGACAAGGTGAACATATAGATGATTGAAGGAATTTAGTTGTGCACTTATTTTAATTTTATAAATCATATTTAATATAATTAAACAACAAGCACAACAAGGATTTTGTGGAATGACATATTTAGTGCAAAGGAAGGAGAAAACAGTTTTTATCTATCCTTGTATCGTAACAAGGACGCTCGACCAAGGCTTTGGAATTGATGGCGTGGTCTCCAACACCTCCTACTCCTTGTTCTTGAGTCCACCAAAAGAATTAATCAAATTCTAATAATTTGTGCTAGCAAATTTCAGGATGAAACTAATACTTGTTTTCTTCTTCGATTAATCAACAATTAATAAGAATAAACTATTGCTCAATACATGAGCACCTAAATGATCTTGAGAAAGAACAATTGCATGACAGAAAACACACTTTTTTTCTTGTAATTTTCGGCCTTGGGAAGAAGAAGAAGAGATAGGAGAAAGTGAAGAGTATTGTCCCTTTATTTCTCCTTGAGTCTCTTCATATAACCCACTAATGAGTCCTTTCAATTAACCAATGATTAAAGGGCAATTTTGCCCCTCTAAGGCCAGCCATAAACAAGATTTAAATGGGCTACATCACATGTATTATTTGTTCATTAATCTATTTGTTAATTGTCTTCTCAAGTTGCTTTCAATTCGGGCTCAATTAGGCTTATTAAATCAAAGCCTATATATTCAATATAATTTCTATAATTATATTAAATATTATTGAACTAAATTATCAACTTATTGATAATTATCATTGTATTAGCAAATGCATTAATTAAGTTCCATATGAACACTTTGATTCAATTAATTATAACGGTTCGCAACGGTATATAATTAATTAATCAACTTATCATATATTGCATTCTCCAATTCAAATAAACTAAATAATGCATTATATGGTTAAAGCTTTATTTGTGTGACCCTCGAGGATTTATGTTATGTTAGCCATGGAATTAAATCATTATTTATTTTCAATAATCATAAGCAGTATCTAGCAACACGTTATGATTTTCAATTAACATAAATAAATACTATATTTTTATAGTATTTCAATTCTACATAAGAAATAGATAATTTTTTTGTTTTGATTCTTATGTCACATGATATCATTGTATAATCCAAGATAGGAATGTGTCATTCTTGTAGATTATACATTTCTTGATCTAGAGTTGATCGTCTAGTTTGTGCGTATACGATCCAACTCCATCAAGGGGCCCAATAGATATCATCACTCACTAGGGTTACTAATGAGGGACATACGGTTGTCTTGATGAACAACTTTTCCCCGCACAATTCAAGAGAGCATAAATAAAGTTCGTATTGCAGCATTTTCAGGAATCAGCGTTAGACGATTGATATCTCATTTTATATCGATATTTTGACCAGACTTTACATCGAAATTGTGACTAAAACTGCTATCTTTTTCTGTTTTTATCTTTGTTCGCCAGATTGGGCACTGTCGTTGCGTTTTATTTTATTTTTACAGGGACTCGAAGAAAACAGCAAGAAAAGCAGTACATTAGATGGCTAGACAACTCATTCCTAGCCTAGATCAAGCCTCGACTCGTTCCAATGCACTACCCAAGCATAAGGCCACGCGATTCACAACTCAGCTCAGCCAGCCTCCGTAATTCAGCCCGAATTGGTGAGAATTCGGACCGAATTCTAGCACAGCCTCTACACAGTGGAATCAATTCAGTCCGAATTCCCAGTTAAGGAAAGTTATGGCTGGGAATTGAAGGTGATTTCTCTCTTTGGAAGGTACTTTATTGCGGGGATTTCTTTTGGAAACGTTGCTAGGAGGTCCAGGCAGGCAGGGGAGGTATTATAGGCACCTCCCATCTTTGGAAAGGGGGCATCTCTCATTCCACATTGCATTTTCTCTCTCTTCAAGCAGCAGATCTAGTTTTGGGACTGTTCTTCTCCTCTTCCTGGATGACTAGGGCAAGAGGAGCACGACAAGAGGAGCACGAATTGGAGCTGTTTCTTGGCTGTTACAACGAGTTCCGAAGGTCTTAAGGTGTTCTCTAGCGCGACGGCAGCGATTTACAACTTGAAACTTGGGATATTTGTTGTATCTCCCATACTTTTCTCTAAATTTTGATATTATGTCTTATTTTGAATTATCTACTGTTATTTGCATAAATTTTAGTAGTATGTTAGGCTAAAAACTTGATTCTTTAGGGGTAGATGTAGTCTAGGTTTGGCTTGCTACGATTTACTTGTTTTGTTGATAGATGAAGTTAATTACTAGTTGGAATTTTTCATGAATTGCTTATGTTTTGAATTGATTGTTATTCGTGCTGCTTGACGTATGTACGGCCGCATGTGTTAGGACATCAATACGATTTGATAAACAAGACTTGCATGAGTATTTTGAGATAGGTTAAAGGGTGAAAGTCAACCAGCAATTAACCAAAAGTGAATGCTTCTAATTAGGCAACGGTCTAAGATAGATATCTCGTAAAAAATCAATTAGTAAACTCGAATAAGTCCACCAACAAATGAAACGAAAGTTGAGGTGCAAAGCATTCGATGAAGGTTAACATTAGGTTCTATACCAAATATCGTACCCAATAGGTGAAAGCAGAGGGTTAGGGAGTTTAGGTATGGCTAGATGGACCTTTGACTTGAACAGATCAACAAACAAGTAAATTACAACATTCACATAGTAGAATTCGGACCGAATTGGTCACAATTCGGACCGAATTAGTGGGACTGAATATGACAGTGCTAAGTTTCGCGACCCTGTGGCCAAACCGAGGCGAATTCGAACCCTAAAGCACCTTTCTCATCATATATTGAACTGTTAAAAACCCTAAAAATATTTATTTAAATTGTTTAGCATTATTTTCCTACTTGCAATTTCATTCTTCTATTTCTTCTTTATTTATTCATTTCGTGACTCGAGAACTTTTTAAAATTTTTATTGTCTAGATTTAATAAACCAATAAGAATAGTAATCATATACATCTCTGTGGGATCGACACCTTTACTTTGCTATAAACGACTAGTCGAGTATAAGGTTAATTTGTTTGACCAAGATTTACGTCTCGATCAACGATATTTATTAAACATATCCTCATGTGGAAAAGCTGAATCATCTCAAACCTAGAATCAAACTCTAATGAAATAAATAATGACATCTAACACATTCCATATATTTATTTCATTGGGTCAAGTCATGTGCAATGTTACGATAACATCCACATATGCAATTAAGTTGGTAACCCTTTACCTATGATTTGTAGAACTTAATCATCACTTAACTTGCACACTAATCTTTTCATGACAATTAATGTTCCTTGTTAATTATCAAGATTATTGACCCTTTTAGAGATATTATTATCATTCTGATGAATGATCTACAGAGGTCTACAATTCAGATCCTCAACCTAAATGATCTGTCAATAATAACTCAAGGAACAAATGATCTAATATCATCAAAAACATAAACTAAATTAAGTCATTAAACTATTGACTTCTAGGACATAACTCCAACAATGATCAAAGTGAAGACACACAAAAAAAAAAGTTTCGCCATCCCTGTTTAGATTTTTATATGCATATTCAACTTATTTGTTTGAATGTGTTCATTTTGATCATTTATATGTTCGCCTTATTTATTTTATGTGTTCATTTTATTCAAGCAATGGCAAAACTGCTGATGAAAATAGTCATTTTTTTTTTAGAAACTTGGCAACTTGTTTGCCTTAATTGAAGTTACGAAATTATAAATAATTTCTATGTTCAAAACACAAATTGTCTGCCGTGTGGTTATGCCTCAAAAAAGAAAAGGAAAATAGTTAAAATGAAAGATCAATCCTGAAATTGGGGGATTTGTCACTTGTAAGTGTCATCATTTCTTGCATGTCACTTATGAAGTCATTAACAGACTTGAAATTATGTAGTAAGTGCATTAAGCGGCCTAAGCATGAACCTAGGGATTCCGCTGTTTTGGTTGACAAAAGCACATTGACTTTGTCACTTTGGGAAAATCACTGTTCTTCTAACTAAACAATTGAGCCTTGCCATCCCTCGTGGTGGTTGGAATATGCACAGCAGTTTCAATGTATAGACGTATAGTTGAGTTCTTTTCGTGGTTGTGACTTGGAGTTGTGTGGAAGAGTGCACGCTGGAGTTAACTATGGTCTGGTTAAACAGTTAAACTTGTAAAGTTAGAGTAATCAACGACATATAACCAAAAAAAAGTGCTTATCATATTAGCCAGTAGGCATTCTTTTGAGGGACGTGGTCGGTGTTCTAAGATATAAAATTTCTTTTTTTTTTTATCTGGGATTTAAATCCGTTCCTCTAAAAACCCCCATATAATTATAGTGATCATTTTTTTCAGGACTCTATATTCCAAAAAAAAATTAATAAAGCTGTAAATGTTGAGGAACATGTTGATTTAGGATATGTAAATCGATTATTTAAAAAAAATTAAAGCATTAAGATATGTAATATTTTTTCATAAAATATATATTTTGTTTCTGTTTACTTACTACGAGATTGAAATATTCGAAGATGAAAATTGTGGTAATTTTTTCTTATATTAAAAAAAGAATAAAAGATAAACAACAACTTTTTCGATATTTTTAAATTTTTAGAGTTTTGTTGACAAAATTACCTCAATGCAGCTGGGACGAGCGAAGGAGACCATTTTATGGAATTGGTGTTAGAGCAAAATGTCAATAGGCGGAGAGGGAGGGGACTGAAAAATGTTGACATATTAATTTCTTGCTGCTCCGTAATCATCTCTCTGTCTCCCCTCCTCTCCCGACTCCCATCCTCCAATCCTGACTATATATATATGTCCCGGAAAATGAGAAAGGTATAGTGAGAGACACCCGGATTATTATTGGTGACCCACTTTAATAAAAATTTGTTAGACAAAAATATTTCTTATCATTGCAAAATAAAAATGTAATTTTCTTTTACATTGAATGTTAATCTCTAAGTAAATGCCACATTCTTTCTTTAAAAAACGAACAAATTTGGCTAAACAAATGTCACAATTTCACTTTTAAAAAATAAACGAATTTGGTTGATCATTTTTTGACATCTTAAATTGAACCAGATTAACAATGTTGCTATATACCGCCCTGATATCTCATATTTATATCGATATTTTGACCAGACTTTACATCGAAATTGTGACTAAAACTGCTATTTTTTCTTGTTTTTATTTTTGTTCGCCAGATTTGGCACTGTCGTTGCGTTTTTTTTTTATCTTTACAGGAACTCGAAAGAAACAGCAAAGAAACAGCAGAATAGATAGCTAGACGACTCATTCATAGCCCAATATCAAGTCCCGACTCGACCCGATGCACTGCCCAGACACGAGCCCAGTCAGTCAGAAGTCAGACTCAGCCAGCCCCTTCAATTCGATCCGAATTCCTCTCAATTCGGACCGAATTTCTGTGCGACCCAAATCCAGTGACTACAATTCGGTCCGAATTCCTCTCAATTAAGTCCGAATTGCTTAACAGGGAAGTTTTCTGGTTGTGTTCTGGAGGCATTTTCTCTTATGGAAAGGCCTCAATTTAGGCTTGAATGAGGGGAGAGCATGTACCAGCTGTCCAGGAGCCAGAGGAGAGCATATTAGGCGCCTTCCATCTTGGGAGAAGGCTATCTTTCATTCCACAATTGACTTTCTCTCTCTTCTCAGCTCCAGATCTGGTTTTCTCTCTTTTTGGGCGACGAGGGCTGAAGGAGGGGCGGATTGGAGTGTAGTTCCTGCTGTTACATTGAGTACTAAGTTCTAGAAGTGTCTCTAGCGCGACGGCAGTGGCGATTTACTCGATAGACTTGGTTATTTGTGTTAGAAAGTGTTGTCCAAGCACAAAAATTAATTTTTATGCACTTAATTACCATTAATTAAGCTAACAACACAAGGATCTTGCATAAAGCATTCAAACACATCATTCACAAGGGAGAAAGCGTAGGAAGCTATACCTCTCGCGAAATTGCATCCACGAGGCGATTCCAATGCGTGGGAGTCGGTGGCGTGCTCGTCTCCTCTTCTTTTTCTCCTTTCTTAGGTCCACAAAAGATTAACCAACTTCACTCGATTTCATGCTAACGAAACGAGTGAAATCGCCTAATCCAAAGCTTCCCCTTTCTCTTCTAAATCGATATTTAGTAGAGGTAGCTAATGCTCAACACATGAGCTCTTAACTTGATGCAAGAGAGCAACAAAATATGGCAGCTATGAAAGAATAGAAAGAAGTGGTTTGTGTAACATTCTCTCATCTAAATGAGAAGTATATTTATAATAAAGCTATTACCCCTTCTACAAGTCATATTAACTAGTTAACTAATTCATCTTCCAAGCAACTTTTGACATGAGAAAATGGGCTAAAACCTTCTCAAAATTCGTCCAAAAATATGGGCCAAAAATCTCAAGTGTCATATTTTGTTTTTCTCTCTAGTTTATGCATCAAATGAGGCCCATATAATATATATAATCATATAGTACAATTATATTAATATAATTCTCACAATTATATTAATTGTGTCGAGCAAAATTAATTATCAACTATTTGATAATTATTATAGGATTAGACTTTGCATTTATTAGTTTCATATGATCCCTTAGATATAATTAATTATAACGGTTCACAGCAATATATAATTAATTAATCAACTTATCATATTTTGCATTCTCCAATGCAAATAAACTAATTATAATGTACTGTTGGTTAAGAGCTTTGATTCGTGTGACCCTCAAGGATTTATGCTATGTTGGCCATGGAATTAAATCGCTATTTAATTCCAATAATCATAAGCGGTATCTAGCAACACGTTATGACTCCCAATTCGCATAAATAATGTACTGCTACAATATCTCAATCCTGCATAAGAAATAAAAATATCTCCTCGTTTGATTCTTATGTCACATGATATCACTGTATAATCCAAGATAAGAATGTGTCATTATTGCAGATTATACATTTCTTGATCTAGAGTTGATTGTACAAGTTGGCCAAACAATCCAACTCCATCAAGGGGCCCAAACAGATATCATCACTCACTAGGTATACTAATGAGGGACATACGGTTTTCTTGATGAACAACTTTTTCCCGCATAATTCAAGAGAACATAAATAAAGTCCGTATAGCAGCCCTTATCAGGAATCAACGGTAGACGATATTTATTGAACCTATCCTCATGTAGAAGAGTTGAACCATCTTAAACTTAGAATCAAACTCATATGAAATAAACAATGACACATAACACAATCCATATGTTTATTTCATTGGGTCATGTTCTGTACTATGTTCTAATAACATATATATATGCAATTAAGTTGGTAACTCCTTACCTATGATTTGTAGAACTTAATCATCACTTAACTTGCATACTATTTTTTTATGATAATTAATGTTCCTTGTTAATTATCAAGATTACGGACGATTTAGATTTATTACTGTCATTCTAGTGAATGATCCACAGAGATCTACAATTCAGATCCTCAACCTGAATGATCTGTCAGTAATAAACTCTAGGAACAAATGATTAAATATCATCAATAACATAAACTAATAAATTTAGTCATTAAATATTGACTTCTATGACACAACTCCAACAATTTGTTGTATCAAACAATTTCTCTTATGCTTTTTCCTTTAAGTTCTGAAATTATATTTTGTCTTGAGTTAAATATTGTTACTTGTATGATTTGTGGTAGTATGCTAGGCTAAAAACTTGATGCTTGAGGAATAGATGTAGCCTAGGATTTGGTTTGCTTGATTTACTCATTTTGTTGATGGATGAAGCTAATTACTACTTGGAACTTTTAATGAATTGCTTGTGTTTTTGAGTTGATTATTGTTTGAATTGCTTGACACTTGTTCGGCCGCATATGTTAGGACTACAGTTCTATATAATAATCGAGTCTTACACAAGTATTTGGGGTAGGTCAAGGACGAAAGTCGACCAGTTAGTAACCAAAAGTAAACACTTCTAATTAGGCGACAGTCTAAGTTAGATATCTCGTAAAAAACCAATTAGTAAACTCGAATAAGTCCACCGACTAGGGTTCTCCAACATGACACGACACGATCGTGTTATCGTGTCGTGTCATAATCGTGTCGTGTTGGCAATCTTGAAAAATTAACACGATTTGACACGACACGAACACGACACGAACATAACACGACAACACGAATTTAATATTTAACATTACCGAAAATAGCATCATAAACATACTTCTTCTTTTAAATTATTTTCCTAAAAAATTATTTAAATTAATTTTATATTAAAATTCAAATTATAACATTACTTTATTTTTTTTTACGTCTATTTACTTTTTTAAAATATTTTATTTTTTTAATCTGTTCAAACAATAAAGAAATGAGTTAGCAAAAAAAATAAAATTATCAATTAATCTTTTAACAAAAATATTCGGGCAATTTTGTACTGATATATATACTGAATTTTTAGAATAGTCAAATAAATCGCAACGATATTTTTTTTCTTCATTTTAATATTTTAACAGTTTTTAATAAATTATTATAAAAAATAAAGAAAAGTTTCTGACACGATTAACACGATGTGTCAACACGACACGACACGATCGTGTTAGTCGTGTCGTGTCAGAATGCGTGTCGTGTTGCCTCTTCTCACCACTCAGCACGACACGACACGCACGATTGGAGAACACTGCCACCGACAAACGAAAGTTGAGGTGCAATATATTCGATGAAGGTTAACACTAGTTTCCGTACCAAATACCGTACCCAATAGGCGAAAGCAGAGGGTTAGAGAGTTTAGGTATGGCTAGATGGACCTTTGGCTTGAACAGATCAACAAACAGGTAAATTACAGCATCTACGCAGTGGAATTCGGACCGAGTTGGTGGAACAGAAACGCGACAGCTCTATGTTTCGCCATCCTGTGACCAATCCTAAGTGAAATCGAACCCTAAGGCATATTTCTTATCATCTATTAAACTGTTAAAAACCCCCAAAAAAATATTTATTTGAATTGTTTTGCATTAGTTTTACATTAGCACTTGTATTCTCTATTTCCCTTTTATTTATTCGATTCGAGATTCGAGAACTTTCCAAAAATTTTATTGTCTAGATTTAGCGAACCAATAAGAATAGTATTCATATCCATCTCTGTGGGATCGACACATTTACTTTGCTATAAACGACTAGTCGAATAAAATGTTAATTTGTTTGACCTAGGTTTACACCTCGATCACGCCTGAAGAAAAAAAATACTACTTATTAGAATTTTACGTCTTAATTTGTGGGTGACATAAAAAGAATATTTTCATCTAATATTTTTTTATTATGGTGTTTTGAGAAAATTTTAGAATACTCATACATTTTTTTATAAAATAAAGAGAAGGAAAACAAAATCCAATACAAAAAATAAGACGAGACGTTGGCATTGCGAGCTTTCCTTTTATTTGCTGATATGCTGATGCTCCAGCATATTACCTACTTTATAAAGATTTCAATCATTTTCCAATATATACTCGAATCCGTCTATAATTTTGCTTTTTTTTCAAAAAATTAATAAAATCGGTTCCCAATTGAAAGATCAACTTTCCTGGAATTATCTTCAATATCTATTTGTAATTAGTTATAACTAAATTTGATAGAAACATTTAATTTCCTTACAAGAATGTGGTTTGTTTCATTCTTTTTTTTTAAGGGTCAGGTGGTAATTACCACGCCAACAAAATTGTATTAAAAAAATTGATATTTACAGAAGAAAAAGAAAGAAGAAGAAAAAAAACAAAAGAAAGGGGAAAAAAAACTATGAGGTCCTAAGGGGTCCTAAGCATATCTAGTCCAGCCTCGGCCCTCGCAGATTATCTTGAGCAGAAGGTCCGCTGGAGTAACTGAATTCGAGAAGATTCTTTGTTACGCCCTTTCCAAATGTTCCAAAATGATGTATTGATTAGTGTTAACTCTTTTTGCATGAAAGAACACTTAGAGAAAAACCTAGAGTTTTGTTCTCAAGTTAAATGAAAAAATATAACCAGCACTCCATTTAAAAAGAGGTGTAAATGTCATCCCTATTTTTATAATATTTATAGTTGTACATTAATATAAATTTGTTATATTACCATCTATTTTGAACCCCATACATATTTTGGGACTATTATATGAAAAATTAAACTTAAAGTAATAGATGTATGATGAGCTGACTTTATCTAAATTTAATATGATAATATATTTTGAATAAAAGTATGGGTCAAGCCCGATACCTCTTTATTTTTTTTAATATACCCGATAGTCCGATACCTCTTTATTTTATTATTATTATTTTTTTTTTTTTGAAATACCCGATACCTCTTTATTAAAATAAATTGAAGATACAGGCCAGCTGGATGCTGGTAAGAAGGAAACAAACTGTTAACCTCTTCAAAGCACATTTGCTAAAAAGAACAAAAGTAAAAAACCGCACAACAAATATTTTCACTCAATTTAAAAAACGGCACAACAAATATGATAATTTAAATGTTATAAACTTAGTGAACTCTAGTATAAAATTTTCTAGGCTCCGTCACCAC
Organism: Rhynchospora breviuscula; assembly: GCA_027562975.1. Lineage (NCBI taxonomy): Eukaryota > Viridiplantae > Streptophyta > Magnoliopsida > Poales > Cyperaceae > Rhynchospora > Rhynchospora breviuscula. The sequence continues at coordinate 29,290,608 of CM050400.1, read as the reverse complement.
ACGAAAAAATATATTCATTCAATGTTGCTTCTTCAGGTTGTAACCAGAATAAATACACTGAGACACTAGACCCGCAATGTTTTGAAAACCGGACCGGACCGGACGATTCGACCGGTTCAACCGCGAACCGGAACATAGTCCGGTCCAAACTGAGCCGGTTTTTAGCTTGTTTGTGACCCACAACGAACCGGCCGGTCCGGCTTTAATAGAACCGGTGAACCGGACCTCCCGGCTTATTTTTTTAAATCTGTTTTTTTGTCTTTGGTATTGTGTTTTTGAAGAAATTGTGAAAAATGAAGGAGCAAACCAAGAATCGAACCTGGGTTCTCTAATGCGTTTGGATGGGCTAGGAATAGCCTCTTCCTAGGAATAGCTTCTTCCTATACATAAATCTCTCTCACAAAGTTACACACTTTCCAACGTTTTAGTCCTAAAATCCTTATTCTTTCCTTATTCCCATACGATCCAAACGAGCCGTGGGCTTTTGTGTTTAATGTATGAAATTATTTATATAATTTATATTATCCGGTTTTTATAACCGGTTGAACCGGTTAGACCATCGACCCGATAGCTCTACCGGTTCGATAGCCGGTTCGATTTTCAAAACATTGCAGACCCGTGTATGTACTAATTCGGCTCGGGAGAATTATCATCTACCTCTCCTAGTACCAGTTCTATCATTATATCATACAGTAATTAAAGCTAAGGTAAGTACAATTAGTCTTATAAAAAAAAAAAGGTAAGTACAATTAGAACGCTAGAGACTACCACTTTGTTTTTGTTCCACGAAGGCCCCATTTATTCTTTATTCTATTTCTACCCGTGCTGGTCAAAAAGTAACTCGACAAGTTCCCCATAAATAATTCCCACCGAGCTTTGACATTTTGCACGTACGTCCCCAAATTTTCACAAGCCTTACATCTATCCAGGAAGCCGCCTAAACTATCATGCCAGGACCAAAAGCTAATCAATAATCACAAATTGAAAAGGCGGTCAACTGTTTCTAATTCATTGCATATAGGAGTGCTGGTAGTGCCCTGTCTAATTTTGTTTTCTTCCTCTCAAGTTGACCTTGTTAAACTTATACTGTGTCGAATTTTCCAGACAATTACCTTGATATTTGAATGGAATTTTATCCACTTCTACATAAATGTAATTTCTTGGTAGCTGTGTAATCATGTATAATCCAAACGGAATCTAAATTAAGTATACAGTAGGCACAATATTTTTTAAACGAATGTATCATGTTCAATGGGCATTGATGAGGTTTCAATCTATATATTTAAGACCGAAGCTTGGAGCTGTACGATCAAATCAAAATTGTATTTCAAGGAACTGTAAGTTAAGTCTTCAATATCATAGAATTACATATAAAAGGAATATTAAATTGAGCATCCAGGTTAATTGAACATATATCCTCCGATATCATAGCACCCTATATAGAAGACAATCTATCTATTAAATAAAAGTATAGAATGCCACTTGTTTCTATCTTTATGACGAGAAAAAGTTATATATACATGCCATCATGGGCATTAGATATATAGAATATCAATTATACAAATGCATAATCAATAAAATACCGATCTTGTCATCTTGATTAACAAAAATTATCCTTGAAGATCATTTGTATCTTTTATTGATATAAATTTGCTTAAAGAACCTCATTAGAATCTCTTGCACATATATTTTATGATTATATTTCTTTCATCAATAATCTCCTAGTTATTTAATGTTTAATCATGTGAAAATCTCCAAGCTGATAGGTTCTTGGCTGATATATATATATATGCAGTAGTTGACTCGTCGGTGCAGCATATTGCAGCTCGTCTGCCTTGATAAAAAGTAAGATATGCTCCACTACCTAATTAAGTTTACGCTGAATAAAGACTGTCCAACGGCCAGTTGCATGATTCATACTAAATTAGAATCGCTTTTTTTTTTATTAAATATAGTTTTATTTGCAAAATAGCCTTTGTGTCTTTATATATTTTCAGTTGCATTGAATGACTGAAATATCTTTTATTTTCTTAAAGCTTTATTATGATAAAATGCAATATTAGAGGTCTCCAACTCAATGAAATTTGATATACATGGCTTGTAATGTAATATTTATTATATTTTCCAGGTGAAATAATATAAATCCTTCTTTCGATTTAAATATTATAACTTTCTTAAACTTCCACTACTCATGGTATATATAAATATAAAAGGCATGAATTCATATATATATAGAGAGAGAGAGAGAGAATGGCTAACGTGCCATCGATGGCATGGGGGGTCCCGTGCCATCGAGTCATTTTTCGAGATCCAAAATTCAAATGATCAATCCGAACCGTTCAAGTTGTTCTCCATATTGAAATATCCTTGGAGACCAAATTTTATATTTTTTCGATTTTTTTTGCTATTTATTATGATATTTTTAAAAACATTATGATTAGAGTATTTCAGCCCTCCAATTTGAAAATATCATAATAAATAGCAAAAAAAATTGAAAAAAATAAAATTTGGTCTCCAAGGGTATTTCAATATTGTGATCAACTTCAACGGTTTGGATCGACCGTTTGAATTTTGAATCTCGAAAAACGAGTTGATTGATAATCGATGGCACATGCCATCGATGGCGCGTTAGTCATTATATATATATATATATATATATAGGTGGGCTAAAGTGCCATAGATGTCCTTTTTGAGTCATTTTTTTAAGATCCGAAATTCAATTGGCCAATCCAAACCGTTCAAATTGATCACCATATTGAAATACCATTGGAGACCAAATTTTATATTTTTTTGAATTTTTTGCTATTTATTTTGATATGTTCAAATTGGAGGGTCTGAAATACTCCAATTATAACGTTTTTTTTAAATATCATAATAAATAGCAAAAAAATTCGAAAAAATGTAAAATTTGGTCTCCAAGTGTATTTTAATATTGTTAATAACTTAAATGGTTCGGATTGAGCATTTGAATTTTAAATCTCGAAAAACGACTCTATGGCACAGACCTCTCTGTGCCATCGATGGCACATTAGTCAACCTCATATATATATACACTTGACTCGTTAACAATTTATCCGATGAAGGTTGACATTTCTTTATATCTATCCGAACAAGGGATATTAATTCGACTAAAACTTCATTTTTCAGAATTAGCAATTTAACAGTAAATATTACACATTTACGTACTTAGCAATATTAATTTATCATAACAACAATATGACTCTTAATTACACAACATATTACTTCGTGTTTATTATATGTAAGTATTTTAATTGGCTACTAATTAATGAAAGAGAAACTAGGTGACCGAATTCCCTTGGTGGCTAATCCTAGGTAATTTGGCTAAACAATGATTTAGCAGACCTCTTATCGTTTATAAGCATGCGAATTCTGTATCAACGGGAGCGGAATACTCCTAATTTTATGTTTATAAGTGTCTTCTAGACATTCTTCACAACATTTATTTTATTTCTTTCAAAGTGATAGTTTGCGTTATCTACTTATCTGCAATAAAATAACATTTTACAACTATATATATATATAGAGAGATCTAGAAAGATTGGCTAAAGTATACTCTAGCATACGGATCGTCCATATGCTGGAGTCATTTTTCAAAATCTAAAATTCATACAGTCGATCCGAACCATTCAAATTATTCTCCATATTGAAATATCCTAGGAAACCAAAATTTATATATTTTCGAATTTTTTTGCTATATATTATGCTATTTTCAAAAAAATACTATAAAGGAGTATTTCTGACCCTTCAATTTGAAAATAGCATAATATATAGTAAAAAAATTCGAAAAAATATAAAATTTGGTCTTGAAGGATATTTTTATATGGAGAACAAATTGAATAGTTTGGATCTACTGTTTGAATTTTTAGCCAATCTCTCTCTCTCTCTATTCTGGAAAGTGAGCTATTTACTACTCACCACTCTTTTCAATATTAAAACTTACTACTCGCACCACTCTTTTCATTAAAACGAAAAAAGAAGTTTATTACACAACCTTCTTATCAATCATCCCTAAGCCTGATGGTACCAATATCATACGGTACCAGTGCCCCAATTATTCCTCACATAAATATAATTAGTAATAACATAAACGTCAATCATAAAATGAATAAGATAAACAAAGCGTTTCCTCCATAACCCAAGAGATAGACAAGACCACCGCTTCAGGAATATTTGTCCTCCTTTAATCGCTATAATTAAGATCAAACCACTATATATATTTATAGCGTTAATGTTTTCCAATTATCGAGAAATATTAGATGCATGCTCCCAAGAATGAATAACATATTGGATCATTTTCTAGTTTCTACTGATGAAAAATAGTCTAGATCTCTTTTAAATTTACCTTGTACAACGCTACAAGCATTACTTCCAAGACTAATAAACAACGGTTTGTATTATTTAATCGATAAGAATCCGAACTTCTTTTTTCTATATAAGGCAGGCTATCTTCATTCCTTCCACCCCTCAGCATTCTTCTTTCTATTGTAGTGCACCCTTAAAACACAAGAGCTTTTCATGGATAATACAGTTCAAAGTTGGTGGGTCTTTCCTCTCGCCTTATCTCCAAAAATTTTTGATACCCTTGACACTACTCTCTCGCTTTCATCCATTGCAACCGTTTTCTTTTCATTTGCATCTGCTGTCATCATTACATGGCTTGTCACCTCTCTGCTATACTGGACCCACCAAGGTGGCCCAGCATGGGGAAGGTATTGGAGAAGAACAAACCCTTCCTCTTACTCTGCTATACCGGGCCCGAGAGGCCTCCCTTTTATCGGGAGCATGCGTATCAAGTCCGGGCTTTCTCACCTTATGCTCGATGCCTTAGCTAAACAGCTAGGTGCCAAGAGACTCATGGCTTTCTCTCTTGGGGAGACACGTGCGATAGTCTCATCTCATCCTGCCGTGGCAAAAGAGATCCTAAACAGCCCAGATTTTGCTGACCGGCCTGTGAACCACTCGGCCTATGGCCTCATGTTCCATCGTTCAATTGGCTTTGCACCATATGGAGTTTATTGGCGCACTTTGCGTAAAATTGCTTCTTATCACCTATTCTGTCCAAGCCAAATTGAGGTCTCTGCTTGCCACCGTGCATCAATTGCCACTCAGATGACTAGCTATGTCCGTTCAACAGCACCCGGCAAAACAATTCAAGTTCGTGGAGTTCTGAGGCGAGCAGCATTGTATTACATCATGCAATCTGTATTTGGGAAGCAGTACAATCTCAGCTCAAATGATGCTGAGGTTGAGCAATTGCTATGGATGGTCGATGAAGGGTACGAGCTTCTAGGAATGAGCAACTGGTCTGACTATTTTCCTCTCCTTGCCGGGTTGGATCTGCAACGCATTCAGTCGAGAAGTGCAAACCTCATGCCCAAGGTGAACCAACTCGTGAACTCAATCATTGAAGAGCACCGTTCCAATTCTGGCTCAAGGAAAGAGCGTGATTTCGTAGACATACTGCTCTCGCTGCAGGAGAGTGAAGAGCTCTCTGACTCTGACGTTGCTGCTGTGCTCTGGGTGGGTAATTCAAGATCATGTTTCAAAATATTATATACCGATTAATAAAACTTGCTGACAGTTTTCTTATAAGTTCTGTCTTCCATGGAATTTAATAGGAGATGATATTTAGAGGAACAGAGGCTATGGCTGTGCAGATGGAATGGACACTGGCTCGCATCGTGCTACACCCCGAAGTTCAAGCCAAAATTCATGCTGAGCTCGACCAAGTTGTCGGTGGACCCAAAGCAGTTACTGAATCTGATTCTGTCTCTCTTGTGTACCTACAAGCTGTAATCAAAGAAGTGCTCAGGATGCACCCTCCAGGCCCGCTCTTAGCCTGGGCTCGTGAATCGATAACGGACACATTTGTTGATGGTCGATTCGTGCCAGCCGGCACCACTGCTATGATCAACATGTGGGCCATCACACATGATCCAGATGTCTGGCAAAATCCCGACGAGTTCACGCCTGAGCGTTTCATAGCTGACAACTATGACACTAAATCAGTCAACTTTTCAGTCATGGGGACTGACTTGCGGCTGGCTCCATTTGGTGCCGGACGGAGGAGCTGTCCAGGTAAGGGCATGGCGGTTGCAGCTGTTGGATTCTGGATTGCTTCATTGCTGCATGAGTTTGAGTTGCTCCCAGTTGAAGGGAAAGCGGTGGATCTCTCCGAGCTTATGAAGCTGTCATGTGAAATGAAAGTGCCACTTGAGGTTGCGGTGAGGCCGAGGCGGGATCTATGAAGACAAATCTGACTGATTGCATTTGGTGATGATGAAGTGTTAGCATATGTGTGTGTTCCAGTGAAGTTAAATGGATATATATCTTTATTTGTGCTGCTGTGCGCCAGTTAGCACAAACTAATTAGTTAAAACTATTTACAGGTATAAAGTATAAACATTATTGGTGTTACTGTGATTATTTTATATTATGTTTACTGTGGATGTGCTTGACTGCTTGGCAATGAATATTATTGTACTTAAAATGTTTACAAGAACAATTGAAATTTACTGTTTTTATAGTGTTATAAACTTATAATCTTCCCAAACAATCTATGAAATTCTTATCGTATGAAAGCCATAGATATAGTTTGATTAAATTGTTTAATTAATTGGTTGGAAATCATATAAATCACTTTTTATGTAGAGCCATTGCTGTAAGATTTCATATGCCTAACCTGGGAATGTACTGACATCTGTGTGACTTAAGTAACATGTGTTTGTAGCCTGAAATCAAGATTAATTAATACTATTTAATAGATCTCTAGTCCTCCAACAAGTGTCACCAATTATTTCACAAAAAAATAAAACGAAATGGAAGAACGTGTTATCAAAAACACTTGTAAGATCTGAATCTACACATAGCTGGAGTGCTGGTCACAGTCACGAGACTCGCGACAAAATGCCTAAGTTTCAGAGTAGCAAGTCAAATAGCTGAAATTTCATTTAATTATGGCCTTTTTCAGTATCCGCAAATGACAAGCATTAGCATATATCATGCCAGCATATATAAATGTTTTCTTATTTGCTTGGAATAGGAATTGGTCAAGTTGGATTCTAATTTTGCAACCTAACCATGCCATAAAATATGTTGATTTTATCGTGGAGTAACACCAACCACGTTCGTTTAGTGGCAATGAATTTCCATGGATCCCCTAAATTCAACTAGGTAAACGCTATTTAACATTAAATTACAGTTATTTTTGTACAAGAAGAATATCGAACTATCTTTTCTTCCTTCCTTTTTAATTAATTGTTATTTATTTTATTGTGCTCATTGGATTTTTGTTTCTATTAAAAAACAGCTAATGAAAGGCACAGTGTGTAGGATATAAGAATTTCTAAAGCAACTTTAAATCTTTACTTTTCTTACAAGTCTCTTCGATCTTACTCATTGCATGCAAGCTTAATCACACATACTAAATACCATTTAATCACACGGTATTTCAAGTGCATGAGGAGCACAATCCAAGATACCCTAGAGTTTCTAACCCATTAACTTATCTAGAATATCAAAACATATTTACTACTTAACTTTAAAAACTTGACCTATTAAAATTAAGTTTAAAACACAGACCCTTACAATATCACAAGTAAATATTTTTGCCTACTAACTGCGAACCTAGCTACTTTTATTTTGTTTTCTTTCACTTTTACTGGTACATTTTTTGAGTAAGAATTTAATATCACACCTACTAAACTTGTAAAAATAATATGAACATTTTCAACTTTCAAGTTTTGATGATGTGATTTTAAATTCCTTGTGCCAAAAGAAAAAGAAAATTACTATCTACCATCTCTCCATGTGTCATTCCATGCCATCGCGTTTGTATTTGTTCACTTTATTCATTTATATGTCCAGTTTGTTTATCTATGTTTTCACTTTATTCAATTATGAGTTAGATTTTATTTTTTTGTATTGTTGTTCAAATTTTTATGTGCAACTTATTTTTTTAAACTTATTTGTTTGTACGTGTTCAATTTTTATTATTTAAATATTTATTTTGCATGTTTTATATGTTCACTGCATACTACAGTATCATTTCCCAAAGAAAAAGGTAAAAGGAAAAAAAAAAGAATTGAAAAGATATCTCCTCATAAAACCCAACCCGGTCCACTATGAACAACTTGGCTGGAGATTTCAGAAAACCAAAAGCCCATCTAACACAAAATTAGAAAATTTATTGTTTCTTTAAGGGCCCATTAAGGCCTAGAAAAAGCATGATACGTTTTTGTTCTCCACTCCAACTTCCACCAGCTTTTTACTTTACTCCAGTGGCATAGCTTCAACAATTTTTACCACAAGTCCACAACGGGGAAGAAAAGAGAAAGTTACCACTTACCACTTTACCAGCGTTTTTTTCTTGTTTTTTGGGAATTTGGAGTTGGGAGAGAGAGTGAAAAGTAAATACTCTCTCTCTCTCTCTCTCTCACCCACACAGCCATGGCGGGCTTCTCATCTATTCTCTCCATCTCCCGCCTCTCTCCCCTTATTACCCCTCTTCGCTTCAAGGTTCAAGTCTTTCCATCCCTTAAAAATCTTCACACCGACTAATTCTTTGTTTGTAATCGCAATTTATTATTATTTTAAGAGATATACGGGGCTAGGGTTCAAGTGCCAGGCGGGATCTTCGCCCCAGATGGATTCTGATTCGACAAAAAAGGGTTCTCTCTCCCAGATGGATTCTGATTCGACAAAAAAGGGTTCTCTCTCCCAGATGGATTCTGACTTGACACAAAAGAAGGGTTCTCTCTCAGGCATTTCGTCATACACCCTATCTGCGGCCTTGGCTGGTCTTGGTTTACTCGAGACAGGATATCTTAGCTACCTAAAGCTCACCAATTCCAATGCATTTTGCCCAATTGGAGGTGGGAGCTGTGGTGATGTCCTTGATAGTGACTACTCCTTTGTTTTTGGTAATTACCTTTTTTTTCCTCTTATTGTTTATGCAAATGTGTCTCTTCTCGTTGCAAAATTGATTGGGTTTCTACTATTGCTGAGTTCTTTAAGAAGCATAAAAGGCAACTCATTGGTGCTTTCGTCAGTTCAAATCACAGTCAAATTTGGACTCTTCCCGTGCAATTATCTTTAATAGCCGTCGTAACTTAATTTATTAGCATGGGTTTTTGTTATAGTTATAACTTTAAGTTAGTGCCGAACTGGTGTCAACCAATAGCTCATGGTGGTATCACAAACTTATATCAAAGCCACAAAGAAATGTTATATTATCCTCTAGTTAGTTATGGAAAGCTCCACTTTGCACTTTATTCAGTTAATCCAGCTTGTCCACCAAAGAAAAGCTTGTTAACTTTTGATAAAGGGAAATGCATTAGATAAAGTTCTAATCATGTATTCGTATTCCTTTACTATTTTTTTTTAATGAATCTGCTATTTGGATGAGCTCTGACATGGCTTGCACCATGTCAGAATATTCTTGCTTTCTGTGGTAGTGTGTTCTATTTTATTTTACAGACATCATGCTTGCTTTTCATGAACTAAATAAATCACAGTACTTTACATAGTGATTGGCAACTAAGTCTCTTTTCCTTCACAATCCTGTTGTTATTTCCATGAAGCCTTTGATATATTTTCACCAGGCTTTGGAATTTAATATGCTTATTTTCTATGGTCATTTATCTCTTCGTTAATTGCAGGAAAACAGATAACTTCCTCTATTCTCACTTACAGTTTAATGGTTCCCAAATCTCTATTTTGTTCAATTTACTGTCTTCTGTTCCTTGTGTGCCAGCAGAAGTTTTTTCGTTAGATTAATGCTTAAGTGGATATTGCCTAAAAAATGTCCTCTTGATTGAAAAGAAATGCAAAATTTTATCATGAATACATTTCTGGACCACCTGACTTGTTTTCTAGCTATGTTTCTTGAAAATTTGATGGTAGCTTGTCTTATTTATTTGCTATGATAATCTTAATTGGTTGAACTACCTTTGTAGTTGCAGATTTAAATCTATCAGTTGGTAGACTTATGATTATATAGTAAGGAACTTGTACCAGTCAGACACATGGCTATTACAGAAGATCTACAGTAGACATTTAACTGTTGTTAGAATCAATACCAGATCAGACATGACGGGCAACTAAAAAAGTTTTACAATAGACATTATGTTTGTATATTACTCAGCTCCTTAGGTAAACTACCATGCATCAGTACGAAAATTTTAAAAAATCTCCGATACGGCCATACGGGTGACGCGATTTATATATAAAAAAATATTCCATGAGTAATGTGATGATAAAAAAATAAAAAATATTCCATTTTGACTTCACATTATCTCCGCTAAAAATTTTAAAAGTAAACAAAAAGAAAAGATTGTTCTTTATTTTTTCCCCTAGAATTCTAATTTTTGTCGCATCAAACCATGATTTGACAATTTACTTGATGTTTATATGTTTCTTGACACTTTCATATTATTATTCTGATATGAAAAATACACAGACTGTGCATTTTTTTTTTTTTTTGTAGAACAGGTTCTTTATTTATTTCTAGATTACATAGACTGTGCACTTCTGTGTTTAAGCGGAGCCTATATTGCAAGCTTGTGCGGTTTTGAAAGGGAATGTTAGTCCTGCATGGATTTTCTACGTTTAAAATGGATACTATATAAGGGGTCGCGTTAGGTTGGCAACTCGTCTGTTTGAATGCCCATCAGAGCGCAAATGGCTCGCAAATCACATGGTGCACATGGCTCTCCTTTTGAATAAATATAAAATAATTAATAAACGAAAAATATTCCTGAAAGTGGACCTGATACATTGCAGCGATGGTCCAATGAATCTGATACGCGAACCGGCCGTGTCGGTTTACCGTATCTGTCGGGTCAAACTAAATAAAATAATGGATGTGCCACATGGCGAACCCGGTACGTATCAGTGCTGTATCGGACTCACACCAGCACCCGATACCAGTCCTTCTCCCTTACAGAAGAACCGGAGTAGCATAGCGCATATCCTATGTTTTGAATCGGGCACTCAATGAAACAACTTTGATTTGATTCACTGCAACGACTATCCAAATTAGGCTACTATATTTATTTGATCTTCAAAAGGTAAATTGACATCTGAAATTGATTAAAACATCTCACTGCCGCAGGTGACGAACAACTTTTTCTTTTGTTTATAAGGAGAATGTATCAAAAAAATTAAACTCTGTAAAATATCATAATGCTTTGTAAAAGTCAATAATTTGTTCAGAGTCTAGTTTTTAATATCTAATGTTTAACTTGTTTTTTGAGCCTGAAATAATGAAATGACCTGAGTGGGACAAAATGAAAGTGTGGACTGAGGCAAATCAAAGTTAATTTGAAACAATGAGATGATATTGAGTGACCTCTGGTAAAATTTACTCTTCTTTTTTTGCTCACTAGTTTGTTTCTGGTATTTGGCCTTTTCTTCTTTTATCCTTATTTTGTTTTAACAGTCATTTTTAGTGCTTTTTTAAGTTTCGATTGGTTCTTGCTTCCTTATGATTTGTTACAACAGGTTCAATTCAAGAGTCTGACTTTGTATTTACAGAATAAGAGGCTGACAATAGTACCAACTTCTTTCCCATTCTAGGTATCCCTCTTCCTTTGATTGGAATGGTTGCGTACAGTGCAGTTACTCTACTTTCTCTGCAGCAGTTGGGAATATTTTCTATCCCTGGAGTCAACAAAACTGACAGTCAGTTACTCCTGATTGGGACCGCCACATCAATGGCAACTGCAAGTGCCTATTTCTTGTACCTATTGAGTACAAAGTTTGAAGGAACAAGTTGCTCATACTGTCTCATATCAGCCTTTATATCCTTCACCTTGCTCTTCCTTCTTCTGATGGTACTTACCAAGGGCCAATGAAATGCATCCAGTACCAACTTTCAAAAAGAAATAGAATAAAAGAAGAAAAGAAAAGCACCTAGTACTCACAGTATTTGCAATAACACCTGACAACTGACATATTTTGAGATGTTTGCTAAGGCAATTATTAAACTAAGGTCACTTTGGGCATTAAATAGCTATATTTCCAAAAAGTTTCTTAATATTTCATATATACATTATGACCCAGTATATGGATCTTAGTGACCTCATTTTGCATCCAGTTTGGTTTAGAAAAAGAAAATACATCAAAAAATATTTTTTTGGATTGTCCCTTTTTCATCACGGTACTGTAGCAATAGTGCGTTATTGGCTATTATCTGAGAAAAGTTTGACTGCTCATCTCTATTTTGTAGTTACTGCAAGAGGGTACTATTATTTGCAGAATACCTGAGTTGCCATAAAACCCCACCATTATATTCTCTTTTTAATTTATTTTTTGTTGTCTACAAAGTAATAAATAAGCATATAATTATCAAATAATTCTAGGATTATGGCTTGGAGAAAATAGGGAAGTCGCTTGGGCTGCAGTTGGCTGTTGCTGGCATGGTTATTGCGGCTTTAACAAATACATATTCATCAATCACCCCTCAATCAACAAGGTGAGCTAATATTAGTACAGAAATAGGTTCTTAGTTCCTTTAGAAGTTTGGATACAATACTGGTATGTTCGGAGGTTTTACCTAGCAACACAATCAGAGTATTAGCCATATCTCAATTTCATGGTGTTATTCATACTCTCTATAATTTATGTGCTTCTGTGCGTGATCTTCTTATTGTTTAATCATGACTTGGATAGTGATTGAGGCTTAGTTTCTGATACTTACAAGGAAAGCTGCTATTACTATCATTTTAAGAAAGACTAAATAATTATAAATGTATTCATCTGGGATTTTGTGCAGCGCAGAAGAATTTACCTTGGAACGGTATGAAACTGAAATAACCAAAGAGTCAACACCATTTGCCATCGCTCTGGCAAAACACTTGCATTCCATTGGTGCCAAGATGTATGGGGCATTTTGGTGTTCCCATTGCAACGAACAAAAGGAGGTTAGGTTATCAATCTGCTTTAGTTCAAAATAAATTCATAAAACAACAACAATGACACAATTGTAGTGATTTTTGCTTTTCAATAGAAAAGTGGTTAAGGCACTCCCTTCACTTATTTCCGAAAAATATAAAATAAACAAACTGGGGCTTTACAAGTTCATAGTTTCCTTCTAGCAAAAGGTTCTATTTATATGGAAGATGATCTGCAATTCGTTAGGCTGTTAAAAATGATGGGAAAAATGATATATATGAAGTTACTTTGATATAGGGTAGACTAAATGTGTATTTTACTCCAGCAGATGTTCGGAAAAGAGGCTGTTAAAATATTGGACTATGTGGAGTGCTTTCCTGATGGAGCGGGCAAAGGAAGAACAATGGCTGTTGACTGTGCTGTTGTTGGAATTGAAGGCTTCCCAACGTGGGTCATAAAAGATCAGGTATTGCAATTTTACAAATTACATTCATTAATTAACCGTAATTCTAAGTAACACCTGCTTATTTTTCAAATAGAATTTTACCAGTTGGGGTCATTTGTACGAGACTGAAAAACCATTAAAATAAAGGTAATTGAGCAAAGTGGCGTCACCAATTTTGCATGTTAGCTGTACTGAGAAATTATTGGAATCCATTTCCAGTATAGTGTCATTTGCCATTATGATTTTATGCATCAGTTAAGATTTCAGTGATCCTTATAAACAACACCAAGTGCACCTTTAAAGGAAAAAACAAAAATCAATATGGTTTAGCTGGCCAAGCATGCTATAGGTGCCAGCTAAAATATAGCTAGGAAATTAGACAAGCTACATCTACATTATGCGTCAAGTCTTCTTTACTATCTTTGGTTTATTTATTATATTTCTGTTGGAAACTCTGATGCAGGTTCTGAGCGGTGAACAGGATCTTAATACTCTAGCAGATGCATCAGGCTTTGTTTATCAAGACAACAAACCTTCTTAATTATCTGAAAAGGATAGATCGAAAATTTTATTTAGTTTGTGGAAGAGGCATTGTTATTGTGGCAGTTGAGAATTAGATAAAATGACTTTGACAAAGAGCTAATATAATTACAGTATGTATATATAGTAGTTGAGATATTTTTTGTGTCAATTTTAAAAAACCCTTTTGTAAATGAATTTTGAAGAATTGTAAAGTTATTTCTGGTTCAAAACCTCATTTATTGTCTTTCCCTTCCTACATATGTAACAGGTGTTTTGTAAGCCTTAAAATTAATGGTACTGTTCACTTAAAAGATGGCCTAGTATACTTCCCACGACAGATGTTAAGGCCTAGAGCCCTAGATCCCGTTCGGATTTGTTGTGTCTGAATCCAGAGATAATTTCTTAGGAAATTAGTTTTAAGCAAGCATTGCCAAAACAATCACAAATTTACCTTGCCACAGTTTTATTATGTTCTTGGTTGCCACAGTTTTATTATGTTCTTGGGATGTCAAGGCTTCCAATTGGTGTGCTGAGCAGTGAGCACTCATTTACCTTCCTACCGCTCCTAACTCTTGCAAATTTGAAAACTGGGAAATCAGATTATATGAGGTATGCTAATCGTTGCTCATTCCCAGAGGGCAGAGGCCCTCTTTCCCCTGCTATGTACCTTGACCCACAGTTGCAGCATGTCCAAACACTCAACTTAAAAAAGCAACTTACAAAATAAGGAACCTTAAAAGAAAAAGAAAAAAAAAGTACTAATTTTCTCCTTTCCAACAATTCACTGGCATTTTGACATGTTTATAGAAGTAAATATTTTTTAGGAGATTATTGAAGTTTGATTATCGTTAATTGGTAGTAGTCTTTCCATGAATTTCAGAAAAATAATACTTGCAAACTGACCAGTGCAGAACATAAAAGCAACAAGACCAGAACAACCATAATCACATAGTAGTAAAATTTAGCAAGAACAACCAGATGCAACAGAAATACGCCTGCACCTGCAGCAATTCAGTTGAATTTACAGTAATATTGAAATTGAAACAAAAAAAGAAAAAAGAACAATGTATCCCAAGCAGCATCCACAACAACACTGATCGCACAAATGACACAGTCAAGATGAACATTCACCAACATTTAAAAGATAATAAATTTGATTTGCACTCTTTACATGAAATCAGGTGGTATCTTCTCTCCTATCATAGTATCATCCCTGAATCTCAACTAGTCAGTTAACACCACAACCAAAAAGAAAGAGAAAATTGGGGTATATACCCTTTACCAAAATACAAGTTGAACCCAAAATCAGCAAAGAGGAAGTTTGTCTGATAAAGTACCAACCTTTCATCCAAGAGGAGTACAAAAATTGTGCAAACCTTTCCGAAGGATTCATGGCTTTTCATTATGTAGTAAACAGAAGATATACAAGGCCTTTCAAGTATTCTACTATTTCAGACCCTCCAAGTTTTGAGCTTCCAAACACTCTGTCAACAAAAGTTATTGGAACCTGAAAAAAGAAAGCAAAATGGACTATGAATAAAAAATAAATAATTAAAATTTATCATGATAACTAGATGTCCATCACAACATGCGTTCCAAATAAATGCAGAATTTTGTCTGCTAACCTGAAGTTTCTGTATGTAAAGACTAGAAAGGTGCTGAATGCCAAGTTTAGTATCTAATGCGAATACATCTTTAATTAACTCAAGATCAAACTAATCAAGGCTCAACGAAATCTAAATGGTTCAAGAGGTGCATCTAATGGAACTTTGAGAATTCAATTTTGAATACACAAAACTTTGAAAAATAGAATGCATATGCATCAATTGTTAATTTTCGATAAATACGTGGAAAAATATAAGGCATGTGCATCACATATGGTTCATGTACAGTGCGATTGCCAATTAGGCCTAAACTGTTCCCAATTACATTGCCCTCAATTTCTAAATCAGGAAAAACAAACCAGCGAAGAAGTATTTACCAAAGAAGTAGGTACTTTGCAAAACCACTAGACCAAAAGGTGCAGAAACCATACTGCAAGTCCTTCAATATACTAAATATTAAAAAACTAAGAATTTCAAGAATGTCCAGAGAAACAGAAAAAAGTACATTACGAGTAAATTTTGGATAATACCTCTTCAACCCGGTAGCCCTTCCTTGTAGCCCTGACAATCATCTCCATCTGAAAAACATATCCTTTGCTGACGCATGAGGTGACTAAATCCTCCAGGACAGACCTTTCATACAGTCTATGCAAAACAATGAAATAAATTATCATGCTAAGAGTGAGCAACTAAAAATACCACAAAGACCAGAAAATGAAGATTATGTTATGTACCTAAAAGATCCAGTCAAATCAGAAACACCTGGCCAAAGAAGTGTCTGTGCAAGTACATTAGCGCCTCTGCTTGTCAATTTGCGCATGAGGTTCCAACCATGGACACCTCCATTTTTGACATACCGGGTACCGGTTACTATGTTTGCACCCGTTTCCTTCTGTTTCCTGGTAAGTTTAGCCATAATTAAGCATATGTGAAGAGAAATAAATCTAATGTTCAATCTGGCGGAGTGGGGTAAGGGTGGAGTGGGGGTGATTAGTTAAAAATGTAATAAAATAACTCAAATTTTGTACCTGATAAAGCTTGGCAAGTACTTTGGCTGCAATGTCAATAATAATACAAATTGAGTTTTGTAGCGAGAGAAATAGAGAAACCAATTAACTTTAAAAAGGATCGAATAAAAATTACATGATGAGAAAGATCAGCATCCATGATGACAACAAAATCACCTGTGGCATGCTTCAGCCCATGATAATAGGCAGTCCCTGCAAACTATACAAAATTAGTTTCAATATGCTTTGTAAAAAAGAAAATCACAAAAAAGAGTTTGAGTGAAGTATCTTACCTAGGCCAAGCTTTCTTGGTCTTGCCCTTAGAAACTGGTGTCATCGAAATTAGAAATGAAACTAAATTAGGCATCGACATAACAAAAATAATGATAAATAATAAGGACATGAAGGAGATGAATGAAAGATATGGTAAAATAGAAAATATTAAACGGTTTCTATGGAACAATCAACTATTAACCAAGCTGGTTCAGATATCCAAGTTATTGTGGTAAGATCAAATCACTTACAATGCGGTCTTCTCCATAGATTTGTTGCAGCTGCTTAACAACATCCTGCGTTCCATCTGGGCTTCCATCATCCACAACAATAACTTCAAAATCAACATCCCTGACAGACCGGAAATAAATATTTTAATTCATATTGGGTGCATTTGGATGAAGAGTAAGAATAGCAAGAACAGTGCCCAATTGACTGTTGAAGGGATAAGCAGAACAGTGCTATTCCAACTATTTATCTGCATTTGGCAAACAAATCCGTGTTCCGTGATAGTCGCTAAACTGGATAAGCGACAACCCATTGATAATGTAAACAATGGACCAATAAAATTAGTATATTAGTACATATCAATACAATTGTAATAAATTGAATGTTTTCTGTGATTGCATGTAATTTGGGTATATTTTCTGTTAGGAAGCAGGGTTAGATATAAATCTGCTATAAAGAACAGGGAAATGGTACTTGTTGCTGGTACCATACTTTCTGTTAGGGAGTAGAGATAGACAATGACAGTTGTAATGCTTATGTGTGTTTGATTACAGTAATGAAACAGGCTATGCAGCCTTTTTCAAAACAAAGATATATCAATACAATTTCTACATTTACTGTGGCTTAAAGGTAATCAAATCTACAAAAGCTTTACAATGTAGAAATGACAAATTTTTATCATTCTCTTTATATTGCAATAGGGCCTATGTCACATCATTTTTTTTTCTAATTAGTGAATTACTTCCCTCTAGTTTAATTTAATCTCACCATACTTAGATCTAGAGGAACCTTCAGAAACTACCAAATTAGTATAACAAACAGATCGGGAATAAAAAATGAACGCTTTCTCATCCAATCGAGATAAATTAAATATAAACGAAAGAAAACGATTCGATATAGAACATACCGAAGGTGCTTGAAAATCAGATAGGTGATGAGCGCTATGTTGAGGCGCTCGTTGTAGGTTGGAACGATGATACTGTACTTAGTCTTCTTCTCTTTCTTCTTCGTTTGAAGTTCGTCTCTTCTCTCCTCCATGCTGCTTCAGGCGAGATCTCCGATGGCGATTCGCAACGGTTGCTGTTGGACCAGGAGTCGTATCCTCTGGATGGCTTTAAAAAACCATCCAGTGAACGTTTTGTAAAGTGAGCCGTCCGATTTATATGGACGGTGAGATCTCAGACTCTATCAAAAAAATAAATAAATAAAAAAAAAACACAGGTACAGGTATACGGCTTCTCTTTCGTATTCCTCTCTTCGTATCCTGTATCCTATCAGATCATAATCCTTTTTTTTTCTCCTACTTTTAGAGAGAAAAAGAGAAAGCGAGCGAGAGAGAAAGAAGGCGATAGTCGAGCTTGAAGACAAAGAAAATATCTCACCGATCCTCCAATATCGGCTGATGACGTGGCAGAATACTCACCGTCGATGACGGTCGTCGCGTTTGATCCGCCTCTCCCCCTCTTGCGGATTCAGTACGAAGTGCATACGAAGAGGAAGAGAAAGCGTATATGCGTTTTTTTTTTTTTTTTCTTGATGGAGTCTGAGATCTCACCGTCCATATAAATCGGACGGCTCACTTTACAAAACGTCCACTGGATGGTTTTTTTAAGCCATCCAGAGGATACGACTCCGACCAGACCAAACCGCCACCGGCGCAGTCTATTTTCTCTAGAATAAATTCTAGAAGCGGTTTTGGACTATTTCGGGCCTGGTTACTTCAGATTCAAGGTGGAATGAGGCCCATTAGCTTACTTCTTTTCGAAATTAAAACTAAAATAAAACCAGAAATGATAACTGCCATTTATAGTTTTGTCATCCATTGTCATCGCTAAACACAAAGTGAACCATCAAAGTGAACACTTACAAACAAATAAGTGTTATCTTTTGATCAAATTTTTATATGCATATTCAACTTATTTTTATTGAACTTATTTATTTGTATGTGTTCACTTTGATCATTTTATATGTTCACCTTATCTATTTTATGTGTTCACTTTCTATTTAGCGATGGCAAGGAATGGCAAAACTGCAGATGGCAGTAATCAATTTCCAAATAAAACGATTGGATTTGGTAATTAGTACCTACCGTCCACAGAAATACCATCCAACAGGTTGCTCCTTCATTATAGACCCAACGACAATAGCCCAGCCTTCATTACACGCCAGCCAGGCCTCTTTCCTCTCTCTCCTTCGCAAAACCTCTCTCCGCTTTCAGCTAGGGTTTTATTTTTGTCTCTTTTCACATATCCGTCAAAATCCCTCGATCCTACCTTCATTTCCCCATTATCTGCTGAAATCCCTCGATCTGCCTCTCCGGCTCAAACAAGGTAGAAAAACCCTAGTAATGGCGGATTCAACCGCCACCTACTGGATGGTGGAGTTCACGCTACGCCAGAGAACTCTCCCTGATGCCCTAACCAACTCTCTCGTCCTCGCGCTTTGTCCCTCCTCTTCCTCTTCCTACGCTGCCATCTCTGTGCCTCTCTCCCTCCTCTGTGCTTCCTCGTCCGGTGCCTCTCCTCTGACCTCTCTATTTCCTCAGCTCCCGACTTCGACTCAGCAGTTGCATCGATATTGTATCGGATTGGGGCTATTATGAGATCGCTTGATGCATCTGGTCTGGCATTTGATCGGATGAAGGCAGCTGCTAAGGAAATTGAGAAGGCTCTGACTGATTATGATTTGAGAGCAGAGGTGGTTTCTAGAAACACTTTGAAGGAAGCAATGGAGTCGATGGGGGTGTTTTTGGAGATGGAGTGGCAACCATGTTTTATCTTGTCTTGATATAATTTTGTATAATTCTAAGGTTACATTCAACATCTAATTTTATATAATTACTTTTGTAATTTGTATAATTCTGTAATGCTTTACTTTGTTGCGATAGGTGTTTTGAACATTTTTTTCTTTCTACCTGCATTACAGCCAACCAGTGTCCATCGAATATACTGTCATTTTTGTACCTTCCCTTCCAATGGAAATTTATTTATTTTTTTACTTTGGAGTTTTTTAATGGAATTTTGTGGATTAAAAGGACTTAGCATGGATTGTAGTTAGTGTTCTAACACAGTGTTATTCATGTGTTAATAGGTATTGATTTGCAGCTTGCCTGGAATATACACATGTTCTTTACTTTGTTTTGTTATTGATGCAAATGTTATTTCACTTCATAATTTGTAAAAAGATTACTTAGTAATCATATGTGTTAAGTTAGTTTCCCGAATGATCATCTTGTATCACTATGTATGTTCATTGCTTGAAAGGATTAATTAGAATTTATAACTGTTATATTTATTACTTTAAGGGATCATGTTGTTAACATTTAAAAATTAGAAAGTTTTTGTTATCATGAATGTTTTCTTATTTTGCGCAAGGGATTAGATTATTGAAGGAATTTAACTGAGCACATAACTGTGGTTAACTCGTCCTTTATGGTCATTATCAGAACTAAAATGTCATATTACCACTGCATCTAACTGAACACATAACTCAGTTTAACTCATCCTTTATGGCCATTACAAGAACTAAAAAGTCATATTACCACTACATCTAACTGAACACATAACGCAGTTTTGACTCATCCTTTATGGTCATTACCAGAACCAAAACGTCATATTACCGCTGCATCTAACTGAACACATAACTAGTTTAACTCATCCCTTGACGCATCTAACTGAACATAAAAATCCGTCCATTTGATGATGTCAGCACGCAAAAATTTTGATAACGTCAGCAGCCGAAAATGATGACGTTAGCGCACCTGAAATGGCCTATTTTTCTTCCGCTCAATCGATTGGATGGTTGGATGGTATTTTAATGGATGGTGTATATCACACCCGATTCGATTTAATAAACAAGCGCTGATAACCACAATCACTGTTCCGAAAATGGAAAGTGTCACTGCGCATTGCCAAAAAATGAAAGGTGTGAGCGTCCCAACGGTTCAATCCTCTCACGTGCGTGCTTCACCCGCCTCCCCTCCCCTTCTCGCGTATAGATAGGGGTGCATAACATTCAAAACGATCACGAAATTGACCTCTTGCGTTAACCGTTTTGTTTCAAAAGATGATCAAAACGATCGAAACGATCAATTTTTTATCAATTATTTTTAATACTTGTGTCACACCCCGACACATAAGATACGACAATCCCGCCGCGAATACACAATCTATGTATATCCGCAATGCGTTTCCTTACCAATTATTTAAGTTCAAGCTAACCATTGATGCAAATCTTACTTATTAAAAAAATAGATTATACGCAATAATTACGCATATAAAGTGCAAATAATGCATATTCTGAGTGTAATTTGTGCATTTCAATCATTTCTGTAATCGTTCTAAATCATTTAATAACAATAATCTACATTTAAACTCACTATACGGTCGAGAATATGATTCAAATCTTACATATTCAAGAAGATTGGTTTATACCAAGTAATTATGCGTATAAAGTGAATATAATGCATGTTATGAGTATCATTTGAGCATTTCAACTGTTTTTGAATTCATTCTTAGTCATTTCATCAAAATAATCTATATTTAAACTGTATACATTCTAGAAAATTATTTTTATCATGCTTATTCAATAAGATTTGATTATACATAGTTAATACGCCAATAAAAGTGAATATAATGCATATTTTGTGTATCATATGAGCATTTCAACCATTTTCAAATTCATTCTTAGTCCATTCATCACAATAATCATCGTTTAAGCTCCCAATACGGTCTAAAATATGATTCAGATCTTACTTATTCAATAAGTTTGGATTACACGCAGCAATTACGCAAACAAAGTGCGAATAATGATTATTCTGAGTATCATTTCAATATTTTGATCGTTTCTACATTCATTCTAAGTCATTTCATCACGATAATCAATATTTAAACTCTCCATATGGTCTAGAATATAATTCAGATCTTACTTATAAAAGAAATTTGATTATACAAAATAATTACGCATATAAAGTGAAAATAATGCTTATTCTGAGTATAATCCAATCTTTTTGAATAAATAAAATATGAGTCGTATTCTAGACAGTATAACTAGTTTAAATAGAGATTATTGTGATGAAATGACTGAGAATGAATCAAGAAACGATTGAAATGCTCAAATGATACTCAAGAATTGCATTATTTACACTTTATATGCATAATTACCATGTATAATCCAATCTTTTTTAATAAATAAGATATGAATCATATTCTAGACATAATAAAGAGTTTAAATGTAGATTATTGTGATTAAATAATTTAGAATGAATCCAGAAACGATTGAAACACTCAAATTATACTCAAAATTGCATTATTTGCGGTTAATATGTGTAATTAACATGTATAATCCAAAGTTTTTGAATAAATAAGATATGAATCATATTCTAGACAGTATAAAAAGTTTAAATGTAGATTACAGTCATGAAATGACTTAGAATGAGTCCAGAAACGAATGAAATGCTCAAATGATACTCAGAATTGCATTATTTGCATATTATATGCGTAATAACCATGTATAATCCAATCTTTTTGAATAAATAAGATATAAATCATATTCTAGACAGTATCAAGTATTTAAATATAGATTATTGTGATGAAATTACAAAGAATGAATCCAGAAACGATCGAAATGCTCAAATGATACTCAGAATTGCATTATTTGCAATTTATATGCGTAATTATCATGTATAATCCAATATTTTTGAATAGATAAGATATGAATCATATTATAGATAGTATAAAGAGTTTAAATATAGATTACTGTGATGAAATGACTTAGAATGAATCAGGAAACGATTGAAATGCTCAAATGATACTCAGAATTGCATTAGTTGCAGTTTATATGGTTAATTAACATGTATAATCCAATCATTTTGAATAAATAAGATATGAATCATATTATAGACATTATAAAGAGTTTAAATGTACATTATTGTCATGAAATGACTCAGAATGAATCAGGAAAGGATTGAAATACTCAAATTATACTCAGAATTGCATTATTTGCAGTTTATATGCGTAATTAACATGTATAGTCCAAACTTTTTGAATAAATAAGATATGAATCATAGTCTAGACAGTATAAAGAATTTAAATGTAGATTACTGTCATGAAATGACTTTGAATGAGTCCAGAAATGAATGAAATGCTCAAATGTTACTCAGAATTGCATTATTTGCACATTATATGCGTAATTACCATGTATAATCCAATATTTTTGAATAAATAAGATATGAATCATATTCTAGACAGTATAAAGTGTTTAAATGTAGAATATTGTGATGAAATTACTAAGAATGAATCCAGAAATGATCGAAATGCTCAAATGATACTCAGAATTGCATTATTTGCAGTTTATATGCGTAATCAACATGTATAATCCGAATCTTTTTAAATAAATAAGATATGAATCATATTCTAGACATTATAAAAAGTTTAAATATACATTATTGTGATGAAATGACTTAGAATGAATCCAGAAACATTTGAAATGCTGAACTGATACTCAGAATTGCATTATTTGCTGTTTATATGTGTAATTAATATGTATAATTCAATATTTTTGAATAAATAAGATATGAATATTATTATAGACAGTATAAAGAGTTTAAATGTAGATTTTTGTCGTGAAATGACTTAGAATGAGTCTACAAAACGAATGAAATTCTCAAATGATACTCAGAATTCCATTATTTGCACTTTATATGCGTAATTACCATGTATAATCCAATCTTTTTGTATAAATAAGATATGAATCATATTTTAGATAGTATAAAGTGTTTAAATATAGATTATTGTAATGAAATAACTGAGAATGAATCCAGAAACGATTGAAATGCTCAAATTATACTCATAATTGCATTATTTGCTGTTTATATGCGTAATTAATATGTACAATCCAATATTCTTGAATAAATAAGATATGAAACATATTCTAGGCAGTATAAAGAGTTTAAATGTAGATTATTATCATAAAATGACTTAGAATGAATCCAGAAACGATTGAAATGCTGAAATATACTCAGAATTGCATTATTTGCTGTTTTTATGTGTAATTAATATGCATAATCCAATCTTTCTGAATAAATAAGATATGAATATTATTCTAGACAGTATAAAGAGTTTAAATGTAGATTATTATCATGAAATGACTTAGAATGAATCCAGAAACGATTGAAATGCTCAAATTATACACAGAATTGCATTATTTGCTGTTTATATGCGTAATTATCATGTATAATCCAATATTCTTGAATAAATAAGATATGAATCATATTCTAGACAGTATAAAGAGTTTAAATGTAGATTATTGTGATGAAATGACTTAGAATGAATCCACAAACGATTGAAATGCTGAAATGATACTCAGAATTGCAATATTTGCTACTTCTATGTGTAATTAATAGAATAATCCCATCTTTTTGAACAAATAAGATATGAATATTATTCTAGACAATATAAAGAGTTTAAATGTAGATTATTGTCATAAAATGACTTAGAATAAATTCACAAACGAATGAAATGCTCAAATGATACTCAGAATTGTATTATTTGCAGTTTATATGCGTAATTAACATGTATAATCCAATATTATTGAATAAATAAGATATGAATCATATTCTAGACAGAATAAAGAGTTTAAATGTAGATTATTGTAATAAAATGACTTAGAATAAATTCACAAACGAATGAAATGTTCAAACGATACTCAGATTTGCATTATTTCCACTTTATATGCTTAATTACCATATAAAATCCAATCTTATTGAATAAATATGATAAGAATCATATTCTTGATAGTATAGCGAGTTTAAATGTAGATTATTGTGATGAAATGACTGAGAATGAAACCAGACACGATTAAAATGCTCAAATGATACTCAGAATTGCATTATTTGCACTTTATATGCGTAATTACCATGTATAATCCAATCTTTATGAATAAATAAGATATTAAACATATTCTAGACAGTATAAAGAGTTTAAATGTAGATTATTGTCATTAAATGACTTATAATGAATCAAGAAACGATTAAAATGCTCAAATGATACTCAGAATTGAATTATTTTCAGTTTATATGCGTAATTAACATGTATAATCCAATATTTTTTGAATAAATAAGATTTGATTCATATTAAAGACAGTATGAAGAGTCGAAATGTAAATTATTGTGACGAAATGACTTATAATGAATTAAGAAACGATTGAAATGCTCAAATAATACTCAGAATTGTATTATTTTCAGTTTATATGCGTAATTAAGATGTATAAACCAATATTTTTTGAATAAATAAGAATTGAATCAAATTAAAGGCAGTATAAATAGTTCAAATGTAGATTATTGTGATGAAATGACTTATAATGAATCACGAAACGATTGAAATGATCAAATGATACTCAGAATTGCATTACTTGCAGTTTTTATGCGTTATTAACATGTATAATCCAATCTTTATGAATAAATAAGATATGATTCATATTCCAGACATTATTAGGAGTTTAAATAAAGATTATCGTGATGAAATGACATAGAATGAATTAAGAAACGAATGAAATGCTCAAATGATACTCAGAATTGCATTATTTGTACTTTATATGTGTAATAATCATGTATAATCCAATCTTTTTGAATAAATAAGATATCAATATTATTCTAAACAGTATAAAGAGTTTAAATCTAGATTATTGTGATGAAATGACATAAAATTAATCCATAAACGATTGAAATGCTCAAATGATACTCAGAATTGCATTATTCGCAGTTTATATGCGTAATTAACATGTACAATCCAAGCCTTTTGAAT
Organism: Rhynchospora breviuscula; assembly: GCA_027562975.1. NCBI lineage: Eukaryota > Viridiplantae > Streptophyta > Magnoliopsida > Poales > Cyperaceae > Rhynchospora > Rhynchospora breviuscula. Next base: position 29,264,813 of record CM050400.1, on the reverse strand, counting down.
AAATAAAATACGAATCATATTCTAGACAGTATAAATAATCTAAATGTAGATTATTGTGATTAAATGACTTAGAATGAATCAAGAAACGATTGAAATGTTCAAATGAAACTCAGAATTGCATTATTTGTTGTTTATATGTGTAATTAATATCTATAATCCAATCTTTTTGAATAAATAAGATATGAATATTATTCTAGACAGTATAAAAAGTTTAAATGTAGATTATTGTCATGAAATGACTTAGAATGAGTCCAGAAACGAATGAAATGCTCAAATCTTACTCAGAATTGCATTATTTGCATTTTATATGCGTAATTAACATGTATAATCCAATCTTTTGAATAAATAAGATGCGAACATATTCTACACAGTATAAAGTGTTTAAATGTAGATTATTATGATGAAATTACCAAGAAAGAATCCAGAAACAATCGAAATGCTCAAATGATACTCAGAATTGCATTATTTGCTGTTTATATGCGTAATTATTATGTATATTCCAATATTTTTGAATAAATAAGATATAAATCATATTATAGATAGTATAAAGAGTTTTAATATAGATTACTATGATGAAATGACTTAGAATGAATCAGGAAACGAATGAAATGCTCAAATGATACTTAGAATTGCATTATTTGAAGTTTATATGCGTAATTAACATGTATCATCCAATCATTTTGAATAAATAATATATCAATCATATTCTAGACATTATAAAGTGTTTAAATGCAGATTATTCTCATGAAATGACTCAGAATGAATCCATAAATGAATGAAATGCTCAAATGATACTCAGAATTGCATTATTTACAGTTTATATGCGTAATTAATATGTATAATCCAATATTACTGAATAAATAAGATTTGAATCATATTCTTGACAGTATAAAGAGTTTAAATGTAGATTATTGTGATGAAATGACTTAGAATGTATCCAGAAACGATTCAAATGCTGAAATGATACTCAGAATTGCATTATTTGCGTTTTATATGTGTAATTTTGGTGTATAATTCAATTTTTTTTAATAAATAATATATGAATCATATTTTAGACAGTATAAAGAGTTTAAATGTAGATTATTGTGATGAAATTACTTAAAATAAATCCAGAAACCATTGAAATGCTCAAATGATACTCAGAATTGTATTATTTGCAGTTTATATGTGTATTTAACATGTATAATCCAATCAATTTGAATAAATAATATATGAATCACATTATAGAAGTATAAAAAGTTTAAATGTACATTATTGTGATGAAAATGACTTAGAATGAATCAAGAAATGATTGAAATGCACAAATGATACTCAGAATTGCATTATTTGCAATTTTTATGCACAATTAAGATGTATAATCCAATCTTTTTGAATAAATAAAATATGAATCGTATTATAGACATAATAAAGACTCTAAATGTAGATTATTATCATTAAATGACTTAGAATGAATCAAGAAACGAATAAAATGCTGAAATGATACTCAGAATTGCATTATTTGCACTTTATTTGTGTAATTATCATGTATAATCCAATCTTTTTGAATAAATAATATACGAATCATATTCTAGACAGTATAAAGAGTTTAAATGTATACTATTGTGATTTAATGACTTAGAATGAAACAAGAAACTATTGAAATGCTCAAATGATTGTCAGAATTGCATTATTTGCAGTTTATATGCGTAATTAACATGTATAATCCAATCTTTTTGAATAAATAAGATTTGAATCATATTAAAGACACTATAAAGAGTTTAAATGTAGATTATTGTGATGAAATGACATAGAATGAATCCAGAAACGATTGAAATGCTGAAATGATACTCAAGAATTACATTATTTGTACTTTATATGTGTAATTATCATGTATAATCAAATCTTTTTTAATAAATAATATATGAATCATATTCTAGACAGTATAAATAGTTTAAATGTAGATTATTCTGATTAAATGACTTAGAATGAATCAAGAAACGATTGAAATGCTCAAATGATACTCAGAATTGCATTATTTGTAGTTTATATGCGTAATTAACATGCATAATCCACTTTTTTGAATAAATAAGATTTGAATCATATTAAAGATAGTATAAAGAGTTTAAATGTAGATTATTGTGATGAAATGACTTAGAATAAATCAAGAAACGATTGAAATGCTCAAATTATACTTAGAATTGCATTATTTGCATTTTATATGTGTAATTATCATGTATAATCCAATATATTTGAATAAATAATATGTGAATCATATTCTAGACTGTATAAAAATTTTTAAATGTAGATTATTGAGGTGAAATGACTTATAATGAATCAAGAAACCATCGAAATTCTCAAATGATACTCAGAATTAAATTATTTGCAGTTTATATGCGTTATTAACATGTATAATCCAATATTATTGAATAAATAAGATATTAATCATATTCTAAACAATATAAAGAGTTTAAATGTAGATTACTGTGATAAAATGACTTAGAATGAATCCAGAAATGATTGAAATGCTGAAATGATACGCAAAATTGCATTATTTGCACTTTATATGTGTAATTCATTTATAATTCAATCTTTTTTAAAAAATAATATATGAATCATATTCTAGACATTATAAAGAGTATAAATCTAGATTATTGTGATGAAATTACTTAAAATAAATCCAGAAACGATTGAAATGCACAAATGATACTCAGAATTGTATTATTTGCAGTTTATATGCGTAATTGATATGTATAATCCAATCTTTCTGAATAACTAAGATGTGAATCATATTACAGACAGTATAAAAAGTTTAAATGAAGATTATTGTGATGAAATGACTTAGAATGAATCAAGAAATGATTCAAAAGCTCAAATGATACTCAGAATTGCATTATTTGCAGTTTTTACACGTAATTAAGATGTATAATCCAATCTTTTTGAATAAATAAGATATGAATCATATTCTAGACAGTATAACGACTATAAATGTAGATTATTGTGATTAAATTACTTAGAATGAATCAAGAAACGATTGAAATGCACAAATAATACTCAGAATTGTATTATTTGCAGTTTATATGCGTAATTTACATGTATAATCCAATATTTTTGAATAAATAATATATGAATCACATTATAGATAGGATAAAGAGTTTAAATATAAATTACTGTGATGAAATGACTTAGAATGAATCAGGAAACGTTTGAAATGCTCAAATGATACTTAGAATTGCATTATTTTGCAGTTTATATGCATAATTAACATGTATAATCTAATATTTTTGAATAAATAAGATATTAATCATATTCTAGACAGTATAAAGAGTTTAAATGTACATTATTGTCTTGAAATGGCTTAGAATGAATCCAGAAACGAATGACATGGTCAATTGATACTCAGAATTGCATTATTTTGCAGTTTATACGCGTAATTAACATGTATAATCCAATAATATTGAATAAATAAGATATTAATCATATTCTAGACAGTATGAAGAGTATAAATGTAGATTATTGTGATGAAATGACTTAGAATGAATCCAGAAATGATTGAAATGCTGAAATGATACTCAGAATTGCATTATTTGTACTTTATATGTGTAATTATCATGTATAATTCTATCTTTTTTAATAAATAATATATGAATCATATTCTAGACATTATAAAGAGTGTAAATCTAGATTACTGTAGTGAAATTACTTAAAATGAATCCAGAAACGATTGAAATGCTCATATGATTTTCAGAATTGCATTATTTGCAGTTTATATGCGTAATTGACATGTATAATCCATTCTTTTTGAATAAATAAGATATGAATCATATTATAGACAGTATAAAATGTTTAAATATAGATTATTGTGATGAAATGACTTAGAATGAATCAAGAAATGATTGAAATGCTCAAATGATACTCAGAATTGCATTATTTGCAGTTTTTATACGTAATTAAGATGTATAATCCAATCTTTATGAATAAATAAGATATGATTCATATTCCAGACATTATTAGGAGTTTAAAAAAAATTATTGTGATGAAATGACATAGAATGAATTAAGAAACGAATGAAATGCTCAAATGATACTCAGAATTGCATTATTTGTACTTTATATGCGTAATTAACATGTATAATACAATCTTTTTGAATAAATAAGATTTCAATCACATTATAGACAGTATAAAGAGAATAAATGCAGAATATTGTGATGAAATGACTTATAATAAATCAAGAAATGATCGAAATGCTCAAATGATACTCAGAATTGCATTATTTGCAGTTTATATGCGTAACTAACATGTATAATCCAATTCTTTTACAATAAATAAGATTTGAATCATATTAAAGGCAGTATAAAGATTTTAAATGAAGATTATTGTGAAGAAATGACATATAATGAATCAAGAAACGTTTGAAATGATCAAATGATACACAGAAATGCAGTATTTGCAGTTTATATGCATTATTAACATGTATAATCCAATCTTTTTGAATAAATAAGATATGATTCATATTCCAGACATTATTACAAGTCTAAGTGAAGATTATTGTGGTGAAATGACTTAGAATGAATCAACAAACGAATGAAATGCTCAAATGATACTCAGAATTGCATCATTTACCGTTTAAATGCGTAATTAACATGTATAACCCAATGTTTTTGTATAAATAAGATATGAATCATATTCTAGACATTATAAAGAGTTTAAATGTAGATTATTGTGATGAAATGACTTAGAATTAATCCAGAGACGATTGAAATGCTGAAATGATACTCAGAATTGCATTATTTGTAATTTATATGTGTAATTATCATGTATAATCCAATCTTTTTGAATAAATAATATATGAATCATATTCTAGACAGTATAAAGAGTTTAAATCTAGATTGTTGTGATGAAAATGACTTAAAATAAATCCAGAAACGATTGAAATGCTCAAATGATACTCAGAATTGCATTATTTGCCATTTATATGCATAATTAACATGTATAATCCAATCTTTTGGAATAAATAAGATATGAATATAAAAAGTATATATAGTTTAAATGTTGATTATTGTCACTAAATGACTTAGAATGAATCAAGAAATGATTGAAATGCTCACACGATACTCACAATTGCATTATTTGCATTTATTATGAGTAATTAAGATGTATATTCCAATATCTTTGAATAAATAAGATATGAATCATAATCTGGATATAATAAATAATCTAAATGTAGATTAGTGTGATTAAATGACATAGAATGAATCAAGAAACGATTGAAATGCTCAAATGAAACTCAGAATTGCATTATTTGCTGTTTATATGTATAATTAAAATGTATAATCCAATCTTTTTTAATAAATAAGATATAAATATTATTATTTAAGACAGTATAAAGAGTTTAAATGTAGATTATTGTCATCAAATGACTTAGAATGAGTCCAGAAACAAATGAAATGCTAAAATCATACACAGAATTGCATTATTTGCACTTTATATGTGTAATTATCTAGTATAATTCAATCTTTTTGAATAAATAATATATGAATCATATTTTAGTCAGTATAAAGGGTTTAAATGTAGATTATTGTAATGAAATTACTGAAAATAAATCCAGAAACGATCGAAATGCTCAAATGATACACAGAATTGCATTATTCGCAGTTTATATGTGTAATTGACAAGTATAATCCAATCTTTTTGAATAAATAATATATGAATCATATTATAGACAGTATAAAAAGTTTAAATGTATATTATTGTGATGAAATGACTTAGAATGAATTAAGAAATGATTGAAATGCTGAAATGATACTCAGAATTGCATTATTTGCAGTTTTTATGCGTAATTAAGATATATATTCCAATCTTTTTGAATAAATAAAATATGAATCATATTCTAGACATAATAAAGAGTCTAAATGTAGATTATTGTGATTAAATGACTTAAAATGAATCAAGAAATGATTAATATGCTCAAATGATACTCAGAATTGTATTATTTGCAGTTTAATGCGTAATTAAGATATATATTCCAATCTTTTTGAATAAATAAGATATGAATAATATTCTAGACATAATAAAGAGTCTAAATGTAGATTATTGTGATTAAATAACATAAAATGAATCAAGAAATGATTAATATGCTCAAATGAAACTCAGAATTATATTATTTGCAGTTTATATGCGCAATTAACATGTATAATCCAATCTTTTTGAATAAATAAGATTTGAATCATATTATAGACAGTATAGAGAGTTTAAATGTAGATTATTGTGATTAAATGAATTATAATGAATAAAGAAACTATTGAAATGCTCAAATAATACTCAGAATTACATTATTTGCAGTTCATTAGCGTAATTAACATATATAATCCAATTCTTTTTTAATAAATAAGATTTGAATCATATTAAAGACAGTATAAAGAGTTTAAATGTAGATTATTGTGATTAAATGACTTATAAGGAATAAAGAAACTATTGAAATGCTCAAATGATACTCAGAATTACATTATTTGTAGTTCAAAAGCGTAATTAACATGTATAATCCAATTCTTTTTGAGTAAATAAAATTTGAATCATATGCGTTATTAACATGTATAATCCAATATTTTTGAATAAATAAGATATGATTCATATTCCAGACATTATTAGGAGTTTAAATGTAGATTATTGTGATGACATGACATAGAATGAATCCAGAAATGATTGAAATGCTGAAATGAAACTCAGAATTGCATTATTTGCACTTTATATGTGTAATTATCATGTATAATCCCATCTTTTTGAATAAATAATATATGAATCATATTCTAGACAGTATAAAGAGTTTAAATCTAGATTATTGTGATGAAATGACTTCAAATGAATCAAGAAACAATTGAAATGCTCAAATGATGCTCTGAATTGTATTATTCGCAGTTTATATGTGTATTTAACATGTATAATCCAATCCTTTTGAATAAATAAAATATGAATCATATTATAGACAGTATAAAAAATTTAAATGTAGATTATGGTGATGAAATGACTTAAAATGAATCAAGAAATGATTGAAATGCTCAAATAATACTCAGAATTGCATTATTTGCAATTTTTATGCATAATTAAGATGTATAATCCAATCTTTTTGAATAAATAAGATATGAATAATATTTTAGACATAATAAAGAGTCTAAATGTAGATTATTGTGATTAAATGACTTAGAATGAATCCAGAAATGATTGAAATGCTGAAATGATACTCAGAATTGCATTATTTGCACTTTATAAGTGTAATTATCATGTATAATCCAATCTTTTTGAATAAATAATATATGAATCATATTCTAGACAGTATAAAGAGTTTAAATGTAGATTATTGTGATTAAATGACTTGAATCAAGAAACAATTAAAATGCTCAAATGATACTCAGAATTGCATTATTTGCATTTTATATGCGTAATTCACATGTATAATCCAATCTTTTTGAATAAATGAGATTTGAATCATATTAAAGACTGTATAAAGAGTTTAAATGTAGATTATTGTGATGAAATGACTTAGAATGAATCCAGAAACGATTGAAATGCTGAAATGATATTCAGAATTGCATTATTTGTAATTTATATGTGTAATTATCATATATAATCCAATCTTTTTGAATAAATAATATATGAATCATATTCTAGACAATATAAAGAGTTTAAATGTAGATTATCGTGATTAAATGATTTAGAATGAATCAAGAAACGATTGAAATGCTCAAATTATACTCAGAATTGCATTATTCGCATTTTATATGCGTAATTAACATGTATAATCCAATCTTTATGAATAAATAAGATATGAATCATATTCTAGATAGTATTAAGAGTTTAAATGTATATTATTGTGATGAAATGACTTAAAATGATTCAAGAAACGATTGAAATACTGAAATGATACTGAGAATGGCATTATTTGCAGTTTATATATATAATTAACACGTATAATCCAATCTTCTTGAATAAATTAGATGTGAATCATATTCGAGAGAGTATAAAGATTTTAAATTTAGATTATTGTCATGAAATGACTTAGAATGTCTCTAGAAACGATAGAAATCATCAAATGGTACTCAGAATTGCATTATTTGCAATTTATATGAATAATTACCATGTATAATCCAATCTTTTGAAATAATTAAGATATGAATCATATTCTAGACAGTATAAAGAGTTTAAATGTAGATTATTGTCATGAAATGATTCAGAATGTATCAAGAAACGATTGAAATGCTGAAATTATACTCAGAATTGCATTATTTGCATTTTATATGCGTAATTAACATGTATAATCCAATCTTTTTTAATAGATATGAAATGAATCATATTATAGACAGTATAAAGAGTCTAAATATAGATTATTATGATGAAATGACTCAGAATTGATCAAGAAACGATTGAAATGCTCAAATGATACTCATAATTGCATTATTTACATTTTATATGCGTTATTAACATGTATAATCCAATCTTTATGAATAAATAAGATATGAATTATATTCTAGATAGTATTAAGAGTTTAAATGTATATTATTGTGATGAAATGACTTAGAATGATTCAAGAAACGATTGAAATACTGAAATGATACTGAGAATGGCATTATTTGCAGTTTATATATGTAATTAACACGTATAATCCAATCTTCTTGAATAAATTAGATGTGAATCATATTCGAGAGAGTATAAAGATTTTAAATGTAGATTATTGTCATGAAATGACTTAGAATGTCTCTAGAAACGATAGAAATCATCAAATGGTACTCAGAATTGCATTATTTGCAATTTATATGCCTAATTACCATGTATAATCCAATCTTTTTAAATAATTAAGATATGAATCATATTCTAGACAGTATAAAGAGTTTAAATGTTGATTATTGTCATGAAATGATTCAGAATGTATCAAGAAACGATTGAAATGCTCAAATTATACTCAGAATTGCATTATTTGCATTTTATATGCGTAATTAACATGTATAATCCAATCTTTTTGAATAAATATGAAATGAATCATATTATAGACAGTATAAAGAGTCTAAATGTAGATTATTGTGATGAAATGACTTAGAATTAATCAAGAAACGATTGAAATGCTCAAATGATATTCATAATTTCATTATTTGCAGTTTGTGTGCGTTATTAACTTGTATACTCTAATCTTTATGAATAAAGAAGATATGAATCACATTCTAGATATTATTAAGAGTTTAAATGTATATTATTGTGATGAAATGACTTAGAATGATTCAAGAAATGATTGTAATACCAAAATGATACTCAGAATGGCATTATTTGCATACGTAATTAATACGTATAATCCAATCTTTTTGAATAAATTAGATGTGAATCATATTCGAGAGAGTATAAAGAGTTTAAATATACATTATTGTCATGAAATGACATAGAATGTGTCCAGAAACGAATGAAATCATCAAATGATACTCAGAATTGCATTATTTGTACTTTATATGCGTAATTACCTTGTATAATCCAATCTTTTTGAATAACTAAGATATGAATCATATTCTAGACAGTATAAAGAGTATAAATGTAGATTATTGTGATTAAATAACTTGGAATGAATCAAGAAACAATTGAAATAATCAAATGATACTCAGAATTGCATTATTTGTATTTTATATGTTTAATTATCATATATAATCTAATCTTTTTGAATAAATAAGATATGAATCAGATTCTTGACATTGTAAGAATTTTAAATAAAGATTATTGTGATGAAATTACTCAGAATGAATTCAGACACGATTGAAGTGCTCAAATGATACTAAGAGTTGCATTATTTGCACTTTATATGCGTAATTACCATTTATAATCCAATCTTTTCGAATAAATAAGATATTAAACATATTGTATATAGTATAAAGAGTATAAATGTAGATTATTGTGATTAAATGACTTGGAATGAATCAAGCAACGATTGAAATGGTCATATTATACTCATAATTGCATTATTTGCTGTTTATATGCGTAATTAACATGTATAATTTAATCTTTATGAATGAAAAACTTTTGAATTATTTTATAGACAGCATAAAGTGTTTAAATGTAGATTATTGTGATGAAATAATTTAGAATGAATCAAGAAACGATTAAAATGTTAAAATGATACTCAAAATTTCATTATTTGCTGTTTATATGTGTAATTAACATGTATAATCCAACCAGTTTGAATAAATAAGATTTGAATCGTATTCTAGACAGTATAAAGAGTTGAAATGTAGATTATTATCATGAAATGACTCAGAATGAATACAAAAATGAATGAAATGCTCAAATGATACTCAGAATTGCATTATTTCTAATTTATATGCATAATTGACATGTATAATCCTATCTTATTGAATATATAAGATATTAATCACATTCTGGACATTACAAAGAGTTTAAATGTAGATTATTGTGATTAAATGACTTAGAATAAATCAAGACTTGATTGAAATGCTCAAAAGATACACAGAATTGCATGATTTGCAATTTATATACGCTATCAATATGTAACAATATTTTGAATAAATAAGATATGAATCATGTTATACACAGTATAAAGAGTTTAAATATAGATTATTGTGATGAAATGACTTAGAAAGAATCGCGAAACGATTGAAATGCTCAAATGATACTCAGAATTGCATAATTTGCAGTTTATATGCGTAATTCACATCTATAATCCAATCATTTTGAATAAATAAGATATCAATCACATTCTAGACATTACAAAGAGTTTAAATGTAGATTATTGTGATTAAATGACTTAGAATATACCAGGAAACGATTTAAATGCTCAAATGATACTAAGAATTGCATTATTTGCAGTTTATATGCATAATTAACATGTATAATCCAATCTTTTTGAATAAATACGACATGAATCATATTATAGACAGTATAAACATTTTAAATGTAGATCATTACGATTAAATGACTTAGAATGAATGCAGAAACGATTGAATTGCTCAAATTATACTCAGAATTGCATTATTTGCAGTGTATATGCGTAATTAACATTTATAATCCAATATTTTTTAATAAATAAGATATGAATCATATTGAAGAAATTTAAAAGAGTTTAAATGTACATTATCGTGATGAAATGACTTAGAATGAATCAAGAAATGATTGAAATGCTCAAATGATACTCACAATTGCATTATTTTGCTGTTTATATGCATAATTAACATACATAGTCTAATATTTTTGAATAAATATGATATTAATCATATTATAAATAGTATAAAGAGTTTAAATGTGCATTATTGTCATGAAATGACTTAGAATGAATCCAGAAACGAATGAAATGGTCAATTGATACTCAGAATTGCATTATTTTGCAGTTTATATGCGTAATTAATATGTACAATCCAATCTTTTTGAATAAATAAAATATGAATCATATTAAAGACAGTATAAAGAGCTTAAATGTAGATTATTGTGATGGAATGACTTAGAATGAATCCAGAAAAGATTGAAATGATCAAATGATAGTTAGAATTGCATTATTCACAGTTTATTTGCGTAATTAACTTGTGTAATCTAATCCTTTTGAATAAATAAGATATGAATCATATAATAGACTGTATAAAAAGTTTAAATGTAGATTATTATGACGAAATGACTTAGAATGAATCAAGAAATGATTGAAATGCTCAAATGATACTCAGAATTACATTATTTGTACTTTATATGTGTAATTATCATGTATAATCCAATCTATTTGAATAAATAATATATGAATCATATTATAGACAGTATAAAGAGTTCAAATGTAGATTATTGTGATTCAATGACACAGAATGAATCCAGAAACGATTAAAATGCTGAAATGATACTCAGAATTGCATTATTTCTACTTTATATGTGTAATTATAATGTATAATCCAATCTTTTTGAATAAATAATATATGAATCATATTCTAAACTGTATAAAGAGTTTAAATGTAGATTATTGTGATTAAATGACTTAGAATTAATAAAGAAACGATTGAAATTCTCAAATGATAACTCAGAATTGCATTATTTGCATTTTATATGTGTAATTAACATGTATAATCCAATCTTTTTGAATAAATAAGATATGAATCATATTAAAAACAGTATAAAGAGTTTAAATATAGATTATTGTGATGAAATGACTCAAAATTAATCAAGAAACGATTGAAATGCTAAGATGATACACATAATTGCATTATTTGCATTTTATATGCGTTATTAACATGTATAATCCAATATTTATGAATAAATAAGAAATGAATCATATTCTAGATATTATTAAGAGTTTAAATGTATATTATTGTGATGAAATGAGTTAGAATGATTCAAGAAACGATTGAAATACTGAAATGATACTCAGAATGGCATTATTTGCAGTTTATATATGTAATTAACACGTATAATCCAATCTTTTTGAATAAATTAGATGTGAATCATATTCCAGAGAGTATAAAGAGTTTAAATGTAGATTATTGTCATGAAATGACTTAGAATGTGTCCAGAAACGAATGAAATCATCAAATGATACTCAGAATTGCATTATTTGCACTTTATATGCGTAATTACCATGTATAATCCAATCTTTTCAAATAATTGAGATATGAATTATATTCTAGACAGTATAAAGAGTATAAATGTAGATTATTGTGATTAAATAACTTGGAATTAATCAAGAAACGATTGAAATAATCAAATGATACTCAGAATTGCATTATTTGCATTTTATATGCTTAATTATCATATATAATCCAATCTTTTTGAATAAATAAGATATGAATTAGATTCTTGACATTGTAAGAAATTTAAATAAAAATTATTGTGATGAAATGACTCAAAATGAATCCAGACACGAATGAAGTGCTCAAATGATACTAAGAATTGCATTATTTGCAGTTTATATACGTAATTACCATTTATAATCCAATCTTTTCTAATAAATAAGATATTAAACATATTGTAGGTAGTATATAGAGTAAAAATGTAGATTATTGTGAATAAATGACTTGGAATGAATCAAGAAACGATAGAAATGCTCAAATGATACTCAGAATTGCATGATTAGCAATTTATATACGTTATTAATATGAAAAATCTAATATTTTGAATAAATTAGATATGAATCATGTTATACACAGTATAAAGAGTTTAAATATTGATTATTGTGATGAAATGACTTAGAATGAATCACGAAACGATTGAAATGCTCAAATGATACTCATAATTGCATTATTTGCAGTTTATATGCGTAATTCACATCTACAATCCAATCATTTTGAATAAATAAGATATGAATCACATTCTAGACATTACAAAGAGATTAAATGTAGATTATTGTGATTAAATGACTTAGAATATATCATGAAACGATTGAAATGCTCAAATGATACTCAGAATTGCATTATTTGCAGTTTATATCTGTAATTAACATGTATAATCCAATCTTTTTGAATAAATACGATATGAATCATGTTATAGACAGTATAAACATTTTAAATGTAGATTATTACGATTAAATGACTTAGAATGAATCCAGAAACGATTGAATTGCACAAATCATACTCAGAATTGCATTATTTGCAGTGTATATGCGTAATTAACATATATAATTCAATTTTTTTAATAAATAAGATATGAATCATATTGAAGACATTATAAAGAGTTTAAATGTACATTATTGTGATTAAATGACTTAGAATGAATCAATAAAAGATTGAAATACTCAAATGATACTCAGAATTGCATTATTTTACAGTTTATATATGCATAATTAACAAGTATAATCTAATATGTTTGAATAAATAAGATATGAATCATATTCTAGACAGTATAAAGAGTTTAAAAGTGTTTAAATGTAAATTATTGTGATGAAATGACTTATAATGAATAAAAAAACTATTGAAATGCTCAAATGATACTCAGAATTGCGTTATTTGCACTTTATATGCGTAATTCCCATGTATAATCCAATCTTTATGAATAAATAAAATTTAAATCGTATTCAAGACAGTATAAAGTGTTTCTATGTAGAATATTATGTTGAAATGACTTAGAATGAATAAAAAAACGATTGAAATGCTCAAATGATACTCAGAATTGCATTATTTGTAGTTTATATGCGTAATTATATGTATAATCTAATTCTTTTGAATAAATAAGATATGAAGTATAATCTAGACAGTATAAAGAGTTTAAATGTAGATTATTGTGATGAAATGACTTAGAATGATTCAAGAAACGATTGAAATGCTCAAATAATACTCAGAATTACATTAGTTGCATTTTATATGCATAATTATATTGTATAATCCAATCTTTTTGAATAAATAAGATATGAATCATATTCTAGACAGTATAAAAAGATTAAATGTAAATTACTGTGAATAAATGACATAGAACTAATCCAGAAACTATTGAAATACTCAAATGATACTCAAAATTGCATTATTTGCACTTTATATGCTTAATTACCATGTATAAACTTTTTTAATAACTAAGTACTGAATCATATTTTAGACAACATAAAAAGTTTATATATAGATTATTGTGATGAATTGAGTTAGGATAAATCCAGAAACGATTGAAATGCTCAAATGATATTCGAAATTACATTATTTGCACTTTATATGCGTAATTACCATGTATAATCCAATCTTTATGAATAAATAAGATATGAATCATATTCTAGACAGTATAAAGTGTTTATATGTAGAATATTGTGATGAAATGAGTTAGAATGAATCAAGAAATGATTGAAATACTCAAATGATACTCAGAATTGCATTATTTGCAGTTTATATGCGTAATTATCATGTATAATCTAATCATTTTGAATAAATAAGATATGAAATATATTCTAGACAGTATAAAGAGTTTAAATGTAGATTATTGTGATGAAATGACTTAGAATGATACAAGAAACGATTGAAATGCTCAAATAATACTCAGAATTGCGTTATTTGCATTTTATATGCATAATTATAATGTATAATCAAATCTTTTTTAATAAATAAGATATGAATCATATGAATCATATTCTAGACAGTATAAAGAGATTAAATGTTAATTATTGTGAATAAATGACTTAGAATGAATCCAGAAACTATTGAAATGCTCAAATGATACTCAAAATTGTATTATTTGCACTTTATATGCTTAATTACCATGTATAATCCAAACTTTTTGAATAAATAAGTACTGAATCATATTTTAGACAGTATAAAAAATTTATATATAGATTATTGTGATGATATGAGTTATAATAATCCTAGAAACGATTGAAATGCTCAAATGATATTCAAAATTGTATTATTTGCACTTTATATGCGTAATTACCATGTATAATCCAATCTTTTTGAATAAGTAAGTACTGAATCATATTCTAGACCATAATGGAAGCTGAAATGTAGATTATTGTGCTGAAATGACGTAGCATGAATGTAGAAACAATTGAAATGCTCAAATGATACTCAGATAAGCATTGTGTAATTTTATATGAGTAATTGCTATGTATAATGCAATCTTTTGGAATAAGTAAGATCTGAATCATATTCGAGATCGTATAGAGAGTTTAAATATAGATTGTTGTGTTGAAATGACTTAGAATGCGTGCAAAAATGATTGAAATGCTCAAATGGTACTTAGAGATGCGGTATTCACATTTTATATGCGTAATTGCAATGTATAATGTAATCTTTTTCAATAAGTAAGATATGAATCATATTCTAGACCGTATAGAGAGTTTAAATATAGATTATTGTGTCGAAATGACATAGAATGAATGCAGAAACGATAGAAATTCTCAAATGATACTCATATAAGTATTATGCACAATTTTTAGGCGTAATTGTAATGTAAAATGCAATCTTTTTGAATAAGTAAGATCTGAATCATATTCTAGACCCTATAGAAAGTTTAAATATAGATTATTGTGTTGAAATGGTTTAGAATAAATGAAGAAACAATTGAATGCTCAAATGATACTCAGATAAGCATTATGCATACTTTATATGCGTAATTGCTATGTATAATGCAATTTTTTTTGAATAAGTAAGATCTGAATCATATTATAAAACTTATCGAGAATTTAAATATAGATTATTATTTTGAAATGACTTAAAATGAATGTAGAAATGATTGAAATGCCCAAATGATACTCAGAATAAGCATTGTGCACTTTATATGCATAATTGCTATGTATAATGCAATATTTTTGAATGACTAAGATCTGTATAATATTATAGACCGTATTGGAAGCATAAATGTAGATTATTGTGCTGAAATGACTTAGAATGAATGTGAAAACGAATGAAATGACCAAATGATCCTCAGATAAGAATTCTACACTTTATGTGTGTAATTTGTATGTATAATGCAATCATTTTCAATAAATAAGATCTGAATCATATTCTAGACCGTATAGAGAGTCTAAATATAAATTATTGTGTTGAAATGACTTAGAATGAATGAAGAAACGATTGAAATGAACAAATGATATCCAGATAAGTATTATGCACACTTTATATGCATAATTGCTATGTGTATTGCAGTCTTTTTGAATAAGTAATATCTGAATCATATTCTAGACCGTATTGGAAGCTTAGATGTAGATTATTGTGCTGTAATGACTTAGAATGAATGCAGAACCGCTTGAAATGCTCAAATGATACTATGATAAGCATTATGCACACTTTATATGCGTAATTACTATCTATGGGCTCGTTTGGATCGGCTAAGAATAGCTTCTTCCTAGGAATAACTTCTTCCTAGACATAAATCTCTCTCACAAAGTTACACACTTTCCAACATTTTCTTCCTAAAATCCTTATTCCTTCCTTATTCCCATACGATCCAAACGAGCCCTATAATGCAATCTTCTTGAATAATAAGATCTGAATCATATTTGAGACCCTATAGAGAGTTTAAATATAGATTATTTGTGTTGAAATGACTTAGAATAAATGCAGATACGATTGAAATGCTCAAATGATACTCAGATAAGCATTGTGCACACTTTATATGCGTAATCGCTATGTGTAATGCAATCTTTTTGAATGAGTAAGGTCTGAATCATATTCTATACCGTATTGGAAGCTTAGATGTAGATTATTGTGCTGTAATGACTTAGAATAATTGCAGAAACGATTAAAAATGCTCAAATGATACTCAGATAAGCATTATGCACACTTTATATTCATAATTAGTATGTATAATGCAATCTTTTTTAATAATAAGATCTGAATCATATTCTAGACCTTATAGAGAGTATAAATATAGATTATTGTATTGAAATGACTTAGAATGACTATAGAAACAATTGAAAAAAGCTCAAATGATACTAAGAATAAGAATTGTGCACATTATATGCATATTTGTTATGTGTAATGCAATCTTTTTGAATAAGTAAGATCTGAATAATATTCTAGAGCGTATTGGAAGATTAAATGTAGATTATTGTGCCGAAATAACTGAGAATGAATGCAGAAACGATTGAAATGCTCAAATGAGACTCAGATAAGCATTATGAACTTTATGTGAGTAATTTTTATGTATAACGCAATCTTTTTGAATAAGTAAGATCTGAATCATATTTTAGACCCTATAGATAGTTTATATATAGATTATTGTGTTCAAACTAGTTAGAATGAATGCAGAAACAATTGAAATGCTCAATTGATATTCAGAATAAGCATTGCACTTTATATGCGTAATTGCTATGTATAATGCAATCTTTTTGAATAAGTAAGATCTGAATCATATTCTAGACCGTATTGAAAGCATAAATATAGATTATTGTGCTGTAATGACTTATAATTAATGCGGAAACGATTGAAATGTTCAAATGATACTCGAAATAAACATTATGCACTTTATATGCGTAATTGCTATGTATAATGCAATCTTTTTGAATAAGTAAGATCTGAATTATATTCTAGATTGTATTGGAAGCTTAAATGTAGATTATTGTGCTAAAATGACTTAGCATGAATGCAGAAACGATTGAAGTGTTCAAATGATACTCCGATAAGAATTTATCATGATTATTTTTCTTACCGAATACAATGACATCTGTAATGCAAAATGACATCAAAATTACACATCAAATTTGAAAAAAATAACATATTAATTAAAAAATGACATACAAGTAGGTAGGACCCAAATGAGCATTGCATGGTACATTTAATGCAATATATAACATTTCAATTATATTTCA
The DNA here is from genome assembly GCA_027562975.1 of Rhynchospora breviuscula. Taxonomy (NCBI): domain Eukaryota; kingdom Viridiplantae; phylum Streptophyta; class Magnoliopsida; order Poales; family Cyperaceae; genus Rhynchospora; species Rhynchospora breviuscula. The sequence goes on along the minus strand of CM050400.1, from coordinate 29,246,599 downwards.
AATACGTTCAAATGGAAAAAAAAAATAAATCATTGATATCAAATGCATGGATCAGATATTTTAAATCTTAAAATATCCAGTACAAATCAAACCTAACCCCTTATTCATGGCCTTTCATACAAATCAAACTTCCTCAATTAATATGACCAAATGATGTTCTGATTTTCCACCCTTCCCAAAACAAATCGTAAATAATCTAGCACTGTCATTTGGAGGGGATTGCTTCATACACTCCCGCTACTTAGACATCCACTCCTATTGGATGAAAATACCATTCGCATTTTCAAACTGCGGTGAATTGAGGAACGCATTGAAGGAGTGAGAAGGACATTTTCGTTAGAGAGTGTATGAAGCAATTCCCTTAGAGGAGGCCTGACCATCCTCAAGCCTATTTTTGAATCCCGAGAAACTCAATGGATAGACAACAAACATATACCAAATTAAAAAATAAATAAATAAAAAAAGGATGTGTGCAATGTCAAGTTATTTCTCCATAGACGAAAATACTTTGGTTAAGTTGGTTACGATGTACAGAAACTAAGATGGTACAATTAACTTTATATAGTACATTAGTACTATTTTGTTTTCATTCCACTAATAATTGCTCTTTAGAAGACAGGAAAATATCTATTGAGTTTTTTGATGGTAGAGGATTTAACGGAGGTGGAGGAGCACCCAGATCAGTATAAATTATAAAATGAAAGCGGATGAAGGAGAAATCCAAGGGGAAAAAAGGAAAAAAGGGATCGGATCAATACCTGCAGAAGGGATTATAACACCGAAGCAACGACTTTGTTTCCAGAGCATAAAGGATAAGCTCTCTGTTGAACTAGGAAATAAACTCTCGTTCTTCCCTATGACCACTTCTCCACGAGTAACCATCTCATCAGATTCACCACCGGAGGTCTCCAGTGATACCACCACAAGGCTCTACTTTCGAGATAACTTTGCCGCAACGTCAGCAACGCCACTGAAGCAGGAGAGAACCGACCGAAAGTTTCTTCTGCTCGATCTATTTGAAAATGCCATTCGAGTCTGATTGCGTGTCTGCTTTCGGACCAACGTAAAAGGGAAATTGATTAAATTAGGCAGGGGACAGAAGGGAATAAATATTGCGATGCGAATTAAGCATCAACTGGTGAACCGGATCAAATCTATGGCGATAGGAGTCGACACAAAAACATGTACAGAGTTTCAATCGCAAAATCGGTCAAAATATTGAACGGATAAATTAACCAATATAAAAACAGCTTGCCGTGTCGGGTTAGTATTTAAGAAAATCATTCCGACACCCATGCATATGTATTTATAATTTTGATGTACAAGATTCACAGATGCGCTCATGCGCCTCAATCACTCGATCAGCTCTCCTACATACCTTCTTTCCCATATTAATTAGAGGATTGAGCTACGAATACATTGTATTTAGACATTAAGGGGTCGTTTGGATCGTTTAGGAATTTGAGAAATAGTCTATTTCTAGACGGAAAATATTGGAAAGTGTGTAATTTTGTGAAGAGTTTGAATGGTTAGGAATAAATTTCCGTCTAGGAATAGACTATTCCTCAAATTCCTAAGCGATCCAAACGGCCCCTAAGATTCATTGGATGTAGACGGCATTTGGATGTCTTAGGATATTGTAAATAGGTCTTGTGAACAATTAATCCCTCTATAAAATCAATAAAGAAAATTTTACCAGTAAGATACTTCTCTGGTTGATACATTTCGTCATAATATTACCCAAAAATATCAGAAATAAATAATGTTACTATTTTCATTTTGATGCAATAAAAATGCATTTCTCGCTGCTCACAATAGTATAGGATTAAAATTATTTTCTGAATCCAACATTTGGTGGAACTGACACAAATGAATTTCAATCCAAACGGCATTTACATTATCCAATATATTGCAGAATAAATATTTTTCTCATGCTATTTTAATTAGCACTCTTTTACGCATCCTTAGCAACTTCATGCAACTGGACCTGGTGTTCACTTTATCTAGTTTTAGTGATATAGGTCCTGATCAAAACGATTTTTATGCGGAATTTTATTTCATTTAATTTTATTGGAATTGATTTCGTGAGATTTCGTTGAGTCAAATAATATGAAAATTCCGATCAAATAACATCAAATCCATCCATTTTGATCAAAAATTTTCTAATGAAATGAATCGAAATTCCTTATTAAAAAATGTCATTCTGATCAGGGCCTTCGTTTGACTCTTACATGTTATATATTTTTGGTTTTAGAATTTTAATATTTGGTTTGGGTGATTTTATTCTTAAATTATATCCAGCAGTTTACCAGAGGCCAGAACCCATTAAACGCCCACAGAAAGAAAATTTAAAATGTTACGTGCGAGTTGCGACGCCAAAAGTTTGGTTTATTTAGTCAGAATCCGTCCAAACTAGCAATACTAGAAATAGATTGTTAACATAATGACAACTATGATATTATTATTGTTGCAACTTTTTTTAAAAAACAAAACCTCACTGGTACTATTATCGGAAAATTTCACTCTCACAAATCACAATGAGTCAATGATTCCTCAAGCCGGCTAGAATCTCGAACGGTCAAAATCAAGTTCGGAAGGCAGTTTCGACATACCAGTGAAAGTTTTCGACACTCTAACCAACCTATGTCCACATTCTGACACAACCCCATCCCTTCACGCTAGCTAACTCCAACTTAACCTCTCAACCAACCCGAACAGTATCCCCTCTAAACCCGCTTAACCATTACTCGATTACTTGCCAATCCACTCACCGTTTCCAATCGGGTCGAATCGCAACTGGATCCGAAATCCACCCAAATATGACCTCATCCGCCCGCCACGCGCGCGACATGCTCGTCCCGCTCCGCCTCCTCAAATCTCGCGCTCACATCTCCTCTCTCCTACCAAACCCAAACCCACGCACGTGCCAAGTTCCCTTTCGCTTCCCTTCGTTACCTCCTCTCTTCCGAAAACCCCAAAAGAAAAACTTCTCTACTCAAATGGGCTCTCTCTCCGCCGTCGAAAATGCCTTTTCGCCTCTCCAGTACCCTCCCGCTCGCCGCGACGACTCCGTCGTCGACTCCTACCATGGAGTTCCCGTTCCTGATCCGTACAGATGGTTAGATTAGATCTGTCGAATGTTTACCTTTTTACTTCTATTGAAAAGTCATTGCGTGGTTTTTGTTTGACTCGAGGTTCGGGTTTGGGTATAGGTTGGAGGATCCGGATTCGGAGGAGGTGAAGGAGTTTGTGGAGAAACAAGCGGAATTGACTGAGTCCGTTTTGGCGAGTTGCGAGGAGAGAGGGAAGCTTAGAGAGGAGATAACAAGGCTGTTTGATCACCCCCGGTATGATACTCCGTTTAGGCGCGGTGACAAGTACTTCTATTTCCATAACACAGGTCTTCAAGCCCAGAGCGTGCTTTATGTGCAAGTAAGAAATTATGACTTTATGTTTTCAGTTTTTGTGTGTTTAATTGTTGTAGATTATTGGTTAGCTTTTGTTTGCATTATCTTGCTAGCCTAGGGGTAATGTGTGGATGTGGATTTAGGCTCTATATAGTTTGTGATGTTTGGCTAGGTTGGGATTTTCTTGGCTTGTCTGGCATCAAAATGTGATGAGGGAGAATATGACAGAGTGGATAATGAGTGAAGAAACAAGGAACGTAGTTTAGTGTTTTATTGTAATAATGAAATTAAGAACTAAGGAAGAGTTAATTTTGAAGATTATTTACTTGTACCACTGAATTTCTTTTGATTTATTGGATGAAGAATAATGTAAAAAGTAAACGTTTTAAGCTACCAGAGCTGAGCAAGTTTTCTTCTATTTTATTTTCCTCATAATTTTCCATGAACTACAACTAATGGGTATTATTTATAGAATACCAACAAAAGTTATGCAGTTCATTCTTCAAATGAAATGAAATATTGCAGAATAAATATGTTCTTTTCCTGGAATGTTGTTTTCTTTTAAATATTTCATTTAACAATAAGAGATCAATATTGACACTGCCCTCTAAAAACTTTAATTACTTTCATGGTCCATTAATTTTAATGAAAAGGAAACAATCTGCCTTTTTTAATTATCATCCCAGGGAAGTTTCATAATACCTTTTCATTGGGATGGAAAATGACAACTTATTTTTTCTTGAGGTACATTTTTTATGTTGGAGTTGTATCACTCTTGTAGAATGATGTGGAAGGGGAGGCAGTTGTCTTGTTGGATCCAAACAAACTCAGTGAGGATGGGACAGTTGCTCTTAGCATCACTTCTATTAGTGAAGATGGCAAGTATTTGGCCTATGGAATTAGTCAAAGTGGAAGTGATTGGGTTTCAATCAAAGTTATGCGCATTGAAGATAAACAAGTGCTACCTGATAGCATATCCTGGGTAAGCAATGAGACAATATCTGTTACATTAATGGCTCATGTTATGAAAAAGCTAACTATTTCTTTAACTGATTCAGGTGAAATTCTCAGCAGTTAGCTGGACCCACGATGGCAAGGGGTTTTTCTATGGTCGGTACCCTGCTCCCAAGTATGTAAAATTATGTAAATGCTCTTTGTTTATTCATCCTATTTTTTACATTATGATCTAAATGGTGTCGAGTTTAACCTGATGATTGCTTCATAGGGAAGGGGCTGAACTGGATGCTGGTACGGAGACAAATATTAATCTCAATCATGAGCTGTATTATCATTTGTTAGGCACTGATCAATCAGATGATATTTTATGCTGGAAAGACCCTGAACATCCAAAATATATTTTTAGTACGTCTGTTACAGATGATGGAAAGGTTTGTTTTTGGGCAACTTTTGTTGATTAGTTATTTACCAATGCTGTCTTAGAGGATATGCGTACTATCTATCAGTAGTAATACTAATTCTTTTTATTTCTTGGCTTCTGTACAGTATGTTCTTTTGGATACAACTGAAGGATGTGACCCTGTTAATAAATTGTACTACTGTGACTTGTCTTCACTGCCTAATGGGCTTGAAGGCTTTAAGGGCACTGTCAACTCACTCCCTTTCATTAAGTTCATTGATAACTTTGATGCCTCTTATGAGTATGTTGCTAATGATGCTAGCACATTCACTTTCCTGACCAACAAAAATGCCCCAAAAAAGAAGTTGGTGCGGGTTGACCTCAAGAAACATGATTCATGGGAGGACTTAGTGCCAGAGGATGAAAAGAATGTTCTGGAATCTGCACACACAGTTAACAACAACCAGCTCTTGACTTGTTATATGTCAGATGTCAAGCATATTTTACAAGTTAGGGATCTCAACACAGGAAACTCGTTGTATGATTTGCCTTTAGATATTGGAAGCATTTCTGGGCTGTCCTGCCGAAGGGAAGATACTCAATGTTTTATTGGATTTACAAGTTTTCTGACTCCTGGAATAATTTACAAGTGTGATCTGGCATCTGGGACCCCTGAAATGAAAATATTTCGAGAAGTTTCTGTCTCAGGGTTTGACCGCACTGGTTTTGAAGTCAAACAGGTACCATTTATTATAAATAAACTTTCTAATTGACTAATTACTATGTTCGCTTTTATTCTGGTCAGATATTCCCAATTGATTATTAATCTGGTTTTGCCCTGAACTTTTATTCTGTCAATTCTCGTTTAGGTAGAGGAGAGTTGACAGAATTGTTCACTTTGGTAAAAATCTTATTAAAGTCACAAATGCTTAAATTAGTTCTTAACTAGGCATTGATTTATGCATTTAGCATACTTAAAATACTACCTTTTTGTTCATTTCACTGACCTGATTTATTTTTTAACTCAGGTTTTTGTGTCTAGCAAGGACGGAACAGAGATTCCCATGTTCATAGTCTCTGAAAAGAATATTGAACTGGATGGATCACATCCTACCCTGTTATATGGCTATGGTGGCTTTAACATAAGTATTACCCCTTACTTTAGCATAAGCCGTATTGTACTGACCAAAAGCTTAGGTGTCGTCTTTTGCATTGCAAATATTCGGGGTGGTGGTGAGTATGGTGAAGAGTGGCACAAAGCTGGGTCCCTTTCTAACAAGCAGAACTGTTTTGATGATTTTATTGCCTCTGCTGAGTATCTTATTTCTACTGGCTATACAAGTAGTAAGCGACTATGTATTGAAGGTGGGAGCAATGGTGGGCTTCTTGTTGCTGCATGTATAAATCAGGTTAGACTTTTTGAATTATTTACTTTTCTTAGCATCGAAAGGACAATGAAATCTGCTGCTTCTATTTGCGAAAATAAAATCAAACATAGTTTTCTTTATGCGCAGAGGCCTGATCTTTTTGGCTGTGCTTTGGCTCATGTGGGTGTGATGGACATGCTTCGGTTTCATAAATTCACCATTGGCCATGCTTGGACCACAGATTATGGCTGCTCTGACAAGGAAGAAGAGTTTCAATGGCTTATCAAGTACTACTATTTACTATGTTCCTAGTTTTCTGGAGTTACCCTTATTTTAGTTTAATTAATTTACGATAAAGTACCATAATTTTAGTTCAAACCTTGAAATGCAATAATAACCGTTCACAGTAGATGGATGTACCTAATTAAACAGTTGTATACATGCAGATATTCACCATTACACAATGTGAAAAGACCATGGGAGAAGAGCGGTGACATTCATAGCCAGTACCCATCAACTATGCTGTTGACAGCTGACCATGATGACCGTGTTGTTCCTCTTCACTCTTTGAAGTTACTCGCTGTAAGTTCATCATATGCTATTCAAATGCAATTAAAATTATATGGCATGGTGACTCCTTCCCATTAACATATGTTTGAGACAGCACCTAATATTACTGACTTTAAGCCATGTTTCAACTTCAGTCCATTGCTATTTATTCTTTGGTAATATGTTTGGTCTCAACATCATAAATTTCTTGCAATTATTGAGCGGGTGCTTTCTTATAATGCTTATTTGCAGACAACGCAACACATACTTTGTACTAGTGTTGAAGACAGTCCACAAAAGAACCCAATTATTGCTCGCATTGATTGCAAATCAGGACATGGATCTGGCCGCCCAACCCAGAAGCAGGTTTGCTGTCGATTTCTGCAGGCTTTTTACATTCATGAGATGAAAATCCTGGAATTTTTCAATTTTGTTTTGTGATGATAATGCGAAACTGTCCAAATTACATACTAATTTAGGATTTCTTTTTGGTTGTTACTTGTTAGCAGACTGTTCCATTGCTTGTAAGTTAGGATCATTGCTTTAGTACCAAGTATTGACTTAGCATAAACAAGTTGGTAGGATTAGATAAGTTGAATGACTGCTTGCACAAAAATTTGATGCACCTTGCTTGTGGTGAGCACTGAGAACTACATAGTACAAATTTCCTATTATACTATATTTTTTGTGCTAGTACACAATTCCTATGATACTTGTGCAATCATTATATGCTGTGTAATCTCTAAATGTTTTTAAGCATATTTTTATTTCACATATGGTACATTCATACATGTCAACATAGCTGTCAGAATTCCCCCCCCCCCCCCCCCCCTGAACATTTTAGTCTTAATATGATTTTGGCATGGTTAACGAATTTATCTAATCATGTTGCAGATTGATGAAGCAGCTGACCGTTATAGCTTTATGGCCAAGGTTTTGGGGGCTTCATGGAGGATATAAAGCTGAATAATTGATTGTCACATTGCCTTAATGTATGCATGTGCATCTAGAGAGAATGTCTCGAGCAAAATTGCTTTTGATATGTGGATTTATTTCTTGAACCAAGAAACCTGTTGATTGATTTGTGGTTTAGACGTATCTTGGTGATGGTCATAGACTTGTAGGAAAGAACAATGTCTCCCTAGGTATACATTTGTCTTATGAAATAGCAGGTTGGTGTATGTGTTTTATTCAATATATCCGAATTTCTTTTGGTATCTTTTATTTTTAATATTGTGATATGCTGGGGAAACAACTGTTTTGAAATAATGTTTTAGAGTATGTTAATTAGTTTTGAGAAATTTAAACAAGACGAAAGTGTTCCACGTAAATATGCTTACTGGATATCCCATGGTTCATCTCCTTAGAGCGCCCTTTTGTTTTTGGGAAAAAGCAGTTGTTACGTGTCAGCAGTTTGCCTGAGTGAAGAAAAAGGAAACAAGGAAAAAGAAGAAAAAAATAGCTTATCAATGTGACGATATCAAGTCATTATTAAATAATAAATTATACCATACAGAAAATTCTCATATATAACAAATACAAAAATAAATTGGTAATAACCTGATAGAAAGTCAATATTAGAGATGTTTTCTCATTATCTGTCCTGTGCGGGATAAAGTATAAAGATAAAGGCATCCAAGGAAATTTAAAAGGGATATCCTTGTTCGGACATCAACTGCCCTGAGTTTTAGTCTAGGTCTCTTCCACTATTATAAAAAACAGAATGGAATAATGTAATTAGTCAAAAGATCGGCGTATTGCTAAAGAGATTATTGCGTTTCGCTAAGAGATCAATCCATATGTGACTAATTAGCCGAAAGTTTACGAATTTGATTATACCCTTACTGACATATGAGAAGGAATCCACTTCCTGACATGTTTGATTATATACCACAATAATATTTTTTATTACTAATAATAGGATTTTACAAATTTAAATTACAAAACTAAATTGTTGTTCTTGTTCCGTACAAGCAAAATATGTACATAAAATTATTACGTTCAAGTTCAAAGTTCGTCTAGGACAATATTAAGATGTATAGACCACCGCTTGATTTACATAAAAAATAAAAGAGCATATATCTATGAAATTATTTTTTTTATTTTAAAATATAGACTTTATTTTTGTTGAAGTACAAATATTTTTTAAATTTTTATTTACTCATGTATTTTTTTTAAAAATAAGAGGCTATTTATTTATAGAGATATAGCTCATTCTGCGAAATAGAGTTTATCCCTCTTCCGTGTCCAGCGAGACAGCGAGAATTAAATCTGTTACTTCTAGAATAACAGCGGAGTCACTACCACTGTGCTCGACTCTCCCGTTCTATTTACTCATGCATTAGATGGTACGTTTTCGATGCTAGTATAAACGGAGTTACTCTTGAGTTTTTTTTTAGAAGAATTGACAGTGGCTCTTGAGTTACTCTTGAGTTAAGTTTAGTATCTCCAAAATCCAAATTCAATCGCTATAAGCAGAAAGAAAATTGATTGGAGCACCACATTGCTGTGTCCCTAATAATGTCGTCATAGAATCCTACTACTGTGATTCCTGTAATCATTTTCAATTTATTTACAATTGACGTCAAATAGTCATTGCATAGAGAAGATTTCTCTCGATCTCGCCTATCTTTAATCATATCCGGATAAGTATACTAGCAAAAACTATGCTCGTACCTTTTGTTTCTCGCCTAAACTAAATTTGAAGTAATATATATATATAGAGTTTTGCTATGGTGAATTGCAACTCACCAAAGGGTCGGTGAGTTGCGATCAAAACTTCTAGATCTAGTTTAAAATGACCAATTCAAACCATCCAATATGATCTATCTATTGAAATTTTTATGCATACTAAATTTTATATTTTTTTGGGATTTTTAAAAATTGCTATTTTTGAACGGTTCAGAACTAATTAAATTAATGATTTTCTAAAATTTCAAAAAAATACTTAAAAATTTCGAAAAAATGTAAAATTTAGTCTGCATGGAGATTTCAATAGGGAGATCATATTGGACAGTTTGGATCAGTCATTTTGAATCAGATTTAGGAGTTTTGATCGCAACTCACCGATCCTTTGGTGAGTTGCAACTCACCATAGCAAAACTCTCTCTCTATACACACACACACACACACACACACACACACACACACCTTCACAACTAGAGACGTAGCTAGAAATTCATGTCAGCAGGGTCTATAATTTTTTTTTTTTTGCAGAAAACGTATGTATGACATAACATCTAATATAAACATAGTATAACAATAATTATCAAATAAACAATTCTAAAATAATGATGAGAAATTAAATATACCTACAATAACAACATAAGATCTAAAATAATATTCCAATATCCAAAATAATAATTCAAGTCATTAAAAAAAATAAAAATTACAATAATTCTATACAAGTTTTCATTTTCTGATAATTTTGCATAATAGATTCATTATGATTCTCTTTGAACGCTTTTCTTTCTATATATATACTACAAGGCAATCATTCATCTAAGAATCTCTCATTCTGTTTTAAAATTTTCCATAATAAGTTTCATTGCATAGGAAGGGATAATGAGATATGGGTCCGTGTGTGATTTTTCAAGAGTCGCTATATGATTTAAATCAAACACTATCTGTTCATCTGGGTCCTTCAAATTTCTGAGATGGGTCCCTACGTATTTATTTTTTATTTTTAATTTACAAAATATTACCATCTCAAATAATTTTTTTTTCAGGTGGGCCCTGCACTCACCAAGAAACATGTAACCTATACTTACCATCTCCTCCTCAACATACCACTATGCAATTCCCTGTTTCTTCCTTCGCCAAAAATGTTTTAGTATGCTCTCATTCTTCGTTCGCTAGTTTTTATTAAAAATACAATAATACCATGTAGTTGAGTAATGCTAAATTGGGTCAATTTTTCGTCACAATTATCTTTTTTAATTGGAGAAAGGGGAATAGAGGGGTGATCCAGATTAGAAAATTTGGAATTTAGAAGCTTTGCTGGGTATACAATTAATTGGAGAAAGGGAAACATGGTCCAGCATAACAAACGGCCCATGTAATAGAATTTCAACTTTATCAAATTATCACTTTATCAGGAAACGTCTAGATTTTCTGTCGCGTGTACGTTTCTATTCTGAAGCTTCGAGTCTTCAACATGTGTACTTGCAAAAATTAAAATCTCAAACGTACGCCGCTTCCCGCTGGCCATTATTAGCAATCTAATCGAGAAGGTCGTCTTTCTAATTATATTTTCACTATACATTTTTTGAGCTGAAGCTCCCAAGCAGGGGAACTAAATTCATTAACTAGAAAATTAGAATCCAACAAGTATCAGTACCAGTATTTAGCAACAAAACAGAACAACAGGAGGAGTGTCCAGAGGAAACCACTCCGACATACAGTAACAGCACACATGATAAAAGATCAGTAAAATAAAGCATATCAACTAAAGGAAGCAGAACTATAAACTAAGGGGATGCACCTAGTTCTGAGCTGAGGAGTTTGTAGTGCTTTCATCTCTCCATCCTTGATCTGCTTCCTTCTGGAGATCTGTCAAATTCTGAAAGTCCCTTTCCATATCTACATTAAATTCTGTTCAATTAGTAAATAAATTAAGCGAAATTGCTTCCCTATCATTCCTTACAGACGTGTTTAATTTTTTCCATTTTTAGAAAACGCGTTAATAGCTTCTCTCTTCCATCTTCAGAAGTCCATGGGATGAGAGGATGATCGCTGGGGAGGATGAGAGCTAGGGAATGAGGACAGAACGTTATTTCTAAAATAATAAAGACAATTAATATTTTCTTCACTGGACATAACGTTATTTCCAAACAAAATTTACAGAACAATTACTATATTAAATAGAACAGTTATATATATTAACTAGAACATTTATAATAGTTATATATATTAACTAGAACAATTGCTATATTAAATATAATAGCTATATATATTAACTAGAACAATATATATATTAACTAGAACAGTTGCTATAATAAATAGAACAGTTATATATATTAACTAGAACAATTGTTATATTAACTAAAACAGTTATATATATTAACTAGAACAGTTGCTATATTAACTAGAACATTTATATATATTAACTAGAATAATTATATATATTAACTACAACAATTGCTATATTAACTAGAACAATTAGGAGGGAAGGGTGGGACATGGAGCAAAATAGAATGGAGGGGGAGGGAGTGAAATAGAGGGGAGGATGATGGGATAAGAGACAAAAATAGAAAATGTGTTCCTAACGCGTCTTCATTAATAGAGAAGTCCAGGAGATGATGGAATCATCCCCATCATTCTCATCCCTTCTTTTCTTTTTTGAATACAATTAATCCAACTGCTGGGGGTTGATGGGGATGATGAATCTTGACATGATTAATCCCTCTCTCCCCTCTAATTCAAAATAACATTAACTAGAACAGTTAGATTTTTTTCGAGAACAATTTGTAACATTAACTAGAACAATTAGTATTTTTTTCCAGTACAATTATTTTTTTTCCAGAACAACTAGAATAATTAGCATTTTTTTCCAGCACAATTATTTTTTTCCAGAACAACTAGAACAATTAGCTTACCAACTAGAACAATTAGCTTACCAACTAGAGTTTACCAACCAGACAATTAGCCTTTTTTTCCAGCACAATTATTATTTTTTTTCTAGAACAACTAGAACAATTAGCTTACCAACTAGAACAATTAGTTTACCAACCAGAACAATTAGCATTTTTTTCCAACGCAATTATTTTTTTTTCTAGAATAACTATAACAATTAGCTAACTGTTCTAGTTAATATATATAATTGTTCTAGTTGGTAAGCTAACTGTTCTAGTTGGTCTTTGGATGCTGAAAAAAATTTTCACCTGAAAAAAAAAACATCTTTGGCAGGGGAGGAAAACGCAGGTAATAAAGGAATGAAAATGCAGGGAAGGAAGAAGGGGAGTACGTTGGATTAATTGTATTCTGAAAAAGAAAAGAGGGGATGATGCTGGACTTCCTTATTAATGAAGATGTGTTAGATAATTAATGAAGACTCGGAGAAGATGGGATGATGGAAAGCAATTCCGTTTTCACTATACATTTAATTTTGAAACTTTCATAACGAAATATCTAAGATTTAAGTATTAAAATAACTAATTAGATATGATTTATATTATTATATATGTATGAGTAAAAATTATGATATTTTAACTTATTTTAAATAATATTTAAAAATGAACTTGATATATATTATTTTAAATACTTACTTTTTAACTTAGTGATCCTACCAAAATAAAATTGAATAATCTCTATTTTTTAATATATGCAAAATGTAAATCAGATTAAAGAAATTTGTTTTGTTATTTTAATTTTAAAATTTTATTATTAATATTTAAAATAAAGATATAATAAAAATGAAAGCATCCAAATCTTCCCCAATTTACTTAATCACAAACAAAAAAAAATTGACAGTTTGTGCAGGAAAATATTTAAAGATTTGAGATAGCTTGAAGCTCTAGCGGAGTTACAGTCTTACAGGTATAAAAGTCTACAAGGAGGTAGCTTATAATTTATATATTTCTGATATTTTTCGTTTTGCATAATATATCTTTCTATATTCATCCTTGTAGACTGATACCCTCCGCCTCTTTCTTTTGCTACCAGCCCGTTTCCTTTCATCCTTCCCAGTTCTCCTCAGCCGCGATTTCGCAATCTCACACGCAAATCCAATCGATCTCCACCTTCTCTCCAACCATGCCGAAGAAGATGGGCGTAAATACGAAGGCGGAGGCGGCGAGGGCTCGCCGCAGCGCGACCGAGTCGGAGCGCAAGGAGAAGGAGGCGCGCGACAAGGAGGAGGCCTATTGGCGCGACGCCGAGGGTCCCAAGTCTCGCGCCGCCAAAAAACGCGAGGAGGAAGCTGAGAAGCGCGCCGAGACCTCCGCGCGCCGTGCTGAGGCTCGCAAACTCGCTGAGCAGGAGCAACAGCAGCTCGAAAAATTGGCACGCAAGCCTAACCCTAAAGAATCTAGGGTTTCCATCCCTGTTCCTAAGGTTTGTTCTTGTGAAGTACTTGTTCTAGAAATCTTGATTATGATGGAAGGTTAATCTGAGTTGTAGATCTTGAATTGAAGTGAAACCAAGCCAAAGGGTTGAATTGTCTGGTGAGAAGGTAGTGTGAAATGGTTGTTAACAACTGGCGGTAAATGAAAATCATTCAAAAGACTTTCAGTAGAAACCAGTCTGGGGAATATTATGTTTTTACAAATACAGAGAAATTGGATTTGATTTATTGACCTAAAGTTTATTAAATGTCACCTGATTAGTTGTTTATGATTTTTGAGCTGTACAATAAGAGTTTTTTATTCTTTAATTTCTGGTAACAGGTGACTGCAGCAGAGCTGGCAAAGAGGCAGGAGGAAGAGCAGCAGAGGCTGCAGCAGGAGGCAGAGGAAGCGAAAAAACGGCAGACAAGGATGGCTGATGAAGAGGAGTATGAGAAGATGGTGCTAGTTAGCAATACCAACAGGGAGGATTCAATCATTGAGGCGCACTCAGTGGATGAAGCTCTTGCAAAGATGACAATTACTGAGCCAGCACTGGCACCTGATCGCCACCCTGAGAAGCGTCTCAAGGCTACCTTCAAGGTAAACATTTTCCGTTTTCCATAGTTATGTTTTTGGTATTTGATTTTCTGTTGTCAGAGAAGATAGGACCAAAGTGGCACAATGAATCCTTTTGGCTGAATGTGCATTTGCCTTATGTACATTTGCATACATTCATTTTTTTTATCCAATATATATGTTTGCTTAAATTATTTTTGTATGTTTGTATTATGGCATAGTTTTATTTTCTATTCAATAGTAATTCAAAGGGATGTGGTTTGAAAGAATTTAGTTTACTTAATTTAGGTAATAGCAACCTTTTGTGCTTTGCTGTACTGATTGAACGATTCTAATGTTTCCTTTAGGTCTATATTGTAGAAATAGACTATAATTCTTTCTTCATGTAATTAATACTCATAATTGGCTATTGTTCATTTTTAGATGTTTGTCCAAATGTTTTATTTTTTCAAAGGATTTCTGATGGAAACAATAATTCTTTTACAGGCATTTGAGGAGGTAGAATTGCCAAAGTTGAAGGAAGAAAAGCCCGGGCTGACACTCAACCAATACAAAGATATGATCTGGAAGATGTGGAAGAAATCGCCGGACAACCCTCTCAATCAAGTAATTTATGTTCAACACTATATATATGGTTCAGTTTAACCTAAAATGTTGACTTGAGCTATGAAGTTTAATTCTATGCTAATCCAGTTTTTTAAATTATATATAGCAGGCTGCTGAGTGATTGATGTTGCAACTTACATCTCTGTTGGTTCTTGTTGAAATCAAACCATCTTGTTGAGGATATATTTTTTTTCAATTTCCCACTGAAGATGAAAGTATAAGCTGCAGCTTTGATTTGTTGCCCTGGCTGATGGCGTAACAAACATTTTGAGTAGCTTGAATGTTGTGAATAAAGGCAAGAGCGTGTAATGTACATTAGTGATTTAAAGGAGAGTATTAGTATATTTTGCCACTCAGATTATGTCACTTAGATGAGCATTTGAATTGAATTTATTGCTAGAATATAACTTTTGTTTGCTATATGTTGGTTTTGTTCGAACTTTAACGAACTGTAGCAGTATTTAACAGCAAGAATCATAGTTTAATTGTTATTTAAAACAGGACGTCTTTAGAAAATTTGGGCACTCAACATTCAGTATAATTCATGCACTACAGGAAAATGAAGTGTTAGTTTCGGCATATTTATTTGTAAAAGGGTTTGGCAAGAAATGATGCAGTCAACAAGATGGGATTTGTTACACAAGTTCATATTCAAAGTGCTAATTATATATAGTTAGATAAAAAATTTCATTTGTTCTGTTGTCTGAGCTTCTTGTAACTTTTAAAAGCATCCATAAAAATGTTGAAACAATTTCACTAGAGGGGTGAAAATTATTGTCATATAAATTATGGACTATTGATTTGTATGATACAATATGATGTAGATAAAATGTCAAATTATTTGATACAACCAGATATTTTTATTGCCTAACATTATTTTGTTATTTTATTTGCTCCGGACAACTTTTGCTAAGTTTTATAAAAAAATTGACACTCGATTTTGTTTTCATTTTTTTTTCAGTTATAAATTGCCATCAACAGGGCACACATACCAACAAATGCAAATTATAAACACCTTATTTGGGTCCAGATATAACAGGTAAAGAGGATTAATAGAAAATAATTAACGTAAATCAATCGTGTCTAATATACACAGCAGAACAGTCTAGACAGTCTAAGACTTTGGTACATTTACAATCAAACCAACGATCCACAGAACAATGGATCCAACCAACCAGAGGAAGAGAAGGAACACTACTATGCCAGCCAATATTGTTGCGAGCGGGGGGCTATCAGAACCGCTCGAGTTGGATGTGTTCACGCTAGGAGGATCTGTGTTAGGATTTGCCGCTAAAGTAAAACCTCGGCTTTTGCGGTTTTTGTGCAGCGTCAATGCATTCCCAGACCTGAAAAGAATTATCATTTTGGAGTGTTCTTAGAATGTGAAAAAGCATATAAGAATTGCAAACAATTAGCGTGTTCAATAATATGAATAGAAATTGATTGCTTGATCATAAAAGTTGAAGTTAAATTTAATGATTTCAGAACTTCCTATAAGAAATAATTAACTCAATCCTTTGAAGCAGTTAATAGACAGAAAAACTTCATGTAAATCGAATTAGTAGTTATGTAAATAGAAACAACAGGTCTGCATGGATATACTATTGGTGATTTCTTGGATTTAATTCACTAGTTCATACTCCTCAGTGCTGCCGTTTCTCTTGCAAAGTAATTTTAATCTGAATAAAAGTTGGGGAAGTATCATAATTTTTTCTTTTGGGAAACCCCGTGATGCTGGAAAAGGAAAAAAAAAAAATATATTACAAGGTAAAACAGGAAATTCCCATTATAAAGAAGAAAAACAACGCTATGAGCTGAAAGATATAAGCCATTTTATACCAAACCAAAACAATTTCATACCAAATTAGAGTTGTAGCCATATAGGGTGCCTCTATACCGGAGTGACAAGAATATCTTCTGAATTTGTTATCAAAACTCAAAAGTAATATAGCAGTAAACTTCACTTGAGATGTGAGAAGCGAAAAGTACCTGAAACTAGATCCAATGTGCGGGCGAGTAGAAAGAGGAGAGACCGCCTTGATCGCCTGAGAAAGCCCGGGACCATTTAATCGGAACCCTAAAGCACCAACGGCGGGTGTGGTTAGGGAAGATAAGGCAGTGGCCATGAGAGCTCGAGAGTACAGTCAGAGATTCTGAGCTGGATGAAACAAAGAATCTACCAGAGTGCGAATATACCAAAAAATCTTAATCAAGGGAATGCTTATTTCCATCGTGTGGTTCTAATTGGCCCAAAGAATATACACTGCAGAAATTTAATTTATTCATGAAAAAATCTGAACCGTCTGAATACGAAGATGACATCTTTGCTCGATTACCTAGTACCTAGGCTGCGCTTTAGTGTTGATTTTTAGACGGATGTTACATTAGGGGAGGCCGAGTAAAGTAAACTTCTACACATCAAATTTGAAGCTGTTAATTTAGCTTCATTAATGTTTATTTAACAAAGAATAGGATGTGAAATATGTGAGGGAGGTGAGGTTTGAATATCTTGTATGAATTGTGATATGTCCAAATGTCCATTTATGAAAAATTGAAATGAATAAAAAAAACAAAAATTGCTTTTTAAAGTATAATATGACATGACTCGGTTGCATTGATATAAAAACATCTAATTGCAACAAGACGAATGTTGCAAATGAATTAAATTTGTTATTTAAGGTGTAAATGAATTGAGAGAACCAAATCAATTATACAATAATTTTAAAAGGCAAATGAATCAGAAAGAACAATCTAATCTAGTAATCTGGTTTCACAAACTAGGCTCCTTCGTCCATTGCATGTCACTATCTCCTGTGTCCATTGCTAGTCAGGTGGTAAGTTTTCTAGCACTTGCTTGTTAATTTTTTGTTGTTTTTAATCAATTGAATGTGTCGACTTAATCTTCCTGCTATAGGGTATCGTTACTGTTAAGAACATGATTTTAATAATATTCATTAATTTTAATGATATTCACACTCATTCCAGTAAACATGTGTTTATGCTTCTGTTTGTGGTTTGGTGTAATTGTAGATTGACAAAGTGCTCAAGTTACAAGTGGTTTTATTCACACTCGTGCCCTGGAGTTACAAGTTTAGCACTGTAAGAGCAAGTGCTGTAAAGTTAAGCTTGAGGAGTCCCAGTCTCCCTGACGTTGACTATATGCATAGTGTAGAGATCTCTTTATATCAAAATGTTATGATGTCACTATTTCCATTGCTACAGATTAAACATATTAAAAACAAAAAAAATTACACCTAAGTTGCAAAGTACATGCGTTTTCAATTTAAAACTTTAATTAAAAACAAAACAAAGAGACTAAGAAGAGGTCGATGAAGTGGCCTGGATTGCACAACCAAACACATTTACTCTGCAACTTGGTCGTAATTTTTATCATTTGTTTAAATCGGTTGCACTTTTTTTGTTTCATAAGACCAGACATAATTCCCTTGAAGAAAAGTTGTACATATTTGTATCTGATCCCCATATTGTGTAATTAGCAGCCCTCTGATGCGATTCAAATAAGACACATTGTGAACGTATGTTGTGCTGATTCATATTTCATACTACTATCTGCATAGGTAGAGAATGCTTGTATACACCTTTCCTCTTTACCAAGTTGTCAAAGCCTTGTTTTTCATTATTAGCCATGTAAGGTAAAAGCATTCACCATATATATGAATTAGCTATTGATAATGCTCCAATTTTTGTCAGTTACTCCATCTCCATATTCCAATCAGGTTGAGTTCTACAGAGACGTTTTGTTGTTGTACAATGGAGTGCAAATGAGTATATTGGTACAAGAAATGAAAATACCCTGGACCATTGAGATATCTGTAAGTTTTATATGTATCTGTAGAATAATATGTAGATCATATCGGCTGATTTCATTTCTGTTAATAAAATCTTAAAATGTGAAGACAGGGAAAAGAAATGTATTTCAACCCTCCTATGAATTTAATATTACATACAGAGCTGCAAAATTTCATTCTACGACTCTCATAGGATGGACGTATGGTCCAACAAGTTAATTAGGAAATAGAAAGAAAAGAAAAGCATAAAAACTAGGCTTTGCCAATATCATGTTATCAGTCAAAAAGACTTACTAATCAGCAGATCCTAAACCTCTGAATCTATACAATAAACATTCAGACAGATCAAAAATGGACTTAGCCGCCTACAAATTGGGCCCAAAAATTTAATGCCTACAACACAACGAACCTCAGATAAATCTGTGCAGTTGTTTCCGGTGACAAAATTTTTTGTAAATAAACAATTATCATGACCTCTATCATATATCAGCGTCCAAGGCTCCTTGGAGAGCACTCACCCCCTCCATTGAAATACATTTTCTCACTTTCCACCTGGGTACCTCAATCCGAGGAGGTGGGTCGGGTGAGAAGCAAATAACCAAAACCGTTAAGTTATCACAGCTATTTCTCTCAAGAGCCTCCTGAACCAACTCCCTCGAGCACAACACAGGATCATTATGATTCATAAGTGACTTTCTGACCATAGTAATTGCACACTGGCTACTCATCACATCCCACAAGCCATCACAAGCAATTACCAGGAACTCATCTTCCTGTGTAAGTATAGCTTCATGCAACTCAGGTTCACCAGTTAAGGGACAGATTGAACCCTTGCCACCCTTCATGTGCCAGTCGCCAAGTGCTCTGGAGACTGACAGCTGTCCATTTAGGTACCCATCAAATACAGTGCCGCCGAGCTTTTCTATTCTAACTTTCTCAAACTTGCAAGTGGGTTTGTGGTCCTTTGTCATATCAACAGCCTTTCCTCTTTTGCTAAGCACAGCCCGACAGTCGCCTAAGTTGGCGATTAGCAGAGTTCTATATGAAAAAAAATGATTCTATTAACGAGATTTAATGCAAATGCAGTACCCAGTACCATGTTACTTATTAGATGAAACCTATAACTCCACTAGACAAACAACACACTGCTTAATTCATAACTTACCTATTTTATTTTTTATAATTTATATTTAATATTTGATAATTAGGTTTTGCATCTGACAATTCAAATGAAGTGCTTTACATTAATG
Source organism: Rhynchospora breviuscula (assembly GCA_027562975.1). Taxonomy (NCBI): domain Eukaryota; kingdom Viridiplantae; phylum Streptophyta; class Magnoliopsida; order Poales; family Cyperaceae; genus Rhynchospora; species Rhynchospora breviuscula. Next base: position 29,226,632 of record CM050400.1, on the reverse strand, counting down.
GAAAAAAAAATAAAAGCATAACAAAATGAAAAGAATCTAACTTCTCAAAGATCAGAGCCGTCAGGACGGTGGTCCCAGAATTGTGGTCAAGAGAGATGGAATCGGCAAGTGCGTGATCAGCCTTCATAAATGCACTTCTTATTGCTTTGTGCATGCTATGTGGGAAATGATTATCTTCTATGATAAATTTAAGTAAGTTGCTCTTCACAAAACGGGCAGCATCAGTGCCACAGTGACCATCAAACACCTGTACAACACTGCATTAGTCATAGGAAGAAAGGCGGGACAGCACACATGCTTTATCAGTTAGGCTATGTATAGGTACAAAATATGTACAAGTAACGGTCTTCAAGTCAGGTCCAGGATAATTGTCGGTATAGCTATTATAGTAATTTGGTATCCAATTGAAGTGAAAGGAATATACATCCATAAACCAAAAATTATTTCGACTTGATTATTGTTGCATTGAGTTACAGGAAAAACAAATTTTAGACATAACCAGAAAGTCTGAGACGGTTTGCAGTTTGTTCCCACTTGCTAGGCTGCAATTAATTAGCTTTAATATCACCCCAGTGACTAATATAGTCACCATAAAAAATATATAAATAACCAAATGCATCTCGATAAAATTTCCAAATTTCCTACTGCAGTTTGTCCATTTTCTTATTATTAAAGCTATGAGTAGAAAGCATTTCAACCTACAAAATGATAGGCTATGCAAAAACAATGTAATGACTCACCCCATAGAATGCACCGGGTGCAGGGAAGCTGGGTGGTGCACTGAGATGCTGGACTAGATTATCAATGCACACATGTTCGTCTTCCATGTATGATTTTATGCCCCTCTCAGACCAGCTGCCCGATCGAAAAACTGGCATGTACCCAGTCTGCGGTTCGGTTGGTGACATCAAACTCACCTTTCCAAAATCCAGATCCTAGATTATTATCAAAATAATAAGTTAAATAAAATCTTGTAAAACGTTAATTCAAAGGACGGACATGAGGATATCTTCTTTTAATTAATCTTTTACTATAAATTATGAAAAGTTCCCTAATTTCTACTTTGACATGAGAACCTTTTGTTGGTAATCATAAAACTAATTCCAGAACTCAAAAGTAAATGGATTTCAGACAACCATACTTCTTGTTCTATTTGTGTTCATTTTCCATGCACGGTAGAGCATGAATCAAACAGTCAAAACGATTTGGTCATAGATTTATCAAACTAATTCTTTGATGGGAACTATATATGGCTAGGTGCACAAGAGATTCCCTTTCCCTGATGCAAAAGCCACTTTGGTACAAGACATCTTTGTTCGTGAATTACGACGGTTCCAATTTAAAATTGGACAGTTACAACGGTTCTCTGTATGATAGATTTCGGTAAAGAATGGTCAAAACTTGATCTTGATGGCATCAAATACTTTCTTTCCTCAATAATAATCAGGTAGCTATCCAATCATGACAAATTAACCAAAAATTTTGGTGTTCCGAATGCGACCCAATCCTATTCGGTAAAGATCATACATGAATTGACACACAGCTCATACCATAATCCAGATCAATTTTCCCAGAATTATTCACTAAAAAAAAGCCTACTAACAAAATCAGTTGATGAGGCAAATCGGCCGTCGGCATGGCTAGGGATAGAAGGTAGGCGCGGCGGCTTGGCGAGTATCCTTGGCTTGTCGTCTGTAGGTGCTGTGCTACCTACGCCGGAGGTGACGTGGCAAGAAATCATAGCATTGTCGCCACTTCCGTCTTCTCTGACCGCTTTTCTACAATGGGGAACGAAACTGGGGATGCAAGCGCCGACGGGTGCGACGGGAGGTCCGATTGTGAAAATTGAAGGAGATGGAGATGCGATCTCTTTCGCGGTAGGAGGCCTGGAGCCCATTTCCATTAGAAAAAGAAAAAGAAAAAAAAAAAAAGTGTGGGGGAGATCGGAAAAACGGTTTCCTTTTCTCTTTTTCCTCGTTGCGTTGTGTCCTTTCGCTTTCCGAATTTTGTATTTGTTAGTGTGATTGTAATGATTCCAGTTGATGAATGAAAGTTTTGATTGTTAAAAGGAGGGGAGGTAATTATGGAGGAGGATTAATGTGCGTTTGTTTGGTCAGACAGGCTAAAAAAAGAGGGTTTGGGTTAGTTGATGGTTACTAGGAAAGGAGACGGTGCTTATCCTCTACAGCTGTGGGTGCACGCACTTCTGTCAAAAGCCAACCGGATTTAAAAGAAAGGAATTTGCACGAATCTTGACGTAAGAAGATAGTTCTCTCCGTTTTGCAACTTGCAAACTTGGGATATTCTCAAAAAAAAAAAAAAAAAAATTACAAAGAGGGAGGCGGTTTGCCGCTGAAAGTGGGATCCACTGTTCCTCTTTTTATTTGGCGTTAGGAGATTCCGAATATAACAATGATTTTATTTTACTAACATTTTTTAATTTATAAGTGTACCTGGTGGCTACTACCTGGTCATTTCGGAAAAAAAAAAATTATAGCTCTGCGCAACGTGACTCTCTATATATAGTAATTTTAAAAGTTTTTGAAAGCGAATGAATAATAATAACGTTGACCCATGTAAAATTAATCAATTGAACATTATAAATTGATGCAATTTAGAAAATAAAAATCGCCAGATGTCCCGTGAGGAGCGTTAACAAAATAGGCATACACGATTTTTTTTTAATTCGCCGTAATATAAAATCAAACTTAATTTCTTCCATCGACGATACATAAAAAAGGCATTACAAAGGTTGAAATGAAAAGAGGCCGCAGAATGTGCATAATTTTTTTATTATTATTATTGTTATGATGCAAAATTTTTATGGGGATCATGAGTTGAGAGAAAATGTGTTAATTTGGATTTCAAAAATAGTCGTTGACTCATTTTATTATTGAAATGATCAACCGGAAAGATTAACGGCTATTTCGAAATTCGAACAGCTACCGGCATATTCAAGTGTATAGAAAAATAGTTGCTAATCTAGATTAATACTATTTTTATTTTAGCAATCAAAACATAATTTAAAAGTGTGCCTACCTTTTAATATAAAAGGCATCCTTTTCCAAATATCAATATGCATATTCTTAAAACATAATTGACAATTTTACATATACAATAGTGACATTGCAAGTTGAATTTTCTAATATGCGCATATCATACTAGTAAAAGAGGATATAACAGTTAAAAATATATTTCGAGAGACAAACACAAATTATAAGAATATAAAAACTGTACACGAATTAAGTTTACACAATAGAGAAAATTACCACGAAGCTTATCGTATAGGATTCATGGTGTTGCGACTTGCGAGTTGTGACTATGGTGCATTATTATGCATTAGTTTTTTTGTGCATCGTTATCTTATGGATAGGATTTATTTCAAAATGACAAATTTAATTTAACGAATTCAATATATACATTGAAATTCCATAACAAACTATATGTCACATTTTTAATTTTTTTAAAATTTAAATAATTACAGGATTAATTTGCGAATTGAGAAAATTAGGTAACATTCTCAGCAGCCGAAATTTGGCTGTTCCAAACAGCCAAACTTTTTTTTTAAAATATTTTAACATTTTAAAATTCAAATATTGAATCCAAACCATTGATCTTATTCAATTTTATGGGCGATGCATTTTCATATAAGTTTTATAAAATTTGGAGTCGATTTGATACTTGATTAAGTGACCAAATTATAAACGTATTAGAATTAATCAGTGATAGTTAACCAGATTCGTTCATTTGTTGACCACTTGATCTAGTATCAAATCAACTCCAAATTTCATAAAACTTATATGAAAATACATCGCCCGTAAAATTGAACAAGATCAACGGTTTGAATTCAACATTTGAATTTTAAAATGTTGAAATATCAAAAACAAAAAAAGTATGGCCGCTTGGAACAGCTAAATTCTTGGCCGCTGAGGATGTGGATCCATGGCCGGTTCGTGCGCGACAGAAAAAAAAAAAAACCACAGAAAATTCTGTCAAAAAAAAAAGCGATAAACCCAGGAATTGATAATGTTAAGGCTCGTTTGGATGCATTGAGAATAAGGGGAATAAGCAATTCCGGGCGGAAATTTTATTATAAACAATCCAAACTCTTCACAAAGTTACACACTTCCCAATACTTTCCGCCTAGGAATAGGCTATTCCTCTTATTCCCAAGCGATCCTCTACCGCGGCCTAGCACCTGTCGTACGTACGTATCCACGAACGATGCAAGATTTTTCGGAGATTTATCCACACCGTTCGTGCGCGCCAGAAACCAGCATCCGATAAACTGACAGTACTGCAAATCTTTCTTCTGGCGACTGGCCTGCAATCAAACCCGTAGATATTTGAAGAACCTGTCAAAATGTCAGCGAACTCCGTCGTGCGCTCGAAGTATCAGCCAACCAGCGGGCAGCGGTAACCACTCACCCCATTTCTATTCAAACGCTGCGGTTTTCGCCCAATACTCTTTCACCCAGTCGGTTCGGAGAATCGCCCATAGAGACACATTTTTCAAACCATGGTAACAACATTGGACTACTGCTTGCCATGGTACGAGAGAGATTCTAATTTGGCTTCTTTTTTACTATCCCAAGAGTAACGTTCAGATATTATCTTAAGCAATGTGTTCTAGTATCACAAAGTTAAGGTTCAGAATATTTCAGTGCCAAATCAGTTCTCCTTACAATCTTACATGATTTTTCTCCTATAGTAAAGATAACATTTCGTTACAGGTTAAGGATTGAGGCATCTCTGTGTGTTCGCATTGCAAAATCAAGGTACAGATTTGTGGTGTACGAAGCTTCTTTAAAAGGGGGCAGAAAAAATTCTCGTGTACAAATTGAGAAAAGGCACCAGGATGGATTTTTTCTTGACAAAAGCGGGAAATGGCGAGCCTATGACCGCAAAAAGCTGTCCAGGAAGAGATGTAAACACTAATGCTTTCTTCTAGTTTTCATCATATTAAAAGTTTGTTTGGTAGGATTGGAATTTTGCCCTTGAATGATACCAATAATGTATTAGCCATAACTGGTACCAACATAATAATGTACCAAGCCTGGGTGCTTTTCAGAAAATATTGAAAGAAATTAGTGAATAGAAATGAGCACATTCCAGCTTGGGTCCTTTTCAGCATAGATATATATCAATCTCTCCTTTATTTGGCACTTTGGTACAGGTGGCTCGTTAAGAGGGCGCGGATGGAAATATGGATCTGGGTTTGTTGATGGTATATTTCCAGTTCTGAGCCCTATGGCACAGGACATACTTGAATTTGTTCAATTTGAATCAGACAGTGCTAAGATTTATGGATGTTTAGACAATCTTCCGGCGACACATGCCACATGGGATGACCTAATAAATGTAGCAGTTCAGCTTCGAATTAACAAGCAGTGGGGTCCTGTCATATCAGTAAGCTTTGTCTCGGTGTTCCATCCTTGGTGAAACAATTTGGTCCACTAAGTCCTGTAGAAATTGGCCATTAATTGTTAGAAATTGGCCTCCAATGGGACATCTGTTTTTGCAATTCTGGCCTGAAGTTTACCTTTGACATGCTTGCTACTGTTTAATACTCAACTGTGCATTTAAACAGAAAAAATGAATCTTAGGTAAAGCTAAGAAAATCTAGAAATTTAATAAATATTTGGGTGGTAAAATGGCTTATTTGGTTATGGGACCATAATACATGCTGCATAATGGTCCAGGACTCAAAGTTTAGGTTGCTCCTTTAATGGACAATATTTAATCAGCAGATTTGCATGTTTTGTACACTTCACTTCATTATGATAATTTTATATGATTTGTCATTTCCTCATAGTCTTTTAATGCATCATGTAATATGTTGATAAATTAATATAAAAATGTTTGTTATTAGGTCTGCGAGTGGATTGTTTACAGGAGTTCTTTCAAAGCTGATGTCATATGCTACAACTTGCTTATAGATGCCTATGGCCAGAGATCACAGTTGAGAAACGCTGAATCGATCTATTCACATCTTTTAGAGGCTCATTGTGTGCCAACTGAAGATACCTATGCTCTTCTTATAAAAGCTTATTGTGCATCTGGGTCGGTACACAAGGCTGAGGCTGTATTATCTGAGATGCGCCAAAATGGGGCCTCTCCAAGTAAATATTTTACTTCTATCCATAATTAGACCCTGATATATTTGAATAATATGTATCCTTACCAATTATGGTAATCATATGTGGTAAAACATACAATAGCTTAGGACATTAGTATTAAAGAGCATCTGATCTGTGCAGGTGTGGTTGTATACAATGCATACATTAATGGACTAGTGAAAGGGAGACAAACACAAAAGGCAGTGGAGATATTTGAGAGAATGAAAAAAGACCGGTGCAATCCTTCTACAGAGACATATACTTTAATGATTAATCTTTATGGGAAGGTTGTTAATTATGTTTATGATATTTTTTTTTTCTGACAGCCAAAAGAAATTTACATCCTTCTCTGGTTAAATAAATTAATAGGTATTACATACTGAATTTGATGGTTTAGTAGTTTGTTCATTTCTTATGTGTCGGGATCAATTGCCTAATTTGACAAATTTGACAAATTTGACAATAATCAGAAATTATTTCTAAATGTGAAATCTGCGAGTTGAAATGTTATCTTAACTATAGGTATTCCGTATGTATGGAAAATTATGAATATTGATGCAAGTTTTCCAATCACTAAACGAGTTGAAATTTCCAAGTCCACAATTAATGGCCTTTGGTATGTATGAAGTGACACTTAGATTGCATGGAAGTTGGTAGACAACTAATCTAGAAGCAGAGAAAAATGGCTATATCTTATTTTCTTTTGTTTTTGAAACTTCTTTTGGTTTAAAATTGAATTATATAGTCAAGTTTTAATTAATCCCTCTCTTCCATTCATTGCAGTTCTTTTTATTTTCTTCTTATTACCCTTGTCTCAGGCTAGCCATCCACAGATGGCCCAAAAGATGTTCAATGCGATGAAGTCAGAGGAGTGCAAGCCCAATATCTGCACTTACACTGCATTAATCAATGCCTTTGCACGGGAAGGGCTCTGCCACAAGGCCGAACAGGTGTTTGAGGAGTTGCAAGGCTCCGGGATTGAACCTGATGTTTATGTGTATAATGCCCTCATGGAGGCTTATAGGTAAAATACTGATATCAGCCAGCATTAATATGTCATGTACTCATGTGGGTTGCAATTTTTTTAAAAAACCCTATTGTTCAACCATTTTCTTAATGTGTTAATCTTTGAAAAGAGCCATCCTATCTATAAATGACCGATGTGATTAGGGATATAAAAATGGTGCGGATAAACTCCGCACCGAACCGCATCCGAATCCGAAAAATGTGCTTAATATCCAAACCGTATCCGTATCCGAATTCGTATTTGACAAAAAAATATGGATACGAATATGGTTTGACTACTATCCGATCCGTATCCGTATCCGACAAAAAAATTCGTTATTCGATCCGAATTTAGTCTTTATCCGAACCGTTTTTTCCTTTAATTAAATCAATGACACAAGATGATTAACCTAATTACTCCTCTAGTGCTATAGAAAAGATTTTTGATTTGATAAACTAAGCTTTTATTAGTTAGATTGGCTTATAATAACATAATATGATGATACTATAGAATTAAATATTCATTTTTTCTTAATTTATATATATTCGTTTTAATATCTAAAATATATCCGCATTCGTATCCGTATCCCGCAATATCCGATTCGTATTCGTATCCGCTTAACATCCGACCCGTATCCGTATCCGAACATATCCGTATTCGTATCCGTATCCGGAAAAAAATATGGATACGGATATGATATGACCACTATCCGAACCGTATCCGATCCATTTTCATCCCTAGATGTGATGCATCTGTAGAGAACTTGGTGGAAGTAGGGAAAAAGTGGAGTAGAAATGTATACTAAGACTTGAATTAGAAAATAATGTCAAAAAAAGTTTTGCCAACTTATATGTGGGTAACAAAATTCTGGTGATCAACTAGCTCCATCTGGTGTTTATCCTTAAAATAACACTATCTAACACTGGAAAGTGAAACCTGCTTTGGTGTCTATTAAATTTGATCCTAACCTTTTTTATATTAAAAAGAACAATCTCTGTGTTCCAGTCGTGCAGGCTTTCCATATGGAGCCACAGAGATATTCTCTGTGATGCAACACATGGGATGTGAACCAGACAGAGCCTCGTATAACATTTTAGTTGATGCATTTGGCAGAGCTGGTCTTCATGCAGGTAAACTTGAATATTTTGAACTCTTAAACCATAAACCTTTAAATTCTGAAGTTGTAGTGCAATCATTGCTTCCCAAATCCCATTAATAGAACACTTGCTAGAAGTATGTTACCTATCAACACTTTGATTTCTTGGTATTTCTTCCAATAGATGCTGAGGCTACATTTGAAGAATTGAAACAGCGGGGAATGGAACCCACCATGAAATCCTACATGCTGCTTTTGTCAGCCTATGCAAAGTCAGGAAATATTCCAAAATGTGAATCAATCATGAACCAGATGCACAAGTCTGGCCTAAAACCAGACACCTTTGCACTGAACTCCATGCTCAATGCCTATGGCAGAGCTGGTCGGTTCGACAAAATGGAGGAAGTGCTAAACCTAATGGATAAAGGTCCATACTGGCCTGACATAAGCACATATAACATACTCATCAACATGTATGGCCGAGCTGGGTTCTTTGATAGGATGGAAGAGTTGTTTGAATCTGTTGGTAAGAAGGGGTTAAAGGCTGATGTGGTGACATGGACTTCTAGGATAAGTGCTTATTCAAGGAAGAAGCAGTATAAAAGGTGTTTGGATATTTTTGAGCATATGGTGGATGCAGGATGCTACCCAGATGGAAGTACTGCCAAAGTGCTCCTTGCAGCATGCTCGAGCGATGACCAGGTCATGCAGGTAACAGCGATTGTACGGTCAATGCATAAGGAGACACAGACCCTGCTCACCATGTGAAGGTTTTGTCCATCTTTTTAATTGACTAACTGACACTTGATATTGGTGGAACTTGCGCTTGTACACCATAATTTAGTTATATAACTTTTATTATTGTTTCCTTGAATGACAGTGTTAAAGGGTGAATATAGAAGAAAAGTTACCCTATGTTGGTATGGGCATAGTGACAATTTGGGGATTTTGAAATAATTCATTTATGTCTAGGTTTGGGAGTGGGGTATAATATGGATATAATTTGGGGATATTTCGTTAAACTTAATAAAAGTTATGAAAAAAATAATTATACAACATTTCATGACGTAGTGCCAATTGTTTTTGCTGTATTTTTTATTTTAATGGATGGTTCAAGGTAGTTTGAACAAATAAGATCAACTTTTAGCATATTTGTATGTTCAAATTTGACTATGTGCAATCTTGTCACAGAATATCTACATGATCTATTTTCAAATTTTTGTGTAAGAGTCAAAGCTAAATAAAACTAGTCTATCCGGTCGGGATTCTATGAGTCTATTAGCATTTTGTTTGTTTGCTCGTAGGAATTTGGATGTATATTAATTTATTTTTTGATGATTTTTCTGTTGGGTTCCTTTTCTAGCCTACCCCAACTTGTTCGGGACAAAAGGCTTAGTTGTTGTTGTTGTTGCTGCTGCTGCTTGTAGGAATTTGGATGTTTCTGATAGGAAAAAGAAATAAAACTACAATTTCCAGACAATCTTCTCTCTCTCTCTCTCTCTCTCCTTACTTGGCTTGTACAGAGCAAAGGCATGTTTAATATGCATTTTATTAATAAATCTGCATCAAATTCACAAATAATTTGCATATTAAATTAAAAAATTCGAATATTAGTCACCTGATGGTAAAATACTAAAATCTGAATAAAACACAAATTGTTTGCGAATCTTGTTACTATGGATATTGACACTAAATCCTCATTGTTTTAATGAGCTTGATACTCAAGTTGGAGTACTCTTTTGACATCCCAGAATCCCTGTTAAGATATTAGCATCTGTCCTGGCATTGTGAAAACCACATGAAGATGTAATGCCGTTGTACAGGTTGGTTCTTGTCAGGTTGCATTTTTGTCTAACAAATGCAGTGGAATACATTGCTATTACCTATGAATCTTGTATAAGGATATAAGAACTTCTGTCTGATTCAAAATGTTCAGCGAAGTCAATGTAGCATTTCAAGTGCAAAAGTTGAATATAAACATAAACATATTTGTAAGGATGTGGTTTACAAACTTGCAGGAAAGTTTCATCTCTCTGTCCGTTTGAATCGGGACTTCTTTTTTACAAACAAATAATTTGCTTTCTGAAAGAAAACATCCTTAAAACCTAGAAAGTAACTCAGGCTTCATAAACTTTGCACTCCTTGGTTGCAGGATTTGTCTGGCAGAAGTCTTCTAAAGGATCGCCACTTCCTGTTGCGGATGCCCCTGGCCACTTGGCAGCTACTAAATGGGCCAAGTCAACAACACGTTGGCTGCATACAACGAGTATGTAATTATGGTTAGCTGAAAATGTGCTTTAAGACCATTACAATTATTAGAACTTGTTTTGGTCCTAATTTCTACATCCTTGTTTCTTAGCCATCTCATTTAATTCTTGTACCTTTGTAAAATGTGATTTGTGTGAGGTTCTTAACACTCATACATGGGTTTTCAAAGATGTAGGTGGTTATCTTAAAAAGAAACAACCAAACAAAAAAGAAGAAAAACAAATAAAGAACATCTTACCTGTATCCCCACTCGTTGTCATACCAGGCGACCACCTTGACCATATCATCTCCCATCACCATTGTGAGTGACGAATCAATGGTAGATGAGACATCGCTGCACCTGAAATCCACTGACACAAGTGGCGCATCACAAACATCTAGAATGCCTTTAAGGGGCCCATCGGCAGCCTTCCGGAAGGCTGCATTGACATCCTCAGCTGTGAGGCCCTTCTTTTCAACGTTTATGACGAGATCGACAACGGAGACATTCGGGGTTGGAACTCGGAGGGCAATACCATTGAGTTTTCCTTTTAATTGTGGGAGAACGAGGGATACTGCCTTTGCTGCGCCAGTGCTTGTTGGGACAATGTTCAGTGCAGCGGCACGAGCACGCCTGAGGTCACGGTGAGACGCATCGAGCAACCTCTGCGGTTTCATGTCAAGCATTTCATGTAAGTAGAAGAAATAATTCTATTTCGTGATGCAAAAGAGGCTTACAAGCAACAAGATTTTTGACTTTCCTTTTATAAAAAGTTAGACCTAATAAGTTTTCACATTTGCAAAAAAGCACCTGACGATTGAACCATAGGTGATAAAAGTGGTTGCAATAAGCATGGGCCAGGTTTAATGGTGGTCAGTAGATTTTTTTAAATTAAAAAATAATTGTCTGACTAGAACCCAAATCTTTTATTCATTGGAATATCACTTCCCAGCTAAATTTTTTTTCAAGAATTACGACATTCAAGAAATTACTAAATTGCTCCAGATATTGTTTATGAAAGCAAATTGTGCAGTGCAAGAAGAAATGGACCTGATCTCCTGTGTAAGAGTGAGTTGTGGTCATGGTTCCCTTGACAATGCCTACAAAAAGAAATGATGAACATCAGCAACCTTTCACTGCTGGCAGGGTGGAACTATTAGTCTTAATTAGCTATGGCAATTTGATATCATCTCTTACCAAACTCTTCATCAAGGACTTTAACGAAAGGAGCCAGGCAGTTGGTTGTGCATGATGCATTGCTGCAATAGTCAACAGCAATTCATATTGGATTGGTATGAGAGCAGTCTAAAAGTAGTCTTTATCTTACATAAAACAAGAACGGAAGTACTTGCCTGATTATGTTCGACACTTCATGCGAGTAATCACCTTCATTTACTCCAACAACATAGGTCGGAATATCAGCTCCCTTGGCTGGTGCTGTGATGATGACCTTTTTAGCTCCGGCTTGAATGTGCTTGCCTGCACCAGGTCCATCCACAAAAACTCCAGTTCCCTGCATGCAGTTTTTATATCGATTAACTCTTTTTTCTTGAAAATTCTGAAATTTAACGAGTGCACTATATTTCTCACCTCAATGACGATGTCGATCCCCATGTCAGCCCATGGGAGCTTTAGTGGGTCCCTGCTAGAAACAACAGTGATGGGCTTGCCATCTACGCTGATGGTGGTATCATCTACGATTTTTACATCAGCTTTGAAGGTGCCGAGCATCGAGTCATATTTTAGAAGGTGAGATGCCTGCAATTACAAGCACAAACTAAGGCTATTTGTAAATTTCTTAGTGAAATATAGGAGGCAGCCGGTACAGCACATTCTTAGTTGTCTGTTGTAAGCAAAAGTGTTCTAAGTTGTACTTAATTCACATTAACAATTAACAAGTTGTCAAATTCTTTTGCTTATGTGTTACTCTAAATTTTCTAAATCAATCATGTTTGCTGAATAATTATTATACCTGTATGATTGACTCCAATGTCTCTCTACATGTGTACATTTTAAGGAAGACTTTGATCAAAATGATTTTACGTGAGATTTCATTTGATTAGAATTGATTTCTTAGGATTTTGTTGGGTCCACTAACATGAAAATTTGGATCAAATGACATCAAATCTATCCATTTTGATAAATTTTTTTTTTAATGAAATGAAATGAATCCCGTGTTAAAAAAAGTGGTTCTAATCAGGACCGAAATGATTTTTTTTCCCTCATCGAAGGAAATACTCTGGATTTACACTTTTTTTTTATTTATGTTAATGTTTATGCATAATCTACACCCGTGAACTAAATTCCATTTGGTGGAGCAAATTTGGGTGATTTTTTCGTAGGCGACAATACTCCCCCCATTTTTTTGAATTTACACTCAATATGTGCGTATTAAACAATGCAGAAAAAAATGACTGCATACTTTGTTGTTGTCGCCATTTAAAAGAAAAATAAGAATGACTAATTTTTCAATGAATTTTGGTTGAGGAAATGCACAGCTAGTATTTTTAATCTGCCTAGTAAAACTGAAACATACTGTTATAACAGCATATAAAATTTCCTTTCATTTTGGGGCTGGGAAGGTGAGAAAGCAGTGACTTACATTCCTGACACCACCGCTGTCATTTACAACTATAACATCGAGGGGGGAGTCTTTGCGGCCGTGCCAGCAGCGAAGGAAGTTCCTCCCAATTCTTCCAAACCCATTTATTGCCACATTAAGTTTTGCCTCAGTCTTCAAGCCAACTCTGCTTGATCTAGTCGCCTGTTGACAAAAATTAAAAACAGAATAAAACAAAAGGGTTGAATTAATGCAAAGATAATAACGGATCATTGACTAAGAATTAACATAACAATCTTGCATTGACAGTTTTGCACTAGAATATTTAAAATGTAATTTGATGGATATTTTTATACCAACACATGAAAAAACAATGAAATTTGAGGCAACAGTTTGTTGTTCTTCAAATGATTTAAAATAAAAGATCTATATATAAAGGCGTGATGTCAAATTACATGAAATATAACTTCTTCATTTTAACGATGATTTTGAGTTGATTTGAAAAGTATAGTTAACATTATTGTATTAATAATTTAATATATATTGTCAATAAGTTCTAATCATATTTTTAATAGAACACTGGACATGAACTGACAAATAGGTGGCTGGATATTATTGAGCAATGTCTGGCGTCCGTGGATAAAAGGATGCAATTGAAAACTAAAGCAACCTTAAGGCTACATTTCTTTTTATTTGAGGTACTAACCCTGGAGCTAAATGGTGCATCAATGACATCAGAAAAATCTTTTCCACTTATAGTCAATGCGCCGTAAGAGCTTGGCCTGAGCCCAGAGTACTCCACAAATTCAAATCTCTGCTTGAGATCATATTATAACTTTAGTTAATATCAACACCAGAAATGATTAATGTTACTTGTATTCGAAATGGAGGAATGAGAGAAGAGAGGAACCTTAGAGATGGGGTAAGTGGCTCTTGTGTGGAGTTTAGTGCTTGAAGGAATTCTTGAAGAAGCAAGAGCAGCATGGCTAGCCATTGCTCAAGTTCTACTACACAAAGTTCAAGAGCTAGCCTCACAAATGAAACACCTTTCTAAATATATTTATATTTTTCCTTCACTGATCTTTCAAGGCTAATATGTTAGTGGAAATTGGAATCACTCGTTTATTCTATGGTCTAAGAATGCATGTCAGAAGCAATGTGCATGAGAAACTGTACAAGTGAATATGTGTGGTGGCTGGAGAAGCCGAGAAGCTATTCGCATATATGAGAATATCTCATTAAAGGAAAAAGAAAAAAAGGGAAAAATTATACGTAGAGAATTAAGATAAGGAGATTGTGTGGTTTGGACCATTCGTTTAAGAGGCCCTATCCCAAGTGTGGCACCTGTGGGGCTTCCCAGGAAAATATCCTTGCTTATTTCTTTCTGTCACTGCAACTAGGACCTAAAATCTATGATTTCGTCACGACTAATTTGATCCATTAAAGACATACCAGCCTTTGGTGCCTGACAAATCAGTAATTGACGCCTTCCGTTGCCTTTGTAACGAAAAAAAAGAGAGAAAAATGTACAGATTAATTATCTGCACTTAATACATAGAAAATCAAGCAATCGACCTCAAAATGTTAATTTCGATGGTCAACTATTACACAATACACATGATGTAAAGCGTTAATTCAGTTAGAAACTTTCATCGAACTGAACGTTTAGCAAAGCAGCATAATATATTTTGTATTTTTTATATAATATTTAGAGATAATATTATCATAAATTTGATTATTTGTATAGCTGTTTGCAATTATCAGACCCAAAAACATTAGGCCTGCATAACGTACGAAACTGTCACGAAACTAGAGTGTTTCATTAACTGTTTCGTTTCGTTGACGAAATTGATTTTTAATTTCTCTAACCGTTTCCTAAGGACGAAACGATCGAAATTAACGAAATTTTCGTGATTTACACAGGGACGAAACTGTTTTCTCGTTTCGTTAATCGTTTCGTCCAACCAGACAAAATCGTTTTATTGTTTTGTTAACCGTTTCGTCCGAACGAAACAAAACGAAAAACGGATAAACGGTGTTCCCTTTGCAGGCCTAAAAAACATGTTAGAAAAAGGAATAAACAGATATTTCTTTAGTTCAATCATGGCCTAAGAAGAATGAAGTCCAATATCATTTTAAAGGCCCAATATCGTTTACAAAAGGAGTGAGGGCTCAATAATTAGGTCCAGTAGAGGTGTGAAGTGTGAACCAATCTCTCCTCTCGGGGTCTCGGAGTTGCTATTCAGACTCAACGCCCGCCGTTGCCGCCAGAGGACTCGTCTCCTTCCAGCGCTTGATCAGGGAAACCGAGAAAGGAAAAAAAAAAAAACTTATATCTTTCGTCCCTTCCTCTTCTTCCCTGTAAACCCTAAACCCTATTCTGACTAGAGAATTTATAGGAAGCTAGAGTCCTTTGCCGACTAGAAGAGAAGGCGTACGAAGATGCTTCAGAGCAAATCCTTCGTGAAGAAAACAAAGCAAGGTCGAGTTACCAAGGTTTGTTTCTCTGTTTTCTCTCTTTGCTATGAGAAATGTAATCGCTGGTTCGTAGCTTGGTTTGGTTAATTTGTGCTGTTTACTCAGGTGGTGAGAGAGCATTACTTGAGGGATGATATATATTGCGGGTCCCTCTCATGTGCAGTGTGTGATACTTCCTCTGCACGCCTCAGTGCTGATGCTTCTACTATTCTTATAGTAGATACTAACGTTGTTCTCAATCAGGTATGTAATTTTGTCTATCTTTTGGTTCACTTTTGCAATTACAGAGTTTAGTTCTAGTTGTCCGACACTGGTTATTAGTTGACCGGTTGGAAACTAAAACTTGGTTTTACCTGCCTAGTTATAGGCTAATTAGCATATCTAAATTCTTTGAGGTTAGACATTCTCAATTGTTTAAGGTTCACTAGTTTTACAGATTGCGAAAGCATAATGTTATATATGGGGAATTCAATTGACCTAATTAATGCCTTTGCAGATTGATTTATTGGAGAATCCAGCAATAGACAATGTTGTGGTGCTTTTGG
This sequence comes from Rhynchospora breviuscula, assembly GCA_027562975.1. Lineage (NCBI taxonomy): Eukaryota > Viridiplantae > Streptophyta > Magnoliopsida > Poales > Cyperaceae > Rhynchospora > Rhynchospora breviuscula. Next base: position 29,210,580 of record CM050400.1, on the reverse strand, counting down.
TTGTTTTAGAAGAGGTGAAAAACAAAAACTTGGCTGTCTATAATAGACTTAAAGCTCTCTGCTCCAACCCTGCCAGAAATTATTTTGTTTTCTCAAATGAGTACCACAAGTAAGTATGTTTTCCCCATGTTATATAGTATATTCATACCAATCGAATGCTCCTTTTTCACTTTACTTTATTTTTTTGGCTGTAAAATTGAGGTTTATTTGAGGCTTAACTTAGCTGACAACATTTAATTTCAAAAGGTATACTTAAGTGAGAGGTCGCAGGTTCGAAACCCGGTTGGGGGGTCTTTTATAGACATTTAATTTAAAAATAAGTTGGGAGGCTTGACCCCCAATTTATCTTAATAAAAAAAAAAAAAAAAACAAAAGGTATACTTTGGATTGGTACAGTAGGTCTGGTATCATCATGCTAATCGCAGTTGGTACTTGAATGTATTGATGGATTCATTTTTCCTTTTTTATGTCTTAGTTTGTTTTAATTGAGTTTGTGATTTCTTTTGCTTTTTGTGAAAAGGGAAACTCATGTCAAGCAGATGGTTGGTGAAAGTCCAAATGACCGGAATGACAGAGGTGTGTGTTAGCTTTATATAATTTGTGTGTTATTCATTTCGTCAAATCTAGGCTTTTATGTTGTGTTATTCTTCCTGACTCAAATGTTTTTTTTTTGAAGCTATTAGAGTGGCTACTCAATGGTATCAAAGCCACTTGGGTCGAAATACCAAAGTTATGCTTATTACAAACGACAAAGATAACAAAAAGAAGGCAACTGACGAGGGTCTTTCAGCAGAGACAGGTACTTCATTGATCATCTGTGCGAATCTATGGTATATGGTTATGAAATGCTTTAGAAAATCTATTTAATATTTTTTCTTTATATACAGTTGAGTCATACGCAAAATCTCTTGACCAACCTAGTCTATTAGACTTGGTTGTTGTTCCAACCTCAGAAGATGTAACTATGGAAGACGTAGAGGATCTCAGACCATCCAAAAGGAAAACGATATACAGTGAGGTCTGTTATCTGGAAGTTGCTACCCGTTGGAAATTAGTTAACTGCAATTTTAGTGCCAAATAAAATGCAAAAAAAAAAAAAAAAAACTAGTTAGTGCCCTTTTATTTGTAAATTTTAGGGGCAGTGTTCTGTATAATGTTGCTGTACATGGACTATCTTGTGAACCCCTTCAGGAGGAGGTATTGGATGCATACCCTTTGCAACAACATTTTCCTGTCAATACCCCTAAAACTATAAGTATCCTTTTTAATGCCCAAGCCCCTTCTTCCCTATTTTTCATTCTTAGGCAATTGAGGAATACAATATGGTATTTTAAGAAAGGAGTAAAGGAGTGGTAAAAATAGCAGTTTGAAGTGTTAGAGGGGCAAACAATACTCCAAGTAGAAATGCAATATTCTCATGTTTTAAAGGGACATGCACAGTACTTTGATAGTCTTACAGGGGCATAGAATTAAAATAAACTTACTGCTTTTTCTGTCTCTGCAGCACAAGCCAATGTCAGAGATCACATCTGGTCTCCTTCATGGGATTTACCATCAAGGGAAGCTTCGGGTGAACCGGTACAACCCATTTGAGGCATATGTTGGGAGTGAGAGTATAGGTGATGAAATAGTTATTCATGGCCGTACTAACATGAATAGAGCCTTTGATGGTGATATAGTTGCTGTGGAACTCTTGCCTCAAGATCAATGGAACACAGGGAAGTCATTGATTGTGGCAGATGATGGTGTGCTTCTGTCTCTCTTTCTTTGAATTTATCATTTGAACGAGCTCGATATGTTAGTAGCAGTCTTTATTCTTTAATACATTGTAGAATGAAATTTTGGCTGCAGTCGTCTTTAGTGAGCAATGTTTGAAAAACTTGGCAGTACAAAGATAAATAGAAAACAGATGCTATTGGAAAAAAAGAAAAGAAATAGACAAAAAACTGAAACTACATCAGTGTTGGGTGAAGCTGCATAACATGTACCAATTTTGACATTCTATATGATTCTCTGATTAAGCATGATATAAGTTTCCATTTGAAATTTCTCCAGCTACAGTGCACAGATAAAGAAACATTTTTCCCATTTAGTAGAAAGGGTTACAAATTGGTTAATATTACAGACAAATGGCAATCTATAAGGCCTAACATACTATTTTGCTGGTTTCAGAGGATGAAGAGGATGAAGATGTCCATTTAGTTCCTAACAGTGCTGATGATGCTCCTAGGAATCAAAATTCAACTAAGCCCACTTCATCTGATGCTCCTGGTCCCAGTCGACCAACTGGTCGTGTCATTGGTATAATTAAGCGCAACTGGAATTCGTGAGTCAAATGAGCCTTGTGTCCTTATTGTTGTTATGTATTCTCTATGAAATTTTATCGATTATTGTGTGGTGCAGCTAAATGCGAATAAACATGCAATGCTTTTAATGTTGCCTGTCAAGTTTCTGTTATTTCTCAAGCTAATAGTTAGTTAACAAATAAATTGCATATATGATATTTTATTATTTTGAACTTGATCGGGAATCAACATATTTTTTACGTGAATCAATTATAGAAATATTAGATATTTACACCATTTCATGTTGAGTGGATGGAGCTGAAGTTTGAATAACGCATAACAGTATTCCATTTGGATAAGCATGAAAATGCTGTAATTTGGCAATTTGACGCTAAGGACATCCAGGATGTGATTGTTGACATTACACTATCCTCAATTTTGAGAAGGTTTCTTTGATTTTTTGATATGCAGTTACCAAATACCAAATTTCTTTTGAATTGTTGAAGTGCTTGGTATTTCTATTTTCTCCCGCTAGTGAACTTGTTAGAGCTGTTTGATAGAAACTCATTGTCAACCTTTTATAAATTGAGCTAATATGTGACACCATGACAGTTATTGCGGGTCACTGGAGCCAATGCCAATGCCAGCTGGTACGGGGGGAGTTGCTCATGCGTTATTTGTATCCAAAGATCGCCGCATTCCCAAGATAAGGATTCAGACGAGGCAGCTCAGCAATCTTCTTGACAAAAGGATCATAGTTGCAGTTGATTCTTGGGATCGTCTGTCTCGATACCCATCCGGTCACTATGTAAGGACCATTGGAGAGATTGGTGATAGAGATACTGAAACTGAGGTTAGCGTTTCTTATTTTTGTGTTTCATCGAGTATGTTTTCTCTCTCAGCATATGACCTAATTAAACAATCTTCCATGAAAAAGGTGGTGTTAATAGAGAATGACATAAATTCAAGGCCCTTTACTACACAAGTCCTTGCTTGCTTGCCTCCTTTGCCTTGGTCCTTGTCATCCGATGATTTGGCTAACCCTAATAGACAGGACTTAAGACAGTTGAGGGTCTTTAGTGTGGATCCACCTGGTATGTAAACCATTTTTTTTTTTTTTTTTGTCTTTTTTACTTCTATAATCTATATTAATGACTTTGGTATATTTTGAATTTGCTTTTCTATTTTTCAGGTTGCAGAGATATTGATGATGCCTTGCATTGCACACCACTTCCAAATGGCAATTTTGAAGTTGGAGTCCGTATCCTTTCTCTGTCACTTTAGATGAATACACAAGAATATTGTTGCAGTCGACATATTCTGTAGTAAATTCATGAGTTATGAATCCTTCAATGTAAACGCATTAATCTGAGACCTTTATTTAGATATAGTATGTCAATAGTTATGCGCAGTTGGCATGCATTCCTTGGTTGACTGCTGTCCATTGCACATTTCTTCTCCATTAGAAATTTCTACATCTGCTGAAATTGACATCCAGTGAGGGTCCTTTCTGCTTGTATTCACAACTTGGAAGGCAGGGTACCATCCAAATCTTGTCCATCTGAACTTTGGTGCCTCTGTGTGTTTGTCTTGCTCGGTTGGTGTTGTTTTGTGGTTGGGGGATTGGGGGGGGGGGGGGGGGGGGGTAGCTGGCCAACCATCGGAAATCAAGCTGTTGGATCCAGATGCAACAATGCAGATTCATGGAATGAAAAGCAGTGAAGCAAATCCCATGTAGTATATTTGTGTTCTTTGGTTTAATTTTCAGAGCATATATTCCTAGTTGGCTTAATAATATTAATCAGACATTGCTGATGTCACGAACTTTGTCCATCCTGGGACGCCACTTGACGAAGAAGCTTCTCAGAGGGGCACATCTGTTTACCTAGTTGAGCGAAGAATTGACATGCTTCCAAAACCTTTGACAGAAGGTACATACTAACAGAAGGATTACAACTAAGGGTGTAGAATTGAATTCTCAACCCAATTGACCTGTCCAATCCAATCTGCTTCATACCAGTTGATGTGTTGGATATAGTTTTGGAATTTGACTAACTTGTCAATCTGTGATGCACAATGTGTTTCATCTTTAGAAACCAGTCTTAAGCTGACCAAGCCATATTTGATATTATACTATATTGTTTTTGTTGAAGAATATGATATCTTTGGATACAATTTCTATGATGCTGATATTAGACTTTATTTTACCATGTACTGAGACTGATAATTTTGATGCTGTCTCAGTCAAAATCAAGGATGATTACTTTGTATGAAAACTGGATGGTGTTTAACAATACTTTTTTCCGTAGATATTTGTTCTCTTCGTGCTGATGTCGAGAGATTAGCTTTTTCAGTAATTTGGGTAAGTGCTTATGTTATGCCAACTTATGATTTAGGGTTCATTATGTGCTAACTTTCATGTTTGCTATTTGCATGTTATTAAAAATGGCAGGAGATGACAAGGGATGCAGAAATTGTATCCTCAAGGTTCACAAAGAGCGTTATCAAGTCATGTGCTGCTTTTTCATATGTGGAAGCTCAAGCAAGAATGGATGACAGGTTAGCTTACTGTTTCTTTCTGATATTTAGAATTCGGTATTGTTTTCTAAGTGGGATATATATTCTTTGCATCCTTTCTGTTTGTCCTTAATTTTATTGTGGATCCTTTAGTTGAGAATACATGTATAGTAACTTAAATTATTAAGTGTTTGTAATTCCTTATGTTGAACATCCCTCCTCACTAGTGTTTATGTCATACAGCCGGCTAATGGATCCTTTGACAGTTGACCTACGGAATCTGAATGCTCTTGCAAAGGTTTCTGTGCTGTCCTTATGTTGATTATTTTATTTGTTTTCTGTTCTGATATTTTGTTTTTATATGTCAGCAAATTAGATTATTAGTTTTGGTTTTCCCTTTTTTTGGGTGTAATTCTGGTAGATAATGCGGCACCGGCGTTCTGAAAGGGGTGCATTAACTCTTGCTTCAGCTGAAGTCAAGTTTCAAATTGACACCGAGACTCATGATCCTCTTGACATTGGTACGTACTTGTGTATTGTTAACAATATCACTTCTTATTTAAATGATATTTCTTGGAGTATAAGTGTGATTAAATTTGTATTTTTCAAGGAATGTACCAAATTCGGGAGGCAAATCAGATGATCGAGGAGTTTATGCTTGCTGCCAACATATCTGTTGCAGAAAAGATCTTGAAACATTTTTCCCTTTGCTCATTGTTAAGGTACTTGCTAATTTGTGTTGTATTCAATTTGCATTGACAATTAATACATTAACACAAGTCAATGTGACATAACGCCATCTATATTTTCCTTATCGTAGTCCATAATAGTTGTACTAAGGTTTCTTGTTAGTGCTATATATTTCAGAATTCTAGCACCTGGGAAGAAGTTTTAACTTAGATGTGCTTTATGATATCTATTTGTGATGGTAAACTTGTCTAACAATTGGTTCTTTTTTCTGACTCTATTCCTTTTGATTTTGATTTATTGCAGACGGCATCCGTCCCCAACTAAGGAAATGCTTGAACCTTTACTACGTACAGCTGCGGCTGTTGGCCTAGATTTGGATGCATCCTCTTCGAAAGCATTAGCTGAATCTCTTGACCGTGCAGTGGTATGAGTTTATTTCAATGTTGTCTAAATTGATTACTCGCACAAAATGCAGAAAGATGAGTTATTTAGAAGGCAAAAAATAAAAAGAAAAACTTGTACCAAGAACTACATATGAAGTTTTAGTGGTTTACACTCAAATTTGGTACTTTCTATCAGCAGTACAGTAGTTTTTTGGTTGGACCAATTGATTCTTTTGGGTATCTTAGTTGCATAAAATTCCACAACTGGAAGTAGTTAGGGCAATAGTTATAAGCGTTGACTTACTGTTCAATATGAGAGTGGTCCTAGACTCCTAGTTATTTGACTATGTGAAATAATTGAGTCTATACCACACTGTTATTGTCGTTGGTGTATGTAAAAGTTCCTCATTGTTTATTCGTAATCACTGTAGAAGTAAATATTTCTCTCTGTGCATTATTCTGCAGGGTGATGATCCATATTTCAACAAACTTATCAGAATTCTGGCCACTAGATGCATGACCCAGGTAAGTTGATTTAGTAAAACTACCTATTCCTGGATTATTGCTGTGATGCTATCTATGTCATGATCTTATATTTGAGTCGGATAATTAGGCGGTCTACTTCTGCAGTGGAGACTTGAGCCCCACCGAGTATTACCATTATGGGCTTGCAGCTCCTCTTTACACACATTTTACCTCTCCAATTCGCCGATATGCTGGTCAGACCACTTTTTGTCTTTTTTTTTAGTGTTAATCTGTCTTTTTTATTCTTTGGTGACCTTCCATCTTGCTGGGTTTCTTTCTAGCCTACCCCAACTTGTTTGGGACAAAAGGCTTAGTTGTTGTTAATCACTGGTAATCATGAATTTTTGTTACTCTTGCAAACAGTGAGAACTGTAAAGCATCCTCTTCTCTATTTTTGTTTTCTTTTTTGGCTTGAAAGTGCCAAAGTGCCTTCCACTCTGTAAGAACAGAAGTTTGAGGGTCCAGAGTTTGATGTTTTAAGAAGGGGTTGGTATGCTGGGTGGATCTGATCAGAATTTGGTGGTTTTATACTTTTTTTTTAAATTGTCAAACTCCCTGCCATTTTCTCCAAGTATGAAAGTTTTTGAAGGGGTAGAGGTTGATGTTTTGAAGAAGGTTGTGTGGACTGGACTGAGCCCAGTGCGATCTTGTTAGATTTGTGGTTGTTTTTTTGCGGATGATTTCAGCTTTAGTTTGCTTTGAATTGTGTTCTTGTCAGGTAGTTCTTGTTTTCTTGTATTTTTGACCTGGTCTGTGGAGTTGCATGAGGTTTTGGGTTAGTGGGGTAGTACTTTTGCGGTCAGATTTGATTAGTCAGGTTTGGTTGACACTTGACACAGATTTTTTTCAGGCCAGATTAGTTTTGGGCTTGGCTGCAGGTTTGAGGTCAATCAATGATAGACTTGATGCCATCTAGGGTAAGGTTGGCTTTTTAAGAACACGGGAGCTGGTCCTTCATTTCTTCAAGTGCATTGGTTGAGTTTCCTGTAGGTTTGATGGTTTAGTTATATTCATTCAGCATGTGGTCTAGTAGCTCAGGTGGTAAGAGCACTGGCCTCTCTTCCAAGAGGTCCAGTGTTCAAGCCCACATGCTTGCAATAGGCTTGGCGAGCCAGCTTGAAAACTCAGCCATATATGCAAGAAATGACCAGGGTCGGGGTGTCATTTCTAGCCTACCCTAACTTGTTTGGGACAAAAGGCTTAGTTGTTGTTGTTGTTGTATTTATTGTGGTATAATAAGTCCCAGATAATCCTTTTGTGAGGATAAAATGAAATTTGGATATGACTTTTCCTGACAATCTTTTGTAGTTGTCCTTGTTATTTTTAGGCCATGTGTCCTTACTGAAGTAACTTGATCAAAATAACTGTTGCAGATGTTATTGTGCATAGATTGCTTGCCGCAGCACTTGAAATAGCGAAGCTTCCTCCAATCTTCCAAGATAAGCCGCAACTTACAAGCATTGCTGACAGTAAGACCTTTTATTTGAATTTTTTTTATATAAATTCCAACTTTGATAAATCTATAAATTTCTATATCTGGATACATCTTTCAGACTTGAATTACCGTCACCGGAATGCGCAAATGGCTAGCCGAGCATCAGTTGAGCTGCACACTCTTATTTATTTCAGAAAACGGTAATTCAGATAACTTCATAAGTACCTTGTCTACTTAATATTTAGTTGCATGAAAGGTCATTCTTATCAGTTTCCTTTTCTTTTTCTTTTTTGTTGTTTCCGCAATCAGACCCATGGATACAGAAGCTAAAATAGTGAAGATAAAAGCGAACGGCTTCATCGTCTTTGTCCCCAAGTACTTCATTCTTTTTTTTAAAGCTTGTTTATAAATTTTTCTTACTTACATAAATGATTATTTCCATTTACGTTGAACCATCATCAAGTTTAATGGGGAAAATATCCTGTATCTCTGCATGGGACCAACACTTTATCCCACTCTTCTTAATTTTTTCCCATAAATTTTTCAACTGCCCCTCTACTCCTAATTTTATTGAGAGATGTAATGAGAAGGTGGATGATTTCAGATCACTCTTGAATAACATTAAAATTCAATTTAGTCAACCATTATGCCTGTAGCTGCTAATTCTGAGCACTGTAGGACCAGGTAGAAGAGAACCTGATCTAATAATCTTATTGGTCTCATCAGTGTTTGTATGAGCAGCTGGTACAGATTATAATGGTTTTGGTGTTTGTTTTTCCGCCTTCTTTTTGCCTCTTCACAGATTTGGAATAGAGGGACCAGTCTATTTGATTCCTAAAGGAGATAAAGGAAATGACTGGGTGGTTGATGAGGCCCACCAGAAGGTGACCAAGCCAGGGACGAATATAAGCTATCGGGTGTTGCAGACTGTGAGGATCCACATGGAGGTGGTTGAGCCCCAACCCAATCGCCCCAAGCTTGAGCTGACTCTCATTTAAAGGTAGGAATATTTGTAATGTCATTTTCTCTCTATTTTCTTTTTCCTGTTTGCTTATTTTATGAGCAATTTTTACCTCTTAGTGTATCTTAGTCCAATCATGCTTGTATCAATCCGTGTGCAATCATTGTGTTGTCGGAAATTATATTGATTGTAGAATATAATTTATATTCTGAATAGACCTTTTTCTCCTTGCAAACTTGGAGCGTGTGTGAACCAGATGGTAGGGCTTGACCACCTTCGTTCATTATATATTTATATATGCTACATGTAATGGTGTAGACAACATGGAATGGCTCGATCATTTTATTTTCTTTTCATGCGAGCTGCAAAGACATGAACTCATCTAACATATGGTGCATGTGTTTTCGTCTATTATTCAGCAGCATCGATTATTATTGTAGAGTTGTAGAATGGAGAAGCCTTGTAATAGATCAAAAATAATAATAACAATAATAAAAAGATTTGACCATGTTTCTTGAAACGGCTTATTTCATGTAGGAGGTTTAAAAAAAAAAAAAATCTTTTCTATCAGTTTACTGCAAATGCAAACAGAAATTGATTAAAGATATGATGCTGGTAAAAATCTTACTCAAAGCCAAATACTTTACAGACTAGTAAGAGCTGCATCATCTGGAACACTATATGAGACAGGCACATTACATTAGGTGTGCCAGCTTAAAACAATATTGACATATATACCATAGACCAAACTGTTAGTGCTACTGCAGCAATTAAGTAGGTCCAGAAAAATATAACTGAGCACTCTTCTTCACCGACTTCAAACAATTGTGCGATTGTACCTGCATTTTAGTAAAACAGCTCAACAGGCATTTTCATATAAAAAAATTTGGTGGAGACATTGTTTGTAACAAAACAGCTAAACTCAAGTTAGACTCCACCTAAATGTCGCAATAGAATCACTTATTAAACTAAGTTTGAGCTTGCTATGATGGTGACTTGAAAGGGTCAACCATAGCAAAATTAGAAGAACCAAAACATGTGGCGTCATTAATGGCTTGAGGTGAGTGGAATAAAGGAAAAAGGAACGTGACAATTTGGGTTGCATTTTACATAAATTTCATTTGATTGTGACATGTTCCACATGTTCACCCCCAGAATTGTACCTTGCAAAAAAAGACATGTTATAGTAGACTTCATTTGTTGTTTGGTTCCAACGAACAGAAAATAGCAAAACGCTAATATAAACATTTGCAGAATCGAAAACCGGAAATAAGTAACAATCAAACAGATAAACCAAACTGGAAACAAACCTAAGAAACTTAAGAAACTGCTTAAACTAAAGTTTAATTTGTTTAACCAAAAAGACTTTATCGATTTTCTTCAGAAAACCTTATGTCAATTCAAGTTAGACCACATCTTTCAACTAGTGCGTATATGTCTTTATTTAAAAGAATTAATATTACGTGTCGTTATTTCCATTTGTTTGGCTTTAACTTAACTCAAATGATTTTTTTTTTTTTTATGATAAAAATGAAGATCAGAAGATGTCAATCGACCTATTAACATGTTTGTGGATATGACAGTACTAATTAAATAAAAAATCGACTAACTCAATTTGGTTATCGTATAAGAAACATTTGTGAAAATTATACTCGAGCAGAGGAAGAGTGTTAGGGGCTTCACTCCTTACCTATGCTCATGGCGGGTGGTACAGTGAATTGTATCAGCAGCACATACTTGAACAGTGGAGATTCTGGCAGAAATCCTAGCTTATCAGCTCCAGTAACAACTCCAATTCCGCAAATTGGAAGAAATACATAACGTATAACAGTAATTGCTACAACCACTAACGGCTTCAGAGCAGATCTTTGGATCCCTGATTTTGTATTCAATAAAATGTATATGTCAGTCCTTTTCAACTAAAAGTGAATCGATTTTTTTGCTGCTGTCTGATCCATTGCTATATATACACCATGACCAAGCATGCTATTTCCTCTAGTTTACTTTTTATTTATTGACATACTAACATACAGAAAAATGGACCTTTTGTTAAGTTTCCGCCGAGTATAAGAATGGTACAGGGGATTGCTGCATTTCTGTTTTGACAATGAACAAATTTGTCACAAAGTGAACTTTTAGTATAATCATTAAAAATTATCCTTGAAACAAGAAATGTCCTTACGCCAGAATCTTTAAGGAGCTTTGGATGACACGAAGGGGAGCATCCTCCACTGTTATAAGTGATTTTAAAGTAGGTATTACACCTACAAAGAGTCCTATGAACTGCAGGTACGGTTAAATTAAATTCACCAGTTGTAAAAATGAAAAGCAAGTTCATCATACAGAAAAGTTGAAAAAAAAAATAAGTACCGCGGCAATAGTTGGTGGTGTTAGTAGAAATTCCATAATATCTTCAGCATTTTTCTTGAATATGTTCCAAATTTCTTGAAATCTCCCTCTAGAATTGGTTATAGCATCAACAGAAGTATCCTGCATGAGGATTTAATACAATATAGAAGGTAATAATCTCAATCATGACATGTTGTTACTGATTATAATCCGTACACTCATAAATATTGTTCAGACTCCCACACATGGACGAAAATTATAAAATTACGTTCTTGAGAATACGAAGTTTTCTTAAAATTTTGGAACTGGAAATCTGGAATTAAATGCATGCGAAATAGGAATTCAATTTTTAAGACATGCTCTGTACAAAATGAAGGAAACAATTTAACTCATGTACAAAATGAAGTAAACAATTTAACTCATGTACAAAATGAAGTAAACAATTTAACTCATGTACAAAATGAAGTAAACAATTTAACTCCTGTATATTCGATAGATTTGCTGCTTATGCATACCATAAAAATTCCGCTTGCACATTTACCCAGCACTGAACATCGACCTCCTATAAACCATGTAAGGACGAGTTTATTTATTTTTTCCTTCTTACTTTTAATTTCGTCATGCTGCCCTAGTAAGAATAAATGTTCTATTATTGAATATCTTTTTGATGAACCTGACAAAATATAACCCATGTAATTACATTTTTAAATGTTCTCCATCATTGAGAATTTAAATAGCTTTCATAGTTGTACATAAATAAAATTGTTACTTACATTTTTGCTTTTTTGTTCTTCAAAATCTGCTTTAGTTGATGGTGGAAGTAGAGTTTCATAATTACCCTTGTCTTCTTCTGTAACAACATAACATGAGGCTTCACTGGACTCCAAATCTGCGTCTCTTATCTTTGATAAATCACTATTCTTCATAAATCGTCCCTTATGGATCTTTGCTGATCTTTCAATCACACAATAGTTGTGAGTCCATATGAAGATGTTCCCAAGCTGCAAAAATATTATATATTGTTTCATTAATCTGTTAATATTTCCTGCAGTTTCTTTCTGTTTAACCAGTTGCTTGCCCAGACGTGCGGTATAAAAATCATTAATATTAAATGGTTTTTCTAAATAAAATGTAAAAGACTAGCTGTACATGTTTAATGATAAAAACTTAACTGATATAACTACATTTATAACTAGCAAAAAAAGAGTTGTTACCGCCAGGGATAATGAAACGTAAGATAGCCCTTTAGAATCGCAGTCACTAGCTTTCTGGAATGGACTTCCGGGTTCACTACACAAGGCCGGGACAATTATCAAAGGAAGAGTGCCCCAGTTGCCTGAATAGAGTATTTAACTTCCAATTGTTAATTCTTTAAGCTGAGAACTGGGCAGTCAAAGAGAATATATAATTAATTACTTGCACCAACCGTCTTTAAAATCCTTTTGTTTTAACTTTAAGATTTGAATCTATGAAGAATGTTCATGTAGGTTTCAATGCTCTTTTTAATTATACAAATTTAAGGTTGAAGAATAACAGTGAATAAATATCAAATAATGCTAAATTACGAAAACCCATTACATTGAGAAGTTGTTTAAAGAGACTTTTACTACTAGTACATAGTACTCTTAATCCTATAATAATTACTGAATAAGCTTTCTTTTAATAAAGAAAATTAGTTACCTCCTGAGCAGCAAGCAATAACTAGGCTTTGAAGGTGACTTCCTGGTATTATAATCTTCGCTGCAATCCATCCTAAAGCCACTCCGATGGAGAATGTGATTGCGAGATTCACCGGCATAAACCACCTAAAAATTCAAGTATATATAACGTTCAAATATTAAATCTATATTCAAAATAGTTATGCAATAGAATTAATGTACTTACCAAGAAATCAGATCCTTTAGAGTAACTGACTCTGCGAGACAAGTGAATGATAAAGCTGGCACAAACACTGCAAAAACTATCTGCATGTATAATGTACAATTTATTATCCGAGTTAGTAAGAAATGTTTTGATTAATATTTAAACTTCCAACCTCCCTCAATTGTTTTGCTTGTAAAAGCAACTTTTCCATCTTTCAAGGAACTAAATACGCTTATATAAGAAAACCTAAAACATATATTGTTAGCCCCGAGATGACAAAAAGGACACAGAAACGGCAACCAAAAGAAGCACCAGCACTCTTATAAAGTTATAATTGTCGACTATACATTTCTCATGAACTCAAAAAGTTAATACAAAAATCAATCAAAATAGCAAAATGGAGATCCTATTAACTTTATTGACGTGTTTGCGGGCCTCCGGAGACAAGATGTTGATGTAGCTCGTGGCAAGAAGAGCAGCAACTGATCCAATGAGAAGTACCTCGAGTATTGGCATCCATGCCACTATCAGCAGCGACCAGAACTTCATTTTTTTCCTCTATCAATGTAGAAATTTAGCACATAAGGAAGCTCTGGAACTGTTATATATATAAGCTCCATCAAATGAAGTTTTGAACTAGCTAGCATAATGACAAAATAAATGAATAAAACCAAAGTTTACTTTCCCTTCTTAAGCATTTACTTGTAAAGTACGATGTCAAACTCTCAAGATTATAATTTTGGTTTCTTTATAGTATACTAGCAAAAGTTGTCCTCGTATGTAAGCAAATAAAAAAACAAAATAATATTAGGCAATAAAGATATGATGCTCAATCTATCAGCGATACATATAGTTATGTTGCTAATTTGTTTTCATATTAGATAGAAAATCAAAATATATTGTTGCTTCGTCTAACGATTGATATCCAACTATAGATCAAATCAATCGAAGGGCACAAAAATGTATTTACACGTAACATCGTGTGTAACCCCTCTTAGATTAGTGCGTTTATAAGATTTATTATTATTATTATAAGAGTAGAGATATGTTAAATTAAGCAGGCAGTTTACATGTCCGTTTTGACAAGAAATTAGTTATGTTTCAGGAAAGCTATCAAGTGTCCATACAAAACTACTAAAATTATAAACACACTATCAATCAATTTAATTTATGTGGTCGTGCATACCTTAAAACGACCTGTTTGATTGTCAAAGTAAAAAACACAGGGAGTGAAATAAAAAGAAGTATATCGTCAATCTTCAAAAAAAAAAAAAAAAAAAACAAAAAACAAAAAACAAAAAACAAAAAAGAAATAAAAAGAAGTGTAGATAAGGAACTCTCGGAGGGTAAATGCCGCTTTAAATTGGGAAAAGACTTGGAAAAATTGCAAGGTGAGCTGGAATAGAATTTGAGGCCTTCTCCTCTAAATTATTTTTGTCAGTTATTGCACGTCAATTTCTTCCGTGTATAATACTAGTACTTCGCCACGTGTCAAAAAGAGATTGAGCCGTTATTTATTCACCCCTCCGTCGGATAAATCCGATCCAAAATTGAATACACCTCGCTAGGATTACTCATAAATTGCACAAGTTGTCCAAAATGTCAATTAGTTTTTGTTGCCTAGGAGCTTGCAACTTAATTTTAATAAAAAATATAGTTTTTTTTTTGTTTTGGTTGCTTGATTTTCATAGCTTCTTTAACTAAAATCTGTTTGCGCAAGCCAACTTTCAAAAAAGATTTTATATATAACTTTTTTCTCTTCATATAACTCGTGTTTTTATTTGAAGATTTGTTTCCAAAAGAACAATTTACTTATTTTAAGAAAAAACTTTAAATGAAGAATTATAGAGGACAAATAATATGAACTGTCTGAGATATACTAGAATTATTGGTGTATCTACGCCAGCAACCAATCATATTTCATATGGACTGTCGAAGAGTATGTACGTTTCTTTTTTTTTTCTCTTCCTCAATTATTAAAATACAGTTGCTCGCAAAGATACAAAAGAGCATCAATAGAGCATGTGTGGTTTCCTGTTCTTCCTCGCAAGTAGGATGCATGTTTGACAGCGAAAGGACGAAAAGTTGAATCATAAGGGGGGGGGGGGGGAGTACTTCGAAGTATTTTTTATTAAAAGAAATATATTAACAACCCTTTTTTACATAACAACCGTAAAAACTGACAATATAATTATTGCGATTGAAAGAATAAATTATAGATGAAATGTTCTATATCTTATATATTTTGTACAAAAAATTTTGGTAATAAAACTGGACTGTCAATTTTTTGAACTGCTCGATACATGACAGAATATTCTCAATTTAAACCA
Source organism: Rhynchospora breviuscula (assembly GCA_027562975.1). NCBI lineage: Eukaryota > Viridiplantae > Streptophyta > Magnoliopsida > Poales > Cyperaceae > Rhynchospora > Rhynchospora breviuscula. The sequence goes on along the minus strand of CM050400.1, from coordinate 29,195,242 downwards.
AGTCAAATACAAAACCTGTCTAAGATATGTAAATTATATTTGTAATTTTACTTTTTTAGCTTATCATTAATTGATAATGAGAGACAAAAGTACAGGGTTTAGCTTTTTTAGCTTGTTGTCAATATCATCTAAATTCTAATACATATCTACTATTGCGGATTAAGTTAGCTGACTTTCAAGGAAGCTATCTAATGTCCATATAATATTACTAAAATTATAACGCACTCAATCAATTTTGTTCCGTCCGTGCATACCTTAAACGACCGTGACCAGTTTTTGATGGCCATAGGTTCTCAAAAGAGAGCACAAAAATATATTCTTCCATGAAAAATACAGGGCGTAAAATAAAAGGATGTATATATAGATAAGGAACTCTTGGAGGGTAATTGCCGCTTTAAATTGGAGAAGCCAGACCCTCAAAATAAATTGGAGAAGCCGAAAAAGTGCGCTGGATGCCTGGATGGAATTTGCGGTTATCCTCTCTCAATTACGAATATTGTCTGTTATTGCTAGTGTTTATCAAAAACCCGCCGGGTTAGACCCGCACCGCTCCAAACCCGCCCCATGGACCGGACCGCCCCGGACCGTCCATGGACCGCCATGGACCGAAGGGTTAGACCGGGGCGGGTCTACGGCGGGTTTGGACCGCAATTTCTAAAACAACCCGTGTTAACCCGCCCCGTCTTAACCCGTGGACCGGACCGCCCCGCCCCGTCAATCCGTCTTAAACCCGTGCTAAACCATCTTAACCATCCAATAATTATATTTGAATTTTTTCATTTAATAAAAAAATTACAAATTAAATATAAGAAAACAAAAAAATTAAATAAAAAACAGAAAATATAAATAAAAAAATAAAGAAAAAACCCAAAAGTAAAAAATAAAAATAATTAACGAAAAATAAAAAATACAGAAAAAAAATATTGAACAAACAAAAAAAACGAAAAAAAACAGCAAAAAAATAAACAAAAAATCCAAAAAAAACAGCAATAAAATAAATAAAAAACCCGCGGACCGGACCGTCATAACCCGTGTGGGTTACAAGGGGCGGGTTTAGGAAGGGTTAGGGCCAAAATTTCTCGGATGGACCGTCCTAACCCACCCCATCTTAACCCGTGGACCGTCTCTAACCCGTCCCGTCCTAACCCGTGGACCGCCCCGCCCCGCCCCGTTTGGTAAACCCTAGTTATTGCACGTCAATTTCTTTTCTTTTTCTTTTTTTTTTTTGGTGCCTTTGAGAATTTAAATGGCTCAACGTCAACTTCATGTGCGTCATGTCATCAAGTGTGGAGCAGTAGCTCGTTTCCGCATGTCCAAGAGAGACTCAGTCAGTATCGTAAATTGTAGTAGTTCAAAAAAAAAGTATCGTAAATTGTACAATTTGTCCAAAAGTTGCAATTAGCTTTTGTTTTTGGTCGCTTGACGTACATAGCTTCTATTCGATTATTATTATTTTTTTTTCATTTTGTATAATTTGGTCCCGGCACTACATTTTTTGCCTGAAATAAGCCGTGTTTTTATTTATTACCGAAATGGAAAATAAAATTTTACATAATGTTTATGCTTTTGTTTTTTTTTTTTCAAACTTTCAATAAGAATTTCAGATGACAGAAATATAGACCGGCTAGCATTTAATAGGACTATTCGTGTGTCTACTTGACTACTACAGGAACGAATCAAATGCGAGAAGGGAAGAGTATATACGTTTCCTCCTTTTCTTCTTCTCAATTATTTTTTTAGACATACTAGATAGAGGCTATAGGACTTCTTCTCAATTATTAATTACAGATAGTACAGTTTTAGTTCTGTTCTGTCAAATACAGAAGTACAATCATATAGCATGTGTCACTTTCGCTGCTTTCTCGTTAGTACTAAATGCGATGGTGACAGCGAAAAAAGTTGTATACATGTGAGGTTGAAACAAAAAGGAAAAACTTTACCTATGGACTATGATTATTTTTTAAAGGAGAGTAATGCTATCACAAGCTATTTTTACGTGATAACCGTAAAAATCAATAAAACTAAACTATAAAAATATTACCTACTGTTTAGATAACTTGTGTTTTAAATTTGATACAATTTGAAATTTATTTGCCTTTAATTAGTTGATAATGAAATTTGACTGTTATTTTTTTTACTGTTAATTTGTTAACTTTTTAAACTAATCTATAGGTGACAAAACAAATCTCAAGTTACACCAACTCAGACACAAAAATCATCTTTTCTATGTGCAATATATCTATTATTTTACTCTTAAATAAGCTGTCAATGATTGCTGTTTAATCAGGTGCTTATGTTGTCAAATAAATTAGTTGTCAATATAGTCTTACCTCATATATATGTAAGATTGTTTGGTGTTGGAACGGCCCGTCCCAATTCTGGGACGGCCCGTTCCAATGCTCTGGGGCGGTCCGGTCCAGACTATGCACCATATTAGGAAATAATCTATTTTTGGTGGGCTGATTCTGCTTGGTTTCCAAGTCATTAAGGGGTCGTTTGGATGGGTTAGGAATAGCCAATTCCTAGGAAGGAATAAGGATTTTCGTTGGGAAGTGTGTAACTTTGTGAGAGAGATGAATTGTTTATATTAAAATTTATGCCCGGAATTGGAAAATCCCCAAATTCCGGACACATCCAAACGACCCCTAAGTTATATGGTAATAGGCTAAACGTGGCTGTAAAGAAAAGCAAGATTTTGTGCAAGGTCCAATTCTGGGGCGATCCGTTCCAGACTCTGCACCATATTAGGAAACAATCTATTTTTGGTGGGCTGATTCTGCTTGGTTTTCAAGTCATTAAGTTATATGGTAATAGGCTAAACGTGGCTGTAAAGAAAAGCAAGATTTTGTGCAAGGATGTGTTGCCTTTTATAGGTGATTATGTTTGGAAACATTGCCTAATTATGATGGTTAATTATGGCATTGTTTGGAGGCCAAGAAGCCTTTGGCTCTCTATATATATATGGGGTTGGTCCCCAAGGGACAAGACAACAACGTTGCTGGCTGTATACATGTGTTGATAACAGCCATCTTCTGCCTCTCTTTCTGTTCTTCCATCATATAGTTAGAGAAGGTGCCCTAGTTCAGGCATAAGGGTACCAAGGCGTGTCTTGTTCTCTTGGAAGACCTCTCTCCCGACTTTGGCACGTGGAACAGAAGATGTAAGGTGCACACACATCACGAGACATCAAGAACTCGAGGAGATCCAAGATTCAGGCCATAGCGATGGAATTAGGTAAGCTTCCGCTCAAGATTTAGTTTTTGGTGTTTTAGAACGGTCCGGTCTATGACCAGAACGATCCGTTCCAACTGCTGGTTCAACGAGTTAATGTATTTTGTGGGTTGCTTATTTGATCTGCTAGAACTGTTAATCCTTTGGCTTTTAAAGCAAACCCAACAAGTGGTATCAGAGCCACTCGTCGTGAGCCAGTAGCATGACACATAATTTTGGATCTAATTGAAGTGTTTGAATTGATTTGGTGAGATTGTTGATTTGAACTGAACTGTTTAAATTTCTGGCACGTATGTTCTGGAACGGCCCGTCCCAGGACTGGAACGGCCCGTCCCAGGACTGGAACGGCCCGTCCCAGGACTGGAACGGACCGTCCCAGGTCTGGCACGGCCCGTCCCAGGACTGGGACTGCCCGTTCCAGATTTTTTCTGGAAATTTCTCTGGACTGTTTTCTGAACTGTTTCTGATTTATCTGGCTTTTGGACGGTCCGTTTCATGGCTCGAACGGACCGTTCCATTAACTTTGGATTGTTTATGATCTGTTTATTGAGTATTGTGCCAGACTTATTGTTTGTAATTGCAAATTGGACCCAAAGGGCTACAACTTGAACTGTTATTGAATTGTTTGTTTTGATTTAGCCCTTTGTTATGATTTAAATTATTTTAAAATTACAATTAATTGAAAAGATTTTAAAAATTAAGTTAATATTTTTGAAATTCAAAATCAGTTAAAATCTGACCTAGTTGGATGAATTAGATTTAGAGTAGTTTTATTGTCAGGTTAGGAGAGAAATCTTTAGGGTTTCTCAACATAGATTAGGACGATATTTTCTACTCTTCTCTACGATTTTCAGGCGGTCCGTTCCACTCCGGGACGGCCCGTTTTCACTTCAATTTTAGTTACAAACTGTTAGGTATTGACCAGAGTTTAGTACGGTCCGTTCCAGAACCAGAATTGTTAAGGTTTCGAGCCAAAATTCAGGTTGTTTGTACTAATTAGGTACAAATGACACTTTATGCATCCCTGCTCTTCTCTTCTTTGCCGTGGTTTTCATTAGTAAGAGCTGTAAGCGTTGGGTTAAACCATGTTGTCATGAGGACAAGTTCTGTCGCAGAAAATAAGGTCGGCGCCTAAAGTGTCCATATGACCCTGGTCTTTTCTGGAAATCTTGCCTGGATGTGGTGTAATTTCAATGGCTGCTGGCTGAACGAGAAATCACCGCTTTCTTCTCTTACCTTAATATGACTCATACTGGCTTGTATGGTTATATTTCTCTTTGGCTCTCTTCTGGTCTATTTAGGGCAGACCGTTCTCTCACCAAAACGGTCCGTTTCAGGTTTGTTGGTTCGTACGATCCAACGCGTATATACCTTAGGGTTTGCAACTGGGTCCTAAGTCTATATCATCCTAGGTCAGTATTTAGTTAGGCTTTTCATCTTAGGATTGATGTGCATAATGAAAAGTCTAGGATTAGGTATATTTTAAGTCTAATATAAAGGTAATTTGAGTTGTATTTTGAGAATTGAACCAATATTAATATCATCCCGCCAAAGTGGGCTCTCATATTAATGGTTGTTTCAAAGACTCAGGTACAAAGTGTATTAAGGTACATGTAACTTCTAAATTATGGATCGGCCCAAAGGAAGGACATAATTTAAAAGACTACATGTACAATATTTTGGTAGAATCAAATGGGTAATGATTATAAGGTTTTACATATAATTAATTAATCGGCCCAAAGGAAGGTTAATTAATTGATATGTTATGAATCGTTACATTTGATGTTACACCTAGTTAATTGAAATTTGCTTGGAGACTCCAAAGAGCACTTGCAAATGAATAAAGACTAGTAGATGGGATTTAGACCTTTATATTTTATGATTTAACTTATACATTATGGTTATTAACATTAGTGTATTTTTTGTCTTTGGTTTATTTTAGCAAACATTTCAGCTAGCATTAACAGCATACCCATGCTGACTGGTTCTAACTTTAAGGAATGGAAAGAGAACTTGATGATAGTTCTCGGTTGTCTAGATATTGACCTTGCATTCAGGGAGCAGAAACCAACTGAGATTGATGCTAAAAGCACTCAACAACACATTCAAAGTGTAGTTCAATGGAATCGCTCTAATCGCATGGGCATAATGATTATTAAGAAGACAATTCCAGAGGCATTCAGGGGTATCATTTCTGATTTCGATGAGGCTAAGGCATGCTTGGAAGAAATTGAGAAGAGATTTGCCAATAATGAGAAATCGGAGATTTGTACATTCATGGCAAGACTCACCTCTATAAAGTATAATGGAAAAGGCAACATTCGTGAGTACGTTTTGAAAGTGTCTAATCTTGCTTCAAAATTACAAGCCCTTAAGTTAGACATATCTGAAGAAATTCAGGTGTGTCTAGTGCTAACTCTCTCCCTAGTCAGTATAACCATTTCAAGGTTACTTATAACTGCACTAAGGACAAGTGGACTCTGAATGAACTGATTTCGCATCTAGTTCAAGAAGAGGAAAGGTTGAAGCTTGATAAGACACACAGTGCTAACGTTGCTTCCACTTCCAAGAATAATGGGAAGAAGAAACAAAATAAGAAAAATGCTGCTAATTCAGAGCCAAATAAGGAACCCAATAAGGGGAAGACTGGCAAGAAGCCAAAGAATCCAAATGGGTGCTTCTTCTGTGGCGAAGAGGGACACAAGAAGACTGATTGTGCAGGCTACATAGCTTGGCGCAAAAAGAAAGGTATGTCTCTCTCTTTGGTTTGTTCAGAAGTTAATTTAACTTTAGTACAAAAAGATACTTGGTGGATTGATTCGGGTGCTACAACTCACATAAGTATCTCTATGCAGGGTTGCCTGAGCTGCCGCAAGCTAAATGATGGTGAAAGATACATCTATGTGGGCGATGGCGAGAAGGCACAAGTTGAAGCTATTGGGAATTTTAGATTGTTACTTAGGACTGGATTGTATTTGAATTTATATGAGACTTTTGTTGTACTGTCTTTTAGACGAAATTTAGTTTCTATTTCTGTACTGGACAAATTCGGTTACTCTTGTTCTTTTAGAAATGAAAAATTCAGTTTATCTCATAATTCTAAATGCGTTGGATCTGGTTTTCTTTCAGTTTATGACAATCTATATTCTTTGGAAACTATTGCTTCATATAATGAAAACTTGCATACAAGTACTAGAAGTGTTAAGCGTAAATTAACTCATGAGAATTCAGGTGCACTTTGGCATAAGCGTTTAGGTCACATTTCTCTAAAGAGAATTGAAAGGCTTGTGCAAAGTGAAATACTCGATCCTTTAGACATGACTGATTTAGGCCCATGTAAAAGTTGTGTTAAAAGAAAACAAACAAATAAAAGGAGATATGATGCCAATAGAACGAGTGATGTCTTAGAACTGATTCATACAGATATTTATGGACCATTTCCTACACCTACAAGGAATGGTCAAACTTACTTTATCAGTTTCATAGACGATTATTCAAGATTTGGTTATCTATATCTATTAAGTGAAAAAGCGCAAGCTTTGGACGTGTTCAAATCATTTAAGGCTGAAGTTGAGTTACAACTCAACAAAATGATTAAGCAAGTAAAATCTGACCGTGGTGGTGAATACTATGGTAGATATGACGGTTCAGGTGAACAACGTCCAGGGCCTTTTGCTAAGTTCCTAGAGAAAAATGGCATTATCTCTCAATATACCATGCCAGGATCGCCTAGCATGAATGAAGTAGCTGAAAGGCGAAACAGGATATTGAAGGACATGGTTAGGAGTATGCTCAGTCATACAAATTTGCCAATATCTCTTTGGGACGAAGCGCTTAAAACGACAGCCTATTTACTCAATCGTGTACCAACTAAAGCAAATAACAACAAAACTCCCTATGAAATGTGGACTGGTAGGAAATCAAGTCTACAACATTGTCGTATTTGGAGATGTCCAGCTGAAGCTCGGCCTTACAAATCAAATGAGAAGAAATTAGACGAAAGGACAGTTAGTTGTTATTTCATAGGATATGCCGAACGTTCTAGGGGTTACAAGTTTTACGATCCCACTAATAGGAATATTTTTGAGACGATTATAGCTAAGTTTTTTTAGGATGTTTTGGTTGTGGGGGGAGATATGACACATCAGGATATTATCTTCGAGGAGGAAACGAGCACTGATCTTCAAACGGACCATGACAGGGCTGAAACGGACCGTTCCAGGATTGTAACGAACCGGTCTGAAGCTGAAACGGAACGGTTGATCATAGATGCAGTGCCCAGGATTGAAACGGACCGTTCCAGGATTGGAACGGACCGTTTCAATACTGAAACGGACCGTTTAATTCAAGAAACGAATCTTGTTCCAGATCCTATGGACTTGGATCTTGGAAATAATCAAATTGAAGATAATGATGTCATTGAACAACTGCAAACGCCTCAAGAATTTGTGCCTAGGAGATCCACTAGAGAGAAAAGACCAGCAATACCTAATGATTATGTGGTCTATCTCCAAGAACATGAGTTTGACATTGGGATGATGGAAGATCCTCATGATCTTCGTCAAGCTTTGGACAGTCCAAACTCACAAAAGTGGATCGATACCATGAATGAAGAAATGAAGTCCATGTATGACAATGATGTATGAAACTTAGTACCATTACCAGAAGGAAAGAAACCTATTGGTTGCAAATGGATTTTTAAGACCAAAAAGGATTCTAAGGGTAATGTAGAAAGGTATAAGGCACGTCTTGTCGCTAAAGGCTTTACTCAAAAAGAAGGTATTGATTACAAAGAGACTTTCTCTCCAGTTTCATCGAAAGACTCTTTTAGGATAATCATGGCACTTGTGGCACATTTAGATCTTGAGCTTCATCAAATGGATGTTAAGACTGCGTTTCTCAATGGTGACATTGATGAAACCATCTATATGGTGCAACCACCCCACTTGTATCGGACGATCCAAAAAGAATGGTTTGCAAACTTAAGAAATCCATATATGGGCTCAAACAAGCGTCTCGACAATGGTATTACAAATTTCATCGAGTGATTCTCTCATTTGGTTTCGAGAGTAACCCGGCGGATGATTGTATATATCACAAGTTCAGTGGGAGTAAATATTCTTTCTTGGTTTTGTATGTGGATGATATACTGCTTGCCACAAACGATAAGGATATGTTGCATGAAACTAAGAAATTTCTATCTAGACATTTTGAAATGAAAGATCTTGGTGATGCATCATACGTGTTAGGTCTTAAGATACTTAGAGATCGTTCTCAAGGTATTTTGGGTCTATCACAAAAGGCCTATATCGATCAAGTACTCAAGCGGTATGATTTGAAAAACTGCAAACCAACAGAGACCCCTGTTGCTAAAGGGGACAAGTTTAGTCTTGAACAATGTCCCAAAACACAGTTGGAAAAGAAGCAAGTAAAAGACAATAAGTATGCCTCCATAGTTGGAAGCATAATGTATGCCCAAGTGTGTACACGTCCAGACATTGCTTTCATTACAGGTATGCTAGGCAGATATTTGCATAATCTAGAAATTCAGCATATCAAGGCAGCCAAACGAGTTTTGAGATATCTTCAAAGAACCAAAGACTTTGCACTAACGTATCGGAGATCAGATAGGCTGGAGGTCATAGGATATTCTGATTCTGATTTTGCGGGATGTCAAGATAGCTTAAAGTCAACCACAGGGTTCATTTTCATGATGGCAGGTGGAGCTGTTTCATGGAAAAGTGCCAAACAATCCCTAGTGGCATCTTCAACCATGGCAGCAGAATGCGTGGCTTGCTATGATGCGTCATTATTTGGAACATGGTTGCGAAATTTTGTCACTAGGCTGCGTGTAGTGGACTCTATCCAAGCTCCACTAAAGATTTTCTGTGACAATAACTCAGCAGTCATGTATGCTAATAACAACAGAAGCTCAGCCAACTCGAAGCACATCGACATCAAGTTTCTGTCTGTTAAGCAAAAGGTTGAGAATGACGAATTATCAATCAAGCACATTGGAACAAACTCAATGATAGCGGATCCACTAACTAAAGCATTAATACCCAAGCAGTTTCTGAAACATGTAACTAGTATGGGTGTAATTTCAGTTGAGAATTCTAGACTTTAGTGGGAGTTTTGTTCAGTGGGAGTGCTAGATTTGATGATAGTTTTAGTTTATTCAGTTTATTCAGTGTATTATGTAATGAATATTTCTGCAGAAATGAATAAAGTTTCAGTTTTCATTCTCAATTTATTTAAGTTGACCTCACTTCAGTTTTTTGGGTGACCAATAAAGTTGGAAATAAACACGTGACAGTCACACTTACGTGTATTTTCCACACCACTTATACACATCTTAATTCAATGTCGTTCTTTATAATGATATTGTGATCATTGTGAGTTTAGTTACGACGGATTTATAGGATTAGAGGTCTGTAAATGCTATAATGTAACGAATGCTTCCTTGGTCTTCTATTATTGTAAATGATGGACGGAATTAAAGACACAAAATCTATTACCATGAAAATATGAGCTCATTAAGTTATGGATATTGGATAACACTAAGCATAATAGCCCAAGTGGGAGATTGTAAGATTGTTTGGTGTTGGAACGGCCCGTCCCAATTCTGGGACGGCCCGTTCCAATGCTCTGGGGCGGTCTGGTCCAATTCTGGGGCGGTCCGTTCCAGACTCTGCACCTTATTAGGAAACAATCTATTTTTGGTGGGCTGATTCTGTTTGGTTTCCAAGTCATTAAGTTATATGGTAATAGGCTAAACGTGGCTGTAAAGAAAAGCAAGATTTTGTACAGGGATGTGTTGCCTTTTATAGGTGGTTATGTTTGGAAACATTGCTTAATTATGATGGTTAATTATGACATTATTTGGAGGCCAAGAAGCCTTTGACTCTCTATATATATATGGGGTTGGTCCCCAAGGGACAAGACAACCACGTTGCTGGCTGTATACATGTGTTGATAACAGCTATCTTCTGCCTCTCTTTCTGTTCTTCCATCATATAGTTAGAGAAGGTGCCCTAGTTCAGGCATAAGGGTACCAAGGCGTGTCTTATTCTCTTGGAAGACCTCTCTCCCGACTTTGGCACGTGGAACAGAAGGTGTAAGGTGCACACACATCACGAGACATCAAGAACTCGAGGAGATCCAAGATTCAGGCCATAGCGATGGAATTAGGTAAGCTTCCGCTCAAGATTTAGTTTCTGGTGTTTTGGAACGGTCCGGTCTATGACCAGAACGATCCGTTCCAACTGCTGGTTCAACGAGTTAATGTATTTTGTAGGTTGCTTATTTGATCTGCTAGAACTGTTAATCCTTTGGCTTTTAAAGCAAACCCAACAATATATATTGTACCAGATCGAGACGTGTATTTCAATATTGAAAGTATGGTCAATATTGATCGCACATTTAATAGGACTTTGTAAAAAGGAGCATTCAAAACCTTAAGAGGGATTCATTTCTGCAGCTACTATCAGTTTATGGTTTATGTTTGAACCGTCTGATCTAAGACGTCTGAATTATATCACATTGAAAAACAGCCTCCTGAATAATATCTGTCAATTTAATTCAATCGTTTTAAATAAAAATGGTCCGAATATATAAAATTTTCTTTCCCTAATGAATAACAGCAGATACTCAATTTTTAGGATCTATTAAACTACTAATACATGCTTTTGTGTTATCAAGTGCTAAAATATGCTCTTTTTTTTTTTTTTGATGTTCTAGAATATGCTTCTATAACATTCAAAAAGAAAAGAAATTCTGTTGTTGTAAATATCTTTGTTTCTCTATGCTTTAATTAGCATAAAGACAAGAGAGATTGTAAATATCTCTGCTTCTCATTGTTTTAATTAGCATAAAGACAAGAGAGAACAGATTATTAAATAGAGGTCACGAGTACACTCATAAACATGGTTCAGGCTCCGAGGCTCCCGGACTTGCGCGGAACTCAATAAATTTACGTTTTTTAAAAAGCAATAAAATTTTTTAAACTATGTGATCTTTTAAGAGTTTTGGAACTGGAAATAAATTCATTGCAAAATTTAATTTCATTGTCCCTGCAGTTTATGTGCCCAATAACTTGTCTTCTAGTGTGTGGTTAATTTTAAAAAGCCTTAGGTTTAGCTGTTCCACACGGTTGATACTAGAACTAGAACAAGATTCATAAGAGTTGCAGAGATCAACAACTTGCAAAAAATGGAAGTGAGAATCTAATAATTTCCAAATACAATAATTAAAATATAAAATGGGTGAACAAAGCACCAGTGGTCTAGTGGTAGAATAGTACCCTGCCACGGTACAGACCCGGGTTCGATTCCCGGCTGGTGCAGTCTTTTTGTTCTTATCGAAAGCTTTTATTTATTTTAATGAAATCTCGTAGGTGTGGCAGTCGCCACCCTACTTTCAAAAAATATATATATATATAAAATGGGTGGTAAAGGAACTCTCTTGAATTTCATTACATTCAGCGTTTTGATTAGATTGAAACTTGCGGCAAACCATACAGACCCACAGGTTTAAACTATCAAATTAAATAAACTAAAAAAAGCCGCCATTCTAGTTACTGAACCTATTTAGTCCCAATTCAATTCAGTAAAATGTAGTTTAAGCCTATGATAGTTCTTTTGAGTTTTGAATGTCATACAATAATTTTGAAGGTAAAATTTGGGTTCGAACTTCGAAGCTTTAATTGAGGAGAGCATATAAATACACTGAATAAAATCAAATAGAAAAGTTGCTACTATTACTTCTCTGGCATTAAAGTGCATCAACTTCCTCCAAAATTAAAAAAAAAATTATTTAAAAAAAACAAAAAAGGGAAATCGCAACAGAATAGGCTGGAAGGGGAATTTCATTTGCCGAAAAAATTAAATATGGTTTTACTGTTCACTCAAAATTCGAGATTAATTATAAAAAATTTGGAATTTTAAAAATAATGGTGTAGGATCAGTATCCCAGATGCCGATCCAAACACATTAAATTCACGGCCCGTCAAAAAGCCAAAAGTGATTGCACTTTGTCACATTTTTTAATTTACAATTTTGCTTTTTAGCCCTTAAAATTTTTGTTATTACAAAATATATAATTTGTGATTAGAAATTAAACATAATTTAAACATCTATTATAAAAATATAAGTATATAATTAAATTATGCATGTTAAATACATAATATTGTATATGTGTATAATACTTAATTTATACATATATATTATGTATCATATATTTTATATATTAAATATATATTATTGTATATAATTAAATTATGCATATTGAATAGTTATACATATTATTGTATATAATTAAAATAAATGATACATAATATATATGTATAAAGCTATTCAACATGCATAATTTAAGATATAAAAGATTTTTAATGTATAAATAAATATACATATATATAAGATTTTTTATATACATACAAATATGTATGTGTAGAACTAAATACAAATAAAAGTATTAAACATGTCATACTATAAATTATATTTAATTTTATACATATATTATATTTATAATTATATATATTTGTATGTATATTTAATGTATATTGAATAGTTCAGGAGGAATTAATTTTAGTAGAACAGACACAGTGTGGCCCCTCAAAATTCCCTTAAAAGTTAAATTATTTGTGTGCCTAGCTTTAGAAGGGAAAATTTTGAATATGGACTGTTTGCAACGTAGAGGGTGGCAAGGAATCAATTCATGTTGCTTTTGTGGGTTACAGGAGTCTGTTGATCACTTATTTCTGCACTGTCCAATAGTTTTTCAATTTTGGAGGGTTTTTAATAATTTTAATACTAGGGGCTTGTCAGTTAATTCTAATTCTCTTAGAGATATTTGGAGATATGGATGTACAGTGCATAAAATGCATAGGGTTTTCTTTCTTACTTTACTTGCTGCCTTTTTATGGGCAGTTTGGAATCGTAGAAATAGATGTATTTTTCAAGGCAATGGGGGTTCCAATGGGATCAGTACAACCAGTCTCTATAATAATATTTTAAGCCTCTTCTATATTTGGACTGGAACAGCATATGCAACAAGAGACAACAGTCCAGCCTGTGGCGATGGAAGATGAAGTTCTCCTTGGCTAACTGTTGTATTGCTAGTTGTTAGTTTGTACTGTTGTTTTCTTGTTGTGGAAACTGTCTAAACTGATCTTAGGTTGTTCTGGTAGTACTTTGCTTTTCTTTGTTGTGGTTACATCCTGTGTGACTCTTTTTGTAAAGACTTTTTGCATGCGTAATGGATGCCGGCACCTCTGTTAGGGTGCTTTTTTACAAAAAAAATAAAATAATATGTCAAAATTTGTATACTAGTCAATGCCAATTTTATGTTATCGCATGAATGACAAAATCTGTCAGTACAGTATAACTGATGCTGCCTGTAGACAGAATTGTTGTTCCCATCACAGTATAATTGACAAAAGTGAATGAATGATAGATAGGTGTTTCTTCAATTTTCTTCAATTTTTGGTTTAAGTAGGCTAATAAAAAATTCAGTGGTCATTTTGAATTCTGTGGCCTGGACAAATCTTACTAGCTAACAAGTGTACTAATTTCTTAGTGTTTCATATATCGAATTACATCATCTAGGTGTGATCATAGATCTCATTGTGAAAATATGTAATTTTAGTTTTAAAACATGGAAAGACATTTCAACTTTAATTGTGGTCTTGTGCAATTAGAAAAACTATCACAGATTTCATGTGAAATTATCATTGGGGTCGTTTGGATCGCTTGGGAATAAGAGGAATAGCCTATTTCTAGGCGGAAAGTATTGGGAAGTGTGTAACTTTGTGAAGAGTTTGGATTGTTTATAATAAAATTTTCGCCCGGAATTGCTTATTCCCCTTATTCCCAATGCATCCAAACGAGCCCATTAGTAAGAATGATAATTCGGAGGGTTTAGCTTTTGAGTCCTCCGACAAACCCTTGAGCCTTGTTCCGACAAATTGAAATTGAAATTACTTTGAAAATGGAGGGTTCGGGTTCGGGTTCGAAATCCGCTTTTTCCGATTGGCCCCACTCCCGCCAGATATCGTGCAATTAATCTCAGAAAAGTTCAAATCCATCACCGATTACCTCCGATTTCGAGGGCTCCCATGGCTGATGTTTACGCACAAATTCTTAGAAACAGAAAGGACAACGGTGCGTATCTCTTCTACGACTTGGAGAGATCGAAGCACCGCGAGCTCCACCTCCCTGAGACCATTGGCATGGTGTGCTGCGCCTCTTACCAAGGCTGACTTTTGCTTGTAGCCTCCAAAGGAAGAGAGGTTTTGTTACTGAACCCGATAACTCTGGCTCGCATCCAGCTCCCTCCCTTTACTGCTCCGGTCAAACGTCTCGGAGATGGTCGGGGTGGTCTCCGTTATAATACTCTTTACTTGACTGAGCCAGAGTCGCACATGGATAATTTTGCAAACAGCAAGGTGACTTTCTCTGCCGATCTGACCGATCCAAACTGCCTAATAATGGTGTTTCTTTGGAGATGTGGGAGAATTTTCTGCTGCCAGGTCAGGGACCCATGCTGGACAAAGGTTGACTTCTCTCGGGTTTCTCCATATTCTGATGAATCTGTTATTACAGGGTTGCAAGATGTGACGTACTTCAATAGACAGTTGTATTTGCTGTATAATGAGGGACTGACTATTATTGATCAGTCAAACAACATTAAGGATATTTTTATGTGGGCAAGATGGCAATTTGACTTCATGTGTTTTCCAGAAGGGAAATCTGGGGTTTATGTGGCTGATGTCAATCCTAAGGAAAAGTTCAAGTTGTATCAGGTGGATGAGCAGTCAAAAAAGATGAAGACAATCACCAACACAAGGGGCATGACCATTTTCTACGGGGATAACTACCCTTGCCTGGCTGTCTACAATGATGACTGGGACTCTCTTCATGGGAAATCTGTGAACATGGATTACAAGTATAAATCATACGTACGGAAATGTGTGGTTAGATCACATCATGGCACCTATCCTGCCAAGCAAACTGAGAGAAACGTGCAGTTGGTGCGTGACCTTGGTACAGATCCACGAGTTCAGCAAGCCAAACCTGCTATGTTGTTTCAGCCAAGCTTTGTTTAGCTATCCGCCAAGGATGCTACCACAGTATGCTTTTTAGGTTGACAAATTAAGTCTCGTTTGGTTCCTAATTTCAGCTAATTTCTATTAAAAAATAGTTACCTAGGAAGAGGGAAGTACTTTTGAGTTGTTTCTCAAGTGCTCTATTATCTGAGTTTTGACTAATTCTTGGATTTTGGTGCTTATTGTTTTTTAGATATCTTACCTCAAATGTTTAGTAGCAATTACATACAATGATATTATGCTGTGCTCAATGTGAGATGTTTTATAGTCTTTAACTATGATGGTTGAGCAGAATATATCTGCTAATTTTTTTTTTTGAAGATAAATTGGGGGTCAAGCCTCCCAACTTATTTTTAAATTAAATGTCTATAAAGACTCCCAGTCGGGTTTCGAACCTGCGACCTCTCACTTGAGATGCATTGCTCTTTGCCACTAGACCAAGAGCTGGTTCACTATATCTGCTAATTTTGAGTGATTAGTTGTGGATCTGGGGCCCAGCACGTGCTTAATTGTGCCTGCCTCTAATCCCACCTTGAAGGTTTGATCTGAGTGCACTTTTTTGTTTGCATTCTGGTTCCAACAACAACTGTGATTTTGAATTTTTCAACACTTGCATCGTATGAATCAATAAATTTTCTTGTTTCCAAAAAAAGGCCAGGTAGAATGGTGTGTTTTTCTTTGTATTGAGTCTATAGACAGTCTGATGGTCCTTGTAAATATTCTGACCTGGAGAAAATCTAACTAATTGCCATTGGTTGGAAGGGATTTGTGTGAGTTGGGTGGGGAGGGGGGGGGGTTGGATTCCATTTTGACAGCTGGGTTAATTGGACTGCGAGGGCCGAGGGCAACCATTTCCCTGTGAATTTTCTCTCAGTGGCAATATTTGTCCTTCATGTTGTAAAGGAGGGAAAGAAATATGTTGGCCCTAAATCTTTAGACAAAGATGACAGTCATGTGCTTTGTTCCTACCATTCCATCCAGAATCCATCTTCGTCCATATATTCTCAACAACCGAGTAATGCTGTTTGCAAGCTGGTGGTTTAGCTTGGCATTGGCAGCTAGCAATTGTAGGTTTTGGCAACTAATTTCCTACCAAACTCTATTTCTAGGCTTGATACTTCCAGATAATATTATTTACTCTGAGTGCTAAGTATTCACAGCTTAAATGTTCATCAATGCTTCCCCCGTGCTTCTGGAAGTTAAATGCTCAAAATTTCTAAAAAAACTTCTGTCAATTTCTATACAATCTGTGCTTGGTTGGTGACTGTACAAACTATGCTTTTATATTGAGTCATTTTTGTCATTAGTTGGTAATACAGCCTTGCCAGGTGAATCTGCATACTGGCAAATTTGACACATAAGCATGACGCATAGTCAGTTAGTGATCAGATCAACTATGCATGATTGATACATGTTGACACCTATTACTATTATGTTATATCTGGTCTCTTTTGTGGTTACAGAAAAATTGACATAGACGCTTGCTATTATTTTGCTAAGCTACAATAAAGTTTGACCAATGATTAGTTTAAATAATAGAAGTCTACATGCATTTTTTTTTCCTTTTTTTGTTCTTTTCAAGCTCTGAATGCATCTAGTAATTTTAGATAAAATAATTTGGGTTTGAATGAGTCAGGGGCAAAATTGGAATTTTGTTCTTTACGTCAAACTGGTACTTGATTACATTAACTTGTTGTTTTTTTGGAAGAATGGATCAAATTTCTTTGTTGTCTTTTGAAATAGACATTATTCAAAATATTGTTAATTACAAAGGGTATGTGGAGTAATGTTAATTTAAAAAATTCCATAATATTTATTTTCTCTGGTGATGTGTTACAAAAGGACATTTTTTAATATACCGTCTTGTGCCATGCCCCCATAGCCGGTGGTACAGCCATCAGCACTTCCAGTTAAGTTGGAACTAAGGGAAAAACTGGAACAAGTAAAGAAAAAAAGAGTGTTTTGTTCATTTACCTAGAATTTTTTTTTTTTTTTTTTTTTTTTTTTGAAAAAAAAGTTACATTGCATCATCATTCATTTCTTGCATGCATATCTAAATATCAGATATAAGCTAATAATTGTTTGTTTTCTTTTCCCTTCTGGAAATAGACTTACTGATAAGTGATAACTATCTATTTGTTTTCTTGAAACAACCTTACTGTTCATTCATTTTGTGGCTACTGAAATCACAGGTAGATTTCTGACAATGCTCCAGTTATTCTTCATTTCCTGTATTAATTGTTTTCTTTATTGGTTATAAATGTTTAATATAATTACAAGCAGACATGCTGTCATGTTTGTTGGATAGGCACGGATTAGCTGATAGTGCAGATTTACTGATCAATACATTTTTCTGAATAAAATTCGATGACCAACCTGTCATGTGTATTAGTGTCATACTGTCATGTAACTGTTGTTTTTGTGATTGTAATTTGTTGGCATCTCCTTTTCTGTGATAATTTTTTTTATTGTTCTTTATGTGATAAATTGATAATGGTTTCCAACGAAGGTGAGTGGTTTTTGTGAGTTTGAAACTAGTATTGCTTTTTGATGATTATGCTCATCACTAATTAGAATATTTATATTTTTATTTATACTTTATCCAATATTCATTCTACGATTTTGTTTATTTTTTATCTGATGCACTTGCATTTTCTTCTTATGAGAAAATTGAAGGTAAGTTGTATATTGTTCCTCTCATGTTGTATCTTTCAGTAATCTGTTTTGTCATATAAAAGGTCAATTACTACTACACTCCTAGATACTGTTTCATTTTATAATCAGAGCACAGGTGGGTTTATAGGCTAACAAAATTTCGTTGGCATAAAAGCATATTAAAAATGAAAAATTAGAGATTCTGTATAATAAGTCGTCATCCAAACAAGAACTTGGTGAGCTTGTACAGCTATAAGCATTCCGTACTACAGGGGCATATTAGTCAATTATGCTCATTCAATTCTATTTTACCTTCCTTATTTTGTACGTTATCATCCAAACAAAGAAAAGAAAGTGAAGGGAACTTTTGTTCCATCCTATTCATTAATCATCTATACTGATTTGGTACTTCCATTTGCAGCACAAAGCTATTCCATTTCCTGAATTGTACTTAATGAAGCAAAATAATGATCCATATAATATTAACTTGTCAGTTGTCACATTATTAAACTATCAAACCCATGCATCAACACTTCAGCAAAACAAAGTAAAGATTAGCAAACTTAATCGAGCACATGACCAGAAAAGCTTGTTTATAAATCAAACAGTGAAATTTCATCAGACCAAACATAAAATCCCTTGATACGGAAAGAATAATATCTGAAGCAAATTCTTATTGCAACATCCCATGCCATTAATAAAATAATCTTTGGACAGGCATACTGCCAAACACCGTCTTTGGACAAATATGCTATTTTTCATTTTTAAAGTTATATTCTTTTATGTCGTCAGGTACTAGAATCCGCTTCTAAACTTAAAAAGATAAAACGAAAAAGAAAGAAATATATTGTTTTAAATTCTTGTTTGTGTCATTTACTTCTCTATGCTTTTAATTAGCACAAATACAAGAGGGAACAGATAAAAAATAAGCCCATTCCTTCATCTGTTGGGTTCGGCCTTTCTACAGCTGGGAAGCAGAGACGATGCACATTGGACTGACTCCCAAGTGTTTGATTTCCAAATTGAGCGTCTGATTAGCTAATTGCACCTATCAAATCCGTTTATTTGAATTAAGTTCAATAATCTGATAGTTTAAAGAACCAGCTCTTGGTCTAGTGGTAAAAAACAATGCACCTTGAGTGAAATGCCGCAGGCTCGAAACTCTGCTGGGATCTTTTATAGACATTTAATTTAAAAATAAATTGAGTGGCTTGATTCCCAATTTATCTTAAAAAAATAATAATCTGACAGTTTAAAGGCCCATTGGACACGAATTGCTTCAGCTGGCGTCAAATTTCTTATCACCATTCTGCACACACTATCAGGACTATTGGAAATCCCTGACATATCTGCAGTTTCTAATATAAGTAAAACCGTGCAAATCGTGCAGAAATAAAGTCTTTGAAAATTTAATGATTGGAGATGTAGTCGTCAGGCATGATCTAAACCATGTAAAGGTCATAATCCGTATCTAAACTATGTAAAAGTCATAATCCGTGCTTTTTGGTTCTGTGAAAACTGAAAAGATGTATGTAACTAAACTGGAAAGAAAAAAGTAGCAGCTTCCTTAGTATAATACTTTTCTCTCTACTTTCACTTTTTACTTTTACATTCACTTTCATTTTCTTTGTTTGTGATTTCTAACTAGCTACTTTTCTCTTCCTTTTCCGTTTGACTTATTTTCCTTTTCTATGTTTGTGATATCTTATATTTAACTTTGGATTTGGAGTCTCCTTAGCATGATTAGAGCAAGTTAGCTAAAAGCTACAATTGGGACTACTCATTTGCCAATCAATCACGCCGACGCAAGAACTGGGTGGGCTCTATTATTGGTTTTTTTGCTGGAGTATTAAATGAAGTAATAAAGACAATAATAGTGATTCAACAAAGCCATTTCTTTTCTGACTTCACATTTCCTTTCAATGGTTCTCATCAAAACTTATAATTTTCTTTATAATATGAGGCTGAAGCTTTATCTTTTTGTCTCCAATTACGGCTCCGAGAAATTCTATTTCCGTAACTGCAATTTTCATTTTTGTTGGTGATAATACGAGTCTCCATTTTTTACAAATTTCTAACATTATTTTTAAATGTTTTGCATGTTCCTCTTCTGTTTCTGAAAAGATTAAAATATCATCAGAGGAACTCGACATATTTACGCAACAAACGAGAGAAAATTTAGATTGTCTACTAACTGACTCTTATGAGTATTATTTTTTTTCTTAAAGAAAATGTTGGCAAGAAGCCACCAGGTTTCTATTAATCAAACTTTCAGTGAGTAATTTAATTACGGGTTTATGGAATTTCATATTCTCCGGTTGTTATGGACAACAGTCAGAATCAATCAAAAGTTTTCAATTGGGAGCAATATTTAAACCATCTTCATCTACATTTTCTACTCTCTCCCTCTCTTTTTTTTTTTTTTTTTACAATTGCGCTACTTGGTTCGTTGAATGTTTCTTTAACACTCATCTACCTAACATAAATTCACCTTATTATAAAATATTCTTGGCCCTGTCGAGAAATACTACTTAACATGGTGAATCACATTTTAAGGTCTGATTACGAGTTCTTTTATGTTATTTGACTATAAAAAAAATCTAGGCTTGTGCAGTGCTACATATTGGCATAAAAATAAATTAATAATAATAATAATAAAAGTAATTTGTTGGAAAAAAATATGTTCCAGTGATTATTAGCGCTGTTGAAATGAAATATTTTTTAGCCTGCCACCGCGGAAATCCTCAACTGGAAAAATCATGGGCTGACAAATTAAGGCCCGATTTTCAAAATTCATTTTTCTTATTCTTAAAATTTTGTCAATTCGAAAACCAGCTTTTAGTCTGGTAACAAAAAACAGCAAACCTTCATTAGTGGATTTGAAATCCAGTTGAGAGTTTTTTTGTGACATTTAGTTTCAAAATAAGTTATAAAGCTTGAGCCATCTTATCCTAAAAAAAAAAAAATTGTCAATTCGATTCTCAAGCGCTAATTCTGAACTTCCTTCAATTTTGTAAAACAACAATTTTACGTACTAGTTTACCTATCCAACTTGTCATAGACCGTTAGATGGAAAATATGGTATACTGATGTGATGTTTAACGCTTATTAAAGCAAACAATTAAGGCGTTCTTTAACGAAAATGTTCGTGTTTGACCAAGACTTAGGAAAGATAAATTTCATGTGCAATAATTTAAACCTTCAATCGCTGAAGCGGGTCAACGAACTGAGATGAGATCATTTAAAGTCAATAAGAAAACATGATCTTCAAAAAAATATATATAAATAAATAAAACAAGAATAAGAATATACATGTGGCTCCGAAACAAACTCGTTGCATGGATATTGTAACTTTGTAAGTATGATATTTGGCAGCAAATTAGGAATTAACTGACGATCTTTATCAATTCCCATCGTAATAAATGTAGAAAAGTACGTTTCAGGGATTTTTTTTCCTATCATCTTCAATTGTCATACAATGTAGGAAAATTGTATTGGGGGGCTTAGCTAAAATGTCGCCATCAACTCAAATTTTCAATCACCTTCTTATTGTTATTTCAATCTGAAATTTTGAAACTATGTATTCCTTTTGCACAAATTTCATAAGGCAAGAGTTGTCAGTACTGTTTTTTTTTTTTTTTTTTTGGAAAATTGATGCGAACCTACAATCCTTTTGTCAATATTCTACTTCGCTTCAGAAATATAGCGAGCAAGTTGCTGTTCAAACCTTGACTTAAATTTCTAGTTTACAGTACCAAACGAAATCGCTTGACATTCATTGGACGGCTCTCTCTTTATGGGCGGTCTCCTTTCAATATCCGCTGCCAAATTTAAATCTTTTCTAAATGGAAGATTCGCATTATGGATTCAAATTTATCGATACTTAATTAAAGATTTCATTAATTTAAAATGATATATATTATATTTGATGCCATAGAAAATCATATATGAACTATAAAACATATTCATTGCTTATTAAGCTTAATATATTTCTTTTTCAGTCCAATAAAAATAAATATAACTGTCAAGTTATTAGGATAGGAATCCATTAACAAATTTGATAGCTTTCAAGTTTCAACTGTTAAAAATATTAAAATTTGGAAATAGGATGCCTCAAATGTACATATCATTGGAATGAAAAATAAGGAAAATTCATTCACCAAATGAGATGAAAAATGTCAATGGTCCACATTTTAAAACTCTAAATAAATATCAAATGATATTAAAACTTTATGTGATTCGGTACACAATTAATATATAAGACTAACAATTTATTTATTTATTTTTATTTTTTAATTTTTTTTACTTAATGTGAGAATTCATAATGAAGAAGCAAGAAATTGTGAATTAATTACAATCTATTTATTATTCCCATCAATAATTGCTTCCTACTTGTTCTCTCACCTTTTGGGTTTTCTCACACACGAGTCTTGCCTTTTGACTTTTCTGAGTCCAAAACAATGTCTCAGGCTCTCAGCCTTGAAGGTTGCAAAAGACGGTAACGTCGGTAAGGAGCTGGGATGGAAGCTGCATGCAAATACCTACGGCGGTTTTAAAAAAAAAAAAAAATTAGGATCATACGAAACACGAGTAGATAACTGGGATCTCACAAGTCGTAATGGATGAATCTTTATGTGGGCTAGCTGAAAAGTATATCGTTTCTTAATATTATGAACGGTTGTGATTGATTGGGTTCGAATTAGACTAAAAATATCTAAAAGAGTTTGTACTACAATAATTCCACCACCAATATTTCTCTTCAAACTTTCTGATAATGGTGAAATAGTAAAAAAGATAAAAAAATTATTAAAAGCATAATTATGATTTAGTTTCACATAGAAAAAAAATCGATGGAATTCGATATAATCTTGAAATTAATTAAATTTTAATCAAAACATATATTATTTCGCAGAATTGGATCCGCCTCCGAAACAACTATTGGCGAACAGTTCTCCCGACAGTATTTGCATCTCGACCGTCCGTTCCGTCTGCTTCCATTCTGTCCTTCCGATTCAATCTTGCCTCTATCGTGTCGGCTGCCTCTTCTCCGCAGATTTTTTTTCTCTCCACCTCGATTTTTCCCCTCCCGCTTAGTCTGTTGCTTTGGTTTCTGAGGGGCTGCGAAGGACTGCCTAGATGCCGCTGTCCATGTGCTGCTTGTGAA
The DNA here is from genome assembly GCA_027562975.1 of Rhynchospora breviuscula. Taxonomy (NCBI): domain Eukaryota; kingdom Viridiplantae; phylum Streptophyta; class Magnoliopsida; order Poales; family Cyperaceae; genus Rhynchospora; species Rhynchospora breviuscula. The sequence continues at coordinate 29,172,089 of CM050400.1, read as the reverse complement.
GATATAAGATCAGATTTCTTTGCACTTTAGCCAATATATCTTTTTGGCTCTTCCGCTCTGCACAATTTTATGAGAGGATATAAGACATAAGTATAACTGCAAAAAGAGTGGCTTATCTTGCAGTTGGAATTGACTCAATTCAACGCTTTCACTATTTCATGCTCGCCGAATAAGAATAACTGTTCGGCAAGAGAATGGAATAATGGAAATAAAAAAAAAACTTCTGTTCTACACTTTTCTGCTCGTGTTCAAAAAGCATGAATTTTGTGAAAGAATAAAACTGAGTCAATTTTAACCGGTGAATAAGTCAATTTTTCACAATTCTATCTCTTCTATAAAATATTGTGATGAGCGAAACAACGATCAACTAAAATTCAAGAAGTAGGTATTTGGAAAAATAAGAAGACACATTCCATGTCATATACTCATATATATAAGATATATAACTTACTAAAGAGGGCTACGCGGGAAAAAAAAAAAATCTAAAGAGGACCACACGAAATAAATTCAGAGAGATAGAGAAAAATAAAAAAAAAATTGTAATTCAAAGCATAAGAACACCACAGAATTATCTGGGTCAAGTCAAGAATCTCCTTGGAAACTTAAACTTACTAATCAATTAAATATAGCCGAGTTCGGTTTACTTCTCTAAGATAATGATGCTCGGTCAGCACGGGATTAAATTTCCTAATTCCAAGACGAAAGCTGAGAATTAATTAATCATGGGCATAAAAGTTTACCATTTTGTCATTGGTGTCATCATAATATTTTGTTTTCGTTGCTATCATTTTTATTACAAGATGGATAAATTTTAAAAAATCGTTAGAAGATAGATTACATGTTCAACATTTTTTTACAAACACATTACTTTTTTTAAAATTTGATATTAATATTAAACAATACATATCCACATATGGAAGAAAGATTGTTATTAGTTCTATAACATCTCAATCATACTGTGTCCCAATCGCTTGTATTGGATTTCTTGCTCCTTCCTCGTTTGTGCTAATGTATGACTTTCAACCCATCTCGCTTTCTCAAATCAAATCATACTGGTGTGTTTGGATGTTGCATGAATAAGAAATATATAAGAATAAGGATTTAGAAATGTGTGTCTATTTATTTATTTTATTCATATTCTAAGATTTTGTTAGAGTATGAATAAGAATCCGAATAAGTCCAAATTCCTTATTCATATATGTGAGATAAATAATATCCATTAGATAGCTTCATTACCGTCTTTATCCGATCTTCTATTCGAAGAAGCTGCATGGGAGCAGAGAGGGTTGTCCGAATCTCAAAAAAATGCATACATCTCGTAAAATATCTCCTTTTGTTGAGTCATACACTGCAAAGTTGAGGGAGATCAATATAATATTACTAATTATAGTATCATTTGGACAATATAATGCTGAACCTATTCAATAAAAATGCTTCCACTTGAGGTACCAATAATACTGGCGCACGCATATTGAGATGTACATTGTGTTTTTCTTTTGGCCGTCGACTTTGATTGTAATACTCGTGTATAATTAGTTCAGATGAGATCAGATGGCATATAAAAACCAAAGAAGGGTTGACGAAGAAAGAGCCTGGAAAAGAATAATTACTTAGATAGACAATTTGTCTTTTAAAAAGAATCATTCAAATTTTATATTGAAAATATGATCTGTAAAATTTAAAAAAAAAAATCATTTTAATCCTACCATCTTATCGGTTGAAAAGGCTAGATGAAAATTCACATCATTATCTATATTATTATGATACATATGTATATATGGTAACAAAAATTTAAGTAATTTTTTAATCATAATTTACGTTAATGTGGATGTTAATATGTGATGTTAGTAACTATTTAATGATGTCATACAAACAAGCATATATAGTGGTATTCGTATCGGGTTATTTTGTGTTTCTTGCCTATATAATAAGTATGCTAAACTAAGAGGAGTGATAAAATACACTCTGGTGTACGGATCGTCCCTGTAGACCCGAGTTTTTTTCGAAATTCAAAATTCAAACAGTCAGTACGAACCGTTCAAGTTGTTCTCCATATTGAAAAACTCTTGGAGACCAAATTTTATATTTTTTCGAATTTTTTTGCTATATATTATGATTTTTTCAAAATGGAGGGCCTGAAATGCTCCAATTGTAGTGTTTTTTGAAAATATCATAATATATAGAAAAAAAAATTCGAAAAAAATATAAAATTTGGTGTCCAAGAGTTTTTCAATATGGAGAACAACTTGAACGGTTCGAATTGACCATTTGATTTCTGGATTTTAAAAACGACTCTGGTGTACAGGAGACGATCCGTACACTAGAGCACATTTTATCCATCCACCTAAACTAATGTCATTTATTTTGTGGGTGTCAATGTTAGGATCTGTTTGGTGCAAATTGTATTTGAGAATCACAAGATGATATCTATATGCTTCTAAGGACTTTTTTGTGTAATCACTAAAAAAATTGACATCAATAACATAAAGACGTCTTGTATATATAATTTCAATATACATATACATATATATATATATAGTATAGCTATGGTGAGTTGCTGAGTCGCAATCCAAACCGTCCAATCTGTTTTAAAAATCGTGCAGATCTACGCGATGATGAGTCGCTGGAGTGATTAAAATTTTCTCTGTTCTGTCTGTTTTCTCTGTCCCGTCCTCCCTTCTCTTTATTTCCCCTCTCTCTCTCTCAAAATCGAAAGAGAAACAGATCTGCTCAAACCTAGAAAGCTGAGAGAGTGTGGATCGGAGAGCATCAGTGCCGATCTGTTCTGCACTACTCCTGCGATTCTCATCCTAGTTGATCGGAGCGCCATCGATTCTCAGAAGCGTGCAATCAGCGCCTTCGGTCCAGCAACAAGTAGCATTGGCAATCAGCGCCTTCGCCTGCTCTCTCTCCCTTCTCTCCTCGAATTGTACTTTCGCTCTGTAGTGGTTGCTAGGGACGACTCTTGCTCTGTTCCTCAACCCTAGATGCTCGATCAAAGTAAGCAGTGCCTTTCTCAAGTGATTGTAAGCATAATTTCGCTAGTTTCGTTTAATTCCAGGTTAATTTCTTCGCCATTGGTTAATTTAGTTTACTTTGTTCCCTAATTTTGCTATTTTGGTTAATATGTTTTCTAATTTTTACGATTTAATCAGTTCCCTAAGACGCCATTGGTTAATTTTTTTAGTTTTCTATGTTTTTTGAAGCTTGGCTTGCGCCAAAATTTGTTTCTAATTTTTCTTTGTTTTTTTTTTTGTTGCTAATCTGTTTAACTTTTTTTGTAATAATTGGGTGTACTGTGGGGTGGTACTCGTACCGGGGATAGTGGTTGTTAGTCTTCTGGTAGGACAAGAAAGTTTTTAGATTTTCTTTCATTAGTCGAGTTTATGCTAATACTGGTATTAGTATCAGTTGCCCACATATGAAATGACAAAGGCAACCCTTCTATGTGGAATTCTTGAGTAATAATTGTAATAGCTAGTTTTATTATATTGAGAGATCCTCCAGATTGCTTGTGCTAAATTTTACAGAAGCAACTATTATACTGAGAGATATCACAGAAGCAACCCTTCTATGCCATAGATGGAACAATAGGAATTTTCCTTAATTTTACTAAAACAACTATTATATTGAGAGAGATCACATAAGCAACACTTCTATGCCATAGATGGCACAATAGCAATTTCCCTTGATTTAACAGACATTCATTCTATGATATATTCCTTTGTCATGATGGATTTCTTTTAATATCATAATGTTTGATTTCCTTGTAAATATACTGGTTGTTGAGTATTATTTTGTCAAAGCCTCTAGAATTTTTGCTCGAGTAAAAATTAATGTGGGTTGACCTTTTATTTTCAGGTGTCGAAGGATATCTGAGTATGCTGATAAGAAGTCTTGAATTTTCTATTTGGTACTGCCGTACAGGTGCTAGAAGGCTTGCAGTTAGAATTGTATATTATTTGTTAAAGTGTTGATTGAAACTATTAATTGGAAGCTGACTTTATTGTATACCTGTTGTTGTGTAGAAGAATCATAAGTCTAGAATTGTATATTATTTGTATGAATTCATTTTCAATTCTGTTTGTACTACTCATGTTCAGCCTTTTAACTTATTGAATGGATCTATTTTAGTTCTTCATGGATTGATGTTGAATAGATGTATGCTGATTGTTACATAGTGGATAGATTTTAATCTAATGGATGTTTCCTTGTTACTTGTTTGTAATGTTGTTTGTAATGCTGAACGAATGCTACTGTAACATGGTTCCTTGAGGTTTGTCCCGTACCAGAGGTACTTTACCATACCATGGTTCCTTGTAATGTACCATGATGAGTATTTCAATTAGCAGTAAGAGTAAGGCATTATATAACACATGAAAGCTGTACCTATTGAGGCGCAATGCACCGCTTTAAACGTTGTACCTATTAAATATGCACAACACCTATTAAACATGCACCTATTTAATTAGTAATGTACAATAATAATAGTTACATGGCTTCTTTATTTTAAGATCTAAAAATAATGTCAAAATTACAATAATAAAAACAAGTAATTAATCATAACACCATCTGTCATCATCATTTCCTTCAATTGCCTATTCATTTCTTCCAATTGCTTCAACTTAGCATTCAACAAGCTGTTTTCTAACCAGTTTGTGCTTCAGAAAAATAGTGCTATTAGAACATAGTATAAGCATGGTACATAAACTGGTACATGCAAGCACATGCATTTTTTGAACTAATAAACTGGTGCATCCAGACACACATGTAAGCACATATAGAAACGCATGTAAGCAGATCCTTTTTATAAACATGCAAGCACATCCATTAAATGAGGTACAGAAAAGAGGTACATCCGTACATATCCATTAACAAAAATACATAGTATCTCACAGAAATAACAAATTGCAAAATGTAAATAACATTTTAAAGGTTAAGTAAATAGTACAGAACCAATAACATAGCATCAAAAGCTAACTAAATAACAAGCTTAGTAAATAACATGAAATTTTCTGTGGCCCCTTAGTACAGATTCATTCACTTATCTCCAAAATTGTCTTCAATGCCTAATTAAACAAGAGAAACAATTACAAATTAGTATCAAATCATAACATAACACAGGAAATTTAACATGAGTTGAAAATTTCTTCACTGTTGAAAATAAGAAAGTATTAGCTTAAAACAACTTGCAAAATGTGGGTTATGCCAGTCTGAAGCTCAAGATTCTCTGGTATGAATTTTTTTTTTTAATTCGTTTATACATGTAGCTGGTTTGATGCTTGCAAACAGATAAGAAAAATGTGAAAAAACATCAAAAACAGATCAGGTTGAAGAAAATGAAGTATGCTGCTCGCATGCATGTTAGTCTTATAGAATTGCTGTTTGGTCAAACCAACTTGCAAAATTTTAGCTTAAAACAACTTGCAAACTTTTTGATTTGTGTAACCTGACGGAACTTGATTTACATGCAAATCGTCTAGTACCACTTCCAATTACAATTGGTAAACTCATAAATTTAATTGACCTTGACCTAAGCTCAAACCAGTTGGCCACTCTACCCGACTCAATTGGTAATATGACCAACTTGAAAAGATTAAATGTTGAGACAAATGAACTTGAAGAACTGCCATACACTATCAGGTCATGTGTTTCCTTAACAGAGCTCCGATTAGATTTCAACCGCTTGAAAGCTTTACCTGAGGCAGTTGGCAAGCTCGGAAAATTACAAACTCTAACCCTACACTATAACAGAATAAAAAGTCTACCAACGACAATAATTGAGTTAACGAAGCTACTTTTGCTGCAAAATTAAAGGATCTGTTTTAGTGGGATTGGGCCAAAGAACACTTAGTATTGTTTCAGGTGCTTCCTGACTTTCTTAGAAAACTCACGAATCAGTTGCTCTCTGAATTGGTGGCCTCTACCTTCGCGTGCAGAACAGAAGCAGTTGCTCTCCGAAAGCTGAGGAGGCGAACAGTCGTGCTCTCCGATAGATCCGTCTAGAGGAGAGAGAGGCGCATGCAACAGTCGAGAGGGGAAGAGCGCAAAATCGAAGTCCTGCTCTCCGATAGATCCGTCTCTGCTCCGATCTGCTCTTTTTTTTTTGTCTAGGGTTTGAGAAGAGCCGCAGCGCCTCACTTTGTTTCGAGTTTGAAGAGAGAGAGAGAGAGGCTTCGTACAGATAGAAGGAGCGGAGACGGAGAGAAAAACGGACGGAACAGAATTTTAATTCGATCCAGCGACTCATCATCGCACGAATTTTGATGGAAACCGGATGGCTCAGATTGCGACTCACCAGAGCCCCCTGTGAGTTGCAACTCACCATAGCTATACTCTATATATATATATATATATAGAGTTTTGCTATGGTGAGTTGCAACTCACCAAAGGGTCGGTGAGTCGCGCTCAAAACTGCTAAATTTAGTTCAAAATGACCAATCCAAACCGTCTAATACGATCTCCCTATTGAAATCTCCATGCAGACCAAATTTTACATTTTTTCGAAATTTTTAAGTATTTTTTTGAAATTTTAGAAAATCGTTAATCTAATTAGTTCTGAACCGTTCAAAAACAGCAGTTTTTAAAAATCCGAAAAAAATACTTAGAAATTTAAAAAATATATAAAATTTGATCTGCATGGAGATTTCAATAGGCAGATCATATTGGACGGTTTGGATCGGTCATTTTGAACTAAATTTAGGAGCTTTGAGCGCGACTCACCGACCCTTTGGTGAGTTGCAACTCACCATAGCAAAACTCTATATATATATATATATATATAGAGTTTTGCTATGGTGAGTTGCGACCAAAATTCCTAAATCTAGTCCAAAATGACCGATCCAAATTGTCCAATATGATCTCCCTATTGAAATCTCCATGCACACCAAATTTTACATTTTTTCGAAATTTTTAAGTATTTTTTTCAAATTTTAGAAAATCGTTAATCTAATTAGTTCTGAACCATTCAAAAACAGTAGTTTTTAAAAATCCGAAAAAAATACTTAAAAATTTCAAAAAAATATAAAATTTGGTCTGCATGGAGATTTCAATAGAGAGATCATATTGGACGGTTTGGATTGTTCATTTTAAACTAGATCTAAGAGTTTTGGTCGTAACTCACCGACCCTTTGGTGAGTTGCAACTCACCCTAGCAAAACTCTATATATATAATAAGTATTTGTTTAAACAGAACAAAAAAATATATATACAAGTTCATGAGACTCTCGCATATATAGATGAGACCGTGGAGGGATATTAAAAAAAAAGGGGAGAGAAAAATAGCGGTAATGTCAATTATGTGCAGATGGTATATGCATGATTAAATATGTATATTTGGACTGATTAAAATGTCCAGCACTCCAGCTCAACTTGTAATCTCCCATACGACCGTAGCACATAGTTTACTTTAATTCAAAAACAATGTAACGTAGGATAATCACCCATTTGTAGAATAATCTCACAACAACGATAAATGGTTGGACATTAATTGGAGAATATACACTAGTACACTACTCCATATAAACCTGGGAATGCAAAATAATAACAATTTTTTTGACAAGTCAACTCAAGTAATTTTTAATAAAAGAAAGCAAGTCCACTTAAAAATCCTTTCCGCAGAGAAGACTCGGTCAAGACCATCCTAGATTCGGATTCGCTGTGGCTTATTAATTTTTAACATACTGTGTAATACCTATCGATATGGACATTCAAAAGAAATGACAAAGCAAGAATTTGTTTATTTTTAATCAAAGGAGAATAGAACTGAACAGCCTGACTTGTTTCAGTGAGCATAACTACGTTGAACTACCAATAATTTCCTTTCTGAAAGCCATTGGCGATTACCAAATTAGCAATTTTACTGACAAATAAAATTGAAAGTCACACAAAGCAAAAAAAAACAAAAAAACAAAACAAAAAAAAATCACCACATAACATTATAGATCTTTACTTAAATTTCAGATGCATCCTCTTGAGAACGTGTAAATCGACAAATAGTTTATAACATAGAATTTGTACTTCAAAATGAAAACTAACATGTGCAATTATACTGTTCATCTTAATTAATAGAATAAAACTTATAAGAGGAAAATAGGAAAAAGAAAAAATGGTTGCACGTTGAACGGACCAGGGTCAGTGACAAAAGGTATAATTATATTATCTACGCTGTACCCATAGAAAATCAAAACCCTATGAACGAATCCATAGCCTCCTGCCTCCGCCTCCGGGAACCAGTCTGCCATCTTTGACCTGGCTTAGCCGCTTAGCCAAATTAATTTAGTACAAATGTACACTTAATTAGTACTGGGTACCCGTAACAATGGAGAAGCCAGCTCGTTCACACTTTATCTAGCTTATCTCAGTGTCCCACAAAAGAACAAAAAGAAAAACAGAAAAACAAAATACAGTTACTACTGTTTTAAATCCGAAAAGTCCATTTGCAATGCCCGTATCCATCCATCCATCCAATGTTTAAAAGCCAATTGGTCATTGTCAGCAACCGTTTAAAATATTCAGAAGAGAAATCTTATTCAGATATTAGGCGCAACAATTCAATGTGTTATAATTCACGTCCTTGTCTGTTATAATTCTTGAAAATTACTAACTACTGCCAATGGAAAAATCGTCCACAATTATTCGACACTGTATTAATTGTAATGCGTTAAAGATATATGAAATATATACAAATTTAAAATTATGTATAGCTCACATTAATATAATTTATCAATTTTGTACATAATTTGTGCTAAAAATTTGTATATGATTCGCAAAAGAAAAAAAAAATTATACATGCTTCACATTTTTTGTGCATTAAAATTTGTGCATTACATAATTCTCACTTTAAACGTATGGAAACTCGTCCCATCGCTTAGGCAATAGCGTGCCATTTTTCACCGACAATAAATATTTTTCCTTGACCCGACTGATCTAAAATCTACGAACTTGATCGACCATACAGTGAATTAAAAGGAGAGTTGTAGATCCAATCTATCGTTTTAGATCGGACGGTTGGGAACATAACCCAAAACCATTTTATCTGGAGATGAATATAATAACAGCTTAGTGATTCTAATAGAGGCCACGCTTCAAAATAAAACACCATGTGATTGTAAACGGACGATGGAAAACAGTAACATGAATGGCTTTTAATGAATCACCGTACAATTCAAATTGACAGAGACACCAATTTAATTGAAGAGCGTAACACGTCTCTTATCTCGTAGTGCAAAATTTAATTAAGTAGTAAGACATAAACAACACGGACTACCTTCATTGACGAAGGGAAGACTTACTCTCCCCATTTATTGCAGTAATTGAGAAATGGTAAACCGTAAAACCCATTCGCTGCTCCGCTCCCTCAATGGCTGCTATTAAAACAGAGACTTGAGGGTCCATGCATATATATCCATGCTTAGTTCTTATAACCTGATTTGAAACAACAGAAACAAATAGAGGAAAGAAAGAGTTCACACGAGACGAACAAAGAAAATTAAGTAAGAAATTAAGAGCTTTGTTCCTCAAGGAAAAGAACCAAAAGAAGAGAGAGAGCACCAACATAGCCAGCTTTACTAAAAGAAGAAACCGTTCAATTAAAGCTTGGAGCTTGGAAGAGGGAAATTATGGCGGGAGATAGCGGAGACAGCACGAGAGAGCTGTACCAGACGCCGACATGGGCTGTGGCGTTGATTTGTGCTGTGATGATTATAATTTCTCTTTTGATGGAGAAAGGTCTCCACCATATTGGGGAGGTATGTATTTCAGTTTTTGGTTTTAGAAATTAGAATAACAGTACCATAGTACTAAATTTTTTTTTTTTGGGGGGTTGAGTTTCACAATAATTCAAACATGAAGCGCTAGAAGTGAAAAGAAAGAACCAGCTATAGTATTTAATAAGAAGTTCAGAAAATTATGGCATGGAAAATTGAGGACAATAGAAACACATCATTCTCCCCATATTTGTTGTATAACTAATTTCTTTCAGGAAATAAGATAAATAAGAATCCTAAAATGATAGGAAGAAGGTTTCAAAATAAATATCTTCCCTTTAAATTCCAACAAAAACACCTCTTCCATAATTCCTCTACGTATATAGCTGAGCTCCTTTATTTGTACGAGCGACTAGTGTGTTTCCATCTATCCTTTTGTCTATTTTAGCCTTTTCCTTTCCATCCCCTCCTGTTATATTTTGGGGGAAATTGTGTTTTATTTTGCTTGTCTGTACATGACTCCACAGCCCACAGGAAGCCACACTCACATGAGAACTGTACTAGGAAAAGACTCGAGTTTATCTCTACAGAGTTCAGCCAGGAAAAAAAAAAAGAAAAAAAGAGAGAGAGATAATAAATAAAGGATTTTGGTTTTGTTAATTAGAGCATGCTCCTGATAAAATTTAGGGGGGGGGGGGGGGGGCAATCATTCTTCCATATACAAACCTTTGGCTCCTGCGCTTAATTCGTAGTGGCCGTGGGATATGACGTATGACCAAACAAATCCAACAACAACAACAACAACAACTAAGCCTTTTGTCCCAAACAAATTGGGGTAGGCTAGAATACTGACTATTTACAACAATCAAAATTAAATTGTCGGTTTGAATTATAAGGTTTAAAATTTTGCCAATGAACAAGAAATGCAAAACCAAATAATTTCAATTTTTTAATCAAACCAAACCAATTTAACTCACAAGTCAAACGATTTTATTTAAAATCTATTCCTTTGATTCAAAATAAGAAAAAGGAAAATCAAAGGAAAACGCCTAACTGCAACCTTTTTATGATGATGATGATTATTATTATTATTTTCGTATTCTTGTAATTATTACTATTATTATTTTCGTATTCTTGTAATTATTACTATTATTATTGATATTATTTATTTTCTCGAGTGGGTGCTTTCAGTTTTGACCTGGTTTGTAGTTGGATATGGGAGTAATTACTAAAACTTTACTTTACACGGCTTTAGTTTTTTGCTTTGACAGAGATGAAACTCAAATTGCGTTTCTATTTCAGTGGTTCAAGAAGAAGAACAAGACCGCTCTATTTGAAGCCCTAGAGAAGGTTAAAAACGGTGAGTTTCTATGACACGCTTAGTTTTTTTTTTTTTTTTTTTTAAAAAAAAAGCTGAAATTCTTTGTTCCAATAATTGTCCAACGTGTTTGTATTATTGGTCAGTGAACTTCTTACTTGAGCAAACAAAAGGAAATATATGTATCGTATGAGCAATTAATCCTAATTATTCATCAAAACTGCAGAGTTAATGATCCTCGGCTTCATTTCGTTGCTGCTCGTCTTTTTCCAGAATTATATTGCTGAAATATGCATCCCGGAATCAGTTGGCAACACCATGTTGCCATGTCGTCGTGGGTCACAAAACAACGGGAAGAGTAATAGACGGCTTTTGTGGGCCGAAATCATGGAGTCGGGCTCAATTCGTAGAAGCCTTGCTGGTGCCGCCTCAACAGTTACTTGCAAGAGCGTGAGTGTGCAGCAATTTCATTATGACGTACTCACAATAAATGTACCAGTTTGGTACACAAAGGGGACTAATAGTATTTTCCTATTAATTTTCCTTTGTTATATAATGTTGCATTAGTCGCCAGATTCTGTCTCCAAATGTGCTTATTCAAGCTTATCTAACTTCTGGATGAATTTCAAATTATCCTGCCAACTATCCTTCCATTGAATGAACTGTGAGATTAGAAAAGTTTGGATTGATGATGTTTCCAATTATAAGACACATAAAGGATGGTCCCTCTCCAATTTTGTGTTGAAAACTTCATTCTAATCAACTGTTTGTTACCATTGACAGGGTAAGGTGCCTCTCATGTCAACAAAAAGTTTACACGAGCTGCATCTTTTCATATTTTTCTTGGCGGTTGTTCATGTTGTATATAGTGCTTCAGTGATGGCTCTTGGAAGATTAAAGGTTCGTTTATTAAGTAAATACTCATTTTTGTGATTAAACAACCTTTATTTAATAAGTAATAATATTTTAATGCAGATACGGTCATGGAAAGAATGGGAAAAAGAGACGATTTCAATTAATTATGAGTTTTCAACTGGTAGGCTTCTTTCAATATAAGAATTTTGCATGTTCAGATTATAGCTTTAGAAATGAAAGCAGTTTCAATCACCAGTCTTTGAAACTAATGCACAAGATAGCAATCTAGAAAATATCTCTTCATAAAGATTGCATATTCGTGTTGGTGGTTAACTAAATGTTTCTTGAACTAGAGTGATTAACTAAATACTATATTGTTTCAAATACTTACAGATTTGGTGTAGTTATCGTAATTAAATTCTTGAAATGTTGAATATATTATTATTTTAATAGGATACTTAATTATACTAGATTCCATTTGAAACAAACTCATAAAATTTACAAATTGATTGTATAAATAATTTCTAATATTTGATCTTTCAGATCCTTCAAGGTTTAGGTTCACTCATGAGACATCCTTTGTGCGACAACACGCGAGCTTTTGGAACAGGACATTCATTCTTCTTTACATTGTAAGCATTTGCCGAGTATAAATTTATATTCGTGTGCTTTTTAACTCAAGTTTGGGCTTATTTAAACAGCATTTCTTTCTTTTAAACTGCAATTTGGTTTGACCATGGCCAGTGAATTAACCCGCCTGGCCACCGTGCTCGAGTTTTGCATCTATAAGTTTGAATGAAGAATCTGAGTTATAAGTTAAATAAAAAAATAAGTTTCGCATGATGGCTTGTTCTTATTTTATATTATAATTTTGTAAACTAAGCTCAATATCTTTCTATCTCCTACCACATATCGATCTGTAACTATTATATCTATGCTTTATTTCTGATAGGTAAGCTTCTTTAGGCAATTTATTAGGTCTGTTCGGAAGACTGATTACTTGACATTGCGTCATGGCTTCATAAATGTAAGTCTTCTCTAATTCAAGCATCCATTTGTTTATCTTATGCAAGCATCTTTAATTTCATTAACATATTTACATTTTTTCATAGGCCCATTTAAATCCTGGAATGAAATTTAACTTCCAAAAGTACATCAAACGTTCATTAGAGGATGATTTCAAAGTGGTTGTTGGGATCAGGTATGTACAATTGTTGATTATTGTTGTTTATTTACTCTTTTTAATTCATCTTTTATATGTATTAAAATTTCTGCATTGTTGGTGTAACAGTCCCATTTTGTGGGCTTGCGGTGTCATCATCCTCCTCCTAAATGTATATGGTGAGTACCTAATACATACTTTAGAAATTAAAAACATCTACAGTCATAAATCTTTTGTTTTTAATTAATTTAATTTGTTGTCATAAATATAAATGTAAACTCTTTTTCTCACAATATTCTTTTTCCTTTCCAGAGTTTCAAGAATTATTCTGGGTCACGTTACTGCCACTCTTTGTAAGCTCTTGCTATTTCATGACCTTTTGCTGTATATTTACTTCATGCAAAGAAAACTGGACCATCTTCTAATCAATATTAGTCTGATATATCAATATTATTTCATAACTAAAAGATGAATGCCAATTTGAGTGATGTGCTGAAAATATAACCATCTTCTCATTTTAGTTGATTTTGGCTGTTGGAACAAAGTTGCAAGCCATAATCGCATCAATGGCTCTAGAGATACAACAGAGGCATGCAGTTATCCAAGGAATGCCGCTTGTGAAATTAAGCGACCACCATTTCTGGTTTGGAAAGCCCCGTTTGGTTCTATTCTTGATCCATTTTACATTATTCGTGGTATGTAGATACTTAGATTGGTTGTTATTAAATTCAATCACTGGTTGTATGATGCTATCCAAAGCATAGTTTTGAATAATATTTTTCTTTCTTTTTCTTGCAGAATGCTTTCCAGCTTACATACTTCTTCTGGATTTGGGTAAGCACTTCATTTAGTATACGTACGGATATCTTTTCTCATTTTGAATTTTGTTTCATGTACTGACTCCCTATGTTAATGCAGTATAAATTCGGCCTAGATTCTTGCTTCCATGAAAACTTTGGCTACGTCATTGCCAGAGTTTGTATTGGGTAAGTCTGTACCTTGAATACTGTTTTAAATTGTAGATTTCCTTGTTAAATATATGAACGTATGTAGATTATTTTAAAATTGCAGTCATTGTTTCAAAAATTGGAACTAATTGGAACTAATTTTGTTTAGCAAATGATTATATATCGAGTTCATGAATCATACTGAGAAATTATGCCTTAATAAACCTTCAGTTGTAATTAGTTCAATTTCAGTATATATTTGAAATATTAACCCCCGATTGTTCAACATTTATGCTATCAGGAAGCACTGGAAACTCATATTAGCATTAATTCCACTCTCTAACATACAAAACCAGACAACAAAAAAGCACTTGAAGAAAAAGAAACAACTGAAATTGCAACAAATTAAAAATGGTCCTGTTAAATGACTAATCTCTTATCTACATTATACTTATTCATGTTTGTGGCTTATTTCGGCTATTTGTAGATTTGCGGTCCATCTCCTTTGCAGCTACATCACACTACCCCTCTATGCTCTTGTATCTCAGGTAATTAATACTTTACCATTCTGATTTCTAAGAGAGGGTATGCATATCGGTACGACTAAACTAATTATAAATTGAAACATCTCATTCAGATGGGATCACACATAAAGATGTCTATATTTGACGAGCAAACATCTAAGGCCCTCAAAAAATGGCGTGATGCGGCTAGGAAAAGGCACAAAAAAGGGAGCTCCCATTCACCATCTGTTACTCCAAGTCCAAGCCCTGGCCAAAGCCCGAGGACCTCACCGAGAGCCTCACCTGCATCTCGCCATCTGTACAATTATAGAACTATGGGAAATGCCCGTGATGGTATGAAAAGGTCGCATTCTGACAATGATATCTCAGATGCAGAAATTGAGATGCCAATAGGAAGATCTGAACTGAGCCTGCAAAATACACCACATGAAGTGCGGTTGGATATAGAGGAGGAAAGAGATGGAAGAGATGACGATGACTTCTCATTTGTGAAACTCGGCTCAAGAAAGGGGCAGAGTAACTAAAGAGATTCTTTTATGGTGACTATTATTTTTTTAGTGCGTAATTGTGTAACTTAGTTGTAGCTTTATTTTGACATACTTTGTCTAGCCATTATTAGGTATTTGTAAATAATCATGAGATTTGTTTTTGTTTCTACAAAATGTATTTTATTTTGCATACCAGTGTACAGCTGTTAAGTAACACGTCATTGCTTGAGTATCACCATTACGATTTTGAAAAGCGGTGGACTAGTGTTTGTCAGCATTAACTGATACAAATTAAAATTCAATGCCGCAATATTGTTTTCATTTTTGGTCTCAATCCAATAGGTTTCATAGAAATCAATTCGACTGTTATTCATTATAAGGACACGTCCCGGTAGATTATTGTGCTTTTTCCAACTTCGGATCGTTGCTTCTATGTACCTTAGCATTGCACATCCAAATGTAAAGAGAAAACAATAGTTCGATTTGAATGGAACATTGGAAACGCTTAGCAACAAAAACCTCTATTTAAAAAAAAAAAAAAAAAAGCATGTCAATTAAAGATATTACACTGAAAGACTTGGCCAGTATTTTTCCTGTGCTTACTTGGTGATAAGCTTAGTAAAAGAATTAATTCAAGTCCTGCGTATTTTCTGCAACAGTCAAGTATGGTTGTCTTGAGAGCTAAACATGTGCCACTTGACCCGATAATTAGGTAATTAAATGGAAAATGTTATTTTTATTTGCTTTTCTTAAATATATTATGATGCGCTCAAAATGACTAGATTTTGCTTTTGCAAAAGACAGATAAAGGGACTGTACGTGTACATAATTAAAAGATTTTTATTGTCACTGACAGCTTTTACTATGCAGGTTAACTTTTTTTCTTTCTACTTCACCTTCTTCTTTTTTTCTGTGAAGAATACAAAAGCAAACAAAATTTGTCAAGACCGAATGGTAATCTAACTTCTCCCACAGGGATCTGCCCTTCTACGTGGTACAAATCCATTAACTAGATAAAAGAACCTAGAGAGAGAGAGGAAAAGAAAAACTTCCACCACAAAATTACTCAGTTTTGGTACGAATGTGTCTTCTGTGAAGGAAGATAAGCACTGGAGACAAAAGCATACCAATCAAATGACCAGCAATTGCTCCATAAGTGACACAAATTGGCCACTCCTGTAGAAAAGATTCAATTGAAAAATAAAACATAACATATAATGATATACATAAGCGGCTGACTTAACTGGATCAGGTCTTATCAGATTTAAGATCCAAGATAAATGAAGTTGCAAATGAAAACTGGCCCAACCAACCCAAAAAAAATGGTTGGAACTAGTCACAAAAATGAGAACCCTGAGTATTTAAATTTGGTTAACATATATGGCTAAAATTTGCAAAAATTCATGGATATCTGATACCTGCCATGGTCTCTCCCAGTCAAGGGGCATGGGCCATGCACCAAGCCAGGCACCAATTATTGCTCCATGAGCTGGCACAGATAGCATGTAATCAACTATATTGGATGGTCTACAAAAGAAATTTGCTGTTATAATCACCTAAGCTTTCGTAAAACACCTAGATAAACACAGAGAAAATACCAGAATATAGGAAACTCACTTAGAATAAGATAGTATCTGTTGCCAATCAAGTTTAGATGCACCAAAAACACATGCTGCTGGAACGAACTGCAACAGAGGTATTGTTTTTGCAGATCATAATATGATAAAAAAAAGTTGTATAAGTATTATGCTTCAGGCATCACAACACACAACTTTGGATATGCCATGGAGTAGAATTCTACTGGAGAGAAAGAAGCCCTAAAATCCTTTTTAGACAGAAATTAAAACCATTACATGGAGTTGATAGAATAAATTAGTATTAAACAAAGCAAGTGAATGAAAAGAAATCAAGATGAAGAACAAAGTAGAAGAATAAATAGTTACAGTGAACAATGACATGAGCATTGACCAATAAATGGTTGCTGGCCAGTACCTACAGCAATGGAGTAATGACAAGCAAAGAAACATCAGCAACTTTGAGAGCAGAGATATATGTAAATTACACATAGATTTCTTTTATTTTAGCCCTACAGTTAAACGGTTCTTTTCTGTACATAAACGTGTTGATTTGTACTTCAGCCTTTCTTAGTCTACCAAATCAAAAGTGAAAACAATGGGGGAAAACGAGTAAATTGAAATCTTATGCCAATTTGACGAAAGAGTTTAATCTCAAGTTATAGATGCTGCATCAATTAAGGCCAAAATATTCCCACATTATGAGCGAGATCCAAAGCAAATTTTTAGTTTTACTTTCAAGGATCAAAATGGAAACAGATACGAAAAGGCGGTGTAAATCACCAATAATATTACTTTTTGAAAATTTTGAAAGTGATTTATTTTCTTCTGTATGAACTCTTCGTAGAAGGGTGCAAGCATACCAGTAAGAGCTAAGTGCAGAACAAGGTTGGCATCTTTGCATAATAATAATGGACTTGTTATGTATACAACAAATTTGACAAGAATTAACTCTTCATATATACAATAAGTTTTTTCATAAAGAAATAATTTAACTTACTTTAGACCCACAGGTGCACCCAAAACTATTGCTCCAAATGCATTAATGAGAGCACCTGAAAAATAAAGCAAAATCATATTCAGCTCCGAAAGGCAAAAATGAGATAGTGAAGATGACAAAAGGCAATCACATCAAAACTGATAATGTTAATATACCGCCCCAAACAATTCGAACCAACCATAAGAATACGAAGCATTTGGATGAAACTTGTAAAATGGAAAAGAAAGTCATGTACCAATTGGAAGACCTATCAAACCGCGAGCAAGTGCCTTGATAAACTGCCAAAGAATCAATCAAAGTGAGATTGCACTTGGGGTGAAAAATATACAACACATGAGTATATATCACAGTAATTAATGTAATAAACATAAAGCATATCAGGCCTTACGGAACATCGGTCATGGTCTCGACGAAGCCAACTGAACATAACAATTACAACAGGCGCCTCACAAACCTGATTTACAAAACATTAACAATAAAAACATCTCCACAGAATCACAAAATTTCACTCTCAACTCCCCAAAATGGTGATTAAAATCAATCTTTTTATCTTTAGATCAAGCATTTAAATGCCATCACCCTGTTGCAATCCATAAAGTTCATATACCAAAAGGCCAAATGCCAGACCAATAAACTGACAATTGATGTTTATACAGTTGATGTTTAAAAATGCACAAGGGAAGGGGTAGAGATGGGTACCGTGAGAATGCGTAGAGTTGGAGCGGGATGAGTGATGAGGCTGGAGGAATACAAGGAATGAGAAAGCCAGTACCCAGTCGCTAAATCCGCGGCGCAGAGAGAGTGCAACGCCAGCGCCGTCGTGGCGCCGATCTGAGCCTTGCGCATTTGCTCACAGGAACTAAGCTTGCGATTTTGAGCAGAAGAAAATCAAGCAGGATTTCGCTGCTCGGTGGACGGTAGTTGAACTGTTGCATGGACGATATAGAAATAGGCCTCATTTGGGCCGTATTAAAATGGGCTTTCCATCTCAAATATCAAATAAAATTGAGGCTTATAAATTACAGGGATGATAAGCGTCATCCACGAAAAAACCATCCACGTCATCCACAATATTTTTTTTCCGCACCCTCCCTCCCCCCTAGCGCTCGCGCTCCCTCTCTCCCCTTCAACTTCCGATTTTTTTTTTTCTGCGCGTCTCTGGAGACGCCTCTCCCTCCCTCAAGCACCCTCTCTCCCTCACTCACGCGCCTTTCCTCCCTCGCGCCCCTTCCTCCCTAACACGCCTTCTTTCCTTGCCAGCCCTCCCTTCTGTCCCTTCTTCCTCCCTGGCGTTCTATTTCTCCTTCTCCTCCCTCACACTTTATCCTGCCTTCTTAAACTGAACAGATATAACAACTAATTGAACATAAATAGCAAATAAACTGAACATATGTAACAGACAATATGTATTCATAAAAAAAAAGTAAAAGTGAGCAAATAAATTGAACAAAAATGACAAATAAATTGAACAGTTATAACAAATAAACTGAACAGATATAACAAATAATGTGGACTCATAAAAATGATAAAAGTGAGCAAATAAACTGAACAGAAATGACAAATAAATTGAACAGTTATGACACATAAACTGAACAGATGTAACAAATAATGTTGATTCATACAAAAAGTAAAAGTGAGCAAATAAGCTGAACATAAATGTCAAATAAATTGAACAGTTATAACACATAAACTGAACAGATGTAACAAATAATGTGGATTCATACAAAAAGTAAAAGTGAGCAAATAAACTGAACATAAATGACAAATAAATTGAACAGTTATAACAAATAAACTTAACAGATGTAACAAACATGTTGACTCGTATAAAAAAATAAATAGTGAACATAAATTGAACATATACAACAAATAAATTGAACAGAAATGACAAATAAATTGAACAGTTATAACAAATATATTGAACAGATAGAACAAAATAATTTGAACATTATAAAAATAAAAAGAAGGAAGGGCCAGTGAGAAACCAAAAAAATCAATAGAGAGGGAATAGAGAGAGCAGAAAGGAAATGAGAAGGAAGAAAGAAGAAGGGAGCGAAGGGAGTGAGTGGAAACTCACGAAGAAAGAGAGGGAGGGAAGATAACGCATGGGAGCCACGCCTGGGAGAGCAAGGGGAGAAGGAGCCACGCTTGGGAGAGGGAGGGAAGGAAGGTAACGCGTGGGAGAGGGAACTGGGTGAGAGTTGCGCTCGGATCAGAAGGAGATCGCTGAAATTGAAGGGCGGCGATTAATTGGATGACTTGGATGGCGATTAAGAGGATGGTAAGTAGTAATTACCTATAAATTAGACTCATTTTAGCCGAAAAAATTAAAACTAACGTTACTGTTCACACGAATTACGATAATAACTGTTAAAATTCGAAATTTTAAAAATAACGTTGTTGCATCGGCATTCGGATTGCCGATCTAAAAATCTGCTTGGATCGGCAATTGGAATGCCGATCCAACCTTGGATAGGCAATTGGAATGCCTATCCAAGCTTGGATCGGCATTCTAATTGCCGATCCAATTAAATCCACCATATTCAGGCACTCAATGCCGTATCTAACTTTTGCACTTTTTTTTTATTTGTAATTTTGCTTTTTAGCCCTCAACTTTTTTATTATTACAAAACATATAATTAGTGATTAGTAATTAAACATAATTGAAACTTCTATAATGAAATATAAGTATATAATTAAATTATTTATGTTAAATACATAATATTGTATATGTGTATAATACTAATTTATACATATATATATTATGTATCATATATTTTATATATTAAATACAAATTATTGTATATAATTAAAATATATGATATATATTATTAATTTATGTACATATATTTCTATGTATATTTATTTATACATTAAAAAAAATTTATATATTAATATCTACATTTAATGTATAACAAAATTTTTTTATTGGACTGTTAATCTGAATAGCATTTAATGTATTACTATTTCGTTTCAGATTTAACAATCAAATTCTGAATAGCAGTTAAAAATTGTATCATCCATTCCGGCTTGTGTCATTTAAAAAATGAGTTAGCACTGTTAATCTGTTATTGTTACTTCGACTCTTTATCTAAAGTCGGTTTGAAAAAAAAATAAAGTGCGCGTGCGAAGAGGTTTACATAAATTTGTTAGGATTTTTTTTATTTCAAAACAAAAAAACAGACATTCAATTCATATTAATTAAATTATCAAACAACAAAAGAATTAAGTGGTATCGATCGTCAATTAAATATTTTTTTACTTTTTAACTATCAGCATTTATGAATTCCCAATTCTTAGTTGATAAAGCATCAGTTATCTGCTAATAGAAGACCAACCAAATTTGTGCAAAATGTCAAATTGTTAAATTTAAGGTTAGAAAAGTAGATAGAACTTTTTTGTCTGTCCAACCTAAAAAGAAGGTCATGGAAAAGATAGAAGATTGCATTATGGAATTTTTTCTGTCACGATATATGCATCATTTTAATTAAATAATTAAAATGACTATTATCATAAAAAATAAATATTTTTCCTAGGCATGCAGCACCTGATACCAACTGATGAACCTAATGAAATATAATTATAAATATACATACAAATATATATAATTATAAATATACATTAAATATACATACAAATATATATAATTATAAATATAATATACATGTATAAAATTAAATATACTTAAATAAAAATTTGTATGTACAACAAAAAAATTTTATATATTTTTATTTACATTTAATGTACAACAAAAACTTTTATTGGACTATATTGTAAAAATAATAATTTTAGGGTCATTGGCGAAAAAATTAAATATATTTTTGTTGAATTTATTCGCCGATGACCCTAATATTATTATTTTTACAAAATAGTCCAATAAAATTTTCTGTTGTACATTAAATGCAAATAAAAATATATAAAATTTTTTTAATGTATAAATAAATATACATAGAAATATATGTATATTTTATATACATATAATAATATGTATCATATATTTTAATTATATAAAATAATATGTATTTAATATATAAAATATATGATACATAATATATATATATGTATAAATTAGTATTATACACATATACAATATTATGTATTTAACATAAATAATTTAATTATATACTTATATTTTATTATAGAAGTTTCAATTATTTTTAATTACTAATCATTAATTATATGTTTTGTAATAATAAAAAAGTTGAGGGCTAAAAAGTAAAATTACAAATAAAAAAAAGTGCAAAAGTTAGATACGGCATTGAGTGCCTGAATATGGTGGATTTAATTGGATCGGCATTCCAATTGCCGATCCAAGCAGATTTTTAGATCGGCAATCCGAATGCCGATCCAACAACGTTACTTTTAAAATTTCAAATTTTTAACAGTTATTATCATAATTCGTGTGAACAGTAATTTTAGTTATAATTTTCCGAAAAAATTAAAAATGACGTTACTGTTCACACGAATTACGATAAAAACGGTTAAAAATTCGGAATTATAAAAATACAGAACCCTTGGATCGGCGATGGAAACGCCGATCCAAGCTTGGATCGGCATTCCAATCGCCGATCCAAGCTTGGATCGGCATTCCAATCGCCGATCCAAGCTTGGATCGGCGTTTCAATCGCCGATCCAAGGAATTTTCCTCCTATATAAGCGAGACAGCGACCCCTCATCCCCACCCCTTCTCTCTCTCTCTCTCGCGCGCGGGACAGAATTCTCCTCTCCTCAGGTTAGTTTTTTTTTTAATATTTATTTTATTTAATTAATTTAATTCGGTAAGTAATTAAAAATAGATTAAATATTGAAGAAATAATGAAAAAATAAGTAAAAAATCAGAATACATATAAATAATTATAATATGTAATTTGGGAATTTTTTTATTGAATTTAATTAGTTTATTTATTTAATTTAAGTAGTTTAATAAGATAAGTAATTAAAAAAATAGATTAAATATTGAAAAAATAATGAAAAAATTAGTAAAAAATCAGAATAAATATAAATAATTTTAATATGTAATTTGAAAATTTTTTATTGAATTTAATTAGTTTATTTATTTAATTCAATTAGTTTAATTAGGTAATTAATAGAAAAAATAGAATAAATATTGAAAAAATAATTAAAAAATTAATAAAAAATCAGAATAATTATAAATAATTATAATATGTAGTTACAAAATTTTTTTGAATTATTTTGTACATTTTATAATTGTGGATAAGTTAATTACAAATTAGAAAAAGTAAATAAAATTATAAAAAATTGATGGATTAATTTTTTAAATGTAGGAAAATTTTCTAAAAAGAGACAAGCAGCGCTTCTAGTCGAGGTGAGTTTTTTTTTAATATTTATACATTTAATTAATTTATTTTATTGAGGTAAATAAATGAAAAATTAGAATAATTATTATAAAAAAATTTTAAAATATGTAAAAAAATAGAAAATTGGAAATGTTGTTGTATGAGATTGGAAATGTTGTTGTATGAGATTGGAAATTTTGTTGTATGAGATTTGGGTTTGTAATTAGGAGGGATTTGGTTGTTTTTTTTTCGAAAACACTCCAGGTACAGGGGAGATGCTGTCGAAATTTTATTAGATTATTTACATTGATAATTTTTATTATAGGGTAGTACAAATGCCACCGAGAAAAAGAGTACCAGAGGCACCATCTCGTAGATCTACGAGGCTTCGTAGAGATCCTGGCGCTTCTACATCTACCGCTTCTGTTGATGCCGAGGCTTCTACATCAGCGGATCATGTTATTCCCTCCGGTCCTGTTAATGCAGATCGTCTCTTGCATTTGGATGAGTCGAAAGTTCGTGGCACTGGTGTAAGTTATTATTGTTTTTTTTTACTTTTTTTTACTTATATATTTCTATTTTGATAGTATTTTTTAAAATAATTAAAAAAGAAATATATACAGCATTAGAGGGCAGTACTACATAGGGCTAAGATGTCACGAACTGCTGAGGTGGATGAGCGTTTGATGACACTTGGACTGATACATTTCGTTCAATTAGGTCATATGCAGCTCGATCATTCGCTCTTGCAGGGTCTAGCCATGTTATGGAGGCCAGAGACCCACACTTTCTTTTTTCCGCACGTTGGCGAGATGACGGTCACTCTAGAGGTAAGGATCAATACCTATTTATAATATTTTTTTTGTAACTATATATGTATAAAATTTGAACTATTTGCAGGATGTGGCCTTCTTATACGGTTTATCTACGGCTGACAGAACCGTTACTGGACGGACCGATTACGACGCCATACAATTACTCCAGAATTTGGCGTTGCAGGAGGATACAGACACGGCGATAGTTGAGAAGTGCTTCAGGAAAAAAGAACGGAAGTAAGAAGGTTTTAAAAAATTTATTTTTATGTTAATTTTAAATATATATAGTTCTTACAATCAAATTACATTAATAATGTAATGCAGGAAATCTCATTCCGTTAGTTTAAAGGAACTGCGTAAGATTTGGAATCAGATTGGGGGGCCTGGCACGAATAACGCAGCGAGGATCGACAGATACATACGCGCTTGCGTGTTGGAGATTTTTGGGTGCGAGTTATTTCCTAACGGCACGGGTGACTCGGTTCCATGTTTTTATTTGCAATTATTGGAGGTTAGCCAAGAAATAAATATCTCACATTTATTGCACTTTAATAAGAAATTAAATATATGAAAGAGTTGATGATATTCCTTAAGAAAATAATTCCTATTTGCAGGATCCTCATTCTAGTAACTCGGTGCAGTACAATTGGGGTGGTGCCACTCTTGCCATGCTATACCGAGGCTTGGACACTGCCTTCATTAATAACAATATAAATATTGGTGCTCCTTGGTTGCTCTTGCAGTTGTGGTCGTATGCAAGATTACTATTTAGTCGGCCGTCGATCACGAAGGATTTTGATGGTTGGGGTCTACCAAGTATTGACTCGTGTCCGCCTTATGGGAGGTATGTTGATTTGATTTTAATTGTAATATTTAAAATATGTTTTATTTGACTTTAACAAACAACAAAATGGAAATGCAGGAAGTGGACGACGAGACATAAATCGAAAAAGTTCACCGCCCCTACTCGCAGTGGGATAGAATATGCGAGAGATGTCTGCATGAAAATGAAGCCTGAGCATGTCGTGTGGAGGCCTTATGATCACATTAGGGACCGCATGCCTCGTTGTGCCCAGGTTGAGCAGAGGATGTCCCTTCTACGCATCTCATGCATTCATTATTGGATCGTGATGTGGCACCACGTAGATCGTGTCATGCATCAGTTTATGCTCTATCAGACAGTTCCCCCACCGCCACCTGAGGTATATTTAACTGTTCACATTATTAATTTCATTATTTAATTCTCGCAATTATATTTTGTTAATTAACTGTGATTTGAATAAAACAGCCTTGGTCGAGAATGGAGGAATTGATGGGATACTAGCATAATACCTATCGAGATATTGACTGGCATCAACTATTTGTGAATGAGGTGAACAAGTGGGCGAACACTAATGAGACTAGGGTGATAGAGGATCGGCCGTGGAGCGAAGATATTTGGAGCGACTACCGACGCTGATTGAGCGTACATGGAGGTGCGCATCTTGTACGAATTCCTGAAGGTGCAGCGTCTGGTCCGGCTCATAACTTGTCATACCTTCGCGAGACGCCTGGTCACATGAATTTGGTAAGTTACATTACGCAGAATTTTGTGCCTAATAAATAATTCAGTGGCTAACAAAAATTGAACAGGTCAAGCATACTTTGCGAGAGGCGTTGCGAGGATGTGCATGGGTTGTCAAGAAGGGATTTCGTCGTGCTGGGAAGTAATTGTTGAGGGGGTGCAGCACGTCCTTGGATATTGTTGGCGAGCCTGATCGATTACCTCGACTCTTAGAGTCGAAGGGTCTTAATTCAGAAATCGACTCTATCCCTGATACGGATGATGAGGATGATGCGCCAGAGCCGGGATCTGTTAAGGAGCAGCTTTTCATGCGGGTATAATACATTTTTCAATCACTTTTATTAATATTATTGTTCCTTTCATGCTTAATATTCTATAATTATTTAATATATTTTTATTATTTTTATAATATTATCTGTAACAGGATGATTTTAGTCTGCATGATTGGGATTCATATTTTGATGCTCCACGACCCAGTCAGCCTCTGGTTCGGAGCAGACGGTCACATTCCGGTGTTTTTGAGCCTCACTCCGGATCCACAGGACCTCATTCCCAGCCTCAGACCACAGAGCCGCAGGCCCCACCCCATTCGTAGCCCCGGAGCACACACCCGCATCCTCCACTCCGTCCGCAGTCCCAGATCATACAGCCGCGGCCTCCACCGCATAGCACACAGTACACATACGGGAGTCCTTACCCTCCACCTCCACCATATACTCAGACTCAGTACGGAGGAGGGTACAGTCAGCCCTTTGTGCCTACCCCCGCACCTATCTCTCAGGCTGATGCATATTATCAGGCATACGGTACCCCACTGCAGGACCCATTCACACCTATATCGCACCATCCATTCGGCGATTCTGGGACCTCATCTAGCAGACCGCCTCGTCATTTCACTCCATTTTCTACGACTTATCCTCCCCCCTCCTCCCCCAGGACTTGCTCCCAGTCGAGAGCCTCGAAACTTGCCTGGTGCTGCATGGGATTTATCTTCTTCTCAGGGATGGTTCCGTCGTGATGGACATCAGTAGGATAGTGTGATATTTATTGTGATATTTATATTTTTGTACGAGTGTGATATTTATTGTGATATTTATATTTCGTATTTGGCTTTGATTCCGTCACTTGTTAGGATTGCAAAACTACGCGAAAAAATTATAACAAATTCATAAAATATCACATTAGGTAATAAAGGTGCTGCACTCTCATGCCTGTAAGTTTCATACCATAAGGTCAAACGCATAAAAAATATAAAATCGCTAAAATACCTAATATATCATTTCCGAGAAACCCTACTTCTAATTTGTTCCATTTTTAGGATTGCAAAACTACGCGGAAAAAAAATTTAAAAAAACCATAAATAATTATTGTAGATGCAAAATATTATGAATTTAGTCAACCATAAATATTAAAATTAGAGCTATCTTCACCGAATAACATAAAGTCAACCCTTACATCGATCTATAAAGGGTAGTTTAAAAAAAAATACATAAAAATATTACATAAAACTAACGCCGGTCTCCTCCTGGTAAGATATTTATGAACCTTGATCCTAGCCGGGCAACCCCACGTCATAGTCCCCCTCCCCCACTGTTTGTGCTTTGAGATGGTCCCCTGCTATTTGATGCGCCATGACTCTCCCTGCTACTTGATGCTCCGTGACTTGTGGGAAATCGGAGCGACATTGATCGATCACCCAGGCTAATGGAATTTCGACGTGGTTGAATACCTTCTATCCCAAGATTGACGCGACTTTTATTGCGAGGATCAATACTGATAGAATTCCGGCTAGGTTGAACCGGCTCCCTAGAAGGTTCACTTTGGTTCCCTGTAGAAGATTGAGTTTTGTTCTTTGCAGAAGGTCTTGTAATCCTCCGTGTCCTCGGTGTGTTGGTAGGACGACCTGTACGACGACCATATTGAAGGTCCTCCATCGACATAGGTTGCTGAGTGTCGTTGGCCGCCGCAGCGTCCCTTCTGGTTCGGCGCCTCTGGTTTGCCTGATTTTTATTTCTCATTGCATCCATCTACATCCAACCACGATCTTTCTTTCGCCTGTCCCGATTAATCATTGTCTTATCCGGATAGATCACGGGACCATCATACCGAAGCCACTTATCTTCGTCTTCGTAGCAGTGAAAATCACCTGTTGACCATATTTTAACCATATTCTCTGTGCTGTACCGTTCGTCTACAAAATCAGAAATATCCCACCTACAATGACCGCATACGGCAACCACATGAAGACATGGTATTCCTGTGAGTTGAGGTTTTCTGCACTTACACCAAGCACGCATGCTCGGTAGTTGAGAATCTCTCGGTTGGTAATCACGTTTGAGGAAAACTTGATACTTCCAGGTTACCTCCGGATCATTTTTTTTGAATGGCACTTGAGCTTCAAATTCTCCACGTTCAATGTCAACGGTGATAACGTTTATTGCCGCTGTAAATATGAATTTATATCATTATACATTTTAAAGAGTAGAAGTAAATATGATTACATTGGAAGTACATTTGTACCTGCTTTGAGAGTATGTTTCATCAGTTTAAGTTGGATTTCTTTTGGCCATCGTTCTCCCTCCGCCTGTCTCGCCAAAGCTATTTGCTTCCTCTCATTAAACCATTTAACAGTTTTGTACCAAGTGCTTTCCACAAGTCCAACAACTGATAGTCTTCTCTCAGCCTTGTACCTGCTATTGAGACTTTCTGATCCATTACTCGTCATAATTCCCCAACGATAACCACCGTCATACGTTTGTGCCCACCTTTCAGGTTTCCACTGCTTGTTGCCATCTGTTTCATTTTCTTTCCCACACTTTTCAAGGTAGTCGATCGCCTTTGGATTCGTTTTCTTCAGTTCGTTTCACACTTTGTAGAAGGGCCTCCTTTTTTTCTTGTTGGCCAACTTATTTCTGAATTTGTCTGGTAGAGCTGCGTCTTTTCCAGATGCCTTGAACACGTTTTCACATACATGTTGCATGCAATACCGGTGCACGGCATATGAAGGGTTCGCATCCTCTTGCCAACCGTATTGAGGTTGTTTGAACGCGTTCCTTATTCCCCAATGGCGATCCGAAACAACACAGAATTTTCTTCCTTCCCCGATAACTTGCCGCCTTAGAAAATTAATGAACCAACCCCAACATTGTTCGTTCTCAGTTCACACTAGTGCAAATGCTAGTGGAAGCAACCGCTGCTCTGGGTCATAACCGCATGCCGCTAACAATCTTCCCTTGTAGCGACCCGATAAGAACGACGCGTCGATACTGATAACAGGCCTTAGGTATGGTACTGCCGCGATACAAGGCCCATATGCCCATGCTGCTGCGGTGAACATAGCTCTGTTGGGATCCCTTACGCTTTCTGTCAACCATTTGATCTGTGTCCCTGGGGTCGTTCTCTGTATAGACAATAATAAACTCGGAAGTTTGCTGTATGATCCCTCCCATGATCCAAAACGTTGTTCGATCGCTTTCTCTCTCCCACGCCATAACTTGTTATAGGTTGGTTTTACATTTGGATATTCTTTCTCCAATATAGATTTTACGTCATCTATAGAAATACCAAGATCTCTCTTCACTGCATTCCTGATGCTGTTTGCGATTACCTCTGCCGTCAGATTTTCATGCGTGAAATCTCCGGCCCTTCTCACGCAAGTATGTTCTTCTTCATTCTTTATTATTCTCCAAAATTCACCTTTCCTTTCTGTACGGGCATACAAATGTCACTTACAGGTAGGCACCTTACAATCCAATACATACAATGCTGGAGTACTTCTAGTGGCTATATGCTGTACATTATTATCTATGGCGTATTTATTATTATCTTGTTTTAATTGTGGTTTTGACATAAAAATGTTTCCTTGCACTAAAGGCCCAGAAGTTTCTGTTTGAAACGGTTGTGGAATCGAATTTCTATACTCAGAGATATTCAGAAATTGCCTAACGGGATGGTTATTATTAATTGCTATTATTACTGCATTATTATTAATATTAATTTGGTAATTGTTATTAGTTATTATATTAGTAATAATTTAATTATTAAATATTCTGATTTATTATGTATTTTTGTGATTATTGCATGATTATTACTATTAAATTGGTAAGTGTTATTAGTAATAATTTAATTATTAAATATTATTATAAATTTGTTAATTGTTGTTAGTTATTATATTAGTAATAATTTAATTATTAAATATTATTATAAATTTGGTAATTGTTGTTAGTTATTATATTAGTAATAATTTTATTATTAAATATTATGATTTATTATGTATTTTTGTGATTATTGCATGATTATTACTATTAAATTGGAAAGTGTTATTAGTAATAATTTAATTATTAAATATTATTATAAATTTGTTAATTGTTGTTAGTTACTATATTAGTAATAATTTAATTATTAAATATTATTATAAATTTGGTAATTGTTGTTAGTTATTATATTAGTAATAATTTTATTATTAAATATTATGATTTATTATGTATTTTTGTGATTATTGCATGATTATTACTATTAAATTGGTAAGTGTTATTAGTTATTATATTAATAATAATTTAATTATTAAATATTATTATTTATTATGTATTTTTGTGATTGCTTATTAATATTATTATTAATTGTTAATAGTTAAAAAAATAAGACTAAGGTAAATTTGTTAGACTTCATTAATGGACCATTTATTATTATTGCACAATTTTATTATTAATGCATGAAAAAAAAATTAAGAATCTACCATTTATTATTAATGCAGCATTTATTGTTTAACCTAATAATTAGCTGCAAAAGGATAGGCGTGGTCTGATAAAGTCTGAAAAAGTATACGGATGCCCATCTGCCCTCTGCAAAAGGACATGCGTGGTCTGATAAAGTCTGAAAAAGTATACGGATGCCCATCTGCCCTCTGCAAAAGGACAGGCGTGGTCTGATAAAGTCTGAAAAAGTATACGGATGCCTATCTGCCCTCTGCAAAAGGACAGGCGTGATCTGATAAAGTCTGAAAAAGTATACTGATCCCAATCTGCCCTCTGCAAAAAGACAAGCGTGGTCTGAAAAAGAATCACGTGAAATTAATTTTTTATTGTGTGATTCTAAGTCTAAAATTGTCTATAAAACCACCTTTCATCAACCAGATTATGCAACACATACTCAATTCTTCTTCCTAAAAAATTCACTGTCATGGACAAAAGAAATAGCTCTCACTCCAATAGTGATGTCCCAAATTGGCGAACAGTTACCCGAGATGAATACTGGCCAAATTACCAACATTCCCCTGTCAATACAAATGAAATAGAAAAAGGAGATTATCATGCAAGATGTCGCACATGTTTTCGCACTTTCAAATACAATATCTACGAAGATGACGTGATAGAGTTCGATTTAAAAATACACTATCAGTGGCACATTAATGGTGGGGAAGAAAGAGATCGCAAGGAGCACCTCCAAAAAATGCTGAGCAAACCCAAACATAAGAATTGTGACTGGTATGAAGATTACTACAAAAAACCACAACCAATTCCCCAACAAACACCAACAGAAAAACCATATTCAGCACCAAAAACACACTGCACCGTTTATGAAAGAATTTATAACTTTCGTGGAGACCACACAGTGACCTTTACAAAGTGTGTTCAGGTTTTCAATTACAAAGAGACCATCTTGCGTGACCACTACGATGACCACGAAAAACAAACTTGGTGGGATCAACAAGAAAAGAAATGGAAAGACAGAGATGAGGCGGAAAAAAGAGAAAAATTGCACAAAAGGCTGCCGAAGAAAGGCAAAAATTGAAAGAAGAAGAAATTAAAAAAAAAATCAGGAAGCGCCTGAGATGGCACAAGGAGAGAGATGGACAAAAAAGTATTGCAGCAGCTAGAATGACAGAGATAGAACAACAAGAAGCTGATGCAGCTTTCTGGAACGAAGCCGCTCAATTCGCTGATAATTCTGGTGTGAGCAAACAACAACAAAAGGAAGACGAAGAAGAAGACCCATGGTAGGATGAAATTCTACAATATGCGGACACCCAAAATATCTAAATATTTTATTTTCTTAGGGCTCGTTTGGATGCATTGGGAATAAGGGGAATAAGCAATTCCGGACGGAAATTTTATTATAAACAATCCAAACTCTTCACAAAGTTACACACTTTCCAATACTTTCCGCCTAGGAATAAGCTATTCCTCTTATTCCCAAGCGATCCAAACGACCCCTTAGGTAGTTTGTTTTTAAGTAGTAACTGAATGGTTTGTTTTTTTAAGTAGTTTTTTCTTTTTTTATTTTGATGTGTTACTTTATATTATGGTTATAAAATTTAGCTCTTCTTCTAATGGTGTGCATTTTTTAATTCTGAATTTCTTTGCATATTAATTTTCAATACATATCATAAAAAAATTTAATAAAAATAAATAGACAAAACAACATATTTCAGTAATATAAGGCAAACATTACAAGTGACGACTGTCACACAAACTTATTTCACTAATAATGACCATAATAATATACTGATGACAGAAACATGATACTATTCCATTTAGCGGAGATGGACAACATTTGAAACTGCGGGATGATTTTCAAAACCAGGTGAAACTGCTGGCAGGTGAGTCAACCACGACCCTCCAAGATCAAAACCTCCATTCCTCTCAACCAAATCTGTAAAAAATTTGGGGCCCCTAACATGATATTGATTTCCTTCTAATTTCTTAACTATAAATTTTTTCCCATGATATTGTAACATTAATGCAGAAAATAATCGTTGTTCGCTAGTCCGCTCATCTCCGATCAAAATAACACCAGAAGAGACGCAGCTTGGCTTAGGACCCATTTGCTTAAAATTTCAAAATTAAAACTCTATTAGCAAATAAAATAAAATAAATTTAATAATTAATTTAAAATTATTACCTACGAAGAAGTGATATTGCGAATATGAAATGACGAGGAGAAAATTTATCAATTTCAGACTAACGAGAAAAACTTAGTTTGTGAAGAATAAATGATGACAATTGAGCTTATATAGACAATTTTAAGCGAGAAAACGACAAAAAAAATTATTGCAAACCAACTTTGAGTGTTTAAAAATCAAATTGTGCACTAAAAAAAGCAAATTCAGCGGACGCAAATGGTCAGACCTTGGATCGGCGATTGAAACGCCGATCCAAGCTTGGATCGGCGATTGGAATGTCGATCCAAGGGTTCTGTATTTTCGGCGATTGAAACGCCGATCCAACAACGTTATTTTTAAAATTCCGAATTTTTAACTGTTATTCTCGAAATTCGTGTGAACAGTAACGTTAGTTTTAATTTTTTCGGCTTTGGGCTAATTTTAGTCCGTTCCAAATCAGGCCCTTTTCTTAATCGGCCCAAGAAGGCCCCTTCCAGTCATCCCTTCTTCTTTTATTTTTTGTAATAATTCACAGGATTTTCTTCAGGATTTTCTCATACCACGAGAGAGGGTTTTAGAGCCTTTGCAGTCTCCCTTTCCATTGACTCGACCTTTACTCCGATCGATCATAGATCTGACGGGATGGACCGTCGCCTCCAGTTCGCTTTCGCCCTAGTCTGTCTAGGGCTTCTCTCCTCGACAGCGCGATCGGATCTCGTCATCTCCAAAGCTGAACGACTTGTGCGTACCTTCACTTTTTTTGTTTTTCCTCTCTCTCATTAATCTTCGTTTGTTTCGTCATCTTTTGTTTTATACATAGCTTGAGTGAATTTCTTCCAAGATCCGATGGTTCAATGTCTATAGTGAATGTCTTCGTTTGTAATTTCAGATCTCAGTTGTGTTTACTGTTGTGGATTTATACGGTTCAGAATGAATTACCCAATTTCGAGGCATGTAGTTTAAAATATCTTTGCATTTACTGATTTTTCGTGGGAAAAAGGAGATAATTTGGTGGGAGAGAATTGATCTGTTCTGTTGTTCTGGATAATAAAATGCTTGATATGCTCTGGACGGATTTCAATTCTATGTTTAGTATTGGATAGTAGTAAGTATGTGCTATTTGATCAGTAAAAGTTATGGGTCGGGCTGAGGTGAAGGGTCAGGTATCATTATCATGCATTGTAACTGCATAATTAGTGATCATATATGAAACTCTGGTTGATTTATGGTCTGATGAAAAGAAAATTAATATACTTTTTACTCTTTAATCTATCTAGTGCTTTTTCTTTGTTTCGCTATTCTAATCGAGCTTTTCTGGTTATGCTTTGTTTCCTTACCAGGTTGATTTGAATTCACACATAGTTAGGGTGTTGTCGTTACTAAAGGTATTGATTTGTACTTTCTTCTTTGTGCTTGTTTTTTTTAATAGTCAACTCTTCGGGGCTATCAAATATAGTTTACTTCCCAATTCTTTAGAATGATCTCTGTGGAAAATAGCATTATTGGACATGGTAATTTGGCATGCTTAGCATTTTCTTGCTTGATTTCTAGGTTGAAAATGAGGGTCCTGATGATGTCTCTGAAGTTTTGTTGGCTTTCCCTGATGCCCAAGCAAAGAATTT
This sequence comes from Rhynchospora breviuscula, assembly GCA_027562975.1. Classification (NCBI taxonomy): domain Eukaryota; kingdom Viridiplantae; phylum Streptophyta; class Magnoliopsida; order Poales; family Cyperaceae; genus Rhynchospora; species Rhynchospora breviuscula. Next base: position 29,138,339 of record CM050400.1, on the reverse strand, counting down.
GGCTGCAGTACGGACGTTCTACTCAGAAGGAAAGAAGGGTGGCTCTGTGCTTCCAACAGAACCAATCAAACCAAAAGGGATGCCATCAGATGTGACCTATTATTCAATCACCTTACCCAAGAAACTTGGAAAGGGCAAGACTGTTAGTTTGGATGTGCTTTCCATTTTCACGCACTCTCTTAAACCTTTTCCAGAGGAAATAACCCAAGCTGAGTCTCAGCTTGTGGTTTATACAGATAACATGTATTACACCTCACCTTATCCTGTCAAGTACCAATCACTGGTGTTCAGACTACCAGGTCGGGTTGAGTCTTACACCAAGTACCCCAAAGTAGAACTCGTCAAGTCTGAACTGAGATATGGTCCGTTTGAGATGCAACCGGAATTCTCTTATTCGCCAGCTGTTGTTCATTTTGAAAACAACAATCCTTTTGCTGTTGCAAATGAATTGGTTCGAGAGATTGAAATCTCACATTGGGGTAATGTTCGGGTCACTGAGCAATATACTATGTCTCATGGTGGTGCCAGTTTGAAAAATGGGTTTTCCAGGTATTTCATTGACGTTCTTCTTAGCTTAATCAAATAAATTCACGGATCAGCATGTTTTTAAACTTATTGGTTGTTTAGTACATCATAACAATGATAACCATACATGATATGTTCCAAAATGTTTTGTCCCGGTTGTATTATTGGTAAGGAACTTAGTTTGTTCTCTTTGCTTGTTTTTATATGTTTAATTGAAGTTTTATATTTGAAAAGATGCTTGATTATAAAGCTCAAGCTACTTTTTAGAGCTTGTTGACACCATTGGCTGCATGTATTTCTCCTTGAGTGACCATGTTCCCCAAACTGCAAATGTAAAAAAATATAGCATTTACTGAAACTCTTTGAATGTGCTATTGTTACGCATAGTGCTGGATGCCTCTTAAATTATGATTGTTTAAATTGATGTTTAATTCACTATTACTATCTTTTGTAGAATTGAGTATCAAGCCAGACCATACATGAGAGGTGCCTCTTCCTTTAGGATTCTAACTGCGAGATTGCCACCTAGGGCCCATTCAGTTTACTACAGAGATGAAATAGGAAACATTTCAACATCACACCTTTGGGGTGATTCTCAAAGAGTAATGTGCTCAACAATTTTAACTTTACTCGATTCCTTTTCTCATATAATATTGAGATGAGGAACCTTTTTATTCCTTTATTATGGAGCTGATATAATACTGCTATTTGTTTGAAAAGAAAATGTAGGTTATTGTATGTACTGATTGGTTATAGTTTACATACATGTAGACACAACTGGAGATTGAGCCGAGATTTCCCATATTTGGGGGGTGGAAAACTACTTTTACAATTGGTTATAGTTTGCCACTCCATGATTTTCTCTTTGAGGCTGATGGTGGCAAAAGGGTTCTGAATATGACCTTTGGCTGTCCCTTAGATGAGGTTTTGGTGGAAAAACACATTGTCAAGGTAAATTGATTGTATCTCTTTCTAATAATCTTCACTAGAGAAAAATAATTAAATAAAATCCCTTGGAGTAAAATATTGTATTTGCAACATATACATTTTTGAAAGTTGGCAGTTACTTTAGTTTGGATCAAATATCCAAAATAGTAGCTCCTTTACAAGAACTACATAAAGTTTGTCTATTGATGCTGTTTTGTTCCTGACAGGTGGTGTTGCCGGAAGGTTCAAAAGACATCACAGTTGCAACGCTATTTCCCACCAAGCAATCAGAAGATGTATGTTAAATATTACTTTTACTTAGAACTTGGTTGAGTCATTACATTTGTTTGACTTTTTTTGGGGGGATTTGCAGGTAAAATATTCACACCTCGACATTGTCGGGCGACCTGTGGTGGTTTTGGAGAAGGATAATGTTGTTCCAGAGCATAATTTGTATTTCCAGGTGCCCTTGTCTTGTTCATGTGATTAGAAAATGGCAAAACTTTTATCAAATGTACTAGTATGAATTCAATATGTGTATGAACCAGCTGATATTCACCATATTGGCCTGATACCTTGGAACTTGTGTTGGTGTTTTATTATTTAATTCTTCAGTATTCCTCTTGTTGGGTATTAGTCATTTTTCTGCCAAGAAGAGCTCCCTATAAAATAACATTAAAAATTGGTCTTGTGCCCAACATTTTATTCTTGAACTTCTGAAATGTCTTAAAATTGTGCTATGTGCTATGGTATAATTTATATATCAATGTTGTTTCCTAATGGTCCATCTTGTTCCTTTTTTCCTTTTTATATCTTTGGTTTCAGGTGTACTACAAGTTCAATAACATCTCTCTTCTTAGTGAGCCAATGATGCTAATTGTTGGTATATTCCTCTTGTTTGTTGCATGTATTGTGTACATGCACACCGACCTGGCTATCTCTAAAACTTCTTCTTCTTATTTAGAGAAACTACAATGGGAAGAGGTAAGTTTTCCATGTTATTTATTCCTTCTTTCAAAATAATATTGCTTCAATGAAACCACCATTCTTACTCTCTATCTCTCACTTGTATTTTTGAATCTTACATCTGTGCTGAGTGTTCACATGCTTAACCAGTAAAGCGAACAGTAAACTTTAAAGAATATTACATGTGACATTACACTTAGTGTGAGGTTCTCAAGTTTGAAATGTTTTTGTAATCACTCACAAAAGTTGCTTCATGAAGATAAGATAGGGTTTAAGCTCCTTAGTGCTATGGGTTTTTTCTTTTTTGCTGAAATTTTTTTGTAAGTGCTTGATATCTATTAGTTTTTGTCAAACAGGTACAAGCGACAGTGCAGCATATCAAGAATATATTTGACCAATATCTAGCAGTGCATGATAAGCTTGAGTCTTCTTTGCGTGATCTATCTCGCAATGGAGATGTGCAGTCCTGTAAGGCGGCTCGTAAGGCAGCTGATGCTCAGTTTAAAGAATTGGCAAAGGAGCTGAAGCCACTATTGACATTTTTGCAGTCATGCTCTCGGGCTTCTTCAATATTGCCTAAGGTCTGTTATTGCTACTTTCATTTTCTCTTCGTGTTTTTGGCGTATCACACAAAAGTGCAAAACTGGTGAGAATATTTATTTCGTGCTAACAGACAATTTTGTTGGCCAAATGCTCTTAACAAATACACAGATGTTGAAACTACTCATTATACATTTGTTCCTGCTAATCAGATTCAGTATACAATTATTTTGTTGCACAATTGTGGGTAAGTTGAAGTCAAAATTGGGTGACGATAACTCCTTTGTTTGAGTGTTAGACTGTCAGTCGATACAAATTTGTTTTTACTTGGAGCTCAATTGAGTATAAAATCCATCAAGCTGTAACCCAAAATTAGTTTGCATTTTGCCAATACAAAGAAAATTAAAAGAATTCGACATAATCCAAATCTAAAATATTAAAAGGAGGAATGAAAGTTACAATATATATATATATATATATAGAGTTTTGATATGGTGAGTTGCAACTCACCAAACGGTCGGTGAGTTGCGATCAAAACTCCTAAATCTAGTTCAAAATGACCGATCCAAACCGTCCAATATGATTCCCTATTGAAATCTCTATACAGACCAAATTTTACATTTTTCGAAATTTTTAAGTATTTTTTTGAAATTTTAGAAAATCGTTAATCTAATTAGTTCTGAACCGTTCAAAAACAGCAGTTTTTTTAAAATCCGAAAAAAATACTTAAATATTTCAAAAAAAATATAAAATTTGGTCTGCATGGAGATTTCAATAGAAAGATTATATTGAACGGTTTAGATCGATCATTTTAAATTAGATCTAAGAGTTTTGATCGCAACTCACCGACCGTTTGGTGAGTTGCAACTCATCATAGCAAAACTCTATATATATATATATATATATATATATATGAGAATGGCTTTTTTGCTATCCGTGGCACGTGCCACCTATTTTCCATAAACTCATTTTTCGAGATCCAAAATTCAAATGGTCCATCCAAACCGTTCAAATTGATCAACAACAACAACTAAGCCTTTTGTCCCAAACAAGTCAAGTTGGGATAGGCTAGAAAAGAAATCCAGCTAGAAAAAAAGATCCACGAAAAAAGTCAGAGTCTTTTGTCCCAAACAAGTTGGGTAGGCTAGAAAAGGCTGAATTTTTACGCTAGCTCGCCAAGCCTATTGCAAGCATGCGGTCTTGAACCCTGGACCTTCTAGAAGAGAGTCCAGTGCTCTACCACCCGAGCTACTAAACCATATGCAAGAACAATAATAGTAGTAATAGAAATAGAAATATCAATAATAGCTATACTATTAATAATATATATAACAATAATAGTAATAGTAAAAACCTACACCTTAACCAAAATCTAAAATCTAACCAAAAATCTAATAAGGTGACCTACAAACCAATGGCATCGCTCCTACACCTAGGTTCCTATGTCATGTTTCCGGTACATGAATTGCTAACTTCCAAGCGCTCTTATCAGTCGCCAACTCCTTGGAGATGTTTCATTCTTTAAGGTCTCGTTTCATGGCTTCATCCCATGTCAATCTTGGTCTCCCTCTGCCTCTCCGTGTGTTTTCGAAATGATTTAGAATTCCGCTATGCACTGGTGCCTCCGGAGGCCTGCGTTGGATATGTCCAAATCATCTCAAACGATGTTGGGTCAGCTTCTCCTCACCGTTCAAATTGATCATCATATTAAAATACCGTAAACCATTATACTGTTTCATTTTGTCGAAACAGAACAAATAACGGCAGCGAAATTTGTTTCATTAAAATGAACACGAAACAACAAATGGCAGCGAAATTTTTTTTTAAACGAAATTTGTACTTGCTGTTTAACGAAATCTGTTTGATTTCCGAAGTGTCACAGTTACGGGAGCGAAATCTGTTTCGTTTCCTTAACAGCACGGTAAATGGAACACCCAATTTCGTTGTCGTTTACAACTTTTGATCTGCAAAAAAATATCATAATATATAGCAAAAAAATTCAAAAAAATGTAAAATTTGGTCTGCAAGAGTTTTTCGATATAAAGAACAACTTGAACGGTTTGAATTGACCGTTTGAATTTTGGATCTTGAAAAACGACTCGTGTGTACGGGGACGATCCGTACACATTAGTGTATTTTATCCACTCTCTCTCTCTCTATATATATATATATATAATATATATATTGTTGAGTAGCTGTATAGATCAAGTAATGAGTATTTGTTCTGATGTGTTCAAATGTAATCTGTTTCGCTTTAATATGCTAGTACTAAAATTTTGATATCTTATGTGCAATGCAGATAGAAGAGCTGGTGACCAAGGAGAAAGAGATGCAGGAGAAGGAGATGGCAAAGCACACCACTGTGGTCGACTGCTTTGAGAAGAAATTAGGAGGCAAAGATATAGAGAGCCGAATCGCCTCTCAGCAGCAGAAGCTCACCTCTCTGAAGCAGGAGGTCAAGTCCCTTCTTGATTCCATTTCTGAGATCTAAAGGGAAATTGAATTTTTCTGAACTCTAGCCATTTTTGAAAAGTACTTTCTAGGGTGTTTTGGATATAGACTTTTACTGAATTTTGATTTTACTGGATTCAGGACTAGCTGAGTGTCCCACTTTAGAGGCTCGATTTTGTTTTTGACTTCAGTTAATTAGTTCTATATGCTATATAATATCACTTTCTCATCCTCTTTTAGATTCTTCTTTTTACTAATTTTTATTCAAAGGGTATGGCCTCGTTATTCCGTTTAGATCCTTTTGATGCCTTTATAGAAACTAGCAAATGAGCCCACCCGACCGTGTAGGAATAAGAAAGAAAATTTGAGGTGATTTTATTAGACGGTGATTTTGGAATGATGGGAGAGGGTTGATTTTTTTTTTCTTTCTTTTACTGTGCGCACAAATTAAGAAAAAAAAAAAAACAACCATCTAGCGTCTTGACTCTTTTCTGTAAAGGGGTCGGACTCTTTCAAGTTTCATAGATCAACGGTCTATAATAATGTTAACAAATGTTTAAACTTTTTTTTTATGAAATTATTAGGGTTTTGTTTTGGATGCTTTTATAAGTAGTATAGATGGAATCTGCATCTTCATGTTAGAGGCAAGGGCGATCACGCAACTGGCTTGGATTTGTGGTTTAAATTTGAGCATATCGTAGTATATGACATCCCTAATTCTCTGCCAACCATCATTGTACATAGTTAACCATGGATTTATGGGAGATGGCTCCATCACAAGCATTCTGATATTTGAGCATATGCAACAGAGCAGTCAAAGCTGTTCAATTAAAAGTATGGTGATATTCTTTGAAAACAAAAAAGGAAATGAAAACAGTATCTCAGGTCTTCATATGAATATGCCAACCAGCAAAGATACCACCAAGCTAAGTCTGGTCAAATTGAGTTGACTGGGTCTCGTCAACGCCGCAAATATGAGATACCGAGTAGTCTGATAATCTCCAATTCTCCATACCACTTTTCACTTTTCAGCCCCCCACCCACTAGACCTGTCAAAAGTTGTAAACGGCAACGAAATTGGGTGTTCCATTTACCGTGCTGTTAAGGAAACGAAACAGATTTCGCTCCCGTAACTGTGACACTTCGGAAATCAAACAGATTTCGTTAAACAGCAAGTACAAATTTCGTTAAAAAAAAAAAATTCGCTGTCATTTGTCGTTTCGTGTTCATTTTAATGAAACAAATTCCGCTGCCGTTATTTGTTCTGTTTCGACAAAATGAAACAGTATAATGGTTTACGGTATACCGTTGACAGCCCTACCACCCACCATATAGCCGAACTCCATTCTTTTCGGTTTCCACTTTCCACTAACTCAACGCTGCCATAGTGCAGTGGTTGAGGCACAAGCATTCCTTTTGGGAGTGCAGGGATTCGAGTCCCACTAGAATGGAATGATGGGTGTGTGGGTGTGGCCTACGGGCATAAATAAAAAAAAAAAAAAACTTTCCACTAACTCCGTTACAACGTGCAAATTAGTCTATGGGAAGCACGTGTTTTATTTGATGCCATCGTTCTTATCCTTCTCATCTCTGTGAAGGGTGCCATACATAACATGTATATACAAACATAAACAAAAGGTAGCACAATTCTCAATTATGTTTAGATTTGTTTATTGGGGAAAATTCTATATAACAATTGATTAGTAAAGATAAATACAGAGCCCTAGTGGCCTGTTGTGAGTTTTTACGGTTCTTGTGCAATGTACTTTTGTCACGGTAGCAAAGATTTTCCATCTCAATTTTTTTGTGGTCAACATGCGTTCATGTCACTATTTAAACTTTGAAAACAAGGCTACCGAGAAGCCACGCCTCAAGAAAAATCAAGCGTCGCATCCTGTCCGGTTTTTAACAAAGCAAAAGCATTGAATAGGTGATTCTTAAAAGGAAGAAATTCAGTCCGAGAAAGAATGGACGTACGTCACTTTTGAGGATGATACTAATGGGTTTCGGCTTAGGGAAAAAAAGAGATATTTTAGTGAAGGAGCAATGGATTATTGGATTATGACAAAGACATTTTTTTTACTCGAAAGACAGATAATTAAAATACTTGATTGAGAAAATTAAAGATTAGATAAATGCTACATTCTTTGCACGTTTCAGTAATCAATCCAGAAAATTTTTTCGTCTTGGCGCCGTGACCAATTGGAACCTATATCATGTTTTTGAAAAATAAAATAAAATAAAATAAAATTTTCATAGAGTTTGTGCATTTGTGTAAACGGGGTCCCCAAGTAAAATTATATGGTTCTTTGAATTTTTTCATCTTATTTTGTTCTTTAGGATATTGGGATTGCAACCCACGAAATGATCATTTTCCAGACTAAATTCTGTCAATACATGAAGTGTAGGGAATATATATACTGCTCAGAGTTTCTTGCCAGATGTTAGTTCCAAGCGTATATTTTTCCTTTTTCCATCATTTTTACATTTAAAAGAAATATATCAGAAACAAGCTGAACAGAGTTCAAATACCTAAATTCGATTTCATTTATAGCAAAATTATTACCATTCTAGTACATAAATTTTGTGCCAAAACTAGACCAAACATATTGGCATACCAACAACAAAAAAAATTACTGGACTGCATCTTTGTTCACTTTTGTGAATACCATTTCTTTTTTTTTAGTGGATGCCATTTCATTGGTGGTTGAAACTGAAACATATCAGTGAAATTCAGGAATATTCTCTCCAAGGTTGACTTCTCATGAGTTAGGATAAGGATCCCTGCACCAGTAGCTTTCATCAAGATTACATTTCTATTATAGTAAATTATGCTTCTCAAGTTGATGTTCAAAGTATTAAGCCATTAGCCATGTCATTTCACAGTTGTATCACATGCCATTCCTTTTGTTGTTGGGAGCATCATGTATTGCCTATCTGTGTATATCTTGTTTATCTCTTTGCGGTGATTCTTGGGCCCTTGTAGAAAAGTGATATTAATCTTAAATGAAATCTGGCGGCTCTAAAAAGCATTACACGTGTGTGAACCTAGGAAAATAATTTGGGATAAGCAGTTGATGGATCCTCATCAGTCATCATGCGCCTATCTATGCAAAAAAAAGAAGAAGAGTGCTTTAATTTGCGGTTCCACAATTCCACTAATAATAAAACTGATAGGGGCTGTTTGGATTGTCCGGGAATAGGAGGAATTTCATATTCCTAGGCATAAATTTATTATAAACAATCCAAACTCTTCACAAAATTACACACTTCCCAATACTTTCCGCCTAGGAATAGGCTATTCCTCTTATTCCTAAGCGATCCAAACGGCCCCATAGATGCGTTAGCTAGGATTGCCATAGTAAAATATCTAATTTTTCTTCTTTTTTTTTCTCTCTTTTGTAGCTTCTCTAGCTCAGGAATTATATATCCATAAGATATGGTTTAAGTGTTCATTTCCCAAGTACCAATCATATGCATGCAACATATCTATATTGTACTTTGCATTGTCCAATTTTATGTTTTCTGTTTGCGTCAATATAAATTAAACTAAGTAAAAAAAACAATCTTCAATTGATAATTGAACCAAATAAATCGAATCAATATGTAAATTTCAATTTGTAATAAATTTTTATTTTGGAAACATTGACAATGTTTGTCAAGTGAAATCAATAATTGTTGTACTTCTAATCTAAAAATAATATTTCATGTTGAAATATTGAATCATTCATTTTTTTTATACAAATATGAATCATGTCAAAGAACAAGAATTATATAAATAAAAATATCATCTTAATTCAGATCAGTCGAGGGTTTGAGCTTTATATAAATGAATCAAATTAAATAACATTATCAAAGTTCATTCGGTTCCTAAAGGACGTCAGTCCATTGACTATGAATATTTCTTTTTAGATCGAAGATGGTTAAGATAAAGGAACAAAACTCAAAAAATAGGAGGGGCAAATGTGAAATTAAGAAAGTACATTTATTTTATTTATATTTTTTGATGGAAAAGGAGCATGATGATTTGACGAAGAAAAAAAATAAATATTAACGAGAAAATTAATAATTGCTATCGGGGGCTCATAAATATGGTTCGGTGCTGGGTGGGTCTCAAAAATGTTATTTAAAAGGCGAAATGTTTTCTTTATAGATATCTTTTGAAGTGGGGAAAAAAGAATAAAACACATTTTTGTTTTGTTCTGGTGTTTATTATTTTACATTTGGTATTACTGTTTGGTAGGTAAAACAAAAACTTACTGTTAAATGTAGTAGGTAAAACAGCGAAAATTACATCTACTTTACTTTTTGTTGTCCTCGAGACACGCACAAGTTTGCATGTCTCAACTTTTTAATTTCTCCCGCCAATGGCAAATTGTCACATTAAATTAGTATCCAACTGTCCCTGCCCAAATATTGTATGATAGCGCACAGCCGTAAACTTGGCACTTAACCTCTTAACACAGAACCTAATTAAAGGAAACGAAATTATGGTTAATGCACAAGTGGGGCCCACATTAACAGCCAGTAGCTGCCACGTTGCCAGACTTTCCCTATTTCCCTCCATCGGTGCCGTGACTACCGTGCTTTTTGTTGCCCCAAAACCGAACATACATTCATTTCAACCACTTATTTCCCATAATACCCTTGAAATCTCTGGCATCAGTGTTAACGACGAAGGGTATTATCGTCAATAACTCTCTCATGTTTCCCTCAACGAACCAGATAAGCTTTTCTAAATTCCGAACATGTGACATGATATGGCGCTTTTCTGTTCTTTTGTGAAGGTGTGAAATCTTCAACTGTAAGCTAATTGCTAATCCTTTGTTAATTAATTTTCAGTAGTATATTGTTCGCAGATAAGGTTAGCTAGCGCCACTTTTGTTATGCTAGTACAACAATAGATGGCACGTGTGGAGATACAGTTACTGGAATTTGACACGTCATACATTGCATTGATCACTTGATATGGACTTAACCTGATTTAGACTAAGATGGTGATTTTATTTCTCTATTGTTAGGAATTATTGATCTGGACCTCTAGCGGTTGAGCCATAATGGTCATGAGTCATGACTATACCAAATCAAATTTACTTGATTATTATATTAATAATTGATGTTTGTTAAGAAAGAACGACCAATGGTCCTTATTAGTCCTTTATTTTAACAAATTTTCATTAGCATACGTACAAGAAAGTACTAGAAAAGAAAACGAAACTAATTGTGTGAACCAAATCTCTCACACTTGTAGCATGTTTGACAATTGGGGCAGTTAGCTAGTGTACTAATGCGACTTCACCTGACCTATAGTTAGAATAGATATATATAAATGCTTGGAATCGATTCAAATTACTTTCAAACAAATGGTTGTTGAACTGACTGTTGTAAAGATTGATCCGACCAATTTCAGCACCTACTTATTGAGATTGTGCTGAAGTCATAGTTTAGTTTGAGTTGACTATGTTTGTGTAACTCGTGTTATGTTTTTAAATTATGTAGAAAGCAATCGTTTTATAAATTATGCACCCCCGGATATGTATGATTCAAATTGAATGGTAGAAGTTTAGAAAAGAGAACGCAACTAATTGGATAAACAGATATACATTAATTCTTGCAAGTCGCTCACAAAAAAAAAAGAAAAAAAAGGATAGGATAAGAGGAAAAACAGAGAACAAGGTTTGGTCTCTAAATTTTCCTTAAAAAAATTAAATCAGTCTCTAATTTTTTTTTTCACCAAATTGATCCTGAATTATTTTGTGTTTGTCAACTTAAGAAAGATGACAAAGTGCACCAAGCAAATTATTCATGCGCTGCAGACCTGCAGTACAACACAAAACGGATAAATCGTTTGGACGAACAAATTAATCGATTGGCACGGGCCGGATACCCTAGTTTGTGTCAATTTTGAATTTTCATGTTTTATGTCTGATTTGGAGATGCATTTGTACTGTTGTACAAAATTTTATCAAGGGATATTTAGAATTTTCTAATATAAGTACTGCTATATAAAGATGTAAAGATGACTAAAAATTGGAATTTGATATTTTTTTTTCTCATTCATCATAATTGGACAATTCCTCTATCTTATACTTTTCTTCTCATTCGTGATTTATTTTATGCGTCTAAATTCTAAAGTGAAACAAGACTCTTAAAATAATAAAATAATATAACTCTTGAACATTTTGTGCTGAAACTTTAGTTCGACTTATAAGTATTTTACTTTTAAAAAAAAAATTCGTATAAAAAAAACTGAATGAGAGATTATATTTTATTCTTAAATAAATTTTTATTGTATATAAGTATTTTACTTTTCAAAAAAAAAAATCGTATAAAAAAAACTGAATGTGAGATTATATTTTATTCTTAAATAAATTTTTATTGTATAAGCATTTTACTTTTCAATATATATTCTTTTATCTTTACTGAGGAGAATTTAAAAATTTTCAAGTGGCTATCTAAATGGCATCACAATAATTGCTTGTGATGCTTCAAATTGTAACCAACATCCCTGACTAATGAAGTGTGGTTTTAGACTCCCACGCGACTCTCTTAATTTAAACTCACACATTGCATGAACACTAGCTTAAATTTCAATGCTCACTTACAAAAATCTGCGCACGCACACTTCAATTGTACTAGCAAAACGGCTTATTTTAAGGGATATTAATTCATGGTTGCAAGAAAACCATGATCTCTGACACAACATGAATAAATATCTGTAAGTTATGATCATATAAAAAAAATATAAATAGAGAATCACCAAAATTTTCAAGATGAACAACACACGCTGGTCATATGGACCGACGGTGGCGGAGCCTAGGGATGCAGGGGTGGGCTGCTGCACCTCCTGTGATTTCAATTTTCTCTACATTATTAGTACTAATTTTAATATATATATATTTGCTCTCCTAAACATCGAAAATTGCAACTTTGACCTCTTAAATATTAATTCGGCTCTGCCGCTGTGGACCGATTTTTTAGCTCTGATCTGACGGTCCGATAAATTACGAGACTGGAAGCACGAGAGAGCGACAAGCACAAGTGACGATAAATTATGCATATTGTGTGCATGTATTCAGTGTTTTTTATGTCAATTCTTTAGTAATTCAAATTCAATGCAAGTCTTAACATTATACCCCACCAACGTGATACCAGATAGTGTTCTACCTAATCTAAAACAAAGCGGTTTAACATAAAACAGCTCATGATTCTAATCACACTATGGCATCTTTGCTTAAACATTCCTATGAGACAGACAGAGAATTTTCACACTTAAAAAGGGCTCGGTGCGGTAAGTCGGCAAGTAATGATAAAAAAAAAAAGAAAAAAAAAAAGGACATGAAACAATTCTAGTAAATCCTAAGGTTGTTTTCGAAAACCTTACATCGCCTCAAAGGCTCAAAGCCTGGAATCTCCTTCGAAACAACAACAACACAAAAAACCTTTCTGATCTTTAATTAAAACACACACACACACACTAAACCTTTCTTTTATCTCCAATATTCTCTTCCTCTATAAAAATTGAACAAACCCCCAATCCCAACTCCCGCTCCTCTCCACACTCCCCCAAATTAAATAAACCAAACCTCTCCATTCCTCACACTCACACCATGCCTCCAGCCTCCCGAATTCTCCAAACAATCCCCACCAACACCACCAACCCCTCTCACACTTCCACCCCTGCCGCAGCGAGCCCACCCGAGCCTCCTCTCGCCATCGACTCCGATGTAGTCGTCATCCTCGCTGCGTTACTATGCGCTTTAATCTGTGTTGTGGGCTTGGCTGCCGTTGCACGTTGTGCTTGGACTCGTCGTGCCGGGTCATCCGACCCGGCTCCCCCTCCCAACAAGGGCCTCAAAAAGAAGGTCCTTGAATCGTTGCCGAAAATCCCGTATGAGCCGTCGAAAGCTAGCAAATTGGCTGAGTGTGCTATTTGTTTGGCAGAGTTTGTTGAAGGGGAGGAAGTGCGCATCCTCCCGCAGTGCGGGCACGGCTTCCATGCCGGGTGCATCGACACCTGGCTCGGGTCTCACTCGTCGTGCCCCTCTTGTAGAAGGGTGCTTGTGGTCCCCACAGGGGGCCCACAAACAAGCACTGGGAGGTGCAGGATGTGTGGTGGGTCCAGCTCAGCAGCCGTGGAGATGGACGTGAAGGCCAGGGAAGATGACCAAGGAACTAGCTATCTTCCCTAGCTAGTCCTAGTTGGTAAAGTTTGCATTTTTTTTTTTTTTTACTTTTTTTTTTGTTGTTGGGTTGTTCTAGTTTTTAAGTTGAAGTAGATTGGAGAATACATTGGGTTTAATTTTAAAGATTTATTGTGTATATTTGAGAAGTTAGTAGTTTGGTTGTGAAGTAAAGAATCTTCCTAGTAGTGATGGTGAAGTGACTTGAAGTAGCTTACATTTATTCTTTCTTTTTTTTCTTTGCTTTTGTCTCTCTAATCCTCTGTGATCTTTTTTTTTATCGATCTTTTCCCTTTTTTGGCGGGACATTTCTGCAAAGAATCACGGAGTGGCTAGTGCTACTTCCAGTTCCAGTTCTGCTTTAATATTATTTTTTTTCATTTTTTGTTAAACATTCTCACAGAAGGAAAAGATGGATATGACCTGTTTGCCCGTTACTTTTTCGAATATTGCACAAAGACATTGCATGATCGGTAGGGGTACAATGGGGAATGTGGAAAGAAGGCTTGATATTATTTATTACAGCAAGCTAAAAGGGCTGTTTTATGATTGCATGTTGGATCCTTGAATAATGATTATACAATAGATGGATTTTAGAAGGGGAAATTTGAGAAATGCCAATTATGATAAGAACAAGGATGGCAGATCTGTAATATTTGGGTAAATGATGGGCAATAGTGTTACATTTTGAGCAAAGCAGCTGGTCGTAGGCTTGTGGGCTTAGGCGAGTAGGACGAATCTCACATGGTTCATGCACATGGGATCCAAATGAGATTGGTATGATCGAGTTCCATCTTCTCTCCATTTTAAAGTAACAGGACGTATCCTTTTCCGTACAGAGATCGCAGGGATGGTGTGAAATCATAGAAAAAGGAATCTGGATTTTTTTCCGGATGGCAGAATTACGAATTTGCGATAACTAAAAAAAAAAAAAAAAATCAACTATGATCGTGACGAGATTTGAAAGAGGAAAGGAATGTGAAAACTTATAAAAATGCTAGACAAAAGACAATGCATCTAAAATGCATAAAACTTTGTTTCTATTTTTTTAATGGTTGGTAGGAAATTGTCTGTCAGCAAATGTATCGAACTAATTGACTGAAATGACATGTTTAATATACAAGCGGGGACATAACAAAGTAAAGTAAAAGAAACTAAATCAAAAGAAAGTATAAATAAAAATCAACAGAATTGAAAGATAAAAATTTCTCCTTCAAATAATTAGTAACAATTTAGCGTGTCGTTTTTCTTTCTATTGTTCTCCATTACATCCCCCCCCCCTTCCCCCAAAATGATCAAACATTTTGGATAACGACATAATATATGGTTTGCAGTCACGAATATCAATTTTTTTTGTGTTATATGCATGATATATATGTGGATAGAAAGCAGAAAATTATTAAAAGCTTGCTCGCATTTGTTTTATTCATATGCACGGTTATTAGGTTTCATACTTAATCCGATATGTAAATGGATAAGTTTATTTTGTAGTAGTAGTTTATAATTTTTTTACATTATTCTAATTATTGTCGAATTAGTTAGATATTGATATAAAATTATAAATAGTTCATTTTTTTTTTATAAAAATAACAACAATATCAATAACGAAGAAAATAATAGTAGTACTACTGCTACCATAACAACAAAAGTCTATTACAAACACCGGTTTGTGATACAAAAAGTTAATAATAAAAATATTAAAATAACTACAAATATTTTTTTAGCAAATATTATCAATATAAGAAGAAAATGGAATATTTTGTATGTATTAAACTTAAAATTATTTAATGCATGTTTAATGTACGAGTACAGTATAACTCTTGTTGTACTAAACGTCTCTAAGTTTGTCGATTACAAAACAATATCATTTGGCATTTAACAATCTTCTTTGAGTTTTATAGGAAGAAGTTGCAAATTATGAAGACTTAGATAAGAACTACGAGCAAAACCAAGATCAAGTCTTTAGAGATGTAGTAGGCTAGTTTAGACTAGGGTAGAAGGTATACTTTAGTCCTTAATTATCCTTAAAATGGTCTAGATAGCAGAAAAACTCAATTTACCAGCATAATCCAGT
Organism: Rhynchospora breviuscula; assembly: GCA_027562975.1. NCBI lineage: Eukaryota > Viridiplantae > Streptophyta > Magnoliopsida > Poales > Cyperaceae > Rhynchospora > Rhynchospora breviuscula. Next base: position 29,122,673 of record CM050400.1, on the reverse strand, counting down.
TTTCAGTGACAGAGCGTTGCACAACGCTATATGGTGTCGCACAACGCTGTGGTTTCAAAATTAAAACAGCTAAATTCTGACAATTTGTGAAACAACGTCACACAACGCTAAATAGCGCTCGGTAACGCTGAGTCACAACGTTGTACAACGCTCCAGTTAAAGACAGGAAAATTCATGTGTACTTAAGGCAGAACGTTGTGCAACGCCCTTTACAGTTGCACAACGCTCCTGATACAGGTATGTAACGACATCGTTGTGTAACGGTCTTTAGTGTTGTATGACGCCCTTTTGAATTTGTCAGAGTTGTTTCTCACCGATACTAGTTCGTTTACCTACGAAACTGTCGGAATTTTCCTTTGGCTATACACTCCATCGTTGTGCAACGGTATTTGGTGTTGCATAACGCTCTGACAAATTCCAACAGAACTGTCGGAGTTCTCCTTTGACTGTACACTCCATCGTTGTGCAACGACATATAACGTTGCACAACGCTCTAACAGTCCAACGGCTATATTAAATAGCCGTTTGATTTTACAACGATAATATTCAACGTTGTACAACGTTATTTAGTGGCAGGCAATGCTCTGCCCAATTTTTGCTGGTAAACTGCTCATTCCGAGCCCTATATATATCCACCCCTTGTTCTCTCTCTTCAGAGAGCTTTGCCTTAAAAAATTAGACCAGAATTGAGCCTTTGAGCACAGGGATACTCTCCCATTTGAGCTTTTCATAGCTAGATCAGTTTGAGAGATAAAGTAGCCTCAAACACCACCGCCCCGACATTGTCGTTAGGTGTAGGTTGGAATAGGTTGAGAGCTCATCTCTATTGGAGGCCTTGGTGCCATTTGTTTTTCGAGTTAGGCCGATCCGCCTCGAGTGTCCTTGTGACGAGGTGATTTGGTTCAAAGTTGTAGTCCCGTTCTTATTGGAATTGAACGGAGCGCGTCCTTTCGTGGTAGCGGAACTCCCGGAGACGTACGACTAAGACTAGCCTTTCCTAGCGGGTCGGAACTCCGTAATCACATCGAGTGTTCAATTTCTCTCTCTCTTTCTCCCTTTATTTTCTTGCTACTTGAATTGATTATGTGTGCTTGTTAATTGTTGGGTACCAATTGAATTGTGTTAGGGTAGTTCATACCAAACCGGTCTAAAACCTTAATTGCTTCCGCTAAATCTTATTTAAGCCGCTTTCTTTAGGGACAACAACTCTAATTAAAAAAATTTCACCAAATAATTATTCAGACAACATTTCACCAAATAATAATCATCTGAACAAATTGATAACAGCCATCTCTCTCTCTCTGTTTTTTTTTTTTAAATATATAATTAAGTGTAGTAGAGACTCATCTTAAAACAAAAAAACCACCTATATCCAAAAGTAAAGCAGTGCCTTTAAGCTATTTTGAGTTGAATAGTTTTTCTTTGGGGTCTTTCATTAATAGTCTAAAAATCTTGCCGTTAAATCTGTTGGGCTTGATAACAAGATATTTAGTAAGTAAAACGGCCATTCAGCCATTCATTGATCTTCATACAGTCATACTTCCTCTTGTACATCTTATTCTTCATGGTTCATTCAATGGGTCTATAGATCGCTCTACATGATCTCATTCGGAACTTCCTGTCTGTCACAGCGCAAGAGGGTCCCAGATATGTATCCAAAGGGTCCCACTGACAGTAGTACTAGTTGGTAGAACAGAGGCTAAATAATATGATAAATGATAATACATATTTAGTGATGCAGTGACAAACCAACATTGAAATTTACCGAATTTGAAAAATAAAATTAAATATGTACTTTATTATTCATTGTAAATTTTCTATTTTGTTCGTTCTAAATTGAATATTACTGACAAAACAACACTGATTAATTACTGAAAATTTTCAATTATTATTTTCTCAATGCATTTAACATATGATCAAGCAATTTACAAAATGTATCACGTTTAATAGGCATATCCAAAATATTAAAAATATGTCAATATTTCTAATTATTTATCCTTCAACAGCCGGTGATAATATTGTTAAGTTTGTTGCTAGTTGTTACTATAGTACAAAATTTGAATGCTAAATGCCAATATATAAAAATTCAAAATTTAACAGGAATAATAGACAATAGTACAAAATTTGCAATGCCCGTATATAAATATTAAAAAATTAAAGGAAACAATAGTAAAAAAAATTTCACTTTTTTTGCCTTTGATTATCTTTTGTTGGCGCTCATTCGAAATGCGATGAAAGGAAGAGAAAATAGAGTTATAATCAATTCTCTAGGATACCTTAAGTGTACTAGTAGTCCTGTTATTCAAAACAATGCTGATCTGGTGTTGATGATTTATTAGAAGAGGGATCTGATGATGCTTACTTCATTGAAATGTTTTAGAGCATGTGAAGTTGTGAACTTACAAGAAATGCCAAATACAAAATCCAAAAAGAAAGGAACAATTCATAAAGGAACGGAATGAACTCGTAACTAGAAAATGGGCGGTTGGCGTACCGGTTATGGCTGTGTCGAGTAGCTCTGTTTATTACTCATGTTGATTCATAGTGATCAAAGTGGAATGATTAGGGCTAATATTTGTAAAAGTAGTTATAATTCGATCCTTGGATATATGTAATGTAATCTTAATTTAAAAAATTGGCGTAGATAAGATACACATAGCTCATTTGTTTAAAGAAATTTATGCTAAATTTGAATAACAATAAGGAAAGTAATCCGTAAATAGCCCCCTCTAGTGGGGAATAGGAGGTGATTTGCGTGATGAGATGTTGAAATTGTTATTAGCTATGTATGGCTTGTCAAGGAAATTTGGATAAGATGATTGTATTTAAGTAGAATACAAATCCAACCACTTCTCTCGTCCCGTAATATTTATGCTAACTAATGAGCAACTTTGTCACTCCAATACTAACATGTTTAGTTGTTTTGATAAAGCAAGTCGGATATGATATATTGTACTCATTATAGATACTTCTATCCATATTGTAGTTGTTTAACCAATTAATTTACTATTCAGCAATTTTTCGCATTTTGGACCCGAAATATATCCTCATCCAGTTTGTCTGATTTTCAAATTGTTAAATAAATCAAATAGCGATCTTTGTTAATAAGGAACCAAGCACTATCAATAATAAAGCACTAACAGATTAACAAAACAAATTAAGCAATCAAAGTGAGTAATAAAAAACTCAACATGAATCAAAAGGGGTAAAATTAATTTGCAAAATTAGTCTTAAATCTAGAATCTTAGGACTAGTTAATATTTTAATAACCCCAATGGAACTTGTATTATTTTGGGTCTCGCTCGTCTGACGACAAAAATAACTTTTCAAGATTAAAGAGGTAATCTAATTTGATGAAGGATTTGATTCGAAAGTTTGCTGGTAATTATATAAGCTATCTTGTTATCTTATTTTATGAATGCCCTTCACTCATCTGTTTTCTTAATAAGAAAGAAATTGTAAAAGCTTGACACCATGGTTAAAATAAACTCTCTTTTGCTTGAGATCTGTTACCTTTCTCAATAAAGACACTTTGTTTCCTGTAGGAACAGGACCAATAGATTCAAAGAAAATGTCATACTTAGGTACTATAAGACAGTTAAGTTGCTCTTATTTTGGGATCTACCCTAGAATATCTCAGGACCAAACCTACTAGTGATCCAAGAATGGCAGGCACAGTGGAAACCTAATTTAACAAGTAGCAAAAAATATAGCACAAAATTCTTGTACTGGTGCCAATAGTTGGCATATATTTTTCAGCTGAGGCGACATCTCTAATAGTACAATGATTAGACCGACTACTCATCTTTACTCTCATTGGTACCGCACACTCACTGTCTCAAAGTAACTTTCATGAGAATGCCTAAAGAATTTTGTTAATTTGTTGTTTGTATTTGAATGCGTGGCACTATTTTTTGTGAGTTTGTGTGCTTTTATGCCAACTGGTAGCGACTTTTGGGAAGGTTAGCTGTTGATTGGAGATGCGCACTAGGCATTCCAACCGAATTCAAACTCTTCCCATGTCTTAGGAGGAGCGTGCTTGCTTTCCTAAAGAATCTCCTCCTTTCCAGAAAGTTACCGCACTTCGATTTAAAATTCAGAATTTTGTTGGGTAAAGTTGGATCTTCACTTTTTTAACCTCTTTGAAGCAACACCATTGGTTTAGTTTTGCCGGAATTCATGCAACTCTTCGCCATATTTTACAGCGAACAAATAAGTAAATACAAACCAAAACAACATGATTTTCATATTTAATTTGTGAAAGAAATCTGATTATTTGTCAATTCAATTATATTTAGTAAGATCCTTTTGGATTGGAAGGGGACCTAATTTGGTTGAAAAGGATATGCACCAAGTTACTGTCAAGGTACACATCAAATATGAATTGAACAGAAAATATTGAAGTATTTGTTGTAGCTTCTGATATCTGTTAAAAATTCAATTAAGTTGTTCTGGGCTTCAATCTCGTTTTGCTGGATGTGCATGTAACGAAGCCAAGACAACAAGGCAATTAAGGTCTCAGCAAGTGAGACCGTACTTTCAGCAAAGAAGAACGAGTATCATCTCATGGTAGCATAAAAAAAAAAATTCAATATCACGGTTGTCAACTTGTCATTACATAACTAATTCACAAAACAAAAAAAACAAAACAAAAAAAACAAAAACAAAGAGACAGGCAAATGCTTCTAAAAGAACAAATGATCAGAAAAAAAAAACTCTATTTAACAAAGCTTACCTCAGATTCTCGAAAGCTCATTATTTATTCGGCCCCCATGCTCAACCAAAATCCTAGCAGCATTTCTCCAACACTAACATCTAGCTACTACATACCACATCCATGCTGCGTGAATATTACTCACTTTCACGAGGAACCCCCAAAAATAAAAAGACACAATTAAGCCTGTTTCGCCCCAACAGCAAAGAACTCTGAAATAACCTCAAGCGGCATCCCCTTGGTCTCTGGGACCCGCAAATACACAAAAGCAAAAGCAACCACACAAACTATTGCATATATACCGAACACACCAGCAAGACCAATAGCATTGAGCATCATGGGAAGAGTATATGTCACAATTATGTCTCCAACCCAGAATGTGAGAGCACATATGGCAATGCACACACCACGGACACGGGTAGGGAAAATCTCAGCACAAAGGATATTAGGTATGGGTCCAAAACCCATTACAAACACACAAAAGTATACTATGACACTTATTGTAGAGAGTATTGCATGGACCACCGTACCAAAGTCAAAGAGGTTTACTATGACCAGTATGATTAGTGAGGCTATCAAGATCGGAATGGTTGCCAGAAGCAAAAACCTGCATTATAAATTATAATATAAACAGTAAAATAAATTAATTAAAAAAATCCAATAAAAAGAAAGCCAAGAAACTTGAGACTAAAAAAAAAACTCAAAATAAAAAATAATATCCTAGCAATCAAACTAAGTACGACAGAGGACAGGACTAATACCTTCTACCCGAGACGTCCATGAGACGCATGGCAACACCAATACTAGGGAGCATGAGAAGTGTGGTGAGAGCACTGATAAGAATAGATGCTGAATCAGAGCTAATGCCCATGTTTGAAAGAAGAACATCGACCCCAGCTTGCTCAAGAATCTGAGGGGTATAGTAAAGTACCCCATTTATTCCAGCAAACTGCACAGAAAGAGAGACAATTGAGGTGTTTACTGAAGGAAAACAAAAAAAATACTTCTTTCTTAATTTTGCCATCTAATTCTTCAAAAAAGGGTTGCAATGCAATAAGACCAGTCAATTAAATTAAATGTATAGTCAATAGTCATTTAGGCGCCTTTCTTCTAAATATTGGTTATATATGTCACAATCGTAAACCTAAGAATACAGCAGTAGCAGCATGTCGTTCGCATATGCTATTTTGTGTCATATCATTTCCCCCTTTTTTACTTGCTTGTTTCCTGTCTAACTATACATGTGAAGGTCATTTTGGTGGTCAAGACTGACAGGTAAAAGTAAACATGTTTTAAATCAAGTTTCAGTTGACCAATGATTGCACAACTGTTGTAAATGAGGAACTATTCAATTGCTTATGTATGGAGCTTGATTGAACAATGATGAATAAAAATTCAGGCTTAATTGCCCAAATAAAGGTTGATTATGGTATAGCCGCAGAGGTCAGGCTTAATTGCAAAAAAAGTTACTTTTCGTTGTCAGCTTTCTTGCATAATTGAGGGTAAACTAAGGCACAATTGAGGCATAGCTTCACAACTACAGAAAAAATAGAATTAAGATTGGATTGAACTGGTGCACACTGTATGTCTAACCAAAGCCAGCTTGACCAGAACCAGTATGAGGAATACCAGGAAACATTTATAATAACCGATATGCATATACCTGCTGAAGGATCTGGATGCCGATTCCAACAATCAATGCCCTGGTGACTCCAGGCTCCAGTAGATCCTTCCACTTAGGGCCCTTGACTGCAGTCTCGGCAGGGTGCACCATAGCGGGACCCACTGGATTCTGGCCCATCAGATCCTTCGAGAAAAGTGCCGGTTGGCTCACCAATGCTGCTGCCTGGATGTACCCCACTGATTCCTCTGGCATCTCACCACCTGGAACTGACACAAACGAGCCCCTCACAGATCCTGCTCCACCTGCTCCCTCTTGGTGCAAATATATCCTCTTGAACTCACCATCTGTTTCTGACCATTTCCAAGCTAGCTGCCAACCACCTCCTATCCCCATGCCACTGACTGCCTCACCATTAGGCCCCACCTGAAAAAGACTACTGTTTCCTTGAGCTGCTGAGATTTCCTTACCTTCCATGCTTGTTGCCTGACGGGATAAAAGTGGGCTCTGTAAATTGTCATCCGACTCACCTCCAACATTGTCAGACCCATAGCCTTCTCCTTCCTCTTCCCCTTCACCTTCTCCCTCCCTCTGGCTCTCTTCATCCCAGTTATCAGGTCTTGGGTGCTGTTCAGCCATGCTAAACATGCTACCAAAATTTGGGAATAGTGTGCTCCGCATGCTGCCTAAAAGTTCCGGTGCCTTTTCGTGAACACTACCAAAGAGCGGAACAATAGGGTCCATTAAAGGTACATTCCCTTGACGGGAGACTAGGGACACTGCACTGGCAAGTGTGCTCTGCCCCTTGACAGGCCGGGCCACCCACGAGAGGCCTGCTCCAGGACCGTAGAGCCTAATTTTTTCTGTGTCATCCTGTGCTGTTTCTTCAGTAAATGCATCAGGAGGCTCGATTATGTATTCTTCAATTACTGTATCACCGCCTACCTCTAGACCTTCCACTAGAAGAGCCATTTCCCCTATATATATATAAGAAATGGAGAGAGATTGAATTACCTTTCCCGTTTAATTTCAAATTTACATCTCCATATTTTATTCTTACCAGAAGACTCAATTTTACAATAGTACAATACACAATAATTTGCAATCAAACAAGTCACTCAAGCACAACAGCTGTGATTATTAATTAATTTTTTTTTTCTTTCTTTTCTTATGCCCATCATTTTTTAATAAACTGCAAACCAACATATTTGTTGTATGAGCAACCATCATTGAACTTTCTTTGAACATAAGTTTTTTATAAGAAAGTTTGATAATGGTTGTTAAGAGCACTCAGACATAATGTTTTAATATGACTCTGTGTGAATGTAATTCTATACAAAAAGCAGCTTGTACATAGGAGATACTTGTCCCTTAAAAAAATAATAGCTAAGAAGAGAGTAAACTTTACAAATGAGAAACAATTACCATGGCATTTGAAAACTAAAGGGAAGTCATGTGGTACAATTGAGTTCTGTATTTTTCTCTCAGATTTCAAGGAATGTGTAGGAAATTCCTAAACTATGAAAAATGGAAAGTCCAATCGTAGGTTACTCGAGTTTGTTTTGGAACCATACTCTATTATCTAGTAATGCCTGACAACTATTGTGGTAACTAGCATTTCAAAAATTGTAACAATTTATTGTGAAAAGTGTTATTCAAGGCACAATAAATGACAGTATTGACAAACTTTTCTGTATGACAACAATCTCGATGCTTTTAACCATCTTGCGACAAATATAGCCCGTTTGCATCTTCCATCGACACTCATAGTGAAAAATAAAAATCCTTCTATCGTTCGATTGTATTTGTTTTCAATATATTTAATGCAATGCAATTTTGTCCCTACCAATGCAATGCATGAGAATCTTGATAATTTAGATTACAATTGTTATCTCAGATTAGTAGTTCAAATAATTAGAAATTGAAATCTTGGGATGCTCATACCAACCATTTGGTACTGTTATCAGTGCCATAGCCATGCTCAACTTTACCTAAATCTAAAAATATAGTATGAGGAGCAATCTGGTTGAGCTAAGATAAAGGACCAGTGCAATTTGGTCATTTTACATGGACTTTTGTTTTTACTATCAGGATTGTCATTTTCACATAACTCTAAAACAATACCGTTTTTCAGTCGCAAAATGAGAAATAAAGCATGCTTCTGTTTTTCTTTCCTTTTACTCTTCTATTTTTTTTTCAATTTAGTTACTATTATTACTATTGTTCTGTTTTTTATTTTCTTTTTGCAACAACCACAAATTCTTAAACAAAATTACTCATGAAAGTACCTGAGACATCTTCCCTTCCACGCAATCCTTGTAAAACTCTCTTAGCCTCGGCCATCTTGCCTTTACTGACAAGCCATCTAGGCGACTCTGGCAAGTAGAAGATTGTCAGAGCAAAATACAACAGAGAAGGAATGACCAAAACTCCAAGCATAGTTCTCCACTCTGGCCTTGGCATCAGAGACACCCCAAACACCATGCAATAAGACAAAAACATCCCTCCTGAGCCACTGAATTGGGGCAGTGTGTTCAGCAAACCCCTTATCTCTGCAGGGGCTGTTTCTGAAATGTACACCGGCACTAGAGTAACAGCTAAGCCAATGCCAAACCCATCTATTAATCTTGCTAGAAGTAAGATGTACACATTAGGAGACCATAACATGATAAGACCGCTGATGAAATACAGAATAGATGAGGCGATAAGCATTGGCCGGCGGCCAACAGAATCAGAGACAGCTCCAGAGAAGGTGGTGATTATAGTGGCGCCGATTAGTGATGTGGCAACAATCAATCCCTCTATCATGGGGTCACTCTCTAGATTGAATTCCTTCTTTATGTAGAGTACAGCACCTGAAACAGATTATTTGGTATGAAATACTTGTACCTTAGTATTGAATTAACAGTAAAAAGTGCCACTACAATTTGACAAATTGGTTAGGGCTTGAAGATCTGCAATTGGATGAGCCATATAGATAATTCACACAAACACTATTGTAAATTATAAATAAAAAAGTTTAAGCAAAAGAGCGAAAGAAATATACCTGCTATTGTAGCATTGTCCCAACCTTGTAGCAAGTTGCCGATTGAAGCGGCAATTGCAACAAGGACAGATCCCGCCATGTTTCTCTTCCAAAATCAAATTCCCGCTGAAATCACCGCAAACTTCAAATCAAAGAGCCTCTGATTAGACTCTCAAAATCACAAATCCAATCGAATAACAAGTAAATCAAAATCAAGCTACCTCGCAATGAGCAGCCGATCAGTGATACTCCAAACAACAGGCCATGGAACGATGGAAACACTAAGAGTAAGAGTGATCGATAGTACAAACCCTAGAACCTCAGTCACGGTCTCTCCCTCTCTTCTCTCTCTTTCTGGATTGGAGCTTTCGTATATGGTAAAAAGTTAAAAAGAAAAAAAAATAAATATAAATATCGAAAAATGGCTGCGCTGGTTCGCCAACCACTAAATAGAAAGAAACGAACAAATGAGAAGCGAGTAAAAGCTTCACATGTACACCTCGCACTAGACGACGACGCGACTTGACTCCTCTCTCTTCATTTTCTTTTATATGAAAGGCAAACGCAGCATGTGAGATGTGTATTTTTGTTTAGTTTATATGATGAAATCTGAATATCTGATCCAGGTGAGGTGAGGTGACCAGGTGCCACCTCTCCCGTTGTTTTAGCCATAAATGTTTACCGCTTGCTTAACGGGTCCATTTCTCCAGGGTCGATAAATCCGATATCTTTTATTATTATTATTTTGTATAAGCCGTAAAAAAATAATTAATTTTTTTAGCCGATTGGACTGAATAATTAAAAAATAAAGTTTTCCCTAGTAGTGTCAGTGGTTAATAAAATGATCCGCCACTAAAATGAAAAATTAGAAGAGCGTAGTCACAATAAATAATTGATGACGATATAAGAATCAGTTCTTAGTCTGGTGGCAAATAGCAACGCACCTCGAATGAAAGGTTGCAGGTTCGAAACCCGGGTAGGGGTCTTTCATAGATATTTAATTAAAAAATAAGTTGGGTGACTTGACCCCAATTTATCTTCAAAAAAAAAAAAAAACAATTGATGACGATATAAGTGTTTCATAAATCTTTTCTTTTTTTATTGATGACCAAGTGTTGATAAATTTATTATGCATTGAGCAGTTTGAAAAATAATAGTTTAGTTCATTGACTTTTAATTAACAACCAAACGAATTAAAATGTTCGTAATATTATACAATCTAATTAAATTATAAATAACATTTCTTCAAAATTATAAATAATATCTCTTATTGTCGAATTCAAAATTCCATTTACTGTTCTCTCTCTCTCTCTCTCACCACATTGCAAAAAAAATACACAAAGTTATTTGCGTGAAAATTAATAAGTAATCTTATATTAATTAATGAGTGGTATGCCTATTGCAATACCGACTGAAATCGTCAATTTCGGATCCGATTCGAACTATCGGTCTGATCTAATGGATTGGATACTGATCTAATGCTTAATTTTGCACACAATTAACATATAATATATTGCAACAAATATAAGTCATTTATTTTGTTTGAATTTTTTTATTTTGTAATAGTTGTTCATTTGATCCGACCAATATCGGGAGATGTTAATTTGCATGATACCATATTACGATCCTAGTGTGTGGACGTGGGTGGGTCATCATAATAAATAAATAATTAAAATATCCTCCTAATTTTTAATTTATTCTATTTATTATTCAATTATTATTTTATTATCAGCCCTTCCAATTGAGGACAAATTTCTAACAGCAACCCTCATGAAGAGGTGATGATCTGATGAGGCCATGATATAAATTCACATGTCGTCTGGGGAGACAAGGATGGAGCTCCAGGAGAGCCAATCGTGGATATGATATATATCAAGGGAATCCGTATCTGCTCCCGCTCGGGACGGTGCAGCGCACCCATCTGCACCGTCCGATCTGATCTGGACGGTTCGAGCCTATCAATCTGTATTATGCACAGGGCTCCCTTAACCATGAAGATCAGATCGGACGGTGCAGATGGTGCGCTGCACCGTCCCGCGCGGGAGCAGATCTCATTTGATATCAAGGATCGTGGGTGGGACCAACTGTTGATGAATGAATGTCGTGGAATTTCAGTCAGATATATACTTGTGTGATACAGAGAAATTAGATATATGGCTTCCCCAACTCTTATGCATGATGCATCTGTTGTGTTGTAGTGTTGTCTTCATATCTATTCTCATTTTCGAATTATTGTCCGTTGTGTAGTACTTCATTTTCACATTGTTCTCTGGCATTGAATGTCTTATCCACGGACAAATCAATTATATCAAAAGATCTTAATCACTGCTTTTACAAATGAAAAAAAAAATTGTACAATTTCAACTTCAATCATGCAATCGACATGATCGATCATCGTTCTCCTCACTCACCATGCTTGTCGTCGTCGCCATGAACCTCCTTACCCATATTGTCTTGACCTCAGCTCACCAAAATAGTCTGTTGGAGGGGATTACGGCCAGGGTTGGAGCCCGGAAAATAAGGTTAGAGGGGGACAAATTTATAATTTATCATTTTAGGGGAGCAAAATGTTATATTTATATTGAATTATAGATAAATTAGCTTTGTAATTAAATATAGTAAATTTAAAATCTTATTACGGCAAAGGATCGAGAACTTGTGCAAGTGAGTAATAATAGCAAGAATCCGAATAGGGTCTAAAGCTCTGGATCAGTATCCTCTCCATGTTTTTTTTTAAACACGCAGTTGCCAGGGGCGAGGGCCTAAGTGGACTTGGCATCCCCACATTTTTTTATTTTACTAAAAATCACAAGCTAAATTAAATTAAAGTATGAACAAATATGTAGAATGACCCTTCAAAAAATAAAATTTACAGATTAGCCCCACTCATATTATTTTTCTTGGCTTCGCCCCTGATCCTGGCCGTCCGATTTAATTTTGACAGATAGATTTTCACGACCCGCACGAATCTCGACGGACATGATATTAATCACGAGACATCTATTATTGATCGGGCGGTCGGTCATCAATGACGCGCAGCTGCGTGTTTTTTAAAAAAAAAAACACGCACGGATTTCGATTCCTAAAGCTCTAGATCTCACAATGGAGAGTAATTTGCGGATGGATCATCACGTGCATGTGATATAAACGGGGCTGTTGCTATGAGGTATCCAGGATGAGGTTGTGATTTCTTCGTCTTAAAAAAGATGTCTTCATCAATAGAAAAAATTATCCATTGTGGCAAAAAAATAAATAAGTAGAAGATCAATCATAAACGTTAAATCTACGAAAGCAACACATACAGAAATTAAAACTAAATGAGAAGCTATAGCAAATCTAACAATAGTCGACCAAAAAATAAAGAATCAAAAAGATGTCCTGAAATTTTTTTTTTTTAAGGATTCTATCTGTGTGATGGTCTGCAAATGAAATTAAATGAAAACTTAATTTGGTGCCAAAAAAAATATTATACTTCAATTAATTCGGAAAATAGCGTTTGTTAACTTAATTAGAAATAAGAATATGTATGACTATAAAAAAAACATATTCAAATGTTTGTAAAGTAGACAAATATTTTGGACTTGCTTTGCTTGAAAAAATGAGACGAAAAATTTAAAACAAATTTACGGATATAAAACTTGAAACTGATCACCATTACATCTTAAAAAATATAAATCATACTATACAAATAAAGATTTTTTGTAATAATTTACTAAATTTTAAATGAAAATTATTAAAAGTGCTGAGTAAATTACTCTTGTCGTGATATTGTCCAAAGTAGTTTGCGTAATATAATGATTTGCAATGGTTCATAAAGCATGATAATTGAAGAGAATTCAAACCTTCTAATGATGGTAAATATCAATGCGTGGACCACACCATGTACTTTCTTATTTATTATTTTTTTGTGGTGTTCTTTTATGGCAATAGAATGCTAGAATAAATTTTATCATTTATCACTCCATCACTTACACAGTGACAGTATTCATAACTGAAATTTTCTTACCAAAAAAGAAAGGTAAGCCATTTTGTTGATGCATGCATAAGCATAAATCTTTATGTCAATCAAACAGCAGAGGACAAACAGTGTAAGAAGAATTTTTGAAGAATATGAATTCTTAATTTATTTGATCGTTGTAAATTTTCTGAAGTTGAGTGCAACCAGAAGAGATTTTTAAACGCAATTACACAGCTGGATAAAACAAAAGAACTAAACTTAAGAGCTTGGTATTTACTTTTCTTTTTCCGGTTATTATTGAGCGATTTCAATTTTTTACCCACTAAATTGACTTGAGTCATCAGTGAAACGGCTAACCTTTTCTCTTGTACAGAAATTGCTTCAGGCAAAATCCTGTACGGTCAAAAGTGTGGAAAGGATTATTACCAGTTATTCATATGTGCAACCTAGGGGTAACTTCCCACAAAAAAAAAATAATCAAATGTGCTAATGGAATATTACCTTCATAAAATATGTGCGCTTGCAAGTGTTTTCAAAATCATTAAATAACTATTGTCAACACATTTCATCGTAATTTAAATCATATCATATTTTTTTTAGTTACAAATTTTGCTGGCTCATATTTTCAATTCCTTATTATACCCTACCATGGTCTCTGACTCTCTGTCCGCCACATGAAGCAGATTCGCTTAATGCCAAATAATGATAATTAATTTGGTTAAATAATAATCTACTCGCGGGTCTTGTCGCTTTTACATATTCCATTGTGCACAAAGACCGTGAAGGACATTTGATTGCGATTTCCACTAAACTTAAATTATTTTGTTTTGTTTGTCCCTGCATTAATCAATTACAAGTGTGCGATCACCATTAATTATTTAAGATTAAACCAATTATATCTCAGCAGCTCACCACCAGTGATGGCTATCAATCTGTTATAATAGTACATGTTGCACGGCCAGCAATTATTAGGATAGCCAAATAAAAATTTAATAAAAAAAACACAAATAATGTCCCAAATCACAATCCCTCATAATATTTTTATTATAAATATTATTACTATATTATTATTATTATTTATCAGTAGTAGTAGTACTACTACTACTATGGGGGGCGTTTGGATGTGTTAGGAATAGCTTCTTCTTAAGAATAGTTTCTTCCTAGACATAAATTTCTTCCTAAAATTACACACTTCCCAACGTTTTAGTCCTAAAATCCTTATTCATTCCTTATTTCCATACGATCCAAACGAGCCCTATGGAGCATTTTTATTGTGTAGGGTGCTAGAAATCTCTACAAACATGAGGCATTTTCATTTTGCGTTTACGACTGAAAATTAATTTCATCAGCACAAACCAACGCTTGGCAGTCAAGTAAGAATAATTAATTTTCGTAGGGCTATGGCCTAGTCCTCTGACACTTTGATTACATTTACAAGTGGGCCTATCTCGTTAGGAAATCAGTGGGTCCTTTGTTAGAATTTCTTTTCTATAATTAGCGGATGTGACGCTGACAATAAAACCAAATTCAGATCCGCTGTCGCGCGACAGCGGCTGTAGCGCGGCATGCTGGCCGTCTGATCAAGATCCAATGGACAAGGGAGCCCCGTGCATGTAACCTAGATTGATAGGCCCGTAAAAAATTAACCATCCAATCAATATCAGACGGCTCGTACGTGCGCTACAGCCGCTGTCGCGCAACAGCAAATTCGGATTCCAATAAAACCGGGATCTAAATTATCCTACAAGTTGGACTCTCCATTATAACTAGGCCTAATACACCATCCTAATTGGGCCCGCTTTTATTCCCAGCTTCCACGTCATGGTGGGGCCTGACTACGCCAAGAGGCCTATCAGGAGGGGGACATTTTATCTTTTCTTCATTATGTTTATGTTTAATAACGAAAATTGGTTAACACCATCGCTCAAATTACCATCGCATACCATCGCTCAATCCAGCGCTCCTCTCTGTCCGAGTGGACCCCTCATCGCGCCCTCCTTCCTAAGCGCTCTCCCCTCGCTTGCCTGCTCTCACCCAGCGATCGCTCCAACGCGTGCTATCTCTCTTCACCCAGCGCTATCTCCCTCCCCCTTTCTCTTCTCTATTGTCCCCTCCCAAGCCATATTTTCGTTCCTCCTCATCTCTTTCTTGACAGAGGTGAGTATCTTTTCTCTCTCTTTTCGTTCTCTTTTGTGTTTTCCATCTTCTGTGTCGTGATAAGTGTCCACTTTATTTTTTTTTATATGTTCAATTTTGTTGTTATAAGTATTCAATTTATTTGTTATATCAGTTTTATGATGCTTATATATGTTCACTTTGTTTGTTGTATATGTTCAATTTCGTTATTATAAGTGTTCATGTTATTTCTGTATTTATTATTCAATTTTATCTTTTATATCGGTTAAATTTATTATGATAAATGCTCACTTTGTTTATTGCATTGGTTCATTTTGTTGTTATATATGTTCAATTTATTTAGTCGATTTGTTTGTTTTATTTCTTTATTTTTTGTTCAATTCTATATTTTTATATCTGTTAATTTTATTATAATAAATGCTCACTTTGTTTATTATATTGGTTCACTTTGTTGTTATAAGCGTTTTTTTATTTGTCTAATCTGTTTATGTTTATTTTATATGTCTCGCTTTGTTGGTGTATATGTTCACTTTGTTCATTCTTATGTTTAATTTGTTGTTTTTACATGTTCAACTTATTTTCTATGTATAAATTTTTTTTGTTTATGTATATATGTTCACTTTGTTACTTTTATGTGTTCAATTTGTATTACATTCTCACTATTTGATGAAAAATGAACCAGTGATGAAGGAGGTAGAGGGAAGAAGACATAAAGAAGAGAAGGGGAGGCATGGAGGTAGAAAGAGAGTGAAGAGGGACGGAGGGGAGTGTGGCAGAGGAGGGAAGAGAGGAGGCGGGGAAGATGAATGCGCCAGGGAAGAAGAGCGCGCGTGAGAGGAGAGGAGGAAAGAAGAGCGCGTGAGAGGAGAGAGCGAAATTTCTATTTTTAGTTCAGCGATGGTAGCGACGATTTTTTTAGCGATGGCAGTTATAATTACTGTTTAATAACCAATAAAGTTAGGTTTCTCCAATTTGTACAAAGTCATTTGCTGGTATCTGATCTCTGCAATTTAGAATGAATCTCATATTTTAATATGGAAAGAAAACAACGGGGGTAGGTAGAGATTAAATGACTTGATCATATATTTTATTAGGATCCGAAGATTTGAGATTGACTACTAGATTTTATGGGGGCCATTCAATGAATTTTTGATCTCTTATTTCACCAGTGTATGTATATATGTACAATTAGAGACCAAACTCTATGTTTGTTTTGAATTATTCTCCCCTTTTTGTTGAAGGGGAGATTTTCTATTGATAATGAAAAAAAATCTACATGCCCCACAACTTTGATGTTTAGCATATCGAAAAAGAAAAAAAAATTAATCTTCAATTTGGTTTCAATATATAGGTCATATTAAGAGGTCAGATTGACCTCTTAAATTTTGGAATGTGATTTTCTTTACTTCGCAATTTTCTGGGAGAGCGTCTGTATGATTGTCTGAATTGGTATCTGACAATAGCTTGAAGTTTTAAATCCAGCCCAATATCTAAAAAATAACTAGAACAGCCCGTTTTTCACATAGGAACTTCTTCCAAATTCTAAGCCTTCGTGTTTATTTATTCTAGAAAACATGCTTATATTTAATATTATATGTTTTAAGTTCAGAAAGAATGAAATTAGAGATCAGTATCCACATGACTGCACGGAGACAAATTTGATGAAAGCATATCGGTTAGTTTTTTTTTGAAACTTTGACAGAGGCTGCCAAAGGGCACTGAAAGAAAGCATATCGGTTAGTTACCTCTTCTCTTTTTAATTTTCATTGGTCAGTGGTGGAGAATATTTTTCTTTGTCATTTTATTCCATTTATATTCTTATTTCTTCATTATTCTGACGCTTCTTATGTACATACAGAAGTTAGATTAGACCATTAGTATTGCTCAAGGATCCCTTTCAGATTGTTAAAGCTTTTGACAGCCACTATCAATCCCTCTAAAACGATTGTTAAAGCGATTAAAAATGGCCGTATCAAGATGTCTTAAACTAAATTAGTGTCATTGAGATAAGAAAAAAATATATATCGTGAATTGTTTTCTTTGTTAAACTTGCTCTGACTTGATAAAACGGTGAGTATATCATTCATGTACACTGTATTTTGGCAATAGTATGATCAATAACTGTTTTCTAGAGTCAATCTGTCAACTAATCTCGGCCTACATAAGGCCTTGGTATATCTTGTAAATAAAATAATAATAATAATAATAATTATTCTCATCATTAACGCAAAGCTACAAATCTTTGTTCCAAATAACTAACAATAAGCAACAGTAAACTGATACATAAACCATGCCTTGGCTGTATTACAAGGAACTAAAAAACATTTCAAGCTAAATTAAACTTTTAGATCCAAATTAAACAGCACGTGAGGAAACTGAAATCCAGCGACTAAAGTTTATTAATTTTTGGAATTAAAGACGAAGAAACTGAGCACAAAAACGTGAAAATTTGAGAAACCGAAAAGGAGAAGCATCCAAACTGCAATTTACTAATGACGCCTCTGAGGCAGCCCCTCAGTCATAATGGTAGGAACATGTTCACATAGTTGGCGAATGTCCTCGATAGTGGTGGTGGCACTCTCAGGATCTGCATACCACTGCAAGGTGTTAAGTTTAGTAAGGTATTTTAGCCCCTGAGGCAATTCCAGATTATCACAGTACACCACTCTAAGCTGTTGTAGTAAGGGCATGGCTCCCTTCTCGATGTGCAATTCCTCTACGTTGTTTGACCAGTTGAATTGAAGTCCTCGTAGACAAGGGAAGCCCTTAGTTGAAAACATTATTTTTCCACCGACAAATTGTATACCTGAGAATGCGAGAAAAATGAGTTTGGCCAGCTTTTCCAGCAGTGCGATGTGATGTTGTTGCATTTCTAAATCCCCCAAAATAAGTTGTGTGACGTTAATGAGGAATAAAGAAGAATCTGTGGCCTGGAAAGAGCCGCCTATCCCAAAGTATCCAAATTTTGTCAAATTGGCACAAAACGGAAATTTACTGGTGTCAATTAACAAGTCTCGTCCCGTCAACACCAGATCATTGAGCTTCTTTAGTGTGCACAAAAACTCAACAATTACCTCAATTTGCAATCTCTCGGTCATTGCGATACTAAAAGTACGCAAGTTGGGTAGATTAGGTAAATTACCTCTAGCCCATGATTCTCTGTTTCTGATACCCATGAGTGTTTGTAGATTTTTTAGGCTAACCTTTGGTGGCGGTCCCAAAGAACCCACCCCTGTAAAACATGGAAAAATCACATGCCTTAATGTTTTGATGTTCCAAAAACAATCAGGTAAGTCCACATTGTGCTCGAAATATTGGAATTCCAGTGTTTGTAGATTTCTCATTCTGCCAATGGAATTTTCAAAATCTAATACCTTGCTGTAAAATCGAGCATATCTCAATTGAGTAAATCTCTCAAAGCCGACAATTTTTATATCGTCAATCCGCAAAAATGGGTCTCTCATGTCACCAATTACTTTAATATATCTATGCCCAGAGCAATTTGGGATGCATTCAGAGAAGAAGAGGGAGCGAAGATTTGGGTTTGCACATTCCATTACTTCATCACAATTGGGTTGATGAACTGCTATACGGCGTGCCTCACTAAAACTTTGCTCCTCAGGGTTTGAACACACTGTCAAAAAGTTTTCATCATGGGCTTTTCTTATGGCAACATCACGCATTAAATCATGCATACTACAAAAATTGATGGAACCGTCGCACACTGCTCGAGATACTTCGATCATATTCCTGCAATATAAATAGGGCATATGCAATTTGTGCTTATTATGCCTATCAAAATTATTGTTAAAAATTATCAAGTAGCTAGCATATCTTCCTTAATTACTAATTAACTTTTAAGTCCATTTTTTGTTTTACTAATAAAAAGAACAATGAGATGAGCTAGGGTATTTATAAAATAATTCTTCCATTTTATTTGTCTCCGTTTTAAAATATGATTTTTTGACGGCCAATTTGAACCGTTCAATCTCTTTTACATATTGAAATCTTCTTAGAAACAAAAATAAATATTTTTTTTTCAATTTTTTACTATTTATTATGATCTTTTCAAAAAAATATTATAATTAGAGCATTTCAAGCTTTTCAATTTGAATATATCATAATATATAGCAAAAAATAAAAATATATAAAATTTGATTTCTATCAAGATTCCAATATAGAAAAGAGATTAGAATATTTGAATTGACCATAGAAATAGAAATCTTAGATTTCAATAACCGAAGACGAAATAAAACAAACGGATTATTTTGCAAATTAATACCATAGCCCATCTCAAAAATAATTATTTAAAAGAAATTAAGAAAAGTTTCGTAACATGTGACAAAGATTGAAACATGCCAATTTTTTTTTCTTTAAAAAATATAATCACGGTGACAATTAAATTCAATGAACCAATGGTACCTCATTTTCCACATCAAAAGTCAAGAGAACTCTTTTGTACAAAAACGACGTTCAACAGCTGAGAGAACTTATGTCTTAAAAAGATACAATTTCATCGCACTTATAGAAATTTTTTGTGACAATTATATTTGGATATTTTATCTTGACAAAAAAAACCATCATATTTATGTTTTATTTTTAAAATTATGTTTTCTTTTAAACAACCTTATCACTACAAACACACGAAAAATCAACATTTTCGACTTGTATTGTCGATAAATAATACTTGTGATATTATTATTATTATTATTTACAAAATTAAAGCCAGACTGATAATATGAAATTGATAGTTACTTTTCAATTAACATATACCAAAATAAAAAGAATAGAATTTTGTGATTCTAAGTCAAATTGTCAATATTAAAAGAAAAAAAAAAAACTGACAAGTTGTGTATGAGGTTGGTTGTCTTGATTAATTGTTAGCACCAGGGTGAAAAGTTCTTTTCGGAGTTGGGAAGTTGGCCGCATGTAACTATGTAAGATATTTTGAAAAATCCAGTAGGAAAATTTATTCTATGTCCTATAAGTAGAAAGAAAAGAGTTGGACTACAGTACATCCGTATATTTTAATTCGTCCTCGTTTTTTGAAATCTAAACTTTTTATTGTCAATATGAACAGTTCAGTTTTTTTTTTCATATTAGAATCTCATTAGAAATCAGATTTTATATTTTTATTTTTTTTTGCTATATATTATTACATTTTTAAATTGAATGGCTTAGAATGTTCAAACTTCAAAGTATAGTGTTTTTTGAAAATGTCATAAAATATAGTAAAAATTTTCGAAAAAAACATAAATTTTGATTTCTAAGAAGATTTCAATATGTAGAAGAGATTTAATGATTTGGATCGGTCGTATAAAACTCAAATTTTGAAAAATAAAGATGAAGTAAACTGTAGGGATTATTTTTGCAAAGTACTGTAGTGTAACTAAAAAAATGTCAAATAGAGTATTGAAAAATTGAGTGAAACCTTTTCGCAAGATCTTCTAAAAAATCTCTAGCGGTATCTTCTAATGTGCTCCCATCATCCTGAGGTATTAGACCCTCTGCAATCCACATCCGTTGCAAGGGAAGAGCTTCAATCTCGAAATCTTCGGGAAAAGCAGCAAAATACATGAAACAAGATTTAAGTGCAAATGGTAGGTAATCATAGCTGCTGGCTAAGACCTCACTGACTTCATTTCCAACACCATGCTGATTCATTCGTTTAATGACCCTTTCCCAAGCATCATGAGTTGGTTCCTCATTTGATAAGATACCGCCTAAAACAACCAATGCTAAAGGCAGACCACCACATATTTTGATGAACAGTTCAGAAATTTCAGATAGGTTATTGGTATAATATTCATTGGGGTTTTGAGGAAATGCCTTCTTGAGAAAAAGTTCAAGGCTTACTTCATGACGTAAGAGTTGAAGGTGGTATAGTGTGTGTGTTGCGTCAACCTTCATTGCGACGTCCTCGAATCGGGAGGTCATGAGTACTCTACTTCCATTATTGTCAGGCATAACTTTTCTTAGTTCAGCCCATAAGTTCTCCGACCAAACATCATCCAGAACTATGATGTATCTTTTACCATTGAGACATTCATAAAGGTTGTTAAGATGGTGTCCCTCTAAGCTAGGTGGCGGCTCCATTTTAAGTTGTTCAGCTATGCTTCTCATGATACCTAATAACTCGAAATTCTGAGACACTGTTATCCACAAGTGAAGGTCAAAATTTCTTCTGATACCAAGGCTGCAAACAAAATGAGAAGAAAATAAATCTTGTACATCAATTGCACTAGGTAAGGTCTCGGGTGGTGTACTATGATATACATGCTAAATACATTTATTGAGTTGTTTATTGTATTGATGCTCTTTTTAATTGTAACTTCTGATTATTGCAGCAAAAATTTGGATAGGCGGTTAAAAAATAATATGAGTAATACCCGTTAAACGCGATGAAATTTAAAAAATTATTATTGTCAATCCGAATCACTTAATTTGTTCTCCACGATGAAATCTTCTTGGAGAAACAAATTATATATATTCTTTACTTTTTACTATTTTGATTGAATTTTAGAAAATTCTTAATCTAATTAGTTTCAAACCATCCATTTTTAATTAAAAAATCCAAAAAATAGCTAAAATTGCAAAAAATACAAAATTTGATATTCAAGATAATTTTATTATGAAGATCACATTTAACGGTTTGAATCGTTCGTTTGAAATTTCAATAGTTGTATCTTAGATTACATTTGATGTCAAATGCATTTCATTTTAGCATTACGCAAATAATATTGTAGCCAATTAAGTTGATCATAAATACAGAGCCCTTGACAAAATCCAACTCGAATCTGATCCAGATTCTGAAATGGACTTTCCTTCATTATGGGCCTAGATACATTACTATATTTGTAATTTTCATGTTTACATTTCTATTTTGTAATTTTTCAATTTAGATTACTATTTTTCAATATGTATTGGTTTGGACTCCAATGCACTTTCTCCTATATAAAGGGGTACTTGTCATTGTAAGAGGAGACTATTGTTTTAATGAAATTTTTCTTTGAACTCCGATACTTTCTTTTGCTATTTAGCATTTCTTTGTGTTTTCTAATTCCACTAAACCATTTATCGCAACATGTCATTAGCAGGGTTGTGATTTGGGATGAGAGACGTCGCAAGTGGTATCAGAGCACGAGTTCGGCAATCACCTTCGCACTTGCGTGATTTTGTATCCCCATAATCTATCATCACAAACCAATTACCATCAACTACCTTCGCCTTTCATCGGAATCCATGGCTGACCCAAGCATCGTCGCCCTCCTTGAACGATTGCAAAATAGTCAAGAAGCTCTACTCCAATGTATGGATGACTACGTCGCATGATATACAGAACTACTAACGATGCTCATGGGGTGACTAATACCTAATGACGACTGAGATGAAACTCATAACCAAAACCTCAACCGCTACAATCCTAACAACCGAGATCGAAGCAACACCCAAGATCGCAGTTGGGAAGGTGGTCTCCGAGTACAGATTCCTAACTTTTCAAGGAGTCTCAAATCCAAAGAGTTCCTCGATTGGACGCACACGATAGAAGATGTCTTCGAGATGAAAGAACTTCCTCTTAATTTTTTTCTGGTATTTTTTAAAACTAGATCAAGTCTCCTTTATTTGTGGTAATTTTCAGCCTTCGTACACATAATTATGTTAAAAAGTTGTTCATGATACAATATTAATGGTACATTCCAGTTTGACGTTAATTATGTAAAAAAATAGTGATAATTAAATATATATTTTTTATTTTTGTATATTTTTTGCTTGAAAAATATGAAAACTAAAAATTTAATAACGTGAAGCGCGTAACTGTAGCTATAGCTAGTTAATATAATGTTGGATCACGTAATTTATATGCCAATTTCTTTTCTTTTATTTTGTCAATAGAAAGTTAGAAACACATTGCTCTGTTTTTTTTTATTATTAATTCAACATTGCTCTGATGAAGAATCCATTTTTCACAGATATTTTAAATAATAATTTTAAAAGCTAAAACAAATAACAAACTTTTTATTCTTAGTTATGGACATGAATTAAGTTATAAATTTTGTTATGCATTCAGAGCTAATGTATGTGATTGAAAAGTAGCAAGCCAACAAGGAGTAAATACTCAAAGAATTGAATCTAGCGATGAAATATGGTAAGACTGAATACCTATTGTATACTTTTTTCGCAAGAGTAGTTTTTCCGGCTCCACCTTGTGCCACAATTGAGATGACATGAAGTCTTTTACTGTCCTGGTCCAGCAATTTCAGTACAATGTTGTCTCTGTCTTTGTCGAACCCAACAACGTCCGGATCGTCATTGTCAGGTACTATGATCTGTTTTTGCCGCCGAATCCCTACATCTCCACCGTTATCACCCAAGCTGTTGACATCCCAGATATCTCTGCTTCGTTCAATTTCATCGATCTTTTTTTCAATCTCCTCTATATTGTTTCCTAGGCTGTAAAGTTCTGGCAATTTTGTAGGTTTTCTCAGCCACCTCATGATAATATTTTTCACCTTTGCACGCTTTCCTGCTTCTTGTGCCCGCTGCCTTTGGGCATCAAGCTCTAACGAGAGGAAAGAGTCTATGACATCTTCAATATCATAGGTAACATCCCTGACTAGCTTCACCCAATACTTCTGCCTCTCGTTTAACCGACGACTCTTGTCGGCATCCTTGAGGAAGGCTTGAGCCCAGCGGAGCACGAGGCCCATCTTCTCGACTTGCCCGGATACGCCGTATATGCGCAGAACCTCCTTAACTGCTGCATCTCCTAACTTACTCAACACAAAATTCACTATACCCTCTGCCATGTAATTGATTTCTCAGTTGGCAAACGATTTTTGACGTTTGGTTTTCATAAATGTGTGAATTAATTTGGTAAGGATACTTATGAACAAGGAGGAAGATCTAATGGTTTTGGTGGGTTTAAATGCACTTTGGCACCAGAGTCAGTCAACACTAGCTAAATAAATTATATGATGCGGTTCTTAATAAAATTGCTCCTGTCGTTTTCCAAAAAATAATAATAATATTGCTCCCGTCGGTTCTTACACGAACTTAACCCGTCCGATTGCATAAAACGCTATTTGGTCGCAGAATAACAACTCTATCGTGTGGATATTCTTTTTTTTTTAGGATAAGATGATCTTGAGCTTTCATCATTAAAATAAAAAAAGTTCTTAATTTACATAAAACGAGTGGACCTGACCAGATCTTTCGTTACAATTACGCCATGCCAAAATGCCCTCCCAAAATATCACTTCCCAGTTCCCACCCACCCATCTAGAAATAAAAAATAAAAGCGGTAAAAAAAAAATTAATAGCCCACCTAGTCACCTACCCATCCCATATTCCCATCCGTCTTCCTTCTGCATATCCGCCCACCGCCTATTATCAGATCCTATGTCCCTGCAACTTAACTCGAAAATTCCATCTCTTCCTCTAATTGTCGTAGAGCCATCGTGTGGATATTCATATATGTGAATCTGATTCTTAATTTTAACAATGAAAAAAAAAACAAATAGGACATGCTATGATGTGGTTAAAAATAACTTCACATTGGTCAGTCCGCCCTGCATGTGTTTAAAGGGCAGGAAGCCGTGCATGTGTTTATTCAAATTCTTTATTCAGTCTCTCTCGGGAAGCAGAGCGCAGGATAGCCTCGTGAAAAGCACTTTTTGGGAGAAGAGGTATCTTCATTTTTTTTAATTATGATAATGTATTTAGAGATTTAATCTAGTCAATAACTAATTTTATTTTTCTTTTGCGTCTGGCGAAAATTGAGTTTCTCATCTTTTTTTAAGTAAACGGTGAAGTTACTGATCGATTATACTAGACTCGCACGCTCTAAGAACCATGTATAATTATCAACTAAACATTAATACTAATACTCAGGGGCGAACCAGAAATATGGAATGGAGGGGCAAGAATCAAGAGATGAAAACCTTAAAAAATATAAATTAATTAATTGTAAAAAAGTATATAAAAAATTATTATTCGATTTAATTACTTTAATTGTTACAAGTTAGACTAACTAAAATTTTGAAATCTTCAATTTTAATGGTTAATTTGTTAATAGAATAATTATGGAAGTTTAAGGAGAGGTTAAATATTGCAACCATGATCTTATCTATCATCAAATTTATTCTATTATGAAAATTTTAGAGGAGGCCTAATATATATAACAATATAACTTATTATTGTCAAAATTTTATAAAATAAGTAGGTAAATTCTAAATTTTCTAAATCATGGCATATGTCAAGCACATGCTCGCCCTCTTTAAATCCGCCCATGCTAATACTAGAGGGATACATCGAGCTTTGCTTGATACAGAAATTTTTTTTGGCATTTAATTATCGAATTTGTTGCAGCAAATCGAGTTTCATTATATGAAGATTTTCTTAAAATGATGTAACATAGTGAAAAATGCCAATCTAAATTTCAGTTTAGTTAATTAGATTGATTCCCACAATAATATTGGAATAAATAAATTTATAAAAATAATACTTAAAGATAATTGAAATCAATAAATAATAACTAAACTCTTACTATACAATTATCAAATCAATTAGAAATTAATATCATGAAATCAGCTCTAATTAAGATTAATGAAATATTAGTAAGAAGAATTAGAAATCTATTAGTTAATCCTTAATAACTAAAGAGACATTATTAATTAGTGATCTTAAGAGGTAAACTCAATGCAACAGTAAAACCAAATCGAAATCGAAAATTTCTACCTCCTAGTATCAATAATTAGTCTACTTGATTCTAGCAAAATCAAAGCTTGGTTTATATCAAAATTCTAATGAAAAATATTATAAACATTAAACTATATATATGAGTTGCAGCATCTTGATAAAAAAAAAACAAACAAAATTACATATGAACTTAATCCATACATACAGTAAAAGTTATTCAATAAAATATAAATTGACATACAAAAATATTAAGATAGTGAGAATCATAATTTTTGGACCAAGATCAAACAAAACTAGGAGTATATCACCTCCACAGTTTATTAAACCAAATTCTGGTTGATTTGGACCTTTGGATCACAAGATCAGTTCCTGGATTTATCTGGGCCGTGAGATTAAGATCCGGATCCCAAACCCCATTTAATTCCTATAAGCTCTCTCTCTTTCCCCATTCGGATCCGAACATTCATCCTCAGCCTAGGAGAGGAGAAGAAAATGGGACACCATGGAAAGCTTGCAACAGATTTCAATTTGAGGAGAAGGAAGGAACGCCAGGTCGGTTTCTCCATTGCAGCCACATCCTATTTGTGATTTCTATTGCTCCAAGGTACGGATGAATCTACCGATATTTATACTTGTGATTTCTGAATCTTCGATTAATTTTGTGTTGGAGGGCATTAATTAGTTTTTTGGTATTAGAGATTTAAAATTATTTAGATATGTGATCATACTAAATGACAATTTCTTAACAGATTAGAAAAGTTTGTGGTTTTTCGTACAAGCTGTAAAGCTTAAATGCATAAAATAAAAAATTAATCTTCAATTTGCTTTAATATATAGGTCATATTAAGAAGTTCGAATTGACCTCTTAAATTTTGGAATTGTTATGAAATTAATAAATATGTGGCTTGTTCATCTTCATATTCCCACTAATCATTTATCTCCACTATACATTTATATTCATGATCTCCACTACCAATTTATTGATCATTATGTGAGATATCATTTGTAGCCTATAAATAGAGGTATTGTAAACTTGTGTAGATGATGTACAAGAAAGAATGAATGGTTGAAAGAGATAATGAAATTCTAAAATTTACTCTTGAGAATATTGTCTTACTTACTCTTGATACATTGTTCTTTATTTATTTCTTCCACCTTATTTTACAACACGTTATCAGCACAAATTTGCTCAGAAGGAATCGCAAAATTATTTGCACAAATTGCTACGAAAAAGTTGCAAAGTATTTGGGTAAGTAAGAATGAATTGATCAAAGAAATTTTGAGGTAATTAAAAGGTTTGATTGATATCATATAATTCATTAATTTCAATTTTATTTGAACTTTTGAATGCTATATTTTTTTGTTTGAAATTTTATGAGAATCATTCCCTGAAGTGAATGATGATAAAAATAATAACTTGAAGATATTATTGAAACTTGAAAGTTTATCAAGAACCCGAAGTTCTTCTTACATGAGAATCTGAAGTTCATATTTCGATTTAAAATTATTTAGAACCTGAAGTTCTTGATACTTGTAGTAATTTGTCTAGAATTTGAAGTTCTTAATATTTGAATTTATTTATTTAGAACTTGAAGTTCTAATAGAAATTTAATATAACCAGAAGTTATGAAATGCCACTGAATATTATTAAATAAATAACCTGAAGTTATTATTCAAAGTTGAAATTTTTATCAAAGAACCAGAAGTTATATTCGTTAAATAACCAGAAGTTATTATAGGATACTGGATAAAAAAAATA
Organism: Rhynchospora breviuscula; assembly: GCA_027562975.1. NCBI lineage: Eukaryota > Viridiplantae > Streptophyta > Magnoliopsida > Poales > Cyperaceae > Rhynchospora > Rhynchospora breviuscula. The sequence continues at coordinate 29,094,762 of CM050400.1, read as the reverse complement.
ACATGAAGTTATTCCCAATTTATTATATTAGCACTTATTATTAGTCACTGAATGAAAAATAACCTGAAGTTATTTCAATTAAATTATTTAAATTGCGTAGTCAAAATGATTTAATAACCAGAAGTTATTAAATAAAATATAACCTGAAGTTATAATGCTAAATTAGAATTATTATTATTTTCTTTCTCTTTTTATTTATTCATTTTATTTATTTATTTACTTATCTTTGTTTCATTTATCATGACCTGAAGTTATGATATTAATAACCTGAAGTTATCATAGAAATAATATGATGTTACGATATTAATAACCTGAAGTTATGATAAAAGCATGTTAGTACTCTTGAAGAGTTTTCGAAAAAAAATTTGACCATTAAAATTAAAAGCTCGTTATAACATGTGAGATTACATAATTTCAAATCTGATTGTGAGTATAATTCTCCATAATTCATATCTCAAATTTGCTCCTGTAGTAGCAAAAGATACTCTAAGTTAGTATCATATTTTCTAAATGCAAAGAAAATAACGAGTTTCTAATGAATTAATCAACAAGTAGGATTTACATGAAAATCCATTCCCTGAAGAGAATGTGGTTATAATTGAATAAATGACATTGACATGGTCGCATTAATTTTTTCAATGAAAAAAAAAGAAAAACGTCTTGAAGATGTTTGTGACATATGTGGTATGGCAAAATATTGATAACGTACTAGCAGTACGTCCAAATGCTTTTATCAAGTTTCATTATGTAATATTTTTATTTATATTTAATTTTATATTATGTTTGTATTAATCAAGGGAAAAATGATTGTCGCAATATTAAGTAAAGAAGAACCGTGTCTGGTTAACAATGGAACTACAAATACCATATTAAAAAGTAAAAAATACTTTTTGCAATTGTATTTCGGTATGACTAATATTCAAATAATTTCTGGCTCTAGCAATATTATTGAAGGCTCTGGAAGAGCTTGTATTTTGTTACCTGAAGGAACAAAACTAATATTAGATGATGCATTATATTCGAGTAGATCCAGAAGAAATCTACTAAGTTTTAAAGATATTCGAAAGAATGGTTATCATATTGAAACTATGAATGAAAGAAATTATGAATATCTTCATATCGTATCTATTATAAATGACCAGAAAAGGATTATGGAAAAATTGCAAGCATTGTCTAATAGACTATATGGTACTTATATAAGTGCAATAGAATCAAATATGGTCACTAACCGGAAGTTAGTTAATCCAAAATTATTTACATTATGGCATGATAGATTGGGTCATCCAGGAAATATTATGATGAGGAGAATAATAGAAAGTGCAAATGGGCATCCACTAAATGACCTGAAGATCATGTTATCAAAAGAATTGACATGCCAAGCATGCTCTCTTGAAAAACTAATTACTAGACCATCTCCAAATAAAGTTGGACCTGAAGCTCCATCATTTTTAGAACGAATTCAAGGAGATATATGTGGACCTATAACACCACCATGTGGATCATTTAGATATTTTATGATTTTAATTGATGCATCAACGCGTTAGTCACATGTGTGTTTGTTAGCAACAAGAAATGTTGTATTTGCTAGATTACTAGCAAATTATTCAATTGAGAGCCAACTTTCCGGATTATCAAATTAAAAGAATCCGACTTGATAATGCAGGAGAATTTACATCCCAAACTTTTAATGATTATTGCATGTCTATTGGAATTGCTGTAGAACATTCAGTGGCACATGTTCATACACAAAACGGTCTAGCAGAATCGTTTATTAAAAGGTTACAATTAATAGCTAGACCATTACTTATGAAATCTAGTTTACCATCTTCTGCATGGGGACATGCCATATTACATGCTGCTGCACTAATTAGATTAAGGCTAACTGCTGATCATAAGTATTCCCCATTACAATTGGTCTCCGGAAGATAACCAAATTTGTCCCATTTAAAAGTATTTGGTTGTGCAATATATGTTCCAATTTCTCCTCCACAACGCACAAAAATGGGACCTCAAAGAATGTTGGAAATTTATATTGGTTTTAACTCTCCTTCTATTGTCAAATATTTAGAACCATTAACAGAAGATGTTTTTACAGCAAGATTTGCTGATTGTAATTTTGATGAATCAATATTCCCAAATTTAGGGAAAGGAAAACAAAAACTGAATAAACAAGTGACATGGAATTCATCATTATCTTATTTTGATCCCCGAAATGGTCAATGTGAACTTGAAGTTCAAAAAATTATAAATTTACAAAAAAATACAAATGAATTATCTGACACATTCGTAGATATAAATAGAGTCACTAAATCACATATTCCAGCTATAAATGCACCTGCTCGAATAGATATAACAAAGATATCAAATGAATCTCATGAATGTAGAAAACGTGGAAGACCAATTGATTCTAAGAATGTAAATCCACGTAAAAGAAAAACGCAGAATAAAGCAGTTGGTAAAATCCCAGAAGAGGTTTATAAGGTTCCAGAAGAAACTAAATCTCCAGAAAAGATTAATAAAATTTCAGAAGAAATTAAATCTTTAGAAGAGATTAATAAAGTTCCAGAAGAAACTAAAACCCCAGAAGATGTTAATGAAATTCCAGAAGAAACTGAAGTATCAAATGATTATGAGATTTCTATAAATTATATAAAAACTGGTACAATATTGAACAGAAATGAAACTCATGTGGATGAAATTTTTACATTCGCTATAGGTAGTGATGTTATAAGCGAAGAGGATAATGTGTCAAAAATCATAGAAGAATATAGACATAGAAATGATTGACTTAAATGGAAAGATGCCATACAAGCTGAATTAAATTCACTTGACAAACAACAAGTATTTGGACCAGTAGTCCAAACACCTAAAGATGTTAATCCTGTAGGTTACAAATGGGTATCTGCCATTAAAAGAAATGAGAAAAATAAAATTGTGAGATACAAAGCAAGGCTAGTGGCACAAGGTTTTAGACAAATATATAGAGTAGATTATGAAGAAACATATTCACCTGTAGTGGATGCAATAACTCTCAGATTTTTAATAGGTCTCACAGTCACAGAAAATCTAAAAATGCAACTTATGGATGTTATCAGAGCATATTTATATGGTTCACTTGATAGTGACATATATATGAAAATCCCCGAAGGATTAAAAATGCCAGAAGCATATAGATCAAAACCTAGAGAAATGTATTCCATAAAATTGAAAAAATCTGTATATGGACTAAAATAATCAGGTCGAATGTGGTACAATCGACTTAGTGAGTATCTTTTAAAAGAAGGATATAAAAATAATTTAGTTAGTCCATGTGTTTTTATTAAAAAATCAAATTTAGGTTTTCCAATTGTTGCAGTTTATGTTGATAATTTAAATATTATTGGATCTCCTGAAGAGACTGAAAATACTGAAAAATTGTTGAAAAGAGAGTTTGAAATAAAAAATTTTGGTATAACTAAATTTTGTCTCGGCCTGCAGATCGAACATTTAAAGAACATGATATTTATTCATCAATCAAATTATACAGAAAAAATATTAAAAAGATTTAGTATGGATAAAGCTCATCACTTGAGAACACTAATGGTCGTACGATCATTAAATGCAGAAAATGATCCTTTTCGTCTCCAAGAAAATGATGAAAAAGTACTTAGTTTTGAAGTGCCATACTTAAGTGCAATATGAGCGTTATTATATCTTGCAAATAATACAAGATCTGATATTGCATTTGCTGTAAATTTATTGTCAAGATATAATTCCAAACCAACCCGAAGACATTGGAAAGGAATTAAAGATATTTTTCGCTATCTTTGCGGAACTCGTGATATGGGATTATACTATCAAAAGGATTCAAAATTCAATCTAGTTGGTTATGCAGATGCAAGATATTTGTCAGACCCACATAAGACGTGATCACAATCAGGATATGTATTTACATCTAGTTGGTTATGTATTTACATATAGTAGATCACTTCTTGTCTTTTCATTGGTTAGTGGTAAGAATCTTTTTCTTCTGTCATTAATTTTATTCCATTTATATTCTTATTTCTTCATTATTCTGACACTTCTCTTGTACATACAAAAGTTAGGTTAGACCATTAGTATTGCTCAAGGGTATCTTTCAGATTGTTAAAGCTTTTGACAGCCACTGTCAATATATCTCTCTAAAAAGATTGTTAAAGCGATTAAAAATGGACCGTATCAAGATGTATTAAACTCAATGAGTCTCATCGCGATAAGAAAAAAAAAATATATCGTTAATTTTTTTCTTTGTTAAACTTGCTCTGACTTAAATAAAACGGTGAGTATATCATCTATGCACACTGTATTTTGGCAATACTATGGTCAATAACTGATTTCTAGAGTCAATCTGTAAACTAATCTCGGCCTATATAAGACCTTGGTATATCTTGTAAATAAACAAATAATAATTATTATTATTCTCATCATTAACACAAAGCTACCAATCTCTGTTCCAAATAACTAACAATAAGCAAGCGTAAACTTATACATAAACCATGCCCTGGCTGTATTACAAGGAATTAAAAAAAACATTTCAAGCTAAATTAAACAGCACCTGAGGAAACTTAAATCCAGCGACTAAAGTTTATTCATTTTTGCAATAAAAGACAGAACCTGAGCACAAATACGTGAAAATTTAGAGAAATCGGAAATTAGAAGCATCCAAATTGCAAGTTATTAATGACGCCTCTGAGGCAGCCCATCGGTCTTAATGATAGGAACATGTTCACATAGTTGGTGAATCTCCTCGACAGTGGTGGTGGCCTTCTCAGGATTTGCATACCACCACAAGGCGTTAAGTTTAGTAAGGTATTTTAGCCCCTGAGGCAATTCCAGATTATCACAGTACACCACTCTAAGCTGTTGTAGTAAGGGCATGGCTCCCTTCTCGATGTGCAATTCCTCTATGTTGTCTGACCAGTTGAATTGAAGTCCTCGTAGATAAGGGAAGCCCTTAGTTGAAAATATTATTTTTCCACCGACAAATTGTATACCTGAGAATGCGAGAAAAATGAGTTTGGTCAGCTTTTCCAACACTGCGATATGATGTTGCTGTATTTCTAACTCGCCCAAAACATGTTGTGTAACGTTAATAAGGAATAGAGAAGAATCTGTGGCATGGAAGGAGCCGCCTATCCCAAAGTATCCAAATGTTGTCAAATTGGCACAAAACGGAAATTTGCTGGTGTCAAATAACAAGTCTAGTCCCGTTATCACCAGATTATCGAGCTTCTTTAGTGTGCACAAAAACTCAACAATTACCTCAATTTGCAATCTCTCGGTCATTGCGATACGAAAAGTACGCAAGTTAGATAGATTAGGTAAATTACCTCTAGCCCATGATTCTTTGTTTCTGATACCCACGAGTGTTTGTAGATTTTCTAGGCTAATCTTTGGTGGCGGTCCCAAAGAACCCGTCCCTGTAAAACATGGAAAAATCACATGCCTTAATGTTTTGATGTTCCAGAAACAATCAGGTAAGTCCACATTGTGCTCGAAATTTTGGATTTCCAGTGTTTGTAGATTTCTCATTCTGCCAATGGAATTTTCAAAATCTATTACCTTGTTGTAAAACTGAGCATATCTTAATCGAGTAAATCTCTCAAAGCCGACAATTTTTATCTCGTCATTGCGCAAACGTGGGTTTCTCATGTCACCAATTACTCTAATATATCTATGCCCAGAGCAATTTGGGATGCACTCAAAGAAGAAGAGGGAGCGAAGATTCGGATTTGCACGTGTCAATAATTCATCACAATTGGATTGATGAACTGCTATACGGCGTGCCTCGCTAAAACTTTGCTCATCAGGGTTTGAACACACTGTAAAAAAGTTTTCATCATGGGCTTTTCCTATGGCAACCGCACGCATCAAATCATGCATACCACAATAAGTGATGGAACCGTCACTCACTGCTCGGTCTTTTACTTGGATCATATTCCTGCAATATAAATAGGGCATATGCAATTTGTGCTTATTGTGCCTATCAAAATTATTGTTAAAATTTTTTTCTTGGCTTTTGTTTTCTTTTCATGTTCTTTTTTCTTCTAGATAGCCCCTATCTAGTGTATCAAAAAAAAATATATATTGTTAAAAATTATCAAGTCGCTAGTATATCTTCCCCAATTACTAGTTAACTTTTAAGTCCACGTTTTGTTTTGTTAATATAAAGAATAATGAGATGAGGTAGGGTACTTTATGAAATAATTCTTCCATTTTATTTTGTCTTCGTTTTAAAATATGATTTTTCGGCAACCAATTCGAACCATTCAATCTCTTTTACATATTGAAAACTTCTTAGATGTTGTGAAATAAAGTGAAAGAAAGAAACAAAGAACAATATATCAAGAGCAAACAAGGCAATATTTTCAATCTCAATATTAGAATTTCTATTATCTCTTTCATCCATTCATCTCATGTTTACAATGCCTCTATTTATAGGCTAGAAAATGATATCTCAGATAATGAGTAATAAGTGGATAGTGGAGAACATGACAATAAATAGATAGTGCAAAATATGGAGATAAATGAGTAGCGTGGAATGTGAAGATGAACAATCCACATATTTATTTAATTTCATAATATTAGAAACAAAAGTAAATATTTTTTCAAAATTTTTACTATTTATTATGATATTTTCACAAAAAAATACTATAATTAGAGCATTTCATGCTTTTCAATTTGGATGTATCATAATATATAGCAAAAAAAAAAAATTTTGATTTCTATCAAGATTCCAAAATAGAAAAGAATTTAGAAGATTTGAATTGACCATAAAAATCTTAGATTTCAATAACCGAAGACGAAATAAAACAAACGGATTATTTTGCAAATACCATAGCCCATCTAAAAGATGATTATATAAAATAAATTAAGAACAGTTTTGTAACATGTGACAAAGATTGAAACATGTCAATTTTTTTCTTAAAAAAATAATCACGATGACAATTAAATTCAATGAACCAATGGTACCTCATTTTCCACATCAAAAGTCAAGAGAACTTCTCTTTCGTACAAAAACGACGTTCAATAGTTGAGAGAACTTATGTCTTTAAAAGATATAATTTCATCGCTCTTATAGAATTTCTTTTGTGACAATTATAATTGGATATTTTATCTTGAGGGGAAAAAACATCATATTATGTTTTATTTTTAAAATTATGTTTTCTTTTAAACAGTTTATCACTACAAACATACGAAAAATCAACATTTTCGACTTGTATTGTCGAGAAATCATAAAATTAATAATACTTATGATATTATTATTATTACTATTATTATTTACAAAATTAAGCCTGACTGATAATATTAAATTGATAGTTACTTTTCTATTAACATATACCAAATAAAAAAAAATAGAATTTTTTTGTGATTCTAAGTCAAATAGTCAATATTGTTAAAAAAAAAAAATACTACAAAGTTGTGTGTGAGGTTGGTTGTCTTGATTAATTGTTAGCACGAGGGTAGAAAGTTTTTTTCGGAGTTGGGATATTAACCGCACGTAAGATACTTTAGAAAATCTAGTAGGAAAATTTATTCGTAATATATATGTCCTGTTACTCCTATATGGGGCGTTTGGATCGGCTAGAAATAGCTTCTTCCTAGACATAAAACTCTCTCATAAAGTTACACACTTCCCAACGTTTTATTCCTAAAATCCTTATTCCTTCCTTATTCCCATACGATCCAAACGAGCCCATAAGTAGGAGAAAAAAAAAGAGTTGGACTACAGTAATTTACAAAGTAATCCGTATATTTTTACTTCATTCTCATTTTTCAAAATCTAAATTTCTGCTGTCCATATGAACAGTTCAATTTTTTTTTACATATTAGAATCTCATTAGAAATCAAATTTTATATATTTTTTTATTTTTTTACTATATATTATTCCATTTTTAATTGAATGGTCTAGAATGTTCAAACTTCAAAGTATAGTGTTTTTTGAAAATATCATAAAATATAGTAAAAATTTTCAGAAAAAAAATATAATTTTGATTTCTAAGAAGATTTCAATATGTAGAAGAGATTGAATGATTCGGATCGGCCGTATAAAACTTGAATTTTGAAAAACAAAGACAGAGTATAAACTGTACGGATTATTTTTGCAAAGTACAGTAGCCTAACTAAAAATAATGCCAAATAGAGTATTGAAAAATTGAATGATACCTTTTTGCAAGATCTTCTAAGAAATCTCCAGCGGTATCTTCTAATGTTCTCCCATGATCCTGAGGTATTAGACCCTCTGCAATCCACATCCATTGCAAGGATAGAGCTTCAATCTCGAAATCTTCGGGAAAAACAGCAAAATACATGAAACAAGATTTAAGTGCAAATGGTAGGTAATCGTAGCTAGTGGCTAAGACCTCACTGACTTCATTTCCAACACCATGCTGATTCATTCGTTTCATGACCCTTTCCCAAGCATCATGAGTTGGTTCCTCATTTGATAAAATACCGCCTAAAACTACCAATGCTAAAGGCAGACCACCACATATTTTGACGAACAGTTTAGAAATTTCAGATAGGTTATTGGTGTAATATTCATTGGGGTTTTGAGGAAGTGCCTTTTTAAGAAAAAGTTCAAGGCTTAATTCATGACGTAAGAGTTGAAGGTGGTATAGTGTGTGTGTTGCGTCAACCTTCATTGCGACATTCTCAGATCGAGTGGTCATGAGTACTCTACTTCCATTATTGTCAGGTAGGACTTTTCTTAGTTCAGCCCATAAGTTCTCCGACCAAACATCGTCCAGAACTATGATGTATCTTTTACCATTGAGACATTCATAAAGGTTGTTAAGATGGTGTCCCTCTAAGCTAGGTGGCGGCTCCATTTTAAGTTGTTCAGCTATGTTTCTCATGATACCTAATAACTCGAAATTCTGAGACACTGTTATCCACAAGTGAAGGTCAAAATTTCTTCTGATATCAGGGCTGCAAACAAAATGAGAAGAAAATAAATCTTGTACAATTGTACTAGGTAAGATTGCGGATCGTGTACTACGATATATATGCTAAATACATTGATTGAGTTGTTTATTGTATTGATGCATTTTTAATTGTAACTTCTGATTATTGCAACAGTAATTTTGATAGGCGGTAACAAAATAATATGAGTAATCCTAGAGTCAATTGCGTTTGACACCTGAACTTGTTAAACGCGATGAAATTTCAAAAATTATTAGTCAATCCAAATCACTTAATTTGTTCTCCGTGATGAAATCTTCTTGGAGAACAAATTATATATTTTTTACTTTTTACTATTTTTGTTGAATTTTAGACAATCCTTACTCTAATTAGATTCAAACCATCCATTTTTATTTAAAAAATCTAAAAAATAGCTAAAATTGCGAAAAAAATACAAAATTTGATATTCAAGATAATTTTATTATGAAGATCACATTTAACGATTTGGATCGTTCGTTTGAAATTTCAATAGTTGTGTCTTAGATTACATTGGACGTCAAATGCATTTGATTTTAGCATTACACAAATAATATTGTAGCCAATTAAGATAATCATAAATTCAGAGTCCATGACGAAATTCAATCTGAATCTGACCCAGATTTTGATATGGACTTTCCTTCATTATGGGCCTAGATACAATACTATATTTGTAATTTCCATGTTAATATTTCTATTTCTGTAATTTTTCATTTCAAATTACTATTTCTACATATGTATTGGTTTGAAGTCCAATGCACCTTCTCATATATAAAAGAGTGCTTGTCATTGCAAAATGAAGCTATTATATTAATGAAATTTCTCCTTTAAACTCTGTTACTTTCTTTTGTTATTTAGCATTTCATTGTGTTTTCTAATTCCACTAAACCATTTATCGCAACCCGTCACTAGCACATGTTCGACAACAATCTTTGCGCTTGCATGAAGCAATATCCCCAAAATCCGTCCTCATAAACCAATTACCATCAACCACCTTCGCAAAATCCATGGTTGATCCGAGCATCATCGCCTTCCTTGAACCGATGCATAAGAGTCAAGAGGCTTTAACTCAATGCATGGATGACTATGCCGCACGACATACAGAGCTACTGATGGTGCTCATGGGGTGACTAATTCCTAATGACTAATGACGTTCGAAATAGACCTCACAACCAAAACCTCAACCGCAGCAATCCTGACAGCCGAGATCGAAGCAACACCCGAGATCGTAGCTAGGAAGGAGGTCTTCAAGTTGAGATTTCTAACTTTTCAGGGAGTCTCAAACCCGAGGAGTTACTCGATTGGACACACGCGGTAGAAGAGGTCTTCGAGCTGAAAGAAGTTCCTCCTAATTTTTTTCTGATATTTTTTAAAACTAGATCAAGTATCCTTTATTTGTTGTAATTTCCGACCTTCCTACACATAATTATGTTAGAAAGTTATTCATGAGACAATATTAATGGTACATTCTCATTTGGCGTTAATTATGTAAACAAAAATAGTGATAAATATATATTTTTTATTTTTGTACATTTTTCGTTTGAAAAATATGAAAATTTAAAATTTAATCATGCGAAGCGCATAACCGTAGCTGGTTAATATAATGTTGGATCACATAATTTAGATGCCAATTTCTTTTCTTTAATTTTGTTAATAGAAAGTTAGAACACATTGCTCTGTTTTTCTTTTTTTTTAAAATTAAACATTGTTCTGATCAAGAATCCATTTTTACTGATATTTTAAATAATAATTTTTAAAGCTAAAACATATAACAAACTTTTTATTCTTGGTTATGGATATGAATTAAAGTTATAAATTTTGTTATGCATTCAGAGATAATGTTTGTGATTGAAAAGTAGCAAGCAAACAACAGGTAAATACTCAAAAGAATTGAATATAGCGATGAAATATGGTAACACTGAATACCTATTGTATACTTTTTTCGCAAGAGTAGTTTTTCCGGCTCCACCTTGAGCCACAATTGAGATGACATGAAGTCTTCTACTGTTTTGGTCCAGCAATTTCTGTACAATGCTGTCTATGTCTTTGTCGAACCCAACAACGTCCGGATCGTCATTGTCAGGTACTATGATCTGCTTTGGCCGCCGAATCGCCACATCTCCACCGTTATCACCGAAGCTGTTCACACCCCAGATATCTCTGCTTCGTTCAATTTCATCGATCTTTTTTTCAATCTCCTCTATCTTGTTTCCGAGGCTGTGAAGTTCAGGCAATTTTGTTGGTTTTCTCAGCCACCTCTTGATAGTATTCTTCACTTTTGCACAGCATCCTTCTGATGCCCGCCGTTCTTGGGCATCAAGCTCTAACGAGAGGTAGAAGTCTATAACATCTTCAATATCATAGGTAACATCCCTGACTAGCTTCACCCAATGCTTCTGCCTCTCATTTAACCGATGACTCTTGTCGGCATCCTTGAGGAAGGCCTGAGCCCAGCAAAGCACGCGGCCCATCTTCTCCACTTGCTCAGATACGCCGTATATGCGCAAAACCTCCGTAACTGCTGCATCTCCTAATTTACTTAACACAAAATTCACTATACCCTCTGCCATGTAATTGGTTTCTCAATTGTCAAACGATTTTTGACGTTTGGCTTTCTACATAACTGTATGAATTAATTTGGTAAGGATACTAATAAGGATGAAGAAGATCTAATGGTTTTGGTGGGTTTAAATGCTCTTTGGCAGCGGAGTAACTGAACCCTAGATAAATTATAAGTTTTATTTAATAATAATAATTATTATTATTATACAAATGACAGCTCATGGCCAGTTGGCTTAGATGTAACGGACGCAAAAAAAAGTCAACGATGCACCATGTTAGGCGTAATAATTTTAGGGTCAACTTTAAAAAAAAAAAGAAAAGTAAAAAACGAATACTCACCGACTCTTGGGGCGGAGTAAGACCATAGTGACGCTATCAACTTCGATATTGATCTTTTCCAAATATCCGATCTGTTTATTGTTCGGTACCAACATTTCACAGCAGTTCTCAATATTATCAGATAGAAGTACATTTTCGAATTGATAAGATTTGAGGTGTGTACATATTCAATTTTGATTTTTCTTTCTTTTTCTTTCTTCTATTGTATGCAAGTATGCAACTGACTAAACCAAACTAGCATCTCAATAGAATTCGGTCATCACTAAAAGACTTTTTTTTTTTTTGAAATGGTTGACAGAAGCTGCCAACAAAAGAACAAAAAAGAGGAGTAGATCAAGCCTTTCCAGTTGCACGTAGAAAAAGATCAGATTCCAAAGCGGTCACTTGTGCAATCCAGTGAGGAGGTTTCATTTTGTTTCTGAACAATCTGTCATTACGTTCTCGCCAAATGAACCAGAGGGAATAGCAGAAGAGTGTAGTGGAGCGAGTTCTACCAGTATGAGGGAGTGAATCAAGAAAGGAGTTGCAGGTGGTAGTAGAGTCGACAGAAGAGGCAAGGCTAGCGGATTGAGAGGGAAAATTGATGTTCCAGACATTGGCTGAGAAGGGACAATTAAAGAAGGTGCTGAGGCGTTTCCAGAAGGCTTTGCTGGCAAAGATGGCAACCAGGGGGCACATGCATGTTCCTTACGCAGTAGGGAGTCCCTGGGTTAACAATTTCCTGTGAAACAGCAGTAAGCAGAAGACCTTGATGGTAGGTGGGATACTGAAAAGCCAAATATGAGAGAAAGGGGAGTTTACTTTCCCAGCTGAAGCTAAAGCTCTGTAAGTGTCTCTGGAGGAGAAAACTCCTGTTGATGACCACTTCCAATGGATATAATCCGGTTCATCATTGAACTGAAATTGCGTAGCCAAAGACAGAATCACTAAAAGAGTTGCGGTGCAGGTTTTCAGCGAGCGCATGCGTATATGTTTATCAGGCTATGAAGAATCTGAATTTTACTAGTACCTGACAAGAGGTTGAAACTTTTGAGTGCGGCCCAATATGTATGAATTACTTGAACAGCCCGTTGAACATAAGCACTACTTCAGTAATTCATATTCTAAGCCTTTTCTTCTTTCACTTTTTGTTTTGAGGAAGAGGCGCTTGCTCTCAAGAGGGTCTTACATTTACATAATTATATTCGAAATCATGAGAAATATAGATCGGCATCTACGCAACTCTTTATCATCAGTAAGTGGTAAAGCCTTTTTTTTTTTTTTGGAAAAAAAAGAGAAAAGTTTTTGCCATCCTAACTTTTTCTGAAATTAAAAATTCTTGCCGTTTTTTATCTTTTCTTTTTCCTTAAAATTTTTTCTCTTCATTATTCTGCCTTGAAGGTGACGTCCATAGAGAAGTTGGGTTAGATATATTACATAAACATGGGCTACATCAAGATTAATCTCATTGTAATTAAAAATCTATCGTGAACTGTTTTCTTTGTTAAATCTGATCCGACTTATAAAGGGGTGAATGGATCATATATGCACACTGTAAGTGATTTTGTTAATAGTATTATCGACAACAGTTTTCACAGACATCCTGTCATAATCAATAAAGGATTAGCTTGAAGAGAAAAGCATCTGCATTTAGTTTGGTTTTTCTTCCTTATCAGATCACTGACTTTGTTGTTATTAAACATACAATTTTGCTTTTCCGAATAATCGCTGGGTGTTATTCAGTGGGCAGGAAAGGAAAGAGACAGGCTTTCAAATTAAATTGAATAATAAGATGATCTTGAGCTTTCATCATTAAAACAAAAAAAGTTCTTAATTTACATAAAACGAGTGGACCTGACCAGATCTTTCGTTACAATTACGCCATGCCAAAATGCCCTCCCAAAATATCACTTCCCAGTTCCCACCCACCCATCTAGAAATAATAATAGCCCACCTAGTCACCTACCCATCCCATCCGTCTTCCTTCTGCATATCCGTCACCGCCTATTATCAGATCCTCTGTCCAGCCCTATGTGTAGAAAAATAACAGAACAATAAACTGATACACGATTTTAACGAGATTCAGCACTAATTTGGTGCCTACGTCCTCACACACGCACACGTCTCACTTTTTATTGATTATTTTCTGTTACAATGGTATAATGGAGGAGAAGAAGTATTAATAGAAACTATCCTAGAAACTCACATCTCTTTTCTATTAATTGCCCTTTAATTTTCTTTCTTTTTTCTTCCAATTTACATCTTTTACACAAGAAAATTATTCCTTTCTGTAGAGAATACCTCTCCAACCATGCTACACACGTATTACCAAGTTTGGTGTAGTATGGAATCTTCCTTGTATGAAAAACGTGCCATTCTGGATACCATTCGGCTGGACCCCAGCCGAACACCTGGGCGAATGGACTATTCTGGATCTCGTGTGGCAGCACACACCACCACACTTCATGTTTCAACACTCCCCCTCAAGTTGGTATGTACAGATCTGTCATACCTAACTTGCTGATCATATTCTTGAATGCATTGTTGGTAACCCCTTTAGTTAGAATGTCAGCCAATTGATGTTCAGACTTCACAAACTTCAACTGAATGATCTTGAGGTCTATACTTTGCTTGAGAAAGTGCCTATTGACTCCAACATGTTTAGTCCTATCATGCTGGACCGGATTGTGAGACATGTCAATTGCCGTCTTATTATCAACACATAGTGTCATAGCTCCCCCTGACTTGAAGCCAAGTTCTTTCATGAGCTTTCTTATCCACAGTAATTCACACACTCCCTTCACTACACCAATGAGTTTAGCTTCTGCACTTGAAAGAGCCACTACCCCTTGTTTCTTACTTCGCCATGTCACAAGATTACCTCATACAAATGCAAAGTACCCTGAGGTTGACTTCCTATCAGTGACATTACCAGCCCAATCTGCATCGGTGTAACACATAATGTCAAGATGTCCACTCCTCCTGAAGTATATTCCCTTTCCAGGAGTACCTTTTAGGTATCTGATGATTCTTATCACTGCTTGATGTGAGTCTAGCTAATACCCAAAAGTAACCTAAAAACAACCGCAAGCGCACGGTTATTCGTTGGTACAGTCGGGGTCGAATCCACAGGGACGGTAAGATGAGTATTAGACCTTACTTATTCACAAAATCTAGGCAATCGAATGATGGATTTTGGACTTAATCAACAAATAACAAAACAATCAACTAAGACAAACAAAACAATAGTAATTTTTGGTATTTTTGGTGGTAAAATATGGTATAAGGATGTCCTAGGGTTCAGTTTCCACCTTGGTCAGGCCTCAGGCCGTCAACGCTTGTCGCTCTCGCGCCGCAACATTGACGAATGCGTGCCAGAGAGTCCTGTGCGACCGCACAGGCCCTCTATGCGACCGCACAGCCCTTGGTTAGTGCCGGTTTGCCATGATACCTTAGTTCCTGGCTTGTGTGGGACAGGCCTAGCCGTACCTAAACTCCTGAACCTCAACTCTCGCATGTTGGTCACAGTATTTGATGCGGAACCTAGCCTAAAGTCCCCATTAAGTCAATTAATCCTCAACTCTCGTCATGTTGGCTTAATTACTCTAAGTCCACTTATTGATTCTCTAAGGCATCCACTAGACTCTCGCCTAAGTAGAAACTTGTCCCTCTCGGGCTTAAGTTGGTCACCTCTCGGCTCCTAACCTACCTTGCTTACCTATTTGGTTCAATTAAACAATCTACACCTTTAGCCTAAGTTAGGTGCGGCCGTTCACCTAAAAGGAGGTTCAATTGGACAATCAAACACAAACAAGTATAATCATATAGCAATCAAGCAAGCAATACACAATAGAGACCAAATACCAAGTCAAATCAACAAACCCAACCTTAGTCTCAACTAATCCCTAGAACATGACTCAATCTAGCCTAACATTACACTAAAACAAACAACTAAAGCAAAGGAATATAAAGAAACAATCTCCATGCAAAACCCAAAGGAAAGAGGAAGGCCAAGGCCCCTTCTCAAGGCTCAATCGTCTTCTGGATCAGCAAGGGAGATGCTTGGGTGGAATGGTGAGGTGTAGGAGGTCGAGACGGCGAGATCCAAGACGGCAAAGAGGTGGTGCGGTCGCACGGGACCCCTGTGCGGTCGCACAGGGGGCCGAATGGTGGATTTGGTTGGTTCGGGTTGCGGCGCCGCCAAGGAAGGAGATGGAAGAATGGATGGATTAATGGATGCCCTAGATGAGGAGATTTGGGCGCCTTATATAGTGGTTTGGTAGGGTTTGGAGCTCTGTGCGGTCGGATAATGGGCTGTGCGGTCGCACAGGGGCCAGGAATGAGACATCTGGCCCGTAATGAGTTACGTGAGAGTCGGTGCGGTCGCACCATAGGCCTGTGCGGTCGCACAGGATTTGCTGGCCCAAAACTGAGTCATGCGGGCACCCTCCAAGGCCACCATGGGCCTGTGCGGTCGCATGGGATCCTGTGCGGTCGCACAGGACTGGCTGTGTCACGCGTCATGCACCGATTCGTGCCGATTTACGCCCATTTTACAGTGAATTGACTCCAGGTCCCTACAAAACGAAATGAAACCCAAGCAGTACCAAAATCCTACAAATATAAACTAAACACATATAAAATCAATGGTTTTGAGTCGTGATTTGGGTTAAAGTCCGGCCTAAAACCATATATAAATATGCGATATCACTGCTTCCATATGAGTTTCACTTGGGTTATGCATGAATTGAGTTACCAAACTCACGGCAAAGGCTATGTCTGGTCTTGTATGAGATAGGTAGATTAGCTTCCCTACCAGTCTTTGATACCCTTCCTTGTTGGTTGGTACTTGATCTGGAAATTCGCCCAACTTCCCATTCTGCACCACTGGTGTATCTGTTGGACGACAATCCAACATGCCCACTTCTGCCAGTAAATCCAAGATATATTTCCTCTTGGATAGAACTATACCTTCGCTAGACCGAGCCACCTCAATTCCAAGAAAGTATTTAAGACCTCCCAGATTCTTCATCTCAAATTCTTTGGAAAATTTCTCCTCAAGTCGTTGGATCTTCTCTGTGTCATCACCCGTAATTATCATGTCATCAACATAGATAATTAGTACAGTTAATTTCTCATATCTCCTTTTATAAAATAGGGTGTGATCCGATTCTCCTTGAATGAACCTATATTTCCTCATTGCTTGACAAAACCTTCCATACCAGGCACGTGGAGATTGTTTCAACCCATACAGGGCCCTCCTCAACTTGCAAACCTTAGTTTCTGGACCATTTTTCTTGCTGTTCGGCTGGTCATTCGGCCTGCTCCTGGCCGAACAGAGGCTCTGTCCTCCTTGTTTTGTCATGCTGAGTGTCCTTAGCTCATCAAATCCTGGTGGAAGCTCCATATAGATTTCTTCTTCCAGGTCACCATGTAAAAATGCATTTTTCACATCAAATTGGTAAAGTGGCCAATCTAGATTAGCTGCAAGAGACAACAACACTCGAATCGTGTTTAGTTTTGCAACAGGAGAAAAGATCTCCTAGTAATCAATCTCATATATTTGAGTGTATCCCTTAGCTACCAAGATATATTTTTTCAATCAAGAGTTAGAGCCACTTACCTCAAGAGTTAGAGCCACCATACTTGATTGAAAAAATCCACTTGCATCCTACCGGTCTCTTACCATTTGGCAAATCTACTAAGGACCAAGTTTCATTTTTATACAAGGCTTTCATTTCTTCATCCATTGCTCCTACCCACCTAGAATCATTAAGGGCTTCATTCACATTTCCAGGTATGGGTATGGTCAACATTTTATCACTGAACTTTCTTAGTGGTTCTGGTAAGCTCTTTGTGGTAACATAATTTGCAATCGGGTAAACAACCTCTTTGCTAGTCCCATCCTCAGGTACATACCTCTTTGGTGGTTTACCACGATTGTGACGTGGTGGAAGCACATATCTAGAGTTAGAGCCACTTACCTCAGGAGTGTCCTCTGGAGATGCTTGGGGCTGTGAAAGGTCAGTCTGTATCACTTCTTCATCTACTTCTTCCTCTTGTGCATCCAGGCCATCCTGGGAGTCCAGTCCATCATTGAAATCAGATTCCCTCATCTGTTCGGCCCATTCTGTGAGGTGTTCGGTCTCCTGTTCGGCCGAATGCAGAGCCGAATGACAATGTTCCTCCAAATTCTCAATTTTCTCTCTCTGTTCTCCCTGTTCGGCCTGCCATTCGGCCGAATGGTCCCCCGAATGGACACCCAAACGGGTCAAATTCTCCTGTTCTCTAAGATCTGGACAATCATCCATTTCATAAGAGTCTTCTTCTTGTTGATACCACTAGTTCCTCTCATTTTCTCTCTCCCCCTGAGGGAAACACGTGGTGTCTTGATGGAATGGTTCATTTTCAAGGAAAGTCACATCCTTTGTTACATACCACTTGTGAGACTTTGGTTCAAAACACCTATACCCTTTTTTATTGGTTCCTACTCCCAAGGAGATACACTTAACTGCACAGGAGTCTAGTTTGGTCCTATTATTTTTCTGAATGTGCACATACGCTACACATCCAAATGTTCTTGGTTGCAAACTTAGGACATATGGAATAGAGTGAAAGGTACTAAATTTCTTCAAAGGGGTTTGGAACTTGTTAATCATTGAGGGTAACCGGTTTATGACATACACCGCCATCATTACAGCACAATTCCAAAATTTCTGAGGCACGCTATTTTCAAATAACAGTGCCCTAGCAGTCTCAAGAACATGCCTATTCTTCCTTTCAGCTATCCCATTTTGTTGTGGTGTTCCAACACAAGATGTCTCATGAATAATACCCTTCTCTTTGAAAAAATCCTTCAGGTTCCTATTCACAAACTCACCTCCATTATCACTTCTAAATATTTTTATTTTAGTCCCAAATTGAGTTTGCACCATAACATGAAAATTTTTAAATACTTCACCTACTTCATCTTTTCTTTTCAACAAAAAAGACCAAGTCATTCTAGTGCAATCATCCACAAATAAAACAAATTATTTATACCTAAATATTGACTCAACCGAGGAGGGTCCCCAAACATTTGAATAAATTAAATCAAAAGGTCTTTCACATTTATTCAAACTGATATTGTATGTCACACGGTGACTTTTAACTTTTACACAAGTCTCACAATTAAACTTAGATAAATCTAACCCACAAAATAAATCAGGTAAAACTCTTCTCATATATCCAAAAGATGGGTGTCCTAACCGCCTATGCCAAGTCCAAATCTTTTCTTCCAAGGATGAACTTCTAGTAGCCAAGTTAGTCCTCCCAATGTTAAGATCTTCCAAGTGATACAGACGACCTCTTTTAGTACCACGTCCAATGATCTCCTTCGTGAGGATATCCTGAAAAATACAGAAATCTGGAAACATTAGAACAACACAATTCAACTCCTCTGTTATTTGTCCAATTGAGATCAACCGATTTTTCAAGGATGGTACAAGAAGTGTATTGTGAAAAATTAAGGATGGTGAAATTTCTACATTTCCTGCCCCTTTTACTGGATACTCAAAACCATTAGCATTGTAGATATTCTTCATTCTTGGTTCCCTAGATTCCTTGAGATCATTTACATCAAAGGTCATATGGTTTGTAGCACCAGAGTCAATTACCCAATCCAAATCACAACATGTGAGGAGAGACATACCTTGAATTGATTTGTTACCTATCAAACCTACCTCTTGATGAGCGGAATTGATTTCTCAGGCTGCACACAGCTGCGCCCGACCCATGCTACTCTCTGCCATGTCTGCCCGGCTGATTGCCTCCTCTGTTCGGCCTCCTGTTGGGTCTGTTCGGCCCTCTGTTCGGCTCTGACCAGTCGAATGGTCAGCCGAATGGGGTGCAATCACCTCGCTGCTCGTGCCGTTGGCTGCCAAATTCGCCTGAGATCTTCTTTGTTTCTTTCCCTTCTTACCCTTGAACCAGTCGGGGTATCCCACGATCTCAAAGCATGTTTCACGCACGTGCCCATTTCTCCCACACTGGGTACACTTCAACTTCGACTTGTCCTGATAATTTGCACTAGGCACACCTTTAGAATACATAACCATAGAGTTTTGATGTGTACCTTCTTCACCCTTTAGCATGACAGTTTGCCTTGAGACCTCTCTTCTCACCAACCCGTATGCTTGCTCCACTGTTGGAAACGGTGTAAGTCGCAGCACTTGGGACCTTAAGTTGTCCAAGCGATCATCAAGACCATCCAGGAAGGTATACACCCTTGACTTCTCTAGGTATTCGTTGAATTTCTCAATATCTGGTGCACTAGTCATGGGATTCGGACGTCGATAGTCGATCTCCCTCCATAGTCCCTGCAATCCATTATAGTAATCTTCAAGCCTACCTGTATGCTTGAGGCGAGACACCATTCTGTTTAGGTCAAAAACCTGTGACTCATCATTCCCATCATAATAGGTTGTAGCCAGTGCCTTCCACATCTCGCCTGCCGTCCTGTGGCTCAGGTACGTAGGCAAGAGAGCTGGGTCAAGTGAATTAATCGGCCACCCTTTGACCACGGAGTCGTCTGCACTCCACTTGGGGTATGGGTGATCTATCGACGGAGCAGGAGGGTCACCTGTGAGATGATGCATCTTGTTTCGTCCCTTGACATGGATGCTCACTACTTCAGATCAGATCGAGTAGTTTGTGCCATCTAGTTCTACAGTAATTGGTGAGGCTGATACATCTGAACTTTGAGCTACTGGAGTTGTAGTTGGTGTTTGGGTTTGAATGGTTATGAGCTGGGTCATTTGGGCTTGTTGAGCGATTACTAGCTCTGTTAACTTTTCCAGAATCGATTTGGTTTCAGTGTCGGTGTTAGCCATGGCGAAATTTGCCTGGTTTGGGTTCTGTTCGGCTGGGTATTCGGCCAAACACTAGGCTGAATGGTGTGTTTTTAGGGTTTATTTTGGTCTCGGATCAAACTACGCTCTGATACCATGTAGAAAAATAATAGAACAATAAAGTGACACACGATTTTAACGAGGTTCAGCACCAACTTGGTGCCTACGTCCTCACACACGCACACGTCTCACTTTTTATTGATTATTTTCTATTACAATGGTACAATGGAGGAGAAGAAGTATTAATAGAAACTATCCTAGAGACCCACATCTCTTTCCTATTAATTGCCCTTTAATTCCCTTCCTTTTTTCTTCCAATTTACATCTTTTACACAAGGAAATTATTCCTTTCTGTAGAGAATACCTCTCCAATCGTGCTACACACGTATTACCAAGTTTGGTGCAGTATGGAACCTTCCTTGTATGAAAAACGCGCCATTCTGGATACCATTCGGCTGGACCCCAGCCGAACATCTGGCCGAATGGACTATTCTGGATCTCGTGTGTCAGCACACACCACCACACTTCATGTTTCAACACTATGTCCCTGCAAGTTAACTCGAAAATTCCATCTCTTCCTCTAATTGTCATAGAGCCATCGTGTGGATATTCATATATGTGAATCTGATTCTTAATTTTAACAATGAAATTAAAAAAAAAATAAGTAGGACATGTTATGATGTAGTTAAAAATAACTTTGCAATGGTCAATCCACCATGCATGTGTTTAAAGGGCAGGAAGCCGTGCATGTGTTTATTCGAATTCCTTATTCAGTCTCTCTCGGGAGAATTTGTATCCCATCACGCGCGGGACGGTGCAGCGCACCCATCTGCATCGTCCGATCTGATCTGGACGGTTCGGACCTATCAATCTGGTATTATGCACGGGGCTCTCTTAACCATGGAGATCACATCGGACGGTGCAAATGGTGCGCTGCACCGTCCCGCGGGACCAGATCTCGTTTGCTCTCGGGAAGCAGAGCGCAGGATTGCCTCGTGAAAAGCATTTTTGGGAGAAGAGGTATCTTCATTTTTTTGAATTATGATATTGTATTTAGAGATTTAATCTAGTCAATGACTTATTTTATTTTTCTTTTGCGTCCGGCGAAAATTGATTTCCTCATTTTTTTTTTTAAGTAAACGGTGAAGTTACTGATCGATTATACTAGACTCGCACGCTCTAAGAACTATGTATAATTATCAACTAAACATTAATACTGATACTCAGGGGCGAACAGAAATATTGAATGGAGGGGCAAGAATCAAGAGATGAAAACCTTAAAAATATAAATTAATTAATTGTAAAAAAGTATATAAAAAATTGTTATTCGATTTAATTACTTTAATTGTTACAACTTAGACTAACTAAAATTTTGAAATCTTCAATTTTAATGGTTAATTTGTCAATAGAATAATTATGGAAGTTTAAGGAGAGGTTAAATATTACAACACACAATCTTATCTACCATCAAATTTATTCTATTATGAAAATTTTAGAGGAGGCCTAATATATATAACAATATAACTTATTATTGTCAAAATTTTATAAAATAAGTAGGTAAATTCTAAATTTTCTAAATCATGGCATATGCCAAGCACATGCTCGCCCCCTTTAAATCCGCCCATGCTAATACTAGAGGGATACATCAAGCTTTGCATGATACGGAAATTTTTATTGGCATTTAATTACCAAATTTGTTGCTGCAAATCGAGTTTCATTATATGAAGATTTTCTTAAAATGATGTAACATAGTGAAAAATGCCAATCTAAATTTCAGTTTAGTTAATTAGATTGATTCACACAATAATATTGGAATAAATAAATTTATAAAAATAATACTTAAAGATAATTGAAATCAATAAATAATAACTAAACTCTTGCTATATGATTATCAAATGAATTAGAAACTGATATCATGAAATCAGCTCTAATTAAGATTAATGAAATATTAGTAAGAAGAATTAGAAATCTATTAGTTAATCCTTAATAATTAAGGAGACATTATTAGTCAGTGATCTTAAGAGGTAAACTCAATGCAATAGTAAAACCAAATCGAAATCAAAATTTTTACCTCCTAGTATCTATAATTAGTCTACTTGATTCTAGCAAAATCAAAGCTTGGTTTATATCAAAATTCTAATGAAAAATATTATAAACATTAAACTATATGAGTTGCAGCATCCTTGATAAAAAAAAACAAACAAAATTACTTATGAACTTAATACATACATACATACAATAAAAGTTATTCAATAAAATATAAATTGACATACAAAAATATTAAGATAGTTAGAATCATAATTTTTGGACCAAGATCAAACAAAACAAAACTAGGAGTATATCACCTCCACAGTTTATAAAACCAAATTCTGGTTGATTTGAACCTTTGGATCACAAGATCAGTTCCTGGATTTATCTAGTCCGTGGGATTAAGATCCGGATCCCAAACCCCATTTAATTCCTCTAGGGTTGTGTTTGGTAGAGGAGTAAAAGAGGATTAAGTAGTTAATCCTCTTTACTCCACACGTTGTAAGTCATGTTTGGTATGAAAAGTGGAGGATTAAGTGAGGAGTAAATGAGAATATAAAAATATTACATAATTGTTGATTATAAAATGACCAAACTATCTTTCGTTTTTTTTTTTTTTTTGCCAAAAAACGAGAGTATTTAGAGGAAAGAAATAAGTATGGGATCCGCTATTAAGGACTTACTTCATGGATTAAATTTACTCCACCTATCTAGGAGGAGTAATTTACTCCTCTGATTTCAGTCCTTACTCCACTCTACTCCTCCCTTTTTACTCTACGTTTCGAACATTAAAAGTGGATAAGAACCTTACTCCTCATTTAATCTTCAACCAAACACAACCCTAAGCTCTCTCTCTTTCCCCATTTGGATCCGAACCTTCATCCTCAGCCTAGGAGAGGAGAAGAAAATGGGACACCATGGAAAGCTTGCAACAGATTTCAATTTGAGGAGAAGAAAGGAACGCCAGGTCGGTTTCTCCATTGCAGCCGCATCATATTTGTGATTTCTATTGCTCCAAGGTACGGATGAATCTACCGATATTTATATTTGTGATTTCTGAATCTTCGATTAATTTTGGTTTGGAGGGTATTAATTAGTTTTTTGGTATTGGAGATTTAAAATTATTTTGATATGTGATCATACTAAATGACAATTTCTTAACAGATTAGAAAAGTTTGTGGTTTTTCGTACAATCTGTAAAGCTTAAATGCATAGAATAAAAAATTAATCTTCAATTTGCTTTAATATATAGGTCATATTAAGAGGTTCGAATTGAGCTCTTAAATTTTGGAATGTGATTTTCTTTACTTTGCAATTTTCTGGGAGCGCGTGATATGATTGTCTGAAGTCTGAACTCTGAACTAGTATCTGACAACAGCTTGAAGTTTTAAATCCAGCCCAATATCTAAGAATAACTAGAACATATCCTTTTCCACATAGGAACTTGTCTCAAATTCTAAGCCTCCGTGTTTATTCGAGAAAACGGGCTTATATTTAATATTATATATTTAAGTTCGGAAAGAATGAAATTAGAGATCAGCATCCACATGACCGCATGAAGACAAATTGGATGAAAACAGATCGCTCACTTCTTGTCTTTTCATTGGTTAGTGGTAAGAATCTTTTTCTTCTGCCATTTTATTCCATTTATATTCTTATTTCTTCATTATTCTGATGCTTCTCTTGTACATACAGAAGTTAGATTAGACCATTAGTATTGCTCAAGGATATCTTTCAGATTGTTAAAGCTTTTGACAGCCACTGTCAATATATCTCTCTAAAAAGATTGTTAAAGCGATTAAAAATGGACCGTATCAAGATGTATTAAACTCAATTAGTCTCATTGCGATAAGAAAATATACATATCGTGAACTTGCTCTGACTTAATAAAACGGTGAGTATATCATCTATGCACACTGTATTTTGGCAATACTATGATCAATAACTGATTTCTAGAGTCAATATGTAAACTAATCTCGGTCTACATAAGACCTTGGTATATCTTGTAAATAAACAAATAATAATAATAATTATTATTATTCTCATCATTAACACAAAGCTACCAATCTCTGTTCCAAATAACTAACAATAAGCAACCGTAAACTTATACATAAACAAGGAACTAAAAAAACATTTCAAGCGAAATTAAACTTTTAGATCCAAATTAAACAGCACGTGAGGAAACTTAAATCCAGCGACTAAAGTTTATTCATTTTTGGAATTAAAGACGAAGAAACTGAGCACAAAAATGTGAAAATTTGAGAAATAAGAAATGAGAAGCATTCAAACTGCAAGTTATTAATGACGTCTCTGAGGCAGCCCCTCAGTCATAATGGTAGGAACATGTTCACATAGTTGGCGAATCTCCTCGACAGTGGTGGTGGCCTTCTCATGATATGCATACCACTCCAAGGTGTTAATTTTAGTAAGGTATTTTAACCCCTGAGGCAATTTCAGATTATCACAGTAAATCACTATGAGCTGTTGTAGTACGGGCATGGCTCCCTTTTCGATGTTCAATTCCTCCACGTTGTTTGAGAAGTTGAATTGAAGTCCTCGCAGACAAGGGAAGCCCTTAGTTGAAAACATTATTTTTCCACCGATAAATTGTATACCTGAGAATGCGAGAAAAATGAGTTTGGCCAGCTTTTCCAGCAGTGCAATGTGATGTTGTTGCATTTCTAAATCCCCCAAAATAAGTTGTGTTACATTAATGAGGAATAGAGAAGAATTTGTGGCATATGCAAGGAGCCGCCTATCCCAAGGTATCCCAATTTAGTCAAATTGGCACAAAACAGAAATTTACTAGTGT
Organism: Rhynchospora breviuscula; assembly: GCA_027562975.1. Taxonomy (NCBI): domain Eukaryota; kingdom Viridiplantae; phylum Streptophyta; class Magnoliopsida; order Poales; family Cyperaceae; genus Rhynchospora; species Rhynchospora breviuscula. The sequence goes on along the minus strand of CM050400.1, from coordinate 29,069,196 downwards.
CAAATAACAAGTCTCGTCCCGTTATCACCAAATCATTGAGCTTCTTTAGTGTGCACAAAAACTCAATAATTACCTCAATTTGCGATCTCTCGGTCATTGCGATATGAAAAGTACGCAAGTTGGGTAGATTAGGTAAATTACCTCTAGCCCATGATTCTCTATTTCTAATACTAGTGAGTGTTTGTAGATTTTCTAGGCTAATCTTTGGTGACGGTCCCAAAGAATCCGTCCCTGGAACGTATGGAAAAATCACATGCCTTAATGTTTTGATGTTCCAGAAACAATCAGGTAAGTCCACATTGTGCCCAAAAAATTAGAATTCCAGTGTTTGCAAATTTCTCATTCTGCCAATGGAATTTTCCAAATCTAATACCTTGCTGTAATATCAAGCATATCTCAATTGAGTAAATCTCTCAAAGCCGGCAATTTTTATCTTGTTAGCGTGCACAAATGGGACTCTCATGTCACCAATTACTTTAATATATCTATGCCCAGAGCAATTTGGGATGCCCTCAGAGAAAAAGAGAGAACGAAGATTCGGGTTTGTACGTTCCATTACTTCATCACAATTGGGTTGATGAACTGCTATACGGTGTGCCTCGCTAAAACTTTGCTCATCAAGATTTGAACATAATGTCAAAAAGTTTTCATCATGTGCTTTTCTTACGGCAACCTCACGCATCAAATCATGCATACCACAAAAATTGATGGAACCGTCGCACACTATTCCAGATACTTCGATCATATTCCTGCAATATCAAGCATATGCAATTTGTGCTTATTGCGCCTGTCAAAATTATTGTGAAAAATTACCAACTAGCTAGCATATCTTCCTTAATTACTAATTAAGTTTTTAAGTCCACTTTGTGTTTTGCTAATATAAAGAATAATGAGATGAGCTAGGTACTTTATAAAATAATTCTTCCATTTTATTTTGTCTTCATTTTAAAATATCATTTTTTGACAATCAATTCGAACTGTTCAATCTCTTTTATATATTGAAATCTTCTTAGAAACAAAAGTAAATATTTTTTAAATTTTTTATTTTTTATTATGATATTTTTAAAAAATACTATAATTAGACCACTTCAAGCTTTCCAATTTGAATATATCATAATATATAACAAAAAAATAAAAAAAAATTGATTTCTTTCAAAATTCCAATATAGAAAAGAGATTAGGAGATTTAAATTGACCATAGAAATCTTAGATTTCAATAACCGAAGACGAAATAAAACAAACGGATCATTTTGCAAATACCATAGCCCATCTCAAAAATAATTACATAAAAGAAATTAAGAAAAGTTTTGTAACATGTGACAAAGATTGAAACATGTCAATTTTTTCTTAAAAAATTAATCACGATGACAATTAAATTCAATGAACCAATGATACCTCATTTTCCACATCAAGAGTCAAGAGAACTTCTCTTTTGTACAAAAATGACATTCAATAACTGAGAGAACTTATGTCTTAAAAAGATATAATTTCATCGCACTTATAGAATTTCTTCTATGACAATTATATTTGGATATTTTATCTTGACAAAATACATCATATTCATGTTTTATTATTAAAATTATATGTTCTTTTAAACAACTTTATGACTACAAACACATGAAAAATCAATATTTTCGACTCGTATTGTCGATAAATCATAAAATAAATAATTCTTGTGGTATTATTATTATTTACAAAATTTATAGTTACTGACAATATTAAATTGATAGTTACTTTTCAATCAACATATACCAAAATAAAAAAATTGAATTTTGTGATTCTAAGTCAAATAGTCAATATTGTTAAAAAAAAATTGACAAGTTGTGTATGAGATTGGTTGTCTTGAATAATTGTTAGCACGAGGGTGGAAAGTTCTTTTCGGAGTTGGGATATTGGCCGCACGTAAGATACTTTGGAAAATAGTAGGAAAATTTATTCTATGTCCTAAGAGTAGAAAAGAGTTGGACTACGGTAATTTAAGAAGTAATCCATATATTTTACTTCGTCTTCGCTTTTCAAAATCTAAACTTTTTACTGTCGATATGAACAGTTCAATTTCCTTTTTCATATTAGAATCTCATTAGAAATCAGGATTTACATTATTTAAATTTTTTTTGCTATATATAATTACATTTTTAAATTGAATGGGTGTGTTTTTTGAAAATGTCATAAAAAATAGTAAATTTTTTTTAAAATATAAATTTTGATTTCTTAGAAGATTTCAATATAAAGAGATTGAATGATTCGGATCGGCCGTATAAAACTCAAATTTTGAAAAACAAAAAAAAAAGTAAACTGTACGGATGATTTTTGCAAAATACCGTAGCGTAACTAAAAAAAATGACAAATAGAGTATTGAAAAATTGAGTAATACCTTTTTGCGAGATCTTCTAAGAAATCTCCAGCGGTATCTTCTAATGTACTCCCATCATCCTGAGGTATTAGACCCTCTGCAATCCACATCTATTGCAAGGGTAGAGCCTCAATCTTGAAATCTTCGGGAAAAGCAGCAAAATACATGAAACAAGATTTAAGTGCAAATGGTAGGTAATCATAGCTGCTGGCTAAGACCTCACTGACTTCATTTCCAACACCATGCTGAATCATTCGTTTCATGACCCTTTCCCAAGCATCATGAGTTGGTTCCTCATTTGATAAAATACCTCCTAAAACTACCAATGCTAAAGGTAGATCACCACATATTCTGACGAATAGTTCAGAAATTTCATATACATTGTTGGTGTAATATTCATTGGGGTTTCGGGAAAGTGCCTTTTTGAGAAAAAGTTCAAGGCTTAATTCATGATGTAAGAGTTGAAGGTGGTATAGTGTGTGTGTTGCGTCAACTCTCATTGCGACATCCTCGGATCAGGAGGTCATAAGTACTCTACTTCTATTATTGTCAGGTAGGACTTTTCTTAGTTCAGCCCATAAGTTCTCCGACCAAACATCGTCCAGAACTATGATGCATCTTTTTGTTAGGAACTCAAGTCCATGTGCAATTTTAATTTTTATTAACATTTAACAAGCAATTAAAACGCACGAAAAACGGATCTAGTTATTCAAGTGATTAACACATAAAAGGAGAAGCGTAGGAGATAGTTACCTCTTTCGAAATCGTATCCGGAAGGCTCGAGTCCAATCACTTGGAGTCGATGGCGTGCTCGTCACCTCACGGCTGCCTCCGGTTGCCTCGAGTCCACCTAGGAGATTAACCAAAGTCTCAAGACAAGTGCTAGCTTGTCCGAAACGATCGCTAATTCCCTTTGAATTCCTTCGCACGATTAACTGTTTAATTGGAAGGAAAATCGCTCAACGCATGAGCTAGAGATGGAATTAAGAGCTTAAAAATAGAGAAACCAATTTTCTCCACTGTGAACAGTACGTGAACAGTGCGGCCAAGGAGGGAAGAGAGAGAGAGGTGCTAGGGTTAGTCGTTTCCATAAACGATGTTGCCTTTTATAACGTGTAGCTCTCTTCCAATTTTGCTTGGACAAAATTGCCCCTCCAAATCTGAAATTTCCAGGGCCCATGTGGGCTAACCCACATAATATAATGGCCCATTAATTTACTCTGTTAATCCATCTCAAATCGGGTTTTTAATTAACTGATTAAACAGAAGACCGATTAGCTCAGTATAATAAATATACGTTGAACGAACTTAATTATTAACATATTAATAATTAATTTAGAATTAGCATATGCATTATATTATTTCTATATGATCCTCTTGAATTAATTAATTATAACGGTTCGCAACGGTAAATAATTAATTAATCAACTTATCATATTTTCGCAGTACTCGCTACTGCAAATAAACAAATAATGCACGTATGGTTAAAGTTCTATTTGTGTGACCCTTTGAGGATTTATGTTATGTTGGCCATGGAAAATAAATCACCATTTATTTTCATTAATCATAAGCGGTATCTAGCAACACGTTATGATTCCCAATTCCCATAAATAAATATTGTACCAATACAGTACTTCAATCCTGCATAAGAAAAAGTATCTTATTGTTTTGATTCCTATGTCACATGATATCCTTGTATAATCCAAGATAGGAATGTGTCATTCTTGCAGATTATACATTTCTTGATCTAGAGTTGATCGCCTAGTTGCGCGCATACGATCCAACTCCATCAAAGGGCCCAGTAGATATCATCACTCACTAGGTGAACTAATGAGAGACATACGGTTGTCTTGATGAACAGTTTTTCCCCGCACAATTCAAAAGAACATAAATAAAGTCCGTATAGCAGCCCTTATCAGGAAACAACGTTAGACGATATTTATAGAACCTATCCTCATGTGGAAAAACTGAACTATCTCAAACTCGGAATCAAACACGTATGAAATAAATAATGATACATAACACAATCCATATATTTATTTCATTGGGTCATGTCCTGTACTACGTTCCAGTAACATATACATATGCAATTAAGTCGGTAACTCCTTACCCATGATTTGTAGAACTTAATCATCACTTAACTTGCATACTAATCTTATATGATAATTAATGTTCCTTGTTAATTATCAAAATTATGGACTCTTTAGAGATATTATTGTCATTCTGACGAATGATCCACAGAGATCTACAATTCAGATCCTCAACCTGAATGATCTGTCAACAATAAACTCTAGGAACAAATGATCAAGCATCATCAATAACATAAACTAATATAATAGCCACCAACTGATTGGCTTCTAGGACATATCTCTAACAATCTCCCACTTGGTCTGGAGTCAATCAATAGTGACTTCTAGCCAGTGAATAATTGAGAACGATGTCATATATCTACATATATACATGTCTCGAACCTCAAAAGAAATAATACGCTTATAGCTAGTTACTCACACGTCCATTACGCATAGATGCTCAATAGCATCTCGTATACTGCATAAGGTAGAGTTTATGTCAGAGTCTTCGCTGTGTTCGCGAAACTATCCACTTTTGGTTGAACATATATATATATATATATATATACTCCTATATATATAATCTTGATCATCATCATATGAGATCAAGTGATACTGTCATAGATCATAGTTGGATCACCAATTAGATATTGGGTTCTTCAAGACTAAGCTACGGTTCGAGATGCATAGAACCATATTAGCTTGACTGAGAACTTCTTGATCCAAACTATCCTCTTTAGTTGCTTCACAAGTTGTTATGCATTTTACTTTGGTGACGGAAACGGTTGTAATATCCCATCTAGAACACCTTATAAACTTACAACACCACCTTTAAGCAAAACATATAGCTCAATTGTGATTATATCAATCTTTCGAAAAATAGCATCAGTGTAACAACTTACATGAGCCCTTTTTCATCATAACAGATGAAAAATATATTTCTCTTTCTCATAAGATACTCGAGAATATCCTTTGATTATTGTCCGAACGTGTTTTTCTTGTATCCACTTGACAACTGTTTGTCACATTCCTTTGATACAACACATTGGGGCATGTGCATAAATGTTATACATAATGAAACTCGTAATGGAAGAATGCTTGAACTGTTTCATGCACTTCTTCTCGGATTGAGTTGCAATAAACCGAGTCAAACTCAAGTTATATGTTACATGACGTGGTTTGACATCCTTTACTGGACTCTACCTTTCATGTTTCTGGAACATTTCGTCATTATATGCACATTTGCTCAAACTTAACATCCATCATAATCTATCTTCATAGATTTTGCTTCTTAGGATTTAGGTGAACTTACCCAAGAAATCATTCTTCAATGAGATCTTGACAATATTCATTTAATTAATGTTATTTCCCAATTAATATCTAGTTATCTTGTACAATACAAATAGCACAATTATGCTCCCACTGAATATCTTGTCTATACAAAATATTTTTGACAAAGATCAACTCCTTGACTTTCTTGTCAAAATATTTATTCCACAGTGCTCGCTTCGATCTATTAATAGATCCTTGAAGCACGCATATATTTCTAGCAATACATCAATCAAGAACTCGATTTGTGTCATATACACAACATCTTTCTTCATTCAATCAATGAAGGCAGTTTTGATGTATCTTTCTATATATCAATATATATAAAATATATGAAATGCAACTACTGCTAGAATGATCTTTATTGACTGACTTATACATAGCTACAAGCGAGAATCCGTGCTTTGTACATAGTCAACTCTCCGTCGACTTAGACATAGCTACAAGCGTGAAGCTGTGCTTTGTACATAGTCGACTTGTCATCCATGTCAATCTTTCCTTTAAAGATCTGAAAGTTCTTGATGGATTGCTTATTCATGAACATCAACAAAGGTCTATACCCTGTTGTCACACATGGATTGCACTTAAAGATCACATGGGTTCAAACCATACTTGTGGAATCGGATTTTTCCATTGGTTCTTAATTTATCAACGGATCCTCACATGCCAAGTACGAGAATGTCGTGAAGTTCAAGTACCTTTCGGTTTTGGCAATTCACTATCGTTGACCTTTTGTAGGATTGGTGCTCGAGGTTCGGAAACTTCTTCCACAACGATTTGTAGAATAAGTTATCGATCCTAATATATTTCATGAGTTTCTCAAACATCATCAGCTCGTGAGATTGTTTAGTCATCATTAGAAGCGAGCGTGCTCACGAATTTCTTTCTTTTCACAACGGCTTGTGAATGAAGTTCCGCTCAACTCCCACTAAGCACCATGTATGGAGTGACAAGTTTCCCACAATGGTACTTCTTGTAGTGACGCATAAACTCTTTTAATGCTCACTTTACTCCCACTACTTTTTCTTGAGAACTTTATTCTCTAAGACTACGTCATGATGAGCAACAACTAGTTTGTTCTTACCAAGTTCGTTGAAGTAGTCCCTTTCAGTTAGTTTAGGCATCCTACAAAACATTAACCGTCATATTTGGGTCCAAGCTTATCAATCAACAAACCTTGAAATAAGCTTCTTAACACCAAATCTTGAGAAATAATGTACTTAGAAATCAAATCTCATAAGATAGCTTTCTCAACGGACTTCGATAGAACATTATTCAGTGTAAACAGTATTGTCCTCAAACACGAATCCCTAATACGAGTCGATTAAGTCAATTTGATTCATTACTGATCGAACTATATCAAATAAAGTTCGATACCTCCATTCTTAGACACACTATACTAATATAATGTTCCTAACGGAGTGAGTTGTGAAACTAATCACACTCTTTAGATAATACATCAAATCATATGACTTAGCTATTTACCATGATCAATTGTAAGACTTATACCTTTCTTGAATGGTCTTTCAACTTCACTCTTGAACTCCTTTGAACTAGTCAAAAGGTTCATACTTACACCTTATCAAATAGATACGTCAATATCTACTATGATCGTTGGTCAAGTAGTAAAGTGTCAACAACCTTTCATTAGACAAATAATTATAGGTCTACATACATCGATATGTATAAGTCCTAATCAAGTTACTCGTCCTTGAACCTTTATAGGTCAAATGCGTTTTTGTCATCTAACAAACATGATCCTCATATCTTAATTGATTCGCAATCGAATTGATCCACGAGCTCTACGCTATGTAGACTCCCATAATGCGATTCTCGTTTATGTATGACTAAGCGGTCATTTCACACGAAAGTCAAATACTTTATGTGAAGTCTTACGCATTCTATTTGTAATTCAAAACTCGTTTATCCATTTCAAGCATATTCAAGCAATAGGCATGAAATCATATAAATAAATCCACAATAAAAGAACATCGCTTGTTTTTTACAAAACGTAATCATCCATCATCTATATGAAAAAAGATAAAATTTTAGGATGTAAAGAACGAGGCACTCGACCTATAATTCCTATTAGTAAAGATAACTCTACGTATCCAATGGTAGTGGTTTAAATGAATAAGTCATTTCCTTATACGGAGTTTACTTTACTACTCTCAAACTTTCTCTCATTCTTCATTGCCTTCGCATTTCATTAAATGCGAGCACATGAACTAGTACCAAGTTACTAGTGTGAATTGGAGATAGTGAGATAAATTGAATGACAAATACTTATTAAAGGATTAGAATATTTCTAACACGATAATCATGGTACTTCGGACATCCTTTCAAATGCCTCCATAAACGGTAAATGAAACATCTCATGTGACACATGGTCACAATTGAGGGTCTCGAAGTCTCAACTCATACTTAAGCGAAGTATTTCTTAAATACTTAACTAATTACAATTTGCATAAATAAATTTGCGGAATATAACATCATATCCTTCATTTAATTAGGAAGAGATCGTATGATAATATCAACAATCCTTGATATTGGAGATCTTGATATCTCCAGTTGCCAATTAGCTACTCAAACCTTTCAGTTCGCAAGCCAATGGAACCTTCATGTACCTTCTTAAAAGAAGTTTCTCTTACTTAATTCATGCTCCATTACTCGATCATAAATGATTGAGTCAACATCTACTTTCTCTAAGAACTCCTTCTTGAGTAAGTGAATGCGAGCGTAGGAGTCAAATCTAGTCCGTATGAATTCTATAATCAAAGGCTAGAGATCCTAAAATGAGGATATCGGCATCCGCTTTATTGAATAACTTTTCGTAAAAGTCAATCAATCATCGCGATACTATGTTTGGAAAGTTGAGGAATATTTTTGGAAATAAACATGTTCAAGTTTCTCTCCGCCAAGAACATGTCTTAGGAATCGGTATTACTTCTCCAAGTAAATACCTTTAGAAACGAGATAGTTCAAATTCAAAGATTGATCGCAACGAAATTAATACATTTAGTATCTATAACAATTTCAATTTAAGGTCATTTAGTTTATGCAATGTTTTATTTATAACAATAAACAAAACTCCCACTACATTTATTTAATGTCCCAAATGTAGTTGGTTTTTCAAAATCTCCGTTTTCATCAAGTAAAGCCTGCTATGGCACGTCACCCTACTTAACTAGACAAGGTAGGTTCTCCAACCAATCATATCAATCATATGACTCTTGGTTTGTGAATATCTATATATTTACAAACTTCGCCCCGATGTCCAAACTCTAGTTGGGTCCATCGATAAGCAACCTCTCTCTATTTGCTCATAACAAATCCATTTATTTGTACCCCGACTATCGCATGACAACCATGACGTCCACTTGGGCAGGCCGCGCCATGAGAAGGCAAGCGACGTGAAGGGGATAGAGAGAAGGAGGGCGGTCGACTTAATCAAATTAATTTGGACATTCATTATACGACTTTATTTGGTGGTCGTGTCAACATACACCCATACCTATCCTATGACATTTCATAGCATGCAAACAATCACATAACAATAAACATCTCAAATACAAACATTGTTGTGAGTTTGTATGGCTCTAGCTTGCATATTAGTCTTCGCCGCATCTCCATGTAGCAAGACTAATCTAATTCAAGCCCTCCTACTAATTATATTGATCATATCCTATAATTAATGGAAATAGATACATGTGAAAAAAATCCTAATTCCCTCCTAGGCCTTAGGGGCATGCAAGCCTCACAAGTTACATTAAAATTAATCAACATTAATTAATGGCACCAAAGGCCGCATTACACACATTCACAAATGCATACATTTACAAACCACAAGGCATTGAAATCTTTAGCCATACTAAACCCACGATCCTCCTACAAAACAGAGTTAGCACATATACAATATATATGTTCACTTGTTCTTAATTAACTTCATTAATTAGAATCTTTGTGTATGCTCGTTGCTCGCTTTCAAATGCAAAGAAGGTTCAATATCAACGACTACTTTGTTTAAACCTTTTGAAATTTAATTCAACAATCTAAAACAGAAACCGAGGTTATTTAAGGAGTGCTCTAATTAACATTTCAACCAATTGATTAATTAGAAATAATATTTTAACTAATTAAAATATTAAATGGGACCCGACAAAATCTAATATTTTTCGGTCTCCAAAAAATATGAAATAAATCATACAAACTCCTTATCATGAGTCTAACTACCAGTAAAAATTTCAGAAAGATATCACTTACCATCAGGGAGAATCAAAAAAGACAAATCCAGATTTTGTGCGCGAAGCACCGTTATCGGATTTTCTATTTTTCACCTCAATCTTTTGGTCTGTAGGATCATCTTCCATGCAATTTTCATGCAAATAATTTACACAGAAAAGCTAGTATATGCAATTTTCTACCTATCCATGAGAAGAAAAAATAACCAGGTCTATTCAAAATCATCAAGTCAAAAGCCATACAAGAGACTTGTTCTGTTCTGAAACAGACTGACGACTGAAAAGTTTTGACCCAGTTGGAGTATCAAAACTTAATGAAAAATTACGAAATAAATTTTCATAGAATCCTAATTCGAAATAGAACAACTCTATTCAAACACTTTTCTGTAAAAGTCCTTCAATAATTTTAGTTATCAAAACAACCAGCTTGTTTAGAAAAACAGATCTGACGACTCCGATTCTTTCCATACTTGAACATTCACATAAAGTCCGAAACAGCTAACAAATTACACATATCCATAAAGAGCATTAAGTCTAGATTCACCCTAGCCAAAGATTACAGGTAGTTATTTTCCAAAATAAATCGTTCAAGCCACAAAAACAGAACTATACAGCAGAATTTGAGATCTGCGCACCGTTACCGTTTAAATCACTAAAAATTCATAACGGCTTATAAAATAGTGAAACCAGTGGCAAAAGAACCTCAACTCAAAGAGCTACAATCTTCAGTAAAAGAAAAAATTTTCCAGAAAGCTTTACATCACAAAAAACAAGCAACAAGACAAAAAAACAGATTTTTCCAGAACAGCATGCACACACATCACTAATTAACATTGTTAATTACTAATTTCTCATCTAATTAAGTGTTAAACACTTGAATAACAACCTGGATCTGATACCACTGTTAGGAACTCAAGTCCTTGTACAATTTTAATTTTTATTAACATTTAACAAGCAATTAAAACGCACGAAAAACGGATCTAGTTATTCAAGTGATTAACACATAAAAGGAGAAGCGTAGGAGATAGTTACCTCTTCCGAAATCGTATCCAGAAGGCTCGAGTCCAATCACTTGGAGTCGATGGCGTGCTCGTCACCTCACGGCTGCCTCCGGTTGTCTCGAATCCACCTAGGAGATTAACCAAGGTCTCAAGACAAGTGCTAGCTTGTCCGAAACGATCGCTAATTCCCTTTGAATTCCTTCGCACGATTAACTGTTTAACTGGAAGGAAAATCGCTCAACGCATGAGCTAGAGATGGAATTAAGAGCTTAAAAATGGAAAAACCAATTTTCTCCACTGTGAACAATACCCGTGAACAGTACGTGAATAGTGCGGCCAATGAGGGAAGAGAGAGAGAGGTGCTAGGGTTAGTCGTTTCCATAAACGATGTTGCCTTTTATAACGTGTAGCTCTCTTCCAATTTTGCTTGGACAAAATTGCCCCTCCAAATCTGAAATTTTCAGGGCCCATGTGGGCGGCTAACCCACATAATATAATGGCCCATTAATTTACTCTGTCAATCCATCTCAAATCGGACTTTTAATTAACTTATTAAACAAAAGACCGATTAGCTCAGTATAATAAATATACGTTGAACGAACTTAATTATTAACATATTAATAATTAATTTAGAATTAGCATATGCATTATATTGTTTCTATATGATCCTCTTGAATTAATTAATTATAACGGTTCGCAACAGTATATAATTAATTAATCAACTTATCATATTTTCCCAGTACTCGCTACTGCAAATAAACAAATAATGCACGTATGGTTAAAGTTCTATTTGTGTGACCCTTTGAGGATTTATGCTATGTTGGCCATGGAAAATAAATCACCATTTATTTCCATTAATCATAAGCGGTATCTAGCAACACGTTATGATTCCCAATTCGCATAAATAAATAATGTACCAATACAGTACTTCAATCCTGCATAAGAAAAAGTATCTTATTATTTTGATTCCTATGTCACATGATATCCTTGTATAATCCAAGATAGGAATGTGTCATTCTTGCAGATTATACATTTCTTGATCTAGAGTTGATCGCCTAGTTGCGCACATACGATCCAACTCCATCAAGGGGCCCAGTAGATATCATCACTCACTAGGTGAACTAATGAGAGATATACGGTTGTCTTGATGAATAGTTTTTCCCCGCACAATTCAAAAGAACATAAATAAAGTCCGTATAGCAGCTTTTATCAGGAATCAGCGTTAGACGATATTTATAGAACCTATCCTCATGTGGAAAAACTGAACTATCTCAAATTCGGAATCAGATACGTATGAAATAAATAATGACACATAATACAATCCATATATTTATTTCATTGGGTCATGTCATGTACTATGTTCCAGTAACATATACATATGCAATTAAGTCGATAACTCCTTACCCATGATTTGTAGAACTTAATCATCACTTAACTTGCATACTAATCTTATATGATAATTAATGTTCCTTGTTAATTATCAAAATTATGGACTCTTTAGAGATATTATTGTCATTCTGACGAATGATCCACAGAGATCTACAATTCAGATCCTCAACCTGAATGATCTGTCAACAATAAATCTAGGAACAAATGATCAAGCATCATCAATAATATAAACTAATATAATAGCCACCAACTGATTGGCTTCTAGAACATATCTCTAACACTTTTACCATTGAGACATTCATAAAGGTTGTTAAGATGGTATCCTTCTAAGCTTGGTGGCGGTACCATTTTGAGTTGTTCAGCTATGCTTCTTATGATACCTAATAACTTGAAACTCTGAGACACTGTTATCCACAAGTGAAGGTCAAAATTTCTTCTGATATCAAGGCTACAAACAAAATGAGAAGAAAATAAATCTTGAACAATTGTACTAGGTAAGATCTCGAATCGTGTACTACAATATATATGCTAAATACATTGATTGAGTTGTTTATTGTATTGATCCACTTTTTTATTGCAACTTCTCATTATTACAGCAAAAATTTTGATATGTGGTTACAAAATAATATGACCAATGCTAGAATCAAATGCGTTTGACACTTGAATCCGCTAAATGTGATGAAATTTCAAAATTTATTATTGTCATTCTGAATAGCTTAATTTGTTCTCCATGATGAAATCTTCTTGGGAACAAATTATATATTTTAAATCTTTACTATTTTTATTGAATTTTAGAAAATCCTTAATCTAATTAGTTTTAAACCATCCATTTTTTATTAAAAAATTCAAAGAAAAGCTAAAATTGTGAAAAAATACAAAATTTGATATTCAAGATAATTTTATTATAAAGATCACATTTAACAGTTTGGATCGTCCGTTTGAAATTTCAATAGTTGTGTCTTAAATTACATTTGACGTCAAATGCATTTGATTTTAACATTACACAAATAATATTGTAGCCAATTAAGATAATCATAAATACAGAGCCCTTAACAAAATCCAACCGAATATTTGTATTTTTCCTGTTTACATTTCTATTTCTGTAATTTTTCATTTTAGATTACTATTTCTACATATGTATTGGTTTGAAGTCCAAAGCACATTCTCCTATACAAAGCACATTTTATTATTTAGCATTTCTTTGTGTTTTCTAATTTCACGAAACCATTTATCGCAACCCGCCACTAGTGGACTTGTGATTTGGGATGAGAGACGTCGTTAAATGATATCAGAGCACATGTTTGACAACCACGTTTGTGCAGGCGTGAAGCTGTGTCCCCATAACCCCCCATAATCCATCCTTACAAACCAATTACCATCAACCATCTTCACCTTTCATCGGAATCCATGACTGACCCGACCATCATCGCCCTCATTGAATGGATGCAAAAGAATCAAGAGACTCTATTCCAATGCATGGATGACTATGCCGCATGACATACATTGCTACTGACGGTGCTCATGGGGTGACTAATCCCTAATGACTATCGAGATGGACCTCACAACCAAAATCTGAATCGCAACAATCCTGACAACCGAGATTACAGCTGTGAAGGAGGTCTCCGAGTCAAAATTCCTAACTTTTTTTGAAGTCTCAAATCCGATGAGTACCTCGATTGAACACACGCAGTAGAAGAGGACTTTGAATTGAAAGAAGTTCCTCCTAATTTTTTTCTAACATTTTTCAAACTAAATCAAGTCTCCTTTATTTGCGGTAATTTTCAGCTTTCTTACACATAATTATGTTAGAAAGTTGTTCATGAGACAATATTAATGGTACATTCTAATTTAGTGTTAATGATGTAAAAAATAGTGATAAATATATATTTTTTTTTATTTTTGTATATTTTTTTGTTTGAAAAATATGATAACTTAAAATTTAATCGTGCAAAGCGCATAACCGTAGCTAGTAATATAACGTTGGATCACATAATTTATATGCCAATTTTTTTTTATTTTTTGTCAATAGAAAGTTAGAAACACATTGCTCTGTTTTCTTTTTTTTTTTTAATTAATTCAACATTGCTCTGATGAAGAATCCATTTTTCACAGATATTTTAAATAATAATTTTTAACGCTAAAACAAATAACAAACTTTTTATTCTTGGTTATGGATATGAATTAAGTTAAATTTTGTTATGCATTCAGAGCTAATGTATGTGATTGAAAAGTAGCAAGCAAACAAGAAATAAATAATCAAAGCATTGAATCTAGCGATCAAATATGGTAAAACTGAATACCTATTGTATATTTTTTTCGCAAGAGTAGTCTTTCCGGCTCCACCTTTAGCCACAAATCACAATTGAGATGACATGAAGTCTTCCATTGTCTTGGTCCAGCAATTTCTGTACAATGTTGTCTCTGTTTTTGTCGAACCCAACAACGTCCGGATCGTCATTGTCAGGCACTATGATCTGCTTTGGCCGCCGAATCCCTACATTTCCACCGTTATCACCCAAGCTGTTGACACCCCATATATCTCTGCTTCGTTCAATTTCATCGATCTTTTTCTCAATCTCTTCTATCTTGTTTCCGAGACTGTGAAGTTCTGGTAATTTTGTAGGTTTTCTCAGCCACCTCATGATAGTAATCTTCACCTTTGCACGCTATCCTTCTTGTGCATGCTGCCTTTGGGCATCAAGCTCCAATGAGAGGAAAGAGTCTATGACATCTTCAATATCATAGGTAACATATCTGACTTGCTTCACCCAATACTTCTGCCTCTCGTTTAACCGACGACTCTTGTCGGCATCCTTGAGGAAGGCCTTTGCCCAGCGGAGCACACGGCCCATCTTCTCCACTTGCCCGGATGCGCCGTATATGCGTAGAACCTCCTTAACTGCTGCATCTCCTAATTTACTCAACACAAAATTCACTATACCCTCTGCCATGTAATTGGTTTCTCAATTGTCAAACGATTTTTGACGTTTGGCTTTCTACATAACTGTAGGAATTAATTTGGTAAGGATACTATGAATAAGGATGAGGATCTTATGGTTTTGGTGGGTTTAAATGCTCTTTGCTCTTTGGCACCGGAGTCGGTCAACCAAAAGTCCAACACTATTAAATTGCTCCTGTCGTTTTCGAAAACATAAAAATAAAATTGGTCTTGTCCGTTGTTACACGAACTTCACCCGTCCGATTGCATGAAACGCTATTTTGATCGCACAATAAAATATCGAACTTTGGAAGTCCGATATTAGCTAATGTCGAATTTCGAAAGTCCGATATTAGCATCGGACCTTCAACTGTCATGTTCTCGTAAATCTTGAGTGCGCGCCAGAACAACCCTTATCTTAATCTTAAGATAATATAACATATAATAGTTTTTATAAAATTTCTGAGTTTAAGGAACACAAGTTGCCCAAATCGAGTTCGTTTCCAAAGACAAAAGGTGATTTGCATGCAGAAAATGCTTCATATTTTGGTTGAGCAGCTGACCATTACTAACCGACAAATCTCATATAAATTATAATTTACAATGAATTTAAACAAATAAAGTAAACATAATATAGGAAGCCAGAAGAATCAAAACATGCAATCAAAGCAATTAAACAAAATAAAGCAAACATAAATAAGACTTGAAAAAAAAAAATACATGACAATGCCAAATTTCCTTAATATCCGAACTGTATTTGTATCTGAACATATTCATATCCGATAAAAAAATATGGATGCAGATATGATTTTACTACTATCTGATCCGTACATGTATGGTACAAAAGAATATATTATCTAATTTGTATTCGATCCGTTTTCATCCATATCTGATTAATATCCAAACTTATCTATACCCAAACATATTTGTATTTGTATTAGACCATTATTCGATTTGTATGTTTTTATGCCTAACAATGGTACCATCAAAATGCTTAGCTCGAAATAATTGGATTTCAACACAATTTTACAGGTGTTATCTTACAAAAAAAGTATTCCAAATTAAATATTAGGTGCGTTCTGCAAAAGAACCAAAATAATTGAGTTGAAACTGTCTCGATCCGAACTGAAGAGTCCAGGCCTCTCACGAGCTCAAATTGCACAATAATTGTTTGCGCAGTCAATGGAGTATTAATTTTGTTACAATTATTGATTGATAATTTGGTGTGATAGGTCATAGGAGCATCCAGTATAAATGTGATGGATGTCTTCTCTCTTATTGGAGTTCTAATAAACAATTAGAGCTTGGTATTTACTTTTCTTTTTCCGGTTATTATTGAGCTATTTCAATTTTTTACCCACTAAATTGACTTAAAACATCAGTGAAACGGCCAAACGGGTAACTGTTTCTCTTGTACAGAAATTGCTTCGGGCAAATTCCTGTACGGTCAAAAGTGTGGAAAGGATTATTACCAATTAAAAAGTTGTCAATTCAAACAAATACCATTATTAAATTACTAATTAGATTTAGGAAAAATTAGATATATGCCACCATGAAAATTGCTAATTTAGAAAATGTCATTCTTAAATTGCTAATTAGTTTTATGCCACTATAAAATAGCTAAAATTAGATTTACGCCATTAATTCCTCTTAAAATAAAGTTAATTAAAAATATGCCACTCTAAACTTGACATATTTTAAAAAAAATACCCAAATTGCCCTTAAAAAATCATTAAAAAAATCCAGAAAAAAAAATAAAAGGAAAATTTTACAAAAAGGGAAAAAAGAAGGGTATGCTTCCCACACGCGAACAGAGAAAAAAAGAGCTTGTGACAATAAAACCGCAATCCGAATCCTGTGGCGCGTGACACGGACGATTAGATCTCGACGGTTAATTTTTTCGGACTTTACAATCTGGTTACATGCACGGGGCTCCCTCATCCATCCAGATCTGATCGGACAGTCTGTGGCGCGCTACACGTTGTGTCCCGCGCCACAGGATTTGGATTTAATAAAACCGGGATCTAAATTCTTCTACAAGTTGGACTCTCCATTATAACTAGGAGTCTAGGCCTAATACACCATCCTCATCTGGGCCCGCTTTTATTCCCAGCTTCCACGTCATGGTGAGCCCTGACTGCGCCAAGAGGCCTATCAGGAGGGGGACATTTTAATAATAATAAGGTTAGGTTTCTCGAATTTGTGCAAAATCATTTGCTGGTATCTGGTCTCTGCAATGTAGAATGGATGTCATATTTTAATATTTTAAGAAAACAACGGAGGTAGGCTAGAATAAATTACTTGATCATATTTTATTAGGATCCGAAGATTTGAGATTGACTACTAGATTTTATGGGAGCCATGTAATGATTTTAAATTATAAATTTCGAGACAGATTCAATCATTCTATTTTAGATCCCATTTTCATCAGCATGTGTATATATATAGAGAGATCAAACTCCATATTTGGTTTGAATTTTTTTTCCCTTTTTTTATGAGGGTGGAAAGAACAATAATTTTTTCTACATCCAAAAAACTCATGAGATTTGATGTTCAATTAAATTTTGATATATGAATCACAATAAGCGGTTCAATTGTCCTGTCCGCTTAAATTTCGAAACTTGATATTCTATACTTCAATTCAGCGAGCGCATGCGTGTATGGATATTTGGATCCAGATCCATTTTATCAGGCTCTGAAAATCTGAATTTTACTAGTACCTGACAAGAGCTTGAAACTTTTGAGTGCGGCCCAATATTTATGAATTACTTGAACAGCCGAAAAATTAAAAATAATATTAAAATATTCACGAATTTCGAAAATAATCTAAAAATAATCGGAATTTTTTTAACTAGTATTACCATATTGGTTTTTTTAAATATTTTCGAAATTCATGAATATTTTAATAATATTTTTAATTTTTTCATCTTGAACAGCCCGTTGCACATAAGCACTACTTCAAATTCTAACGCTTTTCTTCTTTCACTTTTTGTTTTGAGGAAGAGCCGTTTGCTCTCAAAAGGCCAAAGGGGCTTACATTTACATAATTATTATATTCGGAAATCATGCGAAATATACGCTACTCTTTATCATCAGTAAGTGATAAAGATTTTTTTTGGAAATTAAAGATTTATGTGGTTTCTTATCTTTTCTTTCTTTTTCCTTACAATTTCTTCTCTTCATTATTCTGCCTTGAAGGTAACGTCCATACAGAAGTTGGGTCAGATATCAAATCAAAAGACAATATATTAATCCGGAAAATTACATCCGCATCCGATCGTACTATTCCACAGTTTGAGAATTGCTTACTACACTCCTCATTTTTAGAGATTCTCCTTTAGACGAAAATATCCCTTACATTTTCAACTGGATGTGAATTGAGAGACGTAAATTGATGGAATTAAAAGGATATTTTCGTCTAAAATAGAGTGGATCTCAAAAACCAAGGAGTGTAGAAAGCAATTCCCCCACAGTTCTCCTCCCGATAGTAATCGAATCCCAACCATTCATTCTCCGCACGAAATCTTTAACGTTCAATTAATCCTTCTTTTATAGCCTTCCGCCTATGAGCTTTCCACTTCCTCTTTCCTTTTCTCTCTCCACACAAAAGACGGGAGCGTATCTTCTGCCAACTTTTTAAGATTGGCAGGTGCATATTTTAGATCCAAATCGTTCGATTTAAATCGGATGGTTAAAATTTTTTGGGGCCTATCAATCTGGTATTATACGCGGGCATCCAACATCGTCTGATTTAATCTCAACGGTTCAGATCGAGAATTGGCAAAGGTAGACAGAGAATATCATTCCCGCAAAAGACCTCTCTCTAAGCGCAGTTGCCTCAGGAGTGATCCATGAAATTTTTTGTGCGCTCTTTCATTCTCTCTGGGTTCGATGTTGTCCAGTCCAGTGCCTTCTTGCAAGGGTTGCTACGCATGGATATGCCATTAGAGTTCTCCCATCCTTCGATGCTCCGATCTCGATTGCTAGGGCTTGGAATCTGAGGCCGATGTTGAGAAGAGATGGAACTATGCGTTGATTGTTACCAATTTCTTGCTGGCTGAAAGGTTTTTTCTTTGTGTACTCTAATTGAGTTCATTGATTTTCTGCCATTGTTTTGCTCTAAACAAAAAAATATCCTGATGTTTGGTTTTCTTTTTGCAGAGCTTCAGTTAAGAGTACCAACAAGCTCCACAATGTGAAAGCTTCGTTTAGGGATGAGAGAAGAACCATTTAGTTTTAATCCTTTCAACTGTTGATTCTTCAGGTAATTATTAAAATTACTCTAATCCTTTCAATAATTTGTGACAGTTTTTGGTTTTAATATTTTTTTTTGTATTGTATATTTCTCTATCATTGTGCCTCGGAAACAGTCACCAGAGATCCAATAAAGAACATTATTGCCGAGGAATTTTATTGAATTGACAAAAAATTACAATTTGATTTGTGTTCATAGAGATTTAATTGTGCTCTTTATTTTACTCCCTTTTATGCTCCCTTTATTTATTTTGTTTTCATATCTGATTCCTTACGAAAAAATGAGTGTGTTATTCAATTTTTTATTTGGGAATGTGGGTTGTTGTGTTGCTATTCTTGCTGTTGGGGTGTTCTGAGTGTCAAAGGTGGTCTTTTTTTTTTTTTTTTTTGTTGTGCGTTTCAATGTACTCCGTTTTGACAGATTTTGTCCCCTGCAACTCTTATTGTTGTTGTGTGTTTCTCATTTCCTGACGCTGTATTGTAGGCTGATTGTGAACAAGGTGGTTATCTTTCGCAAGTCGTGTTTCTCTATCTTGTCATTCACTGTTAGTGGTTATCTTTCCAAACCTGTTGTCTTCTTTGCTTTCTTTTTTTTTACTGTACTGGGATCGATTCAATCTCATGATCAGTACCATTGGATTGTCACAAGTGTTACCTGGTTCAGATCAGTACCTCATTACTGAGATCGATCCAATCTCATGATCAGTACCATTGGATTGTCACAAGTGTTACCAGGTTTCATCGCCACACCACAGATCTCATGATCAGTACCATTTGCTTTTTTTTTTTCTTTTTTTTTTTTTTTACTAATCTGGTGCATTTCACTCCTTTCAGGGGTGGTACCAGTCAGGTTTTTTGTTCATCTCAGTAATGACATCATTTTATGCCTTTTGTTTTACAGCCAGGTTGTTAGTGCCTTTTGTTTCTTCTTCAATCAGATTTCTGGTCAGTAGATAACACACGAAACATTCTTAATTTTGGGTAGAGTTACTGATTTCCTTTGAATTTGAGATGATCGTCTTTGTTCCTATTTTCCACCGCTTAAAGTTTGGTGTGATATATACTGATAAAATTTAGCTAAGTTGATTTAATGATGATTACGGATATTTTTGTCAAATTGTACAAGTTTTATCCTCTTTTATGCCTCTACCTTGCTTTATTTGTTGAATCTATGTTGCAAGTATCTAATACTCACAACTAAAGGAGTTTTTACAAGGTAGGATTTTCGACACAGAAGATTTTATTCGCAGGCCCATTCATTACATAAACCACGCTTGGTATTTTCTATCATGCATGTTAACTTTGAGGTTTTTTATGTAATTCAGAAAACAATTTGCATTTGAAGGCCGTAACTTTGAGTTTTTTATGTTAGCTCTTCTTCAGGATGAATATTGTTGGCATATAAGATTTTTTTATTTGGATGCGGATAGTATTAACAACATATTAACCTTTTCTGTTGATATATTTTCCAACAAGTTTTGAAATTAGGTTTCGAATTAAATATTCAAGTTGGCTGTCAATTGAGCTTGCTTTTCTTTCTTTTTACTCATCGTTATTATCAGATGGAAGCATTCATGTTGTGCGTCAGTTAGTGTGGTTAGTGCTATGAGCCTTCTCTTAGATTGTGACTGCTTGAGGTATGGATTTCCATCTCTGAATAATTTGAAGATGAATTGAATTCATAGTATTATTTATATATGAATTTATATACCCTGTTAGGTTCATTTTTTTTTTCATTTCCTTTGCAAGTTTCTAATTATGGTGAGCGCCAGCTTTTATCTTGCACATGATCCATTTACAACCCACTTGGTAAGTATTTTTATTGATTCTTTATAACAATTAGATCAGGTAACATTAAATTTATTGTGTCTGCTATTCTTATGTGTTTTTCTTTGATTAATTAAGAATAATATGTTTTTATAGCTGGCTGATTTTAAATAAATATGGAGGTTAAATTTCAAACATAGATCGAATTAATTTATATTTTACGAAAGTAAGCATTAATTCTATCTGATTCTCAAGTATAATCGATAAATGCATTTTTGAAAGATTTTATGTGTTCTATGCATTGTCGATAAGTGTTGGTTCTCAACAAAAGAATTGTTCTACTTATTGCCTGAGACATTATAAGCGATGTTTTAGAGATTATGTTATGGCTCATAATATGATCAAATAAAAACTGATATATAATACAAATGTTTAAAACAACTCACCAAATAGCAAATATAATATTCATTGGGACTGTTTTGTTAATTGGATCTTTAACATAATTTACAAGTTATAGTCACAGTGCCTAATAGTGTTCATATGTTTTAACAGTGCACTATACACAACCTAAGAGCATGCTTAAAAAAATGTAAGTTCTATATTATACCTTAGGTGATCATTAAAAAAATTATGTTCTATATTATACTTCACGAGTTATTATACTTGATTGGCAAAAGGATTAAGTTCCTCATTACTGGTAAATGAGCAAGTTAATAAATTTGTAATGAGGAGGTTAATAATAGTGCCTGCTCAGATGATGCACATCATCAGGTGCATAAAGAGGAAAACAAAGAATTTTTACTAGTAAATTTACTTTATTTATTTCTTAGCTGCTTAACTGCTGATTGACTTATGATGATGATGCGCGTCATGAGGTGCTTAACTTTCTAACGTGCCTTTCGACAACAATCCATAAAATGATGGTGGCTGGCAACATTATAGCGTATTATGGCAATGCATTATCAACAGTATAGATCAAGCTAATCATCTCATTTTCAGATATGTTTTTAATTTGCATCTTGAATTCTTAGATCAGTTTTCAACTGCTTAACATATACATTCTATGTATGCACTTGGAGATTATGTTACAGTGTAGTTGTCTATTGTGTGTTGTTCAAGTAGAAGGTCATGATCTTGGCTATTCCAGTAAACCTATCAATAAGCTCAGGTACATTCTCCATGTTTAGAAGTTAGCAAAGAAAGTAAAAGTGAATTGCCTTTTTTGTTATATATATTGCTACAATTATATCTCACAAAGACCACTTTTTTGGAATGTTGAATTCAGGAGTTGGATGAAGCTGTTCATAGAAAGGAATCCTATCTACAAAGAAGCCTACCAGTTTACTGGTATGATACATGACAAACAGTTTTTGAAGGCTCTATGGTTAAACTTGCTGCAACAATATGACTACGACCTTTGCTTATTATTTCCACTGATATTTGTAACACTTAATATTAGTTTTGTTGGACCTTTCTGCAAGAAATGTGGATTGTTTTGGTATAACATGGATATAAACGATGCAATGTAATAGATTTATTATAGAAAAATAAGTTCAATTAATTAATTGGGTTTTAAAAGATACTTACCTACTTCCTCAGACTTTTAACTGCGAAAACTACTTAGGTTCAAAATATGATACTTATTACAAATTTATATATCTTAAGAGATAAATACTTACTGCCGATAGCATTGATGATAATAAATATATCTGAAGAATATTCTGCCACTTCAATCTGCTAATACCTTATTAAAGAAAAACCCCACTAGTATTACGTAAACTTGGGCTATAGCAAGATGATGTTAAACTAAGGTTTTTTTTAGAGATCTTGACAGCAGCTGTCAAGTGAACTAAGTTAGTATCATTGTAATTAAAAATCTATCGTGAACTGTTTTCTTTGTTAAATCTGATCCGACTTATGAAGGGGTGAATGGATCATATATGCACACCGTAAGTGATTTTGTCAATAGTATTATCGACAACAGTTTTCACAGACATCCTGTAATAATCAATAAAGGATGAACTTGAAGAGAGAAGCATCTGCATTTAGTTTGGTATTTCTTCGTTCTCAGATCACTGACTTTGTTGTTATTAAACATACAATTTTGCTTATCCGAATAATCGCTGTGTGTTATTCAGTGGGCAGGAAAGGAAAGAGACAGCCTTTACTAAAATTAAATTGAATAATAATTGCATATATGATAAGGACAATTACTCTACATTAATTAGTTTGACTGCCTTTAAAATTAAATTAGTTTGACTGTACATTCGTATAATTGTATATTTCCTCTCACTCCTCTCCATTTTCTCTCTCCCTTTCATATCTGAACTCCTCAATGGCCTCATTAATTGTGTTCATGTTCCCTATTATACATGGATTAATTGATAGTTTAGTTCCCAAATATGGATGTTATTCATCTTGACTCTTGAGTTTTACGCCAACATTTGGCTCAGTCTAAATTAACATTTTTTTATGGATCTTTAAACGATGTGGAGGTTGACGTTAACGTACACTTAACTGATGTGCAGATCGCTTGAAAAATATCAGCAGATACGAATTTTTAATATTGATTTCAGTTTCACACTAGGTCATCAAGCACGAAACTAAAACTTAAGTAATGGACATCTTACAATAATATATGGAAGCAAAAGTACTTTTTCAGCAGAAGTAATAATTATTTTTTTCATCAAGTTATATGAAAGAATTTTAATGTTCCATAAGCGATTTTTATTCAAAAAAAAAAATTTAATATATTCAAAAAAATATTCCATAAGCGACTAAAAGAATTATAACTCTACCAGCGACGTTTCTAGCTTGCTTAAGCTATATAATTTTGAGATTTTTTTTAACAAGACACATCAACATATAATTCTGCATTCTTTTTAAGAATGCTAGATCAATATATCTATAGTGCATATTGTACATAACAAGCTGCAATTTAAGCTTTACTATTTTTATTCAAACAAACATTAATCTACTGACAACAAAACACACACCTAATCTTTTCTACCTGATTAATTAAGAACTTTCACATCTGGGTTGCGCAGTGTCTTGAGCCACATGTCTGCCATGACTCGTGTTGACACACTCCAAACCGAGCTCTCCTCTGTTTTCACCAGCAATTGCCTTTCAATTCTCTTCCTTACCAAGCCATGTGCAATAAGCCATTGCAAGGCAGTAAGTCGTTGTCTCTCTCCAGCCAACCTAGATTGCAAGCCCCCCATATGCAAATTAGTCACTCTAAAGACATAATTACCATTGCCTTCATTTGATTTCATTGCTTGAACTGCGACAATCATTGGTGCTCCCACCACTTCATTACGCCTCGATGGATCTCTCAATATGATACCGAATAATACTGTAACATGATTTTCATCACCGCTAGAATTCATATAGTTGTCAGCCGGTTCAAGTGCATCAAATATGCAATCAGTTGTATTATTTTCAATGATCCGGGATATACCAAATGGAGCCCCTTCTTCAGATACTCTTGCTTGAATTTTCAAAGCATCTATAGCCATGGCTTCAATCTTTTGTATAGAGAAGGCTAATATCTCTTCTATATCTGATGGATCCTTTTCGGGTACATTCCAAATCCCTGTCATAATCCTTTGTTTTCTCCCTTCAACCATAGATTTAGTGATTTTTTTTACAATTTGGATTGATTGAGTTGCACCTGAATTTGCCCCTTCCTTATTTCTCCCATTGATTATAAATGAAGCTATACCTTCGTATGCGACTTGTTCAGCAGATTTTCCCATTAAATCATCCATATGCGCCCATGACAAAAACTTCGATTCCAATTCTTTTGATCCAATTGCGGCTATTCTTTGGAACACTTCAAATCCGTTTGAAATTTTCTCAGTTTTCAAAACAAACGGCTTTGAGACTTGCATTGCTAGCTTTGGTGCCTCTGCTTTTACTACCTCTGTGTTGAATGGGTTCATGGAAATTAAAAAACCTCCATCCCGAGTTTGGATTACTGGGCCTACACCATTGCCCAAGTCAGGAATTAGAACCTTTCTCTCGCTTTCTATCTTTGCTTTTCTCGGTGTTAGAAGCTCATTCTTTTGCTCAAGCATCTGAAGAAACTCATTTGTCAAAGTCTCCTCCTCAGAGTATAGCTCGTCCATTTGATAATTTCTCTTTGGTACCTTAATTGGATCGAGATTACGACCAAGCACTTTTGATTCTAGTGCCTTTATCTCCTTATCAATCATTTCAAGCTCCAATAGCATGTCATTACGAGCTCGGTAATTGACCACCTCCTTGACAACCTCACTCGAAGCTGAGGAACCTGCCAAGGAACTTTTAGATTGCACATCTTCTTCTTCATTAGTGTTCTCAATTCCCTTGTAAAGAACTTCAAATTCTGGGAAGCAAAAATCCTCGGTGATTATATTACCATCATTTTTAACAAGTCTAGGTGAAATTCTAGGTGAATCACGTATACTTCTTGAATGAGTCAAGTCGGACTCTGATCTGCCGACTCTTGGGCTTGTAACACTGAAAGAAGATTTTGTTTGTCTCCTAGGTAAGGCACTGTCTTCATAACTATCATTGCTATAGATACCTAGACCGTTGCCCCCTTCCATGATTTGGAAACCCAATTTAACCACCAATTCACCTCCAGCGGCCTTACCATGCAGTTGAAACACCTTCTCCCACTGCCGAACCCGACTGCCTCGCAAACTTTTCTCAACTGACTCGAGCACAAGTGAGCTCAAGTTTACTGTTCCCTTCCCAAAATTAAGCTGAGGTGCATCTACAGCAACTACAGATACAACAAACGACTTGGATTCAAACTTGACAGGCTTACCAGTGCCAGGGCCTCCAGTGAAGTAGAGGTGACACCTTACAAACAGGGTCTCGTCAAAATCTGCATGCCCGTTAAGCACTCGGCACGGTAAGGTTTGACTGGCACCATCCTTTGACCCCTCTTTTCTGACTGTGACCGCGAGACGAAGCCCGTTTGTAGAAGCTGGCAGGCCACGTATAGCCACGGCTTCTACTGAGAAAAGGCAACTGATGTGGTGCATCCTAATATGTGAGATAGCCCGGAGTGCTTTCCAATTCTTCACTCCATGTTTCTTCTTCATTATTTGGTTTCCAAATTCGATCTCAGAATGGTGGGGATTATCAGTGTCCCTGCCATCAGAGTCTGATTGCCGTGTCTTAGGCCGCCAAAGGGAGAAAGAGGAGCCATGAGGTGAATGAGCAAGAATCGATGCATCCGAAATTTCAGACTTGTTGCTGGTATCTGGTATGGATATCGGACGCTGGGATCGTGGAAGAACAAGTGAGGTAGCATGGTGGCGTGGGGTGGTGATTGGTTGCTGTAGAGATGCATTCGAGCTCTCATCCATTTTTGACAGGGCTGAGAAAGAAGTTTAGTTTGTGAATTCAGAGCACTTTAACAAGATGGTTAACGGTATATGAATCTTAGATTTATATATTTGTTCACAAGTCGTTGAAGCAACCCATATTTATGTGCCGATCTTTCTGGAGCAGATTGCGTAACAATTGAGAGATTATATCACACCGACTCGTTACACAGAAATTGTACAAATAGAAATTACCAACATTGAAACGAACTTCTTCCCTGGGCCACGGCTTATGGCCTGGAAAGTTAATTCTAGTTTGGTAGTCCCCAACTTCGTTGAAACTTGAAAAGTATGAATAAAAGACTCTGGTTTCTTCAGGTTTCTACGGCTCTGATGCGTCGTTTCATGTAGACTCTTGTTAAAAGAAAACAAAGGCTGTGATTTGCTCTAGCGTTCTTGGTTGAGGCCTTTACACGAAATAGTGGGGTGAACTAGAAATGAAGCCAGGATTTGGTGCAATAAATGAACACGGGAAGATGTCACGGAAATGTAAATGACCAATTAATTTTTGATAGAGATGTTTAAACATTGATTTCAAAAATAAGGTTTAATATCAAACATATCCGTAAACTAAGAATTGTCTAATTTTTGCCAAATTTTAGAAAAAGCATTACTAAATATTTCTCGAAAAGAAGAAAGATTTTCACACGACTATGTCGGCATGAAAGCCTTGCTTATGTTAGGAATTATTGTCGTCTCTTCTAATCTACTTCCGTTTCGTATGTATTGTTGGTTTCGTTCCATTATCCATCCCAACAAAACAGAGAACACACACAGTGACGGATTAAAACAATCAGATAAACACGAAAACAAATTTAATGGTAGACATTTTTTTTTGTATAAGATATTAAAAATAAACAAACTTAACAATAGTTTGTTAAATTTACTAGAATAATTAAATAATATTAAGAATTTAAGGGAGACTTCTGAAGATTCGCTATCATAACAAATGAAGATCAATTCAATTTCAGACCAGATTAGATTAATTTTGACTGAAATATTCGAATTAAGGCCAGATGGAGATGCGTTATTATCATGTTAACACTCTCAAGGCTCTTATCATTCAATATTAATTGGGATTGTTAAAAGACGCACTTCAGGCGCTCGACGCTCGACGATATGCTAGACTGAGGAATTTCTTTTGTTGATGTTTTTTTTAATGACGTACATTGCAGCTCACAGATAAACGTATTGTTGTATTAGTTCCTAACCAGTTATTTGTTTGCTTTCAATTTGAATCCACATAATTAGATAATAATTGCAATGATCTGGTTTGGTACAAACACTTCTGTCGCTAGTTTCAAATGTGTGGTTAATTTTATGGGAACTTGTATATTCCTGTAATTACAAAGGATGATATCCTTTATCAAGTGAGCTTAAAAGCAATTTGCTTCTCAAATATTGGCAAGTTAAAAATCAGTTTTTTTTTATAGTGGCAAAGTACAATTCACATTGAGTGAAGGACGAAATAAAATTTGGTTCAAAGATTCCTTGCAAATATTTAATATCAAACTAAGTCGGGAAACATGATTTTGTCTTATTCTCACAACAAAAAAAATGCAAGTTTATCTCAATACCTGTCATTCCAATTGTAATTTGTGTGATACTCATTTTAAAACATTTAAACACCAATATATTATATATGTTTGAAAATTTTTAAAAAGGCTTACATACTGCATTTGAGGTGTTAAAATATTTACAGATAAGAAACCAAAATATCAAACACCCTTTAGTCATGATGAGATTATATTATACAGAAGTTGATATGACATACTTGAAATGTTTGGAAAATAATTTTTTTCCCAATTTTTGGAGGATATCAATATTGATTGCATAGGAACAAAAAATTGAATATAATTTTGTATTAGCTAAACATGTATCTTTAATTTTAAATCCTGTTAGACCGAAAAGTTCCTTAGATTAGTTAGAGGCTTTCCGTTTGTACACGTGTATTTTTGTACTGCCGCATGGATTTGATGACTTCATAGGAAGCTTTTGAATATACGATATCAAATCAAAGCTGCCGTACCTAGCTGGTTTTCTTTACTAGCTAGTTAATGAGGTCGATGTCCTTTCAAACGTATAAATGAAAGTAAATCATTCTTTTTTAAAATTAATTTGAAGGAATAAAAGAGGGAGCGATACACCAGAGTAGTAAATGCACTTGCTTACAGTTTAAGCACGTTAGTGCTTGTACGGAACCTTACCCCAGGACTTCTACGGTATGTTTGGCAACCCGCCGAACAATGCTTCGCCGAAGCGGCCGAACACCACTAATTAAAAAATATTTTTTCAATTTGCGTAGCGTTGTTCGCGTATTAGCCTAAAACGAGGAATCCAAGAACACTCCTTATTCGCCTCGATCGCGCTGTTCATGAAATGTTTGGTTCGCGCGAATAAGCACAGTTCGCGAACACTGGGTTTGCCGACCCTGCCAAACACACCCCTAATGTTTCTGGATGGTGCTAAAAATTTTAAAAATAAATCCTAAAGCTCCTGTAACAGCTTTTATTTTATTTCTTTCACCAAATAATAGAAAAGGTCTACTTATCCAAAGAAGATGTTGAATTTTGGAGAGGTTTAGAAGACGAAAAATATTTTGTTTTATTGATTTCTCTCATTTCTTTACAGAAGCTGTACAAAGAATATTTATAGGTATTTAAGGCCTTAACTAGCCATTATAATTTTCTAAAATGTACATTTACTATCACTGGCGGATATAGAAAAAAAAATAAGCCATGGCACACCGGCACACATATAATGCAATTAAATTTAATAATTAAAAAAATTAAAGCAAACAATAATTTAAAATAGTAATCTTACATATAAATTGTAATATTACAAAATACATCATTTTTCCCCATAATTCTAGTCCTTTTTTATCTTTACATCTCTATCTATCACCAAAAAGCACAAAAAGTAAAATCTAACTCTAATTTTCTAATGCAATTAACACTCCTTTGCGCGTCTTCATAGTTTGGAATCGTTGCATAATTGCTTCATTAGAAACTTGTTTGAATACTTCCTTTTCTATGTAGGTAACCAAATTATCATTCAAAAAATCATCCCCCATTTTATTTCTCAAACGAGTCTTAACAATTTTCATAGCAGAAAAGGCCCTTTCAACACTCGCCGTTGCAACCGGCAAAATTAAAGCCAACTTGATTAATTTATAAACCAAAGGATAGATAATATCTTTTTCTTTTTGCAACCAACTTTTGAGAAAGATCACTCATCCTATTCAATTGAGAGAAGTCTTGATCGGTACACAAATATTGTATGTAACAATCAAGTTGTGTCTCCAAAATAGAGAGCTCACTATTTGAGAAGTCATTTGGATAAAAACGAGCTAACTCAATCAACTTTACCTTATCAAATGCACAGAAATTGCTACGAGGATGTAGACATGACATACATCGAAGTAGCTCGGTGTTTGCTTCTGTGAACCTATCATAAGCTCTCGAAGTAACCAATCAATCACAGAATAAAATAACTCAATGCGATAGTAATGTTGATTTGTCATTCCAAGAGTTTCACGTTCCGACCGTTTAGCAACCTTTTTGCCCGCCATATTCAACACCTAAATTTTGTGTTTTAAACAAAATGAGTGAACTTCATCTAACAATGAGTCCCAACCGTTATCTCGCATGTTTTGCAAACGGCTTTTAATTACTCCAACCAATTGAACGTCATTTATAATCTCTTGCTCTTTTTTTTGCAATGCTTGTGATAGTTCATGAGTTATGCTCAACACATTCTTCATGAAGATGCAACTAAAAGCAAATTCAAAAGTAATAAGAGAATCTAACAACCTTGAAGCTTTAGCCCCTTGGTGCGAGTCTTCCGCATTCTCCATGATATCATCAAGTACAGCCACAATAGATCCAAAGAGAATAGTTAAGTTGGTTAGGGACTTGTAATGTGAACTCCATCTTGTTTCAGTTGGTCGTGCAAGGCTAATCTCTTGATTTAAACCCGTCCCAGTTGAAAGTTCGTCATTTCCAAGAGCCTCTTGTGCCTCAGCAGTACGTTCCTCACGTAACTTGTCACGCCTTTTTGCATGAAGCTCCAACATTATTTTGAGCAGTTGAAAGGTCTTCGAAAAGAATGGCAATACGCTTATGCTTTTCTGCAACCGCCACTAGAACTAACTGAAGTTGATGTGCAA
The DNA here is from genome assembly GCA_027562975.1 of Rhynchospora breviuscula. Lineage (NCBI taxonomy): Eukaryota > Viridiplantae > Streptophyta > Magnoliopsida > Poales > Cyperaceae > Rhynchospora > Rhynchospora breviuscula. The sequence goes on along the minus strand of CM050400.1, from coordinate 29,038,303 downwards.
AGCAATGAACATAATATGCCGAGCTATTCTCATTCAAAATCAAAGCCTTTAACCCATTAAACTCGCCTCTCATATTACTAGCCCCATCATAACATTGCCCACGCAGACGAGAAAAACTCAACTTGTGTCTACAAAAGAGCTCCTCAAGTGATTCCTTAAGTGAAATTGATGTTGTCTCCTTGACATGCACAACAGCTAGGAACCTCTCAACTATACTTCCTTGCTTGCTAACATATCTCAAGAGAATGGCCATTTGCTCCTTGCAAGAAACATCACGAGACTCGTCAACCAACACCGAGAATAAGTCATCTCCAAGTTCTTCCATTATTTTATTGGTGGTCTCAATTGCAGTAGCTTTAATGATATCCTTTTGGATTGGAGGTGCAACTAATTTCATCCTGCCAGGAGCATTTTCCAATACAACACCTTCAATTTGTGCATTATGGTCGGCCAGGAACTGAAGTAACTCTAAAAAGTTACCTGGGTTTAATGACTTCTTGATTCATCATGTCCACCAAAAGCTAAACCTTGCCTCAAGATCCACCAAATGCAATCAACCGTAGCGGTCAATCTTAATCGGTATGCATTTTTGGAACGCTTACTTCGTCTTTCTAAAACAGTTTGGATATATTGGTTTTGCTTCATGAGGTCTTGACATTTTTTTCATAGCAAAATTGTGAGCACTATTCAATCTACCGACATGATCATCAAGGCTTTTCTTACTTTTCCAATTTCTAAATCCGGTGCTTGTAAAAGCATCTCCACCACCCTCTCTATTTTCCGGCTTGAAAAGATAACAACACAAGCAATATGCGGCATCTTTTTGTATGCTATACCCTAATTAATATGGATATTGACTATACCATGCCTTGTTGAATCTTCTTTGTTTGTCACCAAAGAGTATTTGTGGAAAATCTTGTAATATGGATTGTCTCGGACCGGCTTGTAGATATTGTCTTCTTACAAAGTCATGATCATTTGGATCATAGTTGCTAATTGGTGGTCGAAGTCTCGGGTCAGGAGGGACCTCAAAGTTTGAATTAGAATCCAAACGTTTTCGCTTACGACTTGATTTTTCTTGCTCTTGAGTTCCAACTAATTGTGAGACTAGTTTTTTGAAAAACCTCTCCATATCTACAACAAATAAATTTAAAGCAAATATCTTTAGAATTGTACATGCTACATATTTTTATACATGAGTACTATAAGTCTATAAGCTCTATATTGAAATGAACGCATGATTGATGATTTATCCATGAGTAGCATAATCACAGAGATAGAGGCATCATTTATTTGTATTAAACTTGTAATTAATTTCTATGAATACATTGAAATTAGTAAAAACTATGTCTTATAGATGAAGGCGTTCTCTCTCTGGTATATATAAATGGAATACCAGAGAGGCGTTATACACAGGAGCCATGAGGTTAACAATTTCTATGAATTAATATATAGATGGAATACCTCAATACCAGAGAAGACCAGTATAATACAAATATACAATCCTTATAAGTTATAACGCTACCTTAATATCCTAATTACAATTATTAAACTAACCAATTATATATCTCCCATAATTGTACCCATAAGGTTAACTATTTCTATTAATTAAGATGTGAATTAGAATTAGGAAAGTTACCTTGAGTCAATGATGAGAACAACAGTCAACAGGGCCTCTGGAGAAGGAGGAGTGGAGGACAATGACACCGGAGTCTGGAGATGAACAGAGGCGAAGAAATTAAGGCGGAGAAGAAGAAGATGCGAAATCAAGTGATTTTCTGGTGCGCACCAAAGGGTTACGAATGAGCATGGAGAAAACAAAAAACCTAAATCGCTGTGAATGGGTAATTTTTTAGCCAATCGAATCTCTTCATGTCTTAATTGGATGTGGATTTAGATCTAATTAATTAGCGAACCTGTTTAGCTTTTAGGCGCTATCACTTTGAGGCTTTGAGCTATTTTGCAGAAATGGGCCAAGACAGTAAGAGTAAGGCACGAAGAAAGGCAAAAAAAAAAGAATTTCAGGCCAAGCCCAGGCACCTTGATTTTCTAAGCCCAGGCACATTGGTGTTAACTATATACCGGGTCATTGATTTTTCAAAAACAAGCCTGGGCACTTACCCAGGCTTGCCCCTTCTTAAGTCCGCCCCTGTTTACTATCCGTACGTTATGCATCCCTATATTGTCCTGATTACAATCTAGCTCATTTTATATGCATGGTAATATATTCAACAGCTTGGACGTGATTAGCTGTCAAATTAATTACAGATAAGTTGTTGGTAATTGCTTATGCGCCATCGAACATTGATCATGGAATGGATGATGAATCTGAGATCAATATCTTCACAATTCATTCTTTTATTTCAACAGAAGATGAAGTTATGGTCTTGCAAGTCGGTCCTTTGACCTGATTTATTTCCTTCCTGTCTCTTGCTAAACTTAGCTCAGTCCGTCCATCTCCTTCACATTACCTTCCAAAAAAAAATACTAAAAATTAATAAGGTGCGGGAATCGAAAAAAAATTTAGAGAGCAACAATGGATACTTTAAAAAGCAACTTCGATAGATTGTATTTCTTGGAGAACGAACAGAGCATATCTGAAGCCTCTTACAAAAAGAATCCTCAAGAGTCAAAATGAAAATCTGAAGATGTCATTTTTCTTTCTTAGACTATTTTGATATATGAAAAATTAAAGTTTATACATCATTAAATTGAATATTTGTTTGTGTTATTGTTTGTGTTATATGATCGTTTCTTATTACATCACTAAATCGAATATTTGTTCTGAAGAACACGAAGCCTATATCTCAGGGCGCCATGTCGTCAAGTGGTATCAGAGCAAAGTTCAACAACCACATCCGTCTATCTACGATAAGCAACGACCTTCATCTGTCACTAACAACTGCAACCACCTTCATCAATCTCCGGTAAGCACATCTATACATCCAACATTCACCATGGATCCAAACATTATAGCATTTATCGAAGAGATAAAATTAGCTCGAGAACAAGCACAACAAACTCAACAAAGTATACAGGTGCATGTTTGTTGATCTTTTAGCATGCCTTGTCATACTGCAACCTCCACCTAACCCACCACCTTGCAATTACCTTGAAAATTTAAACTAAAGTCTAGACCACCAAAAGAGTGATGATCCTTCAAGCCTCATAGACTTTTCTTATCACCACAATCAACACCTCATCTCTAGCCAAAATGTTGCTCCACCAAGTCGCTTTCAGCAAAATAACAACTCTTGTGCAAGTGTGCAAAACTTTGGGACCAAATGCGTCATCAATGGTAGTAAGCCTTTAGTGCTATGTTATGAAGATATTCATCATCAATCTCACTCCCAACTTAGCCCTTGTTTTCAAATCGGTGACATAGAGAACGAAAAGTCTTCTGATGATGAAGATAATTTCTCTATCTCAACAATTGAATAAAATCAGAGTCTTTTGACAGTGTTATGATTTTTGAAAACGAATTTGTTGGTGACTTACTAATGTCCTTGCCAACTTCTTATGACACAACTGAAACCTCAACCTTGAAGACTGGCATTACATCGACAATTCTAATATTCAAAGCTGATATTTTACGCAACATCACCTTGACGTCATATTACAATGATCCATTCTTGCAATCGGGTTTTATTCCACTAAAAGAAAGATATTTCACATTCTTATGGTTGTAGTACTCTATTTTCTATTGTGAATGGTGAGACGGAAAAACCATTTGTAAGATTATTCATTTGCGATTTGCACAACTCTATTTTTATTCCTTTCGTGTTGAAATTGGAAATGAGAATGACAACAATGGAATATGTTATTGCTTTGTACGCGATAAAGATGATGTTTGAGAAAATACAACGTAAAAGTCGTGTGTCTGATTTTAACTGCAATATTGGCATCATACTCAAATTTGTTTGAAGAATTCATGGAACACTTCTTAATCATTATGGTACTTGTTATGAAATTGTATTCTTTAAAAGAGATGTACAAAGATACGAAGACTACATATTTTCAACAAGCTTGAGGACAATCTTCAAAGAACTCGGGGGTATGATGCCGTGGCGAGTCTAGTTTTTAAACTCATACCCGAATACTCGTTGAAAACTATAGGTGGCTGTCATATTGGATCCCATTCGACAAGAAAGCAAGGTAATTGATGCATGTAATAATTAGCGTAGTCTTCAAGATGATGGTCTTTAAGAATAATTTGGTCTCCAAGAGTTATTATGAGTTTGGTTTCCAATATACTTATTGTTATTTAAGTTTTAGTATTTTCTAAGTTATTAAGTTTAGTCATTAATGTTTTGATTTTCAAGGCAAGAAACCATTTTGTATTTAAGAAGAAGATGTTATTTTCTTCCTTAGACTATCTTTATATATGAAAATCTGAAGTTTATGTTATTGTTTGTGTTAATGGTTTCTTATTACATCACTAAACTAAATATTTGTTCCATAGAACACAGGTCTATATCTCGAGGTGCCATGTCGTCAGTCTAAATGCCCGTGTAAATATAAATCTTCCGTTTTGGGAGTAAATGAAAGTAGAGGGTTTTTTTTTCAAAAGTTAAACCTTAATCAAGGTAATTTCCTGCACCTAACCAGTTCACAAAAGGAAAATTGCTCGTAAGATATTACTGATAATTTGATATTGATATCATATTTTTAACCAATTAGTATTAGAATTCATTAATATTCTTATTTAACCAATTAGTGTTAAAATTCATTAATATTTTTAATAATCAACTTTCTTTCTCTGACAAAATCTCTATAAGTTTTCCGTGAACTTCTGACCGAGTTCCTGTACAATTCTTGCCGAGCTAGACTGAACAATTTAAAGTGAATTAAGTATTTAAAAATGAGCAAGGTCCCGGTGCCACACTTTTTTGGTTGCCACAAATGCCACACTTTACTTTTTTATTTTAAATTTCAAAATTTAAAATATAATCGTCCGATCTAAACCGTTAATCTTGTTCATTTTAACGACGGATGAGTTGTCATAAAATTTTATAATTTTATAATTTTTTAAGTTTATTTGATTCTTGATCAAAAAATAAAAAATGAACGAATCAAAATAACTAAAATAGATTAATTCTAATGTGTCCATTTCTCAACCTCTTGATCAAATATCAAATAAAATTTAAAAATTATAAAATTTTATGACAACTCATCTGTCGTTAAAATAAACAAAATCAACAGTTCGGATCGGATGATTATATTTTAAAATTTTTTAAATTTAAAATAAAAAAGTAAAATGTGGCATTTGTGGCACCTAAAAAGTAGGTTACCGGAACCTTACTTTTTAAAAATTAAGAATGGAGACATCTAAAGTGAAAAAATAATACATACAAACTTAATATTAAAGTATCTAAGTTGAATGATCTGCATTCAATATAAAATAATTAACTTGTTTTTATTTTATTAATGCATACAAACTGCATACCTTTGTTTTGTTATTCACTTTAGTCCTTTATTTTATTATTCATTTGAGTGCTTGCTTTATCAAATTATATTATTATTCACATTGTTTGCTTGGTATTCACGTTGTTCACTTTGCTATTTTGTTTAACTAGTTTGAAAACTGGTCAAAGTAGGTAAAGTCTAATTTAGCATCTATAATTCGAAAGGTCGCTGTACAATGAGTTGGCCGTCAAATCAACATGTGATACATATCTAGCGAAATCAACACACGAGTTTCCTTGGAGGGGAAAACAATTAGAAGCCGACACCTTAATCTTAATGTTTTAGGTGGCATTGACCGAGAGAACTTCATGCGAGAAACCCCCGTTTGTCACGTCGCTCGAAGGTTCTCCTGTTTCCGTAACTTGGTCCAATTAGTGGCAACTGCCAGAGCATATGAAGGCCCCTTGCTGATTAAATTTTTAGTATCCAGATTAAAATTTTGAAAATGACATCCGTTAGCACATCAAAGAAAATTAAAATATAAAACGTTCTACGATACACTAGCTTTTTTTAATCCAATACTCCAATTTCAATCCTGATCAATTATAGTCGTTTATAATTTTAGACTGTTGAATCAAACAAGTTCTTAACTCGATTTGTCGATTTGTAAAACAACGCAACCTTTACTAATTTTTTCTCTAGGTGCTTAATATAATTTGAGGTGGAACAAGGTATTGAAGTCATACATAGCGCGTGTTTTACAGACCAACAAGACCCCGGAAGATCAGTCAGGAAGTCTAGAATTTAAGGTTGTAATTCTAAACTAATCTCCTCAAATTTCTAAGTTTAAAATGTTCAAAATTCAGTTATAGCGTTATACAACGTTTAAAAACGTTATACAACGTTACAGAACTCCTCCTGACTTACATCGTTGCAAAAACGGTTCTCATGCGTTACACAACGTTTCATTCCGTTGTGTAACGTTTGGTCAAACGATGTGCAACGTTTGCATGCGTTGCACAACGGATTGACCAAGTCAGAGACTGTTACTCAACACTTTAACAGTGCGTTGTGTAACGCTTAATGGCGTTACACAACAGATCAAAAATCAAGCGTTACAAAACGTTCGTTTAGAAAATTCTAACGCTTTGAAGTCTCTAGCCATTTTTTAGGGAGTTCTGGCTTACGTTGTGTAACGTTATAGTCCGTCACACAACGTTCTGTTCTTCAAACGTTGCATAACGCTTTCTAGCGTTGTGTAACGTCTCTGACAACTTTTTGAACGTTGGAGTTCACTGTTCAGTGCGTTGTACAACGCTTGCGAAACGTTATACAACGTTTCTGACACCCTCCAACGTTATTGTCGGAATTTGTTTTATTTAATGGCTATTTTAAAACGTTGTGTAACGTTTCGGAGCGTTGTGTAACGTTTTGTTCAGATTTTGACTGGTTTAGAGCTCTTGGCGCCCTCTATATATATCAGACTTTTTTGAGCTGATTCAACCAATTGAATACCTTGCTATATCACTGTTTTTGAGCTCTAAACCTGAGAGATCCATCCTTTCACCTAATTGAGCATTTTCTTATACAATTTGTAGAGATTTGAGTACATCAATCAAACCCATAGTTTAATTGCTAGATTATTGAGCGATTTGGTTGAGAGCCTTGATCTTTGTTGCTATTTGGTGATTAGTTAGAGGTTAGACCGATTCGCTTCGAGTTTCTTGTGACGAAGTAATTCGGTTCACATTTATAGACCCGTTCGATTGGAATAGAATGGAGCGCGTCTAATTTGTGGTCGCGAAACTCCCGGAGACGTACGACTAAGGCTAGCTTCATCTAGCGGGTCGGAACTCCGTAATCAATCGCTTGTTATTTTTCTCTCTCTTTATCTATTTAATTCATTAGTGCTTGTTTATTTGTGCATTGGGTGAACTATTTGTTGAGTTGAACCAAGAATTGACCAAACCGGTTTGTAAAATTGAAATTGTACCTATTCACCCCCCCTCTAGGCCTAGAATTATGGACAACAAAGTGGTATCAGAGCGGGGGTTATTTTTTTGACTAAATTTTGTGGTAGATAATCTAGCTTTCCATGGCCTCAAGAGTGATTGAAAAATCGGACAAGTTTGGTTCCAATTGCAAGAACTTCCGTTATTGGAAGAGATGTATAGTCGTTTACCTCAACTTGATTGACTTTTGGGATGTGGTTGACAAATCTTATGCACCATGTTTGGATAGTGAAGGTAATGAAACCTATGCCTCCAAATTGCTAAGGGCAAAAAATGACAATGCCGTGAATGTCCTTCTTAACTCTGTCCATGAGTCCATATCGGCCATTTTTTATAGTTCTACAAATGCACATGAAATGTGGGTTTCTCTCTTGAATCGTTATGAGGGAAATTCTCTAATCAAAAGCTCCCGTCAATTTGAGTTAGAGTCAAGATTAGATAATTTCCGCATAATGGATGGTGAATGCATCGAGGAAATGTATACTCGGTTTATACAATTGCTCGATGAATTCAACAAAATTGGAGAAACCCTATCTAATAGCCGTGTGATAAGAAGATTGCTTAGGACTTTGGTGAGAAGACTTCAATTCGACAATCTCATCTCGACTCTTGAGACACAATAAAGGTTCCACAACAATCTCACACCGGAGATCATCTATACTCATTACCGATGTGTAGAAGAGAAGCTCAAGCAACTTGGAGAGTTGAGATATGAGCCCAAGTCTATTGCATTGTCAGCCAATGAGAACAAGATCTCTCCCTCCAAACACCGCCACAATATCAACCATCAAGGGAGACACCGTCACTCGAGTGACAAGGCGAAAGGCATATTCGACCTTGATGAGGACAAGCAAGGAGCCGTGCTCTTAAAGATGTTTCGGGCTATCATGATTTTTGAAGAAAAATTCAACAAGGAGAGGCTTGACAATGATGAGAGGGCTTTTTACTTTCTTTGTCAAAAGTAGGGCCACACTATGTACACATGCTTCAAATTTTTCGCTCACTTGAAGAAGGATAAGAAAGATGGTGGCAAGAAAAGAGGTGATGGCCGGTATAAGTAAAAAAAAAACATTATAAAGGAAAGAAAAAAGTGAGAAGGCGATGCAAGCCACATGGAACAATGATTCCGACTCAAGCTCATCCTCCTCATCCGATTCGGAGTCCGAATACGACTTTGACAACCTTGCTCTAGTGGTTCAAGTCAATGATGTGATGATGACCTTGGATGATGATCTTGATGACTTGGTTAAGGAGGTCTTCAATGAGTTCAACCGAGGCAACATCTATGTGCATCCATTGAGCAAGGCAAGTATTGGAGAAGCCTCAACCTCCACAACAATCACAACTCCAATCTTCACTCCAATTCAAGAAGTGATACCTAAGGTAGCTATTGAAGCGCCTAAGGTTACCAATGAGGTACAACTAAACTCATCTTTATGTAGTGATAGTGATAGCGATAGTGAAAATAACTTGTGCTTGAATGATGATACAAACTCTCAAATTGATAGGTTGAATGATTATCTTGATAAGTCCCTTAAGACTATTGCTAGTCAAAAAGAGAAAATTACCCTTTTGACGGCTAAGGTGCATGATCTTAAAGTTTTGGTGAGTAAGTATAAAGGTATGATTGGGAGTTTTCAAAAACCAAAAAATTGTGAAAAATGTCAAGCTCATTTGAGTGAAACAAATATTTTGAAAAATAATGAAAGGACATCAAGTTCATCTAGTGCTTCTTGTAGCACCAAGATAGATCTTGACAAAATGTATGTGGGCCAAAAACCCAATGACAAATCGGGTCTTGGTTTCAAAAAGAGGAACCAATCCTCTTTTAGATCAAGAAAATCGATTAGCCCAACACAAAATGAGAGGCATTATAACAAGGGCACCAATGGTACGAACACACACGGAAAATGACAAAAGAATTTCTTTGGTTCGCAAAATGGTGCTCAAAAGAATTTTGGTAGGAATAGAAATGGTTTTAAGGGTCCTCAAAAGAATTTGCAAAACAATCGGGACCCAAACAATTTGTATTTCAAGAGACCCGATGGGTGCTTTCATCTTTTCCAAAACAATGGGAAAAATAGGAATAGCACACACACTAGACCTCAAAACAATGGAGAAAACAAGAATGTCTCTCAATAAAACAAAACGAATTTTCAAAAATCCAATTTGAAAGTCTCTCAATCATATACCTTCTCCAAGGATCCAAAGATCAAAGCCATTGAGCTTAGGCGTCATTATGAGACCCATTTTGTTAGAGAAAGTTCACAAATGAACAAACTCACTAGTGCATGTTGCAACTATTGTGGTAAGAATGACCGTCTCACATTAGAATGCAAGGTTAGAAAAACAAATCATACATCTGGTTCAAAGAGTATAGTTTGGGTTCCTAAAGTCGCTTCCACTTTCACCTCATCTAGTGGAAGTGGTTCGAATGTGGTTTGAAAAGCTATTCTATCTCTCCGGGCCTTATAGTCAAATTTTAAGGGAGAGAAAATACAAGAATTATATTAGTTGTTTATTTCTAACAAATATATATTCTTGTAGGTGTGTTTGTTATCATCATTCAAGAAAAGTGTTTGGATCATAGATAGTGGATGTTCACATTACATGACCGGTGATGAATCATGTTTCAAGACACTTGAACCTTTTGATGGTGGTGAGGTTACTTTTGGAAATAATCTTAGGAAGAGCACTATTATTGGTATAGGCTCGGTTGGTAACCAAAATCTTACGGTATCCAATGTTTATCTTGTTGATGGTCTTAACTACAACCTCTTAAGTGTGAGCAAATTGTGTGATGCCGGATATTATTTGAAATTTGATCACTTTTCTTGTTATGTGCATCAAATTTCGGATAATTCTCTTTTGTATACCGGACAAAGAAAAAAGGATTTTAATTACTTGAACTTTGACCATTTTACCACCGGTGAACAATGTTTTTGTGCCATAGCTACCGGTTCATGGCTATGGCATAGGAGACTTGGTCACGTTTCAATAGATTCCCTAAATAAACTAGTCAAATTAAATCTTGTCCGTGACCTTCCATCACACAAACTTGACTTAAATGGGTTGTGTAAAGCTTGCATTAAAGGCAAGCAAACCAAGTCTAGTATTAAGACTAGAGAAGTCATCTCTACCTCTCAACCCTTGAAAACTACTCCATATGGATTTGTTTGGACCAATAAATGTTATGAGTTTGAGCAAAAAGAGGTATGTGTTTGTGGTCGTAGATGACTATAGTCGTTTTACTTGGATTTTCTTTCTTGCTCACAAGGAAAAAGTATTTGACTACTTTGTCAAATTTAGCAACCGGGTTGAAAATGAAAAAGGGTTAAAAATCTCTAGAATTCGTAGTGACCATGGAAGGGAATTTGAGAATGCTAAATTTGATGAATTATGCATAGAGAAAGGATATAAACAAGAGTTTTCCGCTCCATGCACTCCCCAACAAAATGGTGTAGTGGAGAGAAAAAACCGAACCCTACAAGAGCTAGCACGCACTATGCTACATGAATTTGCCGTACCCAAGTTCCTTTGGGCCGAAGCGGTAAATACGGCATGTCATGTAGTGAACCGTGCATGCATTCGTTCCAAACTCAAGAAAACACCATTTGAATTGTGGGTTGGTCGAACTCCAAATATATCATATTTCCGTGTATTTGGGTCCAAGTGTTTTGTCCTTGATTAGTCTCCTAAAGTAATCAAATTTGATGCTAAATCTTTGACCGGAATTTTTATTGTTTACTCAAACACAAGTAAAGCATATAGAGTTTATTTGCCTACCTCAAGAGTTGTAATTGAGTCCATGAATGTCAAATTTGATGAAAATGCTAATGAGAAAACTGAGGAAGGTAACTCTATTGTAGGTATGCAAGATGGAGCAACAACTCAAGAAATTGAGTTTCAACCAAAGGATGAGATTCCACCGGTGATAATCGAAGAGCCTTTGAACCGGGTCGATGACAATTTAATAGGGGGAGAGAATCATGAGGAAAATACAATTGACACAACTCAAGATTAGACGCCTCGTGATGGACCTCAACCTTTGTCTCAACCGGTTCATGAGCCTCCCGAAGTGCTTAGAGAAGTGTCCTCTCATCCTCTCTTTAATGTTATAGGTGATCCTAGAGAATGTGTTAGGACTAAGAGCAAATTGCCGATATCTTCACCAAACCACTACCTACGCAACAACATCTTGAACTTAGGTTCAAACTCGGTATGCTTGAACTCAAAGATTAAATTCTATGCATATCTTGTTCTAGTCTGCTTGACTGTTGCTATTTGAGCTATTTTGGTTTGGTTTTTCAAATTAAAAATTAGTCGTTTTCGATTTCGTTTCAGTGTTCTGTCTGAAAAACTATTTTTCTAGTATAAACGTTATATAACGCTTGATAAAGTTGTACAACGTTTTGTTATTTTAAACAGGGTTTTCTTGTGAATTTGTGTTCTGATTATCTATAACGTTGTACAATGTTATACATCATTGTGTAACGCTATCTATAGCGTTACACAGCGTGTCTGAAACGTCGTGCAACGTTTGAATTTTTGAATTTTGAATTTCTTTCACAATTGTGAAACGTTGTAAAACGTTTTCCAACGTTGTGTAACGATACCTATATCGTTATACAACGTGCAGAAAACGTTATACAACGTTTCAGATCTGAATTTTGAATCGCATCTGCTCTTTTATTTCGAATCTTTTCTCTGAAACGTTGTACAACGATTGATAACGTTGTATAATGTTTGAACGGAGCTTTTTACCCCAGGCGTCTTTTCTTCTTCTCTCTTCTCCTTTCTTCTCCAACCCGACAGAACTCATCTCTTTCTCTCTTTCTCACACCCTTTCAACCTCTCCACTCAATACACCTCTCTACTCACTCTTTCACCTCAACCAAATACTCAAATCAACTCTCCTCTCTCCCCTCTACACACTCATACCCTTCTTCTCTCCTCTCTCTTCCTCTTTCACTCAATTTGCCGAAACCCTAGCTTCACTTTTCTCTTCGATTCCAGCAAATCCGACCGTCGGATCTTCAATCGGCTTCGAGTTCAACCTCTCCAAGGCATCCTCTTCACTTCTCTCTCTTCAATTTCAAGGTTACTCTCTATTTTTATCTCTTCACAAATGGCACCACCCAAGTCTCGTAGCGGGGCACCACCCAAGGCTCCCGCAAAACGGCCAAGAACCGGTACCACTAGTTCCTCTAGTATTATACCGACCCAACCAACTCTACAAGGAACAATATCCGGTTCTCTACCATCTCCTCCATTGGAAAATTGAACCGTTTCACCACAAAACCGGTATTTATTTAAAGACGATGATGTCTACCGGTACTATACTTGCAATATTCTTGGCAATGGCCAGTCGGTTAGTGAGTGCTACTATTTGGTTCAACCAAAAGAGAATGAGAAAAGGTGGAGGATAAGTGACCCGGATTGGGATAGAATCAAACCACATCTCGACTACTTGTGTGCATGGGGTCTTTTGAACTGCACTCAACCATACAACAAAGACCTCACCAACCTCTTTTATGCCAATTTGAATGTCACATGGGAAGATGACATCCCAATCGCTCACTCTTACGTGTGCGGCACACCTATTACCATTGATTTGGATCGGGTGGCTCGCGAGTTATACTTGAGAAATGAGGGAAAGCAAGTCTACATATCCAAGACATGGCCAAGGGATTCCGACATAGAGCCATTTGAGAGATATCATGAGTTCTTTTATTGTTGGCGGGATTACTCTCTCAAACAATTCTCCGCCTCCGAACTTCCCGCCTATCACTGTCTTTTCTTCCTCATCATCAACAACATCCTAGCCCCCAAGAAGCAAATCAAAACAAATGTGGAGCTCCGAGAGGTGTTCTACCTTCGTTGCCTCATTGAGAAGAGCCCGCCGGTCAACCTTGCATATCTCTTCTTCATGCATTTGGACAAGATCAAGAACACAAGCAACACATCTCTCCCCTATGCAAATGTGATATCATATTTCCTTGCCAAGGACGGTATCCCTCCTAGATTCAACACTTTCGGTCGGGAAGCCGAGATATTTGGACCCACAAATCTCATCGATGTCATTGCTTCCGTTGGGTGGTATCTTGATGACAATACCGGCATTCTTACTCCCGATCCCAACAACATCAAGAACCGATATCTTCTTCAAGACGGTGCAAAACCAAATCAATATGCATCGGTGGGTCAAGAACCCACGGGTCCTCTCCGTGGACCCGGCTCCTCAAGCCAACAAGCGGTTAGTCCCGACTTTGGTGGTTGGAACGACACTTTGACGGGCTATGGGACCCGCTTAACCAATCTAGAGAATGATTGGTCAAATTGGAAGACCGAAGACGCGAAATGGAAGGAAGAGGATGTCAAATGGAAGGCGGATGAGTTGGCTTACCGGGTCAAAAATGATGCCAAGTTGGACAAAATTGAGACGGATGTCCAAACTTTTTGGGGCTCAATGCAAAATGAGTTCAAGAAGCTCCATGTGGCTATTCGAAAGGGTTTCTCTTTTATTCTTTTCTTTCTTCTTTCTTTCGTAGTTTTGATTTTTTTTTTTAATTTGTGTGGATTTATGTTTTGTTGATGGATGAACTAAATGGTTAAGTTAAATTTGTGTGTTTTTATGTGCTAAATGGCTTAAATTGTGTTGATGTTAGTTTGTATGAATTCGTTTAGCTAGTAATTTGTTTGCTTTTGATATGCTAAATGGCTTTTGTTAAATGCTTGTTGTTGCCGTATGTTTTGTGTTATGGTTTATGCATGTCTCATATATTCTATCTTATTTTGTATAAACTTTTGATTGGTCGAATTGCTCTTCCTTTATGCTCACTTCAATTGTGCCTAAATTGCAAAATTAAACTTGTAAGGGGGAGCCTTGTGGAACTCAAACCTTAGCGGTATAGGATTGACCATTCAACTTTTGCCTATTTGCAAAAAGGGAGAGAATTGGTTTGGTGGTAAAGCCGAGCTCTATGTTTCTTATCTATTTGCTTTACCTTGTGTTGTTTTGCAAATCGACAAAAGGGGGAGATTGTTGAATCAAACAAGTTCTTAACTCGATTTGTCGATTTGTAAAACAACACAACCTTTACTAATTTTTTCTCTAAGTGCTTAATATAGTTTGAGGTGGAACAAGGTATTGAAGTCATGCATAGCGCGTATTTTACAGACCAACAAGACCCCGGAAGATCAGTCAGGAAGTCTAGAATTTAAGGTTATAATTCTAAACTAATCTCCTCAAATTTCTAAGTTTAAAATGCTCAAAATTCAGTTATAGCGTTATACAACGTTTAAAAACGTTATACAACGTTACAGAACTCCTCCTGACTTACATCGTTGCAAAAATAGTTCTCATGCGTTACACAACGCTTCATTCCGTTGTGTAACGTTTGGTCAAACGATGTGCAACGTTTGCATGCGTTGCACAACGGATTGACCAAGTCAGAGACTGTTACTCAGCACTTTAACAGTGCGTTGTGTAACGCTTGCTGGCATTACACGACGGATCAAAAATGAAGCGTTACAAAATATTCGTTTAGAAAATTCTAACGCTTTGAGGTCTCTGGCCATTTTTTAGGGAGTTCTGATCTACGTTGTGTAACGTTATAGTCCGTCACACAACGTTCTGTTCTTCAAACGTTGCATAACGCTTCCTAGCGTTGTGTAACGTCTCTGACAACTTTTTGAACGTTGGAGTTCACTGTTCAGTGCGTTGTATAACGCTTACGAAACGTTATACAACGTTTATGACACCCTCCAACGTTATTGTCGGAATTTGTTCTATTTAACGGCTATTTTAAAACGATGTGTAACGTTTCGGAGCGTTGTGTAACGTTTTGTTCAGATTTTGATTGGTTTAGAGCTCTGGCGCCCTCTATATATATCAGACCTTTTTGAGCTGATTCAACCAATTGAATACCTTGCTATATCACTGCTTTTGAGCTCTAAACCTGAGAGATCCATCCTTTCACCTAATTGAGCATTTTCTTAGACAATTTATAGAGATTTGAGTGCATCAATCAAACCCATAGTTTAATAGCTAGATTATTGAGCGATTTGGTTGAGAGCCTTGATCTTTGTTGCTATTTGGTGATTAGTTAGAGGTTAGGCCGATTCGCTTCGAGTTCCTTGTGACGAAGTAATTCGGTTCGCATTTGTAGACCCGTTCGGTTGGAATAGAACGGAGCGCGCCCAATTTGTGGTCGCAAAACTCCCGGAGACGTACGACTAAGGCTAGCTTCATCTAGCGGGTCGGAACTCCGTAATCAATCGCTTGTTATCTTTCTCCCTCTCTTTATCTATTTAATTCATTAGTGCTTTTTTATTTGTGCATTGGGTGAACTATTTGTTGAGTTAAACCAAGAATTGACCAAACCGGTTTGTAAAATTGAAATTGTGCATATTCACCCCCCTCTAGGCCTAGAATTAGGAACAACATAGACAAATTGTAAATTTTTCGGAACATATAAAAAAAACAGTTCATTGCAAAATTTATCTTATATATTGTTTGTTATCTTCAAGTTAGTACTTATCCTGCCACTGGCTAAATTTTTGTAAGAGACTTTTATTAATTAAAATTAAAACGATAAAGACTAAAAATCTTATCTTTCTTTAAAAATGCTTGGTATAATATAACATATCCGACATGAATCCCTACTGCATATCTACTTCAAAGATATCTTATATTTAATTGCCTACAGAAGCAAACTGTCATTTAGGTTTGAAAAAAATTTCAATCAGGAGAAAGAAAATAAAAGAAAAGAAAAACATTAGCAATATAATATTAAAACTAGCAGAAATTCTTTTTTACTTTAATAGTGTTATCGATATCTATATAATCTTGAATTTTTAATTAGTTTTAAGTTTTCTTGTCCCTTTTCCTTTCTTGTCTCGTCTTCGGTCAAAATAAGTAAATAACTAAGTTATTTCCCGAAAAAAATCAAATATATGTTTACTGTTCATTCAAATTTCAAAAAACAAATTAAAAAATTTCAAATTTTAAAAATAACGTTGCAAGATTGGATTCCTGGAATCCGATCCTACAAATCGCTTTGATCGGATTCCTATAATCCGATCTAAGCTTTGATCGTATTCTCGGATACTGATCAAAGCTTAGATCGGATTCTGAAAATCCGATCTAAGTTATGTGCTTAAATATTAATTAAAATAATATAAAATATTAATATTTATTTAAAAGTAATATTTATTTAATATCTATTAATAGAAAAAATTAATATTTATTTAAAAGCCTCACTAGATGAGGGGAGGAAGAGTCGTAAGAACTTAAGTGGGATAAAGGGGTGATCTACTAGAAGAGGCTCCAGAATAGGCGAATGCACGGTGAGAGATAAGTGTGAATGAGTCATCTAGTGGGGTACCGTATACCTAGTAATAAGCATCAGCCTGACTAAGTATAGAAGGTGTAGGGGTAGGTGTAAGGGGCTGGCTCCCTATGTGTGGATGAGGATGGCTGTACCCTTTACGTATTGAGCCTGAGTCTGAGGCTGGTTGTACCCACCTAAAAACAGAGTCTAAATCTAGCTGTACCCCCCTCCGAGTACGGTGTTGGCACGACATGATTATGTTGGCACGTCACGACATGACACGAGTACAGAATTAGCACGACACGATCGTGTTATCGTGTCGTGTTGACAATCCTGAAAAATTAACACGATTTGACACGACACAATTCGACACGCAACACGACACGAACACGAACTAACACGACACGACAACACAAATTTAATTTTTAATATTTAAAAAATAGCATCATTGTTAATTATTATCTAGTGAGGCTTTTAAATAAATATTAATTTTTTCTATTAATAGATATTAAATAAATATTACTTTTAAATAAATATTAATATTTTATATTATTTTAATTAATATTTAAGCACATAACTTAGATCCGATCTAAGCACAATTTAATATTTAATTAATTTTTAAATTATTAATTTAATATTTAATTAATTTTTAAATTATATTTAATTAAATTTTAAAGGCACAATTTTGATCGGATTCCTGGAATTCAATCTAAGCTTTGATCAGTATCCGAAAATCCAATCAAAGCTTAGATCGGATTCCAGGAATCCGATCAAAGCAATTTGTAGGATCAGATTTCAGGAATCCGATCTTGCAAAGTTATTTTTAAAATTTGAAATTTTTTAATTTGATTTTTGAAATTTGAATGAACAGTAAATGTATATTTGATTTTTTCGGAGTTATTTCCTCAGAGTTCCTAAAAAGCCCATACCTGGGCCTTATTGATTTCTCAATATAAAGCCCATATTTTATTATTTTACCAGGAATCAAGGATCCGAATCTGAACCCAACAACTAAAACCCAAAATTAGTTCCATGCCAACGCAAATTCTCTGATTTCTACTGGCCACCCAGTTACTCAGTTATCCATAGTCCAGAACACAAGTACACAACCTCGCTTCAACCGTTGACCCCTTCTCAGTTCTTCATTGGAGCGAGTACAAAGAAAAAAAAAATAGAGAAACACAGTACAGATGCCTCTTCTCTCAGCTAATGTCTTCTCCCAAAAGACCGCTCTACCCCTCTCAAACCCAAAACCACGTCTTCTTCTCACTTCTCCCAAACAACTCTTCATCTTCATGACTGTTTCGTCTTCTTCCTCTTCCTCTTCTTCGATTGCTACCACGACGACTCCAATCACCTTAGAACCAGCCAAAACTGACGCTGGCGCCAGTTCCAGTAACTGTTCCACCAGAAATTTTCTCTTCTACTGAAGTGTTGAGACTGATTGATGTGTCATTTATGTGTGTTTTTTATGATGAATGCAGAGTGGGCTGAATTTGCGAAGAGAGTGTCTGGTGAGTGGGATGGATATGGTGCTGACTTCACCCTAGATGGAAAGCCAGTAGAGCTCCCGGAGCTGGTTGTGCCGGAGGCATATCGGGAATGGGGTGTTCAGGTAGGATTATTCTTTGCCAGATTGTGGTTTAATTGATCGGGGTGTTGTTATTATAATTCAACTGATCGAATAGAGGAATTGCAACATCAGAGATATTAATGGTGTTTCGATTGTTGTTAAAGTGTTGGTCTTTCCTTTTTTTTTTTTATTTGGGAGGTTGTCGCCTGACTATAGATTTGTTCCTGTAAGGTCAAAACATAAATCGAGCTCCCAAGTGACCTCAATTATGCCTAAATCAAGGAACTGTTATTAAATTAGGATCAAGCTACATTAAACAGTACCTGTTTAAATCTTGGCCACCACCATGTAGCTTAAAGAAAATCTGTAGTGATTCTGTCATGGCATAAATTCTAGCATGTATCTCGTACCCTGAAATCTAGTATCCAAAATGTCCAGATGACTCCATGTTTGGCTCTCTATGGTTATAAAGGTATTGATGGTATATTTTGAGGTCCCGTGGAAAGCAGTTATTTCAAGTTTGCCGTGTTCATCTAGTTTTGCACAAAAAGGATCTATCATTAATTTTAAAAGCTTTACAAAAATCTACTTCGAGCAGTCAAAAGTCACATTCTTAACTGCATTTTAGTTTGAATCCTACCATGAATCCACTAGAGCACAGTTTGTTTCACCGGAGTTCCTTTTTTCCTCATGAGAAGCTCATGACCGGTTTTTCTAAGATTACTAACAGTTTGAAATATTAGATAGAAGGCATAGGCAATATATAAGTATGTTAACATTTTCTATGTTGGTTAATTTCAGTAAAATAAATTGAAGTTACAATATGCTGATGAGTAGATTAAGGGGGTGGGGTGGCTAGGAGATTTGTGAGATGTAGATAGAAGATATGGTCTACGAGGAGGGCTAAAAAGGTAACAAAAAGAAGGAAATCAGAGTAGCCAAGGAAAAAAAGAAAAAAAAGAAAAAAAAAAAAAAGCCTAACAAAGTTACTAGGTATGCTAATGTTGTGGATAATTTCTCCATTAGGCATCTCTGATCATTTTTCCACCACAATTTTGGAATGCAGGACATGTAAATAACAAATAGCCATGTCTCAGTGTGGCTCTTTAGGATTGGAAATTTCATTACAACAACTAAGCCTTTTGTCCCAAACGAGTTGGGGTAAGCTAGAAAAGAAACCCAGCAAAAAGTAGGATTGGAAATTTCATTAAAAAAATTATAATTGTGAGCAAAAAACTTATTATAGATTAGAAAATTTTCAACAAACAAAACTTATTTGACAACTGTGTGCAACATTATGGCGATCAGAGATGAATATATCATAATTGCATATTTGTTCTCCTTAATGTACATAGATTGAGTATCAAATTGGATGCAATGTGAGCATCTTCTAGTTATGATGAACGTCAATAAAGCCAAATCATTATTATCATTTCAAGATAACCAATACATTTCAAATTTCACTAATTTGATATACAAACTGTCTAAAATGTAAATAGCATAGCACCAAATTTTTTTACTTTTTATTACATTTTGCCAGTTGTCATGCTCGTCAAATAAGTTTACTATCTATGTAATCTCTCACGTGAATATAATCTATTCCTTTCTTTAATGTGTTTTCAACTGAAACTGAAGTAGCAGAACTGATTATCAAGTATCATGATTTTGACCAAACAATACCACCAAATAAAAACAGAAAGGATGTGCAATCCTGACCAGCTAGGTCTACTAAATCAAGGGCAAGCATGTACTTGAAAACTTCTCTTGAATCCAAATACTTTGTTATCCAAATTGTTTTGTCTTATATCCAGGTTTTTGACTGGCAAACCCAGTGCCCAACCCTGGCTGAAGAAACTGGCGATCCTGTTCTCTATTGCAAGCTTATAAAATTCTATCCAACTGTCGGGTGCGAGGCTGATGCTGCCACAAGACACAGTGTTGAGCAAAGATTTGCTGGTGGCACAGAGAACACTGCCTCTGCTCTAGGTTACGACACTAGTGGATCTTACATAGCCACATGGCCCTTTAAGGACCAATATGAGAGGGAAATCTTGGAAGTTGAGCACTGCCTGGTGGACCCTGCTAATAAAGAAATCAGGGTGCGAATGATTCAGGTGGGCCAGTTGAACAGCGAAGCAGGTTTGAGTTTAAATGGCTTGAGAGTTTTCTCTGAACAGTGGTACGGCCCATTCTGTGATGGTGAGCAGCTTGGCGCATGTTCAGTTCGTGAATCTGGGTTTGCCTCAACAAGTGCACTTGAGGCATCACAAGTCGTGGGAAAGTGGGAGGGTAAAATTGCTTCAGTAGTTAGATTTGGAGATTCGGTAAGAATCTATTGTCTGGTCTTTCTTTCTTGCATTTTTGTCTTCCAAATTTTATGATGGTTGGCATTTTTTTTTCCCCATGGGAGTATGTGACAATAATAAACAGCCTTGATGCTTTCTCTGAATCAATAGTTCTTGTGGATTTGGTTTATACTTTTGGGTGTGTTCCTTATGTAGAAAGTATGGTTCAGCATTTTATTAGTCCAATTGCAGACAACAAATATAACTTATGTGTTATGTCTGTTGCTTTAGGACTCCACTACCAGAAATATACGTTTCATCTTTTTCTTATGCTTTTCAGAGTAGATTTGAAAATTTAGGATCCATGCAAGAATAAGAATATAGAACAGGCTAAAATTTTATGAAAAAAGTGACCTTAAAAAGTCTAACAAGTAAAAGTTAACAGTGTTTATTTCATTTTATGGTTAACAGGAGATTCTGCACCACTTCTCAGCAGATGAACCTCAAAATTTGGTCCGAGATGATATTGGACTTGTGACGTTACCCAAAAAATTGTGGAGCGTATTTAAGGAGCTAGACAATGGTGAAACCCTATGCGAGGTTGGATGGTTGCTCAGTGATAATACAGCTATAACATCAAGATGTATATTGTACAAGAAAGGAGTATTAAAAGTAAGTTTACCTCTCCTGATCCTAGCTTTATAGGGGGGGGAGAAGAAAGTAGACTAACAAGATATCAAATATGCATTAAATGAATTGCAATGGGGCTTTATTGTGAATCTTTCCCCTCCAAACCAAGCATGTTGATATCCACGAATAAATATAGATTGTCTTTTCTCCAAACCTAATTGGAAGAATTCTAGGCTAAACTGGTAGCTATACCTAGTAGTAGTGTCACCCTTGAACATGTAATTTCTTTCACAGTTGAATAGCCTTCGCCAAACATTCTGCAGAGTAATGTCTTGAAAATGTGCTGATGTTAATCAATCACGAGAATCGAACACATTCCAACATTATTAAAAACCCAAGAACCTTGTCATGAGACTCTAAAGTGGGGGAAAATACTCAATTCCAGTTCAGAAAAAGTGTCATTGTATGGCAAATTCTCTCTTTTCGGTCTTCTTCTTAATTCTATAAGGTTAGAAGGCACATTGTGAACAGTAATAATGCACTCACATCGTGCATAAGATGCTGCCACCTGCCAGTGAGTTAACAACACACTGCTTCCTGAGTGCAACTTACCCAGTGCATTACATCATATTCTCTAATGCACTAGCCCCTAATTTGGCCATAATTTTGGTTTCATGTAGTTTTAATTCAGTCTCCATGGTATCAGCACTGATCCAAATACCTCGGTTTGATCCAAAATTCTCCATGGATGAGTCATCGTGTACCCAAGTATATTGATGCTGAGCCATTATCTTTTAGATCTGGCAAAATCTTCTGTGAAGTTCTCCACGAATTTTTTTTATTTATGTTTTCAGGAGGCGACCATTTCATTTGAGAATTTGCTGCAAAAGGTCTAACTTCACATAAACTTGGTTCAATGGCTTGTGTACTGGATCTTAATGTTGGAGAGGATAGTGGAGGACTTCAATATTTCTGCAAGCAAATGTATATATTATGGACTGAGTTTTTTTATAGTTTATTTGGCATAGGGTTTCTTTTGACCAACCCTGCTAGTGATAATTGATAAAGATTGAATTTCACATTAATATGGACACAACATATCATATAGATTACAAAGATTGAATTTCACATTTTCATTTGATACTGATAAAGTACGTCCATTTATCCACTAACCCTGCTAGTGATACGCCATGCTGTCTTACAAAATTCTCACATGTATCAACTTTATAAATTCAAATGCAAAATTGTATGGTGTTCACGCTTAATAGAGAAAGGTTTGAATAGGATTGACATTTTTGTTTCAATAATATATGTTTGCAAGGAGGGGAGGACGACATGACATGACAAGCTTATTCATTGATGTTATTTGTTATTATTGATTATTTCTTCTGACAGGTTAAAGGAAAACAGCTTGTACATAATTTATGAAATGATGGCGCGAAAATATAACAAACCTGACTTAAATATAAATAAATAGACACGACACCAACACCAAATGATAATACATTATAGCACGAGTTCCAATCTAACAGCCCATTATGAAAGCAACAACAAAGATATAAACAAATTAACAACACATAGCCTCATGAAATTCTATTCATTTTGACACACCTAAAGAGACTCCGCATTTGCAATTTGCAAAGTGCTGTTCTTCATCATGGCTACGAACTCACAGTAGTCGATTTGACAGTCCTGAAAAAAAATCAAGCAAAGCATTAATTGTTGGTTCACCTAACAACAATCACTACAGAAAAGCTTAAATGTTTGATTGCTTTAGATCTGCAAAATCAATAATGAAGGTTTAGCACGTGAATTATGAGGACAGTGACCCCTTGGAATTTACTCCCCTTGAATTCTAATAAACTGGTCCTACCAGACAAAGCCTGAAATAGAAGTCCCCATCAAAGAAAGTAGCAGATGGTGACTTTCGGGCCACATTGACAAAGACTAGCAAATGAAACGGAAAATGTAGTCTCTAATAATTATGCAGGATAACCCTCATTTTTTGCTATAACTTAAAAACCCAAAAAGGAAAAAAAAAAAAAAAAAAAAAAAAAAAAAAGCCCCTGCCATTAAGAAACCCAAAGAATCAAGATATATTCATAATAGAATATTGCTTGAAAATTTGGAAATCTTAATGACAGGGGCTGTCTAGATAAGATATTGGAATTGCCTGATATACCAACTACTTGAAATTTAAAAAAAAAAAAAAAAAAAGCCCCTGCCGTTAAGAGGCCCAAAGAGATGAGAAATATTCCCAGAATATTACTCCATCTTTTGGGCATCTTAACGACAGGGGCTTTTCATTAAAACATCTCATCCTTTTCCATTAGGAAAAATCAGGACTAGCATGCAAAGGACTGTAATTTCCCCCAAAAAAAAAAAAAAAAAAAAAAAGCCCCTGCCATTAAGAGGTCCAATTTGTCAAAGGAGAATATTCAGTGAATATCCCTCAGACCATTGGTCCCTCTTAACGACAGGGGCTTTGTTTTTCTAATACCAATAGTATCGTTGATGTAAAAGTGCATTAGTGCAAACATTATTGCTGTAAAAGTAACTCACGTTATTCTGATCTACTGCTTTCATTATGTCTTCAGGTAAACCCTCCATGTTGTAACCCTCAAATGCTAGTTCAAGTTCGTCCCTAGTGATAAATCCATTCCCATCCTTGTCAAAAAATGAGAAAGCAGTTACAAGGTGGTGTTCTTGCTCCAATTTGCTGAGAGGAACTGTTGCCGCCATAAACTCTTCTAACTCTACTGAACCATTGCTGTTAATATCAACCTACAAGATTTTCAACACAGTTTAAATTTTCAAATTCTATATTCAGTACTACTAGAAACATTAACATTTCATGAGTCGTAAAGTGGACTTACTGCATCCATGAGTTGCTGAATCTCTGAATCCTCAAGAGAGCCATATTTGTTAAGGCCTTCTTTAAGCTTATCAAAAGAAATAGCATTACTGTTATCAGTATCCAATCCATTGAATATTGCTCTCATCCCACCAGTCTCCTCTTCAGAGAGGCTCTCTGCTATTACCTAGTAGTAGTTAAAAAGTGAGACTTATGGTTCTTAGTTATTTTTTCACAGGAACAGCTAAATAATGTAAAAGTTGGATTGATGGAAAAAAGATTTACTCACTTGAAAGGCCAGTCTCTTCAACATATTCATTTCAGAGAACTGCTTCAGGCAAGAGACAACAGCTGGGTCTTGAGTATTATCAGAACTGGCTGCATTCTCACAAATCCAAGGATGATCTGCTCAACAAGTGCAGATTATTAGAGACCATCAACTTTAAACAACTGATATTTAAACAGAATATAAAAATCTAGGGTTTGTGACTAACTTAGCACTTCATGAGTCTTCAACCGTTCAGATGGGTCAGGGCAAAGCATTTTCGTTATAAGATCTTTTGCACCATCAGATATTAAAGCCCACTGTTCTGATCCAAAATCAATATACCCCTTTTTAATCTCATCATATATCCCTTCCTGAGTGTCTGAACAAAGATGCCAAGAATAAGCAAAGTTGCAATTAGCACACAATCCATAATTTTTCTGGCTAAAGTCGATACTATTATCATAGAGATTTATTTTGTACCTGCCCAAAATGGCGGAACACCACACAACAGTATGTAAAGTATAACACCAGCACTGAAGATATCGGCTTCAGGTCCATAGCGTCTGTTGAGCACCTCAGGTGCAAGATAAAGTGGGCTTCCAACTATATCATTGAAAATTTCACCTGGAAAATACAAACTAATATATCAGTACAAAAAGTTCAACTATGTTTCTTAGTAGGTCCAGATGAAATTTTAAATGAGAGTCATATTCATTCTTGAAGGAACAGAAGCACAGAGTAAAAAAAAAATTTAAATAAGAATGAACTATCTTGTATCTTTGAAAACTAGGAAAAAGATTTAAAAAAATGCTGCTTTCTTTTCATTGCATTCATAACAGATTGGGAATTGCGATCATAATAGATAGGGAAGCGGGTATAACTGGTATGTGAACTGTTTATTCTTAGCTATAATCACCTGTGTATCTTCTCTAAATCATTACAGTTATGAAAAGTAAAAATCTTTAAAGAGATAGCTCACGATCAATTAATTTTCAATAAAAGCAGATGCATAAATATTCTGAGAAAAGTGTTGTTTGCTGAAATTCTTTTATCTTACCAGTTTGAAGAAATTATGATTCAGAAGAAACAGAAACTAAAATGAAAAAAGGGCAGCCCAGTGCCAAGAGGCTTCTTCCATTTTAAGGTCCGAGGATAGTCATGGCCACACCGCTATTTTCAGAAAGGCTATTTCAAGGGATTGAACCCAAGAAAGGAGCCTCTCCAAAGAAGGCAGTGAAGGCACACAGATCACATCCCCTGAGAACTTAAAATGAATCAAAGCTCATGACACTGGACTGCCCTTTTTCATTGACACAGACCTTACTACAAAAAGTAAGATAGCGATGTTGAAAAAGCTACAAGGTTGCAAACTATATCAGACGCATAAGAGATACGAACAAGATATGATTTAATAGCTGGAGAGGACTAAGAAAAAAATATTTGTGGTGACATGAAGACATACGCAATATTCGGTGGATACTTTGGCAGTACCACCTGCATATAGTCATTCGTCACCTGAAAAAAAAAAATAGAATAAAAGAAGAACAAATAAATATCATTTGCTTTCTAGAGGTTATTAGCTTATACATGATAAACTACAATCACGCCTCTAGGCAACAACAACTCGCTTAATACATATATCCCTCAAACCCACAGTTTCTATTTTTAGTACCAGTAGCTAATTTCTATTTCATTATAATTGAGTAACATAACCTTGGTTCACCATCTCAGATCTCTTTTTCAAGAGGCTTTATGGGTACAATTTTAATATATGAGTTCAAGTAAGGCATCAGGCTTGGTTGATGCAGTAAATTGACAAAAGTTGGACTATGGTTGTTTAAACATATTCATAATTCAGAAACCTTATAACACAGCAAAAAAGTTAGATTATGAAATAAGTTGTTTGAACTTTGCGGATGGATGCAGGAAAAAACAATAAATTAAAACGTCGGACCATCAGTTTTCCAAAAAAGATTTCTGAATCCTTGCCATCATCTCAAAAGGCACAAGGTCTAAATATAAAGTCAAGCACATAGAATTTATGAGGTGTTCAAATTATGTTTTACCTAAAACAATTATCTTTAGAAAGAGCATAGAACAATATTAGACAAATTCAAGCATTATAATAATTGACTTAATAATAAAATGACCAGAAAGGAAGCCGACCTAACTAGCTGACTAAATAATTTGTTGAAGTCAGATAATGGCAAAGCAGAATTGTTATCAGTTTTTTTACCTGGCTTGAAGAACACCGAAAGGCCAAAATCAATAGCCTTGATGGACAGGTCATCATCTTTATCTGTCAGCATGAAATTCTCCAATTTGAGATCACGATGCATAACCCCAAGCGAGTGACAGGACTGAATAAACTTGACAATGATCCTCATCAATTCAGCTGATCTCTTCTCACAAAAACAACCCCCATGCTTAACTCTATCAAACAAATCTCCTCCTTTACAGAGCTCCATTACAATATGTAAAGCACTGGAATCCTCATATACATCCTTGATCTTAACCACATTTTCAAGGCTAGACAAGTGGTGCATGACATGTATCTCCCGCCGCACATCCTCAACGTCTTGTCTCGTTCGCAATTTAGTTTTAACAATTTTTTTGCACGCATATTCAATCCCTGTGGAAATTTCAGTGCAGAGAAAGATTATGCCGAATTGGCCTTGACCTAGAACTCGGCCGAACTCAAACAAATCCCTAATATTAGGGGTTTTGTGGTTCAGAACCTGAGCAGAGAGTGGATCGAGACCGCGCCAGAGCGAGGAGGCGACAGTTGATCTCGGCTCTAGGTCAAAGTACCGATCAGCGTAGATGTTCTCATGTGCAGCATAACCGTACTGCGCAGGTACAGGTCCCCCGCATTGGTTCCCCATTTAGGTATATAGCATAAAGCGGAGAGTGAACTAAGAAGTTTTTTAAACTCTTTTTCTCGAGAAATCTCCTTTTGGTTAATCGACCTCCTTGAATTCGGGAGATCGATTAACCAAACGAAGAAAGATTTGTTGATTTGAAGAGAAAGAAAGTTGGCTAAGAGTAGGTCGGAGATTGATTAATCAACAAAATACTAGCGATTTGGACAAAGGATTGGAGAAGAAGAGAACGAGAAAGGAGTTGAGAAAGAGAAGAAGAACTAGATCTAAGTATAGATTGAGAAATTGGAAGAGAAAGAAGGCTTGATAAATAAACGGAACTTACAAAGAAACTGAGATCTGAAGCGAGGTCGGAGAGAGGAAGAAAGGTTGAAGGGGAGGTGAATTTAAAGGGCAAGTAAGGTAGACTTGACGGTAGTGGGAAACAACTGGATACACCTGGAGTACCACGTCAGACATGTCGTGACGCAAAAGAAGATTTTTTTATCCTGATTTTCGTAGGACCGACGGTGTGTGTTGAGAGTTTACTTCATCTGGGCCATAGTTGTCAGTAGGTGTAGGTCTGTTCTGATGTGGCTAACCAGTACCATATACAGGTTTTAGAGAATCCGAATTTGCTGTTGCGCGACAAATGGTGTAGCGCACGTACGAGCCGTCTGATCTTGATCGGACGGTTAATTTTTTACGGGCCTATCAATCTAGGTTACATGCACGGGGCTCCCTTGTCCATTGGATCTTGATCAGACGGCCAGCATGCCGCGCTACACCATGTGTCGCGCGGCAGCGGATCTGAATTTGGTTTTAGAGGGCGAAGTGGACTTTTCTTCGCCAACCTGTCAATTGCGTCGGATTGAAAACGAAAGCCAATTCCACGGGAAAAAAAGAGCAATAGACACGAAAAGCGAAGCCCAAATTCACGCTTCAAGCGAGGAACTCCTTTACTTTGTGTATCGCATTTACTGTCAGTAATATATAACGGGTCATTTAAATAGACACAAGATTACTCGGCATATATTTAGAAGCATAAGAAAACTATAGTTTTTATAGGAGTAGATGGTCTTTCGCTTCATTTTCCTCGTGGCAAGATTTGTTCGCTTTTGATATCTTTCCGCCTGCACCCGGTGCAGGTATATGTATGACCAGGTGATGAACCGCTGGCCAAGCGTCCTTTCAGCTCAGTGAAAGGGAACTTCTGTACAAATACGCTCCGTGTGTAACCGAAGTGGCGCCGGTCAATGTGCTTGGTGGGGGTCGGAAATGAGGAGACGAGACGTAGGAAAATGAAATGGAGAGAACGACTGTCAACTGTGTCTCTGCTTTTACCGAGGATGTGCCTACACGGCGCCAGATCAGACAAGGGACCAACGTAGCATGGGTTGGTCAAGAACCTGTGGCTGTGAAGGCACGGAGAACTCAGACCTAGTTTTCTTCCTGATACGCAGCCTGTCCATTGACAGATAGGTTATAACTGAAGATTAGAACCTGGTTTTATATTTTTTTTTTATTAAATTCTTTGAAAAAATATAGTTGATTTACGAACCTTTATTTAAGCTAAAATTATAATTTACCAGAAAGAAATAAATGGGGTTATTCTATTTTAAAAAAATAATTAGTTGGTATTACATTTCTTCACGTCAAATAAGTTCTGAAACTCTCAAAAATAAATTAAGTCCACCAATTTGATTGTTTCTTAATGAACCAAGTTAAAATTCTTACGAGTAACAAAAGTATACTGGGTTTCGTAATTTCACATTAATTAAATCTACATCTAAGATATATATATATTAAAAGTCGTAGCCGCTATTGGATTTTGGCCACAGCTTTTAATTAAAAATAGTTTTTTTTCTCTTTTTTATATTTTTTTTGTTAAATAAACTAAAAATAGTCATACCAATCATTAATATCAGCAAGGTTTTTTTGTGCAGAAAATTTATGTCAAATTTATATATATAGCGACTTTCTATGAAAGAAATTACTACTTTTGAACTTACAAATTTTTGTCTATAAATTTTGACAAGTTTTTTACAGCAGATTTTTTATATTTTACATTGGAACTTTTGGCAAGTTTGACAAAATAGATTGAATTATTCTTCAATCTAACTAATATAGCACAACAAAACTGTGATTGTGATGTCTAATATTTGATTAATTTCATAATCCGACAAGGGTGAGAGAAAAAAACAATAAAATAACAACATTCACGGTCTATTTTTTGCAAAATAAAATCGGTCAATTTCTCTACGACCTAAATAATTTTTTGTAGAAATTTTTACAAATCACCTTGAGAAAATAAATTAATTTATAATATACTATCTTGTGAGGTTTAATTTCTCTACATCCTAAATAATTGACTAATGAAAAAAAGATTCGAGCCCAGCAAACAAACATTGGGTATTTGTCAGAATGATCTTATGAAATTTTACAAACCTTACGATACCAGTGTCTTAACTACATTTATAAATTTGACAAAACTTTATCTGCATTTGTATTATCTAATTTCTTATATATAGTGTTCAGATTAAAAAAAGAAAAAAAAATCGGAAACTTAGCTATATAAATATCCTCTAGTGCTTTCTTAACATTTCTAGGTAGGGTACTCTTTTCTTTTGTCGTCTTCAGATGTCCACGGAAATCACGAGTGTCGGTGGTGACTACAGTTCTCAGATGTCATAAGACATATCTTTTGTAACAATTTTGTAGCGAGTCGTTGTATGATTGTCCAGAACGGCAGAAATACAATATTTGAAAATGTGAAAATCAAGAACTTTTATATGAAAAGTATAAATTTACATCGGAAGGTATATTAGTGCCTTAACTATTTATAAATATCGCCAACAAAAAATAAAGCCGTTTCAATTCAAGTGACCACCAGGGCTCCTAACACCTGTTTTGGTTGAAATGTTACATAATTGTCGACACAGAATATCAGATCAGAAGGGTTAGGTGGACGCTGTAGATTTTTTTTTTTTTTTAATGAAATTGGATGCTGTATGTTGTTGACTTGTTGTAGGTGTGCCCCCAATCCGAATCCTGTGTCGCGCGACACAGCGTTTAGCGCGCGACACAGACCGTTCGATCAGATCTCGACGGTTCATTTTTTCGGACCTTACAATCTGGTTACATGCACGGAGCTCCCTCATCTATCCAGATCTGATCGGACGGTCGTGTGTCGCGCGACACAGCAGATTTGGATTTGTGTGCCCCTCGTTCCGGTTCTAGAAATTATTCCTTTCTTCCCCTCTCCTTTTTTCCTTTTTATATTTTGTGATGCTGTTGACTGTTTCTAGAAAAGTAGAAATTGATTCTGCGGCAAATGCTATTGTGTTAGGTAAGAGGAGATGCCGCTGTTTCTATTTTTTTTGGGTAATTAAAATTTTTTTTTGAGGGTATGCCGCTGTATCTATTACTACCAGTAATTACCATCCTCACATATAATCGCTATATATACAATGCATATATACCAACAAGTTGACGACCGAACGAAGTGGGAGTTATAAAAATAAATTGAGACATTAGCTGTTGGATTTGGATTTTTTCCAGATCGGAATAAACTAGGAAACTTAAAAAGGGAAAAGAATTCAATTTTGAATACTGGAGCAAGGCCGTAACCAGAAAATAAAAATAGCCTTAAGGAAGCTCTTATCCGAAAGAAAAATGAATCCCCCGGGTTGTATTGGCGCTGTCTTTGGTTGACAATTGTATGTGTTTGACAAAAGTTTTTGGTGCGAGGGCCCACAAGGTAGTGCATGCGCTCATGGAATGAATCAGAAATTTGTTCTACAAAACATACTTACCTACCCTTATTTGCAATACAAGATAACTTGTGCAAATTCCGAAAAATGAGGATTCTTTTTATTTAAAAATGAAAACCTATAAAATTTTAGCTCTTCAACTTTTTTCAGAAAGTTAGATTGGTCTATAACATTTAATTGCAATAATTTACTCGTCAAAATTATAAAATATATATAAAGTTGTTCCATGAACTGTGAAAACAAGACAAAATTAGTCTATTTATGAATGAATTAAAAGAGTATTTAAGTAATAATGCATTAAGCTATTGGCTTTTTGGTTTGATCAATGAATCTTGAGCTCGATTTACTTTTGCTATAGCTCCTATCTAATATATCAGTTAGGGAACTAGGCAAGTAACTAATAACATAAGGTTAGTGTTCAACGCCAAAATTTCCAACAAGTTCATTTATGTTTGGTAGTTTGGATCCAGTTCGATGGAGATGAAATCTAAGGGCCTCTTTATAACTATATAAAGTTAAATGGGGTAGTTTGACCCTATGAACAGTGTCATTTCTCTTTTTTCATGTGAATTATCTGGACCTTTGTTTATGCATCCTGCGGTTGGATAAAGAGTTGTGATTCTGTTTATTTGACAGTGGACCAAGTTTAGTCAAACGAATGTGAACCGATATATTATACATTTTTTCTTCCCTCTCACCGCTTGGTAGGATAGAAGAGCGGTGGCTCTCTATACGTGACTGTGGACTGGGTATGTTGTAATAGACGTGCGCCGGTATTCAGTTCGGTCCTCTTCGTTTTTATTGAGACCATGGTTCGTGGCATTTAATGGTGCTCCGTTTTTTTTCCTTACGGTTTGGCGTGCCTTCTCTCTTACTATTTCTACTGAAAGATGTCTTTTCCCATTCTCTTCTTTGCGGTGTGTGTTGATGATCCACTTTCTCCGACGAGACAGACAGAAAAGAAGACCAAGCTGGCCTTTAGTAGACAAAAAAGAAGGCAAAAAAGAAGAGCAAGCTGGCCTTGAGCAATTAGGAGGGAGGGAGCGGGCAGTGACGACAGAGGGGTGAAGCGATCGGTGAATGATTTCCCTCTGATTTGTGTCGTTTACGCCGTGTCTTCTACTTAGACCCGCTTCACTTCTCCAGTCTCTTCTCATAGTTCTTTTTTCCTTCCTTTCTACTCAAATTTTGACATTTTATTTTGGCGTTGCAGCGCTAAATTTTATCGATTTATGCTTTTTCCAATCGTTCGTTTCCTTCGTTTATTGCCCAATCGAATTTAAGTGCAATATTAATTGGGTACTTCTGTTCCTTTGTTCAATTAGCGCTATTATCTGGGGAAATATATTCTTAATTCCGTTGTATGAGCATTAGTTGGTGATGGGGTAAATTGGTGCTGACGCAACGAATATGATGTCGGTTTATTTTATCAGTTGCGATCCCTGGAAAAGAGAATTGTAAATTTTCACACATGGTGTGCTTTTACTGGTACTGATATGAATGCTAAGGATATGTTTGCGGCCCTCTGTTGTTAAGTATTCTTTATTTAAAATTTTTCTTTTCTGCTGATATAAACTTTCGCACGTGTGCAGTAAGCAATACAAGGAATAGATGCAGTAAGCAATACAAGGAATAGATTCAGTAAGCAATACAAGGAAGAGATGCAGTAAGAAATATAAGGAAGAGAAGAAATTTGAGCATTTCGACGAAAAAATTCCAGCCTAAAAATTCTGGTATCAAACCAGCCATGGCATGCAACCAAGGCCTCACCACTTCCAACTATTCAAGCAAGAAGAGCAAGGTAAGGCCATCTTAGTAAGGTATTTCAAAGCAAGATTATTGTGGTTTTCATTTTTTTTGGTGTTCAATTTGCAGGAACTCCTTTTGTTGGTTGTCGATTATGTTTTTGAGAAGAGTTGTTACGGCAGCAAGGTATGACGGGATAAACTCTGCTAAATTAAAGAGGGAAGCACATGCAATAGATTAGTGTCTTTTTTTGCGAGGTACTAATTTTTTTGGCTTTTATTTTAGCTATTAAGAGCCTTTTTAGGATTAAAAGTTTTTCATGTGGTCTTCATTTTATATTCACAGCTATATAATTTAATTTCCATATCAAAGATTTTCCCAAATTTAATTTTTCATATGAAAAAATAAATTGAAATTGGAGCTTTGAATGCACCAAGTGTTACTTATTCTATTTTTTCTCTAAACTTTTTCTGTGCGAGTTGATTTCATTCAAATTAATAATTAGATAATGGTTCTCTTCAATGAATTAGTTTTTGAGGTTATTTGTTCACAGCTGAGATGGACACATAAAATTTAACATTTTCATCATACATATCAATTGTGTTGCTACCTTAGGCTTTACAAGCAAGCCTAAGATAAATTAAATCATTGTAGTAAAAACTGTAAAACTAATTTGAAAAGCTTATGCTCAAATGTTACAGCTCATTTCAAGTTTTCTTTTTGCCTCTTCCAGAGACTATGAAGCCTTTATTGACATACTTGATGGAGCATCTAACAAAGTGTTCTGTGAAGGTCTCCTATTTTGAGGCTGTTGAACAACACATATTGATTGTTTATAGGTAAGTAAATTGGCCATCCTGATATTTTTTTGCCCTATTGCTGATCAATCAATTCATTCATTTTGCAATGTTGCACAGTTTTCAATAATTATTTTCAATAATTTAAGCATATTGCAGGAAAATATGAAGTATTATTCAATTAAACTTTAATCAAGACATGATTGGGAGAACACTATTGTTACATTATATGATGTAGCAAATTGAAAATTGTTTAAAGATCTTCAAAATTACACTTTCAAAATTTAAATCAATTGAGCTAATATTTCATATATCTATTTAGAGTAAATTGACCACAAATGGTGGAATTTTTACCGTTTGGCAACTATCTTCGTAGGCTTCCCTAAAAATTGCCTTTGAGATATTGCAGAGATGAGTAGTGAGAGTAGCATTAGAAACTAATGCTGATAAAAGTCATTTGGTGGCCTTTATTTCTCATGTTAAGTTTGAGGAATAAATAGAGAGCTCAACTATTCCTTATGAACCGCTTGATTTGTTTATCTATTAGTTAACAAAATATGTTTTATAAGGGTACAATGGTCTTATGTAAAATAAGGAAGTTTGGTTTCATGGGGATGCAAACTAATCACACACAAAGATAAACATTAATATAAAGTTATCATTGGCCTTGATCCGATTTTTTATCACACCTTTATGGAATAATAAAATTGTTTGTTGTTATTTTAACATATTGACCCTCTCGGTTTGACTTATATGGTGATTTTATCGTCTTCTGTACCAGGCCGAATCACATGGCAGAAATTCTAGCAAACTTTTGTAAATCAAGAGTCCAAGATAGAAGCTGGGTGGCCTACATGCATTATAGTACTCGAGAGATTCTGCATAGTGCAATTGAATCAGGTTAGAGCAAGAATATGCTCACAAGATAATGTCTTATCGCCTGACGACAAGTGCTCAGTACTGGTATTCTACTGAACTTTTTTAGCAAGCATAATTTTCATGGATTCATGACAAGAAATAGAGCATTATAGTTTACTTTTTATGAATTTTTCTTATTTCATCTATATCAGTCCCTGTATGAGTAAATGAGTAAATGCTATCTTTCAGACGTCGATGAAAAGGGCACTGCCGCTTAACTATGACCCCAGCGCCTGTCCCGTCTCCTTCCCATCATGTGAGAATTGGTCCTTTTTCCCTTTTTTTTTTTTACTATTTTCAAGTTTTATTTTGAATTTGTGGGAATGGGAATGTGAATCTATACCATACTCATTATATTCATACTGGATGGGCGTTGATAAAGTGGAAAAAAAAACTATGTGTTGTTTGGTTCACCTGAATTAGTTTTTTACTTTTACTTTGATGCTAATAGCTTGCAACAATTTCAGTCAGTT
Source organism: Rhynchospora breviuscula (assembly GCA_027562975.1). Classification (NCBI taxonomy): domain Eukaryota; kingdom Viridiplantae; phylum Streptophyta; class Magnoliopsida; order Poales; family Cyperaceae; genus Rhynchospora; species Rhynchospora breviuscula. Next base: position 29,003,372 of record CM050400.1, on the reverse strand, counting down.
TACTAGCAACTTCGAGAGGGTGTACCGGTATTGCCACTAACCAGTACGAACATCAATGAATGTGGGAAGAGTAGGCTGAGATTGACTGATATTGACACGCGATAAAGACATTGATAAAAGGTATTTGTAAAAAAGTTTCAATTTCTATGACCATTTTGTAATTTCCATTCCATTAAGTAGGACTGTAGAAAGATCCTCAGACACTCAACGGTTAGTCATGCAAACTGAAGTTTGCACAACAGACCCAAACTCATCAAATATTATAGAATACCCAGAATATCGTAAACCTGTATCAGTACACAGGATGGGTTGTACCATGAAAGAAATGATAACATATTAAGAATAAGATCCATTTTAAAATTTGGTAAAAAGGCATCAGGAGTAACTTGGACTTAACTACAAATTCTTAACTTATGGACGTTCTCGACACATATAAGCATAAGATCCATATTCCTGACTACAAAGGCATCAGGCCGCTTGAGGAAAGGGTCAAGGTTGGCATACACGGCTCCGGTTAAAGGGTTCTGTAGGCTATGTGCATAGTTGATGCTACACTACGATTTTGTACAGTGGTTAAATAATGCCTCTTTTTGTTGATTTCAGTATTAGTATTAGTATCTAATGTTAATTTTCATATAGCTTTAATTGTTACTTCAAATCTGTGTGGCTTAAGTATGCACCAAAAAATAAAAAAAAATAAACATTACATTCCATTCATGTTTTGTTTGAGACTTGCAGGAACTTTTTTCTTTCTTCACCGGTTTATTGTTCTCATTTAGAACATTATAGTTTTGCATGTGATCAGGGATATTTCCAAGCATAATTTTATCTGATTTTACAACGTTCAATCTCCTTTGCATATGGATCTAATAAATGGCCTTCACCAGTTGAAGAGAGGCAAAACTTCAATGCAGTAAATTCAGGTACTTATTATAGCTTGTCTTATTTCATTTAGTTACGATTAATTGTTATACTAAATAATATCTCAATCGGATACAGGTGGTGACACTCGGCTCATCATGAAATTAGCAGCAGAGGTGCAAAGCGATGAATCAGTTCCAAGTAAGACATTTTATATGAAGTAACAAATTAATTTATACTTTATATCATAAAAAATGTAATTATCTTCAAAGTTTATTGTTTTGAACTTTTAAACTATGCTATATAAACTAACATTACATTAGGCAAAAAAAACATCAGACAAATTAAGGACACTGAAAAAATCATTGAATCTGTAGGTAATTAAAATTAAATCACAACCCTTGAGAAACCTAAAATTATCTCAACTTTGATTTAGTCGTGAAAGGAAAATAATATTTTATTCTGAAGAAAATTTCATCAGAAGGTGGAGCTATCTAATTGAGGACCTCTATATATAATTAGTATATGACACCAATGTAGAGGACCCAGCTAGCATTTAGTATGGCGTATTTTAATTAAATGTGAATCACCAAGTAACATTATTAATATAAGTTCTACAATTATAATATGGGAAGCATCACTGATCTCAGTAAACTCTAATTTATTCTTGTAGTAATTTCAGGTACTGAAACTTCAACACAACTACTTGATACAAATGATAAGTTAGATGCACAATCTTCCTTTCTTGAGTCAGAGAAGCCTGCAAAAAATAAGACTTTTACAGGCAATTAAGGCCTTATATTTCAATTAGACATTAATATTCGACATAAATCTACAATTAATCGCAAAAAAGCACTGACACTGGAGATTTTGTGTAGAATCTAGCAGAATACAATCCCTAGCTCCTCAGAATAAGGGACAAGAGAAAGCTCCCTCCAATACAGGTGATACTAAGAAGCAAATTGTAATTTATTAGGTACTCATTAATGGTACATACAGAATAATAGTAATGTTATAGGCTTATAGCTTAAAATTATCATAATACTACTATATATGTGAGTGCAGATCTTGAGACTCAGAAGTACAGGCTTTACCTGTACCCTATTTAGAACACGGTTCCTCTGTTAAGCCTCGGCACAAGTAATAACTTTTTTATGGCCTTTTTCTTTTATACTAGGGCTGACATTCACTGGCGGTGTATTTGCATATATTGGAAAAAAATTCAGCCATACATGACTTATTGTGCTTAGAAAAAATGATTATATTTATACCAATGAGATATGGCATGTAATCATTTCCAATTGTTGATAGCTTGCTGTCTCTGTCAAATTAGTCGTTCAAATAATTGGTAAGTTGCAGAAGCTATGTTTGTGTGAAACATGTTCAAACTAATTAAAATTTATTTGAAGTTTTGATTATGAGTTCGAGGTTATATGACAAAAATGATATTGGGAAATGAACACATTATTTTTCAGTGTTAATTTGCTTCTTTTGGGTTAAGGTTAGTGATATGAAATTGTGAAAGGATTTACTTAGTGCAGAAAATTAAGTTTTTGTGAAACATATCAGGTTTGGCAATTATGACTCTAATGAAAAGAAATAAAAATAATAATGAGAGGAATTGAAAACCATTCAAGATGAAAATGCGTTTTGGCTCGTATTTCCCCAAATTGGAACTTCATACATCTAAAGCTGGCCATGACTAAATTATAAAAACATAATAAAAATTATTTTAACATAAATTCATGTATTGAGTGAAATTGTTAAATATCGTATTTAAAATCATGCTGAACGAAATACGTTTATAATAAAAAAATTATGGGGGTGGTCGCGGCGAAGCCGCGACACCAAAACCCTATAGTTAGTGTTAGTTCTTAATGTTGTCGGTTAGATTTTTATGAATGAGAATATTGAATATAACATCATATGGCGAGATACACAAAATTAGAGTGTTCTATTTCTCATAAATTTTTTTTATTTCATGTTGTTTCTTTAGCTAGGAGAAATAATAAAATATTAAACAGAGTAACGTATTGTAGTACTGCTAGGATCATGTTAAATAGGAAAGTTTCATACTTCTGTTTCAATTGTTATAAGTTATCTCGGATCTTTGATAGAAGCAATTATTCAATTTGAAATTACAAAAAAAAAACCTTCAATTTCTTATACCTGTATTTCAGTCGGAAGTTATTAGCAAAATTCCATTAGAAGACTTTTTATTCCTTATGAGCTTTTATTTCCATTTTTTTTTTTTTGTACTTTTGTCAATTGCATATTTCAACTGCTGGCTATCGTCGACCTCTGTTGATAATTTGATATATGCTTTATTTTTCTAAAGAAAAATTGATAATGCCGACTTACAAGAGATACAGTTTTGTTGACTTTTTATTTAATAGATACTTTTGAACTTTTAGCATGTACTAAGAGTCTAGGACTATAAATGGTGAACTTAATTTTTTATTTGAGTGAAAATAAGAGATTTGTCATTTTTGTAAAAAAAAAAAATGTAGTTAAATAGAATATCTGACTCAGCATGACCAGGATTTTCATAGGAAACTGATACCGTTCAATTTCTCGTTTTTTCTTCTCCACGGCGCCATCGGAATATTTAAAAGAAATGAGGTGGACAACGCGTTTTTTTTTCCCCTTTCTTTTCATTTTGGAAAAACAGGACAATCCTTACCAATAGAATGCAATAAATTGTAGTTGTTAATCGATTTATTAGAACTCCAATAAGAGAGAAGACATCCATCACATTTATACTGGATGCTCCTATCACACCTATAAATAATTGTAACAAAAATTAATACTACATTGACTGCGCAAACCATTATTGTGCAATTTGAGCTCGTGATAGGCCTGAACTCATCAGTTCGGATCGAGACAGTTTCAACTCAATTATTTTGGTTTATTTTGCAGAATGCACCTAATATTTAATTTGGAATTTTTTTTTAAGATAACACCTGTAAAATTGTATTGAAATCCAATTATTTCCAGCAAAGCATTTTGATGGTACCATTGTTAGGCATTAAAACATATCAGGCACAGATCGAATAATGGTCAAACTACATTCATATTTTTTGTCAGATACGAATACGATTATGTTCGGATATAGATATAGTTTGGATATTAGCTAGATATGGATGAAAACGGACAGGATACGTATCGAATATGGATTAGATAATATATTTTTGTCGGATACAGATACAGATCATATAGTAGTAAAATCATATTTGCATCCATATTTTTTTATCGGATACGAATACAATTTGGATATTAAGGAAATTTGGCATTGCCATGTTTTTTTTTTTTCAAGTCCTATTTATGTTTGCTTAATTGCATTGATTGCATTTTTTATTCTTCTGGCTTCCTATATTATGTTTACTTCTTTTTTTTTTTGCTTAAATTCATTGTAAATTATAATTTATATGAGAATTTGTCGGTTAGCAATGATCAGCTGCTCAACCAAAATACGAATCATTTTCTGCATGCAAATCACATTTGTCTTTGGAAACAAATTCGATTTGGGCAACTTGTGTTCCTTAACTCAGAAATTTTATAAAAGAAAAATATTATATGTTATAATATCTTAAGGTAAGGGCTGTTCTGGACTTCTGGCGCGCATTTAAGATTTACGAGGACGTGACCGTTGAAGTTTAGTGTTAAGAGATTTGTTGAAAAATTTTACCTTTTAGGGAAAACGATGGCAGTTTTCTGAATTTGTTCAAGTATGGTAAAAAATAATCTGCTTTATACAAACAGATTTGAAGCTAACAAAAATAATTCAAAGTTCGAATATGAACGATTATGGTAAAAAAAAAATAAAATAAAAAGATACTATATTCTCAGCGAAAATTACTGTTACATTTTTTTTTTAGAATTCAGCGACAATTTTTTATGATATTCACAAAAATTAAATCTATACAAAATATAGGATACGTACTAGAAATAAAAATTATTTAATAAAGGATGAACTTGACCGGATCCTAGCTTTTAGGCTTTTTGTTGACACAATAATGGATTTCTCGTTCAATAAATATTAATTCCGATATTTTATCTGTTGATAATTAGGTGTCATATGCCTATCTAATAAAAATTATGATGGATGCCATCTCTCTTATTGGAGTACCAATAAATCGACTAATAATGACAATATATCCTTTTATCCAGAAAAGGATTGAATAAGAAACCCCGTTCCTACTTGTGTGCAGTTCATTTCATTTAAATAATTTTACCCGCGATGTGGAAACAAATAAATGACAAATAAAACGTGTTGATTACAGAATATTCAGGTAAAGCTGACATCATTTCCGTTTCAAAAATAATAAAAGAAAGAAAGAAAAGCTGACATATAAACTGTCCTTTTTGATATTGAAGGTAACCATTTTAATAATCACAGCTATTAACAATTGAAATCAATGGTCTAACGGAGGCCATTAGAGATCACACAAAAAAAATGGTGCAATCTTCTATTAGGTGGAAGCAGTCTGTCAATTATTGTGGTGGTTAGTTCTAGTTTTATATGGTAAGGCCATTTGTATCTTGTCTCGACTGATTGCGTAATCTCTAAGCAGTTCAAAATTCTCCAATTGACTCCATAATTTCTGAATGGAGAGAGAGTTTATTAATTTATTTGGTCCGAAAAACTAATGTTGTAATAATGTTTTTCTTTTCTTCAATGTTTTGTCCTGCTCCGGGCCTATGGTTAAAATAGGCCCGCTTATTAATTACTACTTTTCACTAAACAAAACAAAACTACAAAAGGTCAACTTCACTGTTTTAGATATTGAAGAAAACTTCACTATTTTATAATTATGAATAGGCCCTGTCAGATTTGCTTTATATGGTATACTGAGTATTAGCATCAACCAACTGGGGCACTGAGCATGACTAAAGGAGAGTATACAAAAAGAAGTCAGAAATTAGTGGGGAATAGAACAAAATAATGAATGGATTAGCAATTTGTAAGTGCGACCACTTTTAGAAGTGGTGACTTGTATTGCGCAAGTACATTTTTGTTCTCTAATTTTTTTCGTATGGCCCTTCGATAAATAGTTATTCGGTGTAACAGAACTTCATATATCTCTGAATTACTTGCATCGACAGAACAAACAAACCAACCAACCAGCCAGGCAATCTCATTTGAAGAATTTTTTTTATCCTAAAATTCGTTATCATGTTTCAGAAAGTTCATAATGAACACATTTTTCGCTTCATCATAATGAACGCATAATAGATAAATACCGAGATGATGAGATGATGCATGACATACATATGGCTTCATCAAATACGTCCGAGAGGCGACAAAGGTGGGGCCCGTATGTACTCAACTGGAAACTTTTCTTTGAAAAGTTGGTACAAAAGAGTTACCAAATTCAGAAGAGAGCTATCTGATTGGTTTTGCCAACAAGAATTCTTTTTTTTTTGTCAAGGATCATGATTACAAACTGTCTAGCTGGTAGAAAAAAATTACCTGATTAATTAGTTGTGCTGGGACAAGACTGACCTAGTGCTTGAAACAAGTATCGTCAACGCCAAGATGCGGTAAAAATAATTTCACTGCTTTCACACCTCAAAGAAGAAACAAAATTCAAAATATCTCGGCGAGAAGGATCCAAACGCTTGGGTAAATATTATAACTTTTAAAATTTTAATAAATTAAATTGAATCATCAAATATGATCTATGTTAATTTTTCTACAAACACTTAAAATTTAAAAACCTTGCAGGATTCAAGTTTATTTTCGTGAAAATAATTAACTAATCCATTCTCACAAGATTTCATCTGGTAAATGGGCTAAAGTGGGCCTTAGCTTTTTTTTTTTTAGATGGCAGGCCTTTGTTGTTACAAGTAAAAAAAAAAAAAAAATCCAACTTTCAGCTCATATTCTCCTCTCCTCTTCAGGTCAGCTTGCGATTTCGGTAGAGGGAAATTTTTCACAAAGCCCTCTAAACCCCCAGATTTCCCGCCATGGCTGACAGCGAGATGGGAGAAGCGACGCTGGAGAGGAAGCTCGCCGTCTATCGCAACCTGGTAGCGTCTCTACTACTTCTCTCATTCCCTTCCTCTCAGATCTATCGCATCTCTCTCTCTCTTTTGATTTCTCTTTGCACTTGATTTTTGAAGGATGATAGGTTCGTGATACGAGAAGAGAAGTACAAGGGGCAGCAATTCAGCCATATCTACTTTATGCGACTGCATCACATGAGGAGTCAGCTCCAATCGCTCATTCCTAAGTGGAAACCTCACCTTCCCGGTAATTTGGTCTTTCACTCTTTGCAATTTGTTGATTCTGCACAGTTTATTGCCACAAACTAAGGGTATATATTGCTTTACTTGAACTGAGGTATTGGTTATTGGCTGTCTTAATCTTGAGTTGTCAGTTGTAGAAGCTAAGGGTTTTTTCGGCAATGTATATAACAAAGGCATGCACTTCATCACTCTAGTTAAACAATAAGGAAGTTTGGATCAAAGAGGAAAAAGACTGAATTCAGTCTTGGTGACTGATAGTATTAGAGAGTAACTTAAGGAACTATTTTTAGTTTGGTCCCTAAATTTTCAAATTTTGCACTCATCCTATTTTTAACAATTTTGTCCTTAACCCAACAAAAATGGCAAAAGAGTCAGTTGACGGACATGGTATAACCCTTATTGGACAGCAACATACCTGACCTAATGACTTTTTCAGTGCTGGCCAACTTTGATGTCATCTTTGTTTCTGACCACAAAGTGAAGAAGAGGACCATAATGATATATAAGTTTCCAAAAAAATTTAACTACAGGACCAAATGGAATTTCGACCTTTACAAGCTAAAACTGGAAAGTGATGGTACTTATCAGTTTGGTAAATTACTCTTTTAATAACCTGAATTGTCTAAGATTTGCTTTATTTCAAGATTGCAGTTAACACAGTTTTGGGTCTTGAAGAAGGAAAAGAGTGCATAATAGTTGGAACCTTATACAAGCACATGAAACTCAAGCCTTCCATTCTTGATGAATATTCCAAAGAGGTATGTACCATTGTAATAATAATGGTACATTTGCCCAAACCTTTTCAGTTGAATACACAGAAAAGATGCCCCTTAGTTTATATGAAGAGATTACTTTAATTTTTCAAGTAATTTCTTAAACTAATTAAAGACTAATATGCATAAATACAGGAGTTTGGTTGGATTGGAATTGCATAGAAAACCTTATTTGAAAATGACAAATTTTCATTTTATGCTTTTAAGAGAACTAAACAAAAATGATTTCCTTTCTGACTTTTCTCTTAACTTTCTTACATAAAATAAAAGCCAGTTTACTGATTTCTTGAATAAGGAAATGTTTAGTTTCTTTACAAATAAGGATGCAATTGCAAAAATAAATGATGAAACGACTTTTCTGCAATTTTTTAAACTACTAGGAAAAAGTATTTCTATATACACATCTTGAATACATGTATTACTATTGTACTTCAAGATGCATTACACATTTACACGGCTATAATTTTACATGCAGAGGTCAGCTGTACCACTTGTAAAACCACACAATTTCATATCTACTGATGACCATCTTATTTTGGAAGATGAGAGTGGAAGAGTCAAACTTGCTGGACCAATGCTTGCACCTTCATCTTTTGTGACAGGTTATTTATATCTGGAAGCTCGATAGATTATTTCTGCAATAAACCAAACTTTTCGCATCACTAACAAATAATTCCCTGTCAGTTCAGGTTAATTGAAGATGATTTCATTACTTTTTATATTAGTTTACTGATGGAAGGAACCTTTTTGTATCATTTGAGTTTCATTGACCCAATTTTTTCCAGAAGTATTCAGGTATCAACTGTAAACTCTGGCCTAAATAGTATGTGATGGAATATACCAATTTTCATAATAACCATGGTATTATTGCCAACATAATATTTGAAGTTGGTTGCCTGTGAAAATGGCGAGTATTAGTTTGACATAAGCTGGGTTTTGATTTTGGAAGATACTATGAGTCTATGACATCTTAGACCTTGGTTAGTTGTTGTAACGAGATATGTTTTTTCCCCCTTCAGGGATAGTGATTGCTGTTCATGGGAAGGAAACTAGTGAAGGTGATTTTTTTGTTGAAGATTTTCTAGAAGCTGGTTTAGCACCTCAAGTTGACAGGCCACTCGACTCAAGTAAAATTTTACACCAGCCATCATCTGTAAATTGCTATAGTATCTTCTCATGTATTTTTTAGAGAGCTGCATTTCTGTGAGGGCTCTTATAGAACAAATATCAGAACCAGCTGCAAAGAGAATTAATGGCAAGGAGATGCTCGCAAAAAAAAAAAATAATAATAAATAAATAAAATGAAAATAAAAAATAAAAAAAATCTGAAATAATGATTAGCTATTTAATTTTTTGTTTATGAGGCATTGACTGACAAGAATATGTTATGTTGACATCTTCTCTCCCTATTACCCTCTCATAACCTCATAGTCTTAAATATGCATTTACCTATGCAGGAGAAGACAAGTTTGTTGCCTTTGTATCGGGATTGAGTGTTGGGACTAATGCATTCAATCCTCTTCAGTTTCAGCTTTTGGTTGACCATGTAACGGGTCACCTCGGTGATGAGAATGTGCACATCTCTACTTTGTATTATTCTATTGATCCTGTTCTTTTGTTTGTTTATTTACCATAAAATTTAATTAATTAGGAACAAAGAATCTCGTCCCAGATAGTTCGACTTGTAATTGCTGGAAACTCCATGCATATTTCACATGGCTTCTTCTCTTGTCAGGTAACATGTTGTTTTTATTATTATGTATAAGGAGATAAATAGAACCATGGATTACAGTTGAAGAGCTGCCTTGACAATACAGTTTCTGCTTGTCATTACCTACCTGTATTAATATATAATTTACTGTTTTAATTTTACAAAATTAACAATGTGCTGTTCTCTATTTTGTTCTTTTAATTGAATTGGTAGATATGATGCATTCTCTTAGCATTCTTCTATGTACAATATAAATCACAGACTGTTGCACCAAAGGATCATGCAAAGCTAACAGAGCCAATTAGAGAACTGGATATATTCTTGACACAGGTAAGCTCGGCAGCAATCACTTTCCTTTCTATTCCTTCACTTATCTTTTTTACACGTATTCTTGACCTCTCTTTCTTGTCATGTGCAGCTCGTTGCAGCTCTGCCTGTTGATATAATGCCGGGATGTAATGATCCTGCAAATTATTCTCTACCCCAGCAGGTACATTGTACCATGTTATTGATAAATTGCCCTTGGATATCCATGTTCTGAATTATCTATTCCCTTATTTTTGTTTAGCCTTTACATAGATGTCTTTTTGCTGGAGCATCTGCATATAATACCTTCATGTCATGTACCAATCCACATCATTTTGAGCTTGACAATGTCCAGTAAGTATCATCTCATTTACTATTTACATAAGATTATCATCTTATTTAACAGACAATCATTCACTTTGCAGATTTGTCGGGACATCTGGTCAGAACATCGATGACCTCTACAAGTACTCTGATGCCAAAGACAAGATTGAGTTCATGGAGAGGACACTTAGATGGAGACACTTAGCACCGACAGCTCCAAATACCCTTGGTACACTAAATTTATTTCCCTTTTTCTTAAATGCCTGATGATGGAAACATTACCAAGTCTTCCAACCTGTTGAAGCTTAAGAATTCTGACTGGTAGAGTACATAAATACTGGTATGCAAGGCAATTACAAGTTATTGACAAATTTATGGACCGGCTTAGGGCAGGCTTTGGTTTCTTTGGTCAGCTCTTTTTGTTTTTTTTGTATTTTCTTCTCTATTGGTCTCCGGTTAGGATAATAAGCAGCACCTGGCCTTTCTTGCCAGTAATTTTGTTTGCTTGACTGACAGCAAAATAATGTTTTTTTGTTATATTATTGGCAGGGTGTTATCCATACGTTGACAAGGACCCTTTTCTCATCGAAAGCTGTCCACATGTTTATTTTGTTGGTAATCAAGAGAAGTATGAAACCTGTTTATTGCAAGGTACATTTTGTTTTTTTTTTTTTTAACTATAACAACACATCCTCTGGGATAAATAATGCATGAACTTACCATGATTCTCTTTTGTATTATTTAGGACCAGATAAACAATTAGTTAGGCTCATTTCAATTCCAAGATTTTGTGAGACTGGAGTTGCTGTCATGGTACACAAACAAACTCCTCTCTCTCTCAATTTTTTTTCCCCAGTATCTCTGTTCTTACTGTTTTATTTATGCAGCTTAACCTTAGAAACCTGGAATGCCATGCGCTCAGTTTCTCAACAAATTTGTAAATGTGATTGTGGCTACCCGATGTTGTAACTTTGGGTTTTTCTATGCACACAAGATTATGTAGCTGTTTCACACGAGACGTACTACTGCTACGAATCAGTGCTTTTTTCTTTTATCTTGGGAGATTATTCTCTCCAGATTGTTGTAACTTTTAGGCTCGATATTTACATAGTAAGTTAATTTAACAGGTCTAGTTGCTTTTCTTTTTGAGATCTTGGCAAGTTGGCGCTTGAGTGTTGTAATATGCCATTTTTTTTTTCCCACGGTTCAACGGTATGGAAACGGCATTGCAAATTTCGTTTTTCAAATTGCTTTGAAGTTCATGACAAAGTACTCTTTAAGGGTGGAATCACGGTGAAGAGAAGGGAGTGAAATGAATTTCACTTGATTTTTCTCGGTGAACCATTGTTAAGGGAGGAAAATTTTTTAGATCCGTGAAAACAATTCTTCTCTGATTTTGGTGGGTAGAGGAATTAACTATGGAACTAAGTTTCTTTTTGTCAATGTCCTTAAAAATCTTTCACTAATAATTTGAAACTAAGGTCAATTTAGTCATTCTATCTATTAAAATAGAAGTGACAACTATTAATCTTGAAAATTCTGGGGTAAGGTAGAGCTACAGTTATTCGCTTCATTTCCCATAACTTACCTTCGCCTTGCTTCCCTTCATCTCCTCTCAAGATTTCTGGATCAGAGACCCTTAATGGTTGGTCTTGAGAAGAAAGAGACAAAAATCAATGCTTTTGTGCCCACAAATAAGAAATTGTTCTTATCAAATGAAAGTTTGTCAATTTAGTTTGCTAATATACCTATGGGATTATGATGCCAAAATAATAATAATAATAATAATAATCATAATAATAATAATAGTAGTAGTAGTAGTAGTTTGCCAGTTGTGTCCCGCCAGGGAAAAAAAAAAAAAAAAAAACGGACGGATTTTAAAGTTTTGTTTCAAATCCGGTCTTACTCTGAATTTATTTTTTTCTTTTTCCGGATAGTGCGTCCCTATTACGCTCCAAAAATTGAGAAGATTTAATTTTTATTTTTTATTTTGTAAAAAAAAAAATTTGGACCTCGTGTAGAGGACTAGAGGTCAGAAGTCAGAACTCTTCAATCTTCATAATTGAATGGATTAGATTCTGATCTACCGATAATTGCTTTGATCTGGGCCGTCCGCTTAAGATCGAGCAGCTTGAAGTAGGTATGTAGGATGGATACGATAAACTGTAGCGTCTGTCTGATATGATGATATGGATAGGGCCAGAAGGGTGTTGCTTTGCCTCTCTCCAGTTCTGGTCCTTGAACCATAGGAACCAGGGTTACAGTTTACTACAATACTACTCAATGGGAATTGCTCAGGGCACTCCTGCAATACATTCCCAATTTTTAAAGTAAAAAGACCAAAATACCCTTCATTATAGGATTTTGATGCACAAGCAGCTGAGGATGATGTAGTCTTTTCATCCTCAAAATGTAAGTGTTTTGCAAATTTGGGCGTGCCCTGAGTGATTCCCACTGCTTAGTCCTTATGCCTGAGCCCCTCTTTAACCTTGCAACCAAAATCCTCTTCCATCACCGTACCGGTACCGCTCGCCTGGTACAGGCGCAGGCCTTTCTCTACTTCTCTTCTTCCTCCACCGCCTCCACCTCGACTCCCTCAATCCGCGACCTCAATTCAAAACTCAACCGTCTGGTATCTCTCGACATCGACCAAGCTCGCGACTTTTTCAGAACTCAGTTCCTCTCCTCTGATTCGCGCTTCCGACCGAATCTCTACACCTTCTCTATTCTACTCAAAGGTCTTTGTAGAACAAACCGCATTGACGAGGCCTTCAAGCTTCTATCTCTGATTAAATCGTCTCGATTGAAGCCCAATCATGTCATCTACAACACTCTCATCCATGCACTGTGCCAAAATGGGAGTCTCGGCCGCGCAAGGAGCCTCATGGAGTCGATGTGGGCGCCTCCGAGTGATGTCACCTTTAACATACTCATCTCGGCTTACTGCGCAGAGGGTCAATTGGTCAAGGCCTTGGTGATGTTAGAGAAATGTTTTGATCTTGGCCTTGTTCCTGATGCCATTTCTGTGACAAAGATTGTGGGTTTGATGTGTAGAGAGAATCGTGCAATGGAGGCTGTTGAGGTTTTGGAGAAATTTGAAGCAAAAGGTGGGGTGGTCGATTGTGTTGCATATAATACCTTGATTAAGGGGTTTTGTGAGGCTGAAAAGCCGAATGTGGCAAGAAAGGTACTTAAGGAGATGGAGAGGAAAGGGATTTTACCGAATGTTCATAGTTTTAATATACTGATATCTGGATTTTGTGATGTTGGTAAGGTTGATGATGCTATTGAATTATACCTAGAGATGAGAACAGATGGGGTTGAGCCAAATTTTGATACTTTTGATATTTTGATTCGTGGGTTTTGCTTAAGCAGGAGAGTTAATAAGGGATTAGAGATATTAGATTTGATGGAAGAATTCAAAGAAGACTATAGACATAGAATTAGTCCTTATAATAGTATAATTTATGGGCTTTACAAAGAAGGAAAAAATGAAGAAGCAGTAGAATTCTTGAAGAGGATGGAAATCAATTTCCCAAGAGCAATTGATAAAACTCTGAGAATCATTGCACTTTGCAGTGATGGTAAAATTGAAGAGGCAAAGTTGGTTTTCAACCAAATGGTGTTGGAAGGTGGCATTCCCAATGCATTGGTCTATACTGCCTTAATTCAAGCTATGTGCCAGAAAAACAATGTAAAAGAAGCATTGAAATTGATCAATGAGATGGTACAGAAGGGTCTATTTCCTGTTGTATCCACATTTAATGCACTAATTTGTGCATTTTGTAAAGAAGGTGAGTTGGTGAGCGCCTCAAGATTATTGGACGAGATGGCTGTGAGAGATTGTGTGCCAAATCTGGCGAGTTATGCGCCTCTGGTTCAAGGGCTTTGTGAGCTGGAGGAGGTGGAGAGGGCATTTAGTTATGTTCTGAAAATGATGGAAAGAGGTGTTATTCCTGATTCTGATATTTGGTCATCTTTAGTGAATAATTCAATTAAGGGAACTCAGAAAAGTTGCTCTTTATTAGATGAATTTATTTAGAGGTATCCTGAAGAGCTAATCCTCCCTTCTGGTTGACAATATCATGCCACTCTGGTTTAATTTGTGGCCAGTATCTTAGCTGTACCTCTTCCAGCCCTTGCTTTTTTTTTTTTTCTCCTTTTCTCAGGTTTTTGTATTGTTTTATGTTTTTGTTTTGGACGGGACCTGAAATTAGTGCAACTATGACCAGCCATACAGTAGTTGCTGGCTGACACCAATACCATTTAAATCTGCTACTGCCTACTGGTATATACTGATGCATGAGATTTGCTACAGGTATTTCTATTTAATGTGTTTTAAGGCTCACAATTCGGGAGTTATAAGTTATCCTGACGGCAATTTTCTCTCTTAGTTGGTTCATTTGCTTTTTAAGTTTGATAAGATAGTTAATTTTGTTCCAATAATCATTCTAGTTTAGTTAACTGGTTTTGATGGACAACTCATTGCGAGTATGACAGTCACATTGATTTTAAACCTCACACAATGCTTGGTTTATTTGTTTATCTTGAATCATGTTGACATGTTATTTGTTTCCAACTATCGAATCAAAGTTCAATATGGGAACAATGATTAGTTATTTCTTTTTAGTTTCAATTTTAGGAGACGTTGCTTACTTTTATCAATAACTATTTTTTTTTGAAAACGTGCCAGTAGGCTTAACATATATCACTGTTCACTTGATACAGGAGTCCAGCATGTAGGGAAATTGTAATCCACACAACTCACTTGTCTAAACCTAGCAAATCTTGCTAACCTATCCGCTAGTATATTGTCATCCCTACAAATATGAGTACAATAGAAGCCCGTCATATCCTGTATAAATTCAATTAAATCTAGAAGCTCATTTTATGTTTGCCATTCTGCCGTAACAACACTCAGCTCCCCTGAAACCAGTTTGTTAAGCTCCAAGCAATCAATTTGAAAACAATAGACAGCTTGCACAGCAGCACCTAGCGCCTTGAGTTCAGCATGGAAGGGGGAAGATGCATGAGTAAATTCCAGCTGGTATTGTATCAGAATGTGCTCCTTTGTATAGATGACAAAAGCTATGCCAGTGCCACCTAGCCCCCATGCACCCAGGAGCCATCCACATTGCAAATAAATGGTGAATCTCGGGTCTGATTCCTCTCACTGCATTTACCAACATTGTTCTCCCAGTGAGCTTTCTTTGAAATTGAGTTCCAATTTCTTGCAGTGTAACACCTGTTGTGATGTGAACTTTTTGCCCTCAAACACTTCTTTACACCTGTGCTTCCAGAGATGCCATATGAATTGTTGTGGTGTTAGAGATTGCAACACATACCATATGAGTTCATCAACTCTATCTGGTAAATCATCTGTTCTGAGACCAAAATCAGATCTGATCCAAAGTTGCTGTGCTCTGGGGCATTTAAACATTGTATGTACCACACTTTCTTCATCATATCCACACAGCGGGCATCCTTGTGCTGGTTTTCCAAGCCTATAACTCATAACCTTATCAACAGGGATGGCTTCCCTTATTAGTTTCCACATGAACAACCTAGTCCTTGGCAAAATGTTAGCAGTATGCCAGACAGCCTTGAGTACATTCTGTTGGGCAGTGGAAAGCCTGATAGTGGATGGCTCTCTCTTAATAAGAGAGAGATGCTCTCTTGATAGAGAAAATGCCATTTCTTGCAGGAGTGAAACCCAGCCTTTCTCTCCTACTGCTTAGTGCAGGCCCAAAGGGATATGTCATGGCAATCAATAAGGCTCCATGAAAACCAAACGCTTGGATAAGCTTCTCATTATTCCAGCTGGTTGTCTGCTCATTGACAAGGTCAGCTAGAAGCAATCTCCTCTGCCCAGCACCTTGAGGCTTAAAGTGGGCCCATAAACCAAATAACTAATTGGTGGATAATTATAATAGTGTGCGCTAATAAATCAGCTAAATGATAAGCTTGGTTTTTACCTTGGCCATAGATTCAGGTCTGACGTAAGATTTTGGGTAAAAAAACATTAATTGGCGTAAGTTCAATCAGTTGATGATTTGGTTTGAACGAATTTCTAGGTGTGGTTGGTCGGCTTGTCAAGCCTGGTGATAACTGATAAGTGAGCTTTAAATGATGAGCAAAAATTGCTTTGTCAGAAAATAACTAGAAATAATTGCAATAAATATAGTAATGTTGTGCTTCGTATTACGTACATTTAAAAATCTAATCCCGCCAACAGAGATATTGTTCTTAACTTCATAATAACAAACACGTTGAATGTGGCCGTCAATTGAGGATCCATAAATATATAAACGTTTAAAAAAGAAAAGATCAATTATTTTGGGATTCCTAATAAATTTGAGATCGAGACGTCAGAGCCCCAGAGGTACGGGTAATGATCCGGACAACATTAAAAATAATCCGAACAACTTAATTTTTTTTATAAATGACGATAGCACCCCTCATATCAAACAACTTCGTCTCCATTAATTCTTTCTCCGAGCAACCTTTCTTCTACGGCTTTCAGTTTTTTTGTATAAAAAAAAAAGAAAAAAAATTCAGATGCTAACTACCTCAAGCATAGAGCAATCACCTTCACCGTGCAAAAAAGAACACATAAGTGATTGAATACTCTTATTTATCATAAAAAAAAAATGCAAAATATGGTTCAAAAATCAAAACAACAATACAACCCATATTGCAAAATTAAGTGATTTAACTTATTAAGTAATTATTAATTGTGGCAAAGTTATTTCTTAATCGATGGAAACTTGTCCTAATGAGTATAATAGAAATGAAAACAAAAGCAACAAAAATTTTTAAACAATAACAATACAGCAGTGCTTTCTCTTAGACTTAGCACGAAACAGAGAAAGATAGTTAAGGAAAACATAATTAAAGGAAACTCGTTAGAGTAAATCTAGGAAATAAATATAATATATTTCTTAATGGATGTGATCGAGGGGTATTTTTGACATAAGACTGTATAAATGTTGTTCGGAACTAAATTAGTTGTTGTGCGGATCACTTCCCCAGAGGCACTAGCGTACATTAAACAACTACTAGTAGACTAGTAGACTAATGTGTGTACATGAAATTTCCACGTGGGGCATAACCGCAGTACAGTTGGTACTTTCAGTTTTGGTACTAGTGCTAATTCCCATTTGGAAAAGTACTACTTCAACTGCACGCACATCCTCAGCAGTCAAAAAAAGGACTGCTCCAAGCAGTCCTTTCTTTTTTTTTTTAAATTTAAAAATTTTAACATTCAAATCGAGAATCCAAACCGTTAATCTTGTTAAATTTTACCGGCGATGCATTTTCATATAAGTTTTATAAAATTTGAAGTCGATTTGATACTTGATTAAGTGACCAAATTATGAACGTATTAGAATTAATCTAACCAGATTCGTTCATTTGTTGACCACTTGATCTAGTATCAAATCGATTTCAAATTTTATAAATCTTATATGAAAACGCATCGCCGGTAAAATTTAACAAGATCAACGGTTTGGATTCTCCATTTGAATTTTAAAATTTTTAAATATTAAAAAAAAAGAAAAGGACTGCTTGGAGCAGTCCTTTTTTTGACTGCTGAGGATGCGCGTCCTACTTCAACTAATGTTTTATTGTCGCCCCTGTACTACTTCCCTTTCTTATAGTACCCCTTCCCTCTAATCCGCATTATTTCCGACCCCTTATCAATCTAATCCAGAAACAAGCAAGCCAAACAAGCAAAGGCTAAGAAAGTAGGAGCGAGAATTTTCTAATTTTTTTTCCTTCTGTAACCATTGTTGTTTCTCATTAATAGTTTTCAAAATTTTGTTTTCCCGGAAACTTGTCATAATAAAGTGTATACCTCTCTGGTACACAAATCACAGTCCATTTCGGTTGCAATGTATTACTGTATCAATTTATACTTTGCAGTATGCAGTCTGCAGCTATGATCAGAGAGCAACAACTCGCAAATTCGAAGCTATCGGTAGAGGTGGAAGGGGCATGCAGAGGAGTGCACATTTTGTGCAAATTCAATGAAGCATTTGAATCTCGCTCCTGTGCTTCCCCCTTCCATTCCTACCGCTACACTTCGCCTGAAACATACGTAATTGGTTTAAGGGTAAGTTTTTCTCTCTCAAACTTAATAATTGTGCATGTCAATGACCTCTGGTGACTGGTTAATTGCTTCAATTGTAAAATTGGTTGCGTTTCAATGAGCTTTGCAAACAGAATGTTAATTATAATCGTTGTTATTTTATTATTGCAATTAGGATCAGTGATTCATTTTGTAAGGTATATTTTTAGCGCTTTTATTTATAATAATGCACAATTTTAAGGAATAATAATCACTTAATTTATTCATAATGCACCGGAATCACGGACCGAAGTATAGTTCTTTATTTTGTTAACAGACAAAACATACCAGAAGCACAGACTGAACAGTTATTTTTAATAATTACTTATTTAGTTAGATCAATTGATATCAAATTATCTCCCAAAATTTTTTCCGCATCTCTTACAAGTTTGAAGTTTCAACTTATTTGATAAAAAGAAAATAATATGTTCCCAAATTTTTATGTTTATGTGTATATTTCTCATACTGTTGAGATTATGAAAAGGAATAAAGAATCCCTTGTTGGGTTTGCTTTAAAGCCAAAGGGAATAAACAATTCTAACAAGTCAAATAAGCAACTCAGAAAACATAAACTCGCAGAACCAGCAGTTGGAACGGACCGTTCTGGTCATAGACCGGACCGTTCCAAAACACCAGAAAACTAAATCGAGAGCGGAAGCTTACCTAATTCCATTGCTATGGTCTGAATCTTGATGTTAAACACTTCTTGATGTGTCCTGACGTGTATGCACCTTCACCAAAACTGTTCCACGCACCTAAGTAGGGAGAAAGATCTTCCAAGAGAACAAGACGCGCCCTTTGATGCCTTTAGCCTAAACAAAAGCACTATCTCTCTCTAATCGATGGAATAATTAGGGAGAGGGGCAGAGATGCTGCTATCAACGCATGTATGCAGCAATACTCGTGTGTGTCTTGTCCCTTGGGGACCAACCCCTTTATTTATAGTGCCAAGGACTTCTTGGCCACCACACAATACCATATTTTGTCCATCATAAAATAGGTAATGTTTCTAAATATAACCACCTATAAAAGGCAACACATCTATTGCACAAAATCTGCTATTTCTTTACAGCCATGTTTAGCTTATTACCATAATCAATAGAAACTTGGATACCAAACAATAATCAGCCTATACTTAATTTAGATTGTTTCCATATAGACTCGTCAGCCTATATGGAAATAATCTAACAATCTCCCACTTGGGCTATTATGTTTAGTGTTATCCAATGTCCTTAACTTAATGAGCTCATCTTTTATGGTAATAAAATTTTGTGTCCTTAATTCCGTCCATCATTTACAATAATAGAAGACCAAGGAAGCATTCGTTACATTATAGCATTTACAGGCCTCTAATCCTATAAAGCCGTCGTAACTAAACTCACAATGATCACAATATCATTATAAAGAACGACATTGAATTAAGATGTGTATAAGTGGTGTGGAAAATACACGTAAGTGTGACTGTCACGTGTCTATTTCCAACTTTATTGGTCACCCAAAAACTGAAGTGAGGTCAACTTAAATAAATTGAGAATGAAAACTAAAACTGAATCTGAAAACTGAAACTTTATTCATTTCTGCAGAAATATTCATTACATAATACACTGAATAAACTGAATAAACTAAAACTATCATCAAATCTAGCACTCCCACTGAACAAAACTCCCACTAAAGCCTAGAATCCTCAACTGAAATTACACCCATACTAGTTACATGTTTCAGAAACTGCTTGGGTATTAATGCTTTAGTTAGTGGATCTGCTATCATTGAGTTTGTTCCAATGTGCTTGATTGATAATTCGTCATTCTCAACTTTTTGCTTAACAGACAGAAACTTGATGTCGATGTGTTTCGAGTTGGCTGAGCTTCTGTTATTATTAGCATACATGACTGCTGAGTTATTGTCACAGAAAATTCTTAGTGGAGCTTGGATAGAGTCCACTACACGCAACCTAGTGTCAAAATTTCGCAACCATGTTCCAAATAATGACGCCTCATAGCAAGCCACGCATTCTGCTGCCATGGTTGAAGATGCCACTAGGGATTGTTTGGCACTTTTCCATGAAACAGCTCCACCTGCCATCATGAAGATGAACCCTGTGGTTGACTTTAAACTATCTTGACATCTCGCAAAATCAGAATCAGAATATCCTATGACCTCCAGCCTATCTGATCTCCGATACGTTAGTGCAAAGTCTTTGGTTCTTTGAAGATATCTCAAAACTCGTTTAGCTGCCTTGATATGCTGAATTCCTGGGTTATGCAAATACCTGCCTAGCATACCTGTAATGAAAGCAATGTCTGGACGTGTACACACTTGGGCATACATTATGCTTCCAACTATGGAGGCATACTTATTGTCCTTTACTTGCTTCTTTTCCAACTGTGTTTTGGGACATTGTTCTAGACTAAACTTGTCCCCTTTAGCAACAGGGGTCTCTGTTGGTTTGCAGTTTTCCAAATCATACCGCTTGAGTACTTGATCGATATAGGCTTTTTGTGATAGACCCAAAATACCTTGAGAACGATCTCTAAGTATCTTAAGACCTAACACGTATGATGCATCACCAAGATCTTTCATTTCAAAATGTCTAGATAGAAATTTCTTAGTTTCATGCAACATATCCTTATCGTTTGTGGCAAGCAGTATATCATCCACATACAAAACCAAGAAAGAATATTTACTCCCACTGAACTTGTGATATATACAATCATCCGCCGGGTTACTCTCGAAACCAAATGAGAGAATCACTCGATGGAATTTGTAATACCATTGTCGAGACGCTTGTTTGAGCCCATATATGGATTTCTTAAGTTTGCAAACCATTCTCTTTGGATCGTCCGATACAAAGTGGGGTGGTTGCACCATATAGATGGTTTCATCAATGTCACCATTGAGAAACGCAGTCTTAACATCCATTTGATGAAGCTCAAGATCTAAATGTGCCACAAGTGCCATGATTACCCTAAAAGAGTCTTTCGATGAAACTGGAGAGAAAGTCTCTTTGTAATCAATACCTTCTTTTTGAGTAAAGCCCTTAGCGACAAGACGTGCCTTATACCTTTTCACATTACCCTTAGAATCCTTTTTGGTCTTAAAAATCCATTTGCAACCAATAGGTTTCTTTCCTTCTGGTAATGGTACTAAGTTTCATACATCATTGTCATACATGGACTTCATTTCTTCATTCATGGCATCGATCCACTTTTGTGAGTTTGGACTGTCTAAAGCTTGACGAAGATCATGAGGATCTTCCATCATCCCAATGTCAAACTCATGTTCTTGGAGATAGACCACATAATCATTAGATATTGCTGGTCTTTTCTCTCTAGTGGATCTCCTAGGCACAAGTTCTTGAGGCGTTTGCAGTTGTTCAATGACATCATTATCTTCAACTTGATTATTTCCAAGATCCAAGTTCATAGGATCTGGAACAGGATCCGTTTCTTGAATTAAACGGTCCGTTTCAGTCCTGGAACGGTCCGTTTCAATCCTGGGCACTGAATCTATGATCAACCGTTCTGTTTCAGCCTCAGACCGGTCCGTTCCAATCCTGGAACGGTCCGTTTCAGCCCTGTCATGGTCCGTTTGAAGATCAGTGCTCATTTCCTCCTCGAAGATAATATCCTGATGTGTCATATCTCCCCCCACAACCAAAACATCCTCAAAGAACTTAGCTATAATCGTCTCAAAAATATTCCTATTAGTGGGATCGTAAAACTTGTAACCCCTAGAACGTTCGGCATATCCAATGAAATAACAACTAACTGTCCTTTCGTCCAATTTCTTCTCATTTGGCTTGTAAGGCCGAGCTTCAGCTGGACATCCCCAAATGCGACAATGTTGCAGACTTGGTTTCCTACCAGTCCACATTTCATAGGGGATTTTATTGTTATTTGCCTTAGTTGGTACACGATTAAGTAAATAGGCTGCCGTTTTAAGCGCTTCGCCCCAAAGAGATCTTGGCAAATTAGTATGACTGAGCATACTTCTAACCATGTCCTTCAATGTCCTGTTTCGCCTTTCAGCTACTCCATTCATGCTAGGCGATCCTGGCATGGTATATTGAGGGACAATGCCATTTTCCTCTAGGAACTTAGCAAAAGGCCCTGGACGTTGTTCACCTGAACCGTCATATCTACCATAGTATTCACCACCACGGTCAGATTTGACTTGTTTAATCCTTTTGTTGAGTTGTAACTCAACTTCAGCTTTAAATGATTTGAATACGTCCAAAGCTTGCGCTTTTTCACTTAATAGATATAGATAACCAAATCTTGAATAATCGTCTATGAAACTGATAAAGTAAGTTTGACCATTCCTAGTAGGCATAGGAAATGGTCCACAAATGTCCGTATGAATCAGTTCTAAGACATCACTCGTTCTATTGGCATCATATCTCCTTTTATTGGTTTGTTTTCCTTTAACACAACTTTTACATGGGCCTAAATCAGTCATGTCTAAAGGATCGAGTATTTCACTTTGCACAAGCCTTTCAATTCTCTTTGGAGAAATGTGACCTAAACGCTTATGCCAAAGTGCACCTGAATTCTCATGAGTTAATTTACGCTTAATATTTCTAGTACTTGTATGCAAGTTTTCATTATATGAAGCAATAGTTTCCAAAGAATATAGATTGTCATAAACTGAAAGAAAACCAGATCCAACGCATTTAGAATTATGAGATAAACTGAATTTTCCATTTCCAAAAGAACAAGAGTAACCGAATTTGTCCAGTACAGAAATAGAAACTAAATTTCGTCTAAAAGACGGTACAACAAAAGTCTCATATAAATTCAAATACAATCCAGTCCTAAGTAACAATCTAAAATGTCCAATAGCTTCAACTTGTGCCTTCTTGCCATCGCCCACATAAATGTATCTTTCACCATCATTTGGCTTGCGGCAGCTCAGGCAACCCTGCATAGAGATACTTATGTGAGTTGTAGCACCCGAATCAATCCACCAAGTATCTTTTTGTACTGAAGTTAAATTAACTTCTGAACAAACCAAAGAGAGAGACATACCTTTCTTCTTGCGCCAAGCTATGTAGCCTGCACAATCAGTCTTCTTGTGTCCCTCTTCGCCACAGAAGAAGCACCCATTTGGATTCTTTGGCTTCTTGCCAGTCTTCCCCTTATTGGGTTCCTTCTTTGGCTCTGAATTAGCAGCTTTTTTCTTATTTTGTTTCTTCTTTCCATTATTCTTGGAAGTGGAAGCAACGTTAGCACTGTGTGTCTTATCAAGTTTCAACCTTTCCTCTTCTTGAACTAGATGCGAAATCAGTTCATTCAGAGTCCACTTGTCCTTAGTGCAGTTATAAGTAACCTTGAAATGATTATACTGACTAGGGAGAGAGTTAAGCACTAGACACACCTGAATTTCTTCAGATATGTCTAACTTAAGGGCTTGTAACTTTGAAGCAAGATTAGACACTTCCAAAACGTACTCACGAATGTTGCCTTTTCCATTATACTTTATAGAGGTGAGTCTTGTCATGAATGTACAAATCTCCGATTTCTCATTCTTGGCAAATCTCTTCTCAATTTCTTCCAAGCATGCCTTAGCCTCATCGGAATCAGAAATGGTACCCCTGAATGCCTCTGGAATTGTCTTCTTAATGATCATTATGCCCATGCGATTAGAGCGATTCCATTGAGCTACACTTTGAATGTGTTGTTGAGTGCTTTTAGCATCAATCTCAGTTGGTTTCTGCTCCCTGAATGCAAGGTCAATATCTAGACAACCGAGAACTATCATCAAGTTCTCTTTCCATTCCTTAAAGTTGGAACCAGTCAGCATGGGTATGCTGTTAATGCTAGCTGGAATGTTTGCTAAAATAAACCAAAGACAAAAAATACACTAATGTTAATAACCATAATGTATAAGTTAAATCATAAAATATAAAGGTCTAAATCCCATTTACTAGTCTTTATTCATTTGCAAGTGCTCTTTGGAGTTTCCAAGCAAACTTCAATTAACTAGGTGTAGCATCAAATGTAACGATTCATAACATATCAATTAATTAACCTTCCTTTGGGCCGATTAATTAATTGTATGTAAAACCTTATAATCATTACCCATTTGATTCTACCAAAATATTGTACATGTAGTCTTTTAAATTATGTCCTTCTTTTGGGCCGATCCATAGTTTAGAAGTTACATGT
Organism: Rhynchospora breviuscula; assembly: GCA_027562975.1. Classification (NCBI taxonomy): domain Eukaryota; kingdom Viridiplantae; phylum Streptophyta; class Magnoliopsida; order Poales; family Cyperaceae; genus Rhynchospora; species Rhynchospora breviuscula. The sequence continues at coordinate 28,978,850 of CM050400.1, read as the reverse complement.
ACCTTAATACACTTTGTACCTGAGTCTTTGAAACAACCATTAATATGAGAGCCCACTTTGGCGGGATGATATTAATATTGGTTCAATTCTCAAAATACAACTCAAATTACCTTTATATTAGACTTAAAATATACCTAATCCTAGACTTTTCATTATGCACATCAATCCTAAGATGAAAAGCCTAACTAAATACTGACCTAGGATGATATAGACTTAGGACCCAGTTGCAAACCCTAAGGTATATACGCGTTGGATCGTACGAACCAACAAACCTGAAACGGACCGTTTTGGTGAGAGAACGGTCCGCCCTAAATAGACCAGAAGAGAACCAAAGAGAGATATGACCATACAAGCTAGTACGAGTCATATTGAGATAAAAAAAGAAAGCGGTGGTCTCCCGTTCAGCCAGCAGCCATTGAAATTACACCACATCCAGGCAAGATTTCCAGAAAAGGCCAGGGTCATATGGACACTTTAGGCGCCGACCTTATTTTCTGCGACAGAACTTGTCCTCATGACAACATGGTGTAACCCAACGCTTACAGCTCTTACTAATGAAAACCACGGCAAAGAAGAGAAGATGATCGATGCATAAAGTGTCATTTGTACCTAACCAGTACAAACAACCTGAATTTTGGCTTAAAATCTAACAATCTGCTTCTGGAACGGACCGTTCTGGTTGTAGAACGGACCGTCCTAAACTCTGGTCAGTACCTAACAGTTTGCAACCAAAACTGAAGTGGAACGGACCGTCCCAGAGTGGAACGGACCACCTGAAAACCGCAGAGAAGAGTAGAAAATGTCGTCCTAATCTAGGTCGAGAAACCCTAAAGATTTCTCTCCTAATCTGACAATCTACTTTAAATCTAAATCATCCAATTAGGTCAGATTTTAAACGATTTTGAATTTTTAAAACTTTAACTTAATTTTCAAAATCTTTTCAAGCAATTGCAATTTCAAAATAATTTGAATCATAACAAAGAGCTAAATCAAAATAAACAATTCAATAACAGTTCAAGTTGTAGCCCTTTGGGTCCAATTTGCAATTACAAACAATAAGTCTGGCACAATACTCAATAAAAAGATCATAAACAATCCAAGGTTAATGGAACGGTCCGTTCGAGCCATGAAACGGACCGTCCAAAAGCCAGATAAATCAGAAACAGTTCAGAAAACAGTCCAGAAAAAATTCCAGAACATACGTGCCAGAAATTTAAACAGTTCAGTTCAAATCAACAATCTCACCAAATCAATTCATAACACTTCAATTAGATCCAAAATTATGTGTCATGCTACTGGCTCACGACGAGTGGCTCTGATACCACTTGTTGGGTTTGCTTTAAAGCCAAAGGGAATAAACAATTCTAACAAGTCAAATAAGCAACCCAGAAAACATAAACTCGCAGAACCAGCAGTTGGAACGGACCGTTCTGGTCATAGACCGGACCGTTCCAAAACACCAGAAAACTAAATCGAGAGCGGAAGCTTACCTAATTCCATTGCTATGGTCTGAATCTTGATGTTAAGCACTTCTTGATGTGTCCTGACGTGTATGCACCTTCACCAAAACTGTTCCACGCACCTAAGTAGGGAGAAAGATCTTCCAAGAGAACAAGACGCGCCCTTTGATGCCTTTAGCCTAAACAAAAGCACTATCTCTCTCTAATCGATGGAATAATTAGGGAGAGGGGCAGAGATGCTGCTATCAACGCATGTATGCAGCAATACTCGTGTGTGTCTTGTCCCTTGGGGACCAACCCCTTTATTTATAGTGCCAAGGGCTTCTTGGCCACCACACAATATCATATTTTGTCCATCATAAAATAGGTAATGTTTCTAAATATAACCACCTATAAAAGGCAACACATTTATTGCACAAAATCTGCTATTTCTTTACAGCCATGTTTAGCTTATTACCATAATCAATAGAAACTTGGATACCAAACAATAATCAGCCCATACTTAATTTAGATTGTTTCCATATAGACTCGTCAGCCTATATGGAAATAATCTAACATCCCTTACCATTGTAAGAGCACTAAGAATTTTAACTAGTACTTTTTGTAATGATGATTTCAAAATCGGTCAAATCAGAAACTAATGGAATGTTTCCACATTCTTTAAAAGTGTAAATTAGATCATATCTTTAATTCTTTATTTTTGATGAATATGATTATATGAAGTGAAGTGTTTTTTTTTTTTTTTTTTTTTTTTTTTCCCTCAACTCTCCAATAAACCATGCGATTTTTAATGCGATAAATAGTGGGCCATTTCCCCAGACTCCGGAGAGTCCGCTGCAATATGCCTTCTTTCTTTCTTTGTTGTTTTAAGAAAAAGGAGTTGTCAGATTGGCTCCGCAAATATCAACGATATTTCGGTCTGCACCCAACTTTATTGAGCTCGTAATATCAACCATTTTAGTTGAATTTTTTTTTGGGACTTATCTAATTTTTTTGTACCAATGTATACGTGGTTTATCTTTTTTTTAAATAAAGAATAATGTATGTCACATATTAATAGGGTTCAATCCAATCGTGTATTTTGTTTCGTGTCGTGTCAACCACGACTGTGTTGTGATCTCGTGTCGTGCCGTGCATGCTAAATGGTGAAAGGAGTCAACACGACACATTAACACATCGTGTCGTATCGTGTTGGCACGTTGTGTTAGTCATGTTAAATTATCATATTGTTTATTTTTTGAAAAAAATTAAAAACAAAGGAAAAAATTTACTAAAATGTAATAATTGATTATTAAGTTGAGTTAAAAAAATTTATTAATATTTTTTGATAAAATATAATAATTAGATAGGAAAACTATGAGACTCATATGATGGTAAATAATGTGATATGCAGCTAAAATATTCAATTTGCTAAGTAATCAATTAATGTTGATATGTCGTTTAATTTGTGTTCGTATCATGCTCGTTTAGTGTTGCGTGTTCAATCCTATTGTGTTGAACCGTGCTAAATTTTTCTAATATCTCCATACGACACGATTATGACACACACAATAACACATTCATGTTGTGTCAATTCCATATTCGTGTCGTATTGCGTCATGTTATTTTCGAGAACACTACATGTCAATTTGAAGTACTTAGTCATTGACATGGACGAGAGATTAGGCATTAAATTTATTTTGTGGTATTAATACATAGTTGGAACAAAAGAATCTTCAAAATTTTAAAATGTAATATTTCATCTCAATTTAAACTAGTGGGTATTCGCGCGTTGCGGCGAACTATCTTTTTTTTTTATATTTTCTAAATTTTATGGTAGCTACTTTTTTCTTTTTTTTTTTGGACGTTCTATAAATCACATACTATTTATATTTATAAAATAACAAATATCTATTTTATCATGAAATCACATACTATTAATTTTTGTATTGGATTTTTTCACTTTATTTATTTTATGTGTTCAGTTTGTCAAATATTTTTGTAAGTGGATGGCGTGGATGACATTTTGTTGGATGACATATATCATTCCTGGTTAGTTATGTTCTTATATAAACGTAGAAATATATCTATACTACTTATAAAAGCACCCAAAACAAGGTCATAATAATTTCACAAAAGGGGTTCAAACATCTGTTAATATCATTATAGACCGTTGATCTATGCAACTTGATCTGATGTACGGTTTAGATCTGTATTTCAGACAAAGATGGTTGTTTTCTTTTTTATTCTTTCTTAAGTTGTGCACACCGTAAAGGAAAGGAAAAAAAAACAAATCACCCTCTCTCATCATACCAAAATCGCTGTCTAATAAAATCATCTCAAATTTTCTTTCTTATTCCGATGATGAGTGGTCTGATTAAGACAATGATGATTCCGATGATGAATATATTTATTATTTATATATTGTACTGTAGTTTCATTTTGTATGTTTGCGGCAGGAATGCATGGTATGGCTCTTATGTTACATCTTAATACACATATTATTATTTAACACTAGTGGGGTTGTCGCGGGTTGCGCGACTTATGTTTCCACTTGTATATTTTTTTTTTCACTATTACAGTATATTTTATTGTAGTTCAGTTTATTATATCTATTAGCCATAGTGCAAAAATAGATAAATTATAAGAAAGAAAAAAACAAATATAGAAATTTTATTATCAGTTGGTTGCAACAAATCGATATTCAAATCTCAATAACTGATTATCATTTGCAATGATAATTTTATTACTATACGATCATATAGTTTTGTGTTGGAATTTTTTACTGCATTTTTATTTTATTTGGACTTTGGTTTAGGTTAAGATTTATTGACGTGAATTGACAAATTTTATTGTAAGCTCAGGTTTATTAAAGAATTAGGCTTCGTTCATATAGAAATTTTTTCTAACTTTTAATTTAATTCAAGAAACGTTGAGACCTTTGCGTAAAACACAATAACTAACTAATCATGTGCCATTGATGATTAACATTTAAATGTGTTTGAATAAATTGCCACACCAAAAGTCATCATTCATCAATTGAAATAAAGAATTGCATATTAAATTTTTTTTTGGTCTTTGCATATCAAACAAATCGCTACTTTTTTTTTTGGGCAAAGCATTAACAAATAGAATAAAAAACATAAATCGTATGAAAATAAAAACGATTGGAAAATAAGTGATAGCTTATCTAGCTAAAATGATGACTTATAACATTGAGTTAATTAAAATTATTAGAAACGATTCTTATGTAATAATGACAATTAGCAATATGGATATATTACACATTCTATATTTACCAGCGGTTACCATTGATGGAAATTTAAAATGATAAAATTACGTTAAAGATTTCAACATATCGAGTAATTGACATATGACGTTAAAGATTTAATTTAAATTAATTCAATATCATTAATTACTCGTACCAGTTACTCTTCTAATTGTTAATTGAGCAACAAATCGAACATTAAAAACAGAGAGAGGGAGGGAGAGAATAAGAGGTGAACTATGTATATTAATGCCTAATTAAAATAAACGAAATATAGTAAACTTCAAAAATAGTATTCATTTGTGTTTGCCCTGATCTTTCTCTGTGAGAACACGTTGTTATATTATTTATATTATGCCGAAATCCTTAAATGACTAATCCCCATATGGTAACCTTTCATTTTCCAATTAATTTAATATTTACTAAAGTTCTATTTTTGATAATCCTTCTATCCCAAATTTAGATGGTAATTTCCTGTGTCAAGCATAAATTAGGAGAATTTTTCTTTATTGCAGAAACATCGTACAAATATTCAAAATCAATAATATATAAATAAGCTCGTATAACAGAAAATAAGCATTTTAATGCAGTACTTCCAAACCAAATAAGGCCTGTAGGCTGCAGCTTCATATAATAACAATGTTCAAAAAAATAAAAGAAAAAGAAAAATCCTTCCACTTCGGTAGCTATTCCGATCTATACCAATTAATTCATTTGGGATTAGTAGATAGATATTTTAAGTTGAGTTACGTCCGTGATCCTTTAATTGAATGATATTAAAGAATCACAACAAATAAAGAAGACCTATGATGTCATAGATTCAAATTGACAAAATAGTAAGTGTCATATAAGAATAACAATTACTAATTAGTAAGAAGACAATATCTTATCCAAATTGCCACTATGCATTATATTTTCCTAAGTTATCTTCCAAACTATCAGACCTATGACACTTTTTTTTTCCCTTTGTTTCTATATAATTGTCAAATCACTAAACAAAGCTATATTTCCAAAAGAAACATAAAATTAATTTCATTTAAATACCTTAGCCTTAATTATGATCGATTTTTAAGAATAATATCTATATTCCAATGCTTTCATTTAATGTTGGAGTTGTGTCATAGAAGTCAATATTTAATGACTTAATTTCTTAGTTTATGTTATTGATGATATTTGATCATTTGTTTCTAGAGTTTATTAGTGACAGATCATTCAGGTTGAGAATCTGAATTGTAGATCTCTGTGGATCATTCATTAGAATGACAGTAATAAATCTAAATCGTCCGTAATCTTGATAATTAACAAGGAACATTAATTATCATAAAAGATTAGTATGCAAGTTAAGTGATGATTAAGTTCTACAAATTATAGGTAAGGTGTTACCAACTTAATTGCATATGTGTATGTTATTAGAACATAGTACATGACATGACCAAATGAAATAAACATATGGATTGTGTTGTGTGTCATTGTTTATTTCATATGAGTTTGATTCTAAGTTTGAGATTGTTCAACTTTTCCACATGAGGATAGGTTTAATAAATATCGTCTACCGTTGATTCCTGATAAGGGCTGCTATACGGACTTTATTTATGTTCTCTTGAATTGTGTGGAGAAAAGTTGTTCATCAAGAAAACCGTATGTCCCTCATTAGTATACCTAGTGAGTGATGATATCTGTTTGGGCCCCTTGATGGAGTTGGATTGTTTGGCCAACTTGTACAATCAACTCTAGATCAAGAAATGTATAATTTGCAAGAATGACATATTCCTATCTTGGATTATACAGTGATATCATGTGACATAAGAATCAGATAAGGAGATACTTTTATTTCTTATGCAGGATTGAGATATTGTATCAGTACATTATTTATGCGAATTGGGAATCATAACGTGTTGCTAGATACCGCTTATGATTATTGGAATTAAATAGCGATTTAATTTCATGGCCAACGTAGCATAAATCCTCAAAGGGTCACACAAATAGGACTTTAATCACACAGTGCATTATTTATTTATTCGCAGCAGTGTATTGCGAAAATATGATAAGTTGATTAATTAATTATATACCGTTGCGAACCGTTATAATTAATTAAGTCAAGGAGATCATATAGAAATAAATTAATGCATTAACTAATTCCAAAATAATTATTAATAAGTTAATAATTAATTTTGTTCAACACAATTTAATTATAGGAATTAAATAGAGCTTATGGACCTTTATTTAATTAGTAAATTAAAGGTCCGATTTGAGTACAAGAAAAATGTCCATTAATTAATTGAATTAGTGGACATTTAACACACCACAAAATGGGCTTGATAGTCCATATAGTGGCTGCCCTAATAGGGGTAAAAAGGTCCCTAAAGTTTGTGGAGTGGTTGGTCTATAAAAGGAGGTCATTTGGAGAGAGAAACCCTAGCCACCATAATCTTTTCTCTCCCTCTTCCTCCTAGAACGAAAATTAGAGAGAAAATTTCAGAATTTTCATCTCTTTCTCTTGCTCTTTTCCACCTCATCTAGCTCATGTGTTGAGATTTCTCCCTTCTCCATTAATTAAACTAGTTAATTGACAAAGGTAGAAGAGAGAAAATCTTGGAGATTAGTTGCTCTCATCTTCCTTGCTAGCACAAATTGAAAGAGGAGGTGGTTAAACTTCTTGGTGGATTCGAGGCGGCCGTCGACGGAGGAGAAGGCGAAGGAGAGCACGCCATCAACTCCCATGCATTGGTCGAGCCTCGCAGATACGATTTCGCAAGAGGTAATCGATTCCTTTTCTTTTCTCATGTGTGTGTTGATTGCTTAGCAAGATCCTTTGTACTTGATGTTTAATTAAGTTAATTAGTAACTAAAATTGAAAATTGAGCACTTTCTAATATTTAAATCACGAAATACAGTAGTTCAATTTCTCATGTTCAAGAGCACGTGAACAACCTTTTATAAGAGCAAAACATAATCAGTTTCATTTATTCTCACACGATAAAAAATTGAAAACAATTATAGCAAAATCCATCGATTATTCAAGAATAGTAGATCTGCTGTTATTCAAATATTGGACCGATGAGGCGACATAGGGGGATAAGATGCATAGAGGAAGATGAGGCGACTCTTTGGAACCACTCGACCGATAAATTAACCAAAAAGAAAAGCACCTTTGGCTTGCCAGTACTGCAATTGGTGTATAGTAGAAAAAAAGAATCTTCAACATCAACATATTCAATATCACATTCGGTAGGAAAGTTAGGCACTACATCCTATACCACCAAACATCTCATATGTCAAATAGACATATGTCTTGTTAATCTAGCAAAAACCATAAGCATAATAATTAAAAGGAATAGCAAAAGAAGTAAGAATCAAAAAGTAGATGCAGATACTCCATGCTACTCTAATTCAAGTTGTTCAAGCTATAAATAACCATAGGACTGACAATTTCAATACAAAGCATTTTAAGAACGATGGAGAAATATAATCGTACAGAAACAACTAATTGCCAAATCCAGTTGATTATTTATCTACAATTGAAAATGCTCAAATTCAAAAATTATGTATACTGCTCTTAACAAAAAAGTAAAAGCTAAAAGTAAAGCTCAAATTAGAAAAGAAAAAACCTTGTGCGAGGAAGTTGCTGCACTGGAGGAGAAGAATCCATCGACAACATGACCAAAAGCGGCGTGGCATGGAGGGATTTCGTTTATACAGGCATGCTCTTTGCACATAATAGTTACACAATTCCGTCACACAGATAATCAAGAAAAATCGCTTAACTTTATCTAACCGTCAGATCTCAGTGAAAAAAATGAAAGGAACAGTCCAGATGCCATGTCGCTACTATAAAAATTTAGGGAATCAATACTCAACGCAAATTATATTAGAATATCGATTCCTTTGATCTGTTAGAAATAAATAATCAGATGCCCTCAACGTTATACCAACAATGGTGCTTGGAACCTTTTTGGACTTATATATGTGTCAGTTTTAGTTTCTATTTATCTGGATAATCAAGAAAAAGGTTCTATGACATACCAGCTTTATTGTTATATACATTGTTATATAGCAGAAACCGCAATGTTGATATCAGTATACGCATTGTTATACTGATAATCTGATATACACAGTATATCATTATATAAGCAGCGCATACTATCTCATGGGTACTTGTCACGAAATAGAAAAAAAAAACTTAATAATACAGTAGTATATACCAATAGAAAAGGAACTTACACTAAAATTGGAAACTAAGGACATGATTAAAAGCAATGTAACTGGATAGCCAGTAAGTCAACACACCCTGAGGCTTGAAACAATGCACTGCACAATTTGCTAATTATTAATGTTTATTAGGATTTCAAAGGCAAGAAGACCAAAACAGCCAATGAATTCACTAAATTATTTTTTGCTTCTATATCCAGCGCAAGTCACGCTAATTGGTTCCATAGAATCATGAATAAAGAAGAAGACTATAAGAATTTAAGAAATACTATAATATAAGTGAGTCATCTTGGAAATTACAATATATTGAAATAAGGTTAACACCAGCTAATTAATAAAACACTATGTGCAAAAAAGACTATGGAAATTTCTTTAGGTGTGTAGCACCTATAAAAAAAATTTCATAACTGTATAGTCTTTTTTGTAAAAAATTCCCAGAGATAACTTTATTTGGTTTAGTAAAAGAATTTGATCAATTAGCCCCTAGCAACTAATAAAGTAATAAGCATATAAGCATATGAGGTTCTTACCAGTACAGGGTCATTGGCATACCGAGTGACGCTAGAAGAAGCCATGTAAACCTCAGATTGCTGTTGTATTTGAGATGTGGTGGTAAGGGCCCAGAATTCCTGGAGAGACCTGGACACCTCCACAACCTGATGAGTTCCGATTTTGACTAAACCAATGATTTGACTAAACCAATGACCTCACTTCTCTCGTTCCACCCCTGGTTTCGGAGCGTTAGAAGGCCGAGATACGATGGATATCAAAAAAAAAGGGAGACAAAATGAAATAACAAAATAATGTGCTGCTGAAATAACTTTTATCGGTGAATCGGGTCAGGACTGTGAGCTTTAAAATTCGTCACACGCATATTGACAGAGTTTTACGTTGCACGAATCGAGAAATATTAAATGTGTCCTGCATAAATTGTTGCCGTGTCGAGTTCTTTAAAAAAAATTATATGCGGACTCCCACGGGTTTTTATTTATAATACTGATATACCACACAAAAATACATTATTTATTTATGTATTTATAATTTGGAATAATTGGGTGACTTGAAAACCAGAGATGTGAGTAAAAACGTGCAAACTGCAAAGTTTGAAAATTTTGATTTATACAATAAAAATTGTGTTTTATATATTTAGCTGGATGATTATTAATACATGGCGTTTTGTATCAAATTTCATGCGTCGTTCTAGTGGCATAAAGCTAATATTTACATTTTTCACATGCCACAAAACTCATTTTAATTAATTTGTCATTTAGTGATATTATTTTTTAAATTTTAAATTTTTATAGTGGCATAAAACTAATTTGTTATCTAAATGATATTTTTCTAATTTCAAAATTTTATAGTGGCATATTTAAAAAGGTAAATTGGCAAATCAAGTTATCAATGGCATAAAATAATTTTTACTATTTTATAATAGCATCAAACTAATTTGTCATTTAGCGATGATATTTTGCTAATTTCAAATTTTTACGGTGTCATAAATCTAATTAACCCTTCCAGTTCTTTTCAATAATCATAATCACGATTCTCAATTAAGTTATCCGCCGAATAATTATTTATTTTCCAAGAAAATGTTGCAGTTGGGGCTCTCTACAAGATGACTTGAATGAACATGAATTGCGAATTGAAGTTGGCTAGCGAACGATGGTAATTGGTAAAGGTACCAATCGGAAATGACAGATCCTCGGTTAAGATGTTTGAATTAAGTCATAGATACTTAGCAAGTTGTATGGCTGTACCTTGGCAAACCATTTCCGAAATCTGTTAGGCTTAAAATTATAAAAAAATGAATAAGATAAAAAGAGACGCAATCTGGTTAAGAACGTACTGGTACCATCTACAAATTGGTACAAATTTGTTCCGGCGAGAGCTGATTGCTGGCCCAGCCTTAATCATCGATTGAATCATGTGAATTGCAACAAAATTTTGGTTTGTGGAGCAGATTTTATTCAGAGTGAAAGAAAAAACAAACGAAGAGAGATGAAGGCATGAAGCAGGAGCCAAGTCCATGGAGGAAGAAAGGGTACTTTGGTCATATATTTTAAATATGGAGATTTTTTTATTGAAAATATTATTTTAAATTAATAAAAAAGAGTTTATATCCAGAAACAATATAATCGGGTTTATTTTCGATTTCAAATATTACAGAAGTTTATTTCCGATCGAACAAGATTTTGAGGATTTATTTCCAATAATTTTGTGGTACAATTCCAAAATTGGAACAAAATAGCCCCTAAAACTTTTTTTTAAGAAAAATATCAAATATTCCTTCTTAATTAAAATTAAAATTTAATATAAAAAGTATTTAAAAAAATTTGCGCAAAATAAATTTATATTCCTATCTTATGTGATAATAATAATAACAAAGTAAAAAAAAATTGAAATGGTAGCACTAAAAGAGCATTTCGAGAGTCAGCTTTTGGTCTAGTGACAAATAGAAAAACACCTCTAGCAAAGGTCATAGCCTCACAGGTTCAAAATCAAATTGGGAGTCTTTTTGTGACATTTAATCTCAAAATAAGTTGGAAGGCTTGGCCTCCATCTTATCTTAAAAAAAAAAAAAACACAAAAGAGTAATTCCTATCCTAAGTATAGAATTCCTCGAATTAAACAATGTTACTCCTTGAATTTAGGCCAACGAGTTTACCTCAAAATTTTAATTTGGGAATAAAACATTTTTTCTCTTTGTCGAATTTGGGACAATGAGAGTCCACGCCGCCATAATTTTTATCTAATCAGCAAATAACTATTTTTTTCTATTATCTTTAAAAACTGATGGATTGTGTTATCTTTTATTTTTATAGGTTCCAAAAATTTATTCGCCAAACTTGTTAACTTATTATTATTAATTTTCCTGAAATAATTTTAGAAGAGTCAGTTTTTTCTTTAATCGTTGAAGACGTTCCATCGTCCCTAAAAAAAAAAACCCTACTTTTCTAAGTTAAGATAATAGTTAAAAAAAAACTAAATGACAATAAAATGCTACAGGAACATTGTAGGTTGCTGACAGTTGAAGGTTTTGCAGTCTGATTAGCGATAATATTAATTACTCGACCAAAGTCGGAGATTATCAAACCTCTAAAGTGATTGCAACATTTGTTAGTGATCAAAGCAACACATTGACTCGCCACACGAATCATCAGCCTGGTGTGCCACAGAACGCGACATCAACCAAAATATTGGCATTGGAACCTTTCTCTTAAATTATTGATGATATTTTGTCTTAATTCGTGTTGGTATTATGCTTGTGTCGTACTGCTTGTTCAATCATGTCGTGTTAAACTGTGCTAAATTTTCTAATGTCTTCATACCATACTTATGATACGATACAATAACATGTTTGTGTTGTATCAATTCCGTACTAGTGTTTTGTTGTGCCTTATTATTTTAGAGAATCTTCAATTGGGCATTATATTTATTTTGTGGTATTAACGCATAGTTGGAACAAAAGAATCTTCAAAATTTTGAATTTTGAACATTAAACTTATTATTATAAAGATGAAAAAGCAAAAAGAAAATTTTTATCCCTGTCTATTTTACTAGGAAAATAACAGACTCAAAAATGAAAAATGAGCATGTAACAATAAAAGACTATTTCCTATCTTAATCTTTAAAAATAGAAATGCAAAAATATTTTCGTCTTAAGAGCTGGGACCGAATTTTTAATTTATTTTTCAGAGTTGGATAAAAGCAAAACCGTCTTTTTTACTTTGCAATCAACAAAACCTTCTTTTTTCTATTAATTGTTGTTGATTGTATAAAATAAAGATTTACTCTTAATTTTTTTTGAGTAAAAGAGATCGTTTGGTACTCTGGAACAAAATTTTGTACAGAACTCTTGGCATGATATGATGTCAGTCCTTTCAATCTCTCGTCTTTTCTTAATTTCATCATTTCACCATTTTCTTTTTTTCCTCTCTGCTCTAGGTGCTTGGTGCGTCTCTACCCCTTAAGTTCATTTTTTTCTTGTTGGAAAGAGCAACAAATTACAGATTAAATAGTAATTGTAAGTTCATAATGTAAGCTAGTACTCATTTATAGCTAGTCACAAGACACGTTCTTCAGGCTGAGCAACTTCAATTTTTTCTCCAAATAATTTGGGATCTCTGATTTCACCTAGGCAGAGACCTCTCTTTCCTTTTGTATTGTTTGGGCTTTCAGCAATCAGTTTTTTTTTTTTTTTCAAATAGCAATGATGTAACTTCAGTTTTTTTTTTTTTTCATTTGTCCTCTTTTTTCTGGGTTTTTTCCCTTCCAAATTGAGACTTATTTTTCTTTGATATTACTTTGTATTATGCAATTCCTCTAAAATTTCAGGAGATGCTTGGTATGTTGGAGCAAAATATTGTACGAAACTCTTGTCAGTCCTTTTGAGATCTCTCCTTCTCTTGCTTTACTCATTTCACCATTTTCTTTCTTTTTCTCTCTTGCCCTTGGAGGTTGGTAAACTAAGATTATGGTAATTGAGCAATTCAAAATTTTTTCAAACGGATCACAAATCACTAATCAAGGATCTAGTAGAAATAAACTATTTCATGCAACATTCATTTAGAGATGGAATTATAATCAATACATCTTCTTATATAATAACAAGAAGGCGCGATACCATGGCATTGGAGGCGACGACTTCCTTCATCTTTCTCCTTCTTGCAATGCCGAAAGGTTCACATGGATTAATCAACATCTTGAAAATTCATGCTAGTAACTTAACAAGAGAAAGTCTTATCTAAGTTTCTGCTTCCTTCAATTAATTCTAGCAATCAATTGAAAGTAGATATGCTCAACACATGAGCCCTATAGATGCAAAAGATGGCTCTATGGTGTCCGAACTCTATGAGAAAAGTAGCGGCCTTAAGAAAGAGGAAGAAAGGAATAGAATTGTCACCATCTCTCATCAAATGAGAGATATATTTATAATCTTTCCATGACCCTTTTCATAAGTCACTTTGACGGTCAACAAACCCCATGTGCAAGTCATCTTGACTTGACAAAGGGTGAAAGAAACCCTTCCTTGAGGCTGGCCTATTAATGGGCCTGCGAGCCCATGTAGCATATTCGTACATGTAGGCCTGCAAAATGATCGAAGCGATGACGAAACTAGGGTGTTTCGTTGATGAAACAGATTTTCAATTTCGTTAACTATTTCGTACGGAGGAAACGATCGAAATTAATAAAATTTTCGTGATTTACACATGGACGAAACCGTTTCATTGTTTTGTTAACCGTTTCGTCCAACCAAACAAAATCGTTTTTTATTTATTTTGTTAACCGTTTTGTCTGGACGAAACGAAACGAAAAACATTTAAACGGACTTCCATTTGCAAGCCTACCTACATGCTCTCATTTATGCATCATAAATAAGACCCATTTAATATACAATAAAATAGTATATTAAATTAATATAATTCTACAATTATATTAATTATGTTAAGACAAAACATTATCAATAACTTGATAATAATTAATGAATTAGACATATCATTAATTTAGTTTCATATGATCCCTTGAATAATTAATTATAACAATATTTATAATTAATCATTCAACATATCATAAATGTATTCTCCAATATAATAAACTAAACTTAATGTAATGTTGATTAAGAGTTTGTATTTTGTGACCCTTAAAGAATTTATTTCATGTTGGCCATGAAAATAAATTATTGTTTATTTCCAATAATCACAAACAGTATCTAGCAACACATTGTGATTCCTAACTAACATAAATAAATACTACACAACTATAGTATTTCATTCCTGCATAAAAATTATAGAATTTTTCATTGTTTGATTCTTATGTCACATGATATCACTATGTAATCCAAGATAGGTTCATGTCATTCTTACATATTACACATTTTTAGAGTTGATTGTACAAAGTTTTTAGCAAATAATCCAACTTCATCAAAGGATCTAATAGATATCATCATTCATAGGGTCTATTAATGAGGTACATACGATTTTCTTGATGAAAAACTTTTTCCCGCACGCATCTCTAAAAAAAAAAACTTTTTCCCGCACAATTCATGTGAACTTGAATAGAGTCCGTATTGCAGGTTTTATGAGGAATCAGCGTGAGACAATATTCACCTAACCAATTCTTATGTGGAAAAGTTGAACCATCTCAAACTTAAAATCAAACACTAATGAAATAAATAATGACATATAACACAATCCATATATTTATTTCATTGGGTCAAGTCTTGTGCTATGTTCAACCAACATACACATATCCAATTAAGTTGGTAATACCTTAACAATGATTTGTAGAACTTAATCATCACTTAACTTGCATACTAATCTTTTATGATAATTAATGTTCCTTATCAATTATCAAGATTAGGGACCCTTTTGAGATGTTATTGTCATTCAAATGAATGATTCATAGAGATCTACAATTCAGATCTTCAACCTGAATGATCTGTCAATAATAACTCAAGGAACAAATGATATAATAGCATCAATAATATAAACTAAATTAATTCATTAAAATATTGATTTCTAAGACATAACTCCAACACTTGATGCATCATTTATCTATCGATAATGCAACAAAAGTGGAGATTAAATGGTAACTGTAAGCTCATACTACAAGCTAGTACTTGTCCACCACTAGTTGCGCACGACACATTATTGAGGCTGAAGAACTTTAGTTTAATTTCTCCGAACAATTTTGGGTCTCTGATTTTACCTTAGCGGTCTTTCCTTTTAATTTTGGGTCTCTGAGCAACTTCAATTTTTTTTTTTCAAATAGCAATAATGCTTCTTCGAGCAACTTCGTTTGTCTTTCATTTTTCAAGGGTTTCTTTCTTCTAAATTGAGACTTATCTTTTTTTTTTTATGTTACCAATAAACATATGCATAAATTATTATTTTTTTTATAACAGCTTTGATAAAAGATTCAGAAAAATGGAGGTGATAAATTTGAGAAAACTAAGATTCAAAAGGTATACATAATTAATCCTCCTTTGGTTTGTCAATTGTTATATTAACCAATAATTATAGCTGGGTATAGATGTATAGGAGCGTGAGTTGAAATCTCATTATTTTTATTGGTTCTAAATGTAGTCTATATTTAGATTTGAATTAAATGTTGGAAAAGAACAATCTGAAATGAAGTCTATGTTTTCCGAGAATCTTTGGTTCTAAATGTAGTCTACATTCATAAAGTTGTGATTAATAGTATGTACAATTTTTAATGTCCCTTTCTTTGTTTTCTATTGTCTCTCTATTATTGTATAAAAATTATTGGCATATTTATCTTGATGATTCATATCCTTATTTGAAAGATACTGTAGCAGGGATGCATAAAAGATCTTGCCTTTGGAGTGGCATAGACCTCTATTTTTTATGTCAGTCTTTCAAAAATACAAATAAATTTGTCAATTACAAGATTCTTATAAAATTTTGAGCTTAACATTTTCTATATTTTGTAATGTAGCATCCACTAAATCTATTGGTTGAAAATGTCTCTAATGAATTTATTAGCAATCTATCTATGATGAAATGTGGTAGGTACCGTGTAATTTATGTTATTGTAGCATTTTACAACTTCATTATGATGAATATTCTATAATTTATTTACAGGTGTAGATGGTTTGAATATTGCCTCCACTGACTTGTCATTGTTGAAACTGCAATGTGAAAAGTTGAACTTTGATTGCATCATCTTTCTTGGTGGCTAGTTACAAATTGAAATTTCATCTCATAAAGCATAAATCTTAGTTTAGTTATTGATTTAGATAGTTTATCTTTGTAAGGCACAACATATTATTATACCATCACTGTTGCATAATTTTCATCGTGGGAATGTAATATGGATTCCAAAATCAACCAAATTGGAGCTGACATGCAGTGGACCAAAATAAATATGACCTCTATAGTCTATTGGTGAGAGATCTGTGCTATTGGTGAGACTTCTATAGTCTATGAATATAGTTATAACTTTTATACCTACATCACAAAATAGAGAAAGTAGCAACCTCAAATATTTGTGAGTAACATACAATTAAATAACAAGATTTATTCATTTAAATAAAATCAAATTTATTTGAAGTGAGATTTGATTTTGTTAATTTATTTAGTAGGCAATCACCTACTAATATATTTTATTAAAAACTAAAAAGAAATGTATTTACAAGCGGTTGAGTTCAAAGAGATGAAACATATAATAATTTATAAGAAAAAAAAAAACTTACGATTGAGTTTCAAAGAAATGAAAAATATAATAATTTGTATAAAAAAAACTTACAATATTAATGTATACTCAGTTATCTCCAACATCACACAATAACTCTAATATAACCATAAAGAAAAAAAAAAAAAACAACAATATGAATAGCTAAACTCTTCTAATAGTGAAATCTAATACATATTCACGTAATATATCTTTAAAATGTTTCTATATAGTTCCACCTTGCATATCATCACAGTTTCGTGTTGATTATGCATGCACATGTCGTGCGCAAATATTTGAAACCAATAGAAATTAAACGTGTTGTAGCACACCATGTTTGTCATATGTTACTTCTATGTTTTTACTCGTTCTGATGTTGGGAGAAAGTAATTTTTTTCCTTAGGTCTTTAACATGTCCGTTGACCGTTGACCTATTAACACTAGCGGCTAGCGAAGCCCAAAAAAAATTTCTTGGGTTCAAAAAAATAATTAAATATTTAATAAATTTTCATGGGTTCAAACACATAAAATATTATTTCAAAAAGTTGATCTTTTTTAACTATAGGGTTCAATAATGAAGTTATATTCATATTTTTATGGAGTTCAAATAATAAATTTGTTAGTAAATTGTCTATTTAGCCATAAAAAATATACAAATAATGTTAATTAAATAAAAAATTGTGGGGAACATTACACCCATGTGATATTCATATATTCATATATTTCCTTTGCAAGCTCTCTTTCATAAATCTCACAGGATATATAGCCAAATTTAGTTTGAGTGTGTTTCAACTCCAAAACTTCTACAAGATTTCCCATATATTTCCACAAGCTATAATCTAACCTCAAGTATAGCGGCTAAAAGAATTTACCGACTAGTTCATAATTTAGTTTTGTTTGTGATGTTTGGCGACGGTATTATTCAGGGGAGCATATGATTTGCGATGATAATGTTTATTAAGATAGGATATGCTATATTGATGGCATGAATATTGTTATTTCGTAAAGACGATTGTCTTAAAAAAATTAATTATTGTTGCACAGTAGATAGATGTTGATACCTATAGTTATATATATTTATATATTGTTCTCATTTCTCTAACTTCAGTTAGTATTATAACATTCTAGTAAGCCCCAAATGATACTAAGCTGTCGATGGTTTGGTGCTAATTCGGCGATTTTTTTTTTTTTTAGGGAGACATTACCACTATATATTTAACTTTATTTTATTATCATAGGAATAAAATTTGAACCCTTTCCCTCTCGTACTTGCTCAGCTTAATTAATTATATACATAGTTGGATCATGCCTAATAATCCCGAAAATTAAAATAGCGTTACCTCCATTATCATTAAATTAAGCTGTAAAGCATGAGTAACTTTTTCCTTACATATTTTAAATTCTTAATAAGGTAATATATAAGTTATTTAATTGCTCTGATATCATTTGCAAAAGCTAGCTAGTGCGATTGATTCGTGAGCTTTTAGCATAGTGTCTTCATTTCAAGGACGCCAATACGATTTTCAAGGACGGTCTTCAGATGAGTTATACCCAGACAGCTCAGAGTCTCAGACCAGTTGAAAAAGGTCCTCTATCTCGTGTTGGTGCCATTGCCGTAATTTCTTTTCATAAGCATAGCACTTTTACTAAATATTTTAGAAAAAAAAATTTGATTATAAACATGTCAGGGCCACTAGGACTGGTGCACCTACAGCCATGCCACAAGAAATGGCGCTGTCAGGTTTCAGAAAATAATTTTTTTTAAATTATAATATTTTATTTTAAAAATATTAACAAGCCACTAGAATTGGTTCGTTCAGACAATTTTCTTAAATAAGTAATTAGATTTTTTTAAATAATAATAAATTTTATAAACATAAAAAATACTTTTTTAAAATAATTAACATGCCACTTTTATTGGCGAGTTCAGGAATAACTTATTTTTAAAATAGTAATTATATTTTTAAAAATAGTAATGTGCCACTGGGACTGGCTCTTGTAGAAAAGTTAAATTTTATCGAACTTGAAAAGCGTACAGGACTGTGATGCATGGCTAGGCGCGTTAGTTCTAGTGGCGCTCTATTATGTTTAGTTTTAAATTTAATTTCTTAATATATTTAGTATTAAATTTAAATTTTCAGCTGTGTCTGTTAATAAAAATTACAGGTGTCAATGTCATTGTGTTACTTTCGTAGTCTGTACTTGGCATGTACTTCTCACTCGAGCCTGTTGTGCTCACTCGATCACTTAAGGTTAGTTTTTTCACAATTATATTTTCATTTTGAATAGAAGCTTTTAATAGTAGTAAGTTATAAAGGCTCTATTTATTTACTCTGTTGTGAGTTACCTGGAATTTATCCTATTAGCTAAGTCATCTTTTACATGATGAGGGCCGCTAATGGACGGGTTTCAATTCATGTCCAGCTCCGTCCAATGACAAAGGGTTCAAGTCCATGTCCAAACCAAGTTCAATATATATAGTATTGTTCAGTTCATGTCCAGTTCATTTTCTAACTAAATGAAATCCACTATTTGTCCATAAATAACCATATGGACGAAGCTTTAGATGTTTTTTATAGTGCATTATGTAAAAGATTTTTCAAATCATATCTTAAAATCAAAGGCTCCAATGATTAAGTAATCACTAATTTTATTTATTTTTATTTATTATTATTATGTTTTTTAGGGCCTTCTCTCTCTAAGGCTTCACGCTTCTTCGGGAAAAAAAAAACAAAAGCGATAAAAAGCCTACTAAAACAAACAGAAGCTTAGGCCTCTCTTCCGCTATCACCGTCTTCAAAATCTTCTTTGTAATTCTTCTTTGTCGCTTGATTTGTTCTGTTAGTATTTATTCTTGTCTTCTCTCTCTCTTTTTCTAATGATTTTATAGTCATGGTACATGTTGCCTTCCTACTCCTTTGTTATTCTCGACATTTCTTTTCTCCTCTACTATTTTCTTACTTCTCTCCTTTCTACCCTTCTTTTCAGATATTCTCTCTTTTTCTTCCATGGACATTTAATAAATATATGGCTTAGTGGTTTTTTTTTTTTTCTAGTTTCTTAACAACCATAAAATTACTATCCTTATTTGATGATGAAGTGACAAAAGAACAAGAAACATATGAAGAAGGAGATATTCCATACTGGAAGTCCGTCGAACCTTCATTTTTTTTTCTTTTTATTTTATTTTAATTTTCAATAATTATGTGTTGTAATTATAGTTTATTTGATTTTGTGTGTTTTTATGTGTATATTAATAAGTTAGGTAGTTTGGATTGATATTGTGTGTTGTCTTAGATTAAAGAAGTGTACTTGCTTATGTAATATTTGATGTAAGACCTTTATTAATAGTAGTTTTAGCCTACAGGCTTTTATCAAAAAAAAAAAAAAAAAACTAAAATATCTCTTGCCGTGTTTTCTAAGTTCGCTTCCTCTTTAGATTAAATAAGCCGGAGAGACAGAATAGGTGGCCTCTCCTTTGGGTACCTTTCTCTTCGTTTTCTCTTTAATTTTCAGCATCTAAATTTTAATTCCGTCAATTAGCAATTGGGCGATTCAGATCCGGGAGCGTATCCTCTGGATGGCCATCCAGTCGACGTCTCTTGATCCGAGCCGTCTGATTTAATCTCAACGGTTAGATTTTTTCGGGCCTATCAATCCTGGTGTCATGCACGGGGCATCCATGTCCATTGAGATTAAATCGGATGGCTGAGATCGAAAACTGTCCACTGGATGGCCATCCAAAGGATGCGGAGTCATTCAGATCCTACTGGATCCTACGTTCGATCGGTTGGTTTATGTAACAGAATCATTACTAGTTCTGTTACTCGTCTCTGACTTCTAAACAGTATGCGTTTGGATTTTTTGAGAATAAAATTATACCTAGTTATTTGAAATAAAAAAAAATTATTTTACGGTTGAGAATTAATTTTTCATAAATTAAGAGTATTCGTTTTTAAGTGATTGAACATTCAAAAATTTTCATTCTTATTACTCTGCTTGGATTGCTTGGAAGAAAAGTTCGTTCTTGCCCGGAAGAAAACCAAACAGGTTCAAAAGAAGTCCAGAAAAAGTCTTTCTTCTTGGATTTGTTCTTCTAGCTCCTAGCATGAATAAACTGAATATTATTTTTGAACAATCCAAACAGGGCCTTATGTTTGCATGATCTTTTTAATCAGCATTAAGAAGTTATTAGGACCACATTTTAATCCAGATTAAGAAAATAATCTAAACACATTACAAATAAAATTTTATTCTAAAATTTGAATCACTGTAAATTTTTTTTAAAAAAAACTTATCTTAAAAGTTTAGGAGTAATATTTTTGTTTCGAATAACTAATTCTAATTTTATTCATAAGTGATCCAAACACACTCTAATTAGTAAGTTGCTTTATATACCGGTTAAGTTATGCTTTGTTCAATTGAAACTATATCAAGCTAGTGCTTAAATGATTTATCATTAGTTAGAACTTAGATGCATACGTGGAGCTAATTAGTCAAAAATATATGAATACATTTTTCTTCCACAGAGCTACATGATATTACTACAGGTCCACAATTTGTTTCATACTATTAAATCATGGGAAACCTCTATTCTGATAGTCGAACCTCCTTTTCTCTTGACATATATACATGCATATGGTACAGTTTCTCGGGTTTTCTAAATTTGAGATGTATAATCCCTCTATTGATTGCTAAATTTAACATTAATATTGCATAATTACAGTGGAGCTCTTGATACCTTTGAACAAATGCATTTCTTTTGTTTTTTCTTATGCAGGTTGCCTGATAAAGTAATGATCGCGGAGGAACCCCGCACCCCATCCGTCGTACAAAAGATCCATTGCGGACAATTGGGTCTTTTCACCCGCACTGCTCCGCCCCACCCAGTTTCTCCATTTAACTTTTGCATTGCTCCAACCCATCCAGTTTTTCGTTTTAACAGCAGCATCTCCACCCATAATCCCCTTCTCAGACCATACAAAGGTCTTGCTGGCCATGGTGCTGTTACATCCCTTCCAACCATGTCCCCAGTCTTTGCTGCTGCCCCGTCAGAGGAACAAACATCTAACACAGACTTGTATTTGGGAAGTGTCCCAGGCGCCATGTGTAGGACTGCAACTGCACCAATTGAGCGTGTGAAGCTGTTGATCCAAAACCAAACCGAGATGATCAAGCTCAGCAGGTTGTCAGTGCCTTACAAGGGCATTGGTGACTGCTTTGCACGTACAATCAAGGATGAGGGTATCCTTGCACTGTGGAGGGGTAACACTGCTTATGTCCTCCGCCACTTACATTATCAGGTATCGCACTTTTTCAAATAACATTAAATAGTTTGTATGGTGTATGAGTGGCCCTCTGGCACGCAAGGTTATACTTATAACCATAGTTTTAGAATAGTTTTAAAAGTTTATACATTATATGCTGTTGAAATTTCAATAGTTGAGACGTCTTGGATTGCATTTGATGTCAAACGTGTTTGACTAGTGTTACTCTATTTTTTTTTTTTTAATCTAAGCTACGGTTATCCTCTTTGTATCGACTTCATCAAATAGTATTCATGTGTTGGCTTCATAATTTTTCACAATTCTTAAAACTAAATGAACTTTGTTGGTGTACTTACTACAAAAAATCATTATGATGTAATGTTTACGTCTTTGAATATCATACTTTCTGTTAGGACCAAAACTTATTTTTTTTAATGTATCTCCAGGTTCTGAGCATTAACTTCACTGCACTGTTCGATATAATGCTCAATTTAAATATGGAAAAGGACGGGTACTGGAAGTGGTTCGCTGGTGACATGGTCTCAACTGGTGCTGCTGGTGTATGCGCCCTCTTGACTGTCTACCCTTATGACTATGCCCGAACACGTCTTGCTAATGATGTCAAGGCTGCCAAGATGGGAGGTGCACACCAATTCAATGGTATGTTTGAAGCATGGAGAAAGGCCCTGTTCTCTGATGGTCTTGCTGGTCTCTACCGTGGGTTCGCTATCTCTTGTGTTGGTGTCATGTTGCACCGTAGTCTATTCTTTGGCATGTACTTCTCACTCAAGCCTGTTGTGCCCACTGGATCACTTAAGGTTATTTTTTTTCACAATTACATTTTGATTTTAAATAGAAGTTTTTTAACATTAGTATATTGTCATGGCATCTGCCATCTTATATAGACCTTATACAGGCTCTATTTATTTACTCTGTTGTGAGTTGCCTGGAATTTATCCTGTTAGCTATGTCACCTTTTACATGATTAATGGGAATCATTTGGGAAAAATAATAATGGAACTTCAGAAATTTTGATACTCTGCTGATCCACCTGACAACCTTGGATTAAGGGTTACAAAGATGACCGGTGTCTAATGATCTGGTGTCATCTACTTCAGTCTATTAGGCATGAATAGTCAAATTATTTGAATGAGGTCGCTACTCGCTACCCCATTCCATAGTACTGTCATCCCAACACTGGTTGGCTAAAGAAATTAAATTTTTTGGTGAAGTAATTTTCATGCATTGATTGTTTATTTTGGAGTAAATAAGCACACAAGACATTTTAACTGAAATATGTGCTCTTTTTTATGTTTAAACAGGATAACTCCTTGGCAAGTTTCCTTCTTGCTTGGGGTACCTCCACTGGTGCGGTTCTTGCTGCATACCCAATAGACACAGTTTCTCGTCGCATGATGATGACCACTGGTGAGGTAGTCAAGTACAAGTACACGCTTGATGCATTCAGCCAGATCTTGAAAAACGAGGGTGCCAAATCACTCTACAAGGGTGCTGGTACCAAACTTATTCATGCTGTGGCTTGCGCTTGGATGCTTTTTTGCTACGACAAGCTCCTTAGATAATGATGGTCAATTTAATGTTTAGGATTTAGTAGTATTCTAGGTTTAACTCTAAGATTAAAACCGTAGAACTTATGTTTTGAGCTCTAACTAATTATATTGTAGGCTTTGTGGTCGTCATCTTTACTATTATTATTGCCATCATTTTTACTATTAACATTAATATTATACTCTATCATTATTATTAACCTTGCTTTTGGTGATTTTAGTTTGATTAGCTTTCATTCCTAGCCTATCCAATTTGAAGACTTTGTTGTTATTTTATTTTGCCTTTTTGATTTGGTCGGCTTGTCAAGCCGGGACCTGTGATACTTTTCAGAGCTCTAAATGATGAACTATAATGGCGTTGTCGTAAAATAAGTGCAAAATAAATGAAATATTAAAAAGATATGGTAATGTTACATATTATGTATATTTATTAAATGTTTCTGCCTAATAGAAATTTCTTAATTTTGTAACCAAACTGTAGAATGCGGTCGTCATCTGGGGATCAAAAAAAATATTCATGTAACAAAAAATAAAAAGAAAATCGATTATTTCGGGGTTCCTAATAAATGTGAGACTTTGAGAGGGACTAGCGTACATTAAATTAAACAACTACTAGTAGTAGTAAGACTTGACTATTTTGTATTCGTGATTACTCCACATGGCCACAACCGCAGTACAGTTGGTACTTTTGGTTTCGGTACTAGAGCTAATTCTATTCAAGCAGTACTACTTCAACTAATGTTCTTTTGTCACCCCTGTACTACTACTACTTTCTTGTAGTACCGCTTCCCTCCATTCCAAAAAATTTCCAACCTCTTATATAAATTTAGGAGATGAACCAGAAACAAGCAAGCCAGCCAAACAAAATCAAAGAAAATTGGGAGTCATCAATTTCTTTTCTTCTATTATTCCATTGCTGGCTAAAGTTTTATGTAGTCGTTATTTCCCGTTCTTGGTTTCAATTTCCTTTTATCCCAAAAACATGCCATAAAAAAATGTACCTCTCTGGTACATAAATTACAACTCTTTTATACCGACTTTAGTTCAATCTTCCTATGATCATGAATTACAATTCTTTTGTACCGACTTTAGTTCAATCTTGCTGCTATGGTCAGAGAACCAACGGCTACGAATTTGATGGTACCGGTAGAGGTGGAAGGGGCATGCAGAGGAGTGCACATTTTGTGCAAATTTACTGAAGCACTTGAATTTTTCTCCTATGCTTTCCTCTTCCATTCCTGCCGCTACACTTCGCCTAGAAACATATCCAATTGGTTTAACGGTAAGATTTATCTCTCAAACTAGATAATTATGCAGGTCGATAATCTCAGTCAAATTGCTTTGTTTGTAAACTCGTGGCGTTTCAATGAGCAAGGGAACAGAATGTTTTGTAAAATCGGTGTGTTAATTATTACAATTAAAATCAGTGATTTATTTTGTAAGGTGTACAATTAGTGCTTTCGTTTCCCACCTGCAATGCTGGATCTCGTGCAAAATAAGTTATGGGAAGCACAATGGTTTTAAATTTGGGGGAAAATAAATACAATAGCAAGACCTTACTATATCTGCGTCAATGATGGTGTTGACTGTTGAGAGTATAGTACAAGTTATGGGTATAGGGATCATTATGTAATAGTTAACAAAATGCTGGACTATTTTGTAATGTGACAAAAGATGAGGTTTTTAATTGAACGAAAGGGGAGAGAGACAGTGAATTCTCTCGAACCCTCCTTACTGTATCACTCTCTTCTTTTTCTCTTTTCTTTTCTCCTCCATACTCTTCCATCGTTAGTTTAATCTCAGTCAAACAGATGGTGAGGATGAGATAATGTGATTGTATCAAACTTTTAGCTTTTCAGTTTAATGGAAAGTGATGGGTTCTCCCACTTATTTCAAAATAAATAAATAAATCAATAAAATATAAAACGAGGTGATTGGATAATGCTGAAAGATCTTTTAACACCTTTGGATAGGATAGCATGTGCCAGTTCATATAAAATTTTCTGATAAGATCCTTTTTTCTATAGGTATCTTTCGCACGTACCTCTTCAAACAGTGGGAAGGCAAGAATCTATTGTTGGTAGTACATTATTCTATTTCCACAACGAATCTGAATTCGCTATCATTAAGATAATGACAAAGAGCCAACGGATTTTCAACCAAATTATCCAATCAATATTAAATATTAAACATTCATACTATTTTAGGGGTAATGTTTTTGTACTCGATTTGAATTTAATGTAGGAGTCACTCCCTCTGTTTGACATACCTTAATAAAATTGGCCTAATGTAGATACGAAACATCAATGATAGATGAAACAAAGTAGAAGCTGTTTTATTGTAGCATGGAAAGCTAACTAATTAATTAATTACGATAGTAGAAGCAAATAAGCCGAGTAGTAGGCTTTCTGGTGGATGGTTTGGAGTTCTTGTAGGCTTCTTTATTCTGCTTTTCTTAACACAATTTCTGGTGGCTGCTTTTCTTAACACAATAATAGTAACTCAAACATAGGAAACAGAGATCCCTAAAGAAAATTATTATTCAACCTGTCCTGAAGATCAGCTTAGAATTTTTCACAGTTGGAGGCACAATCTCTCATCCTCATGCTAAAATCTAAGTCACTACCAATTCAAAGATTATGTACAAGCTATGCTTATCTGACCTGTCGCATCTAATGCTAACATCACTCTCTGGTGCTCTTTTTTCTGCTGAATGAAGCACTGCATGGAGAATAAAAAGAAAAGAATTCCAGTTAACTCATCAAGTATACTAGAACCAGAAGTTAATGGTAAGTGACTGGCCAGGTAGTAGTAGTCCACTGGATTGAAAATTAGTACTGATACTACTTTGGATTTTTGTACAGATCCCTCGTGCCCAATGTGATATTATGCATCAGCAATAGCTCAAATATCAATCAAGCTAAGGAAAATATAATGCAAATTATGCAAAATTACAGCCACTCTTTCTGTAAAATAAAAAATAAAAAAAAATACCTACAGTTTTGTGGGACCCGCCATGAATAGTCATCTAATTGTTTTGCCTCTGGTGCAAGAGACCTGTACTTCCTCCAATCATCTATCATAACTCTTAGATCATTCACCTTGCCGGGCAACCCAATGCAACAGTTTGCATGCATGGTGCATACTTTTCTAAAATCTCTGCTGGGTTCACAAATTCCACGGAAATAATCGGTGCTCAAAAAACTGATGTTTATTCCAATTTCTGTGATAAAGGGGTCCTGCTTAATGAAATTCAGTACATCTTGGTCATGGTATCCTGCAGGGTACATCTCGCGGGAGTAATACCAAAACTTGTAAAATTCTATAGTTCGATTGTTTGATTTAACATACTTGAATCCACCATTAGGACGGTTTCTTATGTCAGAAGAGTTCCCGGTGAAATGGTCACAAGCTATTTGAAAATCAACATCCTGGTGAAAATGTGGTAGTGGGTTTCTGAACCACATAATATCGGCATCCTGTAATTAAGCAAGGATGGGATAGAAATTTTACATGCTACATCCAATTAACTGTTTTGGCACTATCTCAGGTTTTGATTTGTTATAAAGCTCAACGATCTGGTGAATTTGAGATCTCTTGTTAGATCCCCAGTATCATCATGATTAAGTATTGACTTGTTCAAATATCACGTTACACAGGTTCAGGATGGAGCAAGCATTGACGATTCTTACTAAAGTAGGTTTGAAGTTCTTGTTGGATTTGTATAATTTCTAAGATTGGATATTTGGGTAGAAATCAGGTATTTAGGCTATAGTCAAGCTTTTATTCTATATTTGGATTTTTTCAGGCTAAAACTAGGTAAGGTGGATTAACGGAATTGAGGAGCTGCCTAGTTACGGTTTGATGCAAATTTGGTGTCATCATAAGTTAGATCAATGGAATCACAAAAAATTTTAGTCTTGTCAGTCTGTGAGGGTCATGTTCAGGCAGATAGGTTGGGTTATTCGAATCAGATAAGTTCTCAAAGCTTAACTCTATATTAAAAGTAATATTAATTAAAATAAAATCAAGTAAATACAAATTGTTACCGAAAATATGAAATTATATCCTTTTTCGAGAACAACTCTCAAAAAGTCGATTCTTCGCCACATCATTTCTAGATATCCATCAGTCAAGAAATCCTTTTGTTCTGAGAAGTCGACACCTTCTGTTAGTAGTACAAAGCAATGCGTATGTATCGATAAACACCGAGCATAGGCCTTCATATCCAATGTAACAATGACAAGGTGTTCAATCAAAAAAAAAAAATGACAAGGTGGTCTAAAAGTCTGCGGGTGCCTTCCACTGGTACGAAAGCTCTCAATATACTGGTCTATCACCGAGCCAGGAGATGACCATGCAGCATTTAATGTGGTTAGTATTATAGTTTTGTGCTCCATTGCAGCTTCCCTTAGGACCCTCTCCAGTCTGGCATCCTCCCCCTCCTACAAGAAGTAGCACCTCATGTGTCAGTGTGGGAAAAAAAACATTGCAAAATATCAAGGAGAAAATCATTAAACATTTACTCCCGCAGCAAAGCAGCCTGTGATAAATTTAATTTTCTTTATAAGGAACAGTTTAAGCTCATTCATGTAGAATGTACCTTTTTTTTCTTTTGGTTTTCGGAATGTGGCTTCACTAGGGGTGAGCAAAAAGCTTGTAACTCGTGAGTTTACTCGAACTCGACTTGTCAAAAGCTCGGTTATAACTTGAGCTAAAAGAACTCGAGTTGAACCAACTCGGTTAATCAATGAGTCGAGTTTGAGTTAGGCTCAATTCGGCTTGTTGACTCGTGACGTAATAAATTTTAATTGTTTAGGATTATTAACATGATCTATGAGTATTAATATTGAGTTTTAAGACATTTTGCTTCAAATCATTGAAAAAGAATAAAATTTATAATAAAATTTATTTTTATATTATTGTATATATCAATTACTTTAATTTTGAAATAATGTATCAATTAAAAAATAGAAATTTGAAGTAGACATATTCATGTCAAGTTAGCTCGTAACTCGTGAGCCAACTCGAGTTAGAAACGAGTTGAGTTTGAGCTAACTTAAAAAACTCAAAAGTATTTCCAACTCGACTTGAGCTAACTCGAGTTGTAGCCGAGTCGAGTTTGAGTTGGCCCCAACTCGCTTAAACTCGGCTTGTATACATTCCTAGGCTTCACTGTGTTTGCTCAGAATGATATTAAATTATACCTTGATGGAAAAATTAAATTTGTCACATGCTGCATTCATATTCCCATTTGAACTGGGCACATTTACTATCCTTTTGGATTTGAATGCGATCCATTATGATCTATTGATGAGCACACAGTGCAAGTAAACAAAGCAAATACTAATCTTCAAGTGGACTTATAGTCATTCAATAAAATCTACAAATCACAATTCGATCCACTCAACAATGGAGTCTTTGGGGGGGGAATAGAAAGGATTTAAAATGGGATTCCTTGTGGATGGGAGGTATTAATGGTACTTACGAAAGAAAGGAATCAGAATAATGTTTTCTAACCAAACTCAAACAAGAACATTAAGGCTGTGCTTCAGAACTCCATTAATAAAGGAGAGGAACGGAGAGGAGAGTAAAGGTTGACTGAAAATTTGTTACCCTCCGATTTGGAGTGGAGAAGTTTATTCTGAAAACTTCTGAATTTCAATCTGTCTCTTCCCTCTTCTTCTCTTCCTTTCCGTCGTCTTCTCATCTGTGTGGAGCGAGTAATCAATCGGGCAGAGTAAACTCGTCCGTTACTCTCCTCTCCTCTCCTCTCCCTCCGATTTGGTGTTCTGGAGCACAGCCTAAAGGTCACAACTAGAAGTGAGCTGCAACAACATAAAGACGCCTTCTGGACTTGATGCACCCTAATGCAGCCAACCCAAACAGCATCCCCGACAGCACCACAAGCTGCATACTGCACTAATGAGTTGAACCCAAAGCCATGGTGCAGTTGTACCACCTCACGGTTTAGCACACAGAGCTCCTAAAGCCTGGGTTTGTCAATGTTTTGTGACCAATTTCAAAGCCTAACACGGTTCCAAAATCTACAAACGTCTTGATAAGCATCTCTAAATTAGTTTTTTCAATAGTAACAAAGACCTTACTAACTTCAATTTCACTTCTGGTTTGTAATATATTATAAAACTTTCTTAAATTTTCAATAAGTTGTTGGTTAGCATCACCTGCTGACCTTCAGAAAAATATAAAATGAAATGAACCTTAATTGTAGAGTTTCAAAATAATAGTCTCAAATGAAGAATCTATCTAAATTTACAGATTAATATAATGTCATTTATGATGAGCAATTACACCCACTAGAGATCCAAGTTATAAAAGAAAAAGAAAACTAAAGAAGAGGGCCAAGTCCGCATGTTCCGAAATGGGCCCATTTTGTACACTAAAATTAAATACCAGGCCCGCATTAAATTCTGGCTGCAGGTGGCTTTAATGCCAAAGCCCAATTCCTAATTTACCCAGATCCTTACTTCACAATAATTTTTTCTCTGTACAAGAGGGACAACACAATTTGAAGGGTACTTTCGTCATTTCAACACCTTAATTAAACAACAAAATCAATTTGCGCATGCCTGAATCATCGATCCTCGTACGAAACAAAGTTACGAGGCCTAACAATGCCTCCTAAAATCTCCAACTTTACTTAAAACCTAGTTTAAATTTCCAAAAAATTAACTCACCAGATGTGCGAGATCAATGGAATCGACAGCTGGAACCACCGTGGGAAGAAACCCGAACGAGGAGGCGGTGGGGGCCACAGGTGAAAGCGCTTGGTAGAGTATGGCTCATGGTACTGGGAGCTGATTCCAATTCAAGCGATGCAGGGTCCAGTGGCGCTACAAGCAGGAAGAGGAGATGATACCGGGTGAGAAGCTGCAGATGACCAATCCTCAAAGGCGAAATATGATGCAGGGGCATTATAGACACGCTGAAGAATTATATTTACTGTTTTTCTTATGTTAGATTTAAGTGAACTTTCCTTTTTTTTTTTTTTTTTTTGCTTATGATGCAGGGGCAATTGATGTTACAAACTTACAATTGGGATGTGTAGAAGGGTTTTTTTGAGGGGACGGTAAGGAGTGTGTCATGGAATTCCGCTGTAGTTTGTAAAACTTTGTGATTTTGTTTCTATAAGAAACAGGTAGCTATGAAAAAGGCTACTTTTTTCGAAGTATGGAGCATGGTAATGTAATGGCGATCAGCAAGAGGATCGGATTCACCAGGCGGCGGAGCTCGAAGGCGTCGCCACGTTCTCCGGAAGGATCAGCGGCGGCTGTAGAAAATAACAAAAACAATAAAGAGACACACGATTTTAACGAGGTTCAGCACCAACTTGGTGCCTACGTCCTCACGCACACACGCCTCTTACTTTTTATTGATTTTTCTGGTTGAATATTACATGGAGAAGATGAAACATAAATAGGAAAACTATCCTATAGAGACACACATCTCTTTCCAATTATTCCCCATTTATTTCTTTACAATTTTTATGCCCTCACACAAGGAAACATATCAAATACACCCAGGGACGTGCTAGGCACCTCTTTTCAAGTTTGAGCTGCCAAGACCTTTCCTTTTTTCACAAAACGCGTCCAGATTGGAGCCCGTTCGACTGGCCATTCGGCTGTACACCTGGCCGAATGCCTGGCCGAATGGTCATATTCTGACACTCCCCCTCAAGTTGGTATGTACAGGTCTGTCATACCCAACTTGCTAATCACATTCTTGAATGCAGTGCTTGTAACTCCCTTAGTCAAAATATCAGCCAGTTGATTTTCAGATTTCACAAACTTCAACTGGATGATTTTAAGATCTATATTCTGTTTGAGAAAATGTCTATTGACTCCAATATGTTTGGTCCTTGTGTGGACTTTTTCGTCATCCCTCGAAGAATTAAAGGGTTTCCTCGAGAAATTAGAATAAGCCTTAGATTCACCCCCCTTAAGGTTCGATCTCTGCGCTAAGTATCTCTTCACGACAAGAGAACCAGAACAAGGGTCGCTTCTTACGAGGGTTTATTAATTTTGCGGGTCCTTTCTTTCCAGTAGGCGCAAGCCCCTACTGTTAATTACCCCGTAGTTGCCTACGGGAACCTCTGATTAAGGGGTCTAAAGAAATACGTAATGGGCTAGGAGAAATCGTCTCTTAAAGTGACTTAATTGATGGTACCAAACCTAATTAACGGGACTCAATTAAGGAACTTCTAAACTTCTAAGGATTCTAGAGGAAGAGTCAGTTTTGGTATTTGCTTGAAAGGAGGAGCTTCTTCATTTGGAGTCGTCTCGAAGTTGTTTAGAGTTGTTTAAGGTTATTTAAGATCGATTAAAGTTATCGGATAGCTCTCGGGGCAACGGCTGGCCTTCTTGTGCGAATGGGTTCCTGGGGCAACAGCTGGCCTTCTTGTAGGAATGAAAGGGGTTTTACAACCTTCGGGGCCTCTTGGACGGCTTTCTTGTGAAAGTTGGTTCTTTTACAACCCTAGGGGCCTCTTGGGTGGCCTTCTTAATAAGAGTTGGTTCTCAGGCCCGTTAGCGGCTTCTTGCGAGAACGAAAGGATACAATTCTAGGGACCTTTCAGCGGTCTTCTTAACGAGAATTGGTTCTTTTACAACCTTCGGGGTCCTTCAATGACCTTCTTCAGGAGAGTTGGTTCTTTTACAACCCTAGGGGCCTCTTGGGCGGCCTTCTTAATAAGAGTCGGTTCTCGGGCCCGTTAGCAGCTTCTTATAAGAACAAAACAATACAATTCTAGGGGTCCTTGGGTGATCTTCTTAATAAGAATTGGTTCTTTTACAACCCTCAGGGTCCTTCAATGACCTTCTTCAGGAGAGTTGGTTCTTTTACAACCCTAGGGACCTCTTGGACGGCCTTCTTAATAAGAGTTGGTTCTCGGGCCCGTCAGCGGCTTCTTATGAGAACAAAACTGAATTATTCAAACAGGGAGGTCGTTTGATAAAAATCTAATTTCATGTCATCTGAGGTTGATCTCAACCCCAGTGAGTGACTTTTCCTCAAATGGAGAGGTTTCGGCTTTGTCTTTGGGTTTCGTGTTTTGACTTTTAACTTTCTGATGTTTCTCTTGGCGATTTTGGTGATTTTATAGCTTTTATTCACTTCGGCATTTCGTACTTTTGAGTTTTAGAAATCATCTTTAATAGTTTGAAAAAATATTTATTCTTAAAGGTAGTTGACGTTCGAAAATATAAAATCACTTGCTATTTGAAGGTACTTGAGTTTTGGATTTGCAAATTTCATTAAAAGACATTTAGTAAATTTTATTCTCTTAATCACTTTATAGCTTTGAAAATGTTTAAATTTGAAAATATTCATTTTTGAAAATATTATTTAGAACACTCTTCATGTCTCACAAATAACTACCTTTACTTTTGAGAATTTTGTTAAAGAGAATATTAGGTGGTCTACTATATTTCTAAAATTCATGAAAGTCATTTTTATGGTGAAAATACTTCAAAAAATACAAAAGGCCACTACTTTGACACAATTTTATATCAAAGTATCAGTGAATTTGGTTTATTTAGATTTTTAGAATTTTATTAATATTTTGTTTATATTTTTCTGAGTTGTATACTATTTTTAACGAATTTTTTTAAAGTTTTTGGCCAATTGGAATTATCTGATTGGTCCACGTCATCATCCTAAGCTGGGGTGGCTGCTGACTGACTCTGCCGACATGGCAAAAGAGAATTAACGTTGGGCCTCTTCCGGCTTGGGCCTTCTTATCATTTAGGCTGACTTCTCGTTTTCAATTCCTTTTAAAAGGGAAAAGACTAAACGGATTTAGTGTAGTGAATAGATGACAAGCCAGGTGACCCGCTAACCACAGAAGATCCGAACGATTTTGGCGCTGAGGTTCTGAAGACGGAAAAGAAATTTTACAGGAGGGTCCTTATATCAATTTTATTTCCTAACCAAATCCTATCGACGGGACTCCGACGATTTGGGCCTCCATTGACGATCAGGTTGATCTCGTCGGAATCGTGAGGTGGAGGGGAGTATTTTAGTGACGTCAGTTTCCGTCGCGTCGTCTTGCATTGGTCGAATAACCTAGGATTTAATCCCTCAGTTCAAAGCTTCTTATTCAATTTAACCCTTATGATTTTTTTTAATTTTAGTTCCCAGCGATTGTCGCGGCTAAATTCGACGAAGGTGGTTTCGCTAGGATCGTAACAGATAATAGAGCACGGAGGTAAGTTTGATTGAGTTTACATCGCCCTAACTTGGGAAAGAGCCAAACACTGGTACGGGGTACAAGAATTGGTACCGATTGGTATCGAGGAGAGTCAAACTCACTTTATTTGTCCTCAACTTAATGTGCGTACACATCCATTGTTATTAAAATTAACTAGCCGATGATTGCTCCACTTAATTGCTTATCTGACATGCCCCAAGCAAGTATATTATCACGTATATACTGACAGTACTAAGCAGTAATTGGACACATTGAAGTGCATAATCAAAGTCATCCATCCATTGCAATAAAGAGAGATTTTAAACATTTTACAAAACGACCTATGACATAATTGAAAGAGGGAAACAAGAAGGAAAGGAGAGGAGACATTTTTACCATATTGGAGTTTAGCAATTAAGAAACGATAAAAGAGATTAAACAAGAAAAGGGTTAAGCAAGCAAGATGCATCTGACATATAAGCTCTGGATGCAAAGATATACTACCTAATTATCATTTTGTCATCTAAGTAAAGTCCATGGTGATATGAATATGCTGTTTGATGATAGGTCCTGAAGATTTCACTAGTCAACCACTAATTTTGAGTTTATTATTAGAAGTGCCGAACAACAATAAAAAAAAAGAAAAAAAAAGGTTATATCTCACCATTGTTCGGTAGGTGAATTTTACTATAATGGCCTACAGGGTGTGCAACACATACTAATTCTTCACAAACTGGACAAAAGAAGTTACTGATACTTTACATGCCATGCTGAACTTTATGAAAAGTAATGTCATATTTAATCGTAAGATTAAAATTAATTGTAACTCTAAATAAGATCACAGCTAAGGGAAGTATCAAAGCTCAGATATCGAGAGTATTTTTTTTATAGAAGTCCAGAAGGATTCAAATATTCCATTTCACTAATATCAAACTCTTTTTAATAATTCTGCAACATCATCTCACTAATCTACAATCCAGGAGTAATTATGTCCTGCTAAAGTGTTCTTAGAAGTTGCACTTATGCACATTAGTCCAGAAATTAAAGGAAATAAAGTGAGACTAAATTTCAGCAGCATTTCGGCTTAATTACCTAGGAAATTACATAGAGGTTCTCTAATTCGAGCTATATAAGCTCTCATTAAAGAACTATGGCCTACAACTGAGGAACCCTCAGCTTAGACCTTGAACTGTACCTAATCATGAGGAACCCTCAAGTTAGGTTGCCTTCTCCAGTTTATGTCTAAGGAACCCTTAGCATAGACTTTAATGGAGATAGGCGGGACGATCAGATCAGAAATTAGGGGAAAAGAGGAAACGATTAAGAAAAGCTTCAAATTCAGAGAAAGGAAAACAAGCAGATCGCATAAGCTCCATCAGAGAAACCAAGATTATCCTCAATCCATGCTTGCTGATCATCTAAGACTATGGACCCCATAGCTTAGACTCTCAGATCTCGATCAAGAAAGACAGAGAAGATGACAACTCAATCAAATACTACTTAATAACTACTTAAAAGATAGATTCAAAGAGTTCAAACTTCAAACAAAATAAGATTTCGTAAACTTCATTCAAACATCAAGCAATTACACCACTCGATCACAGTTTACCTTCTTCCTTACCTACTTTGTTCTGATGTAACTTCCTCTTTTCAATTAAGCTAGCAATTTCTTCTTTAATGCTATGCCTAACTATGCACGACAAGTGCTTGATCTAATGCCTATCTCTTATTCTCTGTGTGATGTGCTTTTTGGGGAAGATGCGTATTAGTGGAGGTGGAGGAAGACTCTGATCTGTCCCCCTTTTTTTCCTTGTCTTGTGCCTCTATTTATAGGCGATGTGATGCTCTCCGATTGGTCGAAAGTCCGGCGGTTATCCGTAACAAACCGACTTTGAACAAATTCAGTTGGATTTTCTTCTCTTCTTCATTTCTTCTCCTGGCTGCTCTTGGCTTGCGATGCACCACGGACCTACTGATGGGGCTGACTACTTTCTTTCATTTGGTTTTCAAGGTCTGGGTGTAATCCACTTCATTCTCACAGAACAGTCAATCATTGACCGAAATTGGTCCCTTAGCGACATTCTCTTCTTTTACTCTCTGTATACGCTCGGTGCTCCATACACCATATATCGCTTGTCAAGTCTGTCAGGGATGGTGTAAGGAAAACAGGTGCTCCCACCTCTTATTTTTGGTACGGAGGGAGTTTTGAAATTGGCTTTCGATCTTCTCCATTTGTTTATTACTGGAGGCGTGCAGTGAACGTTGAAAATCACTAACTTTTCTGATATGTTCAGTTCCATTTCATTATTTTGGGTTATCTCCTCTCTATTAGTATATATCGCACATTTGTGACTTGAATATGCATATCCGTTGGTTCTATAAGTGCCATATACTTTTTATTTTTTTTTCTTGAATTTTCATACAAACCTCATATATCCCTCTTCATCACCTTTCCTTTGTTACCATTCCTTTCTATCATACACATTTTTTTATGGTTCAACAGTCCTGTCATGTTGAACTGGATTGTGAGACATGTCAATTGCTGCCTTATTGTCCACGCATAAGGTCATAACTCCCCCTGACTCAAAACCAAGTTCTCTCATGAGTTTTCTTATCCATAACAATTCACACACGCCCTTAACAACACCAATGAGTTCTGCTTCTGCACTTGAGAGAGCCACTACCCCTTGCTTCTTACTTCGCCATGTAACAAGATTTCCTCCTACAAATGCGAAGTATCCTGAAGTTGACTTCCTGTCAGAGATACTACCTGCCCAATCAGCATCAGTGTAACCCATGATGTCAAGGTGTCCATTCCTTTTGAAGTGTATTCCTTTTCCAGGAGTTCCCTTCAGATATCTGATAATCCTCATTACTGCTTCCATGTGTGCTTCACTTGGATTGTGCATGAACTGGCTTACAAGACTCACGGCAAAGGTTATATCAGGTCGTGTGTGAGACAAGTAGATCAGCTTTCCTACCAGTCTCTGATATCCTTCCTTATTGGCTGGTACTTGATCAGGAAACTCTCCCAATTTCTCATTTTGCACCACTGGTGTGTCTGCAGGACGACAGTCTAACATACCCACTTCTGCCAACAAATCTAGGATGTATTTCCTCTGAGATAAAACTATACCTTCACTAGATCGAGCCACCTCAATTCCAAGAAAGTATTTCAGTCCCCCCAGATTCTTCATCTCAAATTCCTTTGAAAGTTTTCCTTCAAGTCGTTGGATCTCCTCTGTGTCATCAGCTGTTATTATCATGTCATCAACATAGATAATTAATACAGTTAATTTTTCATATCTTCTTTTATAAAACAGAGTGTGATCCGATTCTCCTTGAGTGAAACCATATTTTCTCATTGCTTGACAAAACCTGCCAAACCAGGCACGTGGAGATTGTTTCAGCCCATACAGGGCCTTTCTCAACTTGCAGACCTTAGCTTCTAGACCATTTTCCTTGCTGTTCGGCTGGCATTCGGCTTGTCCCTGGCCGAACAGTGAGCCGAACAGAGGCTCTATCCGCCTTGTTTTTCCATGTTAAATGCCCTCAGCTCATCAAACCCTGGTGGTAGCTCCATATAGATTTCTTCTTCCAAGTCTCCATGTAAGAATGCATTCTTCACATCAAATTGGTGGAGGGGCCAGTCTAAATTAGCTGCAAGAGACAACAATACTCGAATCGTGTTTAGTTTTGCAACAGGAGAAAAAGTCTCCTGATAATCAATCCCATACGTTTGAGTGTACCCTTTAGCAACTAACCTAGCCTTATACCTTTCAATGTTACCATCTGCACCATACTTGATTGTGAATACCCACCTGCATCCTACTGGTTTCTTACAATTGGGCAGTTTTTCTAGAGTCCAAGTTTCATTCTTATGGAGTGCTTTCATCTCTTCATTCATGGCTCCTATCCATTTAGGATCACTAAGAGCCTCATTCACATTTCCAGGTGTAGGTATATTCAACATTTGGTCACTAAACTTCCTTAGTGGTTCTGGTAGTCCTTTTATGGTGACAAAATTTGCAATTGGGTATATGATCTCTTTACTCGTACCATCTTCAGGTACATACCTTTTTGGTGGTTTACCACGGTTGTGTCTCGGTGGAAGAACATATCTTGAGTTAGAAACACTTACCTCAGGAGTGCCCTCAGGAGACGCATGGGATTGTGGACTTGGATCAGTCTGTATCACTTCTTCATCCAGTTCCTCTTCCTACGGGTCCCAATTGTCTTGATACACTTCTGGTATTTCGTGCTCCTCCCTTAGATCTAGTTCTCTTAGTTGTTCAGCCAAAAATTCAACTGATTGATGCTGTTCCCCTCTCTGTTCGGCCAGGTGTTCGGCCGAATGGGTGCCCGAATGGTCGGCCGAATGGCCAATTTCTGGCTGCTCACTGCTGTTTGAACTACCATATGCTCCAAATGTTTCTTCCCCCTGGTGATGCCACTGATTTCTCTCATTTTCTTTCTCCCCCTGAGATGAAACAGTGGTGTCTTGATAGAAACTTTCATTTTCCAAGAAGGTAACATCCCTTGTGACATACCATTTCTGAGATTTTGGATCAAAGCACCTATACCCCTTCTGGTTGGTTCCAACACCTAGGGATACACATTTGACTGCACATAGGTCTAACTTGGTCCTATTGCTTTTCTGAACATGTACATATGCCACACATCCAAATGTTTTTGGTGGCAAACTTAATATAGATGGGATAGAGGTAAATGTGCTAAGTTTCTTCAAGGGTGTTTGGAATTTATTGATCACTGAGGGTAACCGATTTATCACATATACTGCCATCATGACAGCACAGTCCCAGAATTTTTGTGGTACATTATTTTCAATTAACAATGCCCTAGCAGTTTCAAGAACATGTCTGTTTTTTCTTTTAGCTATCCCATTTTGTTGTGGTGTTGCCACACAAGTTGTTTCATGAATAATCCCTTTTTCCTTGAAAAAATCCCTTAGGTTTCTATTCACAAACTCGCCTCCATTGTCACTTCTAAACATTTTTATGTTCATCCCAAATTGAGTTTGCACCATAACATGAAAATTCTTAAATATTTCTTCCACTTCATCTTTTCTTTTTAATAAAAAGGACCAAGTCATTCGAGTGCAATCATCAACAAACAGGACAAAGTACTTATACCCAAAAATTGATTCAACCGGGGAAGGCCCCCAAACATCAGAATGGATTAAATCAAAAGGTTTATCACATTTATTCAAACTAATATTGTATGTCACACAGTGACTTTTAGCTCTTACACAAGTTTCACAATTAAACTTAGATAAATCCATTCCACAAAATAAATCAGGCAAAATTTTTCTCATGTAACCAAAAGATGGGTGTCCTAACCGCCTGTGCCATGTCCAAATCCTTTCTTCCAAGTTCGAACTTCTCCTAGCTAAGTTAGTTTTTCCAATCTTGAGGTCTTCTAAGTGATACAGACGGCCCCTTTTAGTATCACGCCCAATGATCTCCTTCGTGAGGACATCCTGGAAAATGAAAAAAATCAGGGAACATGAGAACCACACAGTTCAATTCTTCTGTTATTTGTCCAATTGAAATCAACCGATTTGTCAAGGAAGGTACATGAAGTGTATTATGAAGAATTAAAGAAGATGAAATTTCTACATCTCCTGCCCCTTTTACTGGATACTCAAAACCATTTGCATTGTAGATATTTTTCACCCTTGGTTCCCTGGATCTTTTGAAGTCTTTTATGTCAAAGGTCATATGGTCTGTAGCCCCAGAATCAATTACCCAATCCAAATTATGACTTGTGAGAAGAGACATACCTTGAATAGATGTGTTACCTACCGAACCTGTTTCTTGTTCACTGGAGGTGGATTCTCGGGCTGCACACAGCTGCGCCCGACCCGCACCGCCTTCTGCCCCCTCTGTTTGGCTGTCTGAACTGGCCATTCGGGTATGTGTTCGGCTCTGACCAGCCGAATGGTCAGCCGAATGGTGCCCATTCGCCTCGCTACCCGTGCCGGTGGCTGCCATATTCACCTGAGACCTCCTTTGTTGCTTCCCCTTCTTTCCCTTGAACCAGTCGGGATAGCCCACAATCTCAAAGCACGTGTCACGCACATGCCCGTTCCTCCCACACTGGATACACTTCAGTTTTGACTTGTCCTGATAATTGCCACTAGAAACCCCTTTAGTATACATAACCACAGAGTTTTGATGTGTACCTTCCTCGCTTTTCAGCATGACAGTTTGCCTTGAAACTTCCCTTCTTACTAACCCATAAGCTTGCTCGACTGTGGGAAACGGTGTTAGTCGCAACACTTGGGCTCTAAGACTGTCAAGGCGATCGTCAAGTCCATCAAGAAAGGTATACACCCTTGACTTCTCCAGATATTCATTGAACTTCTCAATATCAGGCGCACTAGTCATGGGATTTGGGCGCCGATAATCAATCTCCCTCCACAATCCCTGCAATCCATTATAGTAATCCTCCAATTTACCAGTGTGTTTAAGACGAGATACCTGACGGTTGAGGTCAAAGACTTGTGACTCATCATTTCCATCATAGTGGGTAGTTGCCAGTGCCCTCCACATCTCGCCCGCCGTCTTATAGCGCAGGTATGTGGGCAAGAGGGTTGAATCAAGTGAGCTGATCAACCAGCTCTTAACCACAGAGTCATCTGCACTCCACTTGGGGTATGTGGGGTGATCTGTCGGTGGAGGAGGAGGATCACCTGTGAGATGATGCATCTTGTGTCGAGCCTGGACATGTATGTTCACTACTTCTGACCAGATCGAGTAGTTGAGGCCATCTAGCTTTATAGAAATTGGTGTGGCTGAAATTTCAGAGTTTTGGATCACCGGAGTTGCAGGTGGTGGTGTTTGAGTCTGGACTGTCATGAGTTGGGTCATTTGGGCTTGTTGGGCAATCACAAGTTCGGTTAGCTTCTCAAGGATGATCTTGGTCTCAATGTCGTTGGCCATGGCTGAATTTTGCTCTGTTTTTTGTTCTGTTCGGCTCTGTGTTCGGCCGAACAGTAGGTCGAATGGGTGATTTTTGGTAGATTTTGTTGATTTTTCTCTTGGTTCTTGGTTTGGTTTGGGTCTTAGAACGAACCACGCTCTGATACCATGTAGAAAATAACAAAAACAATAAAGAGACACACGATTTTAACGAGGTTCAGCACCAACTTGGTGCCTACGTCCTCACGCACACACGCCTCTCACTTTTTATTGATTTTTCTGGTTGAATATTACATGGAGAAGATGAAACATAAATAGGAAAACTATCCTGTAGAGACACACATCTCTTTCCAATTATTCCCCATTTATTTCTTTACAATTTTTATGCCCTCACACAAGGAAACATATCAAATACACCCACGGACGTGCTAGGCACCTCTTTCCAAGTTTGAGCTGCCAAGACCTTTCCTTTTTTCACAAAACGCGTCCAGATTGGAGCCCGTTCGGCTGGCCATTCGACTGTACACCTGGCCGAATGCCTGGCCGAATGGTCATATTCTGACAGCGGCGACCATGACGAGGTATGAGGTGCACGAGGTAAGAGGAGATTTGAAGTGTTGATTTCTTATGCGGAGAGTAAATAGGGTTTCATTGAATGCTTTCTATGCATTGATGATGAAAAGATTATTTTTGTGGTGACTGGTGAATCGGATCCTTGCAAATGTGTGCGCTTTTTTGGAAGGAAGGGACGATCAAACTATCAAAGATAGTAAAATGGATGATTAATGAGTGTGTAAAATGTTTGGAAAGAGAAGGTGTGTAGAAAAGAGAAAACTGCAAAGACCGTGCAGCAGCAGCAATTACTGCCTTTTGTGGAACAGGGAAGTAAATGCATCGTAACTAGGAAAGAAAACGGATCGGAACGGATGTAGGTCTTTTCATATCGGCGTCCATAATTTTTTTCGGATACAGATGCAT
Organism: Rhynchospora breviuscula; assembly: GCA_027562975.1. Taxonomy (NCBI): domain Eukaryota; kingdom Viridiplantae; phylum Streptophyta; class Magnoliopsida; order Poales; family Cyperaceae; genus Rhynchospora; species Rhynchospora breviuscula. The sequence continues at coordinate 28,936,777 of CM050400.1, read as the reverse complement.
TCGGTTACAGATACGGTTCAGATATTAAGCGGATACGGATACGGTTCGGATATTTTCTGATAAGTAGTCAAATACAAATATATTTTGTCAGATACAGATAGCATTTTAATCTTTTTTATTTATTTACAATAGCAGTTTCTGTAAATATAATGTTATTTAATATTTAATATACTCAGTGTCTATGTTAGTACTTCGTTAATATTAGTAGTAGTGCATGCAAATGAATATCTATTATTTTTCATAGTTTGAGCTAAATGAGCATTTTTTTAAAATATGAAAGTTAATCTTAGTAACATTGTTTTTTATTAGACTGTACAACTTTAGAAGTGAACTTCTTTAAAATCAAAGTAAGCAAATTTATTTGTTGGATTTCAACTTTCAACACATAAATAAAAGGCTAAAAGTGAAAACAAATAAGAGACCATCTAAAATTGCAAGCACCACATAAAGCACAAATCTAATATGATTGATCAATAAATTCAGTCTTTCCATATTTTGAATTCCAACAGTATAGTCAATTAGTTAATGTCAAATCATATCTTGTTACCTTAAATGTCATCATACATTAAAATAGTATATTAATCATATGTAATCATCATGATTAGAGGAAAAATTAATTTTAGTGTTGTTATCATATATAATCGTCTCAATAATAGAAAATAAAAATAATTTTATGTTACTAGTCCAAATGAAAATATTATTGTAAGAGAATTTATCTAATAAAAATTAAGTATTATCTAATTAAAAGTATTCTCTAATGTAGAGAAGTAATTATATTAATCATCTTATGTCATTAAAGATACGGATAAACGGATTAATATCTATCGGATACGGATAATATCCATGTCGGATACGGATACGGATCGGATAGTGTCAAAACCATATACGCATCCATATTTTTTTTGGCGGATACGGATACGAATACGGATATGTTCGGATACGGATATAGTTCGGATATAACGTGCATTTTTTGGATTCGGATACGGATCGGAGCGGATAAAATCCGCTCCGTTTTCATCCCCAGTAGGTACTCTGAATTTGGTTCGGATCCTATCCAACTGTATGGAGGAGGCATCTTTGGTCCGTCTATTTTTGATCGGACGTCTCTGTTAAGCCTGAGCAGACCAGAATACCATTGACCACGTCATTTGTAGAACGGCTAAAACAATTTAAACCGTCTGATAAAAAAACGGAGCTCTTTAGACTTTAGGCTGTAGAATAAACATTGATAAGAAAACCTAGCTTGTTTTGAACAAACGTTAATAAGATGTTGTGGTCAGATTAGTGCGAGGATTTTGCATCCTCTGAAATATCTAATTCTGGAAAACACAGTATTTGAGCTGTTATTTTCGAATTACAAAATTGATAATAGCCTCTTTAGAAAATTATTCATATGTTGGTATTAGAGGATGCGTAAGTGGGACAAATCCAAATATAACTTTTCAATGAAGGTTTCCTTATAATTTTGTGTTGAATATTGGAAATTCAAATTAAATAACGGCTGTCAAAGATCATGTAAGTTAAAAATTCGAAATGCAAAATAGCTATAGTTTTCTTCACTTAAATGTGTGGCAATAGTGAAAGAGCTACTTTAACATAAACAGACAAATTTATATTATGCAATAATTAAAATGTGTGTTTTCGATTGCTAAAAAATTAGAGTTTCATAAGATTAAAATCTTGATAGTGAAATTTTATGATATAGTTAGGTAAAAAAAGAAACAAGAAAAAAAAAAAGGATGTACATCTTTTTTTTCTGGCTTGAATATATGGTGCATGAATATAAAAACAAAAGAACCTCATATGATACATGTTCAAAACTTCAAACATCACAGAAAAATATAATAAACCAGTCTTTATTTGTGCAAAATAAATTTATTCAAATATTCAAAACTCACGTACGTATTAATAAATTATTTTATGTACTTAGAATATAATATAAACCATATTTAATTTAATTATGAACATGATCAAAATATAATGTAACAATACTTTTGGTATCTTAGGAATAAAATTTGCATTAAATCATTTCTTATTCTCTCTATCGGACAAAGAATATTGGATTTAAAATCATAGTCAAGTTAGAGAGAAAACAAAAATAAAATATAATCAGTTTGACCCGATTAATCAGATTTGACAATGAATTAATCTGTTTGGCGGCCGATTAATCGCTTTTAGCAACCGATTTACATTTCAAAGCCATAATATGCTCACCGAAAACATTATATATAGCCAAGGTGGCTGAAATCGGTGGGTGGGGGCTAGATTGAATCCTGATTCAAATGCTCCTAAGTCTTCGGTGATAAGATGGTTCTTTCTATTATTTTCATAATTGAAATATGATTTATATTATACGACCGATTAAAATAGAATTTTGCGTACAATTATCCATTCATGTTTAATATTTTATGTGAAAAATAAATAATTAGTTACATAATATTAATGTATTTGACAAGAAATAAATCATAAATGTATTGAGCAAAAGTGACCCGCGATAAGCGCGATATGATGTACTTTTGGAGTGGAATTTCTTTAGGAAATAATCAGTCCTTTTTTGTTATTTCTTTTACTTTTCTGACAGTATTTGTCTCTTTCTTTTTTGTTTCTTTTTGTTTTTTTTTTCTTATGTTTTTTTTTTTTTAAGGTTGGTTTGAAACCAACTATTTTATTATAAGAAATTTAAAAATAAATTGCTCTCTTCGTGATTCGAACTAAGGATTACTTAGTTGACCGAATACGAAACCCAGCTTTTTTTTCCCTTAAGTTTGTAGCTCCGTTCTTTTACTTTTTGGTTTAGCTTCTTGCCAACAGTTTGTAAAGTTTATTTTTATTTTAATCAAGATAGCGGCCTTGACCCTATTTTACTTCAAAAAAAAAGCGACCCGCGATGGGCCTCTCCATAGAATTGAAAATAACAAGTTTCAGTGCTTAAGCCTGGTTTGAAAGCTATTTTGACAAAAAAAAAAAATATACCAATTACAATCTATATATATCACATCTATAATATTAAAAAAAATTCATGTTATGAAAATATCATCACCAAACTAAATTATTCACATTGCATATTAAACTTAACAACCCAAATATTATAACATTAAATGATAACAGATTAATCGGACTTGACTGTAAAGCGGTAGCTCAATTATCACGCTGATTTCACCATAAAATTTTCCCAGCATTTCTCCATTTTTTTCAAGAATGAAAATAAAAAAGGGAAAACAGATCTTAGTAATTAATGCAATACTTAAATAGACCGGCTAGTTACAAGAAGTTAATTCAGTAGATTGCCTAGTTACAAATTTCCATAATACCTAGCATAATCATATACGTACTATGGTGCGAGGACGACAAACAAGAATCTAGCGTAACTTCTCTTAAAAAAGAAGCACCAGAGAAAAAAAAAAAAAAAAAAAGGCACAAATTCGAAAGGAAAATCAAAGGGTTAGATGGGCCAAGCTACAAGCCCGGAATGGACAAGGTAAGATCCAAGTTCATGCTGCCACCACCGTTGGATGAAGAAACAATACAGCTGCTTTCGCTCGTCGACGGTTTCTCGATCCTACTTGTAATGGGATTGAGAGATAAGGAGAGGGAGAGAGCGCAATCATCAATGACTTCATTTCCCATAAAATGCTCCTTGGAAGTTCTTGAATCATGCAAGGAACATATGTTGGCATTTTTTTCTTTGACTGTTAACATTGTTGCACATAGTGCGCCGTTTTGCCCGAGCACCTGTCATGAAAAAAGTTATGATTAAGTTAGTTAATTAATTATGAATTATTATATTTATGATGTCAAGTTGAGATACTGGTTAGGCAATACTGGAAGTTCAGAAACTGCCACTATTTGTATAAAATATTCCAAAATGCATATGTAAACAAAAAAGGTTTATGATCATGGGCAAAACTAGAATATCTTTCATGATAATTGTAAGAGTTATACAAAAAATATTCTATCCAGAAAAATAAAGACCAACAGAACAATATCAATATTAATTGACTTCGATATGTTTTTTAATTTTTATTAAAAGAAAGTACATATATATTATAAATGTAAGTGTTTGATTGGAAAATAAATTGGGCATTAATCCTTATTTAGTACACTTAAATCTGCCTATGATTATGATGAGTTGATGACACAATGACAACTCAAGTGTGAGAACTTGATACTAGACAGTTCAATATCACCTTCAAGTTATATTATGAAACAGGGCCCTTATTTTGAAGGAATATATGCTTTTCCTAAAAACCAGTAAAAAAAATATAGCTATCTTCTAAATCATATATATATGGCCAAGTAGTGGGTCTAATGAATTGTAAAGAAAATTTTGGAGAATCCAGGAAATTCTGGAATAGCTGGGTAATATTAGACCGGATGCATGTGTAAACAGTCCCAAAAGAAAGAAAAAAAAAAAAGGTTTGTTGGTTTAAAAAGAAATGACAAATTCAAAGGCCTCATGAATTGAATTTGAATCCGACGACTCTGAAGAGGTTCTTTTACTGGAGCAGTAGATAAGAACTTAAAAAAGCCCACGGATGGTTGTCACTGTCTCGTTTCGCCAAGATGGGATGGCCATTGAGAAATGGGAGGAAAATATGATCTTGTGACTAAAAAGTGTGAAAAAGTAACTAAAATTTTTCATGTATCCTTTTTTTAGCCAAAGGAAAAACGAAATCTTCCCTATATCAGTCTTGGTAGACGAGCACAAATCAAACCTAGAGATAGCTAGTCCCTAGGTGCAAAGAAGCAGCTAAAAAGAAACCGAGACCCAAGAAAGGAATTAAGGACACACAAAGTCTTGACAAGATGTATAATAGAGAGAACCAAACAAAGACTTCTTTTTATGTCGACAAGAGAAGAGATACATACACTTCTCACATCACAGCCAGGAATTGCAGTACCTTGAAAGGATGGAAACACACTTGATTTTCACTGCATTCAAAGCACTTGCGCATGAAAGCATTAGCACAGTCATCTCCCAATAAACCAGCCTCCTTTATTCTCTTCTCCATTGCTATAGCTTGTTTATATCCATCAAGCCACAGGCTTTTCTGCATGAGTTTTGTCTCTATCCTAGATCTATTTTTGACACGTGAAAAAGAATCAAGAGAAATTAGGTTAATAGCATATATAACACACTTGAGCAAAAGGAAACAAATTTCTCATCTTTAGTGAGTACAATGTGAAAGCTTTGATTAAGTTGTTCAAGATCAAGTGCTTCATTATTTCAAGTAGATAAGGAATAAATAACTAATTATTTGAATCCAAATTTGTTATATAAATTTTGGTTTCTGCATGAAAACATTGTCCAATTCAGAATTTGTAACAAAATTTTCTGCTTTTTCTTAAATCTAATAAAATTATAAGACTATTCTTTCGGTTGACTTGAAGAACTGTAGCTTCAACAAATAGTTTTTGTTTTAAAAATATTTTAATTTCAGAGATCAGTCTTTGACCCATTTGATTTCAAGATCTCATCCTTTCAAGTTTACCATTCAAAAAAAAAAAAAAAAAAATTTCAAGTTTTAAACTTTTTTTTTATTGGATTCAAGTTTTAAACTGAGTTCTGAGTGTGTGAGGTGTATATTCCATGATGTGACAAGAAAACATTTGGAGAGAGACAAAGCTACCGACCTTTTCAGAGGAGTCAGTGATGATTCCTTGGTGGGCTTTGAACAAAGCTCAAAGGAAACATCATTCCCATTTTTAGCCTCATCACCACCAGTATCATTGTCTTCACTTGACCTCTTTCTCTCTTGAACAATGCCTAGTACGTATGGAGAAACACAAAAGGGTTCAATTATCTTCCCATGTTTGCTCCCACAGGCCACAAGTAACATAATTCATTGCAACTTTACATGACGGAATTATTAAGTTGTCATGATTTCATGCAAAGGAGAATGCATCTGGTCCTCCGCGAAAAGAAAATCCAATATTATTTTTTCTTGTTTCAAATATGGTGGAAAAAATAATTTTAGTATTGCACTTGGTCCACTTATGTACCCTATGAAACTGGAATTTTTTTTTTTTTTTGTTCCTTTGGCTATGGTCGTCCGCGAAAAGAAAATCCAATATTATTTTTTCTTGTTTCAAATATGGTGGAAAAAATAATTTTAGTATTGCACTTGGTCCACTTATGTACCCTATGAAACTTGAATTTTTTTTTTTTTTTGTTCCTTTTGCTAAGATTACCCTTAGCATTTCGGAAAAGTATCTCGATCTAGTCCTCTCTTTTTATTTTTATAATAAAGTGCAAATGTAATTATCACCCTCACATGCACTATTTCATAACAAACTATATAAACAGACCTCATCAAAAATTGAACATAGAAAGATCATATGATTTGCAAATGAATTCATGATAATTAGATAAGAAGCTAGCTTTTTTTTTACTGCAGGATTTAATTGGAAAGTGCATTGAACGGGAATCACTTGAGAACTTGCTAGCATGCACCTTGTGCAAATATTGAGAACCCAAATATGGAAAATAGAAATTTCTTTAAATACCAAAAAAGTAAGGAATGTTGGCTACCTGGCCTTACATTGTCACTTCTCATGTTTCTATACAGCTGAAAAGAATCCATAACATAACAAGTTAACCAAACAAAAAAAAGTCTCAAAGGATACTTTTAGAAAATAACAAATTAACAAGAATAAGTCAAACTACGTAGTTCAAGTAGGGACAAACCTGAAGATGGCTCTTCACATGTGCTATGGTTATCCCTTTCACATCCATCAGATGCAGAATCATTTTAGGCGTAGCTCCTGTTAAAAGAAGAAATAAGTAACATGAATTTTTGTGAAGGACAGAAGATAACAGAATTAACGGAATATTTTTGCCAATGTATCTTCTACTAAGTGTTTATACAGCTACTCTCCTAGTTTATGTATACCGTTTTCTTCTTTGGAAAAAAAATTGCCGCACAACTAATTATACGAGGAAGATAACAAAATTGTAAACAACATAACATTAGTTTGGCGTATCTTCTAATCACATAATACAAAAAGTGGAATAAAAAAGTAAACGGAAAAGACCTAAAGTACACTTGTCATTTTTTTAAACAAAAAACAAGAATGTCACTTCTGTCTATTGAATATTAAAAAGCGGCATATACATATACATCCTCTAGCATTTGATTAGCACCCCAAGTTTAGAAAATCAAAACCTAATTAAAATGATAGATGCATAAAAACCGTGCATGATTATAGTGTAAGCAACTGACAAGTGATCCAAGGTAACCAAAAAAAAGGAAAAAAAAAAACAATTGAAGATCAAAGCAAAAGCAAACATATATATACTTTCTTCACCGCCAAGCATTTCGATGGCTTGAACAAAGCAACGGTGGAGGTCCGGCGTCCATCTCAAACGAGGCACCTTGGATCTGAGATAAGGTCTCATAATGGCTACATTTTTCTCACTCTTTTGATCGCTATTCTCCCCATCTCCCCCCTCTCGTTTCACCTCCTTTCTGGCCATATATTGAACAACGCAAAACAGTACTTGCGGCTTGCCTAATCCTTTCTACTTTTCAATTCAACTCTTCTACTTCATTTATACAGCGAATCTTCTCCAAAGCACAAAAAGGTACTGTACTAAACAGCTACATCTGCTATCTAGGCCTGAGGTACATGAAACATCTCATGCGCCTACATTTAAAAGACCCTTTTTAGGAGCTCATGAATATTTTTTTCTGGGGGATAAAGGACTAAGGAGAAGAGACAAGGGAAAATGCTGAGTTTCAGCAGAAATAAACCCTATTACTGGGGACTGGAAAAGGAGAAAATTCCCACAGCAGGACCTTCTAATTATTACAGTTTGGCAGAGATTTTGACTAGAGAGAGAGAGAGAGTAGTAATAGCAAGCGGCTGAAAGAGAATAATGGCAGAGTCAGAAAGAGAGAGAGGCAACAATAGGAATAGAATCTCTGAGCGCAGGATTTTTTTGCTACTCTCCTCTGTCCTCTGCTGCTGCAACTCCTTTACTAATCTGTCAATCCCCTGCTACTGATGCGACACACTGAATTATCTTTTTATCTATTTTAAACAGTCCGATTGTTAATCAAGAGTTCTGATTGTATATTCTAAGTAGAATGATTCAAAAGTTGTTGGTTCTCACAATCACCCGATTTTGATCTAACGGTTATGGATATAACATCATTATGCAACGATGGAAGCGGATGAGGACGTCAATTTAGTACGCTTTTTTCTATGTATCTTCTTACGTAAAGTGTACTATGGTAGGTTGTATAGGTACTAAAGTGTGTTTTTTTCACGTTGATCTGTAGACAGCCCAAAATGTAGGTAGGTTTGGTCTTTTATAAACCTATGCAAATATCCCGTTATAAGTATTAATTATTGATATGGATATTGATATTGTATTATAATTCTAAACGAATTTTTATATTCTGATGGAATATTTCAAAATAAATTATATTCATGAGTGATGACTGGTGACTTTGTGCAGAAATATTTGATCGGACTATATTTTTCTTAAAATAAATGAGAAATTGAGAATATATACTAGCAGACAATAAAGTAGCGATGGTGAAAATGTTCAACGCTTCTTTTCATTGTTTTTGGTTGCCGGCTCTGAAAATTCTTCCTGTGTTTTCAGCATGAATTCTGCAAGCGTGCTATAAATGATATTTGAATCTTCTGTGGCGATACATATGTTCATAAGGTGTGGCAGGTTGCTGGCACCAGAGAAATGTTGCACGGGATGTTTATCTCTATTTATAGTTTCAAGTTGGACATGTATAATGGAATGAGATCCTCCGGTCGGCAGACTAGAGAGATTTTCTGGTCGTTTTTAGATTCCGGCCGTCTGATTTAATCCCAACGGTTAAGGATGCCCCTTGCATGATACCAGAATTCATAGGCCAGAAAAAAGTTAACCGTTGAGATTAAATTAGATGGTCCGGATCAAAAAACGTCCGGTGGTCGTTTATAAAAAACGACCAGAGGATCCGACTCCCATGTATAATGGGGGAGGGGGGAAGGGGAGTTTATTAGCTAAATTTTTCAGGAAAAAAAAAATAAGAAAAAGCCAACCGCTTCATGGTTAGACCCATGACCCATCCCATCAAAGTTTTTTTTTTTTTTTTTTTTTGGGTAGTTCATCAAAGTGTTGTTTCAATTGGGTACGCAAGATAGGAAAGAGGACAATGTTACAAAAAAGTTACTGTACAAAAAAGAGGACAATGTTTCAATTGGGTCCATCAAAGTGTCTTTGGCAGATGGGAAAAGGGGTTTAACTTTAACTTCTTCCTTCTTACGATAGACTAAACTTTGAATTATCAAATACGATACCGAGAGTCCGGAGAAAAACGCATTTCAAATCATCTGTTTCCATTTGTACGAAATTTAATCAAACAAGAGGGGAAATAGCTGAATATCAGTCCTAAATTTTATGTTATTTTTTTAAAACGAATCAGCAAAATAACACTATGCATTTGGACTCATGATTTGTTTTTAACTTCCAAACTGAAAAGAAAAATTATCTCCAATCCAGTTAAACAACTATTCTCTGCATAAATGTATAATGAATTTTTGGAATTATATGTTAGAAAATTTTCTAAGTAACTACAGTGCATCACGATGCACAAGTCCTTTTATGTGTCATTAACATATTTATTATAGCAAAATTTAAAAATGATAAATTAAATGAAAAACATAGCCTATGGCTATGTTTGGCAAATGGGCCGAACTAGAACAAGTCTCTTCTAATTCCATGGTTTTGGTAAAACTAGACCTTGTTCTAGTTCGGTTCATGTTTGGTAACGTCCAACTAGCTTAGTTCGCGAATTAGCTAGTTCAGCTCCTTGCCAAACATAGCCATAGAAAATAAAGTTTACAATTTAAAATCTTTTTACTATTTTTTTGAATGATTTAAAAATGATCATTTTTGGATATAAAATTTAACTATACAACATTTCCAGTTATCGTAACCTTTTAAACAAATACGAAAATTTTACAGTTTTTTTAAAATATACATTTTGGTTATTTAAACTAACAAAAATAGATTTTGAACTAAAACTAAAAAGTGATGATGAAAAAAAGAGTCTGTTGCAACATGATGCACCCTAGCTAGCAATTTCATATAAAATTGAAATTCCGATATTTAATACCGTAACTTTAATTTATGTTCGTGTAAAAGCAAAAATTAATGTCTCCTCCCTTTACATTTTTGCCCACGAGACAGCTGGTAAATGGTAATGGATCCTATCGAGAATCCAAGCTTTCGGCTCAGAAACAAAATTATCGAACTCCATACAGATAGGGGTGTCAAACGTGCTGAAACGGAACGGAACACGCCAGTTCTGGTAACGTAACTCATATAAGTTTCATTTTCGTTCCGTTTCGTAACATCCGAGTCATAGCATGATGTGACTGAAATACTCAAATTCTTTTTGTCCCCAAATATGACCAGGCTTGAGAATTAAAAGTTTATTAAATACGCTCTTTATCCAATAGGTCGGCCAAAATCTAGCTCGTTGAAGGATCTACAGGACAAAAGAAAAGAATAGTCTCGCTTTGTCCCATGGGTCCCATAATCCTCATCGATATTTTACAATTTTTACAAATATTTTAAATTTAGAGAAGCGATTATCTGATGACATTTATTTTGATAATTTCAACAAAAAATTTTCCACTCAAATTAAATAACGTAAAAAAATTTAAAAGTTAAATCAAAATTGAATATAATTTGGCAAATATAGATAGGTTAACAAAATTATGTTTGCATTAAATTATATTTTATTTCTGTTCGTATTGTTGTAAAGTTAATAGGGTATATATAGATAATAAATAACGTCTTATAATAGGTGTGATAACTCATAACTATCATCATAAACTTATTCCCTGTGTACCATTCAGCAGGGGCAGAGCCAATAGGGACACAGGGCTTTGACCCCCAATGCTCCCAAAAAAAAAAAAAAAAATACAATTTTTATGTATATTTTCTTTATTTTTTTTAGAAATTTTCAATAATTTATCCTAATTAATCATGAATTACTTGATTTAGAAAAGAAATATTCTCCTCCATTAATAAGTTTTCATTTAATTGTTCAATCTTCAAAATTTTGTCCCCCTACTATAATTTTCTAACTCCGCCCTGCCATTGAGAACTTTTCATATACCTTAAATGCAGATTATCTATTGTACATCTGTAATCAGGTATACTTGCTTGTTTTAGTTAAAATATAAATAATGACGCTTGTTACACGGTTTTCATGTCAAAATGATTTTGACAGCCGTCAAGAAATATCTTGATCTAGAACTCGATTTTTATTTTATTTATAAACTAGTGATTTAAAGAAAGTTAGAGTAAATTAATACATTACATATCAAATTAAATATTAAATGTTAATTATATAATTAAATTGCATATTGAGTCAATTTTATTTTAAATCGTGCCAAATTAATCACAAGGTCAAATCAATCTCGAGCAAGCCGGAGCTCACATGCCGCGGCCAGCAAAAAACTCCAAATATTACCTAGTTGTTGTGGCTCCTGAATTGCTCTTTTTCTAAAAAAAAAACAAAGAAACCGAAAAAAATGGTGGTCTGTAGGAAATTAGGACTGGAGGAGTATAATATTTTCGTAAGAACAATTGTATCTTACATTTGTTTAATTGGCAGCATTTATGCGTGATTCTTTTTTATCAGCAACAGCCACATAAAAGTTGCAGTGAGATACTAAAATGATATAAAATAACTCCAAAATTTAGTATTTACCGGATAACGTACAATCGTTACGAGTATTCTACCAAAAATAACAATCATATGCTATCTTTTTTTAGAAAAAATCTCACCTCATTTTTAATTTTAAAATTCATCTCTGAAGAATAATTAATTTGATCGGTTTAAAAATTGTTGTCAGTGCAATCAAGCACGCAATTACTGAGCAACTTAATCCATCTATTTCGCTGAGGAATGTCATGGATGACGTTTAGCTTGCTAAAATGATACAAAAATGTCACTTGGTAGTTGTTAGTTACATAGTGTACAGATCGTTCAAATTTAAAGGCATGACTTTAATTTGTCAATTAACAGATCATGCTTTAATGTATATATTCCGTCAATAAGACGGATCATGTTCAATCCAACACGGCAGACCAATACAGAACCTCCTCTGTAACTTCCCGCATTTTCTCATATTAGGGATAAGAATTCTCTAGCTGCTATTGCACTAGTTGCGATAAGTAGTAGTCAAGTAGAAAATCAAGCCTCCACTTTTCATTAATTAAATAAAGTTGTTAAAATTACATTTAGCGAGCAGCTAAATAAAAAAAAGGCAAAAACAATCATACAAATAAAAAAAAAACGAACTGATAGCCAAAATACTATAAAGAAAGTAAACAACATAAATGAAAATTTTGAAGCTGGTAAGCTAGATCAAATTGGTATGTAATCTTAAGAACTCATCAGATTGAGTGATGTCCATTCAAGAACTACCAGGAGCACAAGATCATTTGGGAACAAGTAAACTCTCTGAAAAAATTCTGGGCATCTCTCTTCCAATAACAAAGCACAGAATGGTCATTAGCTCTCTATATGCCTTCAGCTTTGTAGAATCCAACATGTATTGAGATTTAGAAGTAAATCTAAAGAAGATAAAAGCATATGTTGTGACTTCAGCTTAAACAACAGCTCTTTGAAGAAAGTAGTAAGTATTAAATAAGGGTTGAACAGACTCTAAGCTCCTTTAATTGGTGTTGATGACTTAAATATTAATTTTTAACGGCAAAAATAAAAAGAATTCATCTCATTTTAAATTAGTAAGAGAAAAAATGATGGCTGGTCGCTAGTAATTTGGTACTATTATTATTTTTTTATGATAAATTGGGGGTCAAGCCTCCCAAGTTATTTTTAAATTAATTTGGTACTATTATGAGAACCAGCTCTTGGTCTAGTGACAAAGAGCAATACATCTTTAATGAAAGGTCGCACGTTCGAAATCCGACTGGAGAATCTTTCATAAACATTTAATTTAAAAATAAGTTGGGAGGCTTGACCCCTAATTTATCTTCAAAAACAAAAAGATTTCGTACTATTATTTTGCCATTACTTGATCCGACACAAAATTAACTCTAAGTAATTTATAACATTGGCAAATTTTTTACACGATATCAGTGAATCCGATTGTCTTCTAAAATCTAGAGTTTGGAAGTTTATTAACTCCAAAAATTGCGAGTCACAATGCGTCATATCAAAATATCTGTCATTTTATTCCTCCAAAAGAAAAAGAAATATTGGAGATGTTATTTGTCAAAGATTATAGAATTTCTACGAGATTGTTAATACTAGTAATTTTGACGAACTCTATTAGAATCCCTTGTTGATAATTTGATATTTAAGTTAAAAAATTTTGGTGGCAGCTTGACCTCTTATCTTTCTTCAAAAAAAAAAAAAAAAATTATACTTGAGATGTTACAGCTGTTTTACTTTTTAAATTCTAGTCGCAAATGGAAGTACAAGATAACATTATAATTCAATATGAAAAATTAAGAAGAAAACTGATAAGAATATTTTATTTTACAAAATTATATTTCGTCCTATAAAAGAAATTAAGAAGCAAATAAAACAGCAAATGAAGCGGATGAGGCTCTTATCACTTTATCAGTACACTGCCGGGTACCGGTACGCCAATAAGCTCATATGCAGACGAGAGGCACGAAGACCGAAATAATCAGAAGTTCAGAACATGAAGCACGCGTTTGCACGGTATTACTATTATTTATGCTGTAGCAACACGGAAGCCCCAGAATTTAAGCGAATGCAAATGCCTAATTTGAATGCATAATTCCATATATCCATTCTGTCAATTGCACTAACGTCTTGTTATTCTCAACATATGACACCGGCGGGAATATCTCTGTTTTATGCAATTATGCATGCTATAACTCAGCAAAAGAGAACCCACCACAATGGGCCCCACAGTATAATTGCATGCATGACAATTTCGCGCATCAAACGGTCAATAATGACTTCTATCAGGGGAAAATAGTTTTAGCTTTATCATAGTTCTTCTGTGCCCAGCATAATTAAAGCCTGGCTGTAAGGTACGTCCTCTGGAGTTTAAACACAAACTTTTGGAATTTTTCGGCTTTGGTCGAATCGAGATGCTAAATTCATAGACTAATAATATTGAGAAAATATTCAAAAGAGTTGAAGATAAATTAAACAAACTCATAATATGTAGGCGTGACACATTGAACCGTCTTTAATTATTTACTGCACACAATATAAGCAAATAGATTATATGTAAGCATAGTACTCAAATTTTCAATTTGTTAAGTCTTTTTATCTGTTCATGAAACATGCATGTCGAATAATGTGTATATATATTTTTTTCTAAGTTTTTATGTACACAAATAGTCTTTGAATTAAAAATTCATTACGTAGTAGGTTTAATGAAATTAAAATCTGTACTCTAAATTAGAAATAAATTGAACCAGTGGGGAAAAATTAGTTGGATAGATGTAGCATTTACTAAAGCTCATACGAAAGTAAAGAGTTATATTTGGCTATACTTATTTTTGTCCACTGTCCACATAAGAAAGTAAGAGTTTTATATGGGTATACTTATTTTTGTCCACATAAGATCTAACAAAGTATATGTAAATGTGCGTGTTAGTATGCATATATTATAGAATTGACTTCGTTAAAGTAATCATAAAGCTTCAAAAAAGTAACTACATAGTTCTTATCTAACATATCTCAATCTCGTTTTTATATATTTTTTTTATGAGGTGTACTTACGATAGGGTAATTTCGTTCTGACTCGTCCAAAAATCTTATTTTGCTACCATTTATTTTCCATGGGACGAACGGTGGACAGAATTTTTAATTTGTATAAGATTTATCCTTGTCGAAATCGTAAATAGTAAATAGTTTGTTCACAAGTGACGGAAGTAAATTTGTCTTTAGTTATTGCAGATCAAAATCATTCCTCAATTTCATCTTGTATGACAATTGTACTTTTTAAATCAGAATAATTACTACGGTACTTGTCAACATTAAAATTATAGTAAACCAAATATTTGGATTTTTTCTAAATTATCATTTAGTTATTGCAGTAGCAAAGTTATCAAGTTTATCGGTTGGTATACGATGTGAGTTTATAGGATAATTCTTCCGTGAATCTAAAAAAAAAAAAAAATCGTGCATCTTAATTAAAGTGATGCTTAATTTAAATACCATCCAGTTCTCATAAATACACAGTATTGCACGATAGAGAATCTCAACCCAAGGTGGTTCAGACTTGAGACTTGAGAGTAGAAGTTGGCTGGCCGAAGAGGATGGACTCTTTGGGTCACTCCAGTCTGGAGTTTTGACTGAGACGAAGACCAGATCCTTTGTAAACACTGTCAGTTACAAATTTATATAGCCGATGATTGCGTCAAGAGAAGTTGCATATATAATGAGTTCATGCGAAAACGAATTGGCAGTTTCATTCACATGTTGTATCCAAGAAAATAAACTGTTACTACCAACATGAAAAATTTAATAAAATATTTTCTTGTTTCTGCTGTAAAAATAATGGTAGTTCAAAAGGATCCCTTCTTAGTTGGGAACTTGGTATTGACTTTGATTCATGGCAGCAAAAATGAAGCTTGATACAAAGATAAAGTTTTCACGAGATTCTATTAGAATACTTATAATTGAGTTGAGAGCATTTGATTTATTTTGATAAAGAATTCTACATATTTTTTTTAGGACGTTTGAAAAAAATATATATGTAAGTCTTGATGTTTTTAATAAAAATAGACATTTGCGGTTGGCTAAGTTTTGTAACTATATATCACTTTAGTCATAGAAGACAAATAAAATGTATATAAAGGAAAGTTTGTGAGGTAAACTATTGAGAAAAACTACAGCAATCTGTTTATTAATTATTGTTTTGTAAAATGTTATTTTTGTTCATCCAATTAATCCAGATATACTTTTCACGTCTGACGTCCCCAACTGACATGCTATTAACCCCAATTTTCCAATCATCTTCTATTAGACAAAATATACATTTCCGCCTGCCAAATTCGAATCGACTTATATATATATACTCCTACTTACTAAAAAGGTCTGAAATTAAATTGGAGATCTTGCTATTCTATTGCAAACTTTGTCGGAGCCATACTGCCATAGTCAATATTATGGCATTAAATGCATCAAAACAAAAAACAAAAGAAACTGGAAGGAGATTAAATGGTGATAATAAGACAGTCCGGTCTAATTAAAAGTTGCACAAAATGTCATGTAGCAATATATACTTGCAGATTGTCGTGAAATGCAGTTTGTTTTTGAGTCGATATTAAATCTTATGCTTGCTAATTAAATAAGGTTACTGAATTGTACTTTTAGAATTATTTGATATGTAGCATTACCATTCTAAATTGATCAACAAGAACACCCAACACATCAACATAAAGAAATTATAATATGTTGATCACATATTATCCCTTATCCTAATCTCATCTCACAAATGCATGCGATTGCAATGCAGATGCATTAGGGAAGGGGATGAGAAAAAGTCTAAATATCTGTCGGTCTACATGATTGTGTCGCCACAACTTTCTCCGCACGAAGGGGGATAAAGGCTGGTGCCTTTCCATGGAGTTTTCCTTGCTTGCATGTACAACGCCATCATTCTACCTCAGCCTCAGCTTCAGCTGGGGTCACCAGTCGCCTGGCCTCTTTGTTGGCCTGGTCTTGTCGCTGCTAATTCTGAGACTGCCATGCTCCATTTTCTCATCTATCCCTCTCTGTTCATTCTTTTTGGTGTTTTGGTAAAATGGTAACAACTGGGCAAAAGGACGGGAATATTTGCAAAGGACAATCTGGGTTTTTGGCTTTCATCATTGCAGAAATACCCGTACCTTCTCATTTGGGGAACGGGGAACTGAGTTTTGTATGTAATTGATCAATTGAGTTGCTTCAAATTGCCACTCATCAGTCATCACTGCCTTAATAGGAGGGCCCCATCTCCACGTTCTTCTTGCTTTCTATTAAATTTAGAGATATTATTACTAATTAATTAGTTCGTAAAATTGACAAGTGACAAAAATAACATGAATGAGATCTTCTTATAATAGTTTATCTAGTGTCGGTCAATTTTAATATAATTTGAGTATTTTTTGGTAATGCATTGAAAGTTGTTAATTCTAAATCTTTGAAAAATTCAAATCACTTGATGAAAGATAAAACATGATATAAATTCCATCATTTTTTATGGACATAATATTTTACTTATATAAATAATACACATAATCTTTGGTTTTAAATTTAAATTTATTACATTATAGTTAAGGTTGAAGTTTTTTCCTCTATATACACTGAGTGGCTAATCAATAATGTGTGTGTGTGTGTTTTCCCCCGAACAAGATGAGACACTACCTATTACGCGCGCTAGGTATTAGGGGTGTGCTTGGCACCTCCACGAACAGCGGACGAACAGCGGCCCACAAACAAGCCCACGAACAAGTTGAGGTCGGCCCACGAACATCTTCTAGTTCGCGAAAAATTGAGAACTAAGAACTACCCCTTGTTCGCCAGTTCGTGAACTGATGTTCCATGTTTGGTTCGTGCACCACCACAACTTGTTCACGAACTAGCTGTTTGTGGAGTTGCCAAACACACCCTAAATTTTTATGACTAATTTAGAGCTTCTACCGGTAAGTTAGTGGGTAATGTAGGAAGGTCAATACTTTTGTTTTTAGTTGTCGTCTTCTCTTTCTATATTAATGAAAATGCAGAAATTTTTCATATATACCTTGTAAAGCACTAAATTGTTATGGATATGGCCCAGTCCGCTATATTCAATTCATCAATTTGTGATTCATTGCTTACAATGGTAAAAGAGCATTTGTTTTTTAGTCGGTCAATATAAAGTGAGTGTGACCACTTAAATCTTCATGTAGTGATGACAAAGTTATTAGTTTTTTTCCTTTTTTGTTGAGTTCACATTGGTATTTGGGATATTTTGGTGAGTTATAGGAGTAACCATGAATCCATGATATATTATACATTTTTTTTTTAGATTTTTGATTCGGACACCCCTTATTTAATCTGGTCACTCCACATTGTTATTCTGACGAAAATACTCTTGATTGTTTAAAGCGAAATTCTAATTTCTATCTCCTCTCGCAGCACATTTTGTCCCCGATTAATCTCATTGGCTTTTACAGTTCTCCATTTCTCCATTTCTTGCACAAAGCAATAAAAATCAATATGACACTCAATAAAAGAGGAAAAACGTTGGGTAAAGAAGACGGTGGATTATTACATTTTTCGTTTACGTTCTTTGCTAGAAGTGATGGAAGAGGAAACTATAGCAGATCGGTTCGGAGCGAGAGTAAAGATGGAACGTGTCACGTGTGTGCATTCGTTTTAGTTTCAAACAAAGCATTTGAATGAAAAGGTAAAATTTGTCATTTTAAAAATATAAGAGTGTTCGGACTAAATGAGAGGTGTTCAAATCAATTCCCGAAATACTGTAAAGCTCCTACTGTCGCCTTCCAGTTTTGAACGCACATGCCGTGTCTGAGAGATTCTAGTATTTCAACGATTTTAGGAAGTTTGAGATCAACTAGACATACAATTCTTTATTGCAGCAAAAGTATTATTCCTTTTGTATTATTTATGTACGAGTTCTGGGGGAGAGTATCCCTAATTTTTTATCCGAATCGTTGGATCTAATCTTGACGGTTAAAATTTTTCGGACCTATCAATCTGGTATTATGCATGGGGCTCCTATTAACTGTTGAGATTAAATCTAACGGTTCAGATTAAAGGTGGGCACTCTACCGTATCCAAATCCTCAGCATTCCTTTAAAAGGACTGCTTGGAGCGGCTGTTCATTTTTTTTATATTTAAAAATTTTTAAATTCAAATACTGAATCCAAACCGTTGATCTTGTTTAAATTTACGGGCGATGTGTTTTCATATAAATTTTATAAAATTTGGAGTCAATTTGATACTTGATTAAGTGATAAAATTATGAACATATTAGAATTAATTAATGATAGTTAACCATATTCGTTCATTTGTTGACCACTTGATCTAGTATCAAATGAACTTCAAATTTCATAAAACTTATATGCAAACGCATCGCTTGTAAAATTGAACAAGATTAACGGTTTGGATTCAGTATTTGAATTTTAAAATTTTTAAATATTAAAAAAAAAATAAACGGCTGACAACCTTAACTAACGCATCAACTTCTGAACCGGTATTATTTGCAGCAGAGTATTAAAACTCCCGGTTGCTTTTTGTTTTGCAAGTTCTTTGTCCCTAAATAAAAAAAAAAATCTTTACTATCTTATGGAGGACCGAATAGGTAGATGCTCGTCGTGATCGTTTCAAAGTTTAAACAAAACACCATATTTCAGAAAACTTAAGAGCCACATTGTAATTTCTTTTGTTTCCTACAGCAATACTTTTTAACAAGAAAACAAACATCAATATGTAACATGCATGCTATGTGTTTCGGAAAATTCTTACATACTACAGTCATGGCAATGGATTGAAATGTAAAAAAATTGCTTGAATCATGTCATTAGTGATGTTCAAATTCTCCGAATGTATCTGGTGGCGGTTAGCCCAGAAAAATTCAATAGTGCTACTTTAAAAAATGTTGCTGCAAACTACAATTCTGGTTAATCCTTCGCCAGGACCATCTTGTTCTTCACTTCGCCGTCGCTTTAATTTCAGTGCGTATTAAGGTAGGTTAGGTACAAGTATTTTTCCGTTTTTATGGAGATATGACACTCTTCTCGGTAATAATTAAATTAATACACAATGCATATCTGAGAAGGTGTTTCTAAAGCCGTACTCCTCCATAAACCAAGACGGACGAAAGAGAGGATATGGAGATGAGCTTGCGATGACACTGTCATTTTCTTATGAAAAGACGAGTTCAAATCCAGAGCACAAAACAGAAAATTATAATAAAATACAACCTGCTTATAAAAAAATAAAAAAAGAAGAATGAAAGCGTTGGAAGAAAAAGAGTTAGAAGAGAAGGAGAAAATTTTTACTCTCCTATCTGGAGGGAACAAAATTTATAAATTTTCTATAGAGATGATAACCTCTCGTCTCCTATTTCCTTCAAAAAATTGAAGTCAGGAAGCAAGCAAAAAGAGTTCGGACAAAGCAGGTCACCCTCACTCTCTTACTTGCATCAAATAACCCACATTAATGGCATTAGTGATTATTATTTTTTCTGCAGTGAATAAATATTCTAACTATTCATTTAGTCGATCATTTGAAACAAAACAAAAACTTTGATAAGAATCATGGCATGTATTGGTCATCTGCACAAGTTATAAAAGCACCAATGGAAATGCAATCCTGGATGATATGGGTAAGGATCTACAGTTCGTAGTTGGGTCTATCGTAATGGCACTAGCAACACCATAAGTATTTGAGAGATTTAAAACTCAACATGTGAATGCACATTATTTCCCAAAAGCACACAAAACTCATTTTCTCAAAAAGACAATTTATACAAGATGAGAGAAAAAAAATCCCCCCCACCCAAACCAACCCCAACAGTAGCAAATGCATCTAATTTCCTGTAACTACTTTTCTTGCTTGTCCCCTTCGAAAGGATCAGGATCTATATTTTAACTGAAACACCAATAACTAACAAAGTTTTCATTGGAATTAGTTACCCTTAAAATGAATAAGACTAGGATCCAATGCATTACCCTTGAGATGAGCTACAATCCAAATACGTATAGCAATGTTTGGGACAACAGCTTTACTGCGACAGGAAAAGCCATATGAAAGAGGGAGCTAATTAATACTATTTGCGAATTTGCAAGGTGTAAGAAAAAGCACTAAGACAATAAGACAAACAACACCTGCCCTAACTTGAATAAAAGGACACCAAGAAGGGACCATGTTGCAATGTAAATCCAAATTGTACTTTTCTCAAACACTAAATTAGTTCTTTATTCCACCCAGCGGAAAAGCTGAGGTCCACATGAAAGTGAAATAATGAGAAAAACAATTACTCAAGTTTATCTGAAACTCTTGTTTGGTCATAGGACTAACAGTTCTGGCAGATGCTGAAACAAAACAAAGACAAGCATAGTCCGGGTCACCACCTGCAACAACAATGAAAATTTATTAAAGCAGAGATATATTGAAAAGCAGGCTCTCACATAATTACAAAAATACAAGCTGTGATTGAAAGAAAGTTGAAGGACTGCTTGGTTTATATGGTTCTAGTAAAAATTATGAGAGGGTAACAAAAAAGTAATGTTCAAGGGAAGAGAATGCACCAGAAATATAACCCGCAACTAACTGAGGCCACAAATAGAATTTAGTAAATCAACATATCACTGAAATAATACCCAGTAACACCGCACACCAAACTTTTCCTTTTTTTTTTTTTTTTTGGAAATAAGTGGAGAATTCCTCCACCTTTTTACATTGAATAAAAGAAAACATAATATACATCATCAAAACATACAAAGTTTTGGGCATACCTTGCCCATTAACCTAAAATATCTACCCACAAAACACCCAATTGCAACATACCATTTCATCTTGTGGTCAGGGGCGGATCCAATGGGGCAGGCAAAAGTCTGGCCTATTCCATGACTAAGGATGATTAAGGATTTTTAATTGGAGATATGGAAAAATAGAGTGTTAATCAAGTATTTTGAAGTGTTGGGCCTACTCTATGTTCAAAATTTAATTGCTAAGAACTAAATAATTTTAACTCGGCCTACCCCATTCGTCAATCTTGGTTCCACCCCTGCTCGTGGTACCAGTTCACCACGCCCAGAACCTCAAACGATTTAATGATGTAACCTAGTCTGACATGATTAAAATAACAAGCCCAAAACTAGTCTGATGATAACAATTCAAATTGAAATAATAAAAAAAATACAAAGTCCAAACAAGAATTCACCTGTAACCTGACTCTATTAAAAACCCAAAATGACATGTCACTAGACCCAGATGAGTAAGACTCAATAAAATCTAAATCCAGAGAAACCCAGACCAAAACAGAAACCAGAGAATAAAACAAATAGGTTTTCTTTTCCAAGAGAATAGCTTACATGACAACACAAACTTAACAGAGAAAGAACATGTTCCCATCTTAGACAAAACAGATGAGGTAACAGTAAATGAAATTCTGGCAAACATCATAGGAACAACATCTTATAATCAATACTTGGAGGTAGTAGAAAAAAACATAATGCCCAGCTTGTTTTTGGATACTCTTTCATGATTTCAGATGTATTGAATGAATAGTGAATACTAAATAACATAATGAAACAAGTTTGTTTTAAAATACAGTAATTAGAAAATACACTATTTAGGTCCACTCTCCATGGTCTAGAGGTAATTTAGCATTATCAGGATTAAGATATAACAATAAAGAAGAGACGAAACTAATACGCATAAAGCCACTTGGAGAAGGCAGTTATGCCACGCAGAGATTTAAGATGTCACAAACTCTCAATGCTATTTTAGTTTGTACTAAAATATGTTGTCTACAGATATTAGTTGTACCAGAAAACAATGATATACCTCCCAGTGAATCGTCTTCAGTAATAAGCTTGAAGAGAGAAAGTCAACTAAAGGATTTAATGGTATTCAGTAATAATATTCTAAACAGAAGTTCTAAACTTTTTGTGTGTAAACTATCAACAACGGTTGAACTAAACTTGACACAATTAACGAAATGCAGAATCACCCTACTGTTAAGCTTGTAAACTGCTCTGTGTCTCTCACCAAGGTTATAAGGTTACAAGCTTGTAAACACAGACACTACCATGGTTAGAAGGAATTTGAAATGTGAATAGCAGAAGTTTTGACTAAATCCTAGTATCGATCTAATAGTAAATGCAAGAAACTAGCAGTACAAGAAAAAGTATGAATTAAGTTTGAATAGGACATATAATGACCATAAACTCAATTCATGTGATACAAATAAATGCCATTTTGCACAGAAACACAAGGCCTTCTATCTTGTTCTTATTCATATGAAGCCACTATTCCTAACTAGTCTTGATCAAACTCGCTCATTTTGAGGTCGTTCAACAGTTTGCTTTCCTTCAGAGCTTTATATAATAGCGGCAATATTTATACATGAAAACCTAACCAACTCCTATAAAAACTAACTTCCCTTATTTATCAACTATGCACCAAAATCCTTTCAATTTAACATAATCG
This sequence comes from Rhynchospora breviuscula, assembly GCA_027562975.1. NCBI lineage: Eukaryota > Viridiplantae > Streptophyta > Magnoliopsida > Poales > Cyperaceae > Rhynchospora > Rhynchospora breviuscula. The sequence goes on along the minus strand of CM050400.1, from coordinate 28,913,585 downwards.
CAGCAGCAACAGCCAATAAGCACAATGAGTCCACTCCAGACTTTACAAGACACCCAAATTCATACCAAACTGGTAGTATTGGTCATGATAGTTGTAACCACTTCATAAATAAGCATCTGATCTCCGTCAAATAATTTCCCTCTAACGTTACTATTTAATTACCCCTGGTACTAACCCTACTAGGCTCCCTAATCAAAGCCAACAGATCAGACCACAAAATCAAAATCGAGAATCAAAAGGAGATAAAAAATAATCGAGAAACCTACCTCGAATTTAAACATTGGCAGGAGCAGGAAGCACGGATCCAGGCAGCGTGCCCTTTTTCTTAGCAGCTTGCAATTCGCGGATCTTCTGCATCTGAAGCATGCGCTCCATGACGAGCTCGTACTCGCACTTCTCGTACGCGTGGCGCTCGTTCTCGCACTTCCAGGGGAGGTAGAACTCCGCCACGCGGCACTTGTTGAGCGGGATTAGGAGGTGCGCGCACTGGTCCCTGTAGGGGATCGGCACGCGATTCTCGACCATCTCCTCCTGAGTCGCGATCATCGGCTTCGAGGAACCAAGTTTCACCCCCTCTATCTCAGTCTCCGCCATTGACGAACCTACTCTCAGACCTCTCTCTCTCTCTCTCTCTCGTTCTCGGGTCGACGATGGAGGAGCCGCTGGATCTTTCGATCATGTGGTTAAGTGGTTTGTTTTGTTTCTTTTATTCGTTTAATCGTTTCTAACTTATTAGGCTTTTCCTCACAAAAAAAAAAAAAAAAAAACTAATAGGGCTGAATGGGTCGTTAGGATTAGAAAATTATCAATTAAAATTAAAGGCAGTCCATTAGTAGGCGACCGAGAATTTGGGCTTAAATGAAAAAATAAGCCCAGTTGTTGATTCTAAACAAGGAATCTTTTCTTACAAAATAAAAATATTTGTTTACGCAAAAAGCCTAGGATTCATGAATATTTGTTTGACTGACTTTTGATAGGCCACTGTTTGAACCTGCGGCCCCAAAAAGACATCATAAGAAAAAATATATATCAGGACGAATGTTATTTAAGCAAATATCATACGGACCTGGGTCGCAGGTCCTTTGGATTTTCTTTTTTATTTTTAAGATTATATAAGAAAAATTCCAATGAACAATTTGTTTTCCTGGAACAAATTCTTTAGTTGCTAAAAATTTTATTTCAAATTAATCGTAAAATTGTCATTTTTCCTGGCTACAGAACGTATATAAGAGAATAGTATATTAAGTTTAGAATTTAAATAAAATTCATACTGGTACGACCAACAGTGAAATTTTCCATTGGATTTAATACTGATCATTCCATTAAATTTGCTGAATACTACTGTTCATCATATCATAACAAGCCGCATGTCTCAAAATGGTGAGTGCAAAAGCAAAAAATAAAGGATATCGAAAATTGGAAGCTTTCATACAAGGGGAAAACAAAAGGCATTAATCCGGCTCTGTCATGGAGGCCAACTCCAATTGATTCCTATTTACAGCTAAGTTTATATACAGCTATATAAAGCTAAGGTTTGCACAAAGATAATTCAATGCTTATTTCCAAAGGGCCACCATCTTTTCTTTTTCTTTGTTTCTGATGCTGGTAGATCTGTAAACATAGCAAGGCAATATAAAACATTTTTATTGCAACTTCAGTCATACCGCATATCGACTTATCTAGTAAGCAAACTAAAATGATGTTATATGATCACAATTGAAGAACGGTGGCCTACATTCTCATGTCACAGCAATAATAATAGACCATATTATTAGGGACAGTATTCAGTATTCACAACTTTGCTCATGTATCAAATGAGTCCTCAATCTTTGACTATAGAGCCCAGAGAATATTATGCACCAGTTGATTTTTCCCTATATATATAGATCTTGTACTAAAAATATTTAATACTTCTTTTATTGTGAAAATTGTTATACAGTGAGCTTCAGAGAATAATTGAGCTATTGAAGTCTCAAAAATCTAACCTCCTTCAGGGTATATAGAGTTGTAGTGCACCTCTGCCCAGAAGCTCAAGAAAATAACTGACCAAAAAGTTTTTCTAATTAGTCCCATGAATATATTTAGATATAAATCAAGGTAAATGAGCATTTGTTTCATAACTTAACATACTAAATTGTCCAGTTTATCAATCATTGCCATACTATTTAGCCTATACTAATCATGTAGCAACCTGTTTCTTCTCCTATCATTGTAATTGCATTCATCTGCTTTTTTTAATATCCTGCCTGATTGCCCAACCAAAATAAGAGATGGACCAGATTTAACTTTTAATTTGCTTTGGTGTGGAATTCTAAACTCAGATCTGAATGTTCTGATTTTATAGAATAGCAAACTTCCAATACTGGCAGTAAGAGTTATCCTTTCAGGCAGCAGGTGGGAAGTCCCCCTCACCTGAAGTACTATATATTTGTTGCCATTGACAAAGCCAAGTAATTTTTTTCTACACTATCTTAAATTTGTTCACACGAGTAAGAAACCTCTTTTAGATTTTTGAACATTTGGCAGAATTTCGATGTAGCATGTATCCTTGAAAGATGTTATCACAAATATTTTCACACCGTACTGCAAGAAGAGAGATAAGAATTTTATAACTAACCCTTACACCCCTGCAAGAGAAATTGTACAGGTCAGTGGAAACTGAAGAGGTGGACCACAACCCTGTCTGGAACTTTTCTTTTTCATAAAATACATAAACTACCTTCCTATCTTTGCAGTCCAGTCACATGAGAGTTTTGGAAAATTTCTAGACTGCAGCATACCAATACAAACAGTGAATATTACATTTCTTTAAGGTGATTGTAGAATGCTTTCAGGTTCTATAAAAAGGTGTACACAAATCAAACTTTCCATGACAAAAAGACAATTCAAAATTTATGACTGGAAGAAAGCATATTTACCATTAGTTGCTGCATTGATAGCAAAAAATTAAGAATATAATGGCTTTAGAACATGTACTGAGTCTGCTGCAGCTTGCAAGGTTACATGGTCACCCCATTCTCCGGTCCTCCAAAAATGAAAACAAAAATATACTTTGAGCATATATAACAAATTGAGAAGGAAAATTTATTAGAATATTGCTTGAAAGAAGAGCTGCATACTTCGAGAGTTTTTTCAAATAATCATCATATTCCATTGGAACATACCCCTCATATAAATCACGATTAGACTCAAGCTAAAAAAAAAACAAGAACCAAATAAGTAAATCAGAACATAAATACAATCAAATGATAAAGCATGATTAAAATCTGACCTGGTTAATAACCTGTTGCCTCACAGATTCATGATGCTCTGGGCTACCATAGAATTGATCAGATAATGCTCTAAACTGCAAGTGTTTTAAATATAAACCTCAAAAACAAAATATAAAACAAATCAATAATAGAAGAAGATAATCCATATTTGCATTGAGAATTTGAGACTAACCTGACAGTTTCCATCTCCCCCTACCTTCAGTTCAACCAGATCATAAAGCCTCAGACTGCAACATGATTTAGATTGTACGGGATAAGATATAACTGAAATAGACACAATTTTTATTTCTGTAAATTGAAAATAGGAAAAAAAATGACAAAGAATTGTGGTTTAGTATACCGATCAATAAGCCTTTGATGGTCTGAAATGGCTTCATCAAGACATCAATTGAAGGAATTTCCCCATTAACTCTTGGCACATGCTGCAGCAAAAATTATAGTTCAAGATTTGATAAATATGGGATCTGCTCACAAAGAAGACCTTTTGAAAAAGAAAATAGCAAGGTGTTCCTGAATTTTTCATAAAATACAGAAAATGTACATTGTTGGATAAATTTAAAAGAAGAAATATCGTCTAACCATGAGTCAGCTACCAAATTATAATGATGAATAATAGTCATATTTAATCATTAATTTAATATAATTTCTGATAAATGCAAGCTTCAATTATTCATTAGTACTTCAAAAACATTGCAAAAGAAGTACTATATCGAGGCTTAAGCCTTAATTGTTACTTTTAAGAAGAAATGATATTACCATACGTCCATACCAGTACTGCTGAGTAGTCAATGTTTAATATACAGCAGCACTTACGCTGACAAAATTATCTAATGATTTATTTCAAATTGCCTCAACCATGAGGGGCAGTTTTTGCAAATGCAAAGACACTTTTTTAAATTCCTGAAAATGCAAGGTTTCTTGCAAATTAGCCTACTTATCAGCATATTATGTTTTTAATAAAATGGCTTACAAGGATGGGGACCATCTGATTTAATGTTGAGAATAAAAGAAAAATGAGAGATGAAATTGTAAATGTGTAAATAAAAAGAAAATAACCAATACATATGACCATTGCTTCCATACTCAGTTTTTAACATGGTATCGGAGCATTGATGCTCTCGGGCCATAGAAATCAAAGAAACACCATTGTTACCATGGTAAATTCAATAAGGTAAGAGAAGAACTTGGTACTCAATGATTCAAACTTTCCATCATTGATTCCACAAAATACCCTTCAAATAACTGAGCAAAAAAAACGGCCTCGCTTGGACAAAAGTGGTGGCTATGTTTTCCAGTGAAAGCAATTTCCTCAAACCACTCAAATCAATACAAAATACAAAATACCTGAGCCGATCGAAGTTTAAACTTGATGATTCTGTTGTGCCGATCTACACCTATCCAAGCTATTGCTGCCCAGAACCGTGCCTCTAACCCTAAGGGGGAGATGAAAGGAGTACAGCCTTCAGAAAAAAATCGATGTAGCTACTGCTGCAAGGAAGGGAAAGATCAAGACAAATGCTGGTGTCTCAACCCTCAAATCCGCCCATGTAAGAAGAGAAGGGGAGTAAGCGGCAGCCATGGCGATACAAAAGAGAAAAACGAATTTCGTGCGAGGGACGGGGAACGAGATGCTCGGCGGGTTTTTAAAACTTGCTGTGCAAGTTTTTTATCCATGGCTAGCTTTAACGCGCTTAAGCTAATCTACTGCCTAATTCAACTTCCTTTAACTTAGAGGGAAGCCTTTTTTTTGAAGTCTTATGCAATTCCCGCCTTGTCCGATCAATGATGACATATCAGAATCGTCGAGATTCGTGCGGCTCGTAAACATTTATCCGTCGAGATTAAATCGGACGGCCATCAAATTGCAGTGCATACGCAGAGAATCCGGATCCGACGAAGGGCAGGGATCTCGTACTCTCTTCGAAGGAACCAGGCAAAATAAATGAAAGGGCCGAAGTAGGCCATCCTGGGCTCCTGGCCCATCAGAATAGGTTGCCTAAAAATGAAGGTCAATTTTATTTTTCAAAAATCTCCAAATTGGTTAATGACTCATGGTCATCCTCTTAAGTTATTTCTAATAGGCTTCCTTTTTAACAAAACCACAATTGGTAATTTGGGGAGAATATAAGGAATGAATTGGGATAATTATGGCACCGGAAAATTCCTTTCTCCTATATATATGGAAAACAAATTTCTCATGTGGCATGGTCCGCATGGACACTGTTATGCGCTAGGATACAAGTAAATAGAAAAAAAAAAAAAAGGATTTTGAATATGACATTAAAAAATCATTAATGATTTTATGATAAATTTACTTGGGGCCAGCTCGCAACTATCAATGGATTAATTTGAGACAATTGGAGAGAGCGTGTATACAATGTTTTAATGGAAAGGAAACTGAATGTTTTGGAAATAAATAGGCCTGCTCACAAATATCACTAGATTAATTTGAGACAATTGGAGAGAGCGTGTATACAATGTTTTAATGGAAAGAAAAATGAATGTTTTGGAAATAAATAGGGATAAATGCAAAATGATGCGCAGCCACAAAAATCAGAAATCACTGAGACGTATATGCGAAATATTATCTGTTCCCTTAGGATGGTCCAGTTGTAACCAGTTTAATTAAGCAAGCAACGCACCCATGGGTTCTCAACAAGTTTAATTTAACTAATTCAGCAAAGCAAAGCAGCACCCATGATTCATTGAATTAATAAAAGAAATAATTTCTATCAAACATCTTCTAGAAATCATCATAAGTTAACTTTATATATATTTTTTGAGCTTGAATAACAGAAAACCAATCATAACATATTGAGATGGAAGCAAATTTGTAATCATATATTTAGAGGAAATGAAATAAAGGAATAGATATCGGTTCCTTTAAAATGGTACATCAATTTTTTTTTTTTTTTACCTTGCATAGTACATAATTTACATAGCTATATTTGTTCACCAAGTACTTCCATTCCCTTTTCTAACTCCAGATTTTCATGAAACCAAATATTACAGCTGATGACAGCGACTTTGTGTTTATTTGAAGAATCATCAGTGTTTTTACCTGAGCAAATGACAAAGAAATAATTAAGTCAGAGATTAGGGTGACACTAATAGTAAATGCAGTACTGATCCATAGAACAGTCCTGACACATGACAAGGAATTAACATGAAAGACTCACAACAAACTAGATCAAATTGAATAAATCATGGTAGTTTTGCAAAGAAATTTACCATGACACTAAAATTTCATCATCTATTCGATCTTCCTCTTGTCTTGCAGCTGATCTCCGCTTTCAGAAAGACCAAGCAACCACTATAACTATAAGAAAGATGATTTTTACATAGATTTTTATAGATAGATTTTTTATTTATTTTGGATCTTGTTTCTATTGCTAGATTTACTTGATGCACTAAACATTACAAGATTCAAAAAAATCTATCAAAAATAAATTGCTAGATTTTTAATGACCTATTAATAGAAAATTGAATCTTGCTAAAAAATTGTTAAATTTAATGCATCAAGTAAATCTAACAATAGAACAAGATCCAACATAAATAAAAAAATCTATCTATAAAAATTTATGTAAAAACCATCTTTCTTGTAGCGAACGAAATGGGACAGGTATGGGGTCTAAAGAGAAGCCACCGATGAGGTCTTTCATGAGTAGCAGCTAGGTTTTGAGGTGCCACTGATCAAAGTCAAAGCAACGACCCTTGTTCCTAGCCTAGTTGTCAATGATGGTATATTTAGGTTGTGAATCATTGGTTAAACAATGAAGAAAGGTGCAGCGGGAATTACTTCCTACACTTTTCGGTTTTTGAGATCCACTCCATTTTGGACAAAAATACCTCCCGAATTCCTTCAATTTACGTCTCTTAATTCACATCCAGTTGAAAATATGAGAGGCATTTTCGTCCAAAGGGAGTGAATCTCTAAAAATTAGGAGTGTAGGAAGCAATTTCCCGTGTGTAGCAGCTAAGTGAATATAACAGTAGCAACAATTTGAAATGGTGTTAGAAAAGCATATTTAATAGCGGAGAAGATTTTACCGTTTAAATGCATCTAAATCTAAATGAATATAATTGCAAAATTTACCAATAGTTCCATTCGACATAACCATAAGGGCCAATACAAAAATTCACGTACAATAAATAGTGAGACATTTCTCCATCCAGAACAAACCTAATTGTGGGCAGTATCTAAATTTAGAAACAATCATATTCATTTGGCATGTTAATTAAAATTGAATTTTGTACAAGGTGTCCTAAAACCTTTCGAAGAAGCTTTTCCGTGTCCATAACAATGCATGAAACAGTTGCGATGTGGTGTGTGCGGTGTGGTACGACGGATGTGATTCGACTACAGTTGCGATGCTACTGATCATCTAGTTCTTTGTCTTCTTATTTTTATTTTACATTTTATGTTGTACTTCTACTTGACAGCCGCTGTCAAGAGTTTCTAAAAAACAACGCATGCAACAGTTGTACCAATTCCAGTTGCAAATTGGTGAAATACACCAGCATTATAACGAAATCAAATCTAGTGCCGCACAGCACCGCGCAATCCGAGCCGTCCGGATTAAATTCAATGATGATAGGTGCTCCGTGCATGTAACTAGATTATAAAGCCCGAAAAAATCTAACTGTCGAAATCAGATCGAACGGCTCCGATTAGTGAGCGGCACCGGATAGGGATTCGCATTACAACCCAACCCACAAAACAAGACGTTTGGATTGATGATGTCCATTTTTCCTTGTCCATCATTGAAATCATACAAAACCACAGAGGGAATTTCTGTTTCTATTGCTAGATTAACATAAATCAAATTTTACATTAATGATGTCCATTTCCCTGTGGATCTTGTTTCTATTGCTACATTAACATAAATCAAATTTTACATTAATGATGTCCATTTTTCCATTATTGAAATCATACAAAACCACAGAGGGAATTTCTGACTGCCGCCTACGTATGTCCTTTTACAGCATAGTATAATTTTAACGAGGGTTGATTCTTTTTTTGTGCATTCTGTTGTCCAAATATTTTGTGTTGCTCCGTCTTATTATTGAGAGCCACTGTCAAAACAAAAATTAAATCATTACAGTTCGGGCAATATTTTATAATAACAAATTTGCAAAAGTAAGAAAAGCGAGATTAAAAGTGACAACGAAAGTTTAATTGTACAAAATGGAATAACAACGAAAGTGCTTCAAGATAAAAAAAAAATCCTCTCCGTTCAATTTAAAACTTCTTTCAACGGATAAACAATATTTCTACAGTGATGAATTGAAGGATAACATTTAGAGAAAATAAAACGAAAATTGTGAGGAATATTGTAACGCTGCTATTAGGGTGTGCTCCAGAATTTAGTGGGGAAAAAAAGGGAAGGGAAGAGAAGAGAGTACACCTCAAATTTGAGGTAATCATATTTACACTTTTTTCATGTTTTTATAAAAGAGTTCACCTCCATTCTCCTTCATCCTCCTTGATTTCCCATCTATTTTAAAATTCTAGAGCAAGATAAACTCCCTGACAGTTACACATCTTTCCATTCTTGCTCACCTCTTCTCGAGCAACGCCTAAAACATTTTTTTTATACGTAATACAATAAACTTTACTATACATTAATTATGGCATTTATATCATAATGATAAAAAATAAATAATAAATAATAAATAATAAAATTAAAATTGTTAAATAAAACCGACAAAATATACTATCATGGCAGTTATATCACTAAATGTGGAATTTTTTAAAATAATATATTTCATAATATTTATTTTCATTTCGAAATATAAATTTAATTTAAAACATGATCCGTTGAAAATGTAGACAATATTGTTTTACATGCATTTAAATGTTCTATAAATTAAAAATACTGTGACATTTGGCGTAAGAAATGAGAACCATTAAAATTACTATTCTTCAATTTAACTAAAATTTGATCGATTGTAATATAATTATTAAAAGAATTTAGATTGAAAATAAATAAACTATAGCTCATGACAGTTCTATTGAAAATAAAGAACTAGAACAAAGCTTGTTCAGTTCTAGTTCTAATTCTATGATTTTGGTAGAACTAGAACAAAGAGGCGAACTAGGCTTGTTCTAGTTCGGCCCATGTTTGGTAAGGCCAAACTAGCCTAGTTCGCCGCCAAACATAGCCATTAGAACAACCATTCAACCGAACTTCGTCAGATCTAAAAAACAATACAGAAATTCAAAAGAAAATTTGGATCAGACTTCTGGCTTGATTTCTCCAAAGAGAAATTAAATAAAGCGCTCCTTGATATCAGAGTCGATCATGTGGGGAAAAAGAATCCTCATATCCAAATAAAACAAAATTATAAACACAGTAGTGTAAAACCCGAACAAATCAGATCCATGTTATGACAACTTAAACATTCAAATCTGTAATGTTGAGCAATGCAATTGCAGAAAGGACCAGATCCTACCAATCAGATAAAGATCCTAATTGCATTGTTCTCAAAAAACAAGCTGAAACGTATTCGAATTTATTTCAAGGCAAACTTATTAAAAATTTGAAAGTGAAATATCATATTAATGGAGAAAGGATCAGATTTCTGGCTTGATTTCTCCAAAGAGAAATTAGTAAAAGCGCTCAGTTTAATCAGAGTCGATCATTTGGGGAAAACATCCTCACATCCAATTTCCACAAAATCAATTAAAAAGAAAAGCACAAGAAAAACAAAAAGTTCATACTCCAATCCGGAAGAGAGAGAAACGAATTGATGTAGAAAACATCGACAACGAGAAAGTATAGTGTTTTATGAATTAATGTACAAAACATCGACACGCAACAAAAAGAGGGGACGCAAACGGCGGGATATGAGAACCTGTGATTGGCACTCGTTTTATAAGGGAGAAAGAATTGGGGTTATCAAAACCCTAGCGGCCGCTTTGAATTACAGCGGCGCATCAGATGCCACGTGGACAATCTGACGGTGGGAAAGAACTCCTTGCAATAAAAATCGAGAGACTTCTCTTTTAGAGGTCTTTCTGGGCCTCTCAGCCTGTTTCGTTCCACCAGCTAACGGACCAAACGATCAAGCTTTCAGGCCCAAGTTATAAAACATATTGGGCCTTATTCAAAGCCACCTTGCGTATGTACATTCCTTATATAAAACTATAGAAGTCATTTCCTATCCGGTAGAAAATTGATTACTGTCATCTGCAGTTTTACCATCGTTTGTAATCTATACTACTTATAAAAGCACCTTCAGAAAGGTCATGAATTCCAACCACTAGGGGTGGAAACATGTGTTAACATCAACTATAAACCATTGATCTGTGCAATTTGATATGATGTGCGGTTTAGATTTATATTTCTAACAAAAAGTCAGACTCTTTGGTCTGAAAGTGTCTGGTCGCTGGATTAGAGTCGCGCTGGAATCGTTGGAGCGAAGTCAAGCGTTCGATTCTCGCCTTCGGCACATTTGTTTTTTTTTTTTTTTGCGTTTCATTACCCTCCCTCCCCTTCTCGGTTCTCGCCCCCTCTTTCATTCTCATCGCCAATTCTCAGAAAAGGAAAGCAAAATTAGCCCGATTTGTTGGCTTCGTTCTAGGGAAATTCCTTTCCTTTTTTTCTTTGCTCGCTACCTGCCCGATCTCCGCCGATCTTTCCATAATTTTTGTCACATATCTCCTCATAATCATTCTTGCCTCTATCTCTTTCCACATCTGCACCCATCAATGAAAACCCTAGATGCCCCCTCATATATTATTTATGCCTCGCACATCTCTGTGATGGTCCATACCACCACGATCCACGCCATACCACCTCGACACGATGAGCTCGCTCCTCTCAATGCATCTCGGAACACGATTTGCAGCTCTCATCGTGGCCACGAACCTTCCGTCCCCGTCGCCTGAGCCTCTCGCAACATCAAGCAGACCTCAGTCTGTCTCCTTTCGACCATCACTTGGCTGCTGCACGACCACCGCGCAGTGTACTTGGGTTGCTAGAAACGATAAGGTACTAATATTTTTTTTTTTTATTCACTGCACATGGGCTAATTTTTCGTTGGGGTTAATTGTGGTTATGCTTATTTGTAGGTCGATTTAGTCCTCAATGATGGCACCTTATCCCTGCTGCATACCAAGCAGTGCATCAATTGGTACACGTTATGGTATAAGAACTGGGTTATGAACTAACCCCTCTCGCTCTATTTAGGAGCACTGCAAGGAATTTAAATTTCATTTTGGCCTTTTCTCTTCCCTATTTCAACCGGTATTCGAACATAGCCTTGAAAAGTCGAAAGACAGCGTATGTTAGAACCCCTATTTCTATTCAAATCCATGGCTGGTTGAAGTCAAATCCACCAAAGACCCTCAAATGAGTTGAGGCAGAGACGCTCAAGTGCTAGGGATATCAGTGCCTTTACTAAATGGTATTTTCCTTTCTCAATTTTATTCTCTGATTTTGTGGTTTAAAAGGTTTGGCTGATTTTTTTGAACTGACTATAAGATGTTTGCGTTAATGTCTCAGTGAGGCATGCAATGAGGATGTGCATCTTGCTCTCGATAAAGCCTGCCGTACTGCTACAATCAGATGTGAATATCCCTAAAGAGCCCCTTGATTTCCTATTTCATTGATGCTTCGTTTCTTAATGAATGGGGAGGATGGGCATACTATCTGATAGAGGATAAAAATAGAATTCTCTTGCGAATTTGGTACTTCAGGCAGTGGCTACAATAAAAAGATGAATAGAAAATTTTCTTTAAATTTTTTTTACCATTGTATTTACCTTATCATGTACCGTTCATAGTTTCTCGGAGATGATGCTAAGGGTTGGCTTGAAACGCATACTTGTAAGATACTGGAAATATACATATTTCAAAAGCCAACAAGGTATGCACACTTCTCTCGCATATACGAGCAATGCCCACTGACTTTTAATGTATTCATCATGATTTACAAAATGGGTGATCATTTGTCAAATACTCAAACATAATCTGTTACTGATTCATTTATAATGATTTATCTAGACTTCATATATAGTGCAGCATAAAATGTGTACTACAAAAAGTAACTGAACCGAGACACAAACTGCTTTCCATGTTAACAATTAAATATATGTTATTTACTTATATTAACTATAATTTCATTATTTGTTAAACTTTTTTTTTTATGCCAACACAGATGATACCGCTGAGCTTGAGGAGTTAAGACCAGCAGAAGATCTCCATAGAAGAGAAGAAGAATACTAACAGCCAGAAATAGAAAATTATGGTCAAATCAAAGTAAGTACTAGAAATAAACTAGATTTGTCATGTGTTGTCTTGTTTGGACCTCAATTTCAATGTTTTCTGTCTTTCTTTCTCTACGTTTAATTCAAGGAAAAAGGATCTATGAGATGGAATTACACATCTTGTACTGGTATTATCATGCCGATATCAGTATGCAAATCCAGATAGGAGTTAAGCTAAAAGTACCAAAATTGTGGATTTATTTTGTTGGATTTTGGTTTGTAATTGGATTTTATTTATAATCTGGCTTGATGCATTATTGAATTCTTTATCTATTTTTAATTGATGAACTATTTAACTTATTTGATTTCTTTCAGAAAAGTGCCTCCATGTACCTCTATTACAAACATAATCCCAAATTTATATGACCAAGAGAAGAGTTCTGGATGTATCCTTTAGGTTCCTACATACCTCTTTTTTTTTTTTTTTCTTTTTTTCAAATATTACATGTTGTTGGATGAAAATAATCATGCTTTATGTGGATATAGGAGATAGTTCTCCTTTTCCAAGTCAATAATTGGAAAAAAAAATTAGAGATAGGCAATAATTGCAGAAAGTTTAGAGTATAGATAGAAATGCGGTGGAGAAGGAACAAGCCAGAAAATAGCTTTGATAGATTTTATGATTGGCTTTCCTAATTAAGATAAAAGATGAGATCTTGGTTTTCAATTAAATGTAACCTTCTATTATATTAAAGATGTCATTGAGTTTTCTCATAATGCGGTAAAAAGATTTTACTAATCTAAATAGAGGAATTGAAAACAGTAAAACTTGTTCTCATTCAGTTCAATTCTCATAAAAATTTGTCCACACATTGGGGTGGGCGTTTATGCTAGTTTCTTAAACAAATAAACACATAAAATAGACAAAGTGAACATATAGATGATCAAAATGAATACATACAAATAAATAAGTTCAATAAAAACAAATTGTATATGCATATGAAAATATGAACAAAGATGACAATTTTTTTTTCACTTTAATCATCTATATATTCACCTTCTATGTTTTATGTGTTCATTTTGTCCAAGCGATGACAAACCATGATAAGACTGCAGTTGACAGTTATCATTTCTCTTTCTTGTCTGATAATTAATATCCTATCTTTATTTATTTTTTTTTAAAAAAAACTAAAACATGTTTTAATATCAAGTGTGATATACACCATTCAGTGTTTTACCATCCGCGCCATTTACTTCTCCTCTTTTCTTACCTGTGTTTTTTCTCTGTTATTTTTTCATCTCCCTTTTTTCTCTTTTCTTCTCCCTCCATCCTCGTTTCTCTCATCCTTCCTCTCACCTCCTCTTCTCTTTCCCTTCACCTCACCTCCCTCCGCCGTCCTTATCTACCTCGCCCCCTCCTCTCAACCCCTCGCCTTCGCTTCTCTTCACCTTGATCTCACCTCCGCCACCCTCTCCTACCTCTATCACTTTCTGCCGCCCTCCGTCTCACATTTTTCTCCATCGACTCCACTTTTGTTACACTCTATACCGACGAATGGCGGGGCACAATGTAGGAACGATATCTTCTGCATCCATCCGACAGCCCGTCAACCTACGTCGCAATAGAAAATCAAACAGAGTCAAGTACAAACCTCAATAACCGGTTATTTTAACAATGCAGCTACTCGATACTTAATTAATATAACAAATTATCAATAAGACCGGATTAATCTACAAAATATTATTCAATACAATCAATTAGTTTATACCGCAAATCACCTTCTTTGAAGGGTTACCAACGATTTACTAACACACCGTGAATCATCTTCTACAAGAGTTGCCAACGGTTGATAGCACAATTTAGATAATCAAATACATCCATCACGATTGTAATAAATAAATTCACTCAAAACCAAAACGATAATATTAAATCAATCAATCAACCAATACGTAATTAAATGTAGAGCACAGTTATCTGATTGAGCAGTTCAAGAAACACGAGCAGACATACTATTCAATATTATCGCAACGTAGATTTTGAATACCAGTTGAATCAAGTAATCAAATCTGTGGATGGATTTGGCAGGCTTTTTAATTATAACCAATTCTCATATTTTTGGTTTTGTACAAAATCGGACATGGAGATGAATACTACGTAAGGAAACATATGAAACGGTTTTACCAAGCTGATGCTTTATTGGTGGAAGAAAGGTAAAAGAGTAATTAATATATATCAAGAGTTAATGGACAGTGGACACGTTAAGCATGAGGTGTCACTTTTCTTTTGTTTAATCTGTGAAGAATCACATAGGAAATAGGCAGTACACAAAACTATTATTATTTTCTTTCTCTCGGTCCAAATTGGTCAAAATAGTCAGGTCAAAGGTCAAAATATTTGGTCAACTGGTCAAAGACGGTCAAAATAATAGTCAAAGGCGGTAAATGAAAACGGAATGTTACAATTTTTTTCTCTACTTTACTTCTGTCTCATTTCCCTTCGCTTCCAGCATATGTACTTTGTCTTATTTTTTCAAAATGAACATATATATAGTTAAAGATGAACAGAGAATCAAAATGTACATATACATGAACAAACTAAACATATATGACAAACAAATTGACTAGATTTAAAAAACAAAATGAACTTGTACAAAAATAATAATATTTATACATAAAAAAATGAACATATATAATATATAATAAACAAAATGAACATATATTTCTTTAGTATTACCGATTTTATAGAAATTAAATACTTTCTTATTATAACTAAGTGAACAGTTACTTCTATTATATACTCTCTTAGTAATATTAAGAGAAAAATAATATATATTCATTTGTTATAACAAACTAAACACTTAGGTCTATTAAATAATTTTTTAGTATTACCGTAAAGGAAAACAGAGAAAAACAGGTGTTTTGGAAGTATGGGAGGGAGCGCTCCATCATGAAAATTAATTGAATGGTGACTACGATTAACCGCCTTAGTATGGCATCTGTTTATGTTGGGTACTTCGGGGTATGAGTTCAGGTCTTGACTGGTGATGCACTTGTTTGCATTTTGTTCTTGTGTGGTTTATAATGTACAATAGCTCTACCGGTTTTTTTCTTTTTCTTTACTAGGTAGCAACTTCTTGCTACGTGCTCTGTATGACTTTGTTTTGATTAATTGAAGGCTCACCCTGTGTTGGGGATCTGTTTTTCTCAAAAAAAAAAAAAAAAAAAAAAAAAAAAACTGTTTCATGTTTACTGTGCAATTGGATTTAACAAGACTGTTTCACAATATGCAATAGTACGGGAAACAATAGTTAAAAAAAAAAAAAATCAATAAAGAGAGAAAAGCTATTATTTATCAGATCATTTGTCTTGTAAATAAAGTTAAGGAATTCATATCTTACTTTTGTAGGAGAACTTTTTTTTTGAAGATATTTGTAGAGATAATTGTTTATATAGAACTTGGCAGTGACCCGCCACTCAGTCCATATATCCTACAAAACTTGCAAAAAATGGATTTGAAATTAAGTGGAAATTTATAGCATATACATTAATTTTTTTCACAGGCATTTTAATCCAAATTATAATTGGTAGTTTTTTTTTTTTTTAAGAAAAGTAATACCCTTAGATACTATTTATAATCGAACTGTAATATTCTACAATAAATGCATCATTCGTTCTAATTGAAGAATGTCTATTAATACATTTCTTGCAATAATTCTCCTTTTTTGCAGAAAATGTATTAAGCGACATTCTACTATTAGCACAGACTGTAGAATGTAAAAGTATACAATAAAAAATTACTGATACTACTCAAATAGGTACAAGAGAACTGACCGTTGCCGCTGTATAAGCTAAAAAGTTAGCAACACACTAGATAAATTGAAAGGTGTAAGAATTTACACCTACTTACATGATACAATAAACAGAATTAGATAATCCATACAAAGTAAATAAAAATCTGAAATTGCATCCTACCTCTATAAGTTAGCAAAAGAATTTACTAACTACACATCACCACCTACCTTTTGACAGACTACCGCGACAGTACTAAACAAAATGAAACAGTAAAATTAGCAAGACAATACAAAAACCCTAGCGATCAAGCGATTTGACAAAGCGACTGAGATCTCTGGACACCACAACATTGGACTTCATCTCCTTGGACAAATTCATGGCTAGTTTTTTGGGTACCAGACACTTCCCATTGGCAGACAAGTACCCTTGCATATTTGTTGAACCGAGCAACACACGCATATACTCTTCAACTGATAATGGAACCTCCCTGGCCTAATATAAGAAAATAAAGGATAAATTTAATCCCCAGCGATTCCCCAACTTCCCCTATTTTGAATTGTATCCATATCTATTTGTTAACATAGCTTCAAATTTTTACTTTTCATTTTCATTTTCTCAGGGTATTTGACAGTAAGTTGCAACTTGCAACCCCTAATAGCCCCAAACAAAACCATTTCAGATACTTCTTTACCATACAAACTATGATATATCAAGCCAAATACCAAATTTCCTGTCGACCTTAGCAAGAAGAGTCATGAAAATTCTACACAAACATCATCACAAGTTCTAGAACGCCATAGAAGTGATGTAAACAGATAATATCAAAATAATACAAAATTGACAATATAATTCTTCACAATAACAGAATTAACAAATTTACCTCCTTTGAATCCATCATAGCAAGGAAACCGATCTGGGCTTGCAAAAACTTGACATACTTGAACGAGGCCAGGAGCATCTCTGCTGTGTTCATGCGGGTTCCACCAGGAATCAACTTTGCCAGTTCTTGGGTCTTTTCGCTTATCTTCTTTCTCCTAACTCTGGCTGCAACACTCTGTGCTGTTGCACACTCAACTGCCGGCACCAACATCCCCTTCACAGTACCAGTACATGGTCTGACTGGAAAACCAGGATTTCGGTAAATGACATTTACTTGGTTGGTCAAAGAAGCAGCACTGAAGTGGTTGTTACAAGTCTGGTGATACTTCAGGACAGCGCTAGACGAAAATTCAGCACTCGCATAGCATGAATTTTGGGCATTTGTGCGATATGAATTTTGATGCAGAGACTGGATAGGATGGGTTGCTATAGGGGATGAGTTGAGAGTCGGTACCGGTAGTGGCGGTGGCAGGGGTTGGGGATTTGAATTGTGTTGGGTTGTTGGTACTGACAGTGGCGGTGGCGGGAGCAGGGGTTGGGGATTTGCATTGTGTTGGGTTGTCGGTACTGGCAGTGGGGGTGACAGGAGCAGGGGCTGGGGATATGCATTGTGTTTGGTTGTTGGTACTGGCAGTGGCGGTGGGGGGAGCACGGGCTGGGGATTTGCATTGTGCTGGGTTGTCGGTTCGGGGTTTAAAAGAGCACCGATGTCAATTTCAGGGTTGTCAAGTTGATCGCATATGAAGCCCATCAGAGAATCCGTTAATTCCAATTGCGGATCACAAGAACCCGGCAGCGGAGACATGCTTGAAAGGTAGCTTAATGCCATCGAAGTAGGCTGGCGATCTCTTAATCCTGAAAGGGTTAAAGAAAAACTAGTCAAACAGATTAGAAATTAGGAGGCGATGTGTTACTACACCTATTTCCTCAAAAGAGTGCAAAATTACCAATTCGCATTATTTTTCTTTATCACCTTATTAAAAATATTGTTTGGAGAACACTTTGTTCATCAATTTACTCCCAAATAATCAAAACCCTAAGAGAATATATCAATTTGAATTAGCCTAAAACATAGGTAAAAAATTAGGACAATTCCAAGTTATCTACGCCAACCAATTTCGATTCTGAATTCCAATAAAAATCAAAACTAGAGAAATACAAGGGCTAATTTATCTCAAAGTTTGAATCTTTTTCTCATCTGTAAAGCCACGTTCCTTTTTTTCTTTTCTTCTTTTTTTTTGAGGAAAGATATTGCTGAAGACCTGAAGTAATTGCAATAAAACAATTCAAATCAAAGAGAAAAGATAAAAACAAATTTGAAGCGATAATAACTCTTTGAAAAAATCAAACATGGCAAGAAGCCATTTCAAACTGTGAGTGGAATATGAAAACAAGAAAAAGTAAGCATGACAAGAGAGAGAAAGAGACATACCTTTTAGAGAGAGAGAGAGGGAGAGAATTCTTCAGACCAATGCAAAGACTACTCGCTTAACAGTTATCTAATCCCTCTTTTAATGATTTTGGAAAAAGCAATTGAACAGTTAATAAGACCTAAGCGAGCAGTTATTATGAGAGGGTAGAAAATAGATATTGATCAGGAGTTACCGCTAAAACTGTCACACACGAGGAGCGACACGTGGCAACAATCGGAGTAGCCAAAATAGAGAAGCCAACAAGTGTACGGCTGATCTTTATTAGAGTTATGGCGGTTCATCAACTTTAAACTTCTTTTCAAGTTCGTACTTTTCTGGAATAACCCTCTAAGTCTACTAAATCTTTCAGCAAACTTCTTTTTTTTTTAATAAAAAGCATGGTTTTGTGTTATAGTTGCAATGCATTAAACGTTTACGGAAATGTTTAACTACTTATGCAAATTTACAGTGTTTGTATTGTGTTTCCTTAACTACTTTCTTAAAATATAATTTATTGTACAATTTATTACATTAGTGTAGCAATTGAAGTAATTTTTATGTAATAATGTGACTTTTATTAGATAACGAAAATGCTTCAGTTTCCTTCCTATAATCAGGGAAAACCTATCATTTATCAGCCAAATTTGAAACCATAGACAAGCTTCGCTTAGTCAACTGAAACAAATATGTATAACCCAAAATATTTTTAAAACTTTTTCAACAATTGCTTAGTTTACTATTTATGAGAACGGTGCATAAACAAAATAATAATAATAATTGGTACGAATTATTGATAACAAAATGGGGGAATCACTCTTTACATAGGTTCAATCCGGAAGGTAACACTTTATATTAAAAAAAAAAAAGGAATCTGAAAGGTTCGAGTACAAACAAATTAGCAACTTTCTGGGGTGTAGATACAAAATTCCTTGACTAATTATTTCTGTGCTAATTATGTGTACTGATGGTAACGAACCTCCCCGTATTAGCCGCTTCCCACCTCTCCAATTTCTCTAACCGCCTCGTCCTTTAATGTTTTAACGTATAATGTGATTCTTTCTGTTTAGACAAATCTGTACCGGGTATGACATGGGACTCAAATCGACCCGCTACATTGAACACAGGACAATGGTGCTGGGCTTTTTGATAACCGCCAACTTTAACAATGTGCAACGGCCCAATTTAGCCCGCGAACCGCTTATAAAAGCGTCTGGCGTGGGCTGTAGATTTTCTGTAGTGGATTTTGCTAAACAAACGCTAAACCCTTTTCAAAATTACTGGTGAACAGACAGTCCTTGAAATATGAAGGATAAATACGAGCTTGACTTGTGTTTGGTTGGACTTCACATAACAGGTCTTTAGTTAATGTCTCTCGTCTAAAGTCAAGTGTAGTTTATTTATTTGGGATTTCAAACAAAGAAAACGTTTGACTATAATGTCTTATTGAAGGAAATTCACTACAACATACATGCAGGTAACATGACTTTATTTCTCGGACTTTACTTAGCAAGTCTTAATAAATTAATATTTCTTGTCTGAAAGACAAGTGTGCTTTATTTATTAATAAAGAAAATACTAAAACTTACTACCGAGACAGACTACCATCTGCATGATGATATTGAAATAATCTGTCGTCATCAAGATTGATCAACTAAATGAAACTGCATGAGAGCTTGAATAAGTCGGTAGTCCAAACACTCAAACAATTTCATCTATACATGTGATCACGACAGGACAAGTTTATAACATGCAAAAAACAGTTTTTGAAAGAGCAATCATTGGAAATAATATCAAAATAAATAAATTCATCTTGATTGTTCTTGTGGGTCGGTACTCGGTAGTCTAAATCTAAATCACATTAAAAGAGGTTGCTCGGTAAGATGGGATCCAGTTCGCCAAAAGCGGCATGATTAAGAGAGGGGTCAGGGGTGTAACAAACTGCTTTTTTCGTTTTAATGAAAAGAGTGGTGAGTAATTTAAGCTCACTTGTTAAAAAAAAAAAAAAAAGATACCTCTACTTTATCTTTAAAAAAGCTCACTTGTAACTAATTTGCAGAGTTCAATCCGAGTCTTAAATTTAGTTTACTGGTCCAAACATCCATATTTGAATCTGAGAGTTGAATCGCATTAACAAATTTGGCTTTGAGTAAGTGGCTTTTAATTTTTTTTTATTTTAAGGTAAAAATTAGATCATGTACTAATTGGAGCGGAGCAACTTGAAATCTCATTCCAGACGAATCTAATTCGAATTTCAGATTAAGTCAACATTAATTCATATCACAACTTAAGTATCAGATTTAACTGGTTTATAATCCGATACTGGCTTCTACCAGTATCGTTTTCATGACGAATGAGGTGGGTTCTTGATTGTGTAGTAAGATTTGGCAGCTTTAATTGGCATATTTACTGCCTCTACTTAATGCAGATCTACAACTCTAATGTGGAAGTTAATTAATGTTTTCGAAGGCCGGTTGTCAAATTGCCAACGGCAAGAATACATTGAAATGAAGAGTTTAGAGTCAAACTGTCTGTCAAAGTCTGGGGCTAAGAATCTCAGCAGTCAAACTGTCAAAGTCTTATTTAAATAGAATTAATTGTTATACGTCAGAAGTTAAAACGTTCAAAGTGGTTTTGGTCGGTGACGATCTATAAGTAACCTCTCATTAATTTCCGTTCAATTTCCAGCCAATTAAATAGAAGCCCCACTATAATCTTCAAACTTTTAATTAATCTTTCCGCATGTATAAATACTCGTTGTAGTCTTTTCTCCACTCCCCTAAGACAAATAAATTTGTAAACATTTCTACACTCCAAGGCACAACTTAGCCTCCATAAAGACGAGCCAACTTAACTCAACCAAGCACATGGATCAGTTGGAGAAATGCTCAGCTAATTATGTACCACTTAGCCCCATCACCTTCTTGAAAAGAGCTGCTTCAGCGTACCCTGATCGAACCTCAATCGTCTATGGTCGCACCCGTTTCTCGTGGATGCAGACATACGAGCGGTGCTGCCGCCTTGCCTCATCAATTCGTTCCCTTGACATATCCAAGAACTATGTGGTATGTCACCATGTTATGAACAAAATTTTATACTGTTAATACCTGATATATGATGTTGTTAGTTGTTACGCCTGATAAAAAGTTTTTTGTACTTGTACATAGAATCTTACTATTTAATTAGTGATTGCAAGTTTGCAACATGCAGAAGTAATTAACAAGAAGTATTTTTTTATTTATCCTTTAAGGTATCAGTTCTGGCACCAAATGTGCCAGCCATGTACGAGATGCATTTTGCAGTACCGATGGCTGGGGCAGTTCTTAACCCCATCAACACCCGTCTTGATGCGTCCACAATCACAATCCACCTACGGCATTCTGAAGCCAAGCTTTTCTTTGTTGACTGGGAATTTATCAAAGGTACACCACTCGATTTTTTTTTTCCTTTTCCTTCTTTTTGAGACAAAATTAAGAAAATTTTGGATTAGAATAATAAATTCATTTTATTATTTTTTTCAGTGGCTAGAGATGCTATCAACCTTCTTGTCGCCTCAGGAGAACCCACAAGTGTAAGCCCGCTAGTTGTTGTCATTGATGACATCGACAATCCTACTGGGGCACGTCTTGGAGAGCTTGAGTATGAAGACCTGATCAGGCGTGGTGACCCAAATGCTGAACCACATCACATCACAGATGAGTGGGACCCGATCACTCTCAACTACACTTCAGGCACCACATCTGTACCCAAGGGTGTGGTTTATAGCCACCGTGGGGCATACCTCAATACATTGGCACTGCTGCTTCAATGGGGGGTTGGCACCGAACCGGTTTATTTATGGTCCTTGCCTATGTTTCATTGCAATGGCTGGACATTTACATGGGGCATGGCTGCACAGGGCGGCGTGAATGTGTGCATACGTAAGACGTCTGCGGCGGACATTTACAGTGCCATTATAGCACATGGTGTCACACATATGTGTTGTGTACCAGCTGTGTTCGACATGCTCATCGAGGGAAGTCGCATGCACCTGGGGCCCCTTCTCTCCCAGGTGCATGTCCTTACAGGCGGTGCACCACCACCGGCAAATCTCCTTGAGCATGTAGAGAACATGGGCTTCAAAGTCTCCCATGCTTATGGCATGACCGAGGCAACTGGTGCAGCCCTCATATGCGAGTGGCAAGCACATTGGGACCTTTTACCCGCTGATGAGAGGGCGCGCTTGAAAGCCCGTCAGGGTGTAAGCATGCTTTCTTTGGCTGATGTGGACGTGAAGAAACTAAACAGCACAGATAGTGTACTACAAGACGGTAACACAATGGGAGAAATAGTTTTACGAGGAAGTAATATCATGAAGGTTTATTTCAAAAATCCTGAGGCCACAGCCAAGGCATTTGAGGGAGGGTGGTTTTCCACAGGGGATGCTGGTGTGATACACCCAGATGGGTACATTGAGATATAAGATAGATTGAAGGATGTAATCATAAGTGGCGGTGAGAATATAAGTAGTGTGGAGGTAGAGACAGTACTTCATTGGCATCCGGCAGTGTCTGAAGCTGCCGTGGTGGCAATACCACACCCAAAATGGGGCGATTCACCCTGTGCATTTATTGTATTGAAGGGGGATCGTATGGAAAACATAGTAAAACAGAAGGATATAATTGCATATTGTCAGAAAAACATGCCGCGGTTTATGGTGCCAAAAAAGGTGGTGTTCAAGGATGAGCTACCAATGACAAATAAAAAAACTATCATGAAGTCAGAGCTCAGAAAAATTGCAAAAGGATTCACCGTAGTACTAGAACAGAAGTCAAATGATGTCAGGGAGCATTTGCCTGAGTGGCTTTCCACGATATCGAAGCTCTGAATTTCTGATCATGTCTATGGCGTGTGCGTAGAGTTTTGCTATGGTGAGTCGCGCTTAAAAACTCCTAGATCTGGTTCAAAATGACCGATCTAAACCATCCAATACGATCTCCCTATTGAAATCTCCATGCACATCAAATTTTATATTATTTTAAAATTTGTAAGTATTTTTTTCGGACTTTTAAAAACTACTGTTTTTGAACAGTTCTGAATTAATAAGATTAACAATTTTCTAAAATTTCAAAAAAATACTTAAAAATTTTGGAAAAAATATAAAATTTGGTCTACATAGATATTTTAATAGGAAGACATATTAGACGGTTTGGATCGGTCATTTTGAACCAGATGTAGAAGTTTTGAGCATAAAAGTGTGGTTATTTCTAAATAATACTCATTTTCTTGTATAATGTATTAAGCGCAAAAACAATATGCTAGATTTTTTTTTTTTTTTTTGCAAATACTAATATACATATCATTGATGAAGCTGACAAGTTCGAACTTAAAAACAAAAATACTTGCGGTGGAATTGGATTTTCGAAACATAAACGGATTCATAGCGATAAAGATTACGATATAAATTAATTAAAAAATGTAATGGTGCACTTCGAAATATATATAATTCTTGACAGTTATCTAAGAATTACTCGATTTTAAAGTAATAAGGAGCAAACTTATACACACATAAACGTGGTATCGCCTACCATCAAAAAATTATAAGATATGATATATGAAACATATTAATTGTAAGAATCAAGAAGAGCAGATTTTGTACATCTGTATCGAGAAAAATATGAAGCTGCTTTTACGGATATACCGTAAGGTGCTCTATATGCAATTAATAAAAAAGAATGGTCTCTTACTCTCTTTTAGTAAAGGACTAATGTATAGTCGATGTCTCAACGAAACATTACAAGTAGATTATCTACAAATCATGGAACGATTTAGTCCATTGGGCCAGGAATATGGGCGGGCCTTCTAATTAGGCCCATGGATCTTTCCGGTAGACTCTAATAAGGAGAAAATTTTCCTAATAAGCAGTGACAACTGACAAGGCAGCATCATTAGTTTGGCTTTGCGTGCATCAAAAAGTGCATCTGATTCTCTCCCAAGCTAGACTCTGTTCGAGCGAATCTGGTTGTTAATTTTTTTATGCTAGAAACAAGGATCTTGTTCTTAGTTCTCACAAATTCAAGCATGAGAAGAACAAGGAGAACAACTTCTTGTTCTTAGTTCTCACAAAATCATGAGATTTCAAACAAAACAAGAACTAGAAACAAAACTTGTTCCTAGTTTCCACAAAACCATAAAATTAAAAACTAGAACAAGCATTGTTCTAGTTCACACCCTTTGACAAACACATCTATTAGAGGAGTTGCCATGTGCTAGTGCTAGACAAAATTAATGGTCTCATAGGAACGGTGAAATTAACGCGGAGAATCAGAAATGGATTTCTATTTTTCACGTTTCTTCTGATCGGACTGACGACGCTACCTAGAGTTCATTTCCTTTGACGTGATTTAAATGGAAAATTCGGCACCAAAATCGCGTGAAAAATGTCAAGATAATCGCGAGTTTATTCGGATGTAGAGAGGCGCCAGGGTCTTGGACAGATATATCCTTCCCCTCTCTGGTGGTGCTAAATGTTTATATGAAAACTTCTAAAACCGATCAGTTTAAAATGTGATTTTTTTTAATTCAAAAAAAAAAAGCTGGCTCTCTGTCGTATATTAGATTTGAAATGTTTTTTTTTTCCTTTGGACCAAGTGTTCAATTCATTGATCGTTCATAAATAAATATAATATTTAACAAAAATAAATTGGTACCGATACTATAGGACACGTGGTTTAGTTCTTGAACGAGGGTGTACATGTTTGACCATCAAGGCATCAAGTGAAAAATATGAAATATGATATTTACGTTCAATAAAAAGATATCAACAACAAAGACAAAAGTGAGGATAAAATAGTCAAATTTTAAATGACAAATCATTTCTTTCCTACTTTCATATGGTTTCTGATCACAAATTTCAATTCTCTTCGATTCCTTTTGCATGCAAATAATTTGTAGTTTAGTGATGGTATATTTCTAATTTTTTATTTTTATAAGGATTTTATCTTTTAATTTTAAAATATTCATAGTTAACAAACTCTTTTAGTCAGAATTCGAATGTACACTTCCTCTATTCAACTAGTGGTGTCTATTGTCATTATTCATTTAAATATAAAACTGATTCTTGCATTAAGTAAAATTTGCTTAAAAAATTATAAAAAGTAAAAAAAAAAAAAAGACATGATAATTCAGTAGGATCAGTAGGTCCAACCCCTTTCTCCTCTTCCGCTGCAGTTGTTGACAAGTGATAAAGGTGTCGGTAATGGTGCATGTATTAATGTATATTGTATCAGTTAGTATAGTGAAGTGAATATATATTTAAGGCTTTCTTTATTCATAAGTACATAGCGACTTCTCTATTATGGGGCAGTTGTTTGCTCTCACGGAAAAATTTGTCTGTTATATTGCAACTTATATTAATTCCTTGCTAGAAAATTGAACCCCAAGTTAAAAGTGTATTGTGTAGCTAAAGAAAATGTTGATGTCATAAACGCATGCACTACTTTATAGCAATATTTCTTTGATTCTCACTATTTGTAGGCTGAATGAAAAATGTTGACTTCACGGCTCTAGCGATCAAACAATTGACGGCTACTATACACATATAATAAAATAATACCACATAATATAAAAGAGAAGGGAAAAAATTTCTGTAAAGTTCTTCCAATTATTGAAGATAGATCCACCATTACTTAGGCTGATAGGACTGATTAACGGAATCAATTTATTGAAGATAGATGCTTTCTTCTAATACTATAAATTATGAAATTTGATAGCAAATTAACGAAAATTTAAATTTTGAGAGATTTAACCATATTTTTATATATACAAAAGGGATATTATAATCGGTTAACTTATTAGGAGGAGATAAAAAAATATTTAGAGAATAGATATCATGAACATTTTTCTTTATAAAAGATTGTCAATTTGATGATAATATTTATAAATACTTTTCTGTGAAGAATTAACAGTCATCAACTTATTATTCAGGATCTACACTGGAATAAAATATATCGTAAAAGTTAATGCGCACTACAATTATTCTATACTATGTTTATGCATCACTACGACACGATGCTGTGCCTTTAAATCTATTGGCTTTTTGAAAAACAAAACAACGAAAAAGTCACCAGCATGGATGGCCATCTTTAGTGGCCATTGTTCAGACCTTTCAGGTGTGCAAAAAAGTATACGGGTTTTAAAGTTACTGCATGTTTTAAATATATAATTACTTTCATAAGACAACCATTTGTAGGAATGAGAGCAAAAAAAATATATTTGTTATGCCATGATAGTTACGAATAATTCAGAAAATCAGATAAGTATAACCATGAGCATGAGTAGGTATATATTTATATTTATACTATTGTCCTTATGTATTGAGTTTTTTTTTTTTTTAAAAATAATAAAAATCAAAGAGGCACCTCAAAGTCCGCCCTGTGCCATGACATATTAAGTTTAAATGTTTGATACATGCCAAAAGCGTGCACAATTCAGTGCTAATGGTCTACCAATAATGTACCCTTTACAGTTAGGTTTATTTTAAAGAGAATTGTAAAGCAGGCCTTTATCTTTCGGCAATTTGATCGGTCTGGGTTATTACTGCATTTGCATTAATTCTTGGTTGTCGGTGGAAAAAAGATTCCTGTAAAAAAAAATTTATGTTAAATATTCCTGTAAATCTGAATGATGCTCCATTGACAGCCACTGTCAATTAGCTCTAAAAAAAAATCTGAATGATGCTTTGCATTTCTTTCCTGATTTCGGTCAGAAACGGGCAATAGAGTTCAAAACCAAGTAAAAGAAGAATTCTTAGTTTTAAATGTACTTTTACAAAGTTACTAAATAACACAATGGAGTTCTATCATCCCGCTATATTATTTTAAATGCATCAATTTTAAACAGAACATCCGAATATGCTAGGGTGTAAAACAAAAAGATAAAAACAAAATAATAATTGTTTGAGGTCATCCCGGAGTTCCAATATCCTCTGCCTCAGCTAGCCATGTTAAAAATAAACAAATTCTCCTTGCCGCCATTTTCTCTTTTCCAGATCCTTAAAAAAAGTGAATAGGCATGTAAAATAGAAAGGCCACTTAACCCACTTCTTAGAATGAATAATGTTGCAATTGCAATTTTTAGATCGAGAGCTTCCGGCTTCAGACCTAAAACAAGGGAAGCTGAACTTCAAGAGAACCAACTCATTTGAAATATTTCTGCAGCTAGTAAATTTGATTCAAGTATCTTGTAAAAAAGAGAGAAAAATTGTACGAGAATTCTGGATTGAAAATAGATTTCAGCAAGTTCAAATCGTAGCACGCATCTCCATTGTGTTAACTCGATTCAAGCTCAAGCCAGAGGTCAGCCAACTCGAATCTAGCTAGCTTTAGCTCGACTGATGCTCATTTGTATCGATGTAAATACAAATGTTACCAAGTTTTATTATAAAATCAACAAATTTTTTTTAAAAAATGAAAAGAATGAATATTAATTAATTTGGACTAAATTTTAAAATAATATAATAATAATAAAAAAAATCAATAATTCAGCTCACATAGAGCTTGACTCGATATCTAATTAAATTTCAAACTACGTACTAGCTCAACTCGATTCGACATCTAATAAAATCAATCTAAAGTTAGAGAGTCGGTCATCATTCAAATTCAACTCCAATTACATTCCTAATTCCATGTCGGGTCATTTAAAATCAACTGATCTACATTCCTAATTCTTTAACTATGTTTGGCACCGCACCTTCACGAACTGCTAATTCGCGAACTAAGGGTGAACTAGCGAAAACCAAACAAAATACGAATAGGCTAAACTAGCAGTTCGGACTCTAATTCTTATTGTTGTGGTGAAACGGAAAATTAGAACTAAAACTAGAACTTGCGTGGCTCTAATTCTAATTCTAGTTTCAGTCCTAGTTTCAGAAAGCTCAAATGGAACTTCTTTTTTTCTCTTTTTAAATTTCTTTTACTTCAATCATCCTAAAATAATCCCATACTAAATTATTGTCATATACGTGGGGTCCAAAAGAGACACATACCACTATAACGCACTGCATTTTCCTTGTTTCTTTTCATTACGGCTTCAATATCTTTAGAACCCTCTAGTGACAACTACTATAAAAGTACAACCATACCCAGAGGAGGAGGCACCATCTTCCCAATTAGCAACTTTTATCTCTCAAAATTAGTTTTGTTTCTAATGGAACGCACTCAGAGGCTCTTTTCCGCCTTCTTTCTCCTCTTGCTGCTGCTCATCGCATCTGGTTTTCCCTTTCCCTTTTTTCCCCCCCATTTTTTTGGTTATTAATTTCTAGCTATGAAGTAGCAATCAAAACTCGAATAGCTAGCTCATGAAATTGGTTTAATTTTAATACAAAAGGTGACATGTTATAGTCTCAAAACGGTCGATGATAATGTTACCTCGATAGAGTTCAGATACTTTATTTCTATCCGAGACAACAGAGTCCTAACATTTTTTTTTTTTTTTTTGAATTAGCAATTTAATGTCTGAAATTTGCATTTTAAAATCTAAACACATGTATTCAATCATCAAATCGAAGTGTTTAGATGCTCAATAAGGAATTCTATATGCGTAAAATTTAGGCAATATTTGTATATGCGTTAATGCGTATGCTTTTATATACTTCTTTTTTCTTTTTATTGCATAAGTTCACATAAGATGATCATACAGGGATTTATCCAAAACAGGGGCAAATTTAGAGCTATTTTGTTTTCTTTCCTCTAAGAATATAATATATTAAGCACATATGAAGTTTGTCTAGAGTTAAGTATCAAATGAGAAAGATAAGCGTCTTTTTTTCTTTTTGCGACTATATATACTTGTTTGACACTCTGAATCCGCCACTGATTCAAATTACATCAAAATGAAACCGACTCCAGGAAAATTTTTACTTAAAATCCTATAAAAAAAGCTAATAAGCTTTGCAAGTGCGTACTGGGCCTTTTTTTTTAATGAAAAATTGTATAAGGGACTTATTATGAAATAATTGTATGTCATGTCTAAAAGACTAAAACACAACTCTTTTTTGTTTCCATAAAAAAAAAGAAATAAAAGAAAGTATATATGGTAGTATGTATATGTTCAATCAAAAAAGGCCAGTACGTACAAATTAACGAGCTTTGCTATGGTGAGTCGCGACTCAACAGAGGGTCTGTGAGTCGGGCTCAAAACTCCTAGATCTGGTTCAAAATAACCGATCTAAACTGTCCAATACGATCTCCCTATTGAAATCTCCATGCAGACAAAATTTTACATTTTTTCGGATTTTTAAAAACTGTTGTTTTTGAACGGTTCAGAACTAATTAGATTAACGATTTTCTAAAATTTCAAAAAAATACTTAAAAATTTCGAAAAAATGTAAAATTTGGTTTGCAATGAGATTTCAATAGAGAGATCGTATTGGACGGTTTGGATCGGTCATTTTGGACAAGATCTATGAGTTTTTAGCCCGACTCACAGACCCTCTGGTGAGTCGCGACTCACCATAGCAAAACTCCAACCATCGGTGAACTAGAAGTTCGCGAACTAGGCTAGTTCGCGAGAACCAAACAACCCACGAACTAGGTTGTTCGCGAACTTCTTGGCTAGTTTGTGGTTCCCCGATTTTCAAGAACTAGAATTAGTTCGTGGGTCTTTGTTCATCCCTTATTCGTCCGCTGTTCGTGAGCGAACCAAACACACCCCAAATTAACTTATTCCAAATTTTAACTTGATACAATTAAGAGCCTCAAAAACTACAGGAACCCAAATAACAACTTCAATGCAGAGCAACTATAATGCACTGGTCATTCTCACAAAAAAATAAAAATAAATAAAAAAATAGCCAATACACAAGAGTGAAATAAAAATATAAAACAATGACACATAAATCAGCAGTGTTCATATTTCGCATTTGATATGCACAATATCTAACATTTTGTTTCGCATGATTTTTTGTGTTGCGCAAAAGAGATGGGGCCAGCAGCTGTGGAGGCAAGAACATGCGAGTCTCAAAGCCACAAGTTCAAGGGAACATGCGTCCGTCAGAGCAACTGCGCTAACGTTTGCAAAACCGAAGGCTTCCAAGGTGGTAAGTGCCGAGGTTTTCGCCGTCGGTGCTTCTGCACCAAGCACTGTGTTGCTGACACTGAACCTTGATTAATTAAGTGCTTTGGCATTACTTTTGTTGTGGATGCATGAATAAGTGATCTTTTGATTTGGGCGTGTTCTTTTTTTCCTGATACTGATACTGTACTTACGTTGGTTCTGTTGCCATTTGATCTTTCCGTGCAAAACCAATTGTTTGAGGAATAAAAACAATTAATATTTTATTATGTATTTTTCTGAAGCAAGACTGGATTTTAATTTCTTAATATGCATTATGCAAGGATCTTTTTAGGTGCCATTTCAAAAGTTGCATATATTAAGGTATTAACTCCTTGACGGCTATTGTGAAGTTTACCGAATCAAAATTTGTCTGACTGTAGAATTTTTCTTACCATTTATGAAACGAGTCAAAAATTAATTACAATAGCAATTAATATTTTTCGATATTTGATCATACATATCATATGAGATATGACACACAAAATGTATGAAATTCGATGCGCAACCAAGTTACAATGTCACCAATATGTCATAATTTTTATTTTAATATTTTATTTAACTTGTTTTCAAAAAATTTCATAATTACAAGACAAAATATTGTCAACGAATCATAATTTTTACTTGAAGAAAGCATTCGATCCCAATTTGCATTCCACTAGTCCAGCTTGGAGATAATCAGATCCATTTTTGACCCAGGTAGACCAATGATGCTGCCTTCTCACGCTTATAATTTCGAAAAAATTAAAAGTAACGTTACTGTTTACACGAATTTTGATAATAACTGTAAAAATTTTAAAATTTTAAAAATAACGTTGTTGGATTGGCATTTCGATTGCCGAATCTACAAAATGCTTGGATCAGCAATTGGAACACCGATCCAAGGTGAGACCATTTACGTCCGCTAAATTTGCTTTTTTAGTGCGCAATTTGATTTTTAAACACTCAAAGTTGGTTTGCAATAATTTTTTTTGTCGTTTATCCGCTTAAAATTCTCTATATAAGCTCACTTGTCATCATTTATTTTTCACAAACTATTTTTTTCTCGTTAGTCTGAAATTGATAAACTTTCTCCTCATCATTTCCTATTCGCAATATCACTTTTTCGTAGGTAAACACCTTCACAAACTTGTCATCATTTGGCAGTCCGTGACATCTTAGCCCTATGTACTACTGCCCTCCAATGTTGTATATATATTTTTTTTATTATTTTAAAAAATACTACCAAAATAGAAATACATAAGTAAAAAAGTAAAAGAACAATAATAACTTGCACCAGTGCCACGAACTTTCGACTCATTTAAATGCAAGAGACGATCTGCATTAACAGGACCGGGGGGGACAACAGCCTCGGCTGATGTAGAAGCCTCGACATCAATAGAACCGGCTGATGTAGAAGCGCCCGCATCTCCACGAAACCTCGTAGATCTACGAGGTGGTGCCTCTGGTACTCTTCTTCTCGGTGACATTTTTACTACACTGCAATAAAAATTATCAATGTAAAAAATCTAATAAAATTTCGGCAGCATCTCCCCTATACCTGGAGTGTTTCCGAAAAAACAATACCCAAATCTCCCCTAATTACACATCCAAATCTCATACAACAACATTTCCAATCTCATACAACAATACTTCCTATTTTCTATTTTTTTACATATTTTTAATTTTTTTTAGAATAATTATTCTAATTTTTCATTTATTTACCTCAATAAAATAAATTAATTAAATGTATAAATATTAAAAAAAAACTCACCTCAACTAGAAGCGCTGCTTGTCTCTTTTTAGAAATTTTTCCTACATTTAAAAAATTATTCTATCAATTTTTTATTATTTTTATATTTTCTAATTTATAATTAACTTATCCATAATTATAAAATATACAAAATAATTCTAAAGAATTTTTAAATTACATATTATAATTATTTATATTTATTCTGATTTTTTACTAATTTTTTTATTATTTTTTCAATATTTATTCTATTTTTCTATTAATTACCTAATTAAACTAATTAAATTAAATAAAAAAATTTCAAATTACATATTATAATTATTTATATTTATTCTGATTTTTTACTAATTTTTTAATTTTTTTTCGATATTTATTCTATTTTTTCTATTAATTACCTAATTAAACTAATTAAATTAAATAAATAAAATAAATATGAAAAAAAAACAAACCTGGAGAGAGGAGGGTTCTGTCTCGCGTGAGAGAGAGAGGGGTGGGAATGAGAGGGGTCACTGTCGCTCGCTTATATAGAAGTGCTCAGCTTGGATCGGCAATTGGAATGCCGATCCAAGCTTGGATTGGCATTCCAATTACCGATCCAAGCAGTTTGTATTTTCGACAATCGGAATGCCGATCCAACAACGTTATTCTTAAAATTTCAAATTTTTAACAGTTATTATCGTAATTCGTGTGAACAGTAACGTTACTATTAATTTTTTCGGTTTATAATTTCTCATTAATAGAATCTAGCGGATACATCAATGGGCCTAATTAGGAGGCCCATGAAGAGTAGTTTCATATGTATGGCTTTATGGAGGGGGGGAGGGCTGAAAACGAAAGCGGTTTCAACCGTTATTTTGTTTCATTTCGTCCAAAACGAAATGAAACTGCTAAGGAATATGGTTGCATTTAAAAAAACGAAATTGTTAACGAAACAATAAAACGGTTTCGTCCATATGTAAATCACGAAAATTCTGTTGATTTCGATCATTTCATCCAAAATGAAACGGTTAACGAAATTAGTGGTCAGTTTAGTCAACAAAACGAAACGGTTAACGGAACACTCTAGTTTCGTTACCGTTTCGACCTTTTTGCAGACCCGGGGGGGGGGGGGCGCGGGGTGGGTGGGGGTTGCATGATTTGTCATGCATTTGTTGCTTCATTCATATTTGAAATATGACAATTGTTCTGAATAAAACTAATTATTGCTTGTTATAAGAGAATTTTACTTTCATTAACTAATAAAAGTGTTATAAAAATTGTCCCTATTATTTGAAATTTATGATTTTATACATATTTCGAGCTCTAATAAGAAATCAGAAAAAATCAATAAACATGTTTTATTTGATTTTATTGACTCTAACGAAACCAATTCAATCAAAAAAGAGGAAAGAACAATTTCTATAGGTGCGAAACCTTCCGAACTATGCAGGGGACAAAAAATTATACACACTATATAGGTTACAAAAAAGTGTTGACCCATCAGAATGTGGATCTAGATGACAAAATCCAAATCGGAATTGGCATTAATTCCCAAGCCAGAAGAGTGTAGGTAGTGTGCTGAGGAGAGTTAACTAGTTTTTTCATTCATATAGTTATTTACCTAATGAGAGAAATGGTGGTGGAACATCTCTAGTGCAAAAAAAATATTGTTTCGGATGCTAAAAGAGACAAAATTTCAATTAAATTAAAGTATTAAACTAAAATAAATAAATATCATATTTATCAGTCCTATATAGTAATGAATATATTATAAAAATGATTGATGTTGTAACTCAGATGAGAAAATGCTCTAAGTCTTATAAAAGAAATGGTCTAAGGAATGACATGCCTACAAGAGGAACCATGTTGGGTGAAGTCAATGTATGAAGTTTGACCCATGGGACATTAATTAATAAGTAATATTATTTTATAAAAATTATACAAGTCGCACATATCCATTACTACGTTAATTATTTTGCTCTGGCGATAGCTAAAATCAACTTATAATTTTGAAATGAAACAATTAAAATGTAATCCATACTATATTATACGTATTTGAATATAAAAAAAAAAAGAAACAGAACAAAAGAAAAATGAAGATTTCACGGTCTGAAACTTTCCTCTTCAATATTTCACGGTCGGCGGATCCGTAAGTTTCCAGATTCATGATGGTGGAAATCTCGAGCAGAATATTCCATATTTGGTATATTTTACTCAGTATATGCCTTTCGGTGTCGTCCGGGGGTCAAAGGAGAAGCCTCTCATCTCATGTAGCGGGTCAGTGATAGTGAAAGGAAAGGAACTGCGACTTCGACAACGACGACAAGGGACAAGGAATTCCCAAAATATCAACTGAGAAAACGTGCATATATGTCCTAGGCTACACGGAAAGAAACTCGATTCAGGATACAGAAATTCTACCATGGAGCATGACCACCGTTCGCGTAGTTCCGACTCCCTTTCTACTGCTATTAACTGGAAGATAACAGGTTTCTGCTATTCAAATTCAGACCGTCAGATCTATTATAATCAGTATAGATCAAGCCACCGATCTACATACTTAAATTTGAGCCGTTGATATTAAACCAACAGGCATTGTTAGATCAAATCCAACGGTCTTAAATAAAAACCAGAACTCTCCAATCTTAGGAAAAAAACGACTGAAGTTTCCAATCTCTACGCACTTCCTTCTTTTCTCCCCGAACTATCCGCCGAAATCTAGCTACCAAAAAAAGAAAAGCAAAACATTCACACCTTCCTCGAGCCTTCTTTCCTTCTCCTCTCATGGCAGCGTTAACCAGACTTCTCAGATCCGCCGCCACGTCAGGATCAACGGCCAGGATCTCGCTGTCGACGCTCGCGTCCGAGCCCAAGACCGGGTTTCCGGCGGGTCTAGCGGCGAGGTTAGCGCCGGCGCCGACGAGGAAGGAGAGGGATGAGAGGAATGTACAGTGGGTTTTCTTGGGTTGCCCTGGTGTAGGCAAAGGAACCTACGCTAGTCGCCTCTCGCAATTGCTAGGCATACCCCATATTGCAACTGGTGATCTCGTACGAGAGGAGCTCGCCTCGACTGGGCCTCTTTCGCAGAAGGTAAGAGGTTTTGGTCGAATTTTTTAGGGGTTTTGTTGGGTTTTATGTTGTTTTTAGTAGGAATTCTGTTGAAATTTGAGTGGATCGTTTTATGTTTGACTTGTTTTGAAGGTGCAAAATGGATCTTGTTTGTTAGTGTAGTTTCAGTGAAATTTAGTAAAAAGTTTGGTGCTTTCAAGCATATTTCGGTTTCGAGGTATCTCGTTTTAATTTTTAGTTAATAATTTACTGATTTTAAGAGAAACTAAAAGAGCAATTATGGAAGAGCAAAAGTAAGAAGTTTTTTCTGACTTTGTACGGTGGATGAGATAAATGGATCTTTCTTGTTTCTGTAATTGCGATGAAATTCAGTAATTGGGAGTAAAAGTTTACTTCTTTCAAGCTTATGGCAATTTTGAGTTATCACATTTGAATTTCCAGAGAAGTTTTTACTGAGATTTAAAGAAACTAAAATAAATGAAATCAAATTTGATTGCTCACAATTTTTCAATTTGTAATTGAGTTGAATTTCTTTGTATTGCAGCTCGTGGATATAGTTAACCAAGGGAAGTTGGTATCTGATGAAATTATTGTAGAATTGTTGAGCAAGAGACTTAGTAAAGGAGAAGAAAAGGGTGAATCAGGGTTCATTCTCGATGGCTTTCCCCGTACTGTCAGGCAAGCGGTAAGCATTTTCAACCTCTTAAATAACACTATAAACATTTCCGAAGCGTTTGAAAACTGCAGAATATAAATTTTTTCTCATCCTTAATATTATGTAATGAATCAATATTTCCTCATGCCTACTAATTTCTGACAACTATTTATATGTAAATTTCGTTTCTTTGAGTAGTTTTAACTTAAGAAAGCTAGGGGTTACAAGGCCCATATGTATGCATGATATCTTTACTGTATATTATTTGCAAATGAGGTGTTTGTGCTTTGCGAGTACCTTGTGCTGGTGTATCTTGTTACAATCGAAAATCAGTCGCCATATGCGACAAACGCACATGAGCAAAAGAAATAAAATAATAGGAATGGGAATATTAACAACAATAATTATTAGGTAGGTCATCTTGGCAAAATCTAATTTTCGGTAACAACCTTTTGATATTTATAGGAAATCTTGGAGGGAGTAATGGACATTGATCTGGTAGTGAACCTGAAGCTGAGGAAAGATGTGCTGATGGAGAAGTGCCTGGGGAGGCGCATCTGCAGTGAGTGCGGCAAGAACTTCAACCTTGCTCGTATCAATGTCGAGGGGCAGAACGGCCAGCCCGGCATGTACATGCCACCTCTCCTTCCGCCTTCCGGGTGCATGACTAAGCTCATCACCCGGGCTGATGACACTGAAGAGGTCGTCAAGGAACGCCTCCGTATTTACAATGACATGGTATTACTACTATTAAAAGGTTTTCTTACTCCCAATATTTTGCGGGTTGCATTACTGTACTGTACCGGATGGCTTGACAACTGGTAAAGAAATTGTGTGCTGCTTGTGGGCATGCAGCACAAACTGTTCATATATGCGTTCTTACACAGAAAATGTGGAGCAGGTTTTTATGTTTGATTGGATTAGTCAATTAAATTGAACACCTGTACTGATATTGATTGCACAGCATTCATGTGCATTTGCTGAATCGAACCTTATATATGTAAAATAAATTTGGTTGGTTTCTACTTTTCAACAGAGCCAACCAGTTGAGGAGTTCTACAGAAGACAAGGAAAACTATTAGAATTTGACTTGCCAGGAGGAATCCCAGAGTCATGGCCGAAGCTACTTCAGGTTCTCAGCCTTGAAGAGCACGACGAGGACAAACAATTAGCTGCAGCATGATTCCACATGAGATATATTATATCATAGGAATATTCATTTAAATAAAGACAAACTGATCTAGTGATCACAATCTTTACCTGAAGGGTTTCTTTACTTTTCTATTTTGGTTAATTCAATCAAATTATTTGATTGGCAGGACAATGCCGGTAATTTTGTGAGAAGCAGTTTTGATCCAGCTTCAGAGGTTTACTGTTTTCTTTTCTTTTTACGGGAAGAAACATGACCATTTTGATCTTAGTGTGTTATTTATCTCCAGATGTACAAACAAGTGATTTGATTTTTGTTCTGCGTGTGCAGCATAACTCTTTTATCTATTTTGGACTCTACGTAACCTAGTGAAGTTGCATGTCTTATTTAATCAAATTACTTGATCGGGAAAACAATTTTGCTGATAACTATGGGAGCAGTTTTGATCCAGCTTCACATGTATCTGTATTTTTTTTTTCTTTTAAGTAGGAAAAGGCATGACTATTTTGATCTTACTTGATGTCTTTGTCTTTCGATGTACAAGGTAAACAAGTGTTTCGATTCTTCTTCTGTATGTGAAGCCCCACGCTTTGACTCTTTTAGACTCGATATAACCTAGTGAAATTGTACATCTTATTAGCATATATATACAACAGATAGCCGAGGGGTGATAGATGGTATGTATGGTATCTTAAGCTGATAAGCCCTGGGCCTGGTCTCGTTTCATAGGAGTCCAGGGCCTGTGCAATGAAGCTGCAACTTCTGAACCTTGCAGTAAGTTTATCAGGCAGTCGATCTAGGACCGGACAAGTAATGTTGGAATGAGAATTTGATTGGGGAAAAAAAAAAAAAAAAAAGCAGACAACTGCCACCGATTTGTGTTACCAAATCCATGAGTTTTGAGAGATCAGACGCTGTATGACCACTGATTGTCGACACACAACAAAATAACCAATGAAGCAATTGACTATTTCAAAGTTTTGAGTTTTCATGTGAACAAAAATAAATGGTTTAAAATCTAGACAGGAGCCGTTTAATTTTTTTATTATTATTATTATTATTATTGGCGCGACCAACATCGGCGGTAGTCAAGGAACAGAGTTCTATTATTCTGTGGTAAATCAAGCGGGTCATACGCACAGAACATTTCTATTATACGGGCGCCTGTGTGACCCGATACACCTGTATCTATAAAAAAAAAGAAATCACATTGTAGGTTCAAAGGGTTAAAAGGGCGTGGCGGTTACAGAAAATGGAGTAGTGGGTGCGTATCTTGCGGGAGGTTATAATTATAATTGCCGTCATTAATTAGTAGATATAACTAGCAGAGGTATAATTAGCAAGGAAATACTGCCGAAACTAGTCTATTTTCAAAGGTTCTTATTTAAGAAGATGAGGAAAGAGAGATTGCGCAACTGCTGATTCAGAAACAAAAGTAGACACAGAGAGAGAGAGATTAGATAACAGTTTGGCGCTCAGCCTCTCCGCCTGGTCTGAAAAGATATTCTTTCTCTGTTTTAAAGGTATGTCTCTGTCTCTTTCCATTCTACTTCGTTTGTTTATCTTTGCCTGTTTGATATCAATGATATGTTAAAAAATTAAATTTCCTTCAAATTTATAGCCTTTTATCTTAATCTGTTCGTTGTACCTGAATATTTTCTCGATATTAATTCGTCAGTGAAGCTTTAAATTCATTAATGAATGTGGATTTACAGGTGTGGGAAGGTTCAAACTTTCATAAACAAATAGTCCTTTTTGTAATCTCGCCTTCATTTATATTTAATCACCAGAATCTTAATTGGCTATGGCTGCAATGTCTTAGTTTTATCACCTAATGAAAGCGAGAATCTTGATTAGGCTAATTAATATATTCTCTTTAGAGTTTTGATTATTTGGGAATAAATTACTAAAGTAAGTGCTCTTCGATAAAATAAAATAATGTGATAAAGGATGAGCGAGTAGGGAATTCTGCAATGCTTTGTAAAACTTTGGATAGTAAATCATCTCCTCATACTTTTTCACATTTTGATTGATTTCTTTCTTAAATCCTTCAGGATCAAGATATTGTGAGTCTACTTAAATGGCATTAACCTGCCAATCAAGCCAGGATCCGGTACCAGGGTCATGTGATCCACAGTTTGAATTAACAGATTCTCTGATGGCCTTCATAATCGACCAACCCGCCCCTCAGTTTGACATTGCTTCTCTCTTAAACCCAGAACCAACAACCCATCACAATACAAAACCCACGCCTGAGCCAATACCAACTCTCAACTTCTCCCCCCTTGCTGCCCCTTCGATCCAATCGGTGCAACAAGTTCCCTACTGCTCAAATGCCCAAAATTCATACCATGTGAATGCCGAATTTGCCACCAACCTTTACCCGAAAGACCACCAGACTTGCAACAACCACTATAATACTGCTTCATTAACCAACCCAGTAAATTCCCTCTACCAAAATGCTAGTTTTCCTTCGGGTCGTTCTACTGGTACAATGCAGGGAAAGGTTGTGTCGGAAGTCAAAGTGCACCGGAATAGTATTGCAGCAAGAGTTAGGAGAAAGAAGATAAGTGACAGGACCCAACATTTGGCGAAGCTGATTCCAGGTGGGACTCGCATGAACACAGCTCAGATGCTTCTGGCCTCTTTTAAGTATGTCAAGTTTTTGCAAGCCCAGATCGGAATTCTTTCTATGTTGGATTCACTGGAGGTAGCTCTGTTATTATTATTATTGTTGTTGTTGTTGTGAACGGTTATATTGCCAAATTTACTTTATTTCTTTAAGGTAGTTTGGTGAAAAGCCATATACCTACAGATTCATCTAGATAGAAAACGTTTTACAAAGTTATAGATTTATTTACAGGATTGCAAATGAAAACAAATAAGTAGAACAACAATCTACTACAAGCTAGAACAGT
Organism: Rhynchospora breviuscula; assembly: GCA_027562975.1. NCBI lineage: Eukaryota > Viridiplantae > Streptophyta > Magnoliopsida > Poales > Cyperaceae > Rhynchospora > Rhynchospora breviuscula. The sequence continues at coordinate 28,873,430 of CM050400.1, read as the reverse complement.
ACACTTTAACTATGCCTAGTTCTATCCTTATTCTATCATGTTGACCCTCTGCCTGTGTGGGGTCGCATCAGGAGGGATCTATCCAAAGTAGCGATGCCTCTTGTATAATGAGGATAGTTTCTCCGTAAGTTATTTCAGATATCTGTTAGCATCGCTTGTATGATATTATAATATGTCATGTTTATGAATTAAGTTAGTTTACAATATGTCATGATAAGGAAGTTTGTATGGTACCAAAATACCTGGAAGGTTTCTTTTGAGGCTATTTTCCATATGCAATTACAGTTTTATGTTTGGGCAAAAAAAAAAAAAAAAACGTGAAGCTAATAAAACCCAATAAATACAGTTTAATTTAGTTAAAGAGGATGGGGGGGCATTGCTAGGGATTATATATCTTTTTCCTTTTTTGTGTTCCTGAAATTAGGCAAGGGAGGTTCCTTTAATGGTTGAAGAGTATATGCATGTGTTGCTCAGTTTAACAAATATGCAACATTCCTTGTCTGCCAATGGGATGTGTCTGGTACCAAAGATACTGGCCATAAATTTGACCAAGGAGATGAAGTCCAATGTTGTAGTGTCCAGAGAGCTCAGTCATTTTCTCGAATCAACCTGTCGCAACAGTCTGTCACTCGATGCTGGTGTAGTTGGTACCAAAAATACTGGCCATAAATTTGACCAAGGAAATGAAGTCCAATGCTGTCATGTCTAGAGAGCTCAGTCGTTGCCATAGTCTGTCGTAAAATGTCGGTGGCACAGTTAGTGAATTCTTTTGCTAACATGAGTCATGCTCTGTTGATGGTATTATTTCAGTCAGAGCTGTAAACTCTTATCTTGTATCAATTTAACTAGTGCACTAACTCTTTAATTTTAATAGTGTCTGGCAGGTCTCCCATCTAATACCTACGTAATTGCTATCAGTAATTTATCTATTTTATTATTATTTTTTTAGAACAGTTGGGCAGCGGCTGAATTTATCTGTTTTATTTGTGTCTTGTATCTATTCCAGTCAATGAACTTTTTCATCTTCTATCTATGTTTACTTTTTGCTTTCTGAAAAAATACTGTGCCCACACCTCATTGTACAGGCATAGCATCTCCCAGAACTTTCATAATAACATCATTGTACAGGCACGGATTCTATTAATCCACAATTAAAAGTGAATTAATTCTAAAAATAATATAGAAGTGCAGAAACCTTTTCTCAAAAATAGGAAAACACTATTTTCAGGAAAGCCAGTGCCCAAAATAACATACCTCAAATTGTGAGTGAACAATTTATAATTCCCACCTTCACAGAATCTAGAAATTTCACCTGTTTGAATTGGCAATTCACAGTTTACAGAATCTAAAGATCTCACCTGTTGATTGGCAATTCGCAGTTTCACCTGTTTTTTAGTTATAATACGGCGCTGGTTGTTTCTTTGTTCCAGATTCTATCCATCGAATTGACTGTGGCGAAATTATTATATCCAGTGCATCATGGTTATCCACATGGCCACATAAGCATATGCATAACACTTAACATGTTCAAATCGTATTGTTAAAAATTGAGATTTTTAAATGGTTGGGCTAGCTTGATTTTAACTTAATCATAATAATAGATCAATGTTTGATTGGTCGATTCAATTGGTTTGGTTTGAAGGATGCTAGTTACATGAAGATTCCCTGCCTATCACTTTCTATGTAACTCTCTTCACTGAAAATCACCTTCTAAGCCAGAATAGAACAAATTGTAGATATAAGATTGAAAAGAGGCTCTCTGTGTTGTTCTCCATCCCAATGTGTGATTTTTAAAATCGACAAAGTCAAAAAAAGAAAAGAAAAGAATATTCTATGGACTGGTAGATAATGAGAATAAGAAAATGATCTGCTCAGCAAAGTGACAACTTTAAGGTCTTGAAACGAAACGTTGGGTTGTAAAAGTAAAAAGTCTTATCCTCAAATAAATTAATTCAGCCTTGAAAATAGAGATGAAAGTTTATGCACAAGAATTGGAATATCTCAAATTCCTTTCTTTAATTAGGATAGGCAGCCATAAGATTATAGGTTCCAGCACTAACATTAATGAATTTAGGGCTGTCAATGGTAACTTTTAACCGTTTATCCTACCCGTATCGTATTCGATAAGACGGGTATGGATAATATTTTATTTTCGTTAAGTTATCAGGTATGGGTATGGATAAGAAAAAATTTCGTTAATTTATTGGGTAAGGGTATGGGTAATGCTATTTCGTATTCGTTAATTACCCGTACCGTTAATCTTTATCATAACTGATAGAGGTTTCAGAACCTAGGTCAAATAAATTTATTTCCTTTGTTCTACCCTACTAGTCGTGTAGGGATAAAGCTAAGGGTCGAACCCAAGGGACGGTAAAAATGAGTACCGGACTTAGTCTTTCTTAAAAGCTAGACATAAAAGTTTTTGTGGAATTTTGATAAGAATTTAGAGCAATTAAAATTCAAAAAATAAATAATAAAATATTTTTGGATTTGTTTTTATATTTTTCTGGACTCAAATAGATGCAAGTAATGTCCTAAGGTTGCGTGTTCAATTAGTTTAGCTCTAAAGCACCTCTGCCTTCAGTTTTCACCTGGACAGAGGCACATTTCAGACCGAAATGCATGGATTTCGGACCGAAATCCATGCTCTTCGTGCCAAAATTTGCTTTAGACCTTTTGTTCCAACTTGATATTTTTACACAGTATTATGTGAAGGTTACTGGACGACCAGACCTAAGTTCTAACCTCAGCTGTCGTGATTTTGGTTCTAACTTGGTTTGGAACTCGGTTTTTACCACGTGAACAACTAATCCTAAACTTTCGTGTCGAGTTTTAGTTATTCAAGTATGTTTGGTTGGATTTCTAGAGGTATTTAAAGTCCTGTCGGATCAGTAAAAGTCTCACATTTCGGTCGTAAACTAACATCCTCTTTCGAGCGATTGGCTTACCTCAAATACTTAACTAACCAAATGTTTGTTCTAGTTTAATACCCTACTGGTGCTGCAGTTCATCAATAGGTAAACGATCAAGCAAACAACTAAATTAACCAAGCAAGATATAATTTTCAACAAAACATATCACATAGAATAATACAAAGCAATCAAGTCATCACAAAATACTAAACTAATCTACTAACTACCCCTAAGACATCATAAAAGTCTAGCCTAACATGTTTACGAGACAACACACAAATATCATGCAAGTAATAAAGATACAAGCCATAGAATTCAGAGATAAAAGCATGAAAGATTCAACCGAATTATCCTTTAGCCTTTACTCCTTCTTCTAGGGCAGGGAATCGATGGAGAGTCACAAGGTTGCTGCCGTCGCACGCTAACACTGCTGCTCCTCAAAGAAAACCCGCGGAAAGAGCCAAAAACGAAGCAAAACAATCGAGAAATATGTGTAGAAGGTCGAAATAAAAGTCGGATCCTTTCTGGACGAAAATACATGCCTAAATACTCCTATGGAAGGTCAGGGAGGCGGCTAGGGCAAGGAATTTCCTTTCCTTTCTCGAAACTTTCCAAAATCCACTTTCCATACATGAATTTCGGACCGAAATCAGGCGCTGACGAGGTGAATTGGGCTGGGACCAGGGCCTTCGTGCGATATTTGATCTGTCTCGGCCCATGGAAGTCTTCTCTGGTCCTTGGCACGTGTGTATGAGCCGGGAATGAGTCATCCGACTGAGGATTGGGCTCCATTCTTCTTGTTTGGCGCGTTTTGTCTTCGATTTCCACGAGAATTCTACAAAATAAATATAGAAACGGCGGCAGTACCAAAATCTTAGAAAACACAGTTCAATATGAAACAATTGTATTGGTTTGAGTGTTATTTTGGTGCTAAGTATGGTCAAAATGTGTATATAAATACGAGATATCAATAACCAAAAAATATAATTGTAAGATTCAATTAATACGTTAATAACAAATTAAAATCAGAAAGATATATTCGTAAGATTCAATTGATATGTTAATAATTAAACTAGGCAATTAAATTGTAAGATTTCATTGAAATAATACTACATTAAATTGGAAAGATATAATAGTAAGATTCAATTGATATGTTAATTATTTTTTTTTCATTCACACGCTACATCGTTCATTCACGGGCTACATTAAAAAAAATAATAAACTTTTTCAGAAGATCATTTCTTCTCCGTTGTCATTTGAGAAAATATTGTATAATTAGTAACTAGTTATGTAATTTTTTTTGTGACAATTGACGTGAGAAGATATAATATGATTTTATTATATTTAAAGTATTATGCAATGTTGCACTTTATTAATATATTTATCTGATAATATTTATTTATCTTTATTGTAAATTTTTTCATTAAGTTATTAACATTATTATCCATTTTCTACCGTTACCCTACCCTTACCGTTAATTCTTAACGGATAAGGGTAGGATACGGGTAAAGTCAAATTTTAACAGGTAAGGATAGGATATGGGTAAAAAAATTTTTAATAGATATGGATATGAAAAATATCTCTACCGTATCGTACCGTACCCATTGACAGTCCTAAATGAATTGTAGGCAACCTTACCTAGAAATTTTTTTTTTTGAAAACAACCTAGAAATTAGACTGCCTACATGTTAGAACAGAAAATAGTTGGCGCAGAAAACTATAAAGAGAAATTTGGCAAAATAATGGAAAAGTACGGGAGGAGAGAGTTGTCGGTGCAGCCTTGGAAATTAAGCAAAAGGAAGATTTTTCATCTTTATTTGACTCATCATCTTAGGCCGTTACAGAATTTCAAAATTAGTGGAAAAAATAGAGGGCTCGGATGCCGCATCGTAATGCGTCAAATAACGGCCACGGATTTAATTAATACTATAAATTTATACTGGATTATCCAATTTCGTCCTTCATGAAATTAGATATTTCAACATAGACGGATTACGGAGGAGCTTTTGTTAGAAATAGAAGGGTTTGACTATATTATTTTCATCTATTTATTTATTTTTTATTTTGTTAAAGTTATTTTATTCAACACAGTTCCAAACGTGTTTCGACTGAAATTAAAGATGTTTTTGCGCTTTATCCCACTAATCATTCACATTTAATTCTTCCGCTAATTCCACTAATACACACCTGCCGAACAATTGCTGTAGAAGTCTTTACCAAATAAAAATTAAGGAATTTCATTCTATCAGAAATCTCGTCTTTTCCTGATTCCAATACTGTTAAGGCCCTTGTAGAACCCACCTTCCGACAACTTTTTTAAAAATAGTCTATTACAATAAGAGAATATAGAGAAACAACACTAATCTAACAGAAGCTACAATGGCAGTACCACTGAAAAGCATGAATAAAATTCGAAAATGCGATTGACATAGACAGTCTGATATAGGAAAATCATAAGTCGAACGCTCAGGACTAAAATATTTTCTTTTTCACCTTTTAACTTAAGTATATAACTTTGCCATAGTTTTGATTACAAAACCGTATATTACAACTTCCAAGCAACTACAAATTCTCACGCTGTTCACCAAAAAAAAATAAAATAAAATAATAAAAAAAAAATAGTTACAACTATGAAGTATAGCCAAACAATGAAAACAAGAAAAAGGGGGAAAACAAAAACGACTCGTAGCATAGTATAGAGAAATGTACATCACTAGCTCACTACACATAAATTTGGGACAACAAATTTCAATTCGCTTCATAATCCATCAAGTCGACATCTTTGTAAAAATCCCTGAAAAATTAGGTAGCTTATCCACATGCTTGAGTGCTCGCTCAGCAATCTGCCTGGTCCTATAATCGCCATTCCTAAACGCTTCAACAAGAGCTGTTCCCACATTCTGATCACCTGAAATATCATACGCTATATCCTCACGTCTCAGTATCCTCTCAACAGCCCACACAGCACGTTGCCTCAATACCTCAGTCCGGTTCTCACATAAAACCTCAAGTATTGGCCTAATCCCATCAGTTTCACACAAAACTGCTACCCCTTCTTCAATAATGACTCCATCTTCTAGCAAAGTACACAATGCAGCCAAAGCAGCCTCCACCACTTGTTCTTTTGTATGGTCCAACAATGCAACTAGTTTCTCCACAGCTTTCCCTTCTAGAAGGCAGAAGGTTTCTCTGATGGAGCAGAATCCGTGGTGCACCTTACATATACCGGCTGTATCCTGTGTTGGCTTGCTGAAACAGAAGCCACAGAAACCTGGCTGGGGTGGGTCTGGAATCTTAGTCAAATACTTTGACTTCTGCGAAAGATTCTCCAATGCTGCAGCTGAGGTAGCCTGCACTTTGTCAAGGCCATTTGTCTGTAACAGTTCAGTGAACAATGCTGCCAAATTATGCTCCTGTGCAAAGACAATGAAGCTATTCTCATCCAACATGTAAGTTACCCTGGAAAGAATCATAACCAATCCTTCAAGAAACTGGGTGACAAAACGGCCCCCGCGGATCTCGCCCTGGCGGATTCCTCTGACCTTGGAGATGATTATTATAAAGGCATTTTCTTCTAGAAGGCGCTGAGTAAGAACAGAATCTCTCTCGGGAAGGTCAGAGAGTAGACCGGCCGCTGCTGCTTGTTCATCAGAGATTCCATTGTTCTCGGCCATGACACTGACCAGGCTGCTTAGCTGGCTGCCAGCAGCTCTGAAGGAGTCAGCCAGATCTTGACCCATGTGGGGAGATATATTTTTAAGTAATTTTATCGCAGCCATTCGAACTTCCCGTTGAGGGGCTTCAACATACTGGATCAGACTAATAGTGGCCCCAGAGCTCCTAATGGCTGCAACTATTTTTAAGACGGTGGCTGAACTGCTTGTGAGCCCAACGAGTACCTGTAACACATAATTACCAAATATGAAGTTAATTATTTATTTGTGTATGTAGCCAGTATAAACTTGAAAACTACAAGTCCTATTACAATAAGCCAAGCTTGGGAGCTGTTCTTCCCAGATTATTGGCATTAACATTACCCAATAAAAGGCAATTTCTAATACCTATTACACCAGAACTAGAATAATTGGTGATGACACTGCCCGTTTTTAACTCAAGGTCAGGAGTACAATAAAGGTAAAAAAAAATAAAAATAAATAAATAATAAATATATGCCACGTCCAATTGGTAAAAACAAGTCATTTGTGATCCTGTGACCACTGTACCAATATTATGTGCCTGAAAATAATCTTCTCATGAAATAAGAAGAGTGAAAATATTGGTGACTACCTGCTAAAACAAAAATATCTGCCAACATAATGAGTGAACCATTTGGCTATTAACTAATTATGGTACCTGAAGAAGCTTGCACTCAATTGCAGGCCCAGTGTTACTAATCAGATGCAAAAGATTGTGCACAATTTCCTCGGAGACTAGTGTCTGTCGGTTGTGATCGAGAGGGATAGACTCAAAATTGGCCCCACATGCAACCAAGTTTACAAGGATAGTCGCTGAGACCTCTTTAAGCCGCATGGGAAGCTGATTGGAACCTACCATGAAAAGGTCCTTGACTAGCGGAGGAAGGATGCAGGCTTCAATAAGAATCTTGGCACTTGTTTCATAAGAGGATATCTGGTTGAGCGCCTTGAGAGCAGCCTCTCTAGCCTCCTTGTTGCCACTTCGCATCACATCCACCAGTGCTGAGCCAGCTGTCTCAGCCACAAAGACCTTTGCATCATTGCTCAAGACTAGTTCGCCGAGATATGCAGCCATGGAGAGTTGTGTGTCAGGTGAACCTGGAATTTTGTGAATATCAGGTGGTAAATCAAAGTTTTACACCAAAAAGAATTTAAACTAACTACCAAGGAATAACAGTTGTTCTTGTATCAGTACATACATGCCAGTATAATCTTGGTACACTATCATTTTAGTTATTATTATGTTGTTACTCTGTTTGTTAAGCAGAAACTTAATCAAACCTCTACTATGGTACTAAAAGCTGACAAATTTCTCCTGCCAAGAACCTCAAACAAGCAAATTAGACTCGGCAGATATATGTACCTGAAGAGGCATTGATTCCATAATGCTGGTACAGATTATTCACAATAAAACCTTATCTCAGGAGGTTTAGGCTGTACCTTGGAGGAGAAGTCTAAGGAAGGGCTGAAACCGTCCATTCTCAGCCATCTGCCTAACATTTTTCTCACACCTTTCCAGATTCTCAAGTGTCTTCTCTGCTCTCTCGACAGTCGACACATTCTCAGACTTGCTGCTTGACATCCCCACGAGGATTAGGATGGCCCCACTTACATCCCCAATCTTCTCACAAAGAGATTCACGTTTTGAGAGCTCATATAACAAGGAAACTGCTCCTTCCCTCTCTTGGGAGTGCTCATACGACAAGAACTTCACTATTGTGCGAATGGTGTCACCTAATGCTATGTTTTCCTGAAGTAATAATGGTTCTAGTAAAGATTTAACCAATCATGGTAGATAATAGATTTACTTGAGACAATATGAGGAATTGTGTTTACTGATACAAGTACATGCATCTAGAATCTATTAATTGCATATGTTAATAACAACTAACCTGGCTTTAATTTTAATGTGCTTCACTCATTTTATTATTGTTTAAGATTGGACTTTAAGGGCTGCCACATTTTGAGGCCCATATTTGAGCCTTGAGATAAGTGATTTAGCAATTTCAGACATCATTAGGAATGAGCCGAATAATCCAGTATTCAATCAAAACACGAGCCAAATGAATTTGATAAGGTCAGGCTGAACCCAGGACCCACAATTAAGTTGAGAGTAAGGTTTGAGAAAACAAACAATATAAGGAGCTTTTACTTTCTATCAATGTTTTCTTCCCCAGATGGCAGCAAGTTTTACAAAATAACTGGCTCAACTACCTAATCAATAACCTCAAAGACCCCACCCCCAGAGAAATAAGTTAAAGCCGCTAAGAGAAAACCTTGTTATCATCATCTTCTTCAGCGAGTATTCGAAGCGTCTCTAATGCTTTCAACCGCACTCTCCGACTACTGCTTTTCAACATGTCAGCAATCAATGGAATCAATTCCCCCTTCCTTACAACATTCCTAGGGGTCCGGTTCATATGACATATATCTATCACGTAATCCAGTGCCTGTAAAGCATCAGCCTCAGAGCTCCCAACAAAAAGTGACTTACTTGCCACATCCAACCTTGCAGCCTCATTTCTCTGTGTCCATTCTTCAATTGTGTTTCGGAGAGCAATGCTGGGGTTTAACTCAGTGCTACTCAGCACTTTTCCTGTGACAGGGCAAGTAGGGGGTCTCCCATTCACATTACATTCCCTTAACCACTTCTCAATCGCCTCACGCTCAAAGGTCTGACCAGTCTCTAGAGTAACTGGGTTGTGCATTACTTTTCTCGTGAGTGGACATCGAAATGCTTCATATAATGGCTCAATGTGTGCTGTTTCATGGTGTGAGCCAGTTGAGTGGGTCGACGAGTCATCGTATCCATCAGCTGTGTCAGCCATACGTTTTTATTCTTTTTTAAACCCTATTAAACAAATTTGGAGAATGTGAGCAATTGGAAAGGAAACAAAGGGTAGGCAGAAACAATAATACGGAGAGCACAAGAATTATGCACTTTCAAAACTAAATGAAATGGCCTTTATTTAGGGATTAAAAACGTAAAAAATCAATTTCTGATTTCCACGTGTAGCATTTGTATAGAAAGGAAAAAAAAAAAAAAAAACTGGCAGTTTTACCCTACAAGTACAATCATACCCTGCCTGGAATTATTATCCAGTGATAATTTTTAAGCAGTAAACAAGCAAATTCCCTTAAAAAAAAACACAGAATCTGCTTCTAATCACTTGCACTAGGCCTTTTGTCTTCTACAAATATCAATTTAACCCTAACTTTCTCAACTAAACACAGAAAACCTCCGATTGCAAATTCCACTTACTATCACCTAATTTTAAGAAGAAACAAAAACAAAGTGAATAATATTTCACCTAAAAGGCGTCCAGCAATCAAATTCTCGCGCCTGTACCAAGTATTTCGCCTCTCCTATCGGAATCTATGGTGATATGGAGTCGCTAGCTGGATAACCCTAGAGAGAAGCGCATAGTCTCCAGTCGGGACCCACCGGAGAGCGCCGCTAGTGCAAGAGAAGCGGAGGAGAAGGAAACGGGTAAAGGGTAGGAAGGGAAAAGGAAGCGAGCTGGAAACAGTGTGGAAGGGAGAGAGAGAGAGAGAGAGAAAGAGAGAGCATGTGATTTTGACTTGTCTATGGACTTTCTGTAAGAGTCAGCTACGCCTACGATCAACGCTTCAACAGACAGTGAGGAGAAGTGGGAACCTGCGGTAGAGTGTGCTGGCAACACAAATAAATAATAAATAATAAATAATAAAAATATTTTTTATAATATATTCTTATGTTACCAACCGGAAGGGGATAAATTATTTGGGGTGTGTTTGGAAGTGTGGTGATTAAGAATAGAATAGCTTATTTTAGAATAAGAGTGATGAATAAGGAATGTTAAATAATTGCTTATTCTTAAATTAAGAGATGTTGTTTGGGTGGTTAGTTAAGAATAAGAACAAGAAAAAAAGTATAAAATAATGATTTATTGTTGGATGATTAGTTTGTTCCAATTTAGTTCTAATATTTTGTTGGAACAAGAATAAGGAGCCGAATAAGCTATTCGGCTTATTCTAACATGTGTTTGGCAACTCTCGGAACTATCAATTCCGAATAAGGACTTATTCCAAAGCTTCCAAACATCCCCTTGGTAAATGAAACATCAGCTTGAATTTTTTTCGGTTTCTCAAATATAAAAAAGGAATAAATGAATATTGCAGCGCATTAAATATAGACAGTTCTCTATTAAAAATTCCCACGTGATATTTTTTTTTCTTTTATATTTTTGTATTTTTGTTAGCATCTGTCTAGAATGTCTCTACCGAAATTAATTCACGAAAATTTTCTCCATAAAAAATTAAAAATGTTGTAAAGACGTGAGACTACTTAGCAGCTTATGCAACAAAAATGAAGTAAACTATAAAAGAGCATATATTTCTATTCATATTCAAGGGGCGGAGGGGGTAAACTGTTTATCCCAAGATTGCGATTTTTTTATTAGTCATCATAACTTGAAGCGTCTTGTTTTAGCGGATCTCGGTATAGGGGTGCGGGGTTGGATTGACCCCCAACCCCCCCACCGATTAAGAAGAACCAATAGGCGATAGATTCATAGACCTCCTAGTCTTTTTCATCTACACTCTTTATTTGTTGGCATATTTAATTAGCAATTTATTTGTATTAAATTTTATATTATTAGGTAAGCAATATGTCGTAGACCTTTAGACAAATAGGCCATTTTTTTTTCTTTCTGACGATCAAACGCCCATGGCCATGGGCAATAGAGCAGCTACAATTGTAGCTTACTTTTTTGTCCTATGTGGTAGAGTCATGCTGTACTATAGAGAGAGTGTCTTCTTAAATTTTTAAATTGGCTCCTCAAAAATATCAAAACTGCATATTATTCTATTTGGTTTGTTATATTCTTCCACATACAAATTTTAAAAAATCTCAAATATAAGAACCCTCTTGTTCCCTATTTTCAAATTCTGGCTCCGCCCCTGTTCATATTCAAGTACGCTTAGCAAAAATAATTTAATATTAAATTTGGCTAGCATGCCATTTTTCCAAGAACCTTTGACATTTTTTTTCCCCTGAAAAGAACAAATATATATGCAATATTGCAAGTGATGTTGTACTCGCCGCAAAGTGCAAATTTGTTGTAGTTACTACAATGAGCAATTAAGTCTTTTACACTTCAGTACTTCACTATAGAGATTCTTAAGCGTGCTATCTTTTTTAATATATAAAACTTCGTAGTAGAAACTTAGCGTAATAAATGCTTATTTTTTACGCTTTGTAATCTATGTCGTTGAGAAACTCAAAGGGTTGAATGTGACTTGACATTTCAGAAAAAAAAATTCAGAAGACCAGAAAAATATTCCAAAAATTTAAATGCTTAATTCCGGCCTCGGTTGGTGGCATGGAATGAAAGAATTATCGTAGAGTCGTACTAAGATCCGTGCTGTCATATGTTATCAAAATCAAAATCAGAATCAAAATTATAAATAAATATGCGGGGGTGTCAACCAAATTTTTCGTTTATTTCAGTGCAACACGGCATCTACGCTGTTGGTTTGTTTTTTCCGATCTGTACCGTTCATTTGTCTTTTTATTCTTTTTTTTATTTCTTGCGAACCATCCTCCATGATACTAAGAATGAATGCAAAAACGGATGAAATTCTCAAATGATACCCAAAATAAATATTATTTGCACTTTACATACAATTACTTAGTATAATCCAATTTTTCTTTATTATGTAAGATCCGAATCATATTCTAAACAATATAGAGTGTTTAAATGTAGATTATTGTGATGAAATGACATAAAATGAATTCGAAAACAGTTGAAATCAATGATACTTAGATACTCATAATTGCATTATTGCACTTTATACGTGTAATTACAATGTATAATCCAATCATTTTGAATAAACAAGATATGACTCATATTATAGACAGTATAAAAAGTTTCAATGTAGATTATTGTGATGAAATGACTTGGAATAAATCCAGAAATGATTGAAATGCTCAACTCATAATTGCATTATTTGCAATTTATATGCAAAATTACTATGTATAATCCAATCTTTTTGAATAAAGAAGATCTGAATATTAGTCTGGACAGTATAAAGAGTTTAAATGTAGATTATTGTGATGAAATGACTTAGAATGAATCCAGAAACGATTGAAATGCTCAAATGACACTCAGAATTGTATTATTTGCACTTTATATGCGTAATTACTATGCATAATCCCATATTTTTGAATAAACAAAATATGAATCATATTCTAGACAGCAAAAAGAGTTTAAATATAGACTATTGTTACGAAATAACTTAGAATGAATCCATAAACGATTGAAATACTCAAATGATACTCAGAATTGCATTATTTGCACTTTATATGTGTAATTACTATATATAATCTAATCTTTTTTATAAATAAGATATGAATCATATTCTAGACAGCATGAAGAGTTCAAATGTTGATTATTGTGACAAAATAACTTAGAATAAATCCATAAACGATTGAAATACTCAAATGATATTCAGAATTGCATTGTTTGCACTTTATATGTGTAATTATATGTATAATCCAATCCTTTTGAATTAATAAGATATGAATCATATTCTAGATAGTAAAAAGAATTTAAATATAGATTATTGTAACGAATTGATTTCGAATGAATCCAGAAACGATTGAAATGCTCATATGATACTTAGAATTGCGTTATAAGCACTTTATATTTGTATAATTACAATGTATAATCAAATCTTCTTGAATAAACAAGAACCGAATATTAGTCTTTACAGTATAGAGAGTTTAAATGTTGGTTATTGTGATAAAATGACTTAGAATGATTCCAAAAACGATTGAAAAGCTCAAATGATACTCAGAATTGCATGATTTGTATTTTATATGCGTAATTACTATATATAATCCAATATTTTTGAATAAATAAGATATCAATCATCTTCTAAAAAGTATGAAGAGTTTAAATGTTGATTATTGTGATGAAATAATATTAAATGAATCCAGAAACGATGGAAATGCTCAAATGATATTCAGAATTGAATTATTTGCAATTTGTATGCGTAAATACGGCTTATAATCAAATCTTTTTGAATAAAAAAGATATGAATCATATTCTAAACAGTATCATGAGTTTAAATGGAGATTATTGTAATGAAATGACTTAGAAAAAATTCAGAAACGATTGAAATGCTCAAATAATACTCAGAATTGCATTATTTGCATTTTATATGCATAATTACTATATATAATCCAATCTTATTAATAAATAAGATATGAATCATATTCTAGACATTATGAAGAGTTTAAATTTAGGTCATTGTGACAAAATAACTTAGAATGAATACAAAAACGAATGAAATGCTCAAATGATACTCAGAATTGCATAATTTGCAATTTATATGCGTAATTACTACTTACAATCCAATCTTTTGAATAAAAAAGATATGAAACATATTCTAGACAGTATGAAGAGTTTAAATGTAGATTATTATGACGAAATGACTTAGAAGTAATCCATAAACGATTGAAATGCTCAAATGATACTCATAATTGCATTATTTGCACTTTATATTCGAAATTAATATGTATAATCCAATCTTTTTGAATAAACAAGAACTGAATCTTAGTCTAGACAGTATAAAGAGTTTAAATGTTGATTATTGTGAAGAAATGACTTAGAATGAATCAAGAAACGATTGAAATGCTTAATTGATACTCAGAATTGCATTATTTGCAATTTATATGAGTAATTACTTATTATAATCCAATCGTATTGAATAAAAAAGATATGAATCATATTCTAAACTGTATAAAAAGTTTAAATGTAGATTATTGTGATGAAATGACTTAGGAGGAATGCAAAAACTATTCAAATCCTCAAAAGATACTCAGAATTGCATTATTTACAATTTATATGCGTAATTACAATATATAATTTAATCTTTTTGAATAAATAAGATATGAATCATATTCTAGACATTATAAAGAATTTAAATTTAGGTTATTGTGACGAAATAACTTAAAATGAATCCAAAACGAATGAAATGCTCAAATGATACTCAGAATTGTATTATTTGCACTTTATATGCGTAATTACTATGAATAATCCAATCTTTTTGAATAAACAAGAATTGAATCTTAGTCTGGACAGTACAAAGAGTTTAAATGTTGATTATTGTGATTAAATAACTTAGAATGAATTTAGAAACGATCGAAATGCTCAAATGACATTCAGCATTGTATTATTTGTAATTTATATGCGTAATTACTATATATAATCCAATCTTTTTGAATAAAAAAGATATGAATCATATTCTAGACAGTAAAAAAAATTTAAATATAGATTGTTGTGACGAAATGACTTAGAATTAATCTAGAAACGATTGAAATGCTCAAATGATACTCAAAATTGCATTATTTGCACTTTCTATGCTTAATTACTATGTATAATCCAATCTTTTTGAATTAGGAAGAACTGAATCTTAGTCTGGACTTTATAAAGAGTTTAAATGTGGACTATTGTGATGAAATGACTTAAAATGAATCCAGAAACGATTGAAATGCTCAAATAATACTCAGAATTGCATGATTTGCACTTTATATGCGTAATTACTAAGTATAATCCAATCTTTTTGAATAAATAAGATATGAATCATATGCTAGATAGTATGACGAGTTCAAATGTAGATTACTGTGGGGAAATGATTTAGAATGAATACAGAAACGATTGAAATACTCAAATAATATTCAGAATTGCATTATTTGCACTTTAAATGCGTAATTACTAAGTATAATCCAATCTTTTTGACTAAATAAGATTTGAATCATATTCTAGATAGTATAAAGAGCTTAAACAAAGATTATTGTGAGGAAATGACTTAGAATGAATCCAGAAACGGTTGAAATGCTCAAAAGACAATCGAATTGCATTAGTTGCATTTTATCTACGTAATTACTATATATAATCCAATATTTCTAACTAAATAAGATCGGAATCATATTCTTGACAGTATAAAGAGTTTAAATGAAGATTATTGTGATGAAATGACTTAGAATGAATACAGAAACGATTGAAATGCTCAAATGACACTGAGAATTGCATTATTTGCACTTTATATGCGTAATTACTATGTATAATCTAATTTTTTGAATAAACAATATATTAATCATATTCTAGACAGTATAACGAATTTAAGTGTTAATTATTGGGATTCTATAACTTAGAATGGATTCAGAAACGATCGAAATGCTCAAATGACACTCAGAATTGCATTATTTTATCTTTATATGCGTAATTACTATTTCTAATCCAATATTTTTGAATAAACAACATATGAATCATATTCTAGATAGTATAACGAGTTTAAATGTTAATTATTGTGATTAAATAACTTAGATTGGATTCAGAAACGATAGAAATACTCAAATGACACTCAGAATTGCATTATTTACAATTTATATGCGTAATTACTATGTATAATCCAATCTTTTTGAATAAATAAGATAAGAATCATATTCTAAACTGTATGAAGAGTTTAAATATAGATTATTATGACGAAATGACTTAGAATGAATCCAAAAATAATTGAAATGCTCAAATGACACACAGAATTGCATTATTTGCATTTTATATGCGTAATTAATATGTATAATCCAATCTTTTTGAATAAAAGAGAACTGAATCTTAGTCTGGACAGTATAAAGTGTTTAAATTTTGATTATTGTGATGAAATGAGTTAGAATGAATCCAGAAACGATTGAAATGCTAAAATGATACTCATAATTGCATTATTTGCAATTTATATGCGTAATTACTGCTTATAATCCAATCTTTTTGAATTAAAAATATGTAAATCATATTCTAAACAGTATGAAGAATTCAAATGTATATTATTGTGACGAAATGACTTAGAAGAAATCAATAAACGATTGAAATGCTCAAATGATACTCAGAATTGCATTATGTACAGTTTATACACGTAGTTAATATGTGTAAACAAATCTTTTTAAATTAACAAGATATGAATCATATTTTAGACAGTATAAAGAGTTTAAATGTAGATTATTGTGATGAAATGACTTAGAATGGATTCAGAAACGATCAAAATGCTCAAATGACACTCAGAATTGCATTATTTTGTACTTTATATGCGTAATTATTTTGTATAATCCAATCTTTTTAAATAAACAAGATATTAATCATATTTTAGACAATATAAAGAGTTTAAATGTAGATTATTGTGAGAAATGACTTAGAATGAATTCAGAAATGATCGAAATTCTCAAATGACGCTCAGAATTGCATTATTTGCACTTTATATGCGTTATTACTATATATAATCCAATATTTTTGAATAAACAACATATTAATCATATTCTAGATAGTATAACGAGTTTAAATGTTAATTATTGTGATTAAATAACTTACAATAGATTCAGAAACGATCGAAATACTCAAATGACACTCAGAATTGCATTATTTGCACTTTATATGCGTAATTACTACGTATAATCCAATCTTTTTGAATAAATAAGATAAGAATCAGATTCTAGACAGTATGAAGAGTCTTAAATGCAGATTATTGTGACGAAATGATTTAGAAAGAATCCAAAAATGATTGAAATGCTCAAATGACACTCAGAATTGCATTATTTGCACTTTATATGCGTTATTAGTTTGTATAATCCAATATTTGTGAATAAACAACATATTAATCATATTCTAGACAGTATAACGTGTTTAAATGTTCATTATTGTGATTAAATAAGTTACAATGGATTCAGAAAAGATCGAAATACTCAAATGACACTCAGAATTGTATTATTTGCACTTTATATGCGTAATTACTACGTATAATCCAATCTTTTTAAATAAATAAGAAAAGAATCATATTCTAGACAGTATGAAGAATTTAAATATAGATTATTGTGACGAAATGACTTAGAATGAATCCAGAAACGATTCAAATGCTCAAATAATACTCAGAATTGCATTATTTGCACTTTATATGCGTAATTACTATGTATGATCCAATTTTTTTGAATAAACAAGAACCGAATCTTAGTCTCAACAGTATAAAGAGTTTAAATATTGATTATTGTGATGAAATGACTTAGAATGAATCCAAAATCGATTCAAATACTCTAATGATACTCAGAATTGCATGATTAGTACTTTATTTACGTAATTACTATATATAATCCAATCTTTTTGAATAAATAAGATATCAATTACATTATAGACAGTATGAAATGTTTAAATGAGGATTATTGTGAAGAAATGACTTAAAATTAATTTAGAAATGAATGACATGCTCGAATGATACTTAGAATTGCAATATTAGCAATTTATATGCGTATTTACTGCTTATAATCCAATATTTTTGAATAAAAATGATATGAAACATATTCTAGACAGTATGAAGAGTTTAATGTAGATTATTATGACAAAATGACTTAGAAGTACTCCAGAAACGATTGAAATGCTCAAATGATACTCAGAATTGCATTATTTGCAATTTATATGCGTAATTACCACGTGTAATACAATCTTTTTGAATAAACAAGATATAAAACATATTCTAGACAGTATAAAGAGTTCAAATGTAGATTATTGTGATGAAATGACTTAGAAGTAATCCAGAAAAAATTGAAATGCTCAAATGACACTCAGAATTGCATTATTTGCACTTTATATGCGTAATTATTATGTATAATCCAATTTTTTTGTATAAACAAGATATGAATCATATTTTAGACAGTATAAAGAGTTTAAATGTAGATTATTTTGATGAAATGATTTAGAATGGATTCAGAAACGATCGAAATGCTCAAATGACATTCAGAATTGCATTGTTTGCACTTTATATGCGTTATTACTATGTATAATCCAATATTTTTGAATAAACAACATAATAATCATATTCTAGACAGTATAACGAGTTTAAATGTTAATTATTGTGATTAAATAACTTACAATGGATTCAGAAAAGATCGAAATACTCAAATGACACTCAGAATTGCATTATTTGCACTTTATATGTGTAATTATTACGTATAATCCAATCTTTTTGGATAAATAAGATAAGAATCATATTCTAGACAGTGTGAAGAGTTTAAATGTAGATTATTGTGACGAAATGACTTAGAATGAATCCAGAGACGATTCAAATGCTCAAATAATACTCAGAATTGCATTATTTGCACTTTATATGCGTAATTACTATGTATAATCCAATATTTTTGAATAAACAAGAACTGAATCTTAGTCTGGACAGTATAAAGAGTTTAAATATTGATTATTGCTATGAAATGACTTAGAATGAATCCAAAAACAATTCAAATACTCTAATGATACTCAGAATTGCATGATTAATACTTCATTTACGTAATTACTATATATATAATCCAATCTTTTTGAATAAATAAGATATAAATCATATTATAGACAGTATGAAGTGTTTAAATGTGGATTATTGTGAAGAAATGACTTAGAATTAATTTAGAAACGAATGAAATGCTCAAATGATACTCAGAATTGCATTATTAGCAATTTATAAGCGTATTTACTGCTTATAATCCAATATTTTTGAATAAAAAAGATATGAAACATATTCTAGACAGTATGAAGAGTTTAAATGTAGATTATTATGACAAAATGACTTAAAAGTAATCCAGAAACGATTGAAATGCTCAAATGATACTCAGAATTGCATTATTTGCACTTTATATGCGTAATTACCATGTGTATGACAATCTTTTTGAATAAACAAGATATAAAACATATTCTAGATAGTATAAAGAGTTCAAATGTAGATTATTGTGATGAACTGATTTAGAAGTAATCTAGAAACAATTGAAATGCTCAAATGAAACTCAGAATTGCATTATTTACAATTTATGTGCATAATTACTATGTATAATCCAATCTTTTTGAAGAAACAAGATATGAATCATATTTTAAACAGTATAAATTGTTTAAATTAAGATTATTGTGATGAAATGACTTAGAATGGATTCAGAAACGATCGAAATGCTCAAATGACACTCAAAATTGCATTATTTGCACTTTATATGCGTTATTACTATGTATAATCCAATATTTTTGAGTAAACAACAAATTAATGATATTCTAGACAGTATAGCGAGTTTAACTGTTAATTATTGAGATTAAATAACTTACAATGGATTCAGAGACGAACGAAATACTCAAATAACACTCAGAATTGCATTATTTGCACTTTATATGCATAATTATTACGTATGATCCAATATTTTTTAATAAATAAGATAAGAATCATATTCTTGACTGTATGAAGAGTTTAAATATAGATTATTATGACAAAATGGCTTAGAATGAATACAGAAATGATTCAAATGCTCAAATAATACTCAGAATTGCATTATTTGCACTTTATGTGCGTAATTACTATGTATAATCCAATCTTTTTGAATAAACAAGAACCGAATCTTAGTCTCGACAGTATAAAGAGTTTAAATATTGATTATTGTAATGAAATGACTTAGAATGAATCCAAAAATGATTCAAATACTCTAATGATACTCAGAATTGCATGATTAGTACTTTATTTACGTAATTACTATATATAATCCAATCTTTTTGAATAAATAAGATATAAATCATATTATAGACAGTATGAACTGTTTAAATGTGGATTATTGAGAAGAAATGACTTAGAATGAATTTGGAAATGAATGAATTGCTTAAATGATACTCAGAATTGCATTATTAGCAATTTATATGCGTATTTACTGCTTGCAATACAATATTTTTGAATAAAAATGATATGAAACATATTCTAGACAGTATGAAGAGTTTAAATTTAGATTATTCTGACAAAATGACTTAGAAGTAATCCAGAAATGATTGAAATACTCAAATGATACTCAGAATTGCATTATTTGCACTTTATATGCGTAATTACCATGTGTAATACAATCTTTTTGAAAAAACAAGATATAAAATATATTCTAGACAGTATAAAGAGTTCAAATGTAGATTATTGTGATGAAATGACTTAGAAGTAATCCAGAAACAATTGAAATGCTCAAATGACACTCAGAATTGCATTATTTGCAATTTATATGCGTAATTACTATGTATAATCCAATTTTTATCAATAAACAAGTTATGAATCATATTTTAGACAGTATAAAGAGTTTAAATGTAGATTATTATGATGAAATGACTTAGAATGGATTCAGAAACAATCGAAATGCTCAAATGACACTCAGAATTGCATTATTTGCACTTTATATGCGTTATTACTATGTATAATCCAATATTTTTGAATAAACAACATATTAATCATATTCTAGATAGTATAACGAGTTTAAATGTTAATTATTGTGATTAAATAACTTACAATGGATTCAGAACCGATCGAAATACTCAAATGACACTCAGAATTGCATTATTTGCTCTTTATATGCGTAATCACTACGTATAATCCAATCTTTTAGAATAAATAAGATAAGAATCATACTCTAGACAGTATGAAGAATTTAAATGTAGATTATTGTGACGAAATGACTTAGAATGAATCAAGAAACGATTCAAATGCTCAAATTAAACTCAGAATTGCTTTATTTGCACTTTATATGCGTAATTACTATGTATAATCCAATATTTTTGAATAAACAAGAATCGAATCTTAGTCTGGACAGTATAAAGAGTTTAAATGTTGTCTGGACAGTATAAAGAGTTTAAATGTTGATTATTGTGATGAAATGACTTAGAATGAATCCAAAAACGATTGAAATACTCTAATGATACTCAGAGTTGCAGATTAGTACTTTATTTACGTAATTACTATACCTAATCCAATATTTTTTAATAAATAAGATATCGATCATATTATAGACAGTATGAAGTGTTTAAATATGGATTATTATGAAGAAATGACTTAGAATGAATTTAGAAACGAATGAAATGCTCAAATGATACTCAGAATTGCATTATTAGCAATTTATATGCGTATTTACTGCTTAGAATCCAATCTTTTTTAATAAAAAAGATATAAAAACTATATAAAAACTATTCTAGACAGTATGAAGAGTTTAAATGTAGATTATTATTACAAAATGACTTAGAATTAATTCAGAAACGATTGAAATACTCAGATGATACTCAGAATTACATTATTTGCACTTTATATGCGTAATTAACATGTGTAATACAATCTTTTTTAATAAACAAGATATTAAACATATTTTAGAGAGTATAAAGAGTTCAAATGTAGATTATTGTGATGAAATGACTTAGAAGTAATCCAGAAACGATTGAAATGCTCAAATGATACTCAGAATTGCATTATTTGCACATTATATTCGTAATTACTATATATAATCCAATCTTTTTGAATAAACAAGATATCAATCATATTCAAGACAGTAAAAAAAGTTTAAATATAGATTGTTGTGACGAAATGACTTAGAACTAATCCATAAACGATTGAAATGCTCAAATGATATTAAGAATTGCATTATTTACAGTTTATACGTGTAATTAATATGTGTAATCAAATCTTTTTGAATAAACAAGAACTGAATTTTAGTCTAGACAGTATGAAGAGTTTAAATGCTGATTATTGTGAAGAAATGACTTAGAATAAATGCAGAAATGATTGAAATGCTCAAATGACACTCAGAATTGTATTATTTGCAATTTATAGGCGTAATTACTTTGTATAATCCAATCTTTTTGAATAAACAAGATATGAATCATATTTTAGACAGTATAAAGAGTTTATATGTAGATTATTGTGAGAAAATGACTTAGAATGGATTCAGAAACGATCGAAATGCTCAAATGACACTCAGAATTGCATTGTTTGCACTTTATATGCGTTATTATTATGTATAATCCTATATTTTTGAATAAACAACATATTGATCATATTCTAGACAGTATAACGAGTTTAAATGTTAATTATTGTGATTAAATAACTTACAATGGATTCAGAAACGATCGAAATACTCAAATGACACTCAGAATTGCATTATTTGCACTTTATATGCGTAAATCCAATATTTTTAAGAAATAAGATAAGAATCATATTTTAGACAGTATGAAGAGTTTAAATGTAGATTATTGTGACGAAATGACTTAGAATCCAAAAATGATTGAAATGCTCAAATGACACACAGAATTGCATTATTTGCACTTTATATGCGTAATTACTATGTATAATCCAACATATTTGAATAAACAAGACCTGAATCTTAGTCTGTACAGTATAAAGTGTTTAAATGTTGATTACTGTGACGAAATAACTTAGAATGAATCCAAAAACGATTGCAATGCTGAAATGATACTCAGAATTGCATAATTTGCAATTTATATGTGTAATTACTGCTTATAATCCAATCTTTTTGAATAAAAAAAATATGAATCATATTCTAGATAGTATGAAGAGATAAAATGTAGATTATTATGACAAAATGACTTAGAAGTAATCCATAAACGATTGAAATGCTCAAATGATACTCAGAATTGCATTATTTGCACTTTATATGCGTAATTACTATTTATAATCCAATCTTTTTGAATAAACAAGAACCAAATCTTAGTCTCGACTGTATAAAGAGTTTAAATGTTGATTATTGTGATGAAATAACTTAGAATGAATCCAAAAACGATTGAAATACTCTAATGATACTCAGAATTGCATGATTAGTACTTTATTTACGTAATTACTATATATAATCCAATCTTTTTGAATAAATAATATCATATCAATCATTTTATAGAAAGTATGAAGTGTAAAATGTGGATTATTGTAAATAAATGACTTAGAATGAATTTAGAAACGAATGAAATGCTCAAATGATACTCAGAATTGCATTATTAGAAAGTTATATACGTATTTATTGCTTATAATCCAATCTTTTTGAATAAAAAAGATATGAAACATATTCTAGACAGTGTGAAGATTTTAAAAGTAGATTATTACGACAAAATGACTTAGAAGTAGTCCAGAAACGATTGAAATGCTCAAATGATACTCAGAATTGCATTATTTACACTTTATATACGTAATTTATATGTATAATTCAATCTTTTTGAATGAAAAAGATATGAATCATATTCTAAATAGTATGAAGTATTGAAATGTATATTATTGTGATGAAATGACTTAGAAGGAATCCGAAAACGATGGAAATGCTCAAAAGATACTCATAATTGCATTATTTGCACATTATATGCATCATTACTATATATAATCCAATATTTTTGAATAAATAAGATATGAATGATATTCTAGACATTATGAAGAGTTTAAATTTAGGTTATTGTGACGAAATAACTTAGAATGAATCCAAAAACGAATGCAATGCTGAAATGATACTCAGAATTGCATAATTTGCAATTTATATGTGTAATTACTACTTATAATCCAATCTTTTTGAATAAAAAAAATATGAATCATATTCTAGACAGTATGAAGAGTTTAAATGTAGATTATTATGACGAAATGACTTAGAAGTAATCCAGAAACGATTGAAATGCTCAAATGATACTCAGAATTACATTATTTGCACTTTATATGCGTAATTACTGTATAATCCAATCTTTTTGAATAAACAAGAACTGAATCTTAGTCTGGACAGTATAAAGAGTTTAAATGTTGATTATTGTGAAGAAATGACTTAGAATGAATCAAGAAACGATTGAAATGCTCAAATGATACTCAGAATTACATTATTTGCAATTTATATGAGTAATTACTTATTATAATCCAATCTTTTTGAATAATAAGATATGAATCAGATTCTAAACAGTATAAAGAGTTTAAATATAGATTATTGTGACAAAATGACTTGGAAGGAATGCTAGAACGATTGAAATCCTCAAATGATACTTAGAATTGTGTTATTTGCAATTTATATGCGTAATTACAATATATAATTTAATATTTTTGAATAAATAAGATATGAATCATATTCTAGATAAAATAAAGAGTTTAAATTTATGTTATTGTGACGAAATAACTTAGAATGAATCAAAAAACGAATGAAATGCTCAAATGCTACTCAGAATTGCATTATTTGCACTTTATATGCGTAATTACTATGTATAATCCAATTTTTTTGAATAAACATGAACCGAATCTTAGTCTGGACAGTACAAAGAGTTTAAATGTTGATTATTGTGATTAAATAAATTAGAATGAATTTAGAAACGATCGAAATGCTCAAATGGCACTCAACATTGCATTATTTGCAATATTTATATGTAATTACTATATATAATCCAATCTTTTTGAATAAAAAAGATATGAATCATATTCTAGACAGTAAAAAAAGTTTAAATATAGATTGTTGTGATGAAATGACATAGAATTAATCCATAAACGACTGAAATGCTCAAATGATACTCAGAATTGCATTATTTACAATTTATATACTTAATTACTATGTATAATCCAATCTTTTAGAATAAGGAAGAACTGAATCTTAGTCAGGACTGTATAAAGAGTTTAAATGTGGATTATAGTGATGAAATGACTTAAAATGAATCCAGAAACGATTGAAATGCTCAAATGATATTCAGAATTGCATGATTTGCACTTTATATGTGTAATTACTATGTATAATCCAATCTTTCTAACTAAATAAGATTTGAATCATATTCCAGACAGTTTTAAGAGTTTAAATGGAGATCATTGTGATGAAATTACTTAAAATAAATCCAGAAATGATTGAAATGCTCAAATGACACTCAGAATTGCATTATTTGCACTTTACATGCGTAATTACTATGTATGATCCAATCTTTTTGAATAAACAACATATGAATCATATTATAGACAGTATAACGAGTTTAAATGTTAATTATTGTGATTCTATAACTTAGAATGGATTCAAAAACGAATAAAATGCACAAATGATACTCAGAATTGCATTATTTGCAATTTATATGCGTAGTTACTGCTTATAATCCAATCTTTTTGAATAAAAAAGATATGAACCAAATTCTAAAGAGTATGAAGAGTATAAATGTAGATTATTATGACGAAATGACTTAGAAGTAACCAAGAAACGATTGAAATGCTCAAATAATACTAAGAATTGCATTATTTACAATTTATATGCGTAATTAATATGTATAATCCAATATTTTTGAATAAAAACAAGAACTGAATCTTAGTCTGGACAGTATAAAGAGTTTGAATGTAGATTGTTGTAATGAAATAACTTAGATTAAATCCAGAAATGATTGAAATGACCATATGACACTTAGAATTGCATTATTTGCACTTTATATGCGTAATTATTATGTATAATCCAATCTTTTTGACTCAACAAGATAAGAATCATATTCTAGACTGTATAAAGAGTTTAAATGTAGATTATTGTGATGAAATAATTTAGAATGAATCCAACAATGATTGAAATACTCAAATGACACACAAAATTGCATTATTTGCACTTTATATGCGTAATTACTATGTATAATCCAATCTTTTTAAATAAACAAGAATTGAATCTTAGTCTGGACAGTATAATGAGTTTAAATGTTGATTATTGTGATGGCTTAGAATAAATTCAGAAACGATTTAAATGCTCAAATGATACTTAGAATTACATGATTTGTACTTTATATGCGTAATTACTATATATAATCTAATCTTTTTGAATAAATAAGATATCAATCATCTTCTAGAAAGTTTGAAGAGTTTAAATGTTTGTTATTTTGACGAAAAGACATAGAATGAATCCAGAAACAATTGAAATGCTCAAATGATACTCAGAATTACATTATTTGCACTTTATATGCGTAATTACTATGTATAATCCAATCTTTTTGAATAAACATCAACAGAATCTTAGTCTGGACATTACAAAGAGTTTAAATGTTGATTATTGTGATTAAATAACTTAGAATGAATTTAGAAACGATTGTAATGCTCAAATGATACTCAAAATTGCATTATTTGCAATTTATATGTGTAATTACTTATTATAATGCAATCTTTTTAAATAAAAATGATATGAATCATATTCTAAACAGTATGAAGATTTTAAATGTAGATTATTGTGACGAAATGACTTAGAAGTAATGCAGAAACGATTGACATCCTTAAATGATACTCAAAATTGCATTATTTGCAATTTATATGCATAATTACAATATATAATTTAATCTTTTTGAATAAATAAGATATGAATCATATTCTAGACATTATAAAGAGTTTAAATTTAGGTTATTATGACGAAATGACTTAGAAGTAATTCAGAAACGATTGAAATGCTCATATGATACTCAGAATTGCATGATTTGCATTTTGTATGTGTAATTACTATGTATAATCTAATCTTTTTAAATAAATAAGATATGAATCGTATTATAGACATTATGAAGAGTTTAAATGTAGATTATTGTAACGAAATGACTTAGAATGAATCCAGAAACGATTGAAATGCTCAAATGACACTCAGAATTGCATTATTTGCACTTTATATGCGTAATTACTATTTATAATCCAATCTTTTTGAATAAACAACATATGAATCATATTCTAGACAGTATAACGAGTTTAAATGTTAATTATTGTGATTCTATAACTTAGAATGGATTCAGAAACGATCGAAATGCTCAAATGACACTCAGAATTGCATTATTTGCACTTTATGCGTAATTGCTATGTGTCATCCAATATTTTTGAATAAACAACATATGAATCATATTCTAGACAGTATAATGAGTTTAAATGTTAATTATTGTGATTAAATAACTTAGAATGGATTCAGAAACGATCGAAATACTCAAATGACACTCGGAATTGCGTTATTTGCATTTTATATGCGTAATTACTATGTATAATCCAGTCTTTTTGAATAAATAAGATATGAATCATATTCTAGACAGTATGAAGAGTTTAAATGTAGATTATTGTAACGAAATGACTTAGAATGAATCCAGAAACGATTGTAATGCTCAAATGATACTCAGAATTGCATTATTTGCACTTTATATGCTTAATTACTATGTGCATTCTAATATTTTTAAATAAATAAGATATGAATCATATTCTAGACAGTATAATGAGTTTAAATGTTGATTATTGTGATTAAATAACTTAGAATGGATTCAGAAACGATCGAAATTCTCAAATGACACTCAGAATTGCATTATTGTCACTTTATATGCGTAATTATTATGTATAATCCAATCTTTTTTAATAAATAAGATATTAATCATATTCTAGACTGTATGAAGAGTTTAAATGTAGATTATCGTCATTAAATAACTTAGAATGAATTCAGAAACAGTTGAACTGCTCAAATGACACTCAAAATTGCATATAAATGCTCAAATGACACTTAGAATTGCATTATTTGCGATTTATATGGGTAATTACTATATATAATCCAATATATTTGAATAAACATGATATGAATTATATTTTTGACAGTATAAATAGTTTACATGTTGATTGTTGTGATGAAATGACTTTGACTGAATTCATAAACGATTGAAATGCTCAAATGATACTCAGAATTGCATTATTTTTACTTTATATGTGTAATTATTATGTATAATTCATTTTTTTTTAATAAATAAGATATGAATTATAAGTAAGAAACTTCATCAAGTTTTGAAATTTGACCGGTTAAACAATCAAAATGCTAACTCTAATTGAGATGCATTTAAATTACAGAAACGATGGTTAGTTTGACGATAGTCTAATTCTTCATCCATCCAAAGACAGCGAAGCCTCTTATAATGAAAAAAAAAGTAGTCGTAGAATTATATTCTTTTTGAGAGTGATTAAGATTTTTATAAATTTATTAACACTGAAATTATTTCTAGCATTCTGCTAAGATTTGATTAGCTAATTTCAATTCTATAGTACTAAGCGGAGTGTTCCAGTGCCCACAATTTGAATGCCTCAAATGCTCCAAAACTCACTTTTTGATTATTTTTTTCAAAATATAAAATTCAAATTTTGAATCGAAACCGCTGATCTCATTCGATATAACTAGCGATGCATTTTCATATAAGTTTTATGAATTTTGAAGTTTATTTGATACTTGATCAAGAGATTGAATATTGAATGAATCTAGTTACATATGATAGATTAATTCTAATTTGTTCATATTTTAGCCTCTTGATCAAGTATCAAATAAACTTCAAAATTTATAAAACTTATATAAAAATGCATCACTCGTTATATTGAATAAGATCAACGGTTTTGATTTGAAATTTGAATTTTATATTTTGAAAAATAACAAAAAAATGAGTTTTGGGACATTTGGGGGCATTTAAATTGTGGGCACCAGAATCCTCCTTATTATTAAAAGAGGAAATTAATTTCTTCTTATTTTTATATGACGATTTTCAATTTCTGCCGATAATAAAAAAACAATTATACTATTTTCTATTTTTCCCTATATTAATTTCAATCACCAATTTTTATTAAAAAATATTTCTTTTGAAATTACGTCCATTCGATATCCGTGCTAACTTTTTCTTAACAGTGGCAAAAAATTCCCATAATTTCTGAATTCCTGAAAAAAAAAAAAGTTACCACCGGGGGTTAAACCGCAAAAGGCTTTGCCTTGCAAGGAGAAAAACAAAAACAAACCCAAAAAGCATTTACCAGTTCGTATTTGGATTTTGGTCTACTTGCTTTCTCGGCTGCCCCATTCGCATCGACACAGTGGTATCCGTATCAACCACCGCTCCCGTCTCACCAACGGGATCAGCGCACCTCATCTCCTTATCTCACCAGATTCAGATTCAGATCCAGAGACGAGTCGATTCATCGGCGTAATTTCTCGACACCTTCGCGCAATCTTTGGTCGAGCATGGAGGCCTTCGAGAATTACTTCAAAAGAGCAGATTTGAATCAGGATGGGAGGATCAGTGGATCCGAAGCTGTTTCCTTTTTTCAAGGATTCGGTTTGCCCCAGCAAGTGCTTGCTCAGGTTACTACCTTTGTTTGTTTTGTTCTTCTACATTTCTTTGGTTTTGTATTTGTTAATGTAATTGAAGTGTACCGAGTAATCAGGGCTTGCTGTGAGCTTTTGAGGAGCTAAACTAAATTGAAATGAGAAATGGAAGTTGGGTTTAGAGGAAAAACGTTAATCGATGTTCTGACTTGAAACAGAACTGGATTCGCCATTGTTTTCTTTTCAATTCAAAGGAACAGTGATATTTGGCTTGTTTCTGGTGACCATGTATTCTTGTATTTGTTTTACTTTAGGTTTAATATGTGATGGTTAAAATGTCAACTGTGGTGGTACTAAATTAATGCATAACACTTCTTGTGAGATCATAGTTAATGCCGCATTTCGTTCTTATACAGATCTGGATGTATGCTGATCAGAGCAAAAGTGGCTTCCTCGGCCGCCCTGAATTCTTCAATGCCCTGAGACTGGTTACTGTGGCACAAAGTGGGCGTGCCTTAACACCAGAGATTGTGAAAGCTGCTTTGTATGGGCCAGCGGCATCCAAAATTCCTCCTCCACAGCTTAGGTCTGCAGGGCCCACACCTGCGCCACAGGTGACCCCCAGTCCCTCCCCTACTCCCCAAATTGCCAACACTGCCGTACCAACCTCTGGTCAAATGGGTGCATTGAACTCGGCTCAGTACACTGGAGCACGGGCACCACAAGTGACAAGTCCCAACTTGGGTTTGAGTCAGCAGACGGTTCTGTCAAGCACCAGTATGATGAGACCACCTCAGGCTACCTCAGTACCTTCTCCATTGCCGCTTCAAGCGCCGGGTCTCAATGCAGGATTGGCTGCTCCTGTGCAGGGTGTTTCTCCATCTCCACTTCAGGCAGCAGGTGTCCGGCCAGGATTGGGTGCTCCTGTTCCAGCTTCTTCTGCATCCCCACTTCAAGCACTTGGTGTCACCCAAGGATTGGGCTCCCGTCCTCCTAGTCCTTCTCCCTCCCCACTTCAAGCGCTCAGTGCAACCCAAGGATTGGCTGGAGGAAGCACTGTGCCTGGTCCACGACCTGCGACCTCAGGTTCCTTGGAACTATCAACAGATTGGCTCAGTAACAAGACGGGTGGGGCCCAACCAAGGCCAGCTTCTGCACCAAGTGGCAGCATAGATGTCTTTGGTCTATCAGCACTTTCTAATACAATGGGCGCAACTCCAAGGCCACAAGCACAACCAACTCCAGCCTCATCTATCCCTCCAAAACCGCAGGACCCATTCTCGTCTTCATTTGCTCAACCAGTGCAATCAGCTCCAGATTCAAAATCGCTGGTTCTGTCTCAATCTGGCCTCTCTTCATCTAACTCAGGATTTGGGAATGACTCCTTCTCTGTCCAACCAAAATCAAGTGTGTTGAGTGGAACCACAACCACACCTAGTTCATCTCCTCAAATTAGTTTTGCTCAACTCGATCCTTTAAAGTCTGTGACTTCAACTGGTACCAGTAGTAACCAGGTTCCACAGACTCAAGCACAAGCAAGTGCTGCTGGAGCTTTGGGTATGGGATCAGGACAGCCACAACCCAATTGGCCAAAAATGACTAAAGCTGATGTGAATAAGTACACAAAAGTGTTTCATGAGGTCGACAAAGACAGAGATGGAAGGATCACTGGCATGGAGGCTCGCAACTTGTTTCTTAGCTGGAAGCTCCCTAGAGGTGCAAATTTCTTACTGCATCATGCTTTTTCTGTTGCTTGATACCCATGCTACAGATTTCCTCTAAATAACTCTGTATAAAAAATAGCTGAGTATCATATGGTTGCTTGGTATGGAGCCAGAACTGAATCTCGGTTTCCAGAACTGATTTAGTGAGGTTCACTTCACTTTGTACTGTCTTAGGGGCTTACAAAACTCCTGACTTCTAAACTAGTCGTGATAAAAGTGGGCTTAAGTCTTAATTACACAAGTTAGCCAGTTGCACCGCTGAGGGGCTTGGCTGGGTTTAATTTCTATTGCGCTAGTGTTGGGCTTGCCTCAGCTGATTTTTATTTTACTGCTATGTTTCAGCTAACGGTACCTTTGTGTGCTGGAATTGTTCGTGTGAGAAGTAGTATTACGAACAAAAATTGGCTCAGCATTGAGCTTACCAGTTAAAACTGAAATCTATTTTGTAGGTTGGTGTTGACAAGTGCTTTAAGCTTTTAATTGACACGCAATTTTGCCAAAATGACTTATTTATGATTCACTCGTTTTTACTTTCTTGGAAATGGACAGAGATATTAAAGCAGGTATGGGACTTGTCAGACCAAGATAATGATGGTATGCTTACTCTAAGAGAGTTTTGCATTGCACTTTATCTGATGGAGAGGCATCGGCAAGGGTCTACTTTACCGAAATCACTTCCTGATTCACTCAGATATGATGAAGCACTGCTTCAGGCCACTGGCTTACCTGCATCAGCTTATGCAGGACCCACTTGGCAGCAAAATCCTGGTATTTCTTTTTGCTCTTCTAACTTTGGGAGAAGAAAACAAAGCGAAAAATCCTAAGAAAGATCACCTGTTAAATTGATCTTTCTGGTACAGTGGATGGAATGGAATAATCTTGTGTTATTTGTCAAAAAATTTTAGGTCATAGTTTTAGCTTACAGGTGAGGATGTAGGTTTATTATTGTTGTTGTTGTTGTTTTGTTTTATTCTTTGGTGACCTTTATCTTGCTGGGTTTCTCTTCTAGCCTACCCCAACTTGTTTGGGACAAAAAGGCTTAGTTGTTGTTGTTGTTGTATTTGTCAAAAAGATTGTGAGTTTGTGACTTTGAGAATTGGTCTTTTCTAAGTTGTAGATCTCAAACTCTTGAATTAAATCAAGAATTGTATTTCCTAGGACATCTGTGTAATTCACATTCTTCTTGTCTGACTAGGAATGGCAAATAGAGTTCCAGGAGCAGTTGTAGTTCCAGGGATGGGGGCCACGAGGCCTCCGCTTCCAGGGCACATGCATCCTCACATGAAAGCAGGTCAAACAAAGTTGAGCATGCCTGGCATGGATAATAATCACACTGCTGTCAATAGGGATGCACCAGTTCCGATAGCACCAGAACCTCAGGACGCTGCTTCTGTCGATAAAAAGGTACATTTTCTTTCACTGGCTATGTGACAGCTATGGTCGACTAATACGACAATAGTTTTATTACTTGACAATGGAACTGTCTAATCAGTGGCGGAGCTGGAAAATTCTCTAATGGGGTTCAATAAATACATAATATTAATGTAATCATACCAAATTTAATAATCAGTAACAAATGGGATTCAATAATAAATATTATATAATTATTTATGGGTTTCAAATTAGTATACTCGTACGAAAGTTTATGCGGTGAGTATATATTTTTTCATATAAAAGGCACCTTTTTTTTTTTTTTTTTCCAAATTGGAGTCGATTGACCCCCATTTGATGCAATTAAATCAGCCTCTGTGGCTAATGTGTGTAATCATAACTTTCGTGGCTGGAACTTGAACTTGTGTAAGGCTATTGAGCCTCACTAAAGCAACTGACAATAAATTGTACTATCTAATTTTCAATAAAAATAAAAATAATGCTAAGAACTTGGGATCTAACCTGTGAAGATCTTGTATGGATATGATATCAGAGATCACATTCTAGTACCAGAGATATCTCTAATACTTTCCCAGCGTTAACCTGAGTTACATTATCGTACTAAAAATTGTTATTAGTTACTTGAATTTATTTTTATTTTGAAGATAAATTGGGAGTCAAGTCTCCCAATTTATTTTTAAATTAAATGTCCATAAAGGACCCCCCAGAGGGGTTTCGAACCTGGGACCTTTTACTCAAGGTGCATTGCTCTTTGTCACTAGACCAAGAGCTGGCTCTAAGTTCCTTGAATGAATAATATTTCTTACGATAAAACCTTTAGGCTTTGGCAGGCACAATAAAGGTTCCATTTGTGTTTGGTGCTTTTCTGTCATGTTAAAGTATTAAATGCTCTTATGAAATGTATTAATACCTTGGTGCTAAATTTAGGCTCCAGAAAAGCTGATCCTCGATTCCAAAGAGAAGATTGAGTATTACCGCACAAAGATGCAAGATCTTGTAAGTACTTGTTCAGTCACTTCTTTGTATTTTTATTAAAAAATATTTGCATATTTGATCTTGAAGTGTAAAATTCTGTTGGATTTCTTGCTTGTGATTTGTGAGTATAATATTGGTTCTTTTGTTTCTGCTAAAGGTTCTTTACAAAAGTCGCTGTGACAACAGGCTTAATGAAATTACTGAAAGAGCATCCTCAGACAAACGTGAGGTAATGTTATGCTATTTTTTTTTTCTCTCATTAACGTAACTTATATTGTTTCATTAACTGAAAAAAGCAACGTCCTTGTAATATTTGTATAAGTGGTTGAATTTTTGGGTAAATAAGTTTGTTACTAAATGTAACATTTCCATAACCTAATTTGAATTTGGTTATTGCAAAAACCTAGTATTTTTTTTCCCTATGAGGGTAAGTAGTTGAACTGATGTAACAGCACTCTTATGATATAAATAATTGGGTTTAATTGGGGCTTAATAGCAATGTTCTGACCAATAAATTCTTTCGTTGTTTTGACCACTGAACCAGTATGCTCTGCAGTTGAGTAGAGTTGTGAATAAATTCGGTGGATGAGCATTTCTTCTAACTTGCTTTGTGTACTGACTTAAGGTTGAATCCCTGGGTAAGAAGTATGAAGAGAAATATAAGCAAGTAGGGGAGATAGCTTCTAAGCTGGCTGTCGAGGAGGCTGCAATTCGTGATGTTCATGTTAGTTCTTTAATCTATGAGAGTGTTCTTCTGTCAGAGTGTTCTTTTTTTCTTTCTTATCTTAGGTTTTACAACCCTGTTAACAGGAAAGGAAAACAGAGCTGGAAAATGCAATTGTTAAAATGGAACAAGGTGGAAGTGCTGATGGATTGCTTCAGGTAATACTCTGCTCTTTTGTAATACGTACTGCTACCAGTTTAGACTAGTAATGTGCTGCTACCAGTTCAGACTTGCGTTATAGTGCTTAAGTTCTTTGTAATAACATGATTTGGCAAACCAGTTCTCAGAATTTAGGTTTTAGTGATGAAAGGGGTATTAGTAGGCTATATTTGTCAAAAAAAATATTTGAAAATTAGTATTATACGTTTGCATGACTTCAATTTTTTCCCTTCAAATATTCTTATTATAATTATAGGTCCGTGCTGATCGGATCCAATATCAACTTGAGGAGCTTGAGAGGGCTCTGGCAGAAAGGTGCAAGCATTTTGGAGTGAGTGTTAGTCAGTCTACTTCAGTTGAGCTGCCTTTTGGTATTACCTGGCAACCTTGATACATTGTTGCTCATCATTTTAACTTCTCTGCTTTTGATAATCAGTTATGTGCTTTCTATGTTAACTCTTTTTTTTTTTTTTTTAAGGCTGGGAGCCTGGTGCCCCAGAAGGTGCTATGGACTGGGATGAAGATTGGGATAAATTTGAGGATGAAGGTGAATTCTGTTCTTGTAAATTTCTTACTGAATTTAAGTTGTTCGTCCAATGTACTTCCCAAAGGGGTGGCGATCATGGAGCCAAACATTGACCTAATGGGTTGATGGGTCTGGACCGAGTCCCACCTCTGACCCTCTAGAGGTCGAGTCCTGACTGGAAACCTTTTTCATTAGATTGTACCCACTGTACCCATTATGATTGGATCTGAATTAGCCGGGAAATAAAAAAAGAAAGAAAGATAAATTGGAAAAGAGTGAGGTGGGATTCAAGTCCAGTTGCCTCCACCCCACAATGCACCTGCCAATATTTCATGTGTTTGTAACAAGTAATGAATAAAGCAAGTAAATATAAACTTTCTTAACCATATGGATCAGGTTTTATTGACATGTGACCTGTCAGGTACAGGTTGGGTCTGTTCTGACCATTCGGAAGTGTTATTAAAATATTGTGGACCTAATCTATGTTTTAAATAGCCTTTAGTGGTTCATAGAGGTGAGGTGTCAGTCAAGGATATTGAAGACTGTTTTGTATAGAAGAGGCTATTCTACTTTGTGATTTACATTAAAAATCGGATGTTTAATAGTATTTATTCAGTAACACAGGCCTTAATATATCATTAAATCACACAATTATATAGAGGATATGGGGAAGCTGAAAATGGGAGATTGGGACTTAGTTGTTACTATATCTTTCTACCTACTATGAAACTGAATCATTAATCAGTTAGGACAAATTGTAAAATATATTGGTAGAAATCTAAGTTGAAGCACTGCATTTTTATTCGTTAATTGAATATCGAACTTATTTCTCAAGCACTAAATGTCAAGGTGTCACCAGCATGCTATCTTGTCATTTCAAAGAAATGGACATATTGTTTTTTCGTATAGCTTTGTGGTATGAGCATATTAGAGGCTATAGTGAAAGTATCTTTTTGCTGTTACTTTTTTTTTTTAAGGCAGGCGCCAAGTGGAAGAAAATCTAGTCAATTTACTTCTCATATACTTTAATCAATCATCAGAAAAATTAGTCATTTGATTCTTATATGTTAGTTATTGTCCAAAACAAAAGATAAATAGTTGGTTATGATGTTACTAACTGCAGATACTGTTGTTAACGTTAATCTTAATGAATCAACAGACTAGATATAAAGCAGTATAAATACAATTCTTTGTGCAATTCTAGGTTTTATGGTTATAAAGGCCAACACCACAGAGGTGGAGCATGTGCCTCCGTCTGAGACTAAAACCCCTTCTCTTTGGAATGATGACGAGTCATTGGTTGATGGCTTTTCTCCGACCTCTTCAAATGGCCATCACAAAAATGGAAGGAGATTTAGTGTGGCCGACTCCGAATTGAACTATGATCAAAGTGAAGAGTCTTTAGCTAGCCCTGGTGGAAGAAGCACACTTGAGAGCCCATTTGTCTCTTCCCCACGAATAAAAGATGATCTCAGGTATAGTGTATCCAGTCATATATATAGGCTATTACAAACTAAGAAGAGTAATTGGTGGCTATTATTATGTGAGCACAAAGGATTGCCACTTTAGGGTATAATGATGTGCCAATTCCAGTCATTCTGGACGTTCTTGGAAGATCTTTTTTATGATTTTCTCTTTTCCTTTATTCCTCTATATTTGCTGAGATAGGAATCCTAAGGTTTGATGGGGGTGTAAGCTGTGCTTGAGCCAGCTATTTCTCCAGGTCCTGTATGTTTAATATTTGATCCACCTATGTTAAGGTGCATTGGCAATATTCTCGAATAAATGTGGCAAGACTGCCAAGTGCTGTACCTGGTCCAGGAAACCCTGGCTTGTTGGATGATTCTGTTAATTCTCATTATTACTCTGTTTCATATCATTTTATACATGGTATAGTTTGACTTATTTTGCATTATTTCTGTAGTGATCGTGATGGTGCTGAATCTAGCATCTTTGGAGACAAGTTTGCAGATGGACCTTCATGGAATTTTGATGACACAGACACTGACTCGGTGTGGGGTGCAAATACCATGGTAAGTTCACTCTCAATTTGACTATTTTCTCTCTAAAAGACAGATAACAAAAGGGAATAATATATAATGCTTTGGGTTAACTAAATTTCTTGTACTTTCCAATGCAGGATACGGACAATCAAAGGAACTCTTTCTTCACCTCAGGAGATGATTTCGGTCTAAATCCAATCCGCACAGAATCACCTAGTGCCTCTTCTGTCTATGGCAAGAAGAAAAGCTCATTCTTTGATGACTCCGTCCCTAGCTCTCCTGCTTTTAGCGCTACTGGTTTCTCGCCCAAGTTTAATGATAACACCTCCTTCAATTACGGCAGAT
The DNA here is from genome assembly GCA_027562975.1 of Rhynchospora breviuscula. Taxonomy (NCBI): domain Eukaryota; kingdom Viridiplantae; phylum Streptophyta; class Magnoliopsida; order Poales; family Cyperaceae; genus Rhynchospora; species Rhynchospora breviuscula. The sequence continues at coordinate 28,836,075 of CM050400.1, read as the reverse complement.
TTGATTCATTCAAGACTGAAGACAGTGGGTTTTTCCCTCAGGACAGTAATCGTTTTTCAAGGTTTGATTCGATGGCCAGCTCGAAGGGGGACACACTGTCTCGGTTTGACTCTATGAGGAGCAGTGCAGATTTTGGCCACAGACGCACGTTTGATTCATTTGATGATAATGACCCATTTGGTTCCACTGGACCCTTCAAGGCTTCTGGATCGCCTCCACGGTTCTGAATTTTCTAGATGTTTTTGAAGCATTCATTATTTGCTGGAAGCAAATGCTACAAGTGGGATGGCGAATATATATAGGTGGTTTTTGTAAAGCTATATGTCATGTTTCTTTCTATTTCGATTCCTCATTTCTGTGGTGAAAGGTGGGTTGTTTCTAGTGTAGGTTGGGTATGTGAAGGATACTTTGGTCTCCTATTCTTTTTCGGCTCTTTGTTTTGTCAGACACTGCTAGAATATGAGTTGATTTTTTTCTTTTGCTTTCCTCGGGGTGTTGTGATATAAGTAATTATCATTGTATACAAAACATATTTTTTATTATTTTCTTTTTTTTTTCTGTAATAATTACATTAAAGATAGGAGGAACTTGTATACTCATTGATTCTTGTTGTAAGCTTTGATACAGAGAGTGACCTCAGATTTGATTTCGAGGATCTAGAGCTCAGAGTTGAAATTATTATCTGGGGACTAAATGGATCCTTCTTCCTTTTTTCTCTTTTGGTAGGAGTTGATACGCGAATGCTTTCTTTCTTACATGATAAAGTGGCCTAATGTTTTCTCCATTGGAATTATCCTTTTTTATTTTGCCAGTTTTTATAATGAACTTTTTGGTCTACTGAGAATGACAGTGTTCGTTTAGGCTTTGCTCCAGAACTAGGAGGAAGAAGGAAAGGAAAAGAACGGAAGAGTAAGGAAGGAAAAGGTCAATAAACCTCAAATTTGGGGGTGAACGAAGTTTTCTCTTTGTTCAGTCTTTTTACATTGAGTGTCTCCCCATTCTCTCCAGTTCACCTTCATTACTCCTGAAAATTTAGTGATTGGAAGCAGGTGAACCTCATTGGGCAGGGTTTGGTCAGTTTACCTTTTCCCGGTTCCCCTCCTCTACCCCTTTCTGGAGCAACGCCTCAGAGGAGATGACAGCGCATTAGCCACTGTAGTCAGGTCGGTGGGACATTCAAACATTTGTTTGCAAATGAATATATTTTAAATGTTAACCAAAATGTAGGCGACTGCCGACTGGCTAGTTCAGCTGCTTAAATTTAAAAAGGGGCGTGCACAATTGGAGGCCACATTTTGACAGCAGCGCTTTTGAATTACCTTTAATCCTCAATTTTGATACAATATGTATCACACGTACCAAAATTTATAACTATTCTAAGTTTATATGTAAGCACATGTTCAAATTAATTTATTAAATGTGATTATTTCCTTGAGGTTAATAAAAGCCTTCTGATGTAAAATTGTCAGCAATTATCCCCGAAAATTTCATTCAACACATTAAGTGGTCACAGGCCACATAGATGAAACCCTTTCTATGAAGTTACCAGCTCTAAATAAACTAGCTAATTTTTGGAAAATCTCAACAAAAATTACTCTATTTAATCCAATTTAGTTTCGATTACATCAATTGGGAAATTAAAGAAAGCACAACAGACAAGTTAGCAAAAGAAGGAAGCAAAAATGTTATCAGCTGAATTACCGGTATGGCTTTTTACAACTTAATGTGTGCATTTATCAATATATGTTATAATAATTTGGAACTATACTATTTATCTCCAAAACTCTGAATAGGATTAAAAAAGGGCCAAAAACCCTTATGCATACTACTCAAAAGATCCAACATATGATTATATGCCGAAATCTATATAATCCCAGCCAAACAAATTTGACAAATTTGAAAACCATCCAATCATTTCTAGAATTAAACCATCAGAGACTCATACTCAAGAACTCCAAACGAAGTATTACTCAAAATGCAACCTCTAAATCTCAATAGAACCGGTCCAAATTTAGGCGGTGCTGGTTCCATTAAGCATCTCAAGAACCGCCAGAGCAGCCTTCTGGAATCTCTCCCTCTCCTCCTCTAGCATCTTCCCTTTCTCTGACACACTCTCCTTGCATTTCTCCATGTCAGTTGCTATCTCTGCAATGCTTTGATCCACTTCACTGCTTACATGTTTTTGAAACGAATCAGTACTGATATAATGGTCAGCACAATGGAATTCATCAGTGGTCTGTTAAGAACTTGAAAAATAACATGCACTCCAACACTGTAAAAATAATAAGTACTACCACTGACATCTCCAACACATTATAAGGATATATGGTATATTGCTAATACTTCAGGGAATAGCTTACATTTATCTTTTTGAAGGGGTAAACATAGATTTTGATCTGAATGAAAACAAACCTGGTCATCTTGAGCATGTTCTGCATTGCACCCTGCAGCTGATTTGATATATCTGTTTTTTTACCAAATAAGAGAAAGGTCATAAAAAGTGTTTATAAGAGAGTGATCCATAATCAATACTCTACTCCAAGGTACAATTTCGAAGGAACCAAAATCAACAATGTAGACACAGACTCGTAAGTCGTAACTAGATAAAATGCTCATTTGCTACTACATGAGTAATTGCTTCCGTTTTTTAACCTTTTTTTGACTGCTTGTTGGCAATAGATTTGTCAGAAAGAAGATATTTCATTTTCAATCAAAAATATATTCAAATTTCAGAAGCTGCACAATAATAAAAGCTTTATTATTTATTTATTTTTTTTTTTTTGAAAGGCCTGGCAAACAACAATGAGAACTTGCACCTACAGATTTCAAAACAAAAAGGGGAAATGAAACTTTGATTCAATTCAAAAGCATATTACAATTTGAAGATACTAGTGCTGACCCTGTATTGAACAAGATCTGAGATTACAAAGGATAGTGAAGATGTCATTTGCTCGTTTAACTACAGTATTCCAATTTTGAGGCACAAATCAAGCAAAGTACTCTTAAGTATAGTTAAGCTGTAGAGAAAATCAAACATGTTGACCATTATTGACAAATTAGTTGTATACTCTGAGCAGAAATAGCAAAAACAAGCGCGGAATATATATACTTATTAGTAATGGGAGCAGATCTTATTGGATCCAAGCACACAACTAAAAAAATCATGGAATTGTCAGATTAAACTAACAAATCTGAGAAAACAAAAATAAACATCAGAGATTACAATACGGCTTTCCCACAGTCGTGAATTGAAATTAATACAAACACATCTATTGCTATCCGAAAATCAATCCTAAAATCTGAGAAAAATTAACAATGAAGTACAACTTTGAAATATTTATATAGGTTAGCAGATCTTAGTAGACCTAATCACACAACTCAGCTGGTAAGGTTATCAAAGTTTATATTAAACTACAATTGAACAGATTATTCAAATCTACATATTCAAAGCAAAACAAAATGAAAAGAAAGAGAGAGATTCCATACGAAATTTCCGGGAGTTTGATAAGAAATTCAGACATGGTGATCTACTAATGAGATCGGAACTGGATCTCGTAAGATAAGTGACAGGAACTAAATAGATGTTCATCTAATAGGAGATTACCGACGAGAAGAGATGAGATCGGCGATTCAGGTTCTTCGCAAGGGATGATCGCGTTGTTCTCCTCCATCTCTACTCTCTCTTCTTTCGATTCTACAAAGCTAGGAGGAGCAAGCGAGAGAGTGTGTGTGAGCGGTTTGAAAGAGAATGCGAGGCGCTTCGTTTGATTTCCCTTTTATAACAACAGCGGACCACCGAATTTATTAATTTTAGAGGGAGGGATGAAAATGAAAGGGAAAATCCCGCGCATTCAGAAAAGGGAAGAAACTCATTCGTGCCCTCATAAAACCAGAAATATGCATTCCAAAAGATATCATTCATTCACACATTTTATTTTATAAATTAATAAGGAGAAGGGTGGGAATATGTTACTAATTATTTTTGTATGACACCCACCCAACTTAAAAAGTTATTATTAAATTATAAAGGTGAAATTACAAAATTTTATCTATAGTTTAGATAGATTGGGCAGTAAAACTCAATCACTATTTTTTTTTAATTCACTCAGTAAATAATTTATCGTTCAAATTGCATCAAATTTGATATATAACCTATTTATTGTATTGAACATATTTGCAATTGTGTTTTTTTTATAACCGTTTGATTGGCTATTGTAGCATTGTTCTTATAAATATAATAAACTCGTGTCGAGAACTTAAAAGGAGAAGGATGCGAATATGTTGATAATTATTTTTTTTATGACACCCACACAACTCAACAAAAAAATTATTAAATTAGAAAGGTGAAATTATAAAAATGTCCTCTATAGCTTAGCTAGATTTTGGCATTTAAAACTGGATCACGATTTTTTTTTAATTCACTCGATAAATTATTAATCATTGTTCAAATTGCACCTAATTTGATACATATACTTAATTGTTTTGAACATATTTGTTATTGTAGCACTTAATTTTTATAACCGTTTGATTGGTTATCGCTATTGTAGATATAATAAACTAGTGTCAAGAACTTATGATATGTTTGGCATCCTTCTCACTGTTGTGTTTTTAGTTTTCCAAAAACAAAAACCTTGCAATTTTCATCTTCCCTGTTCCTTTAAAATGATAATTAATAACTTATTAATTAATCTTCAAGGTCCTCAACTGACAAATGTCTCATTTCTCTCAGGGTATACAGTTGCGGATCAGAAGGTGAAAAAAAAATTAAAACAGAACATAAATTGAGTAATTCATTTTTTTTATGTGGAAAGATAATCGCAAGTAATTGTGTTTATTTTTTCAGATGAAGATCCAAGTTTGAATTATGATTCAATTAATATTTCCTTGCATTTGAATAGTCCAACATTTAACTGCCTAAAACAAGTATACAATGAACTTTTGCCTTAAAAAAAACTCAAAAATACATCATGAGAAAGTTCCGTTGGAGGCAAGTCTGAGCTGTTTCTCTCTTGGTAGCCACTACCAAGCCTTTCTAAAAAAAAAAAAGTCTGAACTGAAATTCCAGTTAATTTTTCTGTCACAGGAAACGAAAAAAATATAAATAGAAAGTGGGCTTTATTCAGGAGTCAAAATTAAGTTTGCACTTGAAACTAGCTTAAAATCAGGTCGCGGTTAACATATTTACCAACTGATCGTACACATTTTCTCTCATCATCTCTCTATTTGCAGCATTTAGTGTAAGCACCGTTGCTCCAGGATGGTTCCTCAATCTTGCCACTGAACATACAACAAAGAAAGATTGTCAATCAAGAAAAGATTACAACAAGACCCCAAAAGGAAATTGGTCATATGCACAATTGACAAGGTGAGGGCAATTTGTCATATTTTGCTCGACGGTATCTTGATATTCACATTGTCCTCAAAATATACAAGTGTGGTCATATCAAACATGATTCAATTCATTTAAAATATCTTTCAATCTGGACCTTTCATGCAATCAAAATCAAAATCTTTGTTAAAGCCGTATCATCAAAAGAATACAACAGACACCTGTATTAGTTAAGACAGTCATAAAAATCAAATAAGATAAAATTGAATTTGCTTAGAAAGAATTTTTCTCTCTTGCTACAGATTATCTCAACCAAAAAATTAGCAATCATCAATTTTTCTTAAAAGTTCTAACCATTAATCAATTTAATAAAAATAAGATAAAAAACAGAAAAAGAGCTGCACCTCCAGGGATATCACGACCAAGTTTAGGTATAGGGATGGTTGCGAGAATTGGAATATCTGACTCCAAGACCCGCATTACAGCTGGAAAGAAAGATGAACTAAAAAGCTCCATCTTCCCCACTTCATCAATTATAAAAAGATCCGTACCCTCCTTTACCTGATTTAATATTAATATAAGAATATAAGACCAAATAAATAAAGCTTTTACAGCACCTTGTGATCAATTTTTTTTCGATAATTGAATCAATTTGACATAACCGATAAATAAAGTGTATACTTACTTCTGATTTCAGTACAAGTATCAGTACGGAAGTCCTAGTAAAGGCTGAAAATTTTAAATTTTGCCCAGTCTATTTATCCTTGTCAGTTTTATAGCGTTCTTAGTGAGGAAATTATAGGGCCTGATTTCACATCTTAAAAGAGGGCAATTTTATTCACATAATCATTGATTTAACTTCAGAAATGAATACTGCTAATGAGGCTTCATTTTCTAATTAATGGAGGCCAAACAGTGATTACTATTTGGACTGTCGCGTAGATAGGTATGAACAAAAGAGAAGCTATGGAAGAACAATGACTAAATGAATGATACTTAGGCTTTGCTCCACAATTTTTAATATAAGGTGAAGGAAAAGAATGGAATGGTAAGGAAGTTAAAGGAAATATGGGACAATAAAAGTACCTTGCTTCAAAGTTTCAAAAAATACAAACGGAAGTTAAATTTTGTCACCTACTTTCAATATACAAAATGGCTTTATTATCCTTTGTTTCAACCATGTATACAGAGAGATTGTGAGCTATACCAGTATGCGACAATCCAAATTAATAAATCATGAACCATACCAGTATATAACAGAATCCTCATAACATATTAAAAAAGTTTTAGATTTTAACAAGCAACGATAAAACACTAATCTCGCATACCAGCAAGCAAGAAAAAAAAATTAATGGGTAATTAACAAGCATTGAACACAAATAACCGATAAGTATTCATGAATCAGAACTACCAGTTCCAATTATAGTGATTATAATTAAAATACTAACTAGCAATGAATAGTAACAATTAGCTAGGTATCCAAACTGGAGAAGGAAACTCGTTTTGGGAACTTGAAACAAATGCAAAAATATGCTGCCAATTACAATGAGAAAGGATACACATAAAAAGTGAAATTAGGTAGATGTGGAAAGGAGCATCAAACACAATATAGCTCATGCTCTATAACAGTTTATTAAAGAAATATATTATCGATTCGAAAAGAGAAACATCCAGCACAGAAAAAAACAATAAAAGGAGCAATTAAATGCCAAACAGGAAGAGAGAGAGAGAGATAACAAAGTTAGTTTGGTTCGTCCAGAGGTGAGATTGACTAGCACGATGCGGTGCTGTAGAAATTTGGAACAAAGGGGAGAAAGTGCTGAAGGGTATTATCGGTAGAAAAATTACTGAAGGGTATTACCGGTAGAAAAATTATGGTTCCTCGTCCCCTCTCGTTACACCCCGAAATCGGGGGTATCATTTATTCTCCACGAATCAGCCATTTGTGCCATTCATTCCCATCGTTTCACCTACGAAAGGAAGCTGGAGCAGGTTAAAGATCCTCTTCTTCCTTTCCATCACCCCTTCTCTCTCCTTCTAGAGCGCAACTTAGCATCCAGGGATCAAGTCCAGATTTCCAATTTTATTTTCACTGATTGGTTCAACATAGTTGTTGCTATTGAGCTTATCTGCAACACCTTGTTCATATTCCATACCGAACATTTCAAAACTAAGTGAGCCAAACCAGTACAACAGCATAAGCTTGCAGAACTATTACATACCTGTAACTCAGGTAAGGCCAGTGATTCCAAGGACCGTACATTAACCTTGTACTTTCCAACGGTAGGCCATCTGAGAGACTCTGCACTGCAACAAATAATAATTAAAAAAAAAAGCACAAGTGAAATAAGCTTGATAGCATAATAAAACATCAGATTAAACCTAAAAGGTCCTGAAACTATAAATAAAGAACAAACTCTATCGGTTCTGTCTAATTTGATACATCTTTTTGTGGCCAAAATGGTCATCTTTTAATATTTAAACGCAGTCATGATCGAAAAAGAAACACCCATATCAAAATTATCTACTTGCAGAGAATCTATTAGTAGCATTCACCTCTAAACATTACTACTTTTCTGTTTTTAAACAATTCAAAAACAATCCTACCTAGAGATTTTAGAAGAAGCAAGAGGTCCATGTCTACCATCAAGCGTAACCACTTCAAACCCAACCCTCTCAGAACCCTCTCTGACCTCCCCTTACAACAGAAAACAAATTTCAAATCAGACATAATGTAATTAATCAAGAGTGAAGGGATCAAAATGAAAGATGCACAGTAGAGATTCCAGAGTACTAGTGTAGAAGCCACGGATGCTGAGATGAGGCTGAGATGCTCTCAGGGTTTCAAACACTCTCATCACCAGAGTCGTCTTTCCCACTCCCTGGAAAAAGAGGATTATGAAAAGTTACTGGGCTTTTTTAGAATTAATAATCGAGCGCAAGGTGAGAATGCGAAAGAGGTGAGTCTTGTTGTTTGACTTACAGGTGGGCCAGTGACAAGGATGCATTTGGCCGGAGCTATAGCTGCTGCCATCGCCGCCTATTGAGTTTGTACTTTGTTGCTTTTTTCCGAAATGGATCCAACGGAGGACAAAAGGTTTGGGTTGATACTTCTTAAATTTTCATATTTTATGAGCCCTCGTATTTAAATTTGAATGATGAATAAAATTATTATTTCATCTGTATAATTCTTTTTTTTTAGTGCACAGAGTATTATGGCATTTTAATGTTGATGATTTCGAGAGATTGAATATTAATATTAAAAAATAAATTCAAGTTCGTTATTTTTCCAATATTAAAGGGATGAGCGATTAAGAACTCAATAAAAAGAAATTTTAAGGAACTTCAAAAGTTTTTTTCATCTTAATAATTTCAAGTTTCGGAAATGATCCAATAGAGCTCAAATCAATGATCTTAAACAGGCAAATTGGACAGTTAAATTTGAGAAATGATAATTGTCATTTTTGCCATCGATTACCATCACTTGAATTAAGTGAACACATAAAATAAACAAGATGAATATATATATGATCAAAGTGAACAAACACAAAAAAATAAGTTTTGTCATCCTTATTCGGATTTTTATATGCTTATTCAACTTTATTTTTATTTATTGTATGTGTTCACTTTGATTAATTATATATTCATCTTGTTGATTTTATGTGTTCATTTTGTTCAAGCGATAACAAAACTACAAGCAGTAATCAATTTTCGTTACATTTTCTAGCAAACTTTTTTCCATTTTTATTGTACTGGGAGTGAACCAATTTGCGACTTTTGCGGTGGATTTAGTTAAGAGATCATAAGTTTAAAAGAAAGTTTAACCAATTTGGTCATCAAACAAATTTGTCTGAGGCAAAATATGACATAATATGATAAGTTTAAAAAGAATTACAAAATCGAAATGGCCTTACGCAAATCCGAGAAATCAAGGATGCATTTGGCAAATTGCTATTATGCCATACACAGAATAAAATATCAACATTATTCTAATTATAATATATGTCACACAGTAGAAAATAGACGAGAGGCACAATAACAAACTAGTTAAAGAACATATGTACTCTGCAGAATGGTAACATAATATTCCTATCACTTCATTTTGGAATGTCAAACAAACTTTACACTATTAGAAAAGCATTGTTCTAGTGTATTACCTGATTGCCAAACAATTAAAAATTTTAATATTAAGGAATTTATTTTATTTAACTTGCAGCATGAAATTTATTTGATTTAACTTCTAGTGTTATTACCTGAAAACCTTATTTTGGATAAGCTTGGTAGCAACTAGCAACCAGTGCAAACCATAATCAGCACATTTGGTACATTATGCTAAGTCGCTAACATAATCCGTAATCATTTTTTTATTCCTTAATTAAATTAGATAAACATTTCCCAAGTAACCATAAACATACAGTTAGTATGCTAATGTACTTGCACAATTTAGCCAACCGTATACAACATCCACTTTTTAATCAACAATAAGTTCTGAATTATCATGCAAAGTTTCCAAGCAAAAGAAGAAACAATTCGATCTTTCAGCAACAAAGCCACAGATATCAACATCTCAGCAAAAGCTAAGTACTTGTTAACAAAAAGACAGGGTTTACAACTAGTTAAAATAAGCAATAATAAAAGCTTCAACTGTTGCCCGATTAAAACCAAGCATCCCTGACCAACTACGTAGTACTAGTATCCCAAATTGAACTACCCTTTTTGTTATTTTTCCTAATATCAAACATCCTAATTTAACAAAACACATACCACATGGCTAATAAAGTTTTAATCCCTATCAATTCAGCCATGACCTTCATTTAAGTCCAGCTTAGTCTTCACCTTCATCCTACAAAATTTGAAAAAACAAAACAACATTAGAAAATTTCATATATTCTTCACTCAAACTGACAGGTAGACATCTATCGACAAATATATACAAAAAAGTTGAATGTGTAACAGTACCTCATTATCACCCTCTTCCTCAACCTCAGACTTTGACTTGTCAGATCCAGCATCTTCCTCCTCAACCTAATTCCAACCACAAGTACTAAATTAGAACAAACTAACTGATAAGCTAAAAGTTGAACCACTGTTACACAAAATGGGTCAAAAACAAAAAGTAAATACTGACAAAACAAGCAAAAATGAATAGCCTTTTTTCACTTTTTTTTAACTCATTTACAATACCTGCCCAGCCTTCAACTTCTCATAGTCAGACTTAAGCTTAGCTGCCTTTTCCACATAAGGAGCCTTCTCCTGAGTATTTTATTAAAAAAAAAAGAAAAAAAGAAATGGACAGTGAGGAGATAACATCCCAGGGAAAGAATTGACATGACAATACAATCATCAATAAAACAAACCTGCTCAGACATAGATTTCCATTTGGCTCCTCCAGCTTTGCCAACCTGAACCACATTAATATAATGAACCATAATTCACACTATCTCTATGTTAATTGTGCCAGTGCTAAAATTTCATTGGAGAGACAAAAAGAATCTCAAAGTATAGGTTGAATTAAGGTTCAGAAACCAAATTCAAGACGATCGTAAATGAAACATGGTTTCTATACAGAATAGAGATCTCAACAAAGAACACACTTTAATTTCCACACATACACCATCTAAATTACAATTAGATTTGTACTAGTATATAAAGAAATTAGTATAAACATGAAGAAATAACACACAAAAATAGTAGATAAAAAGAAAAATCTTACAACAGCTACACTCTTGTTATTGGGATGGCTCTCCTTATATTCAACCCTAAACTTCTCCCTGTATTCAGAATTCACACAAATATAAAATCAGATATAAATTAAAAAAATATGTAAAATATACGAAAACAACCAAAATAGCACAAATACAATAAACTAATTAGATTTCAAAGAGTGCATACATGAAGACAAAGAAGGCAGAGGGAGGCCTCTTGATCTTAGCACCCTTGCTAGCATTCTTCCCCTTTTGAACACGAAGCCTATCAACGACAAAATCAAACAAACGCTAGTAAACACAGATATACAAATCCACAACCATTTTATGATGCAAAACATCATCATTATCCTTATGCAAATCTAACTATATTTCACTTGGAAATGGAATTTCATTTCAACCACAATACTTCCCCTCTTCCTAAGCATAACAACTATTTTATGAAATTCTTTCAAAATTGAATCGATGACTGTAAAATATCTTAAAAGGAAAGCACGGATCTTCAATTTACATAGGCGGAAGCAAAACTTACTTAGAATCGGCCTTAGCACCCCTGGTTTTGGTTTCTTTCATAGCTTATCAACTGATCTGTACAGAAATCGCCTCAATCAGCAATCATATTCACAAAATCGTGCAAAATAAAGCTGATTTCAAACCAAAAACAAAGAAAGGAGATTCAATTTGGGGCTAAGATTAGGGATACCTTTGAGCGCAACTTGGGGAGAAGGTAAAGAGGTTTCAAGGAGAGAAGAGGTCAGTAGAGAGCCTTGGTTGTGTGAGTTGAGTATGACTTAGTGCTCTCTTTGGAAAGAGATATATACTGCTCTGCACCAGGCTTTGTACGGACGTGAGATATTTCGAGCAGATGGCCACTGTCAGTTACCTTAGATCTGTGGTCTGCCCGAGTGCCAGGAGCATGTAGAATGTTAGAATTGGTTTTTGGGAAATCGAGGGAGCTCCGATTGGGCGGGAATCTTGAAATTTCTATCTCCACGCCAGCGATCCGTGAGGTCCTTCCCTATTGGCTGGATTTTGCTCCCACAAATCGTGTGCTTGTTGCAATCCTACGGACAGAGAAACAGATGTACGGTCCAGATCCATCCCATTGAGTGAATTCTAGTAATTCAGCAGCTATGGAAATGAATCACGTACTTCGTGGATAAGATGGGGTCTGGTAGTAAGACTTGAACGGTGCGTATAAACAGGACCTCTCCAGTAGATGCTTTAGTGGGTAGTATTGGGTTCAGGATTACAATTGGGATCCGCTGGGTTATAGACTTATAGGCTTATAAAGGCGGATTTTTTTTTAATAAATATATTAATCTTTTTTATTTTAAAGATAAATATTATATTAATTAAATTTTAAAACTAACGCTGCAACTACCGAGTTCAAAAGGCCGGAGTTAACTCCGGACTTTCAAACATCGGAGTAACTATTTTTTAATTTCCCACCGTCCACTTTTGTTTTCTTTAGTTATTTTTATTTTCTTTAGTTTTTTTTTCTTTATGAAACTAACTTCGGACTTTAGAAGTCCGAAGTGATTCTCTTTTTTTTTCAACTTTATTATTATTTTTTTCTTTATGAAAAAATTAACTTCTGAGTTTTGAAGTCAGTAGTTAGCTAGTTTCGTAGTTTTGAAACTCGGAGTACGTTTTTTTTAATAGAGAATGAAGATTTCTTAATTTTTTTAAAATTGCAGTATTTACTCAGCAAATGGCCTCGTAGTTTATTTGATGGAAATTTTTGTTTTTTTCTCTATAATTTCAAAGCTGCAAGTTCCAAAGTTTATCAATTATTTCGCATAATGGAGTGAATAGTTTGATTTGATTAGAACTTTTGTTTTTGTCTCCGTAAAAATTTCAAAGTGCCATATAAATAATAACAATCATGCTGTGGATAGATTGATTTGACTTGCACTTTTAATTCTGTCTGTTAACTTCGGATTTTGGAAGTCCGAAATTAGAGTTTATAAATTGAGAAGCCATGCGCATCATCTTCCTCATCACATATAACATCTATGAAATAAGAGATGTTTTCTATTGAGGTATTCGTGAATCAATCTCCATTTTCTCAACCCGCTCAATTTAGTTTCACTGGTAATTATTAAAACTACTCATGAATTTATTGTAGACACAATATTATCCCACTTCCAGATATACCGGAACCAGTGGAATGTCCAAATTAGTGCCCGATATAACGATTTAGTCGGCGGTAAATATCAACCAATTTTTGTGCCTGTAAATTCCGAAGACCAATGGCGGCTTGTATACCAGGAGTCGTTTGAAGCAAGGAGATTACCCTACGTGGAGTTACACGTCGACTTGGTTCCTATTACGACGGAAGGTACCTATTCGAATATCAGTTATAATTGTAATCAACCTGGTAGTAGTAGTGGTGGGTGGGATAGTTACAATCCCCAAAACATTACAAATAGAAATTGGAATAATAGTTCCGGGGGGTGGGATTCATGGGAACCAAATCCTAATTTGTCTCCAGTGGTAGAACAATTTGAGGAAGAAGGAAATATTGATGAAGCCGATGAGGCATATGACCGTGGTCCGGCGAGTCGGTCGCAATGTGTAACTGGAGAGTCAGAGTCTGAGACTGATGACTATTGGTCGGATAACGATCCCGTAAACGAGCAACCAGGAGTGAGAATTACCGAAAACACATACATTACCGGGCGAACGGCAACATCCCACCCTGCTATCCAATTGACCGATATTTCTGAATTTATAAATTTCGATGTAGAAGAACCAACTCATGAGCAGTCCGGTCCACTAGCAAAAGATAAAGTATTTCGATCCAAAAAACATTTGCGACAAGTTGCTGATTCACTCGCTTGTAAGCTAAATGTCCAACACAGAACCAAATACAGTAATCCACAACAACTGGTATTAGAATGCATCGTAGCAAGATGCCAATGGCGAATGTATGCTCTAATGGAGAGAGAAGGCACCAATTGGGTGATTATTTCAAATCCAAACGAGCATACATGTGTTCGCCCTCCCGGTGATCACGGACACGAGAATCTGACAGCCGAACTCATCGCCAATGTTATAAGAGAAGATTTAAAGAAAAACCTTGATCTTAAAATAGATTACGTCGCTGGTTTAGTAGAGAAGGTTTATCCATTAGCCAAACCAATTACCTACAACAAACTCTGGCGCGGGAGAGAGAGAGCTATCGAACAGCTTTTCGGTAGTTGGGAAGGCTCATACGCAATGCTTCCTAGAATTCTGATGGCAGTCCAACGGACAAATCCAGGCACGAAGATCAAATGGTTATTTCATTCAGTTGGGGATCCAAACAAAGCATTATTTAAGTGTGCCGCATGGGCTTATGGGCAGTGTATCGCGGCAGTACCTTACTTACGTCCTGTTATATCCATCGATGCATCGTTCTTGTCCGGTCGTTATCAAGGTAAATTATTGATGGCATGCGGGTATGATCCGGAGCAACGCTTGGTTCCACTAGCATTTGCAATAGTTGAGAAAGAAGATGAGGCAAATTGGGGATGGTTTATGTTTTTTTTACGAGAAGAAGTCATCGGTCCAAGGAAGTTTTGTGTTGTTTCGGACCGACATTGGGGAATAAAAAATATGTTCAAAAGTCCGAATTACGGTTGGCAAGAGAATGTTAGATCATCCCTAGCGGTGCATAGATATTGCATGCAGCATGTTGCTGAAAATTTATACAAGGCAGTCGGTAATCGCGATCGGACACTGAAAAATACATTCAAGAAGAAATTAGCGAATAAGAAAAATCTACGTCGTTTCAAAGAAAAATGGATACAATTGAGGGAGTCAAAACCCGCGGTCATTGACTATCTGAAAACAGTTGGGAAAGATCGAGAAAACGATACGAGCGAAAGAGAAAAGAGGTATAGGTGGGCACAATGTTACGATAATGGTTCTCGTTGGGGTCTTATGACTAGTAACGGGTCAGAAAGTCTCAATAGCAGATTCAAGGTGGAGAGAAAATTGCCGGTTGTAGCCATTGTTGAAGGTACTTGGTACAAGTGCGCTATTTGGTTCAACAATAGAAAGCAACTTTCATTGGAAAGAAAGGCGTCAGGGGAGCGATGGCCAAAAAATGTAATAAATATTTTTTTCTAGTGAAGGTACTTGGTACCTGGCATCTTTTTACGTTTTTAGTGCACCTAAAATTAACAAATGTAATAAATATTGCATTTGTGTTAATTTTTAATTAATCGGTTGAATTATTATACTAAATAGACTTAATAACGATTAATCAATAATAATTAATGATTAATCAACAGTAATACCAGTAATTTCGAATTAGTTACACACATTATGCATTACCTAAATTAACAAAATTTTACGAATTTACATGAGCATAGTCTAATTACATGTTATAAATTAATTTAGTCTACTTACAATTATTAAATTAATTTAGAAACAATTAACTTTCTAATAATAACTAAAATTGAACTAATCATCACTAATTTACGATTAATAATGTCTAATATGAACTAATTTAGACACAATTAGATTATTCGGCTTAATTAAAATGATAATATTATATTAATTAACACTAATCATAATTTGTTAATAATTAATTATGGACTATACCATTAATCTTGGCTTAATTACACATAATATGCAGTAATTTAGTTCCACAATTTTTTTCTAACACTATGATAATTAATCTGAAAATATTTCTATTTTGTTACATTTTTTTTATTTTTTTTAACATAATTTCTCTATTTTTTCTATTAAAAAATTAAATATAAATTTTAAATAAATTAAATATTAAAAAAAATTACCTGAAGCAGCTGAAACTCTTCAGCTCTCCTCCTCTTCTTCTGGCTTCGGAGTGCGAAATGAGGGATGAGAGACACGTTTGCAATCTATGCGGTTATATATACATATTGATGGCAGAATTGTAATTTAAATATTCAATTTCGGCTACTCCTAAGTTCAAAAGTCCGGAACGGGTCAAACGAGTTGTCCGTTTAAATTTGCGACGGATGTTCACTCGCCACGTGGGCTACTCCGATGTTTGAAAGTCCGGAGTTAACTCCGGCCTTTTGAACTCGGTAGTTGCAGCGTTAGTTTTAAAATTTAATTAATATAATATTTATCTTTAAAATAAAAAAGATTAATATATTTATTAAAAAAAAAATCCGCTTATAAAGGTGAGGTGAGATCTTGCCATCTTGGGCCTGTTGAGTATTGCCTAAAATTTTTATGGGCTCATCCAGCTTCACGGAAAGGGAGGCTGGCAGCTCATGAAGTCCTGAATAATTTTTGTAATTTTGTTAAGTTTAATTAAGAGTTTTCCTCATCGAATAAAAAATAAGCAGCTATTATAAGTGCCATCGCTAAATAAACCATCGCTGTCATCGCTGCTATATGTTACAAATGTTCAGTTTAATAATAAGAAGTGTTCAGTTTAATAATCAGAAGTATTCAGTTAAATGCGTCAACTAATGGGCAAAGTCGCGCCAGGGTCAAAATCGCGCGTCAAACTTAAAGAGAGGCGCGCCAGGGGCAAAGTCGGAAAAAAATTAATTTGAACCGGATCGGTTCATGACCCCTTCTATTTTTTTCATGTGTTTTGTGTCCGGTTCATGACCCCTTCGCTTGGTTTAGTAAAAACGAGTTACGATTGGCCGACTTTGCAACTAACTGAACATTTATATTGACCCAACTGAACATTTGGGAAAAAATAAAAAAAAAAAAACAAAATGAACATAGTGAACATAGCGAACACTTATAAAACAGTGGACAATTATAATACAAAGTGAACATTTGTATCTAATAAAGTGAACACTTATAATAACGAAATGAACAAAAAATCGCTGGGTGAGTAGAGGGGGGAGAGCGCTGCTCTGCGAGCGTTGACTGACGCACGATGGCAGCGATGGCACAAAACGCGATGGAAGTAATCAATTTTCAAAAATAAGTCTTATTCGAACAAGTTCTATTCGTTTTCTTGTTTTAAGAAAAAACTGAAACAAAAATAAAGAATCAAATAATAAACGAATAAATGCTTATTCCTGATTTTTTAGTTCACACGAATAAATGCTTATTCGAATAAGTCATTATTCGAGCCAAGCCAGGCCTTAAGAAAACTTAACCACCAGCACGGAAAAAAAAAAAAAAAAAAAAACTTTGGCTATGTTTAGTCCAGGACAATTCCTTGTTTTTTTTTTTTTTCTTTTGGAGAGGGCAGAACCGCTAAATTTCTCTAAATAACAGTGTTCATTTTTAATTGTCCGAAAAAAATACTCGACCAATTTAGAACCAAGATATTAATTAATTTATTTATGTGGAGAAATTAATAGTATCACAATTTAAATCCTTCGATCAAATTTCTCGACTTACGAATTTGACTTCGGATCATATTCTTCAAATTGTAGACTGTCTTGGTACCTTTTTTTTTTTTTGAATGTAGACTGTCTTGGTACCTATTAGAGTAAGTCTAGATATATAATTAAATAGACTTTTGTGCATGTCGCTTAAATTCTTTGTCGATATAGAAAATTAAACCATCTTTATCGTTGTTTTTAACAATTTACTCGTGATAACTAGATTCAAAGAATCAAAATTATTGGCATCATTATAGTTTTGCTAGATTTATCTATCAATTTCAAAGTAATTTAAAAGTTACTGATTTTATATCAGGAGATTTATTCATTTACGGTTTATTCATATAATTTTTTTTAATAAATTTATTATTATTATTATGATCGTCAAAATATATTGATTGTTGTACAAAGACAGCGACGAGGTAACGTGGCCCAGCTTCATGCACCGAAGACTATTCCACATTATATACGATTTCGGTTTTGTCCTAACTATGCTGCTATGATTTGATTATAGAGTTCGGCGCATTGATAAATAAATCCAATGAAAACTATCTAATAGGTTTCTTTTAGAATCTAATGGAATCTCTTTCTGCGCCTATTATTATAGGCACGCTTTTTCTGAAGAGCAGGTAATTTGCCATTTATTGATTTCTTAACAAAAATAAAAGGATAAATTAGATGTATTTTTTTTAAAAAAAATTTATTGCTAATGAGATGTTTGTATAAAAAAATTATTATATATATATATTTATCTATCTAAATCTGAAGATTTAGTTATGTTTTCATAAAATGAGCTTTTAAAAGCACAACCATATGAATTGTATGTAAGAACTCAAGTTTAGAGGATACATCATGAGGGAACATACAAGTTGCTTTGCAAATCACACCAATCCCTATGCAAACTTCACAACCACTACAATGATTTGATGAGTTTTCTTTTTTTTTCTCTATTTTAAGTTTTGTTTTCCTTACATTGAGGACAAATGCAGAGTTTTTAGCTTGGGGAGAGAGTAGGAATTTGTATCTAGGTTTGTAGCATGCATATTATGTGTTAATTCTCTATCTGTCTCAGTTTCGGCAACCCACCGAGAACCCCAGCGGCCCACTGGAATTTTTGGTGGGTAGCTAAAATTTCGACGGGTAGCGGAAATTTCTGGTTATTAGCTGAAACTGGAACTGACAGCTGTAATTGTGCATTTCATTTAGGAATTGTCTATATTGCATGATAATTTCATATAGATTGCATTTAGATAAGTTAAGGGAGATACTTAACAAGTCTTGATATCGTGAATTGAATGAATTATTTAGGAAATTTTAGAAAAATTTTCGATTTGAATTGCGGGTCATCTAATTGATCGACTAGTCCCTGTGACCTTAGTAAATGAGTAGGTACTGTATCATAATCTATTTTGATTGAGATTTAATTTTGATGATTTGTTCCTTAGCAGTCGCTGTCAAGCTCTTAAAAAAATAATTTTTATGATTTGATAAGTAGTGTGAATAACTTGACCAATTAGAAATCAGTAAACCAAGGCAATCTCCAATTAAATTAATTTTCAAACTTTGTCAAGATCAACTCTACCGACCCAAATGCATGTCAACTAAGAAAATAAACACTAAGTCTAGAGTCAAACAACTGTTGTTTTCAAGTTTACTAAAAGTCGAAGATGTATAAACACACAACTTGAAAAAAATTAAAAAAGATAACAAAAGGGAACTAAAAAGCGGTGCTCTGAAATGGATATTGCGGGAAGGTAGAGGTTAGTGTGAAAAAAAAAAGTTCCATCATTCAAAAAGACAAGAAAAAAGTGCAATGTGTGCCGTGGGTTTGTACCTTTTTTGCCCTCGGTTTTTACACCCCAAACTCCAACAAGTCTAAACCCACACTAATCTGGCTAACATCTCCGCCGCGGGAAAAACTTCCTATCCCCCGGAAAACAAAAACAAAATAAATAATCGAACCCTAAAACTTTGGAATAGAATGGGTGAAGAGTTGTACCCTTTTTGCCTCACTTTAGTTCAACTTCCAATATGTTTTTGAAAATCAATAAAGCGGTTTAAGTACTCGAAAACTTGGTTGTGAAATAAATAAGTTAGACATATTATTTGAGTGAGCGTGGGTCGTTTGAGTGAGATTAAGAGATAAGGAAGCAATTATTATAAATTGAATAGTGTGAGATGTAATTTTCTTTTCATAAATAAATGACTTGGTTGTTAATTTCACTATTAAAAAAATTTAGGGATGTCTATTGATATTATCCAAAAGTAAAAAAACATATCATTTATATAAGTTTTAACGGGAAAGATGAACTATAGACTTCTCTTAAAAATACATTAATTCAGATGTGGCCATAAAAAATGACAAAAAAAGGCAAGTTAGTTGTATCGAACTTAATTGTTTAGAGCACTTAAAATTACACAACTAGACAATAGATATGGATACGCACGATGCATGTGTTATCAAGAAAATGGATCTGTTTTGGGGAAAAAAATAAATAAAGGGAGCGATGATCATCTTTGAGCAAATCGAAACAGAGCGAAGGAAAAAAGAAAAAAAAAAAAAGGTCAAGCCCAGGCACGCAATTGGTCAGATGGATCAAGCCTAAGTACCGATAGGGGTGCATAATGTCTAAAA
The DNA here is from genome assembly GCA_027562975.1 of Rhynchospora breviuscula. Classification (NCBI taxonomy): domain Eukaryota; kingdom Viridiplantae; phylum Streptophyta; class Magnoliopsida; order Poales; family Cyperaceae; genus Rhynchospora; species Rhynchospora breviuscula. The sequence goes on along the minus strand of CM050400.1, from coordinate 28,816,068 downwards.
CGACCACGAAAATGGTCAGTTGCGTTAACCGTTTCGTTTTGGACGAAACGATCGAAATCACGAAAATACCACGAAAATACACATGGACGAAACCGTTTCAAACTTTCGTTAACTGTTTCGTTTTTTAAACGCAACAAAAATCTTTAACCGTAAACGAAACGAAAGAACAGTTAAAACAGTCACCGTTTTCACCCCTAGGCACCGATTAAATTTAACCCTGGACACACCTCCAAAATTCACTAAATTAGTTCTTAAATTTCAAAATTAATGCCTAGGCTTCACTCTATTTGGATCCGCCCATGATATTGACCTAAGGTTGAGATATAGCGGTGGTCAGACTGCCGCTATAGGCCCAACGTTATAGCGGTGATTAGAACGCTGCTATGGTGTTACTGCCGCTATGGTGTTGCTTTTTTAAAAAAAAAATCATTTCTTTATTTAAAAAAATTTATTATAAAATTATTTATATTAAAAAATTCGGATAAAATAGACATCAACAGTTAAAATAATTATGTGCCTTTTTCCTCCATATGCCTGAAGCATTTCTGTGGTTAAGTAATGAACTAATGATAGATTGATTTTGTAACATAATCAATAAAAAATTAAAAATACATACAAGTATGGTCCACGACCTAAATAAAAGCTTTGTGCTGACCCCTCCTATTCACATGAGTGCATGACCGCAGAGGAATTTATTAATGTCCTTGTAGTAGATGATTCTGTCGTTATGAACTTAGATTTTATACGGTGTACAAGTGTACAACTGTACTCGGACGCGTGATTGTAATGTTTTTACTTTTATTTTATATTAGTATCTTCTTTTATCATGCACAAAAACTGACTCCGTAATTTGTAAATTGAGATCAAACAAGAAGAGGGGCTAAGAACTTACGGCTGTCAATGAAACTCGTTTACTCATTTATCGTACCCGTACCGCATCCAACAAGACGAGTATGGATAAGGCTTTATTTTCGCTAGACTAATGGGTATGGATATGGATAAAGAAAAATTTTCGTTAAGTTAACGGTTACGGGTACGGATAAGGACTATTTCGTACCCCTTATTTAACGGGTAAAATTTTATAAACATATATATAATATATAATCATGTAATTAGCATATTTCATAAGATATGGTGTTGGTTTTGATCTTCATCGAAATTTGTTTATATTGATGAAAAAATTAATTTGCACTCTATTATATTATAATTTATAATTATTTATATAGATTTTTTTTAATGAGAATAAATTTTATGATTTTTATTATACGTAAAGTATTATCTAAATATTGTACATTATTTGTATATTTATTTGATGTTATTTATTTAGCACATTATATAATTTTTATTAAATTAATAATATTATTATTATTATCATTATGTACCGTTACCCTACCCCGTTAATTCTTAACGGGTACGGGTGGGGTGCGGGTAAAGTCATTTTTTAACGGGTACAGGTACGGGTAGGGTATGGGTAAAGGAATTTTTAACGGGTGCGGGTAGAAAAATACACTTTACCGTACCGTACCGTACTGTACCCATTGACAGCCCTATAAGAACCGGGTGTGCATCATTACAAATGGGCAAGGACAGGCCACGATTTGCATTTATGCGGTCCGACATAATAATTAAGATTTTTATGGATAATAACTTTGTTTTCACTTTTCGTAGATAAATAAAAAAGGAGGGTTTAAAATGGAGGATAAGAAGAAAATGACAAGTTTGTTCAATATATTCATCATAATAATTTATCATCAATTTAGTTTTCTATAAATATTTCACAATGAGATATCTAAGTTCTTGAAATTTGATTGGGTGCATATTCAAATTTATATTTTTGACTGGCAATTATTTACTTTGCAGTAATAAGTTGACATGTATATATTCAATTTCAACAAAAGTATATTTTCATTACGTCGAGAAGAAAAGTAGAATAAAATAAATGAAATGCAAACGCATATAGCCACATACTGTCTAATAAGCTCAAAAGAAAAAGAAAAGAAAGATATAAAAAGAGAGAAGCTAGGGGATGTTTTCACCAAAAATTTGTCCAAATCTCGATTTCGTCTCTTAAGAGACAAGCTTCATGTGTTTCAAAACCCATCTAGCTTGAGGGGGATTGCAGAAGAAATAAAAAACAATCAACTGGACAAATTCAGTTCAAAAGAAATGAACGCTATAGAGCGACTAGCACAGAAACTGTGTAACAAACTTTCTGTTAGTGTGTCATGTACTTTTCTACGAGTGTTTATTGACTAGGGACACTCAATTGCTGTATATAAATAGATAAGCTGTACACTGTATCAATTGAGAAAGAAATATCAAATTCATTCTTCCAATTTCTTGTTTCCATTCTCAAACTCATCCAGTAAGTTTCTTTAATATTAGTGCACAAGATCTTATAAGTTGTAAGGAACTCGTTCCATGTGCAATTTAAATTTTTATTACTTATTAACAAACAATTTACAATTGCTATTATACAGATCTAGATAATTATGTAAGTTAACACTTTAAGAGAACGGTAGAAGAATTTACCTCTTCTAGTCTCATAACTAGAAGGCTCGATCTTTGCTTAGGAGTCGATGGGTAGCACACCACCACCACCTCGTCGCCTCGAGTCCACATAGAAAATTAACCAAGGTCTCAAGACAAGTGCTAGCTCGTCCGAGACGATAGCTAATTCCCTTTGAATTCCTTCGCACGATTAACTGTTTAACTGGAAAGTAAATCGCTCAACGCATGAGCTAGAGATGGAATTAAGAGCTTAAAATTGGAGAAACCAATTTTCTCCGCTGTGAACAGTACGTGAACAGTGCGTGAATAGTGCGGCCACAGAGAGAAGAGAGAGAGAATTATGTTTTTCTCCGACTTATTCTCAAAGAAACAATCAATATATATATGGAACGTTTTCCATAATTAGGTTTCTCTCTTCCTATTTTCTCTTGGACACAAATGCCCCTCTATGGCCGAAATTTTCAGAGATTAAGTGGGCCAAATCCATATGATATAGTGGCTCATTAATTCACTCTTTCAATTCGTCTCATATCGGGCTTTCAGTTAACCGATTAACTAAAAGGCCAATTAGCTCAATATAATAAATATGCGTTGAACTAACTTAATTATTAACATATTATAATAATTAATTTAGGATTAGCATATACATTATATTATTTCTATATGATTCATTTGAGTTAATTAAATATAACGGTTCGCAACGGTATATAATTAATTAATCAACTTATCATATATTCGCAGTACTCGCTACTGCAAACAAATAAATAATGCACGTTTGGTTAAAGTCCTATTTGTGTGACCCTTTGAGGATTTATGCTATGTTGGCTATGAAAATAAATCATCATTTATTTCCATTAATCATAAGCGGTATCTAGCAACACGTTATGATTCCCAATTCGCATAAATTAAATACTGTATCAATACAGTACTTCAATCCTGCATAAAAAATGGTATCTTATTGTTTTGATTCTTATGTCACATGAGATCCTTGTATAATCTAAGATATGTGAATGTGTCATTCTTGCAGATTATACGTTTCTTGATCTAGAGATGATTGCACAAGTTGCTAGCAAGCAATCTATCTCCATCAAGGAGCCCAGTGGATATCATCACTCGTTAGGTGAACTAACGAGGGACATACGGTTGTCTTGATGACCAGTCTCTCTCCAGGCAATTCAAGAGAACATAAATAAAGTTTGTATAACAGCCTTTATCAGGAATCAGCGTTAGACGATATTTATAGAACCTATCCTCATGTGGAGAAAATGAACCATCTCAAACTCAGAATCAAACACATATGAAATAAATAATGACACATAATACAATCCATATATTTATTTCATTGGATCATGTCCTGTACTATGTTCCAGTAACATATACATATACAATTAAGTTAGTAACTCCTTACTTATGATTTGTAGAACTTAATCATCACTTAACTTGTATACTAGTCTTGTCTGATAATTAATGTTCCTTGTTAATTATCAAGACTATGGATAGTTTTGATTTATTATTGTCATTTAATCATAAATGAAACACAGTGATCCACAATTCAGATCCTCAACCTGAATGAACTGTCAATAATAAAATCCAAGAACAAATGATCAAATATCATCAATAACATAAACTATAGAAGTATCCATAAAATGATTGGCTTCTAGGATATATCTCTAACAATAGTATGCGGTAGGAATTTGGAGTCTAGCACAGATGGTCAGTGGCTCCGCTGTTATTCTAGAGGTAACGGGTTCAATTTCCGTCGTGCACGGAAAATGGATAAACTCTAATTTCAGAGTAGGCTATGACTCTATAAATAAATGATCTTATTTTAAAAAAATAAAAATAAAAAATAGTATGTGGTAGTCTATTTTTAAAGCGCATGTTATTTCTGTTTTACCGGAAAGTACACAACATCGCACTAATGCAAATTTTGTAATTTTCTCTATTTCGACAATCGACGATCTAAAGAAAAAATGAATGCTAAAAACTCCTCCATGTTTCTCGGCCTGCAAATATGGAATTAGTTTAAGTAAGTAAGAACCATTCCCATTATCCCATATCAACCTAATTTATTTATCTTATTGACTTTCATTATTAATTTATTTTAGCATCGCCTACGTTAGTAAAATGACATCTTGTAATCAACAACGAGCTTCCGGCATCAGCGATAGTGTTCTAAATACGTGTCGTGCCGTGTCGTGTCGTGTCGTGCCGTGTCTAGATATTTCACGTGCTGTGTCGTGTCTAAATTCTAAGGGATGGACACGACACGTCTAAGGACACGCCACGCCTCGTGTCTCGTGTCGTGTCTTCTTTAGAAATGTCGTGCCGTGACGTGTTCAGACACGTCTAATTTTTTAACATAAATATAATTTGGTTATAAAATTCAAAACTCATATTTGATAAATATGTTAAAATTTAAGAAAATAAACATGCTTTACAATTGAATTAAAATATAGAGTCATTTTTTATTTTTTTATGTGCAAAAATATTTTAAATTTTATAGTAATCATCATCTCTTTTTCGGGTTTGGGACATGCTATGTTTGAGAAAATATAGGTGGGATAACTAATTTAAAATTATATTAATCACAAGAAATGATAAATTTATACTATTTTTATCATTTAAGTATTTGTTAATTTCAATTTTTGATACAAATGAATAATTTATACTATTCTTTCTATTTAAAGTAAAAGAGATGATAAAATTATTTGAATTTTTTAGACATATAGATAATACCTTTGCACCTTTGGATAAACAATTATCCTAATTACAATATAATAATTTTATTTCCAATTTTAATGGATAAAATTTACTTTATTTAGAATTTAGTCTTATTAATAATCGTTGATTTTATGTTTGAATGTATTTTGGACAAGATTTATGAAAAAATATACAACATCTACATAAATGATCAAATTCATCATATTTATGTAAGCTTAATGTGTCTCTTTTTGTGTTTGGCGTATCTATAAAACGTGTTGTGTCTTTCGTGCCATGTCTCGTGACGTGTCGTGTCTGAAAAATTTACGTGTCGTGCCGTGCCGTGTCTATTTCATCAAAGTCGGACACGACACGCTTAAGACACGACACGCCTAAGTTCTCGTGCCGTGTTCGTGTCCGTGTCTTGCCGTGTCGTACCACCTCCGTATCGTGTCGTGTCGTGCCGTGTTCGGACACGCCGTACTTTTTTTAGAACACTAATCAGCGACCCCATACATGCGACTTCTACCGAAAATACAGCATGCTAAACACATTTTTTATTTGATAATTTCGAACTAATATTATATCGAGACTATATATCTGGATTGTGATAGAGCAAAATCGTACAATTATCTGTTATTTTAGTTTTATATTTAGCTAAAGTTTAATTGAATTTTGGATGGTGTTTTTCTTCGAGACGGGTCTACCCGGATCCGATTCCTGTGGCGCGCGACACAGTTTGTAGCGCGCGACACGGACCGTCCGATCAGATCTCGACGGTTCATTTTTTTCGGGCCTTACAATCTGGTTACATGCACGGGGCTCCCTCATCCATCCAGATCTGATCGGACGGTCCTGTGCCGCGCTACACGCTGTGTCGCGCGCCACAGGATTTGGATTCGGGTCTACCCAGAAATAAATTCAGGCGGTTGCCCCAAAAGAAGAAGAAAAAATGCCAGTGTTGGGATTGGGATGCAAACAGCAAATCCGCACCGAAAAGACAGTCCCTTAATCCAACATTAGGAAGTGGGGCCCACTTCTGTTCCCATTACATCATCGCATTGACTTCAGGACAGTATCCTGTATGTATCCATTTCGCAAAGGAAACATTATATGAAATTAGGGGGCGTTTGGATGGTGTGGGAATAAGGGGAATTGGGCGGAAATTTCCGCCTAGGCATAAATTCTTCATATTTCCTTTACAAATTTACACACTTCCCAATAAAGTTACACACTTTCCAACGTTATTCCTTATTCCTTCCTTATTCCCACACCATCCAAACGCCCCCTTAATGAAGATGTATTCCGTCTCCAGTGGCATGTGCCTAGTTTCAGCAGTGATGAGATATTAAGATGTTCTCTTTAATTGAATTGAGGTGCTAGTGCTAGGACCACTGTTGTCTTCACATCAATAAAGAACTGGAGAGCAAGGTGTCATGGGTTGGTTTATTAAATTTTCTGATATTCAATAATATATATATAATCAATTAAATACAAGGAACCAAATCTTTGCGGTAAATACCGAGTAGATGTGCGACGTACAATGAACCAGCCAAACACGGTATGTAAAGATTCCACTGAACCTGGTGCATTGCAACTTAATATGTACCGTTGAAGTTGTCTAAAAATAACACAAATTCGCCAGATAACAACGTAAAACCGGCAAACCCAACTTTTAATTATATTGAAGAAAAATTGTTCTACTAACTTCTACATCACTCAGTGCTTAATTTAGTATTCTTGATCTTAATATTTACATAGCGGGTATTTGTTTTTAACTTCAGTTCGGAACATTTTGAGTATATTAATATGTTACAAATGTTTTTTTATATACCCATAGAGGTTATACATATAAAAAACATATCATGCATTGAAAGACCCATAGTAAATCACCATCACAATGCATAACTTAATACTTGAATAATAAATACAAACACAGTGAACTATATTTATTTGAAACAAGGTATTAAATACTTGGTTAAAATATTCATATAATTGAAATTTTATATTTATATCAATGACATAATAGAAAAATATGTTATATACATTAACACAATATAATAGTTATTTGACGGTAAAATAGATAGAAAGAGAAATATAAAATTGATATCAGTTAAATAAAAAAGTATTATTTATATCCTCGCTGACAAAATACAAGACTTTTAAAAAAATTTAGTTCACTGTCATTATGCAATATCCACGTAGATATTTGTATCCATTTTTAATTTCATCGCGTTATGCAGAAATGTCAATGGATAAGTTAAGAATAAGTACGATTCATAAATTATTTATTTACTTTTTTTGGAAATTCTAGGCAGCACCTCTCTAGAAAAAAAAAAAAATATATTAATCAATAAGGAAGCGCAAGAAATGAAAGCATAATTTATGCAATGTTGTGCGCCAGGTCCAGGGAACAATAAAGGCTAAAGGACCTTCGCTTTCTTCCTTCCTCTACCTACATCCATCCATTTGCTCTCCTTGTCTGTGTCTTCCTACTTCCCGGGAAGGAAACGCCTAACCGCAAACAGATAAAAGTAGAATAGAGAGGCGACAGAAAGCATAGATGCAAAAGCGACACCCTATGCTATTCACTAATGCCTACTAAAAATAGGCGGTTTTTTTGTATTTCCCTTTCTTTCTCTTTTCAATGCGTAGCATTCTAGAAAGAGAGATCGAGAGTTGGAGAGAAGAGATCGTCGTCTCCGCGTCGAAACGGGTGTTTCTACTTTCTACTTAACTCGTTTCACCTCCATTGAACCCATCACTACTCTCTCTATTCTTTAATTATTTTATTTCGGCGAGAATCTACTTCACGGGCCGTATCTCGTGTGTGATATTAGCTGGTTACATTTGGAGTGCCTTTTTGGTACAATCTCTCTGTCGTTTAGAGAGAAATTGTGGCGTGATTGACGCTGTGTCTTTCTAGTCTTCAGTGAAATCTTTTCAGCTGGTGTTTATAGTTTATACTTTATACTGGATTGTGTTTCATCTATGGGAGTAAGGTAGTTGTGCGAATTGTGCCAAATTCTTCGATATCTTGAGATTTTTGGCGCATAGAAGAGAATTGAGATGGGGTGCTTTTCATGCTTCAATCCTCGAGTAAAAGAGTCGAGAAACAGGATCGAAGACAGCAATGGTGCTCGATCGAATGCCTCAGTAATGTTTGAAACGCCAGGCAAGTACTTGGGTAAAACGTTTTATGTTTAATTTCCACTGGGGTTTGCAACAATTTTGTAAGTATTTGTGTTCGTTTTGTACAGAGGAGAAAAGAAAACCAGCATCAGTTGATCTGGTGAGACATCATTCAGCAAAGAGCTTCACATTTCGCGATCTGGCCGTTGCAACCCAAAACTTCAAAGAGTTGAATTTGATCGGAGAAGGTGGTTTTGGGCGTGTGTTCAAGGGCCGACTGGAAAGTGGACAGGTAATTTAGTCTTTTTAATTTGTGAAATGTGTAATCTTTTCACTCAACTGGAGTACCAATTTATTTCTGTTATACATCAGAGTAACAAAATTTTAGATCTATGTTGATTGCATGATGTTTCATCTCAAATAGAATTTACGTCCTAATATTTTTAATGTTTGTCACAGTTGACTGAGTGTCGAGTTGATCCTTGAACCCCCAAAGGGACCTAAATCACACAAAAATGTGGAATTTTGGTTGCATTCCATCCTTAATTTTGTCAACTTTCTGAGGGTTTGTGATGTGTAGGTGGTGGCAATTAAGCAACTGAACAGAGATGGGGTACAAGGAAGCAAGGAATTTCTTGTGGAGATTTTAATGCTAATAGTGTTGCGGCATGCAAATTTGGTTAGCTTGATTGGTTACTGTGCTGAAGGAGATGAGAGGCTTCTGGTTTATGAGTACATGCCAAAAGGAAGCTTAGCGGATCTTTTATTCGGTAGGTCATTATATATATGTAATTTGTTTACTGCAGTTTTTTGCTTACATTGAAAGAGTAATCAATTTCACACTGCATGTTTGGTGTGGCTGCTTTATTATTTGTCCAATATCTGGAATTCACAATGTGGAAAAAAATTAAATATATCTTAAAGACTCTTTTATCTACCTATCTCCATATGAAAATTTTTGAGTTCTTGAATGAAGGATGCTGGGATAGTTTAATAGGCTTATATGGGTACAATAATCAATTTAGAATTTAGAATTCTTTCGTTGTCAGTTTAAGCTGTATTGGTTGATTTTCGGTACCATGTTGAAAATGTTGTTTCGTTTGCAAGGGTATCGTGGCGATTGTCCTCTTTTAGAGAAATCAACAGTATTATGCTCCCAAGTCCTAAATTTTTATAGTTTTTCTAATTTCATGCCAATTTTACCCTTGCATGCACCCTGCCAAGATGTACACAAGTATCTTAGCCCTGTTCGAACATTCTGCATTTCACAATATTTATTTTGGAAGTCAGTTGAACTTTAATGCTCTACTACTTGCATTTAAAATGAAAAGCAAGCAGAGTTTACATCATAATCTCAACTCTCAAGTCTCAACATATGCATATATGCCAGAAAAAAAAAATTTCCTTTATACCAGCACTGGTACCATCTATCCCCCTCCATGGTACCAGTGTCGCCTATATTTTACAATATTTTGTCTTCAATGAAATGATTGCCAAAAACATTTATTGATCTTACTGTAATTCCATCTGCCTGATCACCAAGAAACCCATGTCTTTTCAAAAACAGATGAATTACCTTATTGCCCCGGTTAAAAGGTGCATATCCTCAACTGTAATTTCTGCACAAATATGTAATCTTTCCAAGGTGTTCTAGAAACTATTGTCACAGACCCAACCTTAGTGACTCAATTAGTCCAGCGATGTTTTTCCTTAAAGCTCCAAAGAAAGTCCTTTTGTGCCTTTTCTTTTAATGTTAGGTGAAATGGAGAACGCTTAAGACCTCCTTCATAATTATCCCAAGTAGAAAGCTAAAATAAAGCTTAATTTAGCCAACGGCGTAGCCATGTAGTAGCGAGTAGTGAGGCCAGAGGTCTTGGATTTTAGCCCCCATGGGCTGAAATCTGCAATCCAGATTTGAAACCACTGAATCTGAATCCAAATCATTTCTTAGTGTACTAAAAAAGTCTATAATTCAATTCTTATACCAACTATTTTTACAATTGATTAGATTTGACGCCGGAGAAGCCACCGCTGGACTGGAACACCCGAATGAAAATAGCCGTTGGTGTTGCCAAAGGCCTGACATATCTTCATGATGTGGCAGACCCTCCTGTGATTTACAGAGACATGAAGGCTGCAAATATTCTACTTGACGAGGACTTCAACCCAAAGCTTTCTGACTTTGGGCTTGCGAAGGTTGCACCAGTGGGAGACCGTACCCATGTCTCGACTCGGGTCATGGGCACTTATGGATATGCTGCACCTGATTATGTTCTTAGTGGAAAACTAACATTCAAGTCAGATATCTATAGTTTTGGTGTACTCTTGCTGGAACTGATTACCGGCAGGAGGATTTATGACTCAAACAAGGTCCGTGAGGAGCAGAATCTATTGTCATGGGTATGTATCTTTGATATTTGTTTATTTTTCATTTTTTTTGTTTTTCTTGGTAAGAAGATTACGAGTTTGTTTTTGTAAACTGGGTTTATATTTGGGCTGATTATCTTCTAGTTTTAGTTTTTCTGATATTCTTTGTTCAATTGTTTTATATGAGGCGTTTAGTTATGTGTAAAAGCTTTAACACAGTTTAATCTTTTGAACTAGAATGCGAAACAATATTTATGACCGTTTAATTTGACTAAAACTCATTTAAAAATGTTTTATAACAATAAAAGTGCCTTATTGGTCATGCTGGTTTTATTGTGTCTCATCTATGTTCGTTTCACTATTCATAAGCTGATTTTTGTAAAATATACATTTCAGTCCATTTCTAGCCTACCCCAACTTGTTTGGGATAAAAAAGGCTTCAAACTTTTATACATTTCAGTCCATTTATCATGGCTCAAAAATGCTGCAAAAAATTTCCTCTACAGACATGAGTCAATTCTTCCTCCTCTTTTTCCTTTTCACTTCTGTATATGTGCAAAAATTTCTTTACTTTTCGAGGAATTGCAAAGTATTTCTATTTTAAAATTAAGCAATCTCTTTAACAATGCAGGCCCGCCCATACCTTAATGACAGAAGGAAATTCTATTATCTGGCGGACCCCGCAATGCAGGGCCGCTTCCCACAGCGAGCCTTCCACCAGATAGTTGTGATCATATCTATGTGCCTCCAAGAACAACCCCATGTTCGTCCAATCATCGGAGATGTGGTTGTTGCTCTCACCCATGTGGCGTCCCAACGGTATGTTTCTGAGCCCAGCACAGCTGTCAACTCACCAATTTTAGCTGCCTCTCCTATTGCAACTCCCTCGCGCAAACGCAATGGAAGAAGAGGTCCTGTACATTTTTAGTAAAAGAAAACTTCAAATATACTGTGTTTATTGATAGAGTTGAAACCAAGAAGTTACCTGGGACGAAATAACAGGGTGCTCTTGGCAATAGCTGTTTCGGAAAGAGGTGATTGGGTTTAGACTACAGTTCTTGTAGATGTTTCATAGTCTTAGGTTTTGGGTTTTGGATTTTGGGCTTCAGGTTGGGTTTGAGGGACTAGATCGTAGGAACCAAAAGTTGAGGATGGAGAGGCAGACGGTACTTTTGGTAACAGTTGGATTGAGCTCTCTTCCTGTTGTGATTGAGATGCGATGGAGTTTTCTTTTTGCTGTTGTTAGTTAAGGGGGTTGTAAATATACGGCTGAAGAGATGCTGTGTTGATGCTTAAATTTTATGAATGGATAAAAGCTTTTTGGCAGTAACTTAGTGTGTTGCGAAGGGTTTGGTAGCTTTTTGAGAATTAGGGAGACTCTTTCTGAATTTTTTTAATATTTGTAACCCCCAAAGTAGTTCAAAGCTGTTGTCACACTCACATGGCAGACCTGAGTATAGTGTTGTGAATGGAGAATATAATAAGCAGTCGATTAGGTTCTTTGAATATTTTGAATAAGTTGTGATTGCTTAAGCTTGGTTTTGTCTCACTAGCTTCCCATGTTTTCATGCTAAAACTTGTTCAGATCAAGGATCGCATTCACAGGAAATCTGTGATTCCGGTTGCTATGTTTTTATAGATTGAATGACAAATTATAGCATTTTAACTTAGGGTGTAAGCTATTTGTTTTGTGTTGATGTCTTATGAATTATGATTTTCAGTTTCTTCAACTTCTTTTTAGCAACTTTAGTGTCTGATAATGTTGTTATTGATCTTAGACTGTACCTGCTTATGGACTTGTATTCATTAAACTGTAAATTATATTTCTTTAATTTGCTATATAGCCTCGTTGTTGCTGAAAGGTAAGAGAATTATTATCAAGGTATGTGCAGTTTCTGATTTCTGAAGTTTAAATTTTGGTTTTTAGAACATTGTGCTTTGTCTAATTTTTTTTAAAGGCTATGATTTGTCTGATTTATGTTTCGCTTTCTTGTTCCGTGAACAAATGGGATAACAATTGATAGTCATGAAATGCGTCTTTATTTCCCCACTAGAGGGCATATCGAGCTTCGCTCGATCCTGACTACCTCTATTTTTCTCAATCCAAAATAAATTGATTGTAATTTGTATGATTATTAGAAAGGCACAAAAGAAAACTTATCGATGAAAGATCACTGTAATTTCTTAAACAATGATATATGTAGGATTCATATTTTGTAAAAAAAAAAGTATTAATTGCATTAAAGATTGTAGTAATTTCTCCCAAAAATAATAAACAAAGGAATCAAAAGAGGCAAAAAAAAAAAAGAATTAATTGCATTAATTAACGATGGTTGGAATTACAAATTACATGTCTGGCTCGGTTCCATTTTCTTCAAGAAAAAATACCGTTGAGAATGATCCAAAGATATGGATGAGAAATTATATACAAAACTATTACATACCATTACCATCTAATTAGGCACTCCATTTCGGGAGGCTAAACGTTCATGTTATAATAGCCAAATAAATTATTCATTCAACCTAACCGAGATGTCCTCTCTGTTGTCATTGGTTCAAATCATTCGTTGGAGAATAGAGAAAGACATTGGACAATTACTACTAAAAAGAGTGAAAAACATGCAACTACTATCCAGGCTCAGCAACATAACTGTTATCGATTTAGCGGATAGGAAATTCTCTGGACTAATACCGGCTTCACTTGGTCCGCTTCAGAACCTGCAAACATTAATCATTTACACTGTCATGATAGCTAACTGGTTCGATACCAGCTGAGCTTTGTAATTGTTCTTCCTCGGTTAATACATATCTCTATGAAAATATTTGCACTGCCATGCTAACCTTTTACACTACCACTGTCCCCCTTCTCTTGGCCCAGCTTATAAAACTTATAAATTTATTGCTATGGCAATACTCACTTGCTGGGCCGATACCTGATTTCTTCCAGTGACTCATTTCATTACAATCAATAGATTTCTCTATCAATTTCATATCGGGTGCAATACCAGCCTCAATCGGTATTTTATCAAACCTCCAAAACCTCATGTTATGTGATAACAGCATCTCTGGTCCATTTCCGCCTTCTCTGGCAAACTCAACTTCAATTAGATACAAATTAACCAAATATCTAGTCTAATACCGGCTGAACATGGAAAATTGACATCTCTTAATAGAGAAATTCAGAGCAATTGACCTCGAATATGGGATTGCCACTGGTGGAGAAGCAACAACGATCATGAGAGAGGCGCCGATATAGATTGTGGTTTCGCCACTAAACACATTGCTATTGGTGCAAATTGAACAAAAAATCGGATAATAAGAAAATGTAAATGGAATAAAAGGAATAGAGTTACCCAGATCGCGCTAGGCGCTGTCCTTAAGTGTATTCCGTCTCAACGTGCGACATGAACTACAACCAAGATAATCTGGGGTTGTCACTTCTTAGGGCACGACCATGGAAGCGACTGATGAAAGCCTCCAAAAATATATATATCCAGCAGAAATATTTTGAATATATTTGTAAATAGACTTTGGAATAGAATTAAGGAAATATTGGAGAGGAATATTTATATAGAAAATTACTCAATCACTTTTCCTCGGATTGTGCCAAATGAATTTGTTTATATAGCCAATTGGATAACGGCAAATAGAGCCCGAAATAATTTCAATACTTATTAGGCCAATTACTCTTACAACGGGTGGAAATTAAATGAGCAATCAAGGTATTGATTGATGCAAATGCAATTGTGATATTCATTAGGTCATTGGTCATATGAAACAATTCCAACGTATGAAATTGATTCACAAATTTATTAGGTAAATGAAAATCCAACGGAAATATTAATTAAAAAGAAATAAAGAATGATATGGGCCAAATCCAACGGAACAATATAGAAATGTATTGATTGAATTAAATGGATATTTTAAAACAGAAATTTGACGGGAATGAATTTCATGATTAGATATTTATTAATATAGCTCAAACGAATTTTCACAGAATATGTTTTAATAATTTTGAATTTTCCAAACTATATTTCCAACAATTGCAAGGTAACAATTTCGCCGCAATCAAAAGTAAATACACATCTCCAATCATCTCAAGTGTGGATGGATGAAAACCAATTTCTCTGCCGCTATTCTTCATTAATTTCTCTCGACGAAATTTCCTGAAATCGACTAATAGCCCCACATCCACTTCTTTTTTCATTCTTTCAGCCTATCTCTCCAAAACATGTGTTCACTACTCATTAGCAAATAATAGAAGCATAGCGTGCAAATAAACAAAGGTATTTGTTAATTTGTATGATGACCTTTTATGTCACTGTTCATACAAATGCCAAATAATTTTATACCATTATGCTATACAACATCTTTTACATAGGCAACATAAGATAATAGTGATCATATACTCCTGACACGGGATTTAATTTTCTTAATGAATAATCCTTACAGTTGTCTGATTAGTAAAAGTTTCTGAGAGCCAAAAGATAGAGGAAAGATAATGCATAGCAAATTTCATACTGATTCAGCAACTCCTCTGAGAAGTGAGAATATTATCTGGATCAAAAGCAAGCGCTAGGGAAGAATGCAAGTATGCAACTTATGCTAATCTCAAGATGCCCCTTTAATCTAATTGTCCATTGCAACAGTGAGAGAGGCGCCGGTATAGGAAGAAAAATTTATGGTAGAGAGAGTACGGTGTTTGTAAAAACTCACGATTCGACTGCTATTTGATATCTCCATGGACCATGTATCGTCAAAAGGGAGGCGACTTTACCTGATAATTTCCATCAGGAGACGGAGAAGGGAGATCCACTCCAAGATCGAGAGCAAGAGGAGAAAATTTCTTCAATTAGATAAAATAAATATTTAAAAAATTGCAGCACATTAAATAGCCAGACTCGATTAGGAGCAGATGAATAGAGAACTAATGTATAAACGGAGCTTACCGATTTCTAGGGTTTTCTAGTTTCGCCGATCTGTTAGAGCAAATAAGGACGAACGTAGGAAGGAGGTGGGTTATGAGGGGTTGAACTTGTTCTACGGGAGGGAGGAGGAGGAGGAGGAGGAGAGCGAAAATGTGGAGTAGGAGCCGATGTATGAAATTATTAGACAGGATAGGGGTCGCATGTTTGGAAAGGAAAGATTGCGCTAGGATTTTAACACCAAAGGGTGAGCCGGGTCAAATTAAAGGACTCTAGTTATTGACAACAAAATTATCTACATAGCTGCCGTCGCAAAAATCGAAGGAAATATGAACTAAGAAATGAACGAAAATAAAATCAATTGCCGTGTCGGCCTACATTTTAACAAAGCAATTAAGATTCCCACGGGTTTTTATTTATAAATACTGATGTTTCAGCAAAAAACGGTTTTCCTTCTTGTATATTTTTAGCGTATGGTCCCTGAGTTTTGCTTGAAGTTGTCTTCCCTTCCTACAACTTTTTAAACGGTTTCTGACTTGGTTCTTGAACTTTTGAAGTTCTGAATAATACTAATAACACTGATAATATCATTGTTTATGTTGTTGTTGATATGCTTACTGTTATTGTGGTAATTATAATTTTATTATTACGACATAAAAATTGTTATCGTAATACTATTATTATTTTTGACATAAATAGTCATCAACGATAATATCATTATTGAAGAAGGTTTCGCTGCCAACATTTTGATTGTCCCAAACACTAAAATTTTGCTATTAAGTTATTTTTTTAAATTTTAAAATTCAAATGTTAAATCTAAACTGTTGATTTTATTTAGTTTAATGAGCGATGTTTCATACAAGTTTTGTAAATTTTGGAATTTATTTGATACTCGATCAGGAGATAGAAAAACAAACGAACCTTATTAACTATGATAGATTCGTTCTAATATGTTTATGTTTTAGCCTTTGATCGAGTATTAAATAAACTCTAAAATTTATAAAACTTATATGAAAATACATCGCTCCTTAAATTAAATAAGATTAACGGTTTGGATTTAACCTTCCTCATCATTGTTAACGACAAATGATTATAATACTATTATTAGTAATAATTAATAATGTAACAATAACTGACTAGTAATAATTATGTGATGTCGTCATCGTCGTAGTCGTTGTTATTATTATTATTATTATTATTATTATTATTATTATTATTATCGGAATTGCTTTCCATCATCCTCACAAATTCATCATTCTTATCATCCCCTCTACAAATGCGTTTATTTTTTTCCATTTTTAGAAAACACGTTAATAACTTCTCTCTTCCATTTTTGGAAGTCTAGGAGATGAGAGGATGAGCGCTGGGGGAGGATGAGGACATAACGTTATTTTCAAAAAAAAAAAAAGACAACTAATATTTTCTTCACTAGACATAATGTTATTTCCAAACAAAATTTACAGAACAATTACTATATTAAATAAAACAATTATATATATTAACTAGAACAGTTGCTATATTAAATAGGATAGTTATATATATTAACTAGAACAATTATATATATTAACTAGGACAATTATATATATTAACTAGAACAATTAGTATTCACAATTAGAACAGTTAGTATTCATAGTTAATATTCAGAAAAAAAGGAAAACACGTGTTTAACTGCCAGGGATGATGGGATGAGAGATAAAAATAGAAAATGCGTTCCTAACTGCTGGGGGATGATAGAATGATGAATCTCAGAGATGATGGTTATTAGCCACGTATTATTATTATTATTATACAATGATTGTAGTAATATTATTCTCTCGTTTCTTCTCTTTTCGTAACTAAAAAAGAATGAGTTACTTCTCCTTAATGACTTTGACTTGACATAATAAAATTATGTCACCGATACTTTATCACCTACCAAAAATCTTTTAAAAGTTGTTGTAATTTTCCATAAGCATTCACAGTTGCTTCGGCAATCATCTCGTTCAAATTCAAATCTAAGTTAGAGTGGCTTTGATTGAATTTTTAAAACGTTATAAACTTAAATTTGGAACTATTCGGCCATCCATTGACCACGAAATAAATTCTGTTAAAGGACAATCATAACTAGACTCGCCCAAAACTCGAATTCCACATAATTGACCTAAACCTTCAAAAAAAAAAAAAAAACATAATTGACCTAGATGCATTTAACCTGGAAAGACAAAGACAGCAGACCTGTTATGTCGGTGTCAGTTCATGTCAATGGTATCCATATGAAAAAAACCTAAACTAATTAAATGAATTCAAATGTGGATCATGAAAAAAAAATGATGTATCTAATTTAATGAGTTTCCACTTGGATTTTGTTGACAATCTGAATGCGTGTACATTATGAATTCGGTAAATAAAAAGTAAATTAAATAACGACTAATTTATTTAACCTAATTTTGTTACAAATAATTTATTTATAGTGTCTTGTCATATTTAAATGAATTTTATTAAAATGATGGTCCCCACTCTCAAGTTGTATGTTTATGAATGATTATAGATTTATTCGTGATTTCGTGGCAATAATGATTAATTAGTTGCCAAAGGCCCAAAACATATTAGTCAGTTGCCAAACCAATTAATTGACCGCCTTGGCCGGTAGTAAGCAGCAAACTAACCTATTGTATTTGTGCATCTTAGGTAGAACCACTTTTGGTGGTCTGCGGCTTGGAAAAATCCGATCAATCAACTGCAAAATCGATAAATTTTTGTTAGTTTTTATTCTGTGTGACTAGACAATGGTTTTTTAAAATTCTTTGTCTAGTCGAAGAGAATAAAAATATTTGAAGAAGTTTTACATTCTGCTCTCAACGCACCAAAAATATCATTACTTCATGTGCAATTTTGATTTTGTCTTTGCCCGGATAAAATATATACGTTATATTTTCAGTAGATAAATAATTTCTTTCACGTGAATGTGAATTAACGTCGATTTCTCCGTAAAATTCTGATGAATCGATGCATAATGATTAATGATTTGGTGATATATATACTGACCGTCGTATACTATAGTTTACAACTCTGCATCCGATGTATATAATTTATTATTTAATATGGGAAATTCTTCCATAGATACAGATTATGAACCGGATTGCAATCGCAATCGCTCGTAATTTATAATGAATTAATCTTTTTTTTTTAAAATGATCGACTATGATCAATGTCCAGTTCAGAATTTATATCATGTTTAGTTATGATGTGTCTCAATCTCCTAGTGTCAGAGAGAAGATATGAGAAAATTTGAACTATAAATTTCAATATTTTTAATTAAACATGAATCCTCATATAAATATTATAACATATATTTATTAAATAAGCATAGCCTGAAATGGCTCCACCACTTTTCATTGATGAAAAGCCAATATACAAATATTTTCTTTGATGGATCCTAATACAAATATTATAATAAATTCATATTAGATAATACTTAAATTCGATCCGGATTTGATTCATCGACAATATATATACCTAGCCTAGATTGCTGGCCGGTTCGGTAGATCCAGCAACTTAATGATAAATTAGTTAAAAAATCATTGCGAAGAGATATTTGATATATTTGTTGAGATCTGCATTGTAGAATAAAAAAAAAAAAAAAAAGATTCGGTTTAGGATCAGCAGTCGAGACTCGATAGGAAACGCGGTCGTAAATCCTACAAAGCGCGTCCAAACGAAAGCTCCAAGGTTATTAGGTTAGTTGAATGGGGATCCCTTGACTTTGGCGCTCGTCCGCTGTCAATTTGTCTAAAAAAAGACTTTGGCGCTCGTCTGTTCTCGACTAGGACAAAAGTACATTGAGTCCAATTGATAAACAACGTCCGTGTCCTCTCCAGTTACGTCAATGGAGGCGTCCATTCATGATATAGGTCTCTTTTATTTGAGATTAAAAAAAAAATAATAAGTTTGTATTTGAGGGTGATGTTCATAATCTGTTTATCATCAGTACCTGAGTTGACTGCGACCTGGTTATGACTTATGAGTGTTTTCTTTTTTAAAAAAAAAGAGGAAAGTGCACTACAGCCTTTCTAGTAAGTGAAGTTAAATAGAGTGAAACTAATCACTCGCATAAATTACCTCCCTCTTTGTTCAATTAAAATATAATAATAAATAATTGCTTAATTTATTTGGTAATATATTGAAGTAACAATGATTAAAAGTTGATAGTGTAAATAAATTATAATAATACTTTCGTAATGCCAAAAGCTAAATTAAGTAGCATAAATTGTGTTTGACAAGGTCCTTTCTTATCAATTGAAGCCACATGGATAAGCAAATTTGGAGGCAGTATATCCAATCTTTGTGCTTAAGTTTACAAAACCTTCTCATTAAAAAAAAAAAAAAAAGGTTTACAAAATCTTTGAGCTGCTCCGAAGTAAAAGAGCTTTTTGAAGCTTTTACTCTCGTTTGATAAAAACAAGTAGTTTAGGTCTTAAACGAGTTTCTACATGTTAATTAAATGAAACGGGTCTTATTTAGAACCGCCTACAGTAACCCAATGACCCCCCCCCCCCCCACCCCACCCCACCAACTCTTCTTCGTTTTGTTTAATTTTACTTTGTTTTGTTTTCATTTTGGTTATAGCAGTGCTGATTTTAGCATATGAATTGCATTAAATGAAATTAACAAATTAAATAACTACATTATCGCGTTCGGCAATCTAATTGGTAAGTGATCAAGCAGTGTAATTTACGACGGAGTATATTATGACATTTAAAAGATAACAATTAATTATGACATTCTATCAAAGACAGTTAAATTTGTATTGTTGGAAATTTTAAATCATTTGATGATACTTGCATCAAATTTTATTATTTTTTATTTGCATGAAATATGTATAGTAGAAATCACATTCCAAATGCTGAATTTCAGAGCTAAAATTCATTTTTAATAATGGTTTAAATTTTCAATGAATTTTCATTCTTACAAAAAATTTTGTTGGGTCGTGTCTTACGCAATGAATGACGTTAGCTAAGCTCAAAGCAATCAATGTACGAAGTGAAATTCAATTCATAAACAAATTTTCTCTCGTAAAGAAATATGAGTCCATTGGCAACTCTTGCGGGTCTTCTTAATTACTCATATCTCAGTCACTGGGTAGGAATTTACTTTAAAATAGATATACTTGTCATTTGTCAAAGGCACTTCAATCATGACGCGTACACAACAGTTGGATGGAATTTACATCTCCACCAATGACCAATCATTGGTTGACACCTGTGAGCATAAGAATATTTGTTGGTCTTTTCTTGGTAATTAATTATCTCGGATTGAACTTGTTAAGGTCATAGATTGCTAAGTAGATCTGTCTAACGTTAGAAACGATCGCGAAAGTAGGTAATTTCGTTGCATGTTTCGTTCGCATGGCGAAATTAACATTAGTTTTGTTGCTCGTTTCGCAATATACAACGCAAGTGAAAAAAATTTCATTGAACGTTTCGCCTTTAACTAGCGAAACTAACGGTTAACCGCGATCAAAAAGCACAATAAATAAAAAAAATACATAAGACAATAACTAATGGAAAATAATACACCAAAATACATAAAAAGAAGTAAAAAAAAATACAATAATAAATAAGACTAACAAAAAGCATGTTTGATAAAAAAAAATACATCAAAATATATTCAAACTAATACCTAGTTTAACAGGGATTATTTCAATATGAATTAAAATGGTCTCAGTTTTTTAATTTGAAATCACTAGGGAGATATCAAAAGACTCAATAATTTCGACTGACCCATCAAAATTACTAGGCCAGAGTCTCATCCCCTCTGGTACTTGGTACCCTTCATCATCGACCAATCCATATTGAATTAATCCCCTTGTTAAACTAACAGACTCTCCTTAGTCCTATCAAATATGGGCACCGAAATAAAAAAAAAATAAAACAGACTTGCAAAGTTGCAATGTCATTCAACTGTTCACAACTTCACATCACATACTAGAGCAAACAAAAGGTACCACAGAGCTAAGATTATTCTCCTTCCTCATCAATGGCATCGTCATCTTCATCACCAAGTTCACCACCACTTTCTATAATAATAGCAAACAAAAGAGACATTAGCAATTGAATTTAATTAAACTATAAATATAAATTAATAAAAATTGAAATTGATACCAATCACTGCAGTCCTCAACCAATTCTGAGCACATACAAGAGCTTTAATGCTCTCATCATTTAAAGAGTTTCTAGTTGGGCTCAGTGTTCTATCAGCAGTACTGAAGGTTGACTCTGATGCCACAGTACTAATTGGTACAGCCAATATGTCCCTTGCTAACCTAGACAAAACTGAATACTTAGGGGCTTTCAATTTCCGCCATGACAGAATGTCAAAGTCATCATCCAAGTTACAAGAATCAAGTGGTTCAGATAGATATTGATCAAGCTCAGACAAGATGGGATCAGCTTACTTCTTATCATTCAAGAAATTTTTCAAACCAGCCCTTGTATCAATTTCTTCCTTTGATCCACTAGAACTGAAACCAAATGAATTAAAATTTCAAGTTGACACAGAAATAACAAAATAAAAGTAAAGTCAGATGTGCTAGAGGAGTACCTTACATCTGTGCTTTTACCAGGTTGGTTCTGTGATGCCTTGTTGTTTGAGATCAAATACTCATTGAACAGATCCTCAAAGCAACTCTTCAAGTTGGTCATAAATGATTGCAACTCTTGAGGATGCATCATTTTGAAGTAGTATTCAACCACTGCTAGCTTACACCTAGGATCTAGAGCACAAGCAATAGCCAAAACAACATTTCCAATTTCCCAGTACTTGTTCCACTTGAGGAACATGTCTTTGGCCATCTGAACAACAAATGGATATGCACTACTATCTATTTTTTTTATATTAAGATAAACCTCACAGAAATCAGGAAAATATAAATTCAAAGTTGGATACTTGGCCCCACTCAATTTTAAAATTGTAGCATAAAACACTTTCAAATGCCCATGTAGGGCCTTCACATGATCCTAATTCTCATCAGATGGACAGAAGGGGTAATTTTTATCTAACTCTACATACCTAAGTATAGCTGCCTTCAATTGTAATGCTAAGTCAAGCATAATATAAGTGGAGTTCCACCTAGTCTGCACATCATATGCTGGCTTCTTATCAGGAGCATTTACCTGAAAACAAAAATACAAAAAAATAATTTGTGTGTATTGAAATAAATTAAACAAATAAATGTAAAATATATATAGCATAGACCTGAGAAGCAGCCAACTTGAACTTCTCCATTCTAGGTTGTGAATGTCTAATGTATTTCATAGTGTCCCTTATGGCATCTATCTCACCAGACATCACACTCAAACCATCTTGCACAATCAGATTCAAAATGCGGCATCCATATCTTAGATGAAATATTTGACCATCACAAGGTAAGTTTTTTCTAAAATGATTCTTACTCAACAAGTCCTTGATGGCAGTATCATTAGCAGATGCATTATCCAATACCAAACTAAATGCTCTTTTATCCAAGTTCCACAAAACTAACTTATCATAAATGGCCTGTGAAATGTGTTTACCAGTGTGAGGAGAAGGCATTGGTGTAAAGGTGAGAAGTCTTTTTCTCAACTTTCAATTGTCATCAATGTAATGACAAGTAAGAGCCATGAAAGCCCTATCTTTACCCTTGCAAGTCCACAAATCACTTGTGAAACTAACCTTACAATCCATTTTTCCAAGTAATTCATACAAATTTAACTTTTCTTTCTCATAAACAGCCATACAATTAGACCTAAGGGTGGTTCTTGATGGCATTTTAAAACAAGGCTGCAGATCAGTTGTAAAAACTTTCAAGAAATGGTGGGTTACACTGTTAAAAGGGTACTCATGACCAATTACCATATTTGTCAAGTTTTTTCTACTTCTTTTCTGGTCAAATTCCCAAACTGAAGGCTTGGGCTGACCTGACAATTATTGAAAATATATTAGTACCAATACAATACTCTTTCTTCTAACATCTCAATTTCAAGTGTTCTCTTAGGCAAACTCTCAAGATTTACTAAGCACAAGAGCCAGACAAGTTATGAAGTCTTTCAAGGATTAGTTTAGTTTTTTTTTATGCTGTTTAAATAGTTTATTTTCATGTTAAACTCAATCCATTTGAGTTTGCTGGTAAAGTGCTCTTTCTCAGGATCAGTGCGTTGTATAACGCAATTCCAAGTCGTACAACGCACCAGTACTGTGTTGATTTTTTTCTGTACTTTGTGAGACAGCAACAGTGCGTTACACAACGCCTTTTCCCGTTGTGTAACGTACTGAAAAGCGTCATGTAACGCTATAGTCCCGTCGTGCAACGCAACTTTTCAGCTTTTTGCCAGAACGTTGTATAACGCAAGAAGTGTTGTATAACCTTCCTTTGTATTTTCTTTGGAATTTTTCGCTCGTTTTTGACGCAAAATTCTGATCATTTAATGCCATTTAATGCGCGTTGCACAACTGATCGATTGCGTTGCATAACGCATCTGACAAGCCTTGACCATTTGACCTGAAAGTCGTTACGTTGTACAATGGGTCCTTTGCGTTGTACAACGCGTCTGACATCTTCATAGCCGTTGAGTTGTCAGTGCTGAGCGTTACACAACGGGTCATTTGCGTTGTGTAACGCACTGACAATTCAAACGGACATCTTATCCATTTTGTTTTATTATAACGGTCTTTACACGTTACACAACGGGATATTGCGTTGTGTAACGCACTGTCAACGGATAGTTCGGTTTTTTGGTCTTTTTATAACGGCTAGCTGTGCGTTGCACAACGTAATATTGGGTTGTGTAACGCACGACAGAAAACTGTGTTGATTTGGAGCTTTTGATGCCCTCTATAAATATAGCCCCTCTTGGGACTGTTTGGTGTTGTTGTTTATCTTGCTATACTGCGTCTTTGAGCTCCAAACACATAGACCTGATCCTTGAGCATTTTAAGAGCAAAACCAATAGGATTAGATTGCCACAAATCAAACCCTAGTGCATTTAGCCATATCTTAGAGTGTTTTGATTGTGAGCATCATTCCTTGAGTGTTGTTTGATTAGGTTAGTGGTTAGGCCAATCCACCTTGAGTGTTTTGTAACAAGGTGATTTGGTTCGAACTTGTAGACCCGTTCCTTGTGGAATAGAACGGAGCGCACCCGATTTGGTGGTTGCGAAACTTCCGGAGACGTACGACTAAGGCTAGCCCTTTTCTAGCGGGTCGGAACTCCGTAATCACATCGCGTGTCATTTCTCTCTCTCTCTTTTATCTATTTACATTATTTGTGTTTGTTTATTTGTGCATTGGGTGAACAAATTATTGAATTGAACCAAGAATTGACCAAACCGGTTTGTAAACTTGAAATTGTGCCTATTCACCCCCCTCTAGGCCTATTATTAGGGACTTCAAAGTGGTATCAGAGCAGGGGTTATCTTTTTGATCTATTTGTGTGTTAGATAACCTCGATTCATGGCCTCTAGGGTGATAGAAAAACCGGACAAGTTTGGTTTCACTTGCAAGAACTTCTGTTATTGGAAGAGGTGTATGGTTGTGTACCTTAACTTGATTGACATTTGGGATGTAGTAGATAAGCCATATGCACCAAACCTAGATAGTGAAGGTAGGGAGATTCATGCCTCCAAATTTCTTAGGGCAAAAAATGATAATGCCGTAAATGTCCTTCTTAACTCGGTCCATGAGTCCTTAGCGGCCATTTTCGGTAATTCTACCAATGCACATGAAATGTGAGTTTCTCTCTTGAACCGTTATGAGGAAAATTCTCTAATCAAAAGCTCCCGTCAATTTGAGTTGGAATCAAGATTAGACAATTTCCGCATAATGGACGGTGAATGCATCGAGAAAATGTATACCCGGTTTATACAATTGCTCGATGAATTCAACAACATTGGAGAAACCCTATCTTATAGCCGTGTGATAGGAAGATTGCTTAGGGCTTTGGTGGAAAGACCTCAATTCGACAATCTCATCTCGACTCTTGAGACACAACAAAGGTCCCACAACAACCTCACATCGGAGATCATCTATACTCACTATAAGTGTGTGGAAGAGAAGCTCAAGCAACTTGGGGAGTTGAGATATGAGCCTAAGTCCATTGCCTTGTCGGCTAGTGAAAACAAGGCATCTCCCTCTAAGAACCGCCAAAATGACAACCATCAAGGGAGACACCGTCACTCGAGTGACAAGGCTAAGGGTATATTCGACCTTGATGAGGACAAGCAAGGAGCCGTGCTCTAAAAAATGTTTCGGGCCATCATGATTTTTGAAGGAAAATTCGAGCTCATCCTCCTCATCCGATTCGGAGTCCGAATGCGATTTTGACAATCTTGCTTTAGTAGCCCAAGTTAATGATGTAAAGATGCCCATGGATGATAACCTTGATGATTTGGTGAAGGAGGTTTTCAACGAGTATAACCGAAGCAACATTTATGTGCATCCATTGAGCAAAACAAGTATTGGAGAAGCCTTAACCTCCTCAACAATCACAACTCCAATCTCCACTCCAATTCAAGAAGATGTATCTAAGGTAGCTATAGAAGCGCCTAAGGTTACAAATGAGGTACAACTAAACTCATCTCTATGTAGTGATAGTGAAAATGACTTGTGCTTGAATGATGATACCAACTCTCAAATTGATAGGTTGAATGATTATCTTGATGAGTTCCTTAAAACTATTGCTAGTCAAAAAGAGAAAATTAGCCTTTTCACGGCTAAGGTACATGATCTTGAAGCTTTGGTTGTTGGAGTTATGTCCTAGAAGTCAATGATTTAATGACTTAAATATTAGTTTATGTTATGGATGATATTTTATCATCTGTTCCTAGGTTTATTATTGGCAGATCATTCAGGTTGAGGATCTGAATTGTGGATCTCTGTGGATCATTCTTTAGAATGACAATAATAAATCTAAATGGTCCATAATCTTGATAATTAACAAGGAACATTAATTATCTTATAAGATTAGTATGCAAGTTAAGTGATGATTAAGTTCTACAAATCATAGGTAAAGAGTTGCCAACTTAATTGCATATGTGTATGTTATGGAACATAGCACAGGACTTGACCCAACGAAATAAATGTATGGATTGTGTTATGTGTCATTATTTATTTCGTTATGATTTTGGTTCTAAGTTTGAGATGTTTATCTTTTCCACATGAGGATAGGTTCAATAAATATCGTCTACCGTTGATTCCTGATAAGGGCTGCTATACGGACTTTATTTATGTTCTCTTGAATTGTGCGGGGAAAAGCTAATCATCAAGAAAACCGTATGTCCCTCATTAATTCGCTTAGTGAGTGACGATATCTGTTTGGGCCCCTTGATGGAGATAGATTGTTTGCATGCAACTTTATACAATTATCTCTAGATCAAGAAACGTATAATCTGCAAGAATGACACGTTCCAATCTTGGATTATACGATGATATCGTGAGACATAAGAATCAAAATAGGGAAATACTTTTATTCTCTTATGCAGGATTTAAATACTGTAGCAGTACACTATTTATGCGAATTGGGAATCATAACGTGTTGCTAGATACCGCTTATGATTATTGGAATTAAATAACGATTTAATCCCATGTCCAACTTAGCATAAATCCTCAAAGGGTCACACAAAATAGAGTTTTGACCAAGACAGTGCATTATTTATTTATTTATTCGCAACAGTGCGTATTGCGGAAATATGATAAGTTGATTGATTAATTATATACCGTTATAATTAATTAAGTCAAATGGATCATATGAAAATAAATTAATGCATTAGCTAATCCTAGAATAATTATTAATTAGTTAATAATTAGTTTAGCTCGACACAATTTAATATAAATAGTTATATTAATTTATTGGGCCAATATGTATGTATTAAATATATAGCCCAATTGAAGAGCATTTGGAGTAGCATCTAATTATGTGAATTAGAGGCTTAATTAATAGAGTTGAGAGGCCCATTTGAGCCCATTAATGGCCAGCCACAAGAGGTAGGTGGGATGGCATTCTTGTAAATAGATGGTTGGTGGTAGGTAGGGATTGTGCACTATATATAGAGATGTATAGATACAAAATTGAGGCTTCTCTCTTCCCTAACCCTAGCCGCCACCCTTCCCCTCCCTCTTTGGCCGCCGGCCTCACCTCTCTCTCTCTCTCCATTTGCTCATGGGTTGAGCATATTCTCTCCACCTATTAAATAGTTAATTAAGGAAGAAGAGAGAATACCTTAGGATTAGCTTCGTTCTAATCGAATCGCTAGCACGAATCGATTTAGATATTGGTTAATCTCTAGGTGGACTCGAGGCGGCCGTCAACCATGGTGGAGGCGCAAGGAGAGCACTCCACCGACTCCTACGCCATTGGATCGAGCCCCGCGGATGCGATTTCGCGGGAGGTACAAATCCAAACCCTTTCTCTTGTGTTGATTGACTTTTGCACTAGATCCTCGCACTTGTTTGTGGTTAATTAAGTGTAATTAGCTTCAAAATTAAAATTTGACCACTTCCTAACAGTGGTATCAGAGACAGGTTGTGCTTAAGTTAATTTGACAATTAATTAAGAGAAATTGGCTAATTAATGGATTAGTAGAGTTGATGCTATTGCTTGCTGTCTGGAAACAGCAATTTCTGTGTTGTTTTGCGTTTTTCGCTATGAAATGTTCTCTGAAAATTTTTTCTGTCAACTAGAAAGTTGTAGATCTGTGGATTGTGATTCTTTTGGCGTTGGATTCACATTTTTCTGAAATTGTATGAATTTACTGTGAATAAAATGGCAACGGTGCGCAGAACCAGTTTCTGCTTGCACTGTTCTGTTTGAATGGCTTAAAAGATTTATATTTTGAATATAAGTACCAGTGTTCTTTGGCTAGATTTAAAGAGGACTTGAAACTCTTTCTGTACATGTATAGGATGTTGCATGGTTCAGATTAATTCGTGGGTTTTCAAGTATGAAAAGAAAGATCTCGTCAGATCTGGTTTATTGAACAAACTGATTATTCTAATAAACTGTACCAACTGAGAACTCTTTCTGGAAAATTGTTTGAATAGAGTTGTTTACTTTTAAGTTAGGATTCCAGGAAAATTCATTTCATAATTTTTCATGGAAGTTTGGTACCTCAACCAGGTCAAACCTTTTCGGTCGACAGTCTGTTCCAGTACAGGTCTAGTCGATTGTTAAGCTTGTAACTTGAATTTCTTAAACTGAACTTAGTGGTTTTCTTTTCATGAATAGTTAGCCAATAGATTAATCAAGTTTTTCTATGTATATTGTATATATAAAAACTGGATGGAAGGTGATCTTTCAGACCGGATGGTTGAGAAGAAAAACAGAATATCTCAAAACGGTGTTTTCGCGCACTTGTTTCAGATTTGTCTTTTTTGATTCTCTCAGATGGTTTATGATCTCTTCCTGAATTTTTGACTGGTAATTACAATCTAGACAAGGAGCTTATATAAATTATTTCATATTTTTTGGAGACCGAAAACTGTGGATTTTGTCGTGTCCCATTAGATACTTTTTTTATCAAAGTATTATTTACTAATTATTCAAACTAGTTGAAAAAGTAATTAGGATACTCCTTGTGTGATCTCCTTTCAGTTTTTTGATGATTGAAAAGTTTTCAAAAGAAATTTAAACAAGTTTGGTTGTTTGAAATTTGAGCATTTACACACGGAAAATTGCGAATGGCAAATAATACGCAAAGACACTTGAAAGTCATTAATTATAAACAAATTACACTAGTGGATAGACTTGTGCTAACTTTGTTTTGTAGGAGGATGTGGGTTTAGTATGGCTCATGATTCAATGCCTTGTGGTTTGTAAATTGAATGCATGTGTGATTGCGTGTAATAAGGCCTTTGGTGCCATTAATTAATTTTGATTAATTTTTGTGTAACTTGTGTGGCTTGCATGCCCCTAAGGTTAGGATGGGAATAGAAATTTACACATGTAATTTTGTTCCTTTATTTTATATAGGATTTAGATCCATATATAATTTAGTGGGAGGGACAAAGATTAGATTAGTTTTGCTACATGGAGATGCGGCGAAAACTAATGCAAGCGGGAGCCATACAAACCCACAACAATGCTTGAGATGCTTTATTATGTGAAAGTTTGTGGATGCTATGAATGTCATAGGATAGGTATGGGTGTATGTTTACACGACCACCAAACAAGAGTCACATAATTGTTTGTCCCATTAATTTGATTAAGTCGACCGCCCTCCTTCTCTCTATCCCCTTCACGTCGTTCGGTGCCAAATGACGCTTTCTCGCCGACGCGGGACGTCTTTTGGTTAACCCTCGAAGTCGGGGTGTAAATCGGATTTACTAGGAGCAAATAGAGAGAGGTTACTTATCGATGGACCCTAATCGGATTGGACATCGGGGCGAAGTTTGTAAATATATTTAGATATTCACAAACCAAGAGTCATATGGTCGATATGATTGGTTGGAGAACCTACCTTGTCTAATTAAGTAGGGTGACGTGCCATAGCAGGCTCTACTTGATGAAAACCGGGATCTTGGAAAACCAACTACATTAGGGACATTAAATAAATGTAGTGGGAGTTTTGTTTATTATTATAAGCAAAACATTACATAAACTATATGACCTTAAATTGATTTTGTTATAGATGTTAAAATTGTTATTTTTGTTGCGATCAATCTTTGAAAATGAAGAGAAACTTAAGTATATCAATTCCCAAAACTTTCCTCAAACTACCCGAACGTAGCATCGCGATGATTGATTGATTTTTGGTGAAAAGTTATTCAATAAAGCGTATGACTAATATCCTCATTTGAAATTTCTAGACCTTTGAATTAACGAATTCATATGGACTAAAATTTAACTCCTACGCTCTTATCCATTTACTCAAGAAGGCGTTCTTGGAGAAAGTAGATATTGACTCCATCATTTATGATCGAGTATGAAGAGCATGAGTTGACCAAGAGATTCTTCTATAAGAAGATATATGAATGTTTCGTTAGCTTACAAATCGAAAGATTTAAGTAGCTAATTGACAACTAGAGATATTACGATCTCCAATGTCAAGGATTGTTGATATTGTCATACGATCTCTTTGGAATTATAAAGGATATAATGTTACCTTTTTCACACTTGTTGATGCAAATAGGTAATTGGTTAAGTATTCAAGAAATACTTCACCAAGGTATGAGTTGACATTTTGAGACCCTCAATTGTGACTATATGCCACATGAGTTGTTTCATTTACTGTTTATGGGAGGTATTTGAAAGGTTGTTCGAAATACCATGATTGTAATGTTCTAATCTTAAAAGTGTATTTGTCGTTCAAATTATCTCATTATCTCTAATTCACACTAGTAACTTGATACTAGTTCATATGCTCGCATTTAACGAAATGTGTTGGCAATGAAGAATAAGAGACACTTCGAGAGACGTAAAGCAAACTCCGTATAGGAAATGACTTGTTCGTCTAAGTCATTACCATTGGATACGTAGAGTTATCTTTATTAAGAGTTTGTTTAAGAATTGAAGGTTACATACCTTAATCCTAACCTCTCAAAATATTATCTCCATTTCATATTCGATGATGGACGATTATGTTATTTTATTATGGATATGTTTATATGATTTCATGCATCTTGATCGAATTTGCTTGAAATAGATAAACATGTTTTGAATGACAAATAGGATGCGTAAGACTTGACTTAAAGTGTTTGACTTTTATGTGTAATAGCCGCTTAGTCATAAATAAACGAGAATCGCATTATGAGAGTCTACGTAACGTAGAGCTCGTAGTTCAATTCGATTTCTCATCAATTGTTATATGCGAATCATGTTTGTTAATTGACAAAAGCGCCTTTGACCTACAAAGGTTTAAGGACAAGTGACTTGATTAGACCTTATACATATCGATGTATATAGATCTATAAATACTTGTGAAATAAAAGGTTGTTTATACTTTATTACTTAACCAACGATCATTGTAGATATTAACATATCTATTTGATAAGGTATAAGTATGAACCCTTTTGACTAGTTCAAAGGAGTTCAAGAGTAAAGTTAAAAGACCGTTCAAGGAAAAGAAAAAGTCTTACAATTAATCATGGTAAATAGTTAAGTCGTATGATTTGAAATATTATCTAAAGAGTATGAAAGTAGTTTCACAACTCGCTCCATGAGGAATAATATGTCCAAGAATGGAGGTATCGAACAATATTTAGTATAGTTCGATTGGTAATAAATCAAATTGACTTATTCGACTCGTATTAGGAAGTTATGTTTGAGAACAATATTGTTTACACTGAATAATGTTTCATCGAAGTCTATTGAGAAAGATATGTTACGAGATTTTAATCTCTAACTATATTGGTTCTCAAGATTTGGTGTTAAGAAGCTTATTTCAAGGTTTGTTGACTTATAAGCTTGAACCAAATAAGACACTCTATATTTTGTAGGATACCTTAAGTCGAAAAGACACTACTTCCACGAACATGATAAGAACAAAATAGTTGTTGCTAATCATAACGTAGTCTTAGAGAATAATATTCTCAAGAAGAAGTAATGGGAGTAAAGTGAGCATTAAAATAGTTTGTGCGTCACCACAAGAAGTATTCTTATGGAAAACTTGTTACTCCATGCATGGTGCTTAGTGGGAGTTGAGCGGAATTTCAATCACAAGCCGTTGTGAAAGGAAGAAGTTTAATAGTACACTCCTTCCAATGATGACTCAACCATCTCACGAGTTGATGATGTTCGAGACACTCATGGAATATAAGGAGTCAAGAATTTATTCTACAAATCGTTGTAGAAATAGTTCACGAACCTTAAGTACCAATCCTACAAAAGTCAACGCGAGTTGATTGCCTAAGCCGTTTGATGCGTAGGCTTCACGACATTCTCGTACTTGTCATATGAGAATCCGTTGAGAAACAAGAAAACGATGGAAAGATCTGATTTCACATGTACGGTTTAAATCCATATGATCTTTAAATGCAATCCATGTATAACAACAAGGTATAGACCTTGGTTGATGTTCAAGAATGACCAATCCATCAAGAACGTTTAGATCTTTAATGGAAAGATTGACATGGACGGCAAGTTGACTAAGTACAAAGCACAGCTTCGCGCTTGTAGCTATGTTTAAGTCGATGACGAGTTGACTATATACTAAGCACGGCTTGTTGCTTGTAGCTATGCATAAGTCAATAAAGATCGTTCTAGCAACGGTTATATTTCGTATATATTGATATATGAAAAGGAACATCAAAACCGCCTTATTCGAATGAATGAAGGGAGATGTTATGTATATGATGCAAACCAAGGGTTTGTTTTTGTGCTAGAAACATGTACACACTTCAAGTATCCATCAATGGATTGAAGTAAGTATTGTGAAAAGGGGAATAAACATTTTGACAAGGAAGTCAAGGAGTTGAACTTCGTCAAAAGCATCTTGTATAGACAAGATATTCAGTGGGAGAATGATTGTGTTACTTGTATTGTACAAGGTAATAAGATATTAATTGGGAATAACATTAAGGAAATGAATGTTGTCAAGATCTCATTGGAGAATGTTTTCTCAATAGAGAACTAGGGCAAAAATCGCCTAAATCCAAGGAAACAAAATCTATGGTGATAGATTATGATGGATGTTAAGTTTGAGCTAATGTGCATATAACGACGAAGTGTTCGAGAAACACGAAAGTTACACTCCAAGATAGGATGTCTAACTACGTCACAAGGCATGACTTGAGTATTTAACTCGGTTTATTGTAACTCAATTCGAGAAAGTGCATGAAACAGTTCAAGCATTCTTTCGTTATGAGTTTCATTTTGTACGCCATATTTATGCATATGCCTCGATGTGTAGTATCCAAAGGATATGACAAACAGTTGTCAAATGGATACAAGAGAGACACATTTGGACAATAGTCAAGGATATCCTCGAGTACCTTATGAGAAAGAGTGATATAATGTTCCATCTCTTAAGATGAAAGATAGTTCGTGTAAATTGATTACATTGATACTAGTTTTTCAAAAGATTGATATAATCACAAGTGAGCTACATATTTAGCTCAAAGGTGGTGTTGTAAGTTTAGAAGGTGTTCTAAATGAAATATTACAACCGTTTTCGTCACCAAAGCAAAATTCATAGCAACTTGTGAAGCAATAAAAGAAGTTTATTTGAATCGAGTTCTTAGTCAAGCTAATATGGTTTTATTGCATCTCGAACCGTAGCTTAATACTAAAGAACCCTTTGTTGGAGATTCAAGTATGATCTATAACGATATCACTTGATATCATATGATGATGATCAAGAATATATATAGGAGTATACATATATAGGGTCAAACAAAAGTGGATAGGTTCGCGAACACAGCGAACACTCTAACATGACCTCTGCCTTAAGCGATATACGGGATGCAAAATGTGCATCCATACGTGGTGGACGTATGAGTAACTTGCTTTAAGTGTATTATTTCTTTTGAGGTCCGAGACAAGTATATATGCAGATATATAACATCGTTCTCAATTCTTCGTTGGCTAGAAGTCACTATTGATTGACTCTAGGCCAAGTGGGAGATTGTTGGAGTTATGTCCTAGAAGTCAATGATTTAATGACTTAAATATTAGTTTATGTTATGGATGATATTTTATCATCTGTTCCTAGGTTTATTATTGACAGATCATTCAGGTTGAGGATCTGAATTGTGGATCTCTGTGGATCATTCTTTAGAATGACAATAATAAATCTAAATGGTCCATAATCTTGATAATTAACAAGGAACATTAATTATCTTATAAGATTAGTATGCAAGTTAAGTGATGATTAAGTTCTACAAATCATAGGTAAAGAGTTGCCAACTTAATTGCATATGTGTATGTTATGGAACATAGCACAGGACTTGACCCAACGAAATAAATGTATGGATTGTGTTATGTGTCATTATTTATTTCGTTATGATTTTGGTTCTAAGTTTGAGATGTTTATCTTTTCCACATGAGGATAGGTTCAATAAATATCGTCTACCGTTGATTCCTGATAAGGGCTGCTATACGGACTTTATTTATGTTCTCTTGAATTGTGCGGGGAAAAGCTAATCATCAAGAAAACCGTATGTCCCTCATTAATTCGCTTAGTGAGTGACGATATCTGTTTGGGCCCCTTGATGGAGATAGATTGTTTGCATGCAACTTTATACAATTATCTCTAGATCAAGAAACGTATAATCTGCAAGAATGACACGTTCCAATCTTGGATTATACGATGATATCGTGAGACATAAGAATCAAAATAGGGAAATACTTTTATTCTCTTATGCAGGATTTAAATACTGTAGCAGTACACTATTTATGCGAATTGGGAATCATAACGTGTTGCTAGATACCGCTTATGATTATTGGAATTAAATAACGATTTAATCCCATGTCCAACTTAGCATAAATCCTCAAAGGGTCACACAAAATAGAGTTTTGACCAAGACAGTGCATTATTTATTTATTTATTCGCAACAGTGCGTATTGCGGAAATATGATAAGTTGATTGATTAATTATATACCGTTATAATTAATTAAGTCAAATGGATCATATGAAAATAAATTAATGCATTAGCTAATCCTAGAATAATTATTAATTAGTTAATAATTAGTTTAGCTCGACACAATTTAATATAAATAGTTATATTAATTTATTGGGCCAATATGTATGTATTAAATATATAGCCCAATTGAAGAGCATTTGGAGTAGCATCTAATTATGTGAATTAGAGGCTTAATTAATAGAGTTGAGAGGCCCATTTGAGCCCATTAATGGCCAGCCACAAGAGGTAGGTGGGATGGCATTCTTGTAAATAGATGGTTGGTGGTAGGTAGGGATTGTGCACTATATATAGAGATGTATAGATACAAAATTGAGGCTTCTCTCTTCCCTAACCCTAGCCGCCACCCTTCCCCTCCCTCTTTGGCCGCCGGCCTCACCTCTCTCTCTCTCTCCATTTGCTCATGGGTTGAGCATATTCTCTCCACCTATTAAATAGTTAATTAAGGAAGAAGAGAGAATACCTTAGGATTAGCTTCGTTCTAATCGAATCGCTAGCACGAATCGATTTAGATATTGGTTAATCTCTAGGTGGACTCGAGGCAGCCGTCAACCATGGTGGAGGCGCAAGGAGAGCACTCCACCGACTCCTACGCCATTGGATCGAGCCCCGCGGATGCGATTTCGCGGGAGGTACAAATCCAAACCCTTTCTCTTGTGTTGATTGACTTTTGCACTAGATCCTCGCACTTGTTTGTGGTTAATTAAGTGTAATTAGCTTCAAAATTAAAATTTGTGCACTTTCTAACATTGGTAAGTATAAGGGTATGATTGAGAGTTTTGAAAAATCAAAAGATTGTGAAAAATATCAAGCTCTTTTGAGTAAGACAAATGTTTTAAAAATTAATGAAAGGGCATCAAGTTCATCTAGTGCTTCTTGTAGTACCAAGATGGATCTTGACAAAATGTATGTGGGCCAAAAATCAAATGACAAATCGGGTCTTGGATTCAAGAAGGGGAATCAATCCACTTCTAGACCAAGAAACTCGATTAGCCCAACACAAAATGAGAGGCATTATAACAAGGGCACCAATGGTAGGAACACCCACGGGAAATGGCAAAAAAGGAACACCCACGTGAGAGGCATTAAAACATATATTAATTATATTTAATATTTTAATTATATTAAATATATATATTAAATATATACAAAAGAAACGTAACTAAGCGAAACGTAATAGCATAGTTTCATTAGCCGTTTCGTAAATACCGCATAACTGGATCTGATTTCGTTCCTCGTTTCGCTAAACCAGACGAAACCAATTTTCATGTCGTTGCTCGTTTCGCAAGGCCGAAATGAAACGGAATTACGTAATTTTTTTCCCGTTTGCAGCCCTATTGCTAAGTGTATTAATGGTTCTGCGGACCAATAGTTGTACCATTTAGCAGAAAAGTGCTAGTTAAGATCAGATAGCTTATTACAGTTCTCGCCATTCACCAAGTGAAGTGAAATATTTGCAGTTCGGTAATACCAGTGTTTTTAATATCACTCCGGCATCTCTGCCGGTCATATGGCCGAAATCCAGTTTTTTCTAAATTTTCTGGTATTTTTGTCTTACGATACTAGATACCGCCGTTTCAGTCATTATTTCAGTTACCGGTATTACTTGAATTTTTCAGTATCTGGTACGTTTTCTAAAACACTGGATAATACACAATAAACAATTCTAAGAAAGCCTTATTTGAAATATGACTTACATGGATATTATTTATTGAATAAAGAGTTTATGACCATTATATAAGTAAATTATTAAACCGAAGAGGCTTACTAGTCATTATCTGAGACACTTTTCTTGAACCTTATTGCAAAAACAAAACAAAAAAAATTGTCAGTCTCCCATTTTACGGTGTTATTTTTATTTTTCAGAAAATTGTCATATCAGTCCCCCATTTTTTTCCGACCAATGAACACATGGTATTCAAAACACTGAGGAAAAATGAATTGGAATTTTTTTATTAATAAGTGGTTATTTATTTGTTTTATGACAAATATTCCATATTTAATAATTTTCTTTTTTATATTACATGCTATATATATATACTTCTAATCTTCTATCAACGCTTTTATAGGAGCATCCTGCATGGCTGCATCCATCGGTTGACCCTAGTAGATTTAATAACGCGGATTCATCAGACAATACTAGTAAAATAGTAATTTATAAAATGACGTCTGAATAAATTAGTAAATTTGTATGGACTAACAGTGGACTCGCCCCCACACGAACGCATCAATCTGCTTCTGATCTATAATTCTATATGACAGGCTGGGGTTAACATGCTTTTGGCATTTTCCTCAATACAATATTTATTTATTTATTTATTTTTTTGAGAAATGTAGGAGCATATAGGGCTGTGAATGAGTAGGTACGGTACGGTATAAGGTATTTTCATACCTGCAACCGTTAAATTTTTTTTATCCGTACCCATTAAAAAATGACTTTACATGCACCCTACCCATACCTGTTAAGAATTAACTGTAAGTGTAGGATAACAGTACATAATGGGTAATAATAATAATAATAATAATAATAATAATAATGTGCTAAATAAATAATATCAAATAAATATATGAAGAAAGTACAACATTTAGATAATACTTTAGATACAACAATAATCATGAAATTTATTCTCATATCAATGGAATTAAAAAAAAAATCTATATAACTAATTATAAATTATAATATAATAGAGTGCAAATTAATTTTTTCATCAACACAAACAAATTTGGATGAAGATCGAAACTAATCAAATCCATTTAATGGTTAATCACTCTCACTTACTCACAAACACGTTAAAAAATACACTCCACTGAAAATGTTAGTTGTTGCGAAATCAATTACCGTAAGGGTTGTGTGCGGCACAACTATTTAACGATACATGATCGCACACAAATCCTTATGGCTATTAATATTCCACCAACCACAAATAAAAAATTTCATTATGGAATCTGTTATTACGTGTAGAGAACTTGGATGATGGTTCACCCTGGCAGTCAAGCAAAATGGGGTGAAACTAACATTCAGTAGCCTCCATCTTTGGATGAGAATCAGTCTGGAAGGTAGGCAACTGTGCCAAAGTCTCATCCAAAAATGATTTGCAGATGAAAAGTTAGTCCTCTTCAATCCTAATGTCTGTTCACTTTTGGTCTTGGGTCAACCCTTAGCAATGGATCTTCTAACTCGATGTTTTTCTCAAGTTGGCTGAGTCACTGTAATTGGTGGAATAAGCGCATGAAACTAGTGTTTTTCCTAAGTTGAATATTGCAAATTTAATTATTGTAATGAATGAATGTAAATGTTGTTAATTTTTTTTCAATTGTAATGTTTGATCAATATTATTGAAATTTTTTGATAGTTGTCCATGTAGTTTTGACGATTTATTTATTCATTTTTATTTAAAATTAATAACTATGTCAAATATTGAGCTGACAAAATACGCAAAATATTGTTCTAAAAATCTCTTGCGTTACGCCTTTTCTTTCATACCTCGGAGAAAATAGTATTAGGTCTGATTATAATCAAGCTGCGAGAGAGAAAGAGTGTCATAAACAAGAGGAAAAGATATAGAGCGTGAGAGAAGAAGAGGAAGGAGGAAGATACAGCGTGCGAGACTAATTGAAATTTACAATGGCAAACAGACAACGTCCTTGGTACTATTAGCATTTCATTCATATAGAGAGTGAAGATGAAGATATTGCAGATATTGATGTTATATGTAAAATATGTTCAGATATTATCAAATATGTTCTAAATTTTGATACTGGAGCTTTGCTAGCGCACATAAACCGTCAGACGACATCAAAATGAAGCAAAACATAAAACATTACGAAAAATGCAAATCTAATAATGGAGGCTCAAGTAGTGGAACGAGTAAGGCACAATAATGTACTATGTGCAACACATATTGCTAATTTAGTTTTTTTTTTTTACATTATTATGTTGTACTATTTTGTAATCTTATTTTCCTTCCTTATATTAAATTAGAACTTAATTGTTGTAATATTTTTATAACCTTCTATAATGTCCAAATTAAGTTTGTTATAAAATAAATATAACAACTAATATAATCATCATGCATGAATATAAACCATAACTGTCATGCGGTACAACATATTTTAGCCAACATATTAGTAATAATTCAGGTCATCGCTCTAATTCATTTTACACCATCAATTGCCTATTTTCTGATTGTCATAGATGATGCAACATGCAACGTGATTCGAATTTTGGGACAATCATTATCACAACGAGACTAGTATCGCTTTCAGTTACGATTTACATGGCTGTAACCCACGTTTGAACATGGATGCACCACGATTTCATTAGCATTATAGCCTACATTGGTCTCAAACACCATCACCCCTTATAGGGACGGTGCAATTTGATGCGTTTTCTAGTACAATAGTTGCCATCCCTCCCTTTTCCCCATGCAAGATCTCCAATATCCAACCCTTAATAAGGAAAATGCAATTTGACAAACTAACTAGTATGAAAGCTGCCATCCCATGTTTCTTCCGTTCTCTATGATCTAGTTGAATGATGTTACATGATAGGAATATTGGTAAAAAACAATTGTCTCTCATAAGAAAAGAGAGGAGAGGAGTCAATCATAGGTGCCAGGAAGGGAGGAGGTGGGTAAGCACTAAGCAGTGTAGGCACGGGCAGTGGTGAAGCCAGACTTGGCAAATGATGGGGGCCAAGATTATTGTAGGCTTCAATTCAGAGGAGGCCCATGAAGAAAATCTGTATACTTAACCTAGTAAAATAAATGATTTAATGGTAAAATTAAGTTATTGGAGGAGACATGGCCTTCGCTAGTCCTCCCCTAGATTCGCCCCTGGGCACGGGAGAGAGCTAGGATGAGGGTACGCTGGATAATCGTCGGATAATTGCTGAATAAGCGCGTGATAATGTGAATGATAGAGGATGATAAAAGAAAGATGATGGTGGTAAGCCATTCCGATTTGTGTTTAGTGGGTAATACGCTTACATGAAGTCTCTTGTTCCATTATAAACACCAACATAACATGAAATTTGTTATGAAATTTGTTGAATTTTCCGAGTATGGTAGTATGGTACCTTCATTTGATCTAATCTCATTTGTTTTTTTACTAAAATCTTATTTACTAGTTCATAAACTATGCAAATATTCGGTCGCTTTATACATATATATTATTATTTATGGTATTAGTTGGAAAAAAAAAAGATAATTCAGGTTGTCATCCACGAGGGTCGCCGTGTCATAATCTTATTTTCTTATTTTCTGACAGAGGTTGCTGTCTCACCTTAGACCTGTTATTCTTGGTTTTGTTTAGGCAAGAAGTCAACGCACAAAACGAGGGAGAGTGGTCGCTCTAAAATCCAAAAAGTTTAAACAAAAACAATATCAAACAGAAGAAAACGATTTCAATTCCTCTATTAATACACTTTCTCCTCCATTCACCTCTCGTTTCTTCTCTGTTGCTTCTTACCCCTTTCCTTGATTCTGACAAGATCATTTTAAGGCGAGAGAGAGAGAGAGAGAGAGAGAGAGAGAGAGAGAGACCTTACTCAGAAAAAGAGGTGAGATTGTGAGAGGCGAGAGAGGGAAGGGAGATGGGGAATTGCTTGGATTCGACTTCAGACGACAAGTATCTAAGTCCACCTATACCCACTCATCAGCCGTATCAGAACCAAGGTACTTCCAAAGTCTACTGAAACCTGAAGGTTTCTAGATTTGTTCTTTATTTATCTCTTAATTTCGTTTCCTCTTTGGAATTGGGGTTTCTTATTATCTATATTTGGAGAAGCTCATTTTATGATATGCAATTTAATTTTATCAGCTTCCTTTTTGGTTATCTATCTTTATTGTTTTTGGTAAAGAAATGTTTCGCTTCAGATGGTAATTCAGTTGAACCATTCGGACCTGGCCAAGTATAAACTTCTAAATCCATTTGGAATTCTCCAGTAATTCTTTTATCGACCTTGGTACATGTTTCTCTCTTTTCAAGTTCCTGTTCTCCCCTTTCTGTCTCGGGCAACTTTTTGACTAAAATAGGAGCACATGTTGCTCAACAGAAACAACACTTATTTGTGAAATTTATAAGAAATATGCAACCAACTCTTCCAACACAAACTATACATGAACCTTAATAAAATCATTACTGTTGGACTACTAAAACTATTGATCAAATTAATCTCTGAAAGATCAATTTCTCTAATATCGCAATAATTGTTCTTTAGCATTTATTTTACTCCAGGCCATGTCTTACTATGATTTTACACAAAAATTTATTTTCACAATTAAGTTTGTTGACTAGAAGAATTTGAGAGGGCGATTCATCTGTGTTTTATCACTATGCTAATTTGGTTGTAATAATTGGAATTAACCGGTCATTGTTTTATTAGGAGCCTCTGCAAGAAGCCCAAACAGTATAACAACTGGAAAAGCATCAAATCCAAGTACTAGCAGCTCCACTTACGGCCGATCCATAGGTAGTGTTTCAGATTATTACTCTTTTGTTTGATTGGATCAAATTTAATATGGTTATCTCTATGAATGAGAAAATTTAAACAGAACTGCAATCCTAATTATAATGATAATTGATAAGAACAATAACTTCCTCCCTTAACAGGTAGCAGTACTAGTGAAGGCTCTTATTCATACAGTGATGGGAAAATTCTAGAGACCCCAAATCTTAGGGTTTTCACATTTGCAGAGCTGAAAGGCGCAACACGAAACTTCAGGCCTGATACTATATTAGGGGAGGGTGGGTTTGGCTCAGTATATAAAGGATATGTGGATGAAAAAACCCTCACCCCGGCAAAGAGTGGTCTTGGCATGGTGGTTGCAGTGAAAAAGTTGAATCCTGAGAGCATGCAGGGTTTACAGGAATGGCAGGTTAGCATGTTGTTTATTTCATTGTTTTTTGACCAAAGAACATAATGAACCTGTAAATTTGGGAAAAAATAGAAATTCCCACCACATTGAGTTTGTCATTATGTAGCCAATTTATTGACTTGGTGTCGATATCAATCAACACTCAATTTTAGCTCTATTATTGACTTATTGTTGAATTTTTTTGTATGTGCAGAAGTCATTTAATGCAGAATAAGATACAAGTCCTTCGCATGCATTTCTTTAGCTCTGCAATTTGTTTTCCTGATTTTATTTCTATGTATATATTTTTTAATCCTTCCCCTATTCTGTTAATTTTGCAGTCTGAAGTGAATTTCTTGGGAAGATTGTCTCATCCAAACTTGGTAAAATTGTTGGGATATTGCTGGGAGGACAAGGAGTTGCTTTTGGTCTACGAATACATGTCAAAAGGAAGCTTGGAGAATCACCTCTTTAGGAGTCAGTTCCTCAACACTAACCTTTCTGTTTTTCTTTTTTTCTGTTTACGTTTTGACAAGATATACTCTGGAGCAGTTAGTACCATGTTTATCTCATTTTCAGCGATTTTCCTTGATTTGTTTTGCTCCATTTCTCGTTTCTCTTTCAGTATTTAACTGAAGTTATATATACCTTAAAATCATATTTATGGACTGAAAATGAACTTCTGGTGAAGAAACTTTGTGGAGTTGGTGTCATTCCAGTTGGTTTGGTACCAGCAATACTGGTAGTGGTGGTATGGTGGGCCTTGATTGAAACACTGTATAGCGGTGTCCTTTTATGTCTTTAGTCAGATGCTGTAAAATATTTTCCCTTTTTATACTTATTATAAAATTTGTTCCCGTTTTATACTTATTAGTACTATACCGTTTTGGTTAACAGAAGGTGGGGCCTACCAACCACTGTCATGGAACTTAAGGTTGAAGATAGCAATAGGTGCGGCACGCGGCCTTGCTTTTTTGCATTCGGCTGAAAAGCATGTTATCTATCGTGATTTCAAGGCCTCTAACATCCTTCTTGATTCTGTAAAAATTCTATCTCTAGCAAAAATTATCTCTGCTACATAAAACTATAGCAGTTTATCTGGAGTTATGTGCAAACTTCAAATTAACCTGAAAATTCAATGTGATAGAACCTTAGTTACCATAAACAGCTAGGGTTTTATGTATTAAAGTACAAATAGGCTTCTTCTTTCAATGAGGCTA
Organism: Rhynchospora breviuscula; assembly: GCA_027562975.1. NCBI lineage: Eukaryota > Viridiplantae > Streptophyta > Magnoliopsida > Poales > Cyperaceae > Rhynchospora > Rhynchospora breviuscula. The sequence goes on along the minus strand of CM050400.1, from coordinate 28,772,768 downwards.
CGTATAAGATGAAATGTTGCTGACTTTGCCTTAAGCCTCATTTTGATCCAATTTACATCTACACACAGCCCTGAATTGTGCAATTGTGCCTCAGCTGATCTTCAATTAAGCCACTAAGAAAGATGAACATAGTCAAACAAAAACTATTTCATATGCCAGGCACCTACAAAACCTACCAGAAACCATGACAAAGATGATACCAAATTTTAAGCTTTCTTCTAGTGCCTGGTGGTGTTTGTGGATTGTCCTCCTTTGAAATTTTCTTTTGTAGTATTCTTTTAGTAACTTTGCCCTTCTTCTTATGTGTAGAATTTTAATGCAAAGCTCTCAGATTTTGGTCTAGCAAAGCCTGGACCAACAGCTGGAAACACCCATGTTACCACACGTGTTATGGGTACCTACGGATATGCTGCACCAGAATACGTTGCCACAGGTATAGCTGTACCTGTACTGGTACTGCCCTTACAGTGTATAATGGGTTCCTTTTTTGGGGTTTTGGTTTACTTTATTTAACCATTTGATGAACTAATATTGTTCAATCTTTTCCCACTTATTGAACAAGCATGATTTTGCAGTCGCCCTTACAAGCTGTTCACACCAGTTCTGACTTAATACACTAGATTTATTGCATGCAAAAGTTAACTAGATGATATTATCACAAAAATCAGGTCACCTATATGTGAAAAGTGATGTGTACGGGTTTGGTGTGGTCCTGCTTGAGATGCTCACAGGCCTCCGTGCACTCGACTCGAGCCGGCCAAGTGACCAGCACAACTTAGTTGACTGGGGCAAGCCGTACCTTTCTGACCGTCGAAAACTGGCACGCCTACTGGATCCACGCCTAGAGGGTCGATACCCATCAAAAGGCGCAGTTCTAGCAGCCCAACTCACCCTTTGTTGCCTCTCAGGCGATCCCAAAAGCCGTCCTTCTATGAAAGAGGTGCTTACAGTTTTGGAGGAGATTGAAAGCATGAAAATGCGACCAAAAGATGGAGGAGGTGCATCCCCTAGACCGGGTACTGGGAGAAATGATAGAGGCAGTTCAGGTTTAGGGCCAGGTCAACCATCTCCAAGGATTAGATGACCCATTTCAGGTGGTGGCCGTAGGAGTCTTAAAACCATTTTGTTTTTTTTTTTTTTAAATTTTTTTTCGTTAATTCCCTTTAGATTATTAATTTTTTCCTCAAAAAAGCGGTGGTAATTTGTAAAAGCCTGAGGTCCTTGTATAATCTGTAATGTATCTTAGTTGTGACATTTACTGTCGGATGAAAGATTATACTATATTTTGATGGTCTTATCCATAAGTTTATTTATTTTTTTCTAAAATAATTATGATATGGATTGTTTCGAAGTGAAGATGCAACTGAAACTCCATTGCCTCAATAATTATGCTAAACAGAAGCTGATAATAACTAAATGACAATTTTTTGTTACTAAAGTAATAACACAATTAAATATAATAGGTTCTAGTTTTAGTTACAGATGAAAAGGGAAGCCAGCATATTATAATCATTTCTCTTTTTGCCATTCAAGCGCTACGCATATCCTACTAGTCCAATACTAACGAAATGAAAATAGATGCACAATAGTTTAGACCAGAGGTAAGTAGGTAACTCGATGCATAAACAAGATACAATTCAACTGCCAAAACAGAAATGATTTAATTTTGCAACATGCACACACAACGCTCAAAATACAGGGTCAGTCGGTACGAAGGGGTCAGCTGAGATAAAAAAGAAAATTACTATATGTCATCTCTCCACGCACCATCCCGTGCTATCGCTTTTGTATTTGTTAACTTTATTCATTTATATTTTCATTTTGTTTATCTATATATTCACTTTATTCAATTATGAGTTATATTTTATTTTTTGCATTATTGTTTAGATTTTTATATGCATATTGAACTTATTTATTTGTATGTGTTCACTTTGTCGATTTTATATGTTTATCTTGTTCAAGCGATGGAAATCGATGACAAAATTGTAGATTACAATTATGATTCTTGAAGAAAAAAAAAAAAGAGTCGTCAGAAAAAAAAAATGGGCTGAAGGAAAAATGTTATTCTTTGAGCCTTTTTGGGCCTGGTGTTCCTTAGTTGTTATTTCGATCTTTTACATTCAGATTCATTTATTCCTCTTAATTAAGACGAAATTCTCATAATCAATCATGGAAGTATAAACCTATTAATCCAATGCTAAGTGTCCACTTGTTACAGCCATGTTTGCTGTTTTTAAGAAGAACAACTTGATTTGAGTGTAGCTGCTGTAGATTTTGATCAAATGAATTGACAGAGGGTCAGAGGCGGAATGAAAGAAGAGATCAGAATATATAAAGCACTAACTTCAGCGACATTACTCTGTCAACGTCATCACTGACGCAATAGACAAAACTTGTAAGTTGTAAGGATCACGAGTCACTTGTCAGTGGGTCCAGCTTTGTCAGTAATGGATGAACCGGAGACAAGTGAACTGGAGCGGGAAAAAGTTGGCAATTGAAGTGTTCATAAGAGCAGATCAGCAAATTGAGACTGACGTGGCTGCTGCCGTGGAGAACATGTAATATTTTTATAATCATTATAAATATGACATCATGTGTAAGAAGGGATCTGACTTCGATAAAATTTGAGAGAATTTTGATTCCGCCTTTCGTGTATCCAAAATTATTGAATCCTTGGGTTCCTTGGTTTTCTGCCCAAATTGTCCAACTTGATCATTAATACTAATCGATGTCGTGACGCATTACCAAAGATAACAATTTTGCTGTACAATGGGCCCTTTGAAAGGGGAGTTGAGGTCTTGAATTGTTCGTAACGTATTCCACAATATTATAAGGAGAGACAATGAGACATGGCTGTATACCAAGGATCAAATGCTCTGATGGATATCAGTTGAACTGTCGTAGGTTCAAACGGAATGCCTGAGGTACAAAATCCCTTACGTATTCATTGAAAAGATGTTTGCTGGTACCAATTTAACTTTTGGGAAGTTCTAGTTATCATCCACGGAGAAATCACCAACGTATTCAACCAGCCATAAGGATCTGCTATATTTGCAATTCCTGTACAACAATATTAATATAAATGTGATTTGAGCACATGACACAGATCCATGAACAAATTCTAAATGATTTCTTTCTACGCGACAAATACCATTTTCCTGTACGAATGCATCAACAAGTAATTCTCCAGGATGAGGAGAACACTAATTTGGAATGTTTGGAACACAAGCTAAGGCTCGTCTTATAATTTCTGGTAAATTTAATAGTGCTATAACAATCACGACAACCACAAAACACACAAAAAGTGCAAAGCACATGCTGACAATTTTTCATATCAAAATTAAAGCCTTATGTCAGTTTTAAGCGTTAGAGAAGTAACTTGTTTGATTGTACAGAACGCACAACATATCCTACCCTAAATTACTATAGAAAAAAGAAAAAAAGAGACCTTGAAAGAAAAGCAAATAAAGAGAAAAGGGAAGATGCATATAGTTTCATGAACCCCTGATGCTAGGCTCCTTGAACGTCACTGTTTATCTCTAACTTCTTTATACACAATACATTAAAGTATTAACCCTTCGGATTCCGCCATGACTAACTGAGACCAAAATGGATTTCCTGTGTTGCTCTTGCCCCATCTATATTGAAATGATTTCTGAAGGTTAATAAACAATTACAGCAGTGAAAGTTGAGTTTATAGTGATTGAAAGGTACTTACAGTATCGCGCCTTCTGTGATTTTCTGAAATTACAGGTATTTGCAATGCAATTTCCGAAGGCCAAAAGGCAAGGACGATCTTTCCTTTTTTTCTTTTTTCCATTAGTGAGTTGCATTCTCTTTTGTTCCCTCCAAATATTTACATCTGACTTCGTACTAGATTGATGCATCAGTATCCATGCAGGGACTTGCTAACACAATAAGCAACGATCACTCTGCAATATACACAAGTGTCCAAAGACATGAAGCAAAACATCTCATATTTACATAAACACCTATCCCATACCAAGCTTGGGTTTTGCAATCCAAAATGATTGCCAAATTTTGCAATTCTCTTGACTCACGATGACCCAAGGTGATGAAATGATTCAGACATTAATGCCTGAGATTGAGAACTGGGACATACTGAAATTTTGATTGCATGCGTACTAGAAGATCTGTACACATCCATGCACTCATACAAATCAGCATCACATGCCAGTAAAACCCACTCGGATTCATCATCCAAGTACTTCAGGTCAAACAAACCCAGGTCTGCCAGTCCAAACCGCTTAGCAACCTCTTGTTTCAGGCCTTCAAAACCCAAATTCGAATGTAAGCGAAAAACCACCTTCTCTTCCCCATAAATCACTTTCACTTTAAGTGAATCATGTTTATTCTTCTCTTTCTCACTTGAAACTTGGAGGCTTTGGGGGTTCAAAATGGGTGGGTAGGTCTCAACCAAATTTGTCTGAGTTTGAGTAGAATAATTATTGTTCTCTTCCGAAAAGATCTCTTGTTTCAAAATGGCTGGGTTCTCTTCTAAATTTGTTATGTTTTGTGGGTTTGAGCATGCTGGATAGCTGAGACTGGAGCTGGAGCTCTGGCTACAAGAGGAGGATGCATTAGAGGTCGAATTATGGGAAGTAATATTCCCATCTAGGTTTTCCTTTTGCTTTTCCGGAGAAGTAATGGTACATCCCTGCAAATCCTTTTCAGACCAAACTGGCTTGGTGAAGTTGTCGTATAGAGAGCTGAGCTGAACCCCGCCTTCTGGCCCATGTACTGAGTCTATGACCATTTGGAGCTTCTGTAAGGAGTGGCTGACCTTCTTGATCTTGCGTGATGGCCACCGTGTGATTCCATGTTGCCGGCAAATCCTCTTCAGTGTGGTTGGGCACACTGAAACAGAATTATTGAGAAACCCTTTGTTAATTCCACTTGAAGCATCTTATTATGCTAATCATTATCAAATTTTAAGCAAATTCACATCTCCTACAAATGCCTATTGTCATCACAGGAGTGACCAACAATGATATTGCCAATTAATATTTGCCAAAGCTAATAAAGACCTACTTAGTAGTGTGCTATAAGCCTATAACCTACCTCACAAAATTAAGCCTCAAGAAAACTTCAATTAAAAAACTAAGCCTCATTTTAGTTCTATTTTGCTAAGTTGTCTCTACTATTTTTATTTTTTTTTTTGAAGAAAGAGGGAGGTCTTTGCTATCTAACTTTTTCTGAAATTTAAGGTGCATGCGAGGCTTGAATTCTTGACCTCTTAGAGACTAATCTAGTGCTCTTACCACTGATCCACTAGGCCACATACAAACCCACAAAACATCACAAATTTAGAACCGGCTCTTGATCTAGTAACAAAGAGCAATGCATTTTGAGTGAAAGGTCAACATGTTCAAAATCCGGTTAGGGGTCTTTTATAGACATTTAATTTAAAATAAGTTGGGATGCTTTACCCCCAATTTATCTTCCAAAAAAAAAAAAAAAGTTGTCTCTACTACATCATGTAACCCATATACATCAGCAACTACTTAATGAAACATAAAAGAACACATTGACCTCCATTTACCTTAATGAGGAAACACACAGAAATCTTGGCAAAATATAAGAGAGAGAGCGACAGAGATAGGTAAGTATACCTCCCAGGTTCTTAGCAGCATCCTTCAAGCTTCCTGCAAAGTGCTTCTTCAACTCTTCTAAACTTACACTCTTCTCTGATTTTGTACGCTTCTTCTCTGTTCCCCTATCATTGCTAAAAAATCCTGGTTCGCCTATAAATTGAACCCCCAAGTCCACTTCCTCTTTAACTAAAATATCATCACCAAAAGCCAACTCCGAGAAGTTAGTCCTATCACCAGATGAATCCCAACCAGCCGTGACCGTAAAAACCTTCTGTGTATCCTTCACTGGATCTTCAATTATACTTGTCCTACCTGAATCAGAACCGACACTATAATTAACAAAATTGCCCTCTTCTTTGATCTCCTTTTGTGTGACGCCTCGCAAACCATTACAAGATTGTTGGATTGTCGAAGTGATGGACTTAAGCATTGATTTTCGTGATTCAAGATCCATACAATCGACTGGTAGGAAAAACTCCAGCACAAAATCAACTTGACCAGTGTTGACATGTCTCAGCCGAACTGCTACTGCACCATGTAAATTAAACAATTTTGCATGGTGTGCAAGTGGATATTCAGTTTTACTAAAAGAGGTCACATCATGTGAAAAGCATGGCTTATTGGTTAGAAAGGCGCGACCTGCCACACCTTCACCTTTTAAAAGGTGGTGATCAGAGCATGATTGATGGAAGGGGAGGAAGGTTTCATCCAGGACATAGGATGCCGAATCAACAGTTGATATGCAGCAGGTGTAATTCTCCTCTGAGTGGCGGGGCCCATACTTGCCTTGTTGCATGCAAGGAATCCAGGTTTGAGCAAGGGGGATCCCACAAGTTTCACAAACTGATCTTAAAACAGTTCGGATATCTTGTAAGGCCAACTGGTAGGAAGTGTCAATTAACTGTAAAAGAAAATTTAAAACTGAAGCTGAACATACCTGAATTTAAAGCTGTGGTTGCAGTACTAGTCTGGTTCAATTTTTTTTTTTTTTTTTTTACTTAATTGACTTGCTCACTGGTTGAGTCATTACACTTTTAAAATGTTCATTACTTCGTTGCCTTAATAAATTACAAACAATTTTGGGCTGGGTTGCCTACTTTTAGACTAATTTATGCATATTGGGCATCAAATACATCGACATGAGTGGATCTATATCTTTGTGTTTTCTGCACAACTGCGCGAGTGAGAATCCACTAGGATTTTTTTGGGACAAAAATAGACATTATGCAGTACAGTAACAGCACCAACAATACCAGTACAGGGCACTACGGAAAATTTTGAATATCAAGTGTGGTACCAATATACCTTTGACCAGGGAATTGTTTGAGCTTCACAGCCTCTAAGATCAACTGCCTGCACAAAGGTATACAATATATTATAAAATATAAAACTAGAAATTGGTATATTCCTAAAAGGTGATTCTTAAATCTAGACACTTACATAAAAAATATTCCAAAAAAAAATGTGGTTTAGCAAAATGTAGAAAATGATTCTTATATCTAGACACTTACATAAAAAAATTCCAAAAAAATGTGGTTTAGCAAAACTAATATTTTGTATATTCAAATGAAACAGATGAACCATAATAAAAGATAGTGCAAGAAGAAGAACAACAATAACTCAAAAACCTAATAAACATACATTAGATATTACAAAATAAGGTCAGAAATTAACAAAAAAATGCCAACGAAAAAGATAAGGCAAAAAAAAAAAAAAAAATCTATCATTTAACCAAAAGAAAAAAACTTTGACCTTCAAGAAACTAGTTAGATTAAAGTCAGCCAGCTCAATTATAGAAATGAAAAATAAACAGAGCCTCGCGTACAAAAAAGATAATATAGAATAAAATTGAAAATAGCTGAAGAGATGAAAGAAGAGGTACTCCCAATATGATTAAATAACAAGTCACCACATTTTACCATAAATATTTAAGCATCAAATATTCTACTAGAAAAAATAAGGAACAGAAATTCACTGCTCTCCAGTAAATCTTTCTTACAGCAACCCAAGCACCCAGCAACTGGTCTAATCTACTTCACTGGTCGCATGAAAAGTAAATTATTTTTTCGAGTAATTATCTAAAATAAGTCTGAATTCACAAATTTAATCAATTTCACATAAAAAAATAGCTCACATCAAATGTAAATAAAGTACCTGAAGAGCATTGCAAATGCTTTCAATCTCAGAACCATAGTTAATTTTTCGAGTAGTGGTGACAAGCTCAATTACCCCTAAACAATTCCTATCCCCTCTTGCAAAAATCGGCAGAGCAATAGATCCCTTTATATTATTGGATCGTGCATGGCTAACTCTAGGATACTCAAATTCTCTAAAAAACCTCACATCTGGGGTCCACTCAGGCATGCGCCCGACAAAAACCCGGCCAGGTAATCCAAGTGCCTGCTCTGACCCCTCATCAGCCGAAAAGTAGTAATCCTTTGAAACTGACCGGTAGTTCACGAGCCGGGACGAGCTTGAGTCGAGTGTGTATGGCTGGCCAATAGTTGTGAGCACCTTTCGGTCGCCAATTGTAGTGGGTGCCCAAATTTGCACCAGGAGTTCATGGCCCGGTTGTGACTCCATCATGTATTTTAAAGCATATGACAGACGATCTCTTATGCTAGTGGCCAGGCCCGGTGGTTGAACTTGAGGGTATGGAAAGGCTAATTGGGTTTGGGTTTGAAGTTGTTTACGTGGATCACACTCAGTGTTGCCACGATATTCGACCACCCGTGAATGGCTTGGTAATGGAAACGGGTTCGGGTCTGGGCCATCCAAACCCAACATAAGTTCATCTAATGTGCCAAAATCTGACATGATGTCGGGTATATCAGCCAGGACGTTATTCGGTATTTGAGGGGTGTCGGTACCGGTACCGGTACCAGTATCTGCACTCCTACACACACTGCTTTCCATTGACGGTAAAATATGTTGGCGCCAATTCATTCCATTAGTGAGTAATAACTGAAACAGAGACAAAGTATATACAAGCATGAATCAGGCAGTGTAGCGTATGGGAGGAGAGATAAAAAGGAATGCATGTAAAGTCTAGGAGAATATGAGAGACAATGGAATATGAATCACGCCTTTCGGTCTGAGGAAACACTATCAAAGTTGTGCGCCATGTAAAACCCCAAAAAATCCAAATTTTGTGGCGCACAAAGGTGCAAGAGCGCTCTTTCTTTCTCACTTTTTCTCAACCCAAGTGGTACAACTACATACATCAAAATCAACCGGGGGAAGGAACCCAACAAAAAAGAGAGAAAGGAAGAGGGAAATGCCAACAACAAAAAGTAATACAAAACAATACTAAAGAAAAGAACCACTAATTCATGTGTAATGAACACTGCACGAACAGAGGAGACCCCACTGTACAAACAACAAAAACAAAAGATTCACCTTTTTATGAAGAATTTCAGGACAAAGACTTCCTCTTTTCGAAGGCAGTTTTGCGAGAGAAATCAGAAATCACCGAATCAGATGCTAAAACCCCACGCAAAAAAAGCTTTTCGTGAAACATGAAAAGGAAAACGAATGGAACAGTGCAAAATTTGAGGTCCTTTCCTCTCAATCTTTTAGTTTGATGTGCCTCGCTGCTTCTCTCTCTCTCTCTCTGCCTTGCTGCCCCCAGTTTCTGGCCCCCAGATATCTCTCCCTTTCCAGCTTGGTTCCTTATTAAATGATGGAATCTCTCTATCTCTCTCTTAGTGGACCCACCGCCAATGAAATTCTGACTTACCCATTTTGACCCTTGAACTACCCAGTCTGTGACCAAAAGATCCTTTTAAAGAAAAAAAAAAGATAATTTATTTACTTTTCATAACCCAAGTTAATTATTTCTCTCCCGATTATATTTCATCCCCACTAAGCACGATTTGAGATTAAAAAGAGCTACACTTGTAGGCCTATTTGAATAAAAAATATTAAATTGAATACAAATTAATTATTTTTTCATGGGTTTGGTGGTAAGAATAATTCTGATCTTCATTTTCTTCCTATCAGAAATAGTCATAAAGTTGCAGGATTAAAATTTAAATAATAATTTGGACTATGATTGAGTGAAGTTTCTTCCCTCCTCACTAAATGATTTACAAAATTCAATTGAATTTTGTGCATCCAAGTGTAAAACCTTAATCAACCGTTCTCAAAAAATTTACACACAACTTGATCAATGAATAGTCAACAACTAAATTGGGTCCAGAACAACATTTCGGGAGAATCTATTATTAATTGAAACAGAGGGGGCTAAAACTGGAATTTCAGTGAGGAGCTACCGAGGGAGGGTAAACTGGTAAAGTGTTGGAATAGCGATTAGAGCGGCTTCTCTGACGAAAACGGTGGTAGGTTGTAGTTGTGTCCTACATTAAGAAGTATATTCAAAAGATACCTATCTTCTTTGCTTTGATGATTCAATATGAACAAGATTCTTTACTTTAGGATCTAGACTAGAGGTGAGGAGACGAACCTCTCGCTTTCTAATCCTCGATTCTTTATTTATCAGATACTTCTTTAATGGATTCCTCTCACTAAGAGCGAATATAGAAAGGTTAAACGAGATACAAGTTACTGATCCTACGTCACCTCAACTAACAAAGGCATTTAGGAAGTTCAATTGCTATGGACTATGGAGTGGGCACCGTGTAGCGAGTTCTTTGTATGAAACTTGCTCCTCGTATTATTTGTTTGGTTTAATAAAAAATAAAAAAATTAAATTAGTAAATATTACTGAATTTTTTTTTGTATTTAAATGAATAAGTAATCGCTTACCTTGCTATTTCATTATTTTTTATTTAAAATTGAATTATTGATTTTTCGACAATCCAAATTAGTACGCTAACTCCATTTAAACTTATCCATTATTATTACTCATTAATAGAGTTATAATGTTGACTTGGACAATGACTTTACAATAATCTTATAATGTGTTCATTAAAAAATAGATAGGTACTTTTGGTCCTGATCAATCACAACCTTATAATTTAAAATTAACTGTTTGTTCGATCTATGTAAAAATTTTAGTCCATTGCAGAAACTACCAAATAGTTTATTGGAGATTTTTAAAACATACTTGATTTTTTTTTTGTTGACAATTTTAACTTATTTTTAAATTTAAACATTTACGAAAAAAATGTTTTTCTCAATAGGATTTTGAATACATGATCTTAACTCAATGAGTGTCGTACTTAGTGGGTGAATAAAAGACGGGTCGTCTGTCGTCTCATCGATTAGTTTTGTCAAGTGTGAACCATGTAGCTGGTTGTTTAAGAATGCGTGCTTCTTTAGTTTTATATATATACTTTTATCAGAACCAATTAGCTTGAACCAATCAGAGTCGAATGGTTCCCACGCTGGTGACAGCACAGTTATCAAGTAATACAGTCTGGAGGTGATTTATATAATTCGAGGTATTTTTGGGTCATTTCCAAAAAACGAATAATTTGAACTTTTTAGTCAACCCACTTCCTTGCATCATTCATTGCCTCTTAAAAAAAACTCGTAGTGCCTTTTTGGACCACCATTAACACAGAAAAATAAAGAATCACAAGCCCTAAACCGATGACACTAACTCACTAAGTCATTGGCCCTTGTTTTTTTGTGGCCATGTCACAGTTATAATTTCTGTAGGGTTTCTGTTATTAATATCACGATAAGTCCTGTTTTAATAGTCTTCATTTGCATGACATAAGAGCTTCACTGGGAAAAAAAAATGTTGGTCTTTGTATAGATTTTTCTTATTAGATTTTTCACATTTATACTCTTATAGTTAGATATATTGCAAGATTTTCTTACTAGACAAATTTTGTATGGTTATATTTTGAAAAATATTAGAGATATGGCTAGACAAACTACCAATTTGCTGGACTTTTTTTAAGAAGTTGTACCAATACATGAGAAAAATCTATGAATAGCACATTGTTACATTAGATATTAAGGCCTTGATCAAAATCGTGCTTTTTTAACGTGGGATTTCATTTCACTAGAATTTTTTTTTTTATCAAAATGAATGAATTTAGCGTCATTTGGTTAGAATTTTCATATAATTAGTTCTAACGAAATCTTGCGAAATCAATTTAATTGAGATGAAATCCCACGTAAAAAACATTTTGATCAGGGCGTCATAGATTAGGGAAAAAAAATTGCTAGACTTTCAAGGACATATTGAAAGTAAATTATATCATGCTAAAGACTACTTTTCTTGTAGTGCATGAATCTTGCATTTTTTGTTCTTCTGTTTTTTCATTTTTTATATGTGTAATGTGTATATACACACACACTAGTTCTAATGTTTTCAATACCATACCGGCATCTCTACCGATTTAGTGATTGAAATCCGTTTTTTTTTTTTAAATTTTCGGTATTTTTCTGCCGTGTTGGTCAGTAAATATCGGAATTTTTCGATAACAGTAGAGTATTGAAAACAGTGACTAGTTCACATATATGTACACGTCACGAGAATAAACGATATCCTGACTCCTATTTTGTCTCTATCTATCCGCTTTCCAGGATTTTTGGATCTATCATCTATCAATGCAAAATGTCTTCTTCTTAGATGCCACCGGTTCCATCCTTTTTTTTTAACTAAAAAAAATTAGTTCAATTAATATCGCTCTCTTTCATCTTTAAAGATTAATTAAATTAAATGTATGGCTGCTATTTTTTGCTATGACTTTGGTTAGTGATTATTTGGACATTGGGACTAGTTATTTATTCTTTAGTTTATCAATCGACACTATTTATCCTTATTCCTGTTTGGATTGAAGGAACCCGAGGTTAAAAAAGGGAGGGGAAGAAAAATGAATAATTTATTCCGTTTGGATTGCAAATTATTGGAAAGAAAAATTATGGCGGAAGGAAATTAATTCTCCTCCAAACTTTACTTCCTATTAAAAAAAAATTTCCTCCAATTTGGAGTGTAACGAGAGGAAAGAAAATATCACTCTTTCTAGTGGACTGCTATGTCCTTGAGGATATGCGTATTTCTCGGAGTCCTTTTGTTCCCTTTTATAGGTAAAGAATTTGAACCCCTCTCCAATTTCTTCGCTATTTTTTTTTTTCTTTTCTTTTTCCATTGGAACAAGAAATAAAATCTGTGTGAATATTAGACAGACAAGTATTTATTCCTCTATCTTGGTTTAAGCTGCCTCAAAATATTAGGCAGACAAGTACGCTATTGAAAAATATTCAAGGTACTGGTAAGATTCAGACACTTGACTGAACATTGCATCGAGTATTTGGGATAATTTTTGCTAATAAATTTGTGTACTCTGACTTTTTTGTTATTTTTGTTTTGGTTAAATGATTATGCATTTATGCTAGTTTGACAAAAATAATTTAAGAGAAGCAAGGATATTATTGTCACTTTTCCTAATTTAAGAGGAGAAAATATGGAGATCTGTAGATGGCGCCAATTTTTTGGAAGGAACGTTAAATTTAGTATTAAGTTTGTAGAATTGCTTGCAACATTAAGAAAAATATTTCTATTGATCTTGCAATAAACTAACTTTTTAAAATTCTAGCTACATCAAAATTTATCTTCCAATAGCATCAAGTGTGAAGCTAAATAATAAGTCTTGCAGTGAAAAAACTATTTTTGTAGTGTTGGTTGTAATTTGTAAGTTTACATATTGACAGCGTTGCCAATTTATATTAAAAAATATTAAATTAATTTGTTTAATTTTAATATTTTTATTTTGAATATTGTGTTGCAACCTTAATTGATTTAATTTTATTTAGTAAGAATTATTGGTCAATAGTTTGATGACTTATTTTAGTTTATGTTATTGATGATATTTGATCATTTGTTCCTAGAGTTTATTATCGACAGATCACTCAGGTTGAGGATCTGAATTGTGAATCTTTGTGTTTTATTTTTGATTAAATGACAATAATAAATCTAAAGCGTCCATAATCTTAATAATTAACAAGAAACATTAATTATTATAGATGATTAGTATGCAAGTTAAGTGATGATTAAGTTTCGCAAATCATAGGTAATGAGTTATCAACTTAATTGCATATGTGTATGTTAATAGAACATAACGCAAGACTTGACCCAATGAAATAAATATATGGATTGTGTTATGTGTCATTATTTATTTCATATGAGTTTGATTTTATGTTTGAGATGATTTAGCTTTTCCACATGAGGATATGTTCTATAAATATCGTCTAACGCTAATTCCTGATAAGGGCTGCTATACGAGCTTTATTTATGTTCTCTTGAATTATGTGGGAAAAAGTTGTTCATAAAAAAAATCGTATAACCCTCATTATTAGTATACCTAATGAGTGATGATATCTATTGAGCCTCTTGATGGAGTTAGATTGTTTGCCGGCAACTTGTACAATCAACTCTAGATAAAAAAATGTATAAATTGCAAGAATGACACATTCCTATCTTGGTTTATACAGTAATATCATGAGACATAAGAATCAAAATAAGAAAATTATCTATTTCTTATGCAGGATTTAAATACTATAAAAGTATAATATTTATTTATGTTAATTGGGAATCATAACGTGTTGCTAGATACTGCTTATGATTATTGAAAATAAATAACGATTTATTTTTCATGGTCAACATAACATAAATCCTCTGAGGGTCACACGAAAACAAAGCTCTTAACCAATGTACATTATATTTAGTTTATTTATATTGGAGAATATAAAATATGATAAGTTGAATAATCAATCGTATACCGTTATGAACCGTTATGATTAATTACTTCAAAGGGATCCTATGAAATAAAATTAATGCAAAGTCTAAACCAAATAATAATTATCAAATAGTTGATATTTATTTTTGTTTCAACTCAATTGATATAATTGTGTAAATTATATCAATTAATCGGGTTATCATTTAATATGTCGGTTTGAGTCCAACTTCAAATACAATTAAAAGAGGATTCAAGAGAAAATAAAAAGACCAACGAAATTGGACTTAGAAGCCCAATTTGTGGCAGCCAAGATGATGAGAGTGTCCCATTTAGGATTGTTGGAAAGGTCTATATAAAGAGCACTAGTTGGTGAATTAGAGCACTTCTTCTCTCACTTTCTCTCTCTTCCTCCACGGAGGCCGAAATTTCAAGGAAGAAAATGAAATTTTCATATCTGAAATTTTGTCTCTCTCTTGCATTTGAATAGAGCTCATGAGTTGAGTATAGTTCCCTTAATTAAATGGTGATTTAATAGAAAAAGGGAAGCAAAGGTTTAGGCGTTTCTATTGATTTGCTAACACAAGTCATATAGAAATTGGTTAAACTTTGTGTGGACCTAAGGTGCATGGAGAAGAAGAGGAGAAGCACGCCACCTCCTTCTACGTCTTGGTCGAACCTTCTCGTTGCGATATGGAAAGAAGTAAAGACCCGTTTCTCTATCTCTTGCGCTAATTTATCGATTCCACTAGATTCCTTGTTGTGCATGGTGTTTAAATGTGTTAAATGTGATTTAAATTTAAAATAAGTGCCCAAACTAAGTTCCTTCAATAATATGATGTTTAATTTTTCGAACTCACAAGTAACCTAACAATAAGTACCCGACATACGGACTCGTATTCATCGCTGGTTTAGATTATATTTCTATATTAATTAATTAGTTAATCACTTAAATCTTTCATGATATTTTTCAACTTCCAGAGGATTCCTGGGATTCATCTTCAAGTGTGGTGATACAAGCTCGGACCATCATAATCTTTCAGGTTTTATCAAGTATTAAGTTATATGAAATTTTGCAATCAAAGCATAAGAACTTTGCTTTTAATTAAACTTTATTTACTACAATTCTTATGGTGTGGCAATTGTCACTCTACCTTAAAAAAAAAATAATAATAAAGCATAAGAACTAGAAATAGGACAAAAGTACAGAAAATAAAAATATGGGTAGTTGATTTTTGTATAGTTTGTTCACGTACGTTAGTCGTCTATATGTAGCTTGATCATCCTTGGAAATTCGTCCCTGTGACGACAATATTGCGTTAGTGTCGGGGACACCAACACTTGTTTTCTAATGAAAATAATATTGAAAATTTTATATTAAATTTGTTGAAAAGAATGTTATATATATATATATAGAGAATGGCTAACGTGCCATCGATGGCACGGAGGGTCCCGTGCCATCAAGTCATTTTTCGAGATCCAAAATTCAAATGGTCAATCTGAACTGTTTAAGTTGTTCTCCATATTGAAATATCCTTGGAGACCAAATTTTATATTTTTTCGAATTTTTTTGCTATTTATTATGATATTTTTAAAAACATTATGATTAGAGTATTTCAGGCCCTCAAATTTGAAAATATCATAATAAATAGCAAAAAAAATTGAAAAAATATATAATTTGGTCTCCAAGGGTATTTCAATATTGTGATCAACTTGAACAGTTTGGATCGACCATTTAAATTTTGGATCTCGAAAAACGAGTCGATAGAAAATCGATGGCACGTGCCATCAATGGCGCATTAGCCATTCTCTATATATATATATATATAGAGAATGGCTAACGCGCCATCGATGGCACGTGCCATCGATTTTCTATCGACTCGTTTTTCGAGATCCAAAATTCAAATGGTCGATCCAAACCGTTCAAGTTGATCAAAATATTGAAATACCCTTGGAGACCAAATTTTACATTTTTTCAATTTTTTTTGCTATTTATTATGATATTTTCAAATTGGAGGGCCTGAAATACTCTAATCATAATATTTTTAAAAGTATCATAATAAATAGCAAAAAAATTCGAAAAAATATAAAATTTTGTCTCCAAGGATATTTCAATATGGAGAACAATTTGAACGGTTTGGATTGACCATTTGAATTTTGGATCTCGAAAAATGACTTGATGGCACGGGACCCTCCGTGCCATCGATGGCACGTTAGCCATTCTCTATATATATATATATATATATATATATATATATATATTACCATGTATGTGTGATCTTATGTCGGACTCAAATATTTAATTATAGTGCTTGTGCTACAAAAAATCAGAGCAATTTTTTATTGTTTGTTGGGACTTCATAATACATAGATGGCTTCTAGCTGTCCAACTAGGATGATGTAAAATGAGAAGTTGATATTCCTCTTATCCCTCTAGGTGTGACTCATGAATAAAGACAAAATTTAACCCAATAAGCCTTAATGTTTACGTATACAGATAAAACACTTCCTAGAATTTTCTCTCTTCAAATTTTTGTAAAGACAAGTAGCTAGTGAATTAGATGCAGTATCTCCAACATCTTTCTCTATTGAAATATATTAATTCATTTACTTGGAAAATTTTCATGTACGTCATGCTGAGTACTAAGTTACTCTTTTTAATTTATTTTAATTAAGCATTCAGCAGCTATCCAATCAGTACAGCTTTTTTATTCCAGTTGGCCAACAGCACTTCGAAAGACTAGTAGTATTTGCATTTGCCACGACAATTAGTTTTAATATTATTTTTCATAGCTTGCATCCAGAAGCGATCTCCTTGTTCTATTGGATGCTTTCGGCCAAGACCCAGCCAAAGTAGCTAACGGTACGGAAGTACGGTGATATACACATACAGCAGGGAATCATTTAATAAAAGGAAAATTGGATATAACCCCTCTAATCTTTAAATTTTAGCCATTTGCACATATCAATTTATATGGAAAAATTAATTAAAAGATAGCTAGAATAAAAATCGTGAGACCCACTTCGCGTAAAGATAACAATAACAACTCTCACTACATACGCATTAAGATCTCTTTTATGTGTATATTGGGTTATTTAGTGTCGAGTCTAACCATTTACCTTAAAATAAAGAAAACAAAGAAAAATCTTAAGAGAATTCGTTTATATTATATAAGAACACATTTTGTAATATGAAGACAGTTAAAATAAAGTAAGATTTTGTTGAGAAGTTTTGCAATCAATTCCAGCCAGTTTAGACTGTACGTACACGTACTTAAATGGTATATACATAAGACACCGTAATGATTGTGCTAAAGGATTCAGAGTTAAAGTCTCAAAACTCAAT
Organism: Rhynchospora breviuscula; assembly: GCA_027562975.1. NCBI lineage: Eukaryota > Viridiplantae > Streptophyta > Magnoliopsida > Poales > Cyperaceae > Rhynchospora > Rhynchospora breviuscula. The sequence goes on along the minus strand of CM050400.1, from coordinate 28,755,153 downwards.
ACATACAAGACAACTAAATGCAGAAATTTTTTTTAACATTTTGTGTCCAATCTGGATCTACACAATATTATTTCCTGTCGTACAAAAAAAATAAAGGTTCTAGGTTTGCCTTGGACAGAACAATTTTTTTTTTTTTTTTAGAAATTCTTGATAGCGGCTACCAAGTGAACAGAACAGTTCTTTAATTTGGTATCATCGTTCGGCCAATTAATTGTATCCCAATCTGGAATTCTAGGTAACCTGTTTCATATTCTTCCACAGGGAAGTTTGTAGATCAGTTCTACATACAAAAATTGCATTTAATAATTAGCATTAATTATTTGAATAATATTATGATTGAGAAAGGAAGATCGAATGCTAACATATGTCATGTATATAAATATTTTTTTTTATTTTTCAATTTTATAACTACTACCAGAATCACATCTTACAGGCTTGAAATCCAGCTAGCTGTAGCTCCAGCTGAAGAAAACAAGGATGTAACCCAATTACTAAGTACTATGGTATTATTCTTTTAGCTGAACTAGATCCATGCAAATTTCAAATCTGAATTTCGCATTTAATTTCAACCTCATTCATCAGCATGTCTAAACTATTTATTTGAAGAGTTCGTAAAAGATTCAGAGCAATTCGGTGATAGGCCATATAAGATTCCCAATCCAGTTCATCTTCTTCTAAAATTTCACAATTTAAAATGGACATGATGATAAACCTTAGCAAGAAAATCACGTTCAATTTATCGTTCTGCTTCATCTCTTTAGAAAATTTGGTTCTATTTGTAATAATGTGTTTTCTGATTTTATGGAATTTTATTTGTTTATAATAAAATGATCCTTCCATTGATTTAGAAAAAAAAAAAATCAAGTAATCCAGTACCTACTCTTATATCTAAAATCCATATATAACCATATTATATAAATGCACATTTTTTTTTCTTTGAAGTAAGTCTTCAAGCATCACATTGCAGTTATTTTGGCATCAGAACCCTCTTCATCTGTGCTTATGACAGGCGACATTATTTTTAGATACACGCTTGTAGGTGTAATGTATAAAATATTAACACGTGTGCATGTATATGAAAATTTGGTATATATAGCACCTACTAATTTGCATGTACTGTTACATGTCTCCACTCATTAAATGCGTATTAATAACAAAAATAAACATATCGTCACTCCTCAGTACGCAAACCTGCGCTTCCTTTTTCGGCATTATTTACGCAACGCTTGAGATTTGAGAATTCCATTTCAAGCCAAAACACTTGGAAAGATAAGTCAATGCTGCCCATAGGGAGACAAAATCACGGGGAAGTACGCCCAGACTGAACAAGGTACACATGACAATTGGCTAATTAAAAAGCTAAACCAAGTTGTGATTAATTATACGGGAGTAATACAAGATTAGTTGGATGATTGGACGGACCTAACACAATTACCTCTTAAAGTAAAAAGTTGCACCTAACTCGCATATATATATATATATATAGAGTTTTGCTATGGTGAGTCGCACTCAAAAACTCCTAGATTTGGTTCAAAATGGTCGATCAAAACCGTCTAATACGATCTCACTATGGAAATCTCTATGCAAACCAAATTTTATATTTTTTTGAAATTTTTAAGTATTTTTTTCAGATTTTTAAAAACTGTTGTTTTTAACAGTTCAGAACTAATTAGATTAACGACTTTCTAAAATTTTAAAAACACACTTAAAAACTTCGAAAAAATATAAAATTTGGTTTGCATGGAGATCGTATTAGACGGTTTGGATAGATCATTTTGAATCAGATATAAGAGTTTTGAGCGCAGACCCTTGGTGAGTCGCGACTCACCATAGTAAAACTATATATATATATATCTCGAATATAGCATGTTAAATTTTATTGTTTCTTTATACCCGTCATGCGGAAAGAATCTACTATTTCATTTTATTATTAAGATGCCTCTTTTTACCCCTTGACAGGAAGGTTAATTAAGTTAAGAGTTTTTCTAGGTGAGTTGCAACTTACCAAAGGGTCGGTGAGTTTTGATCAAAACTCCTAAATCTAGTTCAAAATGACTGATCCAAACCGTCTAATATGATCTCTCTATTGAAATCTCTATGCAAACCAAATTTTTCATTTTTTTCGAAATTTTTAAATATTTTTTTAATTTTAGAAAATCATTAATCTAATTAGTTCTAAACCGTTTAAAAACAGTAGTTTTTAAAAATCCGAAAAAATACTTAGAAATTTAAAAAAAAATATAAAATTTGGTTGCATGGAAATTTCAATAGAAAAATCATATTGGACAGTTTGGATCGGTCATTTTAAACTAAATCTAGGAGTTTTGATCGCAACTCACCAACCCTTTGGAGGGTTGGTGAGTTGCAACTCACCATAGCAAAAAACATTAAGTTAATATCTTGTAGACCATCTCTGATTTGCGTCTCGGTATTTATTTATTTTTTTTTAGCCCCACAAAGTAGACCAATATTCGAATGTACATTATAAAACTATATAATATATAGTCTCTGGCGCAGTTGGTCCGCTATATATTGATTATTGATCTTTCCAGTTTTCGCCAACATTGCCTCCATGAATTTTCTGATCCACCATGACTTTCTCTCCAATGTGTTAAAAACCGAACAAGACCGATCAATCCGATAAAAAAATTAGTCACGAAGTTGGTTTATTTCTAATAATATGATGAAATTTGAACTTAAACTTAAAACACAGAACAATTTCTTCACCGCTACACTAGTTCAATCACTTTAATGTTTGTATAAAGAGTGTATTAAATAAAATAGTTAAAATATTGACAGATCGAGCTGGTCATTAGGTCATATCAACGTTCTTTCAATTTTTATCACCAATGGAAGAACCATCGAAATGGTATAGCTCCATTAGTTCGATGTATGGTCAACATAAATTTTTTTTCTCTCCTTTAACATGTATATATATAGCACTATAGTGCATTCTACCGCAAGCATTAAAATAACTTTTTGTTTTGGTTTTAGTTTGCAAAATGTTATGAAGTTAGGCTCTGTTTGGATCATCTAATAATAAAATTAGGATTAGTTATTCGGAGTAAAAAATATTATTTCTAAACGATAAAAAATAAGCTTTTTTGTGATCTAGAGTGTTATTTTTAAGTGATCCAATATCTAGATGAAATTTTTATTCCTAGGATATTTAGATCATCTTCTTAATGTGGATTAAGAAGTAGTTGGGACTACTTTTTAATCCGGATTAAAAAGATGATTCAAACATTCTAGGAATAAAAATTTAATCCTGATGTTGGACCACTAAAAAATAACACTATAGATCACAAAAAGCTTATTCTTGATTGTTTAGGATTAAAAATTTTAATCCCGAATAACTAATCCTATCCTTAATCTTATATGATCCAAACAGAGCCTTGTGGAGTGGGAAAAAAATGTTAAAGATATCTAACCATATCTTTGTAAATAAAATTTACATTTTAATGAAAAAAATGCTTTAGTCGTCGGAGATAATGTATGTTACATCAGATCTCATATAATATACTAATTAAGTATATCACGTCATCAAGTACCAATCTTGCATTTGTATCAAAGTAATGTATAGTTGACATTTAACCAAAATATTAAATTAAATAAAATGACACGTACGCCTTTATTGATAAATAAATTAAATATAAATTTATCTTGATTATTATTTACTAGCACCGCCATACTGTAATTAGGGGAAACAGTCATTAAATAATTATTATATCTTACCCATATATCAATCAACAAAGAACTTTCCGGCGTGGTGAACTACGTGGAAAGCAGTTGAATTCTGTTTTTAATATCCAATTAGCCAGAGAGTTGCAGTAACATGTTTTAAGGGGCGCGTCATCCTCACACTTTCACTACAGGACAAAAACGCCAATAAAGCATTTATTAAAAAAAAATGAAAAAGTTGTGGTTATGGAGTTTAATTTGTGTATATTTATTTCCATCAGTAACGGTAACTTACAGGGTTCTCACACCCGAAAGTTAATTGCGTCACAAATTGGAGACAACTTTATACGGGATCAGAAAGTCAAAAAGAAAATGATTGTGTGTGTAAACAGCGGACTGTATATATTTAGAAATTTACCACTTCAATTACTGATCACATACATATAGTCAGAGCTAGAAAACTGGAATTATCCTGTGCTAACTACAATGCAGAAAACTTTGTTCCAAAAGGCCCACCTTAGCTGGAGCTTTAGTTTATAACAATTACATGACAGAGAATGACAGAGAATGCTACAAGCCTATAACTATTTATAATCTTTTATTAGATTGCGTCTCCAATGAGACGGGTGTTGGAGAGATCTGGTTCAGTTGTACACCCTGTTTCATTGACAATTTTTTAAAGATAATTTCAGTAAAGTTTGGTCCAAGAACATCATTCACCCGGAGACATTTGCATCTTTGGGATGTAATGTAACCGACAACTTGTTGAACAATTTGAAACGGATGTAATGTTAGAATATTTGATTCTCCGTTACTGCGATACTCGAGAGAGATGGGTACTCCTTCATAGTCACCTCTGTCTACGGCCCAATTCAAGAGGCAAGGAAGAGGTTATTCCTAGATGAGTTGGCTGCAATCAGAGCCACAAATGACTTGCCATGGGTGCTAGTTGGGGACTTCAACCTTATTAGAGAGGTGTGACTGACACAACTGGTGGAGCTAGATCTTTTGATAACGTAACCCTTTTTCAGAAACTGAGGTTGATCAGGTTGTTGCAGCCTTACCGAAGGGAAAATCTTCCGGACCCGACAGTTTTCCATCAGAATTTTATCAAATATTCTGGGATATTATTAAGCCGGACTTCATTCAGCTTATTAATCATTTCTACTCAAATCAAACAAGGTTAGAAATACTTAACAAAGCTAATATTTGCCTTGTGCCTAAAAGTTCAAACCGAAGTGGAATTGTAGATTATAGACCAATTAGTGTCTTGAACACGGTCATTAAAATAATTTCTAAGATTTTGGCTAATAGACTAGCCCCATTCCTGCCACAATTGGTCAGCCCACTTCAGACGACTTTTACTAAAGGTCGGACAATCATGGAGTCATACCTGATAGCTAGAGAAACTCTTTCTTATTTTCATAGGGCTCGTTTGGATCGTATGGGAATAAGAAATGAATAAAGATTTTAGGAATAAAATATTAGAAATTGTGTAATTTTGTGAAAAAAATATTGCCTAGGAATAAGTTATTCCTAAGAAGAAGCTATTCCTAAGCAATCCAAACGCCCCCATAAAAGAAAAATTCCGACTGTTCTTTACAAGGTTGACTTTGCCAAAGCTTTTGATTCGGTCAATTGGTGCTTTCTCACCAACCTAATGGTAGAACGAGGGTTCCCGCCTCTATGGATCTCTTGGATTATTACTTTACTGAAGTCCTCGTCCTCGATAGTGAAGGTCAATGGAATGGACTCTCATCCTTTCCTCCACCACCGTGGATTTAGGCAAGGAGACCCTCTATCACCAATTGTAAGATTAGTGACCGTTAGTTGGTAAATCAAGTCCTACTTCTGTCTGAATAATCATGATTAGTCTTAATCATGAATTATATGATCAAGAAATTAAATAAATTAATTTATTAACAATAAAATTTGTTGGGATCAGTAATCTGAGAACATGAAAATGTTCTATAAAAATCAAGAATATTTTATGTATAATTGCCACGACAATCTAACTTCTGGATAGATTAATTGATTTAATTAGTGAAATAGCTAATTTACAAAATTAATTGTCAGACTTGTGCAAAACAAAATGTCACAAAGGTTTGGCCACAGAGAATCAGGGGGACTTTAATAAAATAAGACGAAAGAGGGGACGAGTCTCCTTCTCCTTCTGCCTCATCTCTCTTTCTGATCTGGCTCTCGCTCCTCCGTATCTCCTCTGTGCCTTGAGCCTACGCGAGCGTGACGCTCTCCTCTGTGTTGCGATGTAAGTGGATGAGTTTGCGGCTGCCTCTGAGTAGCCCACTCAGGGGTTGGCACCTCATTCCCGACCTTGAGCTCTGTCACAAGGAGGCCCTTTCTCCTCCTTGTGCTACTTACGGCTGTTAAGCCCATCAATGCGAAGCGACGTGGCTCTCTCCTTCCATGGCATTTGTTCTCTCTCTCTGCTTTCCCTCTTTTGTCACTGTCTCGAGGTAATTTCTATTAATTGGAAACTGAGTTAAGGTTTTTGTTTGTGCTTGCTCTCGATTTGAAACTCGAAAGAGGAGAGAGGGAATTAAGAGCGCCTGGAAGGTAAATTCTATCGATTTCTTGGTTTAATTTCATAATGTGATATTGAGCCTGTCGGATTTGCATTGATTTTTGTTTGACTTCTTGAGTGATTAGGTGTATGGACTTGTTCTTATTCTTAATTGGATTGGCTTTGATTCTGGCTTTGGTATTGCTAGAGGATTTGAAACACTTTACTTCACCTTGAGAGCAAGGTATATTTTCACTGTTATGATATATCCTCTTTAAGGATTAGTTAATGTTGTGTTAAATTGTGCTATGTTGATACTGAGGAGATTGACTGAAATCGTAGGAAGTTAACAAGAGTTGTAGTATATATATTCATATACCTGTGATAGGTATATGTGTGTGTGCTAACTGTTAATTTAGTCAGTCTTCTAAAGACAGACTCACATATGATGATGTGATGTATTCTGTGCTTGTGATATCATGTGAAGTTTGAGCATGATTTAGGTATCTGCTATATGAGTTGTGTAGCCTGTGCATGTGTTCTAGTTAGTTACTGTCATGAATACTAGTTTATCTACATATCAAATGAGTTTTGAGTAATTGAGTATAATTGTTGGAACCTTGGTGTGTGATATTACATCTGCTAGTCATTTGAATATTCATCAGTATGAATACATGCATGAAAGTAATAGAATGAGTTTGATTATGCATGAAGAGACAAGTTTAGGCTTGTAAGTGCATTACTTTTGTTTGTGTGAGCTAGTAGAGACATGAGTTAGGCATTGTTGAAAAAAATACACTCAATAGGAGCATATATAAGTGTATCTCATCAATCAAATTGCATGTGCATATGTGACAGTGCTACTTAAGGTTATTCATGCATGTCAGAGTTGATTTGAGCTTGGCTTTTATATTTTCATGTGTCTCTGAATTTATGACAATAAAAATGCATCTTTATTAATGCATGTCAACTGATTTAAATGCATCCTCATGCATAATGGAGATTTGAAACTATTTCATGTAACTATTGGTTCATTTAAACTTGACAGAGTGTTGTTGGAATGGAACTAGTTTGAGTTGACTTCTGAAAAATGATTTTCATGCACACTGTCATGATGTTTTAATAGATTTCAGTGGTTGATTGTGCATTTAAAGCACTTTAAAAGTATGCATTGGGATTTGAGTAACAAAGTTAGCATTTCTGTATTTTGATAAAATCAATTTAGCATTTTTCTTGAAGATTTAAGTTGTATTGTGCATTTGAGACTTGATATGCATTTTTATGCATAATTGTGTAGTAGGACTAGATAAAACTATTTAAAGGAAAAGATACATCTTAGTTGCATTATTGTACAAGTATATTAATTATAATATGCATATATAGTATAATTACTACATTCTGACAAAAGTATAACTTATTTGGGTTATATTTTGTGTCTAGGATGCATATGTATTTGAGGGTAGGCTAACTATGCCTTTGTACAGTCACTGGTACATTTACTAGGCGCTTGGTACCTTTCTGGTACACTGTCGCAGGCTTAGGATTGAATTTGAATGGAGAAGTGATTTCTGAGGGTTTTTGTGTAAAGTTTTAAGGACTTAACTGTGACATGCGATGCATTTATGAATATGTTTGGGCTATTGCGCAAAAATTAAGGGCTTTGAATGAAATTCTAGGCCTGGATCCAACAGACTTTTGTCGGACCCGTTACGGACTGACTCAATCAGCTGGATCAGGCTGACTGGGTTCAGCCGTGTGTTACGCTGAGATTTTGTTTATTAGGCTGAATTTAATTTTGGGCCGAATAGATTTAGTAATTAAAATTGGGCCGGATTTTATCCTTTAAACTCTCTTTATTTTCTGTTGGGCTTTTGTGTAGGCCGAGATTTAATTCTGTTCGGGCTTTTGAATGATTAGACTTTCGAATTTAATTAAAGTCTAAATTAACTGCGAATCTGTTGAGCTTGATTAACATTAGACTAAAAGACTTAGAACCATTAATATTAGTCTAATTTCGATAGTCGGATAGTAGGGAGATGATGAGGTTAAGTCTGCTTAACGAACAGATACTGTGGCAAATAAGATAATACAAACTATTCTGATCCCACAAATTATACTTAACTTGTATTTTTGAGTTTAGCTATTTAATTCTTGATTTCTGATTTACTGTAAATTGTTGCTTGAATTATGTAATCCTGTTTATTTCTGTATTATGATACTGATTCTGATTTCTATATAATTATTATTGGATAATAATTATAATTCTGTTGATCTGGGCAAGCAAATAAATTTGCAGTACTAATAATGATTAAGACGATTGGGCAAGTAACTAAAGTAATTAAGTAAAGGACTTGAAACCAACTTATCGATTAACCAGTTAGGAACCAGCAGTTGCTTAACGTTGGTCCACTCAATGGATTATAGAACACCGTTAAACCAATATTAACGGACCTTGATCTATAATTATGAACATGACCCGCTAGCGGAGCTTCGCCCCAGCCTGATTTTGAAGGTGTGGATTTACACAGAATCTTTATTAGAATCTGGACAGTCGGTAACTTTAAATTCATGCATAGCATGTTGTGAACTCATTTGAAATATGCATTTTTATTGTACATATAGGAAGTAGATACTCCAAAAGAATTAAATTGCATGTTGATCATATTCCATTTGTTAATTTGAAATTAGGTAAGTCTGATTTTGAATTATCCGCTTGAATTATAAATTGGAATAATTCAGACTTGAAAAGGACTGGAATGGTTTCAAGGAATTTGAAATATTATTCTATCGAATGATAGACGGACTTGACTTGAAAATGAAACTATATGAAAATCAGTCAGCATAACATCCTTTATATGTTATAACTCACTCAACCGGTGTTATTTCGATTTGGCCACCAACCCGGCCAGGGTACTAGCGCTATTGCTACTGGATATTCCCTCTGCTTGTTTTGTACCATGTGGTTTGGAACCAATGGTTTGGGAACGATTCTCCTTGTATCTGTAGGCCTTGAGAACTGGAGTGTATGTTATTCTGTTAAATAATATGCTTGGTTATGCTTAATTTTGTTCTGTTGCATAATTACATATTGCAGCATGCCAGTGATAGGTCCATTTCGTCTGGTGCCTTCGGTATGAATTTGATTTGATTAAAACTTGTTTTGCATTTATGTTTAATTATTATGGGGATTAATTCATGTGCTTGGATCCATATAAAGAACCGTGTAACTGGAACTAAAATCCACACTGAGAATTATTTTTCATCTATTGTTTGTTTGTTTGTGCCTCATTAAATTGGGGGTTCCAGGAGACGCGAAGCCTGTCTAGGCCCGCGATCGCCACGTTCGAGTGTACCTTTCTCAAGTTTAGGATCCGTGTTCCTAATGTAGATGTCGATGCCACTCTCTTCATTAGTCTTAAAGCCATGCCTGAAGTGTATGTGTACTTGTATTTCGATACTCCTGGTCCGACTAGCCCTAGCGATGGCATGGTGCCAGAGCATGAGCCTTCCTCGCAAGCGTAAGCGTGGAGACTCCTAAAAAGGGTGTTGGTTTTGTAATATTTTGGCTTGTTTGTGTGTGGCTTGAAAACAAACAATATATTTGTATAATATGTGTAATATTGTGATGAAGCGAGGTGCTAACTGTAGTTAGTAACCTCAGCTTAGTAGTTGTAAAATAAATAATATGAAATATATTTTTGTTGCATCTTATGCACAAATGATTTTTGGGATCTATGGAGTTACTTATGGTTTTTTTTTAAAAAAAAATCTGGCTTAGTTAGTCACGCCTTAGCATCCTAAACAGCCTTAGGGTGCGAGGGTGTGACACCAATGCTTTTTCATATTGGTGGCAGACGCTTTACAGCGTTTTATTTCTAATGCGAGCCACCTCTTCTCGGGTGCGATTGTTTTATTCCCAAAGGCGCTACAATTTGCTGATGACACTGTGGTCATTATGGAGGCGCATCCACAGAATTTGAAGCTCATTACTTCGATTCTTGGCTATTATGCAAAGTTAACAGGCCTCAAAATTAACGATGCCAAATCAGCTTTTGTACCAGTTGCATTAAGACAGGAGCTAATTCCAGTGGTACATGGCCTGTTGAAGTGCCAGTGTAAGGAACTACCTTTAACTTACCTAGGTATTCCTTTGTCTATCAGAGAACCAAAGAAAATTCACTTTCAACCATTGCTTCTGGCAATTCAAAATAAAATCCAAGGCTGGAAGGCAAAATACCTATCCTTAGCTAGAAGGCTCACTTTGGTTAAGTCAGTATTGACGGTGATGCCGTTGCATTTAATGCAAGTTATCAAGGTGTTGCCTGCTTAAGCAGAATGGGGGGTTAGGTATACATGACCTAAAAATGCAAAATGAGGCCTTGCTAGCCAAATGAGTTTGGGCTCTAATGACTCAACCTACATCAAGATGAAAATCTACAATTTTAAGCATCTATGGTTCCACTCAGATAACTGACTTACTGCAACACCCGTTGGTCTCTAATCAATTGAGAGACATCCTACAAACCTACAGGTTCGTAAGGCACGCTATAGTGGTAGCTCCAGACGGTTCCTTGATTTGGAATTGGTCCTCACAAGGATCATATTCAGTTAGCAAGGCATATAAAAGGATGATACATACTGGGGTTATCTCAGCATCCTATAATTACCTTTGGAAACATAAGGCTCCAGCAAAAATTAAAACTTTTATTTGGTTGCTCCTTCAAGATCGACTACTCACTCAGGCCAATCTACAACTAAGAGGTTGGCCGGCTTAACAAGCATGTGTGCTTTGCTCCACACAACATATCGAAGATGTTGCTCATTTGTTTCAAAATTGCCAATTTGCTTCTGTCATTTGGCAAGCAATTGGAATTCTTTTCAACCTCACCTTCAACCTATCCTTCCAAGAAATGACAGATTTTTGGCTACAAAATAGGACGACCTTCGACATGGAGAAGAAGGAATTGTAGGATATAGTGTGGAGTGCTACTTGTTGGACGCTATGGAAACTCCGTTGTAAAGTTATTTTTCAAAATGAAAATACTTCGTTGCATAAAACCATTTTTGAGGTGGAGACACTGGTGCGCAACTGGGCATTTGCTTGGAGCTTGGTTTAGCTACTTACTCGCTAACGTTTTTAGTTTGCTTCTCTTTATCTTGCCTGACTTTTACTTGTAATTATTTGTTAACCTCTCTGTAAAAACTTTTTTTATTTTTTAATGCATTTGCAGTTGGCCACTGGCCGACTAGCCTTCGAAAAAAAAAATGTTACAATATTTGAACAATGTTGTTCTGCAATACATTGCTTCATTAGCTACAGATAGTGTATAGTACGCGTGCGCCTTTGGAAGCAGCATTGCTGAAATGATTTATTGTTCTTTTTTTTTTTTTGGCTTCCACAGTGAGATTGTCTTTTTATTTGTAATTTTGTAATCTTTTAATTTTTAATTTTCTAAGACTTTCATCATTATGAATGAAAATTGTTGGTATGACAGTCGTCCATCAACCTCTAAAAAAACTCTCGGCTTTAATTTCAGATTTTTACTGCTCGCTAAAAATTACATAAAATATACGATGCTTTGATCTTATAGTACAAGATGACAACAAGTATAGAGAGAATATATGGAGATTAATTATTATTATTACTACGCCTTTGAGAGGCGCGGTAATAATTTCATCTATAGTGAAGGAAATTGATGATACAAAATAAAATTAAGTAAAATTCAAAAATAAATGTATTAATTCTTGTTTATATCACATTCTACTTTAAACTCAAAAAGTGAAAACAAAAAACATAAATGACATCTTGAGTTTAGTCAACAATTTTAGCAACAATTTAATGTTTGGATCCCCGGCCTAAACAAAGAACAAGAGCTTGTTTCTTGTTTCCAACAAATCCAAACAAACCATGAACAAGGAATAAGCTTTGAATAAGTTTTTGTTTCTAGTAGTTCTCACAAATTCATGAAACAGGTTGTTCTAGTTCTTATTCCTAGTTCATGAATTTGCCAAACACATAGAAGTTGATAATTGGTGATAATTGGTCTGGTATAGGGCTATATACGAGCCGAGTTCGAGCGAGTTGGGGGAAACTGAAACTCAACTCAGCTATAACTCGAGTTGGAAATACTTTCAAGTTTTTTAAGTTAGCTCAAACTCAACTCGTCTCCAACTCGAGTTGGCTCACGAGTCACGAGCCAGCTTGATATAAGTATGTGAAACTTAAATTTTTTTTTAATTGATACATTATTTCAATGTTTAAAGTAATTGATATATACAATGATATAAAAAAATAAAATTTATTGTCAATTTTATTCTTTTCATTGATTTGAAACAAAATATGTCTCGAAACTCAATATTATGTATTTTACAATTATCCAAAACAAAAATATCTACTAAGAAAATTTTTATAATTATTTTTTGGATTTTTAATACTCATAGATCATGTTGATAATCTCTATATAAAATTAAATTTGACTATGTCACGAGTTAGCTCACGAGTCAATGAGTAAAGCTGAGTCTAACTCAAACTCGACTAGTCAATTAGCCGAGTTGGTTCAACTGGAGTTATGCCAACTCAAATTCTTTTAGCTCGAATTATAATCGAGCCTTTTAAGTCGAGTTCGAATAAACTCCCGAGTTATGAATTTTTTTGCTCACCCCTACTCTGGTACAAATGAATTTATATATATATATAACCTTATTATTGTCGGCAGTAGACAATGAAGAGATTGTAGATGAGATGACGTCAACTTTAGAGTTGTAGATGAGATGATTTGTCCTTTCTTTCTCTGTTCGCGCTTCTTCCATTCTAACTTCCAACAGTTGTCAACTAAGTACCCTTTTTTATATAATATTTGCACTCAAGAACACTATTTGATATGGTTGCATGATGAGCTATAATTAATATCACAAGCTGCAGCTAAATGTTAGGAACCTGACAAAATCTTTAAAATATATATATTATTAAAATATTTCATCAATTGTTTTGGGTACGTCAAAGACAGAAAAAATAATTGTCACAAACGAAAACAAAAATAGAATTAGGTGGCGTTCGTTGCACTAAGAATTTTGAAAATTTGATTCGATACCGTGCATAGAGAAAACAGAAAAAATAAATATAATTGACTTGATTGTTATGGTTCAAATTAAAGGCTTAAAGATATGTAAGAAAACATAATAATCTTCTTTTTGATAAATAATTCTGATACAAATCAAAAGAAAATCAAATAAAATTTGGAAATCTCCTATTATATTTGCATATCTCTTCTACAAAACAGTTCAATTATAGTTCGGATTACACATGGCAGCTGGATCCGATCATATTGATGTAAACCGTATAAAATTAATTATATTCACTGTTATTCTAAGCTGACAAGCAATATTTGAAAGCAGTCGAAGTCAGCTCAATAAACAACAAAAAGTAATACTCCAAGCTTTGGGGAAAAAAAATTATAAGATCCAAGTTTTGCCTGATTAAGAGCAATCAATAATTTTAACATGTCATTTTGTCATTTTTCTCTTACAGCTCCTTCAGCTGCTATCATTCATTTTCATGATATATAATAACCAAATTATAAATCTTTAGGGTCTTTTCACCTCGCGAGATTCCAGGGGATCACGGGTTACGGGAAATTGTTCCCATACACGGGCCAACTGATCATTGGTCCGGCTTGGTTTGAGATGGTATTCCCACAAAATGTCATGTTTACATGAAACTTGGAATGCAATTGAAAGTTTTATTACTGATATCAGACCTATCTGTCCACATTTCTCTCCTCTCTTGTTAAAACTTTACCGATAGGTCTGATATGAAAGGAACATGAAAGGCTCTAGGGATTTGGCAGCCATGCAGAGAAGCAAATGAAACTAGTGATGGGCATGTCTCAGATGGTGAGGAGAGTCTCAACTAGAGACCTTGTCAGACTCTTCACAAAATCCATGCCTCAGCTGCTAAGCCCCCCCCTTCTGCTGCTCCTTTTCGTTTTTTGCGGCTTTCTGCTTTGCCTCCTTTTATACTGTGCTACTTATTGTGTTGTGACTTGTTGAATGTGTGTTTGTGTTAGGCTGGTATTGCTTTTGTGGTTTTGAGACTTCATGTGCCTGGAATTGCTTAGAGAGCAGTAGTAGTTATTTTTTTCTTTACTTCTTTGGATAACATTCCTTCTCTTTGATCATTAGGATCACTTGAGTTGGTTTGGTTGGTTGGGTAGCTTTTTTATTTATCTTCTGAACTTTCTGTTTGTACTGCTCTTTTTGTTTAAATGGAGGCTCATCTCGAGCCACTTTAATTCAAAATTCAATCTCTTGAAATTCTGACAATCTGGACAGACCCGTAATTAGACTTAAATAACTACACACATCTTTCGCATAAAAGAAAAGAACCATAGTTACCGTTTGAAAAGAAAAGAATAAGACCGTCAATTTTTGCAATATATGATTACTTGTAATTATAATGCCCAACCGTTATGATGATAATCACACTATGTTTTTGTTATAGCCACCAAAACTTTCGTTTTCAATTAAAAATACTATAACCAAATACAATTCATTCCAAAATAAATTATCATTCCAAATATTTTGGGATGCCGTATGGATAATATATTATTAATCTTGAAACTACTTAATATTACGCCAAAACATCATCCAGGGCATGTTGATAACCTTATTACAACACTATACCAAATACATTATCTAATAATGAATAAATTAAGCGTTCCTTCCTTTAGTTAATGACCTCAGATGTCTTTGGTATAGCAGAGATTACAAGTTCTTTGCAAATAAATTGCATTCTTTTCTCCAGTTGCTAACGAAATGCAACCTCACATGCTCGGCTTCACATTGAGACGTGTAGCAAGCTTTTGTCCCAAAGACTTGTCAGCCTGCGTGAAACAGAAAAAGAAAATTTGCATCAACTTCAAGACCTATTTTAAAAAACTCAAGTCCGAGCAATGGAAAACTTGTCCAAGCAGGGATTAAAGTTTCTATTTCAACTGGTAATCCCAGTTGCATTGGTCATCAACAAATTGGTGCCAGTTCAGGATGCAAATGTTCTTTTTCCAGCCATTGCATCTCAAACTATAATGTATGACCATCAAGTGAGCCTTTGCTGATCCCAGTACAAAACATTGAAAAGGAAGAAAATATTGGTGATATGTTGAGCAGGACCAACAATATGAATCATTTGATAACCCAGTGCAATCTGGTGCACAATGAACTGGTTTGCTTGGGACTTGTATAAAAGAGAAGTAATAGTTGGTATGAACTTTGAGTCTATGACTTTTATCCAGCCCTCCATTCAAGCAACCATATGAATGTTTGCTCCACTTAGAATTTTTACGACTCAATACGACATTACAACATTCTTTGCCCCGACAGTATAAAAAGAATTACTCAAAAAGAAAGGACACTAGTAAAATAGCGAGATAAAATTAAGGCAACAAACCTGGGACCAGTAGGAGACCCAAATGGAGCGAACTTCATGAGTAACTCGGGGATCAGACAGGGCACCCACCATTCTTTTGATGAACCTCTCTTGCCTGTCAAACGGACCATTTTATAACACGTCAGGAAACACCATCTCAGATTAACAAAACAACACTGTTGAACTATCCAATGAATTTCAACTGTCAAGAATAAGGCACAAACCTTGCGGGATCCATAGAGCGGTAACGCTCCCCAGGCTGCTTGAAGTTGTTTTCCTTTTCAATCACGACCTGCATTCAATTTAGATATAGTTAGTATCGTAAAATGATGACAGTCTTCCACAAATAGTATTGCATAACTTATTGTTGTCGGATTGACATGTACATTCCCAATTTACTCAAATAGTGGTTCCATTATGCAAGGAAGAAATAACAACTTGTCTGGTTCTCTATCTGAGGAGAAAATTTGGAATCCAGTCGTGTTATAAAAAAATATAATGTGTACATACAAACTACATGACCAAATTAGGCATATAAAAAATCAGCACATGACTAAAAAAAAAAAGCACTGTACCTTCTCACGGCGACCAGTCAAAACACCTGGTGGGTTCGGGAACCTCTCAGCATGGCGGACGGGATCATACCTGGAGGGGAAGTAGTTCACCTGAAATCGAAAAAAAAAATGATCAGAGAAGCCATACAATTAACCTACATTAATCAACAACAAGAAAGCACACAACCAATAGAGCAATGATAAACATAAATATTACCTCCTCATCCCTGTGCATGAAGTTCATGAAACCCTCATGGTGATTGTTGTGGTGTGCACACTTTGGTGCATTAGGAGGGAGCATGAGATAGTTGGGTCCCAGCCGGTGCCTTTGGGTGTCAGAGTATGAAAAAATTCTGGTCTGCAACAGCTTGTCGTCAGAGTAGTAGATACCAGGGACCACAATCGAGGGGCAGAATGCAAGTTGCTCATTCTCAGCGAAGAAGTTGTCGATGTTTTTGTTGAGCACCATGCGGCCAACTGGTTGGAGAGGGATGATGTCCTCAGGCCAGGTCTTGGTCACATCAAGCGGGTCAAAGTCGAACCGGTCCTCGTAATCTGGGTCAATTGTCTGGATGAAGAGCTTCCATTCAGGGTAGTTACCAGCAGCAATGGAGTCGGTCAGGTCCTTGGTTGCATGGCTGTGGTTGGTACCTAGTAAATGGTGCAAAATGCTTAAGCAGTTTTCTCTCTGCTACAAAAGATGCAACTACATTAAGAAAAGGGACATCAATCTTGCTCTCAGACTCCTTGAACGGGCAAGTCCCAATGTAGCTCGTTTCCAAAAAATACAAATAATTTAACTTCCTCAGATTGATGTAACTACATTTTTACCTGGAGGTTATTCAGTATATACTTTGTATTATGGTTTACATTTTAAAACACTACAACTTTATTTCCTTCGGTTTAAATCTTGGAATAGAAATGTAGATGTAAATGCCAAGGGAACCAGCTATAAATAGTAAGCCAAAAGGTAACATAAATTAAAGCAGCATATTTTTGCTTCAAACAGTCCTGAACTTAACTCCAATTTTCCTAGAAAATACAAATTCTACTCTTTAATTCTGCAAAATTCAGCTTTGGCAAATACCGTTCTACAAATTAGACTGAGAGAAGTTAAACCATACCACCAACAATGACAGCCTCTTCTTCCAACAATGACTTAACGCCACAGGTCGTCTTCCAGTGGAACTTGACATAGTGAGCCTTGCCTTCCTTGCTGATGAGAGTATAGGTGTTGACGCCAGAGCCATCCATGTGGCGGTAGTCTGCTGGGACGCCAATATCATCAAAAAGGAAGGTGAACATGTGGAGACTCTCAGGGTGGTGCGAGAAGAAGTCCATGATGCGCCAGTCCTCCTGGATGTGTGTTTTTGGATTCGGCTTTAGTGCGTGCACCATGTCCGGGAACTTCATGCCATCACGGATGAAGAATACTGGGAAGTTGTTGCCAACAAGGTCAAAGTTGCCCTGTAATCCAAAGAAAGGATATTATTTGTATTGGCAAATGAGGGATTTCTTTCATAGCTATATGAAGCCCTAGACTTCCCTTACTCGTGCAAAAAATACTTATATTTTTGGATGGTAATGCGCAGTTTCGTTAAAAAATTGATTTAGTTTTTTGGTTCTCCGGAAATCAATAAAACTAAAAGTCTCAAAAGGAGATCAATACTTCCATGTACTACCAAATTGAGTTTTCAGTTAATAATTTATGCCGGTGATCAATCCAGTTGTTAAAAACCTCATATAACATGATTTCTGATAGACTGCACTTTCTCAATAATAATGAACAAGTAAAATCTCAACCAAAAGTTAATATTAATTCAACATCTATAAGGCTAACTCAACAAAATCTTTTCAGAATAGAATATCTGAATGCATGTTTTACTTCTTCTCAAATAGTGTCATGGAGGAAAATTTACAAGAGGGGGAAAAAAAGGTTCACCTCTCTTGTGTAGAACTTGACGGCAAAGCCACGCGGATCCCTCAAAGTTTCTGGACTGCCACGCTCATGAATGACAGTGGAGAAACGCACAATCACTGGGGTCTGCACCCCAGGTGAACGAAGGAAATCAGCACAGGTCAGGTTAGAGATGTCATGTGTGACCTCAAAGAAACCTTTGGCACTGGCACCCCTAGCATGGACTACACGCTCAGGGATGCGCTCACGGTCAAAATTAGCGAGCTTTTCAACCAGGTGGTAATCCTCAAGTAGAATTGGACCTTTTCAATAAAAAGAAGAAACATATAAACAATCACATCAAAAAGGCTATAATTTGAAGGACTACACCATGCAAAGACCATGCTTAGAGGATTCTGTGTCAATTGCGGAACACAGTACTCTATGATTTATACGAATCATTTGGTCTCCCAGTTAAACTTAAGAATTTTGCTTCTGCGAGAGCTCCGTTGAGCTGTAACAGTGCAAAAGATGCTACAAATGTAGTTCAATGCTCTCTTGTTCTTTTGTAATTTGAGTTCTATTGGACAGAAACTGGATTAAGTATATAAACTATGCAACCATGCCATGACCAATTTAACGATATATTATATGAGTGAGTCTAGCATCCTTACAAAAAGAGTTAAAAAAGAAAAAAAGGTTGTAGTCGCACAGCTAACCCAAAATATGGGAGAAAGTGACAAGCACTAAGTAAATCATGCAAAGGGAAAAATGGAAAATCACCTCGGGAACCAACAGTAAGAGAAGAATTGTTGTTCCAGACAGGAGCACCAGAGTTGGTGGTCCAAAAGGGGGAGTTGAAGGCACTTGCTGGGCGGTACTGCACATTAACAATAAATATTAGGACAATTTATTATGAAAATACACAACAAATTGTCAAAGCTCCGTGTTGTGAAGATGAACTTATAAGAGATTTAAAATCTTAGAGAACAGGCACAGCTGGCCTTGATATGGCATCAAGTGATCATCAACAGTTAACAGTTAAATGCATAAATTAAATTTGCTTATAGACATGGAATTCAGTTGATTTTGGACATGAACTTTAATTGATTTTTTGACAACTCAAATAAAAAGCTCAACAGACCCAAACGAGAAAGTTCCTCTCCTTCCTCTACAGCTAGAAATTGGGCTATAATTGGCTTCAATCAGCCAATCATCGTGAAACATGAATTGCTTACCTGCCCTCAGGTAAGCCCTATTTGCATAACTATCTGGTATGAAGTTCATCAGTTCATCCACAATCACATGCAGTAATTTTTGTTCTGTCACCCTTTCCTCCTTACTAAGGCCATAATTAAATTGATTCTTCTTATGGTTCAAACGTGAAAAAAAAAAAAAAAAATTTCTGATTTCTACATTTTCCCAAAACATTCTTGTTCCTTCTCTTTGGAAAACATTATACTTGATCCTAATTGTGATTGTTTTCTTCATTTCCTCACCATAATAGTACTGTAAAGCTTTAAGCCAATATTACTATTAAATGTCCCCAAATTAATTCTTAATTGCCTACAGCAATTAGGTGCAAAAAGCAATTGTTTCCACAAATTTGAAATCATAATTAAAGCAGCTTTAAAAAAAACTCAATTTGGAATAACGCAATGGAATTTGGCAGATAATGCCAGAGAACTCGAATCACCAACGACCTAAAAGAGAAAACTGACAAGAATACCAAAATTTTAAATTAACGATCATAACGCTTCAACTTCTCCAAACAATCACCAACCAACACTATCGCAAATTCAAAACAAAAACAACTCCTACGATCTCATAATCAAAGAATCTCTTTATTCCACCCCCGATCGAATAAACAATGCAAAAACTAAGCATAGAACACATAATGCGAGAAGAGGTGCTATACCTTGTAGGGATCCATGGAGAATTCAAGCTCTTCTTCTCAGACTACTATGTGCTTCTTTCTTCTTCTTTGTAAAATGCTTGGCAGCAGCTGCCAGGCCTTTCTTTGTACTATGCTTCTCTCTCTCTCTTCTCTCGCCAATAACAAACACCAACGCAACGTCTCGAGTTGTGTTGGAACTTGGAATTTATAAAGAGGGAACGATTTTTGTTTGTATCAAAGAAATTTTGAGAGAGGCTTTATTTTCTATCAAACGGCCATTATGATTTCAGATTCGCGTGAATTTCTGATTAACGGCTAGATATATTGTGGGTTTTGTGATGTTTTTTCAAGTTTTGTAGGGCCGTAATAACGGGATCGGGATGGGTCAATCCTCAAAAGGTAATAATAATTTGCTTGCTGAAACTGTTTCTTGGCATTTAATGCAAACCAGCAGGACTCTTCGGACTGCGAGTGAGACCCTTATTAAGAAAACCACGAGTTATTAAATTGCTTCGATGGTTCAACCAGTTCAACATTTTTAAACCAGTTGAACTGATAATAAGATGAGAGGAATGTTAATATGAATAGCTTTTATTATGTAAGATTTAAAAATTTCATTCAATTTCTCTTCAACAAAAATTGGGATCAATGAGTTGCTTTTTGTATCAAATCTCACTTCATACTATTTTTTTTTTTTCTAAAGGCATACCAAAGAAAGAAAAATCAAATTAGTTCAGATAAACTGATCCGGTCTACCTCAAAACTAACCGTACAACTGGTTCAAAGTCGAACCAACCGGTCTAATCCGAATTAAAACATTACGTTACTACGGTTATTGTGGACCATGTTGATAGGATATACTAGTATCAGTATAGCCCTTTTTTTTTTTCTTTTTGATATCATTTCGTATAAGACGGTTATCAATTCTTATCCACATACACTCAATTCTCAACTGTCCATAAAAAATAGTTTGTAATTGATGATAATTGAGGGAAATTTCTAGAAAATTGTCTTGGTTTGCGTGAGACGGATAATACTGTGGGAACAGAAAGAAATACGAATATAGGTTTTGAGATTCCTTTCACATCGACAGTGTTCATAAAAAGCGCGCCTAGTCATTTTTTCCTTTTTTTTTTCTCTTTTTTGTGGCTCAAATAGATAGCTCGGACTTTGGATGTATCGTTACAAAATACACGCCACTTGTCCAACTTGAAAATATTGGAGCTTGCGAGTACAAATCTAGTCAGAAAATCGTTCTATAAACAGCTCATAATTTGGGTCGGGTGAAGAACTTGGATTTTCATTTTGTTCCCTAGACTTGAAGCTGGACTTGGGTGTTGGTTCCTATTGAATACAATGAGCATCAATGATAATTTGGTGCACTAAAATCCTACAAAGAAATCATCATTTAATAAGTATATGTTGACTATTGATAACTGACTTTTTCTGACTGGTGCAATATTTAAATATTAACTTTTCCGATTTGTTAAATAAAAAATCTTCTAATTTTTTCTGAAGAGGAAATTAAAATGGAGGGTTTATCTATCTTCAGTCTTCAACCAATCGCCACACCGATCTTTTTAAGTTTTAAAATTTGTGACGACGTCAGAATAAGGATGGCAACCTGATCTTTATCTTTCTATTTCATTTGATTTGGGCTTTTCTATAACAAACCTTAAAAACTCCTACGGGATGATTCTCACACAAAAAAAAAAAACTCACAACCATTGGGTACTGTCGACGTATACCAACCAGATACGCCCACGTGTCTTGCTTCAACTTGGACCGCGGGCACAATTTAATACAGTTGCTTAAACGCAATAAAGCTACTCGGCTAGGAGTCCGGATCATTGGGATTTGGGAATAATCCACGAGTTATTTATTATACGATTAGCATCTTGAATATAATAATTTCCGAACAATCTTCAAGATTTATAATTTAATTATTTCACCGAACGTGAAATCAGACAGCTAGAGCGATAACTGATAAATTATTAAATATTGTGGATGCCAGGTGGCAGGTAAGAGATAATTCATAATACCCACAGAGTGGGGCCCACAACTCCACACTCCACAGGAAGACGAGAAGCGCAAATGGGTCGTGAAAACAGGGAAAATGTTTTCTGTGGTAACTCGACCATATCTCGGAGCAATGGCTTCGGAACCACCAGAATGAGGCTAGCATTTGTCGCGAGGTTCTTTGTGGTGTTCATAGCCTTTTTGCTTTTTGCGCCACGCTGGACTGTTCCTTTCCTTTAGTTCTCCTGTAAGACGCATGCTCATTGTTTTTGGGTCGTTAGACCCACTACAACATAAGAAGCCTTTCGCTTCTAGAAGTCGGCCCATGGATGGCTGTAATAAAAAAGGATCCCCCAATCCAGAAGATGCGAGAGTGCTGTAATCAACTCTAAATTATGGGTCGAAACTCGAAATCTATAATGCAGGCACTATCACAAAAGCAGTAATACACAAAAGACAAGATAAAAGGACTTTAATATGTGTATGTACAACGATCCAAAGTAGAAAAATACAAATATAACCTAAACAGAAAGCCGACTTTACCGTCCTTAAATCAACCAACCAACCCTCTATTTATTTTCCATCATAAAACAGCAAGGACCCTTAATCCTCTTGTCATTAAATCTCACGAGCTATTGTAGAAAAAGGTAGCACCAATCAAACGATACCTTAGCAAGGATAATCGATCATATGTAATTTATCAAGCAACTAAGATACCTAAAGACCGAAGTTACCCAAGAGTCTTTCGACCGCTGCATGTACGTTTCCAGAGGTGGCCATCAAGGCACGAATATTCTCTTGTGTGTCTATGAAACCCATTTCCTGCAGCTGAGTAAGTTGAGTCGCGTACAATTCTTCAGGGGGCACTGAAACATAAGAAAAAAGAACCACATAAACCTGATTATCTGGATCTCAGCATCTGGTCTAAATGCCAGCTCCATTCATACTGGGGCATACCCTCAAATTTAACTAATACCCCATAATTAAACAATTGAGCTTCAGAATGACCAATTTTATCCATGACAAAATAAGCAAACTCATAATCAATTGTTATCTATACTTTTAGACATGGGGAAACTCCTTTCTACAAAAGCAATAGAGAGTAACAGTTCTTCTGATGAAACAACAGTGCACAATCTCACAGTAAGGATTCAATTTTCATAATATCACAATCTCAATCCCAAATTCCCTTAGTGGCCCATGGATATTCCAGCATTAACTGGTGTTAGGTACTTTCTAACATGTCGACCTCAGCTGATACAGCAGATTCTACAGGTGAGGGTCAAAGGATCAGAAAAAACTCACCGTTAGACTGATTGACTGGAGCACCAAAACCTCCTGCACCAAGTCCACCAAAGAGATTCCTCAAAAGCTCCAAATTAGCATTGCTCCCAAGGCCAGCTCCTGGAGCTTTATTTTCAACAACAAACAGGCATATAAAACTACTTTTTTAAGTAGGGCAACTCGTTCATCATTTGTCACTATACTACATGAAACTAGAACATTTGTACAGCCAATTCAACACCCACATACATGCACATATGGAAGTAGCAGGCCATGCTGCCCATTTGTAAATGTCCCCCCAATATGGTACTTGGCTATTTGATCAATGGGTTTAGACAAAAATATTACATATACTCTGCTATTATTTTTCACTTATTAGCCCTGGTTCAGAAAACAAAAATTGGTGCCTAGTTTTAATATGCTAATAAAACTATACTGACTCTACATAGTTGAAACTTATATATGTACTGATACAAATCTAACCCCACATAAAATTGAAAAGAAAAGAGGCTTCATAACATTAACTGGCCTCTTCACTTGCAGGATTCTGATTTAGTTCTTTTACAAATCCTGGGAAAGCAATAGAACAAGCTAAAGCATAGGCAAGTTAAAATATGTACCTGCGCCACTACCAGTCTGATTTTGTTCCCTGGAAGATAAATTATAACAAGAATGATAAGACTGCTCATCAAAAAGATATATTTCATTTAATTTAATATAAAAAACAATTGTAGAGGTAACAGTACTCACTGGCCTGGTTGCTGCCGACCTAACTGGGCAAGCCCTTGTAGAGATTGTTGCAAGCTCAGTATTTGCTGAAAAATAAGACATTAATAAGCATCACATACAGATATAGCTGCAAATTTGAGTACTTTGAAAATTTGACCCATAACTTGTTGCACTTGCAATGACCCCCAAAACTCAATTGGGCCCGTTTCGTAACAAAATGGTCACCCCCCCCCCCCCCCCAATGCTAAGATAAAAATGCCAGTTATAAATATAAAAATATTGAGCACCATTTGCACAATAACATGATATATGGACATGCCTGCATGGTTTCAGGAGACATTAGCTGGCGAATGAACTCAGGGTTCTGAATCATCTCCCTTAATTGAGGGTTTGAATCCAGCAAGCTACGCAAAGTGGGATTGAAACCGAGCAACTAGCAAAACAAGCAGTAAACAAATGAATTACAGCCACAAAGTTAAGTCACAATAGGTAGGGTGTGTTTGGCAACAAGCCTGAACCACGAGAAGAGCTTGTTTGCAATTCCCCAAAATCTTGGAAGTCTGGAACTAAGAACAAGGGGGCAGTTCCTAGTTCGCGCCTGCTCGTGGGTTGTTTGGCTCTCGCGAACTGCTAGTTCGGCGATGGTGCCAAACACAGCTATATATTTATTGCTTTTCTTAACAAAAAAAAAAAAAATCTCAAGGATACATCTAATTTGCTCGTGAATCTCTCTTAAAATGAAAGACAGAAATATCAGCATTGGTACCACTTAGTCCCAATTTGGTTTCCACTGCATTAAATTTGATTTTTCTTCGTTGTATATTGCTTAACTGAGGAATTTATAAGCTTGAATCAAGGCTTAAACACACTAAAAACAAAGCACTAAGGTGTGCATTAAATGACAAATAATTGTAGAAACCAGCAGATACCAATTAGTATGTGTTGTCTGAAGAGCTAATTCTGAAGCATCTTCCACAATAATATACTTCCTATGGAGATATTTTGGTATATTCAATGATGTCACTAACAAAACAAGAGTACAAAGTCTACCTGATTGAAAGTCTGAGGATCAGACATTAAGTTTTGCATCAGCTGCATCATGGCTGGGTTTTGCAGGATTTGATTGAAATGTGAAGGATCAGGCATGCCCCCACCAAACAAGCTTGTCAAATCAGGCATGCCGGCCCCACCTAACCCACCAGTTGGTGGAGCCCGAGTTTCACTAGATGGAGTTGACCTAGCCCCTCCCTGTGTCGCTCCAGCTGTTATGTAAGTACAGTGTTGTAACACCAAATAGAGTATAGACCATGGATAATCATACTAGAACCCAGGTAAAAGATCTGAACAGTTAAATATTAGTACGATAGAGTAAGCATTTTTTATGCTCCACTAAATGACTCAGATCAAGTCAAATAATCAAGCAATGACTACCACATAAAACCCAAAATTCAGGTGAACTTGGAATCGAGAAAAAGAAATACAAAGAACTGGTAAGAGTATAAGTATTATGCAAAATTTGTGAAACAATTTGTTAGTGTTCCACTTGGTAAGATATCAATTCAGTAACACGAATTGGTAAACCTTGATACAAACATGCGGACTCTTATAACTTGAGAGCAAGTTTCTAAAGTCTTTTAGTAAATTATATATGTTCAGTTAGCATCAAATGGCCAGTTGGCACCAAAACTTTTCTTGAAGCTTCTTCCTTGCTATCTTATGTATACTTGGTATTCATTAGATTTATTCAATGACATAGTTCCTCATTTAGACTATTGCTACTTTGCTAGTTCATAACAGACGCTACGATCATACTCAAAACTACAGTAATGATATACAAACTTACCATTTGAGCTCCAAGGATTGGGAAGTGGATTGGTATTTGGGGCAGGAGAAGCACTAGCAGGATTGGAACCAGTACTTGTTGTGTTAGATGCCTGATTTGTGCCTGCCCGATTTCCAGCTTGGTTGCCAAGAAGTGCTGCAAATGGGTTGGAACCAGTATCTGCCTCCCCTCCCATGGTTGTGGCATTCAAAAATGGCTCCTGCACAGTCTCATACATCCTCCTTAGCATATTAAAACCTTCAGGAGATGACTCAATGTTACTCATGGCCCGATCAGTGTTGCGCATCATTTCCCTCATCAGCTCCGGGTTTCGCGCAGCCTCAAGAGTCTGACGAAGTACGCTGGGGTCATTTAAAATGTGGGCCAAATCAGGGTTGCGGTCAATAATTTCACGCATTTGAGGGTTGTTCATGATTATGTTGCGCATTAAATCAGGATTGTTCATTAGAGATTGTATGGCAGGGGTGTTCATGATATCACGCATGATGCCGGGGTTTTGGCTCAGCTGCTGGTGCATCATGTCAAGGTCGGGTAGACCGCTGAACATGCCTGCGTTGTTTGAGCCTAGACCATTAAGACCAAATCCAGGAAAGGTAAAGCCTGCGCCACCAGGTGCTGGTGAAGACCCACTGTTAGGTGCCTGTGTTGCAGTTCCCGGGTTGGCTGCGGTTGTGGTGCTAGGTGAGCTCATGGGAGGTGAAGCCCGGACTAGGTGGATTGTGTGGTCAGACTCTACACCTGATCATGTTCCATAAGTTAATTCATGATAGTTTGCTAAAAACAAAGTGAGAGGCACATACAACTTACCAGGAAGTTATGCTTTGATAAGGGAAAGCAAGCAGCTAGAAATAGGTACACAAATGAGCTACAGTATGAAACACATTTTACTAATAATTCTTGGGGTAAATATTATTGGTAATATTCACCCAGTGGATCGTCATCTCAGGCATACACAAAAGCCTTCTAAACCTACATCCAATTGAACAGTGCATTCATTTAAATAAACAAAGTACAGTTCTGTTAGATATGTGTATGTACGACTTGCTGGGAGAAGGCTCTGTGAGAACCTTAATTCTAAATTAACCATTCTAAGAGATTTAAAAATACATACATAATGAACATTTCATTTTTTTGGGTAACTGATTTACATTGCTTGTCCCATGTTAGAAGTAATGGATAAGGGACAGTTTCATTGGTCATAGCTTCTTCCGCAGTCAATTCTCAGAGAAAGTTATAAAGCATCCATGCTAATATATAGCGTTCTATATATGACATCAATTTTCAGAAAAAGCTTTATGACTATACCATTGCCTGATAAAACGTGATTATGCAAAGATTCTTATGGAATGTATCAACATTAAATGTTTCTTATATTATAGCCAGTTAAAAATTTTATTGACAAAAACAAATCCTTGCTTTTTCCAGACAAGGATCAAGTGATACAAAGTTACTATGCGGTACCTGTTTTACTATATGCACGTTAACTAACATCTGGGGCCCCCTAACCTCCGAGTGTTGCTTGACAAGTACAAAATACATTATATAAAACATAAGATAAAACTCCATTCGTGTGAATCTCTCTCTTTTCTTTATAGGAAAAAGGACTATCCGAAGGAGAAAAAATAGCATTACCATTATTTTTGTACTCATTGGGTATTTATTCCCTCTTGAAAATATGGTTAATAATTTCATATCCTTTTGTCCTTATATAAAGTAACGAAAATTTTAAAATGCCACGACCTATCTTGCCACAGCAAAGCTGGCCAATTAGATTACTGTAATTAAGCATGTATCGTGCCTGCTCATCATCTTCTTAATTATTCACATATTCCAACCACGACACTGTCTTACATCATATCCTCTTTTAGTCCTGTTCCAACTCCAATCTATCTATCTTTTTATGACGTTTGATTGCTTTGATATAAAAGTAATGAGAGATCTTTATTTTATTAAAACAAGTTGAATTTCAATGTCATCTACTTATAATTTTCATAGCCTCGGCATTGCACTGCTACACCCACAAATTGTGAAAAGAAATATACAATCGACACTAGAGATCAGATACAGATCCGGTCTAAGACGATCAAATTTCGCAAGTGGTTGTGGAGACCGAATCTGAAACAAATTAGTAAGCAAAAAATGAAACCAAATTAACATTATAGAAACCGTACCATAGCTAGAGAGAGTCTGTTCATCCTTCAAAATCCGACCTTTGTAGATCAGCCTCTGCTGCTCAGCTGGAACATCGCAACTGGCTGCGACGCCAGCCTTGAAAGCGCCGACCGTCGCATCAAGCTCCGTCTGTACGGAGAATTTGTTCCCATTCGAGCACCTTATGTGCACGGTCGCGGCGGCGGCGGGCGCAGTGGTTTCGTCGCCGGAGCCTCCTTCGCCACCTCCCATAGAGATAGATATCAAGAGAGAAAACCCTAACCCTAGTTCGTACGGATCGGGCTCAGAGAAGAAACAGTGAGTTCGGATTTGCGGACAGAGGAGAAGGGGCAAAGAATAGAATACCTTCGATTGCAAGAAATAGGATATTGATGCAAACAATTTTTTTGTATTTAACCTTCAATATATTTGTATTCGGAGAAATGTCTGGTTTGGAACCTTAAATAAATACTGCGGATTGTTCAGCATAGTCCCTGAACTATTTTGGTTTCATCAGACATACAAATTTCTATGTTCATACCAAATGTGGTTGGATTATTTAATGAGCAACTATGCGGATCGATAGTCACCGAATCATATTCTACGATAGATAACTCTAGAAGCCTCGCGTTATTGTGAAAGTTATCAAAGATGATATTATTTTAACACTAATAATTAATTAAAAACAATGAGAAAATTGACCTAGAGTAAAAAGGGCGGGTAGCTAAGAAAAAATTTACAAACTTGATAGAAGAATAGAACTATGTTAATATATGAAATGATTAATTAAAACTAGTACAAAAGTTTCAAGTTTAGATTGATAAAGTGCAATATAAACTATAGTAATTAAAAAATAGTGTTCGTGTATCTAAGTTGAATTAGTATTTATTCCCGCTTATTTTATGGTTGATACCATAAAAAGTAATCTATTTCTTTATAGACTTATATAATTTGTCAAACATTTTGCAGCATTTATATTTAAAAAAAGAAAAGAAAAGAAACACAGTTGCTGATCCGTTACTAAATCAAGTGACTTCGGGGAAAACTCAATTACTAAGAATCTAGAGAGCTCTATTACACTACTTTACAAATACCAAGTTTTGAAGTCCCAGTTTGTAAATTTCCACATGGGAGAGTATTTCTACGCGGAGAAGGATAGTTTAGAAACAGACGGGTACTTTACTAACCTGATGCTGCCTACGGGCTTCTTCCTCAAAAAAAATAAATAAATAAATACTAACCTGATGCAGTTATGCCGAATATACTTTAAGACGAAACTGATATCGGTGGTACCGTACGACGAGTTATTGGATTGGATAATTACTAGTTAA
The DNA here is from genome assembly GCA_027562975.1 of Rhynchospora breviuscula. NCBI lineage: Eukaryota > Viridiplantae > Streptophyta > Magnoliopsida > Poales > Cyperaceae > Rhynchospora > Rhynchospora breviuscula. The sequence continues at coordinate 28,725,819 of CM050400.1, read as the reverse complement.
GTCCTTTTTTTTTTTTTAACTACTTTTCAATGGTCAGCTTCCCTCGTAGCGAAGAAAGCAACCTACTATCGGTTGAGAAGAATCCGGCTCAGTTTCTACGGATCGAAGCTCTGTCGCTGGGCCTTTCAGCGACTTGGCACGAAATCAAAGCGAATTCAATTGAAGAAGATGCGTTAAATTGAAAAATCTCATGCTTGGATATCTTCTATAAAAAACTAATTTTAATTTTTAAATTAAGTATTGAAAATAAAATTGGAAATCTATTTGCTATTATCTGAGCTTTTGTTATTGATGTGGTCTCACCATAACAAACAAAACTCCTATTCTATTCAGTTTATTATCGCAATCATACGATATTTCGTTGAATAAGTCTAGGGTCGATCTATAGAGACGGACTATTCAATTTCTAAGTTATTCAATCGACATAACTAAATCATTGATTAACAAAATGAATGGATTGTTGTACAAGTCCTAAATTAAAAGATACATATTGTGTTCAAGTCCTAAATTAATCCAATTCCTAACACAATCTGTATCTTTTAACTTAGGAATTGGATTAATTTTACGTAATTCTAGAACTCCTAAACTTCAACTTCTTTTTTATGATTTAGTGTTCTAGTTTATTTCTTATTTTCTTAGGGCATCCTCTAATCTTCTGATTAAAGTAAAATTTCAATCCCTTGGTAACTTGGTTTATCTTTCCAGATTTTAGCCAACCAATTCCGTTTTAGTTATGATATGACTTAATCAATTGATCTATTTTTCTAACTATCAAACGTGATCATTCATTTAAAGAGATAATCAATTAACAATTCAATCAAACACAACAACAAATAATAAGTTGCAAGCACAAGAGATGAAACATAAAATAACATTAACTATGAACTAAATATCCATAATAAAATAAACAACTTATTAAAAAGATTATTAACCGTAGCTCCTAAAACTAAATTATTCTACTAAACTCATACTACAAGTCAAAGCAAGTTTCATCGATAAAAGCAACACAAAGGAAAAAAAAAAAAATCAAGTTACTATTGGAGTTGTGTCCTAGAAGTCAATATTTAATGACTTAATTTCTTAGTTTATGTTATTGATGATATTTGATTATTTGTTCCTAGAGTTTATTACTGACAGATCATTCAGGTTGAGGATTTGAATTGTAGATCTCTGTGGATCATTCATTAGAATGACAGTAATAAATCTAAATCGTCCGTAATCTTGATAATTAACAAGGAACATTAATTATCATAAAAGATTAGTATGCAAGTTAAGTGATGATTAAGTTCTACAAATCATAGGTAAGGTGTTACCAACTTAATTGCATATGTGTATGTTATTAGAACATAGTACAGGACATGATCCAATGAAATAAACATATGAATTGTGTTATGTGTCATTGTTTATTTCATATGAGTTTGATTCTAAGTTTGAGATGGTTCAACTTTTCCACATGAGGATAGGTTCAATAAATATCGTCTATCGTTGATTTCTGATAAGGGCTGCTATACGGACTTTATTTATGTTCTCTTGAATTGTGCGGGAAAAAGTTGTTCATCAAGAAAATCGTATGTCCCTCATTAGTATACCTAGTGAGTGATGATATCTGTTTGGGCCCCTTGATGGAGTTGGATTGTTTGGCCAACTTGTACAATCAAATCTAGATCAAGAAATGTATAATCTGCAAGAATGACGCATTCCTATCTTGGATTATACAGTGATATCATGTGACATAAGAATCAGACAAAGAAATACTATTATTTCTTATACAGGATTGAGATATTGTAGAAGTACATTATTTATGCGAATTGGAAGTCATAACGTATTGCTAGATACCGCTTATGATTATTAGAATTAAATAGCGATTTAATTCCATGGCCAACATAGCATAAATCCTCGAGGGTCACACGAATAAAAGCTCTTAACCAACAGTGCATTATAATTAGTTTATTTGCATTGGAGAATGCAAAATATGATAAGTTGATTAATTAATTATATACCGCTGTGAACCGTTATAATTAATTATATCAAAGGGATCATATGAAACTAATAAATGCAAAGTCTAATCCTATAATAATTATTAAATGGTTGATAATTAATTTTGCTCGACACAATTAATATAATTGTGAGAATTATATTAATATAATTGTACTATATGATTATATATATTATATGGGCTTTATTTGATGCATAAACTAGAGAGAAAAATGAAATATGGCACTTGAGATTTTTGGCCCATATTTTTGGACGAATTTTGAGAAGGATTTAGCCTATTTTCTCATGTCAAAAGTTGCTTGGAAGAGGGGTTAGTTGACTAGTCAATATGACTTGTAGAAAGGGTCATAGTTTTATTATAAATATACCTCTCATTTGAATGAGAGAAGGTTACACACAAACCACTTCTTTCTATTCCTTCATAGCTGTCATATTTTGTTGCTCTCTTGCATCAAGTTAAGGGCTCATGTGTTGAGCATTAGCTACCTCTACTAAATATCGATTTAGAAGAGAAAGGGAAAGCTTTGGATTAGGCGATTTCACTCGTTTCGCTAGCACGAAATCGAGTGAAGTTGGTCAACCTTTTGTGGACCTAAGAAAGGAGAAGAAGAAGAAGAGGAGACGAACACGCCACCGACTCCCACGCATTGGAATCGCCTCGCGAATACAATTTCGCGAGAGGTATAACTTCCTACGCTTTCTCCCTTGTGAATGGTGTGTTTGAATGCTTAATGCAAGATCCTTGTGTTGTTAGCTTAATTAATGGTAATTAAGTACATTAAAATTAAATTTTGTGCTTGGACAACACTTTCTAACAGTTACAACAAATTATGGCTTTGAAAACGATCCTTTCTTTGGCTCTCTTTTGTGGGGGGCAGCTTGTCCTAGCTTTGGAATGGATCGTTTTGGCAAGGTGAGTCATCTCGGTAGAAAGCTTGGCTCCTTGGTGAGTTTGGAAGAAGCTAAAACCTAGAATTCGAATATGTATTCTGCTTGGGACAAAATAGAGCTTAAATAGGCATCGGAAGTAACTATCTAAAAGTTCTTATAGTGGAAGAACATGCATAGCAAAAATCGACTAAAAATTGCCTTGCTAATTTTGGAATATTTGGAGAACTTTTGGCGGTCTCGTTCTAAGTTTGAGTCGACCTGTTCTAAGTAAGTATGGCTGAAATTTTGGCAGTCTCCTCCATTGATCTGGGCGGTTCGTCCTACGCATAGACCGGTCCGTTCTAATGCGTCTGACACTTCTTCAATGGTTGATTTGTTGTGCTGCTTCATGATGATCCTTTAAAACAAGAGCGGAGCTACATATGCACTTTTTTTTTCTAATCTAAAATTAACAAATTCAAGTAAACACACACATGCATTCAAAGTTAATTAAGGACCTAAACTCAATTGGAATGTGTACATGTAAACCCTACATCAGTTATTGATTAAATTTTTAGGTGTAGATTAAATTGAAAAATAAATAACTATTGTGTAGCCTTAGAAGTTGGATAATATATAAAGATAGCCTTTACATAGATTTTTATAGCTAGATTTTTTTTATTTATGTTGGACCTTGTTTTATTGCTAGATTTATTTGATACACTAAATCTAGAAATTTTTTTAGCAAGACTCAATTTTCTATTAATAGCTCCTAAAAATCTAGCAATTTATTTTTGATAGGCTTTTTCCGAATCTTGTAATATCTAATGTAGCAAAAATAAATTGATAGACTTTTCCAAATTGCTACATTAGATATTACAAGATTCAGAAAAGTCTATAAAAAATAAATTGTTAGATTTTTAAGGAGCTATTAATAGAAAATTGAGTCTTGCTAAAAAAATTCTAGATTTAGTGCATCAAGTAAATATAGCAATAGAACAAGATCCAACATAAATAAAAAAAAAATCTAGCTATAAAAATCTATGTAAAGACCACTTTTCTTGTAGTGATTGGATTAAATCTTTTGGCAAGACGCCGAGTTTCTATAAATCACAAAAAGAATATTATTTTGTCTTTAGAGCATTTAAATGAACACATTTCATGCTATAAATTTTTTATTGGACCAAAATTGTATTCGAAATATTACTTCATCGCATTGCGACGATTGTTTTCAAATTCATAGTCACTATTTTCCTACTAATGTTGTTTAGTTAAATCAGCATAAACGTAACAACATTACTAATGCGGAAATTTTTAATAAATTCTGTAAATTTATTTTTGCGACGTTAATGTACGGCATGTTAATAGATCGGCCAGCCATTTAACTTCTGCTAACATCTGTTAGTAATGAGACGATCTTCCCAGTTGTTCGTTATAAAAAATGTATTGCCCTTAAAGCTTACTTATCATGTACTTTTTTTAAAAAAATAAAAAAGTGAACGTGAGATATAGTTGGTCAGTGATACCATTATTTATCTAAAAGTAACGGCTTCATTTATCGCTAGACGAGGAAGATGTAAATGTCTTTCGGTGAGACGGTGACCAAAGATATGCTTCTCTTGAATATTAATATTTTAATACAGAAACAGAATAATAAAAAGTTCATACTAGTGTTTAGTAAGCCACTAAATTAAAATACAGCACATGCAGTCATTTATCTCTTTGTTGGTGAAAATTAATTTGGGACGGTTGTTTTTTTTTCTTCTTTTGATGATAATATATTAAGATGACGGTTGGTAATTGTGAGTCTTATCTCTGACATTGTACATCAATGGCAATGATAATTGTGTCTAGACTCTAGTCTCATCTCTTCGGAAAATATTCTCTTTTCACTTGATTTTTTTTTTATTTATTTCTTATTTCGTTCATCACTTCCGTCGAGATGAGTGTAAAATTGTATTTATATTCATATTTCTAATAAAACACGAGCTATGTAGTATGTACAGACGATTTTGATTTTTTATATTTATATATTATAGATGAATAATCGAGGAAAACTCGTAAAAAGCAATGCGCTAGGAGCGATGGTGGGTCCTATATCACGAACTCAACAAAAGTACAAAACACCACAGTACCACACGAATTTCGTATGAAATCGATATTGAAAAGAATAAAGTTATTTTATTTTCAAAATAATTTGTCATAATTTTCTTAGAGCTTTCGAGGTAATAAAAAGCTAGCGACTAGCGAGGCGTGAGCGTACCGGCCGTACCGCTCAAACAAAAAAGAAGTCAAACGGGAAAAAAAAAATCCAGATATTCATCAAATTTTGGGGACAGACTTTTATTTTAAATCCAATCACAATTTCTTCAACCACGTACTTACAGTTTGCAAATAGAATTTTTAATTATTAAACTAGATCGGATGGTCCGGCCTATTCATGCAAGAATTCTTATTTCAACCATTTTTTTTTTTCATTCAACCTCAAATGTAACTTTATTTTACTTTATGAAACAAACATTTTTTTGCTTCGACAGCCCCATTCTTTATTTTAAAAGTTTTAAATTTTAGTTTTAAATGGTAGATATGATTAATGATTTTTTTCAGTTAAAAATCGTAACAATCATATATTATTACTAATCATAAAAACCCACCATGATTTGAACATCCCTTTAATCGACGGATCATCCCTAAAATGATCAAGATTCCTCTATTAATCACATATATATAATATGTATGATATAAGATATCTATAATATGTAAATGCAACTAATTTAATAATGTACTCTAATTAATAAGATATATTTTGGTCAGGTGTTCAATCAATTAAAAAGGGTGCTCAAATCAGACCGGGTCCGTGGCAATTCTATGTTTTTTTTTTCTAGTCATAAAAAAATCCAACATTATATTTAAATAATTTAGAAGGACCAACAATTAAGAAAACTGCTTCAGAGGGTAGTGTTTTGGACATCCCTAAAACGATCAAGATATCCTCTATCAATTAAATATTTAAATTAAATTAAACGTATATAAAATATAAATACAAATAATTAACAAATTAAATAATGTACTCAATTAATAATAAGATATTTTGGTCAGGTGTTTAATCAATAAAAAAAAAAGGGTATTCAAATCATACCTGGTCCGGTATTATTTAACGAGTGCCCTTTCGCACTAAAAACACAATGCACCAGGAGGTCGTCTGAGAACGAGGTGCCGCCTCGGTGTCGGCCATGTCAATAACCAAACGAAGCGATCTCCTTCTCTTACCCGCGAAACTCTCCAGTCTACGTTCCATTGCGTTTCAGCTCCAGGTTCTTTTTGTATTTAGTTCTGTGTTTCCATTTTTCACTTTGGCATTTCATCGAACGGCTTTCGGGCGTGTAAATAACACGAGGTTCTTTCTGCCTCAGAGGTGGAAGCATACATCTCCGGGAGACAACGAAGATCTTGTTCCGAAAGAAGTCGAGGCACGTTCAGCACAAGAGGCCGGTAATAGTTATTTTCCTCTCTTTTTTTTTTTCATTTCAATACGGCTTTGTCTGAGTAAGAACAGTGCATGCGAGATGGATGCATTGCATTTACAGTTTTGAGATTGTATTTCAATCTCCACCATGAGGTGAAGGTTAAAACTTGAAAGCATTTCCTTACCACTGGGAGAATTTATCTTGTGCTATGAACATTTGGTTCAAGCATCTCCCCTCCCCACCAAACACGCACACAAATACCAAAAGAAAAAAAATATATACATGTACAACCAAAAGGGACTTGTTAAATGCAAAACTATTGATGGGTTGGGGCCGGCATTAGCAAACCAGATCAAAATGAAGGGTGAGAAAGATGAGCTTGTTGATCCAAAACTTGAACAAACACCAATAGGCGAGCTCTATTTATGATATGTTCAATGAAAGTTAATCATCATTCCATTTGAAGGTGAGAAAGCAGGTCACTGAACAAAAGTGCTGATGTTGGTTTTGCAGATAGTTTGATCAACAATTAAACAACTTGTTTAGTTTCTGTAAAATTAGCGGGTTTAATACTGTCAAATTTTAACTAAACCTCGATTTAAGTGGTAAGGATGTTCAGGGTGAGTCTGACCTTGAATTTATTAAGAAATAAGTGTTTCTGATAAATGTTCGAACTTCGAAGTTATTGTATTTAAATTAATGTGATTTGTAAGATCGCTGTTTATTTTAGTAGCAGTGAAGCGTTGAAATAGCACCTGATTGTTCCACTCTCTAGGTTTATGTAATCCTTCTTCTTGGAGAACTTATGATTCAAGGAAGGTTGGCATTAATAAGTCTGCGATTTCTCAACCAGCATGGGGCATCATAAGATCTCTTCAGCGGAAAGGTATCTCACATCCAATGATTATCATACTAGATCACGTTTCAGAACACCCTGAAGTCATGTGGTGCTTTTTGTTGGTAATTGACCAGATATGACTTTTACTGTACTTTTTGTTCCCATAGTTTTGAAGTGCTTATCACATAATTATAAATTGCAAAACAATCTTAGAAAGATTGAGCTAATTGTTGCCCTAGTTGGCTAGTTCTACACCATTAAGTATTGATTGGCAGGCCTGCGATGGAGCAATGCTATTTATTTTATTTTTCTTACTATATTGTGATATAAATGGGATTTTAGAGGGTAGCCAAGGTTATGCTTTGGCGAGATAAAAGATAATTGGCAATGAGAAGAAAGAAGATAGAGAGGCATACAGCTGCAGAAGGGACTCCCCCTAGAGCAGTACTCAGATCTTCTTATCTTTTAATCATCTAACTCATATTACAAATAATTTTAGAGTCTTAAATAGACTTTACTTGACCAATTTACTTATATATTTGGTAATTGATGGGTGTCCATTAGATTTTCTTCTATCAAACCTTATAAATAAATAAAAGGAGCTTATTTGGGGCTTTAACAAGTGTCAGTTATGTAAACCTATTTTCTTAAAGAAAAAAGTGGGTCATTTTAACAATTTATTTAAAGGCTTAAAAAAAATAACGGGAAAAGGATGCAACTGTACTATTCCTTCTGCATTTCATTGTTGGTGGTACTTTTCGATACTAAAAAAGTTACCCTTTGGTTTCTGAAACTTCTAATCTAGGTTTTGAAGCATATCTTGTGGGTGGGTGTGTGAGAGACTTGCTATTGAAGAGAGTACCAAAAGATTTTGATATCATCACTACAGCTACAAACAAACAGGTTTCTGTTTTCAATGAGCGTGTGTGTCTTATTTCATTATTTCAAGCTTATCAAGACATACAATCTCTCCTACCAGTTTGTCTCAAACTAAGTAGTTTGTACTGGATTTCTGTACCACATCATTTAGGTCTGATGTCACAGAATAACCATACCAACTCCGATCCTGGATTTTGTTGTCCAATTTTAATCTCATTTTCTTCTTTACGCCTTAATATCTGGGAACTGTGATACTACCTGGTAATTTATTTGTTCTTTTTTGTGGCTACATACAAATATGGCCAACAAAAATGGTTTATGGTGCTCATGACATTTTGTTTGGTGCTTTAGTTAGCTGGGGAGACCTTTGCTGAAGGTCATCTGTCTTTTTTCATAAATGCTTTGTATGACTATTGTTTCATATAATGAAACGGTTACTTTTTTCAAAAAAGAAAAGAAAAGAAAGGTTTATGGTTCAATATCATATAATAGTACAAGAACCAATCTGTCTGATGTGACAAGTAATGTTTGTATATGGTACATATTGTATCTGATGCTGATGTAATGCAGATTAAGAAACAATTTAGAAGATGTATTGTTGTGGGCCGCCGTTTCCCGATTTGCCAGGTTCATATGGTTGGTAGCATAACAGAGGTTTGTCAATTGAACATCAGAATTAATATCTAATCTTGTTCTTACTTAATGATATCTTTTTGTTTATATGCCATGCAAAAATCATGAGTAGCACTAAAGACGACTCGTCTTATATTTCTGCTTCTTTTGTTTTGATTAATCTTTTTGTTCTTCGAGGATTACTTATTGAGCCCGTAGTTGAGTGTCCATTTCTTTTAATTATTTTTGGCTTTCCTGCCTGTGAACACCAAACAAAGCCTGTTACTGGCGAGCACTGCTTTGTGTCTCTACCTTGGTTTGATTCCATACATACCACAATGTAATATGTAGCTACATAAGTTTGAATCCCTTTACCTCTTGAAAACTATACAAAGGTGTTAAGTTTTGGATGATGATAGGTATCAAGCTTTCATACTATTATTAAAGATGTCGAAGAAGAGAGAGAGGGTATTTTGCGGAAGGCTCTGCACACTTGTAGTGAAAAGGACATTGTTCGGTGGAAGGATTCTATGCGGAGGGACTTCACTATAAACGGGTGAATGCTCCTATATTTAACAAAAGATGATGTTTATTTTAATTCAAGAGAAAATTGTGTTGTTGATTAGTTAACAAGTGTTTTTGATGATTTTTATTTTGAATTTTGATCCATGCATTATGAACCAGATTATTCTTTGATCCTGTCAAATCCAGAGTCTATGATTATGTAAATGGTTTGAAAGACTTGAGATCATCTAAGGTATTTCCTTCTTCATTCTTTCATTTTTTTCTGCAGTGTTCCATTATCATGGTTTGTTATTTTTTAAAACAAAACCTTTATTTGCGTGATTCTTCTAATGCATAGAAAACCCCCTCCAAAATAGGACTTAAAATTTATTGTTGTTTCTTGTGCTAGCACCCTGTATGTTCGAAGTAAACTTACGAGTACATATGGGCAAATATGAAAATACAAGTTCAAGGGTGTGATTTACTTTGATAACTTTTCTGTTTCATGTGTAAATTTATGATCAGGTAACTACTGTGGTTTCTGCCCATTTATCATTCAGCGAGGACTGTGGTAAGTATTTAAGCTGTGTATGACTTGAATGAGGACTTGTAGCCTTGTTTTATAGTTTAAATGAGGGACAGTTTCTTTTGTATATATCCCTTATAACCTAGAAAACATGAAATATTATAGATACCCCCTACAGATCATAATAGTATTCCCTAGGTCCTCTCATTTGACATCGTGTACAATCATGATTGTATTGCTCCTAAGATCAGACTAGTGGTTGTTTGCTTTAGGATATATATTTATAGGTCAGCTGAATGACTAAACAAATGCCAGCATTTGAAGTAAAAGCCGAGGAGATGTATTTTGGGTACTCCTTGGCAGATAGTATGCACCATCAAGTAGTATGTTCAGATCTGGAATCCCTGTACTTACGGCTCATATGGTCTGAAGGAGTATTGTCACTGAGAATAAATTAAGTCTTGACAAAGGGCTTCAAACTATAATAACATTAAAAAGATATTTAATTAATGTAAAACTGGTTTTCCTCGAACCTGATCGCCAACCTGACATCAAATGAGGCTTAGATGCATTGAAGTTGGCACCAATTTGATCAAGACACATTTTTTCTGGGTATAAGCAGAGATTGCAAACTTGGTCTAAGTTAACACTCCATCATTGCTAGACAGACTTTATAAACTTTGGTAGGGAGGGATGTGGAGGACTACTTGTAGACTTTCTAAACTTTGGTAGGGAGGGATGTGGAGTACTTGTAGACTTTTTAAACTTTGGTAGGGAGGGATGTGGAGGACTACTTATAGACTTTCTAAACTTGTGTTTAACTGCAGCAAGGATTTTGCGAGGTTTGAGAATTGCTGCTCGGCTTGGTTTCTGGTTTTCTGAGGAAACTGCAGCTGCTTTGAGAAAGCTCTCTTCTTCTGTTTCCACTCTTACCAAGGTGATCCTACTACAGAGTATTGTCTTCTATTTAATTACAATTTTACAATTCTTGTCGTACTTTTCACTACCTTATTATTATTGTTTTTGTCATGTAGCAAAGATTACTGATGGAACTGAATTTCATGTTAGCTTATGGTGCAGCCAAACCATCAATCCATTTACTTAAAAAATTTGGGCTTCTTGAAATTCTTCTTCCATTTCATGTAAGTTGGATGAATATTAGCATTGACTGTATACCTTAACGGCGCTGATGCAATTTTGTTTTGTTCTCAGGCGGCATATCTAGATCATCAGGACAAGCACAAAGTTGATTATACAAGTACAATGTTTATGGTAGGTATATATCTTTCTATTGTTTGAGTTTTTGTAGATATTACCAACATGGCAATTTGCTTTTCCATCATAGGATTCAATTCTGTTATTATTCCATGATGTTCTTTGTTTATTTAATATAATATTAACTTTTGGCAAAGTACTTGGTTTGATGGACAAATTAGGCAGTAATTTAAAATCTGAAAGGTTCACATTTCAACTATATTCCTAACCTAGTCTCGTCAAATAATATTTAGCAAAGTAACTAAAAGTATCCTTAATCAGTACCCTCACACAATAGCGTGCTGCTTGTCTGATTGGATTAATTAGTTCCTGCCAATTTTTGTAGCCAACAAATTTCACTATGCCCTTTTAGGTGCTTCACTGCTTACTTTTTTCTTTTCTTTTTTCTATAAGTGGTTTTGGTTATAAAAACTGTGAATCTAAATTTCTTTCTTGAGAAAGCAGCTAATTGCTCATGGAAGCTGTTGAGCTATGTTTTTGTCTTACTCCACATATGCAAGTTAATGCTTGAATTGACAATTAAAACTGGACGTCAATGCTTTGTGCTAACTGCAACTGTTTTTTTGTTGCGACAATTTTACAAGTTCTCACCTTTTTATTGTTGCAGAAATTGATTTCAAGCCTGGATAAGTTGCTATCCCCAGATCGACCTTGCAACTGCACTTTATGGTAAGAGTTTATAGTTGTTTTGTTTTTTTTTAATATTAACAAATTTCACATTTTGACGTTGTGATCCAATGACCTGAGTTATGAAAAGTATATATTGTCAATAATTTTGATTTTTGAAGGACTATAGTTTGAACTTTAAAGGCTTGTTGTCACTTTCTTCTTTTACAAACTGTTGTATTGCACACCAGTCAACCCCAATATGAGCTATTATGTTTTTCTATTTCCTTTCCTTCTTCTTTTTGGTTTGAACTTCATTTCTTAATGGCCTATTGAGACTATTAAAGTGGTAGATTGTTTCTTGTTGAATCAAGAACTCCATAAGTGAACTGTGTTTTGTTAGCAAAGTTTGGTACTGTTTGCTAAAATTCTACCATTATGGAAAACAGAAACAGAACTCAAAACTGAAAAATCTTCCAAGTTACTATGCATTTATGCAAATGGAAAACTTGTAGCATCACAACCTCCCTTCAATTTAGCATGTATTTCCTGATTTTCCATCTTCGGACAGGCTGGGATTGTTAGCATTTCACATTGCTTTAGTACGAAACCCAGAAGAAGCCTCAGTTATTTGGGCCCTCTCTTCTTTTCTGTACTTTGGGACATGGTCTGAAGCCGTGGAGTTTGTAAAACAATTAGATAAAAACAAAAAGTCAGTTGATTTCCTCCCTGAAATAAAAGCCCTACTTGAGGCAAAGCCTATGTCAGAGAAGATGCTCAAGGAAAAGGTGTTGAATCTCACTTTACTTGTAAGGTCGTCGGTCAATGCTTTTTCGTGCATAGAGTCTCTTCATGAATACTTGACTGTGTTTCCAGAGGCTCCAGAATATTCTGGGAAGGTATGCATAACAGGAATAATTGTACAGCAGTGGTTCTGGTATGTACCATGATGGCAGCCAATTTGTACATGGTATTGTTAGATTCCAAAAATTAAGTTACTACCAAATTAAGAAATAAAAAGGTAGATGGTGAAAAACTAAAACGGTGGATAGAAGTGCCTGTACCAATTTAGAATAGTAACAACCAATCAGGTTCTGAATATGCAAGTATTCACTCTTAATTAGGACTTGAATTTCTACATATGGTCCTTATAATCATTTTTTTTCCTATTTTGGCCCCTAAATTTTTTATTTTTGTATTTGGATCTATTAGAGTTTCAATAGTTCCTATTGGTTGTACTGTTAACATGTTAAAAAACAGCTGAAATCTGCATCAACCTGTTGTCAGAGAATCCTTTTTTCTGTCTAACCCTGATTATAGTACAAAGATAGCAAAAATACCCTTGTGCTAAATATATAGCAAAACTATTTGTGAACTGAACACATGATTTTAGAAGCTTTGTTTGGATGCATGTGTTTTCAGGTGGTATACCTGAAGAAACATAAAATCTGAATGTTTGTATTTACAGTTCAATGCACGCAATCCGGACAATACTTCTGAGCAAGTGTTCAGATTTTAGGCATCATTTTGCAAATTTTAAAAAACAGGATTGTTGCTGCAATTCATTTTTTAAATTCTGGGTAAGAGAAAAAAAATAGTTAGGGGATGTACGATGACGTGGAACATCCATGTTGTCAATAGATGATGCGGACATGTTAACAACAATACTCTATGCAAAAAGCATATTAAATTATTAATGTTATTTTCCATGTCATGGTTTACTGATGGCATCATAACATATGAATTGACACCAACAAACGTTCTGCTTTACATCTAAATTTTCTACTTCTTTAAATGTACTATAATTGCGGGATAACTCTAATGCAAATTCAGAACTTAATGGACCAACATTGGATTTAAATAGGTAATCAAAACATGAAAGTGGCTGCAATGTAAAACTATAATTGTAATTGACTAAAAGAAGAATGTTACAAAACCGGCTGATGCTTTTAACTAATATAAGAGCATTGTGTGTTGCAGGTGCTTATATCTGTAAAGAAGAGAGACTATGTGGCTGAACTTTTCAACGACCTGGATGACAACAGGAGGAGAGAGAGTTATGACATAGACTATGAGCTGCTGAAAAGAGATGATCCAGATGAGATCCGGTTTGTTATAGGAAAAGTGTTTATGGATACACTGAGTGCCAGGATAGAGGACAATGTAGTCAAGAAAGAGCCCCCGTTGAAAAATAAAGAAGAAAGGATGGGGATGCAAAATGGCAACTGACAGCATTCAGAGTTATGCTACAGCATCAGCCGGATACAGCTCCCTGCCTACAGAGTGCAAAAATGGGTCATGATTTTTTGGTGCATAGAGAGGTGTTATGGCTCCCTTCCTGTTGAGCGCAAAATGGATTGCAATATTTGGTGAGAATAGTTTGATACTTTGATCGGAGAATGCATCCCACATTTTTGTTTTTGTTTGAGCAGTAAGTGCACATGTATTGAGCGTCAGCATGTCTGGTGACATTACGATGCTTCAGGACTTTCGAAAGTTGCATAATTTAGCCTTTTTGGTGACCTGTACGATGCTTCAGGACTTGGAAATTGCATATATTTTATTTTGTAATCTGTGTTGTAGCGGCTTAGAGGAAGATTACTAGATTAGATTCTTCATGCGTCCTGATTAACTCTTTATTGTTGAAGCCACAGACAGTTATAAAGATTATGTTCGAGTATTTTTATTAAATCTTACTAATAGGAGAGTTGGTTTGTCAATCTCTCTTTTTTACTATGTTGTACCGGTGTGGGTGTCGGTATAATATCCGATACGATGTGGATGCAGAGATACGCAAAAAGCTAGGATGCGAGAGCATATATATATAAAATAATAAAACATCACATTTATATCAAAATATTTGATTTTTTTTTAATGTTCAACTACCAACACTCCAACAGTGTATTTACTATGCTATTTAGTATTTCATTTTTTATTTTTTTTAATTCAATAATAGAACAGTAGAATACATTCAATTTTTTCAAGTTTCAACCCAAAAATGTATTCAAAACATACTAAAAAATGAGTCCAACATGCATCTTAACGAATTTATACCAAATCCACTAATCAAACACATTAAAATAATAGGATTCGCCACGTGGAGTATCGGATGCGAATCACACGAGTATCGCATGAGAATTGATATCGGATACGGGTGTGACGGTATATTAGAAGTATCCGTGCTATTACGTTTGCATCACATGATCTCAATCCTTTTTCTAAGATCTCTTTACATTTTCATTTTTTATAGTAGAGCACTTATCAGAAAATGTATAAAAGCAGTATGAAGTATTAGTGCCAGTCAATAGGACTTCTCTACTGTTTTCGTTTAGTTCATTCAAACATTGAATGCAGTTGATTTTAAGCAGAAGAAAAACTGAAAAATTGATTAGTGCCATCGTTAAAAAAACCATCCGTGCCATCGCTAAGCCAGCGCATCCTTTTCTCATCCAGCTTATCTCGTACGTAAATGTTCAGTTGGATAAGTACAAATGTTCTGTTAATTGAGTATAAATGTTCAGTTAGTTGCAATAAAAAATATAAATGTTATCAGCAAAAATGTTCATTTGGATAAGTATAAGTGTTTAGTTTTAGTAAGAATAAATGTTCAGTTTCGTAAGTACAAATGTCCAGGTTATTACATATAAATGTTCAGTTTATTAAGTATTACTTTCAATTTTTTTAAATAGGTGAATGTCAAGCGAAGGGGTCACGAACCGAAAAAAAACCACATGAAAAGGGGTCATGAACCGATCCGGTTCAAATTAAATTTTTTCCGACTTTGTCCTTGGCTCACCTCTCTTTGACGCGCGACATTGACCCATGTGGCCATCCGCGACTCTGCCCATTAGTTGACGCATTTAACTGAACACTTTTGAATATTAAACTGAACACATTTGATTATTAAACTGAACATTTGTAACAGACACCTGCCGGTCAAGAGAGAAACTCATGCGCGCGCTGACTGTTCAGCAATAGCACGTGATGGTTATTCTGCCGATGACAGTTATAATTACTGAAAAACTGGGAGCTGTAAAATTCACATAAATCCATCACTGGGATGGATCAAATGTAGCACAGCCCAAACACTTGGGCCGATGACGCATGAAAACACTTCCATTTTCAACGATTATTATAATAAAGAATTCTAAAATAAAAAATTTAAAAATAAACTATGATTTATTTTTTATTTTAATAAAAACCAAATAATTACCCATTTATAAAACACGTTACTCTCTCTCACCTAATTACCCGTTCATAAAATATGTAAGTAGGAATAACGCGTTTTATGAACGGGTAACAAGACTACTTACCCGTTTTATGAACACGTTATTGGAGCCTTTTAGCTAACCACGAAATATGGGACAGTGAAGCCTAGAAGGAAGAGCCGATGTGAGGGGAAAAAATTTTACATTTTGTCCATAGTCCCATCTCACATTAATTCATGTGAACCAAAATAATACAGTATGTAGTCTAATAATATATGACTATGGACTACAACGAAGAACTCAGAGAATATTTCAATAGTGAAGGTGGGGTCCACTGCATCGTGTAAACCTTCTCCTCTCCTTTGTACGAGCAACAGACTAAGATTAAAGATAATTATTATTATTAGGTATAATTAAAGTTTTAATTAAAGATAATTTTCACTATTGATTTTATTTTTTGTTTCTCGATATATGATTATATATATTTTATATTTTTTTAACTTCTTTTGAAAAAGATAAAAATACGTAAAATAAAAATAAATTAATAGGTGCATCTATATTTTAAGTAAGCATATGCGCCAAATAATTACAATTTAAAGCTTCATTTCTTCATTATTAAAAATATATATTTTTTATTATTATAGGAAGTAGCATTAGTAACATTAGGATGTAACATAAGTTTAGAATGGAATTAATAAAAGAACAAGCTAGTCTCAAGATCAGGCCTAGCGTAATGATGTGGTGTTTTTTAATCTTAGTTTATTGCTCATACAAAAGAGAGGAGAAGATTTACACATGCAGGGGATCCCACCTTCATTATTGAAATATTCTTTGAGTTCTTCAACGAGGTTGGTGTATCTAGTACTTTGTAGTTCATAGTCATATATTATTAGACTACATACTGTATTATTTTGGTTCACATGTATTAACGTGAGGCGGGACTATGGACAAAATGTAAAATTTTTTCCCCACATCGGCTCTTTCTTCTAAGCTTCACTCTCCCATGCTTCGCGGTTAGCTAAAAGCTCCAATAACGCGTTCATAAAACGGGTAAGTAGCCTTGTTATCCGTTCATAAAACGCGTCATTCCTACTTACCTGTTTTATGAGCGGGAAATTAGGTGAGAGAGAGTAAAGCGTTTTATAAATGGGTAATTACTTGGTTCATATTAAAGTAAAAAATAAATCATGGTTACTTTTAAAATTTTTTATTATAAATTCTTTATTATAATAATGGCTGTTCCATTTTCTTCAAAATTAAGTAAAAAAAAAAAAAGAAATACATACAAGGGGGACTTGGCAAATTTTCCCATTTCTTTTTTTGTTTTTTTTTTTTTTGAAACAAGTGGGCTCAAGACCCACCACTTCCATTTTACTAGAAGCAAAACAGAATTACAAAACAAACACCGACCGCTCTCCTGCACTGGTACCCAAACACTGGTACCAGTGCCACAAACGCTATCTAAAGACCCATCTCCAGAAAAAGCGTTTTACAAACCAAATAACCAAAACAAAAAACACGAAGCAGTTATTACACTCTCTCATTTCTAAGTATATCACAAAATATAAAATTGTTGCATAATGACATCCCCTTTTGAAGTCATTACTTTCACTTTGACCCAGCTGATCACACATCCATCACCAGCATCTCCCCTTCAGCCAAGTGGAATTGCAAATCATCTCCTGAACTCTGAAAGATCTCCAACTCCTCTTCAATGTTTCCTTCCATCTGTAACGCCAGCTCATCCAATTGAGGAGTAATGCCCTGCACTGCTTCCTTGAGCTTATCATTCCACGCCCCTGCCCAATATTGCAACAACTTGATTATCATCAAACCTGTACCTCTCAAAGAGGCTCTTGTTTGGCCAGCAAAGCAAGCATTATTTCTGATATTCCAAAAAACCCAAAGAATAGCACTGCACCAAATCCTAAAAGCTTTTTTATTAATTTGTAACCTTTCTTCTAAAAGGAATAAATCTTCTAAACTAATAGGTGGTGAATATTGAAATTGCTTCAAAAACCATCTCCAAATTAAAACACTATCAGAGCAATTAAAAAATAAATGATCCAAAGTTTCTACTTGCGTACAAAAACACCAATGAATCTCTCCTTGCCAACCCCTAGCGGCCAAATGCGATCTTGTCAGTATCTTTTGTTTACAAACTAACCAAATAAAAATTTTAATCTTGAGAGGTATTTTCATATTCCAAATAACTTTGTAACCCTTATTATCATTCCATCTGCTATCTAACCAAGTATATAAAGATTTGGCTGTGTATACCCCATCATTATTGCATAACCAAATGATTTTATCAGGATTATCATTAAGAGGTAAAAAGTTAGAAATTTGACTCTGTATCTCACTAAAATCCTCTACTTGCCTAACAGACAGCTGCCTATTAAATTTGAGCCCCCTAAAACCATCACAAACTGCCTTATCTACTGTAATTTGTGGCTGGGAGCAAATCTTATATAACCTGTTAGAGCACGGTTCCGGTGCCTCCAATTTTTCGCTGCCACGGATGCCACAAATCGATAACCGTTCGATCAAAATACGATGAACGGTCTAGATGACAATTTCTTTTTAACGCATTGCTCTGCAGAAAAAAAATAATAAGAAAAAAAACTTCTCGATCCCTCTTCTTACTTTCCCTATCTGGCTATCTCCTTCACCATTGTTAAGCTCTCCTCTCTCTGTGTCACCATCGCTCGACCTGTTATCTCTCTTCCCCTCCCCATCATCGATCTCTCCTCTATGTCCTCGACACTCGACCTCTCCTCTTTGCTCCTCTCTTTCTTCTGATTTACAGCGAGTGAAAGATAATTTGTATCAATTGACAAGATTGTGGCTGCACGTGCGAGGCTAAGGAGGTTGGATCTTCAATTGATGCAACGATGGTGGATGCTCCTCCGTCAAATCTCAACTGCTCAAATCCTAATCGCAGCACTGCTCATTCCTTGTCATCTTTGCTGTCCTTTCGTTCCTACGCTTGGATGGCCAGGAAAATCTCGCTCATCACACCTGATAATTACTCGGACTCTGAACTCGATAGGGAAGAGCATGAGGAGGCGAAGATGGATGTTGCCGAGGAGGAGAGAGGAGATGAGTTCACGAAGTAGAAAAGGGTCAAGTTCGAGTTCGGATCTGAATCTGATGAGGATTGGATTCGAATCCCAAAGAAGATGAAGATGATTACCATTAGAGATTGTTCTTAACCCATGAAGCAAGTAGTTATTATCTTTTTTTTCTTTATTAATTGTTTAGTAGCTGTTGAGATTGTATTTATTGGTTCAATTTTTTTGGAAGTGAATACAATTAATAAAGGTTAAGATTGATTTCGCTGAATTGTGATTTTCACAAACTTTCTGAGTTGTTTTCTTATGTTGAAATGAGAGAGGAGCTCGAGGGAGGGGGTAGGACAGAGAGGAGATGTCAAGCGACATGGAGAAGAGGAGGGCTCAACGAAGGGGAGGGGAGAAAAGGGTTCAACGACGGGAAAGGAGAGTCATATCAGGGAAGAAAGAAGGAGATAGATCGAGGGATTTTTTTTTTCTCAGTATTTCTTTTCTTTTTATGTAGAGCGATGCATTAAAATTTTTGATCCGAATCGCTCATCGTATTTTGATCAAACGGTTAGAGATTTGTGGCATTCGTGGCAGCGAAAAATTGGAGGCACCGGAACCGTGCTCAACCTGTTATACATAATACTTAAAGGCTGCTCCCTGCACCATTTATCTTTCCAAAAGCTCACACTATGCCCATTGCCTATTTTAAAAGCACTGTTAATATTAAACATCGGCTCCATCGCTTTCAGGCTTTTCCACCAATGGGACCATTTGCATTTATTTTTGCAATTTGCATATTTGTGGAGAACTAATTCTTTCCACCAACCAGTATGAAAATGGTTTTTTAACCTCCACAGCCATTTACACATAAGTGCCTGATTCATGAATCTAATATTTAAAATACCTAAACCTCCTACATCTTTAGGTCTGCACACAGTTACCCAATTAACTAAGTAATATTTTCTTTTATCCCCACTGTGCAATTTTCCCATTTCTCGATCTGCCCATTCCCAATTCACACATTAGAAGTTATTTTGTTAATCCTTCTTCCAAATTCCTACAACGGAAGAGCTACGTTTCTTCTCCGCTTGAAAATTGAAAAGGGGACAAATGGATAACTCGGTTGTATTGAGAGAGTGGTTCGACCGGGTCGACTCCAGCCGGACCGGTAACGTCACCGCCTCCCAGCTCCAGGTCGCCATAATGATAGACCCCATAATTTCTTCTTGCTTATTGTTTTCATTTTGTTGTCAATTGGCGCTAAATTGCTTTGTTTGGTGATTTTTGTTGAAATCGGAAATGTTTTACAGAGCGCTTTGGCTGTTGGTAACCTCAATTTTCCCCTTTCCATAGTGCAACAGATGATCAGGTTCTCTGTCTCTGTTCTTTTGAATAAGTTATCTGATTGTTTGTAAACTCAGAAAAGTTTTGATATAGAAAAGCTGCTCTTAAATAATTTGCAGGATGTATGACTTTGATAGGAATGGCAGTATGAATTTTGAAGGTGAGTAGACATTTGACTTCCCTCTTCCCTTTGTTATTTATATTCTGCTTGTCATGGTATTGTTAACTTTATGCTTATTAATACCAGATTTTACTGATTTAGTAGTCGCATGTGGTCTAGTAGCTCAGGTGGTAAGAGCACTGGGCTGACTTTCAAGATGTCCAGGGTTCAAGCCCGCATGCTTGCGATAGGCTTGGCGAGCCAGCGTAAAAACTCAGCCATATATATAAGAAATGACCAGGGTCGGGGTGTCGTTTCTAGCCTACCCCAACTTGTTTGGGATAAAAGGCTCTGACTTTAATACTGATTTAGTAGTCATTTTATTTTTGCAGAATTTCTTGCTCTGAACAAGTTTCTTCTCAAGGTTAGTAACTTCATTAACCTATTGTTATAGTGTGTCAAGGAAAAAGGTTTATGACTTTGATGGTTCTTTTTGTTTTGTTTGCATATACATCACTGAGCATGCATGAAGGCATGTTTTGGTGATGTCAGTTCTGGTGGATGTTTATTTAGGCCCTGATCAAAATGAAGTTTACGTGGGATTTCATTTCATTTCATTTCAATTGAATTGATTTTATAGGATTTCGTTGGATCTAATTACATGGGAATTCCAACCAAATGACACCAAATCCCTTCATTTTGATCAGGAATTTTCCAATGAAATGAAATCCCACGTTAAAAAAATGGAATTTTGATCAGGGCCTTAGCAATCTGTTGCTGGTAAGATTGATACCACTGGATTCTGGTACTGTTTATTGCCAACTAGTCAATTCAATTACAAACCAGCTAAGCTTGAAGATAGCAGTTACTTTTTTTTTTTTTCATTTTGAAACTTCTTCCCCTTTTTTGAATGATATTTCTTTTTTGGTTTAATGTGAAAGCGTCTGTCAACTTTTGGCAATATTTCAATTCAATTATTTTTTATTTTTGTTTTTTTACAGGTTCAAACAGTGTTCTCCAAGTTTGAAAGGTCCAACTAATAGCATGAAAGCTCTCTCAGTATATGAATTTTTTAATATCTTTGTCACTTATTTTAATTGTCTTCTGATTATACAATCTCAGTTTTTAGTAAACATATATTTGAAGTTGTGCCAGTCATCTGTTGGCAATAATTGGTTGTCAACATGTATTCCAGTACTGAGACTACAGTGTATGTTCTGCCAAATCGATTGTGGATATAAACATCATCTTCTGTTTAATTTACAGCTTACAGAAACTAAATGAACTACTAATTTAGACTAACAGGGTATATGTTGGGAACATGAATTTGGTCAGTGAGGTTAGCATGCTAACCAAGGTTTTCACAATGGTTGCCAACCTCACTTTTGGTCGGATGGTTGGAAAAGCAGAACAGAATGGTTGGCAACTATTCCAAGCAGCTACCCACCCATCCAAAGCCAAATTAATTTTTGTTAACCTGGGTTGGGGTGTTCCTTCTCAATCCAAACATAGCCATAATGAACTACTGGATGAATACAAAATTCATTGCAGGTTTTGTAGATTCATGCCGTAACATCTAATTCCCATAAAGGATCACTCTAGATGGTTCTCTGATTTATTTATCTGGTTCTGTAGGGGCCGAGGATTTCTTCCTCTAGATGATGTTCATGCGGTATTAATCTTTTTAATTTCAGATTACAGAATACTCTTTGTTCCAATAATGCTTACCATATAATAATTTGAAATTTAAAATCAGCTTTATTTCATGTTAATTATAAAGTCTCCATGGTACCTCGTAACAAATTTAGTATTTATATTGTTTATTTACAAAAATTTAAGGCTATACTTATGCTGGTATCTCATCAATATTTTCAATACTATTTCAAATAATTGTTCTTATTAGTACTGAACTCCATTATGTTATACTTGAATTTTGTCCTGTTAGAGTGAATTAGTAAAATCTAATAATTCCTTTGCTGCAAATCTTTTGGCAGGCACTTGTCGAGCTTGGTTACTCCCTCGACTCACCTGCTTTCTATACTCTCTGTGAGGTACTTTGTTTTCAGCTAAAAATTTCTAGATGAGCACTTCATTATGGTTGTTTTTCTTGTATGTATGGACATTGGATTACTTAGGATCTATTGAGCTTCTTTTTTTTTTTTTTGTATTGGTTTTACTCTATAATAGTATATACTTTAGAGATAGGCCAACATTTTGGGAGTTCTATAGTTTATCTCAGAAAGCTATGATTGAGGTTTAGGAACAATGAATTGTGAGCCTCAACTTTGTGCTTGTCGAGGATAACACAAAGAAATGCTGCCTCTGACTGCTTAAGCTTTTAGACGAACTGGTTGGTCAACATTATCAAGAGAGATCTTGAGTTAAAATTCTTCCAGGCCTCGGGTTATTAAATTTCCTACCATTTATAATCTTACATGCTGTAGGTCTTTCAACAAGTTGCCCCATGTGAGAGGAGTCTATAGAATACAATAACCAAATGACCACCTATTGTGACGACCTGACCTTTCAGAGAGTTTACTGCAGACCTCATCATAAATGTGGCCAACCTAGTATGAAGAGAATTAGATTTTTTTTCTTTTCATTTTAGGTACTAAACTGAATCACATCTTTCATCTGTAACAAAGAATATCCGAGAAAGTTATTTGATTATTACTTTGGTAACGTCATCTTTACTCGGTAAATAAATTTAATTGAGGAAGCCATTTGGTTATTACCTTGCTTTTTTAGAGCTTTGATGAGAAAAAGATGGGGATGGTTCGGCTGGATGGGTTCATATCTCTTTGTATATTTGTGCAATCAGCAAGGTATGTGACATCCAATAAAATGAAACAGGATTTCTGTACATATATAACACCTGAGTCTGTCCCATTGGCAACTATCATCAAATATTCAAAATATATCCAGTGGTCTGCAAATAACCCATGACTTGGAAACCAAGTTAAATAAGAAATTACTAACTTTCCCTAGTGTTTTTTAACATGGACTTGACCTCATTTGCCCATAATCGAGTTTGTATATAGTTAGATGTTAATGTTTGAACTGCTTGTGCAAGTTCATGTTTGACCTATTGATTGGCAATTTGGAATTAGAAAAAGAGCACACTCCTTTTCTTTTCTTTTTTCGTGGAACTATATATGCATTTAGCTTGAGAGTGTTCTATTGGATGCTTGAAAAAAAGTTGATTTTCTAGTGAAATAGGAGATTGGTGCAAATAATGACACAGTAATGGCAAATAAAAATTGCCCATGAAACAATGGTTGGGCAGATATCCACTCAATAGACATTTTTGTACATAAAAACTAAGAATTTTCTTTTTTTTGCAGAAATTTATTCAATTCTTTTGATACAAGCAAACAAGGACGAGTAACATTAGATTTTAACCAGTTCATTTATTGCTGTAAGTATTTCTCTTCATTAACGGAATACTTAGGATCTTTCTGATTATCTTTTTACAACGAATGCTATTCTCAACTTACATGAACTCTAAAGGAAATTACCTGCCAATAATTCATATTTTTTATTTTTTTTCTCACAAAGATTCGAAGGATTGAAATGTAAAAGCGCTAATTGTTAAACAATGTCATGATGCCATATGGGGCTTAAACTTGGTCTTATTTCTTTGTCGCAAAAGGTTCATTGTCATAAGTGGGCAATTTTTTTTCTTAACTTTAATGTTCAGAAGCTAATGTATCTAATATTTGTCTTTGTTTGTCTTGTTTACAGCTGCTAACTGCAGGATATAGAACCATTATTTGGAAATTTTACTAGTTCCTTATACGTAGCTATGAATTTCTTCAACTTGGTTAATTTATTGTTTTCTTGTATGCAGCAACGATTGCATTGTATAATTATATTGTAAGATTTACATTGTCCATAGCTTCTCATTCTTTACTGTTTGATCTGTTGTAAAATGTGGGTATTGTATACATCTCAAGCGAGGTTTATTATATAAATCAATCAGCCTCCGACATGATCAAAGGCTTTTTTGACTTTTGATGGAAGTTGTTACAATATAAATTTTTTTAATCAAATACCGATATTGATATAATAATAATCGTATAAATACGTACAATCTGCAGCTCATAGATGTCGGCAATAAAATGCAATCATATCTTCGTAGAGCTTGAGTACATATTGTCACTACCCAAATAAGAGGGTCTGTAACGGTTAATAAATTAAAATAGTAACGGTTATGGCCCCGTCACTATAGCCCCCGTTACAAAATTTTATAATAACCGTCACAAGCAGGCCAGGGTTTCATAACGGTTCTTATAAAATAACCGTTACAAAAAGCAATTGTTTAGTAACGGTTATTATAAAATAACCGTTATGAAATATAAAATAATGAATTGTATGACTGGAATTTAATGAGTTCTGTGACGGTTAATATAACATAACCGTTACAGACTTAAAGCCTTCTATAACTGTTATTGGATAATAACCGTTAGGAAATTCTTTTTTTTTCTTTTTATCGGTTTTCTGTGGCTAGCAATAGGAGAGTGTACCAATTGGTACCGATATCAATCAAGCATATATAACAATATATGAAGCATGCATATATAAATCATAACATATATCAATATAACGCAAAAATATAATAGTACATGCAAATCAAACAAATAATGCTCTATCCGAATAATATCCTGCGCATGAATTGCATTACCTCATCCACTACCCCTCCAATCTGTTGATACAATATTTAATGATGAAAAGTAGCAAAAATAGAAAGAATATGTTGCTTTCATTCCCTTGGCAGGGGTTTCGTTCGCCCGCCCATGGTTTCCTCCCTCGTCCACGACTTTTGCTTGGCACGGCTTTCATTCGCTCGGTCACGACTTTTGCTTGGCACGGCTTTCGTTCGCTCGGCCACGACTTTTGTTTGGCACGGTTTTCGTTTGCTCGGCCACGACTTTCGCTTGGCCACGACTTTCGTCGCTCGACAATTTACCTTCCTGTTAACTTGTTCAAGAATCTGCCGTGCCTTTGCACCATATCCTGAGCCAGCACCATCCTAAACAAAAACGCAAAAGCAGATTAATACTTTTCAAATTTTAATTTAATTTAATTTCAAATCAAGGCTGCCATGTGATCTATCCCTGCCAGAAAGGTATTGAAATAACATTAGTATAGTAGCATATTGTTTCTCAGGAACTGCATCGGCCACAAATTACCAAAATAAATAGCATTAGTAACAAATTGCCATGTGATCTATCCTTTTTTTTTTTGTAATTGCTTATTTTAGTAAATTTTCTTAAAATATCATCTTTTGTGGTTTGTTGTCTGAAATTATTCAAAAATGTCACAACTATATGGTAAAAACTGCCAGGTTGCTTTTTATTATGATGAGATGCAGGGAAAGAGTATAAATGAAGCATACCACCATATGAGAAGTATCTACTCCATCAGCTTCAACTCCTTAAGTATGCCTCTGCCCTGTGACTGTGTGTCATTAGCTTACCTGTAAATTAATCAACAATATTAGGAGATTATGAAACCAATAATTATAAGGTTTAAGCAATGATTTAGATGCAAGATAATGTTTAATTTTATTCTTTGGCAAATGAGGTGCGACAAGTAATTATGCAGAAACTGAAGCAACATTTACTGGTAAAGAACCTTAGTATTTAAAGGTGTAAAACCTTGGATATAATGCGAGCAGTCAGTCCCAAGCGAGATGCGCCAGTCAATGCATTCCCAGTGTTCCCTCCTCCATCGACCTGTGTAATAATTATAGGCTATAGCTCAATTTACGCACCAACTATACCAGAAAATTCTTTTAAAAGATTAGCTCAATTTGCGCACCAACTAAATCCGCTTTTGCAAAATCCCAAGTTAGCATGGTTAGAGTGTTATAACTTACCAGACAAACAATTAAGTGCAACATGGAACAAACACAAAAGATTACACTCAAGCACTCGAACCCTGGAATCAGACAGCTGGAATCACATCTTGAGAAAGAAGTTAGCAGATCTCAGGTACCTCTGTCTGGATCGGAGCTGAGGAGAGGTCGGAGAAGAGGGTGCTAACAACGACAAAGAATTCCATTTGAAGAATAGCAAACCGAGCATTCAGTCTTTCCTTGAAAAAAAATTAAGGAACTAACTTTTCATGTAACTACTTTCAGAAAAAAAAAAGATACATATTAAATTAAAACACCTTATCTTGACCATGTTATAGATGGAGATGGAGCCGCCGGAGACTCCGGCGAAGTAGCCGGGCTTACTGCGCTTTGCCTCGGGATTTATCACTTGGCAAAGACCCCTCTTCCTCCCGATTCGTCGTCATAGTCGTTGGAGCTCAACCTACGGTTTCGCATCTGGTTCGTTGGACAAAGCCAATGGCGGCCGAGCGAACGAAATTTCGACAAAGAAGTAAGAAGGGAGGCCGCCGTGGCTGTCTGAGAAGAGAAGGGGAAGAGGTGGCTAGGGTTTGGGGTGGGAGGGTTCGAAATTAAGAAGGGGAGACACCTTTTCCATTTTCGAGTCTGTAAAATTTCGGACTTAATACATTTTCGAGAGATCCGCCTTTTTCAAAAAAAAAAATTAAATGAATTTGTAACGGTTTTTATATAAAAACCGTCATAATTTTAGAATTTTGAATATGTAACGGTTGTTATGTAAAAACCGTTACTGAATAAAGAATATTTTATAACGGTTTTTTTATAAAAACCGTTACAGATGGGTTGACATAGTTTTTTTATTTTTTGACAGAAATGCTGTAACGGTTGTTTTATTAAAACCGTTACTGACTGAACTTGAAATTATTTACACCGCTGCCACTCCAAATTTTGTAACGTTTTTTTCCAAAACCGTTATTAAAGGGGGGTTACTGATCGGCGTTTTTGTGGTAGTGTGTTGAAAAAAATTGTACATATATAATACTAAAAATATTATATAAATATGACTAAAAGAGTAAACATTATTCCTTTTTATTTAATTTAAACCAGCCCATAGCTGGCACGTGCATCAGCCTGTTATAACCTTTAGTAAGAAAAATAATAGTTCAAAGTTTCTTTTGACTTTGGCAGTTTATTATCATTTTCATCTTGTTTGCATAATCCAAAAATTTTCTACCCCTAAAATGAAGAAAAATCATGAAAGTTGTGAGAGAAAGTTTAATATGCACCATAGTGCATAGGGAGTTCTATGCACCGCGGATTTTTTCGGGGGTATTTTTGTAAATTGACAAATCTAATTTAACCAATCTAATCTACATATTGAAATCTCATAGCAAACCAAATTTTACAAATTTTGAGATTTTATTACTATTTTTTTCGAATTTTTTAAAACCTGCCATTTTTTGAAACAAACTACTATTTACAAATTCCAAAAATGGCAGGTTTTAAAAAAATCGAAAAAAATAGTAATAAAATCTAAAAAATTATAAAATTTCGTTTGCTATGAGATTTCAATATGTAAATTAGATTGGTTAAATTAAATTTGTCAATTTACAAAAATACCCCCAAAAAAATCCGCGGTGCATAGAACTCCCTATGCACTATAGTACATATTAAACTTTCTCAAGTTGTGAATCTTGAACTATATCTTACTATCGATTACGCTCCGATGAAGACCAGCAAAAGCTTTCTTTTCTTAAAAAATTATCCTCATCTCGAAGAAAAATTGTCATCAGTCATGACCACAAACAAACATAAAAAATCTGATCCTAAATCTGGCTCCACCAGAAAAAAGTGACAGGACCTTTACATGGATGGTGCCTCTTGATTTAAGTCTCTATAATCAATTGGGGATTTTGGCACCTTTTTTATTGTATTCATGTCTTTAGTAAACAATATATGCTTTTCGTGGCTGATAACTGCAATCAAGGGGTAAGACAATCAAGCAATCAATTACCAAAAATGGAAACTGCCAAAAATAGAAACTGTCATTAATTAGGACGATGAAGTCATTTGGACTAATTTTTTCCAGTGCACTCTTTACTGGCGATTTTAACAGACTATGGGGAGTAACTAAATTGACTATAGGGAGTAAATAGATAAGCAAAATAGCAATAAAAAAAATCACTTAAGGGAGTAACTAAATTTACAAAATGTGTTAAAACTTTTTAAATAATTATAAAACAAAGTACTATCAATTAGTATACTCTGTTTGTGAAAAATATACACATACAATAAAGGAGTATCTATTTCTCAAAAAGTGATTACAACAACTAATATAAGGGATTATTATTTTATGATATTTAAGCATAACAAAGCACAACCTATTTCAATAACAATAGCAACAAGTATCTGTTCCAAATACTACAAACTAACAAAGCACAACCTTTTTCAATACTACAAACCACAAATAAAACACAGTAGCCATTCCAATATAACAATAAATTATTTCATCCTCATCTTATATTGGAGGTAATTCAACATCCACTTCATTAGTACTATCAAACATCAACTTGTACACAACCACAAACTTATCACCTTCAATGTGAATCTGAAAAAACAACAAGAATAAGTGATTAGAAAACATACTCCCTTGGTTAAAAAAATGCTTAAAAATTTCTAAAAAATGTAAAATTTGGTCTGCATAAAGATTTCAATATGGAGATCGCATTGGATGGTTTGGATCGGTCATTTTGAACCGATCTAAGAGTTTTGAGCTCGACTCACAGACCCCTGATGAGTCGCGACTCACCATAACAAAATTCTATAGATATATATATATTTCCTTTGTCATGCTAATATACTCTCTTATTTAAATAATTTACTCACTTGTTAAAAAATACCATTAAACTGCTAACACATTAGCACATTTACAAATACTTTCCAGTCATTGATAATATACTCTCTTATTCAAATAACTTACTCCTTTGGTTACAAAATACTAAGATACCATCAAGCTGCTAATACACTACCACATCCAAAAAAAATACTCCCTCTGTCATGCTAATATACTCCCCTAATTAAAGAAGTTACTCCCTCGTTAAAATACCATCAAATTGTTAACACACTAGCATATTCATAAATACTCCCCAATCTAAATAAGTTACTCCCTTGTTAAAAATACCATCAAACTTTTGTAATACACTACCACATCCAAAAAATACTCCCTTCATCATGCTAATATACTCTCTTATTTAAATAAGTTACTCTCTTGTTAAAAATATCATTAATCTGCTAACACATAGCACATTCATAAATACTCTTCTGTCACTGATAATATACTCCCTTATTTAAATAACTTACTCTCTTGATTACAGAATACCAAGATACCATCAAGTTGCTAATACATCATCACATAAAAAAAAATACTCCCTATGTCATGCTAATATAGTCTCTTATTTAAATAAGTTACTTCATTGTTAAAAATATCATCAAACTGCTAACACACTAGCATATTCATAAAATACTCCCTTATCACTGATAATACACTCCTTTATTCAAATAACTTACTCCCTCATACATAAATCATTCTTTACAATGTAGATCTACATAGACGCAACAACAAAAAGATGATCGATCAATGTTCTACACAAAAATCAACCATTGCAATGTAGATCTAGTTAAAAGGAACATAAAAAATAATCGATCAAATAGACATAAGACAAAGCAAAAAGGAAGCGAAATTACATTGATTGATTCATTCATGTATTGATTTATACATCAGTACTAAAAGCAATTGAAAAACGATGATCAATCAAAGTTGTTCCAAAAAGAGATAGAAACTGAAAATATAAAGGAGAAAGGAAGAGCAAATATAAAAAAAAAAATCCAGATCTAAATCGACTATTCTAGTTATTGACTATCAGATTTATACATCGTTGTTAAAAGCAAGAGAAATAAACTTCAATGGATCACTGATTTCAATACATTCATCATAACAATTCAGATCTAAATCAATCAATGATTGATTGTTCCAAAAATTAATAATGCAAAGGAGAAATAAGGAGGAATTACCTAAACTTCCATAGTTGAACAATTAACGGCCGTCCACATGAATGGATTGCCAGAAATAGCCGTAAGATCGCTCGATCGTCGGAAATCGCACAAAAATAAAATCGTCGAAAAATGCCTGAGTTCATAAATAAAGTTTTTAAGAGAGAGAGACAAATTGCGAGAGCAAGAAAGAGAGAGATCGGAGTTGATACTTGAGAGAGAAAGTTTGATTGAGAGAGAGAGAGCTTGCTTGAGAGAGAAAGCTTGATCGAGATCTCAAGGGAGATTTTTCGGAGAGAGAGAAAGAGATCTCAATGAGGTTTTTTGGAGAGAGAAAGAGAGCTTTAATTTCTGATCTATTTTCGAAATGACAAAACACTCGTGCCAATGACGTGACGTTGACTATTTTGGAACGTGACAAAAATAGAAGGCGCTGCCTGATTGCTTGATTGTTAAGGGGTCGTTTGGATCGCTTGGGAATAAGAGGAATAGCCTATTCCTAGGCGGAAAGTATTGGGAAGTGTGTAACTTTGTGAAGAGTTTGGATTGTTTATAATAAAATTTCCGCCCGAAATTGCTTATTCCCCTTATTCCCAATGCATCCAAACGAGCCCTAAGAGTCTGATTACTCTAAGCAATTCCCTATGCTTTTTCCTGCCTAGCCGTGACACTCTCAGATCCTCTCCTCCCACTTGCTCTTCGTCACGAACAATAACTAAATGACAACATACTAGCATAGTAGCATAGCAAGAAAAAAATATTTCTCCAATAATTAAAGGGGATTTTAAGAAGCGCTTGCTAAAAGTTTTAATTTTTTTTATCAATATATATATATATATATATATATATAGTTTTGCTATGGTGAGTTGCAACTCACCAAAGGGTCGGTGAGTCGCGCTCAAAACTCCTAAATCTAGTTCGAAATGACCGATCCAAACCGTCTAATACGATCTCCCTATTGAAATCTCCATGCAGACTAAATTTTACATTTTTTCGAAATTTTTAAGTATTTTTTTGAAATTTTAGAAAATCATTAATCTAATTAGTTCTGAACCGTTCAAAAACAGCGGTTTTTAAAAATCCGAAAAAAATACTTAAAAATTTCAAAAAAATATAAAATTTGGTCTGCATGGAGATTTCAATAGAGAGATCATATTGGACGGTTTGGATCGGTCATTTTAAACTAAATTTAGGAGTTTTGAGCGTGACTCACCGACCCTTTGGTGAGTTGCAACTCACCATAGCAAAACTATATCTATACTACTTATAAAAGCACCTTCAGAAATGTCATAATATTCTAACAATTAGGGATGGAAACATGTGTTAACATCAATTATAAACCATTGATCTGTGCAATTTGATATGATGTGCGGTTTAAATTTGTATTTCTACCAATGGGTCAGACTCTTTGACACACAAGAGTCGTGTCGCTGGTTGGTAAGTCTTCATGTTTCGTTCGCTGTAGGTCGCGATTTGATTCTCCGTGCATTTTTGTTTTTGCGCTTTTCATAATTTCCGCTTTTCACCCACACTAGGGTTTCAACCAGCCGTCCCCTTCTCCATCGAAGGAAGTTTTTACTCTCCTTCAAATTTTGCAAAAAATGGAAAGAGCTAACGCCGCCTCCGTCGCATATCTCTCTCTGAACCCAATCTAGGGTTTTATATAAATTCCTTCACGATCTCTCTCCATCTTAACACAATCTAATCGAAAGAAAACCTAGATTTCATTCCTGCCTCGCTTCTCTCCGATCGAATCATATACTCGTAACAAGGTTTGTGTCACTCAGTTCCGCCACGAGCGGTCCGACCCAGTTTCCCAAGCCGCTGCCGGCCTCCTATCATCTCATTTCGGCCATTTCGGCACAGCCGTCGTGTAAATCTCTCTTCTCCGACGCCCCACCCATTCTCTCACCGTGTCTCTTTTTATTTCAACGCCAACAATTGCAATGTGGCTGCCATCACCAAGGTCGATTGAAAGTAACTAATTTAGGATTTGTTCTTTTTTTTTTTTTTTTCTTTTGCTTCTCAAGTTCGTGAATCCCACAATTTATTACAAAGATTGATTATTTTTTGTTGATGTTTGCTTTGCACCTTTAATTTTGGCCACAGAACTACTTCGAAGAAAGATGCTTTCCATTCTCCGTGACTTTAACTTTGTTCTCAGGTATGCCTATTTTTAATTTTCTTATCGTTCTAATTATACATTTAAGTAATCCGATCTTCGTGCTAAATTATTATTACTAAGAGATGATATAGACTGTTAAGAAATTCGTTCTGATTATACAATTAAGAAATCCGGTTTCAACACTTGGCAGTTGTTATAGACAGTGATGATGCTAAGAACAAGAGCAAATTTCATCAGCTTTTGTGCTGGCTATCAGACATCGGTGTGAAATATGTAATTCTCTATGACATAGAAGGTAACAAGTTAGCTGTTCCTTTGTTGTTTAAATGCATCACAATCATTTTGCTTCTGTTACTTGCATAGTTTTGGTTAACTGGTTTTACAGACTGTAACAATGTTTTCAAATATGTAGGTGTCATGAAGAAATCAGATAAATTTTTGTAGAGAAGCAGTGCTAATCCAAGTGAACCAAAATGCTTGGTAATTCACATATTCTAATTTACTCATTGTATAATTTTTTTTTGGGGGTATATTATAACAAACCAGGTATCTTGTTGTGTAGGATTTTGATCAGAACGTGCCTTCAGTATTTGATATGTTTGAAATGACAGTGGAGATTCTCTCTTCTTGATCGGAGGTGCTGGACTAGGTAATTATTAGATTTACCCTCAAATCTCCAATTTTATTTGTTCTTCCTGATAAAATTGACCTTTTGTACCGTATTCCAAAGAACTGCTTGTTTTTCTTAATTTTCTGTGGAGGACAAATCTGGAATTATTCTTCTTAATTTTCTTTGTTTTGTTTATTCTTTAAATAATTTTGAATTTCCAAGAAATTAATTAATCTGGCAGTATATAAAAATGAGAAAATGTTTCTCAATTTTATTTAATATTATCGTTAATATGCAAAATATGAATTAATAAAGAAACTGATGATTTTTCATCAAAGAAAATATTAGGTTTATTGATAATATTATTTTATAACAAATTTTTTTTCCATATTTCAGGGACTGTTTGCAAAAATTGAAAGCTGTTGAAATCTTAATTTTGTCTCAGTATTATTTTTTTTCCCTCAGAAGCCACTGACCTACCATCTGAAAATCAAGCTGCACCACGTGTGCCTGGCCTGCCTCACAGAAACAGGTTATACCAGTCCTGAAACAGAATGAAACTATCAAGTGGGAGCTATCTTGTTTATGGAGGCAGCCATCTGGAGAAAAAGCAAAGTAAGTTTAAGTTTGAATGAATTTGTTGATTATATCCATTCTATACGCGGGTGACTTTTTCAGTACCTACAGTAGCATATCCAAAGTAGAGATCCCAATATAACAGAAGCAAAGATATACTGGTATGAAATTATGAATCCATATTTAATTCTGGTTGTGCAATTTCTAAGCTAAACCTTCATGGTTTGTAGAAGTGGGCAACTTATAAATTGATTACAAATATAAAATTGATTTTTTACGAATTCATTCAAAGAAATTGGTTGATTTAAAAGTGATCTTTGTGCTATGCAGTCTTCATTGTATCATAGAAAAGTTATTAATTATTTATTTGTGTGCTTATTTATTCATAGAAATTGCTTAAGTTATGTCAGGAGGAACACCACCAACAAGTGTGAAGCTGCAAGAGGTAATAATATCAGGAACTTAATTTCAGCTCTTTCCTACTCCGCTCGTGTGACAATTCCTTGAGGATGCAATGGAGTTTGATCGTATCTAAATGGGGATGTTCAAGCTCTTGAATCCAATGAAAAGATCGTCGAACAATTCTAATTACTTAAGTCTTCTTCATTTTCTATCTGCCATTGGCCAAACCAATTATACATTGTAATTTTTTTCCTTTTATTTAATGATCACATTGCACTATTGTCCTTAAAGTGAATTGATTTGTTTATATTTTTTATTATTTATATTTTAAAATTTTCAGTCTGTTCATTTTAATAAAGGAATTTGACTGATTTTTCTTTGTATTGCGTAGACAAACCAATGTTCATGTTTATCACTTTCTATTTTTGTTGGATATATGTTTTATTTATTCTGCCGATTTCCATCTATGTACTGTGCTGCCTTAATTTATTTCCTATATGGTATTTCTCATATATTCTATCAGCTAAACATATTTTCAAAATTGTCTATCACTCTAAAAACAAATGTTACGATGTACTCAATGGCATTGGCATTAACAAGGAAAATATTAAATGGCGCTAGATCCATTCCTATTTTACTATCAACATAATTCTATTCATTTCATGTCATCAATCAGATTCATATCTTCCATATAGTCCAATTGAGTCAATATCATAGGCCGATTAAAACAAGGAGTGGATCAAAGGAACAAATATGGAATAAATAGAGAGTTGATGAAAACAATTTACCGTGGAAAATTTGGAATATAATATAACAGAAATGTGCTATTGAGAGTCTTAAAAATAAGCAAGATCATTCACTGATTTAAAAATTGTATTTACCTTTTTAAATTGTATTGCGATTAATATGTTAAACTGGATTGTGAGAAATCTGTGCATGAAATCAACTAATGGCAGCTACGAGACGATCTTAAAAACATAATTAATATAATCCCATTAATCAAGGAGTGGAACAATATAGAATTTGGGTTTAAAATTAAAATACAATAACAATATTATGATTAATCATATGCCTTATTTTTTTATTAAATAAATAAATAAAAATTTCAAAAAATAAATATTATTTTCAAAACATATTTATTTTCAACGAATTATTTTTTTAGCTGCTCACATGTCTACTTTTATTGATTTTATTTGTTTAAATCGATAAATACATTCAGCAACGATCAAGCCAATGTTGATCTTTAATATTGAAAATGGACAATATATACATGTCAAATAATATTTCCACATATTAAAGTCCGCCCACACATTGGGTGGGCTCTGCTGCTAGTATATATATATTTTGCTTGGTGCACCTCTGGAAACTTTGTACAAGCGAACAGCAATAGTGGCATAATTAAGACAATTATGCCATTAAAATTTCTATAGTTATCGGTCGATTTAATTTTTAAAACATCGTTTAAAATTTCATCCGGCATCACGATTTCTGCTTAAAAGTGAATAAAGAAGGGAAAAAAAGAAAGAAAAAGGAGCGTAAATTAAATTAGATTTAATCAATTAATGTCTGGACAATGACCCGAGCATGTCATGTCTTCACAGTAATGGCAATTGAGATAGCCAGGGGCGGAGGGACAGCCGGACAGGGGGTGCGAGTTTGGGCATTGTCCCCTGTAAATGAAAAGTTTATGTGAAATGTACATTAAAATTTGTACTAATTGGCATCGCTTGTTGATTTTGGCACCCCCCATCACATCAGGCATTGAATATTTTAGCCTCCCATCACACAGAAACAGGCCACAAAATACAAAAGTCCAATTAAAACTTATTTTCTTTTAGGTGTTCAATTGTTGAACCTATCATCTATGACATCTGTGTCCCCCAATCTTCAAATCCTGCCTCTCAGATAACCTCACAAAAATAATCCCGAGAAAGCAAAATTTGGAGGCGGATCCCTCGACAATTGACACAACAGTATCCAAATATTCCAACAATAATTTCTTCCTCTTTGCTCCTTTTATTAAAAGTTAAAACCAAACCAAATCCTCTCACTTATTAAAAAATTATGGGGCTGTTTGGTTAAGGAATAAAAAGAAAGAAATTTACTTATTCTTCATTTATGTAGTGAAACACTAATGGAATAACGTTACATGAGAGGAAGAATTTATACCATCTAAATAGGTGGTATAAGTTAGACAAAATTGGATATAACCCCCCCACAATCTTCTCTATCCGGATATAACCCCTGCAATCTTCAAAATTGAATATAACCCCTCAAATCATGCTTAATGGGGATATAACCCCTTTTTATTTATTTTTATTATTTTTTAACTAAAGAAAATCAGAAAATAAAAATTCTGACCAAACTACCCTCCTCACTTCAAAAACGATTCAACTTCCTTTCTGATATTCACGATACCAGATCTTACCATTGTTGCCAAAAATATTTTATCTTCTTTCTGAAATTAACAATACCAAAATCTTCTATATGTCTAGTCTCACAACACCCAATAAAAATTAAAATGGAGGAATCAAATGATCTCATTAACGTTGTACAATTGTATTTGTCTTTTTCCAAACTGACAATTTTGAATAAGTAAAATTTTTCTAATTACATAGCTTTGCATCAGTTGTACCATGCTTATTTCCATTATCTTTGAGACCGACAAAGAAAGGAAATATAGATTTCATTGTTGCCTAATTTACTCTCAATATCAGAAACTGATACATGAAACAAATGCATTGTTGCCACTTAATTGCATCATACTGGTAAATGTGTTGTCTTACATGAAAAAGAACGAAAAATATTGGAGCATCTGCTAGTGATGTCAATAGGTTCAATTTGTTTTCTAGTGCAACAATAACTTTTGAGTTGCAAGAAGCAAGGTGATCCATAAGATTTGTTTTTATTTGGTTTAGAATTTATACTTGGTAAGTAGGTCTTTTACAAAGATTTCAATTGTTGAATTTGATAAATTTTATTTTATCTTTTCTTGAGTCTGAGAACGATATACTTTGGCATAATTTGAGACCAATCAGATTTGGATGTTTAGATAAGTTAGTCTGGACTTTTGATTGAAATTTTATCTAAATATTATTCGACAAACAAAGAGGGAGGAAGGGACACAGGAAGAAGAAGGGTAGTTTGGTTAGAGTTTTAATTTTTTTTATTTTCTTTAGTTAAAAATGAATAAAAATATTTTTTATTTTCTTTAGTTAAAAATGAATAAAAATGGATAAAAGGGTTATGTCCCTAATAAGCACGATTTGAGGGGGTTATATCCAGTTTTGAAGATTGCAGGGATTATATCCGAATAGAGAAGATTATGGGGGGTTATATCCAATTTTGCCTATAAATTATGTAACTAGATTCCACGACAGAAAAAAAAGAAATCTTAACAGTCTTTCCATTAATACCCTCCTATTATATGATTCTTTTAAAGATAATAAGGACATTATGGTCTTTAATGAAATATTATGTTATTCTTCTTTATTCCATAACCAAACATATGTTACATAATTTGTCATAAATATTTATATCTCCTTAAGTTATGCCATCACTTATTCCACGATCAAACGCCTCCTCAATGGCAAAGCTAGGGGAGGACTGGCGAAGGCCACATCTCCCCCAACAACTTAAGTTTATCTTTAAATCCTTTATTTTACTAGGTCAAGTTAATGAATTTTTTTCATGGACCTCCTCTGAATTGAAGTCTAAATTAGTCTTGGCCTCCATCATTTGTTAAATCTGACTTTGCGCCTCTTATATGCTTTACATATTCCAAGTTATGACATCACTTATTCCACGACCAAACGCCTTCTATATGCTATACGACAAGGACGTCGTGTCTTGACGTCACATTCAAATGCTCAGAGAACCTCTCCTCAAAAAAAATAAAAATAAAAATAAAAGTAAAGCCCATTGGGCTCCACGAATCGCAGCTACAAAGGAAACGACACGGCGCGAAAAGCCTGACAGTTCTGCTCCAGTCGAGTCGTCTTCATCACGCATCCCCCGCTCAAATCCAACGCTTAAAATCGCATCTATCAAGATCCGATTCCCATCGGACGGCTCTCATTTGTTATCTAAGGCCCCACCATCAGGTCAGAGTTGTAATTTGGTGACATCTTTCTGTCTTCTTTGGCGCATTAAGCTCTCGGCTGAGCGCTCTCAATTCCCCGCGACCGCTCTTTTTCTATTCCCATTTCCTTTTTCTCTTTGCTCTCTCTCTCTCTCTTTTTCTAAATTCTTCTCTTGTGTATAAGCCACTGATTTGTTGTCGTATACTTGGCTTCTTCTAGTTTGTCTATCTATGGTGTAAACCTAGTTGAATTTTTTATGATGCCGTGTGAGTGTGTTGTTGTACGAGAGATGGAGGCTGGAGAGGAGGGAGAGTCGAAGGGGAAGGCGGCTAGGGTTTTGGCCTCTGCTTCTTCTTCTTCTTCTTTTAGTTCGAGTAACGGTGTAGGATCCGATTCGAGCACCGGGTCCAGGAGGTGCAAATCGGAGGTGATGTTTCCTATTTATGTGAGGGGAAGTTCCAGGAGAAATTTAATTTCTAGAACAATTTTGGATTTCGCTGGTGACCCAATTTGGGAGGCCGTGAAATCCGAAGCCAAATCTGAGGTGAGTGAAATCATCGCTTTTGTTTGTTTCGGAGGTTAAATTGCATTGCATATTGTTGTAGACTGATAGTTTACTGTCTTGGTGGGTCCCGCTTGGTACATAGTGTTTGACTATTTGCTGATAGTGAATAAATAATGAAGCAATAATTGATGTATTCGGTCTAACTACTACATTTGTTTCTTCTTATGTTTTCTTAATAACTACTAGGTGCTGCACTTTAAGCAGCTAATTGTGAAATTAGATAAGGTAACAATTTGAGGGCTAATCAAGCAATTTAATCAGTCCTAATCGTTTTTTTTAAGATTTCTCTAGTCATAGATTTATACTCCCATTAGTTAATTTTGTTAAAAATTGTCTCTTTTGGAAATGACGATCAGTGGTTTATTTTATTTTCTGTCATTTTCAACATTGTTTTTATCTTTATTTTTATATGTTGACCTTGTTTATGTATTTCTAGTGAATAGATATGCAATCATTTTCATCAGCCACCACTTTAAATTTTCTATTGTACTGGGACCTACTACAACCAGATAGCATTTTTCATGTCCACTGAAAATTATATTGATGGTTGAAACAGCCAACTGTACTATTTTTTCACTGCAGGCTGAGAAGGAGCCAATTTTGAGTAGCTTTCTGTATGCCAGTGTACTATGTCATGACTGTTTTGAGCGGGCCTTGTCCTTTGTTCTTGCGAACAGGCTTCAGAACCCGACACTGCTTGCCACTCAGCTGATGGATATCTTTGATAACGTCATGATGAATGACAAGGAAATCCAACGGTCTATTCGTCTAGATGCTCAGGTGCTTAAGCCCTACGTGACCTTACAAATAAGGATTATTTATTCGATGATGAAGTTAAAGGCTGAGATTTTGCTGATTGTTGGAATTTTTGTTTTCCTCAGGCCTTCAAAGATAGAGATCCAGCTTGTGCGCAATACAGTTGGGCATTGTTGTATCTAAAAGTATGGGTTTATCTTCATGTTGCATCTTTTTTTATTTTTGTTGTCTGTTTTACAATTGGGATAAATTACTGAATGGAAACTTAATTAAGCACCTAATGGTAACTTTTCTGCGAAAGTGAGGCTTAATTTAGCTTGATTGGACTTAATTTTTGTCCTATGTCGTCAATACCATGACATTACACTTTGGTTCCATTTCAGCATTTCCCAATTGTAGCTGAATTTTGAACATGTTTGGTACTGAACTCCTAGGATTTACTTCAGTAGAATTGATACTCCTTTTTGGTATATCTGCGAACTGAACTTGGCAAACGTATTTTTCAGGGTTACCATTCTGTACAATCCTATCGGATAGCACATGCGTTGTGGAATCAAGGGCGTAAAGTTTTGGCTTTGGCTTTGCAGAGCCGTATTAGCGAGGTTTATCTTCAATTTGTTATTCTATTTCTACCTTGAAGTGCTGCTGTTAGGTATTAACATCATTCATTGCATATTTGTCGTCTACTTGAGGATTAATTGTTGTGTCTTTATTGCTTAGGTTTTTGCTGTGGACATACATCCAGGTACTAATTTTATCTATTATTTT
Source organism: Rhynchospora breviuscula (assembly GCA_027562975.1). NCBI lineage: Eukaryota > Viridiplantae > Streptophyta > Magnoliopsida > Poales > Cyperaceae > Rhynchospora > Rhynchospora breviuscula. The sequence continues at coordinate 28,685,736 of CM050400.1, read as the reverse complement.
TCGTTGTTATCTTGTTCTTAAAATTCTTTGCTTCTTCACTTGTTTCTGTTCCATTGCTCAACCAAGGCTTACCAAGTTAGCTAGCCGTAAACATCAGTTCCAGCCTAATTGACCACATTACCCCTAATGATTTTTTTGACATGTGCCTTAATTATACTGGGAGATGCGGGCTTATACTTGATTTTTTTTTTTAACTATTTCCTTAGCTGCTAGAATTGGTGAGGGAATTTTATTGGATCACGGCACGGGATTGGTTATTGGTGAAACAGCTGTTGTTGGAAATTGGGTCTCTCTCATGCAGGCAAGCTTACTCTACACACTAGTCTATATTGTGCTCTTAACCTTTTTCACATTATTGTTTGTAGGATTGAAGATAGATTCACAAATAAGTAAACAATGAAATCCATGAAAATAATATGCAATCTTGAGAATGTCTCAACTCAATTAAAAAATGGCCTCCAAAACTAAAAATATGTTTATAGGCATGAAGTTGGTAGTATCCATAGCTTTCCTATCAAACCTTTTGCATTTTCAGTTTCATTTTATAATTCACCCAAATTGTTGAATTCAGAGGGTAAAAAATAACATAGTGCTTGATTAACTGTATAGCATATCAAATCTCATTGTACTTTGTATGCATGATGTGTATACACAGGAGTATCCTTAAAAGTCAGGACTTCAAAATTTACCTTTGTAATGTTGTCGAGATTGTCAAGTTAAATACTTGTTAATGGGCTTCAATCCTTTCCTTTTGGCAATGTTTGGCGGGGGTGAAATTGGGTGGGATAAGCAGAACAGTTGTCAAACAGTGAGCTTTTTGGATTATAGAGCGTGAAATGATGGCAGGTGGAGTAGAATTTTGTGCTCAGGTAGAATAGAATTTTTGTGCTCAGGCCCCTCTCTATTCTACCGGCCCAGCATATCTAATTTATTGAGGTGAGGTTTGGAGTTGGGGAAATTCCACTGAGGATTGAATTTCCTGTTCCAGTTTGCTGAGCAGGGTTAGAAATTGTTGTCATCGCCTATTCTCTATCCTCTATTGTGCTCAGCTGTTTCTCACAGCCTTTTCTAGTAAAACTCCAAAACGAATGTTAAGTTTGGATAGTGAACTCATTATAGAAATACTGAGCTTCAATGCAAAAGTGGGTATCCTAAATTTGTAATGGTGGTTTTGATAGGGTGTTACACTTGGAGGCACGGGAAAGGAGCATGGAGACCGGCACCCCAAAATCGGTCAAGGCGCTCTTATTGGTGCAGGTGCAACGGTTCTTGGCAACATTTCTGTAGGCGATGGTGCCATGGTTGCTGCAGGATCTCTAGTTTTGAAGGATCTGCCTCCACACAGGTTAATTGGCTTATTTTGTTTTAGAAACATTTTGTTAAGCACAAAAAAGACAGAATGAATGAATGAGAAATGAAGGCAAAATATAATTAAACTGGTACCTCAATTGCCTCCAAGCTGATGCTATGGAAACTCAAACCAATTGTTTGATTTACTCTACTCTCTATCTCATGTTTTTTTAGTTATTTGTTTTTTATTCTATGTTGGAGTACTTATACATGGCCGCAAATTCTAATTCCTTTTGCTTTGATTGTCATTTCAGCATGGCTGTAGGAAACCCAGCTAAAGTGGTGGGTTACATAGAGGATGAAGACCCATCTTTAACTATGAAGCATGGTATTTGTGCTGAAATTTTGGAAAGCATAATTACTTTTTGGTAATTATTGTTTTATTTGGAGGATGTTATAATTGTTATTTTTCTGATGGATGATAGATGTGGGGATGGACTATTTTGAGCATGTAGCGGTTAGCTTTGCAGATAGAGACAATGGTGAGTTTTTTTTGCTTGTTACATTCAAGGAGGGACTTCTGTTACAACCTTTAATTTGGTTGAGCTTCTGATTTTGATGGGACAGACATTAATTTTTTTGTCACCCTTTTTGTTATTTTGCTATTTTTTTATTTATATTTTGGAGCATTTTTTTGAGAAGTATTGCAACAACATTGGACCAAGTGGGTTCCAGACCCAACTAATGCATTCCTAATCTGAGGCCAGAATTTGTGGTCTTCTTTCCACAAGTGATTGGATATTGCATTACATTATGTACTAAAGTTTATCCGATCATCTCCAGATTGGACATTGGACATACTATTGCAATAATCAATAGACCATTTGTGTTGGTAGATGATTTATTTTGGCATGCTAAATTTTCAGGGGATATCAAAGCAGAGAAATAGAAGAATGTTTCAATGAACAGCTAAAAAGGCAGAATCTTCAATAAATGAGTCATGTTCAGAATATAAATGAATCTGGGTGCACGCATGAGACTGTGGTCAAGGTGCTTGAGTGGATGTCTGGGTGTACTTCTAGTGGCAAGTTTCCATTGGTAAAGAAAAATGAAATTATATTATTACAATATTACTTATATTTTCAAATTGATAGCTATTAAACTCTAGGCAGGGAAAAAGAGCGATTTGTTGACCTTAGGATCTCTCATGTAGCTTGCTCTTGATCTGTGAATTTATTTAAGTCGGGAAGTCGTGAAATATATGTAATAACTCTATTGCCGTCTTCTCGGATATCTATTTAATTAAAATTTCCTGATATAATTTTTTTTTTGTTATCTTGCTGCGTACTTGTTATTTCTTGATATAATTTTTTTGTTATTTCCTGATATAATTTCTTTTCAGTTAGCAACTAGAGCATTTAATCCTATTTCATTTGTTTTTAAGAAAAATGAAATCAGGCATAATCAGCATTATAGTGAATGGTTTATTTTAACTTAACGACAAATAAATAAAGAATGAGAATTTGAATTTTAGTTTTTATTATTCTTTCTTTCTTTGGGGCTAGTATGACCTAATTCCGATTTCTTTGAACGGGTCTGAGTTGGACGAGGGAATGAGGGATTCGTCGGGGAAGCTCGTGGGAGTAAGATGGTTGAGGGAGAGCTGAGATAAAAGGAAAACTGATGCTATGAGTATGGTTTTTTTTTTTTTTTTTTTGAAATAAATACTATATAAGTATGGGTAATGATGGTTTTTTGAATCCGGATCTGTTTGGTACCTTAAGGGTTTGATCAGAATGAAAAACTATCAGCTCCAACGTCAAATGGATTTCTCAAGAATTAATGTGGCATAAGTGATGTGGGATTTGAGTGCGGACTATTCCTTGATAGTTGATAGCAGGTTTGAACTTTGAAGTCATTTTTTAAAATTTCGTGGGTTCAGGACTTCAGCAGGTAGGGATTTTCTCATAACAGAAGGCGACTTTGAGGGATGATCGTTCATAGGTGCATCGTCCTTAGATAAATAGACGTCCCATTCAATACAAACTAGTCATGTTTTGTATAAAAAAAATATTGTTAAAGACATCCCAATAGATATCTTCAGCAATCAGCACCGAAGACATAGCAATAGGGATCATGCATAATTAGAATGTGCGGTGTACATTATGAGATGATGAATGGAAACTCCAGTTTGACACACAAGAGTTTCCCCAGGAAAAGAAAAAAAAAAATTCGAACATTATTGGCTGATCAGCGAAGTTCGTAGGCCTTATTTTATTTTATAAAAAAATAATGTTATGGCTGGTTCTTATACTGCTCATCGAATATGCTGCAATAGCTTAATACAGTAGTTTCCAGCACTAAATTCACCACGCTAATGCCACATGAGATCCATACATTGCTATCAGGATTCAGGACTCAGGTAGCGCCGTAGCGGCTTGCGATCGGAACTGGTGGCATAGCTCAGCGACACTGCACCTACGCATCCCATATTCCCATATGGTGCATTGCCCGCATTGGACAACTGGTGCTTTATTATTGTCTGTGTGCCCCAAATGTTGATGCTATATATTAGCAATCGTGTTCTTAATTCTGATTATTCTGTTTTGCACATCCTTACTCCTAAGACCTAATAGCTACTGATAATTGTACTTAAAAACTGAAATAGACGAATGCATACTTTGTAATTGTTAATTATAATTATGCAGTCTAAGTTATTTACTAAACTGAGTAGGATTATTGGACTTCAAGACCGTTATCTGGCCAGCTTTTGTAAATAAAATCGAAGGCTGCACTGAACAATCGCAACACACAGAAAAGTTGGCCAATTGTAAACAACGAATACAAACTAACAACTTGTCCATGCATTTGCATAATTTATCAAATTAAATATACATATACAATACAAACAATCTTACTGATCTTAATCTAAACCATTCTTCCCTAAAGTGGATCGTTATTTGTCTCCTTCATTCGCCCTACTCAAAAAAAAAAAAAAAAGAAAAGAAAAGAGGAAACTAATAATTGCATCGGACCCCCTTCCCCATCCCTCAACAAAAAACAAAAAACAAATAAATAAAAATAAAAAAAGTAACAAAACAGCCTTATGCTGGAGCATTATTGATAAAGAAAGCTCTCTCTCAAAATGCACGACTAATGTAAATTTTAAAGCAAATTACCAAAGTAACAAGGCCTCCTTATCTTTTATGAAAGTTGAAATAAGGTTATTATCGTTTTGCATGCCAGTTCTGAATTGTCGAGTACCAATTCCACTGGAAACCAATTGCCACAAAGCGCATGAACCCTGCACCAAGCACCTCAACTAATGCTGTCACTGCAGATCTCTGCGGGGACAAGCCAGCAGTTGCAATAGCTAGCATGGTACCATCAAAATTGCACGGGATTATAAATTGGCCCTCTTTGAGCCCATCCAGAGCCTTCTTTGCCACATCCTCTGCCTTCATCTCGCCTGAGGACCCCGCAATTATGGTTGTCAGCTCAGGCCTTTTCTTTTGCTCTGCAAAGACACAATTATAATTTACATCAGGCATAACAATGAAAACTTGATTTTAAATATTCTTAGTGTAACCATATGTCTTATGTGTATTATATTGTAGAAGCAACAAAGGCAGATGGTGGGATGACTTAATTACTAAGTTATTTACTTGCATGAAATTTTATGTTCCCAAACTTTCTTCTCCATTGGGATTTTATTAATTGTGTGCATATGGAGTTTTCAATATGAATAATTTTTCTGTATTTTTAATTCATTTCTTGGCTTTGCTTCCAACAACCTCACATCACAGGCTTCTTGGTGTACTAGAGAGGAACTGGTGACAACAGACATCATTAATTACCAGTTCACCTATAAAGGTAAATTATTTTTAAGAATAAATGTATAAAAAATCTGTTCAATACACCATACTTATAACAACACTAATGTATCTATTGGATTGATTTTTCTGTTTTAGCTGGAAATACAAAGTCTGTATTAGCTGGAAATAAGAGCTGATATTCAGAAAGCCCAATAAATGGAAAAATGACAAATCTAAATAAAATTTTGAAACTGATCATTACACCCCTCCTTTATTCTGTACATTAGTTACCATATTTTCTGTTCCTTTCATATTACTTCATTGCAAACCACATCTAATTATTCTCATGGAAAAATCAATTTACATAATGGATTTAGTAGGAGCTAAAGCCCACCAGAGAAGCTACTGAACTAAACCTAAAAAGTTGTTGAATTGGCTTTGAACGATGCATTTAAACAACTGATGTTAATCTACTCGACCAGCAGAGAATTTGCATTCTAATAGAGATAAAAAGTTGTTGAAAAATGAGTGCACAAAAATATCTCGATATCCAAAATCTTGACCTTATCCAAAATGAAAAGAAAAATGGTAATTGGAATGTTACATTTGGCTCGTCAAGCAGATCAAATCAAGGGATCAAATTCCTCATTTGAAACTACTCCAGTGGCTCTTGAGGTTAAGCTTACAAACTCCGTGAGGAGCTTAAGATCCCACTAGCTTTACCATGTGAAATGTGAATGAATAGCAAGGGAGAAAATTTGGAGACTATGAAGGCTATTTTCAAGGGAAAAAAAGGGAATGATAGTGGATACAAATTAAAACAAGCCACTTTTTGCTGCTTAAAGAGAACCATTTAAATATATCTATCACTGAAAAGGCAAAAACCAAGATTAACAAGAGAAAGGATGAAAACAAATGGCACTTCTCACGTGCACCGATGTTGCATAGTTTGGAAGGGGTCGTATAACCAAAATAGGAACAGATATATCAGATCAACTTTCTGTATCAACTATTAAAATTTGAGAAAACTAGGTACATTAGCAGGACCAAATCCTATATGCGACCTCATCATTAATCTGAAATGCATAATGTTTCTGCAATCCTACCTCCCACGGAATAATTAGCCTGTGTTTATACAAGGCACCCGCCATAAACAATTAATAAATTATATGAATTCTGAGATAGATACCTTCAGCTAAACCAGGTGTGGCTGTATCAGGAGGGAAAATCATAGAGACATGGATGTTGTGAGCAATGACCTCTTGTTGCAATGACTCAGCTAAACCCCTCAATGCAAATTTACTGGCCGAATAAGCAGTGTATCCATAAATTCCCACCTACAATCAGTACAAAATTACAACATCAAAACACCCCTCTCTCATAATTTTTCTTCATACTCAAACCAAACTTCAAATTGAAAATGATTGAGAGAAATAGATCTCTACCTGGCCAGCTTGAGAAGACATGATAGCTATGGAGGCAGGAAGACCAGTTTCCTTTGCCCGGCTTTTCATCCCGGGAAGAGCGGCCTTAATTAAATGAAATGTACCCATCAAATTAACATCAATCATAAACTTAGCCTCCTCCAAATCCTGTTTCTCCAGTTCCATAGGCACAAATACTCCCTGGTTGCATACCAGCACATCGACTGGCCCCGCCTCCTCCAACGCCTGTGCCACTGCCTGTGGGTCCCGCACGTCAGCTACCAAAACCCTCGCCATATGTCCCGTAGCGAGCTTGATTTCCTCTCTGGCCTCCTCCAAGCGCGTCAAATTTCGTGCTAGGATTGACACGTGGGCCCCCTGGGAGGCCGCCGCCTTGGCCAGCGCCAGCCCGATACCACTCGACCCACCAGTGATCAACACGTGGCGGTTCTTGATTGGAATCCTGACGGACTTGGGCCGTGCCAAGAAAGACAATGCGAGGAAGAGAACTAGGAGGCATAAGGGAATTAGAAGCAGAAAGAGAAGAAATGGAGACGCCATTTTTTTCCAATTTGCTTTGAAGAAAAAGAATCTACTCAACTGAGAGAGATGAGATTGAAACGAAATTAACAGATGTACATTATTTATATATAAAACGATCGAAATGGGAGACGAGATGAGATCTGGTTCCGACTTTCAACTACTTGGGTGACTATAAAATGTTTGGTGCCTCTTTGCTTGGATATAGTTAATAGTTTTGTCTGGTGGTTTTTATGTAAGGAGTCTCTTCTGACAAGATAATTGTGGTTTCCGATTAGTTTCTGTACCTGTTACAAACTTCAACTACAGGTGAACGACTACAAAGGATCTTATCGGAGCCGTCGGGGTAGACCACCCGCATCGCATGGACGCTTTCTTACCGTAGCGAAGACGGTCTACAGCAGAAGACGGAGGTAGGACTGTCAAAGGTACGCCACTTATTATGCTGTTTTGTTTAATCTAAATAGAACGGTAAGTGGCATAAAAAATTGTATCATTTTTTAAACGAAATGGTATGTGGTACAATTAGTTACACCGTTATCAGAAAATTAAATACTAAAATTGGTTATTTCAATAGAAAATAGTAAGTGGAACGGTTGATGGAACATAAATCTGTTTCGTTTAATAAACGAAACGATTAACGGCATGCTGTTTTTGTACCGTTTTTCAAACGGAACGGTAAGGGTAGAACGCTTTTCAGTGGTTTTTTATCACGTTTGACAGCCCTAGACGGAGGTGGGGAATATTTGATTTTGATGCAATTTTCATATTTTCAAGTGCCATTATGCAAACTGACTTGCAAATTGACTTCAATAGTTAGGTCAAAGGACGAATTTTAGAAGGGCATTAATATGGACACCAACTCGAATTATGAATTAAACAAGTTGCCATTTTTTAGAAGGGCATTCAATAGATTGTGAATGACTATGTGAAATCTAAGAAATTGTACATGAACATAAATTGAACAAGTTATGTAATTATTTTTGCTTGTTAGCTGTTATCTGCGTCATTTTGTATTCGCCTCTCCCTTATATACCAACAAAAGTGCGATGTATGTGCGAATTTTGTGCAAATTATGTAAATACGTGTAATTTTTTTTTTTAAAAAACAATTTTGTCAACTGATGATATTGTGCCATGTGTATGAACTCCGTGTAATTTCAAATAACTGTGAATTTTATATAAACTAATTTTATATATCTATAATTATCAAAAACATACAAACTTTATACACAGGATAGCGCTGTCCTTAATGGGCTGAAGCGACGATGAAATAACTCCAAACAAACAAATATATTTTCCCTTTTATATAACTGCGTGCAGTTTTTTTTTTCTTCTTATTTTTGTTTTAAGATTGGTTAGTAGAAATTGTTGCAAACAATAATATTTTGTTTTGGGGGTTGGAGTAGCTAGTATCAAAGTAATTGAGAAGTGATTTAGGTGAAGATAACGAAAAATAAAGTATAGTGAGGATTTATCAAAATCCTTCACTCTAAAGCCATGCTAATTTGGAAAATAAAGTATATGCAAACTACAAGTGACAAAATATTAAAAGTATACAAATACGATTGCAATTTAAACTAGTTTGGATTTGTTTGTTCAAAAAATCAATTATAACTAAACTAATCAGAAAAATAATAATGAAAAGCTGTAATTACACTTGCTGACTTCTACCAAGCTTCACCCAAAAAAAAAAAAAAAAATGCAGCTGATTTTGACTTTCATTTCTCCTTGCTTTCTTGGTCCCTCATACTAATTGTTCATGATCAAATAATGGCGTCAGTAAAATAACGGTCCAAAAATAATTCGTAGCAAGTCCTACCGAATTAACGGGTGCGACAAGCCAACTAATCTGAAGAATTCAACAAAGGGAGGTTGTATTTGTATTCACCTATTTTGATGGTTCTCACGTTCTTTATAGGACCGTCGTGACGACCCAGAATTCAGAAAATCAGCTTTAAAAAAAATGATAAAGTGAAGAGCGATCCTGTTCATTAATTCGGTTAATTAATCACAGCTGTTGATTTCTTAGGTGTGTACAATGGTTATTATTATTTTTTTTTTTTGAGGTTGTGTACAATGGTTATTGTTAGTTTGTTACTCTCTGTTGGCCCACTTGTCGAAATGATTAGCCAACAATTGTGGTTGAATTGATTATCATACATGATATCTGCTGGGAATGTCAAACTCATCAGCCAGCAATTTTTTTTTTTTTGGGGTTGGGGGGGGGGGGGGGTTAAATTCAGGTGATCAGAATAATAAAAAAAAAAAAAAATCTGAGGTGATCAGTGTTAAAAGACTTTGCCAAAAAAAAGAAAAGAAAAGAACTAATAATAATAATAATAATAATAGATATACAGCAATAAGAAGGAAAGAAATGAACTATAGTAATGGACAACCTGAAACCATTTGTTTGTTTTATTCATTTAAGGGCTAAATAACCAATTTTTTAAAATTGAAAGGCATATTTGCAGAGATGTATTTTTTTATCATTTTGGTAGGTTGTGTGCCTAGTTTGATTTAGTTTGTAGTTGAATTGATCATTTATCACAAAAACTGTTAAAGGTTTACATTGTGTTTCATAGAATGATAGAAGTCTAAAACCTTTCAAGTTAGTCCGAGTTTGATAAAAGTCGTATGAAATACTGAAAATGGAATACACAATTTTGATTTGTAGTTTGAATATTAATTTTGAAAACATCAATTGAATTGAAGTAATAATAAAGTTGGACGTAATTTAGAATTATCCTTTAACAAAATATCATAAGGAAAGAGGATATTTCTAGCACATCTAAGTTTTTCCATCCTTGTCTTATATACAATAAGGGACTCAAAAATTAACTTGAGATTAATAGTTTGTTTTTTTTTTATTATTCAAAAAGGATCTATTCATCCGTTTATGTATTAGTAGATCAAAATTATTGGAGATCAAAGATTGCGATAAAATGTTTTTTTCTTATATAAAACAAATATATAATATTATGTGAAAAAAATTACCATTTAAGAATCATTATATTATTCAAAATTTGAATAAATTCTTATTAACCAATAAATAAGTATAAAAATTTGAAAATTGATTACTGCCATCTTCAGTTTTACCATCCCTGCCATCGCTAAATATAAAATGAACATATAGAATAGACAAGGTGAACATATATAGTGATCAAAATGAACACATACAAACAAGTAAGTTTAATAAAAATAAGTTCAATATACATATAAAAATCTGAACAAAAGATGACAATACTTATTTGTTTGTAAGTGTTCACTTTGTTAGCCTATATATTTATCTTGTTTGTTGTATGTGTTCACTTTGTGTTTAGCGATGGCTCGCGATGGTTTATTTGCCGATGGTGGTTATAATTCCTGTAAAAATTTATAGCTAGCAGAAGTCTAATTTTATTTAATTAATAAGCTGATGGAGTGATGGTTCACTTGGAATTTGTCGCAGGCCGGGTAATGTCAATCATGCTAATATAATATAAGGCTTTAAAAGAGGCCCATACAAAGACTGTTTCCCATTTGTAGCCCTGTTGTGACAAGAACTAAACCCGGATCCGCGTAAATCACCACAGGCCCACAGCCCACAGGTAAGGAAGGTAAGCGAGCTGACCGAAAAAAATTAAAACTAACGTTACTGTTCACTCGAATTTCGAGAATAACTGTAAAAAATTTAAAATTTTAAAAATAACGTTGTAGGATCGGCATCCGGATTGCCGATTCTACAAATTGCTTAGATCGGCAAATGGGATGCCGATCCAAACCAAAAAACCCACGGCATTTTTTATTGAGTCAAAAAGTGAGTAATTTTTTTAATATACAATTTGCTTTTTAGCCCTCAAAATTTTTGTTATTACAAAATATATAATTTGTGATTAGAAATTAAACATAATTTAAACATCTATTATAAAAATATAAGTATATAATTAAATTATGTATGTTAAATACATAATATTGTATATGTTTATAATACTTATTTATACATATATATTATGTATCATAAATACATATTATTGTATATAATTAAATTATGCATGTTGAATAGTATTTGAATAAAATTAAATATAATTAAAGATAAATATAAATATATAGAAATATATATATGTATAAAATTAAATATAATTTATGTTGTGACATGTGTAATAGTATCATTTATATTTAATTTTACATGTACATATTTGTATGTATATTTAATGTATATAAAAAATCTTATATATATATAAATAAATATACATATGTCTATATATTTATTTATACATTAAAAATATTTTATATCTTAAATTATGCTTGTTGAATAGCTTTATACATATATATTATGTATTATATATTTTAATTATATACAATAATATGTATAACTATTCAACATGCATAATTTAATTATATACAATAATATGTATTTAATATATAAAATATATAATACATAATATATATATATATATATAAATAAGTATTAAAAACATATACAATATTATGTATTTAACCTGCATAATTTAATTATATACTTATATTTTTATAATAGATGTTTAAATTATGTTTAATTTCAAATCACAAATTATATATTTTGTAATAACAAAAATTTTGAGGACTAAAAAGCAAATTGTATATTAAAAAAATTACTCACATTTGACTTAATCAAAATCACTTTTTGACTCAATAAAAAATGCTGTGGGTTTTTTGGTTTGGATCGGCATCCCATTTGCCGATCCAAGCAATTTGTAGAATCGGCAATCCGAATGCCGATCTTACAATGTCATTTTTAAAATTTCGAATTTTTTACAGTTATTCTCGAAATTCGAGTGACCAGTAACGTTAGTTTTAATTTTTTCGGCCGAGCTGATGTTACACACTTACACTTACACTCAGCACTCCGGCCCCTCTCTGTGGTGTGATATGCACCATCCAACAAAAAACATCCAAAACATCCAATACTCTCTAGTGCTCTCCCTCTCTAATTTTTCGCGTGATAACATCATCAATCTACTGCTGACGTCATCAAAAATTTTTTTGAAAAAAAAAAGTTTTTTTCAAATTTTTTTTTGCGTGCTGACGTCATCAAATGGACAGAATTTTTTTTTCAGTTAGATGTGTTAAGGGATGGGTTAATTTGCGTTAAGTGTTCAATTTGATGCAGTCGTAATATGAAGTTTTAAGTTTTTGTGTTCAGTTAAACAGGTTAAGGGATGAATTACATGAATTATGTGTTCAGTTAGATGCAGTCATATATAGAGTTTTAGATTTTAGTGTTCAATTAAACATGCATTAACATGCATTATATCTTCGGTTTAGGTAGCTCAAGAGATGATTTAACATGTATTGAAACAAAAGAAAACAACTAGTACTAAAATAGAACAATAATATGATCCTTAAAACAAAGTAACGAGCCATTCAAAATCAATGTTAGGAACTCAAGTCCTTGTGCAATTTTAATTTTTATTAACATTTAACAAGTAATTAACACGCACGAAAAACGGATCTAGTTATTCAAGTCATTTAACATATAAAAAGAGAAGCGTAGGAGGTTACCTCTTCCGAAATCGTATTCGGAAGGCTCGAATCCAATCTCTTGGAGTCGGTGGCGTGCTCGTCACCCTCTTGACTGCCTCCGGTTGCCTCGAGTCCACCTAGAAGATTAACCAAAGTCTCAAGACAAGTGCTAGCTTGTCTGAGACGATAGCTAATTCCCTTTTGATTTCCTTCGCATGATTAACTGTTTAACTGGAAGGAGAATCGCTCAACGCATGAGCTAGAGATGGAATTAAAAGAGAGCTATCAATGAGAGAAAACCATTTTTCTCTCTTGATGAACAGTAACCGTGAATAGTGATGAACAGTGCGGCCAAGAGAGAGGAGAGAGGAAATTAGGGTTTTTGCTTGACTTGTTCCCAAAGAAACAATCAATATATATATAGAACGTTTCCATAATTAGATTTCTCTCTTCCTATTTTCTCCTGGACGAAATTGCCCCTATCATGGCTGAAATTTTCAGCCCTCATGTGGGCCAGGCCACATGATATAATGGCCAATTAAATCACTCCTTTAATTCGTCTCATATCGGGCTTTTAGTTAACTGATTAACTAAAAGGCCAATTAGCTCAGTATAATAAATATGCGTTGAACTAACTTAATTATTAACATATTAATAATTAATTTGGAATTAGCATATGCATTATAATATTTCTATATGATCCATTTGAGTTAATTAATTATAACGGTTCATAACGGTATATAATTAATTGATCAACTTATCATATATTCGCAGTACTCGCTACTGCAAATAAACAAATAATGCACGTATGGTTAAAGTCCTATCTGTGTGACCCTTTGAGGATTTATGCTATGTTGGCCATGGAAAATAAATCATCATTCATTTCCATTAATCATAAGCGGTATCTAGCAACACGTTATGATTCCCAATTCGCATAAATAAATACTGTACCAATACAGTACTTCAATCCTGCATAAGAAAAAGTATCTTATTGTTTTGATTCCTATGTCACATGATATCCTTGTATAATCCAAGATAGGAATGTGTCATTCTTGCAGATTATACGTTTCTTGATCTAGAGTTGATCGCCTAGTTGCGCGCATACGATCCAACTCCATCAAGGGGCCCAATAGATATCATCACTCACTAGGTGAACTAATGAGGGACATACGGTTGTCTTGATGACCAGTTTCTCCCCGCACAATTCAAGAGAACATAAATAAAATCCGTATAGCAGCCCTTATCAGGAATCAGCGTTAGACGATATTTATAGAACCTATCCTCATGTGGAAAAACTGAACCATCTCAAACTCGGAATCAAACACGTATGAAATAAATAATGACACATAACACAATCCATATATTTATTTCATTGGGTCATGTCCTATACTATGTTCCAGTAACATATACATATGCAATTAAGTCGGTAACTCCTTACCCATGATTTGTAGAACTTAATCATCACTTAACTTGCATACTAATCTTATATGATAATTAATGTTCCTTGTTAATTATCAAGATTATGGACTCTTTAGAGATATTATTGTCATTCTGACGAATGATCCACAGAGATCTACAATTCAGATCCTCAACCTGAATGATCTGTCAACAATAAACTCTAGGAACAAATGATCAAGCATCATTAATAACATAAACTAATATAATAGCCACCAACTGATTGGCTTCTAGGACATATCTCTAACAATCTCCCACTTGGCCTAGAGTCAATCAATAGTGATTTCTAGCCAGTGAATAATTGAGAACGATGTCATATATCTACATATATACATGTCTCGAACCTCAAAAGAAATAATACGCTTATAGCCAGTTACTCACACGTCCATTACGCATGGATGCTCAATAGCATCTCGTATACTGCTTAAGGTAAAGGTTATGTCAGAGTCTTCGCTGTGTTTGCGAAACTATCCACTTTTGGTTGAACCTACACATATATATACTCCTATATATATATAGTCTTGATCATCATCATAAGAGATCAAGTAATACTGTCATAGATCATAGTTGGATCACCAATCAGATATTGGGTTCTTCAAGACTAAGCTATGGTTCGAGATGCATAGAATCATATCAGCTTAACTGAGAACATCTTGATCTAAACTATTCTCTTTCGTTGCTTCACAAGTTGCTATCTATTTTGCTTTGGTGACGGAAACGGTTGTAATATCCCATTTAGAACACCTTCTAAACTTACAACACCACCTTTAAGCAAAATATGTAGCTCAATTGTGATTACATCAATCTTTCGAAATCTGGCATTAGTGTAACAACTTACACGAGCTCTTTTTAATCATAGATGAAAAATATATCTCTCTTTCTCATAAGATACTCGAGAATATCCTTTGATTATTGTCCAAATGCGTGTCTCTTGTATCCATTTGACAACTGTTTGTCATACTTCTTGGATACTACACATTGGGGCATGTGCATAAGTATAGCGTATATTATGAAACTCATGATGAAAGAATGCTTGAACTGTTTCACGCACTTCTTCTCGAATTGAGTTGCAATAAACCGAGTTAAACTCAAGTTATATGCCATATGACGCGGTTCGACATAAAGTCCAGCTTTCATGTTTATAGAACTATTCGTCATTATATGCACATTCGCCGAAACCTAACATCCATCATAATCTATCTCCATAGATTTTGTTTCCTAGAATTTAGGTGATCTTGCCCAAGAAATCATTCTTCAATGAGATCTTGACAATATTCATTTAATCAATGTTATTTCCCAATTAATATCCAGTTATCTTGTACAACACAGATAACACAATTATGCTCCCACTGAATATCTTGTCTATACAAGATACTTTTGACGAAGATCAACTCCTTGACTTCCTTGTCAAAATATTTATTCCACAGTACTCTCTTCGATCCACTAATGGATCCTTAAAGTACGCATATGTTTATAGCAATACATCAATCAAGACCTCGATTTGTGTCAAATACACATCTTTTTTCATTCAATCAATGAAGACGGTTTTGATGTACCTTTCCATATATCAATATATATGAAATGCAACTATTGCTAGAATGATCTTTATTGACTGACTTATAAATAGCTACAAGTGAGAAGCCATGCTTTGTACATAATCAACTCGTCATCGACTTAGACATAGCCACAAGCGTGAAGCTGTGCTTTGTACATAGTCGACTTGCCATCCATGTCAATCTTTCCTTTAAAGATCTGAATGTTCTTGACGGATTGCTCCTTCATGAACATCAACAAAGGTCCATACCTTGTTATTACACATGGATTGCACTTAAAGATCACATGGGTTCAAACCATACTTAAACCATACTTGTGGAATCGGGTTCTTCCATCGGTTCTTTAATTATCAACGGATCCTCATATGCCAGGTACGAGGATGTCGTGATTTCTATGCACCTTTCGGTTAGACAATCACTTTCGTTGATCTTTTGTAGGATTAGTGCTCGAGGTTCATGAACCTCTTCCACAACGATTTGTAGAATAAGTTCTTGATCCTCGTATGTACTGAGTTTCTCAAACATCATCAGCTCGTGAGATGTTTAAGTCATCATTAGAAGCGAGCGTGCTAAAGAACTTCTTCCTTTCACAACGGCTTGTGAATGAAGTTTCGCTCAACTCCCACTAAGCACTATGTATGGAGTAACAAGTTTTCCATAAAGGATACTTCTTGTAGTGACACATAAACTCCTTTATGCTCACCTTACTCCCACTACTTTATCTTGAGAACGTTATTCTCCAAGACTATGTCATGATGAGCAACAACTAGATTGTTCTTACCATATTCGTAGAAGTAGTACCTTTCGGTTAGTTTAAGCATCCTACAAAATATTAAGCGTCATATTTGGGTCAAAGCTTATTAATCAACAAACCTTGAAATAAGCTTTTTAACACCAAATCTTGAGAAATAATGTACTTAGAGATCAAATCTCGTAAGATATCTTTCTCAATAGACTTCGATGGAACATTATTCAGTGTAAACAATATTGTCCTCAAACATAAGTCCCTAATATGAGTCAAATAAGTCAATTTGATTTATTATCGATCGAACGATATCAGATAGTGTTCGATACCTTCATTCTTGGACACACTATTTTCACAATGTTCCTCATGGAGTGAGTTATGAAACGACTTTCACACTCTTTAGATAATATCTCAAATCATATGACTTAACTATTCACCATGATCAATTGTAAGACTTTTCTTTTCTTGAACGGTCTCTTAACTTCACACTTGAACTCCTTTGAACTAGTCAAAAAGTTCACACTCATACCTTATCAAATAGATACGTTAATATCTACTTTGATCGTTGGCTAAGTGGTAAAGTCTCAATAACCTTTCAGTACACAAGTACTTATAGGTCTACATACATCGACATGTATAAGTCATAATCAAGTTACTTGTCCTTGAACCTTTATAGGTCAAAGGCGTTTTTGTCATCTAACAAACATGATTCGCATATCTCTATTGATTCGAAATCGAATTGAGCCACGAGTTCCACGCTATGTAGACTCTCATAATGCGATTCTCGTTTATGTATGACTAAGCGGTCATTTCACATGAAAGTCGAACACTTTATGTGAAGTCTTACGCATCCTATTTGTCATTCAAAACTCGTTTATCTATTTCAAGCATATTCAAGCAATAGGCATGAAATCATATAAACAAATCCATAATAAAAGAACATCGCTTGTCTTTTACAAAACGTAATCATCCATCATCTATATGAAATGGAGATAAAGTTTTAGGATGTAAGGAACGAGGTACTTGACCTACAGTTCCTATTAGTAAATACAACTCTACGTATCCAATGGTAGTGGCTTAAACGAATAAGCCATATCCTTATACGGAGTTTACTTTACTAATCTCGAGCTTTCTCTCACTCTTCATTGCCTACACATTTCATTAAATGCGAGCATATGAACTAGTACTAAGTTACTGGTATGAATTTAGAGATAGCGAGATAATTTGAACGACAAATACTTTCGAAAGTTTAGAACATTTCCAACACAATAATCATGGTACTTCGGACAACCTTTCAAATGCCTCCATAAATGACAAATGAAACATCTCATGTGACACATGGTCACAATTGAGGATCTCGAAGTCTCAACTCAAACTTAAGCGAAATATTTCTTAAATACTTAACTAATTACCATTTGCACAAACAAGTTTGCGAAATGTAACATCATTTCCTTCATTTAATTAGAAAGAGATAGCATGACAATATCAACAGTCCTTGATATCGGAGATCTAATATCTCTAGTTGCCAAATAGCTACTCAAACCTTTCGGTTCGTAAGCCATTGGAACCTTCATGTACCTTCTCAAAAGAAGTCTCTCTTACTTAATTCAAGCTCCATTACTCGATCATAAATGATTGACTCAACATCTACTTTCTCTAAGAACTCCTTCTTGAGTAAGTGAATGCGAGCGTAGGAGTCATATCTAGTCCGTATGAATTCTATAATCCAAAGGTCTAGAGATCCTAAAATGAGAATATCGGCATCCGCTTTATTGAATAACTTTTCGTAAAAGTTAATCAATCATCGCGATGCTATGTTTGGGAAGTTGAGGAATATTTTTGGGAATAAACATGCTCAAGTTTCTTTTCGCCAAGAACATGTCTTAGGAATCGGTATTACTTCTCCAAGTAAATACCTTTAGAAACGAGATAGTTCAAATTCAAAGATTGATCGCAACGAAATTAATACATTTAGTATCTATAACAATTTCAATTTAAGGTCATTTAGTTTATGCAATGTTTTATTTATAACAATAAACAAAACTCCCACTACATTTATTTAATGTCCCAAATATAGTTGGTTTTCCAAGATCCCCGTTTTCATCAAGTAAAGCCTGCTATGGCACGTCACCCTACTTAACTAGACAAGGTAGGTTCTCCAACCAATCATATCAACCATATGACTCTTGGTTTGTGAATATCTATATATTTACAAACTTCGTCCCGATGTCCAAACTCTAGTTGGGTCCATCGATAAGCAACATCTCTCTATTTGCTCCTAACAAATCTTCTTTATTTGTACCTCGACTATCGCATGACAACCATGACGTCCGCTTGGGCGGACCGCGCCATGAGAGGGCAAGCGACGTGAAGGGGATAGAGAGAAGGAGGGCGGTCGACTTAATCAAATTAATTGGGACAATCATTATGCGACTTTGTTTGGTGGTCGTGTCAGCATATACCCATACCTATCCTATGACATTTCATAGTATGCAAACAATCACATAATAAGCATCTCAAGACACAACCATTGTTGTGGGTTTGTATGGCTCCAGCTTGCATATTAATCTTCGCTGCATCTCCATGTAGCAAGACTAATCTAATTCAAGCCCTCCCACTAATTATAATGATCATATCCTATAATTAATGGAAATAAATACATGTGAAAAAATCCTAATTCCCTCCTAGGCCTTAGGGGCATGCAAGCCTCACAAGTTACATTAAAATTAATCAAAATTAATTAATAGCACAAAAGACCGCATTACACACATTCACACATGCATTCATTTACAAATCACAAGGCATTGGAATCTTGAGCCATACTAAACCCACGATCCTCCTACAAAAACGAGTTAGCACATATACAATATACATGTTCCACTAGTTTTTAATTAACTTCATTAATTAGAATCTTTGTATATGCTTGTCGCTCGTTTTTCCAAATGCAAATAGGTTTAACATTACAACTACTTGTTTAAACCTTTGAAATTTAATCAACAAATCAAAAACAGAAAGGAGGGTATTTAAGGAGCATTCTAATTAACATCTCAACTAATTTGATTAATTAGAATATATTTTAACTAATTAAAATAAGCAATTTGGGACCCGATAAAATCCGATATTTTTCGGTCACCAAAAATTCCGAAATAAATCCAGAGAGCTCCTTACAATGAGTGTCACTACCAATAAAAATTTCAAGGAGAGATAAGCTACCATCAGGGAGAAACAAAAAAGACAAAATCCCAGACAGCGCACGAAGCGCCGTTAGAGAAAATTCTGTTTTGGCTTCAACCTTTCGGTCTGTGTGATCACCCCTTTGATATTTTTCAAGCAAACAATTTACATAAAAAAAATACTTTATATACTAGGCTATCAATCCATGAAAAGAAAAATACCAAGGTCTATTCAAAATCATCGAGTTAAAAGTCATACTAGCGACTTGTCCTGTTCTGGAACAGACTGACGACTGAAAAGTTTTGACCCAGTTGAATTATCAAACCTTAAAGAAAAATTATGAAACTAATTTTCACAGAATCCTAATTCGATGTTGAACAACTCTATTCAAACACTTTTCTATAAAAGTCCTTCAATAAATTTAGTTTTTCAAAACAACCAGCTTGTTCAGAAAAACAGATCTGACGACTTTGATTCTTTCCATACTTGAACATCCATATAAAATCCGAAACAGGTAACAAATTACACATGTCCAGAAAGAGTATCAAGTCTAGATTAATCCTATCCAAAGATTACAGATAGCTATTTTCGAAAAATACGTCCTTTTTGCCATACAAACAGAACTGTGCAGCAGAACGGCAGATCTGCGCACCGTTACCGTTTAATTCACTAAAAATTCATAACTACTTATAAAATAGTGAAACCAGCGCCAAAAGAACCATGACTCAAAGATCTACAATCTCCAGTAAGAGAGAAAAAATTTCAGAGAAATTTACATCACAAAAAACAAGCAACAAGACAGAAAAACAGCTTTTTCCAGAACAGCAAGCACACACATCACTAATTAACTTTGTTAATTACTAATTTCTCGATTTAAAATGTTAAAAAACTTGAATAACGACCAGCGCTCTGATACCACTGTTAGGAACTCAAGTCCTTGTGCAATTTTAATTTTTATTAACATTTAACAAGTAATTAACACGCACGAAAAACGTATCTAGTTATTCAAGTCATTTAACATATAAAAAGAGAAGCGTAGGAGGTTACCTCTTCCGAAATCGTATTCGGAAGGCTCGAATCCAATCTCTTGGAGTCGGTGGCGTGCTCGTCACCCTCTTGACTGCCTCCGGTTGCCTCGAGTCCACCTAGAAGATTAACCAAAGTCTCAAGACAAGTGCTAGCTTGTCTGAGACGATAGCTAATTCCCTTTTGATTTCCTTCGCATGATTAACTGTTTAACTGGAAGGAGAATCGCTCAACGCATGAGCTAGAGATGGAATTAAAAGAGAGCTATCAATGAGAGAAAACCATTTTTCTCTCTTGATGAACAGTAACCGTGAATAGTGATGAACAGTGCGGCCAAGAGAGAGGAGAGAGGAAATTAGGGTTTTTGCTTGACTTGTTCCCAAAGAAACAATCAATATATATATAGAACGTTTCCATAATTAGATTTCTCTCTTCCTATTTTCTCCTGGACGAAATTGCCCCTATCATGGCTGAAATTTTCAGCCCTCATGTGGGCCAGGCCACATGATATAATGGCCAATTAAATCACTCCTTTAATTCGTCTCATATCGGGCTTTTAGTTAACTGATTAACTAAAAGGCCAATTAGCTCAGTATAATAAATATGCGTTGAACTAACTTAATTATTAACATATTAATAATTAATTTGGAATTAGCATATGCATTATAATATTTCTATATGATCCATTTGAGTTAATTAATTATAACGGTTCATAACGGTATATAATTAATTGATCAACTTATCATATATTCGCAGTACTCGCTACTGCAAATAAACAAATAATGCACGTATGGTTAAAGTCCTATCTGTGTGACCCTTTGAGGATTTATGCTATGTTGGCCATGGAAAATAAATCATCATTCATTTCCATTAATCATAAGCGGTATCTAGCAACACGTTATGATTCCCAATTCGCATAAATAAATACTGTACCAATACAGTACTTCAATCCTGCATAAGAAAAAGTATCTTATTGTTTTGATTCCTATGTCACATGATATCCTTGTATAATCCAAGATAGGAATGTGTCATTCTTGCAGATTATACGTTTCTTGATCTAGAGTTGATCGCCTAGTTGCGCGCATACGATCCAACTCCATCAAGGGGCCCAATAGATATCATCACTCACTAGGTGAACTAATGAGGGACATACGGTTGTCTTGATGACCAGTTTCTCCCCGCACAATTCAAGAGAACATAAATAAAATCCGTATAGCAGCCCTTATCAGGAATCAGCGTTAGACGATATTTATAGAACCTATCCTCATGTGGAAAAACTGAACCATCTCAAACTCGGAATCAAACACGTATGAAATAAATAATGACACATAACACAATCCATATATTTATTTCATTGGGTCATGTCCTATACTATGTTCCAGTAACATATACATATGCAATTAAGTCGGTAACTCCTTACCCATGATTTGTAGAACTTAATCATCACTTAACTTGCATACTAATCTTATATGATAATTAATGTTCCTTGTTAATTATCAAGATTATGGACTCTTTAGAGATATTATTGTCATTCTGACGAATGATCCACAGAGATCTACAATTCAGATCCTCAACCTGAATGATCTGTCAACAATAAACTCTAGGAACAAATGATCAAGCATCATTAATAACATAAACTAATATAATAGCCACCAACTGATTGGCTTCTAGGACATATCTCTAACAATCAATTCAAAACAATCTAATTTTTACATCACACAACAATAAAAGTATTGTCGACTACGACAATACCAGCACAAATCAAAATTATAAACTTCAACAAACATGTTCAGTTTGGAACAAATCAGAATGTCGATGGAGAACGAACAAACATGAGGGCACCAACTCGATTGAACCACAACCAAAACCTGTGTAATATGAATATAAATACAGATATAAAGTGTTAACAACATGATCCTTTAATGTTACAAATAGATCACATTTTAATACTAAATAATCTTTTCAGACAACTTTATACAGAAACTAGCTTCTGATAATTGAATATAAGATGACCCCTTAAGTCATTTAACATAACATTTGCAATATCTAACGCATCCTCTGTTCAACGTGTAATTGAATATAAGATGATCCCTTAGAGCATTTAACTTAACATTTGTAATATCTAACACATCCTTTGTGCAACATGTAATTGAATATAAGATGATCATTTCTGCAATATCTAACACATCTCTCCAAATATTATAATCTAATCCCTAAATGCATATAATATAACATGTAAAGCAACTAACTGAACACTTATTTAAATTCACATGAATTAGAGTGTGCCAGTAATGCCAATATGTCCAATTACTAAAATCTCATCCCTATGTGCATTTACATAACATAGAAAGCAACTAATCGAACACTTATAGAAATACACATGAATAACAGTGTGCCAACAATAACAAACTATCTAATTACTATAATCTGATCCCTAAATGCATTTAACATAACATACAAAGCAACTAACTAAACACACTTGATACATGCAAAGATGAATAAAGAAGTAACGCATACAAAGCGAGACAACCTTTGGCCATTTCACAAAGTGAGACAGATTCTTCTTTGGCGACAGAGCCCCACCAATGAAAAACTGTTTCGGCCTCTTCTCAAAAAACGGGTTTGAAACTTTCTCCTACAGGGGTTTGGTTGTAGAGGGTCAATCACAAAAAATTACAACCAAACGATATATAATGATGAAAAAATGACAGAAAAGTATGTAAAAACAAAATAAAAGACCGACAACTCGAACCTTCATCTTTGCGGGAGTTAGATCTGAGAAAGAAACGAGATAAGAGTTAGATATGAGAAACAAACGCGGTGTCTTACCATGGCTGCGCTTGTTAGAGGGTTAGGGTTTGATCGGAACCAGAGAAACAGAAAAAAACGTCTTTTTCGACTGGAGAGTGATATGGAGGAGGAAACCCTAGCCTTTTTCGTCGTCACGTTGAAGAGGAGATTGTCAATCGGATTGGAAGGGCAAAACAGAGGAGAAGATGAGGAGAAGAGAGAGTACAGAGAGGAAAGAGATCCACAACCAGATCTAGGTTTTGGAGAGAGTAGAGAGAGGAAAAATGAGAGAGAAATGAAATGGTGAAGAGACGCCTTTGTTGGTCCGTGTCTATATCTGGTCATCACGTGACTATCATGTGCGACTTGAATGATTTGATGCTATATTGTTGGATGCTATATACCAATTACCCTCTTTAAATGTTCACATATTGCTGAGCATAGACTTTCCTAAGAATAAATACTAATGAATGGCATCCTACACGATGTCCCTTACCTGAAGGTGAATAAAAAAGATTAGTAAGGAAGAGCTGCAGAGCATGATGTCAAATTAATGCTCACTGTTAGAGAAAGCACTCCGAGAATACATTATTACCCATTGAAAAAGTTTTAAGCTACAAGTCTTACAACCAAAATGTATCAAATATAACTTCAAATCCACAAGCTTCTGCTTAAATAACATCGTATACAACTCAACCAACTCCACTGATTGATTACATTGCATCTAGAAAAATAATACAAAAAGATTGACATCTGTTCTCTTTTTTATTGCTGGCAGTAAACAGTTTAACAGCTGCAAAACTTTAGGCACAGGGATCTCACTTTTCAGGAATTTTGGTTTGAGTAAGGTCAATTCTACTGATATAGGACTTGTAAAGGGAACCATAATACAGATAATTTCCAATTTTGAGTCCACTTGTGGCAAGAATCAAATTTGGATCAGAGTAAAGAGCAACCGGCTGTCCGTCTAATGACACACCAAGCACTCCAGAGTTCTTCATGCTTTTAGGGACCGTCACGAACTTGTCAACCACATATAGAATTCTTCGAAGAATGGGATACTTGAAAAATATATCCCACAGCATTGTCCTTCCCTGCATCCGGTCAACATAAATAACAAGCAACATTCAATTTGGAACTAACAGCTGAGAAACTAGCATATATATATTTAAATAGGAAAAGACAGTCACATTGATATATGTTCTGAAAAAGAAGGAAAACTTTGTACCGCAGATAAGCCGATCCAGTAGTGGCCTTCACCATCATATCTAATGTTGTCAGGATAACCAGGTAAGTTATCGATGAAACTTTCATTTATTCCTTTATTTTCACCTTGGATGTAATATCTTCTGCACCTCCTACTGCATAAATTGTGGTTGAGCTTGTGAATAATAGACCAATTCAATACTTTGAGCTTCACTTGAAGAAATTCTAAATCTAGCCAAGATTTTGGATGATGCCATCTCAGTTGTTGATTAAGTAATGACATAAATCACATAAGTTCGAAATCTTGTAGAAATTAATAAAGCCAAACTGTTGAATCCTCAAAAAACTTATTAATAACTTACAGTACAGTCTCACAGTAGATCAGGGACTTCTGATCAGGAGATACTGCCACGCCATTGGCGAAATATAGGTCTCCCAACAGCACTATTGTTTCATTGCTAGAAGGATCAAAGCTCATGAGTCTTCCATGAGGTCGAGCCTCGAGTATGTCAAGCATGTGATTATCAAGTCTATACTTGTATGATGCATCGGTGAAATATATTGTACCATCTGAGGCTACATCTACACCATCAGTAATCCCAAATTTTACACCTTTGGCCTCATCTACTAGTACCTCGACTTCCTTGTCTGGACTTACTTTTAGCAGACCCTGATTGGAAAACAAATATATAAATGATGAATTAATTGCTGTCATACAGTCCAGAATTTATTTTCAGCTAAGATGTTAGGCTCATTTTTACACAGAAATAATTATATTATAGACAAATTGAGGTATGAATTCTCCACAAATATTGAATAAGATCACAGAAAAGAGCTTTTATGAAGGAAGCAAACAACTGAAAATTAGAACCTCTTTGCATCATTCTCAAAATCAACAAATTAATCATTTAAGGCCGTACTGCAACCTTCAATACTAAATACAACAAAGCACTTCGTTCATTGCCTACGCTGCTATACACTAACCTCTTAATTCCTACTCAAAATTCAGAAAACTTTGCTAAAATACTAATTAGAACTTCCTATGCACATACAAAATTGAAAAAAGGAACATTAGGAACTATCAAAAGGTCAAAATTAATAGGTAAGCACGGAATCATGAAATAACTTCAGGAAACACTCCCACTTGATCTGCATTTATATAATAATGGAACAAGATCTCTCTTTCTACCTTTTGAACATGTGCAATGGAAATGCCACCATCAGGTGTAACTGCAACCCCAGCCGGTCGGCCACCTACATGCACCACATCCTCCACCTTAAATCTCTCATCTCCTACTAATTTTACTCTCCTAATCCAACCATCATCACATCCTGTGTACAGAAACCCATTCCGGGAATCATAAGACAAATCCTCTGGTGCAGGCAGATGACCATCACCAATCTTCTCTGCTAATGTGAGAACTTGGTCCACATGCACCGGCACAGGAACAGACGGAGCGAAAGAATGGTCATCAGGGAGCGGGGCTGGGTCAAGTTCTTGGAAATGAATTGCTGCAATTGAGGCCCAGATTGGGATGAATATTGTTAAAGGGATAGAGATGACTGTTAGAAGGCATTTTGTTATTTGTTTTCTTTTCAATTTTGCAGCGCCAGATGATGGACCTGATGCTTTATCCATTTTTCAGAGGATTTATGAAACCTTAATTCATCTCTCTTATTTCTGCTTTTCCATTTTTGTTGTTAATTAATATTATTATCTTTTTTGTGGTCTAGGTTGATACTACTCTATTTGAATGAGAAAACAATAGCAGTTTACTGATTCTATTTATGAACTGCATGTTTAGCTGAATTTCAGGCCAAGCTGACCCTTTTGACCCAAAAAAATATTTACATGCTTGCACGTTCCTACTGATTTGTTCTTCTGTCTCAACACACAGGTCAAAATAATCATATATTTAATCTTGAAATCTTCTTCAAAAATAAAAAAAATGAAAAGAAAACAAAGGTTGGTTGAATCTGGAAAGTTTCTCTTATAAGAAAATTTGGAAGATCTATTTTAAATTTTTTTTAATAAATTGTTTTTTTTTTTTGAAGATGCAATAAATTGTTTATTGTATTAGATACTGTTGTGATTGAATTTTGCTAGGTTGTAATCTGTCTATTTTATGGGGCGTTACCCAAATAATATCATTCTTTATTATTCTGACATTACTCCTGAGTGTAATTTTTATTCATTAAATTTCATTTCAATGACAATGCAAATATGCTCTTTCTGCCTCGTATCTTGTTTACTTTTTAATTAATTATAATTATTAGTAAATTTTAGGTAGAAAGTGTTCGGAGGCTATTAATCAATCAATACTTCTTTGGACAAATAAACAACGACAGGTTGCGTGAACCAAACGAGAGGCGAACTACGCAAACAGCGAACAAAGACCCAATTCCTAATACCATCTATTTTGGCGAACTTGCGAACAGCCTGGGAGCGAACTAGTTCGTCCCTTTGGCAAAGGGTATAAACTAGAACAAGACTTTTCTAGTTCTTGTTCTTAATTTCTTGATTTTGTGAGAACTAGAAATAAGCTCTTGTTCCTAGTTCTTGTTTTATTTAGATTAGTGAGAACTAGGAACAAGTGTCTAGTTCCTTGTTCTTGAAGGTGCCAAACACATGAATAAACAATTTACCTCTCCTATCTTGTGCTCCGATGAACTCTAATATACTCCGGGGAACTAAACGTTATGACACAAGGTAAATTTTAATATGCAGAAGGTAAATACTAGAGAGCAGAGGTGAACTCTGATATGCCCCAAAATAAAATTTCATCCAAGTTTTGTATTTCATCTTAAGATCTAGCGCTACGAACAGCCAGTTCCTTATTCTAGTTCCTTGTTTGGTATTTGTCTATTCGTCCCAGTTCACGAACAGCCTAGTTCGTGGATTCCCAAACATAATTGAACAAGTTCATGATTCGTAACGATCGATATCATTTTGGTACTCCTCATTTTAATAGAATATCTCTGAAGATGCAAAAATATTTTATGCTATCTCAAAGGCAGTGACAGCATATAGTAAATTAGTAACTCAGATGGGAGATGGCTACGAAACCCAGCAGGAAGGTTGCGAGTAAAAGTCAAAACACAAGTTGCCTCTAATCTATTGGAAGAAAAGTAACTACAGCTATTAATACGTTATTTGAAAGAGACACAGTGTCTGATATAGTATTTCTTTTTGCAAACAGTTTCATAGAAATGTTAGAAGTCCAGATCATCGATTAAGGCGCTGGTCTACGGAACCAGAGATTCTGGGTTCGGTCCCCAGCGGAGTCGTCAATTTTTTTGAGAATCAGCTCTTGGTCTAGTAGCAAAGAGCAATGTATCTCAAGTGAGAAGTCGTAGGTTCGAAACTCGGTTGGAGGGTCTTTTATAGACATTTAATTTAATTTAAAAATATAAGTCGGGAGACTTGACTCCAATTTATTTTAAATGTTATTTATATTATAATTCGAAAAATGCTAACCTGTTATATGATTCCAAATTGAGAAGATTACATGGGTATATACCCAATTTTGCCTACGTTTGAATTAACAAAAAACAAAAGAACATTTAAATTGCATTAAAATAAAAGTATGTTGAGCTAGTACTTCTTTTATACATTCAAAGTTTCAAACAAATTCTTGTATAATCTTCATGTCTACCATTCAGTTTGTCAACAGCAGTTCTAAACTCATACTGTAGAACTGTATTTTTTCCTTAAATGAACGTTTGATTTTGACCCAACCTTATTCATGGACAAAGCGAAACGAGGTCGTCCCATTTATGTTTGGAATAACAGCAAAACGATTAAACGAAGGCCTCTCAAATTGAATCAAATTAACGCTGTAAAAAGGCTTTGCCTCACCTTTCTTGGGTTAGCTCGAAGTCCAATTCAATTTATCTTGGTAAAACATACTAGTAGATTATTCAAAAGATAAAGTGGAATCCTTGCTGAAAAGTGAAAACACAACACAATCGACAACTCTGCTCCATAGAAACTAAGAGTGGAATCCAAGACTAAGTGTGGAATCCTTGCTGAAAACAAAAAACATAATTGACAACACTGCTTCCAGCTATAACTTGATGTCAAGATCTCGGAAAAATCTCTGCTTCATACAAATTTAGAATTCAGATCCTCTGTTACACCACACTAGACATGATCTTTTTTTGAGGGTCCACACTAGACATCTTTGAATAATCAAAACTTGTAATGCCCATTTATCAATAATTTAAAGTCTAGACCAGATAACCTACTCAAAAACTAAATATTAGTTGTATGATAATAATGCAGAAAAGGATCAAAGCGAAAAGAAAATTCCACCATGCATCAAGCGACAAATTGGTTTCAGAAATTTCCAATTGATTTTCTTGGCTTTCATTATTAATTAACTCCTGGAAAGAAATTTTGGACAAACTATTCGTTTGCTTGATCATTCTAAGGCAATATAATCCAAGATAAAAAAAATATGCAATCTCCTTGCACACATAGAAAAAGAATAAAAATCAGATACAAGAGAAAAAAAGAAAGAAATCAAACTAACCTCATAAGCATCAGCAATGATGAGTGAGCCATCTAACCCAAGCACAACACCAAGTGGTCGGCCATGTTCACCGGTCTGAACCCAATTCTCCACCTTGAACTCTCCATCACCTGCCAAATCAACTCTCCTAATCCAACCATCTAAACACCCAGTGTACAAAAACCGACTCTTCGGATCATATGCCAGGTCTTCTGGTCCATGCAAAAGCCCCTCTCCTATCCTTTGCGCCTTGGCAAGTATTCGATCATGCCACTCCGGCACCGATATCGAGGTTTCGAATGAGTGATCTTCGGGGAGAGGCCCGGCATTGTAGTTGTCTGTTTGGTATACATAGGTGGAGTAAATAACAGGAATGATTAATAGAAGAAGTAATTTGAAGATTGGAGAAGAAGAGTGGGTTGGATCTGCCATAGTTTGTTGTTTCTTTGGCAAGGAGAGACTTGGTTATGTTGTGGAGTATTCAAAAGATAAATCAACTTTCAGAACTTATCTGAGCGATCAGGGACCAAGGATGGTTTGAGATTTAAAAAAAGAGAGTTTTCAAAACGAGGAGATTTGGTCCCGAGTAGGCGAGGACTGAGAAAATTAATGATATACTTACCTTTATTGTCCGATTGTAATAACATGGCCATGTGCCCAAATATTTGGCAGATGAGTAAATCGTAGAGTAGACTAGTTTAAGGAGGAGTAAATAGTTAATCCACTCACTTCTCTAAATTTATATCATGTTTGGTAAGAAAATATAGAGTAAATAAGAAGTAAGAGTAACTTAATAATGATAATTATTTTTTGATTTATGTAGAGTAACTTTATTTTATCTTAGGGTCTGCTCCAGAAAGGATTAACGAAGGAGAGTGAAGGAGAAAGTTAACTGACCAAGCTCTGCCCAAGCCAGTTAACCTGCTCCAAAATCAAAAACTTGAAAGGAAACCAAAAAAAAATGGGGAGGAATGAAGGTGAACCCCTCTATAAAATTGTGAAAAAAAGAGTAAACAAGATTACTCCCAAATTTAGAGTGTATCTCTCTTTAGCTCCCTTACACTTCCTTCCCTTACTCTTCCTCTTCCCTCTTGTTTCTGGAGCAGGTCCTAAATGGTAGAGTAATTTTTATCTTCCTACTCCACACTACTCCACCAAATTGAAATCATAGTCAGAGGAATAAAAATGTATTAAATGAGTTACCGCCCTTACTCCTCTGCCAAACATTTCCTATACGAAAAAAGCGGTGGGTGGTTCGCGGATTCTTATTTTCATATTTCAGTGCAAGGAACATATATGGAAACGGACAGTGTCGACTTCAAACTTCAAAGGGACTTTTCTAAAATATATCAAAAGTTTTACGCCAATTTAATGCTCCCATCCGATGTAGATAAGAGCAACACTCAAAAAGAGAATTTCGATTTGTCTGTAGTTCATACATCGTACGTAGGTTTGTAGATATGCTTATAAAAAAAAGGTATATTGTACGTCTGTATACCGAGTAAGCATCTCATTTATGATTTATACAAATGCCAGTCTGAATTATATATATATATATATATTTGGGGGGGGGGGGTCAGTGGTTAGAGCTATCGCATTAATTGTGAGATCAATTTCCGTTAAATAATAAATTATGTAAATCTACTGCTGCGAGCTATTTAAAATTATGTAAATCTACCATTCCCCACTATTTACATTCCTCTCAATTTATATTTTTTATTGTAATTCTGGGACTCATTTAGCATTTTAATATAATTTACTTTATATCCCTCCAACAATCTATACAAATTTATCTTTTTGCGCCTGTGGTGTTATTTCCTATAGAAAAATAATGGAATTATTTTCCATCCGTACTATACTTCACATTCAAATCACTTATAATCGTTAATATAACAATTTCAATAAAACTACTGATGTATTTAACAGCTCATTTACATCTTGAAGAAGATTTTAGAATTGCCACGTTGACATTCGTTTGCAATTCGAATGCACATGTTGCTGGTACACCAACGGATTGCCCTTATGATTTTTAAACGCATGCTACTTTGGTTTATTTTCCACGTGGTTATCACTTTATATAGCATTTCAGCGATTGCCTTTCTTCAATACCAGATCTGTTTTAGTTTTATAGACAATGTCCGAGCCTGGTAGACTCTTATCAATTTTTAATTGTCCGATCCCAGTAGACTCTTTCATATTTCGGCTGCTACCCTCTAAATCTTTTTAATTCGCTTTCATTTTGGTTTCTCTAATTGTGGCCTCATGCAAGTGAAAATTCAAGAAGAGTTCTCAAATTTTGTGCTGAATCAGAATAACTTTTTGTTTTATGAAAACTTTTTTTCTTAATTGCGATAACACTCGCCAGTTAACCTTCAAAAAAAAAAAAACAATAGATGCGATAAGATAATATATTGCATTCGTCTTGAAAAGTTTAAAAGTACTACTTCAACATACATCCCACTGCCTTAAAGGTAATATACAAGACACTACTTGAATTTTAATTTTTTGAGTTTATTGAACCGTCCTAGCCGAAAAAAGTATCCATAAAAGATGCTGACCAAAATAAAATCACAACATTCATATATATTAAAAAATATATATATTGCGACAAGTTTTATTCATCAAAAAATGTCATAGAAAGCATATCGATATCAATATCAAATGGAACGATAGAACAAGTTTCATCCAAGAAGAGGCAGCCGATCCTGTGTGGCTTGTTGCAGCACCTGAGTAAAATTGAATCCAAGTATGATTAATCCGAAAAAACATAATCAGGCAAAATTTTTTTTTTTTTTTTTTTTTTGAAGAAAAACAAGGGTCAAGCCCTTGCCTTTTTCTATTATAATATCAGGCAAAAATAACTGACAATTAAGTACAATTAGCATTATTTTTGTACTCAGCCTCAGTTTGTAATAAGAAGGTAATGGGAGGTATTGGGGGTTCATCTGTGCTTTTGGGAAGATAGAGATTTATAGATAAGGTAGGCTCACTGGTACAAACTTGGGTACCGCTGTGACTGTCTGTTGATATTGTGGTTTTTGCTCTAGTCCAAGGTGGAGGCCGGAGGGACGTAACTTTTGGCTCATGTATTTCGTTTCCTAGTTACTTTTTATGGAAAGCGGTAGGATTGCCCTGGTTGTTTCAGAAAAAAAAGAAAAATTATGTACAATTGATTGACATGTCTATATGTTTGGGCACCATGTGAACTTAATGTTAATCAGCATTAACTATTATAAGAAGCAATGCTTTTTGACAGATGCCAGTAAACACAAATCACTGATACAAGTAGGATGTACCAGTAAGGCAATAAATTAGAAAAAAAAAAATGGCTAGAACAACTTAACAGTCTTACTCTTGCAAGAGGAGGATTGGTTGATGACAGATGTTGTAAGGATCTTGAAATAAGAAGTAATGCGGGTGTAACTACTGTAGGCACATGTTGTTGCCCCACAGCCCGTACCACTCGATTCACCGAGAGTTAAGTTTCTACTGCACATAGTTACAGGACAAGTATTGTTCCGGTTTGATGCCAGAAAGCAATCCAGCCTGTTTGATGCACATTTCAGTTCATTAGTGCAAGAACATGGTTAAATTTTGTCAATTCCATTGTTAACAGAGAGAAGCAACAAACAAACACAAAAGTATCAGGAGAAAATGAGTGTACATGAAAGAAGAGCTTAAATTGCAGCTGCACTTGACGCAACTGTTGGCTGTATATGCGTAGGTGCCACTTGGCAGGAGTAGGCCATGGTCCGGCGACGTGTTGTTGATTGATGATTTGCAAACTACAAAAGAGAACAAAAATGATGAATAAACAAACTTGTTGTTTTCTACCTCAAAAAAAAAATAATAATAATAATTAATAAATAAATAAACTTGTTGCTTCCAAATAAATGCGAGGATTGATTTGTCCCTACTTCATGATCAAATTTTAGTTAACAGCCTTTTGAGCCTGGTAAGGCACTGCTTCTCTTAATTGAAATAGGCCCAAATTATCTAGAAGGAAGCAAACAACTCAACAAAACCGATTGTTCAAAATTTTGAGTTCCCAAATCCCTCTCCATGTATGATTAATCTATATAATATACCCGAACCACACTCAGGAGTCAGGATTGAAGGTTGTGGCGATTACTCTTCCCCATTTATCCTCATCACTCGAAATAATTTACAACCCGGGTTTGCTTTGGCCGTATAATGTAAGCATTTAGTGTGGCGAGTCAATTGGACCTCATTGTTATCTATTATTTTTAAAGGTCTGCATCACTGACTCGCCACACGGATGATACCTTTGTCATTACTCTTAGGAAAAGTGGCAAGTAGGAGTAATGTAAATGCTACTGTTTTAAAACGGGTCTTTCGAACTTTAATTTTATTCAAATAATAATAATAATAATAATAATCTTAGGAAATCTGTAATTCGTTTTCTAGATGATACCACTCATTAAAGTCAGCTCAGCCATACGTGTTTCTAGTACCGCATATTTTCTGTTGAGAGAATTCAATACCGTATTTGCTACTTCACTACGTAAATGACAAATTCCCACGGAGATTGATTGGTGCACATCTTCACAACAGGAACAATTGAACAAAATGAAGTTTAACCTTCATTAAACCTTCCATATTACTAGTACTGTTCTTTACATTGACTCCTTAAAAATTGGTTAAATTCTCTTCTTATGAAAATTTGCTTAATAAACTGATTGTACATTCTACTAGCTGGAAAACTAAAATGAGTTCCAAATGAATTTGGTACCTTGAAGGGGCACATCTAGGATTTGTTTGGGCTGAAGCGACTTCGGATCAGAAATTCCATTTAGTTCAAGTAGAGTCGACTCGTTGGTACCATACATTGTTGCTATACTGGCCATCGTGTTACCAGATTCCACCTGGTATGCCAGGTGCACCACCTTCTTCCCTTCCACCGGGTCACAACTACACGGCAGTGGTATCCACAATTCCTGTCCGATGTCAATCTGATTTGGGTCGGCGATGTTTTTTTTTTGAAGATAAATTGGAGGTCTAAGCCACCCAACTTATTTTTAAATTAAATGTCTATGAAAGACCCCCCAGCTAGGTCGGCGATGTTATTCACAGTTGCAATCTCGGTGTAATTTACAAATCCATCGAACTTATACTTTGCAATTCTATCGAGTCCATCACCAGATTGGACGGTGTACACCGGTATATGATCTGACTGACCAACACCATTGGTACACTGGCAAGGGACCGGGACCTTTACTGTGGTATTACCTGGCACAGTTCCGGTGCTAGAGGTTGTGTAAGGGAGATTATTTGCACCGAGGATGGAGGCGAGAGGGACTTGGAAGAGGGAGGAGACGTTGCCATAGGTGGATGCATTTTTCGACACATAGCCAATTATCGATCGACACGTGGAGGTTGTCATGGCATTGCATGTGAATGTGACAGCTTCCGATACCGCTACAAGGCATCCAAGGAGGAGAACGAGAGCCGAGGAATTGTCTGGAGATGATTTCATATCTCCTTTTTCTTGCTTCGAACATCCTGTACCTGTAGTGATTGATTTTAATTGTGTGGATTTTAAGGGGATGAGAGAAGAGAAGTGTGGACTGACAGTTGACTTTCTTCGAAGCTCAATTTAGTTTATCTTGGTAAAAGAATAAAAACCCCGTTCAAAATATGCTAGTAGAATATTCAACAGCTAAGAGTGAAATTCCTGCGGAAAACACAACTCATGATTGACACCAGACTAGACATCTTTGAAAAATCAAAACCAAAGCGGTGAAGTTCATTTATCAGTAATTTCTAATACTTGTATTAGAAAGACTAGACTACGCGAAGACTCAAAAACTTAACAAAATAGTTTTCAAATAGTATTCTTCCGGAAATGATCAAAGGTAGAAGAAAGTTTAATCTATGATGTTCCGAAAATCTCAAGGGTACATATATTTGAGTTCGACCTTCTTTAAATTTAATCAATGATATTTGGGTACGAATTGAGGAACGAAATAGAATTTCGGTTCGGGGAGCAGAAACATAGTTCTAAAAGTTTATCAGAGAAATTGAAAAAAAATTGAGATTTAAATAATGGATAAATATTGAAATCGCTAAGTTTGAAATTACAAACATCTAAGATGGTGATATTTTTGATATACAATGAATTATGCCTAATATTTCTATCTTTTAGATTTGTTTGAATTATATAAACTTGTAAAGGAACCGGTATTGCTTTTTTACACATTGACTGTATTTGGTTGAGTCCAAGAGCATTGTTAGAAATGGGGAAAAAAAAAGTGACCGTAGAAATTGAGCAATAATTCATGTACTGGCCATAGCTAATTAGTTGTCATATGGAATATATAATGAAGCCGGTACATATATATCTTTGGCGATTCTGTTATAGAATTCTCCAACAGATAAGATTATATTAAGTGTAATCTGACAAAATAACATGTCATCAAAGGAGAAAATAATAAGAATATATTAAATATTTCTGTTTCAATATTGTTTACAATCGAAGAACAAAATAGGTTCTCTGAAGTCAAAAATAAAAGTACAAAATTCCATCGATTTCATCTTGTATTTTTCTGCACTTATCTAGCAGAAAATCAGATCTATCTAGTCCACACAGCTTCGTTCTCTTCGATTGGGGGGGCCCATTGGCACGAATCTCACAAGCTCGTGCCGCCCGTTCAACGACCTTGGTAAGCTCATCTGTCATGGCTGGTGTGATTGGCTTACATTTCTTTTTGAACAGCTCTATATCTGTGCATGTTTTCACTTTTAACATCTTAGCCAGCCCATACTGCTTCGTTCTCTTGACTGGGGAGGTTGGGTTGTCAGAAATCTTATCACAAGCTCGTGCCTCCACAAGGACCTTGGCATGCACATCTGGCATGGCTGGTGCGGTTGGCTTCAGTTTCTCTAACTCATCCTCGCTTATATCCAACCCACACTGCTTCTTTCTCTTCACTGTGTTGTCAGCAATCTCATCATTAGCTCGTGCCTCCTCAAGGTCAAGGACATCGGCAAGCACATCTGGCATGGCTTGTATGGTTGGCTTCAGTTTCTCCAACTCATCCTCCTCTATAGCCAATCCACACTGCTTCGTTCTCTTCACTGCGTTGTCAGCAATCTCATCACAAGCTCGTGCCTCCTCGAGGTCAAGGACCTTGGCATGCACATCTGACAAGGCTAGTGTGGCTGGCTTCACTTTCCCTTTGATAAAATCTACCTCTTCACATATATTTACTTTTACCATCTCAAACTCATCCTCCTCTATAGCCAGCCCACACTGCTTCTTTATCTTAACTGAGAGGGCTGGGTTGTCAGTAATTTCATCACGAGCTTGCGCCTTCTCAAGGACCTTGTTACGTGAAACCTTTTGCTACAAGTCTAGCCTTGTACCGATCTACAGAGCCATCTGATTTGGTCTTGATCTTATAGACCCATTTGCATCCAACAACAGATTTTTCGGGTGGTAGGTCAACAAGTTCCCAGGTTTTCGCTTTCTCCAAAGCAGCTAATTCCTCAGCCATAGCTTGTTTCCACTTTGGGTCTGAACATGCTTCTTTATATGTATTGGGTTCATGAAGGGGCAAAATAGCAGATAAGAAGCAATGATAGTCTTGGAGATAGGCAGGTTGCCTCCGATCACGAGCAGGTCGCGATGTTGTTGGATTATCATCAGGAGTCGGATGGTCGGAGAGTTCCTCGAGATGATCAACCATTTCAGTTGGAGTAGGTGGTGTTTCAGGTTCAGTTTGGAAGGGATCGATGAGTATTTCAGTTTCAGATGTATGTGGTTTATGTGGTGGGAGAGTGAAAAATGGCACATGTTCCCAGAAGTTGACATGACGAGAAATCCTCAATTTCTTAGCATGTGGATCATAACAACGATATCCCTTTTGTTGAGTTCCATACCCAAGGAAGACACAAATTACAGATTTCGGTGACAGTTTATTTTGTTCTCTTTTGGGTAGGAGGACAAAGCAGGTAGAGCCAAATATTTTCAAGTGGTTGTAATTTGGTGGATTCTTATACAATCGTTCATAAGGGGAGACATTATCAGTGGTGGGAGATGGAAGACGATTGATAAGATATACAGATGTATGAACAGCTTCACCCCAAAACTCTTTAGGAACAGAAGAGGATAAAAGTAGGGTACGAGCTGTTTCAATGATGTGTCTATGTTTTCGTTCAGATACACCATTTTGTTGTGGAGTTTCAGTACACGAGAGTTGTAGGATTGTGCCTTGAGATTTCAGAAAGTCCTGAAACTGGTGAGAAATATATTCACCACCAGAATCGGATCGGAATATTTTGATCTTCTTTGAAAATTGAGTTTTAATCATTTCAGAGAATTCAACGTATGTTTGATAGAAATCAGAACGACGATGTAAGAGATAAACCCAAGTATAGCGAGTATAATCATCAATAAAAACAACATAATATTTTGCACCCCCCATGCTTGTTACTGGAGCAGGACCCCAAACATCTGAATGAATCAAATCAAAGGCATCATTTGTGGAAGAAGTGCTTAAATTGAAAGGTAAAGCATGTTGTTTGGATAAATTGCAATGAATACAACCAGAATCTTTGACAACAGTAACACTCCCTAAGACACCTTTATTGATTATTTGACTCAGTTTAGAAAAAGAAACATGACCTAAACGTTTATGCCAAGAAATAAAAGAGGACTCGATGGAGGACTGTGGAGAGGTTGCGGCATAGCACTGTGATTTCTCTGGAAGGTGGAGTTTTTCCAACTGAAAGAGTCGACCATCTCTACGTCCTCTCCCAACCTCCTTCCCCGTCAGACAATCCTGCACAACACAACCAGAAGAATTGAAAGTAACAGTTAGTCCAGATTCACAAAGTTGTCCAACAGATAACAGGTTCATGGATAACTTGGGAATAAAGAGAACATTTGGAATAGATAACTTCTCGGTTAAAACAGAGCCAGTGTGGGTAGCAATTGCGGGTGACCCGTCGGCTGTGTATATCACAGATGGAGAAGCCATTGGGTGTGATTGGCTGAGATTTGTGTAATCAAAAGTCATGTGATTTGATGCACCAGAATCTAAAAGCCAGTTACCACTTCTCATACCTGAAAAAGCAGCATTTGTGGAAGAGGCTGTACCAATGTTACCTAGAGCTTGTTGGATCATGATTTGAACATCTTCAGGAGTAAGAGGCTTGGTAGACACTGATGTGACTGTGGCGGATTTATGATCCCCGCCGATGAGGGTCCTTCCAAGCAAGTTCTGAAGATCTTCAACAGAGGGTTGTGAAGCCAGAGAGGTTTGTGATGCACCAGCAGCAATATTATGGTTTGAGTTGCCCTTCCCTTTGTATTTTCCTTGCATGTTCTTGGAGGAGGGTTTTGGACAGTCTTTCACCATGTGTCCAAATTGCTTGCAGTAATTGCACTGAATTTGAGACATGTTTTTCGGCTTCCAGAATGGTGTGGCAAACACAGATGGTTCAGTAGGTTTTTGAGGACTCACTAAACCTTTACGAGTTTCTTCAGCAATCAGTTCGGCGAGAGCCGAATCAACAGTAGGCAGAGGAGTACGGTAAAACATAGAACCACGTACTCCTTCAAAATCATCACGAAGTGCCATGAGAAATTGGACTAACCTGATTTCCTCACGGTATTGTTCATACAAACTGGCATCAACGGTCCATTTAGGCTCCATAAGAGCCAACTGGTCCCAGATGATGGACATCTGAGCATGAAAATCAGAAACAGACTGGCTTGGTTGTTGCTTTAGATTTCTAAGATCTAATTCCAGTTTGTATTTTAGTGCAAAGTTGGTTTGGTTGTACCGTTTGGAAAGGTAGTCCCAAATTTCTTTGGCAGTTTCAAACTTGCTAAATTGCAAACTGATTGAGGATTCTACAGTGTTTGCAATCCAGGTCATTATTTTGTTATTCTCAATTTCCCATTGGTCAACCTCAATTTCCCATTTTTCTTTCTTAGCTGTAACAGTCCGATCAGCATCAGAAATAGTCGGCAAAGAATTGTCACCAGTAATAAATTTCCACAAACCCCGACCTTTCAGAAATATTTTCATGTGATAGGACCATTGGGAGAAATTTTTTCCATCTAGAATGACAGAAATCGGTCGGGCTAGTTCAGATGCCATCAAGAAAGTATTTCCAAAGGAGATTTGTAACTTTTCAAGGGGCTGTTTTGTAAGTTTCCTTTTTCTTCTCAAAATCAAAATCAAGAACCAAGAGAGAGATTACCGAGCAGAAGAAAAGAAGAAAAAAAGAGAGGCTGACGACACGAGTTCGGACCTGGCGGCGCGGTTGCGATGCGTGGCTGGCGGTGCGAGTTCTGGTGACGTGATCGTCAGAGAGAGAGAGAGCACAGGAGGTGGCGGCGCGGCTGCGATGCGTGGCTGGCGGCACGAGCTCGACGGCGACGGCAGAGACGGAGACACGCGGCAGAGGCCGAGTGTGGTGGAGAGGGCTAGGGTTAGCGAGTCTCAGCAGTGATGGCTAGGGTTCAGAGTTTCTACTGACGGCGAGCTACAGTTCCGGTGAGCTACAGTGACGGCTAGGGTTACAGATGGATCAGGGCTCTGATACCATGATAACAAAGGTATTTGGATTTTGAATAGATTGATTTATTCATCATATTGTACAGCATATATAATACAAAGAGCAAACAGAAAAGGAAATAGTAAATAAGGGAAACTAATCTAGCCTAATCAATTGATTAATTACAAGATATGTTGCCTAATTATAATACACGCTAACAGCATGCACATCTGGTATGTCTTGTGTGTTAGGCATCAGTTTCTCTTCAAAAGGCTCAATCATTGAGCAATTCTCCAATTCTGTCATCTCTGCATCATCTTCCTTGATGGTCTGCCCACAATGTTTCCTTCTCTTCAATGGAGGAGTTGTGTTGTCAGGAATCTCAACATCAGCATGTGTCTCTTCAAGGACCTTGACATGCACATGTGGCATGGCTGATGAGGTTGGTTTCAATTTACATTTGAGAACCTCTGTATCTTTGCATTTGTCCTTTTTCACCATCTTAACCTTATCCTCCTTTATAAAAGCATCCTTCTGATCGCTAGATCCAATAACGCTTAAACTCGCATCTACTGCGGTAGTGCTTGGAGCTAGACTTACAGCAGATAATTTTGACAGAACATATCTGTCAGTATCGGATTCAGATGCCTCCATTACAAGATCTCCATCCAGCTGCTCATGTGTATCAAGAAATCCTTTTCTCTTCCGCTGAACCCTTTCGAATGCTAACCAATACATAACATCATGTCAATAATTTAAGGAAGATACTACAGAAATTTTTATTCTCATTCATACAAAAATATTCCCCATAAAAAGTTATTGCTTTTTACCATTTGTGTGGACTAAAATACCGAGGGTAACAATTTTCCATGGTAAACATCGGTACAGAGGGCTATCAGGTTATTACGCACAATTACCCACAATTACCATACGAGATACTAAAGTGACCATTTGATAAGGAAAATGGTTACTCCATCCTCAATAGTTAAGTCACCTGCATTAACATTTAAAAAACCAAACAAATGCTGCATGAAAATTTAATACAGTATGCTACAACTTTTGCTTCTAAAAAGACGGATACAACAGATTACCTGGAGGCATGTCAGTGCTAAGGCCAATTATAGCAGTTGCTGTTGAAAAGTCAACAGCTGGTCGGCTTAGTGCAGCCCCAGAAAATCGAATCAGACGACTCGGCTTTGCTTCTTCTATGTGCAGTGAAAGAGGGGCTGGACTCCCAAAATGTACCACGGGGCTACATGGGGTTCTTTGTGGGCCCTCATCCCTGCCGGAGCCGCCCAAGCGTCCAGCCAGACGACTCTTCTTTGCTTCTTTTATGTGCGGTGAAAGATAGGCGCCTGGACTCCCGAAATGTACAACAGGGCTACGTGGGGTTCCTCGTGGGCCTGTGTCCCTGCCACGTGGGGGTTCTCGTGGACCTGCATCCCTGCCACGTGGGGGGCCTCGTGGACCCGCCTCCTGGACACGTGGGGGTCCTCGTGGACCTGCGTCCCTGCCACGTGGGGGGCCTCGTGGACCCGCCTCCTGGACACGTGGGGGTCCTCGTGGACCTGCCTCCCTGCCACGTGGGGGTGCTCGTGCACCCGCGCCCTGGCCACGTGGGGGTCCTCGTGGACCTGCGCCCCTGCCACGTGATGGTCCTCGTGGACCCGCGTCCCGGCTGATGCTGCCGAAGCCTCGAGACAGATGACACTTCTTTGCATCTGTTATGAGCGGTGAAAAAGAGGCTGAATTCCCGAAATGTACAACAGGGCTACGTGGGGTTCCTCGTGGGCCTGCGCCCCGGCCACGTGGGGGTCCTTGTGGACCCGAGTCACTGCCATGTGGGGGTCCCTGTGGACCCAAGTCCCGGCCACGTGGGGGTCCTCGTGGACCGGCGTCCCAGCCACGTGGGGGGCCTTGTGGACCCGCGTCCCTGCCATGTTGGGGTCCTCGTGGACCCGCATTTCTGCGGAAGCCTCCTGCCATCTGTGATGACAAGACCTGATCACAATAATCTACATGTTAATCATTTCACCATAATCCATCTAAAAACACACAATAAGAAAGACCCCGCATTTATTTAAGACCTTAAGCCATACATACCATACCAGTACGTGATAAAATAAATTCACTGCACAACAGACTCCAAAACTCCTGATTTAGACAAACAGAATTTATACCAAAACCTCAGCAAGCAAGGAAAAGAAAGTTGATGGCACAAATTTACGAAGAGAAGCAAAGAGCACAAACTAAAACTGACAAAAAATAATTGAAAAGGAAACAAGAAAAATCACCTTGCTTGCCTAATGTCTCGACGTGGGAGGATCTCAAGAGAAGCGGTGCTGGTCTGGAGATGGAACTGGAGACGCGTGTGCGCCTGTGCGTGAGATCGAGAGAGAGAGAAGTGACACGAGACGACGAGAGTGGGGTTGGTTCGGAGCGAGCGATTGAGAAGACAGAACTCAACAAAGTTTAGGCTTCAAGAATGAATGAGGAATGGTTAGGAACTTGGGGGTTCGCCGACTTTTATAAAAGGA
The DNA here is from genome assembly GCA_027562975.1 of Rhynchospora breviuscula. Lineage (NCBI taxonomy): Eukaryota > Viridiplantae > Streptophyta > Magnoliopsida > Poales > Cyperaceae > Rhynchospora > Rhynchospora breviuscula. The sequence goes on along the minus strand of CM050400.1, from coordinate 28,643,654 downwards.
AGGGCTACTCAACGGAGGTCGGTCGGAGGGTTTAATTTAGTTTTTTAGCGAAAAACTTTCCTATTTCATCCTTCTCAATAAAATGATAAGTATATTATAGCCGTTTCATTTTTCGGCTTACCAAAAATTGAGCTTTTTTTGTCGGTTATATCAGTTTTTTTTTTAGGAACTAATTGGTCACCTTTCCAATTTTATCGCGCTCATCAGTTATACTAGTTTTTGTCGGTGGATATTATGTTCATTTTTTGGAAAAATAACTATATATATACTAATCAAAATTATAGTAATGTAACCCTGCAATTTAGTTTTAATTTTCTATAATTATTATATCGTAAATATGATTTATATTTATCTCTAGAGTCCAGTGTTATAATTATATTAACAATCTACTCCATCCATAATAAATATTTTGTTATTTCCAATATTAGTAATTCCTACATATTAATGGTTTAGTATTGCTCGCAACTAAATATAATCTTAGTATGTCAGTCTTATATTACTCCAACAAACATCCACACTACCTAGAATGTAATTTACAAAATACTTCTCAAAATTTCAATTTTTTTTAGTAAGAAATATGGGTCGACCCCACATCTTTTTCATAAAGAAGTAAATTACAATATTAATAATTCCTATATAATAAATATACTAATTAATGTTTTAATATTGCTCGTAACTAAATAAAACTTAGTACGTCAGTCATATATTACTTCAACATACATCCACACTACCTAGAAGGTAATCTACAAAACACCTCATAATTTAAATTTGAGTTTATTGAACCGTCCTAGCTCAAAAAAAAAAAAAAAAAAAAAAAAAGTATCCATAACAAATGCTCACCACAATATAATCACAACATTCATAATACAAAAAATAATATTGTGACAAGTTTGGTTCATCAAACATGTCATAGAAAACATATTGATATCAAAATCAAATGCAGCGATACAATGAGTTTCATCCAAGCAGAGGCAGCCGGTCCTGTGTGCCTAGTTGCAGCACCTGAGTATAGTTGAAGCAAAGCATGATTAATTAGGAAAAACCCTTATAATCAGGCTAAAATATTTGATAATTTTTTCTACAACTAAACTAAGTGATCAGTCCTTGTGCTTAAGTAGCATATGTGGCCAATATGGTTTGGCATTACTAACAGATTGACTTAACGTTTAGATTTACGTTACTAATAAGCAGCAATACTTAGATATCAGAAAATCACACATCACTGGTACAAACCAGTAAGGAAAAAAGATAGAAAGAAAATCTGACTACAAATAACTAAGCATCACTTACTATTGCAAGAGGAGGATTGATTGGTGACAGAAGTTGTTAGGATCTTTAAAGAAGTAATGTTGGTGTAACCACTGTAGGCACATGTTGTTGCTCCACAACCCGTACCGCTGGATTCACCGAGAGTTAAGTTTGCACTGCATGTAGCCGCAGGACAAGTCCTGTTCCTGTTTGATGCCAGAGAGCAATCCAGCCTGTTTCAAAGTACAACATTAGTTCATCAATGACAGAACAGGGTTATATTGTGTCTATTCCATTGTTATGAGTTTTGGTGTTCCCTAACATGGTTATGTTTTAAGTCCTAATCAATCCCTGCCAAGGAATCAACAAAAGCTGTTAGTTGACTTTCAATTTTTCTGGTTGGAGATCATCCTGGCTGTTTTGGAATAAACTTAGTAAAGAATAAAAACCAAAAAAAAAAAAAAAAAAAGAGTGTACATGGAAGAAGAGTTCAAATTGCAGCTGCAATTGACACAATTGTTGGCTGTATATGCATAGGTGCCACTCGGCAAGAGAAGACCATGGTCCAGTGAGGTGTCGTTGATTGATGATTCGCAAACTTGCAAAATATAAGAAAAAATATATATATACAATCTTATCAATTCCAAGTTAACATGCGAAATTAAAATGTTCACAGCTTTGCCTCAAAATTTTATGGGCTTTGGGCCTAGTATGCAAATCGGCCCAATGTTGACTAGGAGGAAACAAACACCAAAATTTCAGAATTCAATTTCCAAATCTCAATCGAGATCTGCAATAATAAAATGGGATTGGAACCGTTGAGATGTCATTGTATGATTTATCCATCTATCCGAACAACACTGGAATGAATCAGGATTAAAGATTGTGACGATAACTCTTTCCCCATTATCCGCATCTATCTCAAAAATCAAAATAATTCGATTCCCGGGTTTGGTTCGGCAGTATCACACAAACATTTAGTGTGGCGAGTCACCTCATTGTTAATGATTTTTTGTAAAATCTGACTCGCCACACGGTTGATACTTTGTCATTACCTTTGAGCATCTGTAATTCACTTTCACAGATGACACCACTAATTAAAGTCAGGCCAGCCATACGCGTTTTTAGTATTTTTTTTCTTTTGAGACAATAATGGTGCCTAACCTCAGGAACAGTATGAAGGTTAATCTTCAATAAACCTTCTATATTTCTAGTACCGTTATTTATATTGATTTCTTAAAACTTGGTCAATAAGTTCTTTTTTTTTTTTTTTTTGCGAGAATTTGGTTTATAAGCTGATTGTTCCATTCATTCTAGAAGCTGGAAATCTAAAACGAGTTCAAATGAATTTGGTACCTTGGAGAGGAACATCCAGGATCTGTTCGGCCAGAAGCAACTTCGGATCAGAAATTCCATTTAGTTTAAGCAGTATCGACTCCGTGGTACCATACATCGCTGCTATACCGGCCACCGAGTTACCAGAAGCCACCTGATATGCCAGGTGCATCACCTTCTTTTCTTCCACCGGGTCACAACTACACGGCAGAGGTATCCACAATTTCTGTCCGATTTGGATCAGAGTCGGGTCCGAGATGTTATTCACATTTGCAATTTCCGTGTAATTTACAAACAGATCAAACTTATACCTCGCAATTGCATCGAGATTATCACCGGGTTGGACGATGTACACCGGTATTTGGTCTGACCGGCCAACACCATTTGTACACCGGCAAGGGACCGGGATCTTTACTGTGGTATTACCCGCAACAGTTCCGGTACTAGAGGTTGTGTAAGGGAGATTATTTGCGCCAAGCATAGATGCGAGAGGGACTTGGAATAGGGAGGAGATGTTGCCATAGGTGGAGGCATTCACAGATTTGTAGTTAATTATCGATTGGCACGTGGCAGTTGGCGTGCCGTTGCATGTGAATATAGCGGCCTCCGATACCGCTGCGAGGCTGCAGAGGAGGAAGAGGAGGAGGAGACCAGAGGTTATGTAAGGAGTTGAGTTCATGTTTGTCTCTCCTTTGCTCCGGATTCCTCTGGTTATTGATTCTAATTAGGGCGGTACAAGAAATAAAAAAACCCGTCCGACCCGTTTAAACCGTCCGACCCGACCCGTATTTTAACGGGTTGGATCATAACACGGGTTGGGTCGGGTTTGGATTTTATCAACCCGGTTGTACTGGGTTGGGTTATAATTTTTATTCTTGGTAACCCGACCCGACCCGTTTAGTTAATTAATAAAAATATAAAATTGCCTTTCTGCGTTGATATCCTAAATTTCCAATATCTCATTTATCATTTACTCTTTTTCTTGGTAAGTGGTAACCCTAGCAGACGCCTCGCCTCCTCCACTGGCGATGCCTCGACTCCTCCGCTCCACACCACAGACTATTAGCCTGCCTATCATGACTTCACGAGACCTCGAAAAATGGTACGAATTTGATTTTAATTTACCACACATCTATTTCAAAATCTTCATTATAAATGGTTGATTAATTCTGTTGTCTAATAGCATATTTATCTTTCCATTACAATTTATAAATAGAACCTTAGAGCCTGAAAGTTGGACCAGTCGGTGAAGGTCTCAGGAGTTCAGAAGAAGTTCGACAACTCAACTATTGAGTATTGAGACGAGAGAGTTAACAACAAAGAGATATTGAGATTGAGATACACGAGAACGAGAGAGGAGCAATACTTTCAAACTTTTGCTTCACCGAAAGTTCCAGGCAATTATTTCTTCCTCTCTAAAACTTGGATTATTGAGTAATTATCAAGAAAAATATTTCTTTCCTTTTAATAGTACGATAGCCAGATTTCATAATAACAAAAAGTAGACATAGAAAAATAATTTCCTTCCTTTTAATCATTTTTGTACTCATTGAATTAAATGGCAAACACATGAATTTTTTCCCTTGTCTTAGACTTATCCATTCTCTTTGATACCGCCTTATTTATATCTTGGAAAAAAAGTAATTCTCAGTGATTACCAATAAAACACACGTAGACAAGATCCTATGTAAAACAGATGCACTGAATTGCTTTGTTAATTTTTATTTTTTCATCAGGATGGACTTAGATTGCTAAAAGGCACCTTAATAGTAAAACAACTGTACTTTTCAGTGAATGCCTGAACCTGAATAGTAATATTCTGAATTGACTTGCAATGTTCTGATTTTTGAAGAATTAAATTATCTAAGTTGAGTATAGTTATGATAATCTTTGAAGTTGGTTGTCACTTGTCACCATATTTAAGTTGAGTATAGTTTATGACACACAGGTAAATAATATTGTTCAATTAACTAATATAGAACTACATTTTTATTGCAGGTAAAAGGAATCAAGATCGGGAGTCTCGGATCTTTGAATTTTAATTATTATTATGAATTTATTTGTTATGCTTTTTAGATTTTGTTTTTTGAATGTAATTTGAACTCAAAAGTAAAAGTCTCCTATCGTTGTTGCTATTTTTGCGAAGTCATTTGAACTTAAAAGTATTGCTAAGTCATTTATATCCTAAAGCTATTGATGTCTGCTGTTATTTGAACCTTTGTATGTTATGTGCTAGTTATGTTTATTTCAATCATGTGATTATTTGTATTTTTGTACTATTGAAATTATAACCCGTTAAACCCGCGTAACCCGCATAACCCGTAATAACCCGTACATAAAAAATCATCCGGGTTGGGTTGGGTTACGGGTGGGTTAACTAAATAAATTTTTTAACCCGCTACAATTGGGTTGGGTTGAAATATTGGTAAAAAATTACAAACCCGTCCGTTGTACAGCCCTAATTCTAATTGTGTGGGTTTTAAAAGGATGAGGGAAAGAGTAGTGTGGATGACAGTTGACTTTATTTTTTGGAATAAATGACGAATGGGGCCTGGTTTCGGAAGAATGGAGAATAGACCTGTCAATATGTGTATGTTTTAACGTTTTAACGTTACGTTAAAACTGAACGGAACGTTAAACGGATGAAAAATCAATTACGTTTGGGCCCACGTAACGTAAACGTAAATGGCCCATTACGTTTTGTTTATTTCCGTTGTTACGTTTAGTATCGTAAATAGATGGAATATATAATGGATTGCAGAGAAACGACGGAGACAACGAGGAGAGGATAAGGGTTTCACCTAGAATGCGCCGCATCCTCCCCCACTTTCTTCGCATGCTTCCTCCTCTCTTTTCATCTCTTTCTTCTCTCTGTCTCTCTCGCACACATGCCCATGACAAATTGAGGTCTGTGCAACCTCTCAATCCATGTGAGTGCGACGATGGCAAGGCTTATCGTTGTACAACTATTTCTCCTCTCCGATCGCCTCCATCAAAGCCCCCTCTCCTCTATTACCTCAGTGAAGCCACACCTCTTCTTCCTTCACTGCCTCACACCTAGGCAACTCTTCCCCTTCAACAGTAGAGATGGATCGGTCTCCGCCTGCGCCAGCTCCAACTCCAACTCCTCCGTTCTGACCAGGCAGCTCTTCCCCTTTCTCTTGACTTTTTTCTTGTTGCTCATGGCTTTCTCTTGATTTTTTCAGACATTATTCTTTGCTTTCGATTTCAGACGTTGTTCCTAATAATGGCCTATGGTGAATCAAACTCTGTGGTCAGATGTCTCTCTAAATATTTTTATTTTTACTAGTATACATCTCTTTTAAATGCTTATGATATGACTTTGCTTTGAACTGATCTGCTTTTGTGATGTCTTGTTATGCTTTAAACATTTTTATTTTTACCGATCTGCTTCTGCGTTGGGGTTCACCACTGGTGACTTCTATGACCAGTGTAAGGATCATTGATAGTCGCTTGACCCCTTTGTACCTTGTACCAGGTCGGTACAAGGCTATATTCTTTTCTGGTACAACTTCAAGGACTGATTTGTGATTCAATTAGCTTCTGAGGACCTTCTTATAAATTTGTTTGAACTAGTATAAGGACCTGTTTGTGATTTTGAGAGAAAACTGAGTAATTTTCTGTGTTCTTAGAATCTGATGCTTATTTATTTTTCAACCTTGTACTTTGACAAAAATTGTCAGAAAACTGAGTATTTATTTTTCAACCTTGTAATTTTTTGTTTTTAGATTTTTTTAGTGAGAAATTGTCTGGTTTCACTGAGTTACAGCACCAGATTTTTACTGTTTTGAGTTTCATTTGCATCGTGATTTTTTTTTTTTTTTTTTTTAAACTTTGACTGCGGCTGCCAAAGGCCATTTGCATCATGAGTTATAACTTATAAACTGATTTATGTAATATGCAGTGACTTTCAATTCTCCTTACAAAATTGCTATGTTACAATTTGTAATGTGATTTGGATGAAGTCTAAGGCAGCTTATTTGGAGAAAAAAACGGAAGCAACATTTATAACGTTTTAACGTTTGTGCCGTTTAAACAAATGAAACATTAAACGGAAGAAAAAAATTCTTACGTTTAATAAACGGAACATTAAACGTAAGAGTTCATTTACGTGGAAATTTTGAACGTTTGACTGGTCTAATGGAGAACTGCGGAGTTCTACGGTCGTTGGATTGTGGTGGGATTTTTAGATGCTGCGTTTGCGGCACGGCATGAGAAAAAATGTGGTCAAGCTGTGACAGGCTCCTGTGTTGTCGGTTTTGTTTTTGCCTCCATCCTCCTCTCTTGATAATTGATGCACATCTATTGTGCTTCGTCCAGTTGGCTACGACCACACCAATCCAAAACGAATGGTCAATAACTCAATATCAAAAAACCTGTACAATAATATTTAATATCACAGTGGACTTTGGAAGTTTGAATTGAATTATCCCAGGAAAGAAAATTTCTATTAGGACTATCTCGCCAGAATTGAATGGTTATGACTTAATTGTTGTTATTAATTTTAGAATAATATACATGAGAAGTTAAGAACTGGGGTAGAGTGATTGAAGTTGACTGCAGTAAAATAGTAATGATATGTACTTCAGATTCTCACAGTCTGTCGTTTTGACATAATGGTTCGTTGATTTCAGTATATAATTGTTAGAGCTTCTTTAAAAAAGAATACAATTAAACTACAAATTAGAGCTTCTCTCTTGGGAAGAATACATAAGGATAAAATCCACAAATTTAACAATTTAGGTCATTTAACTTTTTTTACTATCGACAAGATAATTCTTTTTTTTGCCTGATATTCATAACATAATTATATTTTATATATATCATGCGTATAAAACATAATAAAATTAGATGCAAGTATTTCACAGTCGTTTATTAAACGACGTAAATTTTGTAATGGCTTAAATTTTATTATTTTCATAGTATATACATTAAATTTCTTGAAATTTGATATACAATCAATTATTTTATGAAGCTAATTTTATATCTATATTTTTTTATTCTTTAAATTAATTTAGTAATTTTTTTGAAATTATTTAAAATTAACTATTCTAAATGAATCATCTTCTATGTAAGTATTTATATGGTACAGTATCGCTGTAAACAGAGCAAGAACTAAGAATTTAACGGGATAAGTTAAAACACGTGGGAAAAGCAGAATCGACGAGACCGTTAGGCGACTTCTAATTTTTGGACAATAAATTAGACAATTCGTTAGAAGGCGACCTGTGAGAAAGTTCACACTGATATAAGACCAAAGTTTTCTGTGGACGACTTAATTACATAGTGTAGAAGGTCATAAACATTGGGAGCGCATCCTCTGGATGGTTGTATTCAACCATCCAGTGGACGTCTTTCGATCCGAGCCGTCTGATTTAATCTCAACGGTTAGATTTTTTCGGGCCTACCAATCCTGGTATCATGCACGGGGCATTCATGTCCATTGAGATTAAATCGGACGGCTGAGATCGAAACCATCCACTGGATGGCCATCCAGAGGATGTGATTCCCATAAACATTATCTCAGTACCCCGGCACTGCGGCACATGGTGATAGTATAGTGCCTTATCATACATAGTTGCAGCCTCTCTCAGTCTCAGACTCGGGAGTCCTTGTTGGTCTAGTTGGACGACGTACAAATAAATGGCAAATAGGAGGATAGGCTAGTCAATAAATGAAAAAATTTTGAACTAGGAAGCATACAAAATTAATTAACAGCTGTGAAGAGGCATGCGACTTGTGTGTGTCACGGAGTGGGGTTTTTTTTTTTTTAATATATATACTAGCAAACGTACCACCAAATGGATGGATAAATTACAAATTGAAAATTTTATAAATGTGTTATATTTTCAAAATATAAAATGATTGTATTATTTTAATGAATTTTTTCATATTTTTCGTGCTCTCTTTTTCAACATAGTGCACAATCAATCCAGCAATAAATTTATTTATATTTTGATGAGTGCACAATTAATCCAGTAAAAAAAAATTTCTATTAAAAGTGAAGAGCTTGTAAACTTATTTCCATGGCTAACATCCAACCATTTGTTTAAAGAATCAATGGCTAAGATTGCATAGAGTAAACAATTATTTACACCCCGTTTAATTTTTTGAACCCTTGGATAAGTGATTTTATAAGTAGAGGGATATATTTTGGCTAACAATTAATTGTACCTCTTTAGTTTATTTTTGTAATGAGTTAGTTGAAGTGATTTTTTTATTATTGGAAACAATTAATTGTACCTCATTATTATTACTATTCTCATCTTCGGCTCCTATGAGATAAATGGTTCACTTTGAATTCTTGAACCTTTTTTTTTTTTTTTTTTGAGTTGTAAGGCCCATGGGCCGTTCAGATCATAAAGAACATAAAAAAAAACAAAACAAAAAAAAGGCCATCTCGAATCTTCTTCCAGAAAGGCTCTTCTCTATCCCTCATTTGTATACCGCTTGTAGCTCCTCTTTCCTCTTGTGTCTTCTCAAAAAGATGTCCTCTCCTCTGTTATCCAGCGCCTTACATGGCACCAGTTTAAACCTGAACTGAGAATGTCCTCTTAGCAATCTCGATTCTCTCTGATTGAGATCTCCTTTCATCAATAGCTCTCCATTGACTGAAAAACCTTGGTTCCTGACTGATCCTTGAATGCTTTGCAAGATAGAGCAGATCTATATCAGCTGAGATGGTGTCTTCAATCCTAGAGATAAGTTTGTATTTTCCATACAAACCTTGGAGTTCTATTTATGAACCGGTGTCACTTGACTTGAGGCCTATTGAAATCGTTTGGTATTGTGGTTTCTCTGGATTTGATGGACATGAATTCTTGAACCTTGCAAACATATTGACCTGTCAAATAATGCATCTCAAGACTCAAGGTGTCACCAATAGAATACACATCGAATAAAAAAAAAATCAAATATATAACTGTTAGAATACATTGCCGATATGGACATGAACCAAACTGATAAGATCCGCGAAATGCCCCCACACCTCGTTGGTTGAGAATAACTAGGTAAAACAATTGGTTATAATTAATTGGACAAATGTGGTTAGCTGAAAAAAACAATTAATACGCGACACTGCAATTTAATTTATAACATTTAAAAGTAATTTTAAGGATCCTATAGCCGTTAGTCCATGTTAAGTTGCTATGATTCATCGATTGGCAATTTGTATCGTTTAAATCCGGGATTTGTGCATAATCATAACAGTATACCAATCATGAACTCTTGTTGTCTTAAATAAAACCAACGGATTTATTCGGTAATCGTTAGGGTACTCTATCGTGGCTTGCATTGTATATGCCGAGCTGGCAGCTGACTTGTGTCTCTTTTTAATCACTAGTTAGTAGTTCTAAGATAAATTAGCAATGCAAAGTCTTCAAACTTATTTTTTAAATTAAATGTCCATAAAAATTTTCATCGGATTTTGAACCTACTAACTTTCATAATCACTAGTTAATAGTTGTCTGCTTGTAAATTATCTAAAACTGATAAAACATAAATCGAAAAACAAATAATTTCTCTTGGAAGGCACCAGGAAACACGGTTCGTAATTTCCACGGGCTATGACAAATTTTGCAAAGACAACCAATCATCTAGCCATTAATTAAAAGTTTCCTATGTAATCTCGCTTTTGACAAAACCTAGACTGTAGATCTATGTTATTTGGGTGCGGGTGCGGGTATCGTATCGGATACGATGCGGGTGCGGGGATACGGCATTTTTCAAAAAACTCGAATACGGCTGTATATATAAAATAATAAAAACAATATATTTTTTAATTAAAATCTAATTTATTTATATTACTAATATATAATGTCTTAAAATTATATTATAATCTTTTAATTTATATTGAGAAATTTAACATTTAATAATATTATGTTAATAATATAATGTTATTGGTTTAATGCATTATATTAACATGGCAACTATGACATTTTTATGTCACTTAAAAAATTATATAAATTATCTTTGAAATAAAAAATTTTACACTCCCAAATTCCTTATATTTTTGTGAGCATGCATATAAAATTTTATGCAAAAATGTGTTTTAGAAGACTTTCAAACAATTAAGAAACTAAAATATAATTTTCTGAAAAATCGAAAATGGATATATCCATTTCCGGCGCAATTGAGATGGTAAAGGAATGGGGGTTGTTGGCTTGTCCGGTTTTGAAGTTTCACCTTAGTCCCACAATGAAAAACTAACTATTCTAATAAGTATATATATATAGGTCGGGTTTAAATAGTCCATCGAAGAGTTGTGTCTCTTCCTTCGTAGCACTCTGTGTGTGATGATGCACATATTATACACGCGAGGTTGGCAATTTATGTGACACGTGGCATCATATGAATGGTCGATACGCATATCCATACGCACCGTGGACCGTATCCCGTGGTCAAACAAATTAAAATATATAGATACGCCACGTGGCGTATCCCGTGCGTATCGCACACGTATCGCACGAGTATCCGAGTCGGATACGTATCCGACACTGACACTGGATACGCTGTGAAAATGGCGTATCTGCGTAACATAGCTATAGATCTAATTAATACAATCACAGTTGTACTAAGTTCTACCAAAAAAAGTGTTGGACGAGAAGATTTCAAATCTCTCAACTGGCTGGTCTTTAATTTAGGTCAACGTTTCCTAATTATTTTTTTATTGCACGACAACTGTTGTTTAAGCTAGGTGTTGGGTACCATAAAGAGTACTTATGAGTTATGACATATAATTAACGATTAAACACATGAGTACTAGGTTGTGACCTGTGAGACCTCACATTTGAAAAATATAACCGTGATGCTTGCAATTGATGTGAAAAAAGGCTGCCCTTTTAATTAATTTATTAATTATTTTGTGACTCAATACCTACATTTGTGAGTCAGTGATGCATCATCACTTAGTTAATCTAACAAAACTAAAAAGGTTACACAAGCTTAAAAGATCGCTTATCACTAACACTTCCCACGTCAGCGGCAGTGCCTCCAATTTTGACCACATCAGAAAAAAAATCCTCCAAAATGTTTTGAATAATGCTCAGTGATCCATATGTTCCTGGCGAAAATCAAAACTTTCGGTACCAGCTAAGTATACTGTGGTACTAAAAGTACTAACTACAAAAGTCAAAGCCACACATCTAGACATAAAAAGAAAAATATCTGACATACAATATAAATCACACACTTTAGAAATCAACATTTGTGAGAGATATTGAATAATAAAGACCTTAAAAAAGGTGTCGGGCTTGACCAACACTTTTCTTCAAAAAAAATAAAAATAAAAAATAAAGACCTTAAAAGGGGAAAATTATAAGGGCAAAGATTATAAACCAGATTGGCTGTTGTCTAAAACCACAATAAATTTAGCAATATTTTCGGGCATTTATCTTAGTAACTGACTGTTATAACGAAGTGATACAGCTAAACTGCCAATGAGAGAGATTAATTTAAATAAGTACCTTTTTTCAACTTTGTATACAGTTGTAGCTTTAAGTCTTAAGTAAACGACACTAGCATCACGTGTGGGTAAAGAAATGGCAGGCTGCTGTAACTTTGATTAAAAAAAAAATACTAACCAGAAGACGTTAAAAAAAATAGCGAAACATTTTTTTTCCTTTTTTTTGAAAAGCAGAAACATGTTTTTTTTTTTTTCTGTATCCTGCAAAGAAAAAAAAAAAAAGATATTCAACATTTGAGGTTTTGCAAGAATACACATTAATGGTTGTGCAAACTTGCACACCAAATGAATTAAACAATGAAATGATGAAGAGCTAATAATTAAGATGAATGTTTTTCTTTAATACAAGGAAGACCTTAATAAAAAAATTAAAAAAAAAATCCTTGGAAAGGAACGTCCCAAATTCCTTCACTGGTCTGGAGGAGGAACTGTTGGTCCCGGTCCGGGATCGTCAGTCTCAGGGGGCGTTGAAGAACCGAAATCAGGGAAGACACCAGGTGGCCGTTCAACAGGCTTTATGGACAGTAGCTGGGTTGAATCTCCCACCACATCAGCCCATCCATAATGCGGTTCAGACCTTGGAAAGAGAATTAGAATGAAACAAGCTAAAGTTAGGGCATTGACAATTTGAGATGAGCAAATGAAACTTAATGGCATCTCACGAAAAGAATTTCTGAGTATGATATTTCCACTTCATACTACAGTGAATTTTTGTAGGCAGTCATCACATAATAATGCCTTGGCGGATCATGGACAAAAATAAATGTTAATTCCTGCTTTTGATTCCAAGGACATTTTAAAAAAAAATGATATAGGGGCAAATTTGAACAGCTGAAACCAAATCTGAAATATCATCCTCTCCAGAGTGATGAAAGTTGCAGCGCATTGTGGTCTGTCAAATTAATGTTGGAATTTTGCTAGAACTAATCTCAAAACAGCCCCTTGTAAATAAATAAATGCTTCTCCATATTTTCCAGTGCGATAAAGGATGAGAACCCGTCAATATTTGGTTGCTTAAGCTTATTCCTATGTCTTTACTGGTTTGTGCAATGTTCAGAGACTGTTCGGAGGTTTCTAACATTCTACCAACTAATTCATAAACACAGAGTATATAGCTAATACTTTTCATTTTACAAAAGAAACTTTTGAATTGGAACACAAGTATTTTATGTATGAAATAATAGTCTTACTCATAAAAGGTTTCTTCATCCACAACAATGTCCCAGCTTTCACCTGTCGTGCTTTTTCCGTACTTATGCACTTTTCTGCATTGCATTAAAAATTTATGTAAAGTTAACAACAAAACTAAAATTAAGTAGCCACAGATGCATTAAACCAAATATCCTAAAGAGATTGACGAAAAAATCACATACCCATCACCAAAATGTTCTTCTCCCCAAGTTCTTGACCAGCCTATATTATTTAATATTGAGTAAGCAAGAGATATTATGAAAGTTACAGGAGTAAAACAATGAATTCAAAAAGATATTAGCATACGCTCGCCAGCAGGAGAAACATGCCAGGTCTCGCCTTGTCTTGAACCTATTCCAGCAAAAAACTTTTCTTCCCACTTATCTCCCCATCTTGTGCCTAATTTTGTCTCTGCCCACTTATCTGTCCTGGTATTTTGAGGAAGAGCATAAATCGTTAACAGGATTCAGAGAAGTTAGGTATAGCCAAATTAGGACTCAGATAATCCTCATGCAAAATTGAGCACTGGTTAAGCATCCCTTTTGCATTTAAGTGCCAATTTAACATATATCTCAATTTACTCACAAATGCATAATGGCACCTCATCTAAACTGCAATTTAACCCAGTATAGACTTGGTGCATAAGCACCAACAGACAAAGCAAAAGGAAGTCTTCGAAATGGGCTAGTAATTAAATTGGCTCTTGATTATGCAATTCAGTACATCCGACATAAACTGAACGAGTCATGAAAGAAACAACTTGCATTTGACCATTTAAGTTACATATATTAGAAATTGGGAAGATGAAAAGAGAGTAAACAACCATTTAAGAACAAAGCCTCGGCCGTCATAATGTTCGCCCCACTTCTCCCACCAGGACTGCTCGTTCAGCCTCCCATACTTGTGGGCTCCTTTCTCGGTCCAACCTTTTGCATCATACTTCTCCCACCTAAAGATGAAAACAATCATAACAATTCCTGGTAAAAAACTGGAAGCATATTATTGTTAAAAACACATAGTACAAGATTGAAGTTGTGTACCATTTCTCATACCACCCAGCATCCTCCGTGCCTGACTTTGCCTGCTTTTCTGCACCCCTTTCGATCCTTGCCAAGTTGCTGTTACAAAAGAGTAGTTACTAGTTACAATGATCACTAAGAACAAATTATTGTTAGAAAGAGACTATGGAAGAAGCACATAATTTTGAAAATGTTAATAAAATGTGTTATTGATTACCTCCATTCATCTTGGTAAAGAATCTCTTTCCATGTTTCCCACCAAGAATCTCCCTCTGCATTCTTCCCAGATTTCTCAGCACCTGTAAAAAGAAGAACCATTGTCATGAGCTAGACGTGCTACGAGTAAGAACAGCTTTTAGCTGCAAAAAGATAACAGATTAATTAATTAACTACTCGATTTGGTAGGTGTTGTGAATAAAGAGAGCCTACAGTAAAGAGACACCACATGTAAATAAGATAATTGGATATAAAGAACTGAACAAACCTAATTCCTTGTAGCCTGTCCAATCACTTTTCTCCCACCACTGCCACAAAAATTTAGAAATAAATGAACTTAAAAAGTTAAATTAATATACAGTCAAATATAAAAGGTTATTGCCACAATCCCACAAATACTAAGAATCAAGAACTACGTACTTGATTTATAATCCAATCAAGTCAGGTCCAGTACTATGTTTAATTTAATTCAATGTATGTATCAAGTCTGAAGGTTCAGCTAACCCCGCTTTCAAACTCCCCACCAAATTTGTACCATTTGAATCTGGTCCATTATATGGCAGAGGGTAATATAGTCTTTGAGAAGAGGTCCTAGAGCAACATAAACAATTCAAGCACAACCAGACAAACAACAACGAATGTACAACCATTCAAAATGTCAATACAATATGTTAACCTGACATGAATTACAGGATATTATTTCAAGCAAGGAACGATCATCTTACAGTTTCTTTCCACTCGACAGAACCATCATGATTCTGGCCACCCATATGGGCCCAACGGCACCTGTATCCGTTCTCCCCCAAATCTTCACCGCTCTCTCGGTACCATGTGCTCCCATCTTCATTTGTGCCAAACTCCTTCACCTCTTCATCAAGCAGATTTATTCCCCACTCCTTCTCACTTGCGATTCCAGTGTCTTTATTCGAAAAGATAGGAAATTGAACCTTTTAAAAATGTAGTGTTGTATAATATATGGAAAATTTTATACCTGTCCAAGGACGTATTCTTTCTGCTTATTTAATGTAAAATTTTGGTTTTTTATACTTATTTACACTTTTCAAGGAAAAAGGATGCATAAAGATTAATATGCATTACCCACACCAAGCAGTACTGGCAAATAGAGTAGCAGTTTTATACTGCCTTCCATTTTTTTTTTCTTTGTAGCTACGGGACCATAGCTTGATGTCGGTTTTACCAAATAATTTGGCAGGTACATACCAATACCAATGTGGCTGGTAAATACCATATCAAAATCCTATTTACCAAGCCTTTTCTTTCTCTTGTGAAACATATGCAACTGAATTTTATAAAATGGTTCTGGTTTCAGTAGAAACAATTTTTTTTACCAGAATTAATTTAAAGAAGCTCCAGATAATCTTCAAAACGACCAGTACCATTCAGTTTGGTAAAACTTTGAAAAAAGAAAGATGTACCAACATTTTGTCAGTTGTATTTAGGAAATCAAATAATTGGGCAGTGAAATGAATTAACCTCTCTTGGGGGGAGTGTCGCGAGATTGAGGGGCTGAACTTTTTGAACTGCAACGCAAGTGGAGCCCATGCTTTTTAGAGAGCCTTCGGAATATACAAAAACAAAAGTAAAAGAAAAATTAAAAGATTTAAGGAACTACAGAAATTTAGACATCAAAAATATGAGGCAAACTTCAAACATCTAAGTTAATTGAAACACTAAGTTAAAAATCATGTGAAATTGACCAAAGCAAAAAACATGTCTAGCTTAATACAGTACGAAAATACTGTAATAACAGTACCGAAATACTAGACTGAAAATCAGTCTTTAACCAGTATCTGGACAGTTGGGCACTTTAATAAAGATATTGGCCCAAAATTTTGCTCCAAGGGTAACTGAGCTTTCTTTGACCAAAATGGTTGTTTTGTTCAAAGACAGAAGTACTTCTACATTTACAGTAAAATTCCGCACATTAAGAGATAAAACCTCCTGGAAAGTGAAAGTTACATGTTATCTCACTAATACTGATTTCAAATAAATTTAAGAAAAACTATCGGGGACACTTGACTGTTAATTATTGAGCAAGAATTGCAGAGAAGTGTTATACAACAGATACTGGCCACCAGGTAGTCCTAAACCAATAATAGGAATACCCATGCATAATTACTAATTAACCACTGAGCTCAAATAAAACTCATTTAGCATGAGCGACCACAATTAGCAACACTGTTTCAAA
The DNA here is from genome assembly GCA_027562975.1 of Rhynchospora breviuscula. Lineage (NCBI taxonomy): Eukaryota > Viridiplantae > Streptophyta > Magnoliopsida > Poales > Cyperaceae > Rhynchospora > Rhynchospora breviuscula. Next base: position 28,626,952 of record CM050400.1, on the reverse strand, counting down.
CTCACAATCAAGTCGGTGGTATTCGGTTTTCCTCTTTGGTCAAGTGATCATCCCAAATTCCCAATCAACTATCAAAACGTCACTACAGAGAGAGAGAGAGTAGCTTATAGTAGGTACCGTTGGGAAGAGAAAGAGAGAGGAACCATAGACTTAGCCGAAACAGGTTTACAAGGCACGAGGCGCTCTCTAGAGACTGGCATTCGCACATCACCATGGTTACAAGAGACTTTGAGTCGATTTTTGATGCCAAAGGGTCTGGCCACTAGACCTCTGGTGCACGCTGCCATCTCTGGTTAGCCAGGACAAAGAGCAAGACAGAAAGAGATTGTAGGAAGTTGAAGCGACTATTTAAAAAGCGCGCTTCAAAAATCAAAAGCGATGGTTCCAGGTGAAAGCGAGGTTTTGGAAGGTTGAAATGGAACGGAGAGGAGAGGAGAGGAGAGGAGCAGGTGATTTGAAGAGAGGCAGAAATTTGCAAGTGAACTTTTCGTACACCCGGTTTAGTGGGGTTTTGTGGACCGTACTGCATGCGCATTATGGGTTTATTAAGTTAATTATAGCATTTTGTTATACATAGCTAGTTTTTAAATCTGTGATATGATATGATAGTAAGACTAAAATAGTAAAGTATAAAATTTCATAAATGTTTTAATTTAGAAACTGTCAAAAGTAGTATTTTATTCGTATAATACTTAGAATTTAACAACTATTATAAGTTATTTATGAATTAATAGATTTTTTTAATGTGTTCTCCAACATTCAATTCTACCTAAAATCATAATATAATTTTTTTATTCAATTTCTTTTCATAGAATAAAAAGTGTTCTATGATTATTTTCGAATCGTGGCTATTTCAATCAAATTAATCTATATTCCTTGTAATAAATCAAATTTTATTTCCTAACATATCCTTCAACTTGATAATTTGTTTTCCAATTATTTCTTTAAATGTATAGACCGTGATTATTTACTTTATAAAAAAACTTATCATTTTTTATTAAAAACGAAAAAAAAAAACAATGATCTTGTTTGGTACGAAAAATACAATAATTTAACAACTCTTATGCCCACTCTTACACGGGATAAGTATTATCTCTTTATCAGTTGATCTTCAAATTAACATCTTTCAAAATATATTATAAGATTATAAAGAATACATATATAAATAGAAAAATTATAAAAAATTATATATAATGTATAAATTTGAAGCATAAATGATTTAAAAGAGGTATAAAATAAGTTGACTTAAATAGTATTTTTGTGTAAAAATTAAATTGTGATGAATAATTATAACTAGATGACATATTTTATTACTAATGTATTTTTCTTATTTTTTTATACTGTATGATATGATTATTCTGACTCATTTTCATTTTATTATTAAAGATTTAGAAGAAAAAGAAATCAAAGTTTCGTTAGGTAATTAGATAATTAAACGCTCATTGTTGCACGCAATAAGCGTTATCTCATTATCATTTTATTATTAAAAATTTAGAAGAAAAGAAAATAAGAGTCTTGTTAGGTAAATAGATAATTAAATGTCCATATCCGCACGCAAAAAGAGTTATCTTATTATCATTTTATTTTTAGAAGAAAAGAAAATCATAGTCTTGTTAGGTAAATAGATAATTAAATGTCCATTGCCACACGCAAAAAACGTTATCTTATTATCATTTTATTTTTAGAAGAAAAGAAAATCAGAGTCTTGTCAGGTAAATAGATAATTAAATATCCATTGTCGCACGCAATAAACGTGATCATGTTATTTCTTTATCTCTTTATCTCTTTATCTGTATCGAACAATTTCGAAAAGTAATAGAGAAGACATAGACCAATAGTATAATGAAAAAAATGACTAAAAATATTAACTAAGTCGATGCAACAAAAAATTAGTTTAATAATTTAATTGTAACTTATTTCACTTGAATCATTCTTTTTTTATATATATCATTTAATTTAGAATCATTTAATCATAATATACGGTGTAGACCAAGTGTTGGCAGTACTTGGCACTTTGTGGATGAAAAAGAGAACCGGTGGGGTCAGAGTTCTGGCACAAGGGGGGTTGCTATACACGTGAGCTGAGGCGTCAGGGCCCACATCATGGGGCTCGCTGCGTACGCCGATTTGTGGTCCGCTTTGTTCCGATCAATCGGCTGGGTCCGGGCCGTAACAGGCCGGGCAGCCGTTGGGCTCTGCTGAGTATGTTCATGGATCCTCTCCCGTTGTCAGGACGCGACTGGAAAGTTTGAGGAAGATGTTAGTTGTTTGTTTTAAATCGGACGGAGAAGAAAGCGCTCGATTACCGTGCAATTCTGAGGACATTGTGTAGGAAATTTTGGATGCCTGATCTCATGACGGTAGAAGTGTGTTTGAATTTCTTCGCTCGTGCTTAAACAAATGAAGGGGAGCCACGCAGTATTGGTCGTACTTTATGTCTTTATTACGAAAATTATTGTTAGATATTTTTAGGAGAAAATATTTATGCCATATCATGATCGATACAGTTAACTAATCCATGATAAATTATTCAATATAAACTAATTTTTTACTATTAAAACTTTATAAGCGAATACTATAATTGTGTACGTTTTTCTAGTCAAAGTAAAGACTATAAAGATGTATAATATTTAAGATAAAGGTAATTTATTGAAAATAATATAATTCTCAATAAGTTGTCAATAGATATTTAAGTTTTTAGAAATTTGAAAGTACTGTTATAAACGTTCTCTCTATTATAAATAGTGCATCAACTCAATGAAATTTATGAAATTTTTAGACCCCAACTAAGTTTTGATGCATATCACTATATTAACGCCTTTATATGAATTACTTAATGAATAAACAATTGGCCTTCGAAATATATAAAATTTGACATGCTACGTGTCTATTAATTCTAATTATTTTAATTTGTTACGTTGGTTTCCATAATTGTTAATAAGGTAATTTATTATTATTATTATTATTATTATTATAACTTTTGTAAACAAATTAACACTAGAATTAACCATTATAAAATAAAAATTATACCATTTTTGTGAACTCAGATCCACATAGGAATTTTGGTGCCCATTATTAATAGACTCTGTAATAAATTTAACTCACACCATATCTTAACTAAGCAGTACAAAAGAATTGATATACAAATCTAGGGACATCTATTTATTATTTCCACTACGATAAGGACCATAAAAAAGCATGCATCTCTATTCCTCGCGATAAAAGTTGCACAAATCTTATTTGAACACTTTCCTTTCTTCAGGTCATCAAGATCAAGAATATCATCAGGTCACGTCTCAACTAAATTTTAAAAACAAAGAAGGATTAATCGACAACACTTAATTTTGACAAAAGTTTTCAATCATAAAAATTAGGTTTATGCCATGTAAAAATTAAAAATTAGAAAAATACCATCACTAAATGACAAATTATTTTTATGCCATCACTAAATGTAAAATTAGGTCAAGCTATCAAAAAATAATAATAAAATTAGATTTATGTTACCGGATAATTAATTTGACCACTATACCCTTTTAAATATACCATTGTAAAATAATAAAATTATAAATATACCACTATTAAATATTAATATTAGAAATATATCACTATTAAGTAAATAAATGATTTTACGCCATCAAGAAAAGAAATAAAATTTCAAAATTTAAAATCTCAAAAGTTGAAATTTAAAAATTTTAAATTCAAAATTTCAAATTTTAAAGTTTTCTAAAAAAAATTTCAAACTTTAAAATAAAAAAATTTAAAGTTTGAAATTTTTTATTTTCAAAATTCGAAAACTAAAAATTTGTAAATCTGAAATTTTAAAATTTAAGTCATGTCAATAAATTTCTTTTTCATTTCTTAATAAGAGGGTATTTTGGACATTTTAAAAAGATAGAGTAGTATTTCTCTAATTTGAGTGGCACATCTCTAATTTTGACCGAAAATAATGACATAATACTAATTTTAACCATTTTATGGTGGCATAAAATAAATTTACAATTTAAGAGTGACATATCTCTAATTATTATTTTTTCATAGTGGCATATATCTAATTATTTCAAAAAAATAATATAGGAAAATTCTGCCATGAGAACCAATTTTGAATCAGGTTTTAATCGCAACCGTTCATGAGTGCTGATGAATTAATCTTTCTTGAAAATGTGAGGTTGAGATTGAAACCCGATTCAGAAATTGGTTCTCATGGAAGAATTTTCCTTTAATTAATACTATCTATAAATCCCACATACCAGTAATTTTAAATTTATTTGAATTGATTTGAAAAACATAATATTCAGGTAATGAAATTTAACTAATTGTCAATTGATTTCTTCCTTAAAAAAATAAATAATAATTACTTTTCGGCCACTTATTTAATGAAGTGGAATCTAAAATCAAACATTTTTACTGCCAAATTGTTAAAATGAAAATAAATTTTAAAGAAATATATTTTTAAAACCGCCAAATAACAAAACTAATCAAGTAAACAGAAAATTACACAAATGTTATATTAAACGAGCCGTTGAACAAAAATAACCGGTGACATCACCATTTTTTTCTGTATAGTTGACACCCCATATGTATTCAGATGCACCAAGGCACAATTGATACTAGAAATTATGAGAAATTTCATAGATTTCATAAAAGCTATATAAAAAAAAATTGGCTAAATATTATTATAGTGCTAGATAGGCTTATTTGGTCACTTAAAAGAAAACTTCATGAAAACTATCTCTTAGCGGAAAAGACAATGTATCTTAAGAGGAAGATTGTAGATTTGAAACTCGACTAGGAATCTATTGTGAAGTTTAATTTGAAAATAAGTTGAGATGTTTGTCCCAATTAATCATAAAAAAATAAAAGGAAGTTTTATATTTAAAAATACATATGATATTTTGCTTGACTTTTTTAAATGGAAAGCTATAGCAAAAACCCTCTAGAATACCACCAAAGAAACTACCAAATCTAATCGGACTTATATTTATCCGTAGACAAATAATATCCATATAATTAACTTATTAGACGAAATTATTTAATATTTATTGATTAATATTCCAGAATCACGAATTTCATATAAAAATAATCAATCGTAATTAGAACTTACAGGACTGGAGAGAAGATATCGTAAGGCGGAAATTCAATCTTCTCCAATTTTCCTTAGTACAAAATGATGGCAGAATTTAATGGCGTTTTTATTCTGTTTAACCTTGCTTTAATGGCCGAAAATTAGAGGAAGGGGTGCCAAGGTAATCAGAATAGATTAATTAAATACTAAGGCAATTGAAGGGATTAAATTTTTGAATGAATCTGGTCCATTGATTTTCCATCAAAATCAATGCACCCATTTAATGATTAAACCCGGTTCACATTTATTATTATAGGCCATAATTAATTATAACATTCTCCCACTTGGCCTATAAATATCATAATGAAACGCGAATTCCTAATTGGCCAATAAAACATAAACCTTGTTCAGTTAGAATTGCCAAACTAAACTAATATAATCAAGATAACTAAAACTGTTATTTGATCCCTATTAATTATAGAAATGACATTCTTTCCAACATATGGTTAATTAAATTCATTCGATCCACATAAGTATATTTGCTTATATAAATTACATTAATGCGCAACATAAGAAATAAACAAACATTATAAATTCAGTCAAATACATAAATGAAGCTTCAACACATAACTTAATTAATACATTATTGTTCATTACAACATCACAAGTCACTAACCAAACCCATGCCGGCTACGTGCTCTTTGAAAAGAGTAGGTGGTAGTGCTTTTGTTAGAGAATCAGCTAACATAGCTCTTGTATTAATGTGTTGTATGACAATAATATTATCCTTAACTTTCTTTCTAACAACAAGATACTTGATGTCAATCCACTTAGTAGCACCGCTGGACTTGTTGTTTTTAGAAAAGAAAACCGCAGCCTCATTATCACAAAATAGCGTGAGTGGTCTCGCAATACTCTCAATTACTTGAAGTTCAGGTATGAAATTCTTCAACCAAACTGCTTGACCAGTAGCTTCAAAACACGCCACAAATTCTGCTTGCATAGTGGAAGATGCAACTAAGGACTGTTTGGCACTCCTCCATGAAATTGGTCCCCCTGCAAGCATGAATATGTATCCTGATGTGGATTTCTTCGTGTCTACACATCCAGCAAAGTCCGAATCTGAATAACCAATGACCTCAAGGTTATCGGACTTTCTGTAAGTAAGCATGTAGTCTTTAGTCCCTTGCAAATAGCGTAAGACTTTCTTAGCAGCTCGCCAATGATCCAGACCTGGATTTGATTGATATCGGCCTAGCATGCCAACTATAAACGCAATATCAGGACGTGTGCAAACTTGAGCATACATTAAGCTTCCAACAACCGAAGCATACTCATTCTTTTCCATTTGCTTACGTTCTGATTGAGTTTTGGGACATTGAGCCTTGCTGAATTTGTCACCTTTGAAAATTGGAGCAACACTTGGAGAACAATTTTACATTTTATAGCGCTTGAGCATTTTCTCGATATATGTCTTTTGTGATAAACCTAAGAGACCACGAGACCGATCACGGTAGATTTCAATGCCTATAACATAAGAGGCTTCACCAAGATCCTTCATTTCAAATTTCGTTGAAAGAAAACGTTTGGTCTCGTACAACATGTCTAAATCACTGCTCGCTATTAAAATGTCATCCACATACAAAACGAGGATAATAAATCTGCTCCCACTAACCTTGAGATATATACATTGATCAAAAGTGTTTTCTTGAAATCCAAACTCTGTTATGACCTCATCAAACTTGAGATACCACTGTCTTGAAGCTTGCTTTAACCCATAAATTGATCGTTTCAACCGACAGCCCATATGTTCCTTGCCTTTGACAACAAAACCTTCAGGTTGTTTCATGTAAATTTCTTCATGCAAGTCACCATTAAGGAATGCGGTTTTCACATCCATTTGATGCAACTCGAGATCATAATGAGCTACAAGGGCTAAAACAATTCTTAATGAATCTTTCTTTGAGACAGGAGAAAAAGTATTATCATAATGTATACCTTCTTGTTGCGTAAAGCCTTTAGCAACTAGTCGGGCCTTGTATCTTTCGATTTTACCATGAGAATCAGTTTTAGTTTTGTAAACCCATTTGCATCCTACGGGTTTAACACCTTTAGGTAACTCAACAAGGTCCCATACATCATTTTGTTGCATTGAAATCATCTCATTATTCATGGCTTCCAACCACTGAGATGACTTATCACTCTTCATGGCGTCCTTAAAGGAGATAGGATCATCTCCATGACCTATATCGCCACCTTCTTCAGTAAGGTATACAATATAATCATCAGGTATTGCAGATTTTCGTTCCCTTTGAGACTTGCGCAAAGGTTCTTGTGGCAGCAAAGGTACTTCTTCATTGTTAGGAACATTACTAACATTAGTACCTTCATTTAGTGATAATGGAGAAACAGAACTTGTAGCCTCCGAAATGACCGAAGTTGGAACATAAATTCGGTCTTCTTCATCGAGATTTATAGCTTGCTTTTCATTACTCCCACTGATGTTGCCATTTTCAAAAAATACTGCATGTCTTGTCTCAACTATTCTAGTGGTATGCGAGGGACAATAAAATCTAAAACCTTTGGACCTCTCTGGATAACCTATGAAAGAACAACTAACGGTTTTGGAATCTAATTTCTTAACATGTGGATTGTAGACTTTTGCTTCAGCAGGACAGCCCCACACACGTAAGTATCCTAGTTGTGGTTTTCTTCCAGTCCACAATTCATAAGGTGTTGCTGGAACAGATTTACTAGGAACACGATTGAGAACATGTGTGGCTGTTTTTAAAGCCTCGGACCACAAAAATTCTGGTAAAGTGGTATTGCATATCATACTTCGTACCATATCCATTAATGTACGATTACGCCTTTCAGCCACTCCATTTTGCCGAGGATCACCTGGCATAGAGAACTGATGAATAATACCACTTTCTTGAAGAAACAAAGCAAATGGACCTAGACTGTGACCCAAGTCGGTGTGCCTACCATAATACTCACCGCCTCTATCTGATCGCACTACTTTAATTTTAAGATTATGCTGATTTTCAACTTCAGCCTTAAAAATCTTAAATTTGTCTAGTGCCTCAGATTTTTCAGAAATTAAGTACACATAAGCATAGCGTGAGTAATCGTCAATAAAAGTAATGAATGATTTGTGTCCATTGAGACTCGGAGTGGGAAAAGGACCGCATATATCGGTGTGAATTAATTCCAATAGTCCCCCACTTCGAGTGGCTCCTTTCTTATTTCCCTTAACAAATTTTCCCTTAACACATTCAACACAGTTTTCAAAATCAGAAAAATCTAATGTTGGGAGAATTTCATTTTTAATGAGACGTTGCATTCTATCTCTTGAAATATGACCCAATCTGCGATGCCATAATTTGGAAGAACATCCAACATCACGATTTCTCTTTGTGCCACGTTTATGATCAACACAATTAACATTCAGGGATAATAAAGAATCAGAAAAAGAAGAATCCAAACATAATTTATATAGATTGTCACATAATAATCCAGAACCAACAAACTTAGAGTTATGATATAGTCTCAACTCATTATTTCCAAACTGAAACATAAAACCACACGCATCAAGTCTAGAAACAGAAATTAAATTCCTAATCACACTAGGAATATAAACTACATCATGTAAATAGAGAATAAAGCCACTCTTCAAGACTAAACGAAGAGTTCCTACGGCCTCCACTTCAGCCTCTAATCCATTAGCAACTTTAAGTTTCCTTTCTCCCTTTTCCAGCATCCTCACGGAAAGGAATCCCTGCAATGAGTTCGTAATGTGCACAGAGGCACCAGTGTCAACCCACCACGTATTTAAGGGAACATCAATTAAAAGAGATTCACAAATCATATAATTTAAATCATTACCCTTCTTGGCAAGCCATGCCCTGAACTTGGTACATTCCTTCCTTACGTGTCCAGGTTTCTTACAGTGATTGCACTTAGGAGCACGTTTTGTACCAGATGTACTTGCTTTGTTAACACCAGGAACCATATCAATCTTATTCTTTCCTTTACCATTATTCTTTTTCTGTTTTGGACTTTCAATGGCAGCATGTGCAAAGTCAGGTTTTTCAATCTTAATCCTTTCTTCTTCTTCAACACACATGGCAATCAATTCGCTCATTTTCCACTTCTCTTTTTGCGTGTTATAATTGATCTTGAAAGGACCAAATTGAGCAGGAAGAGAAGTCATAATGAAATGAACCAAAAACCCTTCAGAAATTGCCATATCCATGCCATTCAATTTTGCAGCCATATCATTCATCATCATGATATGTTCGCGTACACCGCTAGTCCCATTGTACTTGGTAGTGAGCATTTTCATTATGAGAGCGCTTGCATTAGCCTTTGATGTACTCTTAAACTGCTCCTCAACAGAGGCTAAAAATTCTCTAGCAGTAAAGAGTTCACCAGCAGCATTCTTTTCAGGGATGCCACCCCGAATTGCCAAAGAAATGGTGCTTTTCATAATCATGAGAGACATGCGATTAGAACGCTCCCATTTGGCATAAGCAGTTTTTTCATCATCTGCAGCATCATCCTTTGGTTTCTCAAGTTTATCCATACGTAATGCTTGGTCCATTTCAAGAACACCAAGACATATCTCAATTTGCTCTTTCCAAGTTGAAAAATTAGTACCATTTAGTAATGTTATTCCAGACATTTGAGTACTGATATTGCTCAATGCTGCAAATTCATGACAAATAAAATGCTTACTATTAACTAAAATCCACAAACATATAAAATTAAATAAATTATATCAACTATAATTAGGGGACTAATAATTAATTAATCTGAAATAATAAAACGCCAATTAATATTTCAGGTTTAATAGTTGATCCACTAAAATCAATTCATATCACCGTTGGGCAGAAATAAATTGAATATGAGACGAAATTCATTTAATAAATTATATTTGACAATTAAAGTTGGTAAAATTGACATTTATAATTTATAAAATGTAAAGCATAATTGTAATACAGTAAACATAATGTAAAACATAGTTATCTTTAATAAAATGGTAGTATCAATTAAAGTTTGTCAAATTGATAATGACCATATATTAAAAGCATATTCATATGAAAATAAATTATATATAATATAGTACCGTTGGGTTACTTGGTATATATAATATAAAATCATATACTTAATATTATCACATGTAAAACCATACAAACATTATATACGGTTTAAAATAAAAATATACATATTATATGATAATATTTATCAAGTAATCAATAAAAAAAAAAAAAACGTAAATGATAGTTTAAAAGTGAATAATATTGGTTAAGCATCAGAACCAATAATAGCGACCTTTCAGTGGAATCAGATATACAAGAAAATTCGCGTACAAGTAATAAGGTTTGGTGGTGTAGATTCTATACAAATTAGAAATATAAGTGTTGGTACTTACTAATTAGATGCCTTGTATTGGAACTGCCGAAAAATTCAGCAAGTGCGGCCATAGTTGCCGAAAATAAGAGTCAAGATAGGGTTTGGACTAAAATACTATACCCAAAAGTTGTATTCAATCCAATCAAGAAAAGTATGCATTTGGAAACATGTGACGGGGCATTTATCTTCATTCTCCAACAGATTGCACATGGGAAAATGAATTAAATAAAGGACTCAACATTTCAGAACTCCAAGAAAGTGCACACACGACGTTCATTGAAACAAATCCGAAAAACAAATCAGTAAAATTTCATTAAATACTGATTTTAATACGAAAAAATTATCTATTTTTTATATGAAAGTACGTATCTGCTCTGACACCATAATATTAGACGAAATTATTTAATATTTATTGATTAATATTCCAGAATCACGAATTTCATATAAAAATAATCAATCGTAATTAGAACTTACAGGACTGGAGAGAAGACATCGTAAGGCGGAAATTCAATCTTCTCCAATTTTCCTTAGTACAAAATGATGGCAGAATTTAATGGCGTTTTTATTCTGTTTAACCTTGCTTTAATGGCCGAAAATTAGAGGAAGGGGTGCCAAGGTAATCAGAATAGATTAATTAAATACTAAGGCAATTGAAGGGATTAAATTTTTGAATGAATCTGGTCCATTGATTTTCCATCAAAATCAATGCACCCATTTAATGATTAAACCCGGTTCACATTTATTATTATAGGCCATAATTAATTATAACATAACTTTCTCAGTAAAATAAACAGGCTCTCGTCCATCCGTCTAATCGGACTTCATCATACAAGTAATGCAGATCCGTAGAAAATAATATCAATATAATTAACTTTCTGGGTAAAATAACAAGCTCTCATCCATTCATCTATGGTTACATTTTTCCATGCTAATAATATCCAGTCATATTGAGGTGGCATCTAACTACAATCCAAAAAGCTGAATGTCGCTATTTCCTGCCTTTTAGGAGTCCGATCTTATCCACCAACCCAATTTTATGTGGAAAGGTCAGCCAAAAGAGTACACTTGTACGCCACGTGTCGTCGCAGGAACAATCATCAGACGTGGCTGGTCAAAAAGTGATCCGGATCTCAGGATCTGATCCAGCCGGATTACGTGGCTAGACACCTCCTCGGTTATACTGGGCTCAAGTTGCGCCACGTCAATGCACCCTGATCCTGTGCGGCACTTTTCGCTTTTTCCTGAAAGATGCTTGTTGCGACACTTGCTAGCCAAGCATTTTTCCATATAAGAGAGTATTTGCAACATCAAGTTAAACTCGCTAAATTATTTATTTAATTTTATCAACTCAACTTAAATAAATTTTAACGGTTTTACTCAGCAATATCAAGTACGCCTCAACATCTCGTTCGACTTGTTGAAAAATGGTACCTGTGAACTCTCATTATTCATTATTTTGTCCCTTACAAATTGTATGGACTCGTAAAATATGTATCGTGTATCACATGAAACTAATTATATTTTGTCAAAATAATATATATTTACTGTAGTATAGATATGTCGTGTATGAAATTTCGACATCATTTAAAATATTTTGTCGCCGATTAAATGTGGCTATAATTAAATTATTAATCCATTAAACAATTGAATAGATGATAAACTTTTAAATTATTATACAGCATAGTTAGGATAAGTTAATTTTATATATATATATTTTCAAGACTGATATAATTAAGTTCAACGTACAATTAACGAACTTTGATCTCTCTAAAGATAAACTTCACAACAATTTTTATAAATATAAACTTTATTAATTGGCGATTTTGTACTTTATTTATGTATTTAGCAATTTGAGAAACACAGCCCATAGGCAACTTTGTACAACCATCGTATGACTGACAGCACGGAGGACGCAAAGTTTACAACTCCACAAGTAAAACGAATACAGCATCAAGCAGAAAAGAACAAGTATTTGTCCGAGACACGTGTCAAATAGACTGGTGTCGTGGGACGAGGAAACCCAAGAGAAACGACACAGATGAGTAGATGACAGATTCATTACAAATTTGTGGCTCGATTGGGAATTAGCGGAGATTAGTGGGTAATGATCCGGACAACATTAAAAATGATCCGAAAAACTTATTTTTTTTTATAAATGATGATAGCACCTCTCATATCAAACAACTTCGTCTCCATTAATTCTTTCTCCGAACAACCTTTCTTCTATGGCTTTCAGTTTTTTGTATCAAAAAAAAAAAAGAAAAAAAAATTCAGCTAACTACCTCAAGCATAGAGCAATCACCTTCACTGTGCCAAAAAAACACATAAGTGATTGAATACTCTTATTTATCATAAAAAAAAATACAAAATATGGTTCAAAAATCAAAACAACAATACAACCCATATTGCACAATTAAGTGATTTAACTTATTAAGTAATTATTAATTGTGGCAAAGTTATTTCTTAATCGATAAAAGCTTGTCCTAATGAGTATAATAGAAATAAAAACAAAAGCAACAAAAATTTTTAAGCAATAACAATACAGCTGTGCTTTCTCTTAGACTTAGCACGAAACAGAAAAAGATAGTTAAGGAAAACATAATTAAAGGAAACTCATTAGAGTAAATCTAGGAAATAAATATAATATATTTCTTAATGGATGTGATCGAGGGTATTTTTGACATAAGACTGTATAAATGTTGTTCGGAACTAAATTAGTTGTTGTGCGGATCACTTCCCAGATTAGTGGGCTGAATTTATTTTACCTTTCCATAAAGAATTCGCTAGTACCTTTCGTACATTTTTTCTAAGCATCTGTCAGTGAATAGGATAAGTCCGACTGATTATTTGATTCCATTAGTGAGAAATGGATAAGATTTCATCTTTGTCAAACGATACACGTGGAAGGCGTCAAATTTTGTGCTGGTTATTGTAAGGAAGAAAATTACAGAAATATTTGATGTGCATCTCGAATTTAGTAACAGATATACAATAGTATATTCTTTTTTGAAGAAGTATAAATGTATAGTTATACTTGGAATCTGAACGAAAAAGTCGAAAAATAATTTCGAATTCACAAATCTATTTCGAAATTCTTTTTTGACAAGCTAGATAGTGGCTATCTAGAAACATTTACGTCTCTCGCAGTCCGGTTTTGTTTATTTTCTTTGTAATAAATGGTGATCGTACAGTTCATGTATTCACATGCTTCTTTTTCTAATTTTAATGAAATGTTATGATGAATTTAAGGCGTAAAAAAATGTGAATACCGTTATTGAGTTTTTTCGGTATGAATTTTATGTCACTTATTGTTATTTTCCATTGAGGAGGCTTACGGTGTTTTATTTATTTATTTTTTAAAATTCTTGATAAAAATTTCTTTTGAAGTTAGTCAAAATTTGTATTGGCTGCAGCAATTATATTATAAATTTTTTTAGATAATAGAACGTGTCTGAGACTTCAAGAATATCACTCTCAAAATATAAATTTTCTCTAAGTGTTGTTGTTGTTAAAACATATATATTGGGGACCGGATTTTCAAAATGAAACAATAGTACAATACAGATGTAAACGGTAGCATTAATTTAGTATAAATAGAGAAATGATTGATTATTTTTATGCATGCTCTGACACACTAAAACTGTAATGGAAAAATATGTTTCACAGTTGCATTGGAATTCTATGTCATCAAACGCAAGAAATCAGTAAGGCCTCAATCAAAATGATTTTTAGGCGGTGTTTCATTTTATTACGATTGATTTCCTGAGATTTCATTGGGTCTAATAATATAGAAATTCCGACCAAATGACATAAAATCTATCCATTCTGATAAAAAAATTTCTAATGAAATGAAATGAAATTCCATATTAAAAAAAATACCATTCTAATCAGGACCTAAATGTCTGCCCCACCCCCCAATAAAAAAAAAAGACAAAAGAAGTCATGCAACAATTAAAAAAAAAGTAATATGTACTTCTGGGCATTATCACCATAGAGAAGCTTATTATCGTACATGTGCCTCTAAATTTGAAGAACAAACTTCCTAATTTTAGAGAGTCGAAGCCAAAAAATTATTCACACAAGATATATTTTGCCTGTTTTAAACCCTTATTCAAAATATGCATTATTTTTATAATAAACAAGAAGAGAACCCTCGTTAACATTTTAAACTCGCAATAAAATAAACTTTTGCAGGTTATTTTTTGCTTCGGTAAGTCTGGGCCGCAAGGGATGCTAGGCTTGCTAGCAGATCGTAGAAGCGGGCTCTGCTTACCTCTTGCTTTGAGGCACCAACATTTTTAAAGCAGGACTGATAAACGTCATGCAGCGAAAAAACATCCGCGTTATCCAACCCCTTCCCTTCCCTTTTTCTAGCGTTTTTCTTTTCCGCGCATCGCTAGCGCTCCTCCGGCGAATCGAAAAAAACTCCCTTCCCTCGTCCTTTTCTCTGCCTCGCCTCCTCTCCTTCCCTCTCCTCTCCTTCATTCCATCATGCTTCATTTTCCCTACCTCATCTCCTCTCCTCCTTTCTGTCAATTTTTTTTTCCCATGAATTCCACCTCTGTTCCATGAACTTCACCTTTTAAATGAACATATACAACAATAAATTGAACAGATACAAAGATAATATGAACATATAATCAAAGTGTATATATACAAGAAAAAAATGAGCATACATAATAAATAAACTGAACAGATATAACAACGAATTGAACATAAATAGTAAATAAATTGAACAGATGTAACAAACAATGTGGACTCATATAAAAAGTAAAAGTGAGCAAATAAACTGAACGGAAATGACAAATAAATTGAACAGTTATAACAAATAAATCGAACAGATATAACAAACATGCTGACTTGTATAAAAAAAATAAACAGTGAACATAAATTGAACAGATATAACAAATAAATTAAACAAATATAAAACACAAATTAAACAGATATAACAAACAATTTGGACTCATGAAAAAGATAAAAAAGTGAACATAAATTGAACAAATATACCCAATAAAGTGAACAGATATAATAAATTATTTGAACAAATGTAACAAACATGTAGTCTCATGTGAAAAAATAAACAGTGAAAATAAATTGAACATATATAACAAATAAATTGAACAGATATAAAAAATAAATTGAACAGACATAACAAACAATTTGGACTCATAGAAAAAGATAAAAAGTAAACATAAATTGAACAGATATAACAAATAAACTGAACATATATAACAAATAAATTGAACATATATAACAAATAAATTTAACAGATATCGCAAACAATTTGAACTCATACAAAAAAAAATTAAAAAGTGAACATAAATTGAACAAATATAACAAATAAAATAAACAGATGTAATAAATAAACTACACAAACATACAACAGAAAAAAAAATAGAGGATAGTAGGGAGGGAGGAGAAGGTGTTGGAGTTGTGTCATAGAAGTCAATATTTAATGACTTAATTTCTTAGTTTATGTTATTGATGATATTTAATCATTTGTTCCTAGAGTTTATTACTGACAGATCATTCAGGTTGAGGATCTGAATTGTAAATCTCTGTGGATCATTCACTAGAATGACAGTAATAAATCTCAATCGTCCGTAATCTTGATAATTAACAAGGAACATTAATTATCATAAAAGATTAGTATGCAAGTTAAGTGATGATTAAGTTCTACAAATCATAGGTAAGGAGTTACCAACTTAATTGCATATGTGTATGTTATTAGAACATAGTACAGGACATGACTCAATGAAATAAACATATGGATTGTGTTATGTGTCATTGTTTATTTCATATGAGTTTGATTCTAAGTTTGAGATGGTTCAACTTTTCCACATGAGGATAGGTTCAATAAATATCGTCTACCGTTGATTCCTGATAAGGGCTGTTATACGGACTTTATTTATGTTCTCTTGAATTGTACGGGAAAAAGTTGTTCATCAAGAAAACCGTATGTCTCTCATTAATTCACTTAGTGAGTGATGATATCTGTTTGGGCCCCTTGATGGAGTTGGATTGTTTGGCCAACTTGTACAATCAACTCTAGATCAAGAAATGTATAATCTGCAAGAATGACACATTCCTATCTTGGATTATACAGTGATATCATGTGACATAAGAATCAGACAAGGAAATACTTTTATTTCTTATGCAGGATTGAGATATTGTAGCAGTACATTATTTATGCGAATTGGGAATCATAACATATTGCTAGATATCGCTTATGATTATTGGAATTAAATAGCAATTTAATTTCTATGGCCAACATAGCATAAATCCTCGAGGGTCACAAGAATAAAAGCTCTTAACCAACAGTGCATTATAATTAGTTTATTTGCATTGGAGAATACAAAATATGATAAGTTGATTAATTAATTATATACCGTTGTGAACCGTTATAATTAATTATATCAAAGGGATCATATGAAACTAATTAATGCAAAGTCTAATCCTATAATAATTATCAAAATAGTTGATAACTAATTTTGCTCGACACAATTAATATAATTGTGAGAATTATATTAATATAATTGTACTATATGATTATATATATTATATGGGCCATATTTGATGCATAAACTAGAGAGAAAAACAAAATATGGCACTTGAGATTTTTGGCCCATATTTTTGGACGAATTTTGAGAAGGTTTTAGTCCATTTTCTCATGTCAAAAGTTGCTTGGAAGAGGGATTAGTTGACTAGTCAATATGACTTGTAGAAGGGGTCATAGCTTTATTATAAATATACCTCTCATTTAGATGAGAGAAAGTTACACAAAATCACTTCTTTCTATTCCTTCATAGCTGTCATATTTTGTTACTCTCTTGCATCAAGTTAAGGGCTCATGGGTTGAGCGTTAGCTACCTCCACTAAATATCGATTTAGAAAAGAAAGGGGAAGCTTTGGATTAGGCGATTTCACTCGTTTCGCTAGCACGAAATCGAGTGAAGTTGGTTAATCTTTTGTGGACCTAAGAAAGGAGAAAAGAAGAGGAGACGAGCACGCCACCGACTCTCATGCATTGGAATCGCCTCGCGGATACAATTCCGCGAGAGGTATAACTTCCTACGCTTTCTCTCTTGTGAATGATGTGTTTGAATGCTTTATGCAAGATCCTTGTGTTGTTAACTTAATTAATGGTAATTAAGTGTATTAAAATTAAATTTTGTGCTTGGACAACACTTTCTAATAGAAGGGAGATAGGTGGAGAAGAAACTTGAAGGAGAGGAGAGGATAGCTGCGAAAAAGAAAGGCAGAAGGGGAGAGGAGGGGAGGGGAGGGGGACGACGTGTAAAGTAAAGACGCGAAAAAATAAACGCGCGGAATCCATTGAGCGCTCTCTGGATGACTAGGATGACATAAGGATGGATGGTAAGTAGTAATTACCATTTTAAAGCGTGCTTCCCAGAAACTAAATTCCCAAAACGAAAGGAAGGGTAAACAAAAAATTATATTTATCTTACCTTTTAGTGTGAATTTTTATTTCTCCCTGATTTTAAAATATAACCCCTAGCGTCTAACAAATTTATTTGTATCCGCGCACTAAAGTCAATTTATCCTCATTAAAAACACTGAAAATGTCTAATTAATTAATATTAATTGGCATATGCACAGTCTAATAGTATACAAAACAAACAACATAAGCACCACCTCGATAGCCACATAACTAAAGCGTACACCCATTTAAAGAAACCAAACTGAGGATACA
The DNA here is from genome assembly GCA_027562975.1 of Rhynchospora breviuscula. Classification (NCBI taxonomy): domain Eukaryota; kingdom Viridiplantae; phylum Streptophyta; class Magnoliopsida; order Poales; family Cyperaceae; genus Rhynchospora; species Rhynchospora breviuscula. Next base: position 28,608,758 of record CM050400.1, on the reverse strand, counting down.
TAAAAAACTTGCACGCATACAACTACACAAGTTATTATACTGATAAATCTAACATATCAAAACGGATTTCTTTAACAAAACATACAAACAAACAACAACATAGGCACCTCGACAGCCACATAACTAAAGAGTACACACATTTGAACAGACCAAACTGAGGGTACATAATAAACTTACACGTATACAACTACACAAGCTATACATATAAATCCAACATATCAAAACGGATTTTTTTAATTAATAAACCTCAAAAGAACAGTTCATTTTATCAATAAAGATCATTTACTGCTCCAACGCACACAAAACTCTATCACCCTTGAAAAGTTAAAATCTACTGTATATACGACTGGCCAGTGATATCCAAATCCCTATCTCCAGTCGACGGTGGCGGCTTGTGCTTTGGTTTCGGAGCCCGCTGCTCAGGCCCATCAGCACTTTGCATTGCGCTAGCTCTCGGCTGAGCTCTCTCTTTATTCACTGCTGTCTTATCCTCAGACGCATACAAACCACCGCCGTACGCTTCTCGAGTCACCGGCTTTAATTCCAATATGTTAGGCGCTTGTGGTTGCCTGGTCGAGTCGTCTCTGACTTTTCTGTCGTCAGCATTTTTCGCTCTGTCTGAATTATCTTCTTCCGGCAAGTATTTCTCCATTATAGTAGATGAGGCAGAACAGAAGGAACTCCTGAAGTGTTAATAAATAAGATTGTGTTGTCTTGACACGTGCACTTTGCGCAGTTGCGCGGAGCTGACACGTGTCGTTGATGATTAGCATCGGTAATTGTCGGTGGTTGGGTAAAGCCCAATTGAGAATGAGGAAGTGATCTATTATGATCTAACATGGGCCTAATAGCAGTCAACCTGAAAACTAGACCCAATAAAGGTTTCTCGGGGTGTTAGGCTTGATTAAGGTAATTACTACTTACCATCCACCTTAATGTCATCCGCATCATTCAATGAATCGCCGCCCTTCATTTTCAGCGCGTCTCCATCAGAACGCCGAATTCTCCATCACGTCTCCCCTTCCCTCCCATCTCTTTCTTTTTTTTCGCGCCTCTCTCTCATTTTCCTTCTCTCTTATCTGCCCTTCTATTCTCTACTCATTTCTGTTCATTTTATATTTCTCTCATTTTCCTTCCATCTCTGTTCATTTTATATGTCATATCTGTTCATTTTATTTGTTATTTTCTATTTTATATATGTTCGCTTTTATTTGTTAAATTTGTTCAATTTATTTGTAATATCTATTCAGTTTATTTGTTATATATGTTCAATTTTTATGTTGTTTTGTATGAGTCCAAATTGTTTGTTATATCTGTTCAATTTGTTTGTTGTATCTGTTCAATTTATGTGTTATTTCTGTTCAGTTTATGTTCACTGTTTATTTTTTATACAAGTCATCATGTTTGTTATATTTATTCAATTTATTTGTCATTTCTGTTCAGTTTATTTGCTCACTTTTACTTTTTTGTATGTCCACATTGTTTGTTACATCTGTTTAGTTTATTTGTTATAACTGTTCATTTTATTTGTTATTTTTGTTCAGTTTATTTTCTCACTTTTACCTTTTGTATGAGTCCACATTGTTTGTTACATCTGTTCAGTTTATTTTCTATTTATGTTCAATTTATGTTCACTATTTATTTTTTATACGAGTCAGCATGTTTGTTAAATCTGTTCAATTTATTTGTTATAACTGTTCAACTTATTTGGTATAACTGTTTAATTTATTTGTCATTTCTGTTCAGTTTATTTGCTCACTTTTACTTTTTGTATGACTCCACATCGCTTGTTATATACATCTATTCAGTTTATTTACTATTTATGTTTAGTTGTTATATCTGTTTAAGTTTAAAAAAGCAGAATAAAGTGTGAGAGAGAGGAAGGGGAAATAGATCGTCAGGGATGAGGGAGGGACGGAAGGGAGGGCGTTGGTGAGGAAGGAAGGAGTGTTAGGGAGGAAGGGGCGCGAGGGAGGAAAGGCGCGTGAGGGAGAGAGGGCGCATGAGGGAGGTTGAGGCGCCTCATCCAAACGCGCAGAAAAAAAAATGGAAGACAGAGGAGAGGGAAGGGTTGGATGACGTGGATGGTTTTTTTATGGATGACGGTTATCAACTCTGATTTATTAAGTCCAAATTTCTTTTGCAGCTGTATTGTGCTCAGCATAGGTCGGCCTATTCAATAAAATTTAGATTTTTAGAATTCAAAACGGTCTAGGCACAATTCAACCTACATGTCAAATTTTTTTAATAAAACAAACATTACAAAAAAAAATCAGTATTTTATAGAAAACTTTTTTCTTGGATGGTCTAAATTATAAAATGTCAAATTCGGTTTGTTAAATATTTTATATGTAAATATAATTGAGCGGCTCACCTCGTCAATTTGAAGCTTAAGATTTTAAAATAAAAATACAGAATCATTCCATACTATAGTATTACTGATTCGTATTTATCAACTTTCCAGCTCATCCTGGATTGCGTTGTGACTAAGTTATAAATACCTATGTAAAAACTAAAAACCGAAGAAATTCTTCAATTAGCCAGTGCAAACTATGTAAAAACCAAAGGAATTCTTTTGTCTGTGGCCTTTGAAAAGAAAATCAACTAAGAGTTTTTAACGGAGAAAGCTTTGTTCAATTCACAAGTCACGGCTTGAAATTTACACTTGTTCTCAAATCCAGTTTCTCATAAGTTTCCGTTGCTCTTCCTTTTGACAGTATAAAGTTATAAACCACGGAATCTTAAATGTGGATCCTTTTCGTCAAAAGCAACGTGTGATTCGCTAAATCTAATTTCCAATATTCGACAAGGATTTCCTTCCCATCCGACATGCATTTCAGTAATTTTTTATTTTATTTTTTGATTGAAACCCGTAGGTCGCATTTCAGTAATTTTGAATATTCATAGTTTTTGTCCTCCGACAGCATGCTATGAATTACTTGGTGTAGATTAACCAAAATCTAGTAAACAACTGTACATCTCTAGATTCCGACAATTTTGTTGATCTGTTTACTTTGAACAAGTCTACTGTCTCAACTCTCAACTGAGTTGGGAACTGATAGGATTGTTAATAATTTTGTTTAAGAAAGTTGAAGCCCAATAAGGCAATAATGCATGATAGATTGATAGCACTGAAAACCAATAATTAATGTCTTATTCTTGCCTTTAAAACTTTTAAATGCCCTTGACCAGTTGACCCCACAAGTCAAGAACGGCCATTATGGCGCAGTGGCAGGATGACTCTAACCTCTAGGTCCATCAGATTGTCGTCTTTCAAAATGGAAAAATTTTGGAATATATTGGTACGCCGTACACAAGATAAATAGGCTTTCATTATGCAAAAGAATATTTATCAAAATATGATCAGAACAATCGATTGATTGGACCTTAGACTAGACAAAGGCATAAGATGTAATGAGAACGAGATCTCGAGTGCGTACCAGTGCGATGAGATTATTTTTCATTTAGGGTGCGATAGCATTACGGCACTGGTACCATTGTAGTGGGTAGCAGACTAGCAGTGCGATGAGATTATTTTTCATTTGTTTACTACTGTATTTTGTAAATGTTTGCTTTTGGTAAATGGAAGTGGTAGAAATGTCCTACTTGTTTTTTTTTTTTTTTAAAAAAAAAAAATCTCGAGTGCGTAGAACACTACAACATAAAGAAGAAATATACCGATTCTGTACAATATATATACTTTTTGAGTTCTATACTTCCATTGGAATTTAAGCCGACAACATTTTTTTGTTTTTAATTTTTTATATAAGCAATTTTTAACTTATTTAAAATACTTGTCCAGTTCAATGTTCCAAATAAATTTGTGAAATTAATTATTGTTATTGTTTCTCAATAAAGAAGTTCGTTTTCTGTATATATTTTTTTGTTTGAGAAATAATTAAGATAATTTCATTTTTTGTTAATAATTGTATTCAATTAGTATTGTAAATAATTCAAAGTGTGTCCGAATATATACTGTGACAAATTTAAGAAACAATATGTATCGACGTGATTATCTTCAAAAAAATATGTATCGACGTGATTAACTAATAACTAACTAATATAATCTTTTTAGGAGTGGATTACACTTTTTTTAGCTCTTTTTATATATACAACTATGTGCTGACCTGTAAAAGATGGGTTAAGAACTTAAATCCATTGATAATAAATAAGTGAATAATTTCAAAAAGTATATAATTAGTTAATGTTAATGTTTTTAAAATTATCAAAATAACTTCTAACTATGATTCTCCAAATTTGAAATATAATGTAAATGATAGATGCTTATTCAAAAGTTGCCGTTAATTAATTAATTTTAAATTTTACAATAATAGTGACACCGAAACTCTCCGCTAATCAAAATATATTAAAATATCGAATGGAATTCAAATTGTACAAACTTTTGTGCACCAATTAATCCATATTTTAAATTGACATTCAAATTGCACAAACTCATAACCCTCCTCTACATGTATTAGTTTTCTAGTTTGGAGTTCTTTCTTACAAAAAAGAACTTGATCAAACAATGTGGTCAAGATTGTAACTATGCTTTAACTACAAAACATTTTGTGGAAAATATTAAAATCAATTTTAGACATTCTATCAATAAAGGACAACGAAAAAATAAAAAAATATTTTAGTTTTAGTATTTTTTTATAGTAGTTTGAATGATTTAATTATGTTAATTAAGAAATATTAAATGCATTTTTTAGTTTTCTTTTATTTTCAGTTGATTCTGTTTGAAATTAAATATTCTCTTGTACTCATATTTATTTACTTAATTATCCTTAACGGATAAATTTTGTAACAATATTTCTAAATTAATAGGGACGGCTCAACTTTTTTTTCATTAAAACACACCCCTTTATCTCTATTCTACAACCTTATTAATTAAAACTAGTCATAATTGGTGCACTGAGTTGACATCAATCAAGCTGGGTCGGGGCTTGGGGACACACGGATCAGATCTTGACAGTCTACAAAGAATATATAATTGAATTCCTACCTAAGTTCAACAAATATGAATTCCTACTTTTGCATGTCCATGTTCAAACTAGTTTGAATGGAAAAACAAGTAGCATGGTTCATATTTTACATGACAATACTTCCTATTAGATTGCATATCGTTTCGTTACACTAAAATTCTTTAAAATGCAGCTAATTAAATGTAAATTTATGTAGTGATTTCCATGGGTCACACCTAAGTCCCAACATATACAGTTGGTGAAGTTGAAGATGCAAATAGGATATCTTCCTATTAATTATGCTAGTGAAGTTGAACATCACACATTTTCCCTTTGTTTAATAAATGCTGGAATTCGATAGGTGCTGGAATAGTGGATGAATATTATTAATTAGGGAAATTCTATTATGAGAACCAATTTATGAATTGGCTTTAATCTCAACTACACATTTCCAAAAAAGATTAATTCATTAGCACTCATAAACAGTTGCGATTTAATTCTGATTTAAAATTAGTTATGATGGCAGAATTTTTCTATTAATTATTGAATTATTGAATACAGATATTCAGGTATCTTCCACGAAAGCATAAAATCTAAAGAAGGGACGACCCGAGTCACGCATTCAATCTGAAACTTACTAGTACTATTGGTACCTTGAAAGAGGTCTTTGCAAGTTCCTTTCAATTTCCAATCTTCCACTAAAGAATTGGATTTTCGGAGTAGGTACATACATTTTATAATGGACCCACACGCAAAAAAAATAATAATAAATAAAAGAATGTGTGCCGTTGGCGATTGCGACTATCATACATATTAAACTTTTGATGGTTTTTGCACGGAGTAAATTTTTTTGGAGGTCTCTAAAGTTGATCTATAATCTAGATTCAGTCCTTCAACTTTGATTTGTTCCTCCAGAGCCATCAACGTTTGCAATAATCTGATTTTAGTCCTTCCGTGTTATATTCCGTTTAAATTATTGTTTTGCATGCCACCGACGATCATTGCGACTATCATATTATGGTTCACAGGACAGGACAAGAATAAATTGGGGGGGGCGGGGGGAGGGCAACATTGCAATTTTCAGCGTTTAGGGAACAAATTGCTTAATTTATATATAATATTATCAAAATTAGTGCTAATAATATAAAAATAGTAATTTTTTTTTAAGGTTAGTTTGAAACCAACAATTTTGTTATAAGAAATTTGAAAATAAATGCTCTCTCCATGAATCGAACCAAGGACCACTTGGTTGGCGGAGTAGAGCGAAACCATTGGACTAAACTGTTAGAGATATGTCCTAGAAGCCAATCAGTTGGTGGCTATTATATTAGTTTATGTTATTGATAATGCTTGATAATTTGTTCCTAGAGTTTATTGTTGACAGATCATTCAGGTTGAGGATCTGAATTATAGATCTCTGTGGATCATTCGTCGGAATGACAATAATATCTCTAAAGAGTCCATAATCTTGATAATTAACAAGGAACATTAATTATCATATAAGATTAGTATGCAAGTTAAGTGATGATTAAGTTCTACAAATCATGAGTAAGGAGTTACCGACTTAATTGCATATGTGTATGTTACTGGAACATAGCACAGGACATGATCCAATGAAATAAATATATAGATTGTGTTATGTGTCATTATTTATTTCATACGTGTTTAATACCGAATTTGAGATGGTTCAGTTTTTCCACATGAGGATAGGTTCTATAAATATCGTCTAACGTTGATTCCTGATAAGGGCTGCTATACGGACTTTATTTATGTTATCTTGAATTGTGCGGGGAAAAACTGTTCATCAAGACAACCGTATGTCCCTCATTAGTTCACCTAGTGAGTGATGATATCTACTGGGCCCCTTGATGGAGTTGGATCGTATGCGCGCAACTAGGCGATCAACTCTAGATCAAGAAACATATAATATGCAAGAATGACACATTCCTATCTTGGATTATATAAGGATATCATGTGACACAGGAATCAAAACAATAAGATACATTTTCTTATGCAGGATTGAAGTACTGTATTGGTACAGTATTTATTTATGTGAATTGGGAATCATAACGTGTTGCTAGATACCGCTTATGATTATTGAAAATAAATGGTGATTTATTTTCCATGACCAACATAGCATAAATCCTCAAAGGGTCACACAAATAGGACTTTAACCATACGTGCATTGTTTATTCATTTGCAGTAGCGAGTACTGCGAAAATATGATAAGTTGAATAATTAATTATATACCGTTTCGAACCGTTATAATTAATTAACTCAAGAAGATCATATAGAAGTAATATGATGCATATGCTAATTCCAAATTAATTATTAATATGTTAATAATTAAGTTCGTTCAACGTATTTTAATTGTACTGAGCTAATTGGCCTTTTAGTTAATCAGTTAACTGAAAACCCGATCTGAGATGAATAAATTAATGGGCCATTGTATCATATGGACTGGCCCACATGGACCCATGGAATTTCGGCCATAGAAGGGCATATTTGTCCTAGAGAAAAATAGGAAGAGAAAGAGCTAATATGGAAACGTTCCATATATATAATGTTTGGTTTATGGAAACACAACAATCTAACTCTAATTTTCACCTTCTCTCTCTTCCCTCATTGGCCGTACTGTTTACGGGTACTGTTCACAGTGGAGAAAATTAGTTTCACCATTTTTAAGCTCTTAATTCTATCTCTAGCTCATGCGTTGAGCGATTTTCCTTCCAGTTAAATAGTTAATCGTGCGAAGAAAATCAAAAGGGAATTAGCTATCGTCTCAAACAAGCTAGCACTTGTCTTGAGACTTTGGTTAATTTTCTTGGTGGACTCGAGGCAACCGGAGGGCAGCCATGAAGGTGACGAGCACGCCACCGATTCCTAGAGAAAGGATTCGAGCCTTCCAAATACGATTTTGGAAGATGTAACCTTTTACCATTCTCATTAAGTGTCAAACATGCATAAATAACTAGATCCGTTTATTCGCAATTGTTAATCGTTTGTTAAATTGTTAATAAAAATTTAAATTGCACATAGAATGAGTTCCTAACATAAACAACCCAGCTTAAAAAAATAATAATTTGTATAAGCACTTGTTTTATAATAAAAGAACAAACTCCAAAACTCGATATCTGAACGATCTAAACTCTAACTGAGCTATTTAATGCATTAAATGTTTGATGCCACAAGTTTTTAGTGCCACAAATGTCACAATTTCTCTTTTCTATTAATATTTCAAAATTTAAAAATTTAATTTTCAAATCCAAACTGTTGATCTGTTCAATTTTACGAGCGATGCATTTCTATATAATTTTTTATAAATTTTGGAGTTTATTTGATATTCGATCAAGAGGCTAATACATGAACGTATTAAAATTAATATGTTATTGTTATAATTAAGAACAATAGTTCATTTTTTGGCCTCTTGATCAAATATCAAATAAACTCCAAAATTTATAATAATTATATAGAAATACATCGCTTGTAAAATTGAACAAGATCAACGGTTTGGATTTGAAAATTGATTTTATAAATTTTGAAATATTAATGAAAAAGAAAAATTATGACATTTGTGACACCAAAAACTTATTGCACTCGAACCCTCCTCTAAATGTTTTCCAAAAGATGAGCTTAGAGCAAAATTTGAAGCAAAGGCGAGAGCAAAATTTGAAGCAAAGGCGAGAGTGCATATAAACTTGTTAAACTAGAGATGAGGATTCTAGTTCAACCTAACTAAATTCTGTTATTGGGAATAAGCTAAATCCACTATGGAAAGAAACTTAACCAAGAAAATTAAACCAAAACGATTTGACTCGAGCCAGTGCCCCAGAATATGATGACGCAAACAAGACAATTTCCATCGACTTGATTCCATGTCTTCCTTCCTCTAAAATAATGAACACTGTGGGACCCACAACCTCATACCGGCTTTGCTCCTTATATAAATATAACCAAACCCATGATGTTTAGTTCTATACAGAAGACAACGTAAGGTGTGAACAATTAAAACACTGGTCCTTTCTACTCGGGAAGTTTCCTATGGAGAGGTGTGTAGGTGGTAAGCTGGAAGAGGATTTGCCAGGTTTCCGGTTCCATCCGACAGAACAAGAGCTCATTGAGTATTACCTCTCCCTAGTTGTACATGGCAAAACACTCAAATCGGAGATCATCAGAATGCTTAACATATACCGACACGATCCTTGGGAGCTCCCGGGTACTGAAGAAATTTTTAAATATGATATTCCAAGGGTTTGCTATGCAATATTTGATAACTAACACTCAAATTTTTACGTGCGTTTAAATTGCAGGACTGGCAGTTGGGGAGAGAGAGTGGTACTTCTTTGTAAGATTGGACAAGAAAAATGGTGGGAATGGTGGCCGGCCAAACAGGACAACTGAACGAGGCTTCTGGAAGGCAACGGGATCTGACAAGCCGATATTCCGCGCAACAGAGTCGAGAAAGCTTATCGGTATGAGGAAGACATTGGTATTCTACAAGGGAAGGGCCCCGCGAGGTGCCAAGACAGATTGGATCATGAACGAGTACCGGTTGCCTGACTCCAGCAATTGCCATTATACTGCGCCTCCTCAGGTGTGTGTTGTATCTCCAATTTTATGGTCAGAAAATTCAAGCTCAATAAATAGTTTAATAATTTCGTGAAAAAAATATCGAAAGATATAACTATTGTAAATTAAAATAAATAAACAATCTAGAATGACATTAAGCAAGTAGTCGTGTAAAAATTTTTGGCAATGATCTTCAAAATAAATTAACAAATAACATTGCAGGGCCAAGTAGTGCTATGCAAGATATATCGCAAGGCAACACCAATGAAAGAATTGGAGCAAAGGGCAACCATGGAGCAGGTTAATCAAGTTTCATCGGAGAAATCCAGCTTTTCAACTAATGCAAATAATTCGTCATCGCACGATCTGGAAAATTTTGTCATAAAATCAATCCAATCAAACAGTTTGAATGTAAAGAACCCAGCTGATAAGGGGATGAAGCAAGAAATAGAAACTGTATCAGAATCGACGGTTTCAGTGCATTCGGTAGTTAATGAACATCCCCTTGAGCTTCAAGTACCAAGTTATAGTTTTGATCTCATACATGACACACTGTTCACCCAACCGTACAGCCCATGGCTAGACCAGTGGTTACCATATGCTAATTTGCTTAATTTTCAATTTCCTTAAATAAAGTATGTAGTATATTTATTCGCAATGAATATAGTAATTATCTTTTTCTGGTGTGATTTCAGAAATGATCTATTTATTTACCAGTGGTTATAATTAAGAAGGGAAGCTGACAGTTAATTCAAATCAATACAAGCAATATGAGCTTTGAACTCAACAAAAAATATTCACAGAAGTTCCTTTTCTATTTGTTTAATATAACTGAGAGGCAACGAAAAATTTTGAGCTGCTGTTATGATCTGTTAAAAGAATGCAGCTCTGGAAATACAATCAACACAGAAAGAGAAAAGTTAAGCTTAGTTTTCGAGCTAGAAAAGAGTGACAATTGAAGAAGTAATTCCAATTCAGTATTGCAATCAAGCTAAGTTCAATCAAATCGAGTTGCATGTCACGATCCGTTCACAAAAATCTTTGCATAAAGATGATGAAAATTGAAAATGGAGTTCAGGTTCTTTAGGTTAGATTCCTGGATAGATACAGCTAGCAGATACAGTTATATTTTCCTTAACTAACTATCTTGTTCGCCCACCAACCAGAGACACCCCGAGGAATAAGCAATTCACGTTAACAAGGCTTATTCACCCTGTTCATGTTGTGTTTGGTTGCATGTGAACAACTAATTCCAAGAACAACCTATTCACCAGCTATCCAAACACACCCTTATTTCTGATTTGAAAAATTAAACAACCTTATGTCTAAATGGACATATAGCAAAATTTCTTCTTTAAAAAAGAAATGAATCGAGCATAAATTTATGAGTTCAGGCTGAACTTCTGAAAGAATAATATTGTAAGATCAGATGTCCATCTTAAATGCAAGCTTTCGTGTTTACTCCCTTATTTGTTACTTCTGTTTTCTGTAATTTTCTAAACTTGTGCATTGGAAAATCAAGTACAACTACATGAAAAGGAAAAATAAATAATTCTGAAGGATTGGACTGACTCCCAGATAAAGCTACATTTGGTCACAACCACCAGTCTTAGCAGAGAATTTTAGCAGCAGGACTTATTATTGATTGCAATATTGCATATCCCATTAGCCAATTATCTGCAACGATGACTTCAAGTCAACAAAATACTTATCATATTATTGATTGCAATATTGCATATCCCATTAACCAATTATCTGCAACGATGACTTCAAGTCAACAAAATACTCGTCCAAGGACCAAGGCCACTTGTTGGGAACAGTGGAACATTCGTAGCTTTGTTGAACTTGAAAAAATCATTTAAGGCTTCAAAAATGTGGGCTTGAATTACGACTGATGGTTGGAAGTAGGGCTGCATAACGTGCGGAACGGTCACGAAACTGGAGTGTTTCGTTAACCGTTTCGTTTCGTTGACGAAACGAATTTTTAATTTCGTTAACCGTTTTGTAAGGACGAAACGATCGAAATTAACGAAATTTTCGTGATTTACACCGGGACGAAACTGTTTTTTCGTTTCGTTAATCGTTTCGTCCAACCAGACGAAATCGTTTTATTGTTTTGTTAACCGTTTCGTCTGGACGAAACGAAACGAAAAACGGATAAACGGTCTTCCGTTTGCAGGCCTAGTTGGAAGTAGTAAGAATTTTCTTTTCCACGGCCTGTTAATATTTTCCTTCTATTTTGGGCTTCTTATGACCGGTTCTTCTTTTTTTTTTTTTTTTTGAGGGTTGACCGTTTGAGGGTCTGCATAAGTTTCCATTTGTGTGGTTTTTGGGTACATCAAGCAACAACACATTTAACGCTCTATTTGAATCCGGAAATTAAGGTTGTATCAACAAAATAGAAAGAGTGAAGTCGGAGAGAAACATGCACTAATGCACAGGAAATCAGGGATACTGCCTTCAATTAATGCTACAACAACATTATTCATATCATACATGCGCAATGCGCAATGCGCAACTCAGACCCTAACAGCAAATACTACCTTCAATACATATGCAACAACATTTATTTGGTAATTGGTATCACTACCTAGTCTAGTAGTCTCCCATCAACTTCTCAGCATTTACACCCAATTAATTAAGCATTATACGGCTTCTGGTTCTTGCAATCAATGTTATCACCATAGCTCACACCAAGCATATTACAGTATCTCTTATAGAAACCAATCCGGTCTGTAACCGAAGCAATTTCCCCCTTGTTGCACTCTTCACCGCCATTAATGATGTTGGTGGTTAAACCATACCCTGGCATTCTTCTAGCTGCCTTGTCAGTTGCAGATGGGGTCCACTTACCAGTCATGACAGCATGACAAGACGGTTTCGCTGACTGTGGAGTCATCCAAAACCAAATCGCTGTCTTAAAGGAGATCACCGGGTCAGACGACACTAAATTGGGGTTATTGATGAGGTCGGCTTTGATGGCTGGAGATTTTGCAGCTTGCTCATAGTTGTACTTGCTTCAATCAGTAATAAGTTTGTAACATATTAGAGAATCCACTGAACATTGTAAAAAGCCTCTTTACTATTACAAAGATTCATATCAGAAGATGCAAGGGCCTGCACCAGTTTCTCGGCTGATCTTCTATTTTTTTTTTTAATTTAATTTCTTTTCGTTACTGTTATCGTTTAAGGGGAGCAGCAATCATTTGTGATTCTTAATTTTTTTTTTTTTACTGAGTTCCCTTTCAATTTAATTGGAACCCCAACAAGAAACTTCTGCATGATTTCTTTATTTAAAAATGTGCAGTCAAGAAACAGCCTTTAGTTTAGTAATTAAGAAGTACCTTAAATGAAAATAAAAATCAATATATGACTGGGTAATCACTTGTGAATGTAAAAAGTCAGGAAACATCAATTTCACCTTTATCTAAAGGAAAAATATGCTGCCACATATTATTAGCCATTTTGCGTGCTACTAAAAAAGTAAAAGTTAAAGCTGGTCTGGAGTTCTAATTTATTTGATTCCAGAAATTACACTGAAAGCATTGTATATAACTTTATTGCCACTGGCTATTGGAGAATAAATAGGAGAACTAAAAGAGCCAAGAACTTACTGAGTAAGTTGAATAGGTCCCCTGCCATAATAAGGTGGATCTGTTTTCTTTTGCTCTTCTATGAAAGAGTATCCCCAGGCATATGGCCCATCAGGTGCATTCGGCCATCCGCCTAATAATTATAGCAAAAAGAATTATATATTGATAACGTAAGAAAACAAACAAATATCAAAACTTAGAAGGGCATGTTGACCATATATACATGATCAAACTTGACCCAATGGCACTCACCTCACACTTAATTTCAGGTTTGACCAATGTAAGATTTTGTAACTATTTTGTTTCTTCAAACAAAAAGCAAATCAAAACCTATAGTACCCGTCTTTGATGACTTAAATAAAAAGATAATTTATTGATTTAATCATGTTTATGTCTAACCTGTTGTTTCATGGGACGTTTGACCAAAGAAAGCTGCGAGCTCTTTCTTACGGGTGGCAGCATCACCAGTCGTGCCGAATTGAGGAAACGCATTTGCGGCCTTGATGAAAGCATCATAAGTGTAAAATTTATTGCGATGCGGGAGCATTTTGTCATAAAGAGAAGGGGTGATGATAGAGTTCACACTCTGAGCCTTACCAGCATAAAAGAATAATCCAACCAGTAAGGCAAGGGTAAGGATTGGTATTAAAGAGGATCTCATCTTGACAGTGAACTTGAATACAATTGTAGCATGGAATTCGGTGTGAGCGTGTATGGATTTTATAGATGGGGAAGGATGCTGGACTAGTAATTTGCAAACCTAAAGGTGAGCACATAACTTTTGTTTACTGATTGTCGACACAGACACGTGTTCAGTGAGGAAGGTTCCTATTGAAAAATCCATTTTGACAAATTTTGACGAAATTTTATCCATTGATCTAGGTTGTCATTTTTTTGTACGATGTAGTCCGTAGACAGGGATGAATCTATTTTAAGTCAATAGACTCTCATTTATTATATTTTTGCAGATTTTAATGATTATATTAATGGATTTTTCGTCAAATATTATTAAAATTTTCAAATTAACTTTCATAATTTTTATTTTTTTTTAACGATGGATTGACCCTTATTCCTAATTTGAAATTTCAAACTGAAAAAATTTGCAAAAATTAATAATTTCATAATTTCAATTCTCTACGATTGTATGTTATATTTATGAATATTGTGCTGATCGTGAGATTAAATTGTGTATCTTGCTCAAGTGTGAACAGAGAATAAAGGAGGCACGTGGACTTAGAAATAATGACTTAAAATTTCAGGCAGGAAACAGGATGGTAAGCTTAAGAAATATAAGGCAGAAGAAAATAACCAATAGTGTTCTAAAAAAACACGGCGTGTCCGAACATGGGACGGCACGGAGAGGGTATGACACGGCAAGACACGGACACGGACACGATACGAAAACTTACGCGTGCCGTGTCTAAAGCGTGTTGTGTCCGACTTTGGTGAAATAGACACGACACGACACGACACGACACGTGAATTTTCTGGACACGACACGACACGGCATGAGACACGACACGAAAGACACGACACGTATTGCAGACACGTCAAACACGAAAATGAGACACGCATTAAGCGTTACAGAAATACAATAGATTTTTCATTTATGTAAATGTTGTTATTTTTTTCCATAAATCTTGCTGAAATACATTTAAACATAAATCAATAATTAATGCACAAGCAAAAGTAGAAGGGTCCAGGCCATAGGCGCAAATTAAAGATACTATCTTTCTATACTTTGTCTAAACACATCAATAATTTTATCGTATCTTATATTGATAAGGATTGCATAAATTATTTACCGTCTCAAAAAATTGAAATCGGCTCTTGTACTTTCTGTTGTACTAAACGTCTCTAAGTTTGTCGATTACAAAACAATATCATTTGGCATTTAACGATCTTCTTTGAGTTTTATAGGAAGAAGATGCAAAGTTTGAAGACTTGAATAAAAACTATGTGCAAAATCAAGATCAAGTATTTAGAGAGCTTATAGGCTAGTTTAGACTTTAATAGAAGGTTTACCTTAGTCCTTTTATCCTTGAAATAGTCTAGATAGCAGAAAAGCTCAAGAACTCAGCATCTTTCTCAGTTTCAGACCCAGTGCGTCGTGTAACGCAATATTGGGTTACACAACGCACCAGTGAGTTGTGTAACGCAATATTGGGTTATATAACGCACCTGTTTGTGCAGAATTTTTCCTTTAGCAGAAACAGTGCGTTACACAACGCAACAGAAGGTCGTGTAACGCACTAGCTGCATCATACAACGCAAGTTATGCGTCGTGCAACGCAATATCCTCAAGTCAAGCCAGAACGTTGTATAACGCACTGAAACGTTGTACAACCTTTCTTTGGTTTTTCCCTGGCCTTTTTCACTCACTTTTCCTGATCATTTAATATCATTTAATGTTGCGTTGCACAACGGATGGTCCGCGTCGTATAACGCACATGACAACTCAACGGATAGTTTATCCATTTTGTTTTATTATAACGGTCGTCCAGTGCGTCGTACAACGCAATATTGGATCGTGTAACGCACTAGCAACGGATAGCTCGTTTTGTTTGTTTTATTATAACGGCTATCTGTGGGTCGTGTAACGCAATATTGCGTTGTGTAACGCACAACAGTAAACTGAGTTGTTTTACAGCTTTTGATGAGCTCTATTTATATCCACCCCTTGTTCTCTCTCCATAGTGAGCTTTGCTTTGCAAAAATTGACCAGAATAGAGCCTTTTGAGCACAGGGATACTCTCCCACTTGAGCTTTTCATAGCTAGACCATTTTGAGAGATTTAGTAGCCTCAAACACCACCGCCCCGACATTGTCGCTAGGTGTAGGTTGGAATAGGTTGAGAGCTCTTCTCCTTTGAGGCCGTTGTGCCATTTGAGTTAGGCCGATCCACCTCGAGTGTCCTTGTGACGAGGTGATTCGGTTCGAAGTTGTAGACCCGTTCTTATTGGAATTGAACGGAGCGCGCCCTTTTGTGGTAGCGAAACTCCCGGAGACGTACGACTAAGGCTAGCCTTTCCTAGCGGGTCGGAACTCCGTAATCATACCAAGTGTTCAATTTCTCTCTCTCTCTCTCTCTTTATTATCTTGCTATACTTGAATTGCTTGTGTGCTTGCTTGTGTTGGGTACCAATTGAATTGTGTTAGGGTAGTTCATACCAAACCGGTCTAAAATCTTAATTGCTTCCGCTAAACCTTGGTTAAGCCGCCTCCTTTAGGGACAACACTTTCAAATTCTCAATATTCGTTTCTTTCCTGCTCACCTGTAGTCTAAACATATCGGTCTAGCAACAACTCGGCGTTGAAATTTGAAAGGCTCGAAGTTGCAAGGTCAATAAATTTTTATTTTATTTTATTGTTGTTAGAAAGCTGATGAAAAGTTCTTTTACTGGACGATAGTCCTTATAGAACAATGCAAAAATAAGTTTTGATTTTGTCACGTGTTAAGTTTATTTTTGTGGGCAACTATTGTAATCAAATCCAAAAAAACACGTTAAAAATACTTTGCTGATAGATGTGCCCTCTCAGAGTACATTGAAAATAGTTGTGTATCTTTTTATGAGTTTGATTTATTAATAAGAAATTGTTCAAAATATTAATCCATTAAATAGTTGTCTTGTAGGTTTTTTATATATAAAACAAACGAAATAATCTGACAAGTGACATATTTCAGTAAAGCATGTATATTTTCTTAATTTTTGACATATTTTATTAAACATAATTTTTAAATTTCATAAATAAATTATATTTATGTTAAAAAGTTAAACGTGTCTGAACACGTCACGACATGACACGTCTAAAGAAGACATGACACGGCACGGCACGAGGACACGAGGCGTGATGTGTCCTTAGACATGGCGTGTCTATCCCTTAGAATTTAGACATGGCACGTGAAATATTTAGACATGGCACGACAAATGATTCGGACACGACGTGTTTGACACGACACGACACGGCACGACACATATTTAGAACACTAATAACCAACCTTTCACAAAGAAACAAAAACAAAATCGCAGTTTAAGCCAAGCCTACAATGGCCTAGGCCTGTCAATATTATACCGTTTTAACGTTTCCGTTTCTGTTCTGTCGAAACGGAATGTTAAACAAAAGAGGAAATGGGTTCCGTTTTCAGAAACGGAACGGAAACGGAACTATGTTTTGGAGAAGAAATGCGAAATTATAATGGAAAATTAAGAATGGAATGTTAAACGGAACGAAAATCTAAAACGAGAAACGGAAACGGAAGAGTAATTTAGTTCCATTACTGAAACGAACGTTAAACGGAACAGACTTTTTCCATTCCGTTTGGAACGTTTGACAGGTATTGGCCGGGTATGTTTACAGGATGGTAACCCCAACTGGTCAACGAGTCAAAGCCAAGCCTAGGATGACTCAGCTAACCAGTACGTGTTCAAGTACTTAGGTGTGTGACGTGTCTATGGATCTCTTGTTTCAAACTTCTCCACCGTCCAGGCGTCCAGCTAACCAGCTTGGCTAGTATCAATTTCTGAGGAAGAGCAAAGATGCTTCGTGGAAAGTACATTTTGCAGAACAAAAACCAGATAGATCATGGAATGCGGAAAGAGAATTCAAATTTGTCACTTCTCAGGGTTTAATTAATACGTCAAAGTAAAGAATGTGTAACGTTGTCAAGATAAGCTTGTCACAACTAGGTAGTCTCTATCTAGTGTATCTAAAAAAAAGATAAGCTTGTCACGAGTATGAATCTGTTAGGTTGCTTTGACTAGCTAGGTACTTGCCTCTCATTAGGTTCATCTTTATCGTTATTATGCAAAGCAGAGATGGAGACCACCGAACATGAACTTTTGTACTTGTAATATAGACTATAGACTATAGAGTTCATACTTGGGCTTTCAATTCCAGTCTAGAGCCTTCGTTGGGGTTATGGTACCAACACCACAACTAATGGATATATTGGTTCGAAGTCGATTTCGGTTTGGGTTCATATTCTCCTGCTGGGATGATTTTTCTGTAATAAAATTTATAACATACGATCTAATTTCTCTATTAATTATTAGTACATATATTAAAATATCCTCTCAAACGCGATGGACTATCTAGTTGCAATAAGACAATTAAATTGGTTTCTGTTGTCGTTGACTAGATGAATAATCTGTACTTTAATTGTATTTGGTACTGGTTTGATAAATCGTAGGAATGTATTTACAAATTTTTATTGATACCTAGATATGTCTATATAACGTCCCATTTGATAATTCAGCTAGTAAAGGAAGACTAACTAATAGTGAACACCCAAAACACAAGACCAGCTCATTCTTGGCTCATTCTCTTGTGGGGCGTTCTCAGGTGTCTAATCACAAGCTAATATGCGACAATCCAGCTTATGATAATTGTTCATGTCTAGTGAAGACGTGACGCACATTTATTGGTATGTGAATTTACACCAATATGCGTTGTACAAGATGTTACTTTTACCCAGAAAAATTAAACATGAAGTTCAAGTTTAGACTGGTAACATAAATTTTTCTCAGCTCAGAGGCTTAATTCAGAGTCAACTAGCATAAAAGCTGTATCTTAGGATGCATGGTATTTTTTTTTTTACTATGAAAAGATAATTTAAAACAATAGTTCACAGTTCACGATTTATGATAAAGGAAAAAACAATGAAAAAAAAAATAATTAGAAGATATTAGACGGTAAAAAAATTTAGAAGGAAAAAAATAAACTGAAAACGAAGTCGAACTCAACTACAATAAATTAGACGGTTAAAAAGAATGATTACAAGATATTAGAAGTCATTTTGTCCTACAAAAGAACATGAAAACTGGATTAATGTGACTCTCTCCAAACAATCAAACTTAACTAATCAATATATGATTACAACCGTCCTCCCCGCATGTGAATTACTGAAAAGCAGTTCGGCTCCTCTCCAGTAAAACAGACAACTTTCTGATCTAAATTAGATGATCAGAAAATCCTAATTGACGTTAATTTTCACTCTATAATATGAACAAAAATAAATTTCTTTTAACACAAGATAATTATGCCTTGTACTTCCCTGTCAATATACACGGGACTAACAACAACAAACTGACAGCCCAATGAGACTTGACTACCATAAATAAATGAAGACGGATCATTTTAACTTTTTTCCCTAACACATCTTCACAATTTATACCTGACAATCACCCCGCACCCCCCACCCATCAAAGACCAAATTTGTCACAACCCCAAAATAAACAACAAGAAGAAGAACCACCGATGGGTTACTTCAGGTGGCTTTCGCAATCTTTTGCCTCTTTTCTTCAAGTTGCGAGGCCTCGTTAAGCATGTCAACAGCATCACTTTGCATGTTAAGCTTTGAGAGGGCTACAGCTTGCATGTAGAAGGCTGTGGGCCACTCTGGGTTTACACACTGCGCATGCATTGCATCTTGAAGGGCAGCATCTGGTCGATCACACATCAGATAGCATAGGCTACGTCTCGCGTGCACAGTTGGAGAGACCATTGTGCCCACATCAATGAACTGCAGAGGAGAAATGTTTTGGAAACTTGAGATTTGACTCTATAATATGAAAAAAGAATTTAGTAAATTGCATCATACTTGTGAAATTTCTTTCCAAAAGAATCCTAAAATCAAACCAAGGTACCCTTCCAAGTTCCCGCCACATCTTAAGTAAATTACTCAAACAAACAGAGAAGCACAAAGGTATATTAATAGAAGGCCTATTTATGCAATTTCCCAAAGAAAAATCTACCTGAGAATAACATTCAATAGCAGTCTTAAAATCCTTCTCCCGAAATGCAGAGTCGCCTTTTTTCCTGGCTTCGAGCATATCTCTCATCTGCTGTGTCCACTCCTGAAATGACAACTGAAATCCACCAAAACAACACAAAGAATTTAACGGCCCAAATCAATTATGATCTTATAAACTCCAAAACAACAAACTTCAAAAAAAAAAAAAAAAGTATTCCAATACCTCATTGCTTCCTTCATCATCCCTGTAGTGCATCATCACCAGTAATTGATGAATGGCAGTCATATCCATCCGAGAACAAGCTTCGCCCATGGGAGAGAGTGGGTGCTGCGGGGCTGGTGGGGCTGCTGGCGCTTCCTCAGGTTTTGGTATCCCAAGCATCACATATGATGGCACCTAATAGAAAATTTTTATTTCAAAACAAATTGGAATGTACTAACATTATAATTATGAATTTCCACTCAAGAAAGTACCAAACCAACTACCTCTGATTTGGATTGCAGGGGAGCAAGAATGGAGACAAGCTTCTTTGTGTCAGGGCGGTCCCTAGGTTCATACTGAAGACACTGGGATGCCAATTCAACAAGAGCTGTCGCCTCTTCAGTCGAAAACTTCCCCTCAAGATGTGAGTCCATGAGTACCAACACATTCTTGTTTCTTATCAATTCAAGAGCCTAAAAGACCCAGAAAAGTTTTTCAATTTCACTTTCAAATAGTTCTCTTGATAGAGATGAATTTGAGATAAGAATTTAACTACAAAAATATCTGTTGGATGTATCGTATTGATCCAATTCCAGAGGTTTGATCTCAAAGTCTGGTTGTATCAAAATTACATTTGAACAGGTACTTACATGACTTGGGGGAATGCGCTTTCCACTAACAATATCCAGTAGCACAGTTCCAAAGCTGAATATTACACTTTCCGGAGTCACCCTTCCTACAATAAACATAAGATAAAATGAAATAAGCCAAACATAAATAAACTAAATTGTAACTTTTTTGGTCCTCTTTCCCCAGTATCTGTCATAGTGTGGAACTTCCAAGAAAAAAAAAGGCATTTTCCAATATACCATTTCTAAGATACTCAGGCGGTGTATAGGCAAGGTTAGTGCTGTAGCTCTTTCCATCTCTGCTATTTTTCATAAGCCCAAAGCAAGAAAGACAAGGATCTCCTTTCTACAGAAGAAAACAGAAAAAAAAAATTATTTTCTTAGAATATTTCAAAATGACATAAAAAAAGAAAAACACAAGGAATGAAGAAGTATACCTCATCAAAAAGGACCCGGTACGCATTTAAGTCATGGTAAAGTGGCCGCCCTTTGGTACTACAATACTCCAATGCATCGGCTATGTAATAGGCAACTCTAAGGCGCATAGCCCATTCGAGTGTTTGGTTGTCCCCTGTTCATCAGACAAAATCAATTTATGTAAAAATTGAATAGAATACCAGTCCAAGTAAAAGATATCTTATATTGTTCGAATTGTATATATACAACAACAACAACGACAACTAAGCCTTTTATCCCAAACAAGTTGGGGTAGGCTGAATTGTATATATATGAATCCTAAAATTGAAAGGTTGGACTCTAAAACATACATTAAAGCATTCCTTCCTCCAAATACTCCCATAAAAGAGGAAGGTGTGGTAATTGAATATTCTTTTTAGTCCTAATATTCAGCTTTGATCCCAAATAACCCATCCACTATGTTTTTTTTATTTCTCACTTTGCACGGTATTCATGGAAAGAATCAAGTTCTGATGTTAGACCAAAATGTATTGGATTTCATTCATTTATTGTTAAGCCCAAAATGTATTACATTTCATTCTTTTGGAGAAAATTTATATCGAGCTGTTGGAAGCATGTCAGTAAAGAACCTTCATCATTTAATAACAATTCAGATGAGTTACTGTTCAGTTAACACAAATATTAAAGACAATATATAGCCAGTGATTCTGATTTTTCTAAAATTATAGTTTATGTGTCATGTGAGGATCCTCAGAAGTGGAAATAACAATTCCACATTAATGTTTTGGATCATCAATTTTTCAGATACTAAAAGTGGCCTAAAAATTTTCTATTATTATATAAGGGAATTAAACTGTTAAACTTACTATATTTGCACTATAATTTTCACAGTAGCCTTTGCATCCCAAAAAAAAAAAAAAAAAAAAAAAAGATTTAAGATGCTTTACTTCTTTCAGTTAATAAAGTTTGTAAATAAATAGAAAAGTGTACAAGCAGGTCTACCCTTTTTAACCCAAATTGTGCTATGACAACTACCAAATTAAGCATCAGGTGATATAAATGACAGAGGCAGATACATGAAGTAAGAATGGGATTAATGTGCTAACTCAGAATACATGCTTCCATTGAAAAGAAATTCTACCATCCCAATGAATGACCAGAATACCAATCAATAGGTAACAAGGAAAGTTATCAATGTATATAGCAGCACAAAACCTGACGCAACATCTGCCAACCATACAAACAAATATAACAGACCAATTAAAGGAGCCAAAATTTTAACCAGTAATTACAATTTTGTTGCTGTCAAATGAGACCAAAATTTCCAATTCAGAAACCACCGTTCAAACTACTGACCTTTTCACACTAGAAAAAGACATCATCAAAATTCCATCACTCACCAATGCTAAACTTAATTACTCCTGCTACTACATGAATGCAAAATTAACAAACCATGATAAAAAACGGTAATTGAGGTTGATTATAGTAAAAAAAAGAAAAGCAACTCATACAGTGAAATAGATGCTTGGCAAGGGTGTCGTTCGGCATATACTCGGCAACCAACAATCTCTCATCACCTTCACAACAGTATCCAATCAAATTAGCAAGCTTTCCATTCCTTAGCTTCCCCACTCCTTTAGCCTCCTCCTAAAACCACAAAAGAGAAATCAATCACTCAACGAATCAATTCAATTCAATTGAACAAGAGATCAATGAACCCAAAACCAAAACTCACAGCAAATTGCTTCGGATCAGGCCATGCCATCTTAGGAAACTTCTTGACAGCAATAGATATCCGATTAGGAAGCTTCCCTTTATAGACAACATTAGGCGCCTTATCACCACTCTCCGACACAATATTCTCAGCGGCAAAGCCGTTAGTGGCGATTTTGAGCTCAGACAGAGTAAACTCAGCGAAGGAGGGAACGTCGCCGGAGTTAGAGGCGGTGGATACGGAGACGACGGCAGAAGGCGGCGCCGGCTGGTTGAGAGAGAACGACGCACGCTGCTGCATCGGCCTGTGGTGGTGGTTGTTGTGGTTCGCCTTCTCCAGTGGATGGGTCACTGCGCGCAGAGACGACTTACAGCACCCCATGGATGCTTGGTTGTAAGCTCTCTCTCGTCTCTCTCTGTAAAGAGTATGTATGCGTATAGTATAGAGGTGTGTGAAAGAGAGAGAGAGTGGAGAGTGATGTGATGGGAAGGAGGCAGGGAGGGAGGAAAGAGGAAAGGAAAGGAAAGGAAATGATTCGGCTTTTGGGTGCGAGCGTGTGGGGAAGGAAAGAGGGGATCTATCTGTTCCTCTCTCTCGCTCTTCTCTCTCTCTCTCTCTGTCTATGACTTGTTATTATGCTTCTCTCTCACTTCTCTATTCGGGGTTGCGTTTGTTTATTGCCTTTCTTAATAGTTCCTCTGTTTTGTAATTATAAATGGAATTTATGAGTGCTTCTATCATTTATTATAGGGAAGAAATTGCTGGGAAGGGCTGATAAAGAACACCAATCTGGAGCTATTTTATGGGTGTTGGTGATGTGGCGGAAACGTGGTGCCAATTGATTGGAGCATAAGTGTATATGTAATGAATATGTAAGATGATATAGAGCTTCATGCTTCTATTGAGATTTGACGGGTTTATTCATTAGCGTCGGCTATTACATGCGTACAATTATATTCGGTCAAAAATAACGTACAAAAATATTTTCTTTATTGAATTGTATATTTCCGAGGCACGTGCAAAATATATTTTTGTACGGACAAATTAATACAACTGACAAAAAGTAAGCTCGGTCAAAAATAATACGTAACGGCTCAATATTTGACTGTTTTACTATCAGTTTGACCAAAGCAATACGATATTAAATATACAGATTTATTACTACTTTAAATTTACATTTTAATGACTAAATAACAAGTTAAAATATCATCTAAGTCTATTTCATATTTTTAATGGGAATAATTTGAATTGTGATTTAAACTATCATCCAAATCTCATTAATATTGTGAATGGAAAATTGAAGTACAAAACATATTGGCTACTCTACAAAATATTTTTGTATCGATACGGCTTGGTGTTGTGATTTGAGACGCGAACTATTAGTCTTTTATCTCGTGCACAGTTGTAACAATTGTTCAAAATTGTCCATTTGCGTGTATGTATATCATATCCCGAACAAATTCCATAAGATCGCAAGAAATTCACAGATATTTCCCCATTTATAAATACTACACCAGCTACTGTTTTTGGGCAGTCTTAGCTTTTTCACATTTCACCCAAGAAGTTGGAAATAGCAAAAATGATTATTTAAAAAGGAAATAGAGAGTAAATTGTCTTGTAGCTTGTACAAATGAACACGGTACCCCCAGCTTTACGGCCCATTTGGCTAAGCAAAATTTTAGTAAAGTAAATTTTAATCATTATATTAAACAAATTATTAGCGTTCCATGTCAGGTTCAGGCGTTCAGCTGAAATAACGGAGAAAAGCGCATCGGAAAGCAGCAAAGATATTATTTTCGAAGTTCTTTTCCAGTTTTCCCACCAGTTTGATTTTTTCAAAAAGAGATGTACTGTCCAGTCCTGTGTATAGAACTATTTTTTTTCCTTCGAAATCAATAATTCCGTAATGCATTGCAATAATGATAGCACGGATCCAACAAATACACTTCAAATTAAAATCATATGGGTCAATTATAAAGCGAATATTAAATACAATTAGTCGGTCAGTCCTAATTAAATATTATAACAGCACAAACTTTATCAACCACTTCGGTTGAATGAGGAAAAGTTTTCAATATTGTAAATTAGCAGGAAATTCAGCTGCTATTTATATCCAGATATAAACTTGATAATTTCTGAATAAACTTGAAATAATATTGTCGCCGTTTATTTAACTATTTTACAAATTCAGTATATATATCACTACAAAAATTTCGATATATTTTTTTAACGTATTAATTGATTATTTTTATATTTTTCTAATGCATCTGTTTGTTGTTTGAACATATTTTAAGAATAAAATATTAAAAGATATTTACATACGTGTTAAAAAAGGAACTACGGTTATAAACAAACTGAGCACTGATATATAAAAATAATTTGAATAATCATTTAAACATAGTTTAAAGGACGAAGTATTTATGATTTATTAACTATGGTGCTATTTTTTATAATATTATAAATTAAATTCGTGTTGTCGTGTCGTGTTGCATGTCGAATCGTGTCGTGTCAAATCGAGTTAATTTTTCAGGATTCTCAACACGACACGACACGATAACACGATAGTGTCGTGCTGATTTCGTACTCGTATCGTGTTGTATTGTGCCAATACGATCGTGTCGTATCATTTTTTAGAACCCTATGCAGGAGAGGAATGTTAGAAAGTGCTCAATTTTCAATTTTAGTTACTAATTAACTTAATTAAACATCAAGCACAAAGGATCTTGCTAAGCAATCAACACACACATGAGAAAAGGGAAGGAATCGATTACCTCTCGCGGAATCGTATCCGCGAGGCTCGACCAATGCATGGGAGTTGATGGCGTGCTCTCCTTCGCCTTCTCCTCTGTCGACGGCCGCCTCGAGTCCACCAAGAAATTTAATCACCTCCTCTTTCAACTTGTGCTAGCAAGGAAGAGGAGAGCAACTAATCCCCAAGGTTTTCTCTCTTCTACCTTTGTCAATTAACTAGTTTAATTAATGAAGAAGGGAGAAATCTCAACACATGAGCTAGATGGGGTGGAAAAGAGCAAGAGAAACATATGAAAATTCTGAAATTTTCTCTCTAATTTTCGTTCTAGGAGGAAGAGGGAGAGAAAAGGCTATGGTGGCTAGGGTTTCTCTCTCCAAATGACCTCCTTTTATAGACCAACCACTCCACAAACTTTAGGGACCTTTTTATCCCTATTAGGGCAGCCACTATATGATCTATCAAGCCCATTTTGTGGTGTGTTAAATGTCCACTAATTCAATTAATTAATGGACATTTCTCTTGTACTCAAATCGGGCCTTTAATTTACTAATTAAATAAAGGTCCATAAGCTCTATTTAATTCCTATAATTAAATTGTGTTGAACAAAATTAATTATTAACTTATTAATAATTATTTTGGGATTAGTTAATGCATTAATTTATTTCTCTATGATCTCCTTCACTTAATTAATTATAACGGTTCGCAACGGTATATAATTAATTAATCAACTTATCATATTTTCGCAATACACTGCTGCGAATAAATAAATAATACACTGTGTGATTAAAGTCCTATTTGTGTGACCCTTTGAGGATTTATGCTACGTTGGCCATGGAATTAAATCGCTATTTAATTCCAATAATCATAAGCGGTATCTAGCAACACGTTATGATTCCCAATTCGCATAAATAATGTACTGTTACAATATCTCAATCCTGCATAAGAAATAAAAGTATCTCCTTGTCTGATTCTTATGTCACATGATATCATCGTATAATCCAAGATAGGAATGTGTCATTCTTGCAGATTATACGTTTCTTGATTTAAAGTTGATTGTACAAGTTGGCCAAACAATCCAACTCCATCAAGGGGCCCAAACAGATATCATCACTCACTAAGTGAATTAATGAGGGACATACGATTTTCTTGATGAACAACTTTTTCCCGCACAATTCAAGAGAACATAAATAAAGTCCGTATAGCAGCCCTTATCAGGAATCAACGGTAGACGATATTTATTGAACCTATTTCCTCATGTGGAAAAGTTGAACCATCTCAAACTTAGAATCAAACTCATATGAAATAAACAATGACACACAACACAATCCATATGTTTATTTCATTGGGTCATGTCATGTACTATGTTCTAATAACATACACATATGCAATTAAGTTGGTAACTCCTTACCTATGATTTATAGAACTTAATCATCACTTAACTTGCATACTAATCTTTTATGATAATTAATGTTCCTTGTTAATTATCAAGATTACGGACGATTTAGATTTATTACTGTCATTCTAATAAATGATCCACAGAGATCTACAATTCAGATCCTCAACCTGAATGATCTGTCAGTAATAAACTCTAGGAACAAATGATCAAATGTCATCAATAACATAAACTAAGAAATTAAGTCATTAAATATTGACTTCTAGGACACAACTCCAACAATCTCCCACTTGGCCTAGAGTCAATCAGTAGTGACTTCTAGCCAGTGAAAAATTTAGACCGATGTCATATATCCATATATATACATGTCTCGAATCTCAAAAGAAATAATACGCTTAAAGTAAGTTACTCATACGTCCATCACGTATAGATGCACAACTGCATCTCGTATACTGCTTAAGGTAGAGGTTATGTCAGAGTTTTCGCTGTGTTCGCGAACCTATCCAATTTTATTTGACCCTATACGTATATATACTCCTATATATATGTTCTTGATCATCATCATATGAGATCAAGTGATAATGTCATAGATCATAGTTGGATCACCAATTTAATATTGGGTTCTTCAAGACTAAGCTATGGTTCGAGATACATATAACCATATTAGCTTGACTGAGAACATCTTGATCCAAACCATTCTTTTCGTTGTTTCACAAGTTGCTATGTATTTTGCTTTGGTGACGGAAACGGTTGTAATATCCCGTTTAGAACACTTTCTAAACTTATAACACCACCATTAAGCAAAATATATAGCTCAATTGTGATTATATCAATCTTTCGAAAACTAGCATCAGTGCAACAGTTTACACGATCTTTCTTTCATCCTAAAAGATGAAAAATCATATCACTCTTTCTCACAAGATACTCGAGGATATCATTGACTATTGTCCAAATGTGTCTCTATTGTATCCATTTGATAACCGTTTATCATGCTCCTTGGATACTACACATCAAGGCGTGTGCATGAATGTGGCGTACATAATAAAACTCATAATGAAAGAACGCTTGAATTGTTTCATGCATTTCTTCTCGAATTGAGTTGTAATCAAGCTTTTAAATTTCGGCGTTTAAACGGCGTTTTATCGTAAATTTCGGTTTTCAAGGGGCTACCGCACGAACGTTAAGGCTTCGAACTACAAAATGTCGTAACGCATTATTTACGAAATTATGACGAAAAAACAGAAAAAAAAATTCGTTTGACGGAGAAAAAGCAGATATGTTAGGGGTCGTTTGGATCGCTTGGGAATAAGAGGAATAGCCTATTCCTAGGCGGAAAGTATTGGGAAGTGTGTAACTTTGTGAAGAGTTTGGATTGTTTATAATAAAATTTCCGCCCGGAATTGCTTATTCCCCTTATTCCCAATGCATCCAAACGAGCCCTTAAAGACTTAAATAATTAACTTACAAAGAAATTCTGCCGACCAACCTAGACCCTTCCCTCTCTCTCTCTTCTTTCGGCGGAGAGCCACTTCAGGCGCTGGATCGCCAGAGACTCTCCTCTTCCGGCGGAGCGCCACTCGATCTCCTCCTGCGCGCCACTCGAGCCACGGAGGGAAGGTACAAGCGAGGCACTCGATCGCCTCCGTCAGAGCCACTCGAGCTCCTTTTTGGACGCTGTTCCTCTCTACGATCTCCTACGGAAGGAAGGTGCAAGCAACAGTTGCTTCCGGTACTTCATTTTCTTCTCTACTTTTGCATTTTTTTCTTCTCTTTTGCTTCTAGTACTTGCTTCTGGTATAGTAATTCATTGTTGGTTTCTTTTAAGTTCCTTTGGTATATTTGGAAACTAATTACTATGTGCCAGGTTCCTAATTCTAGTTGAGAATTCATTGTCGGATTTATTTGTTAAGCACTGTCAGTAAATTGTTCAGACCAGATAATCTGATTTATTTAGCTCCAACTGGTTTCAACTTCTGAGAAATTTAGGCATCAATATCATTGATATTATTAGCGTGATAATTGATGTTTAGAATTATTTATTTAATGTTGTATATTGCTTCTTGAAAATTTTTTATTTTCTCTTTACTGGTACCGTGGTACACAATGTAGCATGATTTTGTATGCTTGTGTGACTTGGGTTCTCCAGAGCTTGTATTCTCTTTACTGCTTGTGTGGCTTCTTGAAAAATTTTGATTTTCTAGTTTAATGCTGCATTGATTCTGTATGCTTATGTGGCTTGGGTTCTGCATTTCTAGTTTTACTGGTATGCATGAAACATTGTAATTACTTGTTAATTTTTAATTTGTAATATAATTTTATGTCTACTGGACTACTGGTAGACATGTACAGATGTGAGTATGTGACAGACACTAACTTGCTTTTATTGATTATAAATTTATAAAGGACTGTGTTATGTTATGTGCCAATAACATGCATTTTTAGGTACAAACAATTATTAATTTTGTACCCGGTACGAAAAATTGATACCAAAAGATGTAACCTGCATTTTTTATTTTTAGCCTAAAATTATAGTTATACTTTATAAATCATTGCACTATAATAATGTTAGAGTCAATGTTATCAGTAGTACTAGAATTGCACACACCGTTTTATCGTCCGTTTTATCACCGAAAAAACGCCGCACCGTTAAATCAACTCCGAACCGTCATACCGAAAAAACCGCATTTTAAAAGCTTGGTTGTAATAGACTGAGTCAAGCTCAAGTGTATGCCACATGACGTGGTTGGACATCCATTCTTGGAGTTAACCTTTCGTGTTTCTAGAACACTTCGTTATTATATGCACATTAGCTCAAACGTAACATCCATCATAATCTATCTCCATAGATTTTGTTTCCTTAGATTTAGGTGATCTTGCCCAAGTTCTCTATCGAGAAAACATTCTCCGATGAGATCTTGACAATATTCATTTCCTTAATATTATTCCCAATTAGTGTCTTGTTATGCTGTACAATACAAATAACACAATCATGCTCTCACTGAATATCTTGTCTATACAAGATGCTTTTGACGAAGTTCAACTCCTTGACTTTCTTGTCAAAATGTTTATTTCACTTTTCATAATACTTGCTTCAATCCATTAATGGATCCCTTAAAGCATGTATATGTTTCTAGCAATACATCAAACAAAAACTCTCGGTCAATATCATATACACAACATCTTCCTTACTCATTCGAAGAAGACGATTTTTGATGTACCTTACCATATATCAATATATACGAAATATAACCGTTGCTAGAACGATCTCTATTGACTTATACATAGCTACAAGCAATAAACCGTGCTTAGTATATAGTCAACTCGTTATCGATTTAGACATAGCTACAAGCGCGAAGCTGTGCTTTGTACATAGTCAACTTGCCGTCCATGTCAATCTTTCCTTTAAAGATCTAAATGTTCTTGATGGATTGCTCCTTCATGAATATCAACCAAGGTCTATACCTTGTTATTATACATGGATTACATTTAAAGACCGTATGGATTTAAACCATACTTGTGGAATCGGGTTCTTCCATCGTTTCTTTATTTATCAACAGATTCTCACATGCCAAGTACGAGAATATCGTAAAGTCTATATACCTTTCGGTCTAGGCATCACTATCGTTGACCTTTTGTAGGATTGGTGCTCGAGATCCATGAACTACTTCTACAACAACTTGTAGAATAAGTTCTTGGTCATAATATATCGCACGAGTTTCTCGAACATCATCCACGTCACGAGATGTTTGAGTACTCTTTAGAAACGAGCGTGCATATGAACTTCCTCCTTTCGCAATTACTTGTGAATGAAGTTCCGCTCAACTCCCACTAAGCACTATATATGGAGTAACAAGTTTCCCATAAAGGTATTTCTAGTAGTGATGCATAAACTCCTTTAATGCTCATTTTACTCCCACTACTTCTTCTTGAGAATATCATTCTCCAAGACTATGCCACGATGATCAACAACTATTTTGTTCTTATCATATTCATAGAAGTAGTACCTTTCGGTTAGTATAAGGTATCCTACAAACTATCAATTGTCCAATTTGAGTTCAAGCTTATCAATCAACAAACTTTGAAATAAGCTTAACACCAAATCTTGAGAAATGATGTACTTAAAGATCAAATCTCGCAAGATATCTTTCTCAATGGACTACGATGGAACTTTATTCAGTGTAACAATATTATTCTCGAATATAAATCTCTAATATGAGTTGAATAAGTCAACTTGATTTATTACCGATCGAACGATATCAAATAATGTTCGATACCTCCATTCTTGGACATATTATTCCAATATAATATTCCTCATGGAGCGAGTTGTGAAACGACTTTCATACTCTTTAGATAATATATCAAACTATATGACTTAACTATTTACCATGATCCGTCGTAAGACTTTTATTTTTCTTGAATGGTCTTTCAACTTCACTCTCGAATTCTTTTGAACTTGTCAAAAGGTTCATACTTATACCATATCAAATAAATATGCTAATATCTACAATGATCGTTGGTCAAGTAGTAGTAAAGTATTAACAACCTTTCATAACACAAGTGCTTATAGGTCTATATACATCGACATGTTTAAGTCCTGATCAAGTCACTTGTCCTTAAACCTTCGTAGGTTAAATGTGCTTTTGTCATTTAACAAACATGATTCGTATATTTCAATTGATTCGCAATTGAATTGAGTTACGAGCTCTACGTTACATAGACTCTCATAATGCGATTCTCGTTTATTTATAATTAAGCGGTCATTTCACATTAAAGTCAAATACTTACGTGAAGTCTTACGTATCCTATTTGTCATTCAACACTTGTTTATCTATTTCAAGCAAATTCAATCAAGATGCATGAAATCATATAAACAAATTCATAATAAGAGAATAACATTTCTCTTTTACAAAACATTATCATCCATCATCAAGTATGAAGTGAAGATAAGAGTTTTTAGAATATTAGGAATAAGGTATACAACCTTTAATTCCTAAACAAACTAAAGATAACTCTACGTATTCAATGGTAGTGACTTAGACTAACAAGCCATTTCTAAAACGGAATTTATTTTATTTATTTCGAACTTTCTCTTATTCTTCATTGCCTACACATTTCGTTAAATGCGAGCACATGAACTAGTACCTAATTACTAGTGTAAATTAGAGATAGCGAGATAATTTGAATGACAAACACCTTAAGGATTAGAACATTTCTATTTATTATAATCATGGTATTTCGGACAACCTTTCAAATGCCTCCGTAAACGGCAAATGAAACATCTCATGTGAAACACGGTCACAAGTGAGGGTCTCGAAATCTCAACTCATACTTTAGCGAAATATTCCTTTAATACTCGACTAATTACCTTTTGCACAAACAAGTGTGCGAAAAGTAACATCATATACTTCATTACTAAGTAAGAGATTGCATGACAATATCAACGATCCTTGATATTGGAGATCTCAATATCTCTAGTTGGCAATTAGCTACTCATACCTTTCGGTTTGTAAGCTAATGGAACATTCATATAAAAGAAGAATCTCTTGGTTAACTCATACTCTATCACTCGATCATAAATGATTGAGTCGATATCTACTTTCTCTAAGAACAATTTCTTGAGTAAGTGGATGAGAGCGTAGGAGTCATATCTAATCCGTATGAATTCTCTAATTCAAAAGTCTAAAAATTCCAAAATGTGAATATAGGTATCCGCTTTATTGAATAACTTTTCGCTAAAAGTCAATTAATCATTGCGATGCTACGTTCGGGAAGTTGAGGAAAATTTTTGGGAATAAGCATGCTCAAATTTCTTTTCACTAAGATCATTTCTTAGGAATCGGTATTATTTCTCCAAATAAATACCTTTAGAAACGAGCTTGTACTTTTCAAAAATTGATCGCAACAAAATTAACATGTTTAAATATCTATAACAAAATCAATTTAAAGGTCATTTAGTTTATGCAATGTTTTATTTATAATGATAAACAAAACTCCTACTATATTTATTTAATGTCCCAAATGTAGTTGGTTATTCAAGATCCCTATTTTCGTTGAAATGGGGCCAGCGTCGGCATGACACCAAAAACAACTAGATAAGGTAGGTTCTCCAACCAATCATATCAACCATACGACTCTTGGTTTGTGAAATGTCTCATGTACATCCACAAACTTCGTCCCGATGTCCAATCCAAGTAGGGTCCATCGATAAGTAACCTCTCTCTATTTGCTCCTAGTAAATCCGATTTATACCCCGACTTCGAGGGTTAACCAATGACGTCCCGCGTCGGCGAGAAAACGTCATTTGGCACCGAACGATATGAAAGGGATAGAGAGAAGGAGGGCGGTCGACTTAATCAAATTAATGGCACAAAACAATTATGTGACTCTTGTTTGGTGGTCGTGTAAACATACACCCATACCTATCCTATGACATTTTGTTGTACTAAACGTCTCTAGGTTTGTCGATTACAAAACAATATCATTTGGCATTTAACAATCTTCTTTGAGTTTTATAGGAAGAAATTACAAATTATGAAAACTTAGATAAGAGCTATGGGCAAGATCAAGATCAAGATCAAGTCTTTAGAGAGGTTGTAGGCTAGCTTAGACTAGGATAGAAGGTTTAATTTAGTCTTTACTTATCCTCGAAATGATCTAGATAGAAGAAAAGCTCAAAAACTAGCAAAAATCAGTTTTCTGTGTTCAAGCGTTACATAACGCTTGATAACGTTGTGTAACGTTTTGACTCTTGTTGATGACCGTTTGACTTTTCTTGCTAAAACGTCGTGTAACGCTTCATAGCGTTGTATAACGCTTGAACCAGTCAAACGTTACACAACGCCTCTTCAGATTTTTTTAACGCTTGAGTTTTGACCTTTTTAAGGTCGTTCTGGCGTATGTTGTGTAACGTTACTCTAGCATCATACAACGCTTATTTTCTGTAGAGTTACATAACGCTTGATAGTGTTGTATAACGCTTTGACTTTTGTCTTGACCGTTTGACCTTCTGGCTCAAGCGTTGTATAACGCTTGATAACGTTGTGTAACGCTTTGACTTTTTTCAGTGTCTGTTTGACTTTCTTGCTAAAGCGTTGTGTAACGCTTGATAACGTTGTGTAACGCTTCAGACAAATTTCAACGGCTAGTTTGATTTTGTCTTTTTATAACGGCTATATTGAAACGTTGTGTAACGTTTCGGAGCGTTATATAACGTTATGTTCAGAATTTGACTGGTTTGCAGCTCTTGACGAGCTCTATATATATCCACCCTTTGTTCTCTCTCTGTAGAGCTTTGCTTTGCAAAAAATTGACCAGAATAGAACCTTTTGAGCACAGGGATACTCTCCTACTTGAGCTTTTCATAGCTAGACCATTTTGAGAGATTTAGTAGCCTCAAACACCACCGCCCCGACATTGTCGCTAGGTGTAGGTTGGAATAGGTTGAGCGCTCTTCTCCTTTGAGGCCGTTGTGCCATTTGAGTTAGGCCGATCCACCTCGAGTGTCCTTGTGACGAGGTGATTCGGTTCGAAGTTGTAGACCCGTTCTTATTGGAATTGAACGGAGCGCGCCCTTTCGTGGTAGCGAAACTCCCGGAGACGTACGACTAAGGCTAGCCTTTTCTAGCGGGTCGGAACTCCGTAATCATACCAAGTGTTCAATTTCTCTCTCTCTCTCTCTCTCTCTCTTTATTATCTTGCTATACTTGAATTGCTTGTGTGCTTGCTTGTGTTGGGTACCAATTGAATTGTGTTAGGGTAGTTCATACCAAACCGGTCTAAAATCTTAATTGCTTCCGCTAAACCTTGGTTAAGCCGCCTCCTTTAGGGACAACACATTTCATAGCATTCACAAACATTCACATAATAAGCATTTCAAGTATTGTTGTGGGTTTGTATAACTCCCGCTTGCATTAGTTCCGCCGCATCTCCACGTAGCAAAACTAATCTAATTGTCCCTCCCACTAATTATATGGATCATATCCTATATAATTAAAGGAATAAAAATACATGTGAAATTATTCCTAATTCCCATCTAGCCTTAGGGGCATGCAAGCCTCACAAGTTACATTAAGAAATTAATCATTATTAATTAATTAACCATGACACCAAAGGCCTTACATACATTCATTCACATGCATTCACAAATTACAACACACAAGGCATTGGTTTCTTGAGCCATACTAAACCCACAATCCTTCCTACAAAATAAAGTTAGCACATGTCTCTTTGTTTCTTAATCAACAATAATGAATTAGAGTCTTTGCACATCGCTTGTAGTTCGGGTCTTTCCGCACAAAAGTTTAACCTTTTAAACAACCAATTTGCTTAAATCATTTGAAAAGCCAAATCAACATTTGAAACAGAAATGAGGAGTATTAAGGAATATTCTAATTAACTTATTCAACCAACTTGATTAATTAGAAAATACTTTAACTATTTAAAATATTAAATGGGATCCGATAAAATCCGAAATTTTTCGGTCTCCAAAAATTATGAAATAAATCATGCATACTCTCTATTATGAGTGTAACTACCTGTCAAAATTTCAGAGAGAGATCACTTACCATCAGAGAGAAACAAAATTAACAAATTGTCAAACTGTGCGCGAAACACCGTTATCCGATTTTTTGTTTTTGTCTAACTCTTTTGGTCTGTAGGATCATCTTCCAAAACGATTTCATGCAAATACTTTACATAACAAATCTACTATATGTTATAGGCTACCAATCCATGAAAAGAAAACCAACAAGTTCTATTTAAAATCATCAAGATAAATAGCATAAAAGCTACTTGTCCTATTCTGAAACAGACTGACGACTAAAAACTTTTGACTCAGTTGAGATACCAAATCTTAATGAAATTCTTTGAAACTAATTTTTACAGATTCATAACTTCAATTAGAAGCTTTCTATTCAAACATTTTTCATAAAAGTTTCTCAAAAGTACAGTTTATCCAAACAATCAGTTTGATGGAAAACCAGATCTGACAACCGATTCACTTCTCATGACTTGAACGCCCACAAAAAATCCGAAGAATGCAACAAATTTTATATGTACAGAAAGAGCATCAAGTTTACAAGATTTATAGCCAAGAAATACAGATAGTTATTTTCGAAAAATGAATCCTTCATGCCTAAAATACAGAACTGTGCAGCAGAGTACCAAATCTGCGCACTGTTACCGTTTAATTCGTCATAAATTCATAACAGCTTAGAAAAAGGTGAAACCAGTGGAAATATGACCATATCTCATAGATCTACAACCTCCATCCAAAAGAAAAATTTTTCTGAAAGCTTTTCTCAGCGTAAACCCGAAACAATCACGAAATCAAGTGCATCACTAATCCATGTGTTAATTAACCATTTCCCATCTAATTATGTGTTAAAATGCTTAAGCACGACCTAGAGCTCTGATACCACTGTTAGAAAGTGCTCAATTTTCAATTTTAGTTACTAATTAACTTAATTAAATATCAAGCACAAAGGATCTTGCTAAGCAATCAACACACACATGAGAAAAGGGAAGGAATCGATTACCTCTCGCGGAATCGTATCCGCGAGGCTCGACTAATGCATGGGAGTTGATGGCGTGCTCTCCTTCGCCTTCTCCTCCGTCGACGGCCGCCTCGAGTCCACCAAGAAATTTAATCACCTCATCTTTCAACTTGTGCTAGCAAGGAAGAGGAGAGCAACTAATCCCCAAGGTTTTCTCTCTTCTACTTTTGTCAATTAACTAGTTTAATTAATGAAGAAGGGAGAAATCTCAACACATGAGTTAGATGGGGTGGAAAAGAGCAAGAGAAACAGATGAAAATTCTGAAATTTTCTCTCTAATTTTCGTTCTAGGAGGAAGAAGGAGAGAAAAGGTTATGGTGGCTAGGGTTTCTCTCTCCAAATGACCTCCTTTTATAGACCAACCACTCCACAAACTTTAGGGACCTTTTTATCTCTATTAGGGCAGCCACTATATGAACTATCAAGCCCATTTTGTGGTGTGTTAAATGTCCACTAATTCAATTAATTAATGGACATTTCTCTTGTACTCAAATCGGGCCTTTAATTTACTAATTAAATAAAGGTCCATAAGCTCTATTTAATTCCTATAATTAAATTATGTTGAACAAAATTAATTATTAACTTATTAATAATTATTTTGGAATTAGTTAATGCATTAATTTATTTCTATATGATCAAGGGGCCCAAACAGATATCATCACTCACTAAGTAAATTAATGAGGGACATACAATTTTCTTGATGAACAACTTTTCCCCGCACAATTGAAGAGAAAATAAATAAAGTCCGTATAGCAGCCCTTATCAGGAATCAACGGTAGACGATATTTATTGAACCTATCCTAATGTGGAAAAGTTGAACCATCTTAAACTTAGAATCAAACTCATATGAAATAAACAATGACACACAACACAATCCATATGTTTATTTCATTGGGTAATGTCATGTACTATGTTCTAATAACATACACATATGCAATTAAGTTGGTAACTCCTTACCTATGATTTGTAGAACTTAATCATCACTTAACTTACATACTAATCTTTTATAATAATTAATGTTTCTTGTTAATTATCAAGATTACGGACGATTTAGATTTATTACTGTCATTCTAATAAATGATCCACAGAGATCTACAATTCAGATCCTCAACCTGAATGATCTGTCAGTAATAAACTCTAGGAACAAATGATCAAATGTCATCAATAACATAAACTAAGAAATTAAGTCATTAAATATTGACTTCTAGAACACAACTCCAACAAGGAAATGGCTAACAACTAACAAGCTGACCCATTAGACCTAAATAGAAAAATACTTCTTCGTCCTGAGCACTTAGTGACACGTGGCAATCATATAAAAATGGGAAAAGAAATATTTTCTTCCTACTATCATTTAAATATTAATTATTGACAAACAAATAAAAATCTTCAGTTATTAACTATTGATCTTTCAATTATTTATTTTTTCCGAAATAATGGTAATTGCAAAGTAAGTTTAGATCCTAGTTATCAATTATCTCTGTTCGACTTTTATAAAAAAAAATAATAATTTAGGGCGTATCCAAATTTGTATATATAATCGGAATTATTGATTTTTAAATGTGATTTAATCAGTGGTGATATGGTAATCTCCAAGGGTGTGCTTGGTTGAGGAAAGAGGCAAGAAGCCTCTTATTTCCTCTACCACCTCTTTATGGAAAGTGAAAATAAATTTTCTTCTCTATATTATTATGAGTAAAGTTCCGGTGTCACAAATTTAGGGTGCCACCAAATGTCACAACTTTATTTTTTTGTTAAAATTTAAAATTTTAAAATGTAAATTTCAAATCTAAACCGTTGATCTTCTTCGTTTTAACGAGCGATGCATTTCCATATAAGTTTTACAAAATTTTGAGTTGATTTGATACTTGATCCAGAAGTCAAACCATGAACGTATTATAATTAATCTGTTATAGTTAACCAGATTCGTTCGTTTTTTAACCTCTTGATCGAGTATCAAATCAACTTCAAATTTTAGAAAACTTATATGAAAATGCATCACTCATTAAAACAAAGAAGATCAACTGTTTAGATTGGACATTTACATTTTAAAATTTTTAAAAATGATGACAAATTAAAGTTGTGGCATTTTGTAGCATCCTAAACTTGTGGCACCAGAACCCTCCTCTATTATTATATGTTTGGCGCTAACTCTTTCATCTTTTCTCTTTCCTCTTCCATATTTTTTGTGCAACAAAACACACTCCAAATGAAAGGTTATTAACTATTAATTTTCATCTAAAAAAAAAGTGGATTTACTCTAGTTGAGCTTTGAGCATGTTTCGAATTTTGAAAATAGTGTATTTATAACCGATTGTAGATAGAAACAAATGAAAATAAACGTTGCACTAAAAAAAATTATTACGCAATACCAATTTTCATTGAATTAATTTTTCGCTTTGTGTACAATTTATTTTTGTTTTTCAAATATTTTATTTAACTAATGTGTAGGTCACATGTTTTCTAGTTTATTTAAAAGTGTCGATTAATTTTTTTTAATGAACTAAGTAATTGATACAACAATTGAACTCTTTTAACCTAAGAAAAATGTAGGAAAAGCGTCGATCAATTTTTTGTAAAATGAACTGAGAAATTTGAAAAGAAAAAAAAACCCTTTTTAATTTAAGAATAATAGGAAGCGATAATTGTAGTGCTTACGTATGTATGATTACAATATATTAAAATAAGATAAATGCTATGGTAGAAGTGACATGGACGAAGGATTCCGTCAAACCCAACAATATCACAATTCGAATGTTCAAATGATCAATCCGAATGGTACGATTTCTCTTAAAATAATAATTATAATATATATCTCAATCATTTAATATTACACATAATTCAATTTGTTATGTGTACGAAGTAAAAAGTTCTCTTGGAAAAATGTTAGCATTCTATAATTAACATGCATAAATATGCTCATCAAAGGAAAAAGAGTCGGATAACGCGCAACAATCAAAACCCGAAAGAGGGTTAACAAAAAGTTGCAATTTCACTTTCCAACGTGGCTAACGGCTAGCCAAAGTTACCACTTGCCATGCCAGGCTAGCATCCACATGGCTACCATGGCAGAGTATTATTATAATTTTTTATACTAGAACCATTTGATCTAAAACGTACTAATTAATACTTTTTAAGTAATATTTTTGTTTTAGATTCAACGGTCTAATACTAACTTTTTTGCCTTACTTTATTATTTTTTTCTTTCGTTCTTATATTCCCCCCCCCCCCCTAATTCTGTAAATTGTTCTTTTAATTAAAATTTGCCGGACGTGGTCGCCATCCTGCCTTCAAAAAAAAAAAAAAAAAGGAAAAAAAAGAAAAGAAAAAACAACGGTTAAACTAAAAACAGAACAATGAACAATACAAAAAATATGATGTAATAGTCGCTAGGAGAGCTAAGAGCTTCAACACTACTGTAAAAGTTTTGGCGCAAATTTAAGGCAATCACGATTTCGTTAAATTGTTTTTTGAAGGCCGATTTTCGTTAAAATTGATTGTTCAATAATCAATATCCTCTTACTGATTATGACGGAAGAAATCCTACTTTTAAATTATCTATTAAAACAGAAAAGGAAAAGATCTAACGCGCTGATGATAATGTACTGATCCTAAATTCCATTATTTAGTTCCGAACATAGTCGAATTCTTAGCTTCCTTTTTTTGGGGGAAAAAAAAGCAGGTAGCGGCTACCCAGGTACAAGAAAGAAAGAAAAAAAAAAAAGTAAGAAAGAGGAAATTAAATAACTTAGCTTCTTGGTAGTTCGAGTTCATGCCTCTTTATGATAAATTTTTTTGACAAATACTAAATCTTCTTTGTCTAGGTCAATAAAGGTAAAAAGACAGCCACGCAAATATCTATATTCTATACTTATTGTACCGTACAAACTGGTCGTTATACTCCAATACCATGTCAAAGCTTATTCAAAGGTTGAACCAGTCCATTCTAAAAAAACAAAATGCCGACATAAAAAAATGAAAAAATAAACAAAAGAAAAGGTTGAACGCGTCCGCTATTTGTGTTGGAGTTGTAAAGGGTCATTTTCACAAAGTTGACTTCCCGATATTGTGCTTTCGAGCAGCCCAATTTTCCAAAATCAGAGATCAGTCCCAGAAGCTTCGGCAGCAATGAAGCAAATTATAATTATATATATTATTATATGTTTTTGAGAAAAATGTATAATTATTTATCTATGTTGCCTTTTTTTTTCCCAATCATGCACTCATTTCTCATCAAAAAATTGCAGCTTTAATCATTCCTCGTAAACCACGAAATATTTGACTTGGAGATACAGTGATGACGAATGATGTCGTCGGCCCTGGTATAAATACTGTTTGACTCGGCAGATTTTTTTTTTAGGAGAGACTCGGCAGATTAATTGTAAGCTTGTAAGTGGCTGCGTAACGTTAGAAACGGAGGCGAAACAAGAGTATTCCGTTAACCGTTTCGTTTTGGTGACGGAACTGAATTATGTTTCGTTAATTGTTTTGCAAGGCTGAAACGGTTAAGATTTACGTAATTTTCGCAATTTACACCGTGACGAACTGTTTCACTGTTTCATTGATCGTTTCGCTAAATCAAACAAAATAAAATTTTGTTTCGTTAATAGTTTCGCCTGGCGAAATGAAACGAAAAACGGTTAAGCGATTAACCGTTTGCAGCTCTACTTGTAACTTACAAGAGAGCTTAATTTTAGTGGGAAGTCGAAGTTCACAAAAGATGGGAAAAAAATTGTAGTGCGAAGTATTCTTAGAATGGGATATACTATACTTTCATCCTTCATCTCTCCTTTCAGATAAAAGCTACTTTCCACGCTGTCACGCTGAAAACTTCATATATATTTAATAAATAATTTAAGAATCGAAAAAAATAAAAGTTGCGTGATTACTAATGTAATTAGATAGCGATTAGTTTAAATGTCTTAACAAATGCAAATATGCAACATAATATTACAGTAACTATCGACCATGTTATGCAACCATGTATGAATATCTACTGAATGAAAAGATAATTTTGAGAAGAAGAAAGAACAATGGATTTATAGAAGATGTAATTTGTATAATACGAGGTTTAAATTCCATACACTGCCGTAATATCTATTCATATCACTATTTAAACCAGATATAAAATTAAACCATTAATTATATCCCGGATAGTGTTTACCGAAAATCCGATCCGGACCATGCCCAATCGGACATCAGACCAGATCGACCTGCACCAGATTTGGACTGACGGATAAACCCGGTCCGGTCCAAACACAGGTTTGGGTCGAGGTTTTGGAAAAAAAAAAAAAAAAATCCGAACTCATCCTTCCCGTCTTTAGACCCCAACTAAAAATTCAGCCTAAATCCGACCTAAACCACACTTATCCGTACGAAATCCAGACCAAATCAAATTAGCGTATATTTTGCAATCTAATATTTTTTTTAACGAATTTTAATTTGACGCATTTTTTATGGAATTTTGGAAAAAAATAATTAAAATTAGACAACAAAAAAATGTGGACTGGACCAACCCGTCTGGGTTAATTAGATAGGAATGGGTTTGTTACGGATTTGGACCGAGAAAAATAAAATCCGGACTACACCAACCTGTGATAGCCATTGCCCTTTGGATCGGATTAACATGAACTGCCTCAACCCGAAGACGAACCTAAATTTGGACAGGACCGAATGGTAAACACTGGTTCTATGCATTAAATCAACTGATTTTTAAGTTTTAATATTTATAAAATATTAATAATAATGATGTCAACAAAAATTTAATTATTATAATTTTCTCATTATTTGAAAGTAATTCTAATGTTGACAGTAGGGCTGCATAACGTCTAAAACGACCACGAAAACGGTCAATTTCGTTAACCGTTTCGTTTTGAAAATGAAATTGACTATCCATTTGCGTTAACCGTTTCATTTTGGACGAAACGGTCGAAATCACGAAAATACCACAGAAATACACATGGACGAAATCATTTCAAGCTTTCGTTAATTGTTTCGTTTTTGAAACACAACAAAATTTTTTTAACCGTTTCGTTTCGTTTCGTTTTCGACGAAACAAATCGAAAGGACGGTCGAAACGGTGACCGTTTTCAC
Organism: Rhynchospora breviuscula; assembly: GCA_027562975.1. NCBI lineage: Eukaryota > Viridiplantae > Streptophyta > Magnoliopsida > Poales > Cyperaceae > Rhynchospora > Rhynchospora breviuscula. The sequence continues at coordinate 28,566,124 of CM050400.1, read as the reverse complement.
CCCTAGTTGACAGACAGATGTGTCTTTATAGAATGACGCCATGGGAACACAACAAAACTAGGCCACCTCACGTGTGCTGTAAGCCTGTTACTGCTGTTTTCTTCTCTTTCCTGACATGGAAGAGCAATAAACAAAGAAGGCTGACATAACAACTAATATTTGTTTATCAAAAAATAGCAAAAGCGCTATTATTCTTGTTTACATATTGGACTAACTGATTCTAAACAGCCAGACAAGTTGATTTACTTTTCTAAATGCTTGTTACTCTCACGTGTCTCGTGGCCACCTCTTGTGGAACCGAGATGCATTATGTTAATTCGTATTATATAAATATATTTTTACCCTAAAGATAGTGAACCAGCCCTTACAAAATAAAAAATAAAAAAATGCACCATGGAGACATACGAAAATGGCATGTAGCTAGGGATGAAAACGGATCGGAAACGGAGCGGATGTTGGTCTTTTCATATCCGCATCCATATTTTTTTCGGATACAGATACGGTTCGAATATTTTCGGATAGGAAGTCGAATACGAATATATTTTATCGGATACGGATAGCATTTTAATCTTTTTATTTATTTACAATAGCAATTTCTGTAAATATAATGTTATTCAATATACTCAGTGTCTATGTTAGTACTTCGTCAAAGTCAGTAGTAGTGCATGCAAATGAATATCTATTGTTTTTCATTGTTTGAGCCAAATGAGCATTTCTTTAAAATATGAAAGTTAATCTTAATAATATTGTCTTCGATTACACTGAGCAACTTTAGAAGTGAACTTCTTTAAAATCAAAGTAAACAAATTTATTTGTTGGGTTCCAACTTTCAACACATAAATAAAAGGCTAAAAGTGAAAGCAAATAAGAGACCATCTAAAATTGCAAGCACCACATAAGCACAAATCTAATAGGATTGATCAATAAATTCAGTCTTTCCACATTTTGAATTCCAACAGTATAGTCAACTGGTCAATGTCAAATCATATCATGTTACCTTAAATGTCATCATACATTAAAATAGTATATTAATCATATATAATCATCATGATTAGAGAAGAAAATTAATTTTAGTGTTGTTATCATATATAATCGTCTCAATAATAGAAATAAAAATAATTTTATATTACTAGTCCAAATGAAAATATTATTGTAAGAGAATTTATCTAATAAAAATTATAAAAATTAAGTATTATCTAATTAGAAGTATTCTTTAATGTAGAGAAGTAATTATATTAATCATCTTATGCCATTAAAGATACGGATAAACGGATTAATATCTATCCGATACGGATAATATCCATGTCGGATGAGGATACGGATCGGATAGTGTCAAAACCATATCCGCATCCATATTTTTTGGCGGATATGGATACGAATACGGATATGTTCGGATACGAATACGGTTCGGATATTACGCGCATTTTTTCTATTCGGATACGGATTGGAGCGGATAAAATCCGCTCCGTTTTCATCCCTACATGCACCATATATAAATCCTTTGCCTAAATAAAATTAATCATTACGTAAAGAAATAAATTAAATTAATTAACAATAAATTTATTCAACAACCTTAACAAGAACACAGAATATACATGTAATTAAGAACTTTAAACTTCATGTATCGCAATTTTTATGATTTTTATACCAAAGGTAATGCAATTTAAAAATAATTAATCTCGAGCTATTGAAAGATATCATAATAAAAGTCCAGAGATTTATTTTCTGTTTTATTTATTTACTATTGAAAAAATATCATAATAAATAGGAAGAAACATAATATACATGTTATACTATGAGTTTAGCTACGGTGATATGCATCACAAAAAGTCCTCCGTGAGTTGCGCTCAAATCTCCTAGATTTGGTTCAAAATAATCGATCTAAACCGTTCAATACGATCTCCTTATTGAAATCTCCATGCAGACCAAATTTTACATTTTTTCCAAAATTTTAAGTATTTTTTCGGATTTTAGAAAATCGTTAATCTAATTAGTTTTGAACCGTTCAAAAACAACAGTTTTTAAAAATCCGAAAAAAATATTTAAAAATTTTGAAAAAAATATAAAATTTGGTCTACATAGAGATTTCAATAGGGAGATCATATTGGACGGTTTGGATCGGTCATTTTGAACCATATTTAGGAGTTTTGATCGCGACTCACGGAGGACTTTCTGTGATGCATCTCACCGTAGCTAAACTCGTTATACTATTTATTTACTAAATAAAAGTCCAGAAATTTATTTTCTGTTTTATTTATTATGAAATAGTCGGAAGTCATCGTGCAGTTAATAGCATTTTGTTACCTCTTGAGTAGATTGTTGTTCTCGGTAAATTCCACTTAATGACTTCTAAGTTCTAATACACTTTACTGGGCTAAGTTATTATTTATTAGTGGATCCATCGGAGGCCTACTTACACAAAACATATTTCTGTTTTTGAACTCAAGAACGCACATCTGCATGTTGCTCGGTAGCCCGTAGCCCCACTAATTGGACTTGGTTATAATCCATGGCCCATTTTCAGCGTATGGGGTTAAAAGGATTTGAACAAAGACAACTCCATGGGCCAATACTAAATAAACGAAATCGACAATTGACTTATCTGAATCTGACAAGTGACAATTGATGTCAAAACTAATAAAAATAAAAAAAATAAAAATTTTGGTAGAGTTGTTTAATTATTTAGATAGACTATACACAATATTTTTGCAATTTAAAAACACATTATTATCATTAAAGTGATTTGAAAATAATGACCATTATGTTTTCTGATATGTAATAATTCCCATGACATAAAATTTAATACACAATCTACTTAAATTATAAAAATATATAACTTAATTTCATCAATATTCAAAATATACACTGCGAATGCAGCGCGCACAAGTCACAATAATAATTTATAATACACGTCCTTTTCTAATCTTTCTAAAATACCAATGAATGCTCCACTGATTGCGCATAATCTATAAATGACATCAGCAAAAAATCTCCTAAGACTTTTTTTTATACATCTTTAAAGTTTAGAAGTACATCTTCTTAATTCTTATTCAAATCTCCCTTCGGATTGCGTGCAAATAATTAAAGTTCTATGAAGCTGCATGCACCGCGAATTTTATGGTATAGTACAATACTTGATGCAAATGCAACCTACTTAATTGAAATGGGCTGTTTGGCAACAACAAGTTTAGTCTAACTCTCATGTCAACGAGCTAATTTGCAGACCTCAAATCGCCAAACAATTTTGGAGTCAACGAGATCAGCACAACCTCGAATAGCCAAATCAAAGAAAATTAATTAATCAATCAATTAACTTCTACTAACTTTAACCCTTGAACACTAACTGAAAAAAATGCTAATTTTAACCTTTAACCTCACTGATCTTTTGATGTTGCCAAACATCCCTTTAAGGGATATGCAACAATGGGTTTTGTTTTTTTCTTTTTATCTCTTTTTGTTTTTTTGTTTTTTTTTTGTTTGTTTTGGAGATATGCAAAGCCTCAAAAGCCACATTCATTAAAGAATACAAAATCTCATATGACATCATTTTCACCCCAATCATATTTAACGACTGCACGCACTGGTACCAGTATCGCTGGTATAGTGCTCGTCACTACCCACCTATCTCAAACTGTTGATCTTTTATTCTGACTTCTGAGCAAAGAAAAAACAGCCTTAAGAAAGTTCCCACAATGGATTTGTAATTTTCTTTCTGTTTGGGTAGGCCATTGTCCAATGGTAAAAGTTGAAAACTTGAAATATTTTTATTATTTTATTTTCTTTTTTTTTTTCCTTAGCAGCTATATTTGGTATATAAAATGATAAATTTATCTCATCTGAAAATAATGAAATATTATCAAAACTGCACCCACTTTTTCAATATAATATAAATATATAATAATAATTAGACAATGTGATTGCTTGACAACCATTGTTTAATCTAACGGTTAAAAACAATTCTTATTGAGTGATTGATTTTGACCTAAAACCCGGCTATTGAATCTCTCGTGGACATTTGAAGTTAAGAGATTTAAATCTCTCCACTGCTAAATTAATGGTTTAATTTTTTTTTTTAATACAAGAGGATTATCTAGGAAATTAAGTTTTATCTTTTATGCAAACTTCTTGTTGGGGCCTTCTTTAGTTGTAAAACGTGTAAGTTTCTGAATCACTCGTCTCAAACCAGGTTGAGAATTTGAGATCATCAACAGAACTGAAAAGAAATTCGTCCAGAGTATGATCTTTGCATCTTTAAACAAAAATGTCGCAGCTAGCTAGTTGGCGTCAGAGATCATCTACATGAAGCCGAATGGATAACAACAGTAGATAAAATGTCTCTATACGCTATACCATACCATTCGTTCCAGTTCCAGAATCATCTCTACAATACAGTTAATGTACTGTACCATGCTCTCTCTTTCTATTGACAGTATTATTTTGGGAAGAATTTTCCTGTAAATATTTACAACAACAAAATAAAGCGGTGTACTTAAAGATTTGGCGTCAGAATATTAAGCAAAGAAACTCTTGCATTCACCACTGCCCGGTAAATCTCGGCGCAGCCTTTCTCGGCCATTCCAATGCACCTTTCTAGTTCGTTCAACCTCTGCACTACCTCTCTCCTCTCCATTTCTTCTTCTTTAACCTCCTCCCCTTGCACCGGCTCCTCAATTGTTCTGCCCGTCGACCACCTCTTCTTGCTTCTCCATCGCCACCTCAGCAAATCCACCACCCACCAGACCTTTCTCGTAGACCCCGTCTTCACAAACGGTGAAGCCATAGGTGTAGCAAACCTTACTGGGGATGCGATCGGGCACCTGGTCCACTGGTCCCACACTGAATCACCAATACCTCTAACTGACTCAACCGACATCCCGACAACACAGGAGAACACACTGGCTGAAGCCACAGCTGCTACTGCCACAGAGTCGTGTATTGAAATAGTCAACACAGTCTGCGAACTATCTGCACTAAAACGGCTGACTCGTGAAATATCTCTCGCTGAGCTGGCAAGTTGGGAAAGCTCCTTCTCAGCACGGTGCTGCGCTCTCACAGCTGCAGCCAGGCGAACTGCATCGCAACGACGCACCGCTGCTCGTGTTTCAGTCAAAGCCTGGTTCAAGGATAAAAGACCGTCACGAAAGCAGCTGTGAGCATCGGCTAACCTCAAGAGGTCTTCGAGGAGTTTCTCCGATCGGTGAAGGCGAAGAGGCTCAGCTGCCTGGGGATGGCTGACTAGGTCCAGGAGGGAGGAGAGGAGGCTTTGAAGCAATGACAGACCATCAGAAATCCACATCGCACCGTCTGATTGGCTTGATCGGGCCCAGGATCGGACTGAGCAGGAGTGCTCTTCTAGTTGAGAGACAAGAGGGTCGGAGCGACATGGGAGGCTGGTTGATCGGGATTTGAACTTTGATCTGGCGATGGCACCGATAGAGGAGGTCGAAGGGGAGAAGGAAATGGACCGGTTGTACCCCATGGTATGAGGAAGTTAAGTGTGAAACGGGAAATGGAGCAGGTAGTAGTATGTGTTGAATTTTATAGGAATTGATAAGAGATGCACGAGGGTATAGAAGTAGTCGGAGGGCAACTGGGCAAGGGTGAAGAAGGAAAGATGTGCGGAGAGAGATAGGTTGGAGGGGGACAAGAGAAGGTTGGAGTGAGATGTATAATTATATATAAACCACATGTGTTAAAAGGAGGGGAAAAAAAAATTAGTTGAGACCGAGTCATGGTCACAGTGTTCATTCCCAGTAGAATCTACCCGGCATGGACTGTGTACCAGTGTTGTTCTTGTTCATCCTAGGGAGAGCCTTAGAAGTCAAGGCAGATTATTAGTTTACACATCTTCCTATTTGATTTTAAATATTGTTAGCTGGAACATAATTGAATGTAAGTAATAAATTATGGTTTGGTCATAATAAAAAAATTGAATGGGCACATCATGCATGATGTGCATGATGCATGATGATGGAGAGTGGAGTGGTGGAGTGGGCTTTTTGTTCAATGTTTGTTTTGATATAATTTGATAGAATATAAAATTTATATTTTAAATCACCTTGTTTCTCCGTGAGCTAAGAGCAAATTGCAATTTTTAATTAAATAGAATCAGTGGACCATAAATGCAATTTGTTGGCAGCTTTGTGCCAGGTCAATGTGGGATAATGAGCATGTGAATTAAATAATTCAATCATTTGACTGAAACCAGTCAATTTATGGTTCACGCCTTCACGGTATTACTATTGCCTGGAGTGGTGATGTATCCGGTACTGAACTGGGAACAGCATACCTAAATGACCTGCAAATCATAATAAAAAATTGTACATGAAAACTAGATCAGACTGTTAGAGAACAAAAAGCCTCTACTGCAGTTCTCCAGTCAAGCGGCATACTGGAGTCAGATGAAGGGTCTCCAGCTGATCCTTATGACCGTTACTTTATGACAATTTTACCCCTGTAATTAGGATAGTTAATACATTGTATCTGTCCCTCTTTCTAATCCGAGTGTTTCACCTCTGCTGCCTACAAGCAAATACTGGAATTAGAGAACTAAAATCATTTTATCAAATTGATATTCTCTCTCTCTGTCTAAAAGCAAATACTGATAAATCAATACCAGTACCATCGACCTTCACTTTTCCTTTCACAAACTGAAAAATACAGTTTGATTTTCATAGGACACGATAGAAATAGAAGTTACACAACATTATTAACTTGAATACTTGTCTTAGGACTGTAATTGGTCTAGGATTTTGACCTTCTGGTTTCAAGTTCAAGGTGCTCTTCAGTCAACTGGTTCGATGAAAATCTGTAAAAAAGAAAAGGATACTGAAATAGGATTATAAATTGTAAGAAATAAAATGCTCTGCAATTAGGGAACCCAATTGCAAAGTTGGTCACAGTTAAATTAGAGAACCCAAAAATAAAGTGCTCAGCTATTGTAATTACATGTTATATATTTACATGATTCGTTTTTTTGTTTCTCGAGTTGCCCACGCAGTTCTGAACAAGGACTATCTTTGGACATTTTTTGCATTTCTTTCAAGGGAGATCAATCATGAAGACATTCCTCTTAGCTAGGTACATAACAGAGAGCCTACTGCAATGTGATTTACTACTTCACTCTATACAGAAATCATGTTGTCAAATTATGCAGTTTCTCTTTTATAATTCTATGTCCACATATCATTTCTCTCTCTCCATTTTATGCTCGAACTCATCTCACCAGACCGATCAAAGCACAATGACAGAACTTATCGGTAAACAGTGACACAAGAATCTATGAGGTTTTATGAGGCAATTGGTCCAGAAGAATAACAATTTCTCTGTTACAAATTGATATCACCAGTTAAGCATGACAATGAAAAAAAACATATTGCAGTTTATGAGGTTTGACCATTCACTAGATTGAATTAAAATGAAAAAAACAAATGACAAAAAACTTATAGGGACACTACTACCTCAGAGTTGATCGGCAACTTTTGTACCAGAAATTGTTATTCTTCTGGTACACATATTGCAGTTTTCCCTCAAAGATTGCTACAAGTGAAGAACAGCACAGTAAAAGAAGGCGAAAGAATGGTTTTCTCATGCAACAAAACTGTTTTTAATTATCAATTGGTCAGAGGAGTAGCAACTTCTCAAAACTTGACCCAAGAGTTCGAGAGGAGAAAACCAGCCTTCACAATGACTGAAAGACGCGTTTGGATCCATGTCTGCGAATTCTGTAATTCAACCGATCAGCAATATGTGTGATCTTTCGAAGTCAGGAGAGAGGAGATGGGGAAAAAGGGGTGTCAGCGCAAGGCCGCGTCGCGGGGTGTCGCCTAAGTGCAAGGCCACGTTGCGGCGTGTCGGCTTGGAGCAAGGCCGCAGTGCGGGGTGTCGGCTTGGCATAAGGCCGCAGTGCCGGGTGTCGGCTTACAGCTAAGACGCAGGGCGGGATGTCGGCCTAGCACAAGGCCGCGTCGCGGCGTGTCGGCTTACAGCTAGGACGCAGGGCGGGGTGTCGGCTTAGCACAAGGCCGCGTCGCGGCGTGTCGGCTTACAGCTAGGACGCAGGGCGAGGTGTCGGCTTAGCACAAGGCCGCGTCGCGGCGTGTCGGCTTACAGCTAGGACGCAGGGCGGGAACTCGGCTTAGTACAAGGCCGCGTCGCGGCGTGTCGGCTTACGGCTAGGACGCCAGGCGGGAACTCGGCTTAGTACAAGGCCGCGTCGGCTTACGGCTAGGACGCCAGGCGGGATGTCGGCTTAGTACAAAGCCGCGTCGCGGCGTGTCGGCTTACAGCTAGGACGCAGGGCGGGAACTCGGCTTAGTACAAGGCCGCGTCGCGGCGTGTCGGCTTACGGCTAGGACGCCAGGCGGGATGTCGGCTTAGTACAAAGCCGCGTCGCGGCGTGTCGGCTTAGTGACAGGCCGCAGTGCGGGGATTCGGCTTAGTGAAAAGCCGCCCCATGGCGTGTCGGCTTACCATGTTTCGGCTTTGTGCAGAACCCTACTTTCGCTCTAGCCATTTATAAGGTGCCACAATTAATCCCAAAGAATAGATCAGAGCAACATAATAATTTCCTCGTCTCTCCTTTCTTTTTCGCCCTATATGCCTCGCCGTAGCCCCGTAGCCGACTATATATGGAACGTCCACCTGAGTTCTTTCTCCTCCGTGTTTCCTTCTCTATTTTATAGAGTCAAGGTATGCTTTACTTCATTATTTCTGGAACTAAAGTTCCAATTCGTTTTTTCCTAACGTAAGTAACTTTTTAGGAGGACAGCGGGTTTTCTGAAACATAAAAAATAAAAGTGAAAAGCAACATGTTAAATATTTGAATTTTGAAATATGAGTTCAGAAAATAGCCATGTTTCATTATTTCAAATGGCTAAGAAGTATGGCCAAGGAGCAACAAAACCCCCACTATTTTTTTCTTCCCAAATTCTGATCTAAACGTTGAAACAATTAGAACTTAATGAAGGATGGGAAAACTTGTCTGTACCAATTGAGAGATCGAAGCCATAATTTTAGAAAAATTGAACGCATTTTCCAATCAAGTTTTCCTTGAATTGACAATGAAATATTTGATCTAGTAACAATTATACTTTGATCTAGTAACAGTTATACTGCTTTGGATCTTCATTATTGATCAATTTTAGGTACAAATGCTTTGGATCTTCAAAGTACCGATTAATTCCATTATTGTGTAGTTGCAAGAAAGAGCTGTCATGGCTCTTATAGATTATTCCATATCCTATTGTACTGGCATAATTTCATAACTGCCTCTGATTTGAAATCCAGTTTTAGTATAGCATGCCTTTTCTACTAGCATAATTTCACCAATTTAATGTTGATTTTTTTTTTAAAAAAAAATGAGAAACAGGTTGCATTAAAGGCAAAATAAGTTCTAGCTGGCAAAATTGATTCTGGTTCACCGTGAAAGTAAAGTACCGACTTGACCTATGCATGAGAGTAGTTTAAATTGTTGATAAAAAAGCCTTGCTCTTATTGGGTATAAACCTGTTAGGGTACCAGTTGGTACTTGGTACCATTTGTGATCTAGCTTGCTGTTGTAAGTGTAATAGCAAAGATAATTTGATTTCCTATAAGATGGTATAATGGTCAAATGAAGTCCGACTTTGTTTGAATTTTCTTACATAAATTCACAACCAACAAATTTGTTATCTTAGAGGGTGTGTTTTCTTCTCATAAATACTATCGTCAGTGCATTAGTCTAGGAAAAGCAATAAAGGATAACTTTGTAATTTCCTGGATCTATTTTATGAAGTCTTTCCTTTTTCTCTTTTATAAAAAAGAAATATCATTTGATATAAACCATAAGTATAATAAGCAGTGTGAAGTCTCGGAGCAAGGTGGATATGTGTGAAGAGCTCATATTCAACATTAGTTTTCTTAGATTCTTAGTTGATCAGTCTATCTTTACTCAAATTAAAATCTTCTATAAGATAATGAGTATGCAGATTGTTAAAAAGTGTGGAAGTTAGATTTGGCACTTAATGTGAAGTTATTCTATCTAGGTATGCCTCCTCCTTTCATCTCATTTTCTTCACATGCAAGCAAAAATCATTCCGGGGTTTTTCTGCAGTAACCTTTCTCACTTCTATTTTTCAATCCCCTTTTTTTTTTGCATTATTTTACACTGCTCATGCTGCTGCTAGGTAAGAAAATTTCTTTCTCCTTTAAGCTAACAGACCTCTGGTTGGATCTTGAAAAATACAATGTCAAAATTGTATTTCACTATATCACAAAAAATACCCTTTTATTTCTGTGAAATACCTCAAAGTTCAATGCCCTATTGTCCTTGATGTTTTTATCTGAACTACTTTTTGTAACCATACCATGGAGTTGAAAGTTGAAACCTTTTTCTCCAATATATGAAATTGTTAGGTATAGAATGACATTGTACTTCTTATCTATTATTTTTTATCATTGGAACTAATTGAGCTCTTTCACTTTTTCTTTCCTGTTAAAAGAGCGTATGATCGAGCAACAATTAAATTTAGGGGTATAAATGGTGACATAAACTTCAGTTCAGAAGATTATGAGGAGGAGATGAAGCAGGTAAATTTATGTTCCTTTGGTTTTGTTTTTACTTGCACCAGTTTTGAAAGAAGGGCTTATGTGATTTTGATTTATTTCAGAACCAGATGAGCAATTTGACAGAGTTTGTACAGTGTGTTGAGAAGGCAGAGCGCAGGGTTTCCACAGGGAAGCTCAAAACACAGAGGGGTCAGTTACTCACTTTGCATAAATGTGGAAGATGGGAGGCCAGAATGGCCGGTTCTTCAGGGAAAAAGTATGAAATGCCCTTTTCATTTAATTTCATGAGAAAATTTTGCTTTCTCAACCTTTAATTCTCATTATGTACTTTAAAAATCTCAATAATTGACCATCAAACCTCAGTAAGGATTAAATTTTATGACTTTAGCTGCTCCTTGTTTCTTGTTTTTGAAATATATCTTATGTGAGGGATATGGATAAAAAATGCCAGTCCTGTCTGTGTTCATTAATACCATTATTTATTCGCAGCTTACTTTTTCAGATGATAGCATTTGGTCTCCTTGGTCTTTTTTAGTATATTTTGCATGCATACGCATATAGAATTGTTGATTTCAGATAATAACCATATTAGTTGACGCTTAATTGCTGTTGATAAGGCATTTGTAGAGTATGTGAATTTGTTATGAAAATAGTGTGCTGTGCTTGATTTGGAACATGTTAACTTGTGGCATGGGACAGACACATGGATCTGGCTACATAAATGATAACTCCAGTGGAACGTGAATTTGGGGCATGGCACTGACACATTGATATGGAATATGTGAATTTGTACCAAGTATTGAGCCTATGTAGATACATCCAGTGGGATTGCTCCCGTACAATAGTTGTGGTTAAAGCAAGATTCAGTGAAACTCCTATACAATAAATGTGGTTAAACATATATAACAGAATAACACCAGTACAGTGAATGCATCAAGTACTTTGGTTATGCTTGAGTGCATCCAGTGTCGTTTGAGGCTGCTGATTCACATCCAACGTCAATTCGATCAGCTGTTATTCCATAAAGGAGATGCAGTTAGACTATGGCATGCCTAGGGATGAAAACGGATCGGATTTTATCCGCTCCGATCCGCATCCGAATCCGGAAACTAGCGGATTCGGATATTTTCAAACGGATGCGGATGCGGATATGGGAACAGATATAGGTGCGGATACGGATACGAATACGGATAAATATCCGAATCAGCAATATTTTCTAAACGGATATCCGAATTTGAGTAGCACCTGAATCCGCAATATCTCTATAGCTGTACAAATAGCAAAAATGACTTCCGATACTAGGAATCGAACCAAGGTCTCTCGGCTAATACCCAACACCTCAAACCACCAGACCAAGACCCACTTTTTGTTTAATGTATTGTGTCTATATATATTTGAGTTTTAACCTTAACTTTACAATTTGGAAATTTTAGGCTAATTGAAATTTAGTACGGACCAAGGGGGTCTAAAATTTGGAAATTTTAGTATGGATCAAATTCATTATTGCCATTAATTTGGTAATTGGTAATGACGATTTATTTAATAAATTCATATGAATTGTCGAAAATCTGACTAAGAAAATATATATATTTGATTGATTAAATCCTATATATATATCGAGAATCCAACCAATAATATTAATAATAATTTAATTTATGCATATTATATAGTATTTTAATGTAATTTTGGATTTGATTGATTGAATTAATAAAGCCTAAGCATTGCCTACCTAATTATCGTATAATTTATATTGTCAGAATATAACTAATTGTATTACGTGAATATTTTTTTTAATGCTTCGGCTACTCTCATATGCGACAAATTTTTATATGCACTATGAAATTTACAAAAAGTTCTAAAAAAGAATTAATCGCAATGTGATCCGTATCCGACAAAATATATTCGTATTCGATTCCGTATCCGACAATATCCGAACCGTATCCGTATCCGCTTAATATCCGAACCGTATCCGTATCCGAACACATCCGTATTCGCATCCGTATCCGAAAAAAAATATAGATGCGGATATGGGAAGACCAACATCCGATCCGTTTTCATCCCTAGGCATGCCTCATTTCATGGTTAGACTTTGTCCAGCGAAACATGAGAGCAAAATGATCAAATTTCATGATATAAAATCAATTCTTTTCTTAAATTCATATGGTTTTTATCATCATTTCAATTACCTTCAATTCTTCTTATATTGGTTAAGATCATCAAATTTTAATTGAGAAATCATCTCCAATCAACTCTATTCGAATGAAATCAAATCACATTCTCTTGGTTAACTATTCCGATTATACAGCAGTCAGCAGTTTTGCTAGAAGCCTAGAATCTTTCAACATTGCTTAGGAAAAGTGGGGCTTTTCTTTGCTCTCTCTAGTTGGGCTGTATTTAAAATGAAGTGAACCCAATTAAACATCTCCCATTCTCCCTACTAAAGTTGTAAAATTGAGACTTGAGAGGGTCATCATGCGGCCTTCTACGCCTGAAATCAGCCCAAATTTTATCTAGCTATTTCATCTTTCCTTTTCTATTCATATATAATATATTCTTGTTTTTATAATTGAAGTTGGAGTCATTTACAAAGCTGATAAATAGTTAACAAGTCCGTATTGTAGATTGTTCCTATAGTGATTCCACATTTAAGTTCAAGAATATAAGTTGATGAAAGTAGTTTTTAAAAGCTGAAGCAAGCGATCTAATCCCTCCATTTTCTTGCCTCTAGTCTGTCAAATCTCATTTCTTCTTTGTCCAGCAATTTAAAATCGTTTCCTGAGCGCTTACTGGTGGCTTTTATAACATATAAAAGCATTGCTTGCTCCTCAGTTAATGTACATATTTTAATAGTGTGTAGATGTGCACTTCAATAGAGCCAATCAAAATATTAACCCTATCTTCTTCATAATTACTGGGATTTCGGTATTTAAGATTATATGAAAACTAGCAAAAGCATCGAGATTGGCTCGATTTATGGTCAACAATAAATCATTTTGATTAACAATTAACTCTGTTCAATCAAGATTCAATAAAATTAAAAATCCAGACCCAATACTTATTTCATGTTACAAAACAACTCTCATCTCTCTCTTCAAGTGGGGAGAATTGATCAACATTTCATATCATTGTTTATTTTTCCATCACCATCAGAATCAGTATCTTGATGATAGACGTAATCATTAATTTAATGTGTTTTAAAAATTAATAACATAATTGTCAGGATCCGTAAATCATATAAAATAATAAAATCATGAGTTTAGTACTTACAAATTGAAGAGCAGAAATCGTTAGTCGTTAGGCGGAAGCGTTAGTACCGATCTTCAATAGTTTTCCTTAGACATAATGATGGTTTTCATTAGGCATTTTATTTCCTCAACTTAATTCTGATTTTCTTTAGTGGAGATGTGTGTAAATTGAATCACACCCTTTAGTAGAGATGTGTAAATGAACCACATCTTTTAGCAGAAAATTATGAAGTATTTATAAGACTCTAAGGCAACCATTGGGATCAAATACAATGAATCTAGTCCATCAGAATTTCCATCAAATTTTGATGCACCCTTTAGTTAATTTCATTAAATGAACTTGGTTCACAATTAATAATATAGACCACATAAAAAAAATTTCAACATTGTCCTTTCTCCCACTTGGTCTATATTGAATCATCATAATGAAACACAAATTCAAAATTGGCCAATATTATCTTAAACCTTGTTCAGTTAGAAATACCAAACTAAACTAATACAATCAAAATAACTATTATTGTTATTTGACCCCCATTAATTACAACATTGGTATTTCTTTCCAACAAATGGTTAATATAATTCATTCGATCCACTCTAGTCAATTTGCTTAAACTAAACATAATGCGCAACATAAGAAATAAGTAAATTCCATAAATTCAAAGTCAAAGTCATAATAGAAGCTTCACATTATAACTTAATACATAATTCAATACAACAAAGTTATAATTAGCAATCGAACCCGTGCCGACAAAAATGGGTGGTAATACTTTACTGAGAGAATGAGTTAAACATAATTCTCAATTAATATGTTGTATTTGTATAGTCATATCTTTGACTTTGTATTTAACAACAAGATATTTAATGTCAATCCATTAGACATGTTACTTAATTTGTTGTTAATAAAAGATAAAATAACAGTCGCGTTATTACAAAAATAAGATAAGTGACCTTACAATATGCCACAAAAATTCTACTTGCATAGCGGAAGATGTCATTATAGACTGCTTATCACTCTTCCATAAAATTAATCATTATATATAAAAGCACAAATAAATAACCTGATGTGAATTTCTTACGGACTAATAAAATAATATCACGTACAAAATGAGAATGACAAATTACTCCCACTAACCCTGAGATATATACATTGATTTATAATATTTTCTTTAAATCCAAACTTGACGTCATCAAATTTGAGATATAATTTAGAAAAATTAGTATTTCATCATCGCTGCCTTTATTGATAATTGAAGCGGGATCTTTTCATAATGTCTGGTTTAATTTCCAAATACCAAGACAAATCTCAATTGGTTCTTTTCAAGTTGGAATAATTAGTTTTATTCAATGCTGTAAAATTCAGGAAAAATAAAGTGGTTAATAGTCGACTAATATTCACATAGCATAATAAAATTAAACTGAAATGAATAATAAAAACGCCAAATAATATTTCAGTTTTAACATGAAGTTCTTCACATTTTCAATTTATATCACCGTTGGGCAGAAATAAATTGAAGATAATGAGACAATTCTATTTAATAAACTATAATGTCAATTAAAGTTGTTCAAATTGACATTCTTAATGTTTATTAAATATAAATATTATAGTGATACATAAACTAAAATATCACAAATAAAATAATAAAATTAAACAACTATAAAGAGATAATTCTTAATTAAACTGAAATAAATAATAATACACCAAAATTATTTCAGTTTGTCATAATAGTTGTTTCATAAAATCAATTTGTATCACCGTTGGGCAGAAACAAATTGGTCATAAATGAAAATTCCACTTAATAAACTATAATGACAATTTTAGTTATCCAAACTGGCATAGTCAGAAAAAGAACTAAATAAAATAAACTGGGATCATACTTAAAGTTGCATATATTAACCCATAGATAGAGAGAATATAAACATTTAATTCTCTAATCCTATGAATTGTAGCGCACCATCCTTGTGGTTAGGATTTTGTACAAACTAGGGAAATAGTTCGCATCCTTACTTGTCTTTAGGCATCAGATTGAATTCCTTACAAAATTCCAACAGATCTAACGACGTTGGACCATCAAATTGCACTTAAGAGTTGTATTCAGTTTAGGAGAAAAAAGGAACTCTCTGGTGCGCACTGTGAGGGAAGGAGAGTATAAGTGATGAAATTTGATCTGATGCGAATATGAATGCACAGTTACGTCTAAATCATAAGATCATATAGAAGTGATGCATAACTTTAGTGGAACTCATTACAAAAATAATATAACGTGTACCAAAGTTGCCATGTATTCAACGGATCATCCTATGTGAAATATATTAGCATTTAATAAAAAAAAAATATCATTCAACAAATGGAAACAAAATCCATTATATATGAAACCTTCATTAAATGAAAAGCCATGCACGTAATTGGTTAAGAATAATAACCTTTCATTTTTTTTTAATAACAGATTCCATAAATAAATAACACGTTGTGTAAATGATATAATAAACCCCTTAAAAAGCATTAGCAGGATCCATTACTAAATAACATAACAACATGAATGCATAAATACGAAATATATTTATAAATTTCATTTAATTAAGTGAAATTATAATTAAATGGAATAATTATATATTGATCTCATCCAAGTGAATGGTTAAAGAAATTAAACCAAATAAATGGATGATTTAATTGGGTTATGCCTAATTATAGCCCGTACAGAGGAGAAAGATAATTTAATTAAAAACAAAGTTATTTTGTAAACACGTAAAAAAGTTGGAAAAAAATTTGTGGATCAAATCATGGACAGTTACGACATAGAGACATTTGTCCAAAGGATCTAATTAAATTTGGACAATTAAATTATACAATAATTTTGTATTTAATCATTAAGGGGCCGTTTGGATGGGGCTAGAAATAGCCTATTCCTAGAAATTTGCTATTCCTAGACATAAATCTCTCTCACAGAGTTACACACTTCCCAATATTTTCCGCCTAGGAATAGACTATTTCTCTTATTCCTATTCCTAGGCGAAAAATATTGGGAAGTGTGTAACTTTGTGAGAGAGATTTATGTCTAGAAATAGCAAATTCCTAGGAATAGGCTATTCCTAGCCCCATCCAAACGGCCCCTAAGAGTATTCGTTTGGTGTACAAAGAGATGAACCAGAATTCTAGAAATAAATAGAGATTCCTTACGCATCTCCAAATTGCACACATAGTAAAAACGAAAAGTAAAAAACTCTAATAAATCAAATACAAAAATTAATCATACTATATCTTATATGAATTTATGATTGTCTCTGATACCAAATGATAAACGTAATCATTAATTTAATGTGTTTTAAAAATTAATAACACAATTGTCAGGATCCGTAAATCATATAAAATAATAAAATCATGAGTTTAGTACTTACAAATTGAAGAGCAGAAATCGTTAGTCGTTAGGCGGAAGCGTTAGTACCGATCTTTAATAGTTTTTCTTAGACATAATGATGATTTTTCATTAGACGTTTTATTTCCTCAACTTAATTCTGATTTTCTTTAGTGGAGATGTGTGTAAATTGAATCACACCCTTTAGTAGAGATGCGTAAATGAACCACATCTTTTAGCAGAAAATTATGAGGTATTTACAAGACTCTAAGGCAACAATTGGGATCAAACACAATGAATCTAATCCATCAGAATTTCCATCAAATTTTGAGTCACCCTTTAGTTAATTTCATTAAATGAACTTGGTTCACAATTAATAATATAGACCACATAAAAAAATTTCCAACACTTGAAACATCTGTACAAGTTAAGAAAATATTCATCATTTTAGTAAAATATATCAAACTAATATTACATTAGGTAATATTAAATAAAGACTATATAGTATGAATAAAGAGTAAATATTCTGCCTGTTGGAGCAAAGATTTTGTTTTCACAGAATTAAATGTAATCGAACGAAAGTGGACCTGTTGTTGCTGATATTAGATCAGTTTAAAGCTGTTTGAACCAAGGAAAGTGAACCTTTTGGTTTTGGGTATTAAGCGGAAGTAATTTTGCTTGATGTATTTTATTTTGATTATTTTGATCACTTGATAACCGCTACTAAGAATTTTACACAATATATATATATTTGATGCATCTGTTGTCAATAGGTTGGCTCCGATTATCCTCAACCAAAAACTTGAACGGCCTTACATTTTTGCAGTTTTTTTTTTTTTTTTTGATTGGTGCCCTTAGGCTACATTTTTGCAGTTAGTACTATGTGAGAATTATGTAAATTTCAAAATATAATAAGATATAAAATTTATTAGTTATATTAAATATATGATAATACTGACGCTAAATTGCTGCTTAATTTGAAGTATAATATACATATTAAAAAAAAACAATATGATGTTTTGAAAAAAAAAATCTGTAAATAGCTATTGAACAATTCACTTATATTATTTTTTTCCCCGAAGGCTATTGGTGAAGAGCCAACAGCAAATATTAAAAATAAAAAGTTTTACAAGTTATAAGAAAAAAAAATCATTTATTTTTCTTAAGTCTAACAAATAATTCAAGATAGTCTTCTGCTGAAAATAAATAATTTCTGAATAGTTCAGATATTATTTGTAAATTGTATTATTATGGTAAAGTATAGATTTTGGAGAAAATATATTTAGCTTTTGAGAAAAGAATGGATATATGAAATTAAGTTTTGGCAATCGGGGTTTCTTAATTATTTCTGTCCGTAACATGAAATCAAAGTATTATCATTATTTTGTTTATCTAAAGTGGCCTGAGGTAGGCCTCCATTAAACCAAAAAAGTTATTAAACACAGCGAAAAATAAATGACGTAAATTTCATTCATGTTTCCTTTCCTGAGATGAGAACAAGCAAACCTTCTAATTGATACTTTACCGAAAGCACTCTCATTGCAGATTGCAATTCCGGAATCAAGGAAGGTTCAGGAAAGTGGTCTTAATTTCTTTCCAGTCATGAGTCATACCACTGAATCAATATATGATACTTCTGAAAAAGATTTATAGGTGCTTGTACGGTGTTTTATTGTCCATACAATTGTCCGAACCAAGCACAATTGTCAGCGTGACACGAAATACATAACAAAACACAATCACTGGTTTCTTATCCAAGTAAATAACACTTGACACGTGTTAGCTCATCATCAATTAAATATTTTTTTCTTGGTACACTTTTTAGATACTTTATGGCGGCTAACCCAATCAATCAAACATTAAAGAGCCGTTTATGATACAAATAATAATAATACTAATCGTAGAATTAGACAAAGGTCAAGTTCAACAAAATCCGTTATCGGTATCATGTGGTGTAGATTGGGTTGTTCACCAATCTAAGTTTTCTCAGGCCTGAGGGTTACAAACCTACAATCGTCTGAAGTTGATGTATAACCTGCTTGAAGCTTTATCACTTCAGCATGGACCTGCTCTAATGCAGAATTCCAAGGTGTTACCAAATATGGAAGCACAGTTTTATTTGAATCAATTTTTTTATGTTGCTTTCAATTACCTGCAGCAGCCTGAGATATTCTTTCGTTATGTTAATTAATAACTTTGTTCTAATACGTACAACGAACATGACCCCTCATGAATGAGACGTAACATTGCAAATCTTCAAATAATATATTGGGTATTGTTTTGTCCAGTTGGCAACATTAAAATAACAGAAAAAAAAATTAAAATTGTAAAATGTGAATAGCTTTAAAATAGTATTATTAGCAAGTCTGAAAAATATATTGTAAGAATAAGTACACTATTTAAAATAATAATTTATTGTTTGTCACTCTCAAATTCAATTCTGGCTCACAATTTGGAATATTTGTTTTACCATTCTGTCAAAATAATAGAATAAAGAGAGATTATTCTTTCATTAGATACTTAATATTTGATAACGAATTCCAATCGGAACAATACTTCACTATTTTAGCCAGAATTGATATTACTATATGGCCCATTAATTAGAGGCAAAATTGGTTGTATACCCCCTCAAATCATGTTAATTTGGGACATATACCCTTCTCAATAATTTTACCGGTTTCTTAAATATTAAAATTTAAATTTTCTAGTATCGCACTAAAATATCCTTCTTGCCCATCTCCTAAATGTAGAGAAACAGTTCATCTCTTGATCAAAATCTATAAAGAGGATTAATAAAAATGGACCAAATGTCATTGATTGATATGGCATGTTGCCCTTGTTGGGTTTGCTTTAAAGCCAAAGGGAATAAACAATTCTAACAAGTCAAATAAGCAACCCAGAAAACATAAACTCGCAGAACCAGCAGTTGAAACGGACCGTTCTGGTCATAGACCGGACCGTTCCAAAACACCAGAAAACTAAATCAAGAGCGGAAGCTTACCTAATTCCATTGCTATGGTCTGAATCTTGATATTAAGCACTTCTTGATGTGTCCTGACGTGTATGTACCTTCACCAAAACTGTTCCACGCACCTAAGTAGGGAGAAAGATCTTCCAAGAGAACAAGACGCGCCCTTTGATGCCTTTAGCCTAAACAAAAGCACTATCTCTCTCTAATCGATGGAATAATTAGGGAGAGGGGCAGAGATGCTGCTATCAACGCATGTATGCAGCAATACTCGTGTGTGTCTTGTCCCTTGGGGACCAACCCCTTTATTTATAGTGCCAAGGGCTTCTTGACCACCACACAATACCATATTTTGTCCATCATAAAATAGATAATGTTTCTAAATATAACCACCTATAAAAGGCAACACATCTATTGCACAAAATCTGCTATTTCTTTACAACCATGTTTAGCTTATTACCATAATCAATAGAAACTTGGATACCAAACAATAATCAGCCCATACTTAATTTAGATTGTTTCCATATAGACTCGTCAGCCTATATGGAAATAATCTAACAATCTCCCACTTGGGCTATTATGTTTAGTGTTATCCAATGTCCTTAACTTAATGAGCTCATCTTTTATGGTAATAAAATTTTGTGTCCTTAATTCCGTCCATCATTTACAATAATAGAAGACCAAGGAAGCATTCGTTACATTATAGCATTTACAGGCCTCTAATCCTATAAAGCCGTCGTAACTAAACTCACAATGATCACAATATCATCATAAAGAATGACATTGAATTAAGATGTGTATAAGTGGTGTGGAAAATACACGTAAGTGTGACTGTCACGTGTCTATTTCCAACTTTATTGGTCACCCAAAAAACTGAAATGAGGTCAACTTAAATAAATTGAGAATGAAAACTGAAACTGAATCTGAAAACTGAAACTTTATTTATTTCTGCAGAAATATTCATTACATAATACACTGAATAAACTGAATAAACTAAAACTATCATCAAATCTAGCACTCCCACTGAACAAAACTCCCACTAAAGCCTAGAATCCTCAACTGAAATTACACCCATACTAGTTACATGTTTCAGAAACTGCTTGGGTATTAATGCTTTAGTTAGTGGATCTGCTATCATTGAGTTTGTTCCAATGTGCTTGATTGATAATTCGTCATTCTCAACTTTTTGCTTAACAGACAGAAACTTGATGTCGATGTGCTTCGAGTTGGCTGAGCTTCTGTTATTATTAGCATACATGACTGCTGAGTTATTGTCACAGAAAATTCTTAGTGGAGCTTGGATAGAGTCCACTACACGCAACCTAGTGACAAAATTTCGCAATCATGTTCCAAATAATGACGCCTCATAGCAAGCCACGCATTCTGCTGCCATGGTTGAAGATGCCACTAGGGATTGTTTGACACTTTTCCATGAAACAGCTCCACCTGCCATCATGAAGATGAACCCTGTGGTTGACTTTAAACTATCTTGACATCCCGCAAAATCAGAATCAGAATATCCTATGACCTCCAGCCTATCTGATCTCCGATACGTTAGTGCAAAGTCTTTGGTTCTTTGAAGATATCTCAAAACTCGTTTAGCTGCCTTGATATGCTGAATTCCTGGGTTATGCAAATACCTGCCTAGCATACCTGTAATGAAAGCAATGTCTGGACGTGTACACACTTGGGCATACATTATGCTTCCAACTATGGAGGCATACTTATTGTCCTTTACTTGCTTCTTTTCCAACTGTGTTTTGGGACATTGTTCTAGACTAAACTTGTCCCCTTTAGCAACAGGGGTCTCTGTTGGTTTGCAGTTTTCCAAATCATACCGCTTGAGTACTTGATCGATATAGGCCTTTTGTGATAGACCCAAAATACCTTGAGAACGATCTCTAAGTATCTTAAGACCTAACACGTATGATGCATCACCAAGATCTTTCATTTCAAAATGTCTAGATAGAAATTTCTTAGTTTCATGCAACATATCCTTATCGTTTGTGGCAAGCAGTATATCATCCACATACAAAACCAAGAAAGAATATTTACTCCCACTGAACTTGTGATATATACAATCATCCGCCGGGTTACTCTCGAAACCAAATGAGAGAATCACTCGATGGAATTTGTAATACCATTGTCGAGACGCTTGTTTGAGTCCATATATGGATTTCTTAAGTTTGCAAACCATTCTCTTTGGATCGTCCGATACAAAGTGGGGTGGTTGCACCATATAGATGGTTTCATCAATGTCACCATTGAGAAACGCAGTCTTAACATCCATTTGATGAAGCTCAAGATCTAAATGTGCCACAAGTGCCATGATTACCCTAAAAGAGTCTTTCGATGAAACTGGAGAGAAAGTCTCTTTGTAATCAATACCTTCTTTTTGAGTAAAGCCCTTAGCGACAAGACGTGCCTTATATCTTTCCACATTACCCTTAGAATCCTTTTTGGTCTTAAAAATCCATTTGCAACCAATAGGTTTCTTTCCTTCTGGTAATGGTACTAAGTTCCATACATCATTGTCATACATGGACTTCATTTCTTCATTCATGGCATCGATCCACTTTTGTGAGTTTGGACTGTCTAAAGCTTGACGAAGATCATGAGGATCTTCCATCATCCCAATGTCAAACTCATGTTCTTGGAGATAGACCACATAATCATTAGATATTGCTGGTCTTTTCTCTCTAGTGGATCTCCTAGGCACAAGTTCTTGAGGCGTTTGCAGTTGTTCAATGACATCATTATCTTCAACTTGATTATTTCCAAGATCCAAGTCCATAGGATCTGGAACAGGATCCGTTTCTTGAATTAAACGGTTCGTTTCAATCCTGGGCACTGCATCTATGATCAACCGTTCCGTTTCAGCCTCAGACCGGTCTGTTCCAATCCTGGAACGGTCCGTTTCAGCACTGTCATGGTCCGTTTGAAGATCAGTGCTCATTTCCTCCTCGAAGATAATATCCTGATGTGTCATATCTCCCCCCACAACCAAAACATCCTCAAAGAACTTAGCTATAATCGTCTCAAAAATATTCCTATTAGTGGGATCGTAAAACTTGTAACCCCTAGAAAGTTCGGCATATCCAATGAAATAACAACTAACTGTCCTTTCGTCCAATTTCTTCTCATTTGGCTTGTAAGGCCGAGCTTCAGCTGGACATCCCCAAATGCGACAATGTTGCAGACTTGGTTTCCTACCAGTCCACATTTCATAGGGGATTTTATTGTTATTTGCCTTAGTTGGTACACGATTGAGTAAATAGGCTGCCGTTTTAAGCGCTTCGCCCCAATGAGATCTTGGCAAATTAGTATGACTGAGCATACTTCTAACCATGTCCTTCAATGTCCTGTTTCGTCTTTCAGCTACTCCATTCATGCTAGGCGATCCTGGCATGGTATATTGAGGGACAATGCCATTTTTCTCTAGGAACTTAGCAAAAGGCCCTGGACGTTGTTCACCTGAACCGTCATATCTACCATAGTATTCACCACCACGGTCAGATTTGACTTGCTTAATCCTTTTGTTGAGTTGTAACTCAACTTCAGCTTTAAATGATTTGAATACGTCCAAAGCTTGCGCTTTTTCACTTAATAGATATAGATAACCAAATCTTGAATAATCGTCTATGAAACTGATAAAGTAAGTTTGACCATTCCTAGTAGGCATAGGAAATGGTCCACAAATGTCCGTATGAATCAGTTCTAAGACATCACTCGTTCTATTGGCATCATATCTTCTTTTATTGGTTTGTTTTCCTTTAACACAACTTTTACATGGGCCTAAATCAGTCATGTCTAAAGGATCGAGTATTTCACTTTGCATAAGCCTTTCAATTCTCTTTGGAGAAATGTGACCTAAACGCTTATGCCAAAGTGCACCTGAATTCTCATGAGTTAATTTACGCTTAACACTTCTAGTACTTGTATGCAAGTTTTCATTATATGAAGCAATAGTTTCCAAAGAATATAGATTGTCATAAACTGAAAGAAAACCAGATCCAACGCATTTAGAATTATGAGATAAACTGAATTTTCCATTTCCAAAAGAACAAGAGTAACCGAATTTGTCCAGTACAGAAATAGAAACTAAATTTCGTCTAAAAGACGGTACAACAAAAGTCTCATATAAATTCAAATACAATCCAGTCCTAAGTAACAATCTAAAATGCCCAATAGCTTCAACTTGTGCCTTCTTGCCATCGCCCACATAGATGTATCTTTCACCATCATTTGGCTTGCGGCAGCTCAGGCAACCCTGCATAGAGATACTTATGTGAGTTGTAGCACCCGAATCAATCCATCAAGTATCTTTTTGTACTGAAGTTAAATTAACTTCTGAACAAACCAAAGAGAGAGACATACCTTTCTTCTTGCGCCAAGCTATGTAGCCTGCACAATCAGTCTTCTTGTGTCCCTCTTCGCCACAGAAGAAGCACCCATTTGGATTCTTTGGCTTCTTGCCAGTCTTCCCCTTATTGGGTTCCTTCTTTGGCTCTGAATTAGCAGCCTTTTTCTTATTTTGTTTCTTCTTTCCA
Organism: Rhynchospora breviuscula; assembly: GCA_027562975.1. NCBI lineage: Eukaryota > Viridiplantae > Streptophyta > Magnoliopsida > Poales > Cyperaceae > Rhynchospora > Rhynchospora breviuscula. The sequence continues at coordinate 28,541,463 of CM050400.1, read as the reverse complement.
TTATTTTTGGAAGTGGAGGCAACGTTAGCACTGTGTGTCTTATCAAGCTTCAACCTTTCCTCTTCTTGAACTAGATGCGAAATCAGTTCATTCAGAGTCCACTTGTCCTTAGTGCAGTTATAAGTAACCTTGAAATGGTTATACTGACTAGGGAGAGAGTTAAGCACTAGACACACCTGAATTTCTTCAGATATGTCTAACTTAAGGGCTTGTAACTTTGAAGCAAGATTAGACACTTCCAAAACGTACTCACGAATGTTGTCTTTTCCATTATACTTTATAGAGGTGAGTCTTGCCATGAATGTACAAATCTCCGATTTCTCATTCTTGGCAAATCTCTTCTCAATTTCTTCCAAGCATGCCTTAGCCTCATCGGAATCAGAAATGGTACCCCTGAATGCCTCTGGAATTGTCTTCTTAATGATCATTATGCCCATGCGATTAGAGCGATTCCATTGAGCTACACTTTGAATGTGTTGTTGAGTGCTTTTAGCATCAATCTCAGTTGGTTTCTGCTCCCTGAATGCAAGGTCAATATCTAGACAACCGAGAACTATCATCAAGTTCTCTTTCCATTCCTTAAAGTTGGAACCAGTCAGCATGGGTATGCTGTTAATGCTAGCTGGAATGTTTGCTAAAATAAACCAAAGACAAAAAATACACTAATGTTAATAACCATAATGTATAAGTTAAATCATAAAATATAAAGGTCTAAATCCCATCTACTAGTCTTTATTCATTTGCAAGTGCTCTTTGGAGTCTCCAAGCAAACTTCAATTAACTAGGTGTAGCATCAAATGTAACGATTCATAACATATCAATTAATTAACCTTCCTTTGGGCCGATTAATTAATTGTATGTAAAACCTTATAATCATTACCCATTTGATTCTACCAAAACATTGTACATGTAGTCTTTTAAATTATGTCCTTCCTTTGGGCCGATCCATAGTTTAGAAGTTACATGTACCTTAATACACTTTGTACCTGAGTCTTTGAAACAACCATTAATATGAGAGCCCACTTTGGCGGGATGATATTAATATTGGTTCAATTCTCAAAATACAACTCAAATTACCTTTATATTAGACTTAAAATATACCTAATCCTAGACTTTTCATTATGCACATCAATCCTAAGATGAAAAGCCTAACTAAATACTAACCTAGGACGATATAGACTTAGGACCCAGTTGCAAACCCTAAAATATATACGCGTTGGATCGTACGAACCAACAAACCTGAAACGGACCGTTTTGGTGAGAGAACGGTCCGCCTTAAATAGACCAGAAGAGAACCAAAGAGAGATATGACCATACAAGCTAGTACGAGTCATATTGAGATAAGAAAAGAAAGCGGTGGTCTCCCGTTCAGCTAGCAGCCATTGAAATTACACCACATCCAGGCAAGATTCCCAGAAAAAGCCAGGGTCATATGGACACTTTAGGCGCCGACCTTATTTTCTGCGACAGAACTTGTCCTTATGACAACATGGTGTAACCCAACGCTTACAGCTCTTACTAATGAAAACCACGGCAAAGAAGAGAAGAGGATGGATGCATAAAGTGTCATTTGTACCTAACCAGTACAAACAACCTGAATTTTGACTTAAAATCTAACAATCTGGTTCTGGAACGGACCGTTCTGGTTGTAGAACGGACCGTCCTAAACTCTGGTCAGTACCTAACAGTTTGCAACCAAAACTGAAGTGGAACGGACCGTCCCAGAGTGGAACGGACCGCCTGAAAACCGCAGAGAAGAGTAGAAAATGTCGTCCTAATCTAGGTCGAGAAACCCTAAAGATTTCTCTCCTAACCTGACAATCTACTTTAAATCTAAATCATCCAATTAGGTCAGATTTTAAACGACTTTGAATTTTTAAAACTTTAACTTAATTTTCAAAATCTTTTCAAGCAATTGCAATTTCAAAATAATTTGAATCATAACAAAGAGCTAAATCAAAATAAACAATTCAATAACAGTTCAAGTTGTAGCCCTTTGGGTCCAATTTGCAATTACAAACAATAAGTCTGGCACAATACTCAATAAACAGATCATAAACAATCCAAAGTTAATGGAACGGTCCGTTCGAGCCATGAAACGGACCGTCCAAAAGCCAGATAAATCAGAAACAGTTCAGAAAACAGTCCAGAAAAAATTCCAGAACATACGTGCCAGAAATTTAAACAGTTCAGTTCAAATCAACAATCTCACCAAATCAATTCAAACACTTCAATTAGATCCAAAATTATGTGTCATGCTACTGGCTCACGACGAGTGGCTCTGATACCACTTGTTGGGTTTGCTTTAAAGCCAAAGGGAATAAACAATTCTAACAAGTCAAATAAGCAACCCAGAAAACATAAACTCGCAGAACCAGCAGTTGAAACGGACCGTTCTGGTCATAGACCGGACCGTTCCAAAACACCAGAAAACTAAATCAAGAGCGGAAGCTTACCTAATTCCATTGCTATGGTCTGAATCTTGATATTAAGCACTTCTTGATGTGTCCTGACGTGTATGTACCTTCACCAAAACTGTTCCACGCACCTAAGTAGGGAGAAAGATCTTCCAAGAGAACAAGACGCGCCTTTTGATGCCTTTAGCCTAAACAAAAGCACTATCTCTCTCTAATCGATGGAATAATTAGGGAGAGGAGCAGAGATGCTGCTATCAACGCATGTATGCAGCAATACTCGTGTGTGTCTTGTCCCTTGGGGACCAACCCCTTTATTTATAGTGCCAAGGGCTTCTTGACCACCACACAATACCATATTTTGTCCATCATAAAATAGATAATGTTTCTAAATATAACCACCTATAAAAGGCAACACATCTATTGCACAAAATCTGCTATTTCTTTACAACCATGTTTAGCTTATTACCATAATCAATAGAAACTTGGATACCAAACAATAATCAGCCCATACTTAATTTAGATTGTTTCCATATAGACTCGTCAGCCTATATGGAAATAATCTAACAGCCCTCCCCTCCGTCCGTTTTTTATTTACAAATTTAATAAGTAACCAAACAAATTTATATGGAGCACTGGAGCAGTAAATAAATTAGGTGTACAACAAAGTAAACCACACAAAATCACCCATATACAAAAGGCCTAAATCTCCATTCTATTGCAATTAAATGTATGTCAAACCCCAATAACGATTTAAGCCAATAACCTTACTAGTATGACTCCTTTGTAACTATTATATTGCCGAGTTCTGTTGTTCCTTAATCCAATTTAATGTGAATAATGAACAATTAGGATGAGAAGCTACAGAGTCTAAGATACTCTAATTTGGTTGAGAAGCTACATAATCTAAGATACTCTAATTAGAGTGCACGTGAGATGGGCAAAAATTAAATTGACAGAAGTGCGTCTCAGAGTTGGTGATGGACGTGAGTATTTCGGTCCCAATTTTGAAAATTTAATTTTTAATATTTAAGAAACCATTAAAAATATTGAGAAGGGTATATGTCCCAAATTAACATGATTTGAGGGGTGTACACCTGATTTTGAAGATTAGAGGGGTATATATCCAATTAATGAAGATTAGAGGGGTATACAACCGATTTTGCCTTAATTAGATACTTCAGCCTATGTTAGGTGAGTTTTTTTTTTTTTTGAATATCAGCCTATGTTAGGTGAGTTATAGCACACAACACGAGCAATTCAGTTGATAAATTTCTAGGATAGTTTAGAAAGGAAAAGCATCTGAGCGATTGAACAATTTCGCTTTAGATTATAATCAGTCACCCAAAGAGATAGGTACATGATAGATTAGTTCGTAAATCCTAATAGACAAGCTGCAAGTGTCCAGAAAACGAACCTCGCAAAAATCGCAAATATGCAGCATAGAAAAAGGGTTGTTGTATCCAAAAGGGATTTCCTCTTCTTTTTCATTTTATATTTTGCTGAGTCACGAAAGATTGAAGGGTGATCGGCCGAAGGCTAAACCCCCATCAGACCCACCCCAAAACCCCTCTTCCTCCTCAAAAGGACCAAAAAAAAAGAAAAAGAAACTATACCATGAAACAAAAAAAACAAAAAAAAATACTACAGTGACAGTACAAATTTGTAAGAAAAGATCAATATTTCTGTTCGTCCTTCCATGAATAAGTTACAAAAAAAATATGTGAACTCAATAAGGCAATTATTTTGACAAGAAGAAGAAATAAAATTTGAGATTTACTTTTTTAGATATGAGAATTCAAATAATTTTTTTTGTATGCTTGCATCATACCTGATTATGGAAGCTTTTTAATAAATTAAAGATTACAGATTCTGAACTGTAAAGATATGCAAATGTTAGATTTATTTTTCAAAATTTTAATACGCGCGTTAGAAATTATCATAGTCATCTTTATTTTTATAGGCATTTAAGTAAAAATTAAAAAAAAAGCACCCAAAATTTTTCCAGATTCGTATTTTCTTGAAGACCTTTTTTTTTTTTAGTCGCAGTATTTTTGTTTCAATAGAAAAGGAAAAAAATGTGATAATTATTATAGTTTTGGTACTTTTTTTTGTCAATTATTTCAAATTTGTATTTAATATTATTTTAGTGAGTGGAGGTGTAAGGAGTGAGAAAAATGGAAGTACTTTAAAACTCTCTCTTCCGACATTTATCATGAATGAATATGACAAGTAATAACAACTAACAATGCAAGTTCTATCATCTATGGAACAGCTTGGAATTTTCACTTCCTTGCACATTGAATTTTGCGATTTTTTTTTTTTGAAGAAAAAATGGAGATCAGGTCTCCGAATTTTACGATTTGTTAAAGAATATTTTCAAATGATACTCACTTTGTTCTAAATTTGAAATTTTTTGATGTGCAAATTGTTTGGATATTGGTAATGTATATCCAATCATTTACCAAATAATAATCAAGAGTAGTGTTGTGCAGCAAGTTTCCCATTATTTGAAAAGGAATGAAATCCCGGGTATCAAAATGATTACTCCTTGGATACATTAAACTGACAACCAATAATGCACTTGGCCTCCTTGTGTCATGTGAACTTGGAAAACTGAAATCAATTATGTCTCTGACTGATTACTGCTATATCACTAAACTTTAGTTTGATCGAGACATCTCTCTCTTATTTAAAAAGTTGGTATAAAAAAGATAAGGGATTAACAGGACACTTCATGCCTGATTACATCATTCCAATGAAAAACCAAGTTTGAACAAGTGTCAAGAAAGGACAATTTCTGACGCAGCTCTTTAGAATACCAATACAAGCATCTCAGAAGAAATTAATTAAGAAAACATGAACATTTTCATTATTCTTATATACAAAGACTCAAGTAAAGTTTGAAGTTGCACATCAGTTGGAATCCGAATTTGCTGTTGCGCGACAAATGGTGTAGCGCACGTACGAGCCGTCTGATCTTGATCGGACGGTTAATTTTTTACGGGCCTATCAATCTAGGTTACATGCACGGGGCTCCCTTGTCCATTGGATCTTGATCAGACGGCCAGCATGCCGCGCTACACCATGTGTCGCGCGGCAGCGGATCTGAATTTCATCAGATGCTGTAAATTTTGTAACTTCGTCCTATTGTTATCTTATGTAACATCATGGTGAACTTAAACTAACAATAATATTTCAAAGGTCACCCAAAATTTGTTCTCACTTCTCAGGAAAAAAGAGAACTTAATATCCACACGCCGTTTCAATTCTTTATTTTAGTGAAAAAATTCGGGTTTTTTATCTCCATCAAAAGAAATCTTGGAGGACATGAGAAATGTTTTTGGATGTCTTCAAAGGCTTTTTTTTTTTGAAGAACGATTTTTTTTATAAGAAATAAGAAATTTGAAAAGAAATTGTTCTCTCTGTGAATCGAACCAAGAACCACTTGGTTGGCAGAATAGAGCGAAACTATTGGACCAAACAACCCAACTTTTCATTCTACTTGGAAATTTCATATTTATTTAAAGGATTTCCTGGAGTATTTACAGAGATGTTTTATCGAACACCCCAAAAGGAAAAAAAAAAAAAAGAGAAAACTGTCATGGTCATTTCCAATCTCTGTTGTCACAAGGGTAGCACCCTTCTTGTGCAATGTCACTAATCTGGACCTTCGTGTCATATATCGAACCGGTTCGCCAGTCAGCAGGGAGAACTGAGTTATCAGCCCAAACCCATTTCCCATCGTACCCACCGGTGATCACCATGCGAAATTGCAACGGTCCGGTCGGAGCTTGGCTTGTGCTCCATACCGGACCATAGTCTCTTGTCATGAACCGCCAATTAGACGAACCGACCTGTTTAAAAAAAAATGTTTTACACTGAGGTTATTGCTTTATGAAATTAACAAGTGGGCCCATTTTTAGCCCAAAATTAAATTGGTCTAGACCAACTGAACTTAATTGCAGTTTGTCTGGCTTGCTGGGTAGTTGTAATTATTGAAAATTGATTACTGCCATCGCGCTTTGTGTCATCGCTGTCATCGTGCGTCAGTCAGCGCTCGCTGAGCAGCGCTCTCCCCCCTCTACTCACCCAGCGAATTTTTGTTCATTTCGTTATTATAAGTGTTCACTTTATTAGATACAAATGTTCACTTTGTATTATAATTGTCCACTGTTTTATAAGTGTTCGCTATGTTCACTATGTTCATTTTGTTTTTTTATTTTTATTTTTATTTTTGTCCAAATGTTCAGTTGGGTCAATACAAATGTTCTGTTAATTGAGTATAAATGTTCAGTTAGTTGCAAAGTCGGCCAATCGTAACTCGTTTTTACTAAACCAAGCGAAGGGGTCATGAACCGGACACAAAACACATGAAAAAAATAGAAGGGGTCATGAACCGATCCGGTTCAAATTAATTTTTTTCCGACTTTGCCCCTGGCGCGCCTCTCTCCAAGTCTGACGCGCGACTTTGCCCGTTAGTTGACGCATTTAACTGAACACTTCTAATCATTAAACTGAACACTTCTTATTATTAAACTGAACATTTGTAACATATAGCAGCGATGGCAGCGATGGTTTATTTAGCAATGGCACTTATAATAGCCGGTAATTATTTATGGACAAGGACCAGTTAAGTTTGTTTTTACAACGCGTAATTCCCTTCAATATAATACAAATTGCCAACTTGTTATTATTAGGGAAATAAAAATGACTAGATGTACTTTATTAAACTCTTGGTCGACAACTGCCCTATTCTAGACTTCTAGGTTAGTACCAGAACAAAACAACAAAGGTTAACAATTCTTAAGCACGCTTTTGTGAAACTAAAGACAAATTCAAGTTTAATACTTCAGAAGTGATATGTTGGAAGGTTATTTTAACTTTTTAGCTTTATCCTATCATCTCCAGTACTAATTTGCTGTGAGAAATATGAATTTCATTGAGATTGAGACACTAAATATAAAAGATGCTCTGAAACTGGACATCTCCGTTATGTCACAAACGGAAGATGTCAGAATTGGATTAAATTAAACAATTACCTGGGCCACATCCACTGCCACAATGTCTGTCTGGCCTCCTTGGTAGAGAAATTTAATTGCCAAGTAATTGGGGCTTCTGCTCTTCTCTTCTACTCTCACTGACAAGTTCTTCTTTCCATATTCACATGGGATCCTACAAAATACAAGTCAAAATTAACACAAATTTTCTAAATAAATTCAATTCAAATTAAACAAGGTAGCAATATTTACCTCTTGTATTCAACATCTACTGATCCAGATTTCCTCAATTCGGGTGCCATTCCATTTCGTGCCATGGCCGTGAAAGCCGAGTCGGTAAGCGCGAAATCGGTTCGATTGTTCTTGTTCAAGTCTGTTAGGACCACCTTCACACCACCAGTGGTGCAGAGTTTGGCGTTCTTACATCGTATCTGTACCAAACAAATGTGTTAGATTTCAGAATCCGAAATTTCAATGCTAGAAGTTTTGAGTTATTTGTTTAATTTGGTTACCTGATAGCATGCACCGCAGCCGACGCCACCTCGGTAAAGGGAAGCACTACCAGCCACAGGATAAACTCCATTCAAGCTCAAAGTCATTGATCCATACCCACAAGCCCCAGCTAGAAAAATGAATAGTAAAATTAGAACAAAATTAAATGTACCAACTTTAATTCATAGATTGAATTGACAAACTGAGACTTTAGACATACCAGAGAGATCGTGAGCTGAGGTATAGTAAGTGGTTTTCGACTGATGCACACATCTATCGCATGCAAGAGAAGTAGAAAGGAAGAGAAACAAAGGTAGAATAATGATGGATATCTTCATGTCAAAAACAGATTATGGGAAACAGAGTAGAAGAGAGGCGTTGGAATTGGAGATTGATATATAGATATAGTGAGAATAGAAGAGAGAACAGGGTACTCAATGATGGCTAGAGAGGAGATAATGATACCAAGTGGTGCGCAGTGGGTTAATGAGTTAGGAACCGAGAAAACGTGGGGCTACGCGCTCCAAAACAAACAGAAATACAAATATAACTAGAAAGTAAAAAACAGGGGAGGCGCACCGACCCACACGCGCGCGCAAAAATTTAGGTCATGGAGAATTAAGAAAAGGAGAGATGAAGGAGACACTGTTGAAGCGGCTCTTTTGGAAGGATTTTGGTGGGACTACTCACTACTCTGTTTTTTATCATTTCATTAGGAAAAGATTTGTTTGTTTTGGGTTGGGAGGTGGTGTGAGTGAGAAATGGCAAATGGGGAGGAAAGCTCTGTGAAAGCCGGAAAAGGGAATTCCAATTGCTATATCACCTCTCCAAATTTAGATTTTCTGCGGCTTCTTACAAGAATGCCTCGCATGTTGCGAGTCACTGACAGTTGTATAAAAACAAGACATTATTATTTTTATTTGTTATCATGCAAAAAAAAAAAAAACAAAAAACAATTTCTAAAGTGAGTCAAATAGTTTATATTTATAAACATCTATAATTGATTATGGTTCAAAACGAGGTGAAAAACTGATTCATAGCCCAAAATTGAATAACTTAATATTCCAGAGAAGATGGCTTGATTGCTTGCATTAAGAAATTATTTTTTTGGCAAGGCTTGCATTATGAAATTGAGTGTTGCGAGGTGTGCTTGTACCTTTTGAGGTAATTCTTGACTAATATAACACACGTCAAATACTGCAGATATCATGGTATGCATTTTTAGTTAGTGTTAATAAATTGAAAAACTATAGTTGTTAAGGCGTACGTCAGTGGTAGATTAGTGGAAGAAGCATCTTTCTGTTTGGGAAGACCTACTAATCAGTTTTCTTGTCCTTGTGTGAACATTTGTGTTCATTGCATAAATTTGGATGGGTCCAAGACACATGGTAGGTATTCTCTGCAAGCAAAATTTAATACTCTCGGACGGGACCAATAACATTATTACCAATTGACCTAAATAAATGATAAATGATGCAGAAATGAATGTTACTTACCAAAGAAATAAAGAAATAATAATTGTAGTTCTATATCTGAATCTAGATCCCAACATATTTGCAACTTCTGAAGTGATATTATAAACATTTTTTAACAAACTGTACACATTATATTTATATTCCTTGTTTGGATGCATGGGCTATGTTTGGCAATGAGCCGAACTAGCTAGTTAGCCTAGTTCGGCGTTATCAAACATGGACCGAACTAAAACAAGACCTAGTTCGCCTCCTTGTTCTAGTTCTACCAAAATCATGGAATTAGAACTAGAACTAGAACAAGCCTTGTTCTAGTTCTTGTTCTAATTCGGCTCATTTGCCAAACATACCCCATATGGTGACTAAGGAATTTGAATAAGGAATGATTTATTCATATTCTAGGATTTTGTTGGAACCCTTGGAATAAAGTCTTATTCGGAATTGCTAATTCTAGGAGTTGCCAAACACATTTTAGAACAAGCAGAATTAGCTATTCGGACCCTAATTTTTGTTCTAAAATAAGCTATTCATTTCTTATTCACCATCCGGATAAGTCCAAATTCTTTATTCACTAGGGTGTGTTTGGCAACACATCCGAATAGCTTATTCAAGATTTGGAATAAGCTTTTCTCTCTCCTCTCTCCTCTCTCCTCTCTCCTCTCTCCTCTCTCCTCTTATTCAGAATAAAGACTAATTCTATCTATGGGGTCGAATAAGAATAAGGTTTTGAATAAGCCCTTATTCGGAATAAGGCTTATTCAAAACACGTTTGTTATCATCCCGAATAAGCCTTATTCGGAATAAGGCTTATTCAAAAGCAAACAAACACACCCGTATTGTTTGATTTCACGTGAATAAGAAATTTGGAACATACTCCTTATTCACCATGCATCCACGAATTTTATATTACAACTTGCATCTAGTGAGTTACAAAATATTTATACGATTTTTTAGTATGCATCAACATTTTTCAAACTCATATATAAATAATTTAGGGGTAAAAAAAAAGAATTGCTAAATAGTAAATAGAGCGCAAGAATAATTTTACTGAAAAATAACTTGATCCAGTAAAATTGGAATGATTAAATAATTCAACCTTTTTTCTTTACTTTGAATACTGTACTAACATGTGCCAACAACAAACCTTATTTGACGGATTTGCTTTACTGTTTCGTTTCCAAAGTAAATATAGCGAGACAGTTTAAAGTGCAATACGAGTCAAACTTTTCAACTTTTAACTAATTTAAATATTAAAAAAAAATTCCGAACCGAATTTTTTCCTTTATATAAAATATATTATTCTTAACCACTAAACCTAAAGTTGAGCCTATCGATAATAAAACATTGTTTAACATTATTTGCTTCATTGTTTTGTTTGTAAATAAAAAAAAAAACAACAACTATCAAGCACAGTTCAATGCAATCCGAGTCATTTGTGTCCCACTTTCTAGTACCACTCTTTTATGTTAACTAAGAATTTTTGTAGAACATTTTCAGAACATTGTCCAATATAATGGGTCCGTAGTGGATCTTATCCCTGTATTTAATTAATCAACAAAAAAGAAACCTGTTTCTGTTATCTATTTATGTTATATATGTTATGAAAGAACAAAGTTTAATTACAGAAAATGAGATAATTGGCAGCTTTGTACACTCCATTTATTACGAGAATAGCTGCTTAGATATGACTTTAATAGGGTTTCTCTCCGAATTTTTTTGATACCGACTTCAGAAGAGGAAAAAAGAAAGAGAATTAAAGGGGTTTTTTATAGCATGTGGCAACAAATAATCCGGTTTTGGTGTTCACGGGTCATGTATTCAAAAACCAGGGATAACCAGGCGGGTCATCCGGAGGCATGAATCATGATGCTGGAGTTGTGGATTTCATCTCTTCTATGGACTCGTTCTATATAGTCCATTGTGCGGTGAGGAATATTTGGTACCAGAAAATGCACAGTTTCGATATATCTTAAATTAAAATAAATTTTTGTAAATCAACTTGTTTGATACATTCTGGAAAGTAATTTTTTTAATAGTAAAATCTAACAAGTTGAATTTTTGCAATAAAAACGAATTGAGTAACGTAAGAGTAAGGTAGCTATTTTTTTTATTTTAATTTTGCCAACGCGTGCATGATTTATAACTGTTCTTCTTATTTCCGAACTTGTAATTATAAAAATTTTAAATTAAAAATGCATACGTGCATAGTGGATTTTTTTTGTTTTTTTAAAAGGTGGGCTTCCAATGATACCTTAGGGATATAATTGGGCAGCACCAAATCACAATTGAACTCTGTATACAGGGGCCGCAATGATTCTAGCCTCTGAATTGAATAATTTAAGGGATAAGGATAACACAATGAGTTGATTTGATATTTTGATCAGGATGCCAAGCAGATTCGTACGAGAGGATCAGACGAAATGCAGTGGGAGCGATCTCCCACACTGCTGCGCCACGCCAACACGGTTCCTTTTCTAATCCAAAACGGGTGATGATTACCATCTTTAAATATTCGTCTAATTATTATTAATTAATTCGAGTGCCATCTGGCACTGTCTGTTTATGACTTCATGTAAACAAAAGGAACCTTTCGGAAAAAATACTTGTATTTAACTATTTATCTCGAAGGAGGTATTTCATTTGAGTATTTATAATTGTACAAGAAAAATTGGTAGAGATAATATGTGTCAAGTATCTCTAAAAATGTTAACAGATGAATGCTACGTGTTAAGAAAATGTTCGGTACTACTAATGTAGTATATAAAGGTTTCCAATGACTGATAAATAATTCATGAAATATTTTTCAATAGGATCGAGTAAGATTCATAAAGGTTTGAGCAAGTACGGTAATCAAAATATTTGGATTAACCTCATATTTGGAAATTAATTATCAAATTTAGCTCATTTGTGCTCTACTGTTGCATTAGCAGCGTTTGATATTAAATTATTTTTAGTTTGATACAAATCTTTTTTTTTCTATTTTGTTGATAATGTTGTACATATCTTTAATATTGCGAAATAATTTATAATAATTTCCTGAATGTGAATTTTGATAACAATTTTTTTAATAAATTTTTTTTAGAGATGAATGGCCGAAGATCCGATCTGCTGGTTGTCAGATTAGTTGCCTGATAATTAGTATACTTTTTTTTTTGTGCAACAGACATTTTTTCTTTTCCATAGATGCATATCCTATGTGAAATATTTGTTCTTTTTCTGCTCTTAACGAGCACAAATCCGTTCTTTCAATATAACGAAGTCTTTAACCATCTTACTATTTATTTATTTATTTATTATTATTTTTTATGAAAACTAACCATCTTACTAGACTCATGTTCCATATTTTAGTTTTCACCAGTAGCAAGAAATATAAATACGTCGTCGTTTTGGACCATAACTAAATGGATTGCGAATACCATTTGAATTTTGTTTTACAGAAGTTTCACATCACCTAAATATTATTATAAATAGCCAAATAGGTTGACAAAGACTTAATTAGCTTTAATTCAACCCTGTGACTGTAGTGTTGATGGTTTAATTTCAATAAGACACGTGTAGATGAAGATGATTTGCAGACCAAATGAATGTCGATGCATACCTCGATACAGTAGATGAATTTGAACAGAATTCAACTCAAAATATTAAGAAAATCAATAGTGTTCGAAGGCGACATAAATTAAATAAAGAAAAATATTGTTCGAAGACGGCATAAGTTAAATAAAGAAAAATATTGTGCGACTTGCTAATTACCAAAGAGATTGAACTAAAATTATAAGCGGAGATGACGACTGGAGATGGATATGACATTTTTTTTATAAATGCTTTGAATTTCAATATTGCTTATTTTCTTTGTGTATATGTACTTTTTGCCCTCCCGAACCTAGCTAGTGGAAGGGAAGAAAAGCAAAAAAAATAGTCGATTATAAACTCTCGAAATTCCCACTAAAAATCATTTTTTTTGTAGTGCTAGTGGATATTCATCTATTTCCTTTATGGCTACATACAATTAATCGATCATGTCATTGTCATCATAGATTATCACTTATAAGGTTTAATTAAAAGGCCTTGTGAAAGCATGAAAGGTAATCTCATACTAAAAATGTCTTCGGTTGTCACTGATTTACGTATCAAGGGTTTATAATTTTTTTTTAAAGTAAAACAAACAATCGGATGTGTGCTTGTTTCCCAACAATAGTTGACCTTTTTTTTTGGTGTCTACAAAACGGCTCATGCCCTTTTTATAGCACCTAGCCGAAATTTGTACTTTATTTTAAACTTGTATTTTCTACGTGAAGAGCATTACTTTAGCCAACTAAAATAGATGTGATTCACTTAATAAAAACCTTTTGGTACAAATTTGATATATAAGTCATCTAATTAACTATTAAGAATACATGTATTTTTATTTATCTTCATAATTTTTCCGTTGAATGTTGCTATTGAAAAACAAATAGTTTTTCAATATAGCTTTTACTTTTTATAGTTTTCGTAGCAGAATGCATTCTGAAGCAAATTTGCAATAATATTTTTGTTTTTATTTTTCCTGTAACAAATGTGAAAGGAACCATGCAGCTCTTTCTTTGATTTTTTTTTTTTGCTATAAATATTTATATTGATGGGAAATGTCTTAGATATAACAATTAAATCTTTTCATAATTGTTGGCTTTTTAACATAGTTTCTCGACTCTATGGATTTTCATTTATTTTCAAATTAAAGAAAACAAGTACAAATAAACTTAATATTTAATAAATTTGTTAGATTCGATCTGGAATAGTCAGTCAGAATAAACGGTTACAGTTCTGTTAAGATTGAAAATTATGCAATAATCTTCGGATTCCAACCGATAAGTCCAACCCCAGACAAACTTTTACCACTAGGTGCAAATCAACATCCCAAATAAAAAATATTCTTTAGGGCTCGTTTGGATCGTATGGGAATAAGGAAGGAATAAGAATTTTAGGAAGAAAATATTGGAAAGTGTGTAACTTTGGGAAGGGTGGGAAGAGTGTTATTTCGGAAAGAAGAAATATTGTTTGGATGATGAGTTAGGAATAAGCAAATTAATATTAATTTAAGTAAATTATTAAAAATTATTATTTTAATATTAAATAAAGTACTAATTAAAGAGCACACAAAATTTCATTTAGTTATTAGTATTTAGCTAATTTTGTTGAAATTATGTATATATAATTGTTGGAAGAAGCTATTTCTAGAAAGAAGTTATTCTTCTTCTTATTCCTAACTTGTTTAGATGTCTAAAAAAAAATTATTTTTAGAAAGAAATTATTTTTCTTTATTCCTAAGCAATCCAAACGAGGCCTTAATTCTTACTTTGGGAAAGAATAAACTGGCTAAAAGGCCATAGAGAGTCAAATAATGACAAGGACAAAAAGGTATTCAAAGCACAATATATCACTAAATATGTGGTGGAAAACTAGATGACATAAAAAGTAGCTAGATTTGATATAAAGCCATACTGCAATCTAAATTTTAGAAAAGATAATGGTTAGCCAATGTTGACACGGATGTTAGTGGGTAGTTTACTTTAGCCATGCCTCATAAATACTTCCTGAAAGACGGGAACAATCTCTGAATAACAGAAAAAATATATATATATATCAGATTGTAACATGGAAACAGTAACGGGGTCAATTATAAGCATTTTTTTTTAAATTTGGACGACTTTAATTTAAACAACGCAACTGTTATGGAAATGGTCGCTTAAATTGCAAACCAGGAGGGCAGGTAGTTAGCTCAGGAAGTTGAAATCTGAGTTAGTACGTCAAATTTTTTAAATTGAGCTGTTTTTTCGCTATATTTATTTTGAGCAAACAACATCGTGTTGAAAATCAAAATCCTCGACCTGCTTAGAGACTATAGGCGCAATCAATTCAGAATCAAGTTGCCAAATACCGGTGTGAACTGGGAATTTTCTAGTTCCCAACAACTCAAGTCATTGCAGATGAGATGAGAACATGAGACTAATTGAATTTCTTTGTAGATATTCGAGTTCAGTGAGTCGCAGTCGTTTATCTATATATATACACGCAGAATAAAATATTGAAATATCGATTCATATTTGACTAGTTGACCAATGCAATTTCGGCCATAATTTCTAGCCACTCGTCACTTTTTTTATAATTTAGTTTTAATGTTTATTAATTTCAATTATCTTCAAAAAATGTTTATTAATTTCAATTGATCTATGGTGGAAATATGATCAGTGTATTTCTCGAAATAATGGGCCTTTGATGGGGTATGATTTATTAAAGGAAGTGATATATATATTTTAAAAGAAACGGGATATGAAAATTTAATTGGTACTGAAATCATTTGTGTAGGAATCATCCGCTATGGTTGACGAAATAGTCTGTAAAGAAATTCACGCGGTAATGTTAAATCCCTAAACAGAAAATTCCAAAAGCAATTAAATTTTCATATTACAATTTTTTCTAAAAAATGTGTCACTATTTTATAAAAAATCATAAGAACCACCATTTGGTGTACTGGTTATAGTTCCAATGTATAACAATTCATATTTTACGAAAATTAAATTAGAAAAATTTCGGTTACCAGATGACGAGCTGTTTAAATATGACAAATGAAATTACAATGGTAATCTACAACGACTGCAATATTGCATACGAATTTGAAATCAGCCGACTAATAAAAAATCAATTTGTATTTCAAAATTTTATTCTAATATATATAATCTTCTCCTTAGTTTTTTATTTGGGGTGGGAATTTCCGGGAGAGAGGGGTTCATGTTAAAAAGATGTATAGTAAAAATAAATGAAGAATAATGGGATGATGAGAGGTGATAAGCATTGAAATGAAATTAGGTGTCGCGCGACACAGCGTGCAACGCGCAAAATGATAAAAAATTTGCTATTGTTTTGCGCTGAAATGAGCTACACGCTGTATGAATTTTTTGTCTTTTTACACACTACACGCTGTGCCGCGCGACAGCGGATAAGGATTCATAAGCATTGGTGCCTTGGTGGGTAGCGTCATTTCTACATTAAAAAGAGCAAAGCCAAAGTAGAAATTGGTCACGTTTAAAGTTTGTTTATTAGAAATGGTATTTGGATATTTAGAGACTTCTTTTATATATAAAAAAATAAGTATTTAGTAAATGGAGTTTAGCATAGACGGTTATGAATAATGTTACTATAACTATTGAATGGAGCTCCATTCATACTATCGAGTATCGACCTTTCCAAACAATTTTAAAGTCCTGAATTTAAGTGCGCCATTGGTGATTGTGTTGTATGAGTGTTTTTTTTCCCCCTCTTTTTTGGAGACCAATATTCTTCTCACGTAAAGCACGGAGGCGGTGCCACAGCGGCAAAGCAGGTACTAGCTTTTGGAAGAGTGACCTCTGTTATAATTAATATTATTATAGCAAGTTGAAGTGGATGCCGTAGTAACTCTTCATTTAGTCTTGAAGAGTGACTTTATTCTCTATTTGCATGATGTAGTTTGTATTCTTAGTGTTATTAGGAATTTAATTTCTGTTTCTAGATTTGATGCGTGCGGTTTTATGTTTCAGTTTGGGAATAATGAGTTGAGACTATATCATAACTCTAAGTTTGTTGGTTCTGGATTATCATGTGACAATTTATATAAATTATATTTAGATTCTTCGTTTTCTGATTCTTTATTATCCCTGAATGTTAATTGTGTTGATCATAAACGTGGCACAAAGAGAAATTGTAATGTTGGATATTCTTCTAAATTATGGCATCGCAGATTTGGTCATATTTCAAGAGATAGAATGCAACGTCTCATTAAAAATGAAATTCTCCCAACATTAGATTTTTCTGATTTTAAAAACTGTGTTGAATGTGTTAAGAAAAAATTTGTTAAGGGAAATAAGAAATGAGCCACTCGAAGTAGGGGACTATTGGAATTAATTCACACCGATATATGCGGTCATTTTCCTACTCCGAGTCTCAACGGACACAAATCATTCATTACTTTTATTGATGATTACTCACGCTATGCTTATGTGTACTTAATTTTTGAAAAATCTAAGGCACTAGACAAATTTAAGATTTTTAAGACTGAGGTTGAAAATTAGTATAATTTTAAAATTAAAGTAGTGCGATCAGATAGAGACGGTGAGTATTATGGTAGACACACCGACTTGGGTCAAAGTCCAGGTCCATTTGCTTTGCTTCTTCAAGAAAGTGATATTATTCATCAATTCTCTATGCCAGGTGATTCTCGGCAAAATAAGAGTGGCTGAAATGCGTAATCATACATTAATGGATATGGTACGAAATATGATATGCAATACCACTTTACCAGAATTTTTGTGGTCTGAGGCTTTAAAAACAGCCACACATGTTCTTAATCGAGTTCCTAGTAAATTTGTGTCAGCAACACCTTATGAATTGTGGATTTGAAGAAAATCGCAATTAGGATACTTACGTGTGTGGGGCTGTCCTGCTGAAACAAAAGTCTATAATCCACAAATCAAGAAATTGGATTTCAAAACCGTTAGTTGTTCTTTTATAGGTTATCCAGAGAGGTCCAAAGGTTTTAGATTTTATTCTCCCTCGCATGCCATTAGAATAGTTGAAACAAGACATGAAATATTTTTTGAAAATGGTAACATTAGTGGGAGTAATGAAAAACGAACTATAAACCTCGATGAAGAAGACCGAATGTATGTTTCAACTTCGATTATTTCGGAGGCTACAAATTTTGTTTCTTCATTATCACTAAATGAAGATACTAATTTTAGTAATGTCCCTAACAATAAAGAAGTACCTTTGCCGCCACAAAAACTTTTGCGCAAGTCGCAAAGGGAACAAAAATCTGCAATACCTGATGATTATGTTGTATACTTTACTGAAGAATGTGGCGATATAGGTCATGGAGATGATCATATTTCCTTGAAAGACGCCATGAAGAGTGATAAGTCATCTCACTGGCTGGAAGCCATGAATGATGAGATGAACTCAATGCAACAAAATGATATATGAGACCTTGTTGAGTTACCTAAAGGTGTTAAACCCGTAGGATTTAAATGGGTTCACAAAACTAAAACTGATTCTCATGGTAACATCGAAAGATACAATGTCCGACTAGTTGCTAAAAATTTTACGCAACAAGAAGGTATACATTATGATAATATTTTTTCTCATGTCTCAAGGAAAGATTCATTAAGAATTATTTTAGCTCTTGTTACTCATTATGATCTAGAGCTGTATCAAATAGACGTGAAAATCGCATTCCTTAATGATGATTTGCATGAATAAATTTTTATGAGACAATCTGAAAGTTTTGTTGTCAAAGGCAAGGAACATATGGGCTGCCGGTTGAAACGATCAATTTATGGGTTAAAGCAAGTTTCAAGGCAGTGGTATTTCAAGTTTGATGAGTTCATAACAGAATTTAGATTTCAAGAAAATATTGTTGATCAATGCATATATCTCAAGGTTAGTGGGAGCAGATTTATTATTCTCGTTTTGTATATGGATGACATTTTAATAGCGAACAGTGATTTAGACATGTTGTACGAGATCAAACATTTTCTTTCAAAAAAAATTAAAATGAAGGATCTTGGCGAAGCCTCTTATGTTATAGGCATTGAAATCCACCGTGATCGGTCTCGTGGTCTCTTAGGTTTATCACAAAAGGCATATATCGAGAAAATACTTAAGTGCTATAAAATGCAAAATTATTTCCCAAGTGTTGTTCCCATTTTCAAAGGTGACAAATTTAGCAAGGCTCAATGTTCCAAAACTGAATCAGAACGTAAGCAAATGAAAATGATTGAGTGCTTTGGTTGTTGGAAGCTTAATGTATGCTCAAGTTTGTACACGTCCTGATATTGCGTTTATAGTTGGCATACTAGGCCGATATCAATCAAATCAAAGACTGAATCATTGGCGAGCTGCTAAGAAAGTCTTACGCTATTTGCAAGGGACTAAAAATCACATGCTTACTTACAGAAAGTTCGATAACCTCGAGGTTATTGGTTATTCCGATTCGGATTTTGCTGGATGTGTAGACACGAAAAAATCCACATCATAATACATATTCATGCTTGCAGGGGGACCAATTTCATGGAAGAGTGCCAAACAGTCCTTAATTGTATATTTCACTATGCAAGCAGAATTTGTGGCTTGTTTTGAAGCTACTGGTCAAATAGTTTGGTTGAAGAATTTAATACCTGAATTTCAAGTAATTGAGAGTATTGCGAGACCACTCACGCTATTTTGTGATAACGTGGCTGCTGTTTTTTTTTTCTAAAAACAACAAGTTCAGCGGTGCTACTAAATTGATTGACATCAAGTATCATGTTGTTAGAAAGAAAGTCAAGAATAATATTATTGTTATACAACACATCAATACAAGAGCTATGTTAGCTGATTCTCTAACAAAGGCACTACCACCTACTCTTTTCAAAGAGCATGTAGCTAGCATGAGTTTGGTTAGTGACTTGTGATGTTGTAATGAACAATAATATATTAATTAAGTTATGTATTGAAGGTTCATTTATGTATTTGACTGAATTTATAATGTTTGCTTATTTCTTATGTGGCGCATTAATTTAATTTATATAAGCAAATATACTTATGTGGATCGAATGAATTTTATTAACCATATGTTGGATAGAATGCCATTTCTATAATTAATAGGGATCAAATAATAGTTTTAGTTATTTTGATTATATTAGTTTAGTTTGGTATTTCTAACTGAACAAGATTTAAGTTTTATTGGCCAATTCTGAATTTGTGTTTTATTATGATATTTATAGGCCAAGTGGGAGAATGTTATAATTAACATTATTAATTATTATTAATGTGGCCTATATCATTTAATTTAAACCAAGTTCATTTATGAATTTTTAATTAAAGGGTGCATTGATTTTGATGGAAAATCTATGGACCAGATTTATTGAAATTCTGATCCCTTCAATTGGCTTAGTATATATTGTCATAATCTATAAAAAATTGGCACATTTTCCCATTAATTTCGGCCATTAAGAAATAGAGACAGATTAAGAAAAACATCACTAATTCTGCCATCAAAATTACTAAGGAAAATTGAAGAAGATCGAATTTCCGCCTTACAATGTCTTCTCTCCAATCCTATAAGTTCTAACTCATGAATTTATTTAATTTTATATGAATTACGTGATCCTTTTTGGATAATTACAGAAATATTATAATAAATTAATATTTTTAACATCTAACAACCTCAACCCATGTCGACAAGCTTAACATCTTTTCTGTGATTGTTTGTTATTCTGTACCATAAGATGTTCATACAGTGTTCTTTTAGTGAAAAGATATTAACATCTTTTCTCTTTAAAAAAAAGAAAAGATATTAATATCCAACTTTTCAGAAACACCTAGATTTTTGAAAAGTTTGGATATTAATATATTTTTTTTGGTACTTTGCCACCCATCCCTCAAAAAAAAAAAAAACCTTTTGTTTTTTTAAAGAGAAAAAATATTAATATCCAAACTTTTAAAAAATCTAGGTGTTTCTTCACATTTACATATAATTATTTACAACTCAGAAATCATATGGAATTAAATTCTATTTTGCTATATTAATGCTTATTGGGCTCGTTTGGATCGTATGAGAATAAGAAAGGAATAATGATTTTAGGACTAAAACGTTGGAAAGTGTGTAACTTTGCGAGAGAGATTTATGCCTATGAAGAAACTATTCCTAGGAAGAGGCTATTCCTAGCCCATCCAAACGCGCCCATTGAGGGTAATTTTGTCAAAGAACCAATTTAGCAAGTGATAATTAGTTGCGGGTTATCCTTGAAATGTCAATTAAATCATTCAAAAGTCAAAACAATTTAAGCTTGTCATCATATGATTTTTTAATTAATTTTTAGTTGCGGATGGAAATGGAGTAAGAATGAATATCTCAGGATTGTTCTTCCTTAATTGGTAATTGTAATTTTTATTATAACAAAAGGGAGTTAGAAAAAATCAGAAGGATATGCAATAGGCAGAATCAAACATAGAAAATCATATTTGAAAGTGGCACAACAACACAAAAGATTTTGCCGGCCTCCACCAGCATTTTATGTGCCGAGGGAACAATGAATTCACCACTGGCATTCCACTTCCACCTTTTTTTAGATCCATTTCTAAAATAAAAGAGACGCTTTTCATTATGTTCAAATGTTTTTTTTTTTTGAGGGTCATTATGTTCAAATGTACTGCTGTCTGACAGTGAGAATGCTCTGAACCAAGCCATGCAGTAGACCTCTGGCATCTCTATGACTCCGCGAGATATTATTGGGTTGTGGAAACCTCACTAAAGGTATCCCGGCCCACGAGTCAAGGAATGTTGAGTTCTTTTAGATGATGTTTAGCTTATTTATGCAAATTTAGATTTACGGATCTGCTGCATTATCCAATGTCGTTGGTTAAATCATAAATTTTATACTTCAAAGGTTGCTAGTTGCTAGCTTACAACCTGACTTGAATTCCTATGTTGGTTTCCTTTTTGTCGAAAAAGAAGGATGCACGCACAGGTAGTGTAGGTTAGCGACTTAGCGTAGAGTGCATTACAAAGTTAGATCTGTAATTTCATCTTTCTGGGTTCTTTAACTTGATTATATTCAATTCGGCCCATCTACACATTTTGAGATGTCAAAGCCCAACCCACAACCGAAAAATTAGAGCCGAAAATAGTGAAAAATGATATGCCTGTTCTAACCTCTCTCTGCGTCTTGTTTTTTTTTGAGTAAAAAATGGGGGTCAGGCCCCTCATCTTTTCATTGAACAAAATAATGATACAAAGGATTAGCCAGAGGCTAATAAAGAAAAACAGAAAAAAAGTTACATTCTAACTAAAGATCATAATTAAAAAAACTAAGTAAGCAAAGAGAGAAGAAGCCATTAATCAAGAGATTTCGTCAGATTGTAACGACCTCCATTCTATGAGCGCTTGCTCTCTGCGTCTTGTTAATATCAGTTAAGTAAATAATTTCGAATTATAACTGAATAAAATATACTAAGTATTAAAACAACTTTGCATTTGGAATAAACACGATCCTCATCATCAGCCTTTTGAAATCATGTGAAGAGAAGTACAAGCAACTTATTCTTGCATAACCGTTGGTCAGCATACATTGCAGTCAATACCAGTTCCTTTGCTAGGTACCAAAGAACAACTGTTCATTTTGATTAATTCTGATAACGAACACATCCATATCAACGAGATTTGGGGAAAAAAAAAAGAGTGAACTAGCCAATTGAAAGAAAAATCAAACTATTTTTGTTCTAGAAACTTATTCATGCTAAGCACCAGAACATGCTTATTAAGTTCACAATTCCAAAATATAAACAGAAGCTAATGAACTTTGCTTTCCAGTAGAGCACTGAGCAATAATGAGGCCTCTTTACACAGATACAGACTACAATTCTCTTTATACACATATAGTCTACAATACAAGCCGAAGATGCGTTATTTTAAGAATATTACAACTACAATTTCACCAATTACGTATAAAAAATTTATGGCAGGAAAGTTAAAGCTTGGAGGTAGCAAGCTTAATAAGATCCTTTCTCAAAATCTTTCCAGATGCATTTTTTGGGACGGCTGAAACAAAAGCTACTCTTCGAACCTTCTTATATGGGGCTACCTGTTAATTTCACCAATTATGTAACTATTCTTTAGTAATGGTCATCCACAAGCAAATTATTTTCTTTATAGAAAAATCTAATTTCAAAATGAGTTTTAGCTTGGAAAAGTTTCTTATATTGCATAAATTACTGAGAAAAAATGTCATCCTACCTGTTTTCCGACAAATGTCATGACTTCAGTCTCTGTCAACTGGGTACCAGGCTTCCTCACCACATATGCCATGGGAAACTGTCCAACCTCCTTGTCAGGAAAACTACAATTAAAAATATTTTTTTAAAAATTAGAATTCTAAACCCTCTTTAATTTCTATCCACAT
Source organism: Rhynchospora breviuscula (assembly GCA_027562975.1). Taxonomy (NCBI): domain Eukaryota; kingdom Viridiplantae; phylum Streptophyta; class Magnoliopsida; order Poales; family Cyperaceae; genus Rhynchospora; species Rhynchospora breviuscula. The sequence goes on along the minus strand of CM050400.1, from coordinate 28,518,133 downwards.
CTTAATTCTGGTTTAACAGAAATAAAGCATGCCAATCATCAACTTACGGTATTACAGCAGCATCAGCAATTCCTGGATGGGTCAGCAACAATGCCTCTAACTCAGCAGGAGGCACCTGACAATTATTACATTACCAATGTCAATTTAATTTATCAGAGAAATTTGAAAGACTTCCTTTAGCAACTGTGTTATGAAAATACCAGAAGATATATCAGCTTGCCAAGTACATTTGTATTCTTAGGAGAATTAAAGATAAACAACATGTTTGGAGTGGCACTTAAGCATATACTCATTGCCTTCAAGTAAGAGAATATTTTTCAATCTTTTAAAGTGTGCCTAAAACTGTAAATATTTTTTAAGTGTTGTCAAAATTTACACGAGATCAACTTCTAGAAGGCTGTTTTAATTATTTTGCAGGCTGTTCACAAAATGTTCCCTTCATTAATGTCTAGAAGCACATGAAATTTACCTGATAGCCTTTGTATTTAATGAGCTCTTTGAGCCTATCAACTACGAAAAGATAACCATCTTCATCAATGTAGCACAAATCTCCAGTTCGGAGCCATCCTTCTGAATCCAGTGTTGACTTTGTAGCCTCTACATTCTTAAAATATTCTGCGTAGAATACAACAAGGCAAAATTAATCATTATCATATCAAAATATTTAACTTCAGCTCCAACAGAAATCAGCTAGAACTCTTTATTATGGATTTAATTAGGTGTTAGTTGATTATTATTTTTATCATAATTATTGTTACCTTTCATTACATACGGCCCCCGAATCCACAGCTCGCCGGTTTGGTTTGGCGGAAGTGACTTCCCGGTCTCAGGGTCCACAATCCGTGCCTCAGTGTTAGGTGAGAGCATACCAGCCGTACCATACCGGCGACTTTCCTCAGCTGAATCAGTTGATGCACCTATTGCTGTACTTTCAGTGAGACCATAACCCTGTAAGATTTCAATTCCTGGATACTTCTCTTTGAACCCCTCAATTAGCTCTCGGCTAAGTGGTGCACCGCCAGAGAGAATCTTATGGAGCCGGCCAAGAGGTAGTTTTGAAGGGTGGGCTAGCATGGCAACCAAAATCGGCGGCACAAGGGGAAGGTATGTCACTCCGTAGGATGCAATTGCACGAAGCATCTCAGCGAGTTCAAACTTTGAGAGAACCACAATTGTGGATCCAGATCCAAGTAGGCCACTTGCAAACGCGGCGAGACCATACACATGGAACATCGGCACGGTGCAGAGAAACACCTGCGGGCCTTGACCTTCCTCCAGCTTGAACCTATTAATAATTATCTCAATCATGGAGATGAGGTTACGGTGTGTCACGACGACACCTTTACTATTTCCAGTTGTACCAGAAGAATACAGAAGCGTGGCAGTGTCGTCCTGACTGACCTTCTCTCTCTGTAAATACGGGTTTGGCTTGGTCACGATCATCTCCTGAATTGTAAACACAACCCGGGGATCTTCAGCACCAATTCGGCTTTCCTCAAGTAAAACTATAGGAAAGCCACCGTCATTCGGGAGCTTGCCAACCAAATCACGAGTCGCAAACATGAGAACCGGAGATGAATCAGCCATCTGTTTCGCAATCTCCCGAGGCATATTAAGCGGGTTGGCCGTGGTGATCACGGCCCCGATGGACATCACAGCAAGAGAAACTACAGGGAAGTGGAGCGAGTTTGGGGAGAAAAGGAGAACAACTTGGCCTTTCCTGACAGAGAGAGGAGGGGAGAGGAGCGCGGTGGCGACAGCCGAGACAGAGTGCCATAGCTCCGGGAAGGAGACACGGCGTCCAGAGGAGGCGTCGATCAACGCAGTGGTGCCGGAGTGGCGGCGGGAGGAGAGGAAGGTGGTGACGTCGAGGTACGGATCGGTCGGAAGCTCGACGGGGCGGCGCTTGCTGTGGTACACTCCAGTGACGTGGCAGTACCCGCTCCGTTGATCTACTTTTGATGCCTTGAGATGTGCCATGGCGCCTTCGTACTGACCGTTTTTGTACCAATTTGTGTGGGATTTTGGTCGGAGCAGAGTTGGAGCTTCAGAGTAAAGTACCTCTACGGAGGTGCTGGATTTGGAACTATTAATGTAGTCTTATTAGTTTGTTGACTAAAATATTCGTCAAACTCCACATGCCAAGGACCAAGGTTTTGGTGACCATCTATTCTTGACCGTCGGATCTTCTTTGGGGTTTGGAATACACGAATCTTGAGGAAAATGGACCGTGGAGGACGGTAAGCCGTGAATCTATCTATGTAGAGAGTTAAAGATTGATCGTGCACATGTTACATGTTCGACCGCGGCGGCTCTTTGGTCTTTGGTAGTCTATGTCTATCACTATATTGGTTCAAATCATTTTCAAAAAAAAAAAAAAAAAAAAACTATATTGGTTCAAATGGGAATCTATCACTATAGCTCCGACAGGACAGGGGAGTTATGATTTTAAGGCCTTTTGCACTAGTCGCCAATTAAACATATACGCACATTTATTGTTATGGGGAAGACAATATCAAGCCATCAAGGTTGTTGTAGACACGTTTTTGTTACGCTGGCTAGTAGGAGTTTTGCATCAAATGTTTTTTTTCTTGCTTTTTTTTGTTTGTTTTTCACTAATGAATGAAAACAATTATGCCGATCATTATTAAAAGAATATTTCAAAATGCTGAAGAATAATATTGCAGTTGCAACATTGATTTAGACTACACCCCAGTTTCGATATAAATAAAAGAATCAAGTCCAATACAAACATATCATGCTCCTTCTAAGGTTTGTTGCATAGTCATGAGTCACGAGTCATGACATCATCGTTTCAGAACTGCGAATATTAAATCAAAATAAATTCTTTAAGGTGAGGATAATTAATTATTTACCGTTACCAAAAAAATTCGGATGCTGAAAATTGTAGCAGAATGGGTGGTGTATATTTTGTTGGAATCTCTCTATCCTCATTTGTGGTCTATATAATATTTTTTAAAAAAATAATTTCTATAGTCGTTAGGTAAAATGGTACTAGACAGTAGACGCTAGACATGTAATTGAAGCATTAATTTTGTTGACGGATTGTATTTGGGGCATCAATGTTTTTTTTGTTTTGTACTTGGGGCACGTTTAAATCATAAATAGAGGCGATATAAAATATCTGTTTATTCTCGTGCTCGATCATTTTTATTTTGTGGTCTTAATGGTTGAAAATTTAAATTTTCTATATTGACATATATGAACCATGATCTTGTTCTACAACAAGGATATTGCACTTAAGTCAGAGATCGTGATACATAGACTTTGTATAAATAAGTTAATAGTCTAGTGATTAATTTGAAGACAATTATTTAATCGTTCTATGCATTGCGTGAACTACTCATATAGAATAAAATCAAATGTCTCACATTTCTTATGCTGATTTTAATTTTCAATTATTAAGGTCGAAGTATATGCGAGCATGATAAATTTGAAATTTGAATTATTATGGTCTGTAGTTTTATATTATCTGATAAATTCTACGGGGCTTATCGCTTACCTTTTGGTCAATTTTCTGAACGAATTATTAAGATTAAGCCGATTAGTAAATATCACCTCAGCTAAGCCCTGTTACTAACTCGGCCTGGCCCATTTTATTCTGAAATTTCAGGCTTCAGTATTTTCAAAGGAAAATTTGGATTAAGAAAATCTAATTTACTCATCTTCCTTATCCACTCGAATCAGAAATCAAACACCAACGGGGCATCCATGCCCGCTCTCTTTCAACCTCACAACCACAGCCACAAATGGAGGGAGTGCTCATAAACCCTTCCCTCTCTCGCCTCAAATTCTCTGTGCCAAACCTATTACATCCTTCTTCCTCGCGACCCATTTTCATTAGTCATCGCTCCTTCCCACATCATCACCCATTCCGTCTCCGCCTCCGCACTCCCTCTGCTTTCTTCCAAGACCAAATACCTCAAAAAGGAAAAGAAAACGACGCATTGGAAGAAGAAGTCAAAGAGGAAGACGCTTATGGAGAGGTGAACCGCATAATTGGCCGACGAACAGTGCGGTCGCCGGTATTTGCTAATGATGGCTCAGTGACAACTGCCATTTCAACAGAGTACTTGGTAGAGTGGAAGGATGGGCACACTCCATCATGGGTCCCGGCCGATGGCATTGCAGCAGATGTGGTCGCTGAGTACGAGACACCCTGGTGGACTGCTGCCAAAAAAGCCGATGCCGAGGCACTCTCCAGCCTTCTTGCGGATGAGTCCATATCGCGTGATCCTGACGCAGAGGATCCAGATGGCCGTACAGCTCTGCATTTTGCGGCAGGTCTTGGCTCGGAAGAATGCATAAAAATTTTAGCTGAAGCTGGTGCTGATGTGAACAAGCTTGAGCGAGCCGGTGGTGGGTTAACTCCCCTCCATGTGGCATCTGGTTATGGCAGGCCAGGAGCGGTGAAGGCATTGTTGGAAGCTGGAGCTGATCCGGATATAGCAGATGGGAGGGGAAGAACGCCATTGGAATTAGTGAAGGAGGTTCTGGTAGCAACGCCAAAAGGTAACCCGGCAGCATTTGGGAGGAGAATGGCATTGGAAGGAGCGGCGGCTGAGCTTGAGAAGGTCGTGTTTGAGTGGGGTGAGGTGGAGAAGGTGGTGGATGGGAGGGGTGAGGGAAAGTACAGGGAGTATTTAGTGGAGTGGAGAGATGGAGGGGAGAGGGAATGGGTGAAGGCAGAGTGGTTGGCCGAGGATTTGGTGAGAGATTATGAAGAAGGATTGGAGTACGGTGTGGCAGAGGCGGTGGTGGGGCGGCGGGAAGTGGAGGGAGGGAAGAGAGAGTACTTGGTCAAGTGGGTTGATTTACAGGAGAAGACATGGGAGCCTGAGGAGAATGTGGATACTGAGCTTGTACAGGAGTTTGAAAGGCAGCAAGGGACTAATGGAGAGAAGGTGTCAGGTGAAGGCGCAGCAACACAGGAGACTGCTGTCGGCTGAATTATTCAAGATTGTTGGGACTGAAAAGGTAAATATCTGTGAGTTCTTTCTGTTTTGTTAAACTCTAGGTAGATTTGGGGTTGTTTTTGAAGTATTTAGAAGGAAATGCAAATCGGTATTGTCTATTGTTGCTCTGGAGATGCGAGAGTAATCTGCAGTATCAAGATATTGAGTGCATCCTTTTTGGAGAACTTATACTTCATCATATCAACAATTATTTTTATGGGCTGTGATTAGTAGTTGGTGATTTCTTATAGGCATATGTCTTGAGCAATTGACTTTTGGTGTACCAGTGCAAAGTCAAACTTTATACTGAAATAATGCTGCACTTTGGAAAGTTGAAAATAAGAAAAAGGCTGTTTAAACTCCGTGATAGGATCAAGAATCAGGGTACCTGAATTCAATATAGTTCTGGTTCAGTACTTGGCAGAACTGGCATGGTATCCTTAGTGGTTTGAAGGATATCCTTTCTTTTTATTTCTCCCCACTGCAATATCAATGCACTGTGCCTAAATTGGATAAATCAAAGCATAATTACACAATCATGGATATTTGCTCCAAATACTGACCAAAATTATGTCTTAATTGCATATATTGAAGTGCTAAACACTGTCAAAAGAAGTGTACTTGAACTGGCTTCTACTGCCTGAATTCAATTAGCAGCTAAATTGACAACATATGCCTGTTCATTACAACCAGGGACTCTCTTGTATATTTTGAGGGCATTTTCAAGTAACAGGGAATGTTTACTGTACTAGCTGGTTCCTCTTGGTGCCAACAGATTGTGTATTGGACCTTGTTTGTCTTTTGAACTGGACTAGCACTGAACGAGGTGTCTGTCGGATCTTGATTATTCTGTTGCTATAGTTGAGCCTTCACGTGTGTCCTTCATTAAAAGCATCAGACAATATTCTGCAAAAGTCGGCCAAGTTATACAAACAACAACAACAACAAAGTTTTTAGTCCCAAACAAGTTGGATAGGCTAGAAATGAAATCCAACATGGTCACCAAAAAACTTAGGATATTACTCTTATAACTCTATTTCCTATGTCATAGTTCGGATATGTGGATCGCAAATTTTCACGTGCTTTTATAGCCTGTCATATTGAAAAACAAAATAGTTCAGTAGAGTTCTTCTTATTTGAGCAGATATGTCACGTTCTGTCAAGTGTCAAGGCACTGCAGTAGAGCCTATAATGAATGTGATTTTGGTTCTGATAAATCAATTAAGTCATTTAAAGGGCAATCCTGTAAACATGCCAAGACTAAGCTAGCATGACTATCTAGCCTCTACTTTAAGCTATAATTGATAATAAAAAAGAAATATGCAAATCAATCAAATTTGCAGAAATATCAGAATCAGACAGCTGTTCCCAGAACAGCTCTGCTTGGTTTGAAGTTTCAACATCTCAAAATTCAAAACAATGTACCCAGAGTGATCAACCATTCCATTCATTTTGTTCTTGAAGAGAGCGTGTACAAGTTATAATCATTCGTAAGTTTCTGTATAAGTCAACAAGAACTTGAAAACAACTAATTCAAATAAAAGATCACATGGATAAAATTAATTTCAACTCTCAGATGTCTGCCATGAGCCCTCAGTCGGGTCACTTTCTGATTTGATTTTGAGTTTTTCCAAGCCACAGAAATTTTAAAGTTCCAGAAGTTATTCTGAAAGAGTTCAGTGTCGGCAGATTGGAGAGTGCATTGTCAATTCAGATCCCTCTTGCATCCAAATTTCATCCCAAAAAAAAAAAAAAAAAAAAAAATCCCCATTGTCAAATCTGTGAAGATGCCACTAGATAGAGCAGCCCATACATGGACTATTTGAATCTGTACAAATCCCCCAATTGCCGATGTTAACTTTCTTAAAATCCGGAAGATTCAAACGTTGGATCAGAATTAAGTGCGGCCGTTTAACCCAGCATGGAGTCTAATGCTAATCTTCTTTGCAGTCCTTTAATACAAATAAATAAATAGTCTGCAAAATAACTTGATATGAAAGATAGCATCAATCTTCATTGATGATATGATCCCTTCAAAATTTCTTGGGTCAATCATGAGTCTTGACTTAATTCTGTTTTTATCTAGTAGTTTCAAAGGGACTATTCAAACTCATTATGAACTCATGCCCATTTTCAGAGTACAACTAATTCCACCACGATAACTATATTAGTTAGAAAATTGACGTGATATTTAATGACAATGGAGGTCTATGTGGCTTTCTTTCAATAAGATATTTGGGTCACTTTCTTTATAGCAACTTGTTGAATAAATCTTCCATACAATTTTTCGTGACAACAGCGACCTATGGATAATGTAACAATCGTCTTTTGCGCATTACATATTTATAGATGAATAATCCTAAAAAGGACACTTGATCTTCCGTTTTACCAGTAACCAGACTATAACAGAGTTTTTTTCTTTCTAATTTTTTGAGGAATTTCTGATTCAAGAGTTCTTATGGTTGTATGGAGACATCAGTATTGTGCATTCAATTAGTTTTTGTATTTTAAAAATTAAACTATATAACTCGATCATACTACTTTAGATTGGACGGAATAGTTGAGTTTTTAATTATTTTTCTAATTTCATGTTAGACACATAAAATGCATCTCATTTATATAAAGAAGAAACAGTAAAAACACATTAAATCTTGTATGAGAAGAGGAGAGATGAGAGAAGCATAATTTGATGATTGAGAACAGGTGCTATCTATATACATAACTTGAAAAATCGATTCACTGTATGGACTTATATTTAATTATTTATTATAATAAAAAATTGATGTGTATTATTACATAAGCATGATGTAATCTTTGATTTTTAACATTCAATTACCTCGGTACAAGGTACTTGCTTTAGTTTGGACGAACTAAATTAGTTACACACGCGGGCCAGCCGAATTTGACTATTTTAAATAATTATACATGCGAAAGTCCCTTTCGAGGTCTGCTGGAAATTATTGCAGACAAAATTATTTTCATTTCGTGTACCACTTGCGTTCTATCTATGTTCAAGTTTTCATGCATTGTTCAATGATTTTACTAATTGAAAGATTCCGTCCGCCAAGTAACTTTTTTTTTTTTTGGGTAATGAGCCCGTGGGCAGTTCGCCAAGTAACTCGTGTTCACTGTATCGCACCCAAAACTTTCATGCTAAGTTTCCTATGAAAGTAATTTGAAGTGGGTCAACAAGGACAAGGCCCCTTTTTTGTTTGAAATACGAAACAATTAATTTGTAATCACTCAATTCCTGACCGCAACTAACATGCACCGAGATGGAATTCATATTCACATTGCTACCACATGTTAGTACAAGGTAATAGTCAGCTTAGTTAATATTTAATCTCAATTTTTTTATTAAAATAAGATGATTCATATTTAAGTTTTTTTTTTTCGAAAACATAATGATTCATATTTAAGTTCAACAGTTAGTGATTGAATCAGATGTTCGTTAAGGGCAGTGAGACTCAGCTAATCTTGTAAAAGATCTACTTACATAATCATACATCAAAATATTTTTTTAAAAAAATTAATACATAATATATAGATGACGAGCTAGTTTACTCACTGACTGTAACTATGAAAAAATTTTAATTGACTTGTTTATAGTGAAGTGGTTTTGTGAACTGATTTGGTTAGAGTAGCCGTTTTCATCTTTAAAAAAAGAAAAGAGAGAAAAACATGCCAACTTGTTTCGGATAGTGAACTGGCCGCTGGGCCTAACAATAGAAAAATGAGAACCACAAAAACAACATGATTTGAAGCTATAACTATGCATACTGCTTACTATATATACCCAACTCCTAGCTAGATAGTAGATATGCTTCCTTCATTACAAAAATAGATGGCTTCGTTTATCTCTGCCATTTTCTTTGTGTTTCTAGCTCTTTCCTTTTCTATAACTGTGGAGAGTACGCTCGTACCGGCTATCTTTGTATTAGGCGACTCACTAGCCGATGTTGGTAACAACAATTATCTTGATCTTCCTATCGGATTCAAGGCGGATTATCCGTACAATGGCATCGATTTCCCGGGTCGGATTCCCACCGGAAGGTTTAGTAATGGTTTCAACGGAATTGACTACATAGGTACCCTCTCTATTGCCATTTTTAAATAGTTCTTTTTCTTAATTCTTTCTATTAATCAACTTAAATGAAAGGTTTTGCTTTCCATTATGTTGGTCCTAGCATATTCTGGAAGACATTTTACTGTTGAAAATAGTTAGTTTGCTAGATCACATATACAACAACTATGTTGCACGGGTGCGGGTGCGGGTGTCGTATCCAACACGTTGCGGGTGCGGGGATACGGCATTTTAAAAAAAAACATGGATACGGCAGTATATATAAAATAATAAAAAAATCATATTATATATCAAAATGTTTGAGTTTTTTTTTATATCAAATTGATTGAGCGCCACTAAAAAGGAAAATCACAGAAAATACAGTTGAAATCGCTTGTCCTATTATATATATCCTAGCATAGTTGGCATTTGGCAAGGTTGTGTGCCTCTAAGTTGAAATTTCTAGGACATAAAATACACTTGAAATTGCTTGAATTGCCTCCTGGCGTCCGCTGCCTAAGGCACCACAAAGCCACAAAGTCACAAACTATAGATAGCCATATATATCTTCAAGTACTGATTTCAAAGCAAACTACACAGAGATATAACAATGAATTCAGTTCAATGGGTAAAGCAAACTGCACCGCACTAGTTATAGACTAAGTAATCGACACTGGCAAATAAAATTAAACTCAAATAATCGACTAAGTACAGTACAAATAACTAATTCAATACAGATTAGGCATCACAGAAAATGAGAAAAATAAATTAGTCAAATTAGTAATTTACCAATTCACTGACTGAGCCACTGAGCTGAGGTGAGAGCCGACTGGACTGACTACTGAGTATTGAGCCACTGATTGAGGCTTGGGCTGAGCGATGCAGAGGGACAGAGAGTCGATGCAGAATTGCAGGGAGAGAGAGAGCGAAACAGGCGATTGGGCTGAGCGATGCAGAGAGACAGAGAGGCGATTGGGTTGAGCGATGCAGAGAGACAGATCGGGTTGAGCGATGTGAGAGTCGAGACTCGAGACTCGAGACTGAGAGCGGAGAGGAGAGGTGTGAGGTGACTGTGGCACTGGGATTAAGAGAGAGAGAGAGAGAGGTGAGAGGCGATGGAGAGAGCAAGAGAGCTAGAGAGTGAGAAAGAGGTGAGGTGAGCCAGAGTCGACGACTCGATGCTTGACGGAGAGAGTAGGGAGACTGAGAGAGTGAGAAAGAGGAGAGGCGAGCGGCGATTTGATTATGTGTGAAGGAGGGTTTGGCTTTGGGCCATTATAGGCTGATAATATATTTTATTTTTTTTGAGGAATTTCGGAAAAATTGAACAGAAACGAATCCAATTCGTATCTCAAACGAATCCAAGCCGTATCTAGCCGAATTCTGACCGAATCCTGCAGTCAAACGCCTCAATTTCGTAGGATACGCCACGTGGAGCGTCGGGTGCGTATCGCACGCGAATCCGCGTCGGATACGGCATACGGGTATTTTTGGAAGTATCCGGGTAACATAGTACAGCAACTATGCTTGCAAAATTAGTTGTTTGCGTGAAGATATATGTTAATTAGCTAGAGATAAAACGTATGTCCCTATCTACACACACACACAGCATTTTTGTTTTCTTCTTTGACAATGATTTAAGTGGAGACCAATACCAAAATTCAACGTTTCTATTAATTCGAAACAGCAGCTAAACACACACACACACACAAATACAACATTTGTACATGATTTTCATGCAATGTTAGTTAAATCGGTTGAATTTGTTTAATGCAAAATTTGTAACCAACGTTAACTATATATATATAGAGAGAGAGAGAATATCTATTGTGAACCATGATGCATAGAGGGCTCCGTGCACCATGATCGTTTGATCACTGATTTTGTAAATTGACAAATCTAAATTAACAAATCCAATCTATATTTTGAAATCTCATAGAAAACAAAATTTTACAATTTTTGAAATTTTTGTACTATTTTTCCCGAATTTTTTAAAACTTGTCATTTTTGGCAATAAATATACTAATTTGAAAAATTATAAAATTTGGTCTGCATGGAGATTTCAATAGGGAGATCGTATTAGACAGCTTGGATTGGTCATTTTGAACCAGATCTAGAAGTTTTGAGCGCGACTCACCGACTCACAGACCTCTGGTGAGTCGCAACTCACCATAGCAAAACTCTCTCTATATATAAATATTCAGTTTTTTTTGGAAAGAAATCATCGCATCGCTGATTGATTTCTATTAATAAATTAAAGCACCAGAATGAAAATCATAAAAATAAAATAATAATAAAAATACAAAAAAGGAAGAGAAAAATATACTAGTTTCTTACAAAAAAAAGAAATAAACGCAGAAACCCACTAAAAAAAACAGCTACACTCATAAATATATAACAATTTATTTTAAAAAATCACTGAGCTTATTATTATGGCCAATTTTAGACAAACGTACGGTGCGATCATTATATATATATATATTTATATATACACACACAAGAAAACAGGTGCATGAAATGGACAGACATGTTACCATAAATAATGAGAAAAGAAAGGTTGCTTTCTAAATTTTTGGACAATTAATTTCTAAATACCGGTAGGGGGTACAGTTGGCAGGATTAAGCTAACAGTACTTCTTAAGTTCTTATAATGCTATATATATATTAATATATGTTCTTTTTCAAACAGGAACTTTAGGTTAGTAGCAAGGTTGTTTATAAATTCCAAGAAAAAATTACTGAAAGTTGGTCCCAACTATTTTATGCAATATTACGATCTTTGAAAGAATGATGATTTTAAAATGTGATCAAACCTAAAGTGCTTCATAGCATGTATGCAAAGCACGATGAAGTGATGTACACCTTATGGTCCACATAAGCGATAGCATTTTTTTAATTTACCTACAAAAAGGTAGAAAGTTCAATAATAAAGGAAATTAAAGTCTATAAAAAGATGAACTACAGGACTGAAATCAATAATTTTGATGCTTCTTATTCACAAAAAAGTGGGAGTGCATAGACAAGAACTTGACAAATCCAAACTAATTCTTTTCATATTTTATTTGATGCCATATCAGTTGGATTATTATTATTATTTTTTTTAGTAACTTGGAGATTTTCCAACTAGTAATTTCATTTTTAGAAAAGAAACTTTTACAAAAAAATTAGTACTAAAGAGCTGAACGGGAAAGGAAAATGGGTGGGGAAAAAGAATAACATTGAACTAGTATAACCAAAGGACCTAAAATCAATTGGGTTAGTTACTAAAATCCAATTGTAAGATTAATTGGTTATATAACTAATAATTCATCGATGATATTGTTATTATAATCTGATTATTATGAATTCGTTTGAACAAATTTAATTATAATTTGACTAATTCGAAACAGAACCATGTAAATCCCTGCAGATGGTGCAACAGGTTGTGTGCTATAAATAGTTTTATAGTAGCACATAAATACTCTGTTTTAACAACAACTGATAGCATTACTATTAACCGAAAAGAAAAAAAAAATGATAATGTTATTATATGTTTCTTTTACCGACCAAACAACTCAATTTAAATACAAATTACTTGACGGTATAAGATGGAATATACACTTAAAATTAATAAACTTAAATATTATGAAAACATAAAATTATATGTACAATCAAGAAGAAAATCCGTCTGATTGAATTTATATTACCGCGCCTAACTACCTATGATTATGAACCGACAATAAAAGTCTCCAACTGAATAGCGCTTGAAAACATAAACACCGAATTGGGCCCCAAAATTATTATTTCATCACACTGATCCAGCAAGGCAGCAACGTCTTGGTCAATATGGAATATCAATCGAGCAACGTATAATAACTAATAATTCACTGGATGTATAATATCAATCGAGCAACGTCTTGGTCAATATGGAAACACCGTTGTAGAGTTATTCTGGATAATGAAATTCGATCTTTCCATAAAGTGCTTTTTGAAGTTGAGCTACTGGTGCGCAAATTTTTTTTTTGAGAAATGGCCCATGGGCACGAGTATTTAAATTAAAAGAAAGTAAGTATTACAAGTCCAACCGAGCCTCTTGAGCAGTAATACGCTGAAACTGCTCTCAGTACCTTTCAAAGTACAACAGCAAAATAAAAGTAAACCTACTGGAACCATAAACCAAAGAACCAAAAGAAGAACATTGAAAGTAAAAGATTACATCAAACCAGAGGCCCTCCTCCTTACCTAATCTAATTTAATATTAAAGAAATTCCCATCAATATCAGACCTAATACCTAACTGATTAAAGGGCTGCATCACTTCTCCCCCTCCATCCCAAGTCATACCCGTTCTTCTTGCAAGATTTGCCAGTTTGTGCGCTGGGCCCACCACCTCCCTTTTAGCATAATTGAGGTACACCCGACGTAATTCCATCCTTAGCTTGTGGCTTGCTTGGTAAACTGCTTCTCTTGCCCTCCAAGATGGCAAATGTTCCATGTCATCATCTAAGATCGAGTTTACCAAGATAAGGCCGTCAGAATATATGAAAACTTTTGAGGTACCTGAAACCTGTACCAATTCTTCTTGTATTTTGCAAATTGCTTGTACCAACGCCTGTGCCTCGGCTTGGAAAGGATCATGTGCATCTCTAATATAGGCCTTCCTACTTTTTGCATCATTATTTTCACTCCTTCCCTATTCAGGATATCTGATGGAACCCCAAACAACTCTACCCAACAAATGCATACTGGTTATTACTGGTGCGCAATTGGAGAGATTCTTATGGTTTCCACGGAATTAGGATTTTTTTCTTAATAATCCGAAAAATAATTCAAAATTACGTTTTCTGACTAAACCCTAAAATATTTATTAAAGTCTCCTAAATCAGGCCACCACTTCTAACATCTGCACCTAGTCTATCGCTTCCTGGCCGACGTTTGAAGTGGCGGCCCGATTTAGAACACTTTAGTAAATATTAGGGGTCGTTTGGATGGGCTAGGAATAGCCAATTCCTAGGAAGGAATAAGGATTTTCGTTGGGAAGTGTGTAACTTTGTGAGAGAGATGAAATTCCTAGGAATATGAAATTCCTAGCCCATCCAAACGACCCCTTTAGGAATTAGTCCGAAAGCGTAATTTCGAATTATTTTTGGGATTATTAAGAAAAAATTCCACGCAATTACAAGCTAGAATTAGTCCAATTTACTTTTGTTTCTTTCTTTTTGAGCTTGTATCCGGTACACTGTGCTACAACTTGCTTTTTAATTTATCAACCTGCTGTTGGCAACTTGTCAACATGCCTTCGAAAAAAAATAAAATCAATCGAGCAAAATTTCAAATTCCTACTTAATTATTTTCAAAAGGTTCATTAGACCTTTTGGCCCACTCATTTTTCCTCTAAGAACTTGTTTTCTAGCGTTGTTATTCTCTACTTTTCTTTCAAAAAATCGAAAAAAAAAAATCCTATGTAAGAATTGGTGAGTAATATTTGTCCTTATGATTTAAGTGACTATTTCTTCAAATATAATTATTGAAAGATCACTTATATATATGAAGTCAACAAACATGGTTTTTTATAAAAAAAAAGAAAAAAACAATAACATGCCTAAGCAGCATCTATACATTGATACGGGATTAGATCTGAAATCCACCTTACGGATATAGCAAACAATTAGGCATATGGTATCCGAAGTATCAGTACACAAATATAACAAAACAACTAGAACTCAAAGATTTCACCAGCTAAACAAAACGCCGAACAACATATAATATTAATTTAAAAAAAATAAAAAAATGTAGAACTGAAGCTTAACTACAGTAGGAGCACTTTATATTTTACTCAAGAAATAGAAGTACTTGTAGAATTGATATTTGTCTGCGTTTTTTTTGTGTCAATTACAGCAATGGAGCTCGGTTTCGTGAAAAGTCCACCGCCATATCTTTCTATCAGAAATGCTATACAGATGCAGAAAGGGGTCAACTACGCTTCCGGTGGCTCAGGAATACTTCAAACTACAGTATTTATTCTATCACTATCATGTACACTAGAGCTGTTTTTCAAGTTCATTCTGAAAAGTAATATTTATTGATGATTTTTTTTTTTTAAATGACATCTTTTATCCAGCAAAAATTTAGACAAACAAAATTTACAATAAATAATAAGATAAGACATTATAATTCATATAGAGGAACATAAATATATATTTACATTGTTTTTCGTTATGCTGCTCATTATACATGTCCAAATATATCTCTTTTAAATAAGAAGAATATTAAAATCGTGTGGCGAACCACATAAATAATATAGTATAGCTAAAAAGTTTGGAGGCTTAACTCTTTTTATGTACTATAAAATCCATATATGCGGAGTCCAATTTTCAATTTAGATCATCAGTTCTGACTTCTGAGTTCTGAATGTGGCCCATCATTTATTAGATGCTCATCATATTCCACATTTTATTGTATGAATTGTGAATTAAGGGACTGTATGAATTAAACTTCCATATTTATACTCTTTTTATGCACCTAACAAGACAATTTATTGATGAATCGATTCACCAGGGCAACGGAACCTTAACCATGGCGACCCAAGTTAAGTACTTTGCAGATACTAAACGTGCTCTAGCAAAAATATTTGGTGGAAGCATAGTAAATGATATTCTGGCAAAGTCTCTTTACTGCTTTGTAACTGTGAACAATGACATCTTTGCATATTACTCTGTTACTGGAGCAGCAAACAGCACCGCAAATGCAAAATTCATCTCAAACCTCATCGACGAGTATTTAGGATACCTAACGGTAATCTCATTTAGAGTTAAAATTATACAAAATAAGCCTGCAGAAATAAATTGAAGAAATTAAACAATTATACGTAATACACATTTTTTTTTATAATGAAGAGGATACAAAAGAGTCCAATAGTACATATACTTAATATAAGAGCAGATATCTTAGGTACCTGAGGCTGGGGTGATGGAAGAAACAATTGATTGGAAAAAATAAGTTACCAATCAGTATTGTTCTGCTGTGGCACCTCAATCAATTACCAACAACCCAACCAGATAAAAAAATTATGGTAATTATTTATCAAGATTCAATAATTAGGTATGAAATACCGGAAATTTTTTTTTTTGAGAGAATTAAATTTTAAATAATTAATGCCCTGCATTATGTAGATGGTTTACAAGCTTGGGGCAAGGAAGTTTGCAATAACAGGATCAGCTTTCCTGGGTTGTGTGCCATATATAAGGAACAGAAACCCCACAGGCGACTGTATTGACGAATTGAACCAGTTATCTGTGCAGTTCAATGCGGCTGCATTGCCCCGAATACAACAGCTTAGCAATCAGCTTCCTGGATTTAAATACTCTTATATGAGTTTATACAATCTTTCGACCAAAATTTTAGCAGAGCCGGGTTCATTTGGTAAGGGCTTTACTTTTTAAGATAATTTATTCGATAAGCATCTTTAATTTTCTGTCCTGCCTTTTTTTATTTAATTTTCTTATTAGCGAATTGAGAGTTCAGATAATCATTGATTTTGTGGAGTGCTGAATTCATAAAGATAGAAATAGAGGGATAAAGAACTCAAATTTTTTTTTTTTTTTTTTTTTTTATCAAAAGAGGCCTGAGGTAGGCCTCCATTAAAAATAAAAGTCTGATACAAGATTGCCAATCTCTAACTTCCAAAATAGAACGCAAAGTAAAGAACCTGCAGAAGCAGAGCTGTTAAGCAGCAGTGCTTTATCTAAACAACCTAACAAACCAAACAATGTCATAATTAAAGAACTCATACATAAGGAAAAAAATTTTAATTACTGTATTAACTGAACATAACTATCTAAAATGACTCAGTAACATAAGGATAGCTCATAGCAACTTGTTTAAAGTTATATTAGTAACTAACTATATAGTTTGTTCATCTTTTCCTAATCATATCTTCAGGATTTAAGGAGCTCAAAAGTGCTTGTTGTGGAACTGGAAAATTCAATGGGGAAACGCCATGTTTGCCAAATGCAACCTACTGCTCAAGAAGGACTGAATATTTTTATTGGGATATTGCTCATCCAACACAATCTCTCTATAATTTAACAATACAGTTTCAGCTCTATGGTTCCAATAGCGTGGTTACCCCTATTAATGTAAAACAGCTCATTGAATCATAAAAGATTCACTGAACTTATATTTAAGAATAAAGCTGCCATTATTTTCTTATGCATTTTATGTTCTTTTAGTCAAGCTTTTAAAAAACTCCTTTTTTTCCGTTTTATCTTAGTTTTGGTTCATAATGCACTACTGTTTTATCCATTTTATCACCGCATAAGTTGTTTTTTTACCGTTTTATCACCGATAAACGCTAAATCACGACCCAACCGTCAAACCGCATAAATCGCATTTTAAAACCTTGCTTTTAGTACATTCTTATGTAATAAGAAATTTATTTTTCAGGTTTGACTCTAAAAAATGTTACTCATTTGAGTCTGTTAGTTGGACTTAATATATAGGAAAAACACTTCCATTTGATTTTGTTATTTTCAATGCTTAGGAGCTATAATTTTCTATTAGAAAAAGAGACCATAATTATATGTGTACATAATGTACGTTTAAATAGGTGAGAAATAATCGTTAATTTAGGATAGTAATATTTTACTAATTTATTTTGTATTCAAAATAACATTTTTATTATTTAATTCTTTATTCCAATTCATGCTTAGGTGATGACGGCATATGCATATTTTATTCTTTATGTTTTTCTGTTTTAATTGACAAGAGGTAACATTACTCAGTTTTTGTCTATTTTTTTATTTTTTTATTTTGATGGTCTTATATAAAATTATTCTACTTATAAATTTGTCATATATGTATAAATTAGCTTCTAAGTTTCTTATTAGCTGCAGTATATAGTTATTTGTTCTTGATACCAGAATTTATCTTGACAAATTTGAATTTTGTAACAATAAAATGAGATATAATAATATTTTGAACGCACAGAAATCTGTTTGACGTACTATCATGAATTTTTTTTTAACATTAGGGAAATACTCATTATGAATATCATGAGATTTTTCTTAACGTACCTAAAAAGTTTCATTATATACATAATAAATATCTCCCAACGTGAATTAAGCCGAAATATAAAAATGAATCTTCTTGATTTAAAATTTCACAACTGTTATAGCGGATGAAAAGTTGCAATCAGGGGAAATGACAAAACGAATTAGAGAGCCAGCGGGTCATGAGTCATGACCCATGAAAACAAGCATGTATGGGTGCATGATATTTTTCCGTATCACACAGGGTCAAAGGCATTAATCTCAAAAAAACTATAACAGTTGGCTAAGGTATTTGTCTGGCTTCATGAAGATCAGCCATCAGGGTTCGAGTTCCAACATTTGCTGGTTGAGACTTGAGAGTGTGTGTGGATGGGCCTACACAATTATAAAAAAAAAATCTCAAAAAAACAAAAAGAAGGCATTAATTTCAAATTTTCAAAAGCAACAATTTAAAGTCACTACTGCTCTCTCTGTGTAATTGTTTAAATTCCAGGGGCTAAATTGTCAAATAGATGGAGATATGTCGCCCAGGACAAGGCTCTCTCTAGATTTGAAAGATAAAAAAAAAAAAAACTCTTTCTCCCTCGTAAAATAATAAAGATCATATATAACATATTTCATAATGATAGATCTCGTCTTCTCTATAAAAGGTGCAAATCTAACTTTTGGAAAAGATCGTAAAAAAAATTATAAGAGAAATTCTTCTATGGATATAAAGTATGAACCGAATTTTGATCACAGTCGTTCATTTTAAAAGAATTTCTCAAAATATAAATATTGCAGTTATCATGAACTTTAAATTTTAGAAAGAGAAGTTGAAAACAATACCGAACAAACAAAATTAGAGTTGAAAAAAGTGAGAATTGAACTTTAGAAAAACAAAACAAGATTATTTTATAATTGTAAACTAATCTGGATCGTGTGTTTGAAATAATCGATTTAAATGAATTTCAAACGGTTCTATGCTGAAGGGGGTTAATAGGAATAAATAAATAAATAAAATGAAAGAGAAGCCTGCAATAATTGATCCCTAGTTTTTGTTAGAAACAGTAAGACAGTGAAAATAGCTGGAAACAGTATTATTCCCATCTATAAATGCACGAGAATAATAAGAACAACACTTTTTATTCCCAAAACTGTACAATTTCGGAATAATCCAAACATACAATACACGACCCATCACTCCAGCACTCCAGCACACGCGGAAACGAGATATCCATGCATTATCATTTAGCACTAATATTATCTAGATGGACCCTAGAAATTTGAAATTAATGAAAGGACAAAGCGTAGAAGGGACACACGATGTGGCATCCGCACGGATGGGACACCTATGCATTAGCACTTGTCTACGTTACATATTTCCTAGATGGGCCCAAGAAATTTTAAATTAACTAAATACCAGAAATGGCGTTGGAATTAAGGGAAAAATAGAATGCATTTAGAAAAAAGGGAAAATAATTAAAATTGTAAGGTGTATTGGAATTACGATTTTGGAAAATTAAGGAAAATAAATCAAACTGAAAAAGGCGCAAACAATTTAAATGTGTTTCCATATGTTCGTTTTTAACAAGTTAGTAGACAAAATTTGGGAGGCCGTATCGTATTAATTCCGATATATTTTACAAGTAAAAAAGTTTCAAATTATATCTTATTTTAATAGAGTAAAAATAATCTTAATTTTCAAAGTACCATACTTACTAGAGTTTTTTGGTTGGATTTTTTTTGCATCCATAGATTGGCAGAGACCTTGGATCTATTGGTCCCTTGAATAATCTTCTTTAATTGGCTCTATTGTCTTCTCTGCTTTATTTTCTCCTCTTTTAGTAATGGAGCAAATACTTCTGCTGATGGCATCATTGGCATGATAGCAATATTCCACCTGACTTATTATTGAGAAATATGGTTATATGTTTCTTTACCAAACTTCGCACTGTGAGTTGCCACAAAATGAAACACGTTCTGGTTCTGTACATGTTAGCATTAACATATTTATCAACAACTAAAAAGCAGAGCGAAGCCAGAACCACTCATTCCTTCAAAGATCAGAGGATCAGACAGCAGGGACCTTCTTTTTTTTTTTTTTTTTTTTCGAGGCTAAATAAGGGGACAAAAATTGCTATTCACTGTATCAGCGAGGACAATTTAAAAAAAAAAAAAAAAGAAACTCACTTATAGAAGAAAGTAGTTGATGTGCAATGCAATAAATAATTTACATGTTGAGTATTAATCTGATTGAATGACGATTGGCCGTTATGAGTCGGTGTTTAAATCTTATAGAAAAGGCTATCCAAAGAATTTTAAGTTAATGTGCCAAGTCAACACCCGAGGCAGAGCACAATATAAATATGCATGGATTGAAGCTTGCTTATGCTCAACTCATCCCAATACCAAATATGGCATCTCCTTCCAGCTTCTTTTACATTGGCATTGTTTCCATTCTCTTAGTTCTGACAAAAGCAAGAGCAACCGTACCAATTTTTGTGCTTGGTGATTCTCTGGCCGATAACGGTAACAACAATGACCTCAATGTACCACTTTTAGACAAATCCAATTTTGCACACAATGGAATCGACTTTCCGGGGAGAATTGCAACCGGGAGGTTCAGTAATGGCTTCAACGGTGTAGACTACATTGGTATTGTCTTTCTTTATTTTGAGATCTCTCTATATTTGTTAGTTTATTTCTTGCATTGCTTTTAGAACATTGAAATCACCAAGAAATATATGACAAAGTTCTATCGTTTTATGTATACAAATCGGTAGGCAGGGCGGAGACAGGGAGGGACAGGCATAGGCCTGGCCTACACCATGAATTTTTTTTAATGTTAAATAGTTAAAAATACAGTGCTAATTCAGTTATCTGATGTGTCTGGCCTATGGTAATGTTGAAATTTTAAGTAATAAAATCTAATTGTAGTTGATCTCGACAACTCAGCCTACGTAGGTTAACCCACACTCCATGTATACACTTCCAAAATAATGTTCCAAGCAGATTCCTTTCTCAATTCAGAGAAAAAAAAACAAATTTAACTATCTCGTTTTACTATTCTGATCTTCAAAGTTTTAAATGATTAGGTCAAATACAATACGACAGTTAGTGTTCCCAAAGTTATTGGCTTTGTATCTATATATGAAATAGTTGCATTTGTCTGGTGAGTAATTAATGCATGCTATGCATCAATTTCTCCCATTTGCATAGCACAATATATTCTTGATCAAACTAAAGGGAACTGTGCTCAAAGCTCTTGAAATAAGAACTAGTTCAAATGGCATATTCTATCCTTAATAATAAAGAATTCCCTGTTCTCTTGAATATCATTCCTTATAATGTATGATATGTAATATACTTTTCCTTTTAATGATCATCAGCAAGGTTTCTAGGATTTCCAATTGGACCGCCGCCTTACTCTTCAATAACAAAACTAAACCAAATGCTAGGTGGAGTGAACTTTGCATCCGCTGGCTCGGGCATACAAGACTACACCGTGAGTTCCAATCAACATTGTTTTATCATTGACACTAGTAGTGCGGTCTACCCTCTGTTTCTTATTAATAATTTTAATCACAACAATACAACATTAGCACACCTAATATCCAGGAAATTTAAACAGCCAAAATTACATTAGTGGTATATGTTGTAACCCAGTCCTATTGATTTTATTTTCACCATCCTTTAATAGTTATGCTTCATACATCACTATTTTGTTGATTGTGCACAAAATCAGGGTCCAGGAACAATCAACATGACGACCCAGATAAAAAATTTTCAAAAGGTAGCTCAAGTTCTCCAGCAGACAATAGGCCAAAGTTGGGCTGAGCATATAATCACAACCTCTATGTTCATAATAGTAACAGCAAACAATGACATGTTTGAATATTACTTAGCAACTGGAGCAGCCAATGCAGCCTCAAATGAGCAATTCATCAATAACCTTGTTGATAGGTTCATTCAACACTTGATGGTAACGCACAATTTATGTTTTTTGTCTCTCTATTATAATGTTAGAGGCTTAGAGCATATAGATCATTCATAGAGGATGTCCAAAGTCAGCCTAAGATGATTCGTTCTCATGCAAAGTCGCAAACTACCAGTATTTAATGATTGATCGATATTGACAAAGTAGCTTTTTATGATGATTGTTGCAGTCTCTTTACAATTATGGAGCAAGGAATTTTTATATAGCTGGCACAGGACATCTTGGCTGTGTACCGTTCCTAACAAGCCGAAACCCAGGAGGGACTTGCATCGACACATTGAACCAGCTGTCTATGAAGTTCAACACAATTGCCTTAGCAAGAGTGAGTCAACTGAGTTCACGGCTTCAAGGAATGAGATACTCCTACTCCAACATATACCGCATGACATCTGACATTATCGAAAACCCAATTTTATTTGGTGAGGCATATGTCCCTCAAAGTCTCAAATGTGTAGATTTAAGCACGAGATTACTTAAATTGGTTGGTGATTGTTGTCTGAATATAGGCTAACTCCTAAAAAAAATAATATATACATATCACCACACTTGGCAACATAAACTGGAACCAAAATATTTGTCTGAACAATCACAAATTGGTCCATAGTGCCATCACAACAGAATTTCCATTTGAAGTCATGTACGTTTTCGTTAAGTTTATATTGGAAAAGCTGTGCAGGAGATTCTGAATGCATTCGTAATATTTATTTTCAATTAGGCATCACTGATGTACAGAATGTATGTTGTGGAAATGGGAAGTTCAATGGAGAAGTCCAATGCACCACAAATGTCACATATTGCCACAACAGAAATGACCACTTCTATTGGGACTGGTTTCACCCGACACAAGCCGTATACAGGATAACGTCACATATGGCCTTCTTTGGTTCGCTAATTTACTCCACGCCAATTAGCATCCAACAGATGGTTATGGGGATATAGATATTATATATAGGGTTGCATACTTGCATTATTAAACTTTGGGCGGACCATACTTCTATAATTTTATTTAATTGTGTGTGTTTACAGGTTATTAATTGTCTGAGGGATTGATCAACATCATAACTATCTTGAGTCTTTGATGTAGGTCAAGACTAATCTATACATGTCTGGTACAAGAGAGAATATAAATTCAATTTAAACTTATCAATAAATTTATACTTACAGAATGATCAATTATTTTTGTATTTGTGTTGCTTTTGTTTGTTGTCCTTGTACCCGATTTATTTTTATTTTATTTTTTAGAAATTCTTGGTAACGCCTATCAATTGAGAGAATTATAAACACAACGCAATGATAAACACAATATACAGCAAAATAGCAAATACATACACTTCTACTGCAACAATCAAATAACAACTGCAAGTCTGCAACTAAATGCTAATCTAGCGAAGTAATTATCTCACTAAGCATTTGACAATCACTACAAACTGACCCTACATACCTACAGTTGCACGGTGCCCACGACACCCCACGCCGTACCTTTTGTCGCACCACACCTATTGGTTATACATCCACGGTCGCACTGCATTCAAGGCTGCACTGCACCCACGGTAGCGTACATCCGGTCGCACTGTACCCACCGGCCACACATCGATGGTCAAATAGTATCCATGTTCGCACATGACACATCTAGTACTGCTGAGACACATTTCTCGGCCTCACCCACGGCTGCACCATACATATGCAAATCATTTTGTAGCTACCACCACTCTCTGCCGCCTTTGCGGTCACTAAACCCCCCCGAAAACACGACTACTGCTACTATCCACATCTACGCTGGCTCTATGGTTACCAAATCAGTCTATCGTCTCCAAAAAACCTTCCACTGCCACTGCAATTTTGGTAAGAAAAGAAGAAGAAAGAGGAAAGGAGGCACTCATCTTCCTACACCATCGACGAGAACCGAATCTAGTGCTAAACCATCCCTCAAGCTACTCCACGAAGCAAGACTACACTCTGTTGAGAAGGAAGTGGCATTGTCGGCAGTTCCATAGTTGCCAATCTAGTGGCTCAAAGTGAGGGAAGGAGGAACCGAAAAAAGGACAAGAAAAAGAAGAGGGAGGGAGAGGAAGCCATGCATATCTCTAATTTTAAATATTTACAGTGGCATGAATCTAATTCACCCTAATCCAAATTAGCTCATCGAGGCATAGAAGATTCAGTCCACATAAGCATACAACACGCATTGTTTTATGTAATATGCAATTTATTTTTACTGTGACTCCAACAATGTTACTCATTGACTTTTACTATTGAGGCTTAATAAATAAAATTTGTGATGAACTTATGTATCTACAATTCTACATAAGTTGCTACTTTTAGAGCTAAATAAATGCAACTCAAAGTGTGCGGCTTTATATTAATTTTGAACACTCAGCCTGCGTGCCATTAGGGATTAGGCTAATTAAGGAACAGCAAGCAAGCCCCAAAATTTAGATCATCAGATTTGTTGGGCTTCATGAAGTCCAAGAAGCGTACTTTGGTCCTTTTTTCTGTTTGCGTTTTGTGTCACTGTGTCAGTGTACTTCGATTAACAAGAAGTAATATACTCGGTTTTTTCTTTTTTTGAGATTTCGATGGATCTTATACAGTATGTTTAAATTAATTGCAGAGTCTGACCTCTCAAATATATAGTTGTTATCAGGGGTGAATGTGAAACCATGAAAAAATTCTGGAGGGGACCAATTTGAAAGTTCTAGTTTTAGAAGGGGTCAAATTATATTTTTAAACATATTTTTAACAAAATTAACACATTAAAAAATAAAAATTTTCAATTTTAAGGGGAGGACACGCCCTCTAGGTAGGGTTGAAAACGGATCGGATAAACTCCGATCCGATCCGCATCTGTATCCGAAAAATAGCGAATCCAGATCTTTTTAAACGGATACGGATGCGAATATGAGAATGCAAATGGATGCGGATACGGTTGCGGATCTGGATATTTATCCGGATCTAAAAAAAATTATAAAGCGGATATCCGAATTCTCCCTTTGTGATATAGTTATTTTATGTATATATATATACTGGTTTGAGTCTCTAGATTTAACTTATCTAAATTATATAAAAAATTTAAGGTAGGATAATAATTGTTATTTATTTTTTAAGAAAATTAGTTGATTGTTATTACGGATTATATGGTACAATTAATAGAGACGATAAATAATGATTAATGTTAATAATATTATTATTAATTTATACATACTTTATATTGCTTTTGATAAAATATTATAACGAGATTATTATTTTGCTATTTTAGTTTTATTTCTATTTGTTTGTTAATTTATAGATATTTACTTAATTATCCGAAATATATCCGTATTCGTATTCGTATTCGATAATATCTGATTCGTATTCGTATCCGTTTAACATCCGAACCGTATCCGTATCCGAGCATATCCGTATTCGTATTCGTATCCGAAAAAAAATGCGGATGCGGATATGATTTGACCACTATCCGATCCGTATCCAGTCCGTTTTCATCCCTACCTCTAGGGCCTCCCTCTCGTTCCTCCCCTGGTTGTTTTATACACTAGATCTGTTTATACTAATTGAAAAAAAATCTTTTTTAATACACTAGATCTGTTTTATACTAATTGAAAAAAATCTTTTATAATATACATGAAACATGTGTCAAGTGTTGGATTTAGAGATGTCTAAATCTGAATAATCAAATTGGACTACGTGTATTATAATTATATGTGTAATAACTATCATAAATTTAGATGCCTAAATAAGTGATCGATTTTATTATAATGAGACATTTAATATACATATTTCAGATGAGGATCTGGAGTCCGAAACGTATAGAAAATATGGAGTAATTGATTATAATTATTGATGGACTAATTATAATTAATTACAAAATTAATACTTGTAATATAATCGGTTTTATAAACCAATAAAGAAAGTCTGCATTATATTCAAAGTTGAATCAAAGTCAATATTGTGTGCCGCAATTAATTTGTGCCAACTATGGTAAAGTCGGTTTAATGACTTAGAGAAGTCGGTTTTTTATATAATACCATATATAGATAATTAGAGTCGGTTTTAGACAATGGTATATACAAGTATAAAAGAAGGGGCTGGGTCTCCAAGGCTACAACACACAAATAATCAAACTCTCATCCATCAAGAGAGATATACTCTGTCACAATTCGGTAAAATAGAGAAGATAAAAGGTGTGTTGCCAGCTTTTGGAAGGACTCGATAGCCATAGTTCAACAGCACGACATACAAGATCATAAATACTGATTGAGAGTCAGTTGAAGGCATTAAGAGATGGATTGTAAGTTTTCGCTGCACTATTAATTTATTTCTACATAGATGTTCTTGGGTTTAATTGCGTTTTGCAATTTCTTACATGTGGCATCAGAGCACTGCTATGCAGAAAATAAGTTTTGCTTCGTATATTAATCTAGAGATTAATTGATCTGTTTTTTTAATAGTAATATGTGAATTGTTTGTCTGTTTCTATTTATTGCAATGATTATTCTGCAATTGCACAAAATTGATTATTCTGTCTTGAACTATGACTTTATGAGTTGTCGTGAGATATATATATATATATATATATATATATATATATATATATGTGTGTGTGTGTGTGTGTGTGTGTGTGTGTGTGTGTGTGTGTGTGTGTGTGTGTGTGTGTGTGCAAAATTAATCATTGCAAATAAGTTAATTAAGTTTGTCAATAGAATCTCTATATCGTTTATGTAAATCATTATAACAATTGCAATTTAGTTATAAAGATTTTATTCTAATGTGAACATGTTAATTTTTTTCAAAATTTAAATTGTTTTTCAATAATCAATTTAAAAAGTTGCGTAGCTTCTGAATTTTTTTAGTAATTCATGGTTTCTGGAAGTTAACGTGAATTGCTACCATGATTGACTAATAATAGTATATTATATTAATATAAATAAGCAAATAGAATCTAATTTATTAATTAGTTCTATTAAATCTATTATTAGTGTTAGGTTACTAATTCTAAATTCTATCTAGGACATTTAGTCGTAAGTAGAAAGTCCTAGGTTGGATTTTAGGTTCAATTTTAGAATCTATTTACCGGCTTCTAGGATTCATACATGTACCGGCCCAAAGGACGGTTGCATGACAAGATATTAATTTGACACACTAGTAGTCGGTATTAGTATTAGCCAGCCCAAAGGAGGGTTAGTGCTTATCGAAACTGTTTAGGGCATATGAAAAGTGTATAAAGATCATTAGTGAATATAAATTTCTCATTGACTTGCCTGGACGTTAGTCCATGGAATATGCCACATTAACCCAAAGGATAATTGGTAATAAGGTCACATTTTTTATACTTTATTCGCTAATAAATACTAGAATTTAATGATTGCATCCAAAGATGTCTCATTAAAGGATATTTAGGTGACGTACAAATGTTGAAGTCAAAATTAATGGAGCATAAAGTAAAAGCCTTAAATAGATTTTAAATTAAGGAAATCGTGAAGCATGAACTCTTAATGATTCATTCCTCTGTTCAATTTTATTTTATTTAACAGCAAACATAATGTCTAATCTAAGTCAAATAAAACCCCTCGCTGGAAATAATTTCAAAGAATGGGAAGATAACCTTAGACTAGTGCTCGGGATCATGCAGCTTGATGAAGCACTTAAAATTGAATGTCCCCAACCAGCAAAAGCAAATGAACTGACTGACGTAGAGAAGTCGACAAAAGAGAAATGGGAACATTCAGATCGAATGTGCATAATGATCATGAAAAAATCGATCCATGAGACTTTTCGGGGGATAGTACCTGAAACAGTAACTTGTGCAAAAGAATATCTCAATGCCCTTGAAGAAAGGTTCATTAAGAGTAAAAAGGCTGAAATTCATACACTCTTAACGAATCTAGTCACAATGAAATACAAGGGTAAAGGAGGAATTAGGGAACACATTGTAGAGATGTCAAAATTACAACGTGAGTTGAAAAGTTTGAATATTGACATATCTGATAAACTTTTGATCCACTTTGTCTTTATGTCACTTCCATCTCATTATAGTCAGTTTATGGTAACATATAACTGTCAAAGGGAGACATGGACACTAAATGAGCTCATGGCTCAATGTGTACAAGAGGAAGAAAGGCAAAAGAGGACCCAAAAGGAAACTATAAATATGGTTACCCATGTTCCAAAGAATAAACAAAAGCACAAGTTGCATAATAAAGGGAATGAATCCAATAAGGCAGCTGCAAACAAGAATGCTAAGAAGAGCAAAATAGAGGATACTTCTGCAGATGCAGAAGAAAGGAAATGCTTCTTCTGCAAGACACCAGGACATACCAAGAAGTTTTGCACTAATTATCATGCTTGGAGAGCAAAGAAAGGTATGCCCATTAGTTTGGTTTTTTCTGAAGTAAATTTAAGTTTTGTATCTAGATACACATGGTGGTTAGACTCAGGTGTAACATCTAACATTAGTGTATCGATACAGGGTTGCCAAAATTGTCGGAAGCCAAGTGAGGCTGAACGCTACGTTTACGTGAGAAACGGCAATCAAGCGGAGGTTGAAGCTATAGGAACTTTTAGATTATTATTAAAATCAGGATTTTATTTGAATTTGAATGTTTTAGTCATTCCGTCTTTTAGACGGAATTTAATTTCCATTTCTTACTTAGATAAGAAAGGATTTACTTATACTTTTTGTAATGGAAATTTCAGTTTATATCAAAATTCAAAACAAGTTGGTTCTGGTTTTCTATCTTCTTATGATAATCTTTATGTTCTTAATATTAATCCTTCACATTCAGAGGCCCTACACATAGATACTAGAAAATGTAAATTTACTTGTGAGAAATCAGCAATTTTGTGGCACAAGCGATTAGGTCATATTTCTATTAAAAGAATTGAACGTCTTGTGTCAAATGATATTCTCGAACCTTTAGACTTTACAGAATCTAATGATTGTGTTGATTGTATAAAAGAAAAACAAACCAATAAAAAAAAGTATAATGCCAAAAGGTGTAATGAAGTCTTAGAATTAATTCATACCGATATATGTGGTCCTTTTCCAAAGGCTACAAGAAATGGTCACCGGTATTTTATTACATTCATAGATGATTATTCAAGATATGGCTACATATACTTAATAAAGAAAAAGGTTGATGCCTTGGATGTGTTCAAACTTTTTAAAACAGAAGTTGAGTTACAACTCAACGAAAGTATAAAAGCAATTCAATCCGATCGTGGTGAAGAATACTATGGTCGTTATGATGGATCGGGTGAACAATGTCCAGGTCCCTTTGCAAAATACTTACAAGAGTGCGGTATTGTACCACAATATACATTGCCAGATTCACCTGCAATGAATAGTGTTGCTGAACAGCGCAATAGAACTCTTAAAGACATGGTGAGAAGTATGATTTCTCGTACAACTCTACCTGAAAATTTGTGGGGAGAAGCCTTAAAGACTGCAGCTTACATACTTAATAGAGTACCCACTAAGACAACTAGCGAAACCCCTTATGAGATTTGGGTAGGTCGCAAGCCTAGTTTAAATCATTTTCGTGTTTGGAGATGTCCAGCTGAAGCAAGACCTTACAAGCCAAATGAAAAGAAACTAGAAGAAAGGACAGTTAGTTGCTATTTTATTGGGTATTCTGAACGATCTAGGGGTTATAAATTTTACAATCCGACAGAACATATAGTTTTTGAGTCAAGTAGTGCAAAATTCTTTGAGGATAATGAGTTTGTGGGGGGAGATATGATAAAAGATAGCATTTTTGATGAAGAATACACGGAAGTAGATGAGACTCAGGACCAAAGTCCTAGTTTTGTTCAAATTCCAATTCCTATTAATATTGAAAATGCATCCTTTATCAATAGGCAAACTCCACCTCAAATGACTCAAATAGAAACTCAACATGACACTCAGGATACAAATGGACCCGAATTTGACCCAAGTTTAGGTAATGCTTCGAGCAATGCCACTAACGATTTATCTGTGGGTAATTCGGAAGATAGTACTAGCGTTCCTCAACAAGTTGAAAATTCAATTTTTGAAAATTCTCAAAGAAATATAGAACATATGTCAATTAGAAGATCCACTAGAGAGAAAAGATCTACGATTTCTAAAGATTTCGTTTATCTTTAAGAACATGAGTTTGACATTGGTGCATTTGAAAATGATTCTGAAAATATCAATCAAGCTATGGAAAGCTCTAACTCTCAATATTAGATAGATGCCATGAATGAGGAGATGAAATCCACTTTTCTTAATGGTGACATTCATGAAACGATATATATGATGCAACCTCCAAACTTTGTATTAGGCGATTCAAAGTCTATGGTTTGCAAACTTAAGAAATCTATTTATGGACTCAAACAAGCATCTCGTCAGTGATATTACAAATTTCATCAAGTTGTGAGGTCATTTGGTTTCAGGCCTAACTTGGTTGATGAATGCATATACCATAAGTTCTGTGGGAGTAATTTTATTTTCTTGGTTCTATACGTTGATGATATTTTGCTTGCTAGTAACGATAAGAACATGTTGCATCAAACTAATAATTTTTTTTATTTAAGAATTTTGAAATGAAAGATCTTGGCGATGCTTCGTTTGTGCTTGGGATTGAAATACTTAGGGACAGATCTGAAGGTATTCTAAGATTATCCCAAAGGAACTATATCGAAAATATTTTAAACAGATATGGCATGTAAAATTATAGACCAGGAGATACCCCTGTATCAAAAGGTGATAAGTTTAGCCTTAAACAGTGTCCTCAAAATGACTTAGAAAAGAACATTATGAAAGGATTCTCCTATGCCTTCATTGTTGGCAGCCTTATGTATGCGCAAGTATGCACGCGTCCAGATATTGCGTTCATCACTGGCATGCTAGGGAGATATTTAAGTAACCCAGGAATAGAACATTAGAAGGCGGTAAAACGAGTGTTAAGATACTTAAAGAGAACAAAGGACTACATGCTCGTGTATCGAAAATCAGATCAGCTCGAGGTCATTGGATATACCGATTCTGATTTTGTAGGATGTCTTGATAGCATGAAATCAACATCTGGATACATCTTTATGATGGCAGGAGGTGCCGTTTCTTGGAAGAGCGCTAAGCAATCTCTAATAGCCTCTTCTACAATGGCAGCTGAGTTCATTGCATGCTATGAAGCATCAAATCATGGCGTATGGCAGAGGAATTTTGTCACAAGGCTTCAGATTGTAGATTCTATCAAGAGGCCATTTAAGTTATTTTGTGACAATAATTCAGCGGTGTTGTACGCAAACAACAACCGAAGTTCCACAAAGTCGAAGTATATTGACATCAAGTTTTTTGTTGTAAAGGAGAGAGTACAAGATAATGAGTTATGTGCAGAACACATAGGGACAAACTTTATGATAGCAGACCCACTAACTAAGGGATTACCGCCTAAAAAGTTTCATGAGCACGTAGCTCGAATGGGCCTAATTTCCATTGAGGATACATAGAAAATGTGGGAGTCTAATTTTTCTTTTGTTTTGATGATCTATGTTATGTAATTTGTAAACAGTTATTTAATGATTTTATACAAGTTGCATTTAGTTTTTTATTTCATTATTACTCTCTTAGTTTTGACCTCAAAATTAAGTTAAGGTGACCCAATTGGAAACAGGCACGTAAGATTACATTTCGTGTAATTTTCAAACTACACGTCCAAATCAGATTCATGTCATTTAATTGTGTTAATAATGTGATCTATGTCAGTTTAGTTACGAATAAAAATAAATGTAACAACTGCCGCTTAGTTCTTTATTAGTATGATTAATGGACGGAATTGTTCAAGAAATATGATAAGTTATTGATAGAAAAGTTGCATGCAATAAGGTCTAAACATATAATTAAAAGGTAACACTTGTCCAAGTGGGAGATTGTTGGATTTAGAGACGTCTAAATCTGAATAATCAAATTGGACTACGTGTATTATAATTATATGTGTAATAACTATCATAAATTTAAATGCCTAAATAAGTGATCAATTTTATTATAATGAGGCATTTAATAAACATATTTCAGATGAGGATTTGGAGTCCGAAACGTATAGAAAATATGGAGTAATTGATTATAATTATTGATGGACTAATTATAATTAATTACAAATTTAATACTTGTAATATAATCGGTTTTATAAACCAATAAAGAAAGTCGGCATTATATTCAAAGTTGAATCAAAGTCAATATTGTGTGCCGCAATTAATTTGTGCCGACTATGGTAAAGTCGGTTTAATGACTTAGAGAAGTCGATTTTTTATATAATACCATATATAGATAATTAAAGTCGATTTTAGACAATGGTATATATAAATATAAAAGAAGGGGGCTGGATCTCCAAGGCTACAACACACAAATAATCAAACTCTGCTCCATCAAGAGAGATATACTCTGTCACAATTCGGTAAAACAGAGAAGAGAAAAGGTGTGTTGCTAGCTTTTGGAAGGACTCGATAGCCATAGTTCAACAGCACGACATACAAGATCATAGACACTGATTGAGAGTCAGTTGAAGGTATTAAGAGATGGATTGTAAGTTTCCGCTGCACTATTAATTTATTTCTACATAGATGATCTTGGATTTAATTGCGTTTTGCAATTTCTTACATCAAGTTGTATCACTAATATGGGAGTTAATTATCGAAATGAACTTTTTTGTGATTATAAATTCCGCAACTATTGTAGCTCTGGACAGTTGACTTGGCATAAAAAAATATAAAAATGAAATTGAATCAGCAAGTAAGGGTCAGCCATGACTCGTGATTCCGTGAAACATGCGGTAGGGACTAGGGAGCATGGTTATTTTACGCATTACACAAGGTCAAAGGCATAAATTTCACATTTAATCTTCCTGCCTTTATGCTCCAGCTATGTAAAGGGAGGGGCATAATTGCCTCTGGTTCATTAAAAATCATATCTTCAACGGGATATTTTTTTCATAATAAAAAATTGGATAGACGGACGTTCTTCTTATTTCTTCCTAAATTTAATGCGTGCATATAAATTCTCATATGTCAAAATGTGTAAACTAATTTTTTTTAGATTAAATATATATGAATGGATTAGTTCATTAAGGATACGTTTTGGATCGCCTAAAAACATAATTGAGATTAGTTTTTCGAAATAAAAAAATATTATTATTAAACGATAAAGAATAAATTTTTTAGAGATTTAGAGTGTTATTTCTAGGTGATCCAAACAGGGGTGGAGCTATGAGGTGCCAAGCTGGACTTTGCACCCCAGTCATTGTAATTTATCAAAAATTTCCATGTTATTTTAATAAAAATATATATAGTTAATAACTAATTTGTCCCCTAATATGAAAAAATTGCAAATTTGTCCCCCCAATTGTTTATTTCTGGCTCCGCCCCTGGATCCAAATTATTCCTAATGTGTTTGGATCATCTTCTTAATCCTTATAAAAAAAATACTCCAAATATCTTATTAATGCAGATTAAAAAAATAATCCAAACAAACTAGAAATGAAATTTATTTCGAATGTTGAATCACTTAAAAAAGAATACTCTTAAATTAAAATTCTCAACTGTCTACAAATAATATGTTTATTACGAATAACAAATCTCTATTTTATTCTCAAGAGATCCAAACGCACTCTAAAGCTAATTTCATTACTTCACCAAACTTGTATTTAATAGTTATATGAATGGATTAGTTCATATCCATAGAAAGGCCTAGTCTTGATGGTCATCTGAGCCTCCCTATAAACTTCTCTTGATCAATTCCTTTCTTATTGATGGAATGATGGTCCTCTGAGCCTCTCTATAAGCTTCTCTAGATCAATTCCTTTATTATTGAATTTTGGTGCTGATGGCATGATAGGCAGCTAGGGATGAAAACGGATCGGATATTATCCGCTCCGATCTGTATACGAATTCGGAAAATAGCGGATTCGGATATTAATATCTGCATCCGAACAGATACGGATGCGGATTCGGATATTTTTAAACGGATGCGGATATGGGAACAGATATGGATGCGGATACGAATACGAATATACGAATAAATATCCGCATCCGCAATAATTGCTAAACGGATATCCGGATTTGACTGGTTCAGGCTTGAATCCGCAATGGATATTCAGATTTATTAATGCAAAAATAACCTCCAAAGCTGGGAATTGAACCCAGGACATGTAGGACTTGAGCAAGCGGCTCAACCACCCGACCAACAAACCTTTTATGAATAATGCCTTTAATTACTATATATATTTAAAGCTTCTATATTAACTTGACAATGTATCGATTCCGTTTACCTTTTATGGGGTTTTAAGCAGTCTAACTTGAAAATTTTAGTAAGAATCAAATTTATTATTATTCATGAATTTGATAATTACGGTTAAACTAAATTCATATGAATTCAACTAATAATGTTAATAATAATTTAATTTTTACATATTATATATAATATTTTGATGAAATTTTGGATTTAATTGGTTGAATGGATAAATTTTGAGCATTGCTTACCTAATTATCGTATAATTTATATTGTCAGAATATAACTTATTGCATGACATGAAAATTTTCTTATGATAAACTTTTATATGCCCTACGAAATTTACGAAAAATTATAAAGAAATGAATAAAAAAAATTGATCGCTATATGATCCGTATCCGACAAAATACATTCGTATTCGACTCCGTATCCGATAATATCCGAACCGTATCCGTATCCGTTTAATATCCGAACCATATCCGTATCCGAACGCATATGTATTCGTATCTGTATCCGTTTAATATCCGAACCATATCCGTATCCGAACGCATCTGTATTCGTATCTGTATCCGAAAAAAAATATGGATACGGATATGGAAAGACCAACATCCGCTCCGTATCCGATCCGTTTTCATCCCTAGGTGTGGCAGCAAAATTCAGCTGGCGTATGATTGAGAAACATGGTTATCTGTTTGACTATTTCTTTACCAAACTTTGCTCTGTGAGCTGTCACGAGATAAAAAAAAAAAAAAAAGACGTTAAGCATGTCTTGGCATTAACACATTTATCATCAACAGTTAAAATACGGCGTGGAAGCAAGAGCCACCTTGTCATTCCTTCAAACATCAAATGATTAGATAGACAACAGGACCATTTTTTCCCCCTTTTTTTTGTTTTTTAGACTAAATAGGAAAGAAGAAAGTTTCAATTCTCCGAGAGGACTGATTTCAGAAATATAAAAATAACTCGCTTATATTACATACCCTTCAAATCTTTTCAATTTGAAAATCCACCCGTCTGATCTTTTAAATTTGAAGATACTAGCAAAAAGAGTCCACCCGACTATGTGAGAATGGAAAAGGAAATCTGAGACGATTTTGGTATGATATAAGAGGATTGATTTGTTTTTTTTTCTTTCCTTTAATGTGCACACAAACTAAGAAAGAATAAAAAAGAAAACAATCATCCAGCGCCTTAATTAACCTTTGTTTTGAGTGTTTTTATAAGTAGTATAGATACATTTCAAGTTTTATTAATTTGGAATATTTACCATGATCGCAAATTTTGTTAATAAATTTAATATGTATTCGAAATCTTCTTTTTATAAATTTTCGACAAATGTATCATTCCTCCCCTGTGTTCTTTAGCAAATGAGAAAATAATTGCCTCTTTACCAAATCGTTAGGAAAATCGTTAGAATTTGGTAAAAGCAATTTGAAATTTTTGTTTGTATTAAAAAAGTTCAGCGTTTTAAAAATGGAATTGGCAATTTCCTTTTGCACAGTTTTTTAGCATAAAGTTTATTTTACTTTTTCGCTTATAAAAGATGCTTATAAGAGATAACGGGAGAGTTTAATTTGACACAGAAAGGAACCAACGAAGTCCAAAATAAAAGGAGCGCCAACAAATTTACAATAGGGTAAATGATTTTTTTTTTTTTTCAAATAAAGAAGGGGGTCCAGCCCCAAACTTTTCATTGATAAGTTCTTTTAAAATAATACAAAGAAGCAACAATATAGCGAGTTGCTATGAGTTTAAAAAATAAAAAACTGAAACGAACATTAAAGAAGTCAATCTAACTCTGCACAGGAGGAGATAAAGCGGAAGTCAACAAAGGAAAAAGAAGAACACTAAAAAAGAAAAAGAAAAAGAGTTAAAGCAGCTAGTTGGCGCCTTGTGCCTGACAAAGTCTCCAATCCTCCCAGATCAGGGATGCGATTGAATCAGTGGAGGTGGCAAGATTTTTGAAAATCCTGGAGCAGCGTTCCTTCCATGCCCAGAAGCAAGTTAAGGCATAAAACTCAGCAACGTTGTTTGAAAAGGTGTTGTTAATCAGAATTTCAAGCAGTGGCGGTATGGACTGGTAATGTGTACCAGATTGGGCAAGAACCGAAGAGAGTGTCTCACAGAAGAAAATGCAAGTGTTAAAGAGATGAGAAGATGATTCACATGCAGCCCGACATAGTGAACACCGATTTACCAGAATCATCCCTCTCTTTTGGAGATTGTCAATTGTTGGCAGCTTGTCTTGTAGCATTAGCCAAGTGAAGGTTCGTGCTCTTGGCGGCACTTTAAGCTTCCAAATAAGTCTAAGGTCCGAAGGAACTTTTGGGAGAAGGTTTAGGAAGTTATAAAGAGAAGCAGTTGTGAAGGTGCCTTTGGTTAGGGACCAGGAAATGCTATCTGTTGTAACTGAGTTTGAAGGGGTCTGTGAGGGTGAATTTTGTAAGACCTGAAGCAGTGTGATAAGCTGTTGGATTGTTGAAGAGGAAGAGAAGATTGAGGTCCTGAAAAGAACCGAGGGTTGGTGTTTATTTGCAAGTAAGTTGGCTACTGTAATTTCTGATTGTAAGCAGTAAGTGAAAAGATTTCTAAAACTGATGCTTAGCACTCCCATACCCCACTTTTGGAGTCAGAAAAAAGTAGAGTCACCTGAAACAATCTCCTAGGTAACTGTAGTATTGAAAATTGGAAGCAATTCTTGGAAAGAGCTTAGTAAAGGGCTGTGTGCTGGCAGTAGAGTAGGTGTACCCTGCATTGCAAGAATCAAAATTTTCCAATTTGAGGGAGTAGGGTTGTACCATTGCCAGAGCCATCTTGTTAGTAAGGAGAGGTTAAACGAGGAGAGATCACGCACTCCTAGACCCCCAACTTGTTTTGGAGAACACACTTTGTCCCAGGAAACTGCCACTAATTTTCTTCCTTCAGTATTGTTCCCCAACCAAAGGAAGGTTTATTTACTTTAGTGGCCTCATCTCTAAAGAGGACATATATATATGAATGGAATCCCAGAATATTTGTTTACTAAACATATTGATATGAAATCAGACAAAGCAACAGTCATAGACTTAAATTGTAGCTTCATTGGTCGTAACGTTGTACATGGTGCTGTTCTGCTAAGTGATTGACTTGATCTCTGCGTTAGAATGAGTTCAGTGGCCTCTACCAAGTCCAAACAACGAATTACAGATTTTGGTGAAAAATAGTTGTTTATTTTCGATTTGACAAAATGGTTTAATGAATGGTTTTTTTCCATGTACATTCTTGATTTTATTAAGAAATAATTAACAAACAGATTTGGCAGATGAAAAAAAAAACGCTACAAAATTTTTTCATTTGACAATCGCCAGCCGATCTTAAATAAAAAAGAAAAAAGACCAGGAAAAATAAATATTTAAAGAATTATTCGGATAGAAAATATGTCAGGTAAACGAGGACAGAAAGGTGAAGGGTAAAAATGTGGAAGTTTCATAAAAAAAAATTAATATATAATTTATGAAGAAAATTAGTGATAACAACAAATATCTGCAATTATAATTTAATATTTTAATTTAAATATTAGAATGTTAAAGGCTTAGTTGTTTGGGACAAAAGGCTTAGTTGTTGTTGTTGTTGTTGTATTAGAATGTTAAATTTCAGAATTGACAAAAATTGAACAATATTCATTGATTATGCCTTATATTAAAAAAATAACATTGATCTGCACTGCAAATAATTTAAATATTGAGTATTAATCTAATTTAATAAAAAATGGGCGTTATCAGTAAGTGTTTAATTAAATCTTATAGAAATATCTAGAGAATAAATTATTTTTCAATATGTCAACACCCGAGACCGAGCACCTGTATAAATATTCATGGATTGAAGCTGAAGCTCAAGTTGCTCAAATAATCCAAAATCAAACATTGGCATTGTTTCCATTCTCTTAGTTCTGACAAAAGCAAGAGCAACTGTACCGATTTTTGTATTTGGTGATTCTCTGGCCGATAACGGTAACAACAATGACCTCAATGTACCACTTATAGACAAGTCCAATTTCCCAAATTCAGATCCGCTGCCGCGCGACACATGGTGTAGCGCGGCATGCTGGCTGTCTGATCAAGATCCAATGGACAAGGGAGCCCCGTGCATGTAATCTAGATTGATAGGTCCGTGAAAAATTAACCGTCCGATCAAGATCAGACGGCTCGTACGTGCGCTACACCATTTGTCGCGCAACAGCAAATTCGGATTCCAATTTCCCCTACAACGGAATCGACTT
This sequence comes from Rhynchospora breviuscula, assembly GCA_027562975.1. Lineage (NCBI taxonomy): Eukaryota > Viridiplantae > Streptophyta > Magnoliopsida > Poales > Cyperaceae > Rhynchospora > Rhynchospora breviuscula. The sequence continues at coordinate 28,479,585 of CM050400.1, read as the reverse complement.
TCCTGGGAGGATTGCGACCGGGAGGTTCAGTAATGGACTCAACAGTGTAGATTTCATTGGTATTATCTTTATTTATTTCACGTATTATTACTTTCTTTTTCTGAAATCAACGAGTTACTTATACAATAATTTTATATAGAGGTCTTTTGGTTAATATTGTTATCTTATTAAAATTTGATTTAAAAAAAATTAAACCCACATCCAATATCATCTCTATGTGATGATATGAAAAATAATGCAAATAAAATTTAAATATGCAGTGGCATTGCCGCCGAAATCGATCGTCACTTGCATTATCAATGAATATGCCATGAATGTTAATGCTATCATTTTCATGAAGTATCCATGACTTAGACAACGTAATTAATATTAATATTATCTTAGAACTACATAATTTATCTTTATTGGTATAATTTAACCAGATGCATGGTTTGATTTGTTACAAATTTATAATATATAAACTCTACAGAGCAAAATGGTATATAAATTTGAAGGACCAAACTGGTCATCTGTTTCTACTCCAAAGGACCATTTTTTAATTTATTCTAAGATTTAATTATGCGTTTTTATGGTGGCATTTTAATTACACTTTCTAAAGAAAATCTCAAGTCTCTTCTTTTCATGAATTCTACCTGTTGTTGGGCTTAGAAAACACATATTTTCCTATATTAAAAATATCTAGGATTTTTAATAGGACCGCTATCTTATGCCTCAACGGTTTGGATTGGACGATTATATTTAAAATTTAAAATAAAAAAGTAAAGTGTGACATTTGTAGCACTATAAAAGTGTGGTACCGGAACCTTGCTCTTTTCCTATATTAAAAATATTATCTTAGTCAACTATGCTTCATATAATTTTCTTAATGGTTTACCTTGCGTTGGAAAAAGCATATCTTTGCATCACCAAGATGATTTTTGAAACATTATGTAAACTAATATATATTATAAAAAATTTTGGGGCTCAAATCCGAAATAACTGCTAATGTTCCCGAATTTTTGGCTCTGGAGTGCCTACATATATTTGAAGTATTGGTTGCATTCGTCTGCCTAGCAAGTTTAGTTTCACGATATCTAACAGTAGTAACTTCCTGATGCTATATAAAAATTAAGAAAGTCAATTGATTTGTAAGGGAGACTGACGGGTAATTGTATTTAAAAAATTATAATATTAAAAATAATAATTTTAAAGGGAACTATATATGCTCATATCTCTCTAAATATGAGCCGTTTAAAGGGGCCCATCAATCTATTATTATTTCCTTTATAACAAAGAACTTTCAGCTCCAATCTATTACTGTCTAATAAGTAATTTTCCTCTCTTTTTTTATGATCATCAGCAAAGCATCTAGGATTTTCAATAGGACCGCCATCTTATGCCTCAATAACAAAACCAAACAAAATGCTACATGGAGTGAACTTTGCATCCGCTGGCTCTGGCATACAAGACTACACTGTGAGTTCCAATTAAAATTGTTTTGTTTTTTTGTCACAAAAGATGGCCAGCAAACCTAACCACCCAAATTACACAAATGGTATAGCAAGTTAGCAACCTAGCCATGTCTGTTTTATTTCCATCATCCTTCTATTTATATTTATTACATCATTATTCTGTTGAATGTGCGAAAATCAGGGCTCCGGAACAATCAACATGGCGACTCAAATTAAAAATTTTCAAAATGTCACCCAAGTTCTCCAGAAGAAACTAGGCCAAAATCAGGCCGAGCATAAACTCGCCTCCTCTTTATTCGTAATAGTAACAGCAAACAATGACATGTTTGAATATTTCTATGCAACTGGGGCAGCCAACTCAACCACCAATGAGCAATTCATCAACAACCTTGTCAATAGGTTCATCCAACACCTAACGGTAGGGCACATTTTATGTTTTATTTTCTCCTTTACAAATCTAATTGTTGATCAAGAATGTCCAGAATTTGTGTAAGATATAAACAATATCATGCAAATTTCAAATATTCAATGGTTGATGTTGACAATATAGCATATGATGATTGTTGCAGTCTCTTTAATTACAACTCTGGTGCAAGGAAATTTTATATAGCTGGCATGGCACAGGTTGGCTGTGTGCCATTTCTAACCAGCCGAAACCCAGCAGGGACTTGTATTGACATTATGAACCAGTTGTCCATGCAGTACAATACGCTTGCCACATTGAGAATTAGGCAACTGACTTCACAGCTTCCAGAAATGACATACTCCTACTCAAACGTATACTGCATATCATCTGACATCAGGGAGAACCCAACTAAATACGGTGAGGAATCTACTCAAATGTTTCTAAATCTAAACATGGACTTACTCCTAAAAGGTTAATAGTCAATCCCCATATGTTAAAAAAAGTTTAGTATATATAAAAAAAGGGAAAACATGGAACTATGATCCCATGTCAAACCGTGATTTTTGTTTAGGTACAGGCTAGCTTTAAAATAAATGCAACTTTATGTGCATATTAGTCATAACTCATAAAGTGAAAGCAAAAGAGTTTGTTCCAACTATCACCAATTTAAAAATAGTTTATATATTCTAATATTTATTTATAATTAGGCATTACGGATATAAAGAACGCATGCTGTGGGGGTGGGAAGTTTAATGGAGAAATCCAGTGCACAAAGAATGCCACATACTGTAACAACAGAGATAACCACTTTTTCTGGGACTGGTTCCACCCAACACAAGCTATATCCAGGATAACAGCACATTCGGCCTTCTATGGTTCGCCCATTTACTCCACGCCAAATAACATAAAAAAGCTGGTCATGGGTTCTCAATATATCGAGTCATATTAAAATCTGGATTGGGTGTTCTTACATGTTATTTTGTAGTAATTAGGAGTTCCTTCGAGTACCTCATCAGCATCAAAATCCATTCTAGCTTGAATTTTGATGCAGGTCAAGGCTCCTGTTCCAAGAGAATGTGGATCCAATTTGAACTTGTCAATAAGCTTATTCTTAGAGAATGATCTATTATTTATTTATTTTGTTCCTTTTGTTTGATATCCTTGTGCTCAGTTATCAGTGGAAACTTAATATATTACTAAGATGTGGTATTAATTACACCTAACATAAGTGATTTCTAGCATAACTGTCAGCGCTCTTATTTTTTTTCGATTGATCTTTCTGAGCTACTACCTTTTGTACAATTGTACTGATTACGGTTCAGTTAATATTAACTTGCAAATAAATGCAGCCAGACAGCCAGTAATGGGCACAATTATAAACTTAAAAACAACTGCAAATGTTTTGGACCAAGCTCACACCACCGGGCTATTGAGCCCAAAAAGCCCATAAATCCGGGGTGTTGTAGTTGTAACTTGTAAGCTCGTTTACCAGTTCGCTGCTAGGTTCAGACACAGAGAGAGACAGAGGGATGGCATGGGGAGGGTTATTCCTGAGCTGGAGCCGTCCTTCGCGGGAGCAGCAGAAGGCTTGCATCTCCAGCGCAGGTGCCTTCAACTATCCCTCTGATTTCTACTGCGCCACCTCCGATCCCAAACTAGAGACTGAGAAACAAAAGGCTCTAACCAGTAACGGGTTTAATATTAACCGCGCCCGAATCCTCCTTGGATCCGGCCCAGACACCTTTCGCCTTGCCAAATCAGCTCTCCTCTCCTGGAGGTTCTGAAATTTTAAATTCCAAACCCCTGGCCCCATGTTTCCCTTTTTGTTTTTTCTTTTAAAAAAATTTCTCTTTAATTTTGTGAACAATGTATAGGCATTTTGCACTGGGGTGGGCTATGGTAGATCCGGAGACACCAGTGAAGAAGGAGACAAGGTTTTGTGTCTGTGTAAAGGAGCTGGTTCCCTGGCTCATGATGCCACTTCAAATTGCTTATGTGACAAGTACTGTCAAAAGACCCGCAAAGGGATCATTCTCCTTTGGAAGTGGAACCCTACAAGGCCATCTCCTGGTATCTAGAGCTATCTAATATTTCTTTCATATTCCTTTATCAGAAACTGAGATGAATTTTTAATTTTCTCATCAAAATTAAAATTGTATAGTATTAATTAGTTCAAAATATACATTTATGGTTGACTATCAAGATTGGGAGAGTTCTGAAATGGCTGTTATTGTGTTGAATTTGTCTTGTAGGCTGGAGAAGAGAGGTTCTCTGTTGAGTGGGATGAAAATGACAAAGTTTGGTATGAGATATTCTCCTTCTCAAAACCGGCACACATCCTTTCAGTTATAGGATACCCATATGTGCTGCTTAGACAGAAGTTTTTTGCTCGACAGTCAACCCAAGCAGTGCTGAAGTATGTCAATTCTCAAAAATTGGAATCAGGAAGGAGTTGAGCAGGACCATCACTGAACTCTTAGCTATGTTCAATGGGTAGACATGTTTCATGTTTGTATATGAGAACGCAATCTTCAGTTGCAGTCTACCAATATAAGTAGATCAGCATATTCAGAACAACATTCAAACTTCTGTATAGAATGGTATGGATGAAAATAATTGTCTGTGACAAGGTAATTTAATTGCTTGCCGTTTGTTAATTTAATTTCCTTTAAACAACATTTTGCCAAATCTAGGCACAGTGGCCTTTCCTACCATAGTGACATAAAATACAGCATTTCTAAAATAAATAAATAAATAAAATTAAAAGTATGCGGAATTATACCTTGAATCAGAAAACTGGTACCGAGTGCTTTTATTTGTGAGATTTGGAGAAAGAACGAGAAGAATAGTAATATTGAATATGAATAATAACTCGTTGAATTTGCATAGTAATTCATTTCTTCCTAAATAATAAATCACCGAGTATGAGTTTACTCATTTAATCAAGAACAGAGACATTTGGAGAGACGAAACAACCAGACACGGTCTCGTCCGTGAGAGGATCTTATCCCTATGGTTGGATCGAATCCTTGATCCGAAGTCCGAATCGATCCGCCGATCTGCAAACGAACAAACATGTATGTGATGACTGATGAGTTAGATCTGCTAGCAATGAATGAACTCAAGGAAAGATGAATAGCAACAAATTGGTGTAATCGACACAAGAATGATATTCGAGTTGTCCAAATTAGAGTTGCATTATCACAATCACTATTCGAATATTACAGTTTTAAGTCTGGTACAGATGAAATTTGGACTAAGCATTTTTCATACTTTATCCAAAACTTGAGCCACGGTAAAGGTAGCAGTAGAAATCAAAATTTATACACTTCACGAGATTGGAGAGAGACATCATCATCAGATAGAAAGGCATTGGGTTTCCCATACTTTATTATTTGACAGTTCACAAAAAATTCCGCATGATGCTAACAGCACCTCTACAGGACTACAACAGCGAACTCCGGTAAAAACAAAAAAAATATTTAAAAAAAAAAACGAACTCCGGGCCAAAAAATAGGAATAAAATACATAAATATTTCTAGTGCCAGTCACTTTTTTGTCGCTAAATGTCACAATTTTATATTTTCAATTTTTCGTTAATATTTCAAAATTTAAAATTCAAACTGTTGGTCTAATTTAATTTAATGAGCAATGCATTTCATATAGTTTTTCTATAAAATTTGCACTTCATTGATACATGATCAAAGCGCAAAATAAATAAATAATTCCGATTATCGATGATAGATTAATTTCTCAAAGCAATCTCCGCAAGTTTTGTTCAGAATACAATTTTCTTTTATGAGTGTTTTCCTTTGAAAAACATAACTGCGGCTTCCTTCTCTTATTATTCTCGTGCTACGTAAACAAGCACATATTATTTTTTACTCTATGATCTTACAAAAACTGTTGCTCACATTTTTTTTGCATCTATCAGAAGTACAAATAACACTAATTATATATATCGTTCTTTTTTTGTTTGTGGGGATGAAAATTATTTAAAAGAATTTTATGGTTGTTTAAAATCTCTAACAAATTCTTGAACCATACGACATACGACTCTTGGAAAACTGAAACCACACCAACCTCTATCTTCTTTTTAGAGAAAAAAATGCTTGTAGATTTCTATTCCGAATTATAGGAATGTTATTAAAATATACTTTCACTATTATTTAGTGGATTTATAAAAAAAAAAAAACTAGTGATGCTAATAATTTAATTTTCTAAACATTGAATTTCGTACATTTTTTTTCTAAAATGCATCATTAATCCGCTACGAAGTAAAATATAATAGATTATAGATTTAATATTTACGGATTTAAAATAAACAAAAAGTTCAATGATTATATGGTATTAACTTACAATAAATTTTGCATAATTAATTTACAATATTTTATTCATAATTATTCTGGTCACAACAACAATACGCGGATTTCCACACTGAAAGTTAAATAAGAATTATGTAGTATGGAACATATACTAAGCTATAGTATGATACCGGTATGTCCATATCCTGTCATGAAAAGCTATATATCAAACTAAAAGTGCCACGTCGGCACGTATTATCTTTAATCCTGTATCCATCTTTAGCTACACATCCTACAACCTACATTATCAGTTTGGGTAAACATCTCATGTCCCGTTAGTTTGTCCTCGTAAGAGCCCTGACAAAATTGATGAATTTAATGAAGATTCCCTTTCTCTGCAGCTTTTTCCTCGTCTTTTACTCCGAGCGGATTATAGTAAGCAGGGTCAGAGACGACCAGTACCGTTAAGCGACAGAACAAAATGACAACATTTACTGCGTCTCTCGTGCTTCTCGTGAAATACTATATTATTAATTACAGTCGTCAGGGTCAAACAGGAAACGTCCATTTTTTATCTCCGATATTACAAAGAAATTCATTCTTCTCGAGATATTTTTAAGGTAGGCAAAATGAAGTTTGCTGCTCACTATTTGTTTGAGTTTGATAATTTGTTCATAATAAAACATTTAAATTAATTTTGAATTGTTATCAAATTGAATTAGTAAACTCAATTTATATGTGTACGTAGTTTACGAAATATAAAACAAATTAAATCGAATTACCAAGGTATGGAACTCAAATTAAATTCAATTAGTATTTTTTTCTAAAACAATTTGTGAATTGGAGCAGTAAGAAGAACAATTATTGTGTAAAAAAATATATTATTTTCTACTTTAATCTCAAGTTCTCAACAGTTGATGAATTGAAAGCCAGATATATGGCAAAAGCCAAGTCAGCTTGAATCGAACGAGTTAGTTCAAATCCTTAACATTAAACACAGCCCAATTTATCAAATATTATATAAAAAAAGGTTTTATTGTATCGGTTGCAAGAAAAAAAATAATGAAATTAAATAGCCACTGATGTTGTCAGTTTTCCTTCGACTGTTAGAAAAAAGTTTAAAGTACTCTAAAAATAGTCAACTTGGTTTCTTTTAAAATAAATATTGCATATTTTTATATTATTATTATCTTATAGAACTGCATAATCCGTTACTATAACATAAATTCCATTTGTGTCAAGCGTATTTAATTTTACTATTATGACAATATTCAAATTAATTTTAATCCGTTACTCTTTTAGGCCTCGTTTGGTAGCGTCAAGTTTAACTTGACTTCTGGGCCAACGAGCTAACCTATGGGCCTTTGCATGCCAAACAACTCTGGGTCAAACGGGATCAGCGCTACCTCTCTCCGTATCTGAGCGTTCCCCAAACACAAAAAAAACAAAGGATCGTACCTGAAGAGAAAAATCTAGAGAAGAAATCGTTGCACGGGAAGAAGATTGTACCTCTCTTCCGATCTCATTTTTGTTAGATCTAGTTTTAAATCGAAATCGAAGAATCGAAAGGAGCGAAACCCTAGCCGGAGAGGAAGGAGAAGCGAAGGTTTGGTTGCACGGGAAGGAGATTCGAAAGCTCCTTTATGTTCATTGATTAGTGTTTCAATTTGTTTTTTGTTGAACTATTTTAATTTAAAATTAGACTATTTATGAGGCCATCTGAAAAGGCGTGCTTGGTATATGGAATTTTGCATTTGTCCTTAGTACATGCTTGGTATAATAATACGTTTTCCATCCAATTGTTTCACAAACTTCATGATTTCAGGCAATGTCTCCAAAGTACAGAAAATAAGAAAAAGGAAAGGCACAGACAACTGGGATCGTACTAACGCTTCTTCTGGGTTTTTGTATTAATGCACTGTGAAATGGTAAAATATGCTTGATTTTTCTCTTTCGAATCCATAATCAATGGTAGAATGTTAGCAAGCACTATCAGATATATTATTTGCCATCGCTTCATATTTTCAATTTTCAAATTTCAAATTTCAAAATTTCAAAATTTCAAATTTCAAATTTCAAATTTTAAATGTTCCAATTTCATATTTTCAAATTTTTAAATTTTTTAAAGTTTCAAATTTTTTAAATTTCAACTTTTTAAAATTTCAAAATTTTAAATTTCAAGATTTGATATTTTCGAACTCTATGTCTAGATTAAAATGAATGTTACAAGTAAATACATTCACTTTGATCACTAATTTTAACCTATCATGCCAAACAACAATTACTAATTTTAAGTTTAGTACTAACCTTTATTAACTTTAACCTCAAACACTAACCCAAAAATGCTAACTTTAACCCTTGATCCCACTAAACTTTGTTGTTGCCAAACGAGCCCTTAATTACAAAAAATGGGGCTAATTAAGAATAATAAAACCGCCCTGAATGCGCGTCACATTCATAGGAAGGCACAAGCGGGAATACAAAACTGAAGTGTCCACTGTCCAGGCAGGCTCAGAGCATATTTGGGCTCCACCATATATAATTACTTTGACTACACCTGGAGCATCCAAAAGCCCGTTATATTAAACGCGAACTGGTTCAGCTTTCCTCTCTATTTCCACGCTCCAGGTGCAGGTAAACATTACTTATGTACCCACGTCACGTGGAATCCCACCACCGTCCCTTCTGTTCAGCCGCGCCACCACCCTCCTTACGACAAATGCTCCGTAAACCCAGTCTTTTCAAATTAATCACTGAACAGTGGGTCCCATTCCATTTAAACTCTTCTTTTGACCCCATGGCTTACCTCAATCAAATCCTACCAGGTTCATATTTCCACAACGGCTATATTTCCCGACCCCAAGTTTCCCCTGCATTAAATTGCCCCACCCGGATCCACTTCAAACGGTTCACTCAATTCTTATTCGCATCACGCTCTGTGTCTCTTCAGATCCCAGCATATTCCTCATCTTTACCTTACCTCTCTTTTTCTCCTCATTTCTCTTTAATGGAAACCGTTCACACTTCTTCACCGGCACCGGCTTGCACCGTGCAGCACGTTACAAAGGCATCGTCTGATGAGCTCCTACGCAAGTTCTCCGATCCTGATTCCCCGTCACCTCGTCGTCATCTTCCTCTTGCGTTGAAGAGAAAGAAGTCGTCTAGGCGGGTTGCATCAGGTCTCTCTGCGAGAGAACTAGCTGGCACTGGATCGGATGTGCCGCTAGCGGTGAGGAGGCGAAGGAGTGGCGGCTCCGCTGAGTGGAAAGCGGGGTTGCTGCTGCTGACTACTACAGCTAGGAAATCAAATGGGAGTTTGGCCCGTCGGATGGGGATTGGACGGATAGATGATGCAATTGGGATTAGTATTATCTTGGCTGCCTTGGAAAGGGTAAGTATTTTTTATTTAACTAGTTCACTCGTTATTTCAAAAAGACAACATAAATATTAACGATTACATGCCAGTTTATGCTGCAAAGGAGTGTCGTTATGATAAATTGGTTGGTCAATTGGTCAAGCTTCAATTTTTTTATAATTATTAAAATTTTAATTATCACAAGGTATTGGAAAAGAATGTGGATTTATAATGGTTGGTATAAAACTACAATATTAACTTCCCTTGTAAGTTTGAACTGAACTGAGGGGCACTTTAGGGAGATTAAGGTAATGGTATAATGGATCTGTAATTAGAGAGAGAGAGAGAAGTGTGTAAAAAAAAAATGTTAAAACAATATATCACTCATAGCTTATTACCATTTCTTTTTTTTTTTGTTTTAGAGTAAAACTTGATAGCTGCTATCAAGTTATTACCATTTCTTTATTGGCTGACTTGAAAGAAAGCGTATACAGTCTATTTTATACTTCTAACAAAATAGCAGATCAATTGAAGCCCTGCCATGTAATTAAAAACTTTTTTACGCTGGACTTAAACCTTGACCTTTAAAAATAATGTCACGAGCAAATATAATCTAAAATACAGGACTAAATATATGCAAGTTTCGAAAAATATGTATATGTTTTTAAATTTGACTAAACCTTGACTAAATATCTGTTCTTCTCTAATATATCTTTATTTTAATTTTTCTTTGCTCTTAGACATGGCAAAAGACCGTTGCAAATGCATCGAAGGTGTTTGTGGAAAAGCATCGTACAAACCATGTGCGTCTGATCAGCGATATGGTGTGACATGGAATTCTTAGCCCTCAAAAGAATGAAAGATATTATATTTCCTCTGGCGAAATTGTTTTTAACCATTCAATTTTTTAGAAGTGGTTTGCTTCGAATAATAAGGACGCTTTTCTCAAGTGCTCAAATACAAATTCTTTTAATTGTTTAAATTAAATTCAATGCGATGTATTCATGTTAGGTGGGCTAAATCTATTTGCAATTTGTAGTTTGCTTATCATCAAATTCTTTTTTCCAATAATTTTTGTTTGTTTGTACACTTTCAATTATTCCAAATGTCTGAAGGTGATCTAAAATGGGGAGAAATCATCAATCCTATAAAGTCGTAATTCTAACTTACAAAGGCTGGAAATGCGTGGGTTAGGCCTAATGTATAGGGCTTTTATTTTTGGGCTATAGACAAGTACTACCAATCTAACATGGTATAAGAGATACAATTATTAATTCAGGCCTATTTTAATGGAAATCGATTAACCCCATCGATGGATTTACCATCATGCGTCATCGCTGAGGCGCTTCCCTCATCCAGCGCACTTATTTCTTATCTAAATGTTCAGTTGAGTTAGTACAAATGTTCTGTTAATTGAGTATAAATGTTTACTTAGTTGCAATAAAAAATATAAATGTTATAAGCAAAAATATTTATTTCATTGAGTATAAATGTTTAGTTTAGTAAGTACAAATGTTCAGTTGAGTAAGTACAAATGTTCAATTTATTATCTATAAACGTTCAGTTAGTTGCAATAAAAAATATAAATGTTATAAGCAAAAATGTTTATTTTATTAAGTATAAATGTTTAGTTTAGTCAGTACAAATGTTCAGTTTAGTAAGTAAAAATGTTTAGTTTATCATCTATAAATGTTCAGTTTATATTAAGTATTAATTTTCAATTTTTTTAATAGGTGCAATGGCAATCAAAGAGGTCACAAACCAGATAAAAAATACATAAAAAAATTAGAAGGGCTCATGAACCGGTCCGGTTCAATTTAAAAATTTTCCGACACAGCCCCTAGCGTGTCTTTATCCAAGACTGGCGTACGATGGTATGTAATAAAATCATCAGTTGATAAATTTAACTGAACACATTTGGCTATTAAACTGAACACATTTGGTTATTAAACTGAACATATATAACAGACGCTTGCTAATCACGCAAGGCTCGTGCGCGCGCGTCCTCTATTTAGCGATGGCAAATCTACCGATGACACTTATCATTTCTATATTTTAATAGTTCTCGGAATATTTATTCCTTTCTCAACTCATAAAAATATCATTGATTTAAATTTATAGTTCATTTTTTATATAAGATTTTTACAGACATGGAATTAATTAAGCATGAATCATATATAATTTTTTTTTTAAATAATTTTGACACGTCGATATTTTGCCCGACGACATCACAACACGCTATGGAATGGTCAAATTCGATGTTAAAATGACTGTGACTAGCCAAAACATTACGCATCTTCTTGATTTTACAATGGGTCATTCACATGATTAAATAATTATATGTTTTCAGATTGTGATTTAATAAAAAAAAAACGATACATAATTTTTTTGTTTCTTTATTTGCCATTGAAAAAAAAAATCGTGTAAAATTGTGTGCAATGACTTTGATGTTTATAGATTGGATTCAGCTCTGTTAGTTAGGGACTCAATTGACAAATTTTGATCATTAAGTTTAGAATAAACTATCTACGTTATTAAGACCTGATAGTTATTCAAAAAGAATTTTTATATAGTGGGTAATGTTAGAGTTGAACGTGTTTGTTTGTTGTAAGTAATTTCTCGAATATCGGTTTCTTGAATATCGGAGGGTGATCATTGATCAGTATTCTTGGATGTAAAATAAAGGAATAATTAGATTTATGCCATTGTAAAAATGCGCTAATTAGAGATATGCCATTGTTATATTACAAATTAGATTTATGCCATCATCAAATTGTTTAAATTAGATATATGCCATTATCTCATTTCAAAAATGATTTAATTCTAAAAATGTCATCCTAAATTCTCTCAATTTTTTTAAAAAACCCCCAAACTACCCTTGTTAATAAACCTAGTCGTAAAAAGCACAGAGGAACGTAGGATTCCGCCTGCCGAACTTTCTCTACATGCTTCCTCTACTTGCTGTTGACCATAAACCATCGAGGCTTCGATTATGAATAGGTTAGATACTAATTCTCAATAAATAAGGTCAAAAACCTTCAATAGATGCTGCTTGGGGGACCGTGGCAGAGGGATTAGGGGGTGGGTTGTGTTAATTTAGGGGATTGTGTATTTATGTCACAAAGCACTCAGAGTGGACCCGCACCAATATGTCCTGGCCATCTCCAATATCTCCCTATTGGAATTAAAAACAAATGTAATAACAACAACAGAAAAACCAGTAAGCACTGCAATGAGTCAATCATGCAACCTAGTATAGAGAAAAATGGAGAATATAAATTTTCTAATTACTTCAGTACATGACATCAACTATATCTCGTCACACGGTCGTACCAGCAGGAAAGAATGATTTTCTCGTAAGTCAGGCCGCTCTTTTGTACTCGCTTCTAATCAAACTTACTCGGGATTTCTGGCTTTGATTCTTATAGCCGCTTTCACAATGTACCTTATGCATCATGATACGGCCCAGATAATTGGGCTACTAATGTTTTGTCATACACCTTTTATTAATGATATTTGTTTTATGTTTTTATTTTCCTTATTATATATCTTTCTAAGTTTTTATGTTTATATAGGATCGATTCAAATGAAAATGTTGCAAGTTCTAATGACATGGAAGCTATAGGAGAGGAGTATGTAGAGGATTCAGATGATGATTCATGGGAGGTATACAGTGATAGAAGCTATCATACCTCTAGTGATACTGAAGAAGAACAAATTATCGATGGGGTGGAGTCAAATTTTAGAGAGAGAATTTTTTCTCATGATATTGAGAAACCTTGCATTGATGAAGGTACAATGTTTTCAGATATCGGAGTTTTTCGAAAGGCTATTAGGCGGCATACAATATTGAATGAATATGAATTTAAAGTCGAGAAATCAGACAAGACGAGGTTCAGGGCTCGTTGCGCTAATGAAGAATGCAATTGGAGGATACATGGATCATTGTTGCTCGATAGTACAGTCTTCAAGGTAACACATTTCCTTTATTGTTCAAGGAATGACGTTCAAAGGCTTGCTTTATAAAGGACACCTTTATTTTACTACTTGTAATTAATGACTAACCCATTTTCTGTTAATCTGTGGTAGGTTAAATATTAAATCATCATTACTTATCTAACATCTGCAAATTTTTCAATCACAGATTGTAGACTTGCTTGATAGCATCAGACAATTCATTATGAAGAAATTTGATAGGAGAAGGAGAATTGCGTCAAAATTAGAGGGCGTTATCTTGCCAAGTATAATCAAGAATCTAAATAAGAAGAGTCGAGGCCTTAGAAACTACAGGGTGAATAGGAGTGGAAATTATTGTGCTGAGGTCAGCGGAAGAGATGAAGATGGAGGAGGATGGAGGTGTGCAGTCCACCTCGATCGTCATGAGTGTACTTGTAGACAATGGCAATTAACTGGAAAATCTTGTAGCCATGCATTGGCATTCATATGCTCGTTGAGGGGTGCAAATATGCATTAGTATGTTGATGAATATTGTTGGAGTTATGTCCTAGAAGTCAATGGTTTAATGACTTAAATATTAGTTTATGTTATTGATGATATTTAATCATTTGTTCCTAGAGTTTATTACTGACAGATCATTCAGGTTGAGGATCTGAATTGTAGATCTCTGTGGATCATTCATAAGAATGACAGTAATAAATCTAAATCGTCCGTAATCTTGATAATTAACAAGGAATATTAATTATCATAAAAGATTAGTATTCAAGTTAAGTGATGATTAAGTTCTACAAATCATGGGTAAGGAGTTACCAACTTAATTGCATATGTGTATGTTATTAGAACATAGTACAGGACATGATCCAATGAAATAAACATATGGATTGTGTTATGTGTCATTGTTTATTTCATATGAGTTTGATTCTAAGTTTGAGATGGTTCAATTTTTCCACATGAGGATAGGTTCAATAAATATCGTCTACCGTTGATTCCTGATAAGGACTGATATACGGACTTTATTTATGTTATCTTGAATTGTGCGGGAAAAAGTTGTTCATCAAGAAAACCGTATGTCCCTTATTAATTCACTTAGTAAGTGATTATATATGTTTGGGCCCCTTGATGGAGATAGATTGTTTGCTAGCAACTTGATACAATTATTTCTAGATCAAGAAACATATAATCTGCAAGAATGACACATTCCTATCTTGGATTATACGATGATATCATGTGACATAAGAATCAGACAAGGAAATACTATTATTTCTTATGCAGGATTGAGATATTGTAGCAGTACACTATTTATGCGAATTGGAAATCATAATGTGTTGCTAGATACCTCTTATGATTATTAGAATTAAATAGCGATTTAATTCCATGGCCAACATAGCATAAATCCTCAAAGGGTCACACAAATAGAGTTATAATCACACGGTGCATTATTTATTTATTCGTAATAATGAGTATTGCGAAAATATGATAAGTTGATTAATTAATTATATACCGTTGCGAACCGTTATAATTAATTAAGTCAAATGATCATATAGAAATAAATAATACATTATCTAAATCCTAAATAATTATTAATTGGTTAATAATTAATTTTAGTTCAACGCGTTTTTAATATAAATAGTTATATTATTTAATTGGACCGTTATTTAATTGTAAATGAATAGTCCAATTAAAGAGCAAATGGAGAGGCTTTAATTATAAGAATTAAAGGTCCAATTAGAGAATTAATAGAGCCCATAAAGGCCCTATATGAGGCATGCCTAATAGGGGTGGTAGGTAGGTGGCATTTGTGTAAATAGAGAGAACTTTGGTTCTAGGGTTAGAGCATTATAAAAGGACCCTTGAAGGCTCAAACCCTAGATTTTTTTCTCTCTCCTCTCTTCCTAGCCGCTTCTCCCCTCTCTTTGGCCGGCACCACCTCCTCTCTATCTCCCTCTATTGCTCATGTGTTGAGCTCAAACCTTCCACCATTAATTAAAGTAATTAAAAGCAAAGGAAGGAAGGGTTTAGACTTGATCTCTCGTTGCTAGCACAACTATTGAGATCGTGAATAAACTCTTGGTGGACTCGAGGCGGCTAAGGAGATCGTGGTGGTGCGTGCAACCTCAACATCGACGGATTCGAGCCTCCTAGTTGCGAGTCTAGGAGAGGTAGCTTCCTACTCTCTTTCTCTTTGTGTGTTGATGCTTGAACAATATTCATCGAGATGCTTGTTGTTTAATTGAGTTAATTAATGGTAATTAGCAAGAAAAATTAAAAAAACGAGCACTTTCTAACAAATATTTCACCGTTGAAAGATTTAGGATGGCATATGATGGAGAGATCAAACCAATGCCTGACAAAATGCATTGGCCTGTTGTTAATCCAAGTTTCAAGCTGCATCCGCCAGTATTACGAAGATCTGCTGGAAGACCAAGGAAGCAACGGATCAAAGCATCTGATGAAATTAGCGTGAAGATGCAGCACAGATGCAAACGATGTGGTGGTCTTGGCCATCACGCTAGGAAATGCAATGAGCCTGTAAAGGGTAATCATGCATCTTCAAGCAACATGAAAAGGTTATTCTCTTTCCAATACAATACAGAGCCTAATGAGTCTATTCCATTCCTATAAGTCTATTTCTTATATTGACATTGTCATTTAATTATTTTGTATTATTGTAGAAAAACTTCAAGTACATCAAGGCCTTCAAGATCGGTCAAGGAGCGCACGGTCTAAATACTAGTGATCGTCTTATGATAACATGAAAAATGGAGCAACGTTTAAATATTTAGTTGGAATTTTTTGACTCGAAGTCACAGTACTTCCGTAGTTATTTATTTTACTGTCTTTAGTTTTTATTTTTTTTTTCCTATCATTTACTTGCGGAATGTATTTGTTTCTATTTTTTATATTGTCGAATGCATAATGATGCTTAGTTGTTTGGATTTTTGTGATTTTTTTTCACATATAAGCTATAGCCTATTTTAATTAGATGTGCCATCTTTTTTTAAGCAAGCCTTATTTCATGCACAAGCAAGTTTAAAAATTAAAAGGAATTGCACTTACATCAATTTTGCATGAGAGTGTATTCAATCTGTACCAAAAAAGAGTTATAATTTTAAAAATTGAAAGGAAAATTTAAATACACAAGCAACTGAGATTAACAAAAGACGAATGACATTCGAATTTAAAGTACAGTGCAATTTGAGAATATTTCCAATTTTAAAGTATTGTAGTGGCAAAAAACTAATTTGTAATTTAGTGATGGCATTTTTCTAATTTTTTATTTTTGTAGTGGCATAAAACTAATTTGTCATTTAGTGATGGTATTTTTCTAATTTCTAATTTTTGTAGTGGCATATTTAAAAGGGTAAAAATGGCAAATCAATTTTTCGGTGGTAAAAAACTAATTTTTACTTTTTCACAGTGGCATAAAACTAATTTATCATTTAGTGATGGCATTTTACTAATTTCAACTTTTCACAATGATATAAACCTAATTAACCCTAAAATAAATGGCTGAATTCTTTTGGGGGAATGAAATTAACTCTGGTGTGATGAAAAGAACATTATTGCAATTTCTTGAGCCTGATAATCCCAATTAGCCACGTCACTGATATGTATAGTTCAATGTTTGATTCAGCTACCACTAATTGTTAATTAAGTTATCCATCATAATCATATGAAATGTCACTATCCATAGCAAGAGTAGACTAATGGGTCACTAAGACGGAAATTGAATGATAACTCTTGGTTTGGTGACATTATTAAATTAAAGTATAGCAACTATGGAGGAAAATAAATGATAGCACTTTTGACTTGATGATTACTAATTTATCCTGCCATATTTTATTTGAAAACAGGAACAGCTCTAAAAGTCTATTTATTGTGAATGCATATCAATGTTTTGTTATGCATACATTAACGAAAAATATAAGAGAAACATATGCAAACCAGCAAATGTGGGATCCGGATCCTGTGTCGCGCGGCACAGCTTGTAGCGCAGGATCCGGGCCGTTCGATCAGATCTCGACGGTTTATTTTTTTCGGACCTTACAATCTGGTTACATGCACGGGGCTCCCTTATCCATCCAGATTTGATCGGACGGTCCTGTGCTGCGCTACACGCTGTGCCGCGCGGCACAGGATCTGGATTCGCTTAACATACGAGATACGACTATCTAGCCTTCAAAAAACATATGCAATGACATAGTCTCTGCCTCCCCGGCGTGTTCCCAGTAAATCCTTGCTTTATTATAAATACTTCAATTTGAAATTAATATTATTTTTTATTTGGGAAAATTAGATATAACCCTTATAATCTTCTTCAATTGGATATAATCCCCTACAATCTTTAAAATTGGATATAACCCTCAAAACATGTTTGTTTTGGATATAACCCTTTTTATTAACTTTAGTCATTTTTTAATTTAAAAAATCAATTGTCTACTTTTGTGACTAAAGTACCCTCATGCTTCACCTTCCCTCTGGCGATCCAAACATTCATATTCATTTTTATCTGAAATTTATTATTCTAGATTCTTTCTAAATCTCTAGAGGTACTTGACACTTTCGTATCTGGGACTTTAATATTCTGCTACTAATTTTCACAAGCGATATACATATAGTGTTTGGTTAGTAATCTTTCAACTTCTGTTCAGCATACAAAAATTAGCGTTTGTGCTTCCAGATATTCTTGAATATAAACAGGGCTAAAGCAGGCTCACGCTTTCATTTCTCACTTGTATATATCAGAAGCATTCAAAGAAGATTAGTTTTGTTGAATTGTCTGATCTCATAAAGGTACACGAACTATTTTTTTCCTTTCTGGTACAATTTGCTCGTATTATATTTAAAAACAAAAAAAAAACTCGTTTCAGTTTCTCAAAGTCAAAAGCACATTAGCTCGTCATTTTAGTTAATCATTGAGGCCTTTATATGTTATTGTGGGAAATTATTTATACTAGTGTTAAATTCGCGTGTTGCGCGATTTATTTGCATCTATATAAAACGTTTTGGCGAATGCATATGTATAAGTTGCGATCATTAGTGCAAAATGAAATGGAGAATTGTGAATGATTGATGTCTCATTAATTATCGATAAATGAATGTTGATTTTTTTATCTCAAATGCAATGCAAAAATATAATCAAATAATCATGAAAAATATTTTAAATATTCATAGCATAAAGATTTTATATCATTGAATTTTTATAATTTAATAAGCATGCATATAAACTTGATGAAGAAATGAATTTTGGAAGACCTCCAAAAAATCAAATCAAAAATACAATTTTAAAAATTTTCTAAATATAAAAATTATGTAAAATATTTTCAAAGTTCAAAATAGAAAAATTTAACATTATTGAATCCGTAATAACTTTTGAAGCATGTATATAAATTTCAAAGTGACAATAAATTTGGGAAGACCTCTAAACAATTAAAAATTATAATACTTTTTTTTGAAATTATACATAAAGAATATATCTTTGGTCTGAAAATTATTTTAAATATTATTGAAGGCTGCAATAAAACATATATTATTATGTTCCTCATTTTTTTTTATAAGCACTCATATAAATTTTTTTTCCCCAAATCAAATTTTGCTTGTCTTGAAAAAATAAAAAATTAAAGGTACAATTTTCTGATTTCCTTAAAATGGAGGCATCAATTGTAAATCGAATAGTTGTCATTTCCACTTCGCTATTCTCACGTGGAGCGTAGCAGGTAGCAGCTCTATACAGCCGAATATATATATATTTTTTTGGAATGAACTGCACAGCCGAATATTAATGCGCCTAAGCAGATGGTAGGCTATATATCAATATACGAGGTGAACAGCATTTTCTTGTGGACTCTCCACGTGATTGAGCACACCTAGCACATAACTAATGTAAAGATAATGGACGGATAAGATGAAAACAATCAAAACGGACAATTCAGATTGTTTACTGTACTTACCACAGTAAAAAGGCACCCTCACGTGCAACTCACTCCACTCCATCTTTATATATGTATGTATAATTAATTGCGGGGTAAAGATCTTTATTAAGTTGAAAATTGTTTCTTTATTAATTTGATAATCATTATAAAGATTTATAAAATTTTTCATATCTATAAAGCCTCTGAAATCGCTAGAGGGAAGATGAAGCATGAGGTACTTTGATCACAAAATTAAACAATTGATTTTTTAAATTAAAAAATGACTAAAGTTAATAAAAAGGAGTTATATCCAAAACAAACATGTTTTGAGGGGGTTATATCCAATTTTAAAAATTGCAGGGTTATATACTATAAACTGATGTGCATTACAATCAACCGCTATAAATTGCTGCACGATTCCGAGTGCTAGACTTGCCGCACCAGTTGTTATTATCTTCGATAGTCAGTGCTTCATTTGTGACTTTTGTGTTAAAACCGTAAATTCCTATCCTTACTCCTTTACTACTACTATTAAAAATATGTATTAAAGGATTAAAATAATTAAACGAAGGATGTAAGTAAATGTTCACTCAATGCATTATTAACCATTGATCATGTAAATCAATGGCTAGATATTAACAACGAATATAAGTTTATTGACTCTTTATTTGTAATAAAAAGAAGTGTCATTGTATTGGTAGTGCATTGCATTTGAAAAGAGCACAACATATATGAAAAACTTCATGATGCATTGTTAGCTTTTGTGCAAGGAAACATCTTTTTATTTTTACTGTTTTTCTTTGGTGCTTTTGTAGTTTTTATCTTTTGTTAGGTTTTTGTAGTTCACTAGATAGTCGCTATCTAGTTTATCAACAAAAAAAAACTTCATTAAAATAATAAATATTTTTTTCATTTTAGAAATAGAGCACATGCATAACATTTTCTACATGTAATTTATCCTTCTATGGTTATGTTTGCTATTTAATTAAAAAACTATTTACAAACCTTCACGGTTGACACTTCTAATTTCATGTCAAAAACTACGCACATGAAACTAAATTTAATTAGGGAAATTCTGTAATGAGAATCAATTTTAAATCGGACTTTAATCGCAACCGTACATGAGTGCTAATGAATTAATTTTTCTTGAAAATGTGCGGCTGCTATTAAAATCCGATTCAGAAATTGGTTCTCATGGCATGATTTCCCATTTAATTTTCATGTTATTAAAATTGTTAGTTTTGCATCTAAGCCCATCTGATTTGTTAAAATTTCATAATTTCTATAACGAGATTATGCCAGTTTTATAGGTGCACATAATATTATTGCGTATTTTAAAATAAGGTAATCATTAGGTTAAAATATTGTTTAGTTCTAGCGAGTATAAATCTAACATTGAATTTATTTCATAACAATTTCAATGGTTTAATCTTTCTTCGATTTTAAAAATAGGGAAAAAATGAATTTCTTGGTGTGTTTTTCAAATGCAACAAAAATTCTTCGAGTCAAACAATCGTCTATATATGATCCTCACATTGAAATTTATTAGAAAAATGAAATTGTATATTTTCCATTTTTTATTATTTTTTTATAATTTAAGTAAATAACATGATCGAAGAATTATGAATCGTTCAATAACAATAAATTCAAAAAAAATAAAAAAATAAAGAACTGAAAATTGAATTCCTATAAGATTTGAATAAGCACATGCATTGTGCCCGATCTCGAAGTTAATTATCAAGATGCATGACTTTTATATTCCGTACAAATTATACACGATACTTTGATTCGACTAAAAGACCCAATTACATTATCTAACATTTTTTTTTTTACTATTTAACTAAAATAACTTCATTAGTTTCAAAAAAAAAAAAAAAACTAAAATAACTTCAACTTAAAAACTTAGATATATCATTTCCATTTTTTCGGTCTATAAATTAAACATGAATGAACAATCTTTTAAAAATAAATTACAATTCAGGTACTACATCAATTTTACCTCCGCATAGTCTAATTCCTTTCGCCTTCTCCTTGTAGTCACTATTAATTCTCTCTGGAAAAAAAAAGAAAAAAGAAAAAAAAAACTTTTGCCTTTTCCTTTTTTTTTTTTTTTAAAATTTGAACGCCCGTAGGCTTTTGCCTTCTTAAATTAACTACAAAGGAACGACAACATTTCTTTTTCGGGTTTTTACTTTATTATGGTCACTCAAAATGATGGCTAGTTCATAACCTCTCTGTTGACGATAATATGATTGTCTGTGTGTGACCTAACTCCCTAAGTCGGTAATGAATGGTAGCTTTGTAGATTTCCAACGGATACTTAAGACGCAAGATATACATACAATAAAAAAAAAAGATCAATCATCAATGTCATTTTCCAGATATTGACCTCTGTGTCGTCTTTTCACCCGGTCAACCGACTCATTGTGGACCTAAAGTAAATGCAAAATTTAAAGGTGAATCAAGGCATTAGGAAAACTACTGAAAATGAAAACTACACCTACAATTAATATATTGATTTAACAATGTTATCAAAATCGAACAAGAAACCGACTTGGTAACATTTGGGATAAAAAATTAGATCAATCAGTTCAACTTTGTTAAAGATAGACACGTAATTTATTTTTTTAAAACTTGTTCCTGATATACACGTAATTTGCTTTGTGACTAGTCTTTAATTTACTGCTTTTGTAACTTTAAATTTCCATTATAAACTTTTCTCTTTCATTAATAACAACTGTTAGCTTGGCATTGCTAAACAGCCCAACAAAATTACAAATTAAATTACCACGTACGTAATTTGGTTACGTAGCCAATTTAATTAAAATAGTTTAGCGCCGAACTAGCTGTACATAATCACTTAGAAAAAAAAAACTCGGAATTTATGTTTATTTTCTTAAATTAGTCCCTACAAAAATTAAATATTGCGTCCAGATAGAGGATTTAATAAAATACCATGCTTGTAGGAAATTTTATAACATTTGTTGTAAACTTCCAATACCTCCATTGTGCCTTGATATCAGAAATTTTGATGATATAAAATATTAAACCAAAAACATAAAATAAAAAGTACTAGATATGACCAAAAAACTTAGAGTAATGCTAGAATCAAACACGATTCTAGACTCAACTATTTAAATTTCAAATTACTGATCCGAACCGCTCAATCTGATCTTCATATTGAAATATTCTTGCATACCAAATTTTATATTTTTTTTGAAATTTTTAACTATTTTTTCAGATTTTTTAAAATTGAAGGGTCTAAAATTAATTTGATTGAAGATTTTCTAAAATCCAAAATAAATAGTAAAAAAAATTTAAAAAAATATAAAATTTGATCTCCGAAGATATTTCATTATGGAGAATAATTTGAACGGTCGGATTGGCCGTGCTAATCTCGAAAATTGAGATCTGATCGCGTTTGACGGGTCAAGTGTCAAACACGTTTGACTCTAGCATTACTCAAAAACTTATGTCTACTTAAGAAAATGCATTTTAATTTTTTTTTAAATTATTGGTTTCAGTTTTGCAAAAATAATTTCTCTGCCGATAATTAACTTTTTAATGTTAATTTTTCAAATTCATAATCTCCATCAACTAAAAATTGAAATGTCATAATTCTTACTTATATAAGGTTGTAATTTCTTTCTTATCAAATTCTTTGAGAGGTGAGAACACGAAGAAAAAAAATTTTAGTCAATCCGATTTTGTTTCATTCTAATTTGTCAGAATTTTTGTTGCTAAAATTGAGAGGTTTAAAAGCTTAATTTATTATATTATTACTACCAAAATGGATTATAATTTGTTGTCTTCAGAATTAAAAAAGAACGATGTGATTAATTTGGGTTAACCATTGGAACATGAAAAACGAATTTACCAAAATTATAATCCAAATCTCATTTTATTCAAAGAAGCACGGAATCTGTTAACATGTGATTCTTTTTTTTTTATTATTTTTTTGTACTAAATATTCCAAACCACAAATTTGGTCAAGTTATTTTACTACTAATCGCCAATAGATGAATAGACAATGCAAATTGTATTAGTCAATAAAAATCGGTTTTGGTCAAGTGCTTTATTTCTGAATAACATCATTAATTACCTGAATTTATGGCTTCCTTTTTAGTTTTTACCTAGTAGCAAATATTTTCTCAATATTTTTCTTGAACCTCTCATAACAAAACATGTCTGACCCACTCCTAGATATTTTATAAGTTGTCTATCAAACCAAAGAATAATTTCCAAGCGGATGCTATGATTCCGTGAGATATATTAAAGACCCACATGAGATAGAAAAAGACGCGGAATCATTAATTGATATTTAATAGCAACTGTATGAAGCTGCAAATCAGTGCTCTCTATACGATTACCATATCGTGTGGTTCCCCCAATTGGGAAATATGTTTCATCTGATGATTTGAATCTTCTATTTCTAGCAAGATTTGCGTGCTCAACCATCCAGCGGTTCAGCTTTTCCCAACTTTACAAACAATAAAACACTACTGAGTGTGATAAAATGTATAGCGGGTAAAAAATATCATTATCATGGGTGAGAAGGTTCAGCTGCATCGCAGTATGTTTCTTGAAAGGCCGCACCATATCGTTATAGAAAATATCTTTACCGTATATTTGGGGTGTATAAAATGTAATCACATCGTAGCATTGTCTGACCAATTGGAGATTTAAAACCTGATTATTGGCTTGGTCTGAATTAATCATTGATTTATTCGTTACAAAATATTTAGATCCGGATTTAAAAAAGAGTCAACTAAAAGTCTAAATCCAATCTGATCGCCGCACTGTTCTTGTAAGAAAACTTGTGTACATTAATAGCAGTATTATCATATACATATTCTCATTTTTGGCAAGAATATTTTAATTGTAGTATTTATTTTTTAATTATAATTTATTGTCACATGTATTTTATTTATTGATAAAGTTTGAAAGAAATTTGTCAAAAATATCAAACTCAGCTTTCAAAAAAATCAATATTCGGATATTTTTATTTAGATAGATACAAGAAAAAGATCACATAACCTGACTATAATGATCCGGATTGACCGACTTAAATGAAACATGACCAATTTAATACATTACATCCCCAGGGCACATTGACTGAGTGACCCACGGCTATTACTTAAACCAACAGTGCAGTGACACGTGTCCCCTCGGCCCCTCCGCCGAAATGGATGCATCATCAGCGGGAATTGCTTTATGCACGCCTCCAAATTAGAGATCCACTCCTTTGTGGACTAAAATACCCTTTGCATTCCTCTAATTGACACCTTTCAATTCACAATTTAGTTTGGACGCGAGGGGTATTTTCGTCAAGAGGGAGTGGATCTCTAAATTCGGGGAGTGCATGAAGCAATTCCCATCATCAGCTGTTCGATCTGATGATGATGGTGATGATGGGACCTCTCTGATCAAGGACAAACTTTCGTTCTTTTTTCTGTTTTGTTTTTTTGCGCAGGCAACCGTGCGGCGTTGGACTTTTATTGCATACGGTTCAGTTTGGTTGCTCATTTTTATTTATTCCATCATAAGTTCATAACGCATGGGGAAGTACGAAAAGCCCATCTAAATCCATAACTTAGATCCATGGCTTTTTTTTTAATATTCTTTTTTTTTTTCTAAAATCCATAACTGTGATCCGGTGAAAATACTTTGTTTATATCGAATGAACATATTTCTACATAATAATTTTATAAGCTTCACTATTGATCGTGGTTTAGATGAATTTTTTTTTAAAGATTATTTATTCAGAATGACATAGGTCACGTGTGAAATACGCATATATTTATTTTCCAATTATATAATAGAAATTAAACGTGTTCTTTTTTGAAAAACGACAGAATCACTGATTATCTATGTTGGATTCCTCCATTCATTGTATAGTATGAGAAATTTTATGCTTATGAAATCTCATCTTGCACCATATTATTATTCTAAGAGCTTATTACAGGATTTGGACAGCGATTTTTTTTTTTTTTTTTTGAAACCATTGAACTTATACTGCTCATCATTTTTTTCATTAGAACGAAAAAAACACACTACACCAAAAACAAGTTTTAGTACCGACACATTAATACCGGTTTTTAAGAAAACCGGTATAAGTGAGAGAAGTGGTAAGTTTGTTAATGTCAGGCCTTCCTTCAGTACCGGTTTTTTTTTAAAAAATCGGTACTGAAGGTTGGCGACCAACATTTAAAAAAACGGTATCTTTTTAGTACCGGTTTTTTTAAAAAACCGATACTAATAATTTTATTAGTAGTACCGGTTTTTTTAAAAAACCGGTACTAAAAGAATACCGTTTTTTTAAATTATTTACCAACCCTTTTAGTATCGGTTTTTTTTAAAAAACCGGTACTAAAAATATATAGAATTTCTGATTTAAACATCTTTTCTTCTTCCTTCCTGCGCACCTCTCTTTCCTTATCCGATTTTTTCCATTTAAAACCGAGAAGCTTTTTTCTCTCTTAAAACCACATAAAAAATAGCTAAAAATATAGAAAAATTCTGAAAATTTGAAAAATCCAAAAAGAAAGCAAAGGAGATCAAAGAGAAGCTAAAAAAAAATGGCATTTGAGGTATATTCTTTAATTTTTCTATAATTTATTTATTATTTATTAATTATGCATGCAAATTTTTTTTATTGATTTTTTTTTATTTTGTTTGGTAAAATAGAAAGAGGAAGAAAAAGTTATCTATTGTAGAGGAAGAGGAAGAGAATTGACAATTTCGGTAATTTCTATTTTAACTCTCAATAATTTCAATTCGGTAATTTATCAATTTGTATTGTGCATATATATATCGTTTGGCATTTGCATTTATTTGTTGTATTGTCATATAGGACCAAATTGCTGAAATTTGAAATATTTTAGGTCGTGCCCGTCCGAAATTAATCCATTAGGGATTAATCTCAGATAGTACTCCCGGTCGGGAGTACTGCTCTTTGGATACACTCTATCTCATTTAGGATCGCGAGTTGTACGTTAGATGCAATGTGTTGTTTGAGAAAAATTCGCCGGCATTTTCCCTTATGTTCCCACGGATACGTACGCACGAGCAATCGTGTGTTGGCGTATTCAGGGAACATAAGGGGAAATGCTGCCGAATTTTTCTCAGACAACACATTGCATCTAACGTACGCTCGCTAATGAGACAGAATATCCAAAGAGCGGGCTAGGATGGTAACCGGCCCAAAAACCTAATGTGATGCATTAAACCTATAAACCCTAATCCTAAATCCTGACTTTTGGATATATATTTCTATGTACACAGATGGATCGGAGGGAGAAGTATATGTTTGATTATTCAAGAATATCAGATGAATTTATTGGAGTTGTCGAAGAGTTCCTAAAATATGCAGAAGAACATCGGAAGTTGACTGGAAAACCCAGAATTCTATGTCCTTGTAAATATTGTCTTAATTTTGAGAGACAAGATAGTAAAGTGATTAGATCACATCTGATTCAACGTGGATGGATGACAACACCTAAATATCTCCGGTGGGTTTTACACGGAGAAAAATTGAAAGAAAATTTAGATGCCGGAATAAGCATTAATGTATATGATGATCTGGAAAATATTGTACAAAATGATTGTGGGGATGATATAGGGAATAATGTAATTGTGGGTGATGATATAGAAAATTTAAGTGAACAGCAATGTAATGATGTTAATATAGAAGATGATTTGGATGAAATGATTAATGAATTACCCAGTGATTTTATTGATGATGTTCCTGATATTTTTCAAAAGTTAGATGAAAATTCTCATATACCCTTATATTCCGGTTGTGATAAAAATAAATTCTAAAAAATAAAAACTGTTTTTAAGTTGTACAACTTGAAAGCCAAAAATAATTGGAGCGATAAAAGTTTCGCATCTTTGCTCTGTCTTTTGCGAGAAATGCTTCTAGCAGAGGATACACTGCCTGATACAACTTATAAGGCCAAAAAATTACTATGTCCTTTGAAACTGGAAATAGTGAAAATTGCAGCATGTCCGAATGATTGCATACTTTTTCGGAATGAGTACGAGAATCTCCATAAATGTCCAAAGTGTAATGCATCCCGGTACAGACAAAGGGGCGGTAACTTGGATGATGAAGAAGATAATTGTAAGAAGAGGCCAGCTGCGAAAATATTGTGGTATCTGCCTGTAATACAAAGGTTTGAGCGTCTTTTCAGTAATTCAAAAGATGCTAAACTGCTGAGGTGGCACGCGGAAGGCAGAAAGAAAGATGGAAAGCTCAGGCATCCAGCGGACTCACCCCAGTGGAACAACATAGACAGTCATTTCATGGATTTCGGCAGTGAGCCTAGAAATTTGAGATTGGGATTATTCACGGACGGAATGAATCCTTACGGTCTCATGAGTACCAACCGAAGCGTATGGCCAGTTTTGTTGGTTATTTACAACCTTCCTCCTTGGTCATGCATGAAGAGAAAATATCTGATGATGCCGTTGCTCATTTCTGGTCCCAAACAACCAGGCAACGATATAGATGTGTATTTGGCTCCATTAATAGAGGACCTTGATAGGTTGTGGAAGGACGGGGTGAAGGTATTCGATGCGCATTCCAGAAGCAATTTCACCCTGCGTGCGATGATATTCTGCACGATTAATGACTTTCCCGCTTACGGGAACTTCTCGGGTTACAGGAACAAAGGAGAAAAGGCATGTCCTATTTGCATGGAGGAAACACATTCGATATGGTTGTCGAATTGTAGAAAAACAGTCTATTTGGGACATCGTAGGTTCCTCAGTCGTCATCACCCCTACCGCCGGTCTAATTACAAAATCAAATATGATGGCAACACGGAAACCCGACGGGCACCTATACCAAAATCTGGAAGACAAACTTATGAATATGTGAAAGATCTTAAAATTCAATTGGGCAAACCATTTATGAATAGAATTCCAGAAAAGAGTTTTTGGAAAAAGAAGTCTATATTCTAGACATCGATTTTTTTTTTTTTTTTGGAAACCATTGAACTTATACTGCTCATCACTTTTTTCATTAGAACGAAAAAAACACAGTTTATTACAAAGAATTTGGTCAGCGATAATATTTAGTAAAAACAAATTAGTGAATCAATGTATCAATAGATTCTCTTTTCAACTCCAATCAAGATATTTTGTCTATAAAATGGTAAATATTTAACGCCTTGAAACTTGAGTTCATATCGTCTAAGGTAGTTTAATTCTTGATGAATGGACGCAAGATTCGGATCGATTGATTTTACACGGGCAAACAATTTTATTTTGATTAACAAATATTCATAAAATTATCATGAACGGTTTTGATTCTGTCTAGCTATTTAATGGATAGTTGGGAAGATACTGGTAACAATTTTAAAATAATTTAATATTTTCAACCAAACCGAATATTGAAAACCTTGTCCTCCAAGATTATGGTTTAGTAATATTAAGAAAGGTTTTAAATTTGAAATTACTTACGATCATTTTCTCCTTAGCGTCATCCCATCATTTCTGTGTGACGCGTTTTTTTCTATTTTCGGAATACGCAACTACATTTTTATCATTCTTTTCTATTTATGTTTGTGATTCCATCCAATACCTCACATCCAATGCTTACTCAGCTCTTCAGCGTCAATTGTCCTATATTACGATACTATATGTCCTCATAACTATCATAACTATCCTATAAAATAATACTAATCGTCATCTAAAAATTATTTATTTTTTCTAGAAAAAATTTTTGACCTGAGAAAAAAAAAAGTATGGTATGTTTGGCAACGCTTGGAATAAGTCTTGTTCAGAATAAGCACATGAGTGTACAAAACCAAACAAGCTTGGAATAAGAACAAGACTTATTCGGAGCTGCTAATTCAAAAGATGGAAACCAAACATGAGGAACAAGAATGGAATTGTTTATTCAAGTCCTTGTTTTTGTTCAACCTTTTGGTGGAACAAGAAATGGAACAAGGAATGAAGAAGCACAATTCTTAACTGCTTATTCATTCCTTGTTCCACTCGTTGCTAATTGTCCTAAAAAAAACTAATTGTACTGAAAAAAATAATTGTCTTAGTTCTTTAAGCTAAATATCCTGGTTTTGTATGTCTTGAAAAAAAATTAATTATCCTAGTTCCTTCAAGGACAATTATTTTTTTTTCTTGGACAGTTAGTATTATTTTTCTAATTGTTCTAATTTTGTAAACTAATTGTCTTAGTTTTGTAAGCTAATTGTGCTGGTTTTGTTCTAGAAAAAATGTTCGTCCGAAAAAATATTAATTTTCCTAGAAAAAAAATTAATTGTCCTAAAAAATACTATTAACTGTCATGAGAAAAAAAATAGTTGTCTTGAAAAAATGCTAATTATTCAGAAAAAATAAAGTGGAGAGTGATGGAAACATAGATGTTAGAAATCCAGGAGATGAGAGATGAGCGATAAAAAAAGAAAAGTTATTATCTCTTAATTAATCACATTCCGAAAAAAAAACGGTTTTTTTTTGCAAGAGATGATGGAATGATAATTTAGCAGAATCTAAATCGATGTTTTAATTTTTAAGGAATTAAAAGGGTGTGCGCGTGCCAAAGGTTTGTTGCAACAGAAAAAAAGAAAGAACGAAAAATTAACATTTGTATAGGGTTGTTCGTAGATGCATACTTTCTAGTTTTCAAACTTATCGTTGGTGACTTAATCCGCATTATTTTCTGATATGGTGCCGACTCCGATTTGTGTGTGTACTGTGTAACACATGCTTTTTTAAATACAACAACCACGTGCATTGCTTTATGAATACAGTAACCATGTGCATTGTTTTATGCCTTTGCCCCATGATTATTCAATATGGCAATCTTGCCACAAATTACAAATTCTGCTTTCTGTATTTTAAAAGTCGACGATGCAATTTTGCTAATTGCCTCGCCGGGAAGAGAGCCAAGAGGTGCGTATGAATGCATGAGGATTGAACGAGAAATTCAGAATAGACTTAGAAACAGTTGTTTTTCATAAACAGTAAGCGAGAACAGTGAAAATTGAATTTGATAAAAAAAAACATATTTAGTTTAAGATGGTGTGTTTAGAATAAAAAAGAAATAATGGTTTCTTTTCATAAGACAAAAGAGGTGGAGTCATATCCAACTTATTTAAAAAAAATAATAAGTAATAAATAAAGGAAATAATGTTAATTTTAATTTGTCAGTTTGTTAATTAATTCCTTATTTTTATAAGAATTGGTTGTTCTCGTCAATTCTTTTTGTTGTTTGGTTGCATTCTTACATAGAATAGAGTTCTATTCACGAACATTCTGTTTCATAAGTCCCCACACAAAGGAGCACAAAATTTTTTTTTTTTTTTTGGCAATGGCATAAACTAAAATGCCTCTATAGCAAAACACTTTGTTGCTTATCTTCATCAATGAATGTAATATATTTGCCCATATGAATAATATGCACCAATTAATCACTGTATTAAAAAATTAAATCAATACAATCATATAATTATATTCATGTGAAATTTTTATTATATTTATATCAGTCGAATATAATTCTTTTGTAAAAAAAAATAATAGCAAAATAAATATATATTATTTAATTGATACTATACATTTTTAAGCATGCTGTCTTGTAGAATCACATCTGCAAGTTATGACCGGATATATCTTGATTTAATTCCATTATTATTTATATATAAAACCGTGGAGTTTTCAATTGGTGCATAAGTAACTGAGTATCTATGTATGGTCCAATTATTACCGTTGACTGAATGCCGTCAACTTAAAAGCATGTTTACTCACTGCTTAATTGCCCCCTTAATTACCGTATCGCCATACGAAAACCGTAAATGAAATGAACTTCGGGATCCAGGAAACCGGCCTCAATAACAAATGGTGACCTACCTAACGTCTCCAAATTGTACCCATAGGTTACATCACTAAACATAATTTTTTTTTGTTTTGTTTTGTTTTTTAACGTTGAAAAGCTAACATCATCGACATGCAAGAACGATCTTAGAAAAAGTTGATGAAGCTTCTTAAGACTTAAGAGCACACATAAGGTAGGTACATCATAGAAGGATAATTTAAAATATGGAAGAGCAATCGGGAATTTTAAATTTAAAATATTTTATATCTTTATTACATTTGTTGGAAATATATTATTATTATTTATTAATTTGAAGAGCTAATTTCAATTTTTTTTTCTCAAACGATTAATCAATGACTACTTATTTAATTATTACTAGATCTAATATTCAACATAGCAGGTCGATCCACATTCATTAAATGGGGAACGTACGTTGTGCCCCATTTTTTTAATTGGAGAATGCATATATAAATAATAATTTAGTGCTTCATTTGTATTTTTCTTGAGAAAATTCATATTCACATCATAATATAAAAATATTATATTATTGACTCCATAATAAATAATAATAATATAAATTTTGATACAATCATTATTATATTATTAACCTCAATCCAGAATTACCTCTCTTGATATCTAATCAACAAGTGATGACTTCGAACCAACAAGTCACTTATTAGTCATAATATAGTTTGATTAAACAATGAATAAAATATAAAATTAAAAGAATTTGAGAAACATCAGGCCGGGTTATCTGACTCATCACGCATTCATCAGGTGTCCAGTTTGGTAAAAGAAAAATGATTTCATTTTTGTATCCGTCTCCACCAGACTGCCCCAACTAATACCGCCAACTCTTCTTTTCTTTTCCCCTCTCCTCTAATTTTTCCACATAAAGGCTTTCTCACCTGTTATCTCACTCAACTCAACTCAACTACACAACTCTTTTTACTACCCTTCTTCTTCTCAAATCCGATTTTCTCTCCAATTGATACTGGAAGAAGTAATCTCCAATGGCTTCATCCTCTGGAGGATTATCACGTGCCGGGACGATGCGGCCTCCCCAACGGAGGCTGATTCGCACCCAGACAGCCGGCAATTTGGGCGAGTCGATATTTGATGACCTCAGTGAAGTCGTGCCTTCTACCCTCGTCGAGATTGCTCCGATTCTTCGTGTTGCGAATGAGGTCGAGACCGCTAACCCGAGAGTTGCTTATCTCTGTGAGTTTTTGCTTTTTGATTTTCTTTAAATTTTAATCAAGTGTTTGACGCCATGCTAATAAGTTATTGAGGTTAGATTTAGTATAACTTTGTTTAATTGGGGAAGTTGTTTTTTGGTTTGACTTTCGTTGAATTCTGTGCCGATCCATATGTAAGTGAAAAAAATACTAATTAAATCGCTAATCATTGTTTCGAAGAGAAAAGAATGGAGGAAATGACAGATGCTTGCCTGGCGCTGATCTCATTTCTGATCAGGCAGTTTTTCATTTGAGCTTGAAAAAAGATTGTTAGCCCACTTCTTCTTTTGAATTGTTTCGTGTGGTACTCTTTGTAGCGAGTCAAACATCATGACTTTTGACCCGCACGACATATAGCCAAGATGGGAAGTTTTTCAATTTCGTAAGATATTGTCAAGATAGAGTTGCGAAATGCTTGGTGTCTAGTGATTTGAGCGATACAAGGAACAAACGGAAAAAGTTAATGAGTTCTTTCGCACAAAGATATTTCATTATTTTCAATTTTCATCTTATTACAAAGTTTTTGCTATGTTTCTTTTTTTTTTCCTTCCATTTTTTACTGCGCTATGCATTTCCATTTCAGTCCTTGCTCTGCAACTATAATTGAATGAATGTGATGATTCAAGTGAACATAATTTTTTTAATGAAATATAAATTCGAGTCTTTCAATTTTAAATATCCATGAGGTATTTTTCAAAAGAACCTCATTCCACATTTTTCACTCAAAAACATTGTTTTTACTTTTTAGTCACCGTACCAGATACGAGTGAACATAATTGAACTTTTGAATGACTTATTCATAAATTATTTCGCCACTGTTCCTTCAAAAAAGACTTATCAAATAAATTAGCTAGAAAACACTTTGTAGGAAATTAATGTTTTTTTTTTTAAGAAAAAACTAGACAGTGGCTATCTAGTACAGGAAATTATTGTATTTCCTGTTTCTCTTTGTAATTTTCATGCTCAGGACCACATATTGTAAGAAATGACTGGCAATATTAATAAAGTGTTCATCTCCAAACAGTAGTTTCTTTTCAAAGTTCCACGTCTGTTTCCCATTCAATGAAGCCTCTTTTTCTGGCCCTCCACAGTCCTTATTTTATCTTTCGGTATTTAATATTTATCTATTCGGGTATCTTGTCAGTTTCAATTAATTGCTATCTTACCTCATCCATCCATTCATAAAAGGGAAAACCGGAAAAGCCAAGTCGTGCATATCCATGTTTAGCTTTTGCGTGAAAACTACATTGTTAATTTGGCATTGTAGATAAAAAGCTATAATATGATCTTCATTCTTTATAAAAGGGAAAACCGGAAAAGCCGATCCGGACATGATTTAAATTATTAATTGGGCTTGATATTCCGTGGAACTTGAGCTGAATTGATAAAAAAGAAAAAAGTTTAATATGATTTTCATTCTTCATTTGAACTATACCATAAAATATATTTGGAAGCGGAATTAGGTAGTTTTGTAATTAATTATTGTAGTATTGTTTCTCAAACTTAAAAATTTATAATTAGTTAAAAATCATTAAAGCCCGTACGTTAAGTTGGGCTTCATTGAATAATAGTAAAAATTGAAGTCGCAATTTCTCAACATTGTACAATTTGGTATTATTACCTCAGCTTATTCTTGGGCTTAATGAATGAATAGGTCGGTTTTATGCATTTGAGAAGGCTCATAGATTGGACCCAACATCAAGCGGCCGTGGTGTCCGCCAATTTAAAACGGCACTACTTCAGCGCCTTGAAAGGGTATGTTACTCTCTCTATCTTTCTTTTTTTTTTTTTTTTTGAAATCAGACGTGCATTTGTATTTTCAATCAACTCCATCTTTTATGCACACTAGGAGGAAATTTGTCCATTGGGAAGTTAGTTGCTCATGCCAAAGATTACTTAATTTTCCCCTTCTGCATTTCATCAAATTTGGTTGTATCATGTATGTGTCAACCGCGAAAGAAATAACTAGGGAGGCGCTTTGGACACGAAAAATTCTTCTTGGAGCATTCCTCTGAAATTTTTTGGACACATATGCCCCTCTTAAATAAAACAAGCTGTCAGTAGGTCTTGTCGATTTCCTCTCTGCAATTATTTCGCATAAAGTTTCCTTGAACTTCTTTAATTAATGTCTTAACCATTGCCTTAACTTCATTTGCACTCTCAAAATTGGCAAGACCACATGAAAAATGAAAAATGTTTGTTAATGGTATAAATTGAACTTTATTAAAATTGCACATTACTTTTTTTTTTTTACAAATATTATCACATTTTCTATGAGCTATAAATAAATTATCCAAATATATCATTTATTTATAATTTTAAATGTAACCTTTTTAAGGGTCCGATTGTGTTCAATTTTGTTTCAAAATCACAAAATATTATATGTGCATCACAATACTTGCACACCATATGATATTTTTAGAATTTTTATTATTATTGTAATTAAAGCAAGTTAAAAATACAATGCATATTTTCAGATTTTTTTTATTATTGTAATTAGAGCAAGGTTCAAGTAAAATGTATTGGATAGAGGGGTCCGTCCAATGCACTCGTTGTTGAATTTGGAGTCTCAAATGACCGATCGAAACCGTTTAATGTAATATTCATATTAAAATCTAGTGCGGAATTAACTTTTAGTATAAGTATTAATAATTATCATTAAGCTAATAATTATAATTATAATTACAATCTCCTCCATTTGTTTTCCGTCATTATGTCCTATGCAATAAAAAGAAAACTATTACTTTATATTTTATTCTCCCTAAGTCCCTCCACGTGGAATGGAAATCACTCATTCACGTTCTGAATGAGCTAATTTCTAACCTAGGTTCATTTGGTGTTTAGTGAGCTAAATATAGCAGGTTAGTGAATTTATTATGAGGTCAAGCTAACACTGTTTCCAAATGAAGTTGGGAGACGCAAGGATAACTTTGTCATAAATATGGGATGCCCCCAGTGAAATTTTACGTGCCCAAAGCACCTATCAAATAACTAGTGTCCGTGTAGGTGAAGGTAACTACTTCCATAAATAAAAAGGATATACATACATATATATACAGCCATACCTTTCTTTTGTTTTAGTTGATCGGTCCCACTAACTTTCTCAAATAAAAATGCACTTCAGAATTATTTATTCTCAACGTGATCCTGGGATTTGGTCAAAACAATTTTTGTATGTCTTGGACATTTTGTTAGTTAATGTTAGGTATTAGCTTGGTGATGGAAATTTAGAACTTCAGATCTAAAGTTTGTAATTTTACTCTTTGCTTTAAGTCTAAAAGTTTCTCGAAGAATTTTTAGACATTGTAAAAATTACTATTTTTTTTTCCTCCTCTTAATCTTAATGTAGTCTTGCATAGACTCTTCATTCTTCACTGACCGTTCTTTCTCATAAATGAAAATGATACAAAATACTATATATACAGTATGATGTGATACATTTCATAAAGATGTCTGGTGAAATGGATTTATTTCCTCATTTATAATGTACAATCAGTCAATTCAAATCATTAAATATGATCTTTATATCAAAATTTTATGGAAAATAAATTTTTATCATTTTAAAAAACTTTTTAATATTTTATCAGTTTAAGGAAAAAGTAATAATATTGAATAGTGTACCGTGGACATTCCTTTATGTATGGAGAAATGGGCACACAAATAATTTCAAAATCTATTTACAAGTAATTCATATCATAATAATACTTTTAGCTAACTAGGTCGCTCATTCAAATGTTCTATATTATAATTTTATTATATTTGATCATGACCTTTCAACATTATCATTCTTTTTTTCAGCGGATACTTTATTAAAAAGTTTCAAAGATAGTAAAACTTTGAATATTTTCTATAACATTTTAATATAAAAATCACACTGTAGACATTAGATCCGTTTAAACAATATAAAGTAAAATAATGACCCATTGCACGCACAAGAGGTCCTACACAATATGTCGCATCATATCCACACTCTTTATCCTAACTTATTTTTTGAATACCATTTGTAGGAGAACGACCCCACCTTAATGGGAAGGGTCCAAAAGAATGATGCAAGAGAAATGAAGAACTTTTACCAGCAGTACTACAAAAAATACATCCAAGCGCTTCAAACCGCTGGTGAAAAAGCTGACCGGTGGGTCCTTTATATATGCATCAATTGAATTAGAATAATTAAACTAACTGATCTCATCATTTTTGCATCACTTAAAGCATCAATTTATGGGGTTAATTTCTAATTAATTAATTTAATGTTACAAACATCAGTGTGCATTTGTGTTTCGATTAAGGCTCAGTCCGGACTATGTTCATGAATTTAATTGAGTTTACATATACCCATAATTGTGCAATTAGTCATTGAAAGGCAAATTGTGTTACTCCCACTAGTGAAGTGAAGAGGATACACAGGTAGAGCCGTACACCACAACCAAAATGGTGCTGAAAATTGATGCTCTATTTTATTTTATTTTATTTTTTGTTATTGTTCTCTTTTTCATCAGTTAATTATGTGTTATCGGTGCAGCCATCAACTAACCAAGGCATATCAAACAGCTAGTGTGCTCTTTGAAGTGTTAAAAGCCGTAAATCTTACACAATCCGTTGAAGTTGACCAAGAGGTGAGGTATATTAATTAGATGTATATACTTAAAACTTTATATTATATGAACTTAATGAATCTTTATTAAATTAACTTTTAGATATTGGATACAAAGAAAGAAATCGATAAGAAAACAGAGATCTATGCACCATACAATATTCTACCTCTTGATCCCGATAGTGCAAATCAGGCAATCATGCAATATCCAGAGGTTATTCTCCATCTTTACACTGCTATTACTGTCAATGGCATAATTTTTTGACAATTCCAAATTTATATCCAATTGATGCTAATTCTTCCTTTTTTACAATTATCAAGATTCAATCTGCTGTAAATGCGCTTCGTAATATGAGAGGTCTCCCATGGCCGAAGGATCATAAACCAAAGATTAATGAAGACATCCTTGATTGGCTTCAATCGATGTTTGGATTTCAGGTTATCACATTTATATTCAATGGCATCTATTGTGGAGTTCAGCACATTACGGGTATAATGTATGTTCTATTGTTCATTATGGTTTCTTTGAAATCTCATGCATCTTTTACCTTGCAGAAAGACAATGTTTCCAATCAAAGAGAGCATTTAATCTTGTTGCTTGCCAATGTACATATACGCAATGTTAAAACGCCTGAACAACAATTTAAGGTTAGTACCTTTTCTTTTTAATTTGTAGAGCTTAAATGCTCCTTAGTCTTTGCAAGTTACATATCCAAAACTTTTCTCTCTTTTGGAGGGTTTTTACAAGTTGGTTCCTTTGATTTTATTTATAGCTGGATGACCGAGCATTGGATATCATGATGAAAAAGTTATTTAAGAATTACAAACAATGGTGCAAGTACTTAGGTCGCAAAAGCAGCCTTTGGTAAGCATCTTTGAGTACTCAATTATGTTGCTAATTAAGAATTTTTTTAAGATATGTTGGCTTACTTAATTGCTCATGCGGCATGCAATAAATAGCAATTAAAATTTTCTTTTTTAAATGTCAGGATGCCCACTATTCAGCAAGATGTACAGCAACGGAAATTGCTTTATATGGGGCTGTATCTTCTTATATGGGGTGAAGCTGCTAACTTGAGATTTATGCCGGAGTGTATTTGCTACATTTATCATCATGTACATTTCTACATCATAGTCCATATTAGTAGATGTTATATATTGCTTTTTACAATGGATATAATTATTTTCATGTTAATTTTTGTACTTCGTAGATGGCATTTGAACTCTATGGCATGCTTATTGGCACTGTTAGCGCTCTGACAGGAGAATCTGTAAAACCAGCCTATGGAGGTGATGAAGAAGCCTTCTTAAACAAAGTGGTGACACCAATTTATGAAGTTATAGCCAGAGTAAACTTTTATCCCTTTTTTGCATTTACCAGATATTTATTTATGATTAAATTAGTATAATTGACCTTAATTATGCATAACTCAGGAAGCCAAGAAGAGTAAAACAGAGAAGGCAAAGCATTCTCAATGGAGAAACTATGATGACTTGAATGAATATTTCTGGTATTCAAGTTTTTAAGTATCTCAGCTGTCAATATTGTTTAAATTTTTTATACTATATTCAATAATGCGTTAATGTGTAGGTCTGTCGATTGTTTTCGACTGGGTTGGCCAATGCGAGCAGATTCAGATTTCTTTCAACAA
The DNA here is from genome assembly GCA_027562975.1 of Rhynchospora breviuscula. Lineage (NCBI taxonomy): Eukaryota > Viridiplantae > Streptophyta > Magnoliopsida > Poales > Cyperaceae > Rhynchospora > Rhynchospora breviuscula. The sequence continues at coordinate 28,440,880 of CM050400.1, read as the reverse complement.
AGAATAAAAGACACTGAAGACAATGGAGTAAGCTTTTTAATCATATTGGTCTTATAAAAATTAAATAATTGATTCCTACAGAAATATCCAAGCTCATATGTACTAAAACTATCAATATACTTTTACTTTAATTTCACTCCCAACAGAAATATCATGATTCTTTCTTTAAATTATTTCTACAATTAATTGATTTTTCATTGAACTGTAAGTTCTTCATACGATGGTTCATCATGATATGAACCAGCGGACTTGGTGTTTCTCACATTTCATTTCCAGAATGCTAACTTTTAATTATTATCAGGAGGGAAGACCCAGGAAAGATAGATGGCCAGGGAAAGTGAATTTTGTGGAGATACGCTCATTCTGGCACATTTTTCGTAGTTTTGATAGAATGTGGACTTTTCTCATCTTAGCTCTGCAGGTAACATTCTATCCTCTTTTTTGTTGTAGCTACCCTCTTTATTTAAGTATCCAGTAAGAACATTTTAGCGTAAATTGTTTGCATATATAGTAGATAAATATAATTTCAATTTTATTTGATACTTTATGTCTTTCCTAGATAATGATAATTCTTTCTTGGAATGGAGGATCTCTTGGTGATCTTTTTGATCCCACTGTTTTGATGAAAATATTGAGCATCTTCATTACTTCGGCAATATTGAATCTCGGACAATGTAAGTCAAATTAGCATCAGTACATATCGTATACAACCATGTCAAAGTAGTCACTTATCTACACATTTCTTATGTCTGTTTAATTTAATCGCTGGTCAATGTATTTCTTTGTTTTTCGAGGACTGGCCATTCTTGAGAAAGTAGAATAGTTCAAAGTAAAAACAACTTATACAGAGCATGTATGAAAACACATTAAAGAGAAGTAGCGAAAACTGAGAAATAAAATGTTACCTTCACATACTCAAAAAGGTAATGCTGGGCAACAAGACAGAGGAATAGAATAATCAGATATGATGTTTACGTTTTCGTAATTTTCTACTAGTCCTATTGGCAGCCTGAGTTTTTTTTTTTTGGTTTCCTTTAGTTATATACTTATATCTCACTAATTTGCTAATACTAAACAATCTTTTTGCTATCATTCTTTGTAGCCATCCTACATTTGGTAATGAACTGGAAAGCGAGAAAAAGCATGACATATGCAGTTCAGCTCAGATATGTACTGAAGGTAGTAAGCGCTGCTGCTTGGGTGGTCATATTACCGGTTACCTATGCATACACATTGAACAACCCTACCGGATTTGCTAGAACAATCAAAGGCTGGTTTGGGAATGGTCAGAGCCATCCATCACTCTACATAGTCGCCGTGCTCACTTACCTATCTCCACATTTTCTCTCCGCTACTTTGTTCGCTATTCCTTTCCTTAGAAGTACCCTTGAGAGCTCCAACTTCAGCCTGATTATCTTCATGATGTGGTGGGCTCAGGTACTCTTGTTATTTTGCAAGCTTTGTTATCTGAAATCTGCTTCATTTTACAACAATTAAGGTCGGTGCCGCTAGCACACATACTACTTGCGCTGGAAGTGTTAGTTCAAACAAAATATTTATCTTTCTATCGACAATTCCTTCCCAAGATTTTTTTTTTTTTTTCTCTTTTAGTTACAAAATTTAGGCAACGCAGAGCGCAGTAGCAATTACTTGCTAGCACCTTATCTATAAATAAATAAATAAATAAAATCCGCCAGAACATTCAACTTGTGATAAGTTTCAAAATAGGGTGTGTGTTTTCCCTACAAAAGGAAATTAAAATAAAAGGAAAGATTGCTGAAGAGGCTAGTCTGGCGAGATGCTTATTATTTTCACTTTGTGGTCGCCAACTGTTTCAGCCCAGCTAGGCCAGGAATTGCTTTTGATTTTGACCTTCCCAGATTTAGCAATGACATTTTTTTTTCTTTTTATCTTTTCTGCACACCAATCATAAAGCACGATCTCAAGGGTATTTTTATTATTTATAAGATTTTGAGAGTGTATTGCTAATATTAAGAATTAAGAGGGTCAACTCAAAAGGAAGCCTGCCTGGGTGGGTAATATTGCCATTTGACATGTCGGATTGGTTGGGGCCTTGGTGAACGGATGCACGCACGAACAGACGCGGGAAAACCCAAAAAAACATCCTGTCTCCCCTCCAGACTCTGTGCGCTTTTGTTTTGGTACCATTTGCTTCTACGTCCTCGGTTCCGGCATGGTGCTCTTGGCTTGTGTAGATGCGATGCACAGATAGCATTCCCTGTTTCTCTCTTCAGAGACATAAAGATGGTGGTGGCCAGTTTGCAAGGGAGAATTCCAGTTTGCCATGTTTATATGTGCCTTTGGGCCAGGGTTGTATTTTGAGAACTATTTCTCTGGATTTGTGGAGGTTGTATTTTTGGGTTGGGTGCACTTGTTAAACAAAAGAGGTGGGTTGTACGCTTCAGATAGGTTTATTCTATTCAGTGCAGACAAGGTGTTTGATGAAAAGTCTGAAACATTTTCATTGGTTTTATTGGGACCTGACAGTTTTCGTTTGTTTAATTTCAGCCTCGTCTCTATGTTGGCAGGGGAATGCATGAAAGCCCTTTCGTCCTTTTGATGTAAGAACATATTAAGAGCTTTCTGTTAAAACTCAAAAGAGTTAAATCAAACTACTTTTTCTTATAATTTAAAGCGTCCAAACTTGAATGTAGGTACACATTGTATTGGGTGGCACTCCTAGTGACAAAGATAGCATTCAGTTATTTTATAGAGGTGAAATTTGGCTCCTCTTTACTCATTTATTATTATTAGACAAAAGTCAGATAGGGTCTTCACTAGTGGAATTTACTTGCAAGTGTCCTTTTATTTTTTACTAATATTAATCTTTATTTGCAGATTAAACCTCTTGTTGGCCCAACAAAGGTTATCATGAATACTCCTATTAACACTTACCAATGGCACGAGTTTTTCCCACATGGTAAGACACAGTGGATTAAAATCTCCGTAAATGATATGGCTGGCTGCTATGTTAACACTCTGTAAATAATTTTCTTGTTTAATACAATTGCTGTTGGCAACTGGCCAACCAGCCTTCGAAAAAACATACAATTGAACCTTATATAAATCTTGTTTCTGCAATTGTGCATCAACCAAGTAAGCCTCTGTTCAATTATTTCATTTAAAGTTTCTGCAATTCAGCAACTGAAAAAGGTCCTAATTAAACATTAGATTTTTATATCAATGTTACCAATATGCTGTATTTAATCATTGAATTTCTTGATTGACAATTTTTTCTATATTCATTCCAGCAAAGAACAATATCGGTGTTGTAATTGCACTTTGGGCTCCAATTATTTTAGTATGTTCTTGAACTTCTCTTGTGCCAGCGCTTTATTTACAGTCTGTAGTCTAATACATTTATCTTTCCATTGCCAGGTTTACTTTATGGATGCACAAATTTGGTATGCAATATATTCAACTATATTTGGAGGAGTTTATGGTGCTTCCAAACGTCTAGGGGAGGTTGGTGAAGGATATATGCTATGCATGAATTTTTGCAGCCTGTAAATTAGGCCATCTTGTATTGTTTTGGCAACCATAGTTAATAACAACTACTAGGGTAATGCATTACATTTTTTTTTTTGTCTTTCGGTTCTGGTGTTGGCATTGTACTAGAACATACCTGCACAGAATTTGTTGATGTGTTTGGCACACGGTGGTAAATTTTAAAGCCCGTATAAATGAAAGCTATCAAGTAGTCCTTTTTGAGACAAATATTGTTTTGTGCCTCAATGTCCATTAGACAAGTTTAACACTAGTTTCACTATCAGTAAGAGGTCTTAGAAAATGCTTTGAAGTTATCAAGTAGTTGATTCTCAGCATTACCTTAACATCATTTACTGTAATTAGATAAGAGATTCGAGTATCTGTATCTAAAACATCTCCTTCCTCAAAATTTCTATACACAAACAGATTCGAACTTTACAAATGCTACGGTCAAGATTTCAATCTATACCTGGTGCATTTAATGATCGGTTAGTTCCGGCGGAGAGAGCTCACCGAAAGAAAGGAATCAGGGCATATTTAGCCAACAAGAAGCCTGAAGCGGTTTGCAAGCTTCCAAATTTTAAGTGCATATTTTGTTTTTCTATTTTTCCTTATATATTGTACATGACTCGTAAACATTGTAATCCACTGTCTAGGTGCCTGAGGAAGAGAAAAATGTAATGGAAGCAAGGTTTGCACAGATGTGGAATGAAATAATTACTAGCTTCCGGGAGGAAGATCTTATAAGTGACAGGTGATTTTTTTCTTGTCAACTTCTCTTATTAAGAATACCTATTGTTATATTTCTAGAAAAAAATAAAAATTATAAACTTTATTCATTTCATTCAGGGAAAAGGAATTGCTTCTAGTGCCTTATGTTGCAGACCCAGCCCTGAAGCTTATACAGTGGCCTCCATTTCTACTTGCTAGCAAGGTAAAACATATGCACTGATAGAACTAGAATCTTATACATCAGCTTCTTTTTTAGTTGAGCTTCCAAAGCAATTAAATTGTGTAGGTGGCACTGCTTGGAGTTCCTGAACTCCAATCCTACAGAAACAATCCGTAACTAATAAAGACTGCACACATGAAAGTCCAAAAAAATTCATAGAGCTATTTCAAACTAAAAAGAAAGGTATATAAGCCCAAATGGGCACACTTTGTTAAATTGGGTGTTTTCATGATTTGGTGATGTATTATCTTTCAGCATAATGTATTTAATATGGAGGCAGGTTAATTGAACTCATCAACCGGCTGTGCTGTTACAAGAATATAAGAGAACTATATTATTAATATTTCTAAGTAAATTCTGGTTAATAAATTATTACTGTTGTTCCAGGTTCCAATAGCAATCGACATGGCCACAAGCAGCAATAAAAATGACTATGAGCTTAAAAAGAGACTGGGCTCTGATTATTATATGTTTTCTGCTGTGCGTGAATGCTATGGATCATTTAAGAGCATTGTCACAGATTTGGTCCAAGGAGAACAAGAGAAGAAGTGAGTCATTTGTGTTCTTTGGAAATAAGGTTTTTAGTTAAAAATCGTAGTTCAAAGTTTGTTTAGTTACTGAGAAATCCAAAAATGATCATGCTAGGTTAAACTTCACCCATGTTGAATTGAGTCAAGTACTATGTTTTGAATTAAAAATCATGTTTTAAAGGTTGTTTCTTCTTAGTTTAGGTTACATTTTAAGTTCTTGCCCCAAGTTCTCCAGTTCTGTTTAATTTGGTTTTGTGGCTGACCAGATTGATCTTTTTTGAAATTGCATTCAATTTTTGCTATTGTAGTATTACATTCACAGAGAGTTGAGTTGGCCGTTCTTTGTGTTTCATGGTTACTTTAGATCCTTCGTTGGACCTGCTGTGTGGTTGCTTTGGTTGAGTTGCATTGGGTCAAATGTGATAGGGCATCTCTGTTGGGCTTGCAGGTTGGATCAAATTAGTCCACTTAGGCAAGCTATCAGGAGTTATTAAACTATACCAGCTTTAATTTCCCTCGAGAATTTATTCTTGTTAAAATATTCCAACAATTTAATTACCTGAACAATTTTGTATTAGAACAGACTAAGTAGAGGTAACATCAATAAGCAAGGGTAGCATGTGACTGTACTTGGGAAGTGTGCCTTTGGAGTCATCTGATTTGCATATTCTTTTACTTATTTTTTACAGGGTTATAAAGGTTATATTTGATGAGGTGGATGCCCTTATAGAAAGTGGTAAGCTTATCCAAGAGTTGAACATGGGTGCATTGCCTGACCTCTATATGCAGTTTGGCAAGCTAGTCAAATTTTTGGTATGCGCTCTGGATTCACAAACATTTTTTTTAATTATTAATATTTATGTTTTATTGACTGAGTCTTCATGGTTTTTATGCAATAGATGTTGAATCTCAATATGGAAATTTGGCTTGTTCATATTTTTCTTCCCTGAATGCTATAGTTTATTAGATGCACAAGTTTTTTTTGTTTTTCCTGAGAACTCATTTAATTGCTTTCCTTCTCCATTATTAGACATCGATAGAATAGAGATATATTTAATAAATATATGTAGATCAATAATAAGGAAGAAGACCGGGAGCATGTGGTTTTTCTCTTTCAAGACATGCTAGAAGTTGTGACAAGAGATATGATGGAGGAGCAACTCTCAAGGTATTTCAGTGCAAATTACATTTAACCTTAATTAGACGTGCTTTGGTCATTTTTAGTTTTGTCTTGGCACTGTTTCCATATTTTGAGTTTGTTATGATTTTACAATGTATTGTTTTTGGGACAGCCTTTTAGAAACAAGCAACGGGGGCTCGTATGGAAGGAGAGAAACCTTGACCCCCATAGTTAATCAAAAGTACCAGCAGTTATTCTACCCAACCGAAGCTCTTAAGTTTCCCATACCAAAAACAGATTCTTGGGATGCTTGGATGGAGAAGGTACTTCCATAGTAGTTTTGATATGATATTAAGGCCCTGATCAAAATCAACTTTTTATGTAAGAATTGGATTTGGAATTGCCATGATATTGAAATCCCCTTATCAGAATCTAATAAAATATTGGATTTCATTTCATTTGATTGGATTTCGTGGGAAAATTCAACCCCATTGAAATCCTAGGAATTGGATTGAAATTTGGTTGGATTTCATGAGAAGAATAGACTCCTAATTGGTAAAGACCTTAATACCCCTCCTCTCTTTCAAATAGATGAGGGCAAAATAGTCATTTTCAAGAATTCAAATCAATTCATCTTATATTTGTTTTGATCATGGGATTTCAATTGGAAATCATCTCTAATCAATTCTAATCCAACGAAATGAACTGAAATCCCATGTCTAGGCCATTTTGATCAGGGCCTAAGCCTATTCTAGATGCTTTTCATCGTTTAGGATCCTATACTTTGGCTACAGTTCAAATTGAATAATATGACCTTGTAAAGCCACAAATATGTTTCAGATAAGAAGGCTTAATCTTCTTCTTACTGAGAAGGAATCCGCCATGGATGTACCAACCAATTTAGAAGCCAGAAGACGTATCACTTTCTTTACAAATTCTTTATTTATGGATATGCCAGATGCTCCTAAAGTTCGCAGCATGCTTTCTTTCTCGTAAGTCACAAGTCACTTTGTTTAGTGGCAAATATTCACATATACTCCCTATATATCTTGTTTTTGTTCCTTATATCTTTTGCCATCTATGTTGGTCATTTTTCTTGTTTTTCCATTTTATGATTTTCCTTTCAGGGTATTGACGCCATATTTCACTGAGGATGTTCTATTGCACGATCTCGAGGACGAAAATGATGATGGAGTTTCTATTCTTTTCTATTTGCAAAAGATCTTTCCAGGTTACACAGGCTCCCCCCCCCCCCACACAAAAAAAAAAAAGGCCCAACTCCAGCCCCATCCCTAAACCGAACACCTTATTAGAAAAAAGAAACACAAAATCCTAGATGCAAACCAAGAACCTTCTTTTGTACAATCTGCTTTGTGAATTCATTACTTTTGTGGCTGAAGGCTCTTCTTTTGTTCTAGATGAATGGAAGAACTTCCGAGAAAGATTTGGTTGCAAATTAGATGAAGAGTTCCAGGCCAGAATTGAAGAGCTACAGGAGGACCTTTGTCTTTGGGCATCATACAGAGGACAAACTTTAGCTCGAACAGGTATAGTATTAGTAGGTAGCAATGTTCCTTGCAATCATTTAATTTGATGGAAAATATACTCACAATGTATGAGTGAAGCTAGTATGGAAAATATACTCACAATGTATGGTTCGTGATGAATACATATAAGATGAAACAGTTTACCAGAAGCCAAAAAAGTATGAGTGAAGCTAGTCCGAGCTTAAGCTCACCAAATGTGTTTGTGAGCATAAATTAAAAGACTCTCAGATTTGCTTCAAATAACACATTTGAACCTTTGATATGGATCTACTTGACCATCCAAGTATCTGCACTTTCAGATGGATCATTTTATGAGTTATTTTTTTGTATATGATCAGGAGGTTCAAGATGTAGTTTAGTATGTTCATTTTTCAACCACTTGATCTTAGACAAGCAAGCTAGAAAAATGACAAATTTAGGAAATGGTTCACCACTTGGTTTGTCAAGTAGATCAAGTTCAAATGGTTCATATTTGTCATTCAAAACCGACTCAATGGTATTTTATGTTAAGCTCACGAACCACCTTGGCAAGCTTAAATTTGCCAAGTACACAAATAAAAGAAGTGATGCCTTCGAAAATAAATTGTAGGGGTTCATTTTACTCATGAAGGACCAACTGGCAAACTTTGATTATTATTATACAAGTCTGTGGAAAAAATTCTCTAAATAGTGGGATTTTTGTTTCTAGTGAGAGGTATGATGTACTATAGGAAAGCTTTGGAGCTTCAAGCATTTCTTGATATGGCCAAAGATGAAGGTACTTGGCTTTCATGTCCTGTTACATTGATAGTATAGTTTAATATACTTCAGTTGGTATTGCTAGTCCTTGTGATCGAGTTATTTTTTTTTTTTTCACTTTGCAGTTCTAATGAAAGGTTACAAAGCAGCTGAGTCAATGTCTGGTGAAAATGCAAAATCAGAGAGATCTTTATGGGCTCAGTGCCAAGCTGTGGCAGACATGAAGTTCACGTATGTTGTGTCATGCCAGCAATATGGAAATCAAAAGAGATCTAGTGATGTTCGTGCGAAAGATATACTAGATCTCATGATAAAGTACGTGTTTCAGTTACCAAATTGGAGCATCAAAACCTGATAAACCCATATATTTTTGTTCTAAATTAAAGAATATAGTTATAACAATAAATGTGAATTTGCTTTCTGTAGTTTTTTTTGGAACTTTTCTATCATTTCTATTTTCTTAAAATTCAATCTACATTTCCCTAAATAAATTGCTATTATCATTTTGTTGTTTTTTTCCTTCACCTTTTGAAGGCATCCGTCGCTACGCGTAGCCTACATTGATGAGGTGGAGTTACCAGGGAAGGAAAAGAAGAAGATTTACTATTCTACTTTGGTAAAGGCCTCTTTAACTAAGGCTGAAAATTCTGAGGAGGAGGTTCCACTTGATCAGGTATCTTGTTCTGATGTCAATTTCATTCAAAACAGACATTTACAGTTGTGAATTGTTGCAGCTTTTGTAAATTAGCTGATGCTCAATTTTGTGATATAATCATACTTTCTGAGGAAACTATTAAGGCCGATTGTGAGACTCAGATTATAAGCTATGGTTATTAATTTTTGTGTACAGATTATCTACCGAATAAAGCTTCCAGGTCTAGCTATTCTGGGTGAAGGAAAGCCTGAAAACCAAAATCATGCTATTATATTTACTCGTGGTGAAGGCCTGCAAACAATAGATATGAATCAAGTACTTTCTTTCTACCAATTTTGCTTGCAGCTTGATCATTTTTATTTCTTTATTCATTCCTCAAAATGTAATGCATTTTGAAGTCATTTGATTATATCTCATAGTATTAATCTTTAGGATAATTATTTGGAAGAAGCACTTAAAATGAGAAACTTGTTGCAAGAGTTTCTGAAAAAACGGGGCACCAGATATCCATCAATTCTTGGTGTTAGGGAACATATTTTTACGGGAAGGTACTGAACTTTTTTGTATTTTGAGTATAAATTTCGTGCTTGGAAAATTGATCACTTACTATCCTCTTTTAACTTTTTTTTTTCTCTAGTGTTTCTTCTCTTGCATGGTTTATGTCAAACCAAGAGACGAGTTTTGTTACTATTGGGCAAAGGGTGCTCGCATACCCCTTGAAGTAAGTTACTGTGTTGTGCTTTCTCATTTTCTGCACCTCTCACTTTTATAGCAGACCATAAGTTTCTCAATCTTTACAAGATTAGTATGCTTTTGTTTTCAATTATATTTTGTGTCATCTCTAGCTTCATAAACTTTGCTTCATCTTTCCAGGGTTCGGTTCCACTATGGCCATCCAGATGTCTTTGATAGACTTTTCCATCTAACAAGAGGAGGTGTCAGTAAAGCATCCAAGACCATTCATCTAAGCGAGGACATTTTTGCAGGTTCGATTGTAATGACTTCTCTTTTTTTGAAGGTTTACCCTTTATTTTCAAAGTAATATATTATAGTTTATTCATCTTTAACATAAGATCACCTTGCATTAATAGACAGCTTATGTACCCAAGAGACTGCATCACGAAAATGATAAATGATTAGGTGGTCAAAGCATTATTTGCCTGAGCTTCACTGCATTTTCAGTGTTGCTTTGATGTTCATTTATTTTAAATCAAACTCTCATACAGGCTTCAACTCCACTCTTCGGCAAGGAAGTGTCACACATCATGAGTATGTTCAGGTTGGCAAGGGCCGAGATGTTGGGTTAAACCAGATATCTCAATTCGAGGCCAAAGTAGCAAATGGTAATGGAGAGCAAACCATTTGCCGTGACATATATCGACTCGGACACCGTTTTGATTTTTTTCGCATGCTGTCTTGTTACTTCACCACAATTGGTTTCTACTTTAGCAATATGGTATGCCTATTTCCTCTGAGTTCTAGATTCTTTTGTATTCTTATATGATTTTCTCTACTAATATTTTGTTACATTTCTATTGACAGTTGACAGTTTTAACAGTTTATGTATTTCTCTACGGTCGGCTTTATCTTGTTCTTAGTGGGCTTGAGGAAGGCCTCACGACAGGTAGAAAATTTGCTCACAACCGTCCTCTTCAAGTTGCACTTGCTTCACAATCCTTCGTACAATTAGGGTTGCTCATGGCTCTACCAATGATAATGGAAATGGGATTAGAGAAAGGCTTTAGCAATGCAGTCAGCGAATTCTTATTGATGCAACTACAACTAGCCTCTGTCTTTTTCACCTTCTCTCTTGGGACTAAGACTCACTACTATGGCAGAACACTACTTCATGGTGGGGCCCAGTACAGAGGCACTGGACGCGGCTTTGTGGTGTTTCATGCAAACTTTGCTGATAATTACAGACTTTATTCACGCAGTCACTTTGTCAAGGCACTTGAATTGCTGATTTTACTTGTGATATATCAGATTTTTGGTTCATCTTATCAGTCAACAGTTGCCTATCTTCTTATCACTTTCTCCATGTGGTTTATGGTATTCACTTGGCTTTTTTCGCCCTTTCTGTTCAACCCGTCTGGGTTTGAGTGGCAAAAGATAGTTGATGATTGGAGCGATTGGAATAAGTGGATCAACAACCGCGGTGGTATTGGAGTTTCTGCTGAGAAAAGTTGGGAGTCTTGGTGGGAGAGTGAGCATGAACACCTCGTTTACTCTGGTGTTCGTGGGATTGTGGCTGAGGTTTTGTTGTCGCTTAGGTTCTTTATCTACCAGTATGGTCTTGTCTATCACTTGAGTATAACCAAGAAGACACAGAGTATCCTGGTATGTTTTTGATCTTTAATTCTCAAATATTCAAATTCAATGAACTTGTAGCTCATAGAGTAGGTTGTGTTTTGCAGGTTTATTGCATTTCTGTTCTTATCCTGTTGGTGGTGCTCTTAGCTGTGAAGGTACATAATTTTTATATTGACAATGAAGGGCAAAAAATAGATAAGAGAGTTCATTATTATGAAAAGATCTTAGTTTTGATCACTTTATCATCTTTTCAGGCAAAGTAATCCAATTATTTATTGTAATCTAAATTCATAACTCAACTTTTCAATCATATGGAACTCAGGTATTTTTTTGTTTGTTCATCCAACTACACTATGATGATCATAGTGTGGCACCATATCTGGGTTTCCTTTTCTTAAATTTGGTTTATTTCAGATTGTGTCATTAGGGAGACGAAGACTTGGAGCCCAAGTACAGCTGGTTTTTCGGTTGATAAAGTTCTTGGTCTTTGCAATCTTGCTTTCCATTTTAATTGTTCTGTTCGTCGTGGTTCACATTACTGTGTTGGATATTTTCGTGACCTTCTTAGCTTTCGTTCCAACTGGTTGGGGAATTCTACAGGTTTGCTCGCTGAAATCATTTAATTATCATAAACCTAGCTGTCATTAATTATACAGAAAGCACAACTAGTTTTTTATTACGCCATAATTCTTTACCAGTTCAATGTAACAGGGAAAAAAAATTAGGTATATAGAACAGTATGATTGCTTGTGCGCACCTGCATTAAAGACACATAATTAGGGGGGGGGGGGGGGGGGCGCAGGATTTTAAGGGCCTGGGAAGCACAACCTCAAATGAATATACAACAGCAGGTTTAATGGAATTGTTGCAAACACTGAGCAATTATACTTGTTTTCTTATTGTCAGATTGCACAAGCACTTAAGCCGCTATTCAAAAAGGCTGGACTCTGGAGCTGGATCCGTTCGCTTGCACGTGGCTACGAAATTGCAATGGGAATTCTTCTTTACGTTCCAGTAACTATTTTAGCTTGGTTCCCATTTGTGTCAGAATTCCAGACCCGCATGTTATTCAATCAAGCCTTCAGTAGAGGCTTGCAAATTTCTCGCATTCTTGGCGGGCATCGGCGTGATAAGTTATCTCGGACCAAGGATTAACCTTCTTTTGTAGATTTTTTTTTGTTTGCCCGTTTAAATTTTAGATTTAACGTTCATTGTAAATTGATTAAATTATTATAGCTTATAATAACTGTCCGTGCTTCTTGTTGGTTGTTTGCCCTCTTTTTCCTGGTGTTTGTATTATGCATGCGTCCAACAAGCGATTGTAATAGTCGGATCCGTATTTGCAGTTAGAATTTGGAGGAATTCATAGAATGTCCCAAAATATAAATAAATAAAAATCCGATTTCTATCCTTCGATATGCACCAAATTGAATTTCTCACTTAGTAGAATATTTTTTTTGGAATTTAGTGAAATGATTGTATGCTTAATTTTTTGTTTTCTTACGTAGTAGAATATTTGTTGATTATTAAGCCAATTATTTACTAACTTTGGACTGAATTTGTTATATCAGTAATTCAATATAAATAGTTACCTGTAATTGTCCATTGTAGAAATCTTAAAATAATATTTGGTAAAATATTAAATGAGATTTATTCATTGATATTTAAGGTGAATTACTGTTCCTCAGGTGATAATTATAAAGTTGTTGACGTGATATAGGGGATCATTTTAGAAACAGTCGATCCAATTTCAATATCATTTACAATGATTTCAGAGAGAATGTCAGTTTCTTTGATCGGTAAAATGTAAATAACTGAATATTTGTATAGTTCAAAATTTTTAAATTTGATTCATGGTATGCTACCGCAGTTTTAAATGTTATTAAAATATTAGCAATAGTTGGTCAGTCTTTAAAAACAACTAAATATATGATAAAACAATATATTGAATAACATAGTCGTGTGGACATTTGATAACATGCATGCACGAAAGATTAAAAAATAGTGCGGAAATTCATAATGAATTATGAAATAGTTTCTATTCGAAGAACATACAATTTACTCAGTTATATATCCTGATTTTTAACGACGTCACTCTCTTCAGTAAAGTACTCGCTCGTTAAATTAAACAAAATCAATGATTTGAATTCGCGTTTGAATTTTACATTTTGAAAAATAACAAAAAAGTAATTTTTGGAACATTTGTGGGCACCATAACCCTCCTCTTTATTCAATTAGGGTGTGTTAACTGTTTGTTCGCGAATTAGTTTTATTCGCGCGAACCAAACGGCGAACGAACAAGTTGAATAAGTTGTTCGCGCCTTATTTCTTGTTCCTATTTTTTGAGAACTAGCGGGACGAACAAGCGCTAGTTCGAGCAAGACTTATTCCTTGTTCGTCCCTTGTTCACGCGCTAGTTAGACTTTTTAACTAGTTTTGGTTTGAATTTAAGTTCAAATTCAAAATTTTTTTAGTTGTAAGTTAACTTGAGTTAGAGTCGAAATAATTTGATGTGTAGTTATGTTCGTTAATTTGTAATAGATCGTTATTATAACGACATATTATATATTTTAATTTTTAGGTGTAAGAATTAAATTTGTCCAAAATTTTACTGTTAAATTAAAATAGCAAGTAATAGATATAATAATAATAGTAATAATTAATATTTATTAATTTTTGCTTTAATTATTTAAAATAAAGGAAATAAGTATATTAATTAAATAATCAAGTAGTGTGAAACTCGAGTTCCATTCATATTCAAATTAACTTGAGCGTCAAAACTCCATTGTTTTAGCTCGAATTCGACATTAATCAGTTTAAAATTTAATAAACTAAATTTAATTAAAAAAAAGATAAAATAAGTTTATTCAAGTTAACTTGTTCCAAAACCCAGACCAAGTATGTATACTTTTTCCAATCCGGATCTCCACCGTGTTGTGATTTTTAGGATAGACGCGTCCAGCCGTGAGAACAAATAGTAACCGTCAAAACGCCGCGTGGAAACATCTTCATTTACTTAATTATTACTTCTCTTCTTCATTACGTAACTTCGTCAATGATATTCCTCCTATGGTCCACCTCCATTCATGCGGGGCCCAAAACACAGGCTAATTTAGTTGGATGCCAGTCCCATAGACCCGGTCCAGGAACAACATTTCCCCCACTTAACACTTTCCCAATCCCTCTTCCTCGTCCGATGGTAAAAAAATCTCCATTTTCAAAGTAAACGGAGGTCAGCGGGAAAACACATCCCAGCTTCTTTCACTCAGATATCTTCCTCTCTTTCCCCTTCATCTCTACCAATTTCAACCTCTACATTTCTTAAACTCTCGATCTGTCAGTGTGGCTTCCGAGGTAATTTTTTCTTCTAGGGTTTGTATTATTTTGTTTCTTCTTCATTTTTCGTTTGAGATCTCGACTTTGGATTTAGGTTTAGAGGATGGTGAGAGCGGAAACGAACTGGGAGCGGCTTGTTCGAGCCGCTCTCAGGAGCGATCGAGGCAGAAGAACAGGTGCCTATGGCCATCCCGTTACTGGAATCGCCGGAGTAGTGCCGACCTGTCTCAGAAATAATGAGCATATCGAAGAGATTCTCAGAGCTGCTGACGAGATCCAAGATGAGGATCCTAATATCGCTCGAATCTGTAAGCCATTTTTCATTCTGACTTGTTTCTGGATTAAATTTCAAGTAGACTAGCGCAAGTACCAGTGAGCGAGGGACAGAAACGAGATCACTACTGGAACAGCAGGAGGCCGTTATTTAGCTACTATGTAATGTTTTAAAACAGTGAAAATTTCTCTGAGAAATTGATATTTTTTTTTTGTATTCTGTGTTTCCTATATTGAGCTGGAGTAAGGTGCTTACTATAATATTTAATGTGTAGTGTGTGAACATGCATACTCGCTTGCTCAGGATTTGGATCCCAACAGTGAAGGCAGAGGTGTGCTGCAGTTTAAGACAGGATTGATGTCTGTCATAAGGGTTTGTTTCTGTTACCATTTTTGTCTCATTATCTCCACTGAGGTACTCAGAACAACAACAAACGATTCGGTACTTTGTTGTGAATCAACACAAATTATTGCTGAATAAAGTGAAAAGTTCATCTTGACATACATACTAGTGCACAGCTAAAATATGTGCTGAATGCAGTAAAAGGTTTTTGTAAAAGGTTTTTGTTTTAGTTTATGTATGAGTGTGCCGCTGAGGGTCAATTGATGATGCATTTAAGAGCTTTGAAGCTTCAATGAGTCTTTTCTTAGGTTCAGTTTGATATAACTAGGTATAATTCACTAGTATGCCAATTTTGAGAGCCTGTTAGCTTACTGTGGTGAGACTTACCATGTAAACTTGGCCTTGCCAACGAAGTTAGCTGAGCAGCAAACTGGGTTGTACCAGCTTTGACACTAAGCGATTTTTGTACTTTCAACAAGCACCAAGAGTTTCTCATGTACTTTTTAAACTCTTAACTAGCATTGGAATCAAATTACACTCAAATTTAAAGAGTCATTAGTAGAGTTAACAACCATCCTGAAAGAAATCTCATTTCTGTCTCGTTATGGCAGAAGGTCTTATTGTTTCATTGTAAAATTTGCAGCAAAAACTAGCTAAGAGGGAGGCTGGAGCAATAGATCGAAGCCAGGATGTTGACCGTTTGCAAGAGTTCTACAAGAGGTACAGAGAAAAGAACAAAGTCGATGAACTGCGGGAGGAAGAAAGGAGGCTCAGGGAATCAGCTATTTACAGTGGCAACCTTGGAGAGTGTGTTCCTTTATCCCTCTTTCGGTTTAACACTTAGGACTGAGGTTTTTTATTTTGACATTAGTTATATTGACATGCAATTTGGCATACTAATTTGCTTTTGAGGTTATAGGCATAACTTTATTACATTTGCTTGAGTAATATATAGTATGGCCATTGTTCTGTTATTTGGTCATATATCAAGCGACTTCAATTGAGCCACATTAATGAACTCAACTAAAGAAAGAGGGGAAAAATGACATAAACAGGAACTGCTTTGGAAGGGACCATGGACTGGAAATTAAAACCCTATGTGCCGAGAGAGAAAGGCATTGTGGCAGTTTACAAAATCATATACATATACCATTCTGTTAATGTAGAACCAATTTTCTGAAAGAAATATCAAAGATATCAATTAACGTTGGCAATCTGCACTTAATAGGCTGGAGCGCAAGTCTATCTTGAGAAAGAGAGTACTTGCAACTCTCAGGGTTCTAGGAACAGTTGTGCTGGACCTTACTAAAGAGATATCCCCAGATGCTGCAAGTGATCTCATATCTGAAGAGGTGCTTGGTTTTTACCTACCATTTCAGAAAAAAAAATACTTATATTCTTGCTCAAGTGCAGACAACTTTCCTCAATTTTATTTTGAAGCACAGAAAAAGAAACACCTTTGACCTTTGAATTTGTAATTTTCTTCTTATGTGAAATTTGACTTCATTTTCTGTTTTGGAACCTTAGATGAAAGAAATGATGCAAAAGGATGCTGAAATGACTGAGGATGTGGTTGCCTATAATATAATTCCAATCGATTCCCCTTCAACCACAAATGCTATTGTTTCATTCCCAGAGGTAACCACCAATTTAATTTCCACTTTAACCACGTTCTAATGCATTGACATTTTGAATTGTTGGCAACATAAATTTATTTGTTTTTTCATGTTTTGTTGGTGTCAGGTAAGAGCAGCGATTTCAGCTCTCCAGTACTTCAGGGGACTACCTAGGCTCCCAAGCAGTGTTACCATTCCTGAGGCAAGGAATGCAGATATGATGGACTTTTTACAGTATGTCTTCGGGTTTCAGGTTCTGGCCTAGCATCTTATTTATTTATTTTTTATATTTCTAGTACTGCTCGATTTAAATGCACATCTTCTGACTAGCAGGCTCTTTTTTCCTTGTCAAAATAGTTTGTTGTGGGTATAGTATATCACCTTTGGAATCAATATGTTTGAACAAACTTTGACTTTTTCTGGAACAACTTTTAAAATTCTCTGATATCTTTTGAGTCTAAATTTACATACACATAAAGGAAGATATGCTAAAACAGATGAAGTTTATTAATTAAAACACAAGACAATGATCCTTGTTGTTTTAAAATTTTGGCTCGTTTTCCACTTATGTCATATTTTGCTCCTATAATAGTAGTGTGCTGTTAGACTTGTTTACTGCAAAATGGTTGTTTGGCACTGCTTGATCATCTCATGTCTTCTGTCCAAAAGTTCTGGTTTGTAGTTAACTTAGCAGTGAACTTACTTTTACTGTAGTAATATGTTTTAATATTTTTCCTACCTTCACTAGGATGCAAGCCTTATATTCTAGTATTATGTGCCTTGAACTCCTCTTAATAGATTTGACATTGCTGAAAGTTTGACACTTCTGTCATTAACATTGCAGAAAGATAGTGTGTCCAACCAAAGGGAACATGTGGTACATCTTATTGCGAACCAGCAGTCCTCGCTTGACAGACCATCAGAAAATGAACCAGTAAGTGTGCTGTAGCTCAGTATATTCAATATGAGTTTTTGCAATATTGAATGGTGAATGCAAGTTGAAGAAAATTGATATAAGTGGCAAAGTTCTGTTTTTTTTTTTTTTATTTATACAAAATGTTCATAGAAGTCAAACTTGTATCTGGTGTTTCTTGTGATGATTTCTTCTGTTTACTTAAGAGGATTTGTCAGAGAAAGGTCAAACCTTAGCCAATTATTTCTCATCAATTTGTGATGTCCTTCAAGATATGGACTGAGCAGACCCTCTCTCCTATTGAACCACTTGTGTAATATTAATTTATCTTGGGCCTTTGTTTTGAACTGTTTAAGAGTTTTCTAGTAATCAGAACTCTTTTTCTGATAATAGTTTTGTAATTTCTGTACAACAACAACAACTAAGCCTTTTGTCCCAAGCAAGTCGGGGCAAATTTTGTAATTTTTGTACCTGGGAAATTTTCTATTTCAGTTTGGCACTCCTTTATGTAATAATCAAATACTAGTTTTGTTTGTTTTAAACCAACAAACTCTCTCCTTGTAATGTTTGATTTCCTTTTGTGGCAGAAAATTGATGACCATGCTGTCCGTAGAGTCTTTGAGAAATCTTTGGATAATTATATTAAGTGGTGCGAGTATTTGCCGATTCGCCCGGTTTGGAGCAGGTGTGTATCTGTTTCCTGTACCACTTGTAAATGTGTTGTAACATTAAATTTTCTTTATTGTTTCTTCTGCCGATGCAGCTCAAATGACTTGGGCAAAGAAAGGATGCTGCTTTACATTTGCCTATATTTTCTTATTTGGGGTGAAGGTGGTAACGTGCGGTTCCTTCCTGAGGGTATATGCTATATTTTTCATCATGTGAGTAATTCAACTCCTTTTTTTCTAAAAGAGTGTACAAGCTTGGCATGTACTCGTAGTATGACTCTGTCCCTCTGTAGAACTGTAGCTTGAAGCCTTTATGAAACCAATAAAATTCCAATTTGGCATTTACTTGTAGTTTCTTTGCAAATAAAAATTACAAATTTTAACCATTTCCTTAAAGGGTTGCATAAAATGGTTCAGATTTAGTCAATTACAATTCTTGTTTATGGATATTTAATGCTTGGGCATGCTTTTGTTGCAATGCACTTATGATCTATTGCTTTCTTTAGATGGCTAGAGAGATGGATGAGATAATGCGTGAGCAGACAGCAAAACATGCTGCAAGCTGCATAGTACCAGGAACAGGCGAAACATCATTTCTTGATCAAGTTATTTATCCTCTGTATGGTATTGTGGCAGCCGTAAGTTCCTAGCCTGTTTATTTTATGGATCTGGATGCTTGGAGATCTCATCTGTAGAGCTAACTTGAGCAAAAATGTAGTAAACAAAGGACCTTTAATGCTTTAGTAAAATGTTTTCTTCTTTTGGGTTTTATAAGATATATCATAGTTGCATTTAGATTTAGATGACTTCCATTCTTGCTAGAAATTATTGGTTCAAAATTTGAATGTACAATTCCCTATATCTTTTGCAATGCTGGCAATGACAGAAGTGAACTTTCTATCTTATTTCTAGTTAGTCTTCGGTCCTTGGTAAATTACCAGTGGTAATGCATAAATTCTGAACTTAATGCTCATGTTTGTCATAAACACACTTTACCTTATGGTAAAATCTAATGACAAATTTTTGGATTGTTGCAGGAAGCAAGCAACAATGATGGTGGGCATGCACCTCATTCAGCATGGAGAAACTATGATGACTTCAATGAGTTTTTCTGGTGATTGTTGGATGTCTGTTTTATCTTCCTTCATTGTTTCATTTCTTTTTCATTGTTTGCTTATTGTTTTACCTGTTAGGTCACGTCATTGCTTTGATGAGCTTAGCTGGCCATGGAAGCTGAGTCATCCCTTTTTCATGAAGCCTGTCAAGGCAGGAAAGGTTTGGTTTTCTCATTAAACTTTTGTATCTGTTAGCTTCATAGGGACTTTCTAGGATTTACAAGGTTTAAATTAGAGGAAAGCAACTCATTACCAGGGTATTAGCATGCTTGAAACAGATTTCTATGATATAATTGTTTTTTCTTTTTGTTGTCTTGTATTTAATTGATGGTGCATGATGTTGTTTAGTATATGAGTTCCTCTTTTGGTTAATTTTTCCAGGGACTTGGGAGTAGGGGCAAGCATTATGGCAAAACTTCCTTTGTAGAGCATAGGACATTTCTTCATCTTTACCATAGTTTCCACCGTCTATGGATGTTTCTGATTATGATGTTTCAGGTTTCTCTCAATATCTTAATTTTGATGTCCTTACTCTTTGGCTGACTGAGTTTCCTACTCAATTTGTTTTAGGCTAGAATGAATATGATTTTTCTGGCATTTCAGGCTGCAACATTCTAGAATATGTAAAACTAATCCATTTGTTTTTGTCTTGTCACTACTCAAGGTTGTAATGTGAACCAATTGTCATGTGTTATATTTTTTGTAAGCTTAACATGTAACTCAAGTAGAAATACAAGCTAATATCATGCTTCATGTTATCTATTGGCCCCAATACTTTTGATCTGCTATGATATTTTGTTTATAATCTTCAAAGCATATTCATTTCAGATACAATTTTGGATAGAACTCTTTTGTGTTGTTTTTGTTAGTATTATTCATTATTCTATACTGCCTAACTTTGTCCTTACAATCCCATTATTGTTTTCTGACTTCTCAAGGCTTTGACAATCATTGCCTTTAATGACAACAATATCGATAAGGATACCATAAAGGAGGTTCTCAGTATTGGTCCCACTTATGTCATCATGAAGTTCATAGAAAGTAAGTGGCAAGTATTTTTGGAAACAAGATGCACACTTTTATTTATATAGTTTTTCTAATTTCTGAATATAATTTGAAGTTCAAAGCCTTTGTTTCAATCAAGTTGGGGAGGCTAGAAATGACATCCCGACCCTGGTCATTTCTTTTGTATATGGCTAGGTTTTTACATTGGCTTGCCAAGCCTATCACAAGCATGCGAGGGTTGAACCCTTGACCTCATAGAAGTCAGCCCAATGCTCTCCCCACTTGATTACTGGACCACATTCTTTGTGAATATAATTTCCTTTTACATAAATTTTATAGGTGTACTGGATATTCTTATGATGTATGGTGCATTTTCCACTTCTCGCCGTTCTGCTATTTGGAGAAATTTTTCTCGGTTTTTATGGTTTACAGCTGCCTCTTTGGTCATATGCTTCCTATACATGTAAGTTTGACCAATCTCTTTTCAACTATATTTAATTGTTATGATGCCATGAATTCACAATTTGAAATGGTTCCAGCAAAGCTCTTCAGAATGGGAGCGACTCAGCTGTATTCAAGATTTATGTTTTTATAGTTGGGGCATATGCTGTTGCCAAGATATTTCTTAATTTTCTCACAAGAATACCCCTATGCCATCGCTTGACCCAGCCATGCTACCGCTGGTCGGTTATTCGTCTCATAAAATGGATGCACCAGGTACTTATGTCATAATCATTTAAGTCCTTTTGTTGTTTTCCATATGTAAACCACTTTTTGCATCTTTTGGATTTGATGCAGGAACACAACTATGTTGGACGTGGAATGTATGAGAGGCCTCTGGATTGTATCAAGTAAATGTCTTTGCCCACTATGTAGATTTTCTTCCTCATTGTCTTGTGCAATTAATTGCATGGAGTATTGTTTTAGATCTGGTATTTAATGGATAAGTTTTTGAATGACCTGTACTTTCCTGGCACTAACAAGCAACCTTGGTTTGCTTCTTGATGAAGTTTATAATGACTAATGAGTGTGGATTGCATTGAAAAATTGAAACCAGTTGGCCTAAACTTCAGTGAAAATTGATCTTAGCTATCCTTTATCTAACTGTATATATATGTAACTGACATGTGAGATCAAATTTTAACCTCAACAACAACAAAGCCTTTATTCCCAACCAAATTGGGGTAGGCTAGTGAAATCCAACCAGACCAGAGCTGCAAAATCAAGATAGAAAGTTACAGTAGTGATAGTAGTAATGGTAGCAATAATAATAGTAGTGATATTTATGATAGCAATGAAAGCCTATACTATAAATCATAAATGCCTAAGTCCTGAGTCCTATGTCCTTAACCCCGAACCAAAAACCTGAGGTCTTATAAGTCTATAGAACGCCTAAACCCTAAAAAGATCAACATTTAACTTCAATAACATAAATTAGCAAACAGTCAAACACATTTATCCCATTTGGGACAAATCAAGAGCAGAGTGTTCTTTACTTTCTGTTGCCTCACGCACTTATTTGTATTCATCTAGTTGTGACAATAAGGACCTCATTGCAGATATGTGCTCTTTTGGCTGGTGATATTGGGTGCAAAGTTTTGTTTCACGTTTTTTCTTCAGGTAGATGAAACTATGGAGGCAGTTCATCCTCTCGTTTTTGTGATTTCCATTCTTGACATGTATCTTATGCAGATCCGACCATTGGTGAAACCAACAAGGGCCATTGTGACGTTCACTGACTTGAAGTACTCTTGGCATGACTTAGTTTCTAAGGGTTAGAAAGTTTTTCTAGATCTTTAACTTGTGTAATTTTAATTTTATAGTATTAATTGCAAAGATTCCTAACCCTGGTGTAAATTTTAGTTTGGAACCAAAGAGTAAATAATCCTCTTGACTTACTAACAACTTAAACAGAAAATCTAGGCATTTTTTTTTTTTTTTGTTCTTATAATATGCTTCAACTTGTTTGATGTTTTCAGGTAACCATAATGCGCTAACTATTCTTAGCATCTGGGCTCCAGTTGTTGCAGTAAGCTTCACCTTTTTCATTTCATCATTATTCTCATCTGCACTACTGGGATTGGTTGTGTAGTTTATTCATATAAAAATGTTCATACTGCTGCAAACACTGTAGAGCCTGTCAAATTTTATGCCCAACACTAATGGTGCTCTCTCTGTGCCTTACATGTTAAATTGTACATGGTCAACCAAAACCCTAGTTTGCTTCCATAAAGGTCGTTATTGTTTTACTGTTTCTAATCACTTGGACAAGACCAGTACTTCATTTTTGTGATTTCCTTAGATGTATATGTCATGCATTCAGTCTACAGTTTGTGTTAACTGGACTCAATTTATCTCTTTAATAATTGTTAGATTTATCTACTGGATATCCATATTTTCTACACCTTGCTGTCTGCTGTATATGGTTTCCTACTGGGTGCAAGTGACCGTTTGGGAGAGGTGCTCTCTCTCTCTCTCTCTCTCTCTCTCTCTCACTATGCCTATTGAGTTTATGTTCATAGAAAACATAACGGGTCTTGATTGAACTATTTATATAGTAACTTAATTTTATTTCCTTAGTTGCTTACCTTATCATCTACCTTTTGCAATGGATTTTTTTAGATAAGATCTGTTGAGACGCTTCATAGATTTTTCGAGAAGTTCCCTGGAGCATTTATGAATAATCTTCACTGTGATGTTGCAAAGAGGTAATTTCCTTTCATTTTGTTGACGCGGAAAAAGTTTGGTATGTTTATTTATTCTTGCTACAATATTGTCTAATTTTCTACGGTTTCTGCATACAGGAAGCAGCTGAAATCTTCTGATCAGGTAAATATACCTAATTTTGAGTCACGTTTTTGTTTTAATATAAGCTTTTCATGTCCTGTATCAATGTATATGTTTAATGTGAACTTTTGAGACCATACCGTTGTTTTATTGTGGTAATCAAAAGCCTTTTATGCTTTTGATGTATTGCATAAGCTTTTTATGTTAGCTGTCCCTGTTAGTTTCATTTGTCTTTTAAACCTGTTTATATTATATATATCTTTGTGTTTGAAAGTTCTGTTGATTATATGCAATTTAAAGGTTGTAGAGTTGCACAAGCTTGAAGCTTCTATGTTTGCTCCTTTCTGGAATGAAATTGTAAAGAATCTGCGAGAAGAGGATTACATTACAAACCTGTAAGTTGCAGTTAACTTTGTTCAAAGCAACTATTTTTATCTGGCAACTACTGCTATCTTGTTTTCTGAGGTGGATGGGCTTAAATTAGAAAAAAATTATTGTATTGTAAGTTATATTTTATGCTCAATGTATACTAAATACTATTTGGCACTACAGGCTATTTGGTTAAATAACATATTATGGTCTCTATATTAGTATTTGTTTTCATTGTTGGGATGTATATTCTACTTTCATATGAACTCTTATTTCACCTTGAAACACAGTGAAATGGAGCTGCTTCACATGCCCAAGAACTCCAATGAACTGCCAATAGTTCAGTGGCCACTGTTTCTGCTTGCCAGCAAGGTTGGATTCTATAACAACATAATTTTATGTTTTCCCTTTAAATAGTTTGTCCTTCTGTTATAAATCAAAATCCATCCTTTATTTTCTTAGGTGTTTATCGCAAAAGATATTGCGGTGGATAGTTCGGAGTCCAAAACTTTACAGGATGATCTGTGGCTCAAAATTACTAAAGATGAGTATATGAAGTATGCTGTTGAAGAAGTCTTCTACAGCATTCGTTATGTTCTGACCTCTATACTGGAAAATGAAGGGAGGAAATGGTAAGTTTTGAAATTGTCTTCTACAGTTTTCGTTATATTCTGAACACTATCTATACTGGAGAATGAAGGGGGGAAATGGTGAGTTCTAAAATTGTCACCCAACAGATTATTTTTGTCCACGTGCTTTTTCATCCTTCAAATGTCAGCGTTTGTTGATGCAATACAGGGTGGACTTGATATACAAAGAAATTGGGGAAATCCTCTCAAAGAAAGAGGGGTCCAGAAACATTGGTTTCAGCAAGCTTCAAAATGTCATTTCTAGAGTCACAGCAATTACTGGCATTCTGGTAATCCTGGTCTACCTTTCCATACTTGTTTTGCCTTCAATTAGTGTTTCATGTTTGCAGCTTATGATCATACATTACTATGGTAATGCATGCCCCCCCCCCCAACCCACTTACGGAACAAACCTTTGAATTAAGATCATGATTGCATACCTCTTATATTCTTTTCAAATATTATTAATATGTTCACTTCTTTGGAGGGATTCATTCTCTCTTGTTCTCAAGAGGGAGCTGCTTTCTTTAAAAAAAACAAAAGGATGGATTCCATTATTAGGATTGTAATTCTCCTGGATTTGTCTAACAAAGAAATGTAAGGTGGAATCTATTTTTTAAAAAAAATAAAATAAAAAAAATAAAAAAAATAGATTCCACCTGGAATCTATTTCTCCAACTTTTTTTCCCCCCCTTTTCTGTGTTTTTTCTTTTGCATAGGGGCACAATTAGAAGTACTGGTGAGATGATGGTGGGTTTGCGGGCAGCCATTTTTTTGTCCTTTCCACTTTTTTTTATGTACTTATTTAAATAATAATAAAACAATACTTATTATCTTGGGCTGAGGGGCTATAGTTTCCAATTCAATAGCTTGTGCTTATTTGGTGGTATTTTTTTAAAAATCTGTGTATGATATGTCATATGTTGCTTTGGCACCTGAGTAAAGTGATGTCTTTCTTTTTATTTCAGAAAAAGGATGAAACCCCTGATTTAAGAACTGGGGTGATCAAGGCCATTCAAGATCTCGATGAAGTTGTTCACCATGAAGTTCTTTCGATAGATATGAGGTTTTATTCTTTTTCTGTTCTTATATCTAGTTTCTTTGCATGGACATCGATTTCTCTGTTTTAAGCTGCAGATACCGTAAATATTCAACAGTGAACATTGAAGAGCTGGTGTTCTTGTGCAAATTCCAGCTTTTGTCTCACCATTTGCTCTCTAGATGTAATTGTGTAGGATACATGTAATTGCCATTTATAGTGCAATATATAAACAATTTGGAAATCCAAATCTGCAAACAATTGGAAAAAGCAAAAAAAAAAAAAAAAAAAAATTATCTGACTGGTACCATTTCAAGCATGACTAAGAGGCTACCAAAAGTGTAACAATTTAAACATTTCTACTTTTTTTTTTGTCTCTTACATTTCAGAGGAAATTTTACGGACTGGGATGAAATACGCCAATCTAAAGCCAATGGACAGCTTTTTGCAAATTTTATGTGGCCAAAGGAACCTTATCTGGTATGGTGCCTGAACTGTAACAACAACAACAACTAAGTCTTTTGTCCTAAACAAGTTGGGGTAGGCTAGAAAAGAAACCCAACAAGAAAAAAAGGGATCCACAAAAAAAGTCAGAGCCTTTTGTCCCAAACAAGTTGGGTAGGCTAGAAAAGGCTGAGTTTTTATGCTGGCTCGTCAAGCCTATCGCAAGCATGCGGTCTTGAACCCTGGACCTCCTAGAAGAGAGCCTAGTGCTCTTACCACCCGAGCTGCTAGGTCACATGCAAGAACAATAATAGTAGTAATAGAAATAATATCAATAATAGCAATACTACTAATAATATATATAATAATAATAGTAATAGTAGAAACCTACACCTCAACCAAAATCTAAAGAGTGACCTACACGCCAATAGCATCGCTCCTACCCCTAGGTTCCTATGTCATATTTCCGGTACATGAATTGCTAACTTCCAAGTGCTCCTATCAGTCGCCAACTCTTTTGAGATGTTCCATTCTTGAAAGTCTCGTTTCACGGCTTCGTCCCATGTCAATCTTGGTCTCCCTCTGCCTCTTCGTGTGTTTTCGAAATGATTAGAATTCCGCAACGCACCGGTGCCTCCGGAGGTCTGCGTTGGATATGTCCAAACCATCTCAAACGATGTTGGGTCAGCTTCTCCTCTATCGGTGCTTGCACTCCAACCATATCCCGTATGTCATTATTTTTAATTCGGTCTCTCCTCGTGTGACCGCAGATCCATCGCAACATACGCATTTTAGCTATACTCATCTTCTGGACATGTCGTCTTTTAGTAGCCCAACATTCTGCACCATACAGCATCGCAGGTCTAATTGTTGTCTTATAAAACTTGCCTTTTAGCTTCCGTGGGACTTTCTTATCGCATAAGACGCCTGATGCTTGCCGTCATTTGACCCACCCTGCTCTTATCCTATGACTAACATTTTCATCTATCTCGCCATCGCTCTGCAGCATCGATTCCAAATATCGAAAGGTGTCTTTCATAGGTACTACCTGTCCGTCTAAACAAACATCTCCATCTTTTGGTAGTACCCCACTAAACTCATACCTCATATATTCCGTCTTAGTTTTACTAAGTCTACAACCTTTGGATTCTAGAGTTTGTCTCTACAACTCTAATTTTCTATCGACCCCCGTCCTACTCTCGTCGACTAGCACCACATCATCGGCAAAGAGCATACACCAAGGAATCTCTCCATGTATATCCTTCGTGATCTCATCCATCACTAAAGCAAAAATATACAGGCTCAATGCTGATCGCTGATGTAGTCCTATTTTAATAGAAAAGTCGCTAGTCACACTATCACATGTCCTGATGCAAGTAACAACACCATCGTACATGTCTTGGATGAGAATAACATACTTGGTGGGGATTTTTTTTCTTTTCCAGTGCCCACCACATGACTTTTCTTGGTACTTTGTCGTATGCTTTTTCCAGATCAATGAAAACCATATGTAGATCTTTCTTCTGCTCTTGATATCTCTCCATCAACTGCTTTATTAAAAAAATAGCTTCCATAGTCGACTTCCCAGGCATAAAATCAAATTGGTTTTTCGAAACGTTTGTCATCCGTCTCAAGCGATGTTCGATCACTCTCTCCCAAAGTTTCATTGTATGACTCATAAGTTTAATCCCTCTATAGTTTGTACAGTTTTGAGCATCTCCTTTATTCTTGAAGATTGGTACTAGAGTGCTTCTCCTTCACGCATCTGGCATCCTATTTGATCGAAAAATGCTATTGAATAATTTGGTTAACCAAACTACAGCCACATCTCCAAGGCATCTCCATACTTCGATCAGTATGTTATCAGGTCCTAAAGCCTTACCTATTTTCATTCTTTTTAAGGTTTCTTTCACCTCGGACTCTTGAATTCTCCTAACAAAACGTCTATCGGAGTCATCAAAGGCGTCGTTCAGCTCAATTCCTAGGCCATCATCTTCTCCATTGAATAACTTATCGAAGTATTCCCTCCACCTATTCTTGATCTCATCGTCCTTTACTAAAAGCCTATCAGTCTCGTCCTTGATACACTTCACTTGGTTTAAGTCTCTCGTCTTTCTATCTCGCAACTTGGCTATCTTATAGATGTCCTTCTCGCCCTCTTGCGTACTTAACTTCTGGTATAGATCCTCATAAGTCCTACCTCTTGCTTCGCTCATAGCCTTCTTTGCATTTTTCTTGGCCAATTTATACTTCTGTGCATTGTCGTCGGTCTTGTCACGATGCAAGCATTTGTAGCATTCTTTCTTTTCTTTAATAGTCTTTTGCACTTCGTCGTTCCACCACCAAGTGTCTTTAGGTTCACGGTTGCTTTCTCTCGTAACTCCAAGCACTTCTGTAGCTATTTTCTGGATGCTAGTTGTCATCTCCTTCCACATGTTGTTCGTTTCCTCACTTACTTTCCAGGGTTCTTCCTCAATCATTCTGTCCCTAAATATACGAGACACATCTCCTTTGAGTTTCCACCACTTCGTCCTCGCAACTCGAGCGCCTCTACCTACTCTAGAACGTAGTGGAAAGCGAAAATCAACCACCACAAGTTTGTGTTGTGAGACGACACACTCTCCAGGTATAACCTTACAATCCACACACGCTCGTTTGTCCTCTCTCCTAGCAAGAACAAAATCAATCTGGAAAAGGTGTTGAGCACTACTGTAGGTAATTAAGTGGGATTGTCTTTTTCTAAAGAAGGTGTTAGCTATCATGAGGTCGTAAGTTATGGCCAAGTTCAAGAAGTCCTCACCTTCTTGGTTCCTATCGCCATATCCAAAACCCTCATGCACCCTCTCAAACCCTCCACTAGTTTCACCTACATGCCCATTGAAAACTCTTCCGATGAAAAGTTTTTCAGAGGTGGGCACACTTCTAATCATATCATCTAAATCTTTCCAAAATTTGATTTTGATGGTTTCACTTAGTCCTACTTGTGATGCATACGCACTAATAACGTTTAAAACTAAGTTCCCAAAAACTAGCTTTATTAGGATGATCCTATCACCTTGCCTCCGAACGTCGGCAACTTCGTTCTTGAGGCTCTTGTCAATTAAGATGCCTACTCCATTCCTGTCCCGTTCTTTTCCGGTATACCATAACTTGAAACCGGTGTTCTCCACTTCCTTGGCTTTCTGGCCCGTCCATTTAGTCTCTTGTACGCACAAGATGTTCACATGCCTCCTAATCGTTATATCTACTAACTCTCTTAACTTCCCTGTTAAAGACCCTACATTCTAACTACCTAAACGAATTCTACTCTCACCGACTATCCTCCTTGCCCCTCGCACCCGTCGTGAAAAGTGCGAAGACCCTTGCTTACTTGCCACTACATCCGGGCGTCGATGTAGCGCGCCACTAAGGGAGTGACGATCCGGCCCTTGCTCATTTATCACCTTATCCGGGTTCCGATAAGACGTGCCACTAAGGGAGTGGCGACCCGGCCCTTGCTCATTTATCATCTTATCCAGGTTCCGATAAGACCCGTCGCTAAGAGGGTTACGCCCCAACGAAAAGTAATTGGGTTTCATTTCCATAGAGATGGCTGGATTTTTTACGTTGTCTTGCCTAGCCTATCACAACCCTCCTCCTTTTGATCGGACTTGGGACCCTCCTCCTTTTACTCGGACTTGGGACCGAGCTATACTAAACAATGCAAGCAAAGCTTAATATAGGCGGAGTTATGGTTCCTGAACTGTATGCTAGGAAAACAATGGTTGTCATGGATATTAAATTGCGTAACTTGTTTGATTGATGCAGATTGAAACGATCAAAAGATTGCATTCTCTTCTCACTATTAAGGAATCAGCTGCCAGTGTTCCTAAGAACCTAGAAGCCAGGCGCAGACTACAGTTCTTCACAAATTCTCTCTTCATGCACATGCCTCCTGCCAAGCCAGTTTCTGAGATGCTATCCTTTAGGTAAAATTTAAAGCCTTGCTTTTTCTTTGATGGTATTTTAAAACAAGTGATCTTGGTAGATTGTGATACCGTTGATTGATTCAATGGACTTCTTGTACTACCCTGTCCAAAGTCTGGTTTAGGTGCCTTATAAGCATCTAATATGTTACTAACCATTGAGTTTTCTTTTTTATTTCAAACTTTTGTTTGTTCCTTGTGGCCCACAAGGAACAAGCAAAAGTTTGAAATGAAAAAGACCAATGCTTGCGCCACAAGGAACCCACTAAAGTTTGAAATAAAAAAGACAAATGCTGAAATTTGCACAAGCACACCAGCTCTTGAATGTTCACTGTTGAATTTTTATGGTACCTGCGGCTGAACTGAGAAATCAATACCCGTGCAAAGACACTAGAGCTAAGAACAGATAGAAAAAAAAAATGAAACCTCATATTTATCGAAAGAATTTCAAGATGAACAACTTCATAGAGATCTTAAATGGCTTTGATCACCCCAGTTCTTAAATCAAGGGTTTCATCTTTTCCTGAAATAAAAAGAAAGAGGTCACTTTACTCAGGTGCTGAAGCAACATATGACTTATTATTGCATGAACAGATTAAAAAAATAAAAATAATACCACAAGTTGTGGGTGTACATTGGCTTGATTTATGTAATTTCTTTAATATTTGATTTTTGTTAATATTTCAGTGTCTTCACTCCGTATTACTCTGAAATAGTTCTCTATAGTCTAGCTGAACTCCAGGAAAAAAATGAGGATGGGATATCTATATTATTTTATCTTCAAAAAATATATCCAGGTTTGTATTTGAAGGAATCTTGCATTCGTTAGCTCCAAGTACCTGTGGAGATATTTACATTATTATCTTCTTTTTTATCTTAAGTGATGACTGGGTAGCTATTTGTGCTTTTTTTTGCGCCAATAAAATAATGTTCTTGATTAACTAAATTTGTTGTTAGATGAGTGGAAGAATTTCCTCTCTCGTATTGGAAGGGATGAAAACTCGCATGACTCTGAACTCTTTGATAGTCCAAATGATATATTAGAACTTCGCTTCTGGGCATCGTACCGTGGTCAGACATTAGCAAGGACTGGTAAGTTTGTTCTTTGTTTCATATATTGTGTTCATTCTATAGAACAGAACTTAAGCATCAAAGTTGTATTTTGTACTTTTTCCTCATAAATTGTTGTGCATCAACTTTGTTTGTGGTTGAATATGTTTTTGTTTGTTTGTTTTTTTTTTTTTTTGGTTGAATCACTTTGGAATTAATTATACTATTAATAAAAAAAGTTCAAACTCTGTTTGTACTTTGTTTGTTGCTTATTTATAGTGCATCTGTCTACGTTGTTTCATAATTTGTATTTTATCTCTGCATCTTACTCATCTAGTTTTTTTACATGCCATCATAAATTCTTTATATCCATTTATTTATGTCCCTGATGCAAACTCTGGTACAACTTTTTTGCCTGGTTCAATGTTACAATGTATGCTCACATGCTGTTAACCTTACTGATGTATGTCCTGCACTCTTGAAAATCATAGTCCGGGGAATGATGTACTATAGGAAGGCGCTGATGCTCCAGAGTCACATAGAGAAGATCTTATCTGAAGGTGGTTTTAGTATAAGCAGCTGTTTTTTGAGATACAGCACAAATTGTTCTTGGTCACCTTATTTTTTTTAAATTTGTGCCAGATCCTGGAGCTGCAATGAATAGAAATTCTTCAATTGAAACACAGGGATTTGAACTGTCACCTTATGCCCGTGCACAGGCTGACCTGAAGTTTACTTATGTCGTGACATGCCAGATATATGGAAAACAGAAGGCTGAAGGAAAGCGTGAAGCTGCTGATATCGCATTATTGATGCAGAGGTATTTGATATTATTATCAGAGCATCTATTGTCAATTTGTCATGTTACTATCATGGCTTCATTTTTTATTTATTTTATTATTATTATTATTATTATTATTTGCATTACTATTTGCATTACTTGGGTTTTTTTAGGAATGAAGCTCTTAGAATTGCCTTCATTGATGAGGTTGAGACAATTAAGAATGGTAAACCTAGCACTGAGTATTACTCTAAGCTGGTAAAAGCTGATATCCATGGAAAGGACAAGGTAAGTTTCTTCAGTACTTGCAGCACTGGTCTTACATTAAATACTAAGCACAGGAATTGAGTGTTTGTTGCCATATGCTGCTGTTTTTATTGTATAATAGACTTAAACTGTGATTTGTTTTTATATAAACAAATTTTTGGACTGATAAGATATACAAAAGGAAAATTTTCCGTTTGGAATTACATTTACGATTGATTTCAGTTGCAGCTTGCTGCAGCCTTTTAACTCTCAGCCGCCTATTTATTTACATGCTTGTCAGGGAGATGTTATCTTTCTATCTTACTTCCATCGTTATCATTTTTATAGGAAATATACTCCATAAAGCTGCCAGGCCAACCAAAACTTGGTGAGGGTAAACCTGAAAATCAAAATCATGCAATAATATTTACTCGTGGAAATGCTGTCCAGACCATTGACATGAACCAGGTAAACACAATTTCTCTCATGCAATGCATTTGAGTCCTTCCAATTATGCTTAGAAGATCCAATAATGTTACTTTGCTTATTTTAAGTACTGCAAAAGGACTTGACCAGAAAGTTGCTCCGTAAATTAGTCTTGCTTAAACCTATTGCGCTTGAATTGTGATCCTCTTTATTTTGTGAAGGATAACTACTTTGAAGAAGCTCTCAAAATGAGGAACCTTCTAGAGGAGTTCAAGGTGAATCATGGTAAGCACAAGGTCAGCATTCTTGGTGTCAGAGAACATGTCTTCACTGGAAGGTATTTAATGACAACCGTTAATTTACTATCAAGGTGGATGTTAAAATTTCCGATAGCTCAACTTGACTCTTATTGTGCTTGCAGTGTTTCCTCTTTGGCTTCATTCATGTCGCACCAAGAGACGAGTTTTGTGACATTAGGGCAGCGTGTTCTTTCTAATCCCCTGAAGTATGTTCTTGTTCCTGGTCAATTGCTTGTTAGTTTCCTTTGTTCTTACTCTTTGACAGACAATAATCTTCTTTTGCAGGATTCGAATGCATTATGGACACCCAGATGTGTTTGATAGGGTTTTTCACATAACAAGGGGTGGGATAAGTAAGGCTTCTCGGACCATAAACATTAGTGAAGACATATATGCTGGTAGGTGCTGTGTTAGGGTTTTTTATATAATTTTTTTGATTCAGAGCTTTAGTTCTTATGATAATATTCCTGACACATCTCTACTTTAGGGTTCAATTCAACACTGCGTCAAGGCAATATCACTCATCACGAGTATATCCAGGTTCGATTTAAACCATATTGGTCTCTCGTCTGTTTTTCTGTCTTGAAGCTGAAGATGGTGCTTTTTCAGGTGGGTAAAGGAAGAGATGTTGGCCTCAACCAGATTGCGCTGTTTGAAGGGAAAGTTGCTGGTGGTAATGGAGAGCAAGTGCTTAGCAGAGATGTGTATAGGCTCGGACAGCTTTTTGACTTCTTTAGGATGATGTCTTTCTATGTTACTACCGTGGGGTTCTATTTTTGTACCATGGTGTGTTTATTTATTAATTTGTCCTTTTCCTTTGTAAAACTTTTGAGGGTTGAAATGTTTACTTTTTTAACTAAACATCTAATCTTCTGGTTGACATGTCCTCTGATTTTACAGCTTACAGTGTTGACTGTGTACATATTCCTGTATGGGAAGACTTACTTGGTGAGTTGATTTTTTTTTATTTTTCCTACTATCCGCCTTTTCTTTATATTGATTGGTTTTCTTTGCACAGTAAAGTAAATGTGAAGCTCCTATTGTGCAGGCTTTATCAGGCATTGGTGAGTCAATTCAGGTCAGGGCTGACATCTTAGACAACACGGCCTTGAATGCAGCGTTGAACACTCAGTTCCTTTTTCAGATCGGCATATTCACTGCTGTTCCCATGATTTTGGGTATAATTTTGGAACAAGGATTCCTCTCGGTAAATTTCCCCTATATTTGTTATTGCATAGTTGTTTGTTTTATTCATGCATACACAAGACCTAGGAGACCTTGTGTGTCTCTTTTATTTTGTGGAGATCTAAACTTTCTGTTTATAAATCTGTTTATTTATAGGCTGTGGTGGGCTTTACAACAATGCAGATGCAACTTTGCTCTGTATTCTTTACCTTTTCTTTGGGAACTAGGACCCACTACTTTGGTCGATCCATACTTCACGGGGGTGCAAAGGTAATTCATATATATTGTTTAAATTCTCTATAGAAATGTTTATTGGCATATCAATAATCTGCTTTATTGATGCTTTAAACAGTACCGTGCTACTGGCAGAGGCTTTGTTGTACGCCACATAAAATTTGCTGAGAACTACAGGCTGTACTCTAGAAGTCATTTTGTGAAAGGGTATGTCGAACTTTTCCTATTTCTATGTCTGTAATTTCTATGTCCATAGGGAATCTGATTTTTGAGCATATGTTGATGATTATAACATATTACAGAATGGAGGTTATAGTGCTATTAGTGGTGGTCCTTGCATATGGATACAACAGTGGTGGAGCTATTGGTTACATCTTACTTTCTATCAGTAGTTGGTTCATGGCCTTATCCTGGCTGTATGCTCCTTATGTCTTCAATCCCTCTGGATTTGAGTGGCAAAAGTCAGTGTTCTTTGTTCTCTTTCTAGATGTGTTGTCCAAATTATTACTGTGCATAAATGCGCTTAATATTTCTGGTGTACATGTATGACTTGACTTTGCAGGACAGTAGAGGATTTCAGGGACTGGACAAACTGGCTGTTTTACAGAGGTGGCATTGGCGTGAAGGGAGAAGAGAGCTGGGAAGCTTGGTGGGATGAAGAATTGGTATGTGCACTGTCTATGCAAAAACAGTCTTTTCGAACTGTTTTTTTTTTTTTTTGAGTCAATAAAGTGTATGTGTTCTTCCATAAATAAGTATGCTTTCATCTGCTGTAGTACGAGTATTTTGATTCTTCACTCAGAACAACATCATTTTAGGTTTCTGGTGCGGAATGAATTATGATGGTCAGTTGAGATGATCTGATTCTGCCACTTATAATTGGCAATCTTTGTTCAGAACATTTGATCTCTCAGCTGTAGGATGACTAAAGCTGTAATTATTATTTTATTATTCTGAAGTACGAAACTGGTAAATGGTTAAGGGGGGTTAAAAAATAAAAATTGTTTGGTCACTTGCTATCTAATCAGTTCTGAAATTTTCATGTACAGTCACATATTCACACCTTGAGGGGACGGATATTGGAGACTATTCTGAGTTTGAGATTTTTTATCTTTCAATACGGTATTGTCTACAAGTTGGATGTGAGCGATAGTACTTCACTGTCGGTATGGCTACTTTTCTCTATTATACCATGCAATTTTAATTTTGACAATTAGAATATGCTGTTTCAATTTTAATTTCTCTATTGAAACAATCCTCAGTGTGACTCAACTTTATTGTCCTTTTTTAAATAACATGAAATTGTAGATCTATGGTGCATCCTGGGCTGTTCTTGCCGTGCTCTTACTCCTTTTCATGGTATGTACATTATGCTTTTCCTGTCCTAAATCTTGCTATCACAACAACAACAACTAAGCCTTTTGTCTCAAACAAGTTGGGGTAGGCTGAACTAAATGAGATTCTCTTTCTAAAGAAGGTATTAGCTACCATGAGGTCGTAAGCTATGGCCAAGTTCAAGAAGTCTTCACCTTCTTGGTTTCTATTGCCATATCCAAAACCCCCATGCACCCTCTCAAACCCTCCACTAGTGTTACCTTCATGATCATTGAAATCTCCTCCGATGAAACATTTTTCAGCGGTAGGCACACTTCTAATCATGCCATCTAAGTCTTCCCAGAATTGCTTTTTGATGGTCTCAGTAAGCCCGACTTGTGGTGCGTACGCACAAATGGCGTTCAAAACTAAGTCCCCCAAAACTAGCTTAACTAAGATGGTCTTATCCCTTTGTCTCCTAACGTTAACAAATCTTGCCATCACATCAAAGATAAAATTTCACATAATAATTGTGCCTTTATTAGGTATTTGGCTTAAATCCAAAAGCCATGGTGCACTTCCAGCTGTTGCTTCGTCTTCTCAAAGCCACCGTGTTCTTGCTTGTATTAGCTGCCATTGCTGTTGCAGTTGCAGCCACTTCTCTTTCAATCATTGACCTTTTCGCTTGTGTTTTGGCATTTATTCCTACTGGCTGGGGAATACTTTCAGTAAGTTCTAACTTTTTATTTTATTTTATTTTTCTTTCGCCTTGTTTTAGCTATCTATCCTATTAGTTTAGAGGAATCAATTGACAATTGCTTATCTTGACAACATTTTTTCAAATCAATTTAAATGAGGTGTTAATGATGCATCAAAAACTATTAATCTCTTACTCTTACTGATGAAAAGTTTGAATCACATGTTGAACGATAAAATGTACCAAATCTCATCATTTTTTATAAGCATGACATCTGCACTATGTAGAACGTGCTTATAATTTTTTATTTCAAATATGAATTTTATTATTTAGGATCATCAAGTAATCTCTTCCTGTTGCTTGTGTATTTCCATGTTACTACTTTTAGCATGCTAGAAGTGGAACGGTTAGATCAGACTTTCTGTTTTTATTGTTTGTACAAACTCCTTTAGCATACTTTTACAAACTGATTTTGCTATAATCAGGATCATACCATTATCATGGAAATAAGAAAAAATCTGCAAAGATTTGACACGTGATCACTTTCACAAACCACATGCACAAAAAGTGCTTTACAACAATATTCTAAAAACTTCTTAGACATGTCAAATTGTTCCATTTGCATAAGGGTTTTCCTTGAGCAGTTACCCCATTTGCATTGACATGTGTGACATTACACGTAATCAGATTGCTGTGGCATGGAAGCCAGCAGTGAAGAAACTTAAGTTGTGGCAGATGGTCCGTTCCCTTGCTAGGCTATATGATGCAGCAATGGGGATGCTCATATTTGTGCCTTTAGCCATATTTTCATGGTTCCCCTTCCTGTCCACTTTCCAAACCCGTCTCTTGTTCAACCAAGCATTCAGCAGGGGTCTGGAGATTTCTCTTATCCTTGCTGGAAACAACCCGAATCCTGGTCTATGAGGTAGTTGCTTCTGTATATATTTAGCACCTTTCTGTAGTGTTCTAGGCTTTGGCTATTTTGTGATGTATTTATTTGAAGTAATTACCTTTTTGTATTGGATAGTAAGTACATTTAGATTATTTAGTACAGAATTAGCAGGCATTTCTGATGTTGTGTATGGGAGGCATTTCTGATGTTGTGTATGGGAGGTTAAGCACCAGCATCCTGCTGTTTATTATTTGTTTGTACTTGATTTTTATTGGCATTGAAATATTGTTGATAGGTTTTTCTCAGTATCAAATCTTGCATCTACTTTTGAAAAAACTATAATGAAAGAAACTAGCTACCGTATTGCAATTCACGCAATGTAAGAAATCCATTTTATTATTGTTCTTAATTTTTTTAAGAAAAAAATTAGTGGACAGCATGAATAGTCACCATGCATCATTAGTTTTAATAATTAGCTCTCTAAAAAGAAAGATCATAAAATTTCTTAATTACTTGTTAGCACATGCATGCTCTATTTTCTTCAGAGAATTAACTGTCAGGCAAAGCAAGATCACAAAATCGGACTACACTTCGACAAACGAAAAGCCTTGGGTTGTACAATCTTGCTGTTGTGGTCTTGTTGGAACCCAACGAAGTAGTCTAGTGGGGAAAAAAATGACAGCATGACACACTGACACCATCTGTTATCAAATTCCGAAGTACCAAAAAATAATCAACCACAGCGTTCCATATCATAAAAAGAAACCATGTCTTCATCTAAACAGCTCAATCATACAGACAACAATAATTCTTAATCGAACAAAGTAGATTTATGTAATAAATAGAGGCACAAAAATAATGTTCCTTTTTTATAAGCAACCATCCAAACATAATGTGCAGGCAAAAGCTGATCAACAACTGCCAATGCATCTTTTTAATATACCTTTTAATATATTCTTATATGCATTCTTTTACAAAAATAAGATAATAAAGAACAATGGTATCTTCTTTTTTTGCCATTAACATAAATTCTTTATGCCCACTATCTAGAATGGTATTAGCTGAATATTCCAATTAGATTGAGATGAAATACTAACTATATTTTTCAGTACAAAAATGCTTGATTTGAATAGCTAATGCTGATCTTATATTGTTCCATCAGATCTAACTTCCATCTAGCAAAAACAACACTTACAATTAAGCGATTATGATAAAATAATCGAAAGAATTACTTAGAATTTGAGGCACTGCTCCACTCCTGAATTGATGCATACCATCGGCACTTGCATCCCACGAAAAGGCCAAGTTTTTCTAAAAAAAACAAAGCAAAACGAAAGCATTAATAGTCAACCTATTTGTAATTAAGAAATGATATAAACCTGATTATACCAAAAAAATTGGGCAATAGGTGATATATTCACCTTCTGAATAATAATAATAAAATAAAAATATGTAACTTGTATCTCCTATATTATTCATAAAACTTAGATTGGTTTTTGTTTCTTCCACTGAAGCATGTGTCTCCTATATTTAGAAAATTCAAGACGTAACTTAATATATTCCTACATCAACATGATTCAATTATTTTCCTATTTAAGCAATGCGGAGCAATGACAGCAGAACATAAAGATGCTACAGATAATTACCATTTGGCAGTTTGTATACTATATACTCGTTGCACTATTTAAATAAGATGAGAAAATAATGTTATAATCACCGTTAAGAAAGTAACACCTGAGAATTTACAGTTGTCAAAAAATGCAGTGTATTCCAATTAATGAAGGCTCCCCTAATCTATATATACTTATATACTGATATGATAGCTTACACGAAAAATTGCAAAATGGAAAAATTGCACATCAGAAACATAGAAACAAAGGTAAAGTCATACGAATCATTCATTCTAGCGTCGTATATGTATCTGACGGGTTTCCTTGGTCCAGCTAATTTGTATAAAAAAAATCAATAAAAAGGAGAGTAAGAAAAAACCTTACTGACGATGTTGAGCTAGTGTAGGGGGCCAACTTTGTTCTTCAACTCCTTCCTGCATCAGTTTCTAAGTGTTCCTCAATCTGATCCATGCAAGAGAACAACTACAAACAGGGTTGAAAAGCAATGAGCAAACTGGAGGTGATAAAGCATTACACAACAAATAATTTCGAAGTACAAACCTAGCTATCTAATTTACAATTGCATGAATTTTTTAAAGATTATTTACTAAGGTTCCGATGATGCCTCTACATAGCAAAAACTGGTCGTGGCCAATGAAAAAGGTATTTCCATCTACCCTCCAGTTAAAATTTGGGTAGTACAACATCTACAATAAAAATTCTAAAAAACGATTAGATTCTCAAGCCTAAGCACCAAAAAATTTCAAAACTACAACTCCTATGGAATAATTAACCTCCTTACTGATATGTCTAACATTTTATCCCCCCCAAAAAAAGAATAACTTGATGCTTGCTAAGTTTTTGGTCAGGCTTGAGGTCCTGCACGATGGACTTGCTTTCAAGGTTCCAACTCTCCACGCTATTAATTTTTCATGGCTGCACACGGCCAGCATGTAAACAACACAAAGACTTAGCTTTAAACTCCCCCCCCCCATCATTTATATCCAAATTATCATTAAAATCAACAAAGAAACTCAAAATTATACTTAATACGACTGAAGCGAATAGCACAAATAATGGCACCAGCATCGAGTGAGTAAAAACGCTCGCCCTCAGTAAAGTGCCACAGAAAATAACACCATCCTTACCGGCACTGTCGCCTAGCCTAGCGAACAATCAGGACCGACAGCAACAACATTGATGTAACCACTATGGCCTGCCAGGGTGTGTAGAGAAAATAAGGTTAATTCAGATAGTTCATGCACTTATGGGATGAACATACTGCACATTTGTATGTAAAATTTTGACATTTTACAAAGTCATACCTGAATATTGCATGATTTTTATTGCAGTTATGAATTGCAACCATTATTTAGGAGAAACCAAGTGATCTCGAATTCAATGCACCAACTACAAATGGCACACTAATTTATCAATTCTAATCACAGAAGATCTAGATATAACTCTTATGCTAGTATAATGCAGGTATTGTCATTGAAAGGCCAAATATGTTCTTACCAGATGATCATTCAGAATGCACTATGTTAAGTGGCAAGTCTAGTTGTCTACCATTTGTCCTTGCTCCTAGTACCTGCTTCATATGCATTGAGTCAGTAGCTTACATGCCTTATTGATATTGTCCAATGATAAATTCCTTGGTTCCCAAATCTCCTTGCTAAAATAATATCAATATGTTTGTGATTAGTAAATGAAAGGAGAAAAACCTGTACAATTACATGTTAGGACATTAAGATATATCTTCTGTTCTGCATGTCATGGTATGTCTGTACGGGACAAACTCAACTTATTGTTTGCAGTGTGAGAAGATAACCTCAGGAGGTCTATTGGTGGTTTCTTCTTCTTGATTTATCAGTTCAAGTTGATCTGATAGTATTAGCTTCTGTGTGGAACGAAGTCTTATGTATTCTTCTTATTGTTTTCTTCTTCTTGATTCATCAGTTCAAATTAATAGAGGGTATTACCTGCCAGACATGTAATGGTCCTCGGAAGCCGGTCCACTCTTTTTCAACTGAACTAAACAAAGACTTGAGTAATGAGAGAAATCCTCTCCCGTCTTTCTGTTTCTGCACTTGTATCTCTGAGAGGGTAAAACCCCAGTCTCACAATTGGAGATGTTGGAGGGACATTTTGCCAGATGTCTTAGGATGCAGGTCGATAAATGCTATATAATAGCTGAAATTGGCAAAAGAAATTTCGAATGAGCTATAAAATCCAAATAGAAGCTTTCAAAATAGTTTACTACGATGATTTTGTTTAATCTAGGGTTACTTGTAAAGTCTAAGGCAGCAACACAATTGCTATGTTTGATGAAAATGTTAAATTTTTGTCAGTCAATCTCAGCTGTAAACTGATGACTTGAAAAACCAATTCACTGAGAGACTGCTCTAGATTTTATATCAATTTTTATCAATGGCCTGTCCTGATGCCTGAACAAAGACAACATTTGCTTACTCTAGACATCAATTTTTTATCAATCGCCTGCCTTGATGCCTTCTCCAGACTGAGAGACTGCTCCAGGGATCCCAAACCACCAACCCTGCAAGACAAAGAGGATGGAAAATAAATAAACAGCAGTGAGTGAGGGCAAAATGGAAGGAAAATCGGAAAATCCCAATCGAAACCTATGCTTCTGCAGGTACAAAAAAGATTAGGAAAAACAACAAAAAAAAACTCTAATTTCCACCGCAAAGGCAGAACCTAAAATCTGACAACAATATCAGGAGACTTCGAGCACCATCGTCACTAAATCGAAAAAGAATACAACTTTTCTGGGGATAGTCGAGGTTGAGCAGTATAGAGATGGAGAGAGACTGTGCGCGTGCCAGAAACAGTGCTCACCTGAAATGGAAAGAGCCGATCTGGCCATCGGTAGAACCCATGCTGTGAGCCCAGACCGAAGGTGTTTGAGATTCGAGGAAGAAGGGCGCCTTGGCAGGCGTGTGAGGAAAAGAGCGAGAGAGGGTGTCTGTGTGGAAAAGAGGAAGAGAGAGACCAAATCACACACATCCGTACCTATACCCACATGAGAGCCAGAAGAGGAGCGGAGCAAGAGAGAGAGGAAGAAAGCCAGAACCTTCTCACAGCAACAGTGGTGCGGAGAGGCTTCTGGAGGATCCATAAGGCACACGCCAAAGCATCCGTACTCCTTCGAATGACCGCGAAGTACAGCAGAGGCATGGCTCGGCGGAGAAAAAAGGAGATCTGGATCCGGTGTGGCCGTGTGGCGGCCAAAGGCAGTGAGAATCGCAAGAGAACAAATGAGAAGAATGGGAACACACACAATGAGGCAGAGAGAATCGCAACATAAAACGAAGAGAAGGGCCAGCGCAAATGCTGAGTGGAGACGGACGAAGGAGATGAGATCCATCCACACAGAGGGGAAAATGGACGGTCTAGATAATTGAACAGTAAAACTATGAATTGGAATTGAAGTATTTTTAGATTAGATTTTACTCGTAAAACCTCAAGTGTCTGCTCCCTTACTATGGAAAGGAAAGGGATAAAAATAAAAAGAGGGTTAAGTTTACTGTCTTTATAGTAGACTAGTGCTAATTTCGCGCGTTGCGCGATTCATTTATTTTTTCCACATGCTTTATTAGGTTTTACTATCATAGTACAATTTGTTGCACATTGCAATCAGTTGTCTATTTTGGTTGGC
Source organism: Rhynchospora breviuscula (assembly GCA_027562975.1). NCBI lineage: Eukaryota > Viridiplantae > Streptophyta > Magnoliopsida > Poales > Cyperaceae > Rhynchospora > Rhynchospora breviuscula. The sequence continues at coordinate 28,398,600 of CM050400.1, read as the reverse complement.
AACAACAAATAATAATCATCATTGAATTTCACAACATATAAAATCAAATGAGAGAAATATGAAAGAAAATAACATAGTTTAAGAAAAGAAATGATAAGATAGAGTCTCATGGATTTTCTTGAAATCGAAGCAGCAGTCCCCGAGATTTATGCTCCTTGGAAGAACTTGACATGCTAACATAATTTTGTGAAAAAAATAAAGAAGCATAATCAGCAGTCTTAGATAACATACAAAATATAAAATAAGATATTTTTCGTATGACATCTTCAGAACTGTAGACTTTCAAACTGGTCCTTTTAATTAATATAATAGGAGCTTCGAGCTGGCCTGTATGTAAACAAACATCTTCATCCCATTACAGATATTTAATATTTAAATTGAGCAATCAATGTTGAATATGTAAAATATAGATTTTACATGGCAACAAAAAGTTTTATCATAATACACCATAATTATCATAATAAGTAGGTATTCACACATGCATACTTGTAGTATTTAATCAATTAGTTGAGCTATACCTTTCCAATCGAAAGAAGCCAAGAACACTTTCATGCAGTGAATCTCTTTTCTCAGAAGTGAGAACATCTGATGGCATAGGGGAACTGATAGACCCCTTATGTAATTCTGTTTTACATAAGGAAAAAAATTGAAAATAATTAGGGCATCTCTTCTGCAAAAAGGCCAAAAGGACCATAAAAAAAAATTATGAAACAGATATCTCAGCAGAGGAAATAAAGTAAAATTAAAAATAATTACAGCACTACTAAAAAAGATATCTCTTCCCAGTATGATATTTGTTACCTTGTAAATAGATTAATCCAGTAAGAACTGTTGCCTCCATTTTCTTTTCTCAGTATGATTCCATGAGCACTGGGCATCTCCAGTAGCTCAGCCTCACGGTGAATTCTAGTACCAAATCCAATCTCAAGCTCAGCTTTCTTCATGGCAGGTGATAGCTTATTCTTGATCACTTGTACAGTTATGTTGGTTCCAGTAATCTAAAGTTCCAGAACAATATCATAGATTAACAAAAAAGTAAAATATTGCCAAGCTAGTACAAAAGGTGCACAATATTTGAACTTTTATTTACACCACCTCAGTCCTTGAACTGCCAAAAAGAGTAAAGGTACTTTTCGAATTAGTAACTAAATTGGAGCAAATGGAGGTTTAGGATCAGCTTGGTTCTTTTAAAAGTTTGACCAAAAGATACATATGGTCTGTTGGCATTTCCTTTGGTGCATAAAAACATCTATAAATACGGTTTGTTCCTTTTTGCAATACTAATGTAGCACATTAAACGAAGTTCCTTTTTTTTGTGAAGTACCTTATCATTAGTTTGTACTTTGTACCAAACCTTTCTACATATTCTCAATCGAACAGTCGAATAGAATTTTAGTGCATTTCCACCACGGGTTACCTCCACTGCAGACATGCATCCTTTAGTTTTCTCTCTAACCTGCATAACCAAAGAATATAACTCCTGCTTATGTCATTTTGTTCAAATCATCAATTTGTTATAGATGCTGGAAATACTAACATCTGTAATCGTACAAAATAAACAACACATAAAGATATATGCAGCTCTTGGGATCAGGCCTCGAATCAGGCCTCTTGGCGAGAAAAAGAGTAAAATTACCGGAAGAGGGCAACATACTAACCGATAGCACCTTTATAGCCATCCATATTGTTTTCTTCCTCCTTTCTCAAGCTAGCTGTGGTCATAAGTATTTTACATTGTATAGCTATTTATTCTCAAAGGCAAACCTAAAATTTTAAATATAAGAAATTTTTTATAACCTCAGATGTCTTTGATAAAACCAATTTGTTGGGAGATTTTTATACATTTTTATTTCAACACGTAACATGCTTATAATTATGGGCAGACTCTTCTTACCAATGTATCACTTTTAATACAAACACTTGCACATGTCCATTGGTAACCATATAAATGCAATTTGGATAGCAATAACAAAGTAAATTGAAATATGGTTTCAATCATTAATAAAGAGAAATTAAAGAGAAGTCTTTATACTATTCAAAATTAGAAGCAATAAAATATGTACCTCAAAGATCAATCCGAATGTTCTAAAAGCCAGTGTCCCATAATCTCAAATGAACCTGGAAAATAAGATGCACAAAAAAATTAGTCGTGCAAAGTATTGCAGCAAACAATGAACAAAATATATAGAATTAAAAAAAAACAAAGAATCAATTATTTTGTAACTTGAAACAAACCAAAATAAAGTAGGTAAAGTGAGCATTTCTCTATATTTACTGGCATCATAAACAACTGTCATAAGGTAGCAAGCCTGAAAAAAGAAGAAAAATCAAGCGAATGAACTGCAACCAAATAAAACTACAAAAGAAAGAAGAGGAGAAGAGGAAACCGACAACAAAAAATAAAAGAAGAAATTATTAAAATTGCATTTAGAAAACTAAAGATAACAAAAAATGAAAATCTGTACACCCAAATAAAAAAAATAAAGAGAAAAAACCTAAAGAAGAAAACCACAAAACACAACATGAAAAGCTGAAAGCTGTAAAGCGGAAGACAAATTGAAGAAAAGAAACAAAAATAGATGTCTAAAACTCACCCAAATGAGAAGAGAGAGAGAAAATATAAAACAACAGAGACGTTACCTCGTGCAGGGACAGAGTGAACATAACCAAAACAGCAGCAAAGAATCGAACAGCCTGCAAAAGACAAAAAAAAAATCACGACGAACCTGGTTAGAACACGGAAACAGAATCTGAGTATGACTAATATTGTAAAAACAGCAGATCATGTATGATTAGAGACAGAAACAGCTATTGATGCACACACACTAATCCACAACACGCAGTAAGAAGAACAAAGTTTCTGTATGGCTATAAACAGTAGACTACATATGATTATAGACACACATGAATCTTATTGATGTTCCCATCAGCAAATTCCCTACTTAATGAAACAGATTGTATAATAGTACCAGATTAGGGGTTTTAATTTATTGTTCCCATTAGAACCAACCAAGTTTACAATGAACTGATTTGTTGTCAAAAATGATATTCCTTCACATCCCCACAGTTTTTTTTATTCTCTATCATTATCTATCTTAAACTGGGTGCCTCTTTTTTTTTTAATTGAGAGTTGATTTCCCTAAAAATTGTAGTAGGTAAAAATTGCAACTATCAAAGCGGGACTTATACGATGCTCTGTGCCATACAGATACAAATGAATTTTTTTGTGATTGTAAAAAGCTGTAAGGCTATTTCATGAACAGAATCGAAGGTGTACATGGATTCCTTCTGCGAAAGAAGAGATGTATAAAAATGAGCAGGCGTTTTACTCCGATATGAGCAAGAACCTGCATTTCGCAGCATATTTGTACAAATTTACTCAATTACTAATACCTGACTTTTTATTTTAACGCCTAATGCGCAGGACATTCAGTGATTGCTGTACGGTGTAGTCAAACAGCCAAGGACTGATTCCTTGTGCAAGACAATAGCATAACTAAAGACTGAAAGCAGTAATATCAAATGCAGAGAACCAATGAACCAAATTAAAAAAGGGACACAAATTTACACAGAAAGAAGAGAGCAAAGACAGAGTGCCATACCAATCGAGCAACAACGAACAACAGAGAAGGAGAGGCGAAAGCAGCAGCCGAACAAAGGGCGTAACAAAACGTCACCTGAAAAAAAAAACCCTACAACTGTTACAGAGAGAACCCATAAAAATGAGATAAAAAACTGAAGCACATCCCAAAACTGAACCTGACAGAGAACAACAGTGCTAACTGAAACTCAAACAGGCAAGAACGATTCTCCTGGCTATATGGCCAAAAAAAATTTTTCCATGACTATCCATTTTAGAGTGGATTTTTTTTTTTCAATCGAAGGTTGACCCACTTAAAAATTGTGCTGATTGAAACTGAAACAGGCAACAACGATTCTCCTGGCCATCTTGTCAATTTTTTTTTGTCATGACTATTTATTTTAGGCTATGCATTTTGCAGCACATTTTTACAATCGAAGTCCATCACCAACAGTTGACCTTTTTTTTTTATCGGCCAATGCGCAAGACATTCAGCTACTGGTGGATTCGGTCTGTCAAATAGGGAAGGACTAATTCTTTGTGCAACAGAACATGATAACCTAAGAGCACTTTGAGAACCACTGCCTAAAGTAGAAGTATCGATCTTAGCTGGAGAGAATTGATGAACCAAATAAAAAAGGAAGACAAATCTACACACAAAAAAGAGAGCAAAGACATAATGGCATACCAATCAAGCAAGAACAAAGAGTAAAGAAAGAGATGCGAAGGCAGGCAGTTAAATTGGCTGGCAGGACGTGCACAGGGAGAGGAGGCGCGCAAAATCGGGAAGAAAAGCAGGCAGAGGACAGGCTCCAATTCCAAAATAAGGCCGGAGCACAACACCATAACAGTGGCGGAAGGAAAAAGAGAGGCGAGCAGCACCGCAAGAGGAGTACCGAGACCATCCAATTGGAGAAGGGATCGGCAGACACGTCGCACTGACCAACGCAAGCCATCGGATGAGCGACAACGCACCAAAAGTTCGCGACAAAGCAGTTGGCAGTAACAGTAGATCGTGGTGTGGCGTACGGCAGAGGTGAGGGAGAAAGAGAGAACAAAGAAAAATAGGCGATCCCATCGATTCCATCGCAGAAGAAAGGCGCAGGAGAAACATCGAACGGCTGAGATGGACAGACCCAAACCAACGGATAGGATCACAGAACTGTAGTTAGCACAGTAACTTGGCTCCCACGCGCAAGTCACGCGTGCCGAGCTTTATATATTTCTAATTCTAATTCTAATGAAGAATAGTCATTTGCTTCTAATTACTTGTATTCAGTCCAGAGAAAATTGGAAGCAAATATCTCCCTTTATATTTTCTTCTCTATTCATCTTAATATTAAACTGTATAGCAGAGAGCAGACCCAACCCAAGATCTCATATCGTCTATTGACCTGTGCCGCTTGGAGTTACGGTCTGCCTGTATGAACTTCAAGGAATTTGTAAATAGATACGGAGTTCATTCGGATATAGCGGGAGTGACATAGCAGCATGTAGATCTTAATGATTTGACCTGAAAATGAAATTTGAACAACAATTACCAATATTTTCAGTAAAGTTTTGGCATTTCTACTTTGGGAATGGAGACGGCCAACATAAGAAGTTAAGAACATAACACAGGTGTATTTATAACTGCATATTAGCAATCCCATAATCTAATGCAAATTGGAAGCCGATATGTCGATTCTATTATTGATCTCCCAATAGATATCATAAGGGGCCTGTTTGATTAAAGAAACTAATAAATTAATGTCACGAAATTATTCCAATTTTGTCCCTAAATCAGCCGCACAGGAGTTGGGAGCCGTTGGTGAGTTTTGATTCAGTCAAGCTGCAGCTGAAAGACAATGGCCGTCAGAAGGATGGAATAGTAACGGAGCACCAATCGTTAACTTCACTTACTCATGGGGCCGGGTGTTTAATTATTAACAACGTTAGTGGAGAGGTCAATTCATCTGGTGGCAACACGTGTCCAAGGACCACTCTCCTCTCATTAGAAGAAGCCAAATGAAATTACGGAGATAATTAGTTAAACTAGGTATCTCATCGCGCTTCGCGCGATGTAGTTTTGTCCATTGGTCATGGCGAGAGATGCCTTTACCAAGCGAGTTGCTATGGCCAGGGTATGACGGATGGTGTTGTAGCTTCAGCATTTTTTTTTCCCTGTGTTCTGTATGTATGGTAGGTTTCTGTGAATGTGTTTTTTTTTTTTTTTTTTTTTTTTTGCGGGTGTATTATTTGGGATGAGCAGGGCATTGTTTTTTCTTTGTTTTGGTAGATGCTATGTCGCGGTGTGTGTATTTGTTTGTTTTGTTGCAGTGTTAGTTCTATTTTGTTGGCGTACTCATGCATGTAATAAAGTACTGTAATTATTGGTAGGGACTATCGGAGAGGATTGCGAAGGACCAGCCTCTGAGGCCAACATCCTAAATTACTCACTGATTGAACTTGTTACAGCATAGAAAGATTTAATACTTTAGCCTAATAGATGTTGCAGGGTTTATAGATAGATGGGTGGACTAATACAATAAGTACATTGTCCGTTGTTATAGCCATTCAACTGGGTGCGACATGATAGATCATGCCAGTAGTTTACCAAATACATATCACAGTTGAAGTTCTATAACAATCTAAGAAGTGGCTCAGCAGCATACATTTTTTTTTATCTAGATATAGCAGTAGTGTCGCGAAGGGCAAAACGTTTCCTTGGTGTCTTCGGACAGGTGCCATTGCTTTCTGATTTCTTAGTGAATCACAAAAGACGGGTGCTTATCTACATGGATAGGAAAGGGGCCAAAATATTTGCAGCGATACATAGTTCACTTGTTAATCAGCTGGGCTGAAAAAAAAAATTGGTGGAGAGATGTTATATGTTAGCTCACATAAACCGTTTTCTGTACATATATGTATCTATAATTTTTTACTGAGGGAAGGAGCATTGACCATGGCTATTTAAATACGCGAACACGGAGGTATTTTGTGGCTGTATGAAGCGCTATGTAAACTTGTTAACCTGGAGCCACACCAAGTATTATCAAGTGTGTCGCAGAAAACATTGATGGATAGATATATATATTTCAGAGCTAATATGTGGGGAAAAATTTTGCCAGAAATGCAACAGTCATGTTCAGTGTTTGCTTACTTGTGTGGGGTGGCAGTAGGAGCTGGCTGGTTTGTAGATGGTGGTTGTTGTACTAAACGTCTCTAGGTTTGTCGATTACAAAACAATATCATTTGGCATTTAACAATCTTCTTTGAGTTTTATAGGAAGAAGTTGCAAATTATGAAGACTTGGATAAGAACTATGAGCAATATCAAGATCAAGTCTTTAGAGAGTTTGTAGGCTAGATTAGACTAGGATAAAAGGTATAATTTAGTCCTTACTTATCCTTGAAATGATCTAGATAGAAGAAAAGCTCAAAAACTAGCAAAAATCAGTTTTCTGTGTTCAAGCGTTACATAACGCTTGATAACGTTGTGTAACGTTTTGACTCTTGTTGATGACCGTTTGACTTTTCTTGCTAAAACGTCGTGTAACGCTTCATAGCGTTGTATAACGCTTGAACCAGTCAAACGTTACACAACGCCTCTTCAGATTTTTTTAACGCTTGAGTTTTGACCTTTTTAAGGTCGTTCTGGCGTATGTTGTGTAACGTTACTCTAGCATCATACAACGCTTATTTTCTGTAGAGTTACATAACGCTTGATAGTGTTGTATAACGCTTTGACTTTTGTCTTGACCGTTTGACCTTCTGGCTCAAGCGTTGTATAACGCTTGATAACGTTGTGTAACGCTTTGACTTTTTTCAGTGTCTGTTTGACTTTCTTGCTAAAGCGTTGTGTAACGCTTGATAACGTTGTGTAACGCTTCAGACAAATTTCAACGGCTAGTTTGATTTTGTCTTTTTATAACGGCTATATTGAAACGTTGTGTAACGTTTCGGAGCGTTATATAACGTTATGTTCAGAATTTGACTGGTTTGCAGCTCTTGACGAGCTCTATATATATCCACCCTTTGTTCTCTCTCTGTAGAGCTTTGCGTTGCAAAAATTGACCAGAATAGAGCCTTTTGAGCACAGGGATACTCTCCCACTTGAGCTTTTCATAGCTAGACCATTTTGAGAGATTTAGTAGCCTCAAACACCACCGCCCCGACATTGTCGCTAAGTGTAGGTTGGAATAGGTTGAGAGCTCTTCTCCTTTGAGGCCGTTGTGCCATTTGAGTTAGGCCGATCCACCTCGAGTGTCCTTATGACGAGGTGATTCGGTTCGAAGTTGTAGACCCGTTCTTATTGGAATTGAACGGAGCGCGCCCTTTCGTGGTAGCGAAACTCCCGGAGACGTACGACTAAGGCTAGCCTTTCCTAGCGGGTCGGAACTCCGTAATCATACCAAGTGTTCAATTTCTCTCTCTCTCTCTCTCTCTTTATTATCTTGCTATACTTGAATTGCTTGTGTGCTTGCTTGTGTTGGGTACCAATTGAATTGTGTTAGGGTAGTTCATACCAAACCAGTCTAAAATCTTAATTGCTTCCGCTAAACCTTGGTTAAGCCGCCTCCTTTAGGGACAACAAAGTGGTATCAGAGCGGGAACCTCGATTAAGTTAGTCTTAATCTCGGTTTTCGGTCATGGCGGCTCGATTTGTAGAGAGACCGGATAAATTAGGCCAAAATTGTAGAAATTTCTCTTTTTGGAAGAGATGCATGGTGAACTACCTCAATATCTTAGGATATTGGCACATGGTAGAAAATCGGTATACCCCCCAATTTAGGCCAAATTCTACCGATTTGACTAAGAAGTCCCTTGATGACCGAAAGGACAATGATTGTGCGGTTAATGCCATATTAGCCTCGGTCCATGAATCAATTGGTGTAACCCTTAGTCGTTATGATTCAGCACACGATATGTGGTTGGCTCTCCTCACCCGTTATGAGGGAAATTCTCAAATTAGACATTCTAAATTGTATGAGTTGTATTCTCAATTTGAGAATTTCCGCATAAGGGATGGGGAATCCATTGAGGATATGTACACTCGTCTTGTACAACTCCAAAATGAATTCACCGAAGGAGGAGAGTCCCTAACAAATGGCAAGATTGTAGGAAAGATGATGCGGGCTATGAGTGAAAGGCGCGAATGGGATGCTCATATCACATCGCTCGAGACCATTATCCGAATGGATCATGAGTACACCCCGGATCAAATGTACACCGAGCTCCGATGCGTGGAGGAGAAGCTCAAGCAACTTGGCAAATTAGAGTATACTCCAAGAACCCTAGCCATGATCTCTACAAGCAATCCCGCCTCCACATCCTACTCTCAATCCTCTCATTGCCGATACCCACATCAAACACTATTGAACCTCTACGAGCTTGATGAGGCAAAGCAAGAGGTGGTGATTGAGAAGATGTTTCGTGGGTTGCTCAAGTATGAGAAGAAGTTCAACAATGAGAGATTAGCAAATGATGAACGGGAGTTGTGCTTTGTGTGCAATAAAGAAGGACATTCAATGCACAAATGTCACAAGCTTTTCCCTCAAGTGCAAACCAACAAGCCAAAACCGAAGCACAAGAAGGAAAAGAAGAAGGCTCAAGCCATGCATGCCTTGTGGGATGTTGAATCCGAAACAAGCTCATCCGACTCGGATTCTCATGAGGTATACGCTATGGTGGCAAATGTGGAAGAGGTGGTATTCTCAACGGATGATGTGGAAGATGACTTCGTGAAGGACGTCCTCAACGAGTTCAATCAAGGGACAAGATTTGTTCATCCACTAATCCAAGCGCGTAAGGCACCACCACCTCCATCTCCACCGACTTCACCAAAATTGAGCTCTCCTAAGGTATATCTCCCTCTCAATGATTCTTTTAGCGATGATGATAGTGAGAGTGGTGATGAACCAACTAGTTCAACCAAATGTGTTGATTGTGATAGGTTGAATTCTATTCTTGATGCCACCCATGATGCCTTGGTTAGGAAAGCCGATACCATAGACATCCTAAAAGCTAAGATAGATGAGCTTACTTCTAAGATGGGTGAGTATGAGGCTAAAATAAAAGAGCTTGAAAAACAACTTGAAAAACCGATTTTAGCTCAAGCCCCCAAAATGGATTTGAAAATCCTTTTCAAGGGCCAAAAGCCTCATGACAAGTCCGGTCTTGGTTACCAAAAGCAATATCAAACCAAGAAAAAGAACTTGTCACACAATAATGGGAAACAAGTTGCACAAAACGCACAATTTCAAAAATCTAGGAATTCTCGTGGTCATGCACATATGTACCAACGGAAACCTAGAAACACTAGAGTGCAAAACAAAAAGAATTTGCAAAATCAAAACAAGGAGGTTTTTGCTCCAAAGGCGTCCGATAAAATTTATTTTAGAGGACCCGATGGATGGTTTTATGAATTTAAAGAGCAACACTACTCTCAAAACCACAAGGCTCAATCTAATGAGCATCAAAAGATTGTTTCCCAACATTACCAAAAGGATCGCAACAAGAATTTCAAAGCCTCATCCACCGATCCTAAGAAGAAGGCCGAATACCTTAGAGCCCATTACTATTCTCACTTTGTTAAGGGTTTATCCGTACCTAAGCCAACAAATGCATTTTGCAACTATTGTTGTCAAAATGGACATATCTCTTTGGAATGCAAACTTAGGAATCCAAATAGTGAGTCTAAAGGTAAATGAGTTCCAAAAGCTTGTACCTCTAGTGGTACAACTAATGGTATGGTAACCAATGTGGCCTAAATACCAAGTTTACCCCGGTCCTATAAGCCAAATATTTAGGGGGAGCCCCTTTTATTTATTGTTTATTTATTTTAAGAGGTTAAAAATTGGTCACACTACTTTTTATAGTGCCCTAAATTGGTTCTCCAATTCCTTTTCTCCAAATTTAAGGGGGAGCCATGAATTTAGGGGGAGCTTGTTACAATTGTTTCACCTTTTGTCGATTTACAAAAAGGGGGAGAATAAAAATTGTAGCAAAGCTTGTGAAATGCCAAAATTTAATCGCTTTACTAATGATATTGTTTTGCAAATCGTCAAAAGGGGGAGATTGTTGTACTAAACGTCTCTAGGTTTGTCGATTACAAAACAATATCATTTGGCATTTAACAATCTTCTTTGAGTTTTATAGGAAGAAGTTGCAAATTATGAAGACTTGGATAAGAACTATGAGCAATATCAAGATCAAGTCTTTAGAGAGTTTGTAGGCTAGATTAGACTAGGATAAAAGGTATAATTTAGTCCTTACTTATCCTTGAAATGATCTAGATAGAAGAAAAGCTCAAAAACTAGCAAAAATCAGTTTTCTGTGTTCAAGCGTTACATAACGCTTGATAACGTTGTGTAACGTTTTGACTCTTGTTGATGACCGTTTGACTTTTCTTGCTAAAACGTCGTGTAACGCTTCATAGCGTTGTATAACGCTTGAACCAGTCAAACGTTACACAACGCCTCTTCAGATTTTTTTAACGCTTGAGTTTTGACCTTTTTAAGGTCGTTCTGGCGTATGTTGTGTAACGTTACTCTAGCATCATACAACGCTTATTTTCTGTAGAGTTACATAACGCTTGATAGTGTTGTATAACGCTTTGACTTTTGTCTTGACCGTTTGACCTTCTGGCTCAAGCGTTGTATAACGCTTGATAACGTTGTGTAACGCTTTGACTTTTTTCAGTGTCTGTTTGACTTTCTTGCTAAAGCGTTGTGTAACGCTTGATAACGTTGTGTAACGCTTCAGACAAATTTCAACGGCTAGTTTGATTTTGTCTTTTTATAACGGCTATATTGAAACGTTGTGTAACGTTTCGGAGCGTTATATAACGTTATGTTCAGAATTTGACTGGTTTGCAGCTCTTGACGAGCTCTATATATATCCACCCTTTGTTCTCTCTCTGTAGAGCTTTGCGTTGCAAAAATTGACCAGAATAGAGCCTTTTGAGCACAGGGATATTCTCCCACTTGAGCTTTTCATAGCTAGACCATTTTGAGAGATTTAGTAGCCTCAAACACCACCGCCCCGACATTGTCGCTAGGTGTAGGTTGGAATAGGTTGAGAGCTCTTCTCCTTTGAGGCCGTTGTGCCATTTGAGTTAGGCCGATCCACCTCGAGTGTCCTTGTGACGAGGTGATTCGGTTCGAAGTTGTAGACCCGTTCTTATTGGAATTGAACGGAGCGCGCCCTTTCGTGGTAGCGAAACTCCCGGAGACGTACGACTAAGGCTAGCCTTTCCTAGCGGGTCGGAACTCCGTAATCATACCAAGTGTTCAATTTCTCTCTCTCTCTCTCTCTTTATTATCTTGCTATACTTGAATTGCTTGTGTGCTTGCTTGTGTTGGGTACCAATTGAATTGTGTTAGGGTAGTTCATACCAAACCAGTCTAAAATCTTAATTGCTTCCGCTAAACCTTGGTTAAGCCGCCTCCTTTAGGGACAACAGTGGTGTTTTTCCATGGGCTGATGGCTGTGCTGTCTGTGTCCCTTCGCCTGTGCAGTGGTGGGGGGTGGCTGCTGATGATTTTACTATTGGAGGCAATTGTTTTTGTGATGATTAGCAATAACTTGATCATATAAGGCAGTATATAAAAACACAAAGTTATTTTCTTGTCGGGAATATACCTATCGTCGTCTCCATTATTGTAATCGACGAAGAGCCTTCTCCTCACAGACCTGGGTGGCTTGTCAGGGTTCTCGGGATCATTCGATGGTTCCCTGCATGATTCAGAACAGTTATACATGAGCCTTTACAGGTGGAAAAGATAGTGTAACAATCTGAATTTTTTCTGGCAAGAAAAAGCATTGCACCTGATGGTTTTGTGTTGACTAGTGGGCATGTCAGTAGAAGTGGATGGAGGTTTTTCTGTTACTGGAGATGGAGCTTCTGTTTTTGGCGGTGGCGTTGCTTGGCTAGTTGTTGCTTGTTCTGATGAGGAATGTGGAATTCCACCTGCATGGCTGTAGAATGAACATGTTTTATATGTGATCGGCACCTATTTTTTTTTCAGCGAGGGGTGCATGTGAAAATATTATAATTTATTCTCTTTTGTGTGGATATGGTACCCTTGTGTCGCAGCAGGAGAGACTGGATCCTCTACAGGGAGTTGCTGTTGCGGCTCGAAGGCAAGCAATGGTGTCTGATAGCGTTGGACCGGTTCTGCGCGTGTTATGGTGTTTTGTCTTAGTCCAGGATATTTTGTGGATTCCTTCGGTAGAACAGTGAATGCAAAGGTTTTACCTATGATTGTGAGTAGTTCGGCAGGTGCCTCATACTGAATTTTTCCATTTTTTTCGCTATAGTGCTGGCTTCCCTGCCGGCTATCATTGCTGCGACCCTTCCCAATGCATTGATAATGGCAGTGGCAGTTGGATCTTGGACTTTCAACTCAAGCCTGTAGCTAAAATCATTCGATGACAGTATAATCGATGCGGATAACAGAGTTGGTAGGTTATTGGGCTTGAAGATCAGAGAGTTATGTACCAGTAAATGAAGTCATTTCTATGCATCTTGCATTTTGGGCACCAAGGTATAGTGTCTGAGTCTTGGATCCTGCTTGCACATTATTGTCCCTAAAGGAGGCGGCTTAAACAAGATTTAGCGGAAGCAATTAAGGTTTTAGACCGGTTTGGTATGAACTACCCTAACATAATTTAATTGGTACCCAACAATTGATAAGCACACAAGCAATTCAAGTAGCAAGAAAATAAAGGGAGAAAGAGAAAGAGAGAGATTGAACACTCGATGTGATTATGGAGTTCCGACCCGCTAGGAAAGGCTAGCCTTAGTCGTACGTCTCCGGGAGTTCCGCTACCACGAAAGGACGCGCTCCGTTCAATTCCAATAAGAACGGGACTACAACTTTTAACCGAATCACCTCGTCACAACGACATTCGAGGCGGATCGGCCTAACTCGAAAGACAAATGACACCAAGGCCTCCAATGGAGATGAGCTCTCAACCTATTCCAACCTACACCTAGCGACAATGTCGGGGCGGTGGTGTTTGAGACTACTTTATCTCTCAAAATGATCTAGCTAAGAGAAGCTCAAGTGGGGAGTAACCCTAGTGCTCAAAGACTCAATTCTGGTCTAATTTTGCAAGGCAAAGCTCTCTAAAGAGAGAGAACAAAGGGTGGATATATATAGAGGGCGCCAAGAGTTTCAGCCTAGTCAAAAAGTTGTCAAGCGTTACACAATGCTACATAGCGTTACACAACGCTTGAATATAGCCGTTATAAAAAGACAAAATCAAACTAGCCGTTGAAATTTGTCTAAAGCGTTACACAACGTTATCAAGCGTTACACGACGCTTTAGCAGGGAAAGTCAAACGGTCATTAACAAGAGTCAAAACATTACACAACACTATGAAGCGTTACACAACGTATGCCAGAGCGACCTCATTTTGGCCAAAAATCAAGCGTTAAAAAAATAGTTTTGAGCGTTCTAAAACGTTTGATTTTTGTACCGTTACACAACGTTAGAAAGCGTTGCACAACGTTTTGTTAGAAAAGTATTAAAAGAAGAATGTTGCCTTGATCAAAACGTTGTGTGACGCTATGAAGAGTTATGTAATGCTATCAAGCGTTATGTAACGCTTGAACACAGAAAACTGAATTTTGCTGGTTTCTTGAGCTTTTCTTCTATCTAGATCATTTCAAGGATAAGTAAGGACTAAATTATACCTTCTATCATAGTCTAATATAGCCTACAAACTCTCTAAAGTCTTGATCTTGATCTTTCTCATAGCTCTTATCCAAGTCTTCATAATTTGCAACTTCTTCCTATAAAACTCAAAGAAGATTGTTAAATGCCAAATGATATTGTTTTGTAATCGACAAACCTAGAGACGTTTAGTACAACACACATTTTTTGCATGCTTCATAGAACCATTCGTACCTATTGTTTAGATCGGCAATGGTCGCCACAAAGTGGTATTGTTGAGTCTGGAAACGTAGATTTTGTTAGGAATCGGCACTTCTTTGCAAGTGTCTGTATAATTTCCAGCAAGAACATGTCCAAGTATGGTGAACTTACTGAATATGGGTTAACCGCAACCGCTAAGAATTCAGAGATGCTGACTTTTTCAGGTTCGGCCTGCTCAGCTTCGATGATCTGATTGTTTGCTGGGACCCCATCATATGGCGGGCCGTTTGTATCCAGGACTATGGGTGGCAAAGCTTGTGGGAGACTGTGAAGAGAAAGATGTAGGTCTGTGAGTAGTGCAGTGTTGTACATTATCATAAATATCGAGTCATAAGTGAATGGCTGGCCTATATAGAGGAGGTTAGTCTTACCTTGCTATGAACTGTGCTATTTCTGGTATCTCTTTATCGAAGTAGAACTTTGAGGCACTGTATGGCTTGCACGCGTAGATGACTGTGTAACATAAACATGTACAGCGTGAGAAGAAACTTGGGTAAAAACTCCTCAAGTTAATAAGAACTTTATTGTTCTGAATTACTGAATTTACAATACTATGTTCGTGGGAAGTGTGGGAATGGTATGACATAGAACGAAGAAATTGGCAATAGTCAAACTGTATAGTTCTGTGTACATAGTCATTGTTTTTATCGAGGGGTGTCCGTAATTATCTAGGTACGTATAGACTCACAGTCAAAATCGTCTACAGTCAGTGAATTGCAGAGGACCACAATTGGTTGGCTCTTTGATTCTTCATGCAGAACTGCCACATCAAACAGTTGGATGAACTGGCTCCAGAGCGTGACCTGAACCATGTGGCCCCTGTGTAACAACAGACATTGAGGAAGGGTAATAAGTGATCTGACTATGTAGAAAGGAAGGGAATACCATGCTTGTTTCACGTTTTGGTAATATATAACCTTTCGTTTGCAAGGTACATGTAGCGGATTGGCCTGTTGTCTTGGCCAATAGTCTTGATTGGGCTGAAACCGGTTATTCTCCCAACAATATCTGCAAATTGCAATTGCGGAGTGAGTGGTTAGGCATGTGCTATATCTGTGAGAGTATTGTGTTTGTTAGTTGGCTATGACAGAACATACATGATAATCTTATATATTGGAAGAAGAAAATATCATGTGTGAATAGTACCTATGACATCGTTTGGATCTGTGATCTCAGTCCCCACATCTTCTAGCCTGGCGATGTTAAAATAGTACCTTGGTATCTGGAGGGTTGTTGTAGAGAGTGGAGTGACAACAGTCTGACATGTGAAGCTGATCATCTTATTCCCTGGGACTGTTCGGTACTTGACTGGAGCATCAATCATTGAAAAAGGTCCTATTTCACATACTCGCCCTTCGCTGATCACATTGACCAACCGCTGATAGATGTTGTTTGGTATCTTGGCTTGTATGACACTGCCCTGTGATTAGAAAAGCATGAAAAAAAAATATGATTATTAAAGTTGTGAAAATAGGAAGCATGTAGCGCTTGTTATGTATCAGTTTTTGGCAGAGTATATGGTAAGTAAGAGACTTACATGTTTGTCTATAAGGACACAGCCACGGTGCCAAATTGCTGGGTTTGTCGGTGCCATTGTGTCCCATATTTTTACAAACCTTGCTTGTATCTTGACTAAGTGTGGGCGATTTGGTAGGTCTGATATAGGGACCAAGTCATACATGCTGTGTTATCCTACAAGGCAAGGGCAATGTTATGCATGGTGAAATAATATTTTTTTTATTCTGTCTGTGTCATGTGGAAAGAAATTATGTGTTGTCAACTGATAAAGATCAATTTTTTTTTGTTCCAGGTTATTGTGTTTTTTAGCACGGACAGATACATGAATTGATTAGGCCGTTGCTGTGCCATCTATTACCTAATTTTTTAGAAGATCTCTTTGTATACTATATTCTTCGTGTATGCTTGTCGTGTCTGATCTGCAGCAGAAATGAGAATTTTGAGGCCATCAGGGGATGTAACTCTTGAGAGTGCAACATAGAGCTGACCATGAGCAAAGACGGACTCTTGTAGATACACGCCCACATTGGCCAATGATTGGCCTTGGCTCTTATTTATAGTCATTGCATAACAGACCCGCACCGGGAATTGTTTTCTTCTTAGTGTGAAGGGGAGATCATCATCTGTATGGATGAATACTATCCTCGGTATATATACTTCTTGTCCTGTGCCGCTCCCTGTAATGACCCTTGCCTGTAGAAACCGTGGAGCTAGATGTGTAATGATCATCCTAGTACCATTGCACAGTCCATTTGGTTGGTTGATATTCCGGAGGAGCATGACAGGTACTCCTATTTTGAGAGTAAGCATGTGTGGAGGGATCCCTCCTGAACAAACAGTATTCAGGTATTCTACTGGATATGTATCTCATAGGCTGTCATCAACCTTATCTGAGCCGGCTACTGTGTCTATACTGTGGTACTCATAAGGCTCGCCTGCTATCTGTTGCAGGATAACATCATTCAATGATTCTACTATGCTATTCTTTGGAGCTAGGATGGCACGTTCACGTAGGAAATCATCATATTGTGGTGGTCCTGAGAGGTGTGGATATATTGCATCTATTATCGCTTGCTGTTCGTTCTCTGCTGGCAGTATGAGGAACTGTTCTGGTATTTTTATCCATTCAGGTTCTGTGTTGCCGTCAAAAGCCTCTGAGCGAACTGTGTCGTCGCCAATTGTAAGCAACCAGTTAGCAAACTCTTTGATCCTAGCCGCTTCAGTGCGCTCATGAGAAAAACGCATCAACCGCATATTTTGTGTGAGAGTGAGAATGGTGAAGTCAGGCCAGAGATATGAGCTGACGATCCATGCAGATATAGTCTCATGTCTGTTGCCATGTGGGACAACTGGCAATATCTACCTAAAATCTCCTCCAAGAACGACTGTCATGCCGCCAAATGGCTTGCAAGATCCGAGAGGGTTACCGTTGGATATCAAATCTCTCATCGTACGATCGAGTGCCTCAAAGCAAATCCTGTTGCTCATAGGTGCCTCGTCCCATATGATAAGTGATGTTGTAAGGATCAGCCTCGCTAACTGGCTGTTTTTTTTTTATATCACAAGTAGATTGCTCATGGAGCTCAATCGGAGACTTGAAGCTTGAATATGCAGTCACGCCTCCTTCAAGGAGCAATGATGATAGCCCAGACGATGCAACAGTAAGTACTACTTTGCCCTAAGACCGTAACTTGGCTGTGAGTGCCTTCCAGAGGTGAGTCTTTCCTGTGCCTCCATGGCCATAAACAAAGAACTGTTTTCCTTGTTTGTTTTGTACAGAAGCAATAATTTTCTACATGACATCCTTCTGTTCATTATTCAGAGTTGAGAACAGTACTGGTGCTTGCTCACGAAGTTCGATAGTATTGTAAGAGAGTTGCTGTGCTAATAATCTATTACTTATTTCATATATCCTGTGCTCTGTTGGCTGAGGCAAGCCTGCATCTTCAAGCGAGGACCCCCTGCTCAACAACAGCTCTTCAAGGACATAGAGAATGTTATCTTTCAGCACAGCATCGCTGCAGGTGAACTCAGGCAGCCTACATTGTGTTCGCAAGGTATGGAGTATGTCATCTCCCATCAAGTGCCAGCATGCATCCCACAGTTGGTCTGGGTCAGAAACCTCAGAGAAGAGCAACATATCTACGAATAACCCACGGATATGTCTGCTCGAAGCAGTCACTGCCGCTTCCTCTAATGTATAAAGCCATTCAGCATCATTATCTAGTAAGCCTGCAGTATTGCACGCATCCTTGAAGGTTGGATATAGCATGCCATTGACTGTCCTTATGTCCTCAAAACATGTACAGCCGCGTACAATATTTAACAACATACGCAGATAATAGAGCTCGCCAGTGCCTGGGTGCACAAACAACATCCTTGCCAGGTGGCGGCCCTGCTTGCGTTTTTTCCAGAACTTGCCCCGCTGGTTCCAGGTGAATTTCTTTGTGATATCTGGATATGTTAGTTCCCTTGCAAGATCATCCGTCTTATTGAGTTCGAACCATGCCATTAGCTTAGTGATACTAAATGCATCACTATTTGCTATCTCATTGAGGTCCTGGTCGTCCCTGAAAATAACATTGTTCTGGCATGGTAGGTGCACAGGAAGCCTCTCGACTGAGGGATTACTGTGGTGTATCTCAGACTGAAAAATTCTCCAGACTGCCTCTGGCGGTGTGAGATACCTACAGTCTAGGTAGTGCTTTATCTCGTCAACCGCAGTTTGGGCTGTCTGCTGCTGCTGGGGCACTGGTGGAGCAGTATGAGATGAAGGCTGGACAACTACGACGGCACAATCATGGCCTTTACAGATATATTTGAAGAGGTACTTGATCATTGATGTTGAATGGCAACCTTCAACATTAATGTGTGCCTCATATCTGAGCAAAAGCCTGAGATTATAAGGGACAACAAAACGATTGTCAAGCAAACAACCATTCTTATCAAAGGACACACCGAGGTTTCGTCTTCTGTATCTAACGAAATCGTCGTGTGCGATCAGCGTGGAACCTGCATACTCTTTCGGAAAGTACTTCTTGCACCGTCCTTCTTCCATACACGGCGAGTTTGGCCTCGACTGTCCACATGGACCATGAAGCATGAATTTTCCAACCACTGCATAGCCTAAAGGATCAGTGTTGGGGTCTGGGAGCTCTGCTGATATTACAGAATCAACAACATTTCCATCATTCAGACTGTTTTTGTCGGCGAGCCATATGACAATATGGACATGTGGCAGGCCGCGCTTCTGGAATTCGACAACGTAGATCACTACAGTTTTGAAAACGAAAAAGCGTAAAGACCAACACAAAGATAGAGAAGTAGCGTAAAGAGGAGAAACACATATCAACAGAAAGGACACAATGAGGAGAGTAAGAGGCACGTACAGCCAGTTACGGGACCAAACCATTTTCTTTTCCTGATATCCCTAATCATCTGTTTGAGCTTCATCTTGAAAACTCTACAGGTCAGATCAGGTCTATCAGCTGCAGTTTGGTGTTGCATCAAGTTGCGGGTGATCTCAGGCCATGCTGGATTGCAAGTAAAAGTGACAAAGAGATGTGGAGGGCCTAGATGCCTGCACAGCGCCAGCGCATCCTGGTAGTTTTGAAATAAATAACGCGGGGCTCCAACAAAAGATGCCGGCAACACGACTCGTTTGCCAACCTGATGACCGAACATGTCACCTTCAAGGACAGCTGTCCTAATGTTCTGAACACTGTCTGCGCGTAAACTATCTTGGTTGTTATATAGATAGTCTAGGCGGGCATTTTCAATGCAAGCGTAAAAGTCCACACAGACTTGTTGACATAGCTTGCCTGACCTAAATATGACAGGAGGCTCTCCATATCGAACATGGAGCCTGAAACGGTAGTATTCTGCCATGGTTATATGCGGCCTGCACACACCCGATGCACCAGAGGCAGTGGAATCATATTCTATATCTTCAGTAAAGCTGTCCTGGCCTCTACTAAACACCAAGGGGTACTGGAGCGCAAAATATTTTTTATGCAAGGGATTTATACGCTCCAGGTGTCCGTCACGGCCCTTGATGACTATATCCCTTGTCGAATGCTGCTGGTCGAAATCACCAACGACCAACCCGACAACTTCCTCTGCTACTGGCACCGAGTACTGAAGGCCAGCTCCAGCGCGTGAGGAAGCGATATGGATCTGGAAATCACTGGCATTATCCGAACCGAGTCTGTCCCTGACAGAACGGAAGCCCTGCGCGATAGGGTTGTGTTGATACAGCATCTCAGCCACCTGCGAGACAATGTGTTCGCGGGGTGCAGGGCTACCAGCACTGCCAGGGAAAAGCGTCATTCTGTTTTGGACTTCGTTGGCTGTATCATACATATAAAGCTGGGCATATGTCGGGCGCTGCCCTTCGGCTGGCAGCAATGAGCCCATACGATGGCAAACCTGGCCAGAAACACGAAAGACATATGGACCAGGTGCTCTATTGATTTGGCTATCTATCCTTGCGCCCATCGACGTAAACGCAAACATGGAATTGTATACCCGCAAGGAGTTTATAAAATGGATAGAATCAGGCCCTGAAGAAGGATCAAGCAAAGACCTAAGAGGTTTAGGATGTTCCTCTAACAGGTTAAGCTTAACCCTGCCTTCTCGACAACACAGTGTATACACAGGAATGCCATCAGTCGACTTAGAAGCTTCTCTGGACCAGTAGTAAGCATTGCAATCGGGGCATATTTGGTCAGGATCGCCAAAGTCAAGAAAGTATGGATTGACAGATTCGCAAGAAGAGAGAAGAGAAGCCCTACTCATTCTCCCGCCACGGCTGCCAGATGCAGGAGAAGATCCTGCACAGAAAGTACTAATTCCTAAGCGCGAAGATGAGGATAATATGTGCCCGAAAAGTAAGAGTGGAACGGAACGCCAAAGACAGGACCCGCAAAAGCACATACCGTCATTGGCATAGAAGAAAGGCAGTATCGAGACGGATCGAAATTGGGAACTGAAAGGGGAAACAGACAGCCAATAGAAGGCTGTTAGGAGCTTAAAGAAAGGAAAGAGGTTGTTCAGGGAAAAACCATACGGTGTGCCGTAGATGACGTAGACCCTTCTATGCAGGCTTGTATGCGCACTCTGCGAACCCGCGTCAAGCGGCATCTAGGCTCAGGCGTGGAAGGACCAGCAACATCAGGCGATGCGTGCACCGCATGGGCCGTGCGCTGCCTCTTTCTAGGAGGCATCAGACAAAAGAGGTGAAAGAGAGCAGGACAGCGCGAGAAGAACTGCAGCAATAAGAGACAAACCTAAGGCGCTAACAGTCATGAAAAGAAGACAAAAAAAATAACCCGCAAAACCAAATACAGACGCATCTACCAAAGCAAAATAGAAACATATAGCATAATACAGACGCATCTACCGAAGCAAACCACAAACATATAGCATGAACAACATCCGGCTGCATGGAAGAACACTGCCAGAGTCAGAGCGCAAGGAACATTTGTTCGGAATAACAACACTGATATAACATGAAAAAAAAATAGAGAGAGGAAGAGAATAAGGATAGCCAAAAAGCGAGGCGAAGAACACACATACCTGCTAAAACAGAAGAGACAAAGGAGGCCGATAGCAACAGCACAGGCAGAAAGGCGAACAGCCAGAACCTACAAAACAGAAAATCCACACATGAGGCCAAATAAGACCATAATAAGATGAACGAATGAAAGAGGCAGAAATAATGGAACATGAAATAGCAGTGCAAGATGAGACAACTACCTGGTCGAAGCTTGCTGGAGAAGCACAGAGGCAGACAGAGCATAGCAAGAAACACCTGCAAAGCGACAGAAGAAAAATAAGGAAAGAACTGAACATGACAGAATAAAAATAAGGAAAAAACTGAACGCACACGCACGGAACATAACATAGAACCAAGTTCGAAAGCAGCCGCTGGTACTTTCTCTTGCTGGCTGCACACAGGGAACTATCTGACAGACATACCGCTATGTGCATACCATACCCCCAACCAAATCCAGAGGCGAGCGCGAAACACACGAAAAGAGTAGAGGAAAGATGACAAATGAGGAAAAAGAAAAGAGCCCAACATAAGAAACTGACCAAAGAACAATTTTTTTTCCCTGAAAAGAAGAGAAAAAACAGCAAAAACACCCACCAATGAGCATGAGGAAGCCATTTTTGTCAGGAAAAAACAGAAAACAGAACACAAACAGGCATGTTCATGCAGAAAAATTTGCTTCCTAAAAATGTATGTCCCCGCAGAAGGTCTTAAATTTTTTTTTTCGAAAAGAAAAGAAGATTTACCAAACACACAGCAACAACCATGAGAAAATACGTTTTTTCTTTTTACCTGACAGAAGGTCGACAAATTTTGTTCTGCGAAAAGAAAAGAAGCACCGAAGACCTAGGAATGAGGAAATATTTTTTTTTTTTGCAGAGAATGGAAGACAGAGAAGAAGAAATAGCAAAAACACCTGCCAATGACCATCAGGAAAGTTTTTTTTTTTTTTTGAAAGAACGAAAAACCAGACAAAAACACCAATGGCCTCACAGAAAACAACCTTCCTCCCTAGGAAGAAGATAAACCCATAACTCTTCCGGCACACCCGGCTCTGCACAGTCCAGATAAAATGCACCGACATCGATCAGGGAAGCGGTGAAAATACATACCCATGGACAAACATGCAGGCTTACCGGCATTCATCAGTTAAGAAAGAAAAATCACACCTATGAGCAAACAGGTACACAACATAGTCCAGAAAGACCCAAAAAAATACTGTGAACATCCTACGAAACGCATGACAGACGTATTTTTTTTTCTGATTGGGCAGAACAGTACAGGATTTTTTCCTCCGAAAATAAAAGCACAAAGAATCCAGGCCACCCAACAACAACCGCGAGGTCAATTTTTAATTTTTTAGAGCACGAAATATACAACGCAAGCAACCGCGCCCCTTGTGAGAACAAATTGCGAGACAATTATTTGGCCAAAACAAAACAACAGAGGCACGTGGAAAGGAAAAAAAGAAAACCATTTTTTTACACCCACAATTTTTTCCCCCGCGCAAAACCTTGCATGATCAAGGCACAAGCAGTGAGGAACAACAATCTGAGAATAGAGGAGGAGAGAAAGACGGGAAAAAGAGGAAGAGAGGGAGAAGAAGAGATAAGCAAAAGAGAAAAAAAATACCTAGAAAGACCGAATGAGGAAGGATCGAGAGAGGCAACGCATAAGAGGCCGGCAGAAAAGAGCGAGGCCATGCCTTCGTACGCACCGACATGACCGGCACAGCAACCCTCTACGCCGCGCAGGAACGTGGACGGATAAAGGCACACAGCAGGATTTCTTACGGCGAAATGAAGGAGGAGGAGAAGGGGCGAAGGGAAAGGAGGAAGTAACAGTTAGAACAGCAGAGCCCAGTAAGAGCCCAAAGAGGCCTACAAAGAAAGACAAAAAAACCACACAAAGAAGACCAGCAAATTAGACATAGAAAACCACCAGGCAAAGTACACAACTGGATAGAAGGCGCAAGATGAGATCCATCACAGAAGGGCAGCTAACGGACGGCAAGGATACATAGGAACGGAACTGTAGATTGGGTCAGTGAACTTTGAATGTTTTATGATGTTTCTGTAATTTCTGTTTGTTTTACTTTTAGATATTTTGTAACTCATATAAGAGAGATCTTGGATCAGATTAGGATCTCATGCGTTATCTGATAGCCAAGAACCCTAAAACATTTATTTTCTCTTATTTCCCTTTTGTTGTTCCAGTTTAGAATTTGCTTGTAATTTCTGCATTTGTTAAGTTAAGGCCAATTAATATCGCCAAATCTATCTTCTCTATTCCTTATAACTATTTCAGCTTTCAATTTCTACTTAGAATACTTGTTCCATCCTAATTTGACATAACCTTATCGGTTGGTCTGACAAAGAGAATGTCGATGACTGATAAGTAGTTCATTTGAGCTAGTTCTTACGTAACTTAACAATTGTGATTATCACATTTGGTATCATTCTTTGTCTACCTTATCTCTTTCTTTGTCTACCTTGTTTCACTCTTTGCCCACCTTATCCAATTACTTGTCTATTTTGCCTTCTCCCAAATTAATTGAACAAATAGCATAATTCCAGTGGAATTATCGTTACAATTAAGCCTAAACCATAAATGCGTAAAGCAAAAACAAAACATTATTACCTCCAACTCCGAATAACAGCATCATTGCAAGTGGGAGTCAACCGCCTCCTACTTGTGGGAGTCGGATCCTCTGGTCGGCACTTTAAAAACGACCAGGTGGTCGTTTCCTATCCCAGCCGTCCGATAAAAACAGACGGTCTGATCAGTCCACCCCTTTTTCCGTCCCAAAAAAAAAAAAAAAAACGCGTATACGCTAGTACTCGCGACTCCCTCTCTTCCGTATTCCAATTTCGGAAGCCAGTTTTACATTTCGCGCCCAAAGCAAACCCTTCTCCCCCGATTCTCTTGCGTGCAAACCAAACCCTCCTCATTCGCCTCTACCTCTCGCTGATCATCGTGGATGCACTGCGTGAGCACCTCTAGCTGATCGTCGCTGAGCGTGACCTCTCGCCGATTACCAGTAAGTACCTTTTTCAAATTTAAAATTCCAAGCTTGAGGGCTGCTGTGTTATTATATGGCCTAGTATAAATGCTATATGGATCTATGTTCCCCTCTTCTTCTTTTGCTATTGTATTGTCTTACTCGAGTACACAGTGAAGGTTTACCTTAATACCTTAATACCTTTTTTCTGTGGAAAAAATGAAAATAGAGAAATATTGGTGAAAAGTTTGCAATGTTGATTAATTGTTTTTCAACTGGAGCAGAAACAAAAGTATGCAGTGTGGAAAGCTGCAGATATAAGAAAAGCGATAAAAGAAGGAAGAACGCCAGAGCCAGGCCCACTTGGTGGTGAAAAGGATCTGTCTATTTCATCCGACTCCCCTGCTAGCTCTATTGTAATTCTTTAACCTCTGGCCTATTTTCTATTATTTTGCTTCTAATATTAAATGAGGTTTGATGGCTGATGAATGTTAGCAGAAATTTGTCAAGAGAAATTTGAGATTAAACATAGTGAATTTGAATTAAGGGAGATACTTATTAATCTGGGTATTAGTTTCAATGTAGGATCACAATAGCAAGTTTTTTAAGTTATTATGTCATATGTATTTGTCTGGGTATTAGTTTCAAGGGAGATCCTTATTAATCTGAATTTGTGTGTTTCTTTTTCTCTTATTTTTTTTCCTTTGACATTACTCTTTTCATGACAAGGCAGTTTCTGATGCACCACCACCTCAATCCATGGACATGGAAGAACATGAAGATGATTTTGTACCTCGTTTGGGTACGGAATATAAAACATTAGATGAAGCATGGTTGGTTTGGTGTTATTATGGTGGAAGGAAAGGTTTTGGAGTAAGAAAGGGCAAAGGAAACAAGAACAAACAAGATGATGTCATTACTTCCAAGTTTTTTTTCTGCAATTGTGAAGGTAAACGGGGAAGTGATCAGCGAGATCATTTGACCAATAAGCCTCGAGCGGAGACGCGGACCGGTTGTCAAGCTCGCTTATTACTAAAATTGGATAGAGAAACCCATAAATACAAAATTGTGAAATTTGTAGAAGAGCACAACCATCCTCTCCAACCGCGCGAAGCTTGTTACCTAATACCTAGCCAACGGAAAGTACCCGACATAGCATGCTTTGATATTCAAGTAGCCGCTAGTTCGGGAATCAACCCAAAAGATGCACATGACCTACATAGTAGGCTACACGGTGGCATTCGAGGCGTTGGTTACACAAAAGTAGATCATAGAAATTGCTTGAGAAATATACGCAAGGAAGCAATGCAATATGGTGCCGCCGTTGCTATGACCAAGTATTTTGCAAAGCGTTCTATAGAAGATTCATCTTTCAAACATTTTGAAGATACCTCCGAAGAAGAAGAGATATCAAATGTTGTTTGGATGGATGCAAAGATGATTGCGTCTTACGCCCGGTTTGGAGATGTAGTTGTGTTTGATACTACATTTGGCACCAATAATGAAAAGTGGGCGGTTGGTACTTTCGTTGGCTTTAATCATCTAAGGGAGATTGTGGTTTTTGGTGCGGCTCTCATGTGCGATCAAAATATAGAATCTTTTGAATGGGTGTTTGCAAAGTTTCTCGAGGCGCATGGCGGCAAGAAGCCCATCACCATATTTACCGATCAAGATCCTGCAATAGGGGCTGCTTTAAAGACACAAATACCGGATGCAAGACATGGTTTATGTACATGGCATATTAATAAGAATTGTGTAAAACATTTGTCATCGTTCAATAATGACAAGAAGGACGTAACTTCCAAGTTTAACGAATGTTTATACAGGTATTTTTGTATTTTCAATTTTATTTTTTCAATTGTGTAAAACAAAAACCAATGGATTTCAGCATGGAGGTGTGACTGAGGGTCATTGTTGCATGATCCTTAATGCAAAACAAGTCAAAGTTATAGCATGAAATTTCCATTAACTTTAATGATATGTGATATTACACATACTTTTAATTTTAGTGATTTTTTAAATTCATGGATACATTTTTGGTGCTTGTCATGTGGCAACTGATACAACCCAGTAGTGTAATCTTATATAGCCTTTAGTACCGACACATTATCTCTCTAATTAACTGAGACCCTAGCAACTCTACCGTCCTTCTCTGTACCAGCTTCATTTACTCGTACTAGAACCATTTCTATACCAGTGTCAAATGCAAGTAGATAGGTAACACAAATAATACCATATCTTTATCATGCTTGGACGGCTCAAGTTTTCAAGCCTTATATAACCTATTACTGGCTTTAATATTGCTATGTACCCAATTGTTAAGGTACGAGGAGGAAAAGGAGTTTGAGGATGCCTTTTTGTTTCTCAGGAAAAAGGTGAATGGCGAAAGCAATACATTGGATGGCGAGAGCAATACTTGGCTAGAATTCATATATAAAAGCAAAGAAAAGTGGGCATATTGCTTCATGAAAGATGCTCACACTTTGGGAATCCGTAGCACGCAAATGAGTGAGAGCTTCAACGCGAAGTTGAAAGTCTATTTGAATTGCAAGTTGGATGTGTGTAGATTTATGGAACAATTTGATCGGATTCTTGAAGAAAACCGTGAGAAGGAGATAACTTCTGAGTATGACATGAGAAAGAAGTTACCAAGACTCAAGTCTAGTTTGCCTATTCTTCGTGGAGTCGCCAATTTGTACACAACCAATGTGTTCGAGTTATTTCAAGAGGAGGTCGAGTTAGCCATGTTAGCTCACATAGAATGCCTCAAGGGTAATACCTACACGGTGGGTAAGATTGGTATTGATAATGAGACTCCATGCAAGAGTAGGCAAGTTGTTTGGACTCGGGAGGGCCAAGTGGTATCATGTTCTTGTAAGAAGTTCGAAAGAGTGGGTATTTTGTGTTGGCATGCGTTGAAGGTGTTGGATCGTGAGGATATTAAGGTGATTCCACCAAGATACATTCTCAAGCGTTGGACTAGAGAGGCAAAAGATAATACCGTTGTAGATGGAGAGGGAAGAATGGTGATTGAAGATCCTATGTTGGATGTTAGGAACCGTAAAGCCGATATGGTTCGTATGATAACACCAATATGTGATGAGGCGGCCAATAATGAAGAAGATACTCATTTTGTGAGGAATGAGTTTCTTGAGTTTCAACGAAAGTACAAAGAATACAAAGAGAAAAAGAAGGGTGATGACGGCAATCCAACTATCGAGCATGCACTACACTTAAAGAAGAAGAATGGTGGTGATAGACGTTCCAAACGCATTCCTTCTTGCATTGAGAAAAATAAAAGAGCTAAGAAAGCAAAAAAAAAACCTATCTCAACTAGCCAAGATTCGTTAAGGTAAATTATTTTAGTAAAATTTAAATTTGTTCATATATATCTTGTATCTAATTTGTATATTTTAATTATAGACCGAGTACTAATCCATCTCAAGATATGTCGGAAGGAAATTTTGGATGCTTTAGTCAACTTGAAGACTTATAGTAAGAGCTTTGAAATATCTAAGTTTGGTAATTACACACGATATAATCACTCGAGGGCCGATTACTAATAATTTTCTTTTTTTTTTTTGCAGCAATATTACAATTATAGAATAGTAGAGAAGTTGTTGTGGATCATTTGGCAATATTTTGTAAACAAGTATAGTGTTTAAAGAAGCGAATGATGCTATTTTGTATAGAAGCAGATGATGCAATTTTGTACAGGCATGCCTGTTTATGCGCATGGAGTAAAGGGAGGTTCACTGTGATACATAACTGTTTTTAATCTGTCTTTATTACTTTTCCTATGTTACTGGTACATGAGGTGGCTGGTACAGATGGTGAGGCGCAATTGATAACTCACGTAAAAAACAAGTGTTCTAGCAAATAAAAAATTGAAGAAAAATAATATAATTGAATTGTCAGACGCTTCCAAGAAAATTATTATCCATTGGAATTTATAGTCTCAATATGTACAGTACAACAAACTTTTTCGCTGCAAAAATTGCATGTCAGAAGGTGAAGATGTCTTCTCAACTAAGAAGCTCAAAATGAGCAGATGGCTGTTTGTCTCTCGTTTTGTCCCCAGCAAAAGCTGGTTGATGAGAATGTAAGTACGTAGCTCAAGGAGATGTACAACGATAATAATAGTAATCAATTTTCGTTATTTTCTATTGCTATGCTATGCACATGTGGATAACTTTGCAATTTATAGACTTATTTACAAACTCAATTTGTCAATTCTTATATCACAGACCAGCAACACTAAATACACATGCGCTCACACTCATACCATTTCCTAACAAGTAATGCACTCTTACAAATGTCAACCCCATTTTCTTTTCCAAGAAGAAGTACAACCACGATAATAATAACCAGGTAAATATACACAGATGACCACAAAGCCTTTGGCATAAGATAATAACATCAAATTGAAGAATGCTTGTATAAGATATATATATAGAGTACATCACAAAACACAAGCTATCTCAAAATAATGTCTAACAGAAATCATTTACAAGAGTAAAAAAGTGAAATAACATCAAATTGAAGAATTACAATAAAATTCCCTACAATTTTATAACCATTGCAATTAATATGCAAAGCAAGATTACAATAATACATAAGACTATTGCAAATCCCGCGATTATAGCCTTCAAAATAAATTTATAATCCTGACAATTTTCCTTATCTTTAATTGCTTCTTGATGCCGATGCCCCCTCGATTGCTTCTTGATGCCCCCTCGAGCTTGAACGTTGTCGCACCACGCACGAAAATAATTACCTTCAACACAATTGCATGCATAAAATTCTCGACCCGGATTATGTTCTGATCTAGATACCGCCACATCACATGGGAATTTACATTTTTTGCAAATGTATGACACCCCATTCGGTGAGGAACAACTTCCCTCATCCATTGCTTTCATTTCTCAATCAAATAATAAACCTAAAAGTAAAAATTACAAAATGGTATTAGTATCTAGGAGTCCAGTATATTCAAGCTTTCTAATTAAAACGTAAAAAATAAAAGTAAAAAAATGAATTGTCACAAGTCCTCACAATTTTTTTCATCCAACAATCATAAACAGATTATAAGTTTACTTAGTAAATAATTTTTTTCATCAAGCAATCATAAACAGATTATAACTTATCAGATCATAAACAGATTATTCCTCTCAAGTTTCAGTCAGTCAATGAGTATTTCGAAACAATTTCAAAGGCTCTTACCAGAATAACTTACCAGCTAGGGTAAATTTTCAAAAGATCAGAAAGATCAAAATTTTCGAAAGATCAAAAAGCTGCTAAGCTCTTCAAGTCAAGTAATTTCGCTCTATCTTATATGCAACTACTGATGTGAAAAAAGCATTGAATTTAGCTATTCATATATGCCGGTGCGAGTCTACTGCATTTACAGCTGCTGCTATGGGCAAAGCGTTTTTTGGGGTTGAATAACTTACCAGAGAAGAATCTTATTGCCCCTCTCAAGGCTGTCTTGTTGAATTGTAAAGCCGGTGTGTAGGGTTTCTCTCCGTCGACGCAAATCTAGGGTTTCTCTCCGTCGACGCAACCTAGGGTTTCTCTCCACGACGCCTCGACGATTATCGCTTCTTGTACTCTCTCCTTCCTCTCTCGCTTTCTCTCTCTCTCTCTCGCTTTCTTTCTCTTTCGCTCTCTCTTTTTCTTCTCTAAATGCCTCTGTACGAAGGAAAGAAAGGGAGATACGAAGAAGAGAGGGAGTCGCCAGTACTAGCGTATACGCCTTTTTTTTTTTTTTAGGACGGAAAAAGGGGTGGACTGATCAGACCGTCCGTTTTTATCGGACGGCTGGGATAGGAAACGACCACCTGGTCGTTTTTAAAGTGCCGACCAGAGGATCCGACTCCCCTACTTGTGGGAGTCGCACCTGTGGCTTCCTACTCTTCCTAATTCCTAAATGCATCACAGATTTCCATCAAAGCTCCTCCTCTCTCCTGCAATCGCTCTACTTTCATGTTCCAAACCACCCCAATCTCTTCCCATTCCTTTTCCCTTTTCTCTCCGTTCACGAATCCCAAACCCCGATTCCCTTCTCACACCTCCTACCAATTCTACTTCCTCCATCTTTCGCTCCTTTCTTCACTTTCCATGTTGGAATTTCTCATCGCTAAGCGGTTCAACACTGCCTCGACCAAAGAGAAGTAGATTTCCGAGTGTAATTTTGGATGATCATGACGAGGTAGTGAGATTAATCCGAGAAGACTCCAGTAGGTTAGAGGCTGAGTTGAATCAGAAGAATCTCATGGTTTCTCCATCTTTTGTACTCGAGATGTTATATGCTTTGAACAAGGAAGGGATCCCCGCATTGCGGTTCTTCAATTGGGCGATGAATTGCTGCCCCAGTTTGGTGCCTAGTGCAAAGATCTATAATCAGCTTGTGCATAACCTTGGAAGAGTGGATGATTATGAAACCATGTTTGATTTGTTAACCAAGCTTTCAACTAAGGGGTTTTGCCTAACCGAAAAGGCATTCGCATTTCTCACTCTGACAAGGTCTGATAATCTTGCGAGTTTAGTTGAAAAAATTGTTGATATTTTAAATGGAGTAGGATCTTGTAGAGGATCTGGGATCTTTTCTCTCATCAGACACCTTTGTTCTATGAATGCCTTTGATCTAGCAATCTCTGTCATGGAGAAAACTTTAAAGAGCACTCGTTACTATAATGCATTGATAGCAGCCAAGTGCAAAAATGGTGACTTTGAAGGTGCCCGGGAGGTGTTCGATGAAATGTCGCAGTCAAATTGTGACCCAGATACGAACTCTTTCAACTACATACTTGGTTGCCTCTTGAAGTACAACAGAGTTAATGAGGCATGTGGTTTATTAGAGACAATGGAGAGGTTAGGGTTTACACCTGATCAAATAACTTATGAGTTGCTTGTATTTCATGCTTGTAAGGCCAGTAGGATTGATTCAGCCAGTCAATTTTTGGATAAAATGCTTCTAGAAGGGCTTAGACCAAGGCTTAAAACCCATGCTGCATTTATAAAAGGTTACTTTTTATCAGGGAGGGAAGCAGATGCTTGTAAATATGTGCTTGATATGAGTTTGAGGGATAAATTCTCGATTAATGTGAATTATAGTATGCTTTCTAGCCTCTTTTGTAAATCCAAGAGAGTGTCGGAAGCGGGTCGGATTCTGTATGAGATGATGGAGAAGGGATACAGACCCAATCAACGGGTTTATTTTAGAGTAGTAAAGATGTTGCACAAGGAGAACAAAGGTGACATGGCTTCACAACTACAAAGTATGTTTGCGAAATTCTGATTGCAGAATAGTTCGCTCTGAAATTTTTGTAATTTGTACAATTTTGAGAAATAGCATAGTGTAGAATTTCAGTAGGTTATGTTGTTTCACAGAAACTGACAAATATTCTTGGAAGTTCAATTTTGGTTCTTGGTGTTTTTGGTTTCAAATTAAAAAAAAAAAATTTGCTCTTCTTGGTGAACAAAGCTGTTCGGGATTGTTACTTTGGATTTCTCTGAATGACTTGAATGTCAAAACATTTTTGTAATATTTTTCTTTTACAAATATATCATAGCAAGATCCATATTTATAGCATTTCTTTGGCACTTTGTTTCTCCAAACACATCATTTTAAAAAGGATGATTTAGGTTTATGCCACAATTTAGAAATTAGAGATACTAAATGATCCAGTTCAAAAAAAAAAAGAGATACTAAATGATAAATTATTTTCATATCATCACTAATAAGTGACTTAATTTCACAAGATAGGCTAATTATTTTTGCACTTACTAGACTTTCCATATTTTTTATGCCATCCCTAAACCCTATATCTAATTATTCCTTTTATAGAATTGATAGAAACTTCTGTGGGAAAGTTCACTAATCCTGCGTGCTGTCGAGGAGTCCATTTTTGTTTCTCGGGTCAAAACTCTTGTTTTTTTTTTTTACTTACGTAAACCAATTTGCAAGTTCAGCTAGAAAGGATGGAATCTTCACTTTCGAAATTGCCTGATGCACAAAACGACGCTAACGTAACTATATAATTTTTTTTTTTCAGTTCTTTTATCATAAGATAGCATCATCATCAGTACATTGAACACATAAAAGTTGCCACTAAAACTAACAAGGAAGATTTTAGTGCAACTAATTTTGCGTTCCATCGAATTGTCACAGCTTTGCTTTTTTAGTAATATTTCAAAATAAAAAAAAATTCAAATGCTCGAATTTAATTTTTTTAGTAATATTTCAAAAAAAAAAATTCAAATGCTCAAATTTAAACTGTTGATCTTGTTCAATTTGCCGTTTAAAAAGTTATGATATGTCGGAAAATATCACTACAACTCTACAAGTCTACAACGAATAATAAGTTGTTGTACAGCAAAACTATTTATTCCGTTTATTTTTAAATTTCTAGAGTTTGGTCAATGTAAAGTATTTGTACAATTGACAAAGTCCATTAGGGAATAGTTTATTTTTTTGTCCCTAAGTTGAACCTTCAAACCTTCTAAAAATTCTAAATTTCAACTCTCGTTCCTTGATTTAGATTTTCTAGGTTTACCTTTCTAATTTTAAGAATATCATATATCTTTCGATATTAGGTAGTGACACACCTTTTCGGCTTAATTCCGGATTGGTCTTTCGGTTAATATCTATCCTATTGTATTGCGATCACAAATCGACTCGAATTTAAGATTTCAATCCGACTGGAGGGTTCTTTGTGACATTTAATTTCAAAATAAGTTAAATGACTTGACCCATCTTATTTTTAAAAAAAAATTATAAGCTACACTTAAACTAAAATTATGCTCCACAAACTAGATTTGAAATGAATGGAAAAGAATGAAACGAAAAATTTAAAAATCTTACTTTGTGAAAAAATAGAAAGATTTTGTGAAAAGCTAATAATGTTACTGTATCATCTGATTTCGAGAGTAAATTCCTCTGGTCAAATTTTCCGAACCCGTCCCTCCCTTCTATAAACTAACGAATAACGAGTCATGAAGGTTAGTCACTAACCGTAAAAAAACGCTAATCTCGGGGTAGTGATTGGAAGGGATTAGTGGTAGTCTAAGATTAGTGAATGTTGTTTGACGTGGTATGTTGGGGTTAGTGATGGAGAGAAATGAATAAATTATTGATTTCTTTTATTTTATTTTTTAACTAAATAATATCTTTTATGTGCACATTATTAACTATGGATGAAGAGTATAACTTAACGTTATAAAATAATTGGTACATATTATCTTTAACCGTCACTTATCATTATAATTAATCATTACAATATTATTAATTTTGAAAACGTTATCAAATAATTAAATAATAAAAATGTTTAAATTATAAGTACAATTTTGCTATTATTTTTCTTTTGTGATGCAAATGACTGTAAATACATATATAATTTTTTTTAAAAATAGCATTTTTTTTTCAAATAATTTAGCTGCAAAATCCATCTTTTCCTCATGCCACATACACGTCTCGGCAGCCACATAAAATCCGGACTTCAATCCCATGTTTCTTCCCAAATGGAGCACCGTCTCTCATTTTTTTCATTCTACTTCGTGCGATAGAAAAATGCAACAGGGTAACAAACAAAGGGGAAAAAATAAAGCAAAGGAACTAATCAAAATTAACCTAATTTCGTGATTTCATTAGCTAATAGCGTGTCATTTATTGAGACAGGGGCCGAAATAGGAAATTAAAATTGAATTAGTCCCAAATTTAAAGGTATAGAACAACAATTTTGTCGATGGGTGAACAAAAATAGTTCAAATGAGATTTCTTTAGACTACTCGAGATGAGGAGAAGACGATAGTATTGTCCGTGATGGTGTTAATTTGCTCTATAAACGAAAATCAAAGGAAAAAGAAATACATTTTATCATGGTTGTTTTTCGGTAGAGAAAGAAGAAGAGAGAGAAAAAATAATATAAAAAAAGGAACAGAGCAATTCTTTATCCATTTCTCTCTCCCATAACGTAGAAAAACACTAACTCATGGTTTTGCAGAGGTAGCAGGTTAGACATTAGTTAGTCGCTAACCGTACTAATCACAACTCATTTGGTAAACTAACTTCACGGAAAGTTAGTCACTGACCATAAAAAGCCGCTAACCTTGGGTTGCCAAACGCACCCTTAGATGGGAGAGCCACTTGCCATTCCTAATCCCGACTGAGTTCATATATTTTGTAGGGAAACATAAAACAGATCCATAATGGAAAATATAAAATTTACCATTTTGTGATACTCTCTCTCTCTCTCTCTCTCTGGTATAATCCTTACACCGCCAACATATCCAACTTTCAAATTTCAAGAAGTACGAAACATTTAGAGCATGCTTAGGTTCGAAATGTATTACAAGATTTGTATTCTTAAAAATCGCATTTAATTTAAGGGAAATTAGATTCATGTAACTTCAAAATTCTGAAATTTGAAAAATATCATTTCAAAATTATATCTTTGAACACTGGTTCTTCACGATTTTGGTGCCAGTGTGTCAGGTTCTTAGGGATGATGATTAAGAGAGGAGTGTAACAAACTGTTTTTTTTTTGTTTTAATGAAAAGAGTGGTGAGCAATTTAAACTCACTTGTTTCAAAAAAAAAAATTATATCTTTAATCAATGCCACCTCAAATCTAATTAAATTTACAAATTTTTATCACTTACACATCCAACTTCATATGCAATTTTTTGTACTGAGCAAAATATCCACCATTCTCAAATTTCAAATTTTTTTCCTCTTATGCTGCAATTTTTTTTTATTATGAGAGTTTTTTTTTATTTTGAGAATAAAACATTTGAAATTCCGATAAAATTTCTATTTCAAATTTTCAAAATTATAAAAGTTCAAATTTGAAAAATTTAAATATCAAATTTTCTATTTAGAAATTTTTTACATATATTAAAATTTTAAAATTTGAGATGGGATGGGTATTTTGGCCAATATGAGAAATTAGGTATAGAGATAAATGTATAAGTGACAAATTTCTAAATTAATTGGATTTGAGGTGATAATTCTCAAAGACATAATTTTGGAGTGTCATTTTTTATATTTTAGAGTTTTGAAGTGGAATTGATTA
This sequence comes from Rhynchospora breviuscula, assembly GCA_027562975.1. Lineage (NCBI taxonomy): Eukaryota > Viridiplantae > Streptophyta > Magnoliopsida > Poales > Cyperaceae > Rhynchospora > Rhynchospora breviuscula. The sequence continues at coordinate 28,362,948 of CM050400.1, read as the reverse complement.
ATTTTTTATATTTATGGAAAGATGTGTTTGTGTGATATATGGGATTTTTTTAATTTTTTTTCTTGGTTCTTTTCACAAATCAATACAATATAAATTGGAAAAAGTATTTCTTTAGGGGGCGTTTAGTTGTGGAATAAGTGGTGACATAACTTAAGGAGTCATAAGTATTTATGTAAAGTTATGTGAGAGATTTTTGGTTATGGAATAAAACAAAATAATCTAAAGTTGAGGAATAATTGTATGGATGTGTCAAAAGGCCAAAATACCCTTATTATGTAAAAAAGATCAATATTTTTTCATAATATCTGTTTGTACCATTTTGATACGTTTATTTTATTTTAAAAAATTTTCGATGCATTTTATTTTTCCTTGTTATGACTTTTGTTCGCATAAAATGATAAAAAAAAAAAATTAACCAACATATCCAATCTTGCCTTTTCGACTAACAAATTAAACGACAAATTTTTTTTTTGCATATTTGGTAATCTCTCTGGTATTTGTGATTGCTGGACTTAGGACTGTCAATGGGTACGGTACGATACGGTAGAAAGTATTTTCATTTTAACAAATTAAACCACCATTTTAACGGGTACGTTAAAATTTTCTTTACCCACACCCTATCCGTACCCATTAAAAAATGACTTTATCCGTACCCGTTAAGGATTAACGGTAAGGGTAGGGTAACGGTACATAATGGATAATAATAATATTATTAATTTAATAAAAAATACATAATGTGCTAAATAAATTGCATCAAATAAATATATAGATAAAGTACAATATTTGGATAATACTTTACATATAACAAAAATCTTGCAATAAAAAAATCTATATAACTAATTATAAATTATAATATAATAGAGTGCAAATTAATTTTTTTATCAACATAAATAAATTTCGATGTAGATCAAAACTAATACCATATCTTACGAAATATGCTATTTACATGACTATATATACATATATGTTTGAAAAATTTACCCGTTAGATAATGAATACAAAATAGCCCTTATCCGTATCCGTACTTGTTAAGTTAACGAAAAATTTTCTTTACCCATATCCGTTAGTCTAACAAAAATAAAATCCTACCCATACCCGCTTTATCGAATACGATACGGGTAGGATAAGTGAGTAAACGGCTTTCATTGACAGCCCTAGCTGCCTGGACTAAAAAAATGAACAAAACAAACGCATGACGTGGCGGCGCCTTGTGATTCTTGCCTATCGTCTATCCTTAATTTGCTGAAGGGCATTAATGGAAATAGTGGCTGAGAAATCATTTTTTTTAACTATTCAGCATGTGGGACCCACTAATGTAGTTTATGACACCTCTTTGCATGGTATAAGTTATGTTAGATATGTAACATGAGTTTTGCTAGGGTAAGTCGCGCTTAAAATTCCTAAATCTAGTTCAAAATGATCAATTCAAATCGTCCAATGTGATCTCCCTATTAAAATCTCCATGCATACCAAATTTTACATTTTTTTCAAAAATTTTAATTATTTTTTTTAATTTTAGAAAATCGTTAATCTAATTAGTTCTGAACCGTTCAAAACAACAGTTTTTAAAAATCCGAAAAAAATACTTACAAATTTTAAAAAAATATAAATTTTGGTCTTCATGGAGATTTTAATAGGGAGATCATATTGGACGGTTTTGATCGGTAATTTTGAACCAGATCTAGGAGTTTTGAGCGCGAGTCACAGACCCTCTGGTGAGTCGCGACTCACCATAGCAAAACTCTATGTAACATTATTCCACCCCTGTTTGGTTAATTACATATGTAACGTTATGTAACGTTCTTCCTCCTCTATTCCTCAATCAGACAGGAACTTAATTAGTAATATGAAAACAAATGCGGAATTGATAATTTGAAAACTCTAAATGGCAATTCACGAAAAAAAAATAATTGAATTACATGTGGACAAGCTGATCCAATTTGAACAAAAACCAACATCGTAGTTGAGTAACCAAAATATGATAGAGTAAAATTTAGTTGAGCGACCTTTAATTGAGTCGCATTCATTAATGACATCAGATATGAGAAGTTTGTTAGCATAAAATTCTGGTATTGCTAGTTGGCCGAAATGGTTTTAGCAATATAATACTATTTTAACTCTGAGACTCAAAACGAAAAGTCAGAAATTGTTTGTTTTTATTGTCTCAGAAATAAATGGGACCAAAATTTGTTCAGTATAATTGTTTAGTCAGTATATTTTTGTTATCTCGTACAATAAAATGGAGAAAAAAATATTTTAAGTAACGCAATATCGATCTGACGATCGACAAGATATAAAGTTTTTACTTCTATTCAGAAGTTAAGTGATCTATTGTTGTTTAAAAAAAAAAAGACTTTCTAGTAAAAATGAATATTTCATGATATTATGGCACTTACACCCATTCAAGCTTTCGTTACGTTGCAAAATTACAATCTTCTAAAATTTTTTTTTTTTGCAGAATTACTTTCTATAAAGAATTTTAAACATCTGCAAAACAAGATATTGGGTAGCTGAAAAAGCAGAGCAGAGAGAGAGAGAGAGATTAGCTAGTTTCACCTTTCAATAGAAGAGATTAACTTGGTTGAGAAAAAAAAATTAAAGAGGGAGATATCATCTGACTATTCATTGTGAGATTAGGAGAAAGTTTAATATAGACTATAATGCATAGAGATTTTTATGCACTGTGAAATTTTTCGAGAGTATTTTTGTAAATTGATAAATCTAATCTACACATTGAAATCTCATAGCAAACCAAATTTTACTATTTTTGAAATGTTATTATTATTATTTTTTTAAATGTTTTAAAACTTGCTATTTTTGGAATGTTGTAAATAGTAGTTTGTTTTCAATAGTAGCATATTTTAAAAAATAGTAATAAAATCTAAAAAATTGTAAAATTTGGTTTTGCTATGAGATTTCAATATGTAGATTAGATTGGTTAAATTAAATTTGTCAATTTATAAAAATATTCCTGAAAAAGTCTATAGTACATAGAAAGTACTGTGCACTGTGGTGTATATTAAACTTTCTGAGATTAGATATATAATAAGCTGACTAGACAGTTTGGTAAGCAGGCAAATAAAATTAAGCTATTTTATAAAAACAAAACCAATTAAGGTTGGTGCCTCCTAGCCACCAGTCCGGGCCAGCTGGCTCCTGTAGATTAAAAGCCCAGAACGTGGAGCGCTTTCTAGATTTGCGTTCTCATTGACGCTTCCCCAACTTGCACCTCTCAGGATCCTCTGTGCTCTCTCCTTTGTAGCCCCTGTCATTTACTACTTCTCTTAGTTCTCAACTAACACACACGATCAGTCACAGGAGAACTGGTACTCTTGGCCCCAAAGCGAACGCAATTTGGTCCGTGTACGGTCCCACGAGATCTATTACTTGGTTCTGGTGTCCTTGACAGCGAGGCATCTGTGGTTCACTCACGGGACATGTGTCGTTGCATCGTGCCTCAGCGGGTTGCTTAACACGCGACAAGTGACTGTCTCTCATTGGACGAGAAGATATTTTAGTAGGCCGTGAAGATATTACTGGCTCCTGATTTCCTGAGAATGATTCCAAATAGATTTTGCGTGTGGCTTGATATGAAAAGGTCGGGATTTAGCGACTCGCCATAGGAGTAGGTCTTTTACAATGGCACAGAGGATCTGAGATACATTACTTGGTGGAAAGAAGACCGGCGGTGATTGGTTTGGCTCCCCTCCACGCCAAGAAAGGGTTTTCTAGTGGATATCTTGAAGGGGGCCACCGATTGATTGGAGCCCTCTGCAATTGGGTGAGGTTTTACTTCTGATGGATAATGATTGGACGTTCCTGTGGAATTCCATATTTGGAATTGTTGGGAAAATGGTTGCACTTACAATATGGGTGAAACAGTGACTAGTATACAATTATTATTTGAAATTCCTCAAATGGAAACTGGAAATTATATATGCTTGTGCTTTCCACCACTTAAATATGTATTAAATTATGTGTAACTGAAAATATATTTGACCATCCATGATAAAATCTACTAAAGTTGAGAGCTCGATTAAGTCTTTATAAATGATGAAATATTTATACATGGCCTAAGTGTAAATAATGAATGACATATTTTTAATATGAGAGAATGATTATGACAATTTAGATGCTAATTATTACGATCGTTGAATATATTAATTGTCCTAAAATATATTCTTTAATTATTACCAAATTTGAGAAATTCTAGAGTGCGAGGGAGCAGATTTGACCATGTTTGTAGGATCTTTCTTGAAGATTTGTCAGGGTATAAATTTCAATCTTTAGATATCTAGGGGTTGCTTGTCTCGTTCATTGGAACTTTTCTGATTTTAATAAAAAAAAAAACTTTTCTGAACAGTGATTAATGCGTTTGTCCGGAATTTGTCTTCTTTAATTTCTTTTTATAATTATAAGTTTTCAATTATAGTTTTTTTTTTGTGCCTTCTTACCTTTTAACAAAAGAAAAAAAAAAATGAGTCACGCGAGCACGAAGCACATGTTGAAGTTGTCATAATATCATAATAATTATTCTGACACTGATCTATTTTAGATTTTTTTTTTTCTATAACCAATAACCAATAAGGCTACTTCAAGGAGAAAAATAAATATGACAAAAGGTGTTATAATGATAACGAAAAATGTTTAACGTCAATTCTTATTGCTTCAAGTTGTAATAAATTGCTTTTAAATGCTTTTATTTAAATATAATTTGGGGACGGAACCACCTGTTGAGACCTGATTGGTTTTGTAAATGAACTTTTTTTTGGATAAACTAGACAGGTTTTGTAAATGAACTTCTAGCGAATGATTGCCGTAGAAAGTCAGTAGGGTTTAGGAGCCATGACGTGGCAAAGATGGTGCTAAAGTCCACATTAACAGCACCCTAATTTTTTGAAGAATATCTCCTCCTCCTAACTATTTCCGAAAGCTACCCAATTTATTACCATTAACAATAACACCCTCTAAAATGTTCAATTATCTTCTGAGTCCTTGTCTGCCATGCCATCTTGCAAGTAATTTCACAAAATATATAACGAATGTTACTTTTGGTATATGACAGGATATATATTTATTTATGAATACATAAATGACAAATAATGAAATTTCACAAAAATTGTATTTTGTTATTATAATTAGCTTAATTTTAGCCATATATAACATAATATCTGTATTTTTCAATATAATCACAGATTTGACTTATTGAAGATAATAATTGATGCAATGAGACTATCCAGGCGGCTAAAAAGAGTTGCGAGTTAATTTGTTGAAAACTAGAAGTCTAGAATTGAATAGATCCACAATTTTGTGGGTATACAAGCAAAAGTACACGAGGCAATCCTCACCACAAGAAATAAATTAGATTATTTTATTCAGTGAAAAACAGTCTTTGAGGTCATAATCGTCTCTCTAACCAATCCACAAGACGGCATTAAAAAAACGGCCGCGGGACTCCGACACGACACGTGTCCAGAGGTGGGGCCAAGCACTACCAGCCACAAGAATCGAGCGGCTTCTGGAGTTCTCCACGGAAAATACGAAAAAGAAAATAAAAATCGTTTCCTACGTGGCAGCTCCTCCTTGCTCTTTTTCACCCTTCCTCTTTCATATCTCTTCCCTCTACACAAATTCAAGCCTCTCATTTCAAACTTGAGCCTTATTTCTCTTCTCCTCTCATTTAAACTAAGAGATATTTCTCAATTAATTATCTAAGTAAAGAGAAGTCCCTAGAATCTCCTCAGGTGAAACCAGGTACTTAATTTCTCATGCTTTGCCTTCTTTTGTTAGATCTCGACAATTTGAGATGAAGTGTAGTAAATTTATTGAAGATCGTTTGAAATTTGTCAGGGTTTTGAGAGGATTTTACATCTTTATGCGGATAGTAGAGGCTCTGAGTGGTGATTTGTCAGGAAAGTGTATATTTGAGGCAGTTGATCTAGTAATTGATATAAGTGGAAGCGTATCTGCCTCTTGTTTTGACTGGAGGAAGAGAATTGGAAGGCTAAGAGAATTGTAGCCCTGAATTTGGTTGCTATTTGAGTTTATTGGGAATTTCTTTGAAGAGGAATGGCTCCTCGAGAGACGTGTGTAGAGGTATGTTACCAGTCCGTTTGAGCTTGCTTTCAGATTTTGAAATCTGGCGTGCGGGATAACTCGATTTAATTTTTTAAGCTTCGGTTTTTCAAAAGCGTTCTTAATTTGGTCGTAAATTGATTTTTCAGGAGATAACAGTACCGTTTGATGGGCTGAATCAGAATTATGCAGGTGCAGGTTCAAATGAAGATGAAATGGTTCCCAAGGTACCAGTTAGCTTAAATCATTAAATTTGATTATTTAATTGATATTATATATGGAATTGGAACAACGTAATAGTCTTGTCATATGTCTACAACAAGCAATATTGGTGTACTCAAGGCATAAATTTAGTATCACTCAAGAAATCTTATTAAGGCCTATTTTCTATAATTAGGTAAGGAAGCCATATACAATAACAAAACAAAGAGAGAAGTGGACTGAGGAGGAACATAAGAAGTTTCTAGAAGCTTTACAGTTGTATGGGCGTGCATGGCGCTGTATCGAAGGTTAGATGCTTGCAGATTTTGGATAAATTTAAGTGCTCTAGCTTAGGTTGAATATTAATAGAATGGTGTTAAAATATATAAAATTTGTGTTGACCCTTTTTACCATGTTTTATAACAGAGCATATAGGTACCAAGACTACTGTTCAAATCCGAAGCCATGCCCAGAAGTTTTTCTCCAAGGTCTTAATCTCAGCCAACCAAACTAATTGTCTTTTAATTTGTTATGGTACTGTTGTCAAATCTGGTTTGGAATTTAAATGTACTAACAGGCCTAATAATCAAAATTTTGGTGGAACTAAACATTTGGATCAAATGACTATAGTAGCTTGCAGAAATTACATGTACTTCAGTTAGCTTATTGACAGATTTTATAAATTTGAGTAAATACTGTAATTCCTTTCCTACTATATCCTTTTTTAGATTTGCATATATAAGGGGCATAATTGGTATATACAAGGAACACTCAACACAAATTTATTATTAATTGCAACGAAATAGAAGTTAATTCCATCAGATGGATTTTAAGATTTTAATTTCTGTATCTTCTAATTAAATTGATTTTAAAAATCACTCTTTCAATTTCAGGTTACAAAGGAATCGCCAAGTGGGGGAACAAGCATTGAAATCCCTCCTCCAAGGCCAAAGAGAAAGCCAATGCATCCATATCCGCGCAAACTTGGGAACCAAAAGAACAAAGATTCAGAGACTTCAAAACAATTTGAGAAGTCTCCTGTGCAGGTTTCACCAGTAACCGAGGAAGGGATGGGATCCCCCATGTCAGTTTTATCTAGTATTGAGTCTGAAAATTTGGACCAGATTGTATGTAAATCTCCTCTTGAATCATCTGCTTCTGGTTCCAATGACCCAGACAGTAGAAGCCAATCACCAACTGCCACATCAGCAGAATATAATCTCTGCACTGAGCCAGATTTACCAATCATGGTCAGTATGCTATTAAGACTCACACCTTGGTTACTAATTAACAACTCCATTAAAAGCTAAATGGTTTTAATTGAATATGCTTTCAGGAATCTGATCAGGAGACGCATGCCCCATCGATTAAGCTGTTTGGTAAGATGGTTGTGTTATCTGAGTTGAAGAATTCTTCTCCTTCAAATGAAAACGGCAAAAGCCAAAGTGAAGCAGTGGAGTCAAATTTACAAGCACAAGAACAGTGCCTAAGCGGTGCCAATCCATTTGTTTATTACATACCATTTACTGGAGATGGAATGAATATACCTATGATTGCACCTGTGCCTTGGTGGTCGGTCTATGGTACTTGGCCTAATCCATATGCTAATCCTATAGTTGGGAATTTTGGACAGCAGCAAGAGAATGAGAAGGAAAGCTCTTCGACCGGGTCTGTTACAAATGCTAGTGAAGTAGTTGATGAGGCTTTAGATGCTGGGGAGCGAGAAGAAAATGTTTCTATCAGTTCGAACAAAAAAGAAGAGGACAAACCAATCAGAGGCTTCGTGCCATATAAAAAACGCAAGGTTGAGACTAGCGAAATAGAGGTAACTCTGGGTTTATGACCGGTCGTGTTCTTTCCTGTTAGATGTGAAGTATATAACATTCTTTTTTCTGGTATTCTTTCCGAGTTGTAATGTGGTAACTCGTAAGATCATACCATTCCTTTTTAAGTAAACGGTTCTAATTGGGAATAAGTCAGGTTTGTAGATTATTTAAGTCCTAATAGGTTTGTCTTGCTTAGGGGCAAGATTTGACACAAATTAGATTAAAAGGGCTTAGAGGGTAAGCGTTGGCAACTTTGTAAAAGACCACATGTTGGATTAAACGGCTAATGTGGTTATCCTGTTGTACTGAATTCATACTGATTATTTTTAAATCAACAGTAGCTGATGGACAAGATGCTAAACAATAATCTATTACTGCAATTATCGTCTTCAGGAGTGCTTTATTATCCATTCAATATTTTTGCTGCTATAAATTTGGTCACATTTATAGCCAGGTAATTGTTAAACCGGTTTATGCATCGCGTGGTAACATAATCTTTCTGTTCAGGAGTGGGGAAAAAATACATATTAATCGAATTTATGACAAAAGTAGAAAAAGTAAAAGAGGAACTAGTACTGCCCATACACTTTTTTAGTGAAATTAAAAATGAAAAAAAGTAAAAGAGGAACTAGTACTGCCCATACACTTTTATAGTGAACTTAAAAAAGGGAAAAGAAAAAGGAGAAAACGAAGAAAATAAAAATCATCAAACTCGTAAAAAAGAAAAAGAACTCTCCAAATGAAGAACTAGTACTGCAATGGACTTCGCCTGGCTCGTTGACGCACTGCCGATCTTGGTTTACAGATTTCCACAAAGATTACTCTGCCATCAAGGAACTAGGAGTAGGTAAAATTTACCAGTTAGCAATCCCAAATTCAACAATAATGCATCTCATCATATATAGCATAAAGGCCATTTACAGATTGAGCACTCAGAAGTTCACTTCTAAGAAAAAAGGAAGAAGAGAAAATCTCAAAGTGATGCCAGATTCTAAATCGACAGCTCCCATTAAAACTTGACTGCTTAAATTGAACCAACTAGTGCTTTGGTGTTCTTAGCATGAAAATAGGAAATAGAGGGCAAATTCATACCTTTCCGTGCATTCCTTCAATAGCACTTTTTGATTCTTCCTCGGTGGAATAGCGAAGAAAAGCATACCCCCTTGGTCTTTTTGCTATTCTATCCATCACTAGATTAACTGCATCAGTAGATAAAAATTTGCAACCCTTTTGTATTATCTAGCTGATTTTCTACCCGAAGATTCAAATAACTTGATCGACATAAACAAATTCAAAATCATGTACAGCTCACCTTCTACTAGTTGACCATAATTTTGAAATGCATTTCTGAGGCTTTCTTCAGTAGTCCGGAATGATAGACCTAACATAGCCAACAGTCAAGTGTCAATAACAGAATTCAACTAGTTACTAGTATAATTTGTTCATTTCACAAAGACAGAGGGATAAAAAGATGTATATATACAGTTATACACAGAAGTGGAACAGTACCACTGACATAAAGCTTGGTGGGATCGATTGGGTCACTTTCTGAGGTCGATGGGAGGCAAGCCACAGAAAAGCTACATCTGCACGGCGCAAGGAAGTGGTCTGGCCAAGCGGAGAGAGCTTGAAGGCGGAGGTTTGGATGAACTCGGTGTTTGAGCTGAAGGGAGATGTCGGAAGGGGAAGGAAGTCTCTCTTTGCTAGAGGAAGTAAGAAGCGGGGCAGCAACGGGATAGAAACAGCCGGTCGTCGCCATTTTTGGGATCACTGGAGATGATACGTTGGGATCCGGAGGTCAGAATGAACGGAAGGGTAGATAATAATGGGCTCTCCTTTTCCGACTAGAGTTTTTCACGGGTCCTGACAACTGCCAGTAAAAGAGTTCCACGTATTCAGTCGTTACTCGTAACTTCGTAAGCTCACGCGTAAACTAGGAAGTGACATATAATTAAGTAAAGTAAAGGCGGGGGTTGATATACATTGGGCCTAAATCACGCATCTGGGCTCGCATGGCCCGTTTAATACTTCGTGCATAAAAGCCTTCGAAAAGAAAAGTCGATGAAATGAAATGATAATGTTTTGGCACAACTGGCCGCCTCTATCATAGATTCATAAAGGACACTATATTAATGCAAATAGAATTTACTCGATCAATATTTTTTATGAACAAACACACACGTAACATAAATTGATAAAATAAATAAGAAGAGCAAAACTGAAGGGGGTGGGGGGAATCCAAAACCTTCATAAATAAACAAAGGTGTAGAACACGTAAACAGCAACTATTAACTTTTGTGAGCCTAATATTCCAAAGTCAGAACGCCCAGAAAAACAAGATTTATTAACTATTTAGACCAAAGTTTTGTGAAACCTGATTTTTCATAGAGTACATCCATGAAAACTGGTAAACGTTAACTCAATTTACAATTAATATATTACAATTTCACTAATCAACAACTACTTAGCTCAAAAAACGAATCCCCCTTATTTTTATATAAATTCATTGATCACATGAGAAATCTCTCTCATCAGATCTTGACACAGCTTATCCGATACCCAGGCCAATGCAAACAATGGACGGCAAATTTTCCAGCAAATTGTACTCCTATACCGCATCTCGATCAGCTGTAGGGGGCTCCAACTTATTGCCCCGAGACGGACTCCAAAACATCATGGGTACCCTCTATGTAAACTAGGGATTTGCGACTTGTATCAACTCATGATCAACATAATCAGGTATATTCTTCAGCTTCCTTTGCTTCATTTTATTTATTACCTCCAAATACTTATCCCATCTAGATGATTCTGCATAGAGATTCAACAAGCGCATATATATCATGCTATTATCAGGTTGCAACCCAATCATCATTCTACCCAAATATTCACAGATGCTAATATCATCCCTTTCTTTGGAAACAGAAATCAGTTCATCCCATAAAAAGGAATGACCATCACATTGTAGTTTTTGTACTATCTTCAATGCATCGTCTGACCGCCCAGTACGAACAAAGAGATCTACCAAACACCAGTAGTGATCTAAGGTAGGTTTCATTCCATATATAGAGTACATCATTTCGAAATATTCAAGGCCTTCGTCGACCAATCCGGCATGACCACATGTTAGCAGTAGACATTTGAATGTGTCCTCATTTGGCTTCACCCGATTGAATTGCATTCTGGCAAACAATTCAAGAGCAGTTTTCCCAAATCCCAAGCTAGCAATGCCTGAAATAAGTGTGTTCCATAGAAAGACATTGTCCATCCTGGTTTGTTCGAACAAGAAAATTGCAGAGTCCGGATGACCGCATATGCAATAAAAATTGATCAGTGCAATTTTCACACATATTGTAATATTTAACAATCTCTTAATCACAAAACAATGCACCATTTTCCCACGAGGAACCAGCTTGAATTGGGTTATAACCGAGAGTAAAGTAATAATGGAGTGTTCATCAGGTATTAGACCTAGTATCAGCATTTGGTTGAAGAATGCATGGCCTTTTTCAAACTGCCGATTTCTCAAATAACCCTTAAAAAGGATAGACCTAGATAATGCGTTATCTTCTGGCATGCTACTGAACAAACTCTCAGCCTCCTCAAGATATCCATTTTTTACATACCCACTGAGCAACGAGTTATATGCTACAGTATCTCTGTTTGGCATTTCAACAAACAGCTGTTTTGCGTGGTCAAATGCCTGGATATAAGCATACATATGTACCAATGAGTTGGGTATTGGCGCGTGAAACATAAACCCAAGTTTCACGGCCAAACAATGAAGCAGTTCTCCATGGCTAATCGATTTACAAATCTTGGCAGCAGTGATAAGTAAAGGGAAAGTGCATTTGCTTGGTCGACACCCGATTGGGTGTACGTCCTGGCAAAAGAAAGAGAGCACCTGTATGGGATGGGACCTGCGAACGAGAAATTTCACGACTAAATTAGAAGAAACCGGGTCCCTGAACTGGAGTTGGGAGTGTAAAAGCACGGCATCGTCAATTGAACGGAGACAGTAAAGGGAGATGATACGACGGGCGATGGGTTTGGGTCTAATGGCACCGGACACGATTAGAAGCGCATGAGCACGCTTCAGGTCGGGAAGGCGTGGGGAGTTGACGCTGATTAAGGAAAGGAGCGGAGTAAGGCGATGAGCCCGGCTGCACATCTGTGGTACTATGCGCGCATGGTGTTCGATAAAATGCTTCTCCAAAAGCAGGGCAAGGATGTACAAGCAGAGAGGCCCTACATTCTCTTCCTAAGAAAGTTGCAAAGTTTGGTGCTTTAAATTAAAAAAACTTATATATAAGCCCATATAAGGTCAGTCAGCGTCGAGGCCCATGGAGAAAAGTAGTGGGCCGGGCCAGAATAGACATCTTTCTCGGTTCTCCCGTCAAACCGCGCCTCAATGCTTTTCGTTGCCTCGCGAATAACACCTTGACAACAACTAGTAACAATGGGCAGGTGGCGCTTGAGCCGCCGAAAGCTCCTCTTCCTCTTCCTCAGCGTTCTTTGCACCTCTCTACTTCTCTTTCTCCACCTCCCATCTTCTCCCCACCATTTCTCTTTCTCTCAAAGCTCTTCTCTTTGTCTCTCCCGCCTCCACCGAATCTCCTGGACTTACTCCCCTTCTCCTTCCTGGTCTTGGGACAAATCTGAGAATTGCCACTTCCGGCGATTCTCCGGCAAGCACGCTTCGGAGCTGCTTAGAGGTGCTTGGATCCTCGCGGCTGGCGATTCTCAGGCGCGACTTGTTGTTTTGGCGCTTCTCAGGCTGCTTCTTGATCCGACAGAAGTTTCGACTGTCGAGCCTGATCTCTTTCGCCGCCACAGCGATTACCAGATCACACTTCCCGATCGAGGGATCAAGGTAGAGCTGACTGAGAATTTTGTTAACTTTAGCACAGTATAAATTGGTTTAGGTGCAGTTGCTTCAGCTAGTTTATCCAAAATTCAAAATTACATGATTTGTTATGATGATTCATGTTGCCTTTAGATTTGATCTGGTGCAGTGGGACTTTGAAGTTTGAACTTTGAACTAAGTGTTCTCTTTCTAGATTAACATATTGGATCAAATATTTACAGTTTACACAGCCCAATTGACATGCTTGGCGTTATGGCAGGTAGATTTTATATGGGCACCGTATGAATCAAACATAACATGGCTCCTTCGAGACATTCGACAGACCAGACGCTGTCCAGACCTGTTGATTCTGGGGTCGGGACTGTGGCATATGCTACATATAACAAATCCATCTCTGTATGGTACTGCCTTGGCTGAAATAAAGCAAGAAGCAGTGTCATTACTTGAGCTGTCGGGCTCACTGCATCCGCACATGTTCTGGTTAGGTCTACCTAAACTTGTCAATTCCAAGCTTAACACACAGGAGAAAAAAGAGAAGATGACTAGTAATATGTTGGAGGCATATGATAAGGAGGTCATTTGGAGAGGGTTGTCAAAGGGATCAGGTGGTACTTTCATGCTGCTTGATATCGGGCTGCTGACACGTGGCTGTGGGCCGCTGTGTACTATAGATGGGATGCATTATGACGGTGCAGTTTATGATGCAGCAGTTAATATTATGCTCAACTCTATGCTGATTGAATCCCAATAACAATAGCACTAGTCTGCTCATTTGCAAATTGTAGGTAACAGTTACTTCAAGCCTTTTTTATTTTATTCTTTTTGTGAAGTCTTTTTAATTGATCGTGCTTCATTCTTCAATGTAAAGCTGCTATTCTTTCATTCTTTTCCGTAATGTGAGATGTAATTGTATTTTCATAACAAGAAATTCAGTTGAGATAGCTGAAGAGGGATCTTGTCTTACCGAGGCAAGGTGATTCGTACTTGAGGTTTTTGTTTTGCTTATGTCCAATGAGTGCATATAAGTTTTCTAGCATTATTTATGCCCAATAGGTTTTCGTTGTATCAATTGCTTCAATTACCATTTAGTAAGACTGGATATTGTGTAATGCATCTAGTACTTGCTGCTTTTTTTTTTCATGAGAGAGCAGATTGATTATTCCCATTGCTCTTTAAGATTTTAATTTTCTACCATGTTTGCTTATTCTGAATTGTCTCACTTTTAGTGTCCTGATTAGTTTTATCGTCGGCACTGGCAAAGGATCACATTTGGCACTTACAGAGAAGTTGAGTTCAAAAGTTCTGTTTATAGTTGTGAGTAAGAAAATCATTTTTTAAACACTAGAATAGAAAGAAGACAGTCGATCTCTTAATGTAGGGTTTAGGTTTGAGTTAGGTTTTTAGGAAGTATTTTCTAGGACTGGTGTTCAATTCGAGAACCTGCTACTGGTGCTTGTACTTCTTGCCAGTCAGAATAATAGGCTGAACCTGGAAAAGGCACTAACGAAGTGCAGAGCTGTTTTCGTACTATTGTCTTTTTTTACATATTTGGAAGATAAAAATTGCAGTAAATGAACAAAAGTGTTAATTGTGTTGAATAGTAGAGAGATGATTTGTTGATCTGTACAAGCTATACTTTCTGACAAACAAACTCACACCCAATTACATAGGAACAAAAAAAAAAACACATAAACGGTTTACAAGAGAAAAGTTAAAACTGTTCGGCATGCTACTTGTGTATACAGAACTTAATAAGATTATAAGAATAATCAGATACACAGATAAAAAGACACAAGAAAGAGATCAATTTTTTTTTTTTCAGCTATTCAATGAGTAAGGAACTAAGGATCAACTCTGATTGTTTGATGGACCTGTAAAATGGTGCTTTCTGTTAATAGAAAGTGTCAGGGTCTTTCGTGCTTGTTTCCAAAAAAGAATTAAGGATGAAGCGTGATATGTGAATCAGCATTTACTGTTTAGATCCTTATCTTGGATTGTGGAAACTCTTTTTTTTTTTTGTTCAGGATGGTACAACAAAGAAAAATGTATGACTTAATAAATTCGAAGTACCAGACCGAAAAGATATTAGCCCCCCTTCTTTTTAGTGACTATTGCTGTCGGTCCTGAGCCTGGTAATGGTACCAGAACACTGTACCACTATTTTGGACTGTTGCAGATCCGGTGAAAGATTGATTCTGTTTTGATTTTGAAATATTATTACTTGAATTCATTGGATTATAATTTTTTATAATTACATTCTTTGTAATTTCTATATTATTTTAGGCTAAAGTTTATATATTTTCTTCTTTTCATTGATTTATTTTCGTATTATTATCTTTTTTATTGCCATAATTATTCTTATTGTCATTTTTAATTCAAGTTTCTTTTGCTCTTACCATCTTTTACATGTTGGTCAACCATGCCAAATTATGGTAATTAACTAAAATTAAATATATGGCAGCATGCTGTTAGTATTTTTTTTTGAGGAAAAAGAGGAGCAAAATATGAGAGAGATGAAGAGACAAAATTGATGAGGCAGAAATTGTATTCCACTTGACTTTACATTAATACATCAGTATCAGTATTATAAATAAAAACCCGTGGGTATCCTATGGTTTTGTTAAAACTTAGCCCGACACGGCATTCCATTTTTTTCATTGGTTTCTTTTTGCGTATAATTTTCCCTTGATTTTTGTGACGTTAACTTTGTAGCTAATTTTGTATTAACTCTTAAAGTCATGTTTTTGACCCGTCTCATGAGTTGTTAATTTGCAACCGCAATTTTCCCACTTAAAACATGCGCTCCCAATTAATCTAATTTCATGTTCCTTTCATTGATAGCCTATTCCTCTATGGCCAATGTCAGAGGTCCCTATTTCGCTTTTGAACTTGATATCTCCTCCTCCTCCTCCTCCTGTTGAACTTGATAAACCTCATAACCCTCCGTCGTCGGCTATATGGTCCCGCCTCCTCCCTCTGGTCGTCCATATTTTCTCCGACAATTTGGCGGAACGACAAAACCCTATAAATTGGTAAGATCCGCTTAAACATTAGTTATCAAACAACAGTCAAATCGGAAGTTTTTACAAATCCCAAATACGTCATCTCCACTCCCTACCATAAATTTTTTATCATAGAAGGTGAGTTGCTATGTTCTATTATTTTGAAATTTGCAATTATTTGAGTGAAGTTATTTTCAAATTTGTGGCTGATTTCGAAAATTTTCTTCATTTATGTTATTTTGTTTGATTTAAATGTCGTTAAATAAGAAAATCTGAAAGTTTTTCTTTTGATTTGTTTCCTTACTAGCAAAATTTCTTCCTCAGGCAACTACAAATAAATATTACAGAAAACATGTACTTACGCGAGCAAGACACAATTCAGATCTTAGAATATACTGGTCAGCCCCAACTGATCTAGGGAATACTGGCATAATCAAAAACATGAAAAGTGGTCAAACCAATACTGGATTAGCTGATATTAGCATAATGGGAATAACAGTGTAATCAAGCAACACCTTTAGTTATAGTTTTCTGTATATACTTTTATGTACCAAAGGTGCAACTGTCTATATGGTATGTCATAGAGATGACCAAAATGTTTAGGGTTCAAATCAAGCAGCACCTTTATAGATATCTGTAACTTTCTATGCTAAATTTCCTATTCTTTTCTGATTGATTATTCTGCCTTGAAAAATGTAGATAATAAAATACAAAACCAAACACCTTTATAGAGAATTAGCTTGATGCCACTTTATTGATATCAATTAACTTGATTTACATAAATTTAGTTTAGGCAAAAGGTTGATAAACACTATACTAACATCCTATTTTGTTTGCAGTCTACATCACTTCTATGGTGGTACTGATATGATGTAACAATCACAAGCTGCGTTCATATTATTTGTGGAAACATTGGAGAAATATGAAGAAAAAAGTATATTGTTTAGAGCATACCTTTATCTCAAATCTAAAATTTAAAATTTAAAATTTAAAATCTAATTTCTTTTACAGATATGCAATTAATTTTATAAATTTAGTCCCATAATTAGTATGCTTAAAATGACTTTTTTGTTTTTATAGGTAGCCTCTATCGTGGGTTACTAATATTAGTATGAAAATTAAAATCTCAATTTACCATTTATGTAGGATTCAATTTTCCTCCATTATAGCGCCTATTTAATTTCTCACTAAATTCACTAAATGTTATTTCCTTTTTATCGTCTCTTAATTTTTTGTTAAGTAAACGATGAGTGTGAATTTTAATGTTGAACGTTATTTTTTACCAGTAATAATACATGAAAATAATAGAGAGCCGTTCATTGGACTTAACATAGTAAACTTTAATTAAGAGAGCCAGTCATGTAAGGAGAATTGACATAGATATATATATAAAAAAAATACATAACATAGCGAACTTTAATTTTACTACTGAATCGATTTAAATAAGTACCCAACAAATTTAAAATATAAACATCCCATCATCATTAAAAAATATTACATGTATTAATCTTTACAAATTCAACAATTATAACATATTTAACATTTATTTGTAATTCAAATATCGAGCGAAGCTCGATTAGCTCCTCTAGTAATAACATAAATCCCTAACATGAGAGAGCTATGGAAATAGACCTTTCCTAAAATACCGTGTTAGTCGGATGCACTCGGTGAATAAACTAATTCATGCGTTATGTTTAATTTTTCCCTTCTATATGTGATGCGATGATTTCAACTTTATTTAGAGCATTTGTAATCTGTATTTTTTCATTGAGGTTTTCTACTCAAATAAAATCTTTTTTAAAAAAGATGATTCCATTTGAGGCAAAATTGGGCTGGCTGCAACAGAAGCGCACAGGGGCTACTGGATATGATAGAGGCTTAGTTCTTTATTTGTATTTTGTTAGTCAAGTAGAAAAATCACTGTTTAGCATCGAATGAAGTTGAACTCAGTAATATCTGCTTGTTTTTTAATGGAATGCAAATTCAGATAGTGTAAATAGATAGTGTTGTAAATAGATAGTGTAATTAAATAAAATCTTTATTTCATATGTTGTAAATAGATAGTGTAGATTACTTTATCTACAATTAATTATGGACAAAGTAAAATATTGTTAATGTCCTTGAACAAATATTATTCCATCTGTTGCTGGGATTTTGTTTCATCAAGTGCAGGTGACAACTAACATGTACTACACTAATAAGGAGCGACTAAACACGACCCCTTAATACCAGAAGGTGTACTGATGGTGAGCAATGATCATGATATGTCTATGTATGGCAATATATTGGAAATTGAATCCTCTCGCTAACTGTAAAGAGTTACAGATCAATTTAGAGTTTCACATACATTTGGACTGTCCATTTCAGATCAATGGTCTAGCTTGCATTCAATAATATAAGATTCGTAAACTGTTTGATTTGTAGGATTTAGATGAGAAACTGTCCAAATGAGTTTAGATAATCTGTCTGTGCTGTGTCAGTATCATTATTCTGGAGCTGAGATCCAAAAAATGTCTAGATCTCAAACTAGTTAGAAACAAGCTATCAGGTTATCTTCCCTTTTTAGGCTTTTTTTTTTTTTATTATGCTTTTGTAGCCTCAGATACTCAATTTCAGGCCTGTTTTGGAATGGGTAAAGTTGGTGGTTGGTTGGCCACCTTTCGGTTATATTGGATTCCTCTTCTCACTCTAATAATACCCATATATACTTCATCAGGACTCATTCTAGCATTGAAATTTATTTTAATACCTGCCTAGTATTCTAATCTTTCTGGTAGTGATTTGGAATTTTAGATCTACTTTTGCATTGGACAGAGCTTTCAGAACCAATTACCATGGCAATGTGGGCACTGAAAGGAGCTGATTATATGAAAATTGCACAAGTGATATTCTAGTACTATTCCCTCTTGAGACCATCATCTACGATCGAATTTCAATTTTTGAGATTCTAACCGTCAATCCGAACCGTTCAATATGTTCTCCATATTGAAATCTCGTTGGAGACAAAATTTTATATTTTTCTGGAATTTTTTAGTATTTGTTTGGTATTTTACAAAATTCTTAGTCTAAACAATTCTGGACCCTTCAATAACTATGATTTTTAAAAATCTCAAAAAAATAGTAATAAAATCATAAAAATGTAAAATTTGGTCTCCAATGAGATTTTAATATGGAGAACACACTGAACGTTCAGATTAGCCATTAGAACATCAAAAGTTGAGATGTAATCGCAGCTAACGGGCCCATCCGTTAGTCGTGCCTGATTTTAGCCTATCTCATATATAATATAATAAGGTTCTGTTGTCTCCCTGTTTGTTTGTTTGTTTTTTTTTTCTTTTGTAGTCTCCATCCATGTGAACCGAAGACACATTGGGTTTTTATGCTGTTATGATATCTGTATGTATTTAACCATATTTATGTATGTATGTGCCATGTGTTCCCAATGTGGTTGCTAGGAAAGAAAAGAAAACCTAATTAAAAATTTTCTTATTATATTTTCTGCATGATTTTGGTTTCCATTGTTTGATTGTTCAATTAAAAAACTCACTTTGACGAATAAGGGAAACTGAAAATTTTCCAATTTAATTCCTTATTGTTGCATCGCTGCAGCACTTCAAAATGCAGTCTAAAACAGCACATTGAAAAGATAGACTTCTGATCTACACCCATGCGAAATTTCACCCCTTTGTGTATACGCTAGAGCAGTAACTTCGATTTTTTGCCCGAGAATAATGGTAAGATACGTATGTACCGTCGGAGGGGAGGCATAAACCAGAAAAGGAGAAAGGAACCTAAAGCAGAGTGGCAGAGATAGATTGACAGAAAAGGAAAAGGTGGTGGTGGGGGTGGCGCAAGTTGTATTTCAAAAGTTGTTGGGGCCACTCAAGGGATCTGTCTACATGTTCTCTAAAAATTTTAGTTTAAGTTCGAAAGTCTGGTTCGGCCGAATTTTGGTAAATTCGGCCTTATTATGCTGGTTTCGTAAAGGTATGGAGCGGTAAAATTTACTCTTACTTTATTATTATTTTTTTCGAATTGGGTGATGTTCGGCAAACTTTATGATACGTATTATTTTAAATTACAAATTTCATTAATCTTCTTTTATGCGCGGTTAGCTGACATACACCAACAGACAATTTTATTAAACAACGGAGCGAAGGAAAAGGAGATATAATAGCTGCTTCATTTGAGAATACATTGTGATACGTCTAGCTAAAGTAGAGAGATCAACCAGAGTAATTCAGAAGTGAAAAGGATTTTATTGCTCTTCATTGTGTATATAGTAATGCATAATGCCTCTATTACAGAATGTCCAACTCCTTTTTCTATGTCCATCCCTCTATATTTATAGACGTTTGAAATAGATTCTTTTGCTGACGTTATCAGACAACCGTTGCGTCACTTGCGCTACTTGTCTCCTGGCCTTATCCGAGAATTCTTCGGATCCTTCCACGAGAGGAGTTCGCTGACAGCAAACCCTTTTCCGAGGGGTCTTCGCATTCATTCATGGGGCCAGTTTGTTAGGCCAGTTGACGCCTTCATTTTCGTTTCCTGCCTCTTTTGCCGCTCACTCTGTCAAAAGGTCACAAGACGGATTGCTGATGTCATCATTATGGGCTGGGCCTCTAATTGTTTACTTTTCTTAACTTGTATTATACTGTGCCAGGCTTTTATATCCTAGCCCTATCATTAGCCCTTGAACTTATGATGAGTATTAATCGTAAGTTGGAAAAATCGAAGTCATACGTGGAAGTCACGAACCTTTGAAGAGGAGGTTCTGGAAGCGACAAAGTGTCTTAGGCTTCATAGCTTCGAAGCCCTTGAGCCTTGGGAGACGAGACTGGAGGCGATAGAGTGTTTTAGGCTTCATAGCTTCGGAGCCCTTGAGTTCCGAAACTCTTGAACCTTGGGAGACGAGATTGGAGGCAACAGAGCGTCTTAGGCTTCATAGCTTTGGAGCCCTTGAGTTCCGAAACCCTTGAACCTTGGGAGACGAGATTGGAGGCAACAGAGCGTCTTAGGCTTCATAGCTTCGGAGCCCTTTAGTTCTGAAGCCCTTGAGCCTTGGAAACGATCTCCTTACGGGTTAGATGAAACGTCGCGTTGTTTATGTCTCCTAGTCTACCTCCTTGGTACTATCTGGACACGTGTCGTCACCAAAACTCTTGGGGTATTGAACCGACTCTTTGCCTTCTCCTTGGGATCAGTGACATCTTTTCTTTTTTCGCCATTTCCTCTTCAGACGACTCTTCAACTCCCTTTTAACTCTTATATCTTCTCTCATGCTCTCTCTTTTTCTCTTTCAGTCACTTTCTCCATCCTCTTTTCCTTCTAGCTTTCTTCTCTCTTCCTCTCCTCTCGTCGGTGCCGCTGCATTTCTGTCCCTCTCTTCCTTCAGTAGCTTGCCTCTTCCTCCGATAATAGCCGGAAACCTCCATTGTCAGGTAACTTCCCTTCCTCTTATTTTGTTCCTTTTCGCCTTAGGTAAACTCCTTAACTTGTAGTACTGTTCCTTCCCATCCATGGTACACTCATCATTTCAATTTCCGGAATTGTTTTACTGCTACCGCTCTTGCTCATGCTGATTTGGTTTGTCCTCTTTTTATTTTCTATACCTCTTTTCTTAGTATACCGACCATCTTTATTATCAGAATTGTTACTCCGGTACTGTTATGGTACCTATTGGTTTAGGCTATCACATTTCTTAATTTCTTGACCTTTCTTGGTATACCTGTTTATTGGCTCCAATAGCATTTTCAATTGGGAGCGTACTCTCTCCTCCCCCTTTGATTGGTCCTATGTCTTTGAAAGATCATCATTGTAGAGATCTTTGGCCTCTTCGTCCCTTCTCATTTTCTTGTCTTTGCTGACAGAATGGACACCGAGACTGCCACTCCTTCGACTCAACAACAATCCGAGACCTCTTCGGAGCAAGCCATCATCGTGCATCCTTCTAGTTCTTCCACCCCCGACGAGACTGTTCCCATTCAAGAGCCACCACAGAAGGGTCGCGTTGCTCCGAAGAAGGAAATCTTCCGCCGTTCTACACGCCCCTTAGATAAAGTCTTTAAAACTGCTCCGACCTTTCAATCCAAACCGTGGGATGAAAGCTATTCTCTAAAGACTTTTTCGATCGAAATTGGTTTTGACGAAGATGATGCTCTCGAGGAGGTGGCACCTGATGATCGTCCTTACGACGAAGAGAAAGGAGGAATTCTTTTTTGGTTAAGTGCCAAGTGCGGCCTTCACATTCCTTACTCAGAGTTCGTCCTAGAGATCTTGAAAGAACTCGAAGTTCCCGCCGGTCAACTCCATCTGAAGGTCTGGTGTATTATTCGTTCCTTCAAGAGGGTTGTCAAACTCTTCTTAGTAGCCTTCAACATGCCCGATCTTAAACCCACTCTCAGGATGTTCGGGTATTACTTTGCTTTCTCCCAAGCCACTGATTTATATACTGTTCGCAACAAACCCTCCGTCTCTCTATTCGGGAAGAAAATAAAGAAAATCGAAGATTGGGAGAAATATTTCTTCTTTATCCGCCAATCCTATCTAGGCGCTTTTGCGCTCACCAAGAAATGGCGCAAATATACCACTAGTTTCAACAAAATCTCCATAAAACCTCCTACACCTGAGGAATATGTCTTCATACACCGCTTAGACTCCGTCATCCAAGAGAAAGGGTCATTTCGTCTGATTTATAATGGAATATCTGCTGCTGGGGAAGAATTTGGTCACCTGCCTCTTCCTTCAGATGTCGCTCCTCCTGCCCTTCCTAAGTCTCGCAAGAGGGCTGCTGGCTTTACTGTTGCCAGCGAGCGTCGAAAGAAAAAGACGACTACAATTCTTCTACCCATAAGGGAGAACGTCTCGGAGAAATCTTCCGATGCCGATTCGAAAAAAACCACGACGGTTTCTCCTCCTCGCATGCCTCAAGGAGAAACTCCCAGCCAGGGCTCGGGTTCTCATACTGGTACCTTAGAGGGAGATTCCTCTCTTAAGGTGATAGAAGCTAGTTCCCGCCGAGACCTTGGAAAAGAGAAGGATCTTCTTGAGGATGATGAGGAGAACTTGTTCGTGGTACCCCTTCGTGCCCCTAAGTCTCGCCTATCCCGGACCCATACAGCTGCAGCTTCTTAGGCCATCACTATCCCGGTTCAAGACACTTCAGAGCGTGTCTATCCAGATACTCCAGTTCGAGATCAATTTTTGGGTGAAAACGATGATATGATGTGTCAGAACCCCTTGCTTTTGGAGCCTCCTAGCACACCTCCCACTTCCTCAGCTGGCATCGATGCTACTACTACTACCGTGCAGCTGGGCTCTCTTATTTCGGCTCGTTTGGCTCATAGTTTGGCCGAGCTACATTCAATATTTTCTGTCAAATATGTCAAGATAGCTTTCATGGAGTCTGAGCTGGACAAAGAAAGATCAAAGATACAAACTTTATAGGTCGAACATTACCAACAATATAAGGATTGACATTATATGACTCGCTATTATGTTGATGCTAACAAACTTTCTATCATGCTGGCTTAGAGTTTGATAAAAGAGAATTCCGAACAGACTCAGAAGCTTGAGGATTTTGAACGCCTTCGCCACATTCTACTATTGAAGCTTGATTCAGCCCTTCGCCAGTGCAATCATGCTATAGGCCAACTCTCTCTTACTCGTTCCTCTCTAGCCGAGGAGGAGTCTAGAAGAAAAAAGGTCGAGGCCATCTCGAGTATTCTTCAAGAAGAAACGACGAAGCTTTCTGTGAAAAACTCTCTTCTTACTAGTGCTACGAGCCTTAGCGAGGAGGAGAAGGAAAATGTTTGTCAGGAGTTCCTTTCTAACTTTCTTCGCTCTCGTGCTTTCAAAAGAGCCGCCGGCATGCAGTCTGCTCCTTTAATGAGGGCTGTATTACTTCGGGTTTGTCGGGACTTCAATTTTCCTATCCCTTTATCGACAAGAAATTTGGGTTTCTTACTCCTGAAGAAATTCCCTAACTTCCTTCGATTCCTGAATGTAGCTGGCGTCGTTCGGATGATCGTTTTCTTGGACCTGATAGCAAAGTTCTCATGGGTAACATGATGATTTTAAATAATATGGTGGCACCACGGTACCCATGGTCCGAGGAACAAGTACCTTGGCCTACAGATATTCCGAAGTCCGAGGAGGAGGAAGAAGAAATTGAAAAGTAAGCTGGGAAAAAGGAACATCAAGATTCTTCAAAGATCTATGGCTCTTTTCTCTCTGTTTTTTTTTTGGATAATACTTGTAATATTCTGGTACGAATAATAGGCTAACAAGTGATGAAGTTTTAAATTTCTGCATTTTTTTTTGTTCTTATCGTTATTGATATATATATATCTCGCAACACGAGATGTAGAAGTTCTGACGTTTTAAAAGGCCTCACCTTAACGTATGCTCGCAAGGCGAACTACATTGACTTATTACTTTCTCACGTTAACAGAGTTTATAATTCTTGATGCGAAGTATAGGAGCTTTAATAATATAAGGCTTCGCCTCAGAACATGTTCGTGACGCGAACTATTTTAAATTGCAACACTTCCCAACCTAGATTTATCTGGTTCTTTTCTCGTCAACAAATAATTTTATGATTGAAAGTAACTCTTCCTAAATCTTCTCGAAATACAAGTTCTTTTGTTGACTACGAACTCTTGTTGACTAAGAACTCTTTTCATTTAGTCATTACATTACATGCAACTAAGAACTCTACATGCAACTAAGAACTCCTTTCACTTAGTCATTACATTTATTCACCCTTTTCTTTTTTCGAACTAAATTCAACTTCTTTAGGATTGGTGACTTGATTAGTACTCACACTTTTCTTTTTTCGAACTAAATTCAACTTCTTCGGGATTGGTGACTTGATTAGTAATAATCTTCTTCGTCTTGTTTCTTCCTTTGGCATGTGCTCGGCCAATACCCTCGGGTTAGTATCGTCTTGCTTCTTTTCGCTTGTGCTCGGCCAGTACCCTTGGGTTAGTATTGTCTGGTTTCAACACGAACACTAACAACACCGGGCTAGCTTCGCTGATTCTGACCCTTCCCCTGAACGACGGCACATCAGGTGCGATCTTCTGAGGCAGGGCAGACCTCTATCATTTGAAGGGGAAGTATCTAGAGTATTTTCGATGTAGGTCTATTGTCCCACATCAGCTATCCTACTAATTTTTCCCCCTTCTTCAGCTATCCTACTAAATTCTCATTTTATCCCTATTTCTTTTTATGTATTTTTTCTTTTTTCTTTTCTTCGCCATGGTTTCTTATCTTTTAGCGGTGTATGAGTTCTGTTTGGGAGAAGAGAGGTTTGGTCATGGGGAAGAAGAGTTGCGTTGTATTTATAAGCTAAAAGTTTGTTTCGACTTTAATGTTTTTCTAACAACTGATTGTTTTTATGGTACTTTTCATAAAATGTCGGTTGCTTTTAATGTCTTTTTTGACCGTTTTGTCGATTTTGTCCATATTTTTTATACTTTGTTTGAAACTTTTGGATTGCTTATTCCGAGATATGCTCTCAAGGAGGGTTACGACTTTTCTTTTCCTTTCATGCGCTTACTCTGAGATATGCTCTCAAGGAGGGTCACGACTTTTCTTTTTCTTTCATGCGCTTAATCCGAGATATGCTTTAAAAGAGGGTCACGACTTTTCATACGCTTACTCCGAGATATGCTCTCAAGGAGGATCACGACTTTTTCTTTTTCTTTCAACAATTCTTATTTCTAAGAAGCATTTTATTATTCAAAAAAAGAATACAATCCCTATCTTGGGACATAAACATTACACACCTCCGAGGGCAATATCCGAACTTAAAATGAAAGAACAACATTCGACTTAAACAAAGTCTTCGACAAAACAAAATAAATGAAAAAAACAAGCTAGCCTGCAACAAGAAAAGACGACTACGGTACAAGTCCTTCTTTTGCATCCGAGATTATCCTCTATACATAGAATTTTCTCAAATGAGTTGCGTTCCATGTATTAGGAATATCCTTCCCCCTCATGTCTTTCAAATGGTACGTCTTTCCTCCGATCGACTTAACCACCTCGAAAGGTCCTTCCCATGAGGGATCTAACTTTCCCACTTACTTGCATGTTGCTTTAACTTTCCTTAACACCCAATCTCTTGGTTGAAAATATTTCGGAGCTACTTTTCTATCGAAGTTCCTCTTCATCTTCCTTTGGTATTACTCGAAGATGGTATCTAGCTCTTCCTCTCTGCGAGTGTCATTTTTTTCCCAGTTATAAGAGCCTGTGCGCAATGACGGATGGACTATCTCTATTGGTGTCACTGCTTCCATTCCGTACACCATAGCAAAAGGGGACATTCCCGTGGCTGTCCGAGGAGTAGTGCGATAATCCCAAAAGATCTAATCTAAGTATTCGGACCAAGTATTCTTGCGTCCTTTTATTTTTCTTTTCAAACCTTCCAAAATGATTCGGCTGGAAACCTCTGCTAAGCTATTGGATTGGGGATAGGATACGGAGGATGTGCAAGATCGAATTCTGAGACCTTTGCAGAAATCCTGGAATGGTGCCCCAGTGAATTGCGTGCCATTATCAGAGATGATCGTGTGAGTTAAGCCATACCTGTACACGAACTGATGTCGAAGGAAGTCCACGACCTTTTGTGAGGATATGGTTGCCAAAGGTTTGGCTTCGATCCATTTGGTGAAATATTCAACTGCCACCATAAAAAATTTTACGTTCCCCTGCCCCTGTGGGAACGGACCTAACAAGTCTATTTTCCAAATATCAAAGGGCCATGTGCTGGAAATGGATTGCATGAGGTGAATTGGCTGTCTGGGTATCCGAGCGTGAAATTGACATTTTTCACATATTCGGACATAATCCTCAACATCCTTCCTCAGAGAGGGCCAGTAAAAACCCCCATGCACGATTCTGTCACTTAGCGAGACTATTTCCTCGTGACTGCCACAAATCCCTTTATGTACTTCTTCGATTATCTGGTCTGCTTTTGTGTACTATTAATCTTCTTTTATGCGCGGTTAGCTGACATACACCAACAGACAATTTTATTAAACAACGGAGCGAAGGAAAAGGAGATATAATAGCTGCTTCATTTGAGAATACATTGTGATACGTCTAGCTAAAGTAGAGAGATCAACCAGAGTAATTCAGAAGTGAAAAGAATTTTATTGTTCTTCATTGTGTATATAGTAATGCATAATGCCTCTATTACAGGATGTCCAACCTTCTTTTCTTATGCCCCTCCCTCTATATTTATAGGCGTTTGAAATAGATTTCTTTGCTGACGTCATCAGACAACTGTTGCGCCACTTGTCTCCTGGCCTTATCCGAGAATTCTTCGGATCCTTCCACGAGAGGGGTTCGCTGACAGCAAACCCTTTCCCGAGGGGTCTTCACATTCATTCATGAGACCAGTTTGTTAGGCCAGTTGACGCCTCCATTTTCGTTTCTCGCCTCTTTTGCCGCTCACTCTATCAAAAAGGTCACAAGACGAATCGCTGACGTCATCATTATGGGCTGGACCTCTAATTGTTTACTTTTCTTAACTTGTATTATACTGGGCCAGGCCTTTATATTTTGGCCCTATCACATTGAATAGCAAACAAAAAAAAAAAAAAAAGTGATATTTCAAAAAATATGGTTTCAGAGTGATGGATCTAGTAATTTTCTGATTAATAAATATCTTATTTGACAACAATATTTGTACGAAATAAAACTAAAACAGAGTTAGAATTAAAAATTGCCGAAGTACAGTTCAGCATTTTAGTATCAAATTTGCTGCGTGGTGCTGAAGGGGAATCCAAAACCGAAATTGTTAGTTTCTATCCTTTGTAACGGTAGTTACTGACGTGCTTTAGATGCCACGTGTCAAAAGCCCAGCTGATTACATCTATGAGCAGAGCTTTTTGACAGGGACCACCAGACAGCCACTAATTGGTGTTAATCCTTTGGCGGGCACACAAAAATTGTTTCAAAATATTGCTTGTTCGTATATAACAGTTCTCATTATAGGCTTTTTGTTGACATCCTCGCTAACATTGTTTCCCTGCAAAATATTGCTTCTTTTAATTTAGATTTAAGTAGTTCATTCATGTACCGAATAAAAAACATCTTATTTGGATGCCCAATTAAAATGATCAAATTATATCCAAATGTTTCATCGTTGCTTGCAAAATAATAATAATAATAATAATAAAATAACATTATTATAAAGCGTTTGCAAATAATAGTAATAGATTTAAGAAACGGATATATTGGAAAATGAATTTAAATATGTTTAAATTTAAGGCTTTAGATTTTATTCCATCGTTGAAAAAAATATCAAAATTAGATACAATATGAAGTTAGTTCGATCTGTAGAATTTGTATTGAAATTGTAATGTCTCAAATGATTTCAAGTAACTGGGTCTATGTATAGACTAACTCTAAATAGAATGATATAATCATCTCCCATCACACATCTCATTCTCTCAATCACAATACTAATCATCTTCAACATTTGTACATTCTCTGTTAACTCCTACCTAACCAATCTTTAATCTAATATTATACATCTCTAACATCAATCACGTATCACAAGCTTAAAAAAAAAAAAAGCAAATCATTAACTTTTCGCTCGTTTTCAATAAATGATCAATTGATAAAACAACCTATCTATATAGTGAGTATACCTACAATTTATATTCCATCATTGTTGTATTAGTAATCATAATCATCAAATATACTGGAATATTAATACTGTAGCAGTCTAGCAGTCATAGTAGTTACCCTTTTAGTTGATAGCAACACAATATACGAGGTAAAAGGCACAGACAATTACTGACAGTCTTATTATATTAATTACCTATCTTTAAAAGTGATTATTGTTAATTAATATATAACGGCTGGTATCCAAATCGACATAGAGAGGCGTGTATGAACGTGACGTCAAGGCTTGACCTGAAAGCCTCCGACCCCACCTCGGGCCCCTCTCCTTTACACCCATTGCTGACGAGACAGTTACCTGGTGGTCCCCACCTTGCTCCAATAGGAACTCCCCAAAACCAATCTATTCTTCTTTCTCCAGCAAAAGACAAATAATAGAAGCCTGATATATTGTTATTATAATCTCTGCCACCGATATAAAGCCCCCATGAGACAAAAAAGAAAGCACTAAAGCTCAGAAATAAAGCCACTAGAGCCTTCCTCTGAACGGTTGCAAGAATCATCATCACTTGTTTGTTGGTATAAAGAAAAAAAAAAAAAGAAAGGAAAGAAGTGAAAAGAAATCTCATCGATTGCTATGTTTTAGCTTCTCTATAAAACCACAGAGAAGGCTTCCCTACCTCCTTCCCCTTTCCCTTCTCCCCACCATTTTTGTCTGTTCTAGCCACCACCCCTTTGCCATTGCAAAGGTTCTCCTCAATTTAATTCCCTTTTTCATTCTCTCATAATGCTATATATAAACGCACACCAAAATGAAGGTTTGTAAGCTAACTGGCTACAGTGTGATATTTTCAGGGGCATTTTGTGCTGTAGAGAGTTCCTTGCTAGGTTTGAGTTCATTCCTTCTGAGAAAACTAAGTGGAAAATGGCGCCAGTAAGCTTGCCCCCAGGTTTCAGATTTCATCCCACAGATGAAGAACTAGTGATATACTACCTAAAAAGGCAGATAAACGGGAGGGAGATTGAATTGGAGATTATTCCAGAAGTTGATCTTTACAAATGTGAACCCTGGGATTTGCCTGGTATGTGTAGATACTAGATACTCCTTTCTAATTGTTTTATAAATAAGTTTCTTGCACATCATTCAGCATCTCTTGCATACATAAACATATAATAATATATAGTTCAACTTTCAGGAGATCAGCACATCTTTAATTTAAAAAATTAATTTGGTTAGAGTGAGCGTCTTTTTGGTGAAAATATACATGTTGCATGTCATGAATATATATATATATATATATATATATATATATATAGTTATAGTAAAGTACATTAATTTTGTCTTGAAATTTGATAAGAAAAATATTTAATTCTGCCAAATAAAGCTGAGGTTAATTCAAACTTATTTTACTAGAAAAGTTAATTTTCATAATAATTCAACAACCATGCTTTTTGTCGTGAAATATATATAGTCACAATCGAAAGGTTTATGCCTATACTTAAAGTTTCAATATTTTGTTGAGTATTTTGATCCTTCAATTAAGCAAGTGTTTAATTCCTTAGAGAATCAGCAAGTAACACCATGCTACTTCTTAGGGTAACGGACAATTCACATGTTTTCTTGGAAAATACTTCATTCATATATATTCAATTTATGTTGCATAGTTTTTTTTTTTTTTTTTTTTAAATTATGAGATTTGAGAAAACCATGCATGTGCAACCACGAGCATGATGTCTTGCAAAAGTTCAGTACATGGAATAGTTTTATTCATGGATGCCAGTATTAATTACGTATATAATTATTTGACAATGCACAACCGGCTTGGAAATTTTCAGTAGCTACATGGTTACCAGGACAAATTGAAGTTAAGTTCTTTGCTCAAAGGGCTATGGTTGTTTGACTTGTTTCCATCAAACCCAATTACTCAAGTACCAAAAATAGTTAGTTTTGTCTCTAATTAAGTACCCCATCGAATATAAACTGTAAAGAAGCCTTGCACTATATTTATAAAGTGGTCGGTGCATTTCTTTTAAAGGGAAGGTCATCTCACATGTTGACATTCCCACATTCATGCTCCTGACTTGGACCAGTTTTCGTTATCATAACAAAATGCTTAAGTGCAGTACCGGGTAAAGAAGAGGTTTTAATTTGTGCATATATATTGATGCATTGTTGTGGTTCCTAAAGTGAGTTACCTACTTACCAAATAAGTTACCTCTACGGCTCTACTGTAATAAATAAGTTAGGAATATTCGGATTATTTGCAAAAAGAACTTTAAAACGTTCCTTGCATTCACTATTGTAAGAACCGATGAAAACAAGAAAAAGAACAAAGTTAGAAATGTGTTACACTCAAGTCAAAATTTACAGAAAGCTCACAGTCACAGTCTTCAAGACAAGTATGAAAATTGCCTGTGCTCTCTCACTTTTATGAGTTCAATTTATCTTGTATTCCTGTGGGGTCACTCTTGGATTCTACTCGGATTGTGCATGGGCTCCAATCATTATGCTTGGTCTTATTTAATGTTTCTTTAATAGTAATTGATCATATTTATCAACTTAATTAATCATTCACTAGGTTCATAGGCATATATAATTATTTACACAAAACATAATGTCGGTTAACTTATAATATATATTACGGAGAGTTTTATGCAATTTATAATTAATGATACAGGACCTGACTTTTGACCACCTAATTAATGTCGTAAATTTTGTTTTTCAGCATTTTCTGTACTTGTGTAAGGATCATGGCAAAATCAGTATTTGTGTAACTTTAGTCATCATTATCTAAAAAAATTTCGTAGAGTAATTTGACAAATTGCAATTTGAATTTGAACGACACAAAAGGAATTTTTTATTAAACTACTCTGATTTCTGTACAGAGAAATCATTTCTGCCTAGCAAGGATCTCGAATGGTACTTCTTTAGTCCCCGAGACCGGAAGTACCCGAATGGCTCAAGAACAAACCGAGCAACGAAGGCTGGTTACTGGAAAGCTACAGGGAAAGACCGTAAGGTGAACTTCCAGAAACGTGCCGTTGGCATGAAAAAAACCCTTGTGTATTATAGAGGTCGGGCACCGCATGGCTCCAGGACTGATTGGGTTATGCATGAATACCGCCTTGATGAAAGTGAATGCGATGTACCATCAGCTGGCCTTCAGGTGACTATAATAGGCCTTTTTTTCCAAATGTAGAAAGCTAAAATATATATAGAAAACTGTATTTTCCAAAACGTTAGTTCTCTTATACAGGCAATGTCTGTTCCATGGCCTTCTACTATAATAAAATCCATTTATCCAAGAAAGTCCATAGAATCAATTTACTACTCTTTAAGTCAACATTGAACTTCATAACAAAAGGTAATTAATTTCTTCCACCATTTTTTCTCATCAGGACTCATATGCATTATGCCGCATATTCAAGAAAACTGCACCTGTACCAAAAATAATTGAGCAGCAAGGTGCTCCTTATGATGTTCACAGTCAATGGATGGTCGGGGCCTCAGTTCAAACCCCAACTGGGGATTTCTCTTCTGATGGAAGAGGTGAAGATATAGAGAACAGTAGCTACTCCCCTAGTGAACTGACGTGCCCCAT
The DNA here is from genome assembly GCA_027562975.1 of Rhynchospora breviuscula. Lineage (NCBI taxonomy): Eukaryota > Viridiplantae > Streptophyta > Magnoliopsida > Poales > Cyperaceae > Rhynchospora > Rhynchospora breviuscula. The sequence goes on along the minus strand of CM050400.1, from coordinate 28,330,736 downwards.
TGACATGTTGCAAGGAGGTTCATTTCATGGTGCAAGTGCTGAAGCTGATGAGAAATGGACCCAGTTTTTAAATGAAGAAGTACTTAATCCAATGGCTTCATATTGTCATGATCCTGCCGGTTTCTCCACTTTTCCTTCCAAGGTATACCATCACAGTGTTTTTCTAATTACTATATTTTCAAAATTATTTTTGTAGAGGACGTCAATGCGTACCACATATAAAAACATAAAAGCATATACATTGTTATATAAAAAACTTCTTTCTGTTCTTTTTTAAACTTTTATGTATCTCGGTTCTCCACTACACAAAGAACCTCATTTTCTCAACTTTTTCCTTTTTATGAGTACTCTAGCTAGGTATGGTTTCTCCGAGTTAACTAGTGCACATTCACACATACTTTACAGGTTGACGTTGCACTGAAATGCTCAAGGCTTCAACATAGGCTCTCTTTACCTCCACTGATGACAGACGACTTCCCGCAGTTGAACCTCCCGGACCAGAAAGCCCTGCACAATAGCACTCTCCACCAAGATATTAAAGGAGCCGACATCATTCAAGAAATCTTATCAGTTGCATCTGCCTCTCAAGAGCTGATCAATAATTTCAGCAATGATGACAACAATGTTTGGCTGGGAAGTAATTACTCATGCTCAAATGGATTTCCTGAGTTACCTTTCAGTAATGGCGCTGCTAGTTCTTCTAGAAAGTTAGTTTTGGAGGATGAGGCAGCGAGCCTGATAGAAATCAGAGATTTTGAAGAGAAGTTCAGAGAAGAAAGGAAACAAGTCGAGAACTTGCGTGGCATCAAAGTACTGAAAGATGATCTTGGAGAGGTACATCTTGCTTAGGGAAAGAGTTGTATATATGCTTGATAAGATTCTTTTATGTAGTCATACATTAATTGTTCATACAAGTAGAATGTATCAGACACTTAACCTGGTAATTGATTTTGCTGGATATAATTAGTAAATTTCTCTATTTTCCTTATAAATGACGTTTCTAGCTATAACTATGCACTATTTTGAATGTAACTAGTAGCTCAAATAGTAAGCAACTGCGTTGACGTTGACCTTTAAAGTATTTTAAGTTCCTGTGAGGACAAGTGTGATGAGGATTATATGAGTCTTCTCTTTCAATGAATAAAATAGAAAAGATAATTGAAGGAAAAGAAGAAGGATATGCGTTAGTTAATTTATTTTATCTATCTTGTAAAACCAGATTATCCTAGAAGGAGAAGAAAACCATGAAGAAACAAGCATCACAACTTACCCCATAGCAGAAACTTCAGATATCACAGGTATATCTCTGAAGGATGATTGGCTTATGGCTTTTAGTTTATATATACCTTCTGGAAGATACATGAGCATTATCATAACGAAAGGAAAACAAAATTACTCAAGTTCCATTTAAGTTGAGCAAACATATTTTTAAGTGTAGCATATCTTATTTTGGTGGCAAAGATATTCTTCATGTAATCATGTTATCTTAATCATCAGGAAGCTCAAACTTAATTTTATTCATTTAATATATTAACCCAAAATTAGATTGCAGGAGAAGCCGGTCACCTGATCTGTCTGACTAGAAGCAACCTGAACAATGCACGCAACTACTTCCAACCTAATGAATCTAAAGCTGATGACAGAACACCCTCATATGAACTTATGGTGAAATTGATGTCAGTCATGGCCTGTTTGTTTCAAGGGTTGGGGTTTCAAAGACGTGCTTCCAACACATTGAACCGTACGTCAAAGATGCATGTGGTTCACTACTATCTGAATCCAATTCAAAGAGACACTGAAGCAGTCAAAAGTTTCCACTTTAATCAAAAGTATAGAGTTAGGGTTTTAAAATTTAGAAGTATCATGGATTTGATGAGAGACAAGCTCAAGCTCTTGACAAAGCCATGCAAAGGATTCCTTGGGGTTTGAACTGAGCACGCGCGGTCTCTATTTATACGAAGACAGAGAAACTTAAATTGAACCTATGAGTAGGGTTTGGTTTCCCAAAGTGACAAGAAACTGCATTTCTGGGATGTTTTTGAACTGGAAATGCATCTTTCTCACTGATCTGTTGTCTCTCTATTCTTCTGGGTTCAGCTGAGCTGTTGATGAACCTTATACTTATGTGTTTCTATGAATGTAGCATAGAAAGCAATTATTTGTGTATAATTATTGATTTGCGAGCAATTGTATCAAGGTCTTTCATTTTTGCATTAATTGTTTTTATAGTGAACTTCTTTATGAGTTTGTCTCATTTGAGAGGCAAGATACAAATATTTTGTAAGCAGTCTCATCACAATACCGTACAATTATAAGCGCTGGGTGTAAACCAAGTATATTAGTTGTAGAAGAATTGCTAATTTTTTTTGGCATGTTGATTGTGTTTTCGTACAACTTCTCATGAAAATGCCAATCTAAGCCGTCTTAAACTTTTTATTATGGATTCAAATTTCCTTTTTTTTTATTTCCTTTCAGAATTTTCCTTCTCTTTCCACTAGCTATATCCTACATACAAGTTGGAAACTTTGCAGCATCATAACATAAAAATTAGCATATTATCATTAAAGAAACATAAAACTTAGTATAAAAATATAGGATTAACCGTGTTAAGCTGGAGAGAAATAGTGCTGGACTCATTTTTAGAGGACAATGTGAGATCCTGAAATCGAGCACCTATTTCTATTTCTATACTAATGGAATCAATTAGATCCATACTGGAAGTTAAAATAGGCCTGGTAAGTTCCAATCAAACTAAACCAGGCCCAATATTTGTCCCAGACGAAAGCAAACAGACTGTACTATGTTCAGCATGTGACTCCCCGCCACAGAGCCCCAAATCCGGCACCGCAATTCCTCAAATCACTATTTACATTAACCTTTCTTTTCCTTCGTTTTTCTTTAGGACATCGTTCCTTTGAAGTCCGAAACCTTTTGGTGGCTTATTAAGGGAATCATAGTAATAGCGTAACTGAACAGATGCTGACTATCTATACATATTACATAATTATTGTGCATAATTCCAAAATTCTGGCTCAATTTGGGTTGAGAAAGCCAGAATACAAGGGAGAAATCCTTAATATGCATGTATGTTCTATTTAGAAGATAATTAAGAGGTTACAAAGTATTTTCTGCGAAAAGCAACTTTGGACATTCGGTAAATGCTAAGGCTTCTACTAGCAACATATTAAGATCATTTTTGGTGCAATTTGTACAAAGATGAATGTATAAGTTTATTCCCATTAACACGAGAAATTTTCGCATGATTAGTTAATTGTTTAATAGGTTGATTGTGTAGATAGCAATATTCTCCTTTTATTTTTACAAGCAAATCACAATAGCATAATGCCTAAATCAAATCTACAACATCCCTAATTATCAAATTACTCCTACATTCCTAAGACAAATAGATTTAGCCTAGCATAGTTGCAAAATACATAATAAGTGCAGTAAATAAAAATAGAAATCCATGAGTTTCGAATAAAATATAGAAAGGGAGAAATACACCGAATAAATATCCGTTTCGATGGCTCGAACTAGCAGAATCGTGAGGTGGATCAACTGTACCGCCATCGCGTCACAACTGCTCCCCAAGTCGCTGCTACAACCTTGCTTCGTTGTGTTTTGGTGGAAACTTGAACTGTTATAGAAGAACGGGCAAAAATGATGGTGGCTAGGGCTAGAACGTGTGGCAATGGCAAGGAGATAGGGGATCCCTTCTCCAAGGCAAGGGAGAATCTTTTATGGAAGTTGAGCAGACGTTCTAGGGCAGAGGAAGAAGTTTCCTTGGGAGAAACTTTGCCAAAACTCGTTGTAGACCTTCCATACGTGGCTGTTCTCGATACTGTTTGGTTGGGGCCGAGGCGAATAGTGGGCCAAACATCATGAAAACAATGCGGGCTGAGAGGCAGCGAGCCAAGCATTAGTCATTTGGCCTGTGCTATGCTAGGACATGCGGTGTGTGGTCTCCCTCTATGTGTCCAAGTGATTTCCTCGGATGGTTCGCACAAAGACGCTCGATTATTAATTGGGTTGTTTCTACAAAAAATCTACAAAACAATTGAGAATCGGCGGCAGTACCAAATCCTGGCAAATATGGCACAAAAATATAGTGAATATAATGGGTTGAGTCATAATTTAGGTGTATAGTACAACCAAAATATATATATAAATCAGAGATATCACATCCCTTGTTCAGATTTTTATATGCATATTCAACTTATTTTTATTGAACTTATTTATTTGTATGTGTTCACTTTGGTCATTTATATGTTCATCTTGTCTGTTTTATTTGTTCACTTTGTTCAAGCGAGGACAAGAAATGTCAAAACTGCAGATGATAGTAATCAATTTCCAAATGCGCTAGGGAGCAGAGAGGAAGGTGAGGCGCAGAAAAAGGGTGAGATGTGTAGGAGAGGGGAAGGGCACCAATTTAACTTATACACAATAGTTGAGAATTTGTTTTACTTTCTATTTCTATTCGCATGGTATCTGGGTCAAAAGCATATCATCTTAATTTATAGCACTTTCCTCAAAAACATAAATCATAATATAAAAGCATTTTTATTTCATTGACATCCATAACACAAAGTACCAATACAGAAAAGTGAAATATTAAAGGACGAAAAAAAAATATTGAAGGACGAGAAACTACAATGACAAGACCACATGATAATTGCTTCATAGTATTGCAGCAAGATCAACTTGCCTCTATTTTCTTAATTCAATGACCCAAGCTTCTCCATAAATGTATTGAGCCTCCACCCTAGTAAAACCAACTTCCTTTGCTAACTTCTCAAACTCAAACTTGGTTCTCTCTTTACCATCAAAATTAATCATCATCACGACATCCATAATAAATGTGGCCTTTGATCTTGTAGTTGGCTCAGGGTTTACAGGAAGAATAATGTCAACTATAATGATTTTTCCTTCATTAGGAATAGCATTGTAACAGTTCTTCAATATCTTCACACAGTGCTCATCGCTCCAATTATGAAGAACCCACTATAAATTTGTAATTGAGATTTACAAAAAAAAATTTAGATTTCCAAATTCTTTGAATTTTAAGTTTCTTCTTTATGTTTATATTTTAGAAAAATTTATTGGTTCAATGATAGTCAAATAAATAATTAGAGCAAGAATAAGAAATCCAATTTTATTTCTTCTGAATTATTATGCGAAAAAAGTAGGATAACTAATATAATATAATGCCAGAAGAACACTTATTATATTTAAAGTTGCATTTTACAATAATAAATTAAAAGGCCATATATATTTAATATATTAATGAATTGTGCCAAACCTTTAGAAGGATGGCATCCCCATGAGGTATGCAATCAAACATGTTTCCACCAACATGCTCCACTCCTTCATAATGAAAAATATTGTCATATATTAGCATCAAGTTTTCAAATACAATAAGAATGTAGTATATGCATATTTCAGATAGAAAGGACTTGACGAACCTAACAAAGGTGGCGCAACAGCTATGGCATGGGGAAGATCAAGGTTAATGCCCTTGATGTGTGGATATTTTGAAACAATCATGCCCAATGCTGCCCCGACACCACCTCCTACATCAACAAGTACATGAACATCTTTAAATCCTTGGTAGGTCTCAAGCATCTTCTTCAAAAAAAAAGTTGAGTTATCCATCATGGCCTCGTCGAAAAGCCTCCTAAAGCTTGGATCTGTTCCTATGTACTCAAAGGTTTTCATTCCATGTGCTTTCTCAAACGCTATTCCTCCCTCCAGCACTGCTTCCTTAAGGTGTTGTCTATTAAGAAAACAAATTATCAGTTCTCTAAAGTCTCGTTAACCAAGTTTGTATTTTGATAAGAAGTTATTAATTACTTTTTCAGTTCTGTTATTTCCCACTTAAGTTGCAGCTTGGTGAGCAAATTTTCATTTATCTTTCTCAGAGTTGTGATTGTGTTTTTTTTTTATATACTAATGATAGATAACATAAATAAATGAATTAAAGGCCTATATAAACTATACCCGGCGGAAATGAAACCTTGCTCCATTGCCAAGAGGGAGAGAGTAGCAACTGTCGCACCATCCTCATCCTTCGTAAGCAACTTAAAAAATGGTGTGGGACCATACCTCCTGACCACCTTTTCTTTTTTCTCGATGGCACAACTTACTATATTGAAGGACGCAAGAAGCGCTAGCATTCTATCCAACATGGCTGCAGCCTAGGAAGCACAATATATTTTTCATCAGATGTTAGTACTCAGTAATCAATCTAGATGCATGCTAGAAATTAGATTTATGTTTTAAATTGCTCGATGGGTAAATTTTCTATGCACCTGAGGATTTTTTGTTGGCAACTGCGCCGCAATATCCTCCGCAGTCATCATCACTGGCTGTGTACTTGCACTAGCAGAACCCTTTTTTATAATCTCAAGAACGCCGAGTCCCAATACAGCCTTTAGAGTCAATGGAAGAATCGCTGTCCCTACCATTGAAATCTGGACGTAGAGTTCCTCGTCCTGGCTGAGCTGAGGCATTGCAACATCCATATCTAACTCATAGGACGCCATTATGTTTATTGGAATTTTTTGAGTTTTGGTTGATTAGTGTTGTAAAATTGTAATGCTGGAGGAATGGGATTATTGCTGAGTATTGCTGGCTTCTGTGCAAGTATATATATGCATAAGCATGAAGTGTGAGACGTGATGGATCATGGATAATTAAGGTATATAATAATGCATCATGGAAGATCGTTGATTTCACCTATATTTATTTTGAAATTAAAATATTATATTTATTGATTCTTATTGATTAGCATTTTTTCCTACTTTGATAAAACAAGAAAAAGATAGATTTATTAGGAGATAAGAAGTTACAGACAGAATCGTCATGAAACATGAGCTTCGATTCTAGGATATATAAAATCTCATAGGTCGTTTGGATCGCTTGGGAATAAGAGGAATAGCCTATTCCTAGGCGGAAAGTATTGGGAAGTGTGTAACTTTGTGAAGAGTTTGGATTGTTTATAATAAAATTTCCGCCCGGAATTGCTTATTCCCCTTATTCCCAATGCATCCAAACGAGCCCATAAGAGTTAACGTCGGGAATAAATTAAAGTATTTCGCAAGCTATATATATTGAGACCTGTTATAACACATTAGAAGCCGATTTGGAATGAATACTGTAGACCAATAAAAATAAAAAAGATCTGATGTATTAAGAAATTAATTTATATGTGCATTGTGCAATCACTTTAATTAAACTGTATAATTAATGGATTGTACGTTACAAAAATATAAGATTCTAAAATTGGAAGAGAAATACTTGTATATATATGTAATTGCATACTCACGGCAGATAATAAACGGGGCCACGTTTTTTTTTTAAATATCATTTAATTTGTAACGAATTATTATAATAATTTATGTATTCACACAGTAAATCTGTGACTCCTATATTTTTTAATTAAAATATCATTTATATTGATCCTATAGATCTGTGTTCTTTAATTACATCTTGATTATACAAAAACGAAAAAGTTTTATTATTTGATAAGTTATTTTAGGTTCGTCATGAAACTAGAGGTTCGATTCTAGTGTGTGTCTGTGTGTATAAACTCGTAACTAAGAGCTAGTTAGGGATTGAAATATTTCTCACGAAGAACCAGCTTTTGGTCTAGTGGCAAAGAGCAATTCACCTTAAGTGAAAGATCGTAGGTTCGAAACATGGCTGGGAGTCTTTCATAGACATTTAATTTAAAAATAAGTTGGATGACTTAGACCTCCAATTTATCTTAAAAATATATATATATATTTCCCACGCTATATTGAAGCCGATTTGAAAGAGATACTGAAACAGAGAAACCAATAAAAAAAGAGATCTTATGCATTAAAGAAATAAAGTTGTTGACTCTAGAGATCTTCACAACTAAGTTTTTTAATTATTTTATCTTTTCATAATTCTAGCCCTCCTATGCTAAATTTCTGACTCTAATTGAATTGACTTGTTGGTTGTTACCAATGCTTTAATTTTTTTACCGCTTTACGCACAAAAAATATTAAGATGAAAATCACTTATAATTGTTGTTGTTAGTACTTCTCTTTGCGGGTGTGCATTTGCGTCCATCAGGCATTCGAAAGCATTTTTATTGGGAAAAGATTTAGAGGAAATTGGTACCTTATTACTATTTTTTTTACTGAAATAAGATAGAATAAAACAATCTTTAATAAAAACTAGTGTTTTTTTTTCGTACGTTCGCGAACAATTTTTTTTCTAAATTTTTTTCAGTTATTGAATTTTTTTTAAAAAAATTTAGCCTTTCTTCAATTGTTGAATTTTTTTAATTATTAGCATGTCATATGTTCTCGCACAACAAACTACACAACTTAAATGAGAAAATATATTTTTGGACCATGAAAAACATATTTAAATTATTTGAATTATTTACAAATATACAACAATAAAAAATGTTGATTGTTAAATTATTTAACAAATATATAATTTTAAACTGAAAATACATTTTTAAAACTATGTAAATAGAATAGAATAATATAAAAAAATCATGATATTTGTAAAATTATTTAAATTATTTTACAAATATATAATTAAAAAAATATAGCCCAAAATATTATCTAATATTTTTTAGCATGAATATAAAATTTTATTGCGAAATAAAATTTTTAAGGGCTTGAAATAGTTAAAAAAGCAACATACATTTTTCTGAGATTGTTGAAATGGAGGCATCCATTTACAAAGATCGGAGAGCACAACAGAGGAGGCCAGGAGGGCTGGTGAGTGCTTGTCCGGTTTGTAGGGGAGCTTTAGTCTCACATGGAAATTTTGAAATCCATTTGCTTTCTTTATAATAGGTTCGGACATATGCTCGCGTGAATTAATTCCAGCCAGATTTCTTAGCACATAATTCATCTATACGGCACGTACACGTGGCGCGGTGAGTTCCACCTGTCAGTCACCGTGCACCAATTAATATTTTTTTCGGATTTTTTTTAAAAACTGCTATTTTTTAACAGTTCAGAATTAATTAGATTAACGATTTTCTAAAATTTCAAAAAAATACTTCAAAATTTCAAAAAAATATAAAATTTGACATGCATGGAGATTTCAATAGGGAGATCGTATTAGACGGTTTGGATCGGTCATTTTGAACCAAATCTAGGAAATTTTAACACGACTCACCATATATAGCAAAACTCTATATATATATTATTAAAGAATACAATTTTTGGAGGTCGCCCTATTGAAAATTAGTCAATCAACTTTCGTTTAGCTCATAACCCAACATTGTTGTTCCTCATTGTTAGGTCCTTTTTTTTTTTTTTTTTTTTGCTTCAGACCTAACAATCCAAGAAAAGAGAAAAATTCGACATTTCTAATTGTGAGAACATTTTTTTTTTTCAAAACAATTGCGGGAACATGTGGAACATGTAATTGTGCATGATTATATCGGCTCCGAGACAAAAAGAGAATGCCACCATTTCCAAACAAGACAAGTCACGGGCTGCATGGCGTGCACCAGCAGGCAGCACTCCAACCCTTCTCTTTAGTCTTCACTCCTTGGCCTTTTCCCACTTAGCACAAGAATCTCAGAGACACTTGAAACAACTGCTAGGCTAAGAACCGCAAAAGGCCATTACTTACCCACCTATTGTCTCTGCAAAAAGTTCACAACCCACCAAAACTATCATTCCTCTATCTACATCTACTGGATTTTTTTTCATTTTTGTAGACAGCAATCAGCCATGGCTCACTCTTCCAGCTGTAGGCCTTGTTTCCATATGGCATGGTATTTATGTCTCTATTTTGTCATTGAGAGTAGAGTGGCATTGCATGTCGCCGGAGCCGCCAAGGCACCGCCACAGCCAGCAGTGGGAAACATTTCCAAAGTAGAAGATGCAAGGCTTTTTCAGATATATTATGGACAGAGCTTTAAGGTTCTTAAGAACAGCGTTGATGGAAAGAGCTATCTTCTCATGCAGGTATGAATAATGCAAAATTTGTTCTAGCTTTTGTCTTTATTTTTTAGCAAACGGCAGGGGCAATATTGATGATTGTTTATAAGGTAATTAATGGTAGCTTGTGACGTCTCTAATTAATATATTGGTGATTCAATCCCTTAACATTTATAAAATAACAAATAAGAAAAATAAATGGGTCCGATGGGACTCGGTGGTGGGTCGGTCAGAACTTACAGACTCATTACGACGCAGGAAGCTGTTAGATTCGAATTCGTTTTGTAATTGTATGTAATCGTTGCAAAGAATCGGAGTACTAGTAATTTCTTTTGTAAAATGCAAACTGATACTACAGTTGCATAAATGCTTGAAACATAATTACTTTCAAACGGTAATCTCCGAGGTTGGAGATCCACAACCTTTTGAGAGATTTGACGCTAAGATCTTGTAACATAATTACTTTTGTCCTGTCGAATAAAATCCAAGTTCAACAATTTTTACTGCGTTCATGCTCTTTTTGTCTTTTACCATGGAATTTTGTAGGATAATTCGAAGATGGCATCAAGGACAAAATACTGCACGGGAAGGATCAAATCATTTGTCGTCCCTCTCTCCAACTACTCCGTGGACACCACCAACTCTCCATGTAAAATTTTATCTAGATTCAGTAATTTGATTATGTTATTTTCGTGGTACAGTTCAATGGAATTTTTGTAACGTCGTAAACATGCCGGGTTGAAGTTAAGAAATAAGAAAGATGGGTAAACAAATAGGTGAATATTTGGAAAAATAAAAAGGGAACACAGAAGGCCTTCGCAAAAAGAACCAAAGAATTACTTACCAACAAATAGACGAAGTCTGTAAAATGTACTGGAGTGTGAATAGTAAACAAAGGACTTCAACAGAAGGCATGAAAAGTCATTATCAATATGATTTGAACAACACTATTAGTCATACAGTATCATTAATTTGGGTATCGATTTTGGAATAATATCAATGGAACAGCTCAACAAAGTCCATGCTTTCTCCTTTAATCGACATGATCCCAAAGCAATTAATTTAAATACCAATATAATTGGTCTAAAGTATCTAACTCATGAAACACAGTGCAAGTGCAATCAATCACATTTTAGATAATGCACCACAAATACCTTTTGCATCACATTTCCAATAAAAGACCTGTTCCGTTTTGCCGGGAACAATTTTACCTAAGCAATACGCGACAATAAATCAAGGCACATACTAACATACAGAGCCAAATGTGGCATCGACACCACAAACTTATCCTAAATACATCGGAAATTCATTTTATAACTCATTATCAAGCAACAATCTAGATTTCTCTCTTATCAGCATAAAAGTTAACACAATTATCACCATTGCACTACATGGGGTACAGTCAGTTGCACTGGGTTGGAGATCAGTAGATGTTCTTTTGGGCTTACAAACAACAGTGTTTTCTTAGAAAATTAGGTCCCCATTCGTTCAATTTAAACATTACCTTCAGTTTTCCACTTCAGAAACTAGCATGGAAGCAATCTGGTCAACATAAGCAGAATGCATGCACTATATGCTAGTAAACTATGTGCACTATATTGCAGATCAACATTTCGAGTATTAGAAAGTACATCAACAAGTAAAAAAAAAAAAAAAAAAAAAAAAAAAAACAACAACAACAACAACAACATAGAAAAAAAAAGAATTATCTCTTGTCAATTATATAAGGTGGTTAAAGCTCCAAGCCCCATACCTTTTATAAACATTTTTCCCTTACAAATCCAGTAGAGTCCTCCCATTATGGGCTTGACGATCTGCATTATAAGAAAAAACAGAATTAGAAATCACAATCAAAATCTCCAAGGGAAGCTCAAGTTATATAACAATACATGTCAAGATCAGTGGATACCGACACAGAACAAACTGACTATTCCAAATAACAGCCAAAATGCAAATATTTTTAATCATATAATTTGCTTTTTAGTCTCTTAGAAGTTGGAGCTTAGATAAAGCTCAGAGTTCAGGGTTCAATTTAAGAAGTGACAAGTCAATCCTGCTTCAAACAATTACTAATATCAACAATTGTCACTATATTTCCTTTTCAACATACACAATGCTAACTTATTCATTTTTCTTTTATTTCATTCACAGTGTCATTCTTCGAGGTCAGTCTGGCTAGAGAGTAAAACAATGAGCCCTTTTTACATTCCCATCACCCAATCTTTTAACTTCAAATATTGGAAATGGTGTAAACAGTTGCTAGGAGTGACAGAGAGTCTGAAGGGGATAACTTCGGACGAAATTACTTCACAATGTGTACTCCAGCTGTATTCCAGTGGTAATCTTCAGCTTGTAAACAGAACTAATATACAACAATTCTCCCAGTTCAATGCCCATTTCTTAACCAATGTCGATGAAGAACAAGCCTGCAATTTTGCAGCTTATGCTCCTTCGGATGAAACAACACCATTAGAGGTGCACCCACAAATTTAAATTTAAATCATGATCCTAATATATACATTAATAATTTATTATGTTGCCAGCTTTTCCCAACTTACAAGTTATTTATTTATATGTTTTTCCAGAAGGCAGAATGGATTAAGTACTTGGGGACTTTCACAAACTCTGAACTCAAAGCTAATGTGGTTTATGATGCAGTTACGACCATACATCCAAGACTTGTTGAAATTAATCATAATTCTTTTATTAATATCATAGTTGAAATCAGTACCAAAAGAAACATAAGTAATTGTTCTGTTATGGAACTGCCTATCTAATGTTCAACTGCTTATGTAAACCATATAGATCAAATCAAACTACGTGTGCTTGAGCAAAGCAGCTGCAAGCCTCAGAAGTCGCTTTAAGCCTGTTGTTGCATGGCTGGAGTACAAACAGGTTGAAACTAAATTACATTTTTGTGAAAGTCTTTCCCAGCAGTTAGTGCATCTCATCTTTTAAAACTAGATTATGATTCTCCTTCTGTAGGGAATATGGTCCTTCAGTAAAGAAAATTACAAGTTGCAGGTATACATTGGCTCCTTTTCACCTAACTTTTATGGCAAAAAAAAGAATATTTGATTTAAAAGCTTTTGGATCAATTATTAGTATGTGACAGATGCTGGAGGTGAGAACATAGATAGTAGCATCACAAGCAATATCTATAATGTGTCAGATCCAGAAGAAAGGGACAGTTTTCATGCAATTCTCTGTGTAAGCTTACAATTTCTTTAGATCTTTGCATGCAAACAATAATTATCTATGACTCCATATATTCCAATTTACATCAATACATACCCTGATTACTGCTCCTTGGCAGTTTATGAGACATACATTAGGATTAAACAGTGTAATTAATCCAGCTTTCAAGCTTAGAAGAGGGGTTAATGTGGCATAATCTTTACAAGGTTCATGTGTAGGAAGATAATATATAATATTTTGATATTTTATATAAAGTACAATTAGTTTTGGTTTTATTATCAACATTGTTTTATTATTTACAGACACTGGATGTGGTGATAGATCAGACAAATGTTCCAGATACAACAGAGTATACACTAACCACATTCTTAGAGAATATTAACGTGGGAGATGACTCTTGTTTTGGCTTTGTAACAAATCAAAGTGTGTGGAGATATGATAAAAGAGCACTTGGCCCAATGACTCTAGGTAGGCAAATATGAAATATCCATTTATTTTTGCACACTATTTTGAAATTTGACCTTCATTTAGCAAGCCAACTGATCACTTCCAAGTCTAACTAGTAACTAATGTAAGTTTTCTCCTGTCTACCGACCAATAATAAGATTAAATTGAAATTATAAATAAATTTCGAAACATATACACTTTCTTTACAACATGTATTCAACAAGGCATGGAAGATGATTACATCCTTGAGATAATTTCCATGTTTTGTAATGCAATTTTTTTGTACTTATTAAAGATTGGTATGATGGAGCCATTTCTCAGCCCCAGATTGTTCTAGCAGACCTAATTGAAGCTTTCTTCCCAACAGGCAACTACACAACTACTTACTTCAGAAACCTCGCAAAGGTATCTATACACTTCTTCAAATTTATTACGCATTTTCTAAATTTTATACATCTTAGAACTCAAATTTTAAGTAGTACAATTCGAGTTACTATCTATGTGAACATTTATTCAGGAGGAAGGAGTGATCAAAGTAGGCCCTGAGATGTGCAACAGGGACATTTCTGCACCAATGGAGCCGATCATTGTGCCATGTCAATAACTGGAACAACTTACAGATTTTTGGTTGGTTCTTTTCTTATTGAGAAAAGAAATTATTTGTCTAAAGTTCTAAACATTGATCTGTACTAACAAGTCTTCATGGTCGCTAATCCATTACTGATATGCAGAAGTACAGTACACTGCTTTTGCCGTGCAACATCCTCTTAATGTGTTCAGTAATATACACTAAATACGATACTCAGACTCACAGAATATTCACCAAGTATGGCAACAAGGTTAAAAGATGTTGGATCAATTCTATTGTACCACCTTTTTAAATATGAGACAAAATTAGACAAAATTTATTCACTTCTATATGAGAAGACATTTACATACCTTTGAGAATTGGTGACACAACCACGAATTGAAGTAGTTAAAAAGTTCATTTTCAAGTATCTGTATTAGTATCTCTAAGAGAAGCTATTAATTCGTAGATGCTGAGGGGTTTCTGTTCCATGACAAGTATGATGGATCTCCAAGAGTCCTGTAACAAAAATCAGTGAGATTAGTTTGTAAGAAGTTTTTTTAAAGTACTGGTTTCAAACAGAAAACAGAGGTACCACCTCAAAAAAATGTTGGCTAAACTGCTTACAATATATTGCATGCTAGTAACTGAACATGAAAATATATAAACCAACATGAAGTCATTAAAATTTTGAAGATACACAAGTATCACCAAATAACTCAGGCAATATATGGCAAACATAACTGAACATGAAAATTTAATACCTTGGCTTGAACAGATAGAGTACGATAAAAGCCAGTACAAGAGATAGGCACAAGCCACCGACAGTGAGATAGGCCACACCAAGAAAATTGTTTTTCCCTCCAATCCAAGTTGCAGTTGAGAGAACCAGCTTCTTTTTACCCCCAAAACTGTAGGTGTTGTAATTATTCTCTATAACCACTGTAATCTCTTCATTTGCATTTAAGTCCTTCTCAATTCTTCCATAGAGTTTTCTAAAAGTTGGGAGTGCGGCAGTTCTCATCCACACTATGAGATCCTCTTGCTCACTTAACTGTAAAGTAAATGAGAAAAATAAATAAACGAAAATAATTCAATTAGCGTGTTGATACTTTCAAATCTTAATCTTGATTTTTTGCTTGTATAGCTCCTCACAAAAGTCTGCCTGATAAGGTGCAACAAAAACATTTTATTTATTGTTTATTGCGTAAATCCTTCTAATTTAAGCCCATAATGGACACAAGAGGGATGTGTACTCAAGAGGGATGTGTGGCATACAGACAGCAAGAGCATAGAGAGCAAAGCACACAGATTTACCCTCCTAAATCTTTTTTTGAAGGTAGGGAGACCAGGTCTCTCCTACAATTTCATTGAACGAAGAGTATTCGTACAAGTACAAAGTAAACGGAAAAGAAAAAAAAAAAAAACTAGCTACACAGTAAACCTAATTACATAAAATCGAAACAGCAACCAAAAATGTTAGCAGTGTGATATCCACTCTCCAATATCTTGAGTCGTCTTTCGAACCGTTTTATGGAAATCTACCCTTTTATTGTCGAAAATGATTGCATTACGCATCCTCCAAATATTCCACATTACAGCTAACCAAACGCTGTCAAGGTTGTTCATATAAGATACCCTCCTAAATCTACCATATAGGTTCTAAAAAGGGGCCTTATAATAAAGTTTATAATCAAAATGACATGTTCAGATATTAACAGAAAACCTGGTTAATTGAAATGAAAAGCAACGTAAGATACATACCGGTATGCTTTCATTAAGCTTTCCGCCACCAATGAGAGCTCCCTTCTGGAAATTCTTGGGGTAGACATCCTTGCTAAATTTGTGGGATCGGTCACTAGCCCAAGCGATGTTCTTCTTGTTGACCTGAATTGAGCCACTATTAATTGAGAATTGGTAAGTGTCATTGAACAGACTCCAGGCGATAAGCCCACAAGGCACAATTGGCTTGCCATCAGGAGTGTTTCCTTCTGGAGCGCAGATTTTCGTCTCAGCTTCTTTTGAGGGTTGTAGAAGTTGTTTGTCACTGCGACTTTTCACATACCTGAGTAATAGCCAAATTCACTGAATATCTTACGATGCAAGTGCACAAGACAAAAAAATGAATCAGGTTTAAACACTAGCCTTTGAACATTAAATATTTTGAAAATGGAACCAATATACAACACTGGAGAATCACACCGAAACTTATGGCATATTTACAAAGAAAAACCTTGACCATAGTAGTCCTATAATGGAAAAATTAGCCCATAAAATACTGGCCAACTTGTTCCCAAAAATATAAACAATATTCTAATAGGTCCAAAGTAACTAAAATCAAAGAGAGAAATTTAGATGTGTGTTGCAAATATATGTGAATAAAAAAATTCAGTGAGTTAATGTTATAGTTCAGTTCAGTTATGTTTGCTGCAATAAGTTTTATTTTATGAAATGGATAAATTTTAGGCGCTGTAAAACCCTCCAACAATGGATGTCACCTGCAAATGCCACTAGGATGTTATTTTCAAATATGGGTACTGCATGCAGTTTTCAAGGTTACCTCCAAAAAATAGATAACGTTATTCCAGAAAAGCCAATTGTATTTCAAAAAGAAGGTAACTTTTTTGCTTTTATAAATATCTCAATTTGCTGAATCAACAACAGTAATTAACTGTCAACAATTCTCATGGAAGTGGTACACTACCGTCATCGAATGTCAAATTTGAACCAATTGAAGAATTAACATAATGGATAATGCATTAGAGATTTTCTAGAATGGCTATTTTTCTAATAAATTTCAATTTATAAACAATAAATAATATTTTCAAAGGAACTTGAATTTCTATGGAATATGCATCACATACCGACGATGATTCTGGTAGAAGTTATCCAGCTCGTAGTATATATGTACTGGACTCTTCATGGTTTTTGGGATCTGAAAATAATTATAAAATCCAACATTACTATGAAATATCTAGATTGAAAGTATATACTATGAGCTAATATTCACAAAATACGGGCATGAACGACCAAGAATCTTACAATTATTCTTCTAGTGCAAGTTTTGTTAGTGCTAGAGTTTTGAATGAAATCAAGCTCCTTTCCATGCATGTTGTTAGGTACACAATCTGCGTCATACCGATCTATTACCTCAACCACCTAAACTTACATAACATTAGTGAAAATACTGCTCATGATACTTAAATTAAAAGAAAATTTAGTTGTAGAACCTACAGATTCTGATGCAGACAAAGAGACAAGCCCAATAGGAATAAAGAGAACAGCAACTAGGGCAAAAATACCAATGACCTGTGAAGTTGAAATTATGAAATTTAACAGCGATGTTAAAAGTGGAAAAAGAAGTAAAGTGATAGATGAGTTAAGACATACAATTCCAGGTGTCAGTAGTGGCTTGCAAGCCGGTAGCTCTTGCTGTGTGAATCTGGAATCTGAAAATATTGAAAGTAAAAATTTGAGTGTTAATCTTCCTCAGATATAGAAAGAACTCGGGCGATAGAGTATGGCATTTCAGTTATTACAATATGTTCCTTTTTGTTTCAAAGTTCGAACCACATTATTTACTACAATGCCTGAATTAAGCCCTCTTATTTGAAACCTCTTATGAGATCATGATAAATTTCATACATCCAGGACAAACATAAGGTAATTCAGTTTCACATAACACAAAACATAGCACCATTTTAGTCCTTTTACCAATTCTAACTATACAAACTCGAAATCAACCCAATACGATGAAGTTGGATAACAATTGAAAGCTAAAGGAAAAGAAAAAATAAACCCTCCCGATGATCAAATCCTAAAGTTGACGAGATGGGGAAAAACGAAACTAAAACAGGCAATAAGGAAAAGGAAACTTACATTTAGGTTTTTTGGATTGCTTTTGTTGAGGCGATGTGTCGTCGGATCCGTCGAGGTTCGACGAGGAAGCAAGCGGCGAGCTCATGACCGCCAATGGAGGGAAAAAAGGAAGAGGGATTGAGAGGAAAGGGGAAATAAAAAAAGCAAAGGAATTTGGGGCTCGGCACGCGATAAGAGAGAACAAATCAGAAAAATAATAATTTCTCGTGCGTTATACTATACTTTTTTTTTTTTTTTTTTTTCAAATGGAATGTTGCCCGGAACCCACTATAGAATCTATCTTTCCATGTATACCCTTCTTTGTCTTGGAAATTAGTAGAAAGACACCCTCAGATGCGTGATATAATGCGGAGGAGAGAAATACACAACAAATTCAGGTAGAGGCTTATAAAAGTCAAAACGGAATGTTAGATTGCAAAAATAATAATAATAATTACAATAAATAAAATAAAGACAAATTGTATTAGTGGAAAAGCCACTCAGTATTTATTTATCTGCAATTAAGAAAAAAATTATGGGTTCTGTAGATACGGTGGTAAAAAAAAAAATGTAAGATCTGCTTATATGATGGAGCCATCATAGTTTCACTTTTTTTCCTCTAAAAAAAGGAAAAACATTATTATTATTTTTGTTTATCTTCGCGTTTTCTCCCAAGATTCTATTTTATAACTCTGTTAAATGAAATTTTTACTAAATTAAATAATTATTTTAATCAAATATTTTCCAAGAGCAAACAAATTCTACTTTTCACAGCAGACTGTATTCTTAAAATTAAGTTAATCAAATTTTTTTATTGTCAACTAATATGCAAAGAAAGATTGACAACAGTTTGTCATATCCTCCGCGGCTCCACACTAGCTTAGTTATGATGGGTAGAAAAGTCAAGTGAGGTGCCGCACAACATATGAGAGTAACTTTTGATGGATGAAGACAGAATAAATCACTGAAATTAAGTCATGAAATGGAGTAAAGTTAACCAGGAAATTGCCTCATTGCCCTCATGACTGGTTAAGGATTTTGATTGCAAAAAATATAAGTTAACTGTATTTTGAACTTTGATTGCCTCATTGCCCTCATGACTGGTTAGGGATTTTGATTTGAGGAAAAAAGAAATTGCATGCTGCTGATTTTATTTATTTGTAGCTGCACTATTTTGTTAGGGCTAAAATTAAAATATGGTAAACACCCAATTTTAGTAAATGAAAATAGAACTTCTTTAGCTTGTTCTGATACTTTGTTGGGTTGAGACGTTGAGTAACAGTTCTGAATAGTTTGTGCTTGGTTATTTGATCGATAAAATTAACTTACATTCTACTACCATTCTGGCCTTTCTGGGGGAGTTCTACAGTAGCCAGGTCCTTTTTCTAGATTTTTTTTGTGACCATTTTATGTAGCTTTTCAGTAGTGGATTTTAGTTACAAGCGTCAACTTTCAAGAGGAACGCGAAAGACCACACAGAATTTTCTACAAATAATAAATAAGGAGAAAAAGGACAGTCCGATACTCCGATGTGCAAGGTAGTGGGATTTTTTACGGCTCCCCCAGCCTAATATTATCAATAGTACCTTTTTCCCACTACCTCAAGTGCAGGGGGACTGCGGGAGCCGTCTCCTTCTGTAACCAAGAAGAGTATTAATTGGGCTTCGACTCTCTCTCCCATTCCCAAAGCTTTGAGAACTAAAAAGGAAAGATAAACAACTTCTAAATGCAAAAGGATCTATCCTGAAGAAATCCAGATGGGAAAGCATGAGAATTTCTAATGCAATGGAATTTGAACTGGTAGCTGAATTTGAAATACCTGTCAACAACAATGACTCTGTTAGCCCGTTCAGTTTGGTCAAACAGAGCATATTCAGCCATTAGGAAAAGATCTCGGGGTAAGAAAATTAAATGGCAAAAATAAAAATATTGGATGACTTAGACTCCCAATTTATCTTAAAAAAAATATCAAGGGTAATCTCTCTTCACTAAGGCACTAACTGTAACCCAGGCCGTCAAACATGCACAACGGGCACGGAAGCCAATAATTTCATTTTCGTTCCGTTCCACACAACGAAACAGACAAGTGTTTCGTTTCTGTTCTGTTTCGTTCAATGAAACAGTTTTCTGTTTCGTTTACCGTTCCGTCCTTCATTTACCACTGATTTCAGCCCATTTTCGTATTCCGTTTCGTTCCATTCTAGAAACGTGCACAGATTTCCGTTTCGTTCCATTTCGTTTTCAAAAACGAAAGTCATTTTTCCTTCCATTTTCGTTCCATTTCGGACGAAACGGAACAAAATGTGCGAAATGGATGAAAATTGATAGCTCTACCTGTAACACCCCACTGACATTGACTACATTTGACCTAGTTTGACTACCGTTGACTAATATTGACTCTGTTTGTTTTCCTGTTGCGACGTAGGTTGACGGACCGTCGGATAGATGCAGAAGATACCGTTTCTCCTCGTGTCCCGCAACTAGGGGTGTAAGAAAAGCCCGTAGCTCGTGTTCGGCGCTGCTCTCACCACTGGTCGAGAGTCGAGACTGATCTGCACTGCTCCAAGTCTCCAACTCCAACTCTCCAAGTCAAGACTTGTTCAGGTAATTTATCTTTCAATCGTTCCATTTTTTTTGCATTTGTGATGGAGTACTGTACTGGTGAATGGTGATTGGTGAAGTTTTCCCTCTGTTGTTCAGGGTCAGGGACTCCTCTGCTCGACTGCTCAACTGATCGACTCCTCTACTCGACAGATCCCTCGCTCCTCTTTACAATTTGGTATGCCTCCATTCTGTTTCTTTCACTTTCACTGCGCCTAAATCGCTCCTCCTTTCTAATATGTCTCCATTCTTTAATATTTTTTTCAACCTTCTTTTTTCAGAAATCTTCTCTAACACCATCAACCTCTCTTTCTCCACTATCAATCTGTCATTTCATTTCAGGTGAATTTTCCTTTCTATTGTGAATTTTGATGTGAATTTCTCCACTGTCAATCTGTTAATACTATGCGACAGAAAATCTATACAGTTGTACTATGTGAATTTATAGTATTTGTGTTTATGGTAAATTGGTAACTAGTTAGTAATTAGTTAATGTTAATTGTTTGTTTATGGTAAATTGTGAATTTACAAACTGTGTCTAATGTTGCTTATGTATCACTGTGAGTATTGTTAGAAAGTACTCAATTTTTAATTTTTGTTACTAATTAACTTAATTAAACATCAAGCACAAAGGATCTTGCTAAGCAATCAACACACACATGAGAAAAGGGAAGGAATCGTTTACCTCTCGCGAAATCGTATTCGCGAGGCTCGATCCATATCTCTAGAAATCGATGGCGTACCTTCTCCACCACCACCATCGTCGAGCCGCCGGCCTCGAGTCCACCAAGGAGATTAACCACGTTCTCAAGGCATGTGCTAGCACGCCCAAGGACAAGCCTAATCCCATTAGTTTTCTCTATTCTATCTACTAATTACTTTAATTAAGTGGAGAGATGAGAGCTCAACACATGAGCAAAATAGGGAGAGAGGAAGAGAGCAAGAGAAAAAAAAAATTTCAAAAATTTTCTCCTCTTGAAAATGGCGGCTAAGGAAGGAAGAAAGAGTGGAGAGAGAAAGTTAGGTGGAGGCTCTTATAAGTGGTCCTTATATAGAGCACAAAACCTAATTGATCTCTTGCATAATTACAACTATGCCACTCCTACCTACCACCATTATGGGCCGCCCATATAAATGGCCTTTATGGGCCACCTCACTTCTTTAATTTAGTCCTTAATTCATTTAATTAAGGCCTCTCATATTTGCTCTTTAATTGGACTATTCATTTACTATTAAATGATGACCCAGTTAATTAATATAACCTTTTATATTAAAAAAATGTTGAACTAAAATTAATTATTAAATTATTAATAATTATTTTGGGATTAGTTAATGCATTAATTTATTTCTATATGATCTCCTTGACTTAATTAATTATAACGGTTCGCAACGGTATATAATTAATTAATCAACTTATCATATTTTCGCAATACACTGCTGCGAATAAATAAATAATGCACTGTGTGATTAAAGTCCTATTTGTGTGACCCTTTGAGGATTTATGCTACGTTGGCCATGGAATTAAATCGCTATTTAATTCCAATAATCATAAGCGGTATCTAGCAACACGTTATGATTCTCAATTCGTATAAATAATGTACTGCTACAATATCTCAATCCTACATAAGAAATAAAAGTATCTCCTTGTCTGATTCTTATGTCACATGATATCACTGTATAATCCAAGATAGGAATGTGTCATTCTTGCAGATTATACATTTCTTGATCTAGAGTTGATTGTATAAATTGGCCAAACAATCCAACTCCATCAAGGGGCCCAAACAGATATCATCACTCACTAGGTATACTAATGAGGGACATACGGTTTTCTTGATGAACAACTTTTCCCCGCACAATTCAAGAGAGTATAAATAAAGTCCGTATAACAGCCCTTATCAGGAATCAACGGTAGACGATATTTATTGAACCTATCCTCATGTGGAAAAGTTGAACCATCTCAAACTTAGAATCAAACTCATATGAAATAAACAAGGACACATAACACAATCCATATGTTTATTTCATTGGGTCAAGTCCTGTACTATGTTCTAATAACATACACATATGCAATTAAGTTGGTAACTCCTTACCTATGATTTGTAGAACTTAATCATCACTTAACTTGCATACTAATCTTTTATGATAATTAATGTTCCTTGTTAATTATCAAGATTATGGACGATTTAGATTTATTACTGTCATTCTAATGAATGATCCACAGAGATCTACAATTCAGATCCTCAACCTGAATGATCTGTCAGTAATAAACTCTAGGAACAAATGATCAAATATCATCAATAACATAAACTAAAATATTAAGTCATTAAATATTGACTTCTATGACACAACTCCAACAAGTATCACTGTATCAATGCCTAATGTTGCTTATTAGTTGGTAATTAGTTAGTATTTGTGTAGGTCTGTGAGTATACACTGTTGCTTATTAGTTAGTTAATGAAATTTGCCTAATGTTGCTTATTTAGTTGACAACTTGAGTACTTGCATGTTGCCATGCAATTAGTTGATGTGTTGTCAATTTGTCATTCTGTTTCTTATTCATTTTGCTTAATGAAAATTGTCATGCTTCTAGTTCATTGCTTATTAGTTGACATTCTATTTATTACAGACATGACACAATCGCAAGCATCAGTTGCTACTGAGACAAATGAAGAAGAAGTGCAAGTTTCAAGTGAAAGTGAGGCTGAGGCAGAACCAGCTGAAACTCCAAGTCCTACTCAACCTGGGAAGAAACGAAAGCGCTCGTCTGAAATCTGGTTGACCTTCAAACATAATGAGCGTGAGAAAGTGTACTGCATTCATTGCCAAAAGCACTACAAGAAAGTTAAAGGAGGTACCACAACTCTGTTAGGAACTCAAGTCCTTGTACAATTTTAATTTTTATTACTAATTAATAACTAATTAATCATGCACAACAAAAATGATCTAGTATTTAAGCATCAAGCACACATGAGAAACGAGGAGGAGTTTCGTACCTCTTCCAAACTCGCAATTGGAAGGCTCGATCCATGGTATAGAAGTCGATGGCGTGCCTCCAATCACCACAACCACGCTGGCCTCAAGTCCACCAAAAGCTCTAACCAAATTCTAGAGGTTTGTGCTAGCAAACCCTAGAACGGGGCTAATTCCTTGTTGTCTTTCTTCACAAAATTAACTATTTCATTTGTGGCTAATATTCAACACATGAATTTCTATGGAAGAGCAATAATATGAGAGAGCAATGGAAGAGAAAAATCTGATATTTTTTCTGTAATTTTCGTCCATATTAATTAGGGAGAGAGGAAGAGGTTAACGCTAAATTTAGCGGTGCTGTTTCCTTAATTAACAGCCCTATATTTAGGCATCCAAACCTCATCCTTCTTTCACCCAATATGGACAAAATTGCCCCCTATATGCTGGCCACGAAATGACCTAATTTAGCCATTTCATTTTGTTATTTTGCTCTCATATTAACACATTAAATCAATCATTTAATGGTCTAATTAAATTGCTTTCTTATTAAGCTGAATTCTCCATTCAACTAATTAAAATATGTTAAATAAAATTAATTATCAACTCATTGATAATTATTTTGGAATTAGCAAATGTATTAATTTATTTCTATATGATCCCTTTGATTTAATTAATTATAACAGTTCATAACTGTATATAATTAATTAATCAACTTATCATATTTTCACGCACTTACTGCTGTGAATAAATAAATAATGTACTGTATGGTTAAAATTTTATTTGTGTGACCCTTTGAGGATTTATGCTATGTTAGCCATGGAATTAAATCGCTATTTAATTCCAATAATCATAAGCGGTATCTAGCAACACGTTATGACTCCCAATTCACATAAATAATGTACTGATACAAATATTCAAATCCTGCATAAGAAATAAAAGTATTTCCTTGTCTGATTCTTATGTCACATGATATCATCGCATAATCCAAGATAGGAATGTGTCATTCATGCAGATTATACGTTTCTTGATCTAGAGATAATTGTATCAAGTTGCTAGCAAACAATCTATCTCCATCAAGGGGCCCAAACAGATATCATCCCTCACTAAGTAAATTAGTGAGGGACATATGGTTTTCTTGATGAACAGTTTTTCCCCGCACAATTCAAGAGAACATAAATAAAGTCCGTATAGCACCCCTTATCAGGAATCAGCGGTATACGATATTTATAGAACTTATCCTCATGTGGAAAAACTGAACCATCTCAAACTTAGAATCAAACTCAAATGAAATAAATAATGACACATAACACAATCTATATATTTATTTCATTGGGTCATGTCCTGTATTATGTTCTAATAATATATACATATACAATTAAGTTAATAACTCTTTACCTATGATTTGTAGAACTTAATCATCACTTAACTTGCATACTAATCTTTTAAGATAATTAATGTTCTTTGTTAATTATCAAGATTATGGACAATTTAGATTGATTATTGTCATTTAACTATAAATGAAACACAGAGATCCACAATTCAGATCTTTAACCTGATTGATCTGTCAAAAATAAACTCTAGGAACAAATGATCAAATATCATCAATAACATAAACTAATATCATAGCTATCAAATGATTGGCTTCTAGGACATAACTCCAACAAACTCATCTATGCCGCCATCTTGAAGGTTGTGTGCTATATAAGCGCCATCAAGGTAAAACTGCTAGTTTAATACCTATTTCTAAAACTCAACTAGGTGGTTTAGATGAGGGGGATCCGGTTTGGGTTAATGGAAAGTGGGATCCAGTAAAAGATAGAGAGATGCTTGCAAATGTGATTGTTGGTCATGAGTTACCATTCATGTTTTCGGAATACTCACTGTATTCGTAAGTACATGTTGTATAACAATCCCCTTTGGCAAAAGGTTAGTAGAACAACCATTACAAAAGAGTGCATGAGAGTGGTTGAGAGTAAGAGAGTTAAGCTAAAAAAGGTCTTCAAAGATGTTGATAAGGTGTCTCTCACCTCTGATTGTTGGACTTCTAATAGAACAGTTGGTTACATGTGCATAACAGCACATTACATTGATTCTAGTTGGAACCTGTAAAAGAGGATAATTACCTTTAAAGATCTTTCACCGCCTCATAGTGGTGAGGTTATTTATGATGCCATTTTAGAAGCAATTAGAAAATGGGGTATTGAGGATAAAATTGGAACTATCACATTAGACAATGCTTCTAATAATGACAAGGCAGCTGGTCTTTTAAGGTTGAGTTTTGACGCACGTGGTAAGTTACATTTTCAAGGTTATTTTTTCCACATTAGATGTTGTGCTCATATTCTGAATTTAGTTGTGCAAGATGGTCTTGGCAAGATTGATAAATGCCTTAGTAAAATCAGAGAGGGGGTGAAATATCTTAAAAAATACCCAGGTCGGCTTGTAAAATTTGGAGAGATAGCCACTCAATTAGGCATATGCACTAAAAAATCATTGTGCATTGATGTGAAAACTAGATGGAACTCAACATTTCACATGCTTGATGTGGCTATTCATTACAAGCTGGCTTTGGAGGGGTATGTTCAAAGGGATTCCAATTTTGAGTGGCTACCTAATAGACCTCAATGGGAGGAGGCTGAAAAGGTTCGCAACTTGCTTACGGTTTTTAATGAAAC
Organism: Rhynchospora breviuscula; assembly: GCA_027562975.1. NCBI lineage: Eukaryota > Viridiplantae > Streptophyta > Magnoliopsida > Poales > Cyperaceae > Rhynchospora > Rhynchospora breviuscula. Next base: position 28,304,478 of record CM050400.1, on the reverse strand, counting down.
CACAAAGGTCTTTTCTGGTAGTTCTTATCCCACTTCAAATCTGTTTTTGGTTGAGATTTTTAATGTTACAAAGGCGATATGCGATGCCTATGTGGATGATGATGGTTTTACTCGAGATATGAGTTTGGCCATGTATGAGAAATTTGAGAAGTATTGGGGGAGAAGTGAATGTGTTGATGGCTGTGGCATCAATTCTGGATCCTAGGTTAAAGATGGTCTCAGTAAAGTTTGTTTATGGGGTATTATACACTAGGGCTGAGGTAGGGAGTCGTATTGATGAAGTTATGGAGAAATTAAGATCTCTGTATGACATGTATGCAAAGGATTTCATGTCTTCTTCAGAGTCAACAGCAGGAGGTAATAAATTTGCTGTCCTTGAATATCTGTTAATTTAATTTGGATGAGGTTTGTGCTGTCCTTAAATGTCTGTTAATACTTTTCAGGTCTTTCAAGTTCTGATGCAGTTCCTTCAAGTTCATCACAACCAAATGGTGGAAGCAACAATAATTTTTGGCGATATTTGGAGTCCACTTGGGTTGAAGAACCACCTGTTGCTGATCTTGACAACTACTTGAAAGAACCGGTGTTTTAACATAAATCGTCCAGTACATTTGATGTCTTACAATGGTGGAAGACAAATGCGGTAAGGTATCCAATTTTAAGCAAACTAGCAAAAGATATACTTTGCATTCCAATCACAACAGTTTCCTCTGAGTCGACATTTAGTGCCGGCGGTCGTATTCTAGATGATTACAGATCCTCTCTTAAAGAGGATGTGGTTGAGAGTCTAGTTTGCGGTGGCGATTGGATAAGAGCAAACACTAGAGCTGAGATGCAGACAATAGAAGTAAGTCACATACTATATCAATTTAACTAATACTTGTATTTTTTTATACTATATACTAATACTTGATTAAATTGATATTTCTTTTAGCATGCTGCAAAGGCAGAAGAGGATCTGAGTATAAAAATACCAATGAGCAAGTTAACTATCAATTAGAAGGCAAGTTCTCATACTTTATCTTTTCTAATTTGATGCAATTTAGGGTTTGGGTTAGAAAAAAATATGGAATTGATCTGATCTGTGCCTTTTCTAATATGGAATTGATCTGTGCCACTTGCAATTAGTTGTTTTCTTGTTAATTTGTTATGTTTATGTACATGGATATGGAATGCAAAGTACTGATATGTGCCACTTTATCTTTGGTTCAACTAATTCAAAATATCCATGTGCCACTTTATCTTTGGTTTTTTATTAGTGAATTTGATGTAATTATAGTGAATTTGATTAAATGTAGCAAGTTAGAATATGATGCAAGCATGGGATGAAGTGCAACTATGCAAGACATGAAGAATGGAATGAAGTGCTGGATTGAGAAATCAGATGGCTTCTATTATTTAGTTTTTATAATTTCGATGAACTTGTTAATTTTGTTAATTTGAAACTTGATTTAGTAGTTTGGTTTGTATTAACTTATGAATTCAAAATCTATGGATTTGTGATCTTTTATGAACTTGTATTTGTATGAAACTTCATTAGGTGACTGAACTTGTGTTAAGTTCATTTGATCATTTATGTGAACTTGTAGAACTTCATGGTTATATCAGTATGATGAACTTGTTTAGAACCATTTTTTCTGGTTTAATTTTGAATTTGTTTTCTTATTAATTTGTTATGTTTATGTACATGGATATAGAATGCTTTGAGGAATTCTGCATTATTCATTTGTCAGAATTCAGAAAATTCACTTGAACAAGTCCTGTAACCGAGCTGGCTTGAACTCGTTGAGCTAACTCGTTGCTTAACGAGACGAGGCCAAACTGACCAGACTGGCTCGCGACCCCTTGGCGAGACGAGTCAGCTCGATCGTTAACTTGATGAGACGAGGTCGAGATGGGGGTAACTCGTTCGTAACTCGGCTCGTGAACAGCCCTACCCGCAACCCGTCGGTGCAGGATGTGATACTAACCATAAAATTGCCCTTGATAGAAAGACGTAAAGTATTTTGAAAATGATAAGAAAGATATTGTGAGATCTCTACGGTGGTAAAAAGGCTACAACAGAAGCAAAGTTGAAAATAATTTTCTACTCTAATTTTATCGAACATTGTACTTCCCTTGTGGAATTTTTATTTGTTCTCTATATATAGTGATCCTAATTTTGTTATTCCAGGAAAAGAATTCCCTTATTAAAAGACAAGACTTTTTCTCTTTATTTTCTAAATGCGCTTTTGTTGGGGAAAACCGCAACCATGATATCTACAATTAATTATGAAACAATATTGGAGAAAATATATTAAAAAATCAAGATCTTTGTCCTTGAAAATAATTGATTTTTTTTGGGGCAACATGATTATTATTTTTTTTCCTGCGATCAATAAGCTTATGTGAATAAAAGAGCAAAAGTGCAAATTTATTACAGTAAAGCTGATAATTAATATAGGTTTAATAGTTTTCTATAGGAGTTATACCATATAGAAAAGATTTTGCAAAGTGACTGTTACATCATCTAAATAGGGGCAATGCTTTCGGGTATAAAAGGTTCATTAGAGCTTCTTTGGTAGGTAATACAAATTGAGGCCTTGAACAATACAGTGATGGTGATTCAACTTTACATCAGTTGAGGCAGGAAAAGAATTTCCTTTTAAAAGACAAGACTTTTCTCTTTGGGTGTGTTTGGAAGTGAAGTGAATAAGAATGAATAAGATTTTGAATAAACTTTCTCTTTCCTCTCTCCTCTCTTCTCTTATTCCGAATAAGGATCTAATTCCACCATATAGATGATATTAGAATAAGGGAATGAATAAGTCCTTATTTGGAATAAGACTTATTCAAAACACGTTTGGTTTCATCCCGAATAAGTCTTATTCGGAATAAGGCTTATTCAAATTTTGCCAAACACACCCTTTATTTTCTAAATGTGCTTTTGTTGGGGAAAGCCACAACCATTATATCCACAATTATGGAAAAAAATATTGGAGAAAATATATTAAAAAAAATCAAGATTTTTGTCCTTGAAAAATAATAGATTTTTTTTGGGGCAACATGACTTTCTTTTTTTTTTTTTTCCCCTGCGATCAATAAGCTTAATGTGAATAAAGGTTCAATAGTTTTGTATAGGAGTTATTCCATATAAAAAAAGACTTGCAAAGTAGCTGTTACATTATCTAAATAGAGGCAATGCTTTTGGGTATATAAAATGTTCATTAGAGCTTCTTTGTTATGTAATACAAATTATTGAGGCCTCGAACAAAAGTAGTGATGGTGATTCAACTTTAGTGACCCGAAATGAAAACTTCAAGGCCAAGAAAAGGGGACCTGGGGACAACAGACAAAAGCGGTACACATTCGAAAAAGAAAGAAAAAAAAAGAAAAAAAAGAAAGAAGACGGATGGCCTTAGGTCTCTACAACAAACTTCCACGCTGCCCGATGGGGCCCACGATAATATAGCTGATAAAATTGCAAACCAAACATAGATTGAATTGGACTATTGGAGTACTGATGATGAGATAGTCAAACTAGTCGTTGTTCCAAATAAGCATATATATATAGGCTGAAGTGTTGCTGACGTGTGTTCTCTAATTCTACCAAATTGAAAATTTTTTTTCTTCACCTTTTGTAAATATTGTAATTATTTTTACTTGGAAGTTATTTGACCTCGGTCATTACAGTATGGAGATCTCGTGTAACAAATAAATTAGATTTTGATAATAGAATCTGGGAGAATTTCATATCCCCTTTTCCATTTATTTCCTGTGTCATTATGAGGCATTCCAATTTTCCCGTAGTCGTCCAAGTTGTCCACTCCTGATCATCAAATTATAATCAGGAATACGACAGAATCATTCAATTTGACGTACACTAATTTTATATATATGGGCTTAATACAGGTCGTACTTCCTGATATTTATCCGTTACTTTTGCATTATAAATTTGATTAGCATGAAATTTAGGCGATCATGCATCCAGAATATATTTTTTTGAGGGACTTAAAATTTTTTTTTTTGAGGGACATGCATCCAGAATATTTATGGGCTTAATACAGTCTTACATTCCTGAAGTCTTTTTTTACTCATGAAAATTAACTTCCAGTTACCTACTTACAGTAAGTAATATGTATGATGATTTTACCAGCACATCCAGAATAAATAATGAAAATCAAGTACTAGTAGCAACCCATGATATGCAAAAAAATATCTAACGTGTCCAGGTTGACCGACCAAACGTATCAATGCAAAATTATGACGAGAATTAATGCATCAGATTGGAAAGGCAAGAGTCGCTTAGTTATTGCCAAAATAAATGTTTGTATGACGCGGATGCATTGGATTAGTAAAGGGAAGAACCGCTCAGGAATTGTGAAATGTTTATCAATTTATCTACGATACATTTTTTTTTTTTTTGGTTGAATTATTTATCTACGATATTTGCACTGCGACACGACACTGTTAACATTTTTATTTTTTTATTTTTTTAACCGAAGCTGGTGCCTAAAATTTTCTTTCTAAAATGTGGTATACGATGTGAAAAGTGAAATTTGTTATGAAATTAATAAATATGTGGATTGTTCATCTTCATATTCCCACTAATCATTTATCTTCACTACACATTTATTTTCCATGATCTCCACTAATTATTTATTGATCATTATGTAAGGTCTCATATTGTAGCCTATAAATAGAGGCATTGTACATTTGTATGGATGGTTGGAAAAAGATAATGAAATTCTGAAATGTACTCTTGAGAATATTGTTTTACGTACTTTTGATACATTGTTCTTTATTTCTTTCTTCCACCTTATTTTACAATACGTTATCAGCACGAATTTGCTCAAAAGGAGTCGCAAAGTTATTTGCGCGAATTGTTACAAAGAAGTTGCAAAGTTTTTGGGTAAGTAAGAATAAATTGCTCAAAAAATTTTTGAGGTAAGTAAAAGGTTTGATTGATATCATATAATTTATTAATTTCAATTTTATTTGACCTTTTGATTGCTATATTTTTTTATTTTAAATTTATGAGAATCATTCCCTGAAGTGAATGATGATAAAAATAGTAACTTTAAGATATTATTCAAACTTGAAAGTTTATCAAGAACCCGAAGTTCTTATTATATGAAAAATCTGAAGTTCATATTTTCGATTTAAAGTTATTTAGAACCAGAAGTTCTTCATCATTGAAATAATTTGTTCAGAACCTGAAGTTCTTAATTCTTGAAGTAATTTGTTTAGAACTTGAAGTTTTTAATATGTAAATTTTATTTGCTTAGAACCAGAAGTTCTATTTGAAATTTAATATAACTAGAAGTTATGGAATGCCACTAAATATTATTAAATAAATAAACTGAAGTTATTATTTAAAGTTGAAATTTTTATCAAAGAATTAGAAATTTTATTACTTAATAATCAGAAGTTATTATAGGATACTGGATGAAAAATAACATGAAGTTATTATCAATTTCATTTATATTAGCACTTATTATTAGTCATTGAATGAAAAATAACCTGAAGTTATTTCAATTAAATTATATAAATTTCACAGTCAAACGATTTAATAACCAGAAGTTATTAAATAAAATTTTGCTATAACCTGAAGTTATAAAGCTAAATTAGAATTATTTTTTTCTTTCTCTCTTTATTTATTCATTTTTATTTATTTATTTACTTATCTCTATTTCATTTATCATAACATGAAGTTATGATATTAATAACCTGAAGTTATAATATTAAATAACCTGAAGTTATCTTAGTAATAACCTAAAGTTATGGTGAAAGCATGATAGTACTCTTGAAGAGTTTTCAAAGAAAAATGTGACCATCAAAATCAAAAGCTCGTTATAACATGTGAGATTATATAATTTCAAATATGGTTGTGAATACAATTCTCCATAATTCATATCTTAAATTTGTTCCTGTAGTAGCAAAAGATACTCAAAGTTAGTATCATATATCAAGAAAATAATGAGTTTCTGATGAATTAATCAACAATTCTGATTCATGTGAAAATCCATTCCCCGAAGTGAATATGATTATATATGAATAGATAATATTTACATGGTGACATTAATTTTTTCAATTAAAAAGAAAAATGTCTTGAAGATGTTTTAATATTGATAACGTACCAGCAGTATGTCCAAATGCTTTTATCAAGTTTCATCATATGTATTTTTAATTTATGTTTAATTTTATACTATATGTTAATTAAGGAAAAATGACTGACGCAATATTAAGTAAAAAAGATTCATGTTTGTGTTAGAAAGTCCTTGTTTTCAAATTTTCTTGTTAATTAATCATTAATTAACCAACAAAGACCTCGATGGATCTTGTTCAAGCATCAACACACAAGAGATAGAGAATAGGAAGGCTACATCTCCTAGACTTGCAACTAGGATGCTCGAATCCGATGCGTGGGAGTCGGTGGCGTGCTCTCCTTCACCACCAAGTCGCCGGCGGCCGCCTCAAGTCTACCTAGAAGTTTAATCACCTCCTCTTTCAACTTGTGCTAGCAAGGAAGAGGAGAGCAACTAATCCCCAAGGTTTTCTCTCTTCTACTTCTTTCAATTAACTAGTTTAATTAATGGAGAAGAGAGAAGGCTCAACACATGAGCATTTGAGGTGGATTAAGAGCAAGAGAAAGAGATGAAAATTCTGAAATTTTCTCTCTAATTTTCGTTCTAGGAGGAAGAGGGAGAGAAAATACTATGATGGCTAGGGTTTCTCTCTCCAAATGACCTCCTTTTATAGACCAACCACTCCACAAACTTTAGGGACTATTTTACCCCTATTAGGGCAACCACTATATGGGCTATCAAGCCCATTTTGTGATGTGTTAAATGTCCACTAATTCAATTAATTAATGGACCTTTCTCTTGTACTCAAACTGAGTCTTTAATTTACTAATTAAATAAAGGTCCATAAGCTCTATTTAATTTCTATAATTAAATTGTGTTGAACAAAATTAATTTTTAACTTATTAATAATTATTTTGGGATTAGAAAATGTGTTAATTTATTTCTATATGATCTTCTTGACTTAATTAATTATAACGGTTCGCAACGGTATATAATTAATTAATCAACTTATCATATTTTCGCAATACAATGCTGCGAATAAATAAATAATGCACTGTGTGATTAAAGTCTTATTTGTGTGACCCTTTGAGGATTTATGCTATGTTGGCCATGGAATTAAATCGCTATTTAATTCCAATAATCATAAGCGGCATCTAGCAACACGTTATGATTCTCAATTCATATAAATAGTGTACTGCTACAATATCTCAATCCTGCATAAGAAATAATAGTATTTCCTTGTCTGATTCTTATGTCACATAATACTATCGTATAATCCAAGATAGAAATGTGTCATTCTTGCAGATTATACGTTTCTTGATTTAGAGATGATTGTACAAGTTGCCGGCAAATAATCCATCTCCATCAAGGGGCCTAAACAGATATTATCACTCACTAAGTGAATTAATGAGGGACATACGATTTTCTTGATGAACAATTTTTCCCCGCACAATTCAAGAGAACATAAATAAATTCCGTATAGCAGTCCTTATCAGGAATCAACGGTAGACGATATTTATTGAACCTTTTCTCATGTGAAAAAGTTGAACTATCTCAAACTTAGAATCAAACTCAAATGAAATAAACAATGACACATAACACAATCCATATATTTATTTCATTGGGTCATGTCCTGTACTATGTTCTAATAACATACACATATGCAATTAAGTTGGTAACACCTTACCTATGATTTGTAGAACTTAATCATCACTTAACTTGCATACTAATCTTTTATGATAATTAATGTTCCTTGTTAATTATCAAGATTACGGACGATTTAGATTTATTACTGTCATTCTAATGAATGATCCACAGAGATCTACAATTCAGATTCTCAACCTGAATGATCTGTCAGTCATAAACTCTAGGAACAAATGATTAAATATCATCAATAACATAAACTAATATTTAAGTCATTAAACTGTTGATTTCTAGGACATAACTCCAACAATCTCCCACTTGGCCTAGAGTCAGTCAATAGTGACTTCTAGCTACTGAAGAATTAAGAACGATGTCATATATCCACATATATACATATTTCGAACCTCAAAAGAAATAATACGCTTAAAGCAAGTTACTCATACGTCCATCATGTATGGATGCACAACTGCATCTCTTATACTGTTTAAGGTAAGGGTTATGTCAGAGTATTCGCTGTGTTCGCAAACCTATCCAATTTTGTTTGACTCTATATATGTATATATACTCCTATATATATGTTCTTGATCAAATGAATTGCAAATGAATTGCCTAACGCATTCACAAATATAAATAGAGTCACTAAATCACATATTCCAACTATAAATGCACCTGGTCCAATAGATATTACAAAGATATCAAATGAATCTCATGAACGTAGAAAATGTGGAAGACCAGTTGGTTCTAAGAATGTAAATTCACGTAAAAAAATAGAGCAGAATAAAGCAGTTGGTAAAACCCCAGAAGAGATTTATAAGGTTCCAGAAGAAACTAAATCTCCAGAAAAGATTAATAAAGTTCCAGAAGAAACTAAATCTCCAGAAAATATTAATAAAATTCCAGAAAAAATTAAATCTCTAGAAGATATTAATAAAGTTCCAGATGAAACTAAAATCCCAGAAGAGATTGATGAAGTTCTAGAAGAAACTGAAGTGCCAAATGATTATGAAATTTCTATAAATTATATAAAAACTGGTACAATATTGAACAGAAATGAAACTCATGTAGATGAAATTTTTGCATTCGCTATAGCTAGTGATGTTATAAGCGAAGAGGATAATGTACTAAAAACCATAGAAAAATGTAGGCACAGAAATGATTGGCTTAAATGGAAAAATACCATACAAGCTGAATTAAATTTATTTGACAAACGACAAGTATTTGGACCAGTAGTCCAAACACCCAAAGAGGTTAACCCTGTAGGTTACAAATGGGTATTTGCCATTAAAAGAAATAAGAAAAATAAAATTACGAGATACAAGTAAGGCTAGTGGCACAAGACTTTACACAAATATATAGACTAGATTATGAAGAAACGTATTCACCTGTAGTGGATGTAATAACTCTCAGATTTTTAATAGATCTCACAGTCACAGAAAATCTGAAAATGCAACTTATGGATGTTGTCACAGCATATTTATATGGTTCACTTGATAGTGACATATATATGAAAATCTCCGAATGATTAAAAATGCCAGAAGCATATAGAACAAAACCTAGAGAAATGTATTCCATAAAATTGAAAAAAATCTTTATATGGACTAAAACAATCAGGTCGAATGTGATACAATCGACTTAGTGAGTATCTTTTAAAAGAAGGATATAAAAATAATTTAGTTAGTCCATGTGTTTTTATTAAAAAATCAAATTTAGGTTTTGCAATAGTTGCAGTTTATGTTGATGATTTAAATATTATTAGTGTAAGGAACTCATTCCTTGTGCAATTTAAATTTTTATTACTTATTAACAAACAATTTACAATTGCTATTATACGGATCTAGATAATTATGCAAGTTGACACTTTAAGAGAATGGTAGAAGGAATTATCTCTTCTAGTCTCGTAACTAGAAGACTCGACCTTTGCTTAGGAATCGATGGGTAGCACACCACCACCACCTCGTCGCCTCGAGTCTACCTAGAAAATTAACCAAGGTCTCAAGACAAGTGCTAGCTTGTTCGAGACGATAACTAATTTCCTTTGAATTCCTTCGCACGATTAACTGTTTAACTGGAAAGGAAATCGCTCAACGCATGAGCTAGAGATGGAATTAAAAGCTTAAAATTGGAGAAATCAATTTTCTCCGCTGTGAACAGTACGTGAACAGTGCGGCCACAGAGAGAAGAGAGAGAGAATTAGGTTTTTCTCCAACTTATTCCCAAAGAAACAATCAATATATATATATGGAACGTTTTCCATAATCAGGTTTTTCTCTTCCTATTTTCTCTTGGACACAAATGCCCCTCTATGGCCGAAATTTTCAGAGATTAAGTGGGCCAAATCCATATGATATAGTGGCCCATTAATTCACTTTTTCAATTCGTCTCATATCGGACTTTCAGTTAACCGATTAACTAAAAGGCCAATTAGCTCAGTATAATAAATATGCGTTGAACTAACTTAATTATTAACATATTAATAATTAATTTGGGATTAACATATACACTATATTATTTCTATATGATCCATTTGAGTTAATTAATTATAACGGTTCGCAACGGTATATAATTAATTAATCAACTTATCATATATTCGCAGTACTCGCTACTGCAAACAAATAAATAATGCACGTTTGGTTAAAATCCTATTTGTGTGACCCTTCGAGGATTTATGCTATGTTGGCTATGAAAATAAATCATCATTTATTTCCATTAATCATAAGCAGTATCTAGCAACACGTTATGATTCCCAATTCGCATAAATTAAATATTGTACCAATACAGTACTTCAATCATGCATAAGAAATGGTATTTTATTGTTTTGATTCTTATGTCACATGAGATCCTTGTATAATCCAAGATAGGAATGTGTCATTCTTGCAGATTATACGTTTCTTGATCTAGAGATGATTGCACAAGTTGCTAGCGAGCAATCCATCTCCATCAAGGGGCCCTGTGGATATCATCACTCGTTAGGTGAACTAACGAGGGACATACGGTTGTCTTGATGATCAGTTTTTTCCCGCACAATTCAAGAGAACATAAATAAAGTCCGTATAGCAGCCCTTATCAGGAATCAGCGTTAAACGATATTTATAGAACCTATCCTCATGTGGTGAAACTGAACCATCTCAAACTCAAAATCAAATACATATGAAATAAAGAATGACACATAACACAATCCATATATTTATTTTCCAGTATTATGTTTCATATGACACATAACACAATCAAATACATATGAAATAAATAATGACACATAACTCAAACTCCTGTACTATGTTCCAGTAACATATACATATACAATTAAGTTAGTAACTCTTTACTTATGATTTGTAGAACTTAATCATCACTTAACTTGTATACTAGTCTTGTCTGATAATTAATGTTCCTTGTTAATTATCAAGACTATGGACAGTTTTGATTTATTATTGTCATTTAATCATAAATGAAACACAGTGATCCACAATTTAGATCCTCAACCTGAATGAACTGTCAATAATAAAATCTAGGAACAAATGATCAAATATCATCAATAACATAAACTATAGAAGTAGTCATAAAATGATTGGCTTCTAGGACATATCTCTAACAATTAGATCTCCTGAAGAGATTGAAAATACTGCAAAAATATTGAAAAGAGAGTTTGAAATGAAAGATCTTGGTATAACTAAATTTTGTCTCAGCCTACAGATCGAGCATTTAAAGAATGAGATATTTATCCATCAATCAAATTATACAGAAAAAATATTAAAAAAATTTAATATGGATAAAACTCATCCCTTGAGAACACCAATGGTCGTACGATCGTTAAATACAGAAAATGATCCTTTCCGTCCCCAAGAAAATGATGAAAAAGTATTTGGTTCTAAAGTACCATACTTAAGTGCAATTGGCGCGTTATTATATCTTGCAAATAATACAAGACCTTATATTGCATTTGCTGTAAATTTATTATCAAGATATAGTTCCAAACCAATCCGAAGACATTGGAATGGAATTAAAAGTGTTTTTCGCTATCTTTGCGGAACTCGTGATATGGGACTATACTATCAAAATGATTCAAAATTCAATCTAGTTGGTTATGCAGATGCAGGTTATTTGTCAGACCCGCATAAGGCGCGATCTCAGTCAGGATATGTATTTACTTATAGTGGAGCTGCAATTTCATGGCGGTCGATAAAGCAAACTCTAACTACCACATCATCAAATCATGCTAAACTCATTGCTTTATATGAAGCAAGTCGAGAATATGTTTCATTAAGGTCAATAATCCAAAATATTCAAGAAGAATGTGGGCTTGAAAATATCAAGGAAAATCCTACTCTATTATATGTAAATAATGCAGCTTGTATAGCACAAATAAGAGAAGGATACATCAAAGGAGATCGAACTTAGCACATTGCACCAAAGTTCTTCTGGGCACATGATCTACAAAAGGATAGTATAATAGATGTTCAGAAAATCCAATCATGCAACAATTTGGCCAACTTATTCACAAAATCTTTGCCAACCAGTTTTTTTTTAACAACTCAGAAAGAAGATAGGTCTACATCGACTGAAGGATGTTCAATAATATCAAAATGAAGGGAAGTATTATACACGCTGTACTATTTTTCCCTTATCCAAGTTTTTATCTCAAATGGATTTTTCTTGATAAGATTTTTAATGAGGCAGATAAATTGGTCCAGAAGTACCATATTAATATCGATCCTGAAGTATCATATTAATAGTGTATAATCAAAGATGAACATCCAAGGGGAAGTGTTATGAAATTAATAAATATGTGGATTGTTCATCTTCATATTCCCACTAATCATTTATCTCCACTACACATTTATTTTCCATGATCTCCACTAATTATTTATTGATCATTATGTAAGGTCTCATATTGTAGCCTATAAATAGAGGCATTGTACATTTGTATGGATGGTTGGAAAGAGATAATGAAATTCTGAAATTTACTCTTGAGAATATTATTTTACTTACTCTTGATACACTGTTCTTTATTTCTTTCTTCCACCTTATTTTACAACTAAATTCAAACTTTTGAATAAGCATCTTATAAAGGAATCGCTTTGTTTCCTCGTACATTTCGGATCTTCTATGAATACGATGGTGAAGATTGACGGAAACTAAATTAACAACTCGATGTAATTGCTGAGGTCCCTTTTGATAATTAGTAAAAGTTCTGTTCAATTATATTATTTGAAAATGGAAATTACTTACGATCATCTCAAGTATTGTCATCCTGCATCATTCCACTTTTTATTTTAGCGCTACCTCTTCCTTTCACTATAGCATCCTTTTTCATTTTAGCGCACCTCTCTTTTTCGCATCATTAGATTCCGCGCATAAACGTACAGTACCGTTCATATAAAAATTCAGTTTATTAAGTATAAATGTTCAGTTTATTATAATATTATAAGCATAAATGTTTAGTTTATTAAATGTTATAAGCATAAATGTTTAGCTTATTACGTATATTAGGTGTGTTTGGGTCCTCCCGAATAAGCAATTCGAATTGCTTATTCCGAACATGGGGAACCAAACATGGAACACAATCCGAAATAGGCAATTCGGCCCCTTATTCAAATTCCTGGGTCTTGGTTGCACAAGGAGCAATTCGGAATTACCTATTCGGAATTACCGAATCCCTTTTCCAATCCAAACTCACCCTAAATGTTCAATTTATTATGTATAAATTCTCATTTATTAAGTACAAATATTTAATTTATTAAAATATTATAGGTATAAATGTTCAGTTGTTTAGTTTGTTAAATATTGTAAGCATAAATATTCAGTTTATTAAGTCAAAATATGGTCTAGCGCATGAGAAAAAAGAAGGGATCACGAACATGACAACAATGATGGAAAAATAATTAGAAGAGGTCATGAACCGATCTAGTTCAACTCCAAAATTTTTCGATTATGCCCCTAGTCTTGTTGGAGAGAAATGACACTGCAACTAGAAACTCATAAATGTTCAATTTATTAAGAATTTATGTTCAGTTTATTAAGTATGAATGAGATAGAGGAGAAGAAAGAGAGGATGTAATCACTAGCGTAAAAAGGAAATGGGCTCCCCAACTGAATTTTCATTTTTGAGTTGGGATGAGAGAGATGCTACATTAGAGGATTGCGCCTATATCACTCGTTTGAAAATGATTCAACTTTTGACTATCAAAATAAAATTAAAAAAAGCTTCAAATGGAAGCATGTTACCCTGACATGGATTCCAAATGTTTCCTATGAAATTTGTAAGAGGGTACGAATATATCTAAGTACAAAATTAAATATACCATTATGCGAAAATTTTGGATCGACGGTGTCTCTTTCATGACGTGGACTGCAAGCATTCTTCTTCTCAACATTAGTGGACAACAACCACGTTATAGTAACAAGTCCTGCCACAAATCCACAGCACATGTCTGGACTCATTGCACAACTGCAAGAACCACATCGTCGTAGTGTAATCATCCTTTTTCGAGTGCTTGAACAAGATGGTGGAGTCCCTGCCTCTCTCTGTGTCTGAATCACTAAATCACTAAAGACAATCTCTTTTATAAAGAGACGCTAGATGAAATAGATAATGCGATCTCTCATGAAAAGATGTCAGTATGTTGGTTTCGTCAGCGGTCCGCTTGCTAAATCTCTGACAGTTCTAGGACCGATGGAACAACACCGTATAATACAAACAAAATTTAATAACGTCATGATTTTTTTAACATAATTTCTGATATATATTATAATGGACTAATTTATAATATAATTATTACCGGAGTCAACATTCCCTTTAAAGAGTTATCTTTTTTATCGAATTTGAGAATCTTATTTATTAGTAAAGTCGACACGCGGTGAACTACTCAGGTCCGAAATTATCACTTGGCACGTCATCTTTAATTAATATTTTTTGACGAAAATCTTTAATTAATTTTTATGTCTACAATAGTTAAAAGAATTTCAAAGTTATCTTATCATAGAATATGGAAATAATTAACTATTGTTAGAATTAGAAAGTGTTAAAGGTCCGGATACCGGTATATCTAATTTCTGTCTAATTATTATTTTATTTTTTAATTTGAGAAGGATCCGGATTTCAATATCAAATATTTAGTTATATTCAATAATTAATGATATTTGGGTATGTTATAACGGATATCGTCGATTACATGTGTTGATGTCAAGCTGAGGTGAAAGCCATGACCCGGTCTTCACTTTAGTTATAGCAGCGGTATAACATATACATATATATATATACGATCCTCACTTATGCCAAAGAGCTGCAGCCTCAGATGATCCTGCCCTATCTGGCTTCTCTTGAGAGTCTTTAATACTGAGGTCCTGAGGATATATCAAGAGGTTTTTGATAATGCACCGCCGCTCTAATCATCAGAGGATCAAATGCAAGTACATAGGAAGGAATTAAAACGATAAGCATGGGCGGCCGATCCAATTAATGGAGTTCATATCTCTATTTTATCCCCTTGATGAAACTTGTATATGACTATATGTTTAATTTAATAAATAAAACGTAATTATTTTTTTTTAAAAAATAATTCTAAAACTCCATAAATATTTAAGAATTGTCCTATTATATCACTGTATGTTGGCTAGCATCCAACATGTAGGACACATATACTCGTACAACATGATAAAATTTTAATTTTTAAAATTAGAATGACCAATCTGAATCGTTTAAATTGTTCTCCATAATAAAATATTTGCGGAAATCAAATTTTATATTTTTTAATTTTTTTTACTATTTGTTTGGAATTTTTTAATATGCTTAATCTAAAACTCTCAAATTTTTATTATACTTTAGTTATGTTTTTATTCAAGTTATTAACCCAACACAATGCAAAATGCATTCGATAATGACCCAAAAAAAAAAAAAAAAAATGCATTCGATTGATCGAAACAAAATACTTCGTACGGGGACGCCCATGTCAGATTTGATATCACTAACCGTAAAGTTTACGTAATCTTCCTCCATTTATAACTTACCGGATATATAGTCAATTTCAATGATGCAAAGTGTAAACTCAGTGTTGGAAAGTGTGAGGATCTCCTGTTTGATCAAAAATGGAGAGGATCAATTTCATATCCATTCCTCGGTTCCCCTTCCCCGTCACATTAATTCAGCTCCTCTTTTGATTCTTTTCCGATGCAGCTCAAAAGATGTATACTTTTCTCTATCTTCCTTTTATGTGAAAATCTTCGCTGAACAGGTTAAAGGCTTAAAGCAGATCAAACGCCTTTGAGTTCACATCTTTCCATCATGCTCTAGAGTGCATTATTGTAGCACAACGGTTTGTTGCCTTACTGTTTTTCATCGTTTCTCAATCAAGCACATATTCCATGGAGAAAATAGTTCTTTCTTGGAGCATTGAAGAAATATGCAACCAAGATCTTTACAAAGATAGGGTTAGTTTTATTATTTATTGTTCAAGAACTGAGAAAAGTTGTCGGACTTCCGTTTTTTTTTTTTTTTTTCGCGTGCTAAAATTTAGTCAATAGTCATGTAGAGTCTTTTTTTTTTTTTTTTGAAAAGAATAGTTTATGTAGTGTCGTCGTGTAATTAGTTTTCTTTCATCTGACACTTATCCTCAGTAGATATTTATTTTTTAGTAAGTTTACGGAAAGCCTACATAGATTTCATTTAAAAACATTTCGCCAACTTAAGAAAAATATAACCTAATAGAAATTCGTTAAATTCCATATACTTAGAAAGTTACATAAGACATGATTTTAGACAATTTTGAAACAATTTCCATATCATTCGGCTCCCAAAAGTCAATTCCTACTCTTTAACATTCATGAGATTTCACAAAGAAGGTGCATATTTTTCATATAAGTTATATAAATTATCTTTCTCTTCTGATTATCCAGGTGAAGAAAATTCCTCTCGAGTTTCAGTCAGTCAAGGAGTATTTGGAATCATATACTCTTCCTCTAATCGAAGAAACTAGGGCAGACTTCTTTTCTAGTTTGGAAACAATTTCAGAGGCTCCTTGTGCAGAAATACAACAGATAGAAATGTGTAACACCAAAGAGGGACTAGTTTGTATGGATATTCTGGCGAGTGGTTTTTATGGTGCCAACCAGTACGAACCAAAGAATGGTGATGTTTTTTTGTTGTCAAGCCTGAAACCCAATTCCATTGACGACTTGATTAGATATGGTATTACTAATTGTTTAGCCATAGTAATGAAGGTTGTTGAATGTGAGTTGGAGGAAGTTCTGGTCAAGCAGTTTACAATGAATGTGTCCCCTTCGGTTACTTCATCCAAAGAAATACAGAGATGCACCTATGCTCTTTACTTGACCAGTATTGTAACAAATTCGCGTATTTGGAGGGCCCTACAATATTATGGCGTGGACCAAAATTTCACACTTCTCAAAAAAGTTATTTCTACAAGTCAAATTGTATGCTTGCTCTTTTTACACAATACTAACTCATGTGTTACATATTCATTTTGAATTCTTAGCATTCCTTGCAGAACTTGCAGTAGCAACTTTATTTTGGTACTAGTATCCTCTTTGATACTGTGCCCAATTCCGAAGTTAGTCCTATACATATGACCAGCAATGAGAAAAATAAAAGCAATAGCTAAATGATGATGAGTGATATCGGTCAACCATAAACTTTGTGTTTGTGGATGAAATCCCCCAAGAAGGGTTAGAATTGCAGTTCCTGCTCCTTGGGAAGTGCTAAATTGGCATAAAGATTCCACTGACCCGTAAGAAGGGGTCCCATTCCCTGGGGGTGCGGTGGTATATCTAAGAAATTACTCCATCTGACATACTTTCCTCTAGATCCAGGAATAAATTGTATGGCTTACCTCATCGATCTCTGCATGCTTAATTGTTGTTGCTAGATTAAACTGTAAGTTGAGGTACTTGAACACAATTTTGACAATTTCTTCTTTTTTTTCCTATAACAGGAAGAGAGTATGTGTGGCAATGCCCAGGAACAGGACAATCCTGAAATGACCGAGCTTCTAGAGCAGCTCTTGTCAACTGATCTCAATCAGTCACAACTGGATGCACTAAAATCTACCATCTCAGCAATAAGATACTACAAATCGAGCTCTATGAAACTTCTATGGGGTCCACCTGGCACGGGCAAAACTAAAACTATATGTTCAATTCTTTGGTCCCTCAAGCGGTTGAAAATTCGGACCCTCACATGTGCCCCCACTAATGTTGCAGTTGTTGGAGTTTGCTCCCGACTGCTTCATTTGCTAAAAAGCTTCTGGCAAAATTGTAATGCTGATGGCTTCCCCCTTTGTTTGGCAAATGTGGTGTTGTTTGGTAGCAGAGGTCGGATGGAAATTGCCAGTGCTCTAGAGGATGTTTTTCTAGACAATCGTGTTTGTCAGCTTGAGAATTGCTTATCATCAGTAAATGGGGGTAGTTATGGGATACATTCAATGATTCATTTGCTTGAAGACTGTGTTACATTGTATGATGTGTTTCAGGAAAGTTGCAAAGAACGTGATGAAGTGCCATTGGGCTTTGGGGATTACTTGAGAAAGCAATTTATGAAGCATAAGCAGAACCTTGATGGTTGCTTTAAATCACTGTTTGCTCACCTTCCCCGGCGCTTTCTCTCTTCTGAGAATTGCATGTGCATCGTCTCTCTGCAGTGTTTGCTTAAAGAACTTGGTTGTTTGTTATCGAGCAGTGATATAACAGAGGAGCAATTAAAGCAAACTTTTGAAACTCCTGTATCTCTATCTACCACACAGAAGAAATTAATTGAATCCCGAAGAGAGTGTCTAGAACAACTTATGAACCTCCAAGGAATGCTTAAACTCTCTTTGCAATCTCTCACTAATTGTGGTTCAATTAGGGAATTTTGTCTTCAGAATGCAACCCTCGTGTTCTGTACGGCCTCTAGTTCATTCTTGCTACATGATGCACAGACAAGCGGTTTTGATGTTGTCATTATTGATGAAGCAGCACAGCTGAAGGAGTGCGAATCGATAATTCTTTTAAGGCTTAATTGTGTGAAGCATGCACTTTTGGTGGGCGATGAATGTCAACTTCCAGCACTGGTTAAAAGTCAGGTATCTTTTTTCTTCTTAACTTCTGCATTTATTAATTAATATTTAACTACAGATTCTAAATAATTGAGCTAGGGTTAGTATTGCCAATTAGAAGTGACAATTTTATGTTTTCTGTTGGTATTTTGTTCAAATCCTATTTTTCTGTTGTGTCATACTTCTTATTGCCCTTTAAATATATAACAAATTAATGAGGACGATTTTTTGAATTATTTATCAAACTTTGTCTAATTTATATAGTTAAAATGATGTAACATAGCCTTCGAAAGAAATGATGTAAAATATTGCAACTGGTCCTTGTACTGTATATATTTTCTTGCCACATCACTATATCTTTTTTAGATATAAAACTATGATCTTCTAATATTCATTTGTAGGTTAGCAAAAGATCTGGGTTTGGAACAAGCCTTTTTGCGAGGTTGGTGTCAGTTAAGCATGAGAAGCACCTCCTAAATACTCAATATCGGATGCACCCTACCATAAGTCTTTTTCCAAACAACAGATTTTATGATGGCAAGGTCTTGAATGGTTCGAATGTGTTGGAAGATGGATATAACAAGAAGTACTCACATTTTTTATTTGGGAGCTATGCTTTTGTTAACATTACTGATGGAAGTGAAGAAACGGATGATTTTGGTAAAAGCTGGAGAAACTGGATGGAAGTTGCTGTTGTTGTCCATTTGATAAAAAACTTATATGAGAGTACGTTACTTTATAATCATATTACTTTATGTACAAATGATATTTTGCACTCTTTCATCACTTTAAACCACAAAGTTTGTGTCCAATCAAATTCTTAATGTTCATTGTAATTTCTTCCAGAATTATACTGATCTTCATCTATCCTTCAATTTAGACATAATTGGACATGTTATTTGGTAATTTTCCAGATTGACATGTCATTTTATTTTTGATAAATTGCTCTCAAATCATTATTTGATAGAATTTAGTTTTTTGTAGTATCATATACATCCTTGAATGCAGGTTGGAAGAGAATGGGAGGGAAACTTACTATTGGTATTGTTTCTCCGTATACTGCACAAGTTATTACAATCAAGGATAGAATTGGCAACAAGTACGATAATGATGCTGGATTTCTGGTACGAGTGAAGTCAATTGATGGCTTTCAAGGACAAGAAGAAGATATTATCATACTTTCAACAGTTCGCTGCAATAACACAGGAACCGTTGGTTTTCTACACGACAACCAGAGAACTAATGTTGCAATTACAAGAGCACGGTAGTTTCTCTCATTAAATTTAGTTTACAATTAGCTTTGTAATAAATGGCTTTCACAATAGCATTTTGCTTAATTTTTTCATTTCTAATTACGCATGGTGTAGGCATTGCATGTGGATAGTAGGAAGTGCAACTACGCTATTGGAAAGTGGAACAATATGGTCAGATATCATATTTGATGCACGAAAAAGGAGATGCTATTTTGATGCAAAGGATAACGAGGATTTGAAAAAATTGATTCTAAATGTAAAAAATGAGCTGGATGAACTTGCAGATTTGCTGAATCCAAATTCTGTCCTTTTTAGCACAACAAGGTGGAAGGTATGCGGTAAAAAGCCTGCATTTTAGTTTCATTTGTAGACCTTATATTTACTTTATTTTTTAGGAGTTGAATCAGGGCAATATATTGGCATGTTTTTTGTTTTTTCCAACAGAATTTTTAAATTATTTCCTTGCGTAAGTCTCAAGAAGTCAAGTTTAAACCTGCATCCAATTCACTTTTTTTTTCCTTCATACATTTGGATTGTTCATGTAAGGTTCAAACACCAGCATTTTCCTTATAAGAAAGGTTATAGCATTCCCACGAAGTGCTGTGTATTACGTTTAAATTACTTTTCTGCTATACAAGTTTTTTTCTACATTGGTAGTTGTTGGATATCAAGTGCACACTATTAGTCAAGAATAAGGTAAAATCAAATGATGAAGTTTCTTTATCACATCTTAGAAATATGTTTTCTCCTCTCGTTACCAAAGTTTGGCTCTCATATTGGGGTTCTCTTGTTTTGAATAGTTATTTTAGTTTTCCATTAAATTAATTTCCTTTGCAAGGTGATTGTTCTCTCTTTTATATAATATAATTCCTTTCCTTTGACTTGAATGATAGATCCTCTTTCCTTCCTTTTGTTTTACATTATATAATTTTTGTACTTATCATGCAGGTGGTTTTTAGTGATATGTTCATAAAATCTTTCTCTAAGTTAAAATCGAAACGCGCCCGAATGGGTTTGATTCAGCTGTTGTTGAGACTTGCTAGTGGTTGGAGGACCAAGAGGAAGAGTGTGAACATGGCTGATCGTTCTTTCCCTGCAAGAGTTTATGCAATGGCGGAGCTTTACCTTGTATGGAGTATTGACTTGCAAAAGGATCAGCATGTATATACGCAGATTATTAAGTTGTGGGACCTTATGCCACTTAATAAGGTTGATGGCTTACTGAAACGCTTGGATTATATTTTTTCAATGTATACTGATGCTTACATGGAAAGATGCAAAACCATTTGTGCGGAGGGGTATGTTTCTTTCCTGATGAACCCTTCATGTTATGTGTATTTATGTTGAGACAAATATTTTTTACCATTGTGTTTACCAACAATGTTATACTATTTCTCTGTGTTGATCATTCTTTCATTTCAACAGGATGATGGAAGTTCCAATGATGTGGATTGATGGTCACGAGATAGCTCGATACAAAAAGAATACTCAACTCGACATCAGAGAGGACCAAGATTTCTCTGAAATCAATTCAAGTTTTCTAGAAGATTCCAAAGTCAATGATAGTCTTGTTCTGATGAGATTCTATGCCTTATCTTCTGGTGTGGTTAAACATTTGCTCATGGCACAGGATGGATCGGAGATAGATGTTCCCTTTGAGCTAAATGACCAAGAGATGGAGATAATCATGTTTCCCTATAGTTCTTTTATATTGGGAAGATCAGGAACAGGAAAAACAACGGTATTAACTACTAAGTTGGTACGAATGGAGCAGCAATTTTTTGTTGCATCACATGGAATGGGCTATTCTGATGTGAGTTCTTCTGAGGTTGTTGAGAGGAGTCAAAGCAATGAGCAGATGGAGGAGGACGTAAAAACCCATTTCCTAAAGCAAGTTTTTCTTACTGTTAGCCCGAAGCTTTGCTCAGCTATACGCGATCAAGTTACTAGGCTTGTAAGGTGCGGTTACTCTTTGTTTCCTTCTTTGAGTTCTATGATCATTGTACGTTGATAGTAATATGGAATTTATGTTACTTTTTAGTACAAATTTTTACCCTCGTAATTTCATTCTATATATTTGGTCAATTTGAAGTGCTCATTTTTTTTATTTATTCCTTTTCATATATAGCAAACACCATGTAGGTTGTTCTCTATAATGTATATTTTATTGGTCACATTGTTAAATCATTCTTTTATAATCTCTGTTACTGTCCTTTATCATGTTTATACAACGCTTGAGAGTGCAAGATTTTGGTAAGAGCTCACATGTTTTCCTTCTATATGTTTTTCAGATTTTCCAACTTCGGTGAGCTTTCAGGTCCTCTTGATTCCCTCACCATGCATGATGACATGGACAAATTATATGAATTTGCTGATATTCCTGATAACTTCAACGATTTAACTCAGAATCATTATCCCTTGATCATCACATTCAGGAAATTCCTTATGATGCTAGATGGAACGATGGAATTTTCTTTCTTCAATAAATTCTATGCTGAATTGGGAGCCTCGGCGGGGGAGGGAGTTTCAAAGTCTCGAACCCTGTTGGCCCTAATCCAATCAAAGGAAGTTGATTTTGATAAGTTTTCTGGTTCTTACTGGCCTCGGTTTAATGAGCAGCTGACCAAACATCTGGATGCCTCAACTGTTTTCACACAAATCATTTCACGTATCAAAGGAGGGTTTGATTCTACTGAGGGTGCTATTGGAAAAGAGCAGTATGTATCATTTTCTGAAAGGAGATTCTCTTCTCTTAGTAGGGCAGTCTTAGAGAGAATATATGACATTTTTCTTGCTTATGAGAGTAAAAAACGTGCTGCCAGAGAGTTTGATTTGTCAGATTTTGTCAACAACCTGCATAGTCGTCTAAATGCTGGAGGTAATATTGGTTGCGCAGTTGATTTTATATATGTCGATGAAGTTCAGGATTTGACAGTCAATCAGATCGGACTGCTAAAGCATGTATGCAAAAATTTCAATGAAGGGTATGTTTTTGCTGGGGACACAGCCCAGACCATAGCAAGAGGGATTGATTTTCGGTTTGAAGAAATCAGATCTCTCTTCTACGAGGAATTTCTTTCTGACTTCAAGGGTAAGAAGAAGGAGAGCCGTTTGTCTGACATGTTTCAACTATGTCAGAATTTTCGTAGCCATATTGGTATCTTGAAATTGGGACAAAGCGTTATAGATCTATTATATTATTTTTTCCCAAATTCTGTGGATAAACTGAATCCTGAAACCAGCCTAATTTATGGGGATGCTCCCTTGCTTTTGGAGTCTAGTAGTGATGAAAATCCAATAATAAAAATTTTTGGAGGAAGCAAGAGATCTGGTGGAAGACCAACTGAGTTTGGGGCAGAACAAGTCATATTAGTTCGTGATGACTCTGGAAAGAGGGAGGTTCTAGAGGTTGTGGGTAAACGGGCTCTTGTTTTGACAATACTTGATTGTAAAGGCCTCGAATTCCAGGTATTAAGAAACACATTCCTCTCTTGATTACAGAAATTGATCAGTGATTCAATTTTCATATATTTTATGTTGTGAATTTAGTTGCTAATCTAAGTAGTTAACAACCAAACTTCCTACATATTTAAATTGAATGGATATCCATTGTAAATTTGCATTCTATATTATAATAACTTGAGCACTAATGAGAGTGCAAATACTGCAGTTGCCAATTTCGCAAATATGGGTTTGTTTACAACTTTCTTACGTTCTTATGTCCACAGGATGTCTTTCTGTATAACTTCTTTGGTTCGTCCCCCTTGGAAAACAAGTGGAGAGTTCTGTATGGTTATTTGGAAAACGAAGATATACTAGATCCCTCCATGACGAGGTCATATCCGAAGTTTGACATCTCTGCACACAATCTCCTTTGTTCAGAGCTGAAACAGCTCTATGTCGCCATAACTAGAACTAGGCAAAGATTGTGGATTTGTGATAATTCTGAAGTATTCTGTAAGCCTATGTTTGATTATTGGAAGAAGCTATGCCTTGTGCAAGGAACAGAGTTGAATTCAAATTTTGTTGAGGCTATGCATACTGCAAGCACTCCAGCTGATTGGCGAGTTCGTGGCATTAAGGTAGGGGTTAATTTTGTTATTTCTTGTCTGGAAAAGAAACTGAATCAGATTAAGTGAAGAATAATTCTAGATATAAAAAAATTAACTACTGTTTCCGTGCATCTGTATATGTGATATCATTGTTAATAAATTAAAATAATATTAATTTTTTTTTCTGAGTTATTTGTCTAGTACAATTTGTTGCCGAGGGTACAGAACTATGTAGTATTGGTACTTTGTTGTTGCTACTGTTGCCCATTGTATAAATTGCCTTTAATTTTTTTTCGTCTATGTGCAGCTTTTTAATGAAAGACAGTTTGAGATGGCGACAATTTGCTTTGAGAAGGCTGGAGATGCATACTATGAACATTGGGCCAGAGCAGCAGGGCTTGTTGAGAGGGCTGAGCACAGCACATTAACAAACTCAGGAAAGGCTCACACTGCCCTACAAAAAGCAGCTGACATCTATGAAACAATACAAATGTTTGACGAAGCTGCAACTTGTTATATTAAACTTGGAAATTATGAAAAAGCAGGTACTAATAATAGTTATTTCGATGTCCTCTTGTATTAGTTTTCATGTGACTTCTGTTATTCCTTTGTAAAAAAAAGCAGCAGGGAGCACTTGCCTGTTTCATTAATAAAATAAAAGCCATAGCACAGTGTAACTGTATATAGTCTCAAATATTAACCAGCACATCATTGAAATCAATACACTATGAAAGATGGGGGACTATGCTGATATAGTGTGGTTCAAACCTAACCTATTAACTTGCAGATACTATAATTGTACCGTCCAACCAAAATACCAGTATCACAGCCCTTGATAAAACATTATCTGTAAGTCGAGCACAACTCAGGAAAATTTGCAAATAAAACTGCCCAGAAAACATCTTTTGAGTAATATTTTTTCCACAAGGTTTCCTGATTTATTACAAAATCCAGCAATTCTAAGAATTTTTCAGAAGTGTCCTATTTAAGCCATTGTGGCAATTTGGTACCTTCATATTAAGTTCTTTTCTTATTGAGTGTTGGCATGTAGGCTATTATTTTTCAAAAATCTGCTTTCATATAATTGCCAAAAATCATAGATGAGAGAATTCATGGAACCAATTTATAAACAAAAGTCGAATTTCTGAACATAAAACATAACAGTTCATAGTATATTACTGATTATATGACATAATTGGGGAACTCTAAATGTCCAGTGCTTAGGTCATCGATTGTTGGTCCTGATCAGATTATGAATTGTCTTAATGTATCCTGCACTTTTTTCCTGTCAGGTATGATTTATTTGGAAAAATGTGGTACATCAAGGCTTGAGGAGGCTGGTGACTGCTTTGAAATGATCGAGTGTTGGTTGCATGCAGCAGATACGTATTTCCAAGCTAAATGCTTCTCAAAGTGTGCATCTGCTTGCTTAAAAGGCGAGCTATTTGATACAGGCTTGAAATATTTGCAGAATTGGCAACTAGAAGAAGAACAAAATGAAGGGAAGTTTGAAGGTTTAGAAGCTATTAGAGATGATTATCTAATGAATTGTGCAAATCATCTCAAACAGCATGGAGATTTAAAGAACATGATGCATTTTGTGAAGGCACTAAATTCGATGGATAAGATTCGTAAATTTCTGATTTCAAAAGATCTTCTTGATGAATTGTTAACTCTTGAGTTAGAAGCTGATAACTTTGTTGAGGCTGCCAAAATTGCACAATCAAAAGGAGATCTTTTATTGGAGGCAAGTGTCTGGGAAAAGGCTGGTTCATTTGAGAAGGCAAGCAAACTTGTTGTCTCTGATGTCATCACAAAGTCACTTTGGTCGTATGGAAGCAAAGGGTGGCCTCCAAAGTCTTTTCCAAAAAGTGAGGTTCTCTTTACTAAGGCAAAAGGTCTTGCCAAAAAGGTGTCTTTTTCTTTCTACAATTCTGTTTGTTCCGAATTGCAACTTTGGGATGATAAGCCTAAAACGGTATCAAAGTTGATTAAGCTATTAGTTGAAGCTGAGAAAAGCCAAGACATTCGGTTGGCTTTCTTGTCCTTGCGTGGCCTACTTGATTTTCATCTTGCTCATGAAAACTCATATCTGTCTCTGTCAGAAGAAGAGCCTCCTTTGGATTTTCGTAAGAAGTTCCATGAAATGATGGTTCAAGGTGTGGTATCTTTGAATACATTAGTTCATGTCTGGGTTCAATGGCGAGAAGTTGCTACGATGGTTAGCTCTTCATTGTCTGAGGAGTTCTGTCATGATTATCTGGGAGTAAGGAGAGAGGAAAACAGTGACATGTATTTCATTTTAAATCCTCATGCCTGTTGGATTGGTAGGGACCGAGCCTTAAAGAAGTCAAGTGGTGAACAGCATTTGTTGAGTAATGAAGAGTACACCTTGAGTGCTTCAGGTTACTGGCACAATGAGATTTTCTATGTTGGTAAGGCTGTAGTGGAGAAATTGTATTCCCTTCTTAGGTCCTCACGCAGGCAAATTTTATCTCCTGAAACCAGAGGGAAAATCTCTCTTTTGGTGTTTGAGGTCATTAAATCTCTTAAACAAGCTTCTGGCAGTAAACAGAATTGGAATTTTCAGAGCTATATGGATTTAATTGAAGAATGGTTTTGGGATGCAATTTTTTTACTAGACTCAAAAAACAGAGCTACTCCTGGCATCCTATCTATTGTTGACTGTCCGGCTGGTGCTGAGTTGGTTGAAGAGTCACTTAGGCGAATTCTGACTTGTAGAAATGGCAAGTTCACCTATGGGCAGTTAGGTAGGCTATCCATGATTTTTTTCTTGAATGGGAAATTGCCTGACAACCTCTTTGAAAAAATCATGAATTTTGCCGAAAATGTGCCCCAGTGGGTCGAGCTTTTTGCTTCTCTGGAAGTTTTCTTTGTTTGGGGTTCTGAAAGGATATCCATGGTAGTGAAATTTCAGAAAGCGCTTCAAGCGACATATGAAGCGAATTGGATGCAAGAACTTGATTATATGTCCCCACATTGCTACCTGTACCTTTTAGACCTCCTTACTTTCTTTGCCTCGTCTTGCCTTGGTTCAGTTGGTTACATGATTACTACACGATCAGTACTTGCTGAGGTCGTGAAGTTAAGAGGCTGTGAGACCTTTCTAGATTCTCCAATAGATCAGATTCTTCCTGAAACTGGGACCCTAACCAGTTTACGGAGCTCGTTTGAATTTATTGTGAAATCTATTGAAGCGCTTCTCGGCAACAAGAATGAGATGTTTAAATGGATAGCCAAGTGCTCCCCTTCCATGGCGGTCAATTTTTACAATCAAATGGTGCTCAGATTCGCCATCACGCTTTGTCTGGCATATTGTAATATGGGTTTGGATATTTGTAGCCCTGGCAAGTTTCTTTCAGGGCGTTATGATATATTACATAATTTGCCTGTGCAATTTTCTAGCAAGCTCCAACAAGCTGCCAGGTATAGCAGGGACTGGAATAGAAGTTTTATTTCATTTGTGGATGCATTTGCATCTATTGGTGATCCTTTGGTGGTTATCAGTGCAAAGAGGGATGGCCTTGTTTTTCCTCCATCCAAATTCTTTTTCTTTTGCTGTGAAGAAATCAGGGACAGAGACCACATCATGAAGGTTCTCTTCCCAAAAGTTACTACCACTGATGTTCCTTCCACCACTGTGCCAGCAGAAATAACTGTAGGTAGAACAGAAGACCAGGGCAACAAGGAAAAGTGGCCCCTTTTGAATGTAATTGAAGAATTTCAACGCTGTGAAAAGGTAAATCCTTTGTATTTTTGGTGCTTTTACTCTATTATAATTGGGAAATCATCAACCTGTAACTGTACCATAGTTAAAGTGTTAAACTCAAAAAGAAAAGAAAAAGATTAAATCGTATTAGTAGTACCAGATGAATAGAAACCCATACATCAACATCTGTTATGATTTATGTATTTCTTTCTTGTAGCTGTCATGAGAAGAGCCGTGCAAAGTCAATGATCGTGCATGCACTGAGGCTAACAACCTTACCTTTCTTTTGTACTTTGTAGAGAGATACTGCAGGTGTTGTTCATATTCTTGGTGTTTTGCTATTGTGGCTTAAACAAAACAAACCTCATAATGGTTTTTATGGCCAGCTTGTTAAAGAAACACGCAGAGTGTATGACCATTTTGAGAAGATTACTACTATGTAAGGATGCCCAATTTCATTTATCACATTATTTTCTCATACAAATTCATTATTTGTGTTACTCTCACAGTATTCACTGTTTTTGACCTTTAGAGAATTGAGCCCCAAAACCTTAGGGAAACTATAAGGACGTAGTAATTGTGCATCAATACCCTCACTTTTAACCTTTTCAAGGAAAAGAATATCCATTCTTCAGGAGAAAAAAGGAAAAAAATACCCAATCATGTAGTGACATGTTGGCAATAAAGGTCAATTCCCCTATCTGGCTCTGTTTTTAAATGATATCTTAATTAATTTCTTCTGTATTTAAATTGTTCCACAACCTCCTTATATCTGCTCCCTTTGTTATCAGAGCTAAATTGTAATTCTTAGAAGGCATAATACACCTATATTTGCTCTGAGAAATATCTAATTTAAATGTTTGTATGTTTTCTTTTTTGGCCGTCAGAGCTGAAGAAAAGCACTCTTATCCATCCCTGGAAGATCTTTATTCCTACTGGCAAGATGGTGTGACAAAACTGCATCTAATCATAGATACGTTTGTTTCTGAAAAATTAACTGAACCTAAAGTCTCAGCACTTGAAGCAACGAAGATTGTCACTTCAACTCTTGTACTGAAGGAAGAGGTTAAAGAGAGAGAACAAGACAAGGATACCTGCAAAGAACCTCTCTGGGATAAACTTGCATCTCTCCAACAGGGAAGTTATCAGAAGGTACAAAAGCACTGCTAATTATCTATTAAAGTATAAATCTTAGATAAATATAAACCCTCTCGATTTCTATTTTATTGTGTTGCAAAGGAGGATGCTAAGAGCATTGTCGATCTTCTCTCGACTGTCCTTACCTTATTCGACGATAGTGAATCTGTGAGAAATTTTGATGAGCACCTAGTCGATGAAATGCAAAACATTTACAGCTCTTTTTCAGACCTACTAGAAATGTAAGATTTCTTCTAATTTGTTATACATTAATGCCAGAGTCGACTCCAGCTACCTTTGCATTTTCGCTGTTTTTTATGTTCTTTATTTGAATTGCAGAGGTGAAACTCCTACTTTGGAAGATTTATATTCCGAATGGCCTCATGGAGAGATTAAATTGAAGCTTATCATTGATATGATACTAGCTGCCCATAAAGACACCAAATCTGACTGCAAAGCGGCTTCAGGAAGCGGACCTGCTGCAAGTAAGATGGTTGAAGAAAAGGCTGTAAAAAAAACTGATGTGGGACCCTCAAGCAAGCATAAAAAAAAAGAAATCAGCAAAGGCAAACAAGAAGTCGAAGAAGGGTAATAAGAAGGGTTAGGTCTCCTTATTGTGCTTAAGTGTGGTTCTGTTATCTTGTCCTTTTTAAATATCTTGTTTTTTTTAGGGCCTTTTTTAAATATCTCGTTATATATTGGTTTTGGAGAAGAGAGAACAAATATTGCTTCTACTTCCTATTTTGGTGTTGTAAATAGTTTTTTATGTCTGGAATTTGGATTATATTTGGTAAACTTCAACTTATCAACTCTCTCCTGCCTTTCATTCTATTAAGCTCTTGGAAATTCTTTTTCAACTGCATGCTCAAGATCTAACTTGAGATGCTAAGTTACTTTTTTGATACCGCATATTTGTTGTCAAAAATTGTCCATCATGTTTAATTAGCGACTTATACTCGAACTTTTACCTAAAACTTCAGAAGCTAATTGAGCTACAAATACCCACGTAACAGAATTAAAGACTTAGATTGTAAATTAAATAGTTGGAGGTAAAATCAGATAACAAAAAATATTTTCCAGTAACCATTTGTTCTATTCTTCAAAATATGGAACTCAAGCTTTTAAATTACTTCATTTTAGTACTGATAAAACTAAATTATCTTTCGTTTTAGCCATATCGCACAACAGTTTTCATCACCATTTTATCGCCAATAATTTAGCTGAATTATTAGTCAATTATTCAATTTGCGCTAGAATTATATGATTCAAGTGTATATTTAAATGTTGATAATTTATAATAGTTTTTTTATTGTGTTAATAGTTAGAAAATTGACATAATAATTTTTGTTTTGTTATAGATATGGAAACAACTTAAAAATTAATATAAAAAGTTGAAATTTAAAATGCCGATATGATATAGTAGTCTATTGAGAAAGAGACCCCGATATTTGAAGCGCAGGGCATGCCTATATAAAGTGAAGGTTATAGTCAGGACATGACAAATTTTTTATTTTTAATTTTCCGAACTTAAGTTACCTATTTTTAGTCACTACTACCGATATTTAGTCAAATTTAATCACTCCGTTAACGTTTTCATCTAAATTTTATCAACTTCTATTTGTGTTTAGTGAGTGAAGATATAAATTCTATAAAATGAATATATCAAATTTTAACGACTAAAGATAAACTTAATATTAATTTCAGGAACCTCTGACAAAATTAATCCCAAGATGCATCATTGTTACTTGGTGTTTGAATTCTTTCCACTAAAAACTAAATATTTGATTCAGCTAACTACAGATATTGTATGGTCCATTGCCAATATCAACATTTCTAAAAAAAAAAAAAAAAAAAATTAACTGACGATGATCCCTTGTCTACAAAAAAAAAAAAAAAAAAAAATGTAACAAATTAGGAGATAAATGCATGATCTGACGATGATCGCTTGTCGCCTTGTCTATAAAAAAAAATGTAACAAATTATTAGGAGATAAATGGACGATCTGGGCATGTTAAGTTAACCCAATAATGTAGGTCTAGCCCAAGAAAGGAGAATAAGAATTCTAGCCCAACTATCATTATCGTCTGAGGTGTTTATTCCACTGATCTTTTAAGAACCCAATCTGCACGAATCTTGACATCGATCTAACGACCACTAACTTTGTTCCCGGGATAACTTATCCTGAAAGAGATTGGTGGACACGAATATATTTGATGATAAATCCAACATTTCGCTTTAATATAACCTGACCCAACCCTTGTTCCAACTTTACCTATTCTATCCCCACTTCTATTCCCCAATTTCGCGTTTCCTCTCGCTTTCCCTATTCCGCCTCTCTCCGATCGAGCTCCAGCAATTCTTATTCCGCTCTTCTATTCCATCCGGTATGATTTTGATATCGTTCTCACAGTTTTCGTTTTTTACCGCCAATTCTGGGGCGATTAAGGCATGTTTTTACCGCCAATTTGTAGGAAATTGATTGATAATGAAGGTGGATACTGATAGAACTAAGAGAGATGAAATGAAAGCGAAGAGATTGAGAGGCCTTATTTGGGAAAAGACAGGTAGCATCTTATTCGTCTCCTTTTCTTTGCTATATATATTTAGTTTTATGTTTAGTGTATTTCCATCTTTTGTTCTCAAATTAGTTGGTTTCTGAGGAAGGTCTGAAGTCGTAATCCTACTTCTCTTTCTCCTTTGTATCTGTGTTTCTTAGTATCAACGATTATGAGAAGTTGGGAAGAACGATTTTAGGAAAATAACAGTAATTTTGTGTCAAGTTTATTATCTTTCATTTCTCTAATGCATTGTCCAACTCCTATGGGTTTTTGGCTTTTGTAAAAGAGTGACAAAATTAAGCAAAAAAGAAAAAAAAAAAAAAGTACTAGATACTGTTTAACTATATTAATATTATTTTTGAAAGAACATACTGTCAGTCAGTCAACAAGTGAAATATACAAGGGAGGGTTATCAGTATTGCCTCTCCACACTGGTCTTTATTTAACAGAAACTGTACTACTCTTTTCATGATATTATACTAATGTTCAGTGTTATATGCAAATAGTTCGAATAAGTATAAATTTTGGAACGAGATCCTCTGCGGGTTTTTTAAAAAACCCGTAGTGCAAGTTTTTCATCCGTAGTCGTCCGATCAATGATGGATGCCCCGTGATTAATATCCAATCCGTCGAGATTTGTGCTGTCCGCAAAATCTACTTGTCGAGATTAAATCGGATGGCCATAACTGAAAGACTTGCACGCAGAGGATCTGGATCCATAAATTTTGGGCATTTTAGATGTAAATTTGAAAAAAAAAAAATTTCTCCAATTGTTTGCAAATACAATAAAATAATGAGCATAATCTGTAAAAGAAAAGAGAAGATCTATGTCTACTGTATATAAGAAATATATCTTATTCCCACCTTGCTCGATTTCTAAAGAATACCCAAGCCTGGCTTGGCTAGCCACCTTGTTTCCTCCCTGATGCAAAAGGGAAACAAGTAGGTTGTAAAAAGAGAAGATAGATTTGTTATGCCTGATATGTACTATTGTACAGCACAATGTTCATGGTTTTTCATGGTTGAAAGCTTCTTCACATCGACACAAATATGATGCATATTAAATTGCCAGTTGATAAAACAGATGGCTTAAAAAGGAGATTGATTTCAGAATCATCTATACTGATAATGGTCATTTTCATCTTCTGTTCTTTGTCATCTTCAACTAATGACCTATACTAATAAAACAGATGGCTCAGGAAGGAAACTGTTTTCACAATCCAGTAGTTCCCGGTCAAGAACAGCAAATTGGACCCACTCTTTAGATGTTTCCATGCTTACAATCCTAAAACAAGAGTATATTGAAGGTAACTTTGTCAATGGACAGTTCACGAAAAGTTCCTGGGCCCAAATTGTACCAGCCTTCAATGCCAAGACAAAACTCAACTTTACCAAGGAGCACCTGAAGAACCGTCTCAAGACGCTGAGGATTTTGTTCAAGCAGTATGATGAGCTGGCTGTCATGAGTGGGTGGACATGGGATCCAGACCACAATGTACCAAGGCCTGAAGATCCTGCTGAGTGGGAACGTGTCATAGCTGTAAGAATATTATGTTCTTTTTATATGTTTATTTTAGTTGGATGTACAAGGAATAATCCTTGAATGTTACAATAATACGTTTGAATTTGAAATAGTTGATGTTGCTTACCTTGGATAGATGTTCTTTTTTTCTTTTGAAACCTACGACGTCGATTTTTTTTTTTTTTTTTTTTTTTTTTGTGTTTGAACCTATGCCCAGAGTGATCCTTTTCTTATTGCTTTAAGTTATTGTGTTTTTTATTCTGATTCCTGATGGAATTTTTCCATCATTTTAGGCCAAACTTGAATTCTAATTCCTTTCTAGTCCTGTTGAACTGAAGAGCAGTACCAATACTGTTAGTTATATCCTGGTCTTAGGATTATTGATTATGCAAATATCTCGGTATAAAAACAGTTTAAGAGAATTTCAAAATGGACACCAGGTGCTCTTTCAGTGAATAATATTGAAATTTGTTTTTAATTTGTATACTTACGTATTTGCATGGTCTTCATTTTCATTGTGTTTCCATTTCATTTATTAGATCAATCCACAGTATGCAAAATGCCGGGATAAGCCTTGCCCAGAGTATCCAATTTTAAAGTTGTTCTTCGTCAAAAATGCAACCAACCAGACTCAACTGGATGCCATGGCAGTAGAACTAACTGAAAAAGATGAAGGCAGTTCCTCTTCACTAAAGCTCCCTGAAAAGAGCACTCCTAATCACCACCACCACTGCAGCAATACACCCCCTCCCCCGCCCCCTCCTTCATACCCCACCACCAATGAGTACAATGAGCCCGATGACAACTCAAGCTCTGACATAACTGAAAAGTCTCCAAACTTAACAAAAGCACTTGAAGAACTGCTTGAGCTGAATCGACGCCAGCAAGAGATAATCCAAGATATTCTAAACCAGGAAACATCATTCAGGCTGAAGCCTTATTCGACTGAGCAGTGCATTGCAAAGCTAAAGACAGTGCGAAACCTCTCATCGCAGGCATTTCTTGCTGCTTGTGAGGCATTTAGAGATAAGCATGAGAGAAGGGTTTTTATGAGTTTGCAGGGCAAGACTCTGCATGCATGGATTGAAAGAACAGTTTTGATGCAACCACAGCATGTTTTCCCACAGCCTTTGCAACAGCATTTTCTTGGGGACCCCCACATGGGGAATACTGCATGCCACCCTCAGTCACAGGAAGTAAACTTCCCCTAAGTTACTCTGCTTTTTGCTGCAAGATGTCATATGAGATTTTGGCGGTGCATCGTGGCATTTCTCTAGATTTAAATCAGTTTCACCAGTACAAGTTCAGTTATCCCTCTTTGTTTTATTTTGTTGCTGTATAGGTATTTGGTTGTTCAACCATGGAAGGTTTAGTTTGTTTTGGTCAAGATTAAGGTGAAATAGGCATACGGGCTCCAGCCCGGGAAGAGAAGGGTGCAAATTTTTAATAGTGGGGATATAGTCGTCTAATTATTTTTCATGAGAAGGCTGCCTCACCCTAGCTCCACTTGGCTCCACCTTTGACCAGGCAGTTGTTTTTATATATTAGCCAAAAGATAAGCACTCTCATGAAAAAGGACGGAATGCTAGATATTCTGGACATTGCGGGACGAAAAGTGAGTTCACAAATGCAGTTGTAGGACAGTTCTTTGGGTAGTTGGGCTCCGTTAGATATAATTATATCGAAAAGTAATTGCGTCAATTCAGCGACTATGATATTTGTTATTGTACTTTCGCTTCACATCCCTCTTATCTGTCGTTGCCTGCTTCCATTCACCACTACTGAATATAATTAAAAAGGGAAGTAAAGAAAGCTATATGTGCATTAACGTTACTGCTGCAATTTTGTTATATGATGGTATCGAAAGCTTTAGAATACAACACAATATTATGGCTTTGATCAAAATATTTTTTACAGGAGATTTCATTTCATTTGAATTGATTTCTCTAGATTTCGTTGGATTAAATAACATAGAAATTCCAATCAAATGACACCAAATTCACTCATTTTGATAAAAAAAAAAAAGTTCTAATGAAATGAAATCCCATATTAAAAAACAAATTTAGGTCAGGGCTTATTTGTTTCTGTTTTTGAAATATATGGATTTGAGTACTGGTGTGTCCAGCAATAAATTTTATAAATGAAATACAAATAATTACAAAAACAGAAAGCACTACAAAAAAACAAGAATGATGCCAAAAATCATCCTTAGCATCAGAAATATCAGTTTGTGTGTGTTAACATATTTGGTACTTAATTTTTTTAAAAAAAAAGGGTTATTTGGTACTTCTGTTCGTAATTCAATACTGAATCAGACAATGGCAGAATAGTTAATTAGGGGACCTGTTCATGTAAGCCGGAGTTGATCTCTCAGAATTATAAACCTTTGTGCTTGTAAAACACTATTGAACGGCTGTTTTTTTTTTAGAAAAAAAATAGGAATGAAAAAATAAGTAAATTTGAGGGGAAAAATACAAAAAATAGGCGGATTGTGCCACCTACTTTAATGCATCACTTTGCATATGAGATCCTTAACTAGAATCGCCATCAGTTGTGCTTGCCTATCCTTGTTTTGCTTTGTGAATATGTCGTTGCACATGATAAGGGCTACTTGACGAATAATCTTTATTTTCTCGTGTTACAATCATATCATTCTTTCTATACATAATAAATTGATTGGTAGCAAGAAATGCATCTTCATTCTAATAAAACTAGAAAAAAGAAATAAAGGAAAACTGTATCACAATCAACACCAATCAGCTTGTATATCACACAAACTTTAGAACCACAAACTCCAGCAAGAAGAACAGGACTGATTAGGGACATGACCAGTTTGTCTAATATATTCTGCTTGCTTTGTAGTTCTCGTGGCTTCTTTCTGTCGCTTGGCCTCAGCTGCAGCTCTCTTTTGATTGGCCTTATGCTTTGAGGCTGCCAATTTATTCATAAGTTTCTCTTGTGAGCGTGCTCTAATTTTCTCTAAATCAACCTGCAGGCAGGGATAGCAGACAAGTAAAATTAGTTTCCCCTTTTGCAGAAATGCAACATTTCCCACAAAAACATCGAAATGCAAAAGATAATGAAACCATAATATCTAAGAAGCAAACCTCTATCTTTTGCATTTCAGCTTCAATTGTTGCTTTTTGGTGGTTTTCCCAAGCTTGGATCCTGGCTTCATCCCTCTTGAACCTACATTTATTCAATCTCCAATTTAACACACAATGCATAAAATAAGTAAACACCTAAAATATAAAACCATGATACACAGCATTAAATTACAATACCTGGTTAAATATTTCGATTTCTCAGCTTCTTCCCAATCAGCTGCACGATTTTGCAAGTCAGTTTTAGATGACTGATCTGGCATTTGATTGGTCAATTCCTTAGCTGCCCAAGCTGCTATATTAGGTTTACCTAACTGTTCACTGAGCTCCATTATCTCTCTCTTGGTTTTCACTTGCAACTCCAACTCGGACCCATCACCTGCTCTAGCTGTAGGATGTCGTGATGGGCTAAGGGTTCTTGAGGAAGCTGATTTGCCAGTTGGTGTGGTTGCACGTGCTGGAGTAGTGGTACGTGAAGGCTCTTGGCTTGGGATGGGGGTCATTTCAGTACCCATATCTCGCATTGAAACTGACCTGACTTCAGGAGTCAGAGGCGCATCATTAACTGAGTTTAATTGATTTTTTTCTGGTACAATGTTTTGATGGACAGAGGCTGCAAAATATTGGAAGCATAAATAAAAGTATTCATGAGTGAAAGAACTATGACACAGAAAATATTAAGGAAAAATTGTATTATATTTCATATGAGTTAGTATATGTCTATGGCATCTCAGGAAAAGGATCTTTAATGCAACCATTACTTTTGTGGATTAAGAATGATACTACTTAAGCAGAAATAAATTATACGCACAAACTTTGATAGAAGTATATTTATACATGGAAATGATTCCCTCTCAGTCAATCTTCATGTTTCTTGCTTGGTTTTCCTAAGGATAGCCTTTAGAAAGTAAATGGTTCCAATCATAATTATTGAACTAAAGAAATATTCACTTACCAGCAGAATGAACAACTGGCTTAGCAGCCCCAAATCCACCGTCTTCCACACCCAAGTCCGTCAATTCAAAGGGTTCATCGACCCAGCTCATCCCTTTCCCTTTTGCTTTACCCAACCCAAAACCACTACCATTAACAACCCCAAACTTTTTCACCTTACTCAAATCAACCTTCTTTCCATTCACTACCACCACCTTATTCACCAGCAAACCGACTTTGCTATTTATTTTCCCATTTCCCTTCACATTCAAATTGGGGCTTGATATCCACTTCTCTGCATCATCCCATTTTGAAGGTGCTGGTTTTGAGAATGGGGCTGGGAAGGAATGTACCTGTAGTCGTTAATAATATAATAGATCAGATCAGTCATTTATGCTAAAATTAAAGACTTCTGTAGCAGCTGGAATCACTTGATATATTATTGTGCAGAGTTGTGGACCTAAGTTTAGAATCATGCCTCCTACTGTGGTAACAACTATTTAAACCACTAGAAATTTCAATACCATAAAACACAAGTAAAATTGTTGATAAGAACATCTGATTGGTTAATATTACCATCATACCATGGTAAATCTTTGAACTGGTACAGGCGCAATGGGAGCAGGAGCCATTTCTTGCTTTTGGAATTCAAAGCCGAATGAGATGCTATCAGAGTCAAAGCTATCCTCATCATTGGGATGGCCCACTTTTGTCATTTTTTTAGGCCCACTGATAGTGCTGATCGAGATGGATGCTGATGTCGAGGATTCCATGTCCTGGTAATCCACTGCACTTGCAACTGTAAGCAAATTATTGACATATTAAAAAATTACTTAACAGGACCGTGCAACTAACAAATTTAAATAAGTATAACAATAATACTGATGTTTCACATAAGTATAACAAATTTATGTATTTGGAGAAAATAACAATCAACAGCCAACTTTCAAATAAGTTTGACAGAACATGTATAGTTTACCCAGAATGTAAAGCTGCGTCCTTAGCAATCACAACTTCACATGTCTCTGTCCCTAAGGCTATATTGAACTAAAATCATGAAAATTGAAAGTTTAGATTGTGGTTTTCACTTTATATTAGCAATTAGAAAAATTCTGTTATAGTATAATATCTAAAATATTCTGACTTGGATCTTAAACTTTTTTTGAAAAACAAACACTCGATCCTCTAAAACTTTTATATGGACCAAGTTGATCCTGAAACTTTTTCTAAAGACGCTAACTCAGTAGTCAAACTACCATTTGCGCTATGTTGGTTCTAAAACTTTGATTAAATTTTTAAAAACCAATAAAGTCAGTCCTGAATGTTTATCTAGCATTAATTTGTGCTTGAACTATAAGTTGGTTCCTATAAGAATGACCAATAACAGACCACTTCATTCTTTCCATAAAGAAAAAATTTGTGCATTTAAATTTTA
This sequence comes from Rhynchospora breviuscula, assembly GCA_027562975.1. Taxonomy (NCBI): domain Eukaryota; kingdom Viridiplantae; phylum Streptophyta; class Magnoliopsida; order Poales; family Cyperaceae; genus Rhynchospora; species Rhynchospora breviuscula. Next base: position 28,266,000 of record CM050400.1, on the reverse strand, counting down.
CAGATAGATTTTTAAAAAGAACGTTTCAGGACCAAATTAATTCAAATGAAGGATTAAAAACCAATTTAAATTTGGCTAAAATGGACCAATTATTTTATATAGGCTATTCCCTAAAACTCGTTCCATTAAAATTATGAAAGCCTGTGATTGATTTTGAGCAAAAATAAGGCTCAAACTTGGCTGAAAGAACTTGTCCATGACCGGACGTCACTTTATATTTAATAGAAAGTATGAACCAAAAACGTGAAAAATTTTCATTAGAAAGTTGCACCTTACTGTAGAACTTCTTTGTGCTAACTATAGTTTACCGGTTGGGTGTTGTTGACAAATAACCAAAAATGTGTTGGGTGTCTAACACGGTAAATTATTTGGAGTTTTAGCAGTTGGGTGTTATAAACAAATAACTATAGTTAAATGTGCTTCTTTTTTATATTATTGCTATCTTTGGCCTAATTATACAGTAAACTATTTGGAGTTTGTTAGAGTTATGTTCTGTAATACATTGTTTGCATTTCTCGGTCAAAAGTCTCTGTAGAAACATTCTAATTCCGTGCTTCGACCTTCTTTTGAATAAAGCTACGTCTATGTTCGGGAGTTATTTCTTCCAAAATTCCAATCACTAAATTTGAGTCAAACTTGAAATTGTGTATGAAAACGACATACCCAGTTGAAATTTTGACTTCTATTTGCATATAGAATTCCAAACAAAATTCATTGAACTGAGAAAAGAATTTGATCATACCTCTATCGTCAGATTGGGGTATTTCCAAGGATTGAGATATTTCCTGATCGGTCGTTTTGGGTTGTTCCGCTTCTTCCTCTTTATGCTTCTTCTCAATCCCAAGAAGCAAAGACCGGAGCTTTTTGGGTGAAACTGAAAAACCACCTCCCTGTGAAAGGAAAATCAAACTTGAAAAAGAAAAAAAAAAGAATAACAATCCAACAGAATGTTGATTCAAATGGTCTTATACATGGAAGCTCTCTGCTTTGTAGTACTTCACGTAGAAATTCTTTGAGCTATTAAGATAGTAAAATTGGAAAAGAAAAAATATAAACTTTTTTCAAATTAAAACCAACGAATTGATGGTTTTCACTCTAAAATTAATATAATTTAATTTTTCTTGAATTTCTAAACATATCAATAGAAGCTTTACAAATATCTTTCTAATCTGCCATCAATAACAAATTAGCATGCATTCTTTGAGTTACAAAGATTTTGAAACTCCCAATAAATGCAAGTTAATTTGTATGATATATAACATAGCATTCCATAGTATCATCATGTTTTACAAGTATTCGCTTAACTTACAAATAACTCCGAACTATCCAGACACACCGACGCCAAAATCAAAGGAAGAACAAAAGAAAATAAAGCAACAAATTCACCTTATAGTTTTGATAAAACCGAAATTCTCAGAAAATAACAGAGAGAGAGAGAGAGCGAGACCTGTCGAGGGAGAGGCTTATGTATACGCTCGTAAGAGAGAGCAGAGAGAGATTGATTGATTGGTGTGAAAAGTTGTTTTAATGGAACAGGAGTTGACCGGGAGAAATGGAGCTTTATTTCCTCCTTAATTGCATTCATGCCAAAACTAAGCCTTTCTTGTTTTTATTTTATTGACGGGGGTTTTAGTGGGAAAAAAATCTCCGTGGCAAAATGGCATTAGCAGGTTTTGTAACGGGTCAGTGTGCTGGGACCTAACCTAATGCATTATGTATTTTTGATAATATATAAAGGCACGACATTCGACATTTATATATTCATATCCCAGGAAGGGCACGTGATTCACAATCGCATATTGGTTATCAACGAAATAGTTGGGGCAAAATTTAGACTCTTATATGCATTTCGTTCCATGATAATAAATGTAATAACGCACTGTTGTGTTAGTATAATGTCCTATAGCGAGTGCATCATTTGTAAATTGTCACCGATTATCTTTGCTTTTGAAATCAGGTAAAGTGTTCGATAATACTTATGAACAAGTGCTATAATCTTATATTTTTATTAATATTTTAAAAAATCAATACTCAAGTGTTGAATTCAATATTGGTCTTCTTAATTTTGACTAAAGATATGTTCACATATAATTTATAATTTGGAGCAAGGCTAAAGTTTAATGCGTTGGATGGATCTTCTCAGTCCAATATACATGTTCATTTTTTAAACTTATATTGCAAATGAACAGTATAATGTTATATTCATATTAAAAATCTTGGAAATTAAATTTTATATTTTTTCTCAAATTTTTATATTATTTTTTTTCATTTTAGAAAATCATGAACTGTCTAAAAATAGTTTTGTAAAAAAAATTTTAAATATATAAATTCGATTTTCTATTAGATTTATGTAAAACAGTTCAAATCGGTTTTTTTTTTAAAGCATAAATATGGATATCATGTGAAATAATTGGGATTGATTGTTTAAAGCATGAATTTTGAAAACGAATACATTAGATGAATAGTATGCCCCACACGTTGAATTTATCCTTCCTCTTCATAATTTATGAAGTAATTTTAGACTCTTCATTAACTTTGCCTTCCATCCGGATCCGCTTCTACTATAGATCAAAACGGAGCGGATAAACTCTGCTAATCCAAGAAATGCGCTTAATATTCGAACCGTATCTGTATCTGAACATATTCGTATTCATAATCGTATCCGAAAAAAATATGAAGGATATGATTTTGACACTATCCGGTCAGTATCAGTATTCAACAAAAAATTAGATATTATTAATATCTGATTGATTTATATTCAATCCGTTTATCTGTATCTTCAGTGACACAAGATTATTAATATAATTACTCTTCTAATATTATCGAAAAAAAATTTAATTAGATAATACTTAACTTTTATTATATAGATTAACTTAAGATAATATTTGGATTGGACTGATAATATGAAATTAATTTTGTTTCTATTACTGAGATGATTTCCTATAATGGCAATATTAAAATTAATATTTATTCTCGTATCCTGATAGTTACTATTGATAAATATAATATTTTGATGTATAATGACATTGATATCGGTATTATTATTGTGTTTATTTTTTATCATGATGATTACAATTGATTTATATAATATTTTGATGTATAATGACATTGATATCGATACTATTATTGTGTTTATTTTTTATCTTTTATAGATATATGTTTAATATCTAAAATATATCTGTATTCATATTTGTATCTAATAACATTCGATCTGTATTCATATCCGTATTCATATTTGTATCTAATAACATTCGATCTGTATTCATATCCGTTTAATATTCGAACTGCATCAGTATCCGTATTTATATTCATATCGAAAAAATATATATAGACACGAATATAGTTTAACCATTATCGGATCCGTATCCGGTCCGTCTCTCCCTAGCTTCTACCCTATCTAAATAATTGTCTATCAATTATATCCAGACTGGATAAAGAGTTAGGATGCGTTTTGTTAGAGATATGTCCCAGAAGCCAATCAGTTGGTGGTTATTATATTAGTTTATGTTATTGATGATGCTTGATCATTTGTTCCTAGAGTTTATTGTTGACAGATCATTCAGGTTGAGGATCTGAATTGTAGATCTTTGTGGATCATTCGTCAAAATGACAATAATATCTCTAAAGAGTCTATAATTTTGATAATTAACAAAGAACATTAATTATCATATAAGATTAATATGCAAGTTAAGTGATGATTAAGTTCTACAAATCATGGGTAAGGAGTTACCGACTTAATTGTATATGTATATGTTACTGGAACATAGTAGGACATGACCCAATGAAATAGATATATGGATTGTGTTATGTGTCATTATTTATTTCATACGTGTTTGATTCCGAGTTTGAGATAGTTCAGTTTTTCCACATGAGGATAGGTTCTATAAATATCGTCTAACGCTGATTCCTGATAAGGACTTCTATACGGACTTTATTTATGTTCTTTTGAATTGTGCGGGGAAAAACTATTCATCAAGACAACCGTATGTCCCTCATTAGTTCACCTAGTGAGTGATGATATCTACTGGGCCCCTTGATGGAGTTGGATCGTATGCGCGCAACTAGACGATCAACTCTAGATCAAGAAACGTATAATCTGCAAGAATGATACATTCCTATCTTGAATTATACAAGGATATCATGTGATATAGGAATCAAAACAATAAGATATTTTTTCTTATGCAGGATTGAAGTACTGTATCGCTACAGTATTTATTTATGCGAATTGAGAATCATAACGTGTTGCTAGATACCGCTTATGATTAATGGAAATAAATGGTGATTTATTTTCCATGGCCAACATAGCATAAATTCTCAAAGGGTCACACAAATAGGACTTTAACCATACGTGCATTATTTGTTTATTTGCAGTAGCGAGTACTGTGAAAATATGATAAATTGATTAATTAATTATATACCGTTGCGAACCGTTATAATTAATTAATTCAAGAGGATCATATAGAAACAAATATAATGCATATGCTAATTCTAAATTAATTATTAATATGTTAATAATTAAGTTCGTTCAACGTATATTTATTATACTGAGCTAATCGGTCTTTTGTTTAATCAGTTAATTAAAAGTCCGATTTGAGATGGATTAACAGAGTAAATTAATGGGCCATTATATTATGTGGGTTAGCCCACATGGGCCTTGAAAATTTCAGATTTGGAGAGGCAATTTTGTCCAAGCAAAATTGGAAGAAAGCTACACGTTATAAAAGGCAACGTCGTTTATGGAAACGACTAACCCTAGCACCTCTCTCTCTCTCTTCCCTCCTTGACCGCACTGTTCACGGGTACTGTTCACAGTGGAGAAATTTTGTTTCTTCATTTTTAAGCTCTTAATTCCATCTCTAGCTCATGCGTTGAGCGATTTCCCTTCCAGTTAAACAGTTAATCGTGCGAAAAAATTCAAAGGGAATTAGCGATCGTCTCGGACAAGCTAGCACTTGTCTTGAGACTTTGGTTAATCTCCTAGGTGGACTCGAGGCAACCGGAGGCAGCCATGAGGTGACGAGCACGCCATCGACTCCAAGTGATTAGACTCAAGCCTTCCGGATACGATTTCGGAAGAGGTAATTATCTCCTACGCTTCTCCTTTTACGTGTTAATCACTTGAATAACTAGATCCGGTATTTCGTGCGTATTAATGGCTTGTTAAATTTTAATAAAAATTTAAACTGCACGAGGACTTGAGTTCCTAACAGTGGTATCAGAGCGCTGGTCGTTATTCAAGTGTTTAACACTTAATTAGATGAGAAATTAGTAATTAACAAAGTTAATTAGTGATGTGTGTGCTTGCTGTTCTGGAAAAATCTGTTTTTCTGTTTTGTTGCTTGTTTTTTGTGATATAAAGCTTTCTGGAAAAAATTTTCTTTTACTGAAGGTTGTAGCTATTTGAGCCGTGGTTCTTTTGCCACTAGTTTCACTATTTTATAAGTTGTTATGAATTTTGAGTGATTTAAACGGTAACGGTATGCAGATCTGAAATTCTGCTGCACAGTTCTGTTGTTGTGGCTTGAACGATTTATTTTGGAAAATAACTACCTGTAATCTTTGGCTATGGTGAATCTAGACTTAATTCTCTTTCTGTATATGTGTAATTTGTTAACTATTTCGGACTTTATGTGAATGTTCAAGTATGAAAAGAATCGGAGTCGTCAGATCTGTTTTTCTAAACAAGCTGGTTGTTTTGATAAACTAAAATTATTGAAGGACTTTTACAGAAAAGTGTTTGAATATAGTTGTTCTATTTCGAATTAGGATTCTGTGAAAATTTATTTCGTAATTTTTCATTAAGGTTTGATACTCCAACTGGGTCAAAATTTTTCAGTCGTCAGTCTATTTCAGAACAGGACAAGTCTCTTGTATGACTTTTAACTTGATGATTTTGAATAGATCTGGTTGTTTTTCTTCTCATGGATAGGTAGACAATTGCATATACTAGCTTTTCTGTGTAAATTTTTTGCATGAAAATTGCATGGAAGATGATCTTGCAGACCAAAAGGTTGAGGTGAAAAATAGAAAATCCGATAACGGTGCTTCGCGCACAAAATCTGGATTTGTCTTTTTTTATTCTCCCTGATGGTAAGTGATCTCTTTTTGAAATTTTTACTGGTAGTTAGACTCATGATAAGGAGTTTTTAAGATTTATTTCATATTTTTTGGAGACGGAAAAATATTGGATTTTGTCGGGTCCCATTTAATATTTTAATTAGTTAAAATATTATTTCTAATTAATCAATTGGTTTAAATGTTAATTAGAGCACTCCTTAAATAACCTTGGTTTCTGTTTTAGATTGTTGAATTAAATTTCAAAAGATTTAAACAAAGTAGTTGTTGATATTGAACCTTCTTTGCATTTGAAAGCGAGCAACGAGCATACACAAAGATTCTAATTAATGAAGTTAATTAAGAACAAGTGAACATATATATTGTATATATGCTAACTCTGTTTTGTAGGAGGATCGTGTGGTTTAGTATGGCTCAAGATTTCAATACCTTGTGGTTTGTAAATGTATGCATGTGTGAATGTGTGTAATGCAGCCTTTGGTACCATTAATTAATTTTGATTAATTTTAATGTAACTTGTGAGGCTTGCATGTCCCTAAGTCCTAAGAGGAAATTAGGATTTTTTCACATGTATCTATTTCCATTAATTATAGGATATGATCAATATAATTAGTGGGAGAGTTTGAATTAGATTAGTCTTGCTACATGGAGATGCGGCGAAAACTAATATGCAAGCTGGAGCCATACAAACCCACAACAATGTTTGTATTTGAGATGCTTATTGTTATGCGATTGTTTGCATGTTATGAAATGTCATAGGATAGGTATGGGTGTATGTTGACATAACCACCAAACAAAGTCACATAATGAATGTCCCAATTAATTTGATTAAGTCGACCGTCCTCCTTCTCTCTATCACCTTCACGTCACTTGTCTTCTCATGGTGCGGTCCGCCCAAGCGGACGTCATGGTTGTAATGCGATAGTCGGGGTACAAATAAATAAATTTGTTAGGAGCCAATAGAGAGAGGTTGCTTATTGATGGACCCAACTAGAGTTTGGACATCGGGGCGAAGTTTGTAAATATATAGATATTCACAAACCAAGAGGCATATGGTTGATATGATTGGTTGGAGAACCTACCTTTGTTTAGTTAAGTAAGGTGACGTGCCATAGCAGACTTTACTTGATGAAAACGGAGATTTTGGAAAACCAACTACATTTGGGACATTAAATAAATGTAGTGGGAGTTTTGTTTATTGTTATAAATAAAACATTGCATAAACTAAATAACCTTAAATTGAAATTGTTATAGATACTAAATGTATTAATTACGTTGCGATCAATCTTTGAATTTGAACTATCTCGTTTCTAAAGGTATTTACTTGGAGAAGTAATACCGATTCCTAAGACATGTTCTTGGCGAAGAGAAACTTGAGCATGTTTATGTCCAAAAATATTCCTCAACTTCCCAAACGTAGCATCGTGATGATTGATTGACTTTTATGAAAAGTTATTCAATAAAGCGAATGCCGATATCCTCATTTTAGGATCTCTAGACCTTTGAATTATAGAATTCATACGGACTAGATTTGACTCCTACGCTCGCATCCACTTACTCAAGAAGGAGTTCTTAGAGAAAGTAGATGTTGACTCAATCATTTATGATCGAGTAATGGAGCATGAATTAAGTAAGAGAAACTTCTTTTAAGAATGTACATGAAGGTTCCATTGGCTTGCGAACTAAAAGATTTGAGTAGCTAATTGGCAACTAGAGATATCAAGATCTCTAATATCAAGAATTGTTGATATTATCATACGATCTCTTTCTAATTAAATGAAGGATATGATGTTACATTCCGCAAATTTATTTGTGCAAATTGTAATTAGTTAAGTATTTAAGAAATACTTCGCTTAAATATGAGTTGAGACTTCGAGACCCTCAATTGTGACCATGTGTCACATGAAATGTTTCATTTGCCGTTTATGGAGGTATTTGAAAGGATGTCCGAAGTACCATAATTATCGTGTTAGAAATATTGTAATCCTTTAATAAGTATTTGTCATTCAATTTATCTCACTATCTCCAATTCACACTAGTAACTTGGTACTAGTTCATGTGCTCGCATTTAATAAAATGCGAAGGCAATGAAGAATGAGAGAGAGTAGTAAAGTAAACTCCGTATAAGAAAATGGCTTATTAATTTAAACCAATACCATTGGATACGTAGAGTTGTCTTTACTAATAGAAATTATAGGTTGAGTGCCTCGTTCCTTATATCTTAAAACTTTATCTCTTTTCATATAGATGATGGATGATTACGTTTTGTAAAAGACAAGCGATGTTCTTTTGTTTATATGATTTCATGCTTATTGCTTGAATATGCTTGAAATAGATAAACGAGTTTTGAATTACAAATAGAATGCGTAAGACTTCACATAAAGTATTTGACTTTCGTATGAAATGACCGCTTAGTCATACATAAACGAGAATCGCATTATGGGAGTCTACATAGCGTAGAGCTCGTGAATCAATTCGATTGCGAATCAATTAAGATATGAGGATCATGTTTGTTAGATGACAAAAGCGCCTTTGACCTATAAAGGTTCAAGGACGAGTAACTTGATTAGGACTTATACATATCGATGTATGTAGACCTATAAGTACTTGTGTAATGAAAGGTTGTTGACACTTTACTACTTGACCAACGATCATAATAGATATTGACGTATCTATTTGATAAGGTGTAAGTATGAATTTTTTTACTAGTTCAAAGGTATTCAAGAGTGAAATTGAAAGACCATTCAAGAAAGGTATAGGTCTTACAATTGATCATGGTAAATAGCTAAGTCATATGATTTGATGTATTATCTAAAGAGTGTGAATAGTTTCACAACTTACTCCGTTAGGAACATTATATTAGTATAGTGTGTCCAAGAATGAAGGTATCGAACTTTATTTGATATAGTTCGATCAGTAATGAATCAAATTGACTTAATCGACTCGTATTAGGGATTCGTGTTTGAGGACAATACTGTTTATACTGAATAATGTTCTATCGAAATCCGTTGAGAAAGCTATCTTACGAGATTTGATCTCTAAGTACATTATTTCTCAAGATTTGGTGTTAAGAAGCTTATTTCAAGGTTTGTTGATTGATAAGTTTGGACCCAAATAGGACGGTTAATGTTTTGTAGGATGTCTAAACTAACTGAAAGGGACTACTTCTACGAACTTGGTAAGAACAAACTAGTTGTTGCTCATAATGATGTAGTCTTAGAGAATAAATTTCTCAAGAAAAAGTAGTGGGAGTAAAGTGAGCATTAAAAGAGTTTATGCGTCACTACAAGACAGTGGCGGAGCCAGGATAGAGGAATAACGGGGGCCAAGACAGAGATCGGAAGAGTCCAAGTGTAGTCTGAGCGCAAGAAAAAAGGTGGTTGCGCGAAGCTCATCGTTTTTTTTTTCTCTCTCTTGAACTCAAAAAGGCAAAAAAAACAAAAAAGAGAAAAACAAATGATAATATGTTTCATCAAGTTGAAAACTACAATATTCCATATTTTAATAATTTTTTATAGCATATTAATGACACTCGATTGTAAAAAATTTTGATAAAAAATCAATTGTGATAATATGTTCATAATAAATTTTCCAATTAAAAAATTTAAGTTAATTTAGAAAAACTTAATTAAAATTGTCAAATTGAGATGCTATTTTAACTTATAATTTAAATCTTATATTATTGATGGACTTTAAAATTTACATTTGAGCTAAGGCCGAGGGGGCAAAGGAAACAATTTTATTTGATTATATTAGTTAAATTTAATATGTGATTACAAAAAATCTAACTATTAAGGGAGGCCTGGCCTTCACCAGCCTCCTCCTCCCTCCGCCACTACTACAAGAAGTATCATTGTGGGAAACTTGTCACTCCATACATGGTGTTTAGTGGAAGTTGAGCGGAACTTCATTCACAAGCCGTTGTGAAAAGAAAGAAGTTCGTGAGCACGCTCGCTTCTAATGAGGACTAAACAATCTCACGAGCTGATGATGTTTGAGAAACTCATGAAATATATTAGGGTTGAGAACTCATTCTACAAATCGTTGTGGAAGAAGTTCCTGAACCTCGAGCACTAATCCTACAAAAAGTCAACGAGAGTGAATTGCCAAAACCGAAAGATACTTGGACTTCACGACATCCTCGTACTTGGCATGTGAGGATCCGTTGATAAATTAAGAACCGATGGAAAGATCCGATTCCACAAGTATAGTTTGAACTCATGTGAACTTTAAGTGCAATCCATGTGTGACAACAGGGTATAGACCTTTGTTGATGTTCATGAAGGAGCAATCCATCAAGAACTTTCAGATCTTTAAAGGAAAGATTGACATGGATGACAAGTCGACTATGTACAAAGCACAGTTTCACGCTTGTAGCTATGTCTAAGCCGACGGCGAGTTGACTATGTACAAAGCACGGATTCTTGCTTGTAGCTATGTATAAGTCAGTCAATAAAGATCATTCTAGCAGTAGTTGCATTTCATATATTTTATATATATTGATATATAGAAAGATACATCAAAACTGCCTTCATTGATTGAATGAAGAAAGATGTTGTATATATGACACAAATCGAGGTCTTGATTGATGTATTGCTAGAAATATATGCGTGCTTCAAGGATCCATTAATGGATCGAAACGAGCACTGTGGAATAAATATTTTGACAAGAAAGTCAAGGAGTTGATCTTTGTCAAAAGTATTTTGTATAGACAAGATATTCAGTGGGAACATAATTGTGCTATTTGTATTGTACAAGATAACTAGATATTAATTGGGAAATAACATTAATTAAATAAATATTGTCAAGATTTTATTGAAGAATGATTTCTTGGGTAAGTTCACCTAAATTCTAAGAAGCAAAATCTATGGAGATAGATTATGATGGATGTTAGGTTTGAGCAAATGTGCATATAATGACGAAATATTCCAGAAACATGAAAGATAGACTCCAGTAAAGGATGTCAAACTACGTCATGTGACATATAACTTGAGTTTAACTCGGTTTATTGCAACTCAATTCGAGAAGAAGTGCATGAAACAGTTCAAGCATTCTTCCATTACAAGTTTCATTATGTATGTCATTTATGCACATACCCCAACGTGTTGTATCCAAGGAATGTGACAAACAGTTGTCAAGTGGATACAAGGAAAACACGTTCGGACAATAATCAAAAGATATTCTCGAGTATCTTATGAGAAAGAGAAATATGTTTTTCATCTGTTATGATGAAAAAGGGCTCATGTAAGTTGTTACACTGATGCTATTTTTCGAAATATTGATATAATCACAATTGAGCTATATGTTTTGCTTAAATGTGGTGTTGTAAGTTTATAAGGTGTTCTAGATGGGATATTACAACCGTTTCCGTCACCAATGTAAAATACATAACAACTTGTGAAGCAACTAAAGAGCATAGTTTGGATCAAGAAGTTCTCAGTTAAGCTAATATGGTTCTATGCATCTCGAACCGTAGCTTAGTCTTGAAGAACCCAATATATAATGGTGATCCAACTATGATCTATGACAGTATCACTTGATCTCATATGATGATGATCAAGACTATATATATAGGAGTATATATATATATATATGTTCAACCAAAAGTGGATAGTTTCGCGAACACAGCGAAGACTCTGACATAACTTCTACCTTAAGCAGTATACGAGATGCTATTGAGCATCCATGCGTAATGGACGTGTGAGTAACTGGCTATAAGCGTATTATTTCTTTTGAGGTTCGAGACATGTATATATGTAGATATATGATATCGTTCTCAATTATTCACTGGCTAGAAGTCACTATTGATTGACTCTAGGCCAAGTGGGAGATTGTTAGAGATATGTCCTAGAAGCCAATCAGTTGGTGGTTATTATATTAGTTTATGTTATTGATGATGCTTGATCATTTGTTCCTAGAGTTTATTGTTGACAGATCATTCAGGTTGAGGATTTGAATTGTAGATCTCTGTGGATCATTCGTCAGAATGACAATAATATCTCTAAAGAGTCCATAATCTTGATAATTAACAAGGAACATTAATTATCATATGAGATTAGTATGCAAGTTAAGTGATGATTAAGTTCTACAAATCATGGGTAAAGAGTTACCGACTTAATTGCATATGTATATGTTACTGGAACATAGTACATGACATAACCCAATAAAATAAATATATGGATTGTGTTATTTGTCATTATTTATTTCATACGTGTTTGATTTCGAGTTTGAGATAGTTCAGTTTTTCCACATGAGGATAGGTTCTATAAATATCGTCTAACACTGATTCCTGATAAGGGCTGCTATACGGACTTTATTTATGTTCTTTTGAATTGTGCGGGAAAAAGCTATTCATCAAGACAATCGTATGTCCCTCATTAGTTCACCTAGTGAGTGATGATATCTACTAGGCCCATTGATGGAGTTGGATCGTATACGCGCAACTAGGCGATCGACTCTAGATCAAGAAACGTATAATCTGCAAGAATGACACATCCTATCTTGAATTATACAAGGATATCATGTGACATAGGAATCAAAACAATAAAATATTTTTTCTTACGCAGGATTGAAGTACTGTATTGGTACAGTATTTATTTATGCGAATTGGGAATCATAACGTGTTGCTAGATACCGCTTATGATTAATGGAAATAAATGGTGATTTATTTTCCATGGCCAACATAGCATAAATTCTCAAAGGGTCACATAAATAGGACTTTAACCATATGTGCATTATTTGTTTATTTGCAGTAGCGAGTATTGCGAAAATATGATAAGTTGATTAATTAATTATATACCGTTGCGAACCGTTATAATTAATTAATTCAAGAGGATCATATAGAAACAATATAATGCATATGCTAATTCTAAATTAATTATTAATATTTTAATAATTAAGTTCGTTCAACGTATATTTATTATACTGAGCTAATCGGTCTTTTGTTTAATCAGTTAATTAAAAGTCCGATTTGAGATGGATTAACAGAGTAAATTAATGGGCCATTATATTATGTAGGTTAGTCCACATGGGCTCTGAAAATTTCAGATTTGGAGGGACAATTTTGTCCAAACAAAATTGAAAGAGAGCTACACGTTATAAAAGGCAACGTCGTTTATGGAAACGACTAACCCTAGCACCTCTCTCTCTCTTCCCTCCTTGGCCGCACTGTTCACGTACTGTTCACGGGTACTGTTCATAATGGAGAAACTTGGTTTCTCCATTTTTAAGCTCTTAATTCCATCTCTAGCTCATGCGTTGAGCGATTTCCCTTCCAGTTAAACAGTTAATCGTGCGAAAGAATTCAAAGAGGATTAGCGATCGTCTCGGACAAGCTAGCACTTGTCTTGAGACTTTGGTTAATCTCCTAGGTGGACTCGAGGCAACCGGAGGCAGCCGTGAAGTGACGAGCACGCCATCAACTCCAAGTGATTGGACTCGAGCCTTCCGGATACGATTTCGGAAGAGGTAACTATCTCCTACACTTCTCCTTTTATGTGTTAATCACTTGAATAACTAGATCCGATATTTCGTACGTATTAATTGCTTGTTAAATGTTAATAAAAATTTAAATTGCACGAGAACTTGAGTTCCTAACACGTTTGGCATCCCAAAGGTTAGCACTAACCAAGGTTAGTAAAATTAACCAACCAACCTCAACTCACCAAATGAATTGAGGTTAGTTAAGGTTAGTGCTAACATTTTGCTAACCCGCGAGCTCTCCCAAGAGGTGAGTTAGCGATTTTTCCACGTCGGAAGTTAGCGCTAATCTTATATTAACAGTGATAATTCATAATTAACAATAACTAATATAATTAATTATTAATATTTAATAATAAATTAATAAATAATATTTAATAAGTAATAAATTAATAATCATTAATTAAATAAATTTTTAATAATTAATAATAATTAATTTCAATTCATATTATTTAAAATTAATTTATAATCAATAATAATTTATAATTGATAAAAATTAATAATTATAATTTATAGTAGTTAATACTTATTAATAATTAATAATAGTTAATGATTCATAATAATTAAATATAATTAATAATAATAATTAATAATTATTAAATATAATTAAGAATTACCAATAATTAATTAGCATAAATTAATAATAATTAATAAATAATAATAATTATTATTATAATGACTAATAGTAATTAATAATAAATATTTAATAATAGTAATTAATAAAAATTAATAATTAAAAAATAAGAATTAATAATAATAAATAAGTAAATTTATAATAATTAAGAACTAATTAGTAACTAATAATTAATACTAGTTAATTAAAAATAATTAATATTAGTAAATGTAATAATAAAAAATAATTGTAAAAATTTAAATATTTCGTAACATAATAATAATAATAATAATAATAATAATAATAATAATGATTAATAAATGTTATTATAATAATGATAATAATAATTTTTATTATAATTAGTTATTATTACTAACTACTAATTAATAATAGTTAATAATAATTATGTTACTAATAGTCACAAACCTTAAAGTACTAACCTCAACATACCACACCCAACAACATTCACTAACCTTAGGCTACCACTACCCTCACCATTCTACCCATCAAACCCAAAAAGTACTAATCTTACACCACTAACCCTACTAAAATTAATATTAATTATTACTATAAATTATAATTATTAATTTTTATCAATTATAAATTATTATTGATTATAAATTAATATTAAATAATATGAATTAAAATTAATTATTATTAATTATTAAAATTTATTTAATTATTGATTATTAATTTATTATTATTATTATTACTTATTAAATATTATTTATTAATTTATTATTAAATATTAATAATTAATATATATTAGTTATTGTTAATTATGAATTATCACTGTTAATACAAGATTAGTGCTAACTCCCGACGTGGAAAAATCGCTAACTCATGTCTTAGGAGAGTTAGCGGGTTAGCAAAAAGTTAGCACTAGCCTTAGCTAACCTCAATTCATTTGATAAATTGAGGTTAGTTGGTTAGTTCTACTAACTTTGGTTAGTGCTAACCTTTCGGATGCCAAACGCACCCTTTGACGACAGTTGAGCCAAATAAAAAAAAAATGTAAATCGGATGGGTCATGAAGACTTGAAGAGATAAATATGTTGCCATACGGCCACTGCAGTTGACGTACAGACGTACTCCCTTCCCGACACAACAATAGCCATTTAAATAAGAAATAAGAAAGGAATAATATTTTATTAATTATTAAATTAATATAATAAACCCCTTCCATCAATTACCTCTTCCGTTTTCCTATTCCACACGCAAATCCTGAATCGCGAGCCATTTAATGCAGGCTATTCGAATTCACGCTCAAATACATCTTTTTGATGCTACCGAGTACCTAGCATGTATAAAAAAATTCTTTCGTCCGCTTTGAAATCGATCAAATGGTATCCTCTTTAAAACACCTGTCTGGTTAGCAAGAATGCTTCAACGTCAATTAATGGATAAATAAAATTTTGAAGTTTACTTATGATTCATAGATAAATTCCGGGGTTGATAAATGTAATCAAGATTTCAAACAATCGAACAATCACTAACTATAAATGAAAAAAATTAGAATTAATTAGGTATAAAAACAGAAAGTTTGTTCCTTCCTATACAGCATCCCTCCCTCCCTCCTTCCTTCCTGTACAGCGCCTCTTCCTCCCCTCACGCCTCTCATCCCCTTCTCTTGTGCTTCTCTTCCCTTCGTCCCCTTTCTTGTGCCTTCTTCCTCTCTTCCCAGCATTTCTTTTTCCTCTTTTTTACTCATCCTTGCATCTATCTCATTTCTCCTCGTTACTCTCCTTTCTCCTTTCTTCTCATATACTCTATTATACATTCATTTTGTCTGACACGTGTAACGCTAGATGCTCCCTTAGTGAAAAATAAATACTTATTAGTATACAAATAAATACTCTTTTATGACATATAACGACATAAACTTATCAGATACTCTTTTACGACAAAAAAAAAATACTCCCTTAAGACAAAATGCATACTCCTTTATAATTATTAGTTACTCTGTTAAATTAATTGCGTATTTACACTTATTAAGTACTCATTTGATACTTATTATTTACTCTCTTATATTTATTATTTACTCCTATGTAGTTATTAGTTACTCTGTTAAATCAACCACGTATTTACACTTATTATTTACTCCCTTGTAGTTATTTCTTGCTACTTTATTAGATACATAATAAAACTTATTAGTTACTCACTTGTAGTTATTGGGTACTCTCTTATTATTTATTACTTACTTCTTTGTACTTATTATTTACTCCCTTATAACTTTTACTTCATTTATCAGATATACATAAAATTTATTAGTTACTCCCTTATGTTTAATAAATACATCTATAAAATTTTTTTATTTACTTCCTTACATGAATTTCAGATTTGACGAAAATTTATAAGAAGATGAAATATATCAAATTGAAGTCCTAAGGACTTCCAATGTGACATGAGCAGAGAGAAGGATTTGAAATTAGAGGATAGAGGATCGAAGGACCAACGACTGGAAAAGAACGCGAAAGCGGAGGAGGCAGAGGGCGTGGTGAATGGGAGAGACAGTGCGTGGGGAGGTGCAGGTTGAAAAAAGAACGAAAGAAGAGCTGCGGGATGAAGGGAAGAAAGTCATGCGTGAGGGAAGGGAGGGTGCACTCCCTCTGATTGTCTGATTGCGCAATCATAAGATTGCGTTTGATTAATTCTCTCGATAAATTCAAAGGAATTTGCAAACAATGGACAGTTCTAGAGTGAATCTCTATGAAATATGAAATATAATTACAGCGGGGTTGGAAAGTTCATGTAATAAATAAGAATCCCATTAACCAAATTATATTTTTGAAGATAGAATAAATAAATCATATTGACTTAAATAGACTAATTCTAGTGTGCTTACCTTTCGGCCTCTAAATCTTTAGCAAATGAACTTAAAAGGTTGCAATCTATATATTATGGACTGAATAAAAATAATATTTAAATATTTAGTTTTTTTTTAATAGTCAATAGTGTGATGTTAAATTAAGAAAAATTGGAACTGTGATGTATCTGATGTAAGGAAGTCTTAAGTTTTCAAATTTTTATGCTAATTAACAATTCAAATGACATAGACCTCGATGGATTTAGTCCAAACATTCACACACAAGAGATTGAGAATAGGAAGACTACCTCTCTTTGTATCGCAACAAAGAGGTTCGAATCCACTCGTTTGAAACCGGTGGTGTGCTCTCCCTTCTTTCTCCTTGGTCGGCCTCGAATCCACCAAGAGATTAACCACCCTCTCTTCAACTTGTGCTAGCAAGGAACAGAGGAGAAGCTAATCCCAATTGCTAGCCTTTCTTCCAAATAATCTATATTAAATGAAGTGGCTAAGTCTCAACACATGAGTTCCTAATGCAAGGAATAAAGAGAGAATTTCAGATCTGAAATTTTCTCTTCTTAAGAGGAGGTGGCGGCTAGGATAAGAGCAAGAGAGAGAAAGGGATTAGTCTAGGGTTTACTCCAAATCAACCCTCTTTTATAATCTCCAATCCCTACCTAACCCCAAGTGTAACTAATTACACTTATGTCACTAAGTGGCCGGCCCCCTTAATGGGCTTAAATTGGGTTATATCAATTTAATTAGTGTTCCATTAATTCCTTAATTAATGGCCTCTCAATTTGCATTCCTATCGGGCTTTCAATTCAACAATTAAATAGAGCCCAATTAAATATATAATTCTAACAATTATATATATAAAATTGTGTTGAACAAATTATCAAATTTATTGATAATTATTTTAGGATTAGCATATGCATTATTTTATTTCTATATGATTCCTTTGATTTAATTAATTATAACAGTTCGCAACGGTATATAATTAATTAATCAACTTATCATATTTTCACAATACTCACTGTTGTGAATAAACAAATAATGCACTGTGTGGTCAAAACTCTATTTGTGTGACCCTTTGAGGATTTATGCTATGTTGGCCATGAAATTAAATCGCTATTTAATTCCAATAATCATAAGCGGTATCTAGCAACACGTTATGACTCCCAATTCTCATAAATAATGTACTGCTATAAAATCTAAATCCTGCATAAGAAATAATAGTATTTCCTTGTCCGATTCTTATGTCACATTATATCATCGTATAATCCAAGATATGAATGTGTCATTCTTGCAGATTATACGTTTCTTGATCTAGAGATGACTGTATCAGTTGCTAGCAAACAATCCATCTCCATCAAGGGGTCCAAACAGATATCATCGCTCACTAAATAAATTAATGAGGGACATACGGTTTTCTCGATGAACAACTTTTCCCCGCATAATTCAAGAGAACATAAATAAAGTCCGTATAGCAGCCCTTATCAGGAATCAACGGTAGACGATATTTATTGAACTTATCCTCATGTGGAAAAGCTGAACCATCTCAAACTTAGAATCAAACTCAAATGAAATAAATAATGACACATAACACAATCCATATATTTATTTCATTGGGTCGTGTCCTATACTTTGTCCTATAACATATACATATGCAATTAAGTTGGCAACTCCTTACCTATGATTTGCAGAACTTAATCATCACTTAACTTGCATACTAATCTTATCCGATAATTAATGTTCCTTGTTAATTATCAAGATTACCGATCTTTTAGATTTATTATTGTCATTTATTATAAATGAAACACAGAGATCCACAATTCAGATCCTTAATCTGAATAATCTGTCAACTAATAAATCAAGAAACAAATGATCAAATATCATCAATAACACAAACCACAGAAGTAGCCATTTAATGATTGGCTTCTAGGACATATCTCTAACAATCTCCCACTTGGCCTAGAGTCAATCAACAGTGACTTCTAGCCAGTGCATAGTACTCAATGTAATATCCAACATATACATGTCTCATACTAAAACCTCAAAAGATAAAAGATACAACTCAAAGCCACTCAGGCATACGCCTAATCCCCATGGATGCAACATGCAACTCATGCACGGCTCGAGATAGAGGCTTTGTCAGAGGGTCCGCTGTGTTCGCGGCACCGTCCACCTTCTTGACCTTGATCCATCCGTCATTCACAAATTGACGGATAAGATGGAATCGTCGTAGAATGTGCTTGGTCTTCTGGTGAGACCTAGGCTCCTTGGACTGAGCTATGGCTCCCGTGTTGTCGCAGTAGAGATCCACTGGACCAGAAATACTTGGAACCACCTCCAGCTCGGTCAAAAATTTCTTAATCCAAACTCTTTCTTTCGCCGCTTCACCAGCTGCTAAGTATTCTGCTTCGGTGACGGAATCGGTCATGGTATCCTGTTTGGAACTCTTCCAACTCACGGCTCCACCATTGAGCAGATATACGAAGCCGAACTGTGACTTCGCATCATCTCGATCGGTTTGAAAACTAGTATCGGTGTAACCACTTACAACGAGCTCTTGGTCTCCACCGTACACGAGAATGCTATCCTTTGTTCTCTTGAGATACTTGAGGATATTCTTGACTGCGGTCCAATGTGGCATACCAGGGTTAGCTTAGTATAGACTAGTCACATTAATCGGATGCGTCACATCGGGGCGAGTACATAGCATGGCATACATGATCGAGTAGACTACAGATGGATACTTGAACCGCTTCATGAAATTCCTATCTGTATCAGTCGTCGAACATTGAGTCTTGCTCAAGAATATGCCACGTGACATAGGCAAGTAACCCTTCTTGGAACTATCCATGTTGTGTTTTTCCAAAACTTTGTCAATATATGCATCTTGGCTCAAGCCTAACAACCTTCTTGATCTATCTCGATAGATCTTGATTCCTAGGATGTAAGCGGTTTCACCTAAGTCTTTTATTGAGAACACCTTCATCAATGAATCCTTGACTGCATTCAATTCAGGGATATCATTCCCGATCAAGAGTATACCATCAACATATAGAATAAGAAACACAACCACGCTCCTACTAATTCTCTTGTAAACACAAGATTCCTTCTCGCTTTGAATGAAGTTCAACTTCTTGACCTCTTCATCAAAGCGCTTGTTCCAACTCCTTGATGCTTGCTTCAATCCATAAATGGACCTTTGAAGCTTGCACACCTTGTTAGCATTCTTTGGATCCACAAAACACTCGGGTTGTGTCATATACACATTCTCTTCTAAGTTGCCATTTAGGAAGGCGATTTTGACATCCATTTGCCATATCTCATAATCATAATATGCGGCAATTGCTAACAAAATCCGAATTGACTTGAACACGACGACGGGCGAGAAGGTTTCTTCATAGTCAATACCATGAACTTGCTTGTAACCTTTCGCAACTAGTCGTGCTTTGTAAATGCTCAAGTTGCCATCCATGTCGACCTTTCTCTTAAAGATCCACTTGTTCTCAACGGGTTTTACTCCGTCGGGAAAGTCAACCAAGGTCCATATCTCGTTTTCATACATGGATTGCATTTCGGATTCCATGACTTTAAGCCATTCCTTGGAGTCGGGTTTATCTTTCATGTCCTTTATGGTCAAGGATTCGTCATTCGTAATAACGAGAACATCGTGCAAACCCAAGTACTTTTCGGGTGGGTGACTTTCTCTCGTTGACCTTCGTAGGATCGGTGCTTGAGGTTGAGACTCTTGAACTTGTTCCACAACGGTTTGTGGATTTGGTTCTTGATCCTCGAAAGTTTAAGTGTCTTGAACACTATCGACTCGCGATATGTTCGAGTCCTCATTTGAGGGAGCGTACTCTTGAACCTCTTCCACAACGGCTTGCCGAACGGGTTCGGCTACAACCTCATTTGGCACCACATTGGTAATCGCTACATTGCCTACTTGAGGCACATCTTGCTGTGGTTCTTGAATTTCTTCAATAACCACATTACTCCCACTACTTCTTCTTGAGAGAAACTCCTTCTCTAAGAACTCCGCATGTCGTGCAACAATTATCTTGTTCTCGACACGATTGTAGAAGTAGTAACCCTTTGTTTCCTTAGGATATCCCACGAAATAACATTTGTCCGATTTGGGTCCAAGCTTATCGCTCATTAGCCTTTTCACATAAGCTTCACAATCCCAAATCTTGAGAAAAAACATGCTTGGTTTCCTACCAAACCAAAACTCATAAGGCGTTTTCTCAACGGACTTTGATGGAACACGGTTTAGTGTAAAAGCTGCGGTTTCTAATGCAAAACTCCAAAACGATTTAGGCAAGTCGGTTTGGCTCATCATTGATCGAACCATGTCTAGCAAAGTTCGATTCCTCCTTTCAGATACACCATTCCATTGTGGTGTTTCCGGTAGAGTGAGTTGTGGAACGATTCCACACTCCTTTAAATAATCACCAAATTCGTGGCTCAAGTACTCTCCACCTTGATCAAAACGCAAGACTTTGATTTTTCGATTGAATTGGTTCTCAACTTCATTCTTGAACTCCTTAAACTTTTCGAAGGATTCGGACTTGTGCCGTATCAAGTAAATATATCCGTATCTACCATGATTATCGGTGAAAGTGATGAAATATGAATAACCTCCTCGTACACAAATGTTCATAGGTCCACATACATCGGTATGCACGAGGTCTAATAAGCCACTTGTCCTTGTACCTTTGTTGGTAAAAGACGCATTGGTCATCTTTCCCATCAAACATGATTCGCATGTGTCACTTGGCTCGAAAGCAAATTGATCCAAGAGACCAACGGTCTGTAATCTCTTGATGCGTTTCTCGTTGATATGACCTAAACGGCAATCCCACATTAGAGTCGTACTTTCATGTGAAATCTTACGTTTTCTACTGTCATGTTCAACACTCAAAACATGTTCGTTAGAATCAAGCACATAAAGACCATTCAATAAATGCGCAACACAATAACAAACATCATCACGTAACAAAGTACAATTTTTGTTCTTTATTACAACACCAAATCCATCCAAATCTAAACATGAAATAGAGATAATATTCCGAGTGATACAAGGAACTACATAAACATCTTTTAGTTCCAAAATAAAATCAGAAGGCAAAGTAAGCTCTACGTTCCCAACGGCCATAGCGGAGACGCACGTGCCGTTACCAACGCGGAGTTGAACTTCGTCTTTCTCGAACCGCCTCCTACTCTTTAATGCATGCACATTTCGACAAATGTGAGCACACGAACCAGTATCAAATATCTAGTCTGTGCTAGAGGTAGCGAGAAGGGTTTCAATGACAAATATACCTTAGGTAGAAGGCCGGACAGTTCCCGCCTTCTTGTCAGCAAGTTACTTGGGACAATTCCTCTTTCAATGGCCCTTGTTGCTACAGTACTAGCACACGGTCTCGGAAGTGGCCGAGTTCTTCTTTTTCTTGGAACCCTCGGGAGCTCCCTTAGCCGAACCTTGGGGCGTCACCGTGTCTTTGCCCTTTCTAGTTTTGCGGGTCTTTCTTTTCTTGCTCTTCTTGCTCTTGTTGCTCACCGCAAAAACATCTTTGGGCCCTTTCTCTTTCTTGAGACTCTCCTCCGTCTCGACAAGCATATTTTGGAGATAATCCATACTCTTGTCCATGTCATTCATCCGGTAATTCACAACAAAGCCGGTGAAACTGTGAAGGAGAGAGTTGAGAATGAAGTCTTGAATCGCCCTTGACGGGAAAGGGCGTATCAAGCCTTTCGAGCTGCCGAAACAACCCCGCCATCTTCATGACGTGTGGCCCAACTTCATGACCTTCCTCCAATCGAGTATTGGCGACGGCCTTGATGAGACGGGCCCTTTCGGTGCGGGTCTTGGTTTGGAACATGTTCGAGAGACGAGAGACCATTTCAAACACACCATAACCACTATCCATGAACTCTTTTTGGAGTTCCGCCTCCATGACAGCGACAATCAGGACGGACATCTCCATGTCGTCCATGACGTGCTTGTCATGGGCATCCTTATCCGCTTGAGGGGCATCCGTCTTGGGAGCCGCGGGGATGGAAGTGGTTAGGAGGTATTCCTTCTTTTCAAACCTAAGGACAAGCCTTAAGTTCCGGTGCCAATCCAGAAAGTTGGCACCGTTAAAGACGAGTTTTTCTTTCTCTAAAAGAGAGCGAAGCGAAAAGGATGAGGAAGATATCTACAACAATTAATTCAAATTAAAGGCCAATTAGTTTATGTTTTTATTTTATTTTCAATAAAGTAAAACTTTCACTACTTTAATATAAGTCCCTAAAAATAATGAATTTGCAAGACCCCCACTTTCGTTGAGATGATACCGGCGTCGGCACAACATCAAAGCAACTAATAATGAGGTAGGTTCTCTTTAACCAATCATACAACTTTATGACTCTTGGTTCGCATCGCGAACTACACTCCAATGTCCAATCTAATTAGAGTCCATTGTTAAGCAACTCCTCTCTATTTGCTCCTTGCAAATCCGATTTACACCCCGACTATCTATGGTGGACCACGATGTCGGCGTCGGCGGAATGCATCAATGGACGACCATAAGGCGTGAAGGGGATAGAGAGAAGGAGAGTGATTTGGCTCAATCGATTTATATGGAACAAACAATTATGTGAGTCTTGTTTGGTGGTCGTATAATCATACACCCATACCTATCCTATGACATTCATAGCATCCACAAACATTCACATAATAATAAGCATCTCAAGCATTGTTGTGGGTTTGTATGGCTCCCGCTTGTATTAGTTCCGCCGCATCTCCATGTAGCAAAACTAATCTAATTGTCCCTCCCACTAATTATATGGATCCTATCCTATATAATTAAAGGACAAAAATACATGTGAAAAATATCTCTAATTCCCTCCTAGCCTCAGGGGCATGCAAGACTCACAAGTTACATTAAGAAATTTCAGAATTAATTAATTAACCATGGCACCAAAGGCCTTACATACAATCAATCACATGCATTTACAAATTACAACACATAAGGCATTGGTTTCTTGAGCCATACTAAACCCACGATCCTTCCTACAAAACAAAATTAGCACATGTCCCTTTGTTTCTTAATTAACAACAATGAATTAGAGTCTTTACATATCGCTTGTAGTTCGGGTCTTTCCGCATAAAAGTTTAACTTTTAAACAACTAATTTGCTTAAATCATTTGAAAAGCCAATTCAACAATTGCAAACAGAAAGGAGGAATATCATGGAGTATTCTAATTAATTTATTCAACCAATTTGAATAATTAGAAAATACTTTAACTATTTTAAATATTAAATGGGACCCGATAAAATCCGAAATTTTTCGGTCTCCAAAAATTATGAAATAAATCATTAATACTCTCTATTATGAGTGCAGCTACCTGTAAAATTTTCAGGGAGATATCACTTACCATCAGAGAGAAACAAAAATAACAAATCGTCAAACTGTGCACGAAACACCGTTATCCGATTTTCTGTTTTTGTCTAACCCTTTTGGTCTGTAGGATCATCTTTCAAAATGATTTCATGCAAATACTTTACGTAATAATTATACTTTATGTTATGGGCTACCAATCCATCAAAAGAAATACAACTAGTCTTATTTAAAATCATCAAGATAAATAGCAAACAAACCACTTGCCCTGTTCTGAAACAGACTGACGACTAAAAACTTTTGACTCAGTTGAGGTATCAAACCTTAATGAAATTCTTTGAAACTAATTTTCACAGAATTATAACTTCAATTAGAAACTTTCTATTTAAATACCTTTTCAAAAAAGTTTCTCAATTAGTACAGTTTATCCAAACAATCAATTTATTAGAAAAACCAGATCTGACAACCGATTCAAATCTCTTGACTTGAATGCCCACATTAAATCCGAAGCATACATCAAATTATACATGTTCAGAAAGAAAATCAAGTCTACAAGACTTCTAGCCAAGAAAAACAGATAGTTATTTTCGAAAAAATAAATCCTTCATGCCTAAAACACAGAACTGTGCAGCAGAGTACCATATCTGCGCACCGTTACCGTTTAATTCACCATAAATTCATAACAACTTAGAAAAAGGTGAAACTAGTGGCTAAGGAACCAAATCTCACAGATCTACAACCTCCAATTAAATTTAGAATTTTTCTGAAAGTTTTTCTTAGCGAAAAATCCAAAATAATATCGAAAACAGAATAGAAATCCAGACAGCAAGCAAGTGCATCACTAATCCATGTGTTAATTAACCATTTCTCATCTAATTATGTGTTAAAATGCTTTAGAACGACCAAGATCTCTGATACCACTGTAAGGAAGTCTAAGTTTTCAAATTTTTATGCCAATTAACTATTTAATTAACAATTCAAACGACATAGACCTCGATGGATTTAGTCCAAGCATTCACACACAAGAGATTGAGAATAGGAAGACTACCTCTCTTTGTATCGCAACAAAGAGGTTCGAATCCACTCGTTTGAAACCGGTGGCGTGCTCTCCCTTCTTTCTCCTTGGTCGGCCTCGAATCCACCAAGAGATTAACCACCCTCTCTTCAACTTGTGCTAGCAAGGAACAGAGGAGAAGCTAATCCCAATTGCTAGCCTTTCTTCCAAATAATCTATATTAAATGAAGTGGCTAAGTCTCAACACATGAGTTCCTAATGCAAGGAATAAAGAGAGAATTTCAGATCTGAAATTTTCTCTTCTTAAGAGGAGGTGGCGGCTAGGATAAGAGCAAGAGAGAGAAAGGGATTAGTCTAGGGTTTACTCCAAATCAACCCTCTTTTATAATCTCCAATCCCTACCTAACCCCAAGTGTAACTAATTACACTTATGCCACTAAGTGGCCGGCCCCCTTAATGGGCTTAAATTGGGCTATATCAATTTAATTAGTGTTCCATTAATTCATTAATTAATGGCCTCTCAATTTGCATTCCTATCGGACTTTCAATTTAACAATTAAATAGAGCCCAATTAAATATATAATTCTAACAATTATATATATATAATTGTGTTGAACAAATTATCAAATTTATTGATAATTATTTTAGGATTAGCATATGCATTATTTTATTTCTATATGATCCCTTTGATTTAATTAATTATAACAGTTCGCAACGGTATATAATTAATTAATCAACTTATCATATTTTCACAATACTCACTGTTGTGAATAAACAAATAATGCACTGTGTGGTCAAAACTCTATTTGTGTGACCCTTTGAGGATTTATGCTATGTTGGCCATGAAATTAAATCGCTATTTAATTCCAATAATCATAAGCGGTATCTAGCAACACGTTATGACTCCCAATTCGCATAAATAATGTACTGCTACAAAATCTAAATCATGCATAAGAAATAATAGTATTTCCTTGTCCGATTCTTATGTCACATGATATCATCGTATAATCCAAGATAGGAATATGTCATTCTTGCAGATTATACGTTTCTTGATCTAGAGATGACTGTATCAGTTGCTAGCAAACAATCCATTTCCATCAAGGGGTCCAAACAGATATCATCGCTCACTAAATAAATTAATGAGGGACATACGATTTTCTTGATGAACATCTTTTTCCCGCATAATTCAAGAGAACATAAATAAAGTCCGTATAGCAGCCCTTATCAGAAATCAACGGTAGACGATATTTATTGAACCTATCCTCATGTGGAAAAGCTGAACCATCTCAAACTTAGAATCAAATTCAAATGAAATAAATAATGACACATAACACAATCCATATATTTATTTCATTGGATCGTGTCATGTACTATGTCCTATAACATATACATATGCAATTAAGTTGGCAACTCCTTACCTATGATTTGCAGAACTTAATCATCACTTAACTTGCATACTAATTTTATCTGATAATTAATGTTCCTTGTTAATTATCAAGATTACAGACCTTTTAGATTTATTATTGTCATTTATTATAAATGAAACACAGAGATGCACAATTCAGATCCTTAACCTGAATGATCTTCAACTAATAAATCAAGAAACAAATGATCAAATATCATCAATAACACAAATCACAGAAGTAGCTATTTAATAATTAGCTTCTAGGACATATCTCTAACATCTGAGACTTCTGAATTTTAACATTTATCTAATAAACTTTTTTTCTGGTGTTTGTATAAAAAATGTAATACCTAATCAATTCTCAGTAACAAGAAAAGACTTTCAAAGTTTATAAACTTAAGAAATTTTTTTTTTTTTTTACTTTTTGTTTTTGTCCCGCTATATAGCTAGATAGCTAGAGTTCAGTACTGCAGTATTTATTATCTGCACGTAAATTCAACGCATGTATCATTGATGATTAAATACATTTTATATTATTCTAAAAAAAATTAAATACTTGTATATTTTTGTTGGTTAATATTAACAGTACTGTATTGATCGGTTTGGGTAGATATAATTATATCTAGTTCTATACATAATGAGATCGCAAATTTTAACATTTGTTAATAATAGTAATAATAATAATAATACTAATAATAATAATAATAACTCAGAAGTTTTCATCGTCAATGATTCTTATTATCATCATCATCATCTGATGTTTTCATCGTCAATGATTCTCAATATGCTTTTACCGTTGTTGCTATTAATGAAACTTATACAATCCACCTGATTTCAGAGGACTTGAGAATCTTATACATAGTAGTTCGATTTGACGAATCACCGTTAAGTGCATTTGTTTGGTAAAAAGTTCTTGATATGGAAAACATCAGACACTCACTGTTCTCTTTTTTTTTTTTTTCCCCATCTGTCTGGTCTAATCGAAGCCAGTCTGACCGAATCCGAATTTGCTGTTGCGCGACAGCGGCTGTAGCGCACGTACGAGCCGTCTGATATTGATTGGATGGTTAATTTTTTACGGGCCTATCAATCTAGGTTACATGCACGGGGCTCCCTTGTCCATTGGATCTTGATCAGACGGCCAGCATGCCGCGCTACAGCCGCTGTCGCGCGACAGCGGATCTGAATTTAGTCTGACCGGCCGGTTCCGTGCCACAGGTTCAGTCTTTTTTTTTTTTTTTAAGAAAAGTTCAATCCTCGGGCGCGGAATAACTTTTCTTTTATGTTCTTCTATTTTCAATCCTCGAAGTTTTTTTTTGTCGCAAACTTCTAATTATTTATTCATCAAGCTTCTAATCCTTTACCGGCCATTATTATTATTTTTTTGTTTTGACATCATCATAGATCGCCAAAAATATAGCACAACACCATTGCTGTCATATCGAATTTGCAAATTCAAGTCGCACGATCTTGTTTTCCAATCCAAATCGATCAGTCTACATGAACACGTCAGATCAATGATCGGCGCCATCTAGGAAAACTTAATTACGACGTCATTAAATCTGATTTGTTTATTTTAAATCGGCTGGCATATTTTTTAAAATTGTTCATCTTTATTTAACAGCTAAGGTGTTATTTAATGATTTAATTGGTTTAATCGCCGATTCGCCGTCTAATATATTGTTGTTTAATGGCGGGTGCCTCGCAAGAAATTTAACACTTTCCAATGCAAAAGCTCATATAATCGCAAATTTTGCAAGGCCAAATTTTGCAACTTGTGTGGTGCATTTGAATGGATAGTTTACAATAATGAGAACAATTTTAATACTTTTTTACATATATAGTATGAAATAGCTATTCCAACTGCTATTTTACATTTGACCGTTAAATACAAGCTGAAACATAGTCGCTAATATGGATTATATGAACCACTCCATCGATCCAAAAGGCTTTAATTTCTCGGATGTTTGATGTTTCTTTCTTTCTTTTTTTTCTTAACGTAGTATGATTACTTATTTTTAGAGACCGGTGATAACATGGAAAGAAGGATACAAGTACTTACTAAAAAAATTAAATAATTGAAAAACATATGTAATAAATAAAACCACTATTGTAAGTTGTTTCATTTTGAACGTAAAAGCAGGTGACAATATATTTTAATTTCCTTTATTAATTATAACAGACCTCGATTGTTTGAGAAAACAAAGTATAAATTCATAAGCATCATTGGATCATTACAAACTATTATTGATTCCAAAAGAATTCGGTGCACACTAAATTCTGAAATTGGGGGGGGGGGGGGGGGAATAGAGGCATGGAGTGTCTCAGCAAATAGATTTGCAAGCTCTGTTAATTCCTATACTGATCTTGTAGCAATATTATTTATATCATATTTTAATTTAATAAAACGTAATATCAACTAGTAAAACAAAAACAGAGTACTATAATACAAACTCTTAAAGTAAAATAAATATACTATTAACCAAAGGTATCCAACTTTTGAATGTACAAATTTTCAAGCTTTACTGCGTTATTAAAGGCGTATGCTTTTTTGTTCCTACCAATAGGCGCTTTATAACAGGCACAGATTACGGCATAAAATCATTTCACTGAGTCAAACAACAATGAAAAAAAAATATTCTGGCGAATTCATGTTAATGTTTGGTGGGTTGCATTTGCACTTCTGTAGGGACGGCAAAGTGCGGCACCTGTATCTTGTCATTATTTTTAATTAAATACACGGAAAGGACCCCAATATTATCTTTTTCAAACGGCTTTTGGGCGGAGCACTTAATAATTTTTATTATCTATAATCACCTTAATGACCCAATTATGGGATCTTTGGATAGTAGGTGAGTGGCAAAAGTTGAATTTGATTGTTATTATAAAGAAGGTTGAACTTGATTTTGGAAGAACTTCCCTGGACTTGAACCATCGTAGTTATCAAATAAGTACAACTACCTAAACCAATTGACGGTGCCCCCTATAAGCAATGAAAATTAAAACATTCTTCGCCAAAGGGTCAATATATTAAATTATCGTATAATTAAGGGTGTAAAAAAAGGCCGTAGCTCGTAGGACTTGAAAATATGTCGCTAATAACTTGTTCGTCAACAGCTCGAGCTGTTAACGAGCTGCACAGCTCGCCAGTTAATGAGACGAGTTCAAACTTTCAATGGCTCGTCTCGTCCCTTTTGCTTTATAATATACTGGCATTCGGAGAGATGTTGCTACCCAGAATTGGATGTCGAGAGAAACAAAGATTAATATATACGTGTTTGTTGGTCAAAGGTCAAAGAAAAAAAAATATCGAACAAAGATCAGCACTATCTGACGCGACGTAATCGGGTGTAGTAGTTAGCAGACATCTGTCCCTGTCACTCATATTTCAAGCAGGATTCTAAAATTCTGATTTTCATACATCCAAAGATCATTGAGCTTCTGTTGTTGTAAAATTTTGACTTGTTATATCTGAATTATATCATTGACCCGGAGCATTTAAGTTCAGCATGGCCGCAGTAGTCCTGCCAAAGTACTACTGTCCGTTCATCTTAAATATACAATTAAACATCGGATTAATACTAATAAATTTTAGTAATTATTTCTAACATATACATGTTATTATAAGATGCGTCATATAAATTTTGAACCACAGGTAATACCGCGTTGATAACCGCAATCAAGCAATCAATGTCAGAAATGGAAAGAATGCGCCGTCAAAAATGAAAAACATGTTGTTTCCCACCAGCGCTCTGTCCTCACCCCTCACCCGCATCCCCTCCCCTCCCCTCCCCTTCCCTGCTCTCGCCCCTTTTCTCTCCTCTCTCGCCACCTTTCGCACGCCTCTTTCTCGTGTCCCTTTTTTCCCCCTCAACTCCCCTCCGTTCCCTCTTATCTTCTATTGCCCCTCTTTGTTCTTCTCTCACCTTCTTCCCATCGTCTCTTTCTCTCTTTAGCACTCTCTTTCTGTCATCCCGTGCATACCCTTCTCTTTCTTGTTCTTTGTCACACCCCGGAAGCTAAGTGTGAAAGATCCCTTGCCACAAAAGTGGGTTTACACTTTTGTTAGGCTGACAAACAGAGGGTACAATTTTTTTTTCTTAGATGACTTATTCCATTTTCTTGATTTCGGTCCCAATTTATTCAAAAACGCACAGTATTATTATTGATTTTAAGAAAAGTTGTTTTACAAACAAACAAACAAACAAAACCTGAGCCTGGTTTTATTTCTTACCGCTAATCTATGATTTTACCGGCGGTATTATACAAGCAAAGCCAGCATACCCAACCTCTCATCCTACACCAGGTTTGTTTCAAAAAAATTTACATATTTTACAGAAGGAAACTCTAACCCTAAACCATCAAGAACAGAAGACCAGTCTATTTCACCAAAGACCCGACAAAAAGACAAAATAACAGAGGACATGACCAACAACACCAGAGGGTAACTAAACACCAGAAGGAACATCACTACGGACCATGACAAGCAATACTACAGCTCGTCAAACTTCCTCTTGCGGGTTCGATTGTGGGTCCCACTCGGGCACCATTCCGTCAGGCGGAGAACCAGAACCAGGAAAATCCAGATACAGGTAATCAAATATCTCAGGCAGGTCATCGAACGAAAGGTGGATAGCAACATTACACTGAAGACTTGGCACGTAAACTTCAAGCTTAACAAAAGAACACTCTATTGTAGCAACAGCACGAGGCCTAATAAGCCTGCGACGCTCCTGGAACCCCCGACCATCGAGGCACATGCAAAAACAACAAACGAATGAGAATAAATTCTCAGTGCGAGTTTTAGTTCCAGTATGCGGATCTTAATACATCCGTATATCGGACTAATACCCGAAAATTAATTCAGAATTTTACAGATTAGCAGATACAGTTTTGTACCGTAGGTACCAGTCGGAACGGTCCTAATACCGGCATGTTGTGAAATGTGATACAAAACAGAAATCATTAATTTCAGAATATCAGTTGGAAATTTTCACACCAAAGTTCTCAAGGCCTACAGACTCAGAGAGAGCCATTCCCAACCATAAATTTTAACAAATGGTACAGAACAGACAGAGGGAATCATCCAGAGATAGTAGCGCTAATAACCTGGCCGGGTCAATGGCCAAACCAAAATACCGGATGGTGTACCAATCCATTTGATATGCTTGCTTTAGTTATATTTATTAAAATCCGATTCTTCTATCACGAAATCAAGTGATATAGAATTTTATGGAAGTCATTCCAATTATAGTCAAGCCTGGTTAATATCATTAATCAAACAAATTCGTATCCAGACTTTTGTAGATTCAATAGATCAAACAGAATTTTTATCAACATGCAGTTTTATTTATTTAGGGCTTCTATGTCTATATGACACAATATAATGCATAGTTGAATTTTTCAACATGTTATACATAAATTTAAAAATACCGATTGTTCCAGATTATATTAAGAAACCGCATAATCTGCACCTTCGCAAAGCTCTTGAGGTTCTGGGTCACGGGAGGTTCCTGTTCATAATTCACAGATCAAGGTCCGTTAATATCTATTTAACAGTTATCCAAAATCTTATTGAGGTGAATTATCAAATCAACAGTCTGGTTTCAATAATTGCCTAATAGACGGACATAATTCCAAGTTCCGTTCTTAACTTATTAATTGTTCTTATAAATATTTGCTTAATTTCTTAATATCGAAGTTAGAACAGAGATCAGAAAATTATAACTCAGAAGTCAGAAAATCAGAAATTACTTAAACTCATAAAACAAATAAAATCAGAAATTATATTTTAATTTGGTGGGATCAAAATGTCTGAGTTATTCGCCATAGTATCTGCTCAATCCTAATTTCAGACGTGTCATCATGTCCCTAATTTCGGCCAAAAATAAGTTAGACTATTTAATTGGGTCCAAGTCTTTAGTCTAACATCATCAAGCTCAACAGAATAAGCATACAATTAATTACTTAATTAAGTTATTAATTAAAGCCGAAAACTTAATTAAGTCAAAGCCCACAATATAATTCAATTCGAAAGCCCACAAAGAATAATTTCAGAAAGCCCACAATTTAATTTCGAAAGCCCACACTTTTTTTTTCCAGCATTTCTTTCTCGGCCCAAAAACACAGCCCAATCATCAATCCGAAAACAGCTCACAACAACAAGGTCGAACCCAGTCAACCTGACCAGTTGACTGAGTCGGTCTTAACGGGTTCCGACAAACCCGATATCCCCACTATTTAAATCCAAATCTATAAGCCTCGGATTTTGCAATTAAGCCCACAATTTATAGTCAAGCCTTTACGACTTCCATTACAGTCCACTAATAAATATAAAACCTTCCCATGTCACAATTAGGCCCTTCGAAATTCCCAATAAAGCCCTCAGAAAATTTATTTCTTTACATTTTCATCCCTGAGCTATCGAGCAACTATACCAGAGGCTATTTCCATGTACCAGAAACTGGTACCATGGCTCAACATGTCTCAAATTAGTCTTATCAACTATGGAATTCATGAAATGCATGATTAATCACTTAATATGCCTTAAATGATATCTCCTATATTCATTGGTATTTTGACCGTACTTGGCACCGAAATTATACCCGAACCATTAAATTGCTTAACAAAAACTTGCTATTTTCCCAGGATTTGGCTCTGCCGCTATTTCTACTTGTGTTTTACAGGGTCTTATGAAGAAAAGCTTGAAAGGAAGACTTCTATGGTTGCACACACGTCAGACGACTCATTCCTGGCACAAGGGCACGTTCTGGACTGACATGCGGGCCACATGCCACCTAGATGACTCATCCCTAGGCTCAGTTCGACCCCCCCTCTCTACTTGTTCGGACCGAACAGGCAGCTACTCGGACCGAAGTGTCGCCTGGACACTCTCTCTCTTCTCTCCGGTCCGAGCGCCCAGCCTTCGGGTCGAGCGAGCACAAATGGCAAGTCTTTTCAGCTAAGGAAAGACACTTTTTGGCAACTTCTGATGGTCTGAACGCCCTAACCTCTCTCCCAAGCAACCTGGCACTATATAAAGGCCTCTCCTATCTCCAGGAAGGCAACTTTTTGTGAGACACACGCATAGCCACCTTCCAAAAGACAATTCTTCATCAGCCCTGTGATTTCCCTCTTGTTAGAAGCGACGGCAGCAGAAAGAAGTAGTTTACCCAACTCTCCTATCTTCCACTGCCTTAGAAAAGATAGTTCTAGCGTGAAAGGAGTAGACTTTACTTCCCTTTATGCTTTTATTCTCTTCTTTTATGGGCCTGTATCTTTATTATGCTTTTATTATGATTATTTACTGTTTTGAGAACATGTTAGAGTAGTCTACTTGATGTCTTAGGGTATGGATGTAGTTTAGGTTTAGTTTGACGTTATGACTTGATATATATTTGACTTCATGATCTGTTTATTGAGTAGTGTTTTAATTGCTTGTTTAATTCTGTGATTGACCTGATTTACTTCTAAATTCTAGGCCTGTTTAGTTAAGTTACAAGGTTAGGTTAGTTCATTGGAATTGAATTAAGTACTCGGGATAAGTTGACGATTCGAAAGAGGAGATTAGCCAGCATCGAAAGGTGTGGCTTCTAAGTTGGCTGAAAGGCAACTTAGATATCCCTAAGAAAACAAATAAACAAGACATAGGCTAATTAAAATACCAACACGAAAGTTTAGGTTTGATTAGTCTACGTGGGCAAGGTAGAGTCCTGTACTAATCTCTGGTCCAAAAGACAACAGTTGAGGGTTAGATAATCTAGTCACAGCCAATCTGAGCCCTTCATAAAGTCAGAATTCAAGTTGTATGGTCGTAACCCAACATACCAGCCTATGCTCGGACCGAACATGTCCTGTTCGGACCGAACCGACAGCCTATGCCTCAATTTGTTGGTATTTAACGCGACAGCGAGCAATCCGGCAAATTGAGGGCTAAACCTAAGCGAGTCCTCATCCCTAAGGCACCTTTTTATATTAGAAAAAACCCAAAAGTTTGCTAGTTTTAGTTTACCTCAATTTAATTACGACTTAATCTCTAAAATACCCAAAAACATTTAATTACTAGTTGTGTGTGTTCATTACTTTTATTTTGCTGTAGTTCCTACCTTATTTTATTTATCTAGCTTCAGAAAAAGAACAAGTCAGGTATTCGTTAATCCGTCCCTAGGGTTCGACCCTAAGCTTAACTTGAACGACTAGTGAGGTTAGGTCTAGGTACAAATTTATTTGGTACTAGGATTTAATTCCTTCATCAAATTGGCGCCGTTGCCGGGGAGGGTGTCGATATCAGATACTTGTTTTAGTATTTGGAGACTAGATTTTTGTTTTTCTTTCCTCTTCCTACTTTTCACTCTTCTCTGTTTTCTAGGCTGGCAGGTAAAACCCGCAGGAGGAAGTCTCCACCGCCCAAGACTCGAGATTACTTCTTCCGGCATTTGCTTGTCGATCCTGAACTCCCTCCAGCTGCTCAACCACTCTCCAGTTCGGACCGAACATACTCGGCTCGGACCGAACCGACACCAGAGCAGGCAGGAGAAGATCCCTCGATGGCAGAACCACTCACCCCAGAGGCTATTGCACAGCGGACTCGCGAGCTGGAGGACCTCCGCCTTCGGCTTGAGGAAAGAGAGGCTCGCCTCACAGCAGATCGGAATGATCTTGCCGGACAGAGGAGGAACTTTGAGGACGAACGTCGCCGATGGGCAAACGAGGATGAGGCAAGTGTCAACAACTCCGACGGTGAAGACGAGCCGGAACGCGAAAGGACTCTTGGAGAATATGGAGCCCCAAATGCTAAAGACGTGGGCGGCCCGGTGTTGATTCCAGGCATTGAGGCCAACAATATGCAGATCGCTCCTAACCACGTCACTCTGGTTCAACAGAACCCGTTCTACGGAGATGACAAAGAGGACCCACATGCTCATTTACAAACTTTCATAGATTGTACCCGTTTAATTAAAATTAATGGGGTTCCTCAACAAGCAATTAGGCTGTTATTGTTCCATTTCACCCTTAAGGATAGAGCCCAAAAATGGTATAAAACATTGAAAAAGGGGTCAATTCGGTCTTGGGATCAAATGGCACAAACCTTTTTGGATAGGTATTTCCCCGCCGATAGGTCTGACACCATCAGGAGGGAATTGAATAATTTTGCTCAAAAGGAAGAGGAATCAATGAGGGATGCGTGGGAGCGGTTTAGGGATTTGGAAAATTCTTGCCCGCACCATGGCATTCAAGATTGGCTGTTAATGAAAAACTTTTATAGTGGTCTTTATGATAACATCAAAATTAATATTGATTCTCTTTCAGGTGGAGCATTCAAACGCCTCGATGCGACCCGAGGGCGGGACTTACTTGATCATTGTGCAAGGAGCTACACTTGGTACCCGATTCCCAATCACCGCCGTGCTAGCCACGCGAAGCATCAAGTGCGCGAGATCACGACCAGGGATGAAAAGATTGCGGAATTGGAAGCCGAGTTAGCCGCTTATCAGTCTGCTCAAGGGACCCACCTTTACTCCACTCGATGCGGGGCTTGTGATGAAGAAGGACACAAATCTCAAGATTGTCCATTAGCCAAGGGCAATGGTGGGGTGGCTCAAGTTAACTCCCTAAACAATGAGCCGTCCTATTTTCCGAGGCACATCTTTCGGCGGAGCTATTCTTTGAGCGAAGGCGAACAGAAAGATTGGGAGCACATGAACGACCCAGTCCTCAAGAACACCATGCAAAAAGCAACCCTGGATCGACCTTATGCGCCTCGATATGACCGCCAAGGGCAGAACCCTCAATTCCTCAAGAGGGACCAACATTCAAACAATTATGCCCCAAGGAAGTCAATTTACAATAAGGAAGGGATCCCAGTTGCAGTTCAAGAGTTCATGCATGACCAAGGCAAGTTCAACATGATCCTTGCTGAGGGGCTAGATGATCTGAAGGACACCACGAATGAGTTGAAGGCTAGCGCAAGCTCCTTACATCGCCTGGAACGAATGATGGAGCAGCACTTCTCTCGACCTCAGGGCAAGCTTCCTGGACAGCCGGAAGTCAATCCCAGCGCTGAGATCAAGGCTCTTCACGTCTTAAGGAGCGGGAGGCAGTACGAAGACCCGCCCATGCCTGCCGGATCCCCTGACGAACCCTCAGTTCGGACCGAACAAGATCCTACTCGGCCCGAACAAGAAGTCCCAGGGGGGTTCGAGCCAGTTCTTCAGCAGGTAAACCCACTCCCTCCTCTTCAAAAAGACTCTCATGATCCTCTTTGTGCGCAGGAACAACCAGGAAAGCCAGGCGAGGCCACAGCAACGCCCACACATCCTCACTCCGCGAATGCTCGACCCGAAGAGCCAGCAGAGGAAGGGGTGGCAGCCCCATCTGGGACTGCTCGGTCCGAGCCTTCCTTTGTTCGGACCGAGGTGGAGCCAGGCAGGGGACATGACCATGGAAAATCAACCGACCAAGCCATTCTATCAGTGCCCAGCTATCACCCACCAGTTCCCTTCCCTCGCAGGTTGATCAAGAGCAAGGAAGATGCCCAGTTCAGGATCTTTTGGGAGATCTTAAAGCAAATGAGGATCACAATTCCCTTCACAGATGCTATTGCTCAAGTTCCCATCTATGCCAAGTTTATGAAGGAGTTGTGCACCGGCAAAAGAACAATGGAGGAGCTGAAAACGATAGTGTTAACATACAAGAGCAGCGAAGCCTTGAAGAGTAATATGCCACCTAAGCTCTCGGATCCAGGTCGGTTTGTTCTTCCTTGCACTATTGGTAACGCCATTATCAAACAAGCTCTATGTGACATGGGTGCAAGCGTTAGCCTCATGCCTAAGTCGGTGTATGAGAAGATCGGATTCGGCGAACTTTTACCCACAAGTATGACCCTAAGACTTGCCGATTCCACAATCCGAATACCGATGGGGGAATTGAGGGACGTACCTGTACAAGTCGGCAAATTTTTGGTGCCCGGCGATTTCGTGGTCATGGACATAGAAGAAGATAAGGAGGTGCCTATCATCTTGGGACGCCCCTTTCTCAGAACCGCCGGTGTGAATATGGATGCCCGAGACGGGACAATATTGGTGAGAGTGGGGGGGGAGCAGCTCTTATTTTCAATTAACCATGCTATGAGATGCCCCGACCCCAAGGAAACTTGTTTCATGATTCAAGAAGTACCCGAGATCGAAGAGTCTCTTGAAGAGCAGTACCAAACAGCCCTGGAAACCTACCAAACTTTTCTCTGTGACATGCAAGAGGCAGTTGGGGTAGAGGAATCAATCGTGGAAGTAGCCGAACTAGAAGACTGCTCGACTGGCTCTCAGTTCGACCCCCACCATTTCTGTTCGGACCGAGCTCAAGGCCGAATGGAGGACATACAGATGACGGAGGAGGAGTTCGGACCGAGTGCAAATCTGTTCGGACCGAGCATAAGTCCAGACCAAACTGAAGCTCCGAAAGTTGAACTTAAGCCACTTCCATCCTCGCTCAGGTATGAATTCCTCGGCCCAAATCAATCTTACCCTGTTATAGTTAACTCTGAGCTAGATGCAGGACAAACAGAGAGGTTGTTGACTGAACTAAGGGCACATCGAGGCGCAATAGGGTACTCAATCGACGATTTGAAGGGGATCGACTCATCCTTTTGCACACATCGAATCTTGTTAGAGGACGATCACAAGCCATCAAGGGAAACTCAAAGGAGGCTCAACCCAAATCTCAAGGACGTAGTAAAGAAGGAGATTCTTAAATTACTCGATGCGGGCATTATCTATCCGATCTCAGATAGCAAATGGGTGAGCCCCGTACATGTGGTTCCTAAGAAGGGAGGCACGACTGTGGTAAAGAATGACAAAGATGAGATGATTCAAACTCGCATGGTAACCGGGTGGAGAATGTGCATCGACTACCGCAAACTCAACGCAGCAACTCGCAAGGACCATTTTCCACTCCCATTTGTTGACCAATTGCTTGAAAGGCTTGCTAATCATTCTTATTTTTGCTATTTAGATGGTTATTCGGGTTTCTTCCAAATTCCCATTCATCCAAATGACCAAGAAAAGACCACTTTTACCTGCCCTTATGGTACTTTTGCTTATAGACGGATGCCCTTTGGTCTTTGTAATGCACCAGCCACATTTCAACGGGCCATGATGGCCATTTTTTCGGATTTGATTGAAAAAGAAATGGAAGTTTTCATGGACGATTTCTCTGTTTATGGCACTTGTTTTGATTCTTGTTTGGCTAACCTCTCTAAAGTTTTGCAGCGATGTCAAGAGGTTAACTTGGTTTTGAATTGGGAGAAGTGCCATTTCATGGTGCAACACGGTGTAGTACTAGGCCATGTAATCACTTCTAAAGGGATCGAGGTCGATAAAGCAAAAATCGAAGTCATTGAGAAGCTAGACATACCTAGAAATGTTAAGGACGTGCGAAGTTTCCTTGGGCACGCCGGATTTTACCGCCGCTTCATCAAAGACTTTTCTAAAATAGCAAAACCTCTAAGCAATCTTTTAATTAAAGATAATGAATTCATCATTACTGAAGATTGTATTCACGCTTTTCACAGGTTAAAAGAGGCCCTCATATCGGCTCCTATTTTGCAACCACCGGATTGGTCTCAACCATTCGAACTCATGTGTGACGCGAGCGACTTCGCAGTTGGAGCCGTGCTTGGACAGCGGAAGGACAAGAAGCCGGTGGCGATATACTACGCAAGCAAAGTACTTGATCCTGCCCAAACCAACTACACGACCACCGAAAAGGAACTTCTTGCCATCGTATTCGCTCTAGACAAGTTCAGATCCTATCTGGTGGGTTCCAAGGTGATCGTGTACACTGATCATGCGGCGTTGCGATATCTTCTGAGCAAGAAAGATGCCAAGCCAAGGCTCATAAGATGGGTACTCCTTTTACAGGAGTTTGACCTCGAGATTCGCGATAAAAAGGGCACAGAGAATTTGGTAGCTGATCATTTGTCTCGGCTGCATTGGGAAGAGCAAGAAAAAGATGAAATCCCAATCGATGACTCATTTCCGATTGAAAAGCTGATGCAGGTCACTCTCAGTTCGACCCCAGCAGAAATATGTTCGACCCTGATATCATCCAGTTCGGACCGAACGGAATCAGAGGAGGTCGACTGGACCCACCTGGCAATGCAATTCCTCTCCATGGAAGGCAGTTCGGACCGAGCAGCTGCTTGTTCGGTCCGAACGATGACTGATCGTGAAGCTGATGCTCAACCGTGGTATGCCGACTTAGCCAACTACCTCGCCAGCGGTATCCTACCACCAGAGATGACTTGGCAAGACCGAAAGAAGCTGAAATCAGATGCTAAGTATTATTTTTGGGAGGAGCCCTACCTCTTCAAACTCGGGATCGATGACATTTATAGAAGATGTGTGCCATATGAGGAGGTCAAGCCTATCCTAGCTAGCTGCCACTCTTCCGCCTATGGAGGCCATGCATCATTCTCCAAGACGGCAGCTAAAGTGCTTCAATCAGGTTTCTTTTGGCCCACTCTTTTCAAAGATGCACGCTCTTTTGTACTCTCATGTGATCAATGTCAAAGGACGGGCAACATCTCAAAGAGGAGCGAGATGCCCCTTAACCCTATTCTTGAAGTGGAAATCTTTGATGTTTGGGGGATAGACTTCATGGGCCCGTTTCCTAGCTCTCATGGTTTCGAATACATCTTGGTAGCAGTAGATTATGTCTCTAAGTGGGTTGAAGCGGTGCCATGCAAGTCCGCGGATGCAAATTCTGTGATCCGATTGTTTTCAAAGGTGATCTTTCCTCGATTTGGTGTCCCACGAGCGGTGATAAGCGACGGAGGGAAGCACTTCATCAACCGCCCATTCAATAGCTTATTGAAGAAGCAC
Source organism: Rhynchospora breviuscula (assembly GCA_027562975.1). Taxonomy (NCBI): domain Eukaryota; kingdom Viridiplantae; phylum Streptophyta; class Magnoliopsida; order Poales; family Cyperaceae; genus Rhynchospora; species Rhynchospora breviuscula. Next base: position 28,225,329 of record CM050400.1, on the reverse strand, counting down.
GGAGTGACACACAAAGTTGCCACCGCTTATCATCCACAAACAAGCGGGCAAGTCGAGGTGTCTAATCGGGAGATCAAGAGCATATTGGAAAAGACAGTAGCCCGAACGCGCAAGGATTGGGCTGTCAAATTGGATGATGCTTTGTGGGCCTATCGCACCGCCTTCAAAACGCCCATAGGCATGAGCCCCTTCAAACTTGTCTATGGGAAGCCATGCCACTTGCCGGTTGAAATAGAGCACAAGGCTTATTGGGCAACTCGCGCAATCAACATGGATATGCTCAAGGCCGGTGAGAAAAGGATTCTTGAACTTCATGAGTTGGATGAGGTACGCCTAAACTCTTATGAAAATGCTAAATTCTATAAAGAAAAGACAAAATTGTTGCATGACAGGCATATTTCAAGAAGAGAGTTCAAAGAAGGAGACTTGGTGCTTTTGTTCAACTCTCGCTTGAAGATTTTTCCGGGCAAGTTGAGATCAAGGTGGTCCGGGCCATTCCGAGTGGTGAAAGTCTACCCATTTGGCGCCATTGACATTTGCAACAAGGATTCGGAGCCTTTCAAAGTCAATGGGCAACGATTAAAGCACTACATCGCTAATGAGACGCTTGAGGAGACCTTTGTCCTATCTCTCTCCGAACCAAAGCAAGCGGAAACTTAGAAACAGGAGGTCAAGCTAGGGACCTAAAACAAGCGCTTCTTGGGAGGCAACCCAAGGATTTAAAATAATATTTCACTTTTAAACTAGTTTTCTTCTAATCTAAATATATAAAAAAAAAAAAAAAAAAAAAAAAAATAATAATAAAAAAAAAAAATTTTTTAGGCACAGTTCTAATCTCTGGGAACATTTCAATTTCAGGAAGCAATTTCATTATAAAGAAGGAGACACGAGCATGAAGGATGAGACGACCAGTAGTACACACATTTCCTCAGCTCAAATTCGAAGTGCATTGCTCTCGGTTCGACCCGAGCATACAACGCTCGATCCGAGCAAAAAGAAATTATAGAGGACGGAATGACATTGGTGCTCGGTCCGAGCACCAGATTGCTCGGTCCGACTAGGGGATGATTCTTCACTGGATGAGGCCAATTGGGCCGGGATTTTAATGGGACACAGGCCCATTTATCTTTATATAATTTAATTGGTTAATGGGTTGTTTTTAACTCACCAGGCCAAGCCCGTTTATACCAGACCCGACCCAATAACCCTATAAGAGAGGATCCATTCCCCTCTCTTCTCTTTCTCCCTCATTCGACCCAAACCCGACTCTTCTCTTTCTCGTTCTCTTCTCCAAGCCGAGCACACACACCCCAAACCCTAGAATTTCCATCCCTTCATCATTTTTAGAGATCTACGGTGCAAATTACTCTCCTCTCCAATCTCTTTCAGGATATCTTCTCTGATTTCGTTTTAAGGAAGTGTATGTGATGTATTTTTCAGGGCACGTCTTTCGAAGAAATCGGCGAAACTCGACGGTTGGTCTTCCCGTTGACTGAGTACACTCCTGGGCCTCCTCTTCAACTTCTCTGAGGTTCCGTTGAGGCGCCTCGACTTCTCTTCTGCCGCGGGACCATTCTCTACTCCAACCCGCTGTCAAGAGGTGCTCTCTCCGTCGTTTCGCTCTCTGGTGCCTCTCTGCCCCTTCTCCTCACTCAAGAAAGCACTCTCTGGACCCTGGCACTTCACTTCTCCACTGCCATACCTCAAGCCGAGGGTATCAACTCCATCAAGCGTAATCCAAGGTCCCTCCATCTCTCTTTCCCTTTTCATTTGCTTCCTTGTGATTTTAATTGGGTTTGCGAGTGTGTACAAGGCCCTGTACCAGCAAAGACAACCTCTGTACCGAACCAGTGTGCCTTACCAGAACCTAGCCTCAGTTCGGTCCGAAGCCTCTCTGCTCGGTCCGAACACCTACCCTGACACAGTTCACCTGTTTATCTTCGGTCCGAACTCTCCCTGTTCGGTCCGAACCGAGAGCAGACCACTTCCAGACAAACCGTAGATTTTTCTATCTCCTCCTCTCTAGCAGTAACCATGGCCGAATCCAGTCGCCGTCAGACCCGTGCCAGCACTCGTGGCACAGCCGGGACCTCTTCTAGACATCCTCCACCTGAGTCACCACCCCACAACCCCAATGACCCATCTCATCCTATGTCAAACCACCCGGACTTCAAGAGACATCCCGAAGCAGCCCAATATGAAGCGACTTTTGGGTTCGAAATGCCATGGAAGTTCCAATTTCTCAACATGGCAAAGCTTCAGAATCGGCCGTTTGAGCACACAAGGTGGATAGACTTACCTACATTGGAAAAATTTGGGGTGGCGGAGGAATTTATCGACCTCACAGGCGGAATTGGGATTACCCCCACCTTTTGGACCCACCGAGCTCTAGCCTACCAGAAGATGACAATTGAGTTCTTGAGTTCTCTCAAACTCATGAAGGAAGATGGGGAAGATATTATTGTCTTTCGCCTAGCAAACCGGAGCCACAAAGCACGGCTGCAAGACTTGGGTGAGGTGTATGGGCTAGAAAGGAATTGCCCGATTGAGACTTCTCCATGGACTCGAGACTTAAAGCCCGGCATGGTCTGGATCTATTTGGCGGGGCATAATTGCAACAAGAGGTCCCGTCTCGTGCAACATCCTACGCTTCGCATCCTCATGCGGGCGTATGCCTCTCAAATCTTTTGCCGAGGGGAGACAGCTAACATCACAAATGATAAGGAGCTCGGGCTCATGTGGCAAACTCTACAAACAAACCCGGTGAAGGTCAATGTTATCAAGCTAATGGTGGAGTTTTGGATATACCAGCGAGATCATGTGCCCAAAGGAAGCATCACAATGGGTGGCTTTGTCACGCTTTTGGCAGAACGGATGCACATTCCGATTCCCCCGACTTCCGCATGTGGCGGGTTCCATCTCTATGATGCCTTCCGATTCAAAGGAGCCCACTTCATCGAGATTAAGCAAACGGGGCATGAGGACAAGTACCTCTGGATTCGTGATCAAGGGACTGATTTCTATCTTCCCTACCCTCACAAGGTAAATCTCTCTAGTCCCGACTCATGGATCATTCCAGAAGATTACTCTCACCCACTTGTCAGGAGAAATAGTATAAGCGAGACAACAAGAAGCGGCCCACAGCCGATGGAGGTAGCCACAAGGATCCGGTCCCACTCACCTCCGCCAATGCAACATGGTGAATCTTCTCAAATGCCAAGCTGGGCTAGGAAATTGACCAAAATGGTGAAGAAGCTCACCAAACTCACCAAGAAGACCCTCCAGCGTCAAGAAGAGTTTGGTGATCATCTCAGCAGCCTATCCAAAGAGTCCATGGAGCAAAATAGGAAAATCAGAGATGCGGTAAACGTGGCATACGACAACAATTTTTATCTCCGCATGGGCTATTGGCCGGGAGAAGAGGAAGAGCCAGAAGCCGGCCATGCCAACCCGGCTTCATCTTCTAGTGTCACACGAGGACCACCGCCACCTCCTCTTTATCACGAAGCACAATCCGAGCCGCATCGTGGCCCAGAAATACCGCAACAAGCACCAAGTGATCCCAGCTTCTACCCTTACCTTGGAAACCAAGTGGTGGAGCAACCTCAATATCAGGACATGGAGGACCCCTTTGGCATCTTCCCGACCTATCACCATGGCGATGCATCCATGGGCCCCCACCACTCTCACTAATCCGGTAACCTCCTTCTCTTTCTTTTAAATTTTCTGTGAATGCAAGCTTGAGGACAAGCTTTAGAATAAGTTTAGGGGGGGAGACGTCATTTATTTTCTGAAAAATTGGATAAAACAGACAAGGAGGGGCGGAATTTTTCTTTTTCTCCCAGCCTCAGTTCGGACCGAACGCCTTCTGTTCGGACCGAACTGTTTAATTTCCATACAATCTGATTTCAACTGTCCTCATTCGGTCCGAGCGCTGGTTGCTCAGTCCGAACACCACACTTGATCTGATATTCACTCCCTTCGGTCCGAGCGCTGGTTGCTCGGTCCGAACACTATCTTGATAGGGTCCAAGCTATGTTCTGAAGTTAATTGCTTGTGCCCATCACCTTCGTTTTTTTTTATTGATAAATGTCACACTGTTTTTCAACAATTTTCAAGCTGATCAATGGACTTTCTCAAGTGATTTGTTGTTTAAACTTCTTGATTGACTTGTGCACCAATGGGCTGATGCGAAGATTTTTAATTGTGATTAAACTCGATTGTGGATGCTTAGAAATTTGTCAAAACGATCTCAGTCAAATCTCACAATTTTTCATTGAGTGAACTGATTTGTGATTTGAAAATTTTTGTTCAAAAAGAATTTTTATCAACCTTGGAACTTGTATCATGAATCTTGACTAGTGAAATTGTTTTTAAACGCTTGAATCACCAACGAGCAAAATTTCAATGGGACTTAAATTCAAATAGTTGTGAAAACGAGGATGCACCGAGACCTTCTTCCACCAACTTAACCACAAAACTTTGGAGGGTATTGGGATTAATTATAAGTTGCCAGGAATTATAACTCAAAGCTCTCGAGGTATAATTGGGTAACTTAAAATTAATTTCTACTGGCCCTGGTGCGAAAGCATTGGCAATGGGATTGTTGAGTATTGTGGCCCGAGTGTACCGTGGCCATAGTCGAGCAATTCACGTCTAACCTCCCTGACACGACATGTGCCAGTAGCATATTCTCAAGGTCAATGACACCGCATTATATCCTCTAGGGTGCAAAGCCCCACGACTCGACTTACACAAATAAAATTGGTGAAAGAAATTGAAAAGGTTGAAATTTGGAGACAAGATTCATGACTAATTTTCCAACTTTGATAAATTGACTTTACAAATCTTTGCAAAACATAGAAAAGAACGAATGAATAACTTTGAGTTTGCTATTGTTGTGGCATGATAGAAGCTAGAGTTCTTGAAAGGTTAAAAGCATTCAATAGGACCAAGTGAGGCATACTTTAATTAGAATTTTAAATGCTAAATCTTTGAGGAACTTTCTTAACTCGGCTTGTTTGACTTTTGTGTGACTACATTTTTAGGTATAAGCAATTAATCTCCTAACATTTCTTTGTTTGGGTAGTTTGATTCTCTTAAGTTTAAGTACAGTCAATAACTTTAAGTTTAGGCTCTTGCTTGAGGACAAGCAAAGTTTAAGTTTAGGGGGATTTGATATCTCCTATATTCATTGGTATTTTGACCGTACTTGGCACCGAAATTATACCCGAACCATTAAATTGCTTAACAAAAACTTGCTATTTTCCCAGGATTTGGCTCTGCCGCTATTTCTACTTGTGTTTTACAGGGTCTTATGAAGAAAAGCTTGAAAGGAAGACTTCTATGGTTGCACACACGTCAGACGACTCATTCCTGGCACAAGGGCACGTTCTGGACTGACATGCGGGCCACATGCCACCTAGATGACTCATCCCTAGGCTCAGTTCGACCCCCCCTCTCTACTTGTTCGGACCGAACAGGCAGCTACTCGGACCGAAGTGTCGCCTGGACACTCTCTCTCTTCTCTCCGGTCCGAGCGCCCAGCCTTCGGGTCGAGCGAGCACAAATGGCAAGTCTTTTCAGCTAAGGAAAGACACTTTTTGGCAACTTCTGATGGTCTGAACGCCCTAACCTCTCTCCCAAGCAACCTGGCACTATATAAAGGCCTCTCCTATCTCCAGGAAGGCAACTTTTTGTGAGACACACGCATAGCCACCTTCCAAAAGACAATTCTTCATCAGCCCTGTGATTTCCCTCTTGTTAGAAGCGACGGCAGCAGAAAGAAGTAGTTTACCCAACTCTCCTATCTTCCACTGCCTTAGAAAAGATAGTTCTAGCGTGAAAGGAGTAGACTTTACTTCCCTCTATGCTTTTATTCTCTTCTTTTATGGGCCTGTATCTTTATTATGCTTTTATTATGATTATTTACTGTTTTGAGAACATGTTAGAGTAGTCTACTTGATGTCTTAGGGTATGGATGTAGTTTAGGTTTAGTTTGACGTTATGACTTGATATATATTTGACTTCATGATCTGTTTATTGAGTAGTGTTTTAATTGCTTGTTTAATTCTGTGATTGACCTGATTTACTTCTAAATTCTAGGCCTGTTTAGTTAAGTTACAAGGTTAGGTTAGTTCATTGGAATTGAATTAAGTACTCGGGATAAGTTGACGATTCGAAAGAGGAGATTAGCCAGCATCGAAAGGTGTGGCTTCTAAGTTGGCTGAAAGGCAACTTAGATATCCCTAAGAAAACAAATAAACAAGACATAGGCTAATTAAAATACCAACACGAAAGTTTAGGTTTGATTAGTCTACGTGGGCAAGGTAGAGTCCTGTACTAATCTCTGGTCCAAAAGACAACAGTTGAGGGTTAGATAATCTAGTCACAGCCAATCTGAGCCCTTCATAAAGTCAGAATTCAAGTTGTATGGTCGTAACCCAACATACCAGCCTATGCTCGGACCGAACATGTCCTGTTCGGACCGAACCGACAGCCTATGCCTCAATTTGTTGGTATTTAACGCGACAGCGAGCAATCCGGCAAATTGAGGGCTAAACCTAAGCGAGTCCTCATCCCTAAGGCACCTTTTTATATTAGAAAAAACCCAAAAGTTTGCTAGTTTTAGTTTACCTCAATTTAATTACGACTTAATCTCTAAAATACCCAAAAACATTTAATTACTAGTTGTGTGTGTTCATTACTTTTATTTTGCTGTAGTTCCTACCTTATTTTATTTATCTAGCTTCAGAAAAAGAACAAGTCAGGTATTCGTTAATCCGTCCCTAGGGTTCGACCCTAAGCTTAACTTGAACGACTAGTGAGGTTAGGTCTAGGTACAAATTTATTTGGTACTAGGATTTAATTCCTTCATCATTAAACATGCTATATATTCCTAAAATATCCCTGATTTGATATGTACAACCACTGTCATCACCATTTTTAACCAATTTCCTAAGTAAGAGCTCACAACTGATGCATTTATGTTGCCACAGTATGATTTACATTTACAATTACCATCTGTTAACTCAAGCATGCATCTACAAGTTTCCATATACCAAATTAAGCCCTCACAAATTTGATACAAACATGCAGTGCATATGAGATGCCAGAATCCCTATATTTTCAATCCCTAGAATATACTATGCATATGAAATTATACTCATTCCTGCCATTCCATCTTTATGCCAGCTAACTTCTTAAATTTCTATATACAATCACAACTACATACTTATCCAGTGAACTAACATCATAAAACAATTTGCATAGCCTCCATTTACTCACTATACAACTTGTTCAAATCAAGCGCCTAACAGTTCTCGTTTTATTCACACAAGTGTGCTATGGTGTTAATTAAACACACAGACTTTCAACTCATGCAACCTTTAAACATACAGATAATATTAAGTATATGCATGATAATTGCAAACACTACTTTAATCACAGTTCTAGTTTTATGTCAGACTCATACAATTATTCTACATACTTCACTTCTCAGTTTCTAGCAGTTATACATGCTTTATCAGAAATAGCAATTAATTACTCATGCAACTATATGCTTACTGATAGATGCTACACATTTCTGACACACAGAGATAGCCTTCAAACATAGAAATTCATCACACCACAGATCAGATGGGCTTCCAGAGTCCCTAATACTAACGGTTAGCCTTTATCTAGCTGTTACTTTATCACTAAATCAAACATATTCAGTTCATCCTCGCAAAATTAAACCTAGCATCAAACAGAATCAAACAAGCACACACACAGTTCATTAGCCACAAGCATAGAGAGAGAAATTATACCTATCTCTTGGGACTTGAGGAATCTCCTCAGAGATTCAAGAAAGACCAAGGCAAAGACCAACGATAAGCTAATAAAAAAGAGAGCAAGGTCCATGCACAGCTCGACCTTAACAGAAACAAACCCTAAAATTAGGATCAATCGATTCAAGCAAAATTGGAAATTAATTGAAGAAGAAAAGTAACAGTCAAGCACGATAATACCTTCCTTAGCTCCAGTCTCCTCTCCTCTTCTCCAATTTTAAACCCCCAAGTAATTACCCAATCTCGACCCAATATAAATAAAATTACCTCTGTCAGGAGTGGAAGGAGAAGAGAGGGATAGAGCAGAGGAGGTAAACGAGCCACGCCAGAGTTCATTCAAGGCGTTAACAGCCACCATCGATCGGAACAAAGAGGAGAAGCTCTCCTCGTGCGTGACACAAGGAAATCAGAAGCATCAATCTGAGGTGCTTGGCTCTTATTGGCCATCGAATAGGTGGCACAACAATTCTCCAATCACAGTGCAACACGAAACAAAAGCCACGAGCTCAAGAGGGGTGAGCTCGAGACGAACAAACGAAGAGAAAGAGCGACAGATCAGAATAGGAGACGAGGCAGAAAGAGAAGGCGCCTCGTCGCCTTCGCCTTATAAATGAGGCTCAAATCAACTGTGGCCAAATGGTGTGGCTAATTGTGTGGCAACTTGCTGACAAGCCTATTTTGTAAATTAGCTATTTCATTTAACTAATTTTGTTAATTATTTCAGAAGTCAGAGAATTATGACAAATATACAAAATTATTCAGAAAATTGTAACAAATTTCTTATATATATTTTCAGATCAGACATCCCATCAAATTTTATTATATTAAATTTCTTGATCATATAATTCATTAAATTAAATTAATTCTAATTCAGTTAATTTGGAACTTGGATTACTGTCTAATTAAACAGAGTCGTCACATTCTTTTTGTATTTGACATTTTTTTTCTGCAAGATATTTTCTTAAATACAAATAAATACTCCCTTGTGAAATGTAACTACGTAATCCTACAAGATACTCGCTTGTGAAAATATAAGTACTCCCTTAATGTAAATAAATACTCACTTATTATATGTAACTATATAATCCTACCAGATACTCCCTTGTGAAATATAAATATTTCTTTTATTACAAATAAATACTCCTTTGTAAGATTCTTTCTTAATACAAATATTAGATACTCACATCCATTTATTAGCTACTTTGTTACATTTATTATATACTACCTTATAATTGTTGATTACTTCCTTAAGTAAACTACGTATTAAACTTATTAGGTACTCCATTATAGATGATAAATATACTCTCTTAAACTTATCAGTTACTCACTTATATCTATTAGATAATTAGTTTGATTATATATATTAGATACTCCTTTGAAAATGTTTAGTTACTCCCTTTCAGAGAATAATAATATAAGAAAAAGGAAGTTTGATTTTTTTTTTTTTTAAAAGAGATCAAATATGGATGAGACACGAGGAGAAGAGAGATGGAGCGGAAGGAGAGAAAAAAAAAGATTTAGAGCCAGGGAAGGAGAAAGGAGAAGAGATGCGGGGTGAGAGAGCGGAAGGAAAACTAGAGAAGTTAGATGGAAGGAGAAGGAAAGAGATGGAGTGGAATAAGGGATGCGGGAGGGGAGGAGGGATGCGCGTGAGGGTGAGGGAGGGATCGCACATGAGGGGGTGGAGTCGCACGTGAGGGGAGGGAGTCACGTCTGAATTGAGCGGGATGAGGGAAGAGGGAGGGAGCGATCAAATGATTGCTTCATTGTGCAATCATCTGATTGCTGAAAGTAAATCTCAATATTAATATATACAACGTTTAGATAATTTAATCATTAATTAAATTATAATGAAATCATTTGAAAAAAAAAAAAAAAGACTTGAGTGCTGAAATAAAAATATACCTGATCTGTTAACATAAATGTCCAATCTAGTCTGGCCTATTAATAATCAGGCCGAATTTAGCTATCTGACAAAGACGAGTAGCTCTGATATATGGACCTAGTCGAGTTTTAGCTTAATTTTCCCTTCTTAGATATGTGAAGCATTTCGGCTTAATATTCCATGCAAGGAATTGGGTTCATCAATGATTATCCATAGTTCATTTATTCAGTTCGAATATGCATATTACTTAACAATATATCTAATTATTAGTAATTAATTAAATTCCTGTGTAGATCCAAGGAAATCTATTTCATTTTTTGTACTCAATTCACATCTAGATCACTGAAATTCTAATCTAAAGTTTAATTATGTAATCGATAAAGAATGTTTGTTAAATTTTAACATGTTAGACATGTCGCGAGCCATTTCTATATAGGACTATATAAAGTATATATACACGTTCGAAGAAATTTAATTAACATTTGATATTTAAATTATTTATATATAAAGTTAATGCTCTCAATTTGGGATTTTCTAATTGCATGTCATGTTTGCGTATTCATTCTCTTCACGTGCAAGAGCTAGCTTTCCGTGCTCAGGAACTGTTTCAACAAAAGCACGAACGAATCACAAGTTGTGACTCACAAGTCACAACGCACCAACTATGAGTTCCAAAGCGAGAAACTGGCCAGTGCAAAACTGCAAATACCAAGACGATGTCCATTATATACATTCCACAACAACTTTACTTTGGATGCGCCACAACCGACTTAAGTAGCTCTGAAATCAAGTGGACGGGCCAGTGCAAAATGAATGTTCAAAATCAACCGACTCATATTATAATCAACATTGATACACTTGGTATATGAAAAATTTTCTAATGTCTTCACATTTAATGCATCCGCAATAACTCTATTTTTCAAAACATCATAATTCAATATAGAGTTTTGCTATGGTGAGTTGCAACTCACCAAAGGGTCGGTGAGTCGCGCTCAAAATTGCTAAATTTAGTTCAAAATGACCGATCCAAACCGTCTAATACGATCTCTCTATTGAAATCTCTATGCAGACCAAATTTACATTTTTTCGAAATTTTTAAGTATTTTTTTGAAATTTTAGAAAATCGTTAATCTAATTAGTTCTGAACCGTTCAAAAGCAGCAGTTTTTAAAAATACTTAAAAATTTTTAAAAAATATAAAATTTGGTCTGCATAGAGATTTCAATAGACAGATCATATTGGACGGTTTGGATCGGTCATTCTGAACAAGATTTAGGAGTTTTGAGCGCGACTCACCGACCCTTTGGTGAGTTGCAACTCACCATAGCAAAACTCAAATGAAAGTTCAAAATAAAAATAAGTTCATTAGACGTGGCTCAATAAAATTGAGACAACTCAGATTGTGTTTTGATTGGCGATTGAAGGTTAAGAACATTTACTGGTTTGGATAATTTATGGAGTTGAATTTTCATGTTCCTGAGTCCTAACAAAATATATTCGAGTTGACATAATTTATTTTGTGCATGCAAAAAAATTAATCACATCTATCGACTCTATTTTGTTATTTAAAATAAAATGCAAAATCCTTAATTGATAATAATTCTAAAAATAGATATATGCAATATAGAAGCATTTGAATTCTCATATTAGTTCATTATTTTATTTGGCATGATGCATACAATATATCAGCCATCAAAACTGTTAGCATAATTTATTAATTTTTCTATTAGTACCGAACCACCAAATGCTAAACAAACGTTAAATAACAATCTCGCTATTGAAACAGCGAAACCAAATTTTAAGCCTGGTCAAATCAGAATATTACGCCTCATACACGCTGCACTCCCATTGTTCGTAGAATGCCTAGAATTAGGAAGAGCTAACAGTCAAATTAATGGGGCACTTAGATTTTGACTAGCGGTTAGGAAATTAGAAAATCAAATTATAACCATAGATTAACAATCCTTATTTCGTCCTGTAGGTTCTTTCTTCTAATTCTTCCTCGATTCCAATTCGCTTCAAGCTGTGCCCTGCCTCACCACAAACTTCATGGGCTCGAAGCCCTGCCTCACCACAAACTTCATGAGCTTGAAGCCCTGCCTCACCAAAAACTTCATGATTCGACGCTGTTCCACAGTTCCAGTCTCTACCAAGGTACTAGCACTACTATCTTCATTTTCTTTTTTCTACCATTTAATACCAGCTATAACATAATACCAACAACCATGAACAATAGTTTTTCCTTTTAATTCTTTTTTCCAATATGATGCACTGCCTTTTTCTGCTGTTATTTGATGTTTAAGCATCAGTTTTTAATAGAAACCAGGCAAGAACAGCAGTACATACTGCAGGTAGACCACACTGCACCTAAAAATAATAGTCTAGTTGGCAGTATGGTACCGTTGCTTTAAAATAAAGTACTAATGCTTGAAAAAAAAAATTAAGAAATCCCTTTGTATCAAGAAATATTCTGTATTTAAACAAAATTTGCTACAAGGATTTCTCTATTGCATACAAAAAACGAAAACAATTAGATTGAAGAAGAGCAATTTACACAGCTGGAATGAACAAAGATAAGTGCTAGTGTGTGGTTACTGTAAAGATGGTATTTGTATACACAAGTAACCAACTTGAACGACACCATAAGTTCCGAAATAAAGAACTACAAATTAAACAGATTCTATAACCATAGCTACATCTCTCTTTGCTTTCTTTCTCTTTTTCCTTCGTTTTTCTTTTTCATTTTGCAATTCCAGAATAAGAGATGGTGACCACTAATTGATTGGGTGGTATTGAGTGATACCGCGCTTTGGAGGTAGCTTTCTTAAAATGAAGAGCACAAGTGCTGACGGGAGAAGTTCAACCAACTGCACAAATCAGGTAAATATATCAATTTCTTGACTATAACCTACAAACTATGCCAGAAAAGTACTCAAACAAGACAACCAATGTAACAGCAGCCTGCAACCCATGGATGTAGAGCTGGTACAAATGTTTCGTCAGCAATATCAACAACCTACACCTTACAGGTGCAGAGCTGGTACTAATTTTCCTTTGGCAGTTATTCAACTGATGCTACTCAGACAAAACTTAAGCTAGTATATCATGCTGGTACAAGGTAATTGTATTTTTTAAAAATTGATCAGCTTACATACACAAAGGACCACTGTAAAAGAAGATTTTTTCAATAAAGCCTGCTTAGAATTACAACACTCGGGAATCATACCATGTAGTAAAAGAAGTTGAGAATGGGATGGTCAAGCACATCCAAATCAGCCGCCTTGTCAAATGCATTTATGCACATCTAAAAACAATAACAGCAACTGAAATCAACAAATATTCAAAAATTAAAGATTAACAATGATAGACTATGTATGCTTACCATTATACATCTCACAATGAAGCACATGAAGCATATGCTAGTGACATATCCAACCTAAATAGAATCAGAAAGATTTCTAGAAAGTTAGCCAAAACAAAATGGAGAATTCCAGATTATGCAATTAATCTCTGGATAGCGCATTAAGTCTCCGTGTCACCAAGTTCATCCAAAACAACAAATTAAGCATTCATTCCCTAAATGACCCAATCCACAATTCAAATAAAGTTTCAAATATCCCTGACGAAACCAAATACCAATTACAAACGGTAACCACCAACCAAGAGATGAGATTTCTGCATTTCAATATTTATATCATACCAGCATATGCATGCATATCAACACAGTATGAAGTCCAGAACAAAATACCCAAATATAAGAAGAAAAGACAAAGAAGTACCTCATTCAGCTTTTTGCGCCTCCCTTTTGATTCAACAGGGAACCTTTGCAACATCAGGAAAAGTCTAAACATAAAAGTTTATAATGATTATTACCATAATGAATTTGTAAGGAATATGGTGAGAACTAAGATGCATTAATACTGATATTCTAAAACCATAACAAATTAACCTCTATTTTTACTTCAATCCCCAGTTTTCTATCCATCAATTATGATTGCTACTGTCAGAGCTCAATTGAAACATAGGGAGTGTATTTGGCCAAGCCATATCTAAATTACAAGTTTACAACCAATTGAGGGTTCATTGAGGCAAAATCTAAAAGTGGACAGTTCATCCAGGCTCAACTGCTGAACGGGATTTCCAAGAATTTGCTCCCATGTAAAATGAAACTTTCCATATGGAAAGTAATTAGAGTTAAAACTAGATATCAACTTAAACAGGACTTGACTCCTTAAGAACAAGCAATAATACACTGTCAATATAAGATTAAACATAAAGGGATAACTCACCTCCCACCATAAAGGACGAAGCCTAAGGCCACAAACAAAGATACACCTGTGCCAAAAATTATAGGTTACTAATTGAATTCAGTGAAAGAAGAAAAAGAATGTTGATGGAGCATCCTTACCAGCAAAGAATATCTTTGACAAGATTATTAATGGACGGATGGGCTTCCACCACAGGACCAACCACAGAATTATCTGGCAATGGTTGAAAGTGAAAATAAGATTCCATAATACGTAAGTAGAAAACATGTAAATAAGAAAAGGTTCCCAATGATACCTTTGACTGGCAACTTTTTCATTTTATTTTTATCTTATACCACATTTTCTGTTATAGCATGAATGGGGGTAGAATTATGGATTGAGGCTCTATATAGTGGCAATTGAGGTGTATTGAACAGTTAAGGCTGCCAAAGCTAGAAATATATTAAGGAAAATTCCACATTGTTAAGCTAAGTCAACAACTGAGGCCTCACTATGTTTTATTGGTCTGATTTTGGGTGTTCACTCAAGTCTTATGACCTAGCCAAGGATATAAATAATAAAATACTTACATGAATAAACATAAGTTTATCAGAAAAAAAAAAAAATTAATTGTATAATTTTCAAAAAAGGAAAATCATTTCATGAATGTGCTACCTTTTAGAAGTCAACCAAAATAAAATGTTATCTTTAAATAACAGGCAATAGAATATAGACAGATTTAGTATGACCATCATTAATAATTTGCATCGACTAACTACTATATCAGTGACACTACTACACAACTCACTCCTGATTTTTTTAATCAAGAGTGAATCTCAAAATTAACAATGAGAAACTTGGTCCATTACCTGGATCGTATAAACCACAGCATTGATAACATAGAATGTTGGTCTAAGCCCATCAGTTGATACTGCTCGAGCCTACAACAATACCAAATCTAAGTAAATAATTACAAAGACAGCAAACTAATTTTGCTTCATCAATTGGAACGTACGTTTCGTATTAAATTAAAACTAACCTGATAATATATCTCAGCCCAGAAAAGAACCAGGAGCGCATATGTGGTGAAAAAAGCAAGGCCAGGGAAATCAAGTAGCACATGTTGAAGGATCTGAAAGGTTAATCACACATTTTAAACCAATTACCATCTCAAATTGTAATTACCTTATCAAAGAAGCTTATAGTCAATAAAAAAAAAATACCTCAGGACTTATTTTCTGGACGTCTCGGCGAAATGAGAAAACAACAGCACGAACTACAAATTCAACAAAAAAGTTACTAATAATTAATTAATTTTTCCATTAAAAAAACGAACTAATGGAAGAGAAAAGGAGAGTCACGTACAAACATTGACGAGGAAATTCAAGAAATGGAACACTTTTTGCGTCGTCCATCCGTACTCTGGTACTCTGCACTCAATCCTAATCAATTGGATCTAAAGAAGAAAAAAAAAAAAAAAAAAAACAGAAAAAAGGAAACCTAGCAATCACCAAATAACAAAACAAACCCTAAAATTAATTGAAAGCACGTTAAATTAATTGGGTTACGTACGAGAGCAACGAATCCTATTACTCCATACGTCACCGCAAGGACATGAAATATTCGATCTTGCCATAGAGGCGAATTGTTCACGTCGTCCCACCAATTCGAGGCGGTTTTTAGCGCAATCATGGTTGCATGTGGCATCAGAGGTGCCATTGTTGGTACCTATCTAGTTCAAGATCTAGACTAGATTTCGAATTTGAGGATTCGAAAGGATTCAATTTCAATTTTTGAGGTTCACGAAAAAGGAAAAGAGGAGAGCGCAAAAAGGAAAAGAAAGGGATCCGGTGGGGAGAGGAGTTATTCGGCTTCCACGTGGGATTTTGGGTTGTACTTTCCAGATAAATGGATATGTCCGTTTATTGAACTATATCTTTTCCTTTTTTAAAAGCTCTTAAATATAATTCATAATTTAACAAATAATGCTCCTCAATTTACACACAGAACTTTACATAAGTCGTAATTTTAATGTCGCTTTAAAATTTGACATAAAGATTTAGTTCACAGAAAATTTGTTCAAAATAATTGTTATAAAAGCTGACTTGTCTAAAGTTGTCTTTACAAAAAATATGAAATCATAAGTTCTCATTTTGAAATGTTAAATTTTCTGTGAAAATACTATAAAGTATTGAGTAATGTTAGAATTAAATATGTTTTACGTCAAATAAGATTCAAACGTCAATTATTAAAATTATAAAGCTCCTTAAAAATCAAATTTTATATTTTTAAAAAAAATTAACTATTTTTTCAAATTTTTTTAGAACTAATTAGATTGGAGATTTTCTAAATTTTCAAAAAGAACTAAAAAGTTTCCACGCAGGTTTCATTGCAGAGAACAAATTGAGTTGTTCAAATCAACCATTATAATCTTAAAAACTGAAATTTGATCAATGTTTGATGAGTGTACCTGTCAAACATGTTTAACTCTTGCAACTCTCGTAAATTAATAGATTTTTCGTAAATTTTCCAATTATTTTGTATTTTTTTTTAAGAAAGATTCCTCTAGTTATCTGCTCTTGCATTTTGAACGAATTGATAATTTATTTCTTTTTTTTTTTTGGTTAGTAAACGCCCTTAAAAGCAAATTTATTAAACAACATCAGAAATATATGGTCAGGCGTTTGCAGTCCTTACAACAAAAAAGCCAGAATATTCTAAGGTTAGCTAATATAATCGTGCGGTTAGGTTAAGTTACCGTGGCAAAATCGTTCTAAATAGCAGCTGTGTCAGTTGCATAGGTGTAACTATAAAACTGGGTATTGAATCACGTTGCCAATACAGGTATTTTATAATTGTGATTTGTGACAATTGATTAAATTTATTAAAATTAAAAAAATAAATTGCAAATGTATTTTGTATAATTTGGGTAATTGTAATATAAAAACAGTATTAAACCGACCCGTTCAACCGAAATAAAACGGACTATATTGTTCAGTTTGGTTCACCACTGAAAACGGATATATATATTAGAGAACCGGGAAAAACCTACCAAACTGGGTAGTTTATAATTAAAAAACGGACCCGTGGTTTAAAAACAATTCAGTTCGTCATAGCCATACATAATTTTAACATTTCCGTTGATCAATTTTGCTATTTGAAGCAAGTTAATAAAACACACAAAAAAAAATGCTAAATATGAAAGTACATATATCTACCGGTTAGAATATTTTTCTTTCGATTTTAGGCTCTCAGGTGCTGAAATTTAACGGAAGAAAATAAAATTTCTATTGTATTCCTATAATATTTTTCTAAACCTATTATTTATACCTTCGATTTAAAAAGTCTTTATACGTGATGATTATCACCTTCTTCATGTACACTAACATGAATTTATATTTTCGCAATTTATACATAGAAAATATTAAGAAACCAGTGACCCAGCGTCGACCAAGTTAATATCCGATCTAGATTTTAATTGCTTTAGTAACAAAATTTAATACACGGTGTAACCAAATAGAAGAGAATATAATTACAATTTTTTTTATATCTCGTAGTTGTTTTCATTTTTTGCAGTTATCATGCAAATATAGTTTTAATATTTCCCACCTATTTAGATAATGTTTTATAAACCAAACTGCATATTTTGGATATAATAATAATATAAGTAGATTGGGTTCAAGTGATGTTTTAATAATTTTAATTTTAATACTATTAGCATACACGAATTTTACAAAAATTTAAACTTTAAAGAATTGACAACTTAACAAATATCAATTTGCAATTTGTTTGTAGTTGTCTATTTGTCAATTGTAAAAATATAAAATTTGGAATTGCAAACTATTAAAATATAAGTAGAAAATTAAAATTAATTGTACCGGATAAGAGGTAATTAGTCGAGAGATAATTTCTAAAATTGTTAACTTTACAAGAAAAGGAATATTTTTTGGCAATTTTAAAGTGGAGACTCTACATTATTTGCTACAAAATATTATTACTATCTTTACTACTTTTGAAGTCCATAATAATAGTAATATATAGGTGCGATCATTTTTAAGCCATAGATACCAACCATCTTTCCCACCCGCAACTGCTTCACACATTACAACAGAATGTATGGGCCACAAAAATTGTGGATTCAACCATATTAGGCGCCGAGCCAATGAGCCATTGCATTGACAAGAGCTTGAGGAATTTCAATCGAGATACACTGGTCAAAAATTTTCTTTCATAATATTTTATCATTCATTTTTTGTATGAAAAAAACTCATTGTATTTTACAAACGATTCTCGATTAGAGTAACCGCCTTATACTTGGCTAACAAATATTTGTGGCACGTCACTCGGCGGCGACATGGAACGGAAGCAAAGGCTAAACTGTAGAGAACAAAAGAAGAAAGGAAAGGAAAGGCTAAGGAGCTACAACTACAAGCAAGCTATACATAGTGTGAAAGAAAGGTAAAGCTTAGAATTAGCCACCTAAGAAGTAAGAAAATATCTTGTATGGTGGGGCTAGTTCGTGGGACCCCTCTATATAAGTAAGTTACATCCGAGCTCAGGTCACAAACAAATTGTCCAAGAAATAAAAGGTATCATATAAATTGGTACCAAAATGAAAATCTTGCCTGATGATTGTAATAATGTGGAGGCCCAATTGGTGGAAATGAGGGTACCTTTGTACTCCTACGGCTGTGAAAAGAAGGTTAAGAAAGCTTTGGCCCACATAAGAGGTATCTTTATTGAGTTTTGCTACGGTGAGTTGCAACTCACGAGAGGTCTGTGAGTTGCGATCAAAATTTTTAGATCTAGTTTAAAATTATCGATCCAAACCATCCAATATGATCTCTCTATTGAAATCTCCATGCAGATCAAATTTTATATTTTTTGAAATTTTTAAGTATTTTTTTCGAATTTTTAAAAACTACTGTTTTTTAACGGTTCAGAACTAATTAGATTAATGATTTTCTAAAATTTCAAAAAAATACTCAAAAATTTCGGAAAAATATAAAATTTGGTCTGGATGGAGATTTCAATAGGGAGATCATATTGGACGGTTTGGATCAGTAATTTTGAACTAGATTTAGGAATTTTGATCGCAACTCACGGACCCTCTCGTGAGTTGCAACTCACCATAGCAAAACTCATCTTTATTCCTCCCCTCGTGGAATAATTTCTCTCGTCTCCTATATTGTTCTTCTCTCTTATTTTAATCCTTTTGTTTCCTCTTTGCGGTGTAGCATCCTTTGTCTTAGAAAATATATGATCCTTTAGCAAAACAATTTACAAATTTGCAAGTTCAAGAAAAAAATATAAACAAATTCCACGTGTACCCTCTTCTTTTCACGTTTTACATCAGAAGTTCCTTTACTTGTCATTCGAAAATATAAAGTTGAAATTTTTATTCCCACATGCTTGGGTACTCTACTGCTATAGAGTCGAGCTACAAAGTAAATTAGTTTGAATAGTTCCGATTGTTGTTTTATTTATTTGTTTATTATGTTTGAAAGATTGACGGTTGTTTTATTTGCTAATCATAAGTAACTATCAAGCAAGTCATGATTAAAAACATGTGGGATATTTCTTTGCAATTCATGATAATGCAGGAATACACTCAATAAATGTGGATTACCACACACAAAAGGTTACTGTGTGGGGGATCTGTAATAAAGATGAAGTACTAGCCACCATTAGGAAGAAGAGACGGGACGCTCGCTTCTGGGACCAAGAAGCCTCTCAAATGACAATACGGAGGCCGAAACAGCGGACGACGTTGGGTCTCCTGGGGAGACCTTCAACAGTCAAAAATTAAGAAAATCATGGAAAAGACTGTTTCCATTAGTCATGTAACTGACTACATGCTTTCCATCAACATTGTACAAAATCTGTGTAAATATGGTATTCATGTATCCTGCCAATTGCTTGTAACATACGTAAGAAAGAAAATTGCCTTGACATGATCATTGTTTGATAAATGAATCCTGACACTTCGTTTGTATTGCAATCACACTTGCGCCAATCGAAGCAAAAAACACTTTGATTTCAAATCCAAGTAGGATATAATTTTGACCGTAATTTATTCTCAATAATTGAGGAGCAGATAACCTTTTCACAAAAATTCCATCCTTCACAAATAAATCAACTGTAAAAAAAGTTTGTTCAGCAAATATGTGGTCCGCAAAAGATATTTCCTACCCAGAAAAGTCATAAGCGAACTTAGGTAGTATACTGCAAGAATCAGGCCCATTGAAGGACCCAATTAGGTAAGGCTGGGTTTAGTTTTGTAGACATAATACATAAAGAAACTTATCGGGCTTTTCTTTAGCTCCTTAGCAAAAAATTGTCAATGGTTCATATTAGGCCCAATTTGAGGTGGTCAGTTTCCGTAAATGAAACATGGTAAATTTAAGATCAAGTAGTGTTTATAATTTTTCTCAAAAAAATCATATCAAGGAGCGATTAATAACGTCAGAATTTCATGTCCTTTTTAATTTGAGAATTCATATTTCTAATATATCTTCTGGGCAATCAATTAATCAACCGACTTTCTAGACGCCAGAAACTGTCATTATTTGATAGCGAAGAACTTCTTGCTAAGTTGATTACTTGACTGCAAGAAATATTGATATGTTCAGTGTACTAATATGAAGCGTTTATTTTTATTTTTTTACAAAATAAAAAATGTACTTACTTACGTATTGAGATTAATGCTTTACCACTTTTGTTATTCTTTTTACGATAAGTGTAGGCCCATATGTTTGTAGTTAACTTGTTATAGACTTATAATGATTATAAGCTTTGGTTCGAAACAAATATGTAAACTGCATGGCCATAAGAACTGTCTCCGCTACGAAAGTTACAATGAATCAGCACCCCCCCCCCCCCCCCCCCGTTTTTAACAAAAAAAAAAAAAAAAAAGTTTGCATTTGAATCATAAGTGAAGGGCCCATGTTTAGCTACTAGTTCCTCAATTCCTGGCTGTTCAATGCCCCAAAACATGCGTACATCATTGCTTGTTGTACGAAAAAGCCACAAAGAAGCTAAATTCTATAGATTAGCTAGCATTTTCAGTTTATCACTACACCCAAAACAACTAAAGTCTAAGAACTGACTACTTTTGGCCGCTTTGGTCAATTAAAATCAATAATGTGAATCATGATCTTCCATCTAACTAATCAATAACTAATGGCAAACTAGCCTTCCAACTGATGCACTACTCAATTGCATTTAATTTAATTCAATAGTTAATTAAAGCAGCGCTAAGTAAGCAACAATTACAATTCCCATGATACCAAATCCCAAGTAGCACACATCAAATATCCCATACATCATTACATCCAATAGCAACTACTCATCAACATCTTTTCATGAACAAATTCTAACTGTCCACTTCAGTAATACTTGGACCTACTGTACTGAGATGAATGCATGCATACTATTATATAACTACATAAGTGACAACGGCACTTCTTACATTATGTGGCATGCATTGACATCATCATCATTAAACAAATTGCTCACGCGGTCCTCGCCACGTTGCGGGACTGGGACATGGCCATGCTTGTCACCATTGTAACCGTGTCGCCAGTAGTTGTAGCTTTCTCTAAAGGATTCTTCATCCCGAAAATAATTTTTGGCTGATGTGAAATAACGAGGAATATCAGGGTTTGGCCAGAACTCAGCCTTCTTCCCGCTCCTCCTGACCTCCTTCAACACCTTGTGGCGGTCAACATATCCTGTCACTGTCACCTTTTCCATTGGTAGGTCCACCTCAACCGAATCAACACCTATTAATGAATGTATTTGCTATATCAGTTGATAATTAATTTACTCACTCACATCTAATGGCGTGATGCACTTTTGAGTAATAATTAATTACCATATTTAAGCTTAGTGTGATAGAGAATTCAGTCAAATTATGTAGCGGCTACTGTGCGTAGTCTTGTGGGTATTTTGTTATATATGTCGAGATGTATTAACTTGTAATTAATTTTGGTTGGGTGCCTGAGTTTTTACTAGTTAATCATTTTATTTCAGGAGTGCTTTTCCAGATAATATATTCTTAGTCAGGCTAGTGTAGACTGAATCTTTTGATATTCTAATATATAGTGGTATGTCGAGCATTACAATTTACAACTCTTTGTATTACAAATCAAAATCTTAATTTTTATTTATAGGATTAATTAGCTGTGTAAATTTTAAGAAATAATATGAGGTTTGCACTTTATATAGATTTACGAAAAAAATAAAAACCATTAATAATTTGTATACGGAAAATATAAGAATCAATTGATTTTGTCCATTTCCATTAGCATACTGCGGATTAGCTAATATAAAGAATTCCTTGAACGCGGCGCATTATACAGAAAAGTTGTCAGAAAGAGGAAAAAAGATGAAGAACATGCAAGCATTGATTCGGTCTGAAAAAGATTTAGTAAAGAATATCTACTTTTAAGAGGGGTAATAATGCAAAGTGCAGGCTTTAAAGCATACCTCTTAGCTTTAGGAGAGCATGTTTGACGACCCTTTCACAACCTGCGCAGCACATCCGTACTTTAAGCTCTACGGTCTGCATGCAGGGGAGTATATTTAATTAATTAATAATTGTATAGATAAGATGATAACAACAACAGTACAAATGAAATATCTTAGCTAATAAAAGGTTACAAGTTGTGCTCTTTCATTCAATTTATCAGGAATTTACTGACAAAGAAAAAATTTATCAGGATTTCAATTTTTTTCTTTTTATTTTAATTCTAAATTATCTATTATTGTTATTTGGTTACGACAGAGGGTTTTATATCTATCTTACAAATTATATATATTGAGATCTCTCTATATATATTTTTAAATAGTAATAATGAAAATTATATATACGGACATACCATTAAGAAAAGTAAAAAAAATAATAATAATGATAAAAGACAAAATTATAGCGACACGTCAATAACTAATATTTAAATTTCATCAAAATTTATCTATTCATGGTTTGAATTTCAGTCAAATTTGAAATTCAAAATTACAACTTTTAAGTGCATAATCTTGTTGTCAAATATATTAGAGCTAAAGCATGTGGTGTATCATAAAATATAACTTATGATGGCATCTTCAAATTTCATTGCTACATCTTATGGAAGTCAGGAAATATTCAGAGCAGGGTCAGTTTTTACTCTAAATCAGTAAAATCTACTAATTAAATTAAATAAATTATAATTTCTAAAGTGATTTTTAATGGGGGACGAAAACTATATATTAGTCCCACTGTCTATATTTTACGGTTGTTCTAATATTAGTGAATACTAGTCTGAGGTGGGAAACACTGTGCAAAAATAGCGGAACATATTCCGGGCATGCACAATAAAGTATCCAGACAACTGATACATGCGACATAATAAATACCGTGCCTTTATGCTCTGGTCATGCAACACTGAGACAAACACTGGTCACAAATACAGAGAAATCATTTCCTTCTTCGGTAAAAGAAATCCTTCAAGTGGAAGCGCTGGAAACCATAAAGTAGCACAGGAGGGAAATATTTACTTTTAAATTAATTAACCGAAACAAAATCATATTTGTTCCCTTTAAATTAATTAATTTTTTTTAAATACTTTTGTATTACTACTAAAATTCCTTTCAATAACGGCATATTAGAATCTAGTGCCAATATAATTAAAGGTATGATATTGTTTGTCATATGAGTCATATGAAAATAAAACCTATATATGTTTAGGAAATTAGAGAATTAATTGGGAGCATATGAGAAAGAATCAATCATGAAAAATAGATGGACATTCCATAACATAAATCTTGTATAACAAATTGATGAACATTCAACAACACAAATACCTGCAAGGAAAGAGGACGCCCCTTGGCCATCCTTCGGCCGTACCCGTTTTTCCCTTCGACGAAGTAAAACGGCTTACTGTAACTCGGGTTGCTGGTGTAATTGTATGCACTGCTTCTTGTCTCGTGCTTGTAGTCACCTTGGTAGCTACAACAATAGAAAATAGAAGAGAGAACGGAATAAACAGCCCCTTCTAGTGCATTTGCCATGACCTCCAAGCTAGCTCGCCTTATATTGCAAGGTAGAATTAAGAGGTTTGTCTATAAGGTTTAGAAAGTGAGAGGTATATAGTATAAAGGAAGCACAAGATATTCTACTCCATTCTCCCTCTATTATTATATCTCTTTCGTATAATATATTCTTCTGGTTTCCCTCCGCTGTACACTTTTTTGTGTTCCCTCTCTATCCCTGACTAAGTGCCTAAACTTTTTGTTTTAATATTTTTTTTTTATGAAATAAGTGCCCTAGAGGCCAAGACCCCAAGTTATTTGAATAGTTAGTGGTTTTTTCTAGTGTTTCCCTCCTTAGGCCCTTGAAATACGGAGGGATCTTCTGTAAAGGATAATTTGAGTTCTTTGAAGTATATAATATGTTGCCTTAGTTTTTTCTTGTTTATGCTTGGACCAATGGATCTTGAATTGTGGCATGTTCGGATGTTTTCCTACCCATAAAAAAATGGAGCTAATTTGAACTCATAATCGGTATATTTTTCCGGAAACTCAGTTTATGATAGTCTACTTTATTAATTACCTATGAATTTCGATGCCTAATTAAAGTCTATTTCGGTATTGCCAATCACTACTTTATTAATTAAAGTCTACTTTATTTTTTTTTTTTTACTACCGAGAATAAATTAGCAAGTTTTAACTTTTAAGTAAATGTATAAGGTTTTTCCACAAATGTTGACTATTTTTTTTAAAAAACATGTAAGATTAATATTTCTGTAACTAGCCTTTTGGTCAGTGAAAATGTTATCGAAAAAGAAACATTTCGTTCTTTTTTATTTATATACAAAGCCTATAAGCATGGTTGGAACTTGGAACTGTGGAAAGGACCCCACGAATGAACATCTGTAAGGCACAAAAAAGATGAATATATGGGATATTTTGTTATATCGATCCGGATTTTCTGATGCAGGGAGGACGAATTCTCGATACGCCACCTGGCATTGTTAAGTACACATCACGCTGGAAAAAGAAAACCTTTAAAACCTTCTCTTTTCCGGTCTGTACCAATTGGAATATATAGATTCCCGGTGAAGGAAGGGGTGTGGGTCCCTAAAGTCAGTGGTACACAATACACTTGGGATCTTAGACGACACGAGATCAGGCATTGCTTAATTTAATAATGTGATTAGAGGAATTAAATCCGATATCTGCAAAGTGGCCAAAGTATTCTGAAACTTTTCCAACTTTTGCCACGCTGCATTGCAGTCTGCACACATGTTCTTGCTTAGTTAGCTTAACAAGAATTTAACATGGAGAACATAGGGAAAAAGATTATGGAATTTAAAAAGCTAGTCGAACTGAAATCTCATCATATAAACATGCTCAAGTAAAAAAGAGGAAATTAATTATAGCATGGAAAATGCTTGCAGGCTTGTAGCATTCAAGCCATGTGATTCCCAGATTATAAAAAATTAAACCACCCAAATTCTTCGAACAGTTCTGCTTAATTTAGGGGGAAAAATTGAACTACGAAAGAGAGTTTCCAATTAAAATATAAATTGTACTGTCCGTGAATTATTATACCTATATGATGTGTGATAAATATTATATTCGGGGCAATTCTAATTATTGGTATATCGTCTCGCCACAAATTTCTCCATTAATAAAAAAGTTTGTGCCAGCTTTTGGGGACAATATTGACAATAAAAATCATTTCATTTTGTTTGTATTTTAACAGGAAATTTTTGTAATTAGATGGTTTGTTGATTTCAAATTATCGACATGCACATACAGATAATTGGTTGTTTATTTTATTAAATATTTTGTGGCCACAGATGACGGATTAAAGGAAATCATTCAGTGTGACCTAACTAGCTAAACCATAGCAGAGATCACAGCATCATAGGCTTCACAGCTAATTTTCCTAGTCATATAGACAATTAACCTTATTTATTATCCACAAGTCAAGAACGCATAGATCGAGCTCAGCATATTTCAAAGCTTCCAACAATTGACTAATAAAGTATACTCCAAGCTTTAATTGGTCCTTTCCAGTGGATTACACATCAGCATAATTTTTAAAAACCAGAAAGTTTATTATCAGATAATATAAATTAATATATAACCTATGCCTCCTCCGCGCTGTCTTGATGATTATCATTAAGAATCATTTGCGAATAACCTTAAGTATGGCCTATGGGATAATATTGACAAAACACATAAACAGTCAACAGGTAAAAAGAGCACATTAATTACAGTTAAAATGGATGGTCTGCAAATGGAGCTATAAAAGAAAATTATTGCTTTTTTTTCTCTTATTTTTAAAAGACTACCTAACCTTGCTGATTCTGTAGTTACAAACTTCCATGCAACTTGTTGAAATTTATCATGAAGTTTTCTGACTTAATTTGCTCAATGTTTATACGCCCGATCCCCCCCCCCCCCCACATTTTTCTTCCGGTGACCTTTCTGGATCATTTAAGGTTACTCTGCAGTGGTACCCAGGATTGGTACACAGCACAAAGGTTATTTGCTTGGAAAAAAATGCAGGTTGTTTCTCTATTGTAAGTAATATAACTACCTTCAATGTGGAATTAAACCAAGATAAATTGTTACTTTTAGCCATTGCTTTCACTTATGAACAGTAAAATGAAATTTCTACTAAAAACAGTATTGAGAAGAGCACTACAAAATCGAACTATTTCTCTTATCTTGACTGTGAACTCCGAAATATCGGTCCTGACCTTGTCTCCCTTCTCCTCTCTATATTCCTCTCAAGGTGTACTTTTATTTGAGATAGAGAAATATGATACTCTAATAATCCGACATTAGAATTTTTAGGGTATATAAAGGGGTCGCTTACAAATCAAAAGGTCCATAATTAATGTTGAGATCATAATCTAAAGGGTGCAAATAGATTCATGAATCTAATCAAATTAATTAAACTATTTGTTTAATTAATTTTTCGACTCAAATCAAGTAATGTTTGACTCGTTTAAGCGAACATCCAATCGTCTATAAACGATTTGCTCCACTTAATTTACTCGACTAAATTTACAAATGACTAGCATAAGATGTTCTCATATGTGGGCAAATAAAAAAACAAAATAATGTTAGGTAATAAAAATATGTTCTTCAATCTAACATCGATATAGATAGATATATTGTTCAATTTGTTTCTTTATTGGACGGAAAATCAAAATACATTATTTCTTCGTCTAGCGATTGATATCCAACCATAGATCAAATCTATTGAAAGGTATAAATATATGTTTATACGATGGATCTAATGTGTAACAACCTTGAATCCGTGCCTTTATGAGTAGAGATATGTCGGACAAAAATGTGAAGTACGTGACAATTAGGTTGTCAAGTGTGCGCACCTCATGACCCTTTCAATTAAATCAAACCATATACCAATTAATTTAATTGGAAGTCCGCTATTTACGATCATTTATATCGCACCACATGAGTATTTCTTAATCAGCTTAATTAATTTACATTAATTAATCTAATTACGCACCTTATAGGAAATACCTTTTAATGTAATTTGCAGCAATAATATTACATCTCTATATTCTCCTTTGCACCGCCAATTTTTGTTGCTAGGTAAAACTGGTTTTGAAGTTATTTTTTCCTTTTTTTAATAAAAAATGGTTTAAGGGTCAGGCATTTCTGTTTTCATTAGTTATATTTTTCCAACTCAAAAATAGGAAGAGAAAAAGAAGATAAGAGAAGTTTTTCCAATGACAACAATCTTGATTGGGAAATTTTTTAACAAAGACAAAATTACTCTTAACAATTTTAAAAAGGACAAAGCCGATTTATTTTTTTTAATAAGAGCACAGCTTTAGCGGCAATGTCAACAAAGACAAAATTACCCTTAACAATTTTAAATAGGACAAAGCTAATTTATTTTTTTTAATAAGAGCACAGCTATAGCGGCACTCCCATTGCCGCTATAGCATTTTCTTTTCTGCATTTAATTTTTTTTCGCTGACTTTCAATGCCATTTATGACAGTGGGTGGGGGTTTATTGAAGTGGATTTCAATGTCTTTCTCTCATAGATTAATTTTATTATACCTTTTTTGCTGCTATGTTTTGTTATTTACTTTCTACTGTGATTTGCATGATGTTTGAGACTATGTTAGGCTAGTTTTATTATATGTCTTAGGGATGTAGTAGTAGTCTATCGATCAGGGATGTTGTAGACTTGATTATGCTTATTGTCACTGTGATTTGTTTGTTAGCATATTACTTGTCGTTGCTTGCTTGTTGATCATTATATACGACTCGGTGAATGCGCACATCTAGTTGGAGTAATTAAATATTGAATTAACAAGTTAAACAACGACAATATCACGAGATAAGTTAAAATCGAAAGATGACCAATCGAGTTGCATAACACGGTTTCTAATTAACCAACCATTAATTAGATATCTCACAAGAACTACAACAAATAAACTTGGATAATCGACCGAACGAAAGTTAGGTTAGCAATTCAAGAGACGTTAGGTTAGTATGATATCAACCCTAATTCAAGGTGAAAATCATAGGTTAGTGAGTTAGTTACTATCACCCAACCCTTCACAACATGTGGTATTAAGGATGGATCAAGAAACCAACACTTACATAGAGTATGTGTTGTCCAGAGCAGCCATTCGGCTGTCTATTCGGCCTGTCATGGTGTATTGAATATTTTTTCAACTTTATAAATATTTCCACACAAAAATTGTCGCATATTATATGTTGGGCATTCAAACTTATATATTTTTTTGGCTTTTTTTTTAATATAAAAATTTATATAACTTCATATAAAATCTAAAGCAATTCATAATAAAAAAAAACCGCAAACCATTACAAGAACAAGAAGGACCGGCCTCATCTGGTCCAGAACTCATCTCATTGAAATAGACGAAATTTAATTAAAAAAAACAAAGCATACAGTAATTTATTCATATAGTAAATTTCTATGTTCTAATTTTTTTATCCAAATACTAATTTCTCTATACAGTAAAATTAATCACTCAAAAATATTATCGTCAAAAAACTAATTTTTCAATACAGTAATTTATCCATAATAACTTATTTTTTTACAAAAAATACTTTTTCTATGCATTAATTTTTCCGTTAAATTTTTTATTAAAAAGAAATTTTACAAAAATGCATATTTTCTATACAATTATTAATCACCCAAAAAATTTTCTCCAACAAACTATTTTTTCCATGAAGTAATTTACCCATTAATCAGTAAAAATATTCTTTCTACAACAAATTTTTCATATACATAATTTAATGCAATAAATAATTCTACGTTAATTTATCCATTAAATTTAATTCCAAACAATAATAATTTAATGCAATAAATATTAACTAATTTTTCATATACCAAACTTCATACATTTCCAAACATACAATTTCCATATAATTTTCCAACAATTTTCTATTTTCATACAAACAAATTTCCAACACTTTCATTTTTCAGACAATTTAATTTCTATACATACAATTTTCAAATAAACAATTCCTATTAATAATTTTTCATAAAATATCAACAAATATTTTTTCCTACAATTTTTCATCAATAATTTTCAATGAATATTTACTAAATAAAATTTACAAAACTACCATTTTTCATTAATAATACCTATTAAATATTAACCAATATTTTTCATCCACATTGTTCATTAACAATTTTCATTGAATATTTAAAAGAAAAAGGCACTGCTGCCATAAATGACATTGAAAGCCACTTCAATAAACCCCCACACACTGCCATAAATGGCATTGAAAGCCAACGAAAAAAAATTAAATGCAAAAAAAAATAAATAAAAAACGCTATAGCGGTAATGACAATGCCGCCATAAGGCTGCGCTATAGTGGCAATGGCAGTGCCGCTATAGCGTTGCTCTTATTAAAAAAAAAGTAAATCGGCTTTGTTCTATTTAAAATTGTTAAGGACAATTTTGTCTTTGTTAAAAATTTTCCTCTTGATTGTGTAAAAGAACATATGACGATGACAAGTTCTCGTACCGTCTAAAAAGTGCTATTATAGATTTTAGCATTGTGTCGCAAAATTAATTTAAATCCTAACTAACTACAATGGCCAACTTATTTTCTCTAGAGAAAATTCACCTACTATGTGTTCCTTGCAAATTATGGGTAGTTCAGGTTATTCTTTGCCTTGTTTGGATGAATGGGAATAAGAGATCTTTCCGGAAGAAGCATCTTCCCGGAAGAAAAATCAATCCAAACACACAAGAATAAAGTGGGAAGAGCTTCTTCCAACAAAGGTGGAAGAAGGAAGGAAGAAGGAAAAGCTTCTTCCACTTTTTTTTTCTTTTTTTTTTGATGAAACCATCACATTATATAACAATATTATTATAATATCATAATATTAATTATTTTTATAATTATTATAATATTTTTAATTTTATTATTTATTTTATTATTCAGATTATTAATATTAAATAATTATTATTTTTTTTAATAATATTATTATGATATTATTAATAACAATATATTACTATATATAATAATAATAATATTAATAATAATAATATTATTATTATATAATATTATAATATCACAATTTAATTATTTTGATAATATTATTATAGTATTCGAATTATTATTACTTATTTTATTATTCTTATTATTATATTACAATAATTATTATTTTTATAATATTACTATAATATTACTATAATATTATAATAATTATTACTTATTTTATTATTATTATTATTAGTATTAAATAATAATAATTACATTTTCATGATATTATTATATTATTATTATTAATTATTTTATATAATATTATATTTTCTCAAGTAATGAATAAACTATAACTATTAATTTTTTAATTATTATTAGTATTAAAATAATTATTATTTTATTTTAAAAAATCAAATATTAAAATAAATAAGGAAATAATAATATTACGCAAATTGGTTTGAAAAAATTAAAATGAATAATTATTTTATTTTTATCTTTCATTTTTATTATAATATTACATTATTAATTATTTTCTATTATTATTATTATTATTATTGTTTCTTATTTTATTATCCTAATTATTAGCATTATTAATAAATAAACTACAACAATAAAAAAAATGAATAAACAATAAATATATAAAAAAAAGATAAATGATTATTTTAATTCAACTCTTCCATTCCTTATTCCTAACTCACTATCCAAACAACATTTCTTCTTCTAGGAATAACACTCTTCTCACTCTTTCCGAAATAACACTCTTCTCAATGTTTCTTCCTAGAATCCTTCTTCCTTCCTTATTCCTAACTCATCCAAACAAAACCAAAGTATAAAGACTAAACAAATTTTCTTTATGCACATATGAGTTTAAACTTTATTTTTTATTTTTTATTTTTTTTAAAAAATCAAAAAGCCCTAAATAATCGTGAAAATTGTAGACATATAAAAAAGATTTATTTTATCTTCTAGAGTTTTAGCATCATGACCTGAACGATTCTGATTAAATTCATGCAAACATCTATAGAGTTTCTCGTTTTTATTCATCAGAAAAGTGTTATCATAATTTTAGCATCAAAGTTTAAAGATATTTATTTTTATTTTGAAACTTCAGTGACCAACGTTAAAACGTCTCTATTATATAATTCCAGGGTTTTTAGTTCAATTTGGGAAGGCATGTAAAAATAGCATAAACAAGAGGTGGGATACTAAACTTCTTCTTTAATTAACCCTGCTCTTGTTTTTTTTTTTTTTTTTTTTTTTTTTGATGATTAACCCTGCTCTTGTGACATGTGAGTAAGCATGCTGATATATTATTTGGCGGCTTAAAAATAGGGCTGTCAATGGTACCCTTTTAACCGTTTATCCTATCCATATCGTATTCGATAAGACGGGTATGGGTAAGGTTTTATTTTCGTTAAGTTATCGGGTATGGGTATGGATAAATAAAAATTTTCGTTAATTTATTGGGTAAGGATATGGATAAGGCTATTTCGTATTCGTTAATTACCCATACCGTTAATATTTATCATGACCAAAAAATATAATTGTAAGATTCAATTAATACATTAATAACAAACTAAATTCAGAAAGATATATTTGTAAGATTCAATTGTTATGTTAATAATTAAACTAGACAATTAAATTGTAAGATTTGACTGAGATAATACTACATTAAATTGGAAAGATATAATGATAAGATTCAATTGATATGTTAATTATTTTTTTATTTTCATTCACGCGCTACATCGTTCATTCACGGGCTACATTAAAAAATAATAAACTTTTACATAAGATCTTTTCTTCTCCGTTATCATTTGGAAAAATATTGTATAATTAGTAATTAGTTATGTAATTTTTTTTTGTGACAATTGATATGAGAAGATATAGTATGATTTTATTATATTTAAAGTATTATCCAATGTTGCACTTTATTAATACATTTATCTGGTAATATTTATTTATTTCTATTGTACAATTTTTTCATTGAGTTATTAACATTATTATCCATTTTCTACCGTTACCCTACCCATACCGTTAATTCTTAACGGGTAAGGGTAGGGTACGGGTAAAGTCAATTTTTAACGAGTAAGGATAGGGTATGGGTAAAGAAAATTTTAATGGGCATGGGTATGAAAAATATCTCTACCGTATCGTACCTTACCCATTGATAGTTAGTAGAGCATATTTTCATGTGCTAACGCAATGTCACTATTCGCTATAATACTAGATATGGCAGCTTCGCTGCGCTATATTTTTTTTAGATAGAATAATAATTTAATTTATTTCGTGAAACTTGTCAAAATTTCTGATGTAAAATATAAAAAATCTCCGTAAAAAACTTGCCAAAACTTTTAGACAAAAGTTTGTAAGTTCAAAATTAGTAATTTTTGTCATAGAAAGTCATCAAATAAATTTGATATATATTTTCTATCTAAAAAGAACTTGCCAAAAGTAACTTCTTGCATAAATTCAGATTGATAGATCAGGAAAAATTGGATGGCTTAGATCACATGCAGTAGGAGGGAAATTTTTTTTTTCTATAGATTAGGCATGATGAAATACTTTAGATTTCTTAATATATTTACTTCTTAATTAAATAATGATTGTACCACTATTTTTAATTTATTTAAAAAAAAACTATTTTTAACCAACAGTCATTGCGGTCCGTTGCGACCACATGATTTTATTAATACTACAGATTCCTTTGTTTCGAAGTTAACTTCAGAAAAGATTTACCCAAAAAAAAAAATGAAAGCACATGTTAATCATCGTCCTGGATTTTCGCATTCAGACACAAGTTCAATAAATATTGGGAAAAAAAGGGGGGAAAGTCTGCTGTAGTTGAGTCGAAGGAAAATAAATTTTTTTTCTCAAAGTTTTCTTACAATTTCGTGTAAGTTCTGCCAGTCAGTTTTGGGTCCTTTTCTGACGGGATCCGTCAGGATTCTGGCGGGTCCGTCTAAATTCAGGCGGGTCACCAGGACGGAGACAGTGCATCTGGACAGAACATGTGATCTCAGCGTCTATTGGATTCCACCAACCCATAGCACCTCCTGAGTGATTTCTGACCCTTTTAATGCCCTGTTCTGATGGAGAACAGTATGAAAGTCATATCCTATCACTCTGTTCACTAAAATAGAGAGGAAGATAGAGATTGAGGGAGACAAGGTCTAGTCCGACATTCCGGAAGCAAGCCATCACTGTAAGGGAGGCTGATCGGACTAGTAGTGCCCTCTCTCCTGAAGGAATTAGTGGCGTTGGCGTGCTTGGCGACTAAAAGTTCTCTCTCTGGTGAAGCATCTCATCCACAACACTCAAGAACAAGCAATGACTGAAAGTAACTCTAGATCCTAGTTATTTCCGCATTAAGATCCTAGAAACACTTACATTTCCACTATAAGAGTACTTTAAATTCCTCTTCGTCTTCGTACAGTTTTTGTTCCCGATTCGGCTTCTTTTAGGCCCGAGATTGAATTCTTAAGAGTAATGAAACCAATACAAAAAAAAGTGAAAAACCCATAAAAAATGATATATGCAATATTTATATATTTTTGACACTGCGTTAAAAGATCATAACTATTGATTGTCAAATCACTGTTTTATTGAAACTGGGAGTATTTTTTTTGTTGATGGAATTATTTCAAATATACTATTTTAATTTTCTTAATATGTGCTACAAATTTAATATGCAATGCATAACACCCTAATTGCAATTGAACATAATTTAATCTAAAAGAAACTTGGCTAGCTAGTCCTCTTAGGCTATGTTTGGCAAGGAGTCGAACTAGGCTAGTTCGACGTTATCAAACATGAGCCGAACTAGAACAAGACCTAGTTCGCCTCCTTATTCTAGTTCTACCAAAATTATGAAATTAGAACTAGAACTAGAACAAGCCTTGTTCTAGTTCGACCATTTGCCAAACATACCCTTAGTGTCCTAAAAGGTAGTGATTATATGCTTGATATTCTAATTTTAAATATCAAAGGGGGAAATTGCTTGGCGTTACCAAACTTTTTTTTTTCTCACAATTATTTTTAAAAGCACTCTTTAAGTAATTATTGATGTGGAAAATTACATATCGACTCCGAACATTTCTTATGCAAATCCGCATCTCGTCTCTTTAGATAAAGGAAAAACTATTCATCTTTTGCCAAATAATTGACATTAGCCTAACCCTAATATGTTTGCGGATGCTCCTACCGTTATCCTTTCTGATGAAATTCTCCTACAATATTCTTTTCAATACTAATAATATAGGTTGCTGCTACAATTCTGGATAGACATGAATTTTCACTGGAATCTAAGATCACTTCAATAGCAAGAGAAGGTATGTAATACTAGGGGGGATTCACTTTCTTTACCTAGATATAAAGGACAAAAGAAAGAAAGCAGAGGAATATATTCAGGCATTAAAGAGTTTTTCAAAGATTCTGCACTTTTGATGTGTACTTGATAAATTACAAAAATTTTAAACGAAATTGTAAAATCGCTCATCGCTATTTCTCCGAGAATGATGAGATAAATTAGATGTGTAATCAAACCACCACTGAACCAATGAGAATGGAGATAATACAAAAATATCGTCGCAGGAAAACTTTAGTAAAAGAAAAGGTACATAAGAAAGTATGAATTATGAAGTAAAATTGCTATCTACAACGTCTTTACTTTTGTTGTACGGCTGCAAAGCTAAAAACACGATACAAGTAATATATAAATAGAGGATTGTAAAAATGTTTTACCACCATATGGATGGACTCGTGCAAATGATGGATCTGTACCACTCAATGTAATCTTCAAATTGAAATTTAATTGTAGAGTAAATTTTATATTATTCTATTTTTTACTATTTTTATTTTAAAACAGTTCGTATTGGAGGGTTGAAGACTGTTATATTAACGAATCTCTAATATTTCAAATAGGTATTTTTTTGAAAAAAAATATGTAAAATTTAATTTTTATAAGATTTGAAAATGAAATTGAGCTGGTTAGATCGGTCATTTGAAGCATAAAAATTTGAGAACAAACAAATAGTAAAGGACTATTATCCATGCTAAGCTTAGTATTCCAGCAATCATCTATACAAATATGTACAATATATTAAATTTCTTAATCAAATCATATCACATCACTTATGCCTTACACAATCCAAATTTTATCTCTCTTTCCTAATTAATCTTAATCTAAACATATGTAAAACTTTGATGTTAAGTTTGTTGGTGGAATGGTGGGCAATGTTCTTTCTATATTTTGTGGCCATAACATGTGCGATCACTATAACGGGTCCAATTAAATTACTTATAGGCTCTTCTCACAAATATTACAAGGAATTGCCACAGAAAAGTTGTTTCTTCCTGTGGACGAGTGATCTTTTGTGGGTTTTGGCAAGTATACAACGGGTCAGAATCATCAAAATCAAAATCAAAATCAAAACATCAAATCAAAACACATATATTAAAGCCGAGTGAGGATTCGGGTCCAAAATCCGGATCCAACACTGTTGGTTAACAGTGCTCCGGACAGTGATTTGGACCGGATCCTTTGTTGCAGCGGCTAAAGGTGTGGCTATGTTGTCAACCACAAATAAATGAAGATGGTTGTAGAAGATCCGGACGCCCCTCTCTCTCTCTCTCCACTGTCATCACGTGTTGCATGGGTCGGATCGTTTGTTGCAGAGGCTGAGTATATGGCCATATAGTTTAGCACAAAAAAATGAATATGATCGCAGAAGATCTGGATGCCTCTCTCTCTCTTGGCTGCCATCCCATGTGCATGGGCATTGGGATGCGCCTCTCTCTCTCCATTCCATTAAATGATAGACGCCTCCATTTTCCGATTTGAGAAAAAATATGTTTTGTTTTTTAATTGTTTGGAGGGCTTAAAAAAATCGTTTGCCTATGAAAATTTATATGCTTGCTCACAGATATATGAGGAATTCTCTAATATTATATTTTCTAATTATAGAGCTATATAATTTTTAAAATTATTTTCTAAACCTCATAAAATTTAATCTCTATTATAGTTTTATTCTTTGATTGTTTGAAATTGTTAATCTCTATTAAATTTTCTAAATCTGATAAAATTCTATGTAAATAGTGATTGCTGATAAATTTATAAAAATTCCAATAATGTCAGCTTTTATATTTTAGATTGTACGTTTTGGAAATTATAATGACAAGATAGAAGCAAAATAAATACTTTAGATAGTCTTTTATGTTTGCCTTTAAAAATATCAGATATGTTAATACTTTAGATAAAACATGCTAATAATTAAAAAAATTCAATGATTGATATAAAATTTTAAAAAATAGTTCGCGCAACGCGCGAAAAGACCACTAGTTACTTATATAGTTGAATGTTCATATTGTGAAGTGCAGCACAATCGGTCAAAAATTACTGCTTCAGAGAAATTTAAAAATCGATATGAAAAAAGCGATCAACCTCTCTAGTTATTAATAATCGGAAGTGAACCAATTCTTTTTATATATAAATATTTTACAAAACATTAGTGACATTTTTTTAAAAATTATGTACGGTTATGATTGATTGATTGAGAAATGACTTAAACACAATTAGATATTATCGTGCTTCGCGCGATAAGCCGATAAATGCTGAATCAAAGTTGATCATTTGATTTATTTTCTTTTTTTAGCAAGACAATATCGACATTTTGAAATTTCACTTATCTCAAAAATACAATAAATAATATCAGTCTAAAAAAATTAAGCAAACTTTAGAAATCTAAAATATGAAATCAGTAACAGATTTCCATCTTTTATTAAAATCAGATATATACCCTTTAAATCTTATCTAATTGAAAATATCCCCCTCCAATCTTTAAAATTAGACATATCCTCCTCTAATCATAACTTGTATTGAAATTTACCCTTTTGTTTATGAGGTAGACTAAAATCAGTCGCGACTGACGAATGAGACCGTCAGCTACGATCAAATCTCAATTTTCGAAATTCTAACAGTCGATCCGAACCGTTCAATGTGTTCTCCATATTGAAATCTCATTGGAGACAAAATTTTATATTTTTCTGAAATTTTTTTATTATTTGTTTGGTATTTTACAAAATTCTTAATCTAAACAATTCTAGACCCTTCAATAACTATGATTTTTTAAAATCTAAAAAAAATAGTAAATAAAATCAGAAAAATATAAAATTTGGTCTCCAATGAAATTTCAATATGGAGAACACATTGAACGGTTCAGATTAACAACTAGAACCTCAAAAGTTGAGATATAATCGCAGCTGACGGGCCCATCCGTCAGTCGTGGCTGATTTTAGCCTATCTCCTTTATTTCTAATAAATTTTTATATCTGAAAATTCAGATTTTATAATTATTGACGAAGATGCCCCTGCCCATCTAATTATCGGTCTTCACAGGATTTTTCGTCTGATTAGGCCTTCCTAGCAAACTAAATAGTGACCCAAATGATCCTAATCTATTTTTCAAGTAATTAAAATTCCACAATCCAAAACCTTCTGTACTAGAATTAACAAGTGCTCAGCTAAATACTACTTCGATATTTTTTTAGGGCCGGAGAACCAGCAATACTACTTCGATATTTGAAGTTGATACAAAATGAAGCGTTTGTGGTCAAGTGTTGCAGAGTTAACATCCCGTAATGACATTATGGGGAGCACGGACTGGGCTTATAAGTAATTTAAGGTACCAATGAGAGCAGAATTGATAGCACACTAATTTCTAAAACAGAACGAAGGTTTAGTTCCTCTTAGGTTCGATTCTATGTTTGTCTAAATGATCGCAAAAGCAAAAGAGCCTTTCTAACAGGATGGTAGAACTAGAAGAATAAGTATTGATGGTTACGTGACTCTCAGAGATTAATTAAGATTGAATTAGGCGCAAATCCATTGCATATATCTAGTAGCATATGCCGATAATAACTATGGAGCATTCATTCTCAAAAAAAAAAAAAATAACTATGGAGCATTGTAAGCCAGTACATGGCATGATGTTATTATTCCATATGCATGCAGCTGGGGTCTCTTCAATGGGTATGAAGCTAATTAATTAGATTAAATATTTACAACGATATGATATCTTTCTAGTTCCTACGTATACTACGTGCATACCTTTACAGTGGTGATCTGTCTTCAAAGTACTACGCAATGTTAGTTTGTAGTTAAGAGGAACGGAATAAAGCAGCGTGGAGAAGATCAATCGTCAGAGGAGCTAGGGACATTTACGTCCACAATTTTAAAAATTGAATTTTCAAATTTAAAAATATCATTAAAATAATCAAAAGGGTAAATTTCAATATTTGCTATAATTAGAGGGGGATATTTCTAATTTTAAAGATTGAAGGGGATATTTCCAATTAGAAAGATTTGAAGGGTATATGGTTGATTTTCCCTCTTTTTTCTATATACGATTTTGTACAGCTTGTTATGTTGCCTTGTGAAAGAGAAGTTACAAGTTACAACAGATTCTTTACATAAAATAACACGAAACTGTCACAATTGATCCGAAAAAAATGGACATGGTATGCCTTTGTCCACTAACTTTTTTCAATAGACGATTCTATATAGTTTTCTATGTTGTCTAGAGAAATAAAATCTTTAATAGATTTGCTACAGAAAAGAGTACACAATACGGTCGCAACAAATCCGAGAAAAGTACATGAGTGGTACTGTAGAAACCCTTTGGTATTATACAGTTGTATAGAAAACTGATCCATTGCATAGAAATTCGTTACTAAGTTCCGCAACGTAAAATCGTAAATACGAAGCCCCTTCCCGGTTACAGTCCACAGTTCAAGCCCAACATGATGATTAGTGTTAGGCTATATTGGCCCCAAAACTAGCAAATTCGTCCGAAAAAATTAAAACTAACGTTACTGTTTACACGAATTACGATAATAACAGTTAAAAATTTGGAATTTTAAAAATAACATTGTTGGATCGGCGTTTGGATCGCCGAAAATACAAAACCCTTGGATTGGCAATTGAAACGAACCCTTGGATCGGCAATCAAAAAATCCATAAATAATTATTGTAGATGCAAAATATTATGAATTTAGTCAACCATAAATATTAAAATTACAGCTATCTTCACCGAATAACATAAAGTCAACCCTTACATCGATCT
Source organism: Rhynchospora breviuscula (assembly GCA_027562975.1). Classification (NCBI taxonomy): domain Eukaryota; kingdom Viridiplantae; phylum Streptophyta; class Magnoliopsida; order Poales; family Cyperaceae; genus Rhynchospora; species Rhynchospora breviuscula. The sequence goes on along the minus strand of CM050400.1, from coordinate 28,185,743 downwards.
ATCAAGGGTAATTTTAAAAAAAATTACATAAAAATATTACATAAAACTAACGCCGGCCTTCTCCTGGTAAGATATTCATGAACCTTGATCCTAGCCGGACAACCCCACGTCGTAGTCCCCCTCCTCCACTGCTTGTGCTTTGAGATGGTCCCGTGCTACTTGATGCGCCATGACTACCCCCCCTGCTACTTGATGCTCCGTGACTTGTGGAAAATCGGACCAACATTGATCGGTCATCCACGCTAATGGAATTTCGACGCGGTTCAATACCTTCTATCCCAAGACTGACGTGACTTTCACTGCGATGATCAATACTGATAGAATTCCAGTTAGGTTGAACTGGCTCCCTAGAAGGTTCACTTTGGTTCCCTGTAGAAAATTGAGTTTTGTTCCTTGCAGAAGGTCTTGTAGTCCTCCGTGTCCATAGTGTGTTGGTAGGACGACCTGTACGACAACCAGATTGAAGGTCCTCCATCGACATAGGTTGCTGAGTGTCGTTGGTCGCCGCAGCGTCCCTTCTGGTTCGGCGCCTCTGGTTTGTCTAATTTTTATTCTTCATTGCATCCATCCACATCCAATCACGATCCTTCTTTCGCCTGCCCCGATTAATCATTGTCTTATCCGGATAGATCACGGGACCATCATACCCAGGCCACTTATCTTCGTCTTCGTAGCAGTGAAAATCACCTGTTGACCATATTTTAACCATATTCTCTGTGCTGTACTGTTCGTCTACAAAATCAGAAACATCCCACCTACAATGACCGCATACGGCAACAACATGAAGACATGGTATTCCAGTGAGTTGAGTTTTTCTGCACTTACACTAAGCACGCCTGCTCGGTAGTTGAGGATCTCTCGGTTGGTAATCAAGTTTGAGGAAAACTTGGTACTTCCAGGTTACCCCCGGATCATTTTTTTCGAATGGCACTTGAGCTTCAAATTCTCCACGTTCAATGTCAACAGTGATAACGTTTATTGCCGCTGTAAATATGAATTTTTATCATTATACATTTTAAAGAGTAGAAGTAAATATGATTACATTGGAAGTACATTTGTACCTACTTTGAGAGTATGCTTCATCAGCTTAAGTTGAATTTCTTTTGGCCATCGTTCTCCCTCCGCCTGTCTCGTCAAAACTATTTGCTTTTTGTCATTAAACCATTTAACAGTTTTGTACCAAGTGCCTTCCACAAGTCCAACAACTGGTAGTCTTCTCTCAGCCTTGTATCTACTATTGAGACTTTCTGATCCATTACTAGTCATAATACCCCAACGATAACCACCGTCATACGTTTGTGCCCACCTTTCAGGTTTTCACTGCTCGTTTTTTATCTGTTTCATTTTCTTTCCCACACTTTTCAAGGTAGTCGATCGCCTTTGGATTCGTTTTCTTCAGTTCGTTTCACATTTTGTATAAGGGTCGTCTTTTTTTCTTGTTGGCCAACTTATTTCTGAATTTATCTGGCAGAGCTGCGTCTTTTCCAGATGCCTTGAATACGTTTTCACATACATGTTGCATGCAATACCGGTGCACGGCATATGAAGGGTTCGCATCCTCTTGCCAACCGTATTGGGGTTGTTTGAACGCGTTCCTTATTCCCCAATGACGATCGGAAACAACACAGAATTTTCTTCCTTCTCCGATAACTTGCCGCCTTAGAAAATTCATGAACCAACTCCAACATTGTTCGTTCTCAGTTCGCACTAATGCAAATGCTAGTGGAAGCAACCGCTGCTCTGGGTCATAACCGCATGCCGCTAACAATCTTCCCTTGTACCGACCTGATAAGAACGACGCGTCGATACTGATAACAGGTCTTAGGTATCGTACCGCCGCGATATAAGGCCCATATGCCCATGCTGCTGCGGTGAACATAGCTCTGTTGGGATCCCCTACACTCTCTGTCAACCATTTGATATGTGTCCCTGGGGTCGTTCCCTGTATAGCCAATAATAAACTGGGAAGTTTGTTGTATGATCCCTCCCACGATCCAAAAAGTTGTTCGATAGCATTCTCTCTCCCACGCCATAACTTGTTATAGGTTGGTTTTACATTTGGATATTTTTTCTCCAATATAGATTTTACGTCATCTATAGAAATACCAAGATCTCTCTTCACTGCATTCCTAATGCTGTTTGCGATTACCTCTGCCGTCAGATTTTCATGCGTGAAATCTCCGGCCCTTCTCACGCAAGTATGTTCTTCTTCAATCTTTATTATTTTCCAAAATTCACCTTCCCTTTCTGTACGGGCATACAAATGCCACTTACAGGTAGGCACCTTACAATCCAATACATATAATGCTGGAGTACTTCTACTGACTTTATGCTGTACATTATTATCTACGGCGTATTTATTACAAGCTTGTTTTAATTGTGGTTTTGACATAAAAATGTTTCTTTGCACTAAAGGCCCAGAAGCTTCTGTTTGAGACGGTTGTGGAATCGAATTTCTACAATCCGAATGCCGATCCAAGCTTGGATCGGCGATTGGAACGCCAATCCAACTGATTTCCCGCTAAAAGTGACTTTTTTAATGCTTTTACTATTTTATCTTTTATTATTATTTTCTATTATTACATTTACTTATTAATATTATTATTAATTGCTATTATTATTGTATTATTATTAATATTAATTTGGTAATTGTTATTAGTTATTATATTAGTAATAATTTAATTATTAAATATTATTATTTATTATGTATTTTTGTGATTATTGCATGATTATTACTATTAAATTGGTAAGTGTTATTAGTTATTATATTAGTAATAATTTAATTATTTAATATTATTATTTATTTTTTATTTTTGTAGTTATTGCATTAATATTATTATAAAATTGGTAAATATTATTAGTTATTATATTAGTAATAATTTAATTATTAAATATTATGATTTATTATGTATTTTTGTGATTATTATATTATTATTACTATTAAATTGGTAAGTGTTATTAGTTATTATATTAGTAATAATTTAATTAATAAATATTATTATTTATTATGTATTTTTGTGATTACTTATTAATATTATTATTAATTGTTATTAGTTAAAAAAATAAGACTAAGGTAAATTTGTTAGACTTCATTAATGGACCATTTATTATTATTGCACCATTTTATTATTAATGCATGAAAAAAAAATTAAGAATCTACTATTTGGGGTCGTTTGGATGGGTTAGGAATAGCCAATTCCTAGGAAGGAATAAGGATTTTCGTTGGGAAGTGTGTAACTTTGTGAGAGATGAATTGTTTATATTAAAATTTATGCCCGGAATTGGAAAATCCCCAAATTCCGGACACATCCAAACGACCCCTTTATTATTAATGCAGCATTTATTGTTTAACCTAATAATTAGCTGCAAAAGAACATGCGTGGTCTGATAAAGTCTGAAAAAGTATACTGATGCCCATATTCCCTCTGCAAAAGGACAGACGTGGTCTGATAAAGTCTGAAAAAGTATACTGATGCACATCTTGTTAGGAACTCAAGTCCATGTGCAATTTTAATTTTTATTAACATTTAACAAGTAATTAACACGCACGAAAAACGGATCTAGTTATTCAAGTCATTTAACATATAAAAGGAGAAGCGTAGGAGGTTACCTCTTCCGAAATCGTATTCGGAAGGCTCGAATCCAAGCTCTTGGAGTCGGTGGCGTGCTCGTCACCCTCTTGACTGCCTCCGGTTGCCTCGAGTCCACCTAGAAGATTAACCAAAGTCTCAAGACAAGTGCTAGCTTGTCCGAGACGATAGCTAATTTCCTTTTGATTTCCTTCGCACGATTAACTGTTTAACTGGAAGGAGAATCGCTCAACGCATGAACTAGAGATGGAATTAAGAGGTTAGAAAATGGAGAAACCGATTTTCTCCACTATGAACAGTAACCGTGAATAGTGAACAGTGCGGCCAAGAGAGAGGAGAGAGGAAATTAGGGTTTTTCCTTGACTTGTTCCCAAAGAAACAATCAATATATATATAGAACGTTTCTATAATTAGATTTCTCTCTTCCTATTTTCTCCTGGACGAAATTGCCCCTATCATGGCTGAAATTTTCAGCCCTCATGTGGGCCAGGCCACATGATATAATGGTCCATTAAATCACTCCTTTAATTCGTCTCATATCGGACTTTCAGTTAACTGATTAACTAAAAGGCCAATTAGCTCAGTATAATAAATATGCATTGAACTAACTTAATTATTAACATATTAATAATTAATTTGGAATTAGCATATGCATTATATTATTTCTATATGATCCATTTGAGTTAATTAATTATAACGGTTCATAACGGTATATAATTAATTAATCAACTTATCATATATTCGCAGTACTCGCTACTGCAAATAAACAAATAATGCACGTATGGTTAAAGTCCTATTTGTGTGACCCTTTGAGGATTTATGCTATGTTGGCCATGGAAAATAAATCACCATTTATTTCCATTAATCATAAGCGGTATCTAGCAACACGTTATGATTCCCAATTCGCATAAATAAATACTGTATCAATACAGTACTTCAATCCTGCATAAGAAAAAGTATCTTATTGTTTTGATTCCTATGTCACATGATATCCTTGTATAATCCAAGATAGAAATGTGTCATTATTGCAGATTATACGTTTCTTGATCTAGAGTTGATCGCCTAGTTGCGCGCATACGATCCAACTCCATCAAGGGGCCCAGTAGATATCATCACTCACTAGGTGAACTAATGAGGGACATACGGTTGTCTTGATGACCAGTTTCTCCCCGCACAATTCAAGAGAACATAAATAAAGTCCGTATAGCAGCCCTTATCAGGAATCAGCGTTAGACGATATTTATAGAACCTATCCTCATGTGGAAAAACTGAACCATCTCAAACTCGGAATCAAACACGTATGAAATAAATAATGACACATAACACAATCCATATATTTATTTCATTGGGTCATGTCCTGTACTATGTTCCAGTAACATATACATATGCAATTAAGTCGGTAACTCCTTACCCATGATTTGTAGAACTTAATCATCACTTAACTTGCATACTAATCTTATATGATAATTAATGTTCCTTGTTAATTATCAAGATTATGGACTCTTTAGAGATATTATTGTCATTCTGACGAATGATCCACAGAGATCTACAATTCAGATCCTCAACCTGAATGATCTGTCAACAATAAACTCTAGGAACAAATGATCAAGCATCATCAATAACATAAACTAATATAATATCCACCAACTGATTGGCTTCTAGGACATATCTCTAACAATCTCCCACTTGGTCTAGAGTCAATCAGAAGTGACTTATAGCCAGTGAAGAATTGAGAACGATGTCATATATCTATATATATACATGTCTCGAACCTCAAAAGAAATAATACGCTTAAAGACAGTTACTCATACGTCCATTATGTATGGATGTTCGATAGCATCTCGTATACTGCTTAAGGTAGAGATTATGTCAGAGTCTTCGCTGTGTTCGCGAAACTATCCACTTTTGGTTGAACCTACACATATATATACTCCTATATATATAGTCTTGATCATCATCATATGAGATCAAGTGATACTGTCATAGATCATAGTTGGATCACCAATCAGATATTGGGTTCTTCAAGACTAAGCTATGGTTCGAGATGCATAGAATCATATCAGCTTGACTGAGAACATCTTGATCCAAACTATTCTCTTTCGTTGCTTCACAAGTTGCTATCTATTTTGCTTTGGTGACAGAAACGGTTGTAATATCCCATTTAGAACAACTTTTAAACTTACAACACCACATTTAAGTAAAATATGTAGCTCAATTGTGATTACATCAATCTTTCGAAATCTGGCATTAGTGTAACAACTTACACGAGCTCTTTTTCATCATAGATGAAAAATATATATCTCTCTTTCTCATAAGGTACTCAAGAATATCCTTTGATTATTGTCCAAATGCGTGTCTCTTGTATCCATTTGACAACTGTTTGTCATACTTCTTGGATACTACACATTGGGGCATGCACATAAGTATGGCGTATATTATGAAACTCATAATGAAAGAATGCTTGAACTGTTTCACGCACTTCTTCTCGAATTGAGTTGCAATAAACCGAGTTAAACTCAAGTTATATGTCATATGACGCGATTCGACATAAAGTCCAGCTTTCATGTTTCTAGAACTCTTCGTCATTATATGCACATTCGCCGAAACCTAACATCCATCATAATCTATCTCCATAGATTTTGTTTCCTAGGATTTAGGTGATCTTGCCCAAGAAATCATTCTTCAATGAGATCTTGACAATATTCATTTAATCAATGTTATTTCCCAATTAATATCCAATTATCTTGTACAATATAGATGACACAATTATGCTCCCACTGAATATCTTGTCTATACAAGATACTTTTGACGAAGATCAACTCCTTGACTTCTTTGTCAAAATATTTATTCCACAGTACTCTCTTCGATCCACTAATGGATCCTTGAAGTACGCATATGTTTCTAGCAATACATCAATCAAGACCTCGATTTGTGTCAAAAACACATCTTTTTTCATTCAATCAATGAAGACGGTTTTGATGTACCTTTCCATATATCAATATATATGAAATGCAACTATTGCTAGAATGATCTTTATTGACTGACTTATAAATAGCTACAAGTGAGAAGCCATGCTTTGTACATAGTCAACTCGTCATCGACTTAGACATAGCCACAAGCGTGAAGCTGTGCTTTGTACATAATCGACTTGCCATCCATGTCAATCTTTCCTGTAAAGATCTGAATGTTCTTGACGGATTGCTCCTTCATGAACATCAACAAAGGTCCATATCTTATTGTTACACATGGATTGCACTTAAAGATCACATGGGTTCAAACCATACTTGTGGAATCGGGTTCTTCCATCGGTTCTTTAATTATCAACGGATCCTCATATACCAGGTACGAGGATGTCGTGATGTCTATGCACCTTTCGGTTAGACAATCACTTTCGTTGACCTTTTGTAGGATTAGTGCTCGAGGTTCATGAACCTCTTCCACAACGATTTGTAGAATAAGTTCTCGATCCTCGTATGTACTGAGTTTCTCAAACATCATCAGCTCGTGAGATGTTTAAGTCATCATTAGAAGCGAGCGTGCTAAAGAACTTCTTCCTTTCACAACGGCTTGTGAATGAAGTTTCTCTCAACTCCCACTAAGCACCATGTATGGAGTAACAAGTTTTCCATAAAGGATACTTCTTGTAGTGACACATAAACTTCTTTATGCTCACCTTACTCCCACTACTTTATCTTGAGAACGTTATTCTCCAAGACTATGTCATGATGAGCAACAACTAGATTGTTCTTACCATGTTCGTAGAAGCAGTACCTTTCGGTTAGTTTAGGCATCCTACAAAATATTAAGCGTCCTATTTGGGTCAAAAATTATTAATCAACAAACCTTGAAATAAGCTTCTTAACACCAAATCTTGAGAAATAATGTACTTAGAGATCAAATCTCGTAAGATATCTTTCTCAATAGACTTCGATGGAACATTATTCAGTGTAAACAATATTGTCTTCAAACATAAGTCCCTAATATGAGTCAAATAAGTCAATTTGATTTATTATCGATCAAACGATATCAAACAGTGTTCGATACCTTCATTCTTGGACACACTATTTTCAAAATGTTCCTCATAGAGTGAGTTATGAAACGACTTTCACACTCTTTAGATAATATCTCAAATCATATGACTTAACTATTCACCATGATCAATTGTAAGACTTTTCTTTTCTTGAACGGTCTCTTAACTTCACACTTGAACTCCTTTGAACTAGTCAAAAAGTTCACACTCATACCTTATCAAATAGATACGTTAATATCTACTTTGATCGTTGGCTAAGTGGTAAAGTCTCAATAACCTTTCAGTACACAAGTACTTATAGGTCTACATACATCGATATGTATAAGTCCTAATCAAGTTACTTGTCCTTGAACCTTTATAGGTCAAAGGCGCTTTTGTCATCTAACAAACATGATTCGCATATCTCTATTGATTCGAAATCGAATTGAGCTACGAGTTCCACGCTATGTAGACTCTCATAATGCGATTCTCGTTTATGTATGACTAAGCGGTCATTTCACATGAAAGTCGAACACTTTATGTGAAGTCTTACGCATCCTATTTGTCATTCAAAACTCGTTTATCTATTTCAAGCATATTCAAGCAATAGGCATGAAATCATATAAACAAATCCATAATAAAAGAACATCACTTGTCTTTTACAAAACGTAATCATCCATCATCTATATGAAATGGAGATAAAGTTTTAGGATATAAGGAACGAGGTACTCGACCTACAGTTCCTATTAGTAAAGACAACTCTACGTATCCAATGGTAATGGCTTAAACGAATAAGCCATATCCTTATACGGAGTTTACTTTACTAATTCCGAGCTTTCTCTCACTCTTCATTGCCTACACATTTCATTAAATGCGAGCATATGAACTAGTACTAAGTTACTGGTATGAATTTAGAGATAGCGAGATAATTTGAACGACAAATACTTTCGAAAGTTTAGAACATTTCCAACACAATAATCATGGTACTTCGGACAACCTTTCAAATGCCTCCATAAATGGCAAATGAAACATCTTATGTGACACATGGTCACAATTGAGGGTCTCGAAGTCTCAACTCAAACTTAAGCGAAATATTTCTTAAATACTTAGCTAATTACTATTTGCACAAACAAGTTTGCGAAATGTAACATCATTTCTTTCATTTAATTAGGAAGAGATAGCATGACAACATCAACAGTCCTTGATATCGGAGATCTAATATCTCTAGTTGCCAAATAGCTACTCAAACCTTTCGGTTCGTAAGCCATTGGAACCTTCATGTACCTTCTCAAAAGAAGTCTCTCTTACTTAATTCATGCTCCATTACTCGATCATAAATGATTGACTCAACATCTACTTTCTCTAAGAACTCCTTCTTGAGTAAGTGAATGCGAGCGTAGGAGTCATATCTAGTCCGTATGAATTCTATAATCCAAAGATCTAGAGATCCTAAAATGAGAATATCAGCATCCGCTTTATTGAATAACTTTTCGTAAAAGTTAATCAATCATCGCGATGCTACGTTTGGGAAGTTGAGGAATATTTTTAGGAATAAACATGCTCAAGTTTCTTTTCGCCAAGAACATGTCTTAGGAATTGATATTACTTCTCCAAGTAAATACCTTTAGAAACGAGATAGTTCAAATTCAAAGATTGATCGCAACGAAATTAATACATTTAGTATCTATAACAATTTCAATTTAAGGTCATTTAGTTTATGCAATGTTTTATTTATAACAATAAACAAAACTCCCACTACATTTATTTAATGTCCCAAATGTAGTTGGTTTTCCAAGATCCCCGTTTTCATCAAGTAAAGCCTGCTATGGCACGTCACCCTACTTAACTAGACAAGGTAGGTTCTCCAACCAATCATATCAACCATATGACTCTTGGTTTGTGAATATCTATATATTTACAAACTTCGCCCTGATGTCCAAACTCTAGTTGGATCCATCGATAAGCAACATCTCTCTATTTGCTCCTAACAAATCCATTTATTTGTACCCCGACTATCGCATGACAACCATGACGTCCGCTTGGGCGGACCGCGCCATGAGAAGGCAAGCGACGTGAAGGGGATAGAGAGAAGGAGGGCGGTCGACTTAATCAAATTAATTGGGACAATCATTATGCGACTTTGTTTGGTGGTCGTGTCAGCATACACCCATACCTATCCTATGACATTTCATAGTATGCAAACAATCACATAATAAGCATCTCAAGGCACAACCATTGTTGTGGGTTTGTATGGCTCCAGCTTGCATATTAATCTTCGCTGCATCTCCATGTAGCAAGACTAATCTAATTCAAGCCCTTCCACTAATTATAATGATTATATCCTATAATTAATGGAAATAAATACATGTGAAAAAATCCTAATTCCCTCCTAGGCCTTAGGGGCATGCAAGCCTCACAAGTTACATTAAAATTAATCAAAATTAATTAATGGCACAAAAGGCCGCATTACACACATTCACACATGCATTCATTTACAAACCACAAGACATTGGAATCTTGAGCCATACTAAACCCACGATCCTCCTACAAAAACGAGTTAGCACATATACAATATACATGTTCCACTAGTTTTTAATTAACTTCATTAATTAGAATCTTTGTGTATGCTTGTCGCTCGTTTTTCCAAATGCAAATAGGTTTAACATTACAACGACTTGTTTAAACCTTTGAAATTTAATCAACAAATCAAAAACAGAAAGAAGGGTATTTAAGGAGCGTTCTAATTAACATTTCAACTAATTTGATTAATTAGAATATATTTTAACTAATTAAAATAAGCAATTTGGGACCCGATAAAATCTGATATTTTTCGGTCACCAAAAATTCCGAAATAAATCCAGAGAGCTCCTTACAATGAGTGTCACTACCAATAAAAATTTCAAGGAGAGATCAGCTACCATAAGGGAGAAACAAAAAAGACAAAATCCCAGACAGCGCGCGAAGCGCCGTTAGAGAAAATTCTGTTTTGGCTTCAACCTTTCGGTCTGTGTGATCACTCCCTTGATATTTTTCAAGCAAACAATTTACATAGAAAAATACTTTACATACTAGTTTATCATTCCATAAAAAGAAAAATACTAAGGTCTATTCAAAATCATCGAGTTAAACGGCAAACAAACAAGAAGCCCTGTTCTGAAACAGACTGACGACTGAAACCATTTGACCTAGTTGAAGCATCAAACCTTAAAGAAAAATTATGAAACTAATTTTCACAGAATTCTAATTCGAAGTTGAACAACTCTATTCAAACACTTTTCTATAAAAGTCCTTCAATAAATTTAGTTTTTCAAAACAACCAGCTTGTTCAGAAAAACAGATCTGACGACTTCGATTCTTTCCATACTTGAACATCCATATAAAATCCGAAACAGGTAACAAATTACACATATCCAGAAAGAGTATCAAGTCTAGATTAACCCTAGCCAAAGATTACAGATAGATATTTTTCAAAAATACGTCCTTTTTGCCATACAAACAGAACTGTGCAGCAGAACGGCAGATCTGCACACCGTTACCGTTTAATTCACTAAAAATTCATAACTACTTATAAAATAGTGAAACCAGCGCCAAAAGAACTATGACTCAAAGATCTACAATCTCCAGTAAGAGAGAAAAAATTCCAGAGAAATTTACATTACGAAAAACAAGCAACAATACAGAAAAACAGCTTTTTCCAGAACAGCAAGCACACACATCACTAATTAACTTTGTTAATTACTAATTTCTCGATTTAAAATGTTAAAAACTTGAATAACGACCAGCGCTCTGATACCACTGTTAGGAACTCAAGTCCATGTGCAATTTTAATTTTTATTAACATTTAACAAGTAATTAACACGCACGAAAAACGGATCTAGTTATTCAAGTCATTTAACATATAAAAGGAGAAGCGTAGGAGGTTACCTCTTCCGAAATCGTATTCGGAAGGCTCGAATCCAAGCTCTTGGAGTCGGTGGCGTGCTCGTCACCCTCTTGACTGCCTCCGGTTGCCTCGAGTCCACCTAGAAGATTAACCAAAGTCTCAAGACAAGTGCTAGCTTGTCCGAGACGATAGCTAATTTCCTTTTGATTTCCTTCGCACGATTAACTGTTTAACTGGAAGGAGAATCGCTCAACGCATGAACTAGAGATGGAATTAAGAGGTTAGAAAATGGAGAAACCGATTTTCTCCACTATGAACAGTAACCGTGAATAGTGAACAGTGCGGCCAAGAGAGAGGAGAGAGGAAATTAGGGTTTTTCCTTGACTTGTTCCCAAAGAAACAATCAATATATATATAGAACGTTTCTATAATTAGATTTCTCTCTTCCTATTTTCTCCTGGACGAAATTGCCCCTATCATGGCTGAAATTTTCAGCCCTCATGTGGGCCAGGCCACATGATATAATGGTCCATTAAATCACTCCTTTAATTCGTCTCATATCGGACTTTCAGTTAACTGATTAACTAAAAGGCCAATTAGCTCAGTATAATAAATATGCATTGAACTAACTTAATTATTAACATATTAATAATTAATTTGGAATTAGCATATGCATTATATTATTTCTATATGATCCATTTGAGTTAATTAATTATAACGGTTCATAACGGTATATAATTAATTAATCAACTTATCATATATTCGCAGTACTCGCTACTGCAAATAAACAAATAATGCACGTATGGTTAAAGTCCTATTTGTGTGACCCTTTGAGGATTTATGCTATGTTGGCCATGGAAAATAAATCACCATTTATTTCCATTAATCATAAGCGGTATCTAGCAACACGTTATGATTCCCAATTCGCATAAATAAATACTGTATCAATACAGTACTTCAATCCTGCATAAGAAAAAGTATCTTATTGTTTTGATTCCTATGTCACATGATATCCTTGTATAATCCAAGATAGAAATGTGTCATTATTGCAGATTATACGTTTCTTGATCTAGAGTTGATCGCCTAGTTGCGCGCATACGATCCAACTCCATCAAGGGGCCCAGTAGATATCATCACTCACTAGGTGAACTAATGAGGGACATACGGTTGTCTTGATGACCAGTTTCTCCCCGCACAATTCAAGAGAACATAAATAAAGTCCGTATAGCAGCCCTTATCAGGAATCAGCGTTAGACGATATTTATAGAACCTATCCTCATGTGGAAAAACTGAACCATCTCAAACTCGGAATCAAACACGTATGAAATAAATAATGACACATAACACAATCCATATATTTATTTCATTGGGTCATGTCCTGTACTATGTTCCAGTAACATATACATATGCAATTAAGTCGGTAACTCCTTACCCATGATTTGTAGAACTTAATCATCACTTAACTTGCATACTAATCTTATATGATAATTAATGTTCCTTGTTAATTATCAAGATTATGGACTCTTTAGAGATATTATTGTCATTCTGACGAATGATCCACAGAGATCTACAATTCAGATCCTCAACCTGAATGATCTGTCAACAATAAACTCTAGGAACAAATGATCAAGCATCATCAATAACATAAACTAATATAATATCCACCAACTGATTGGCTTCTAGGACATATCTCTAACACATCTGCCCTATGCAAAAGGACAGCCGTGATCTAATAAAGTCTGAAAAAGTATACTGATGCCCATCTACCCTTTGCAAAAGGACAGGCGTGGTCTGAAAAAGCATCACGTGAAATTAATTTTTTATTGTGTGATTCTAAGTCTAAAATTGTCTATAAAACCACCTTTCATCAACCAGATTATGCAACACACACTCAATTCTTCTTCCTGAAAAATTAACTGTCATGGACAAAGGAAATAGCTCTCACTCCAATAGTGATGTCCCAAATTGGCGAACAGCTACCCGAGATGAATACTGGCCAAATTACCAACATTCCCCTGTCAATACAAATGAAATAGAAAAAATGAGATTATCATGCAAGATGTCGCACATGTTTTCGCACTTTCAAATACAATATCTACGAAGATGACGGGATAGAGTTCGATTTAAAAATACACTACCAGTGGCACATTAATGGTGGAGAAAAAAGAGACCGCATGGAGCACCTCCAAAGAATGCTGAGCAAACCCAAACATAAGAATTGTGACCGATATAAAGATTACTACAAAAAACTGCAACCAATTCCCCAACAAACACCAACAGAAAAACCATATTCAGCACCAAAAACACACTGGACCATTTATGAAAGAATCTACAACTTTCGTGGAGACCACACAGTGACCTGTACAAAGTGTGGTCAGGTTTTCAATTACAAAGAGACCATCTTGTGTGACCACTACGATGACCACGAAAAACAAGCTTGGTAGGATCAACAAAAAAAGAAATGGAAAGAGAGAGATGAGGCGGAAAAAAAAGAGAAAAATGGCACAAAAGGCTGCCGAAAAGAGGCAAAAATTGAAAGAAAAAGAAATTAGAAAAAAAATCAGGGAGCGCCTGAGATGGCACAAGGAGAGAGATGAACAAAGAAGTATTGCAGCAGCTAGAATGACAGAGATAGAACAACAAGAAGCCGATGCAGCTTTCTAGAACGAAACCGCTCAATTCGCTGATAATTCTGGTGTGAGTCAGCAACCTGATGCAGTTTTCTGGAACGAAGCCGCTCAATTCGCTGACAACGCTGGTGTCAGCCATCAACAACAAAAAGAAGACGAAGAAGAAGACCCGTGGTGGGATGAAATTCTACAATATGCGAACACCCAGAATATCTAACTATTTAAGTAGCAACTAATTGGTTTATTTTTTAGGTAGTTTTTTTTTTTTCGTGTGTTACTTTCTATTATGGTTATAAAATTTAGTTTTTCTTCTAATGGTGTGCATTTTTTAATTCTGAATTTCTTTGCATATTAATTTTGAATACAAATCATAAAAAAATTTAATAAAAGTATATGAACAAAATAATATATTTCAGTAATATAAGGCAAACATTACAAGTGACCACCGTCACACAAACTTATTTCACTAATAATGACAATAATAACATACCGATGATAGAAACATAATACTACTCCATTCAGCGGAGATGGATAACATTTTCAGCTGCGGGATGATTTTCAAAACCAGGTGGAACTGCTGGCTGGTGACGCAACCACGACCCTCCAAGATCAAAACCTCCATTCCTCTCAACCAAATCTGTAAAAAATTTGGGGCCCCTAACATGATATTCAATGCAAAAAGAAATCGTCGTTCGCTAGTTCGCTCATCTCCGACCAAAATAACACCGGAAGAGACGCACCTTGGCTTAGGACCCATTTGCTTAAAATTTCAAAATTAAAACTCTATTAGAAAATCAAATAAAATAAATTTAATAATTAATTTAACATTATTACCTACGAAGAAGTGATATTGCGAATATGAAATGACGAGGAGAAAGTTTATCAATTTCAGACTAACGAAAAAAACTTAGTTTGTGAAGAATAAATGATGACAACTGAGCTTATATAGACAATTTTAAGCGGGAAAACGACAAAAAAAATTATTGCAAACCAACTTTGAGTGTTTAAAAATCAAATTGTGCACTAAAAAAAAACAAATTCAGGGGACTCAAATGGTCAGACCTTGGATCGGCGACTGAAACGCCGATCCAAGGGTTCTGTATTTTCGGCGATCCAAACGCCGATCCAACAACGTAATTTTTAAAATTCCGAATTTTTAACAGTTATTATCGTAATTCGTGTGAACAGTAATGTTAGTTTTAATTTTTTCGGCAAATTCGTTCCGCAGGAGAAACTATTTCAGCACGAAAATTGATTAGTGTCATCGCTAAAAAAACCATCCGCGCCATCGCTAAGCCAGCGATCCTCTCATCCAGTGCATCCTTTTCTCATCCAGCGTATTTTATCTCGTACGTAAATGTTCAGTTGAGTAAGTACAAATGTTATGTTAATTGGGTATAAATGTTTAGTTAGTTGCAGTAAAAAATATAAATATTATCAGTAAAAATGTTCATTTGGATAAGTATAAGTGTATAGTTTTAGTAAGAATAAATGCTTAGTTTCGTAAGTACAAATGTTCAGGTTATTACATATAAATGTTCAGTTTATTGAGTATAACTTTCCGTTTTTTTAAATAGATACATGTCAAGCGAAGGGGTCACGAACCGAAAAAAAACCACATGAAAAAATTAGAAGGGGTCATGAACCGATCCGATTCAAATTAATTTTTTTCCGAATTTGCCCTTGGCGCACCTCTCTCTGACGCGCGACTTTGACCCATGTGGCCATCCGCGACTCTGCCTATTAGTTGACGTATTTAACTGAACACTTTTGAATATTAAACTGAACACATTTAATTATTAAACTGAACATTTGTAACAGACACCTGCTAGTCAAGAGAGAAACTCATGCGCGCGCTGACTGTTTAGCGATGGCACGCGATGGTTATTCTGCCGATGGCAGTTATAATTACTGTTTCAGCACAAGACTCATAAAAAGGGGAAGAAGACGAGAACACGCACACGCTTCATCTGAAACTTTTGATTCCGTGAAATATCATTCCAGTACAATTTTTACCCCAAAAAAAAGGGGAAATTCGAATCATCGAGCTTTCATAACAAAGGATCAAAGATTCTGATGTAAAACTTCGAGCAATGCATTATTAGAAATATAAAAGTTCGGAGAGCATGAGTTGCACGTGTGAGCGCATCGTTACTGTAGTTAGAACATTGATTCGATCATGTTCGTTGATTTTTACACGTTTCATCCGAGCCGCTGATTTCATTCGATACGGGCTTCGTGAGTATCATTTGAGCATTTCATTCATTTCTGAAAACATTCTAAAATATTTTATCTCAATAATCTAGATTTAAACTCTATATATTGTCTAGAATGTGATTTATATCTTATTTATTAAAAAAGATTGGATTATACATAGTAATTACACACAAAAAATGGAAATAAGACAATTCTGAGCATCATTTGAGCATTTCAATCGTTTCTGAATTCATTCTAAATCATTTCATAATAATAATCTGCATTTAAACTCTTTATACTGTCTAGAATATGATTCATATCTTATTTATTTAAAACGATTGGATTATACAAAGTAATTACGTACATAAAGTGCAAATAATGCAATCCTGAGCATCATTTGAGCATTTCAATCGTTTCAGGATTCATTCTAAGTCATTTCATCAAAAAAATCCACATTTAAACTGTTTATACTACATAGAATATGATTCAAATCTTATTTTTTTTTGAAAAAGATTTAATTATGCAAAGTAATTATGCATATAAATTGCAAATAATTCAATTCTGAGAATCATTTGAGCATTTAAATCGATTCTGGATTAAATCTAATTCATTTTATCATAATGATCTACATTTAAACACTTTATACTATCTAGAAAATGCTTCATATCTTATTTATTCAAAAAGATTGGATTATACATAGTAATTAAACATATAAAAAGCAAATGAGGCAATTCTGAGCATTATTTGAGCATTTCAATCGTTTCTGAATTCATTCTAAGTCATTTAATCGTAATAATCTACAATCAAACTCTTTATACTGTCAAGAATATTATTCGTATCATATTTATTCAAAACAATTGGATTATACAAAGTAATACGCATATAAAGTGCAAATAATGCAATTTTGAGTATCATTTGAGCATTTCAGTCGTTTTTGTATTCATTCCAAGTCATTTTATCACAATAATCTCCATGTAAACTCTTTATAGTGCATAAAATATGATTCATATTATATTTATTCAAAAAGATTGGATTATACATAGTAATTATGCATATAAAGTTCAAATAAGGCAATTTTGAGAATCATTTGAGCATTTCAATCATTTCTTGATTCATTCTTAGTCATTTCATCACAATAATCTTCATTTAAACTCTATATACTCTCTAAAATGTGATTCATATCTTATTTATTCAAAAAGATTGGATTATACTAAGTAATTATGCATATAAAGTGCAAATGAAGCAATTCTGAGCATCATGTGAGCATTTAAATCATTTCTAGATTCATTATAAGTAATTTCATCACAATAATTCATATTTAAACTCTTTATAGTGTCTAGAATATGAATCACATCTTATTTATTCAAAAAGATTGGATTATACATAGTAATTACGCATATAAAGTGCAAATAATGCAATTCTGAGTATTATTTGAGCATTTCAATTGTTTTTGGATTCATTCTAAAACATTTTATCTCAATAATCTAGATTAAAACTTTACATACTGTCTAGAATGTGATTCATATATTATTTATTCAAAAAGATTGATTTATTCCTAGTAATTATGCACATCCAGTGGAAATGAGGCAATTCTGAGCACCATTTGAGCATTTCAATCGTTTCTGGATTCATTCTAAGTTATTTCATCACAGTAAACTACATTTAAACTCTTTATACTAGCTAGAATATGATTCAAGTCTAATTTAATTAAAACGATTGGACTATACAAACTAATTACGCATATCAAGTGCAAATAATGCAATTCTGAGCATCATTTGAGCATTTCAATCGTTTCTGGATCCATTCTATGTCATTTCATCACAATAATCTCCATTTAGACTCTTTATACTGTCTAGAATATGATTCATATCTTATTTATTCAAAAAAACTGGATTATACAAAGTAATTACGCATACAAAGTGCAATTGATGCAATTCTGAGTATCATTTGAGCATTTAAATCGTTTCTGGATTCATTATAAGTCATTTCATCACAATAATCTATATTTAAAATCTTTATACTGTCTATAATATGATTCACATCTTATTTATTCAAAAATATTGAATTATACATAGTAGTTATGCATATAAAGTGCAAATAATGCAATTCTGAGTTTCATTTGAGCATTTCAATCGTTTCTGGAATTATTTAAAGTCATTTTATCTCAAGAATCTATATTTCAACTCTATATTTTGTCAATAATGTGATTCATATCTTATATATTCAAAAAGATTTGTTTATACATTGTAATTACGCACATAAGTGCAAATAATGCAATTCTATGTATCATTTGAGCATTTCAATCGTTTATGGATTCATTCTAAGTCATATTATCGCAATAATCGCCATTTAAACTCTTTATACTGTTTAGAATATGATTCATATCTTATTTAATCAAAACAATTGCATTATATAAAGTAATTACGCTTATAAAGTGCAAATAATGCAATTCTGAGCATTATTTGAGCATTTCAATCGTTTCTGGATTCATTCTAAGTCATTTCATCACAATAATCTAAATTTAAACTCTTTATACTACATAGGATTTGATTCATATCTTATTTTTTTCAAAAAGATTGAATTATACAAAGTAATTACGTACATAAAGTGCAAATGTGGCAATTCTGAGTATCATTTGAGCATTTCAGTCGTTTCTGGATTCATTCTAAATCATTTCATCACAATAATCTATATTTAAACTGTTTATACTATCTAGAATATGATTCATATCTTTTTTTTATTAAAAATAATTGCATTATACAATGTAATTACGCATATAAATTGCTAATAATGCAATTTTGAGCATCATTTGAGCATTACAATCGTTTCTGGATCCATTATAAGTCATTTTATAACAATAATCTATATTTAAACTCTTTATACTGTCGAGAATATGATTCATAACTTATTTAATCAAAAGATGGAATTAAAGAATGTAATTACGTATCTGAAGTGCAAATAATGCAATTATGAGCATCAATAGAGCATTTCAATCGTTTCTGGATTGATTCCAAGTCATTTCACCATGTGTGGGCTTTTTCGTCGTCTCTCGAAAAGTGAAAGGGTTTCCTCGAGAAATTAGAATAAGCCTTAGATTCACTCCTCTTAAGGTTCGATCTCTGCGCCGAGTATCTCTTAACAACAAGAGAACCAGAACATGAGTCGCTTCTTATGAGGGTTTCTTAATTTTGCGGGTCCTTTCTTTCCAATAGGCGCAAGCCCCTATTGTTAATTACCCCGTAGTTGCCTACAGGAACCTCTGATTAAGGGGATTAAAGAAAATACGTAATGTGCTAGGAATAGTCATCTCTTAAAGTGACTTAATTAATGGTACCAGACCTAATTGACGGGACTCAATTAAGGAACTTCTAAAATTCTAAAGCTTCTAGAAGGAGGGTTAGTTTTGGTTTTCGCTTGAAAGGAGAGTCTTCTTTATTTGGAGTCATCTTGGAATCGTTTAAAGTCGTTTAGAGTTGTTTAAAATTGTCAAAAGTTGTTTAAAGTTGATTAAAGTTGTTTAGGGTTCTTTTCATTTATTTAAAGTTATTTTAGAGTCATTTTAGGTTGTTTAAGATCGATCGAAATTATCTGATAGCTCTCGGGGCAACGGCTGGCCTTCTTGTGAGAGTGGGTTCCTGGGGCAACAGCTGGCCTTATTGTAGGAATGAAAGGAGTTTTACAACCTTCGGGGCCTCTTAGGCGGCCTTCTTGTGAAAGTTGGTTCTTTTACAACCCTCAAGGTCCTTCAGTGACCTTCTTAAAAGAGAGTTGGTTCTTTAACAACCCTAGGGGCCTCTTGGGCGGCCTTCTTAATAAGAGTTGGTTCTCGAACCCGTTAGCGGCTTCTTATAAGAACAAAACAATGCAATTCTAGGGATTCTTAGGTGACCTTCTTAACAAGAATTTGTTCTTTTACAACCCTCGGGGTCCTTCAATAACCTTCTTAAAAGAGAGTTGGTTCTTTTACAACCCTAGGAGCCCTTGGGTGGCCTTCTTAATAAGGGTTGGCTCTCAGGCCCGTTAGCGGCTTCTTATGAGAACAACAATACAATTCTAGGGGTCCTTAGGTGACCTTCTTAACAAGAATTGGTTGTTTTACAACCCTCGGGGTCCTTTAGTGACCTTCTTCAGGAGAGTTGGTTCTTTTACAACCCTAGGGGCCTCTTGGGCGGCCTTCTTAATAAGAGTTGGTTTTCGGGCCCGTTAGCGGCTTCTTAAGAGAACAAAAATTGAATTTTTTCAGACAAGGGAGTCATTTGATAAGAATCCAATTTCAAGTCATATGAGGTTGACCTCAACCCCAGCGAGGGACTTTTCCTCAAACGAAGAGGTTTCGGCTTTGACTTTGGGTTTCGTGTCTTGATTTTTAATTTTCTGGCGTTTCTCTTTGGACATTGGTGGTTTTAGCGCTTTTATTCACTTTGGCCTTTCGTACTCTTGAGTTTTTTAGAAATTCTTTTTCACAGTTCGAAAAATACTTATCTTTGAAGATAGTTGACTTTTGAAAATATCAGTCGTGAAATCATTTGATATTTGAAGGTATTTACGTTTTGGTTTTGAAAATCTCATTAAAAGGGGATTTAGTGAATTTATTATTTTGACTTTTGTAATTTTGAGAATATTTGTATTTGAAAATACTTAGCTTTTGAAAGTATCATCTTTGAAATCTTTTGTATCCTGAAAATACAATTTTTAGAAATTTTGTTAAAAGAGAGTATTAAATGATTTATATTTCTAAAATTCATGAAATTCATTTTTATAGCGAAAATACTTCAAAAATATGAAAGACCATTACTTTGACACAATTTCATATCAAAGTATCAGTGAATTTGGTTTATTTAGATTTTTAGTATTTTATGGATATTTTATTTACATTTTTCTGTGTTTCCTACTATTTTTAATTAATTTTTAAAATTTCTGTTTAATTGGATTATTCTGACTGGTCCACTTCAGAGGATGGGCTGAGATGGCAATAGCTTGGGTTTGCTGAGGTGGCGCGATATGGGAATTGGATTTATAGCGCTGGGCCGCCCTTTGATCTTTTCTTCCTCTGGGCCTTAGTAACTTTTGGGCCGACCTCTTTGTTCTTTTGAATTCGCTTCATTTCCTGCCCGTCTGTCAACAGAAGTCGAGCACATGGGTTTAACTGTTGTTTCGCCACGAACGATCAAAAGGTTTCGGCGCTAAGGCTCAAACGAAGGGGACAAGCTCCATTAACGGGTTTGAATCCGCTACTAATTCCGACCATCGCAACTCTTGAAGACAGGTTCACTAGTATCGTAAAGCCAAAACGGAAGCAATGGTGGTTTCCATTTCTGCCGTGTCGCCTTTATTAGAAAGTAATAGACGTTTCTTCAGTTTAGTCCCTACAAGTTTTATTTTTATGTTTCCCGGTGATCGTCGTCGTCACAGCCAACGCACTCGGTCTTGCTAGAATCGTGATGCAGAGGGGAGCACGAAGATATGCTCACCTCAAGTTGCGTTGCTTCAATTTAGTGAGAAGGTCAAGTAGTGATACGGCAATGAATTGAGTTTGGTACCAGTTTTCAATGTGAGGAACTGATTGGGGCTTAGATCGATTCAGGGATTACACAATTGCATTCTTAGTTTAATTCTTTAGATATTACTTGTCAATTTTAATGTCTCATATGTACTTAACCGAATTAGTATGTTATTTCACATTTCTTGTTGTTTTTCTGTTATACATGGCCGAGTGTAAGGAGACTAAGAGCAGCTTATCATGGTCAATTCAATGTGCCACATATTTCCTACTATGTTCCTCTTATTCCATAATTTACCGCACTACAAACTTGCACGACATGTGCTCAGTATGCATTATTATTTCGGTATTTACAAAGACTTACACACTCAATAAAGGAAATACTCTTTGTACACATACTATCTATGAGGTTTCAAAAGGTACCCAGCGTGTCTTTACTTAGCCATGCATAATATCTTATACTAACACTTATGCCGTCAAAGAAAGGGACACTAATCATCGCTTAGCTTTTTTTATTGATATATTGGTCAATTAGTCAAAGGAACAGACATACCAAAACTTCACTTACACCTCGAAATATACTGGGCATATAAACCAGAATCTCAATTTCTTTATCTAAGACCCTAACAGTCAATTGCCTATTTTTACAAGTAAACCCGCAAATCTTACCTTATCGCAGGAAGTCATTTACAGGAATGATCAGGTATCAGGTTTATGCTTTTAAAGTACAGATGTTTAATCTAGATGGTCTGACAGTTAAATTTTCAAGAATTATCAAAGGTAACCATTTCAGCCATACTGACCATGAACAGATTTACAAACTTCATATTGCTGCATACCTTTCTTTTCAAAGGGATACTCAATACTAAGCCAACTTCCTTAATCAGTGACAATATTTGATATATAAAACTAAAACTGAAGAAGCAGAAATTAGGTCCTTGCATTCAAAATTACATTTTTATAGGAATTTACAATTTCAGCCATGACAATTACAAAGAAACCTTCATGCTTTTACCATTTTTTTATTAAAATCCTTCACAACTTCAATAACTAAGAACAGCAAATTGTTAGAATTGAGCAGCAGCACCATATAAACAGAAATTTCACTTCGGTCCCTGATCTTATAGCAATTGCATCCTTGTCCAACCACATCTAGAAAAGACATGATATGGCCTACCTGAATGCAAATGCTTACCATGCTTGCTGTATATTTAATTATAGCAGCAATTTCTTGGCTAGGCCTACCAAAGCTGAGCTATGGAGGTGATCTAGACAAGTTTGAACACCTCAATTTGGCTTCTCAAGCGCTGTGCGCCATTGAAGTACAATTGAGGAAGATCGATCAATGTGTTAACTGGATGTCTCTCATGCGCCATTGCGCAATCAAGAACCAGGCCAGCTCATGAAATGATACAAGAAAGGGAGAGATCATGTCAATTTCGCTCTACATTAACTAATAATCAAGAATGAAAACACAGCAATCTGGAAAACAATTTACAGGGTACTTTATCAAGATCTAAGCTTGAACAGGAAACAATGATTAATATTAGATCACTAGGTGCATTTAATAATTCGTCAAGAAACTAAGATTACTTTGAAATTTAAACTGCTGAAACTTAATCAAGAGTTCTACCTAACCAATTCTACATTTTTAATCATTCTCCTCATGCGCCATGTACAGTCAGAGCTCATATGAAGGCGACAGGAACAACATACTCTAAGTCAACTGTCAGAGACCGAACTTAATTAGCAAAAATTGACCAAGGTTTAAGTTGAATTTAACAACATAACTTAATCACTTACCAAATCAAGTGTTACCTCGCATTTCCATTGACTTTATCATAAGAGGAAACTCATTATAAATCGAATTTGTACAGTTCAGGTCAAGCATTCTTAATCAGTTCTATGCTTTTGATTACCTCTGTCCTCCTCATGTGCCATGCACAATCAGAGCTTAGATGGAGGCGCTAATGCTAAATGTTCTAATAATGAAATCAAGTCTAATTCTTTCACACGCCATGCGCATTCCTGAATTAGGTCTGACTTCATTTCTAAAGCTTTTACATGCAATTCCTGATCAGGATCATCTGACGCCAGGCGTCGTCTGATCTGATCTCAGAATCGATGTTGATCCACGTTAATTAAAGAAAGAACAAGCTGTTAGCAATTGATAGGCAAAGATGCTTGTACTACTCGAATTGAACCAGATAACAATCAAAGAACGACCAGATCAATCAACTAAATCTAAACTAATTGCAAGCAAATCGCATTTTCAGATCAGACAATAAAAGCACAAATTCAGTCAATTCTTCAATCAAAAGCATTCAATTTCATTTCAAGATTCCCAATTTCAGTTACAAATCGGGAGTTTACACGTACCTTTCACCTTCTTGTTAACTTTGCTTGCTTTAGAAGCTTCAATCTAGTCTAATTCTTCTTTCGAACTACCTAACGATCTGACCAAAGTGTGCGTGCGTGTATACTATGTGTGGCTCTCTATTGATCTGGAGAAGAGAAGATGAGAAATTGGGGAAGAATTTGAGCCAAAAGAAAAGGAGTTCACGGGAATTGGAAAAGTGGAGCCTGGGATTGGAAAAGGCGGAGCCCCTTCTTCAATCGTCCCTGTATTTATAGGCAGAAGGGGATCGATCCTGTCTTCAATTCTTGTTGCATCTCGGCCGTCAATTGAGGAGCACACGGATCGCCATCCCATCGGACGGCTATCGGAGCGCTAAAGTGTGTTTCTTTCACGCAGTTCAATGCAGTCGGGGGATGGGTTGACCAGCCATTGACCAGGCGGTTAGAGGATGTTGCAACGCCTTCGTCGAATCCCTTCTCTTTTCTTTTCATTTTTTCGCTGATTTCTATTTGGGAGAGGCGATTCCTTCGTATGGGACCCATTCGGCAGAGACGCAAAAAGGCAGGGCCCGTTAGTCAGATTTAATGAGGCACATGGTTGGCGGCCTCTCCTTTGTGGCTTCGTGCATCTGGTTCATTGTACACCACGCACTGATCTTTTCTTCCTTTTACTCTTTGGTTCATGTACCGAGCCCAATCATTCTTAACACTGTACGGGGAGAATGTTAAAGATTATCGCTGACCCTCTTCTCCTTTTCTCTGGGTACTGGTTGCCTCCATTTTCTCTTTTATTCATTTGATTTGTTTATTGCTGATCCTAAAAAAATATTTGAAGATCTTTCCATTAGAATTTTTCCATGAAATTTTATCTCAACATTCACAAAAATATTTAGAAGCTAGTGGTGCCTATATTTTTCTGAAATCAGCCCTTTACTATTTTATTTATTTTCTATAAAATTAGAGACTTCTTTGCATAGAATAAGGTCTTTGTATATTCTCTGGGTGTTTTCTATGCATGATAATTTTTTTCATAGTCTCCTGGATTCTTGAATATTTTTTTCATAAATTTTGGGGTCTATTTATTATTTTCCTTGAATTTTCTAAATTCTTCACATTTATTTGTCATGAAATTATCCATTTGTTTTATGAATTTATCGCCATATTTTAGGGTCAAACACACCACAATAATCTACATTTAAAATCTTTATTGTCCATAGAATATGATTCATATTTTTAATTTTTTCAAAAAGATTGAGTTATACAAAGTAACTACTCATATAAACTGCAAATAATGCAATTCTGAGTATCATTTGAGCATTTCAATCGTTTCTAGATTCATTCTAAGTAATTTTATCACAATAATCTATATTTAAACTTTTTATATTTTCTAGAATATGATTCATATCTTATTTGTTCAAAACGATTGGATTATGAAAAGCAATTACGCATATAAAGTGCAAATAATGCAATTCTGAGTATCATTTGAGCATTTCAATCATTTCTGAATTTATTCAAAGTCATTTCATCAAACAATCTACATTTAAACTCTTTATACAGCATAGAATATGATTTATATCTTATTTTTTTCAAAAAGATTGAATTATACAAAATAATTACGCACATAAAGTCAAATGAGACAATTCTGAGCTTCATTTGAGCATTTCAATCGTTTCTGGATTCATTCTAAGTTATTTCATCACAATAATCTACATTTAAACTCTTTATACTGTCTTATATGATTCATATCTTATTTATTCAAAAAGATTGAATTATACAATGTAATTTCGCATATAAAGAGAAAATAATGAAATTCTGAGCATCATTCGAGCATTTCAATAGTTTCTGGATTAATTTTAAATCATTTCATCACAATAATCTACATTTGAACTTTTTATACTGCATAAAATATGATTCATATTTTATTTTTTTAAACAAGATTGAATTAAGCAAAGTAATTACGCATATAAAGTGCATATAAAGCAATTCTAAGTATCATTTGAGCATTTCAATTGTTTCTGGATTCATTCTAAGTTATTTTATCACAATAACCTATATTTAAACACTTTATACTTGCTAGAATATGATTCATATCTTATTTATTAAAAACGATTGGATTATACAAAGAAAATACGCATATAAAGTGCAAATAATGCAATTCTGAGTATCATTTAAGCATTTCAATCGTTTTTGGATTCATTCTAAGTCATTTCTTCACAATAATCTAAATTTAAACTCTTTATACTACATAGAATATGATTCATATATTATTTTTTTCAAAAAGACTGAATTATACAAAGTAATTACGCACATAAAGTGCAAATGAGGCAATTCTGAGCATCATTTGAGCATTTCAATCGATTTTGGATTCATTCTAAATCATTTCATCACAATAATCTATATTTAAACTGTTTATACTCTCCAGAATATGACTCATACCTTTTTTATTCAAAATGATTGCATTATACAATGTAATTACGCATATAAAGTGCAAATAATGTAATTCTGAATATCATTTGAGAATTCCAATCGTTTCTGGATTCATTCTAAATCATTTCATCACAATAATCTATATTTAAACTCTCTATACTGTCTTATATATTTAAAAAAATTAGATTATACATAGTAATTACGTACATAAGTGCAAATAATGAAATTTTGAGTATCGTTTGAGTATTTCAATCTTTTCTGGATTTAATCTAAGTCATTTTATCGTAATAATGTCTATTTAAACTCTTTATCGTGCATTTCATATCTTATTTATTAAAAAAAATTGAATTATGCAAATTAATTACCAATATAAAGTGCAAATAATGCAATTTTGGGAATTATTTGAGCATTTCAATCATTTCTGGATTCATTCTTAGTCATTTCATAACAATGATCAACATTTATACTCTTTATACTGTCGAAATATGATTCATATATTATTTATTCCAAAAGATTGAATTATACATAGTAATTACGCTTATAAAATGCAAATAATGCAATTATGAGCATCATTTGAGCATTTCAATAGTTTCTAGATTCATTCTAAGTCATTTTATCACAATAATCTACATTTAAACTCTTTATACTGTCAAGAATATGATCCATATCTTATTTATTCAAAACGAATAGATTATACAAAGTAAATACGCATATAAATTGTAAATAATGCAATTCTGAGTATCTTTTGAGCATTTCAATCGTTTCTGAAATCATTTAAAGTTATTTTATCTCAATAATCTATATTTAAACTTTATATTCTGTCAATAATGTGATACATATCTTTATATATTAAACAAGATTTGATTATACATTCTAAGTCATATTATCTCAATAATCTCCATTTAAACTCTTTATACTGCATAGAATATGATTCATATGGTACTTATTCAAAAAGATTGAATTAAGCAAATTAATTACATATATAAACTGCAAATAATGCAGATCTGGGTGTCATTTGAGCATTTCAATCGTTTCTAAATTCATTCTAAGTCATTTCACTGCAATAATCTCCATTTCAACTCTTTATACAGTATGGAATATGATTCATCTCTTATTTATTCAAAAAGATTGCAGTATACAAAGTATTTACTCATATAAAGTGCAAATAATGCAATTCTGAGTATCATTTGAGAATTTCAATCGTTTCTGGATTCATTCTAAGTCATTTTATCACAATAATCTCCATTTAAACTATTTTATACTGCATAGAATATGATTCAAATCTTATTTATTCTAAAAGATTGAATTATGCAAAGTATTTACTCATATAAATTGCAAACAATGCAGTTCTGGGAATAATTTTAGTATTTCAATCATTTCTGGATTTATTTAAAGTCATTATATCTCGATAATGTAAATTTAAACACTTTATAATGTCGGAAATATGATTCATATCTTATTTATTCAAAAATATTGAATTATACATTATAATTACGCTAATAAAGTGCAAATAATGCAATTCTGAGCATCATTTGAGCATTTCAATAGTTTCTGGAACCATTCTAAGTCATTTTATCACATTAATCTACATTTAAACTCTTTATACTGTCAAGAATATGATCCATATCTTATTTATTCAAAATGATTGGATTATACATTGTAAATACGCATATAAATTGCAAATAATGCAATTCTCAGTATCTTTTGAGCATTTCAATCGTTTCTGAAATCATTTAAAGTTATTTTATCTGAATAATCTATATTTAAACTCTATATTCTGTCAAGAATGTGATACATATCTTATATATTCAAAAAGATTTGATTATACATACTAATTACGCACATAAGTGTAAATAATGCAATTCTGAGTATCATTTGTGCATTTCAATCATTTCTGGATTTATTCTAAGTCATATTACCTCAATAATCTCCATTTAAATTCTTTATACTGCATAGAATATGATTCATATGGTATTTATTCAAAAAGATTCAATTATGCAAAGTAATTTGAGCATTTCAATCGTTTCTGGATTCATTCTAAGTCATTTCATCTCAATAATCTACATTTAAACTCTTTATACTATTTATAAAATTATTCATTTCTTATTTACTCAAAACGATTGCATTATCCAAAGTAATTACGCTTATAAAGTGCAAATAATTCAATTCGGAGCATCATTTGAGCATTTCAATCGTTTCAGGATTCACTCTTAAGTCATTTCATCACAATAATCTACATTTAAAATCCTTATACCATCTAAAATATGATTCATATCTTATTTATTCAAAAAGATAGGATTATACAAAATAATTACGCATATAAAGTGCAAATAATGCAATTCTGAGAATCATTTGTGCATTTCAATCGTTTCTGGATTCATTCTTTATTATTTTATCACAATAATCTCCATTTAAACCCTTTATACATCATAGAATATGATTCATATAGTGTTTATTGAAAAAGATTGAATTAAGCAAAGTAATTACTTATATAAAGTGCAAATAATGCTGATCTGGGTGTCATTTAAGCATTTCAATTGTTTCTAGATTCATTCTAAGTCATTTCATCATAATAATCTCCATTTCAACTCTTTATACTGCATGGAATATGATTCATATCTTATTTATTCAAAAAGATTGCATTATACAAAGTATTTACTCATAAAAGTGCAAATAATGCAATTCTGAGTATCATCTGAGTATTTTAATCGTATATGGATTCATTCTAAGTCATTTTATCACAATAATCTCCATTTAAACTATTTATACTGCAAAGAATATGATTCAAATCCTATTTATTCGAAAAGATTGATGTATGCAAAGTAATTACTCAAATAAATTGCAAATAATGCAGTTCTGAGAATCATTTTAGCATTTCAATCATTTCTGGATTCATTCTAAATCATTTTATCTCAATAATCTACATTTAAACTCATTATACTGTCAAGAATATGATCCATATCTTATTTATTCAAAACGATTGGATTATACAAAGTAATTACGTTTATAAAGTGTAAATAATGCAATTCTGAGCATCATTTGAGCATTTCAATCGTTTCTAGAATCATTTAAAGTCAGTTTATCTCAATAATCTATATTTAAACTTTATATTCTGTCAAGAATGTGATACATATCTTATATATTAAAAAAGATTTGATTATACATCGTAATTACGCACGTAAGTGTAAATAATGCAATTCTGAGTATTATTTGAGCATTTCAATCGTTTCTGGATTCATTCTAAGTCATATTACCTCAATAATCTCCATTTAAACTCTTTATACTGCATAGAATATAATTCATATGGTATTTATTCAAAAAGATTGAATTATGCAAAGTAATTACTTATATAAATGCAAATAATTCAGATCTGGGTGTCATTTGAGCATTTCAATCGTTTCTGGATTCATTTTAAGTCATATTATCTCAATAATCTCCATTTAAAATCTTTATACTGCTTAGAATATGATTCATATGGTATTTATCCAAAAAGATTGAATTATGCAAAGTAATTACTTATATAAATTGCAAATAATGCAGATCTGGGTGTCATTTGAGCATTTCAATCGTTTTTGGATTCATTCTAAGTCATTTCATCATAATAATCTACATTTATACTCTTTATACTGTTTAGAATATGATTCATATCTTTTCTACTCAAAACGATTGCATTATACAAAGTAATTACGTTTATAAAGCGTGAATAATGCAATTCTGAGCATCATTTGAGCATTTCAATCATTTCTGGATTAATTCTAAGTCATTTCATCACAATAATCTACATTTAAACTCCTTATGCCGTCTAAAATATGATTCAAATCTTATTTATTCAAAAAGATAGGATTATACAAAGTAATTACACATATAAAGTGTAAATAATGCAATTCTGAGAATCATTTCTGCATTTCAATTGTTTCTGGATTCATTCTTAATTATTTTATCACAATAATCTCCATTTAAACCCTTCATACTGCATAGAATATGATTCATATCTTATTTATTCAAAAAGATTGCATTATACAAAGTATTTACTCATATAAAGTGCAAATAATGCAATTCAGATTATCATTTGAGAAGTTCAATCGTTTCTGAATTCATTCAAAGTCATTTTATCACAATAATCTTCATTTGAACTATTTATACAGCATAGAATATGATTCAAATCTTATTTATTCAAAAAGATTGAATTATGCAATGTAATTACTCATATAAAGTACAAATAATGCAGTTCTGGGAATCATTTGAGCATTTCAATCTTTTTTGGATTCATTCTAAGTCATTTTATCACAATAATCCACATTTAAACTCTTTATACTGTCAAGAATATGATCCATATCTTAATTATTCAAAACGATTGAATTATACAAAGTAAATACACATATAAAGTGCAAATAATGCAATTCTGAGTATCTTTTGAGCATTTCAATCGTTTCTGCAATCATTTAAAGCCATTTTATCTCAATAATCTATATTTAAACTCTATATTCTGTCAAGAATGTGATACATATCTTATATATTCAAAATGATTTGATTATACATAGTAATTACGCACATAATTCTAAATAATGCAATTCTCAGTATCATTTGAGCATTTCAATCTTTTCTGGATTCATTCTAAGTCATATTATCTCAATAATATCCATTTATACTCTTTATACTGCATAGAATAAGATTAGTATGGTATTTATTCAAAAAGATTGAATTATGCAAAGTGCAAAGTAATTACTTATATAAAGTGCAAATAATGCAGATTTGGGTGTCATTAGAGTATTTCAATCGTTTCTGGATTCATTCTAAGTCATTTCATCTCAATAATCTACATTTAAACTCTTTATACTGTTTAGAAAATGATTCATTTGTTATTTACTCAAAACGATTGCTTTATCCAAAGTAATTACGCTTATAAAGTGGAAATAATTAAATTCTGAGCATCATTTGAACATTTCAATAGTTTCTGGAGTCATTCTAAGTGATTTCATTATAATAACCTACATTTAAACTCCTTATACTGTCTAAAATATGATTCATATCTTATTTACTCAAAAACAATTGCATTATACAAAGTAATTACGCTTATAAATTACAAATAATGCAATTCTGAGCATCATTTGAGCATTTCAATCATTTCTGGATTCATTCTAAGTAATTTCATCACACTAATCTACATTTCAACTCTTTATACTGTCAAGAATAGGATCCATATCTTATTTATTCAAAACGATTGGATTATACAATATAAATACGCATATAAAATGCAAATAATGCAATTCTGAGTATCTTTTGAGTATTTCAATCGTTTCTCGATTCATTTAAAGTTATTTTATCTCAATAATCTATATTTAAACTCTATATTCCGTCAAGAATGTGATTCAAATCTTATAAATTAAAAAATATTAGATTATACATAGTAATTACGCAAATAAGTGCAAATAATGCTATTCTGAGTATCATTTGAGCATTTCAATCGTTTCTGGATTTATTCTGAGTCATATTACCTCAATAATCTCCATTTAAACTCTTTATACTGCATATAATATTATTCATATGGTATTTATTCGAAAAGAATGAATTAAGCAAAGTAATTACTTATATAAAGTGCAAATAATGCAGATCTGGGTGTCATTTGAGCATTTCAATCGTTTCTAGATTCATTCTAAGTCGTTTCATCACAATAATCTCCATTTCAACTCTTTATACTGCATGGAATATGATTCATATCTTATTTATTCAAAAAGATTGTATTATAGAATGTATTTACTCATATAAAGTGCAAATAATGCAATTCTGAGTATCATTTGAGAATTTAAATCATTTCTGGATTCATTCTAAGTCATTTTATCACAATAATCTCCATTTAAACTTTTTATAGTGCATAGAATATGATTCAAATCTTATTTATTCAAAAAGATTGAATGATGCAAAGTAATTACTCATATAAATTGCAAATAATATAGTTCTTGTTATCATTTTAGCATTTCAATCATTTCTGGATTCATTCTAAGTCATTTTATCTGGATAATGTACATTTAAACTCTTTATACTGTCAAGAATATGATCCATATCTTATTTATTCAAAATGATAGGATTATACAAAATAAATACGCATATAAAGTGCAAATAATGCAATTATGAGTATCTTTTGAGAATTTCAATCATTTCTGGAATCATTTAAAGTCATTTTAACTCAATAATCTATATTTAAACTCTATATTCTGTCAAGAATGTGATACAAATCTTATATATTCAAAAAGATTTGAATTACGCACATAAGTGCAAATAATGCAATTCTGAGTATTATTTAAGTATTTTAATCGTTTCTGGATTCATTCGAAGTCATATTGTCTCAATAATCTCCATTTAAACTCTTTCTACTGCATAGAATATGATTCATATGGTATTTATTCATAAATATTGAATTAACCAAAGTAATTACTTATATAGAGTGCAAATAATGCAGATCTAGGTGTCATTTGAGAATTTAAATCGTTTCTAAATTCATTCTAAGTTATTTCATCGCAATAATCTACATTTCAACTCTTTATACAGCATGGAATATGATTCATCTCTTATTTATTCAAAAAGATTGCATTATACAAAGTATTTACTCATATAAAGTGCAAATAATGCAATTCTGAGTATCATTTGAGCATTTCAATCGTTTCTAGATTCATTCTAAGTCATTTAATCATAATAATCTCCATTTAAACTATTTATACTACATAGAATATGATTCAAATCTTATTTATTCAAAAAGATTGGATTATACTAAGTAAATACGCATATAAAGTGCAAATAATTCAATTCTGAGTATCTTTTGAGCATTTCAATTGTTTCTGCAATTATTTAAAGTCATTTTATCTCAATAATCTATATTTAAACTCTATATTCTGTCAAGAATGTGATACATATCTAATATATTCAAAAAGATTTCATTATACATAGTAATTACGCACATAATTGTAAATAATGCAATTCTCAGTATCAGTTGAGCATTTCAATCATTTCTGGATTCATTCTAAGTCATATTATCTCAATAATCACCATTTAAACTCATTATAATGCATAGAATATGATTCATATGGTATTTATTCAAAAGTTTGAATTATGCAAAGTAATTACTTATATAAAGTGCAGACCTGGGTGTCATTTAAGCATTTCAATCGTTTCTGGATTCATTCTAAGTCATTTTATCACAATAATCTACATTTAAACTCTTTATACTGTCAAGAATATGATCCATATCTTATTTATTCAAAACGATTGCATTATAAAAAGTAATTACGCTTATAATGTGTAAATAATACAATTCTGAGCATCATTTGAGCATTTCAATCGTTTCTGGATTCATTCAAAGTCATTTCATCATAATAATCCACATTTAAACTCATACCGTCTAAAATATGATTCATATCTTATTTATTCAAAAAGATAAGATTATATAAAGTAATTACGCATATAAAGTGCAAATAATGCAATTCTGAGAATCATTTGTGCATTCCAATGATTTCTGGATTCATTCTTAATTATTTTATCACAATAACCTCCATTTAAACCCTTTATACTGCATGGAATATGATTCATATGGTATTTATTGAAAAAGATTGAATTAAGGAAAGTAATTACTTATATAAATTGCAAATAATACAGATCTTGGTGTCATTTGAGCATTTCAATCGTTTCTAGATTCATTCTAAGTCATTTCATCACAATAATCTCCATTTCAACTCTTTATACTGCATGGAATATGATTCATATCTTATTTATTCAAAAAGATTGCATTACACAAAGTATTTACTCATATAAAGTGCAAATAATGCAATTCTGAGTATCATTTGAGCATTTCAATCGTTTCTGGATTCATTCTAAGTCATTTTATCACAATAATCTCCATTTAAACTATTTATACTGCAAAGAATGTGATTCAAATTTTATTTATTCAAAAAGATTGAATTATGCAAAGTAATTACTCATATAAATTGCAAATAGTGCAGTTCTGGGAATCATTTTAGCATTTCAATCATTTCTGGATTCATTCTAAGTCATTTTATCTCAATAATCTACATTTAAACTCTTTATACTGTCAACAATATGATCCATATCTTATTTATTCAAAACGATTGGATTATACAAAGTAAATACGCATATGAATTGCAAATAATGCAATTCTGAGTATCTTTTGAGCATTTCAAATGTTTCTGGAATCATTTAAAGTTATTTTATCTCAATAATCTCCATTTAAACTTCTTATACTGCATAGAATATGATTCATATGGTATTTATTCAAAAAGATTGAATTAAGCAAAGTAACTACTTATATAAAGTGCAAATAATGCAGACCTGGGTGTCATTTGAGCATTTCAATCCTTTCTGGATTCATTCTAAGTCATTTCATCTCAATAATCTAAATTTAGACTCTTTATACTGTTTAGAAAATGATTCATTTCTTATTTACTCAAAACGATTGCATGATCCAAAGTAATTACTCTTATAAAGTGCAAATAATTCAATTCGGGGAATCATTTGAGCATTTCAATTGTTTATGGATTCACTCTAAGTCATTTCATCACAATAATCTACATTTAAACTCATACCATCAAAAATATGATTCATATCTTATTTATTCAAAAAGATAGGATTATACAAAGTAATTACGCATATAAAGTGCAAATAAAGCAATTCTGAGAATCATTTGTGCATTTCAATCATTTCTGGATTCATTAATAATTATTTTATCACAATAATTTCTATTTAAACCCTTTATACTTCATAGCATATGATTCATATGGTATTTATTGAAAAAGATTGAATTAAGCAAAGTAATTACTTATATAAATTGCAAATAATGCAGATCTGGATGTCATTTGAACATTTCAATCGTTTCTAGATTCATTCTAAGTCATTTCATCACAATAATCTCCATTTCAACTCTTTATACTGTTGATAATTTGATTCATATCTTATTTATTCAAAAAGATCGAATTATATAAGGTAATTACGCATATAAAGTGTAAAAAATGCAATTCTGAGCATCATTTGAGCATTTCAATCATTTCTGGATTCATTCTAATTCATTTCATCACAATAATCTTAATTTAAACTCTTTATATCGTCAAGAATACGATTCATCTCTTATTTATTCAAAACGATTGGATTATCCAAAGTAAATACGCATATATGCAATTCTGAGTATCATTTGAGCTTTTGAATCGTTTCTGGAATTATTTAAAGTCATTTTATCTCAAGATTCTATATTTAAACTCTATATTCTGTCAAGAAAGTGATTCATATCTTATATATTCAAAAATATTTGTTCATACATTGTAATTACGCACATAAGTGCAAAAAATGCAATTCTGTGTATCATTTGAGCATTTCAATCGTTTCAGGATTCATTCTAAGTCATATTATCACAATAATCGCCATTTAAAATCTTTATACTGCATAGCATATGATTCATTTAGTATTTATTCTAAAAGATTGAATTATACAAAGTAATTAATTATATAAAGTGCAAACAATGCAGATATTGATTTCATTTGAGCATTTCAATCGTTTTTGGATTCATTCTAAGTCATTTCATCACAATAATCTCCATTTCAACTTTTTATACTGCATGGAATATGATTCATATATTATTTATTCAAAAAATTGCATTATACCAAGTATTTACTCCTATAAAGTGCAAATAATGCAATTCTGAGTATCATTTGAGCATTTCAATCGTTTCTGGATTCATTCTAAGTCCTTTTATCATAATTATCTACATTCAAACACTTTATACTCTCTAGAATATGATTCATATCTTATTTATTCAAAAAGATTGGATTATACATAGTAATTACGCACATAAAGTGCACATGAGGAAATACTGAGCATCATTTGAGCATTTCAATCGTTTCTGAATTTATTCTAAGTCATTTCAACATAATAATTTACATTTAATCTCCTTATGCTGTCTAAAATATGATTCATATCTTATTTATTCAAAAAGAACGGATTATACAAAGTAATTATGCATATAAAGTGCAGATAATGCAATTATGAGTATCATTTGTGCATTTCAATCGTTTCTGGATTCATTCATAATTATTTTGATCACAAAAATCTACATTTAAACTATTTATACTGTGTATAATATGATTCATATCTTATTTATTTAAAAAGGTTGGATTATAAACTGTAATTACGTATATAAAGTGCAAATGATGCAATTTTGAGTATTATTTGAGCATTTCAATCGTTTCTAGATTCATTCGAAGTAATTTTCATCACAATAATCTACATTTAAATTCTATATACTGTCTGGAATGTGATTCATATCTTATTTATTCAAAAAAAATTGGATTATACATAGTAATTACGCATATGAAATGCAAATGAGGCAATTCTGAGCATAATTTGATCATTTCAATCGTTACTGGATTCATTCCAAGTCATGTTATCATAATAATCTACATTTAAATTCTTTATGCTGCATAAAATATTATTCATTTCTTATTTATTCAAAAAGATTTGATTATACAAAGTAATAACGCATATAAAGTGCAAAAAATGCAATTATGAGTATCATTTTTGCATTTCAAACGTTTCTGGATTCATTCTAAGTCATTTTATCGTAATTATCTATATTTAAACTA
Source organism: Rhynchospora breviuscula (assembly GCA_027562975.1). NCBI lineage: Eukaryota > Viridiplantae > Streptophyta > Magnoliopsida > Poales > Cyperaceae > Rhynchospora > Rhynchospora breviuscula. Next base: position 28,148,513 of record CM050400.1, on the reverse strand, counting down.
TTTATTCTATCTAGAATATGATTTATATCTTATTTATTCAAAAAGATTGGATTATAAATAGTAATTACGTATATAATTTGCAAATGAAGCAATTCTGAGTATCATTTGAGCATTTCAATCGTTTCTGGATTCATTCTAAGTCATTTCATCAAAATAATCTACATTTAAACTCTTTATACTGCCGAGAATATGATTCATATCTTATTTAATCAAAAGATTGAATTATAGAATGTAATTACGCATATGAAGTGCAAATAATGCAATTCTATGTATCATTTGAGCATTTCAATCGTTTATGGATTCATTCTAAGTCATATTATCGCAATAATCGCCATTTAAACTCTTTATACTGTTTAGAATATGATTCATATCTTATTTAATCAAAACAATTGCATTATATAAAGTAATTATGCTTATAAAGTGCAAATTATTTAAAGTCATTTTATCTCAAAAATCTATATTTCAACTCTATATTTTGTCAAGAATGTGATTCATATCTTATATATTCAAAAAGATTTGTTTATACATTGTAATTACGCACATAAGTGCAAATAATGCAATTCTATGTATCATTTGAGCATTTCAATCGTTTATGGATTCATTCTAAGTCATATTATCGCAATAATCGCCATTTAAACTCTTTATACTGTTTAGAATATGATTCATATCTTATTTAATCAAAACAATTGCATTATATAAAGTAATTACGCTTATAAAGTGCAAATAATGCAATTCTGAGCATCATTTGAGCATTTCAATCGTTTCTGGATTCATTCTAAGTTATTTCATCACAATAATCTACATTTAAACTCTTTATACTACATAGGATTTGATTCATATCTTGTTTTTTTCAAAAAGATTGAATTATACAAAGTAATTACGCACATAAAGTGCAAATGTGGCAATTCTGAGTATCATTTGAGCATTTCAGTCGTTTCTGGATTCATTCTAAATCATTTCATCACAATAATCTATATTTAAACTGTTTATACTATCTAGACTATGATTTATATCTTTTTTTATTAATAATAATTGCATTATACAATGTAATTACGCATATAAATTGCCATTAATGCAATTTTGAGCATCATTTGAGCATTACAATCGTTTCTGGATCCATTCTAAATCATTTCATAACAATAATCTACATTTAAACTCTTTATACTGTCGAGAATATGATTCAAAACTTATTTAATCAAAAGATGGAATTAAAGAATATAATTACGCATCTGAAGTGCAAATAATGTAATTCTGAGCATCATTTTGAGCATTCCAATCGTTTCTGGATTCATTCTAAGTCATTTCATCACAATAATCTACATTTAAACTCTTTATACTGTCTAGAATATGATTCATATCTTATTTAATCAAAAAGATTGAATTATATATTGTAATTACGTATATAAAGAGCAAATAATGCAATTTTGAGCATCATTTGAGCATTTCAATAGTTTCTGGATTCATTCTAAATCATCTTATCACAATAATCTATATTTTAACTCTTTGTACTGCATAGAATATGATTCATAACTTAATTTATTCAAAAAAATTGAATTATACGAAGTAATTACGCATATAAAGTGCAAATAATGCAATTCTGAGCATCATTTGAGCATTTCGATCGTTTTTGGATTCATTCTAAGTCATTTCATAAAAATAATCTACATTTTAATTTTTTATACTATCAAGATTATGATTCATATCTTATTTACTCAAAACGATTCGATTGTACAAAGTAAATACGCATATAAAGTGCAGATAATGCAATACTGAGTATCATTTTAGCATTTCAGTCGTTTCTGTTATCATTTAAAGTCATTTTATCTCAATAATCTATATTTAAACTCTATATTCTGTCTAGAATGTGATTCATATCTTATATATTTAAAAAGATTAGATTATACATAGTAATTACGCACATAAGTGTAAATAATGCAATTCTGAGTATCATTTGAGCATTTGAATCGTTTCTGGATTCATTCTAAGACATTTTATCACAATAATCTCTATTTAAACTCTTTATACTGCATAGAATTTGATTCATATCTTATTTATTCAAAATTTGAATTATGCAAAGTAATTACCAATATAAATTGCAAATAATGCAGTTCTGGGAATCATTTGAGCATTTTAATCCTTTCTGGATTCATTCTGAGTCATTTCATCAAAATAATCTACATTTAAACACTTTATACTGTCTAAAATATGATTCATATCTTATTTACTCAAAACGATTGCATTATACAAAGTAATTACTCTTATAAAGTGCAAATAATGCAATTCTGAGCATCATTTGAGCATTTCAATCGTTTCTGGATTCATTCTAAGTCATTTCAACACAATAATCTACATTTAAACTCTTTATGCTGTCATGATTATGATTCATATCTAATTCATTCAAAACGATTGGATTATACAAAGTAAAGATGCATATAATGTACAAATAATGCAATTCTGAGTATCATTTGAGCATTTCAATAGTTTCTAAAATTATTCTAAATCATTTTTTCATCATAAACTATATTTAAGCTCTTTATAATGTTTATAATATTATTCATATCTTATTTGTTAAAAAATATTAGATTGTACATAGTAATTAAGCATATAAAGGGCAAATAATGAAGTTTTGAGTATCATTTGAGCATTTCAATCGTTTCTGGATTCATTCTAACTCATTTCATCACAATAATCTACATTTAAACTCTTTATACTGAATAGAATATGATTAATATCTTATTTTTTCAAAAAGATTTAATTATACAAAGTAATTGAGCACACAAAGTGCAAATGAGGTAATTTTGAGCATCATTTGAGCATTTCAATCGTTTCTCGATTCATTCTAAGTCATTTTATCACAATGATCTACATTTAAACACTTTATACTGCATAGAATATGATTCATCTCTTATTTTTCTCAAAAAATTGAATTATACAATGTAATTACGCATATAAAGTGTAAATAATGCAATTCTTAGTATCATTTGAGCATTTCAATCGTTTATGGATTCATTCAAAGTTATTTTATCACAATAATCTATATTTAAACTCTTTATACTTACTAGAATATGATTCATATCTTATTTATTCAAAACGATTGGATTATACAAAGAAAATACGCATATAAATTGCAAATAATGCAATTCTGAGTATTATTTGAGCATTTCAATCGTTTCTGCATTCATTCTAAGTCATTTCTTGTAAATAATCTACATTTAAACTTTTTATACTGTATATAATATGATTCATATCTTATTTATTAAAAAAGATTGGATTATACATAGTAATTACTCATATAAAATTCAAATAATGCAATTCTGTGTATCATTTGAGCATTTCAATTATTTCTGGATTCATTATAAATCATTTCATCACAATAATCTACATTTAAACTCTTTATATTGTCTAGAATGTTACTCAAATCTTATTTATTCAAAAATATTGGATTATACATAGTAATTACGCATATAAAGCGCAAATAATACAATTCTGAGTATCATTTGAGAATTTAAATTGTTTCCGAATGCATTCTAAGTCGTTTGATCATAATAATCTATATTTAAACTCATTATACTGTCAAGAATATGATCCATATCTTATTTATTCAAAACGATTGGATTATACAAAGTAATTACGCATATAAAATGTAAATAATACAATTCTGAGTATCATTTGAGCATTTCAATCCTTTCAGGATTCATTCTAAGTCATTTCATCAAAATAATCTATATTTAAACTATTTATTCTCTCTAGAATATGATTTATATCTTATTTATTCAAAAAGATTGAATTATTTATAGTAATTACGCATATAAATTGCAAATGGTGCAATTCTAAGTATCATTTGAGGATTTCAATCGTTTCTAGATTCATTCCAAATTGTTTCATCACAATAATGTACATTTAAACTTTTTATACTGTCTAGAATATGATTCGTATCTTATTTATTAAAAAAGATTGGAATATACATTGTAATTACGCATATAAAGTGCTAATGATTCAATTCTGAGTATTATTTGAGTTTATTTCAATCGTTTCTGGATTTATTCTAAGTTATTTCATTATAATAATCTATATTTAAACTCTTTATACTGTCTAGAATATAATTCATATCTTATTTAATTTATTCAAAAAGATTGGATTATACACAGTAATTACGCATATAAATTGCAAATAATGCAATTTTAATTATTATTCGAGTATTTCAATCGTTTCTAGATTTATTCTAAGTCATCACAATAATTTACATTTAAACTTTTTATACTGTCTAGATTATGATTCATATCTTATTTATTTAAATTGATTGGTTTTTACATAATAGTAATTAAGAATATAAATTAGAAATAATACAATTTTGAGTATCATTTGAGAATTTCAATCGTTTCTCGATTAATTATATGTTATTTCATCATAATAATCTACATTTAAACTTTTTATATTATCTAGAATATGGTTTGTCTTATGTTCTGTGTCACTCTCTGCTGTCGTGACTGCATGGTGGCCGGCGCATCTGAATGTGACGAGATGAAGGCAACGATAGGTTGCATGACGGCCCGAATTAGGTGCGGAACCGGTGCGCCTTGTAGCAGCTCCTCCGTGGTCCGTGCCAAGAGAAGAGTGTACCAATGATGCTTTTGTACCAATGACGGTGATACGAGTTGATTGGTTCATGATTCTCCCTTAGTGGCGTTTGTTATGTGGAATTAAGGAAAGAGAGTTTTTGCTCTATCTTTGTTTTTTTTATGTGGTAAGCAGTGGTGAAGCTAGGATTTTGTGTCAGCAGGGTCCGTAAAATTTTTTTTGCTGAAAACATATATATGTATGATGTAACGTCTAATATAGACATAATATAATAATAATTTTTAAATAAACAACTCTAAAATAAGAATACATTAAAAAAATTCATGAGAAATTAAATATATATTTTAATAATAATAAAAAATCTAAAATAATATATTTAATATACAAAATAATAATTCAGAAATCAAGACAATAAAAAAATACAACAATTTCCTTGGAATTTTTATTTTTCTCATAATTTTGCACAAGTTCATTAGAAATCTCATTGATCACTTATTTTTCTCGGTGTGTTTGGCAATTCAAGAATTAGAACAAGAACTAGGAACAAGCCTTGTTCTTGTTCTTGTTTTTAGTTCCATGAATTTGTAGGAACTAGGAACAAGAACTTGCTCCTTGTTCATGCCTTGATTGGATTTGTGTGAACAAAGGAACAAGGCCCTTGTTCTTGTTCTTGACACATCCAAACATACCCTATATTATAGATATATATAAAGATGGGAGCATACGGAGGAGTTCGGTCACTATTCAAACCACAATTTCTGATCTTTTGTGGCGTTTGAAATTTTTTTGACATAAACAATATTTAAGATTTTTAGTGTAAGTTTTTATATAATATTTGAATTGTATTTTTTGATCTTCTGTGGTATTTTTTGTTTATAATGTCCTGAAACATTATATAGATGAATCACACAATGCGCAAGATATGCTACAAATAATTATTCTATTCTATTCTAAGTTTTGTCTTAATAAAATTTATTGGGGAGGAAGAAAGAAGGCGATTAATCAGGAACAAATTCTACCTGGGTCTCTATGTAATTTTTTAGGCATCGTCATGCAATTCAAATCAAACATGACATGTTCAGTTGGGTCCTTCAAATTTTTGAGATGGGTCCCTAACTTTTTGTGATTTTTTTTTAATTACAAATAAATACAATATGAAGGAAAATTTTTTTTTTTTGAGGTGGGTCCATGGACCCACTAAACCATATGTGGCTTTGCCACTGGTGGTAAGCTTCTAGTTTAGCCTTATCTGGTTTTTTTCTGGATGCAGACTCCCCCTGACTTGGCACACTGAAAAGCTTATATTGGATTCTTTAAAAACTTTTGGTTATGCTTTTCTCTAATTAATCACAGTTCATTGAATGATCTAATCCGCATATTTTAGATTAGACAAGTTTAAATCGAGTCTAGTCTCTGACTGAACAGTGCATAGTATTATAAAATAAAAATATATGTTTAGTCATAATAATAAATGAAATAGACAGTCTAGAGTTGGTATGAAACTTGACAAAGACAATCTAAAGCAATATTTATACTATCAAAGTCCAAAGGGAGCCGAATTTTGAGAACTTCGCTCCAATTATATATGAAGGTAAATTACAAAGGGATCATTTAATTTATTTCTTTTATTCATTATTTTCCACTCGGCTTCTATTTATTTTATTTTGGGTGTTCGATTTAATGCCATCAAAATCACTACTAATTTCCCATGTGAAGTAATAATTGAAAATTTCTCGGAAACTAGTCAGCAGTGAAAAGTAAAAATTCAAAAAAGAATCAAACAAAATTATACCAAAAAAATTATTCCCTGGAAAATTTCAATATGTAGATCAAGTTAAGGAATTTGGATTAATCTTTTTAAATTCAGCATTTGAGATATGAAACTCTAGCAATGAAATGTATAGCCTACATGTAGCATTTCCTATGAGACATCGTCAAGTTTTAAGGTTTTCCTCATCTACTTGATTTAATTTATTTGAAATGAATCATACAAAAAAAAATAATAATAAATAGAGGATAGAAACTGCTTGCCATGTCATCGGCTCTTCTGAAATTGAAAAGCAGTGTTAACTGATGTGTCTCTATTTTGAGCCTGATTGATAAACCGGGTTCGGCCTCTGGTCATCTGACATGTGGTGCTTGGTTAGATTTGCGAGTTCAAGGCTTATGACTATGATTCGAATATCTTAAAAAAAAAAATGACTATGATTCGAATTTAAATATTTAATCCATACTTGCTGTATATTAGCCATTATGTGACTTATTTGGGATGAAAACGGCACCTGTTTCAATCGTTATTTCGTTTCATTTCATCTGAAATAAAACGAAAACGGTTAAAGATTTCAGTTGCGTTTCAAAAACGAAACGGTTAACGAAATCAATAATCAATTTCGCAACAAAAACGAAACGGTTAACGAAACACTCTAGTTTTGTTACGGGTGTGATATGCACCATCCAACAAAAAAACATCCAAGCATCCACCCTCATCCAACGACCAAAAAATAGGCTTTATGGACGCCCAGGCCCAGTTTTTCTACGCCCTAACGTGTCATTCAGCGCCCTGACATCATCGGCGCGCTGAGCGCGCATCTGCCGCATGATGACGTCAGCATTTCATGTTCTGATTGATGCCTTAAGGGATGCGATTAATGTTCAACATTTTTTGAACTAAATACAACAAGGGATGGGTTAATTTACGTTAAGTGTTCAGTTTAATATATTTATAAAGTGACATAGTAATGATTTTATATCCTTTTTTTTTTGCGCATTTAGCCAACAAGTTTGGGGACACTACATCAATTTAAGATTTATTTTGTTAGTACAAGAGATTATTTAACATGCGTTATATGTTCGATTTGGTAGCTTTGTAATATAACGAAAAAAACACAGCAATTAGTACTACAAAAAAAATATTAATACGATCCATAAAAAAGAACAATAATATGATCCCTAATACATTATGATCAGTTTTAACAATCCAAAGCAATACAAATTTTAACCAATCCATAAGATAATAACAACACAATTCATACAAATATTAGAACACGTGTTCAGTTTGCTAAAAATCTAAATGTTGGTAGAGAACGAACACACAATGCCACACTAACTTGATTGAACCGCAGTCCAAACCTGCATAATATGAAGACAAATACATATGTAAAGTGTTAACAACATGATCCCTTAATTTGACAAATAGATCACAATTTAATACTAAATAATCATTTCAGGAAACTTTATGCAAAAATAGTTTTTGACAATGGAAAATAAGATGATCCCTTATGTCATTCAACTTAACATTTGCAGTATCTAATATATCCTTTGTGCAACTGCATAAACAGTTTCTGACAATGGAACATAAGATGATCCCTTATGTCATTTAACTTAACATTTGCAAAATCTAATACATCCTTTGTACAAAATTTAAAATAAGTAAACATTTGCACAAGTAATCCCTAGATGCATGTAATATAACAAATGAAGCAACTAACTGAACACTTGTATAAATACACATGAATTAGTGTGACAACAATACTAAACCTGTCCAATTAATATAATCTCATCCATATATGCATTTAACATAACATATAAAAAAAACTAACTGAACACTTGTAGAAATACACATGAATAACAGTGTGCCAGTAAAAAGACAAAAATCTAATTCCTAGATGCATGTAATATAACATGTAAAAGCAACTAACTGAACACTTTAGAGCATCTAGCATAACATTTCCAATGTCTAACACATCTTTGTGCAATTTTTTAAGTAAGTTAACAACATAATTCCTTAATTTGAAAAATAGATCGGACTGTACCTGTACCTGTGTGGCTTCTTGACTCCTCTGGTGGTCGGAGTGCGACAATTTAGTTGAACGAGACTAGGGTTTCAGGAGATCTGGTCAGAGAGGAGAGGAGAGGAGGCGATCTGGTTGGAGGTGACTAGGGTTTGATCTGGTCGGAGGTGGGAGAGGACAGGAGAGGAGACGACGGATCTGATCTGGTTGGTGGCGACGGAGGCAATCTGATCTGATTTGGTTGGTGACGACGGAGGCGGAAGAGGAGAGGAGGCGATATGGAATGGAAGAAGCCATGGATGGAAAGGAGAAGCCATGGCGATCTGGTCGGAGCCTCGGAGGCGATCTGGAGCGACGCGAGAGGAAGAGGAGAGGAGAGGAGAGAGAGGATCGGCTAGGGTTTGGAGTAAGAGAGGAGGTTTAAATAGACTGAGCCAGTCGTTGGATCCATAAAGAGTCTGTTCGGAGCCTGTGGATGTTTGGATGCTAATAGATTGGATGGTATATAGCAATTACCGTTTTGTTATCCTTTTGCACGTTGTGCGGCCATACTTGTGATTGGTAGAGAAAGCAACAAGATGGCAGGCCTGACTTTTTGCCGAGTTGGGTCAATAACGACTAAGGAAGGAAGCCTTTCAATCGGGTTGGATTGCATCTACTCTTGGGCTTGACGGGGTGCTGGGTGTTAGGCCCAAATGGTGCGTTCATTTTATTTTTATATTATTTTATGGAAAATTAAGAACTGTTATAATTAATATAAATGTGTGAAGCAAAAACAATTTTATATAAAAAAAATGTATATTTTGTGATCGACATTTAATAAATACATCGATAATTGTTTGCGAAAAATTATTATTTCATCTGATATTCTGCATCTTATAATATTAATACTTAACATACAAGTGGCTCATATTTTAGAATTTTTTGTACGTGCTTTGCAAAGTGTTTACTATTCTTTTTCTTTTCCAGTGATTTTGAGGAAGTTAGAAAAACACTTCATCAAATAAGTAAAAATACATAAGTCATTCAAAACAAATTTGATTTGATTAAAATCAAACAAACTGAAGGTTATAAACGCCCTTACATGAAACCACGGAAAGAGAGAAAATCTTACAACGAATTCATTACTAACTATGATAGGTCTATTGCAAATTTTTTTTTCTCATAATAACCATCCTTTCCTAATTACAGAATTACGAACCCTAAATAGCCACTACAAATTAGCAATTATTAAATGATTCAAGTTGCTACAAGTAGAATATCCTTGGTTCATTTGTAAATCGCCTTATATATATCTATATTAAAGTTGTTCCATTATAAAGTTACCAAATTACGTTTTCACTCCTGCACAGCAACAGAGCAAAGAAAAAGAAGTCGTAAAGCAAGGACGAATTAAAAATGTAGTTTTAGCTAGTAATTAATGCCAACGGAATTAACCATTCTATTTGACAAGCAAATATAATTCTCGAGGAAAATTACACAAAGCAAAGGTTCTGTGAAATTCTTGGACTGAATAATAATTATTAATTGTTAAATCTTAAATAAAAACTTTAATTTAGAAAACGAATTCTTTAATTATCATAATTTTAGTTTAATTTTAAAATAAATAAAACTATATTAAAAGCTAAAAATTCTTCTTCCAAAGAAAATGATTCGTCGGTGCACCATGACTTAGTACACCGGATTCAGACCCGACTCAATCGGAGTCCATAAAAATATAAATGAAAATTGCCATTGATACGGAATCAACCACCTAACTCCAACCCTCTCGGCCTCTCCTCACCAGACTCCAAACCCTCTTCTCCAAATCCCCATACCTTCACCAGACTTCAAACAACATCATAACTCAGACGATGTCGTCGTTTCACGGCAGTACTATCCCGACGGAGTTCCGGCGATCGCCGCCGTCTCCGTTGCCCTCTTCCCTCTCCCCACTAGCCGCTCCGTTCACGGCCGGAACTCGTTCCCTCTCCTCCTCCGATCCGATCCACAACCCTCCATCTCTGGGCCCCACTGCTCCGACGATGCTTCATGCTTCGCAACATCAGAGGAGCATCCAAGCGGATGCGTTTGCGTTTGCATCGGGTGGCGAGAGGACAGGTGGCGCTGGGGCGGCGCCGTATTACGAACCCTATGAGCAGTGGAAGCCATCGTGGGTGCCTGATGTTGGTGGCCATGGGAGCGCCTCGTGGATAGATCCTTCTCAGAGCTATCCTGTTTCTCCCATGGATAAAGGTGTAATTTTGGTTGAATAATTTTGATTAAATTTTGTTAGGAGTTTAGTAGTTGTTGTATTTTCATTCGTATTGCCAAAGTTCACTAAAGGCTATGATTTAGTTTTAGTTGAATCAGTATTCTTTTTGGTGAAAATTGAAATATTTGGTATGGTAGGGACTCTGATTGTCGGTTTTTTTTTTTTTTTTTTTTTTTCTGGGAAAAGAAATAATTTAGCACATGCCAATTTTGAACTCTGAATATTTCACTATTATTAAAAACCATTAATGGGGGCATCTAGGTCAAAAAAGGTTGCTCTGAAAGTATGAGCTCATCTTAGATTTTGACAGTACAAACTCTAGGTTAAGTAGGTATTATTGAAAATTTACTAGAATGTGGAATTATTATGCTCAGTTCGGCCTTTATTGAGCACAACAAAACCTTAGAATTTTGAGATCGAAACCATGCCAAAGTTGTTAAGAAGAGGGATACATCGACAATGGAATAATATCACAATTTTCGCAACTGTCAAAAGTGACTTCTAATTTTGAAATCCTACATTTAGAATTTGATCTATAATATGTACATCATGCAAATAGAAATGATGAAAATTGATGGAGTTTTACTGTTCATCAGACTTGAAATTTGTAATGATCGTTGTAATTGCCTTTGATGGAATATCAACACCATTCCAATTGCATAATATCTGATACGCAACCAGTTTAGAAGGTCAACAATTATTTATTATCACCACCATTCAAATTGCATTATTTATTTATTTTTTTTAAATTTTTTGAGAATGTCTTTGGCTTGATTTGGAAAAAGATTGTCAAGATTTACTCATTCAGTATATCCTGAACATAGATGAGGGTACCTGCTGGTAACAAATTCTAACCTCAATCCTATCCCAGGCTCTGCAGCATCAACGACTTTGAAGCATTATGAGGAAACCCAAATCGCACCAAGTGGGCCCCACACTAATCCTTTACCAAACACATATCACATTGTACCAGAGGCCTCTCATTGGAAGCAGGCTGAAGATCCATCTTTCTACATGACAGGTCCCCTGTCATCTAAGGGCTCTAGATCGTCAGGCATGGGCCCCACTCTCAAGGAACCCTCTATGGATCCTTTACCTAATGCATCTAGATCTTCAGTTGTGGGCCCCACAGACCCCTTTTCAAATGGCTTTCGGTCATCAGTGGTCGCCCCAATGCTCAAAGAGCTTTCAGACTCATTCTCACTTGATGCCGGTTCATCCAAGGGCTACCGTGGTTTGCCATATGATAAGTACATGACAAGCTCTGCCCTAAGCCCAACTGACTCATCCCCATTTGGAGCTGGCTTTCTGTCATCAGGTGTTGTGCCAACTGATCCGTTGGCAAACCCAATGAGTGGCTTCTCCTCTATGCATTATGGGAATCCATGCAGAATCAACTTTGACTCCTTTGATTATTTTCCTCAAGAACAAAAAAATCCTGTTGCTCATAGTACTGCTAGCCATGCTAAAGTTACCATAGCTTCTCCTGTTGCAAAACCACCAGCGACTAAAAGGGATAATCAGATGGTAGTGTCCCACGTATTGGAGGTCAAATGCAGTTCAGGAAATGCAAAACCAGACAATCCTGGTACTGGATTTGATATGGATTCTACCGTACTAGAAGCACTTGATGAGCACAATATTGTCTTGGATTCACCGTGCTGGAAAGGAATGCCTCCATCCTCCCAATATACATTTTCCAAGAGGCATACTGGCAGTTCTTGCAATGCCCCCACACTTTTGGAGAATGAAATTTACACTGGAAATTTGTTGCCTTCTGAAACATCCCAAGATAAAAAGTTGGATTCTGTGACCATTGGCTTTGTTCCTTCATCTGAAGAAAAGCCTAAAGATGTAAAAACAAATCAGAATTTGGAGCCAGAAAATGTAGAAGAGAATGTTTCCTCTGCTAATAACGTGAAGGATGAAAAAGGCAAAGGCTTGGTATCAGCTGTTGCATCTGACATCGCAGCCCCCCAAGCAGATGTGAAGGTTCTTATTAAGTCTATGCATGATTTGTCACAACTTCTCTTGACTTCTTGTGATGATAATTTTGAGTTGAAGGAGCATGAATTGGAGCTACTACAGATCGCCATGGAGAATCTTAAATCCTTTAGTGGAAGAAGAAATAAGGTTAGTTGTCAGACAACTCTTTCGTTTCCTTGAGATTTGTTTTTCTATACTACCATAGAACAATAAAAAAAAATATAAATGTACTTTTTAAAGTGATTTAGTTCTTAGTCTATTTCTATTGGGTCTGCTATATTTAATATCATAAGTTTTGGGTTTAATTGGATTGCATTGAAAAGGGAATAAATGTTTTTAGTTTTCGTATATATTTGACAGATTCCTCCATAAATGAAAATATACACACTGGACGCTACTTTTTAAACTGATTCCTCTTCATAAATTGAGATGAGTTGTCATCTGCTTTAGAACTTTAAATTTTGTCTTTGTGAGGTCCACTATAATTTAACAGAGAAACTAGCATCTTTGTTCCAAAAAATAAGTTCTCTCTCGACGCCTTCTTTCAGCCTCTCAAATTCTTGGTGCTAAATTTGAAATAGAACCAAAGAATCTTAAGAGCTTGAATGGCAGTATACCATATTCACATATTCGTATGAACAAGTTTCCTACTTTCCAGATGACTGTGTAAAGAAACACTATGCATCTTATGTTATAATCACACCCATTTTTCAGTTTACCTTGAATGCTATAAAATTCAAGATCCGGCCAGCAATAATCTACTTCTCAAACATTTTCCAAAGAGTTTCAGCAGATAAATTTAGATACGAATTAATATTCATTGACATAGTACCCTACTGCTTCATGACACTTACTGAGTTATTTTCTTTTCTTTCTTTTGTGTGTCGGGTGTGTGGGTGTTCTCCAAATATGATTGACATTTACATTTTTTGTGAAGTGCCCTGTTTCTAGTTTTCATCTTTTATTGAAATTGCACCAGGGTTAAATCTATGGTTAGCAATGGATTAGGTAATCAAATTTATTCCACCTATTATAATTTCCTTTTGAAATGCTTAATATTCTTTGGAATCTTCTTTTTATGTTTCCTTTTTCATCAATATCACAGGAGTTGATCTTCTACAGCCATCAATTTATGCACCACAGTAAAGCATCAACTATTATCCATCTCTGAGAAAAAAAAAAAAAAAAAACTTGTGGGGTTAGATAGGAAAATGATTGCAACACACCAAAAGGATCCTACAAACATCCCTCTTCAGAGTCCCTAAAAAGATGCATCCAATTCCAATATATATCTTTCCTAATCTCCATTAAGAATACCACCTGTACACAGTGCACGGCATGCTATAATACTACAAAAACTCTTTCTTTTATAGGTATACAGATTAATATTCTTTCTGGGTCCATGCATGTTTACCTTCTAATGTATTTAACTTTTTAATACGCTAAAGACTGATGATGGTGGGTCAGCAAGCAGAATTAAAATCTCTGAACATGTAAATGCTGGGATGGACAACAGGAGCAGTAATGAGGCTAAAGATAATCATATCCTTGTTGGAACCAAGCTTGATGATGTAAACTATAAGAAGTCTGTTTTGGAGGTAATTCTTCACCTTTATGGATGTTGAATTTTGGCCCTTCTAGCTTGGTCCTCCAGAATTACTAATGCTTCTGTAATTTTAGCCTATTTTTTCTTCTTTGCCTGCTTTACCCAAAAAAGACATAAAACTGAGTATACTTTTAGCTTTGTGGAAGGTCAGATTGATCTTTCAACTATCCTCTTTGGACATAAACAATTTGGAAGAGGGTAGTTTGAGAAAACTCTGACCAAGATGAAAAGGAGTATGATACAAGTGGATATTAATGTCTAACAAAGTATTTAAATTTTGGTAAAGTGAGTGAGTTTGTGCCCGCGAAATGAATTCACACTTTCTAAAGAGACTCAAATCACCCCTTGTTTTCTTATTGTTTAAAGCTAAATAATAAGAAACCTTTGAAAATAATGAGAAAGGAAGAGTTTGAAGGAATTTATTTTATGTTTCAACTGGGTTGGCTTTTAGATATGCAGGTTTCATGTGATTTCCATGTGAAATGAACCTAGCAATTTGCATTAAAAGTCTTAAATCTCTTGATTACAAATTCTTAGGCTCTTGACAAGATACCTGTAGATGAATCTGAAGTTCAGGCTGAACTTTATAAGAATCTGTGGATTGAGGCTGAGGTTTCATTGTGTACCATGAAGTATAAACTTCAGCTGGCACGCACGAAACTTAAGATGGAGAGCCAGAAGCGAGCCCAAGAAGGTTTGCATTTTTCTATAATTTAAAATTACCTCATTTATCAATTATTACGAAATGACAAAGAATGGGGGCTTGATTAGTGCACAATTGTATCTTGCATTTGGATACTCCTAGTGGACGTTTAGTCTACTACTTGGTAATCTTAGAATCAATATATCTCAGAACTGTATTTAGTGATACTGGATTATTATTATATTGTAAGGTGTTGTTTTGGCCAGGTGTATTTGAGCCTAATTAAATGGTCCAGGCTCAAATTCCCACAAGTTAAATAATACCAGTGCCATTGCTTCTGGTACCACCTTGGTTGTGGAGGCATGATTGCTCTGGTATTTGTCTAGGAGAGTAAAGTTCCGGTGCCACAAGTTTAGGGTGCCACCAAATGCCACGACTTTACTTTTTCGTTAAAATTTTAAATTTTAAAATGTAAATTTCAAATCTAAACTGTTGATCTTCTTCGTTTTAACGAGCGATGCGTTTTCATATAACATTTATAAAATTTTGAGTTGATTTGATACTTGATCCAGAGATCAAACCATGAACGTATTATAATTAATCTGTTATAGTTAAACCAGATTCCTTCATTTTTTAACCTCTTGATCAAGTATCAAATCAACTTCAAATTTTATAAAACTTATATGAAACTGCATCACTCAATAAAATGAAGAAGATCAACGGTTTAGATTGGACATTTCCATTTTGAAATTTAAAAAAATAATAAAAAAGTAAAGTTGTGGCATTTTGTGGCACCCTAAACTTGTGGCACCGGAACCCTTCTCTTGCCGAGTATTCTTCAACTAGTTGACATGCTGAAACAGTTTCAAACTAAATTATATTTCAGCTAATACTAGCTGCTTATTTTGGGGCCCAAAACCTTCTGATACAATACAAGAAGTTGGTACCACCACACTACCAAGACAGACTTCAGTAAACCTGAATTGTGACATGTCAGAAGAAAAAAATACAGGGGGGCCTGTGGCGGATCCTGCTGTCATGGCTAGATTGAGAATAATAAAAGGTCGCATGGATAACATGACATCTGAAGACCAAAACAATCATGAGAAAAACCTTGAAGAAAATATTATGGTACAAAACAAGGATGTTAGTTCCTTGACCAGCAGTGGAGATGAAGTGCTCCATGATGAGGTTGATAGTGATGTCATGGCCCGATTGAGGATACTGAAAAGAAGGGGTGACGTTGGCTTGAATATTGAATCTGTCTTGCCGAATTATTGTAGTTTGGGATTTGGTACTGACCCCCATGATTTACAACCACGTTCAGGATCCTCTGAGTGGGAGCATGTGCTCAGAGATGAGCTGTTTCCTTCAGGAAACAGTCCCCTGAATGGATAAGCTTGGCTGAGATGTTTTAGCGTGCTGGTATGATGTTATAGGTAGTAAAAAACTTGGTGGTATAATTATGGACTTGTAATAGTAAGAAGCCCAGTTTGAATGTACATATGATATGGGTAAATCCTTTTGGAACTTCCTATGCATGTGTTGTGATGTTGACGCATTTACCTGTGTTATAGTGGCTAATTTGCATATCTAATCTTGCATTTTTGTTGACTTGATGGTTGATGGTTGCATGATTTTTGATAAGTTAATCATTAATGTGCAAGGACACCAGTATCATGATAAATTGAAGGAATCTTTAGTGGTAGATAATCTGGACAAAATGAGCTAGCTTTTGGCATTCTGGTAATTCGTAGGTGTATGAACAGGTTGCGTTGTAATTTGTATCCTTGTTCAAACTAATCTGGACGACACTAATTTCTGCATTGCTGACATGAATATAAATACTTATGGATTTTGTTGCAGATAAAGATAGAATAAAGAAAAACCTGAGATTCTGATTATATAAATATCCGATACTGTTTATATTTATATTTATTAACGTCAACCATGGAAATCGGTGGGACATTATTATAATAAATAAACACATTTGTTTTCGTTTCTCCATTTTTGGCGATGAAGAAATCCTTACATGTGGAGCCCCCTATACTCTTCCTGGTGAACCCACCTATTGAAATTCCTTATTGGTGCAAAAATCATACTGTTACCAGTTAATACTGTAAACTAATTTGCATTCTTTTACTGATTGAGTGACGGCATATTTCATTTTTCTATCCACGAGGTACCAGAATTACATTTCGCTCCACTGTCGGGAAGATATGTGGACGCATGAATTTGGATCGCTGCTCAGAAGTGCAATCTGTTTGCTCGCCTTAATCTTTGGTTAATTCTCTTACAACCGAATTTATTGATTACTTAAAACTTCAAAGTTAAGTATCTATGCTTTGTGCAATCGCACTGTTCCTCGTTCATCATAACAGTCACCACCCCCTTCAAATTAGTCCCACACAGGATTCTGTAACTTGCATAGGAGGATCGAAATTTGAAGCAATTAATCAATCTCTAAGAATAATAGCGACTGTTGAGTTTGATGTCCATGATAATATGCTTTCTGAAAACAACTTAATAATATTTTAAAGCGGAAATTGCTATTTCACTTTATAAAATTTTGTAAACATCCATTGATGTTTTTGATCAACTGTGTTAAATATGATAGTAGTATATTTTAATTCATTTATGATTTAGATATATGGCCTAGAGGGCAACTATGGAGATGATTTTATTATGCTTATGCACTAGAATTTCCCGAATATTTTGTTATTTTATTCCTTGAATAAAGTTTCGCTTGTTGTGGATCATCATCCGCCTGATTTTATCGTGGAAATGTATAATTACATTGCAATTTTATTCTAAATGATACCTAATAAGCTGGTCCAAAATAGAATACGTGTCATCCTTGCATATATATTTCAATATTTCATTTCTCAAATATGAAACTAGACTAACTTATCAAATGGTTAGACTCTCAACCACTTTGGGCATGGTGATGCATTTTTCAGTCATATTCATCGAGAGATCCAAAGACATTATACTCTCGTTATGTGAGACTATGAGAGGGATAAATTCTATCTTAAATTCTTAACCACTTCCCCTTCATGAGTCATTGCATATAGGGCTGTCAAACGTGCTGAACGGGCACGGAAATGCTCAGTTACGTTTCTGTTCCGTTGTGATGCACGAAACAACAGTGATTTCCGCTTAATGTTCCGTAATCACTGCGGAAATAAAAATTCTTCTGTTTTCCGTTTCGTTTTAATGAACGGAAGAACGCAACTAAACGTTAAATTTTTGTTATCGTTCACAACACTGAAAACCTGGAGTGTAGCCATTAGAGACTGTGACCGAGGGAGAAATGAAGCCATCGAACAAAAGAAAGGAGATGAATCTGACATATGGGCCAGCAATTACAAAAGTCATCCTTTCACTAACGGAGTTAAGAAGGCATCAAGTTCAGAGCAGCTGCGAAATGGGGTCCGTTTAATTAAAAACTAAGGTTCTGTTAAAGATCAACGGTAAAATAAAGGAGCCAATTTGCATTAGAGGCTATGCTGCTCTGCAATTTCAATTAATTTCACAGGCAATAAAATTTTGGGCTGCAACCTTTTGATGGGCCAACGGAACGTTAGCAGCCCATTTCGTTTCCGCTGCGTTTATATCAACGAAACAAATATTGTTTCCGTTTCTGTTCCACGGTGTTTAACGTAACCGATATTCCATTCCATTTTCGTTCCATTTGGACGGAACAGAACGGAAAACATTCGAAACGAAACAATATTGACAGCCTTAATTGCATACCTGAGTACTACCTTTATTGCCATCCGGTTAAGGATGGTTGGTAACCTCAGAGGTATATAGCTAGTCTCATATAGAAAACTGTCCGGTTTCATGTCAAGGATCAAATACCACCATTGTGTAAAATCAACTAGTGAACCTAATCGATCCATGTACTTTTAAAACTGGAAGCCACGTCTGAATTTGTAATTGCTTGCAGTCATTGTGTTACTGATATAAATAATTAGGCAGTAATAGGTTACATATTACTAAGCTCAAATATTTTTGAATTTTTCAATTTGGTAATTCCATAATTTTTGGAGTGAACATATTTTTAGAAAATTTTAGGGGAAAAAAAATAAACGGACAGAAAATCATACTATGAGGAGGGCTAGAAACATGCAAGTTCAAGATCCGACATCCTGTAATGATGATGCTTGAACAAATATGTGCATGAATACATATCTAAATAGAAATAGGGCAGCTAAACATGGGTTAGGTTGTGTGTGCATTATGTAAATTTATGAACTACAAACTCCAGGCAATAAAAGGGTTTCCACTTGCCAGCTGATGTTAATTAAAAGGGCTTGTACAGCAGCTAGCAGCCTTTCTATCATTTTACCTAATTGAGATATTTTAGTTCTCTGTGGCACTTACTAGGTGACAATGCAAGCTACTGTTTCTCTAAAGTTACTTTGTACTTCATTACCACCAACTCAATTTTTAGAATCTACTTTGCCTAAAAGTATATATATAGTTACCTAAGATGTGTTCCTGGAGGCATATATCAACTAAGTTGTGAAGTCATGAAAATATTCTTATGTATATTTTAGGGAGTTAATCACGAAATGGATTGCGAAAAGTGATTGCTCATATTAAGAAAATTGTCCACTCTAATCTTAAACCTTTCATTGATACAATCATTTTGGAAAGTCCTCTCTGGTTTCAAAATTTCTTAATTTAAGATTAATATTTAGTGACCTTGATTTTGCCTGCTATTTCTCAGAAAACAGAAATTCATTGACATTTCATGTAGAAATAGAACCAACAATAGAATACTGATGGAAAATGTTGAAATAATAGTGCCTCTGAGAAGTGAGAACCCAACAAATTCTTAATTGCCGCACCACTTGTCAACTAACAAACAGTATTGATAACTATACAACTAGAGAAACAAGAGATCCCAATTCATAGCTTTTAAGGCCCATTGGAAGAATAGAATGCTGAGCTTTCCGTTTCTCATGCAGCCCACAAGGACCAGGGCAATTAGTTACCTATCTACTGACTGGTCGGTTTCATTTCTTAAATATACCTAGCCCATCTACCCTCTAGAACTCAATTTAAAACGCGACAATTTCAATTCTAACCTTCCATATTCCAAAATAGCACTATGCACTAAAGCGAAATCATGTGATTGATCCAGAAGAAATGTAGGCCAGCCTTAAAGCAGAAATGTTCTACAAATATTTTCTTTTTTTTTCATCAATGTTCTACAAATCCTTTTTTCTAATTAACCTAGAGTTTATTTTTCATTATATATTAATCAAGAAAATGATAAATTTTCAAATATATAGTTGTCAATTCTTCAAGTATTTCATTCTTCTGTTTGAGCTTTTACAGGGGCTAAATACTAAATAAGCACTCCTATTAAGAATTAATTGATTTCTAATTAATGCAATCGGCAGTACGTTACTTCAACAAAGGTTTTAAATCCTACACCCTGTCTCAGTTCAAATTATGCTGGTCATGAATTGTAGACATGATTCGTTGGCTCCTGGTAAGATGCAATTACTATACAGAAAGTACATACATGGCGGAACACCTTTCAGCAGTAATTGTACCCAAGCAACTTAATTAATTAGGTCCTGAGTGCCTATGTTTCAAGCTCCACGTATGAAGAAATGATGAGATTCATAGCACTAGTACGAGGGTTCTTGTTTTCCCCTTCTTTGTACAGGAGTTCATGTACTGTGTGCAAATAGGAGCAAGGGTGAGATAGTTTTTATATATAAGATCAGTATACATTTTGACTTCATATCTATCGAGTTATCTGTATATTGCGCAAATTAATTCCAATATATACAAATTTACAAATTTATTTGGAAGTACTATATATGTATTATGAATTTCCCCTTCATATAATATATATTTTTTCTTATTGTACGTATTGCTTTCTCATATTTGTAGAAAAATATGAATACAATATTATATAATTGGATTTATTTTAAGATGATAATTAATTAATTAGTTCTATGAAGTGTGAACAAATTAAGTTCACCGAGGACTGTTTCTTCACAACTTGTAGTATCTTATTCTACAGAATTGACAGTTATTAAGGGCATATAACATTGGACATATATAGGAAACCTCCTTTTTACTGCAGATATGGAACTGGGGGTCAAAAGCATGGGTAACTTAATTGTCCTGTTGAGTGATACAAAAGGAAAAAAACAGCACAAGTTACTGCAGGACAGATACATTAGGAAATCGAGACTCCAACATGTCATATTTGTCTTTGTTTCTTTTGCA
The DNA here is from genome assembly GCA_027562975.1 of Rhynchospora breviuscula. Classification (NCBI taxonomy): domain Eukaryota; kingdom Viridiplantae; phylum Streptophyta; class Magnoliopsida; order Poales; family Cyperaceae; genus Rhynchospora; species Rhynchospora breviuscula. The sequence goes on along the minus strand of CM050400.1, from coordinate 28,127,394 downwards.
GATGAACAATGATACATTATCTCCTCCTAATTCTGGGACAAAACAGAAAATACGGCATCAAAAGAGCTCAGCATGCATGCCGCTGTAACAAAACCCAGGCAGACTGGGCCGGACTAGTTGTTGCCACTGTAGCCGTCCGATGAGCATGCCTCCTCATACCTCTCTCTCTCTCTCTCTCTCTTTCCCCCACATCTTTAGAGAGAGAAAGAGAAGGACGGAAGGAAGGAAGGAAGGGGGGACCTGGAGATGCGTGCCATTGGGATAGGCTCCACTGTGCAAATTTTGTGGGGTGGGCTATCTCTCTATCACTCTATCTATACATCTCTCTATCGCATTTAAAGAATGAGAGAAAGGAGCACAAGGGGACCTCTGTAGGAAGAAGACAACTGAGAGGGAGCAAAGAGGGGTACAGTTGCACATGGTCTCTCTCTCTCTCTCTCTCTCTCTGCTGATAAATTAGTGTTACCCCAACCCCAACTGGGGCTTAATTGCTTATTGCAGATCTCTCTCTCTCTCTTTCTAGCCTCTACCCCTTAATTTTGTTTCAGCTTCAAGGGTTTTGTGCAAGTGCAAAACTCTCGCTATCTCCCCAGTCTAGCTGCTTTGGACCACCAATTATGTATTTGGTAACCGTACTCTTGATTAGCTTTTCTTTTTCTGTATTAAATGAAATTTACCGACATATCATCCCTGCAAGTTCTGAAAAGAAATACTCGCCATGAAACTACATGATGAGTACTCCTATTCTAGCATTGCTGGACCAACACTGTTAGGTTTTTATGCGACTTTACTTTTGGTATGATATATGCGAAGTCTTACATTAATACACTTTATATATGCTGTATAAATCTGGCATGAAAACTATACATTAATTGTGATTTACTTATAATATACGAATATCTCATACATATGAAAATTGGACAAAATTTGTGGGTATTTTTACTATGCTAAATGATAGCATCTTGCATTTATCTGTACACCATACTTAACAATCTTGGATTAATCAAAAGATCATGAAAAATTTAATTATTATATATATGGAATTTAGAAACATTCAAATTTAATTATTTACAAAATTTACTTCTGGCTTATATATATATATATATATATTATATCCTTGATTTGAAATATATATAAACTAGGCATTTATGTCTGCAATTAAGTTTAGCTTATAATTTGTAATTGTCATATTCGATTCAAATCTAACTTGAGTTCAAGCTCGCTTCAAAAGAACACGATATGTAATTTTTTCAGGAGAAAGTTTAATATGCACTATAGTGCATAGGGAGTTCTATGCACCACAGACTTTTTTAGGGGTATTTTTGTAAATTGAAAAATTTAATTTAACCAATCTAATCTACATATTGAAATCTCATAGCCAACCAAATTTTATAATTTTTGAGATTTTATTACTATTTTTTTCGATTTTTTTAAAACCTGTCATTTTTGGAATTTGTAAAGAGTAGTTTGTTTCCAAAAATGGCAGGTTTTAAAAAATTCGAAAAAAATAGTAATAAAATCTCAAAAATTATAAAATTTGGTTTGCTATAAGATTTCAATATGTAGATTAGATTGGTTAAAATAGATTTGTCAATTTACAAAAATACCCCTGAAAAAATTCGCGGTGCATAGAACTCCCTATGCACTATGGTGCATATTAAACTTTCTCTTTTTTCAGTCAAGGTATAGTAATATATGATGCTTTTCTAAAAAAAATATATACAAGTATTGTTAAAAAATTCTATAAATCAACAAACTATTATAATTGTATAACTGAATTTTATCGAGAACACAAGTATTGTTGATTTATATTTTCGTTTTTTAAGCTTGTATGAAAATTATTAAAAGAAACAAGCCAAAAATTGAGAACGTATCGAGAGTTCTAGATTGTTCTGAGTTTGACATCTAAAATATATAGCTGGTCAATTGGTTAATTACTATGGCATCGGAATCTACAAATATACAAATCAAGCAAGAGCTTGGATCAGTTTGCTCGATCGAGCTCATTTGCTTGGGGTGTTGCACTGACTAAATGGTACATAAAAACAATTGAAATAGTTTCTGTTGTAAGGTTAATGATATTTTTTTGAAGGTTAAGGTTAATGATATTCATACATGAAAACCTTTTTTGCGCATTAGCTGTGTTGCTTACCCGCCGTACTTTCTGAGGTTAATTAGTTGCAAGGTATGTACATCAGAAAATTGGTACACTAATAGCATTTTTTTTTTCTCTCTGATGGATTGTACGCAAATTAAATGAGCATATATTAGGAATAGTAGTGTGGCAGGGTATGTAATGTATGTGCCATACATGGTCTGTGTTGTAAGCTGGAGTCTGTCATGATATACTGTTGATAATAATAGTGATTTAATAATGCTGTTCCCACTTGGAAGGTTGTCAATCATTATTCTTACTTAGCTTTCTTGAAAGAGATATTTTCTGCTGGATTCTTGTGATTAACTTGAGAATTACATACGATAAACATGAAATATCTAGACTCCTTAATTTTCTCACTATCAGTTGGTTATGTATGAATATAAAAATGTAAAATAGTTTTACTATTTAGTAAAACAATAGTAAAAGAATAATACATGTACATATGTTTAAATTTGTTATTAAAGCGTACGCACAAGGGTACGTATATTCTTGTCTGGTAATGATGATGTCATGGGTATGATATACTTCAATATTATTAGCCCATATCTAAGTGGAAAATAATTATATATGTACATGAAGCAACAGAAAATATATATACGTATCATGTCTCATGATCATATACATATACGCTACCAACTGAACCAGTTAGGTACCTCATGAAAACAAATAAATGATAGATGCATGCAATCATGCATTTATGTAGTGTTGGGTGATTGGGGCATCCATAAATCCATCTCACCAGAGAAATCACCAGTTGTGGGATGCCACTTGGACACCCCCCAACCACACCTCGCTGGAGGGCCACGCCATGCCATGGCCTTGAGTCCTTGACATGTCATGGGGTCATGATCATCAATCAACATAGCCTACTGTAGATTGGGCCCGTTTCCAAAGTGGGGCCTCAAAATGAACCAGGTGGGGTGATGGTGCTTTAGAGATGAAAGTAGGCTATTAATTGGGGACCTCCTCTCACTTCTCTCTACATCTCTTTTTCTTAATTTTAAATTTCTTTCTAAGCCCCTACCTCCCTTTCGCATTTATTCAGATGAGAGGCCACTATCTATATACACAAACTGAGTGGCCTTACATACATTTCTGTTAGTTTATGTGCATCATTTTGTGTGTTATATATGTGTATATTGACTGTAAAGTTAATGGCCTTTGGGACCACGACTAGGGAAGTAACATAAAAAGGATAAGGTAGCTACTACCTCTAAACAAATCCTACTTTTTGCCAATATGTAACAAATTCAAAACTTTATATTTTTACCTTGTTACACCTACCTTGCCCCCTATTCATTTCACTTCTTACATTTAAAAGAAAGCTTTATATATATACTATATATGTCATCATGTATACATTTGTGAAGTTTTATAACAACCGTAAAATACATGTTTATCAAGTATATATCATGGAAATATGATGATTGATAAAGCAGAGATAGAGTTAGATTAAGAACATTAAATGATGGAGAAGAGGAGGTTTGTAAAAGAAGTGCATATACATTGTATGGTCAGAACTCAGAACTGAGAAAAGAGAAGCCAAGGGCCCAAATGTAAAAGTGTAAAACTTAGGGCGGGATATCCCAAAATAATTCCACCCGATATGGAAATGTGGATGTTTTACCGGTACGCTCAGTGGGTCCCACACACTTTTCTGCCTGAGAAAACCGTTGAGACTTACTCTGTTAGGTCCCTTTCGTTCCTCATGCCCCTCTCTGCGCAAGTGTAATTCCTGCGTACGGTTTCTCTGCAATTCGCATAAAATCGTTTTAAATTGGGGAACTGTCAAGGTTGACACGTAGAATTTTCCATGGTCTTATGTTTAATCATACCTGTGCGTTTGTAGTACTAAAACCAAAAGATGTCATCTGGAAGTTTTATAATGCGGTCAATAATATTTTAACTACTTTAGCTGTTCCAAACAATTAATTTGCAAAACTTTGAAGTCACATTTCTTGTACAAGTGATGGAAAATAGTGAGCATATTATACGCAAAACCTTCTCCAAGTCCTTTAACATCATTAACAAATCACAATCATTCAAAATTAGAAAGATGACCGTGGTTCCAAGCGCAGGATATTTTTAAAAAAAAAAAAATTAATGGATCAATTTATTTCTTTGCAATCTCACATAAATTAACTAAGCCATACATGCATGCATGATTACTCAGGGACGAATCTATTCTGTATCACATAGAGATATTGAACCAAAATATTTCTTCAATTTTTCTTAGATTTGTACCCTATTTTACAATATTTAATATAAATACTATGCATACCTTACATTAAATTTGATCCATTCTATTTCATAAATGTTGTATAGTTGACTCCAGAGAAAACAATCAAAATATTATAGATCATTGCATGCTCATATTGACTCTCATACATTAAAGCTTTGCCTCTGCCTTTCAAATGCAATATTTTTTTTCCCTTAGTCTTCTGTATATTGGTGGAGCAAGATATACTGTGTTTTTTTTTTTGTAAAAATCACAAAATTCTTGTTTTAACGACCTGTGAGATTGGAATCTTTTTCTTAATAAAAAAAAATTGACGGCATCCAATGACGTTCTTTAATTACATTAGCTAAATCAAATCTCTAACTTCTTTATATAGAAATGGCTAGTGCCATGCAGATCTCATGCATCACACTATTCTCCTATATATATGTATGCCTACATATGCCCAACTGTTGTGTGTAGGAACATATGTTACTTTGTGTTTTTCCAATTAATTTATCAAATATTTGCTTATTTTTTTACCTGCATCATCCATGGACGCATGAGTAAATTGACCAAAGAAAAAAACAATGTTTGAGATATTCATGTTTCCTTGGACATTTTCTTAATTACGTAAACAAATTGAATTCAATAGTTATTCCTGAGAAGTTTAGTGCTTTAAAATTGTATAAACAATGGAAGTTCCTAATTGAAAGTTTAGACATTGTCTTAGACTGTTTATTGGAATAGGACACTATGGATATATTTAGAATATGAGTTGAGTTTGCAAGTTTAGCTCTCTATTAAAGATATTAATAATTTTAGTTGGTACCCATACGGCAAATATAATAGAGCTTCGAAATAATTGCTAATCCGCATTAGCGCTTGTCCTTGTCAATTCCAAATCTATTAGAATTGCAATTTTTTTTTAATTTCTTCTTTAGGAAAATGTAAATTATGTTACTAAACAGAGTATGTTTCATTAATTATAACATGTTTTTGTCTCAGTTCATTATAACAAAGGATATATTATATTAAAAGAACTTTTATTTTTTATTTATAACGATGGAGTACAATATCAAAATTAATAAATTTAATTGTCTATAGAATTTGATGAAATGTGTAAAACAACTAATTGATCATTAATCAGCCGAGTCATCTTAAATATTAAATTCAGTTTAATTGAACTTTATTCGTAAATATTCATTTTAATAGCCTTTCTATTTTGATAATTAATTTAATTTGATTGTCGTGTGTATGTATGTGTGTGTGTGTGTGTGTATATATATATATATATCCTTTCTTTTAGACATTTTCTTAGTTTGTGTTAAACATATTAAATGTCTCCACAAGAAAAATATAAAACTAATGAATGCTCATCGATCTGCATCAAAGCAACAAAGCAACAACTACACGGGCAATGTCAATGCCACAGAAAATCCAACTAGATGAAAACTCAATTCGTACAGAGCTGCCTTATTTTTCTTTATCTTTTCCCTTTTTTGTGTTTTAATAATTGCAAGCACAAAAAGCTGATGCTGGCGCCGGAAGCTAAAAAAGGGCACTGGAAGATATCAGCTGTCTCTGTTATGTAACAAAGTCTCAACTCTTTCATTAATCTCTGCAAGAAGCACTAATTAACCATTGTAGTGATGCATTTATATGTACCTATCTTAACATTTATTATTGGCTTCTAGGTAGGTTTAGGCCCCAGCATTGTAGGCTTGCAGAGTTTATGCAAGGAATTCATGACAATTCTTACCGTATTTTTCCTTTTGTTAATTAAAGCACTCTTTTATGGAATATTATCAATTTCTTTTCTTTTTTTTTTTGGGCCCCTTTGATCAAACGCTATTCAAAAGTAAGTTACAATTTAATGAATTGACCTAATTAATGTACAGTATATCTGTCAAGAAACGTCGGTTCTCAGTAATCCTTATTTTCTCTTCGCAGCTGTACTTCGATCATTTGTTCCATAAATTGCTACGCTCAGTTTCGAGGTTGACTAGATGCAACAAGAAAAATATAATATAATAGCATTGAGATTGATGCAAGAAACACACTTTATTAATATTGTTGACTTGACCTAAAAAAGGATTCACTGGGTTAATTATCTTGTTTTCACTAGAATATTCATGTTTGACTAGGGATATTGAAAACGGATTAAGTTGGTCCGAATTTGCGTACGTTTGTGACAAGCATGTACCGGACATTACTCTCTGTTATTATTATTTTTTTCTATCCAAAATGTTCGTTGCTTTTAATGACCTACATGCATTTTCATTATTAAAAAAATGTTCGTTTTTTAAAAAATGTATTTTAAGTCTTTGAGCTAAAAATTCAAGTCTGGTCTGTTTACGATAAGTTCTTCCAAACTTGGGCTGGTCTGTCTTAGTTTGATTATTTAACTTAAATATATTTTTTTCAATTATAATCAAACAATTTAAATTGCCAAATTAATTATTACTAAATAATAATGATAAACTATAAGCATGTCTAGTCGATTAATGCACATCAAAACTTTGCACCAAAATCGTTACATTTAAATTAATTCAAGTACATGTAAACATTAAATTAATTTATAATAAAAAATAATCTGGTGTTAACTAACAAGTAAGCAAAGAATTTAGTTGCACCATTTTATAAATAAAGACAGCAACACTGCAACAACAAACACCACACTGAATTAGTATATTTGATCTGGTTGGCTTGACAGGGTTTGAACTAGTGGAACACCAAATCCGAATGGGGTAGTTAATATCTTGCACTTTAAAACGTGTATTAAAATTTCCTACATTGAATTACCTTGGCAACATTTGGTTCAGTATCACATAAACCATGCCATTGAAGATCCAGCAATTTAAGGCTATCAAATTGCAGTGTGTTGCGGATGTACCTATAGCAGCAAGGTCCGAAAGCAGATATTATCATAATAATTGGTTACTATTTAAGTATTTATAATTTTATTTTGGAATTGGTTTAGGCGTCAACAATCACATGTTCATATTACATCACATCTTTATATAACCTGGCATCTTTGGTTTCATTGGGCGTCTGCCTGAAGGCACAAGTTTCACTTGTGCTTTTTGCCTGCATCCAATTTCAATGTAACCATTTGTGTTGCTTGTCTATATACCCTTAATAAAATAATTATTTTTGGCACCATATTAAGATAATTGTGCATGCAGTTCAACCGTTAACGCTGACAGAGAGATTAATTCAAATGAAATTTGGCTAGACTGTAATTCAAGATCTATAAACTGCAAGTGCTGCAATAGTAGCGGATGCAAAGTTGTGGCCAAGTTGGTGGTAGTTCGTTATTCTACATTATCTCTTTCTGATTCCAGATTTTTATAGTTCCATTTGAATAATTAATGTTTGGTATGCATTTTCTTGGTTTACTATATATTACGAGTAGGGACACACAGTCCCAGTGTACAAAGCCTCGTGCTCATATAAAAAAGTCAAGGAGTTCTAAAGAAAATTACAACATGCGCAGCCCGCAAAATTCTATTTCAGCTTTTGTCCGCGGGTGTGGTCTTACATGTCTATTAAATTAAGAGAAGTATTTTTATTTTATTTTGTTCTGTTCATTTGTTAAAGTTAAAAAATCATAGAAGCAATACCCAAACTAATCATAAATTCTCTTGGATGCGTTTTGCATCACTCGACAATAAAATTAGAATTAATTATTCAGGATAAAAATATTATTCTTAGATGATTGAGAATACGCTTTTTTGAATTAAAATTATTATTATTATGTGGTCTCAAATCTGGAACAATTTTTTATTCATAATGGATGTAGTTGGATGACTTGAAAATTATTCTACAAGAACTCTTTTAGGAAGAAGAGTTAAAAAGTTTTGAAGAAAAATTCTTATTCCAACGAAATGTTAAAAAAAGTTTTGGAAATAAACTTCGCTTCCTACTCTATTTCAAGTTTGTTTGGATGCTTAGGAACAATTCATCTCACTTCTTTCTAGGAAGAATTATTCTTGTGCAATCCAAACAAGTCCAATGTGCTTGGATTATCTTCTAATCCGAATTAAAAATTAGTTATGAACAATTTTTTTATTAAGATTAAAAACAAAATAGCTTACCATCATCATAGAGATTCCATCATCCTATTGATTCTTGGTTGAAAACCAAGCTCAAATAAAAACCTTGTTCTATCTAACTAGTCGTTGGGTAAAGCTAAGGGTCTAATCCACATGGATGACACAATGATTACCAGACTTTACTTCCTCACGAAAACTAGACAATTAAATTTTTGGAGTTTTATGGTTTAAAATTATAATGATCTAAAGTGCAAATAATTAAATTATTTTTGGTCATTTTTGGTAATTAATGGACTGAAACAGATGACAATGAATGTCCTAGGATTTCGGATTCATTTAGTTTGGCTCTGGAAGCACTATTACCATGTGTTTTCACACGCGACATAGAAATTTCTGACCGAAATTTATACAAGTCGTGTCAAAATTTGCTCCAGATTATCAGTTCTGACCTGGATTATTTTGTTAATACTATGTGAAGGCTACTTGTCGACCAGACCTAACTATCCTACCCTCAACTGTCGTGTTTTGAGTTGGAGTTGATTTGGAACTCGATTTTTACCTGTTAAGTTAGTTAATCCTAAATTTTCGTGTCAGAATTAAACTATTTATGTTTTATTTGTTGAATTTTCGGAGATATCTTACTCCTTTCAGATCATTAGAAGCTACATCTTTCGGTCATAAGTTAATCTCCTCTTTCGAGCCTATGATTTACATCAAGTACTTATTCAATTATGTGTTTAATCTAGTTTATTGTCCTAATAGATGTCGTGATTCATCTAATGATAAACATCAATCAAACAAACATTTTAAACAAGCATAACATTAATTTCAACAAAAGAAAGCACATAACATAACTAATAAATACTAATCAAGTTATCACATCAAACCAAACTTCAACTACTACCTTACCCTTAGACATAGCAAACTAGCCTAACAGGTTCATAATAGTATAACACAATCAAAAAGTGCAAAAAAAAAATAAGATACAAACTCCATCTGATCAAATATTAAGAGAAAAATAAGAAATAATCCAAATATCGCCTCTAACTCTAGATATAGAACGTGCAAAGTCGTGGTTGGATTGGTTCTACCGCTGTCAAGAATGTGATCTATTGGAAAAGGTGGAATCTCGCACCTTTCGGCGTGAGAATCAGGGGCAGATCTAAATATAAATAACCCCAGGCAAGTGCCTGGGGTCTTTTTTGGAAAATTAAAGACCTGAATAGTGAGATTTGATAGGTGCCTGAGTTAAAAATATCATAGTGCCTGGGCTAAGATAATGGGCCTGCCTAAAATAATATTTTTTGATGATCGATAGAGAAGTAAAAATCATGAAAAAGTGATTCAGTTTATGAAAAAGATGATATGTTTTGTAATATTCCAATGATATATGTTTAGAATGACTTTTTTTGTTAAAATTATTATTGATTTTATTTAAAATTTTATTTTATTTTATTATATTAAAATTGTGCCTAGACTAAAAAATTTCTGGATCTGCCACTGGCGAGAATGGTGGTGGGAAAGAGAGATTTCGTTTATGGAAGCTTCCCTTTTTCCAACCAGAGCAGAAATAGACGTATATAGCAGGTTTTTGGTAATTTGGGAGGCTAATTAGGACAAGGGTTCACGAGATCTTACCATAGAATAAAGTTTCCATCTTCAAAAGTTGGAACAACTGACGTTTTCTTGGAATTTCAGACCGAAATAGGTCTCGGTTCGAAATTGTGTATTCAACGTTGAGCACCGAAAGTATTGTGACCATAATTTCTTCATCTGGACTCCGATTGAGGTGATTCAAAGATCATTAGTGTTGTAATTATGTCCTAGAAGTCAATATTAATGACTTAATTTCTTAGTTTATGTTATTGATGATATTTGATCATTTGTTCCTAGAGTTTATTACTGACAGATCATTTAGGTTGAGGATCTGAATTGTAGATCTCTGTGGATCATTCATTAGAATGACAGTAATAAATCTAAATTGTCCGTAATCTTGATAATTAATAAGGAACATTAATTATCATAAAAAATTAGTATGCAAGTTAAGTGATGATTAAGTTCTACAAATCATAGGTAAGGAGTTACCAACTTAATTGCATATGCGTATGTTATTAGAACATAGTACATGACATGACCCAATGAAATAAACATATGGATTGTGTTATGTGTCATTGTTTATTTCATATGAGTTTGATTCTAAGTTTGAGATGGTTCAACTTTTCCACATGAGAATAGGTTCAATAAATATCGTCTACCGTTGATTCCTGATAAGGGCTGCTATACGGACTTTATTTATGTTCTCTTGAATTGTGAAGGGAAAAGTTGTTCATCAAGAAAACCGTATGTCCCTCATTAGTATACCTAGTGAGTGATGATATCTGTTTGGGCCCCTTGATGGAGTTGGATTGTTTGGCCAACTTGTACAATCAACTCTAGATCAAGAAATGTATAATCTGCAAGAATGACGCATTTCTATCTTGGATTATACAGTGATATCATGTGACATAAGAATCAGATAAGGAAATACTTTTATTTCTTATGCATGATTTGAATATTGTAGCAATACATTATTTATGCGAATTGGGAATCATAACGTGTTGCTAGATACCACTTATGATTATTGGAATTAAATAGCGATTTAATTCCATGGCCAACATAGCATAAATCCTCAAAGGGTCACACAAATAGGACTTTAATCACACAGTGCATAATTTATTTATTCACAACAGTAAATACCGTGGAAATATGATAAGTTGATTAATTAATTATATACCGTTGTGAACCGTTATAATTAATTAAGTCAAATGGATCATATAGAAATAAATTAATGCATTAACTAATCCTAAAATAATTATTAATGAGTTAATAATTAATTTAGTTCAGCACATAATTAATATAAATGATTATATTAATAATTGGACATTTATTTAATAGTAAATAGGAAGCCCAATTAGAGAGCAAATTAATGGGACATTAATTAATTGAATTAGTGACCAAATGGAATATGAGAGATGACCCAACTAAGCCCATATAGGGGTCCGGCCTCTAATGGTGATAGGTAGGAGTGGCATAGTTGTAATTATGGAAGAGGTCAATTACGTTTTGTGCTTTATATAAGAACCACTTATGAGAGCCTCAACCTAATCTTTCTCTCTCCTCTATTGCCTCCCTTCCTAGCCGCCATTTTCAGCTCTCTTCCTCTCTCATTTGCTCATGTGTTGAGCTCCATTTTCTCCTCTAAATTAAATAGTTAATTGCAAGAAGAGAGAAAACTAAGAAGGATTAAACTTGTTCTTTGGGTATACTAGAATATACCTTGTAGAACGTGATTAACTTCCTTGGTGGACTCGAGGCGGCCGGCGACTAGGTGGTGGTGGTGGAGACGAGCACGCCATCGACTCCCATGCATTAGTCGAGCCTCGCGAATGCGATTTTAAGAGAGGTACAACTTCCCTCCTATTCTCATGTTGTGTGTTGATTGCTTGACGAGATTCTTTGTGCTTATTCTTGTTTATCTTGGTTAATTAGTAACTAAAATAAAATTGAGCACTTTCTAACAATTGGAAAGGTTAAGATGAGCTCTACAATGCTATGGGTTCTATTTTGTCATTTTCTTCTATAAAATTCTTTTTTTTTATGTAATTATTGTGTCCATTCAATCAAGTTTCTACAAAATAATTCAAATGCCACAGTAGTACCAAATCTTGCCAAATATAGTACAAAAGCATAGTGAATATCATTAGTTTGGGTAGTATTTAAGTGCCAAGTATGGTCAAAATTCATATATAAATAAGTGATATCACCCATCATCCCCATCCAACGTTCTTACTAATTATACATTATGCGTTTTATTTTTGTCGTTTTCAGAAACTTGCCCAACTTCCTCATTAATTATCCATTTCTATTTATGTCTGATCCGCATTCATTGCCATCTAGTGTTTACCTACCCCTCCCTATCCTTGACACATACTCATTTTTTATCCTGGACAATTAATCTTTTTTTTTTACAATTATTTTTTTTTCAAGACAATTAATATTTTGTAGGACAATTTTTTTCCATGACATTTAGTATTATTTTTCTAATTGTCCTAATTCTGTAAACTAATTGTTCTGGTTCTATATGCAAATTGTCCTAGTTCCAACGACAATTAACAACATTTTTTAGGACAATTCATTTTTTTTCAGGACAGTAAGTATTATTTTTCTAATTGTCCTAGTTCTATAAACTAATTATCCTAGTTTTTTAAACTAATTGTCCTAGTTCCAAGGATAGTTAATAACATTTTCTAGGACAATTATTTTTTTTTCCATCACAGTTAGTATTATTTTTTTAATTATCCTCGTTTAGTAAATTAATTATCCTGATTTCGTAAACTAATTCTCTGTTGATTGTCATGGTTTCTATATTGTTCCTGAATTTTATCCTGATATTGAATATAATTGTGCTTATATATATATATGTATATTATATTTGTCCTGGTTTTGTGCTGGGTAGGGTCCCCAAGAGATGGGATGAGGGAGAGAAGCGTAAGCAGCAGGAGAAGAAGGGGTGAGGGAACCAAGAATGAAGGGAATGAGGTAGACACGCTAGATGATAGGGATGAGATTTCAAAAATGAAAAGGATGAAGTTGCGCTGGAAAAGTATTTCAAAAATAGAAAAAAAAAGAAAATGTGTGCTTGGGGGATGATGGGATGATGAATCCTGATTATGATCCTTATCAGGTCCGGATTAAAAAGATGTTCCCTACACTCTAGGAATAAAAATTTATTTTGAATTTGAAACCACTTAAAAATAACACGCTAAATCCAAAAAAACTTATTCTTAACAGTTAGGAATAATAGTTTTCTTTTATTTATTTAGAATAGCTAATCTTAATTTTATTCTCAATTGATCCAAACAGATCCTTAATTTCTATATCGAATTTGATATTTTTCCTTAATTCACAAGAATGAAAAAAACAAAACCGGTCATACTTGTTATAAAATCATCACGGAAATTTGACGGCAACAACATTTTAGTGATAAAAACTGGCAATATATTGTTAACTATTCAAAATTTATTTTACAAATTATAGCTATTATGCATAATGATTCAATGTGGGATATAATAATATTATTAATTATATTTATATAACTCAAAACATTTAATCTATTATATGTTTTTTGCTCATATGTTTTTGTCGACAACAAAAAACAAGTTAGGTTAATATTGTAGGACGACCGAAATATCAAGTGCACTAACTAAAATTTCACTTTATGTTAATCTTGATTACTTATTTTCCAGGGCATTGTCAAGTAAATTTAGATACATAAACTTTTTGTTTTGAGTTTTTTTGGTCTCAACATCCACTTCATTCGAGACATGAATTTCATTGCGAAAGTTCAATTGTGTATCATCAATTCACTGTCATGTTTGCAATTTAACATAACTAATTTTCTTAAGTTTAACATCTAAGAAGGAAATTTATATTACAAATTATCTTTTGCAAAGAAAAATTATTTTTTGTTGATAAATACTTTTTTTGAATGATATATATTCATTAATTTGCACAAAAGAAACATTTCTCCGCAAGTATTATGGAATACACTTTTAGCTTTCTTTTATGCATGTATATTTGTTTTAAGTGGAGTTTGTACCGTTTAATTTGACATACATCACTACCATATATATATACCATAATATTTTTTGGCATACATTCTGTATACATAAAATACCACGAACATGTTTAAAAATCTATTTTTTTCTTAATTAAATTCTCGAAGTTTTTACAAGCAGAACCACAGAAGATCTTGTACGTCACCCAGTGATCTGATGATTATATATATATTTCAAAGTTACGACCTGATATCAAGCCGAGTCCAACGATATAAAACAAATAAATTGCATGGCTGTGCCTTTCTGCATCCTGTTGTACAGTACAGCATCTGGGAGGTATAGTAATAAAAAATGATTCACTTGCTATACCTATACGTATGGATGTACCCCAGGAAGTACAATACACCTCCAGCTACAGAATTAGTGCTTATTAAATGGTTGCCAATGTAATTTTCTGTTCTCTATTTTATTTTCGACATTTTTCTAATAGATTAATTTTTCAGTCTGATTTGGATCATGATCAATTACAATTATTTATAAACGAATGACATATTTTTCAACTCATATAAAAAAAATACTTTATACACATTATCATCACCATTTATAACTATTACGATTATCATTGTTATCATTTTATTATTATTGGGTTTGCTCTTCTTATTATAATTATAATTATAATTATCATTATCATTATCATTATTTTTTTCGGTGAAATTATCATTATTGATTTCCAGAGAAACAGGAAATCGAGTTTGGGCTCATGCCAACTGGCATTTAGGACTTGTAAACCCAACCCCGCCTAACTTACATGAGTACATGACCCATTTGCTTGAGTAGGACAAGCTCACATGACATCTACCAGATGATTTATGGGGCCCACGTCCACATATTCCTCTACAATTCCCCCTCCAGAATTATACATTCGCTGAAATTTATTTTACGGTCACTAGGTCTCTGTATATAATTGTTTTATCTATCAAATATTATGAGTTGTACTAATGTAATGCTATAATATAGATGGAAAAAAGAATTTAATAATAAGTATTGTATTTTTTTATTTATTCGAGAAATCTTTTCAAAGATATCCATTACATCTTTTTCAAAGATATCCATTATATCTTTTCAAAGATATCCATTATTTGTAGAATCATTTGATTATATTTTTACAAGATGATAATATTTATATATGCAAACATTTCTTTTTTTGAACATTGATTATAGGATCTTCATTTAAAAATATATAAGATATAAAGTAAAGAAAATTAGATAACAAAATTTGATTTTCCTATATATAATAGTTTAATATTTATTATTATTATTATTATTTTTATATCAATAGTTTAATATTTAGAGCACATTTGGTTTGTTTGGATAGATCGTTCAAACACACAAAAAAAATGTGATTTTAGCAAAACTTAATATTTTACTTATCAAAATTTTATGGTAAAACCATATATTCATACTACGTAAAATACTTTATATATATATTAAAGGAAAATAGAATTATTATCTATTAATGAAGAATCTCAAAAGAGTTCCTATCATAAAGTTTTGACTAACTATATTAGTAAGATCTGTCAGTACTACACGTACGTAATTAAGAAAAAGTACCAACATATACTTATTCTTGTTAGCTGCCAATACAATATCTTTCTTGCAACTAAATTGATAAATTAAATTTTCTAATGGAAGGACTAGTTAATTAATATATGGATTGTCTTTTCCTATAAATATTGGCCTTGCTGTTTTCGTTTTTAGTTGCATTATGACAGATTATATGATGCGCACGACATTACCTTGTTATTATTACCACGATTTAAGAAATTCTATTTCCTTACATATAAAATGAAAAACTCGAACGACATATCCGTTCTGCAGAAAATGAAATTCAAATCTTGAACATTTTTAGAGCTGTACTAGGATTAAGGTAATTATATAGATAAAAACAGTTAGCCAAAAAATAATTCCAGATGTCTTGGATCTCCTCTCCGCTTTCTCTCTCCTTTAAAAAGCCACTTTGCCTACCTTTCCTCTCTCCATTTTTTCCTCTCTAGACTAGCATAATATCTCCGTCTTCTCCACACCTTTCCCTTGCAAGATCAGAGAATGGTGCAAGAAAAAAAAAAACCCTACAACAGAGAGCTTGCTCCATGGAAATATCCTTAATTTTCTTACCTTGCCTTCCCATCTGATTTAGTTTTTTCCCCCTTCTCCTTAAAGATCTCAAAGGAGGTACCTTACCTTCTACGCACCTCCCCGTAAGAAAAGTTCCACCCGTGTTACACACCTCCTCCAAGTGCTCAATAGATTACACAAATCACAAACCCAACTAGCCCACTAGCCATCTAGAAGAAGATTTCAAGTCTAAAGGTTTTAATTTAACTTCTCATGGTCATGGAGTTTACACAAGGAAGGACAGGAGGTAACAGATTAAGCAGTCTCTACAACCTTGAAGAAGAACCCCCTAAAAATTACTTAGCCACCCCCTCTCCTTCTTCCTCATCTGCTCCTGGTTTTCCTACCACAGATGCAGTTTTTGTTGAAAAGGAGCACATGTTTGACAAAGTCGTCACACCGAGCGATGTTGGCAAACTCAACCGTCTTGTCATACCGAAGCAACATGCAGAGAAGTACTTCCCGCTTGACACAGCTGCTAATGAAAAAGGGCTTCTGCTAACCTTTGAAGACCTTACTGGCAAGCCATGGAAGTTTCGGTACTCATACTGGAACAGCAGCCAGAGCTATGTCATGACCAAGGGGTGGAGCCGCTTTGTCAAGGAGAAGAGGCTTGGTGCTGGCGACACAGTATCGTTCTGTCGCGGAGTTGGTGAGACAGCAAGAAGCCGGTTTTTCATTGATTGGCGACGTCGTCCTGACCCACCTCTCCAGCAATACCAAGACAGCATGTTGAATCACAGACAGCTTATGCCGCATAACCCATGGGCTGCTAGTGCACGTATTTTGCTACCAACTTACGAGTGCGGGTCGTCAAGCAGGTACCACCATCAGCACCAACACCACCAACAGCATCAGCAAATCTTTTTCTACCGGCCCCAAGTTGCAATGCAACCTAGTACGGGGATACCAATGGTGCTTAACTCGGTGCCAATCAGGAATAGCCAGATGCTGCCAGCGGCCCGAAAGCGAGTGAGGCTTTTTGGTGTGAATCTCGATTGTCCCGGTACAAGCACAACTGGTGACTCATCTATGGGAAACCATAGCGTTAATGGAATAAATAACACACATGGATACTTTCCGACTGCGCACAACCAAGTCCAGCCGGTGCATCAATTGCCGACACCTGGTGATACGGAGTCGTCTCTGTCAGAGAAGGAGGATTGCTCTTTGGATCTTGACTTGTAAGAGCAGGCTTCTGGTCTTTTGGCACTGACAAGATTAAGTAAGAGAAATTAATCATGTTTTACAGATTATTCTTTTTGGTTTCTTCTTTTCTTGGTCTTTCTATGTTTTTTGTGGGAAATTTGAGATTCTAATGAAACATTTCGATCTATATGCCCAATCTAAGATTGCAATTGTAAATATTAGTATCTTAATTTAGGACAACAGCCGTGTTATTTTCTACATGTGATAATATATTATATTTTCTGTCAATTTAAGGTTCATTCACTTGAGGTTTATGTTTATGTTTATTATTCTACCAATTTGTGGAAGTATTATATATACTAGTCATAAAATCATGCTGCCTTTAGCCCAAAAAAGCAAGGGAAGATGCTACAAATGGAGAAGAGACACATGTCAAGAACCAAGAGGTCAGATCTCTTAGTTTTTTCTTCTTTCCTCTTCTGAAATCCCATTTATTGGAAAATTATTGCCTTGTCTGCCGTGCCTAGCCACACCTAGTATATCCATCTCCATGCACAAATAACTACCAAATATTATTAAACTATCCAGTGATACTTTTTATCTTTTCCTCCATATTTTTTTATAAAATGCAATCCTCCATCTTACAGACTTGTAAATGGCATTTCTGGTTTTGTTGGGTTAATTGGGAGCACACACTGCCAGATCGAGTTATAAACTTTTTCATGAATTTTGTTGTGCCGAAGTTTTTTCTATTTACTTTGTTTGTGTGTGTTTGGGTTGAAAAGCTACTGGTTGTTTTATAAACTATAGCATGGATATAGTACATGTACACACAAACCTAAAACAGGCATCGAGACTGCCTCACATTTTTCTTGCATCTCCCAAGAAGTAATACTTCTATAGGTACAAAAGCTCTGACATAGCCACCTCTTTAGCTGTTTCCTTTCTTCTCTTTTCTGTTCTACCTTCTGATCGACACTTTTAGCAGTCCTCATTAAATGAGTATCAAGCTTTTTAGACATCTGCGTCGTATAGCCTTCAAACTCATGTTAATTCAGTGAATTTAGTCTGTATTTTGCCCTTATGTCAAAATACAGATTTACAATCATGTTGATTAATTGTATTAAATTTCCCTTAATGATCATTTGTTCTAGCCTGGAAAGCTTACTAGCTTCTAGCTACTTAATTGTATCAGTGTCAGATATTACTTGCGCTGACAGTTTTGTCTTTCTATCTGATTTATTAGTTGTTATATTTAGTTTTATGTGATAACGTAGAGCACCTAATTAATTATTATAAGTGATTTGAAATGAGTTGTGATTCTTATTTAGCTTCAAGACCAATGTTTCATTTTAATTCCCTGCTATCGTACCTTGGGGTGTGTGTTTGGAACACATCACGAACAGGTAGTTCGCGAACTAGCTAGCGTTGTTCGAGCGCTTGTTCTTAGTTCCTGGATTTTGAGGAACAGAAACGCGAACAGCTGCTCATTTCTGGGTTTGTGAATAAGCTGTTCGTGCTTGTATGCATTGGTTGCCAAACATTTATAATTATATATATTCAGATCATAACTTTAGCCGGCCACTCTTCCATATTCACATGTCGTTTAAGCTAGCATTGACATATATAAGCACTGTCGCACACTGCACAGCCAAACTAGTTCAGATGCAATTAACAGCTCTATGTTATGAACTATTTGAGTCAGTCATCTGCATGAAGTACATTGTTTAGTAAAGCATTTTAACTCTCGGCTGAGGTTATTCCTTGAGATTATAGGCTATTAAAACATAAGCGAATTTTATAAAAGGGATCTTCTCCTTGTGCCATTTTCATTAGTGTTAAGATGTTATGCATTTTTTTTTTGAAATAAAAATGATATTTTTATTATCAATTTGGTACATTTCCTGTCAAGTTCCAGTTTTATAGTTTCAACACTTGATACTGGATCGCTACAATATATCTTAATTTCTACTTATATGTTAGCATCACTTTTTTTTTTTGTTTTCCAATTTTATACTTTTAGTTTTATGTACTAATAACTATGTCAATGCTTGGTTCTTTGGAGTCATATTGAAGGGATAAATCCTTTTATTTGATATGAGCATAGAAATAGTGTATATATATTTATAAAGTATCTTCGAAGTAAACTTCATATTTCTCGTACAAAATGTGTACCTTACAAGTATTTTGAAGAGCATCTATTTGGGGCTGTAATCATAATTCGAAGTCATATTTCCCCTCAATGTTGTCTTGATCAGTCTTTCTATGCTCCAAGGAACTAGCAAATATTATACCGTTATACCTCAAGTGTAAATCAGACTATATATGTATGTACTATTTGCACATAGAAAATGGCTATGGTACACTCTAAAGCATATATGGGCTGCCATTTAGAGTTTTAGACCATCAGATGTGTCAAGATTTGTAATTTCTCATAAAATGATCAAGGTGTTTAGAATTTAATTTTTCTCATGATACAATTTTTGTCCGCATGAATCTTCACAGTTATGACCTAAAACACTAAAACACAGGCCCTCGATGCTTTACAGTGTACCAGTACCATAATCATTCTTTTTTTCATATCTAATTAAGAAAAACTATTGATTAAACTGGGAGAAATGTACTGCTTAGTTACTTTACTGTTTAACTTAGTCTTATGAAATGCATTGCTAATTATGTTCTTTTATGTGCGTTGTTAAAAGAACCAACTTAATTTATATGTGCTTTTCTTTTAATATGTACTCATAGTTTAGTTTTTCTTGTCTAAATTATGCAAATATTATGATGAATTGAAGGTGCCTTTTTAAGTTTAGATACATCGATCAGGTCGTATTTAGAAAGGCATGCATGGTTTTGTGTAAAGATCATTTTAAGTTTTAATTTTACAAAAAATGAATTTTTCATATATATGATTTTGCCTAATTATATGATAATTATCTTGTTCTGTGTTTATACTTTTCTTTCAAATTCTTAAAAATCGTCTTGTTTTTGTTGGTTTGAGAAGTGCCTCTAGACAACTACGGACAAAAAAAAAAAAAAAAAAAAAAAAAAGGATTGTTAAATGTTTCCTATTTTTGAAACATATAGTTGTTTTTCCTTAATTAGTTTTAGATCTGGATTCAAGTCGTGCATGCCTCTCAACTTGCAGCTAGCAGTTTAAGCAGGCAGTTCGCAGTATGTCATGGTGACTTTCCGAACGTCAAGAATTTAAGTTTCAATGGATATTTTCTGGAAAGTCTGCTCCGTCATGTAAAATGATGGATATTGGATTCGGTATTACACTTGTAATCTGGCTACTATACTTACTGATGCCAGTCAATGTTGAAATGCTATCAAAGAATAAATTAATTTATATGTTGCTCGAGATAGCATAGGGCCGGTTTGGATGTTGCTAGAGAATGCAGTTATAGAATTGTATAATTTTCTGGCATTTTTTACAAACGTGCTATTGCAACAAACAGGCAATGCAGTGAAGAGTTATGTAGGTTTGCTAAAAGTGCCTAAAACCAATTATTATTATTTAAACACTCCATTCAGTTCTAAGTTGAATATATTTCATTTTAGGACCTATTGCACTCAGAGAGAGATTAGCAAATAATCGGAATAAAAGAAGTTCACACAAAAGCACAAATAAAAATCACAATTTAGTAATTAGATATTTTCTGTGGACATATATAGTGAAATTCTAATTTATTACTTTGTTCCGTTTATGTTTCAGAGTACGATTTTTATTGTTTTTACATTTTCTTCGTTTTCCTCTTTTTCTTTTTGAATCTTATCTTCACACTTGAACAAGAAGGCTACAGAATTTTTTTGAATCTAATCTAAATGATTCCTTCAGTCCTAAACACATAATAAAATCTTCCAATATAAATTGCTTGTTATTTTGTAAGTTTTATTTTAAAATTCGATCTCTGAATATAGGCAAATTTGAATATGCCAATAATAATGTTTAAAATACATGATAGAGTCTTATGTTGGATTCTAATAACGTAGTCCGAATGATCAGCTAGCTAGATGCGACTCCGGTTATATTCAAAGGACACAATTTTATTTGGCAAATATTGGTGCTATTGAAAATTAAAGACTAACGAGAAGTGTTATATGTCCTTGTGAAAATGGACCTAACTAGCTTACCTCTTTTATGCTTACAATGGATCTCTAGGCCCCATAGAGTGGGGATGGAAATTGAGGACCTATAATTGGGTTGGACTTGCTCTAGAATCAATGGTGCAATCATGGTTCAATCCAGACCTTTAATTTTCAATTTTTTATCCATCAATTTTTTCTTTTGTTATGACAAAAGGTGATTGAGTATGGAGGCGGCTTGTCCACACGGATGTTCAAATATATCATGCTAAGATATATATTACCCCACATGACCATTAAAGAAATAGAAACGACAATATACGTGGAGTATAAAAGACACGAAAGCGAAAAAGACTGATTTTCGATACTTAATTGTCCTATTTTATTTATTTATTTTTTATCAAATACTAGCCCTGATTTTTTTTCCAGAAAAAAATATTCTATGAAATTACCTCGCAGCTATGGCACCTGATTGAATGAAGTTCTAAAAAAAATTTACTGCTTCAATTCCTGTCTAGATTTTGTAGTGCTAATCTAATTGGTCATTTAATTAATTAGGTAGTAACTAGCAATAAAAAAATTTACTATTAATGACTTGCAAATCATGCGACGCTTGTATAGTTGTGTAAGTCCTAAATACTGATGATTATGCAACGATTTCTTCAAAATAAAATGATGATTATTCGAAATATTTGGAACTGGTTGCCAGGTTAAAAAGAGGTCGATGTACCTGTATAAATAATATATAGAACATTACTTATTTAACCCTTCAACCTGCTGTCAACAATCTTCTTTTTTTTTCACTTACAAGTTGATTTCCCAAAAAATTTTGGAAAATGTTCAAATATCTTCTCACATTTGCACTCTGGTCTCAAATAATCACGTGTTAAAGTGATATTTGAGAGTTAATGTTTTTGTTTAAAATCGAGAACCATCCTTATTCTAGTGATAGTACGTAGATAACACATCTCAAGTGAATAAAATATTTCTTTAAAATATTTAATTTAAGAAAATATTGAGAGGCATTGATCTTTCACAAAAATTTAGCTCACACAATCAAATACTATGCATTCAATCAACTTGTGTCTAATTTTAAACCAGATTGAAGCATTTTTTATTTTTTTTAATTATACTTACTAAATTAGTGCTATCCTAATTAGAAATTTAGGCCATAGAGTTTTGAAACAAATATAACAAAATTCAATTAGTAACGGCGCGGAGCTAGAATTGGAGATTGTGGGGTGCCGAGAATTATGGCATGGATATTATGAATTTCAGAGATGGCTAGATATTAGGGATGACCAAAAACTTATAACTCATGATTCGACTTCGACTCGAAAAAAAAAAATTCGGTTGTAACTTGAGTCAGCAAAATTCAAGTTATTACAAAGTTGAGTTAATTAGGTCAATTTGGAATCTTCACAACTTGATTTCGACTGGATGATTTCGCATATTTTTCAAGAGCAAATATTCAAATAATAAAAGCATCTATTGAACATTGCATAAAATGATCTAGAAAATCTTATATTATTTTATTGCTAATTTCTACAAGAAAGAAAATTGCTATACCCCTTTCAATATCACAACTGAAAGGTTATGTTCCAAGGAACGATGGTTGTGGCGTTCTCTTCCTTCTTTCTCCTAGGACCCGCAATCAAGCTCCTCTCAAATGGTAATGCTCAAGATTAACCAACTACTAAATAACAATGCTAGTTGCTTTAATTTAGGAAGATACTAACCAAGAAATTTTGCTCTTCAATTCAGTTATTTTAGAGAAAATTTCTTCTCCACATGAGCAATTGGTGGAGCATAAATGATGAAAAAAATTAGTGCATCGCGATGTATTGAGGCTTTTGTACATCGCAATCATTATCCGTCAACCGTTTTACAAATTGATAAATCTAATTATACCAATCCAATCTACATATTGAAATCTCATTACAAACCAAATTTTAAATTTTTTGAAATTTTATTACTATTTTTTAATTTTCTAAAATTTTTATTTTTTGGTACCAATTAATAATTCGAAAATTTAAAAATGGCAGGTTTTAAAAATTTCGAAAAAAATAGTAAAAAAATTTCAAAAAATATAAAATTTGGTTTGTAATGAGATTTCAATATATAGATTGGATTGGTTTAGTTAGATTTGTCAATTTGTAAAACGTTTGACATATATGGTCGCGATGTACAAAAGCCTCAATACATCGCGATGCACTATTGGGCTAGCAATTAAAATACACTATGGAGTACGGATCGTCTCTCGTACACCATAGTCGTTTTTAAAATCCGAAAATCAAATGGTCGATCCAAACCATTCATGTTGTTCTCCATATTGAAAAACTCTTGGAGACCAAATTATACATTTTTTCGAAAATTTTTCCTATATATTATGATATTTTCAAAAAACACTACAATTGGAGCATTTCAGGCCCTCTAATTTGAAAATATCACAATATATAGCAAAATAATTAAAAAAAATATAAAATTTTGTCTCCAAGAGTTTTTCAATATGAAGAACAACTTGAACGGTTCGAATTGATTATTTGAATTTTGAATTTCGAAAACAATTCGGATGTACGTGAATGATCCGTACACCATAGTGTATTTTATCACTCCTATATATATATATATATATATATATATATATATATATATATATAGAAAGAGAGAGAGAGAATGGATATAGTATACTGATGTGTATGGATCGTCTCCGTAGACATGAGTCGTTTTTCAAGATCCAAAATTCAAACGGTCAATCCGAACCGTTCAAGTTGTTCTCTATATTGAAAAACCCAGATAGACCAAATTTTATATTTTTTTGATTTTTTTTATTATTTATTCTGATATTTTCAAATTAGAGGGCCTAAAATGCTCCAATTTAGTATTTTTATATATTTTGCTTATATTTTATGTGATTAGGATGCGGATGCATATGCATGGATGTGTATGATATGTTTGTTTATAAATTGATACAATGTACAAATTGGTAAGCTTAGCAACATTGGGCTAGCCATAAAAAAACTGCCAATAAATACAGAAATTGATTACTGCCATCATTAGTTTTGCATATAATCAAAGTGAACATGCACAAATAAATAAGTCAATAAAAATAAGTTGAATATGCATATAAAAATCTGAACAAGGGATGACAAAACTTATTTTTTTTATATGTGTTCACTTTGATCACCTATATGTTCACCTTGTCTGTTTTTTGTATTCTTTTTGTTCAAGCGATAACAAGCGATGAAAAAACTATAGATAGCAGTTATCATTTCTCAATAAATACATATATAAAATATTACGGTTATTTTATCAAAACCATCGCCATATTGAAAAAATAACAAAATAATCTATAAATATAACGATGGTTTTGTTGAAACAACCAACATTATTCTTTAGAATAGCGACAGTTATTTAACGAAAACCATCGCTATTTTGGAAGATCTGCGACTGTTTTAAGTTCATGATCGCAGCTATTTTAGCTACAATTAAACATGAGAAATGCTAGTGTCCAATATATTGGACGGATGGGTCCGTCCAATACGATCGTTTTCACATTTTTAAATTACAAATGACTGATCCGAACCATTCAATATGTTTATCATATTGAAAACTTATAAGAAACTATTTTTTACATTTTTTTTGAATTTTTTTTACTTATTTTTTTGGTATTTTAGAAAATTCATGATATAAAAATTCTGGATCGTCCAATAATAACGATTTTCTAAAATACCAAAAAAATAGTAAAAATTGGTTACTTATAAGTTTTCAATATGGAGAACATATTGAACGGTTCGGATCGATGGTTTGAAATTTAAAAATATGAAAACGATCGTATTGGACGGACCCCATCCATCCAATATATTGGACTCTAGCATTTTTCATTAAACATATATTAAAGTTCGCAATTTTCAACCGAAGAGAACAATGGTGGCGTGTAATTTTGATTCTCTGGAAAAATTTTGGCCATTAGATCTTTGAAATCTGAATCGTCTATTTCCATGTAAAAATTGAATAATCATGTTCTAGATGTTTTAATGTGTATATTTCTGTTGAATGTTTAATCGATTGTTTAAAGGTCTATGATATTAATTTCATACCGAGTTTTCTTAAGCAATGAGTGCGAAAGTATTAGCAATTTTTTTTTAAACATGAACACGGTCCATGATATACCATTTAAATGTACAAATTTTTTTTCTATTAGCCGTCCAAATGGTCTTCAATTTATGGGCATGATATATGTTCATTTATGATTTATACAGCTTAAAAATCATGTTTGAAATGGAGACATTCAAATTGTTTCACCGGCCAAATAATTAAATAATTAAAATTAAAATTTGCTTCTTATCCTTTAATTCTTTGGCCGACCATATCTAAGAAAATAATAAATCTATTTTTTTTCTTTACCCTTAACCGACTAAAAAGCTTATTTATTTAGTGATTAATGCTCCTAAACATATGCTCATTTCGGCTGAGGGAAAACACAATAATAAATAAATAAATTAAAGGCACGTATTTACGTAGCTTTACTTATATAATAATTCACATTCAAATGAGTTCTTCAGATTATAATATTAGCAGGTATAATTTTTTCCTCAAATTATGATAAATATTTTCACATCGGCACTTTCCCTTGTTTTTTATTCATACTTTGTAGTTCGTTTCCTTTTTAAAGTATTATGGCTGATAAATGTTTGTAATATAGGAGACTACATGTTAGTTACCATTTTCATCTTATAAGAACCGACCTATTTTTATTTTTATACTATATAAATGATTTAAGTTTTGTTGTATTTCCACATTTGATGGCACAAACCATGAGGGAAAAAAAAAGTAAAAGTTTTCTTCGGTTCTCATAATAAACCCTTTAATCAAGATTAAAGTATAAGGTAGATTATTTCTTTTTCCCTACATTCTTAAAATTTTGATTTTATCACAGCTGTATTTTCACTAAAAATAATTAATCGACCTAATCCAAACAAACAATAACAAATTTTTTTTATCCTTTCCATAAAACAATAAATGGTTTTATATAAATGCTACAACATCCAAACCCGTTCACAATTTGAAGTGTTGTAAAAGAAAAAAAAAGGCAGTTACTATTTGAGGGAAAAAAAATCCCCTGCATGCAAGGTAGAATTTATATTGAACATATATTAAAGTTTGCTTGGAACCGCCTTCAAAATCTACGTTACTATTTTCACTTTTCTTCCTTGATTTATTATGTCCGTTGGATTAAATCAATCTCAACCGCAAATTTTTTTCCCAAATTAACATGGACATTTATTAATGGTATTTTAGTCTATTGATGTATGCACATATCTCTTCCTTCTTATTCCATAAACAAACATCCATTATATAACTTGACATAAATACTTATACCTTCTTAACTTATGTAACCACATATTCCACAACGAAACGCCTCCTAAATACTTAATGAAACATAACAAATTCAACAACTTAAGTAGAGGTTCTCAACCGTAGCCCTAGCATATCAAATATAATCATACAAACAAGCAGGTATCATTAATAAAGAAAGACACAAAAGATAAATCAAAGGCATGACAAAGAAACCGATGTTTTCTCCCTTCTGACCAACTGTGCTCTTCTTGGAATGGACCGGTCTAATGCTCTGTGCTAGTCCATGGCGGCTGACTCCTTAATTGAGTTGGAAAAGAGAGGCAAAATCCTAGAATTAAGCATATCTTTTGTTAGGGACGTAGCTGGACTTAAATAGGCATCAAACAGGACCGACTTGGTGTGAGAAACACGTCTAAAGTTACCTTGTATTGGAGAAAAATATGTGGAGAAAACTTAGCAAAAACAACCTCTTCGGTTATGGAAACTTTGGTAAACTTAGAACGGTCCGTTCCAGTATTGGACTAGCCCGTTCTAGGAAAGTTAGGCTGCTGTTTTCTTTTGTTATCTGGACCAGTCCATTCCAGACTTGGATCGGGCTATTCCAGCCTCTGGAATTCCATTGCTTTGTCAATTTTTCATGCCAATTGAGCGATAAATCTGCAAAAGAAGTGTCGAACTACGGCTGCACCTCAATTTACACCTAATGTTAGCAAATTAAATTAAAAAAACACATGAAATTAAATATAATTAAGGATCTAAATTGGATTGAAATGTATGCTTGAAAACCTCCCATCAAAATCCCCCAAGCTTAAATATTACTTGTCCCCGAGAAAAACTCTAAGTCTAAAGGATCAATTGGACCTTAATTATATTTAATTTGTGTGACCTACAAGTTCCAAAATTTGTACAACAAGAATTAGCAATTGTAGCTTAAGTTCCAAGGGCAATTTGGTCAAAATATTTTTCAATAAAAACAAACCAATTTGTTTTGAGTGAGTTAACCATCTTAAAATCAAACTCAAGGATACTTGCAATCAATCATTCATGAATTATCTTCCTAAGCATTGGGTTGCTTAATTCTTCAAATATTTCAATTAATTTCAAGTCAAGTAGAAACGGGATCGAACGCCTTCAACTCAAATAATTCAAATTAATTCTAAGTCATGCAACACATGTTTGGATTATCTAAGGGTATGTTTGGATAGGTCGCGAACAAAGGGACCAATAGGAACATCTAGTTCACTTAGGGTAGTTCGTAATTCGAACAAATCGGGGAATTGAGAATTAGCAGTTATTTCGTAGTTCTTGCTTATTCGAGCGGTGTTTGGTTCACACGAACAGGCGTTGTTCGCGAACGAGCGGTTCGCGTCGCTTGCCAAACACGCCCTAAGGGTATGTTTAGAGAAGCGCGAACCAGCATATTTCGCAACAAACCAAACGGCTAAAAAATTCCTCGAACAACGAACTACCCACTTCTAAGTTTGGCAGGTCGGTTTCTCTTCTTCCAGCGGTCCGCTAACGAACCTAGCGGCCCGGTGGAGTCTTCAGTGTCGCCAGCTCCATCTTCTACCCGCTGTGCTCTCTGTGGATCGCCAGTCTAGTCTGCGGATCGCCTATCATGTCCAGTCTTATGTCAATCGCCGTGTTGAGTAGACTCATCGCGTAGATCCTGTACAAAATCAACTAAACCATGGCACTACCTATTTTCTAACCTAAATTAACAATTAAAAGTCAGAAATCACATATAGTTTACATAAATTAAGACCTATAAATAGTTGAAAAATTAGATATGAAAAACATTTATCACTTGCTTTGATTTTTTGTTTGACTAAGGTCATAAATAGTTCATTAATGTTTGGATACACGCGAACAACCTTGTTCGCGAACTACACCAGTTCTACGCAAACCAAACATGAGCTGAACAAGAACAAGGACATGTTCGCGAGTGTGTCTTGGGTTCCAACTTTTTGGAGAACTATGCGTGTTAGTAAGTCATGTAATGCTCAATTTTAATTTTATTACTCATTAATAACACTTAAAAAAGCATGCAAATAAAGGAACTAGCTATTTGAGTCATTTAACACTCAAAAAGAGAATAGGAGGCTACCTCTTCTAGACTAGCAACTAGAAGGCTCGAATCCGTCGATGTCGAGGTTGCATGCACCACCACCGTCTCCTTGGCCTCGAGTCCACCAAGGTATTAGCCAAGATCACAAGTCTATGCTAGTCGACAAGTGATTAAGCCTAATCCATTCCTTCCTTGCCTTAATTAACTAATTAATTATATGGAGGCAAGATGTGCTCAACACTTGAGCTTAATTAGTATGAGAGATAGCTAAATAAAATTGCAAAAGCCAAATTTTTGCTCTTTGTTATGGCCGGCCTCAAGACGAGAAGAAGGAAGAGAGAAAGAAATGGTGTGTTGGCTTAGCTTTTCTCTCTCCAAAAAAGGTCCTTATAAGGCAACATTCTCCAACAATTAATGGACAAAATTGCCCTTGTATGGCCGGCCAAGAGAGGGCCTTAATGGGCTATCTCAAGTTATTTAATTGGACCTTTAATTCATTTAATCATTGGCCTAATTAATTGCTCTCAAGTTGGATCTTTAATTTACTATTTAAATATAGGTCCGTTAGCTCAAAATTAATTACCTTAATTAAGTTATGTTGAACAAAATTAATTATCAACACCTTGATAATTATTTAAGGATTAGAATATGCATTAATTTATTTATATATGATCCGTTTGACTTAATTAATTATAACGGTTCGCAATGGTATATAATCATAAGCGGTATCTGTTAGGAAGTCTAAGTTTTCAAATTTTTGTGCTAATTAACCATTTAATAAGCAATCCAAACGACTTAGACCTCGAAGGATCTAGTCCAAGCATTCACACACAAGAGAGAGAGGTTAGGAAGGCTACCTCTCCTTGTATCGCAACAAGGAGGCTCGAATCCGGCGATGTCGAGGTTGTGCGCACCACCACGCTTGTCTCGGCCTCAAGTCCACCAATGTATTAACCAAAACCTCGATCTATGCTAGTAGATGAGAGGTTAAGCCTAATCCCTTCCTTCCCTTTGCCTTAATTAACTATTTAATTGGATGGAGGCAAGAGGTGCTCAACACATGAGCTTAAGAGAGCAATGGTGGAGAGGAAAAATTCTGAAATTTTTCCTTTAATTTTCGTCCAAAATATTAGGGAGAGAGAAAAAGGCAAGGTGGCTAGGGTTTTGGCTCTCAAAGTGGTCCTTTTATAGACCAACCACTCTCCCAAAAAGTTGTAACTAATTTACAACTATGCCATCACTAGGGCAGCCATAAAATGGACCTAAATGGGCTCCATCAATTATTTAATTGGTCCTCTAATTCAATTAATTAGTGGCCCAATTAATTGCTCTCAAGTTGGACCTTTGATTTATCATTTAAATTTAGGCCCGTTAGCTCAAATTAATTACTTTAATTAATTCATGTTGAACAAATTAATTATCAACACTTTGATAATTATTTAAGGATTAGAATATGCATTAATTTATTTCTATATAATCCGTTTGACTTAATCAATTAATTATGACGGTTCGCAACAGTACATAATTAATCAGTCAACATATCATATTGTTGCATTCCTTAATACAACCAAATAAATAATGCACGCATGGTCAAAACCTATTTGTGTGACCCTTTGAGGATTTATGCTCTGTTGGACATGGAAAATAAATCGCTATTTATTTCCAATAATCATAAGCGGTATCTAGCAACACGTTATGATTCCCAATTCGCATAAATAGTGTACTGCTACAATATTTTAATCCTGCATAAGAGATAATAGTATTTCCTTGTCTGATTCTTATGTCACATGATATCATCGTATAATCCAAGATAGGAATGTGTCATTCTTGCAGATTATACGTTTCTTGATCTAGAGATGACTGTATCAGTTGCTAGCAAACAATCCATCTCCATCAAGGGGCCCAAACAGATATCATCGCTCACTAAGTAAATTAATGAGGGACATACGGTTTTCTTGATGAATAACTTTTCCTCGCACAATTCAAGAGAACATAAATAAAGTCCGTATAGCAGCCCTTATCAGGAATCAACGGTAGACGATATTTATTGAACCTATCCTCATGTGGAAAAGTTGAACCATCTCAAACTTAGAATCAAACTCAAACGAAATAAATAATGACACATAACACAATCCATATATTTATCTCATTGGGTCGTGTCCTGTACTATGTTCTATAACATATACATATGCAATTAAGTTGGCAACTCCTTACCTATGATCTGTAGAACTTAATCATCACTTAACTTACATACTAATCTTATCCGATAATTAATATTCCTTGTTAATTATCAAGATTACGGACCTTTTAGATCTATTATTGTCATTTAATTATAAATGAACTACATAGATCTACAATTCAGATCCTCAACCTGAATGATCTGTTAATTAATAAATCAAGGAATAAATGATCAAATATCATCAATAACATAAACCATAGAAGTAGCCATATAATGATTGGCTTCTAGGACATAACTCTAACAATCTCCCACTTGGCCTAGAGTCAATCAACAGTGACTTCTAACCAGTGCATAGTACTCAATGTAATATCCAAAATATACATGTCTCATACTAAAGCCTCAAATGATAAAAGATACAACTCAAAGCCATTCAGGCATACGCCTAATCCCCATGGATGCAACGTGCAACTCATGTGCGGCTCGAGATAGAGGCTTTGTCAGAGGGTCCGCTGTGTTCGCGGCACCGTCCACCTTCTTGACCTTGATCCATCCGTCATTGACAAACTGACGGATAAGATGGAATCGTCGTAGAATGTGCTTGGTCTTCTGGTGAGACCTAGGCTCCTTGGACTGAGCTATGGCTCCTGTGTTGTCGCAGTAGAGATCCACTGGACCAGAGATGCTTGGAACCACCTCCAGCTCGGTCAAGAATTCCTTAATCCAAACTCCTTCTTTCGCCGCTTCACCAGCCGCTAAGTATTCTGTTTCGATGACGGAATCAGCCGTGGTATCCTGTTTAGAACTCTTCCAACTCACGGCTCCACCATTGAGCAGATATACGAAGCCGGACTGTGACTTCGCATCATCTCGATCGGTTTGGAAACTAGCATCGGTGTAACCACTTACAACGAGCTCTTGGTCTCCACCGTACACGAGAATGCTATCCTTTGTT
Source organism: Rhynchospora breviuscula (assembly GCA_027562975.1). Classification (NCBI taxonomy): domain Eukaryota; kingdom Viridiplantae; phylum Streptophyta; class Magnoliopsida; order Poales; family Cyperaceae; genus Rhynchospora; species Rhynchospora breviuscula. The sequence goes on along the minus strand of CM050400.1, from coordinate 28,095,390 downwards.
CTCTTGAGATACTTGAGGATATTCTTGACTGCGGTCCAATGTGCCATACCAGGATTAGCTTGGTATCGACTAGTCACACTAATCGGATGCGCAACATCGAGGCGAGTGCATAGCATGGCATACATGATCGAACCGACTACAGATGGATACTTGAATCGCTTCATGAAATCCCTATCTGTATCAGTCATTGGACATTGAGACTTGCTCAAGAATATGCCATGTGACATAAGCAAGTAACCCTTCTTGGAACTAGCCATTTTGTGTTTTTCCAATACTTTGTCAATATATGCATCTTGGCTCAAGCCTAACAACCTTCTTGATCTATCTCGATAGATCTTGATTCCTAGGATGTAGGCGGCTTCGCCCAAGTCTTTCATTGAGAACACTTTCTTCAATGAATCCTTGACTGCATTCAATTCGGGGATATCATTCCCGATCAAGAGTATATCATCAACATATAGAACGAGAAACACAACCACGCTCCCACTAATTCTCTTGTAAACACAAGATTCCTTCTCGCTTTGAATGAAGTTCAACTTCTTGACCTCTTCATCAAAACGCTTGTTCCAACTCCTCGATGCTTGCTTCAATCCATAAATGGACCTTTGAAGCTTGCACACCTTGTTAGCATTCTTTGGATCCACAAAACACTCGGGTTGTGTCATATACACATCCTCTTCCAAGTTGCCATTTAAGAAGGCGGTTTTGACATCCATTTGCCATATCTCATAGTCATAATATGCGGCAATCGCAACAAGATCCGAATTGACTTGAACATGACGACATGCGAGAAAGTTTCTTCATAGTCAATACCATGAACTTGCTTGTAACCTTTCGCAACTAGGCGTGCTTTGTAAATGCTCAAGTTGCCATCCATGTCGACCTTTCTCTTAAAGATCCACTTGTTCTCAACGGGTTTTACTCCGTCGGGAATGTCAACCAAGGTCCATACCTTATTTTCATACATAGATTACATTTCGGATTCCATGGCCTTAAGTCATTCCTTAGAGTCGGGTTTATCTTTCATGTCTTTTATGGTCAAGGGTTCGTCATTCGCAATGATGAGAAAATCGTGCAAACCCAAGTACCTTTCAGGTGGGTGACTTTCCCTCGTTGACCTTCGTAGGATCGGTGCTTGGGGTTGAGGCTCTTGAACTTGTTCCACAACGGCTTGTGGACTTGGTGCTTGGTCCTCGAAAGTTTGAGTGTCTTGAACACTATCGACTCGCGATATGTTCGAGTCCTCATTTGAGGGAGCGTACTCTTGAACTTCTTCCATAATGGCTTGTGGAACGGGTTCGGCTACAACCTCGTTTGGCACCATATTGAAAATCGCTAGATTACCTACTTGAGGCACATCTTGCGGTGGTTCATGAATTTCTTCAATAACCACATTACTCTCACTACTTCTTCTTGAGAGAAACTCCTTCTCTAAGAACACACCATAATGAGCAACAACTATCTTGTTCTCGTTGCGGTTGTAGAAGTAGTAACCCTTAGTTTCCTTTGGGTATCCCACGAAATGACACTTGTCCGATTTGGGTCCAAGCTTATCGCTCATTAGCCTTTTCACATAAGCTTCACAACCCCAAATCTTGAGAAACGACATGCTTGGTTTCCTACCAAACCAAAGCTCATAAGGCGTCTTCTCAACGGACTTTGATGGAACACGGTTTAATGTAAAAGCTGCGGTTTCTATTGCAAAATTCCAAAACGATTTGGGCAAGTCGGCTTGGCTCATCATCGATCGAACCATGTTTAGCAAAGTTCGATTCCTCCTTTCGGATACACCATTCCATTGTGGTGTTCCCGGTGGAGTGAGTTGTGGAACGATTCCACACTCCTTTAGATAATCACCAAATTCGTGGCTCAAGTACTCTCCACCTCGATCGGAACGCAAGACTTTGATCTTTCGATTGAGTTGGTTCTCAACTTCATTCTTGAACTCCTTAAACTTTTCGAAGGATTCGGACTTGTGCCGCATCAAGTAGATATACCCGTATCTACTATGATCATCGGTGAAAGTGATGAAGTATGAATAACCTCCTCGTGCGCAAATGCTCATAGGTCCACATACATCGGTATGCACGAGGTCTAATAAGCCACTTGCCCTTGTACCTTTGTTGGTAAAAGGCGTTTTGGTCATCTTTCCCATCAAACATGATTCGCATGTGTCAATTGGCTCGAAAGCGAATTGATCCAAGAGACCAACTGTTTGTAATCTCTTGATGCGTTTCTCGTTGATATGACCTAAGCGGCAATGCCACATTAGAGTCGTACTTTCATGTGAGATCTTACGTTTTCTACTGTCATGTTCAACACTCAAAACATGTTCGTTAGAATCAAGCACATAAAGACCATTCAATAAATGCGCAACACAATAACAAACATCATCACGCAACAAAGTACAACTTTTGTTCTTTAGTACAACACAAAATCCATCCAAGTCTAAACACGAAATAGAGATGATGTTCCGAGTGATACAAGGAACTACATAAACATCTTTTAGTTCCAAAACTAAACCAGAAGGCAAAGTGAGTTCTACGTTCCCAACGGCCATAGCGGAGACGCACGTGCCGTTACCGACGCGGAGTTGAACTTCGCCTTTCTCGAGCCGCCTCCTACTCTTTAGTGCCTGCACATTTCGACAAATGTGAGCACATGAACCAGTATCAAATATCCAGTCTGTACTAGAGGTAGCGAGAAGGATTTCAATGACAAATATACCTGAAGTAGAAGGCCGGACAGTTCCCGCCTTCTTGTCAGCGAGGTACTTGGGGCAATTCCTCTTCCAATGGCCCTTGTTGCTACAGTAGTAGCACACGGTCTCGGAAGTGGCCGGGTTCTTCTTTCTCTTTGAACCCTCGGGAGCTCCCTTGGCCGAACCTTGGGGCGTCACCGTGCCTTTGCCCTTTCTAGTTCTGCGGGTCTTTCTTTTTTTGCTCTTCTTGCTCTTGTCACTCACCGCAAGAACATCTTTGGGCTCTTTTTCCTTTTTGAGACTCTCCTCCGTCTCGACAAGCATGTTTTGGAGATCATCCATGCTCTTGTCCATGCCATTCATCCGGTAGTTCACAACAAAACCGGTGAAGCTATGAGGGAGAGAGTTGAGAATGAAGTCTTGAATCGTCCCTGACGGGAAGGGCATATCAAGCCTTTCGAGTTGCCGAAACAACCCCGCCATTTTCATGACGTGTGGCCCGACTTCATTACCTTCCGCCAATCGAGTATTGGCGACGGCCTTGATGAGACGGGCCCTTTCGGTGCGGGCCTTGGTTTGGAACATGTTCGAGAGACGAGAGACCATTTCAAACACACCATAACCACTATCCATGAACTCCTTTTGGAGTTCCGCCTCCATGACAGCGACAATCAGGACGGACATCTCCATGTCGTCCATGACGTGCTTGTCATGGGCATCCTTGTCCGCTTGAGGGGCATCCGACTTGGGAACCGCGGGGATGGGAGTGGTTAGGAGGTATTCCTTCTTTTCAAACCTAAGGACAAGCCTAAGGTTCCGGTGCCAATCCAGAAAGTTGGCACCGTTGAAGGCGAGCTTTTCTTTCTCTAAAAGAGAGCGAAGCGAAAAGGATGAGGAAGACATCTACAACAATTTTTCAAATTAAAGGTCAATTAGATTATGTTTTTGTTTTATTTTCAAATAAAGTAAAACTTTCACTACTTTAATATAAGTCCCTAAAAGTAATGAATTTCCAAGACCCTTATTTTCGTCAAGTTGGACCTGCTATGGCACGTCACCCAAAATGACTAGATAAGGTAGGTTCTCTTTAACCAATCATACAACTTTATGATTCTTGGTTCGCATCGCGAACTTCGCCCCGATGTCCAAACTCTAGTTGGATCCATCGATAAGTAACATCTCTCTATTTGCTCCTTACAAATCCATTTATTTGTACCCCGACTATCAAATTGACAACCATGACGTCCGCTTGGGCGGACCGCGCCATGAGAGGGCAATTGACGTGAAGGGGATAGAGAGAAGGAGGGCGGTCGACTTAATCAAATTTGGGACAAACAATTATGTGACTATTGTTTGGTGGTCGTGTAATCATACACCCATACCTATCTTATAACATTCATAGCATCCACAAACATTCACATAATAATAAGCATCTCAAGCATTGTTGTGGGTTTGTATGGCTCCCGCTTGCATTAGTTCCGCCGCATCTCCATGTAGCAAAACTAATCTAATTGTCCCTCCCACTAATCATATGGATCCTATCCTATATAATTAAAGGACAAAATATATGTGAAAATATCTCTAATTCCCTCCTAGCCTTAGGGGCATGCAAGCCTCACAAGTTACATTAAGAAATTAATCATAATTAATTAATTAACCATGGCACCAAAGGCCTTACATACAATCAATCACATGCATTCACAAATTACAACACACAAGGCATTGGTTTCTTGAGCCATACTAAACCCACGATCCTTCCTACAAAACAAAGTTAGCACATGTCCCTTTATTTCTTAATTAACAACAATGAATTAGAGTCTTTGTACATCGCTTGTAGTTCGGGTCTTTCCGCATAAAAGTTTAACTTTTAAACAACTAATTTGCTTAAACCATTTGAAAAGCCAATTCAACAATTGTAAACAGAAAGGAGGTATATCATGGAGTATTCTAATTAATTTATTCAACCAATTTGATTAATTAGAAAATACTTTAACTATTTAAAATATTAAATGGGACCCGATAAAATTCGAAATTTTTCGGTCTCCAAAATTTATGAAATAAATCATGCATACTCCCTATTATGAGTGTAACTATCTGTCAAAAATTCAGGGAGAGATCACTTACCATCAGAGAGAAACAAAATTAACAAATCGTCAAACTGTGCGCGAAACACCGTTATCCGATTATCTGTTTTTGTCTAACTCTTTTGGTCTGTAGAATCATCTTCCAAAACGTTTTCATGAAAATACTTTACATAACAAATATACTATATGTTATTGGCTACCAATCCATCAAACGAAATCCAACTAGTCTTATTTAAAATCATCAAGATAAATAGCAAACAAGCCACTTACCCTGTTCTGAAACAGACTAACGACTAAAAACTATTGACTCAGTTGAGGTATCAAAACTTAATGAAATTCTTTGAAACTAATTTTCACAGAATCTTAACTTCAAGTAGAAACTTTCTATTCAAACACTTTTTCATAAAGTTTTCTTAATAAGTACAGTTTATCCAAACAATCAGTTTGTTGGAAAACCAGATCTGACAACCGATTCGCTTCTCATGACTTGAACAAACACATAAAATCCGAAGCATGCAACAAATTTTATATGTCCAGAAAGAGCATCAAGTTTACAAGATTTCTAGCCAAGAAATACAGATAGTTATTTTCGAAAAATAAATCCTTCATGCCTAAAACACAGAACTGTGCAGCAGAGTACCAGATCTGCGCACCGTTACCGTTTAATTCACCATAAATTCATAACAACTTAGAAAAAGGTGAAACTAGTGGCTAAAGAACCACATCTCACAGATCTATAACTTCTAATAAAATTTAGAATTTTTCTGAAAGCTTTTCTTAGCAAAAAAAATTAAAACAATGTCGAAAACAGAACAGAAATCCAGACAGGAAGCAAGTGCATCACTAATCCATGTGTTAATTAATCATTTCTCAACTAATTATGTGTTAAAATGCTTTAGAACGACCTAGATCTCTGATACCACTGTTAGGAAGTCTAAGTTTTCAAATTTTTGTACTAATTAACCATTTAATAAGCAATCCAAACGACTTAGACCTCGAAGGATCTAGTCCAAGCATTCACACACAAGAGAGAGAGGTTAGGAAGGCTACCTCTCCTTGTATCGCAACAAGGAGGCTCGAATCCGGCGATGTCGAGGTTGTGCGCATCACCACGTGTGTTTCGGCCTCAAGTCCACCAAGGTATTAACCAAAACCTCGATCTATGCTAGTAGATGAGAGGTTAAGCCTAATCCCTTCCTTCCATTTGCCTTAATTAACTATTTAATTGGATGGAGGTAAGAGGTGCTCAATACATGAGCTTAAGAGAGCAATGGTGGAGAGGAAAAATTCTGAAATTTTTTCTTTAATTTTCGTCCAAAATATTAGGGAGAGAGAAAAAGGCAAGGTGGCTAGGGTTTTGGCTCCCAAAGTGGTCCTTTTATAGACCAACCACTCTCCCAAAAAGTTGTAACTAATTTACAACTATGCCATCACTAGGGCAGCCATAAAATGGACCTAAATGGGTTCCATCAATTATTTAATTGGTCCTCTAATTCAATTAATTAGTGGCCCAATTAATTACTCTCAAGTTGGACCTTTAATTTACCATTTAAATATAGGCCCGTTAGCTCAAATTAATTACTTTAATTAATTCATGTTGAACAAATTAATTATCAACACTTTGATAATTATTTAAGGATTAGAATATGCATTAATTTATTTCTATATAATCCGTTTGACTTAATTAATTAATTATGACGGTTCGCAACAGTACATAATTAATCAGTCAACATATCATATTGTTGCATTCCTTAATACAACCAAATAAATAATGCACGCATGGTCAAAATCTATTTGTGTGACCCTTTGAGGATTTATGCTCTGTTGGACATGAAAAATAAATCGCTATTTATTTCCAATAATCATAAGCGGTATCTAGCAACACGTTATGATTTCCAATTCGCATAAATAGTGTACTGCTACAATATTTTAATCTTGCATAAGAAATAATAGTATTTCCTTGTCTGATTCTTATGTCACATGATATCATCGTATAATCCAAGATATGAATGTATCATTCTTGCAGATTATACGTTTCTTGATCTAGAGATGACTGTATCAGTTGCTAGCAAACAATCCATCTCCATCAAGGGGCCCAAACAGATATCATCGCTCACTAAGTAAATTAATGAGGGACATACGGTTTTCTTGATGAACAACTTTTCCCCTCACAATTCAAGAGAACATAAATAAAGTCCGTATAGCAGCCCTTATCAGGAATCAACGGTAGACGATATTTATTAAACCTATCCTCATGTGGAAAAGTTGAACTATCTCAAACTTAGAATCAAACTCAAACGAAATAAATAATGACACATAACACAATCCATATATTTATCTCATTGGGTCGTGTCCTGTACTATGTTTTATAACATATACATATGCAATTAAGTTGGCAACTCCTTACCTATGATCTGTAGAACTTAATCATCACTTAACTTACATACTAATCTTATCCGATAATTAATATTCCTTGTTAATTATCAAGATTACGGACCTTTTAGATCTATTATTGTCATTTAATTATAAATGAACTACAGAGATCTACAATTCAGATCCTCAACCTGAATGATCTGTTAATTAATAAATCAAGGAATAAATGATCAAATATCATCAATAACATAAACCATAGAAGTAGCCATATAATGATTGGCTTCTAGGACATAACTCTAACAGTATCTAGCAACACGTTATGATTCCCAATTCGCATAAATAAATACTGTACTATTACAGCACTTCAATCCTGCATAAGAAATGAGTATCTTATTGTTTTGATTCTTATGTCACATGATATTCTTGTATAATCCAAGATAGGAGTGTGTCATTCTTGCAGATTATACGTTTCTTGATATAGAGATAATTGCACAAGTTGCTAGCAAGCAATCCATCTCCATCAAGGGGCCCAGTGGATATCATCACTCACTAGGTGAACTAATGAGGGACATGTGGTTGTCTTGATGAACAGTTTCTCCCCGCACAATTCAAGAGAATATAAATAAAGTCCGTATAGCAGTCCTTATCAGGAATCAGCGTTAGATGATATTTATAGAACCTATCCTCATGTGGAAAAACTGAACCATCTCAAAATTAGAATCAAACACGTATGAAATAAATAATGACACATAACACAATCCATATATTTATTTCATTGGGTCAAGTCCTGTATTATGTTCCAGTAACATATACATATGCATTTAAGTTAGTAACTCCTTACTTATGATTTGTAGAACTTAATCATCACTTAACTTGCATACTAGTCTTATATGATAATTAATATTTCCTGTTAATTATCAAGACTATGGACAGCTTCTGATTTATTATTGTCATTTAGTCATAAATGAAATACAGTGATCCACAATTCAGATCCTCAACCTGAATGAACTGTCAATAAATAAATCAAGGAACAAATGATCAAATATCATCAATAACATAAACTATAGAAGTAGCTAGATAATGATTGGCTTCTAAAACATATCTCCAACAATGCGAACTAGATTCCTGGATTCCTGAATTCTTGGATTCGTGCCTTGTCCACTCCTTGTTCCAAACATAGTAAGTTAAAGTCTCGAGGCCATATTTAAAAGATTTGGTCCTACAAAATATTTTGTATCAATGAATAGTTTATTTAAATTGTATTAATTGAGTTTGTTTATTTAACTTTGAAGTAGGTGTCTTATTTTATTTCGATTTTGATTACTTGATGTATATCATTTATAAATGTCAAATCTAGTGAAAAGACCATTTTTAAATAATTTCATCCTATGAAATTATCCTCAACTAATTAAATGTGCAAAGTAGTGTGAAGTTTTTTTTAGGTTTGATATTTCTATTTAGAATTGGTATTTGAGTTTTAATAGTTTATACTTTGTGTATTTGATTTAGATTATATTTTCTTTTTGACAAAATAAATGTTCTATATGAGTTGTACTTATTGTATTCTTTCAATTTTTTTTTCTATTTATAGAATTAAAATACTAAATTAAAAATTATTATTTGAGCATAATATAATCCATATATAAGATTTGGAATTATTTTGTCTTGAACATCTTTATCATCTCCCATGACAAATTGATCAATAAGTCACATATCGGGAGGTGGTTGAGAATCTTTATACATTACTTTGTATAATTTGTTAGCAATTAAACAAATTACAAGATCATTTGTTTGTACTTTCCTTCTTTCAATTGAATTAAGTAGTATATGCTAATATACAATTAAAGAATCAACAATTGGATACAATATGGATATTTGTTTGTAAAATTAAAATTAGTATTTTTTTAGCCAAATTACGATTCAAGTCCGAATATCATTTTGATTATATATTTTTTATAAGTTTTCAAACAACACCCACTAGAAATAGTGGCATAATTGAATTCCTTATCTCTTTTATTTATTAGGCCGGTAGAACGATAAGATAAAATGGTAGCCAAATTGTATTTGAGTTTGTTATTTTATTATTTTTTCTAAATTTTGTTAAAGTAGATCAAAGGCGGTGATGGAAGTAATATGATAATTAAATGAAAATAAATGGAAGAGACTTGCATTTTGGAACTCAAAATTAGGATAATATATTTTGGTTAAAAATATAAATATTTAAATTTTAGAGCATCATAATATTCAATTAAAATATTTTTTCATCTTTATTCTTCATACATCATTCTAATTAATATTACTCAATTAAAAAATATATCAACCAATAAATATTATTTATCTGTCGAAATACCTCTTCTTTAAAATCAAAATTAATATTTTTTAATTTTATTTCTGGAAAATATCTACTTCTTTAGAATCAAATAAATAACCGATAAATAAATATTACTCACTCATCAAACTATTAAAAATACCAACATCAATATTAAAAATAATTTTGATTAATAATATTTTTCTATATTAAGTTATGTATATCTAGATTATATATGGTTGCGGTGGAGCCACAACTATGTATCTAGTTAGTATATATTAAATAGCGCTTGCGGATAAACCGTGGTTATTTTATTTTAGCAACTGCAAGATCCCAAATGTGCTATAATAAATCAATCTTCTAGTAAATATTTGCTTTTTATGGAGAACAAACATTTGGGTCCACATATATATTACGAATTAACTAATTATACCAACATATATTAGTAAAGAGCAATACATCTTGAATGAGTGGTCGTCGGTTCGAAATCCGGCTGGAGGGTCTTTCATAGATATTTAATTTAAAAATAAGTTGGGTGGTTTGACCCTCAATTTATCTTCAAAAAAAAATATTAGTAAATATGCAACAAGCACATCAAATATAAAAGAAATTCAATCTAATGAAATAATAAGGTTCGAAACAAAATAAAAGTATATATTTGGCTACTGTCGTCATTACAAAGGACTACAAATTATACTGTCAAGAATATGTGTTTATTATTAAAATTTAGCTTTCCCAATATTATTATTAATTTTTTTATTATTCAATTATTATTCAAAAAAAATAACGGTTGATTTTCTGGGGTAAATATATGAGATAATTATTGGCAACCTCTAAAAATTATACTGGCGGATCGCAGAGGAGAAACCGAGGGAGAAGAGGTACATTCGTCTGTCATAGTCAGAGCACAGAGTGGTCCTAGCCTAGGTACATATGATAGGTGGAGTTCCTCATATGATGTACATCACACAATTATAACTACACATGGAAGCATCAAATTCCCAAAGATCGGCCCTCAGATCTCAAGGTATCTATAAATCTTATCTTTTGCCACTATATGCATAGATTTGAAAAAAAAAAAGAAAATAAAAAAGTATGCAATATCCTGAAAAGAGTATATACATACATAAAAAAATAATGCTCCACCAAAAAAATTGCCATTTCTTACCAAAGAATCGTCTGAAAATTATACCAGCATATCAAATTGTGGTAATTAAAGATTGTGCATGATGCATGTATCTGATGGTCTTTCTTCTCATCCCTGTGGGCCCAATTGTGATGCCCTCAATTATAAGGTAACGTCGCTTTTGTCCATGTGACTTCCTTGCTAGCATCTTCAAATGCCCATGCTTCCACCAAGCATCTCTTCCCAGCAATTTCCTTATTCCCTTGCGATGCATCCATACATTACATACTGCTGTAGATATTTTACCAGATGACCCACAAAATATGCGAGTGCGACGGCACCGGCAACCTTTTTATTGGAGAAAAATGAAATGTATGACATGGATTTGGAACTGAACAATCTTTCGTGAACCGACCTGATTTGTCCAATTTTGATCAGATTCTTACTGGCACCTGATTCAGGCGAGAGTACTGGACCAATTCAAAAAAACAGATCAACTTTGGTTCGTATTCATAATTAAATTGGTACATATTAAATTTTGGGTATTGGCTGCTAGTACATTTTACACTACCTAGTGACAAAATAATTAGCTAGTAATCTAGTATTCTGAGTACACTAACGTGGTTAGGATTCTTCATCAGTCGTTACTATTGAAACAGAGTTAAATTTGGGAAAGAAAATCATAATCGTATCAAAGTTATTACTTTAATTTTAAAAAAACAATAAGTGTTTTTGTTTATTTGACCTGATGCAAATGACTTTTCGAAAGACCACTACAGAAATTATATGTTGTAAATTAATTAACCTCATTGAAGTTATCCTTATTATTATTCTTGTTATAATGTCATGATATACATTAGAAGTTTCGGGGAATTTCTGGCAATTCGACTTTTTTGGTTTTCAAACATCAAAAGCGAACTAGAAAAAAGATTCTTTATTTTTCTAACCCAATGTAACGAACTGAAAAACTAAATTTTTAGCAATTAAGGTTGTTGACTGTCTTGCTAAGTATGCAGGGGTAAACCGGGTAACACTCATGATTATCTATATAATCACCAAAAGAGGACCAAAAAATCAATATACATTTAAGTTTTAGTAATTAGTAACTATCTATTGTTTGCAAGAACATAATTTTGTAAATTTAATTAAAAATATAAATAAGATTGATTTTAAATTAATAAAGGCGTACTGTAAATAATTATTAACGCCTATACGTACCAGTAGTAGCGCATCAGTTTTATGGACGCTACATGTACATTTATATGTCGATTTTAACAAAAGAACTTAATTGGTATTGCAGGGTTCCGGTGGTCAATTTTGGGGTTTAATTTGTTACACCAAAACATAACAAAACAATTTCTCAGCATCTGCAAGAAATTGCCATATTTATAGGCACGCCAAACTTCTTTTTTCTTTCTTCAATTGGGTATAGCTGGTCCCGGTTTGGCGCTTGCCAAGAAGTTGCTTCTCTGTAGGCGTCGGGACCATTTTTATATGCTTTGATTCCCTCTTTTTATACATGACCCAAACATGAGAGGGTGTAGCCTATAGGTTTGTTCGGCGTGCTATTTGGTCTTATAATAACATTTCTTTTTAATTATAAAAGAGTAATTTAGTTCGATATAATTTCCACAGTGAACTACCAATCAAATGATCCCATAAATTCACCGACTTCATTACCAAAATAATAATAATAATAATAATAATTCACCGGCTCACGTGGACTGTTCATTTGAATTTTTTTGTCGCCAATGTTTTAGTTAATGTTTCAATGCAGAACACAATTTTTTTGTTTTTTCAATGAAATGTCGACCATATAATATTGCTTTAGACATTAAATATTGCACATGTGGTATAAATTCAGCCTAGCTACGAGTCGTACAAAATAGTTTTTTTTTTTTTTTTTCAAGATAGATGCACGGTGTGTTTGTCATTTTATTAGATTAAAGACTGATTCTCGTCAGAAGTAAAATCTATGAAGACATTAGAATGATTTATATATATGATGCCTCTATGGGATGAGATTATAAATTTGACGTGAGAAAAATGTGAAAAACTTAGGGAGCTAATTATGTATATTAGATGTAGTTTTGGTGTTTTATTATTTGGAATTTGCCCGTTATTGGTATGTTTATGTGTTTAGTGAAAATTAGAGATGTTAGAGTTTAAACAAGGAACTGTGTAGTATTTATAAGCTCATCTATTTCGAGTAAACACATAAAATAGACAAAGTGAACACATACAAACAAATAAGTTCAATAAAAATAAGTTGAATATGCGTATAAAAATCTAAACAACAATTCAAAAAAATAAAAATCTAACTTATAATTGAATAAAATGAACACATAAGTAAACAAACTAGACATATAAATGAATATAGTGAACAAATACAAACGCGATGGCACGACAACATTGACATAAAAATGCGTTTGTATTTGTTCACTTTATTCATTTATACAAACACGTTTATTTAATACAAACACGTTTGTATTATGGTAGATGGTAACTTTCAAAATTTTATATGATTATAAGAGAAAAATTTTCCAGTAGGCATCATCTTTTTTTTTCTCCATTATTTTCTTTTCTGTCAATATATAAAATTCAAATATTTTACTGAAAATAAAATTCAGGTATATATTAATTCACTTGGCATACTATTTCTGAAGAAATGAGCAAAACAATGTTTTTGGCAACAGGGCGAAAATAAATAAATAAATAAATAAGGTTCTAACAAGTAATTGGATCCAAAAGCTCTAAAGCGAGCGATGATATGATCGAGGCATGCCAAGTTTTAGGCACATTATTACAACAGCATATTAACTTGGATATTCAAGATGTTAAAATTGATAATTAGGACTGCCTGTTTGAGACTTAAAATTGGTTGAAATTAATTGCAAAATTGGAATCTGGATAGTTCAGATAGCATGACAACATTGACATAAAAAAATTGATAATAATATTAAGTTACAGTTGAAAAACACAAGCACAGTGTACAGCAGTCAGCAGAAGAGGCCGGCTGGCAGACATGGCAGTGGAAAAGTAGGTAAGGCTGGTGGGGGACTAGGGAAGAAAGAACTGGAGAGAAAGAGAGAAAGCTGGCGGGGTCCAGTTAATAAAAGGGCACTGGACCTGCCCAGTCACCTGCGCCGGCAATGAATGCCCTTTTGTGCATGGGACAAAATTTGGGATGGTGTCAAACAGTTTTTTGTAGGGTCTTAGTTTTGGTTTATCTACAAAGTCTGTATCCCTTTGCATTTTCTCCGCAATTATACGTAAGAACCAAAAAGATAAAATTGAAAAAAAAAAATATGTAGGGTTTGCTTCGTCTGGAAATGTATTATTTTTGTCATGATGTAGTTATTTCTAGTGTAAATAAAATTCTTATATAATATAATATTATTTTTTCAACAAATATTCATAAAACAATAATAAATAGAATATATATTATAATTGTGGGAAAGTCGGATTAAGATGCCCTTTAAAAAAAACAAAATGCATAACTCAAGTCGATTTAACGGATTATCTAATTGAAACACAAATCTAAATTGAGTAAATTTTCTAGAAAGTCACTAAACTTTGATCGTCGTCTATTTTTGGTCCCTCAACTTTAATTTGTCCTACCGTAACCCTTCAACTTTGATTTTGTCCGATTTTCGTCCCTCTGTCAAGCTCCCAATTACTTCCGTTTAATATATCACGTTAATGGCACACTTATGCGATCTGAATCAAAACCTTAACTCTCTCCTCTTCCTCTCTCAATTGCTCTCTGTACAGAACCTCTCGATCTGTCTCTCTGCTTCAAAACTAAAACCTCCTTCGATCGCTCTCTCTTGATCTCCTCTCTCAATCGCTCTGTCTACTAAAACCTCTCTGTTTTCAACTCTCTTATCTCCTCTCTCTCTCTCTCAGAACCCTAGCGGATCTTAAAAAAAAAAATCCAAGTCTCTTAATTAACCTCTTTCGACCCTTTCTCTCTCACATACACAGGTGAATACTAATTCACAATGGAAGCTGTCAATGTGAATAATCTAGTAATTTTAGTAGTTTTATTGGTATTATTGTTGGGTATAGTTTAATTGTTAGTTGTGCCTTCTGTTAAGGAGAAAAAAATGGTTCTAAATTAGGCAGAGAGATGATGGGAGTAGCTCTATTGTGACTGTATGTTTAATCTTTTACTTTGTTTAATTTGAATCTTATGTTTAATCCTTCACTGGATACGTGAATTGGTGAGTAGCTGTGCCTTCTTTGTTATTTTTGTATCTTATGTTTAATCCTTCTTTGTGACTCCATTAAACTGGTTATTTTGTTCTAGTTATTTTTGTTATTATAATTGTGCCTTCTTTGTACTTTTGTTGATTATAAACAGTGAAGGAAATGGTTGCTATCTCACTGTACCTGATCCATACCAATTCTTCGTTGGTACCAGTCATTGTGATATCCATAAAATTAACACTAATATGGAATTAAATTATGCCACTGTGCTTCATAGGACCAGTACATTGCATTAGAGTAACTTCATAGACACTGTGCTTTATTATAGTAGTTATAATCAATAAAAATAAGATCAAACAGAACATGCTATCTTTCCTTGATTATACACTGTGCTCTATTGTGACCAGTACATTGCAGGTTTACTCCAACAAAACATGCTATCTTTCCCTGGGAGAAAAACACTCGGGTTTAGCTTCTGGCATTGAGATGTGAATAATAGGGTAATAACAATTAAGTAATTCCAGAAGCTACTGTCCATGTTATTTGAAAAGAAAGATTAATTTTTCCTAAATGTCAAGGCTCACAACAAAAAAAGGAACTATTACGTGTCAATCAACAGAGTTAAATAGAGCACTAATGCAGAAACATGCTTGTTCCAGTTAAAATTTGCTGAAACGTGCTTGTTCCAACAGTAATTAGAAAATGGTTGTTTCAGCTGCAATTTACTGTCATAAATATAGAAACATCAGATTATATATAATAGACACATAGATTGACAATAGGTCATAAACGCCTGTAATATCCAGCTGCAATTTACTGTCATAAACGCTCTACAAAACATCACCAGTATACTATCAGTTTACTGAGCTTTACAAAACATCACCGGTTACAATAGGCTCGATCGATTTCAGTTCAGCAACTGAGGAGAGGCGTCGCTACTCTACTGATTCAGTACAAGCTTGGTTCTCATAGGAGAGGGTTGGTTCCGGCGAGAGAGATAAAGATACGTACAGGAGGTTGCAGCAAGAGAGGTTAATTAAGAGACTTGGATTTTTTTTTAAAAAAATCCGCTAGGGTTCTGAGAGATAGAGTTGAAAAGAGAAAGGTTTTAGTAGACAGAGAGATTGAGAGAGGAGATCAAGAGAAAGCGATCGAAGGAGGTTTTAATTTTGAAGCAGAGAGACAGATCGAGAGAAGAGAATCGCAGAACGATTTTTTTTTTTTTTTTTTTGATGAACTACAGAGAGCGATTGAGAGAGGAAGAGGAGAGAGTTAAGGTTTTGATTCAAATCGCAAAAGTGTACACCTAATGTGATAAATTAAACGGAAGTAATTGGGAGCGTGACAGAGGGACGAAAATCGGACAAAATCAAAGTTGAAGGGTTACAGTAGGACAAATTAAAGTTGAGGGACCAAAAATGGACAACGATCAAAGTTTAGTGACTTCCTAGAAAATTTACTCAATCTAAATTCATAGTGAAAAAGTAGAATTGATTTCTACGCGGAAATTTAGTTGATTTCATTTTATTAGAATTGACTTTTTAGGATATAACTATTAAATGACATCAAATTCTTTCATTTTGATTAGAAAATTTGTAATTAATGAAAAGAATCTGTGTTAAAAAAAGTTATTCTAATCAAGGCCCGATAACTTTCATATGCATGTGTATATTTAATTATTTATACTTTTTGTGGGCAGTCGGATTAAGAAGGTCTTTTGAAAACCTAATGCATAATTCGATCCGGAAATGCAAGAGCCAGGATATGAGAATCTAATTTTTGTAATGGCAAGGATAAGAAAAACTCGTCATTCAAAATTCATGTTCTTTCTTAGGCCTTAGTTCACATTGATCTTCTTAAATTTCAAAACTATTATTAATCTTTCCCAAAAAAAAAAGTTAATTTATATTGTATATTTATCATGTAAAAAGTAGGAGTGAGTAGAGTCAAACATGTTTAACAAGTAAACTCATCAAACATAATTAAATTTATTTTTTGAGATTATAATAGTCGATCTGAACAGCTCAATTTGTTCTCCAATAGAAATCTTCGTATAGGCCAAATTTTATATATTTTCGAAATATTTTACTATTTTTAAAAATTAAGAAAATCCTCAATCTAATTAGTTATGTGCCCTCCAATTTTAAAATTCTGAAAACAAAAGTTCAAATAATTGAATAGAGATCGCATTGAGCGGCGACTGTTTGAAATTTTAACAGATGACGTTCTGATCGCGTTTGACGTCAAATATGCTTGATTCTAGCATTACGTACCCCGAAAAAAGTGGGCAGTTCTAAGCAATATTTATACTGTGTTCAATTTAGGATTTTCTCTGATCATCGGTAATGATGCTTTTTTATTGTGGATTCAATTGTTTATTTTAGAAGAATTGACAGTGGCTGTCAATTAGATTGTGGATTCAATTGTTATGATGATGTGCACAATTAACAAAACACTGGCCTTACTCCAAATAAAATGATTACTCAAACTCAACAATACTTCAACATCAATTTTTGAAGGACCAATTCACCAGATATTGTTACAATTAGGAAAAAATAACAGGAGAAATTTGACTTAACAGTTATCCCCAGCCTTCCCTGTACTCCCTGCGAGTGCAGAGGCCATGCATGCATTGTCGCTTTCATTTGTATGGTACGATATGCGAGTGTTGTATGGTGTGAATGCTGGACTGCTGGAAAGGCCCTTCTAGTGGTTACGTTGAGGAACAGGCAAGCTGTGTATCCCATTATTTATGGGCCCATTTCCATGACGTGCAAAAATTCCAGTCTTCATGAACTGCTTAGTTTTTCTCACTATAGCAGGGATATGGAACTGGATGTCATAGGGATATGGTTCATATCGTTTTCAATTCAAGAGAGGATCACTTAGCAATTAAGTTTTTAATTTTTTAAAATAATTTTTTAACAACTTAAATTAAATTGAAAATTTGGAGAAAAAAATTCACAGGTATATATGATATTTAAAATAATTAACAATCAAGTTCCAAATATTTGTATATCTCTTAATATATAATGGATTAATCGTAAATTTTATGCGATTGAAAAAATAAAATTAAATAAATAGTAAAGTACGTATCAAATCTCTAAACAAAAGCAATCACAAAAAATAATACACGATTTTAACGTGGTTCAGTACAAGATTGTACCTACATCCACACACACGCACACCACTCTTTTTATTTCTTTTAAATAATTTTGTTATGATACAATGCAAGGAGAGAAAACCTATATATAAAATAGATTTCTTTGACAATAAATTAAGTGTTTCTTGCACACCAAGTCAATCATGACTTGCATGTCAAGTCAAGCATTTCTTGTGCTCCAAGTTTGACGTTTCTTATTTGTCAAGTCAAGTGTCACATTAGATCTAAGCCAAGATCTTCTGCGACATCATATTCTAACACTCCCCCTCAAGTTGGCACATAGATATCTTGCATGTCCAACTTGCAAATCACTCCATGAAAGATGATACTGGACACCCCTTTTGTCAGTATGTCTGCAAGCTGTTCTTCAATCCTTACATGAGGAATGCTTATGATCTTTTCTTCAAAATTTTGCCGAATAAAGTGTCAATCCACTTCAATATGTTTGGTCCTATCATGTTGCACTGGATTCTGAGATATTGTAATGGCCGCCTTGTTGTCACAAAATAATTTCATCTCCTTATTATCATAAAGACCAAGATCCTTGAGTACCATCTTTATCCACAATAATTTTTGCACCCCTTTAGCAATTCCTCTGAATTCTGTTTCAGCACTTGACAGAGCAACTACCTTTTGTTTCTTACTTCTTCAAGTAATCAAATTGCATCCAACAAATGTGAAGTATCCAGATGTGGACTTCCTGTCAGTCACATCTCCAGTCCAGTCAGAATCTGTATATCTCTCAACCTGAAGATGACTATTCTTTCTAAAAAAGATACCTCTTCCTGGGGATCCCTTGAGATACCTCAAAATCCACATAACAGCTAGTGAACGTCTTCTAGGGCCGGGTCGAGCTCCCGAGAGGCCTGGTCTAAAAAGACCTACTGAAGAGCCGGACCGGACCGGATTTAGGGAGGCTTTTGGAAGGGCCGGACTCAGAAAAGCTTAAGTATGAAGATTGAGCCTGGCCCTTCTTAAGCCTGACCTTTTAGGCCCTCCGAATTTCAAGAGGCCGGGCTTGAAGGGCCTGAAGGGCCGACAAGTAGACAATATATTTATTTAAATATTTATTTAAACTGTATTTAAAATTAACAATTTTTATTTGTAAAAGATAATAAAAATGCTATAAATTATTTAAATATAATTGTACACATTTATTTTTCATTATATATAATATTTTTAATTGTTTCATCTTTAATTTGAGTTTAAGACCAGTTATATTATAATTTATAATTACATAGAAAAAGTAAAAAAAATAGTTTGTTGTTAACGTATTAATGAATTAAAATAAACTAAAATTATGAATGTATGAAATAATGTAGCATAAAAGATGAATAATATGTATATATTTTTTTTAACTTGTTTTAGAATCATGTTCAAAAAATTGAATATTATTTGAAATGATTCGTTCAATTTAGATTTGATCAGATATGATCTTACCTTTCACTTGAGATTGTGTCTGGTTATTCATAACTTCGGTCTCTCTAGGCCTTAGGCCCTTCCTAAGCCTGGCCTCTCTAAACCATGGCCCTTCCAAAGTCTGACCTCTCTAGGCCTCTCTCAATTGAGATTGTGGTCTGGCCCTTCCAAAGCCTGGCTTGTCTAGGCCCTGGCCCTTTATATCAGAAGGGTTTAGCCAGGGCCGGATCCAGAGCCAGAGGCTTTTGGATGTTCACTAATAACAGCTTCCATATGTTACTCACTGGGAGCATGCATGAACTGACTCACCACAGACACGGCATAAGCAATATCAGGCCAAGTATGTGATAAGTAAATGAGTCTTCCTACCAATCTCTGGTACTGATCCTTATTTGCAAGTGCCTGGTCAGAGAACACACCCAACTTGGTGTTTTGTTTCGTCGGTGTGTCAACAGGTTTGCAGTCCAACATACTTGTCTCAGCTAATAAATTAAGTACATACTTTCTCTGAGATAAAGGAATACCTTCCTTATTGCGTACAACTTCAATTCCAAGGAAGTTGTCACACCCCGCAGCAGGGCATGACAGCTCCCGCCACGAAAGTACATGAAAATGTATCTTCATAAGGCTTAGCTTAACTAATATTTTTTTTCTACTATTCAGATAATATAAGAGAATATCATCAAGCTATGGTAGAAATAAAATAAAATACAACCAAGCCATAGCACGGCACACTCGCACAACCCGCATATATGTATATAATGGTATCCACAGCAACATCAAAAGGAAACAGACTAACTCACGAGACTAGGATCCATATACATGCATTTAGTTTGGTTCATATACATACATATATAACAAAGACTGGTACTAATGTGTAATCAAAAGTCAACCCTAACTTGACTACCATACATAGACACAACTAAACCTATCCCTTATTGGGCTCCTCCTTCTCTGGCTCACCCTCAACTATACTTGAATGGTCCCCTCACCGGGATGTGCATCCTCTGGAACCCCCATCCACCGAGGAACATGCAAAACAAGCACGGAGTGAGAATAAGATTCTCAGTGCGGGTTTTAGTTCCAGACGTGAATTTCTAGTCGAAATCTTAATCCGAAAGTAATACCCGTCTTAATCAACATGATTATTAATAAAAAATAAATAATAACCAATAAAATATAAACATATAGAATAAAATGATAAAAACAATGCAATGCAAGTCTTTAACCAGCTGCATATCAAGCACCGAAGCAAACAGAAACTTTCCATAACCATGTTTAAAATAAACATGCAATATCAGTGATAAACATATCAGATCTTGAATCAACAGAGAATCACATCAGTAATAAACAGTATATCATCAAACTCACTCAGGTCTCCTTTCTCAACCGGCTGGGCACAGTAGGAGCCTTTCCCTTGCTAGATGGGTACAATAGGGACGCATCCCTTTCCCAAGGCACAGTAGGGAATTCCAAATTCAAATAGCGCTACCGAACTGGCCGAAGTCGGGGGCCAACCGATTCCGGAGAGTGATACTGATTTCCATGCACAGTCATAACTCAAAACTTTCCTTGCTCAGTCATAATTCAAAATTTCTCTTGCACAGTCATAACTCAGAATTTCCAAGTAAGAACAAGTTGAACTGAGGCAGTTCAGTTCATTCATATCAAGAGAATGTGCAAACTTACCTGGTTACTTATAGCAACTTGAACAAATGAGATTGACTCAATATGAGTTGTAACATTTATTCCTGACTTTCTAGCATGATGAATTTGGCAGTGCATTCAACGAGAATTATCAACATGCTATGCGTAATTTAAAGTTACCGGAACCAGATCTCTATAAAAATCCACGTATCCGCACCTGCTGTTGAGTCAAAATTTGTCTCCGTCGGGTCCCCTGTAAGATGGTCAGAAACCGTTAAGATACAACTAAACGGTTCTCTTTTGACCTTAAAAGAATTAAATGGTCCGGCTTATATTACTAGACTGACTCTTATTTAATTATTATTTAGTAATTACTTATTTTTTCAGTAAGTTTTAATTTCCGTTAATATTATAATATTTCTTTCATTTTATTTTATTTAGTTCTTATTTATTTATTCTTCTATTTAAATTTTGTCCTTCATTATTTTTTTTATTATTTTTATTTAATTCGTTTAGGTGTTTGTTTAAGTATTTGATTATTTTAAATGGTTGTTAGTTATTATTAGTGTTAGCTAAGATTTTCATTTAATCTAATTATTATTTTCATTATTTAATTAATCTTGTTTGTTTTATTTAAATTCTTAAGTGTTTGAATTAATTATATCGAAAATTAAGTTGTAAATATCAATTAACTAAATCATAAACTTATAAATATGAAATATGAAAATATGAAAATAAAAATCAAAACAATTAAAAATTTATTTGTTTGTTTGGGATCAGAAAGTCGGTGATTTTGCGTTCCAGGTATCTGTTCTTGATTCACTCAGGGGTCGTTTGGATGTGTCCGGAATTTGGGGATTTTCCAATTCCGGGCATAAATTTTAATATAAACAATTCATCTCTCTCACAAAGTTACACACTTCCCAACGAAAATCCTTATTCCTTCCTAGGAATTGGCTATTCCTAACCCATCCAAACGACCCCTCAGACTATTCTCATCATCTCCCGAAATCCGAATCCGACTCAACTAAAGGGATACCCAATTATTTCTAATGGCCTTTCCATTAATTAATCTTTATTTTTAGCCCACAATTGATTAACTTAATCTTAGATTAAGTTTTGCTAATAATCATTATGTATTCAATTTATTTCACACTGGGCCAGATTTATAAATTGGGCTCGGCCCATTTACTTATTTTCCTCTCAGCTGAACCGAGATACCTCAAGCCCAAACATACAGCCCAAATAAGCAGGGCCCAAATTCAAATCGGCTGAGCTAGGTCAACCTGACCCAGTTGACCTGAGCCAGTCGTATTGGGTCCGACAGAGCCCAATAGTCAAAGAATTGGATCCGACCCGCTAGCTCCAACACTATACTTAAAGGCCCCTGAAGCTTTTTGTTTCCTTGAATGAGCCCTTAGAATTTATAATCAAGCCCCAAAATTTTCACAAATAAGTCCCTGATTCAAAGTTTTTCTTTCATTACAGCCCCTGAACAATAACAGCACCGTACCAGAACGGTACCAGAAGGGAAACCAGCGTACCAATGGCTGGTACCAAGCTTCAAATCCCATCGCAAGGCCTCACCCAGTACCCCTATGTACTCTACTATCGTTTAAATCCAAAAATTCCATTAATTTTGTTGATAGTACAATCCTAACAGATGACTACCTATAGGAACATAGTTTTTATTTGATTTTATCACATCCATATGGTTTAAACAGTCTATAACAATCAAATCCCAAGTACTAACAGTTCTCTAAATCAATATCTCAATCATGAACTCGAATAAAAAACCAAACCCTAATTTAAATTGATTCGGTTTATCCAATCTTCAACAAATTGAAACCGAGAGAGAGAAATCAAACCTTGGATCTTCTATTGTTGCTTCCCATTCTCTCTCTTCTCCTCAACTCTTTTTTTTCTAGGAAATTTCTTAACCGACAGCCAACCAAAAATAATTTCGAACTCAAGGACTATTTATAGGCAGCACAGGAGAGAGAGAGAGAGAGAACAATGATGAAGATCAACTCTCCGAATCTCGATTTTTCCCATAATCATGCTAATTTGTCCATTTCTTCACTTCGGATTAGATCAAGAGGGAGAGGATAAGGGCAAAGAGAGGTGGTGGCTGCTAATTGGCTTGCCTCAACACACCCCTTTCCTTTAATCATTGCGCTCGATCTTATCGGAGAAGAGAACGAAGAAGAGAGGAGGAGATAATTCGGAAAGAAAAAGAAAGAGATGAGATGGTGCCAGCGAAGAAAAGAGAGAAAGAATTCGGGTGTTTTGATTTTTAATAGAAACCTTCTCCTCAGATTTTATGTGACAACAACTTTGTAATCTTAGATGCTGCAACTCATATAGTTATATTTATAATTAATTCCATTAAGATTTTAATTTGTTGATTAATAGAATTCTTAATCCTAAAGCTTTGATTTTGCTAGAATTATTTAAGTCATTTTTAAATACTACACAATTTGAAAGATTTCTATTTCGAGTGAGTTTTAGATGTTACTTTTAATTAATTGTTTTAAAGGTTAATAGTTTTGTAGTTTCATTTATTTTGGTGTTATTTTTAAAATTAACCTTATTGTCTTAATTGGTTTAAGTCTAGAAATCCTAATATGTTACAGAAGTACTTCAAGCCTCCTAGATTCTTCATTTCAAACTTCTTGGACACTTTTTCTTCTAGATCTTGAATTCCTTCAGAGTCATCACTTGTGATTATCATATCATCAACATATATTATCAAGATTATAATTTTTTCTTTATTCTTGAAGAAGAATAAAGTGTGGTCAGTATCACTCTGGGTGTATCCATATCTCTTATAGCACTGCAAAATCTTCCAATCCAGGCCTTCGGGGACTGTGACAGAAAGGTAGTAGGCTGTATATGGATATTTACAGTCAAGTATAGGCCCACTGGAGAAATTGACAGGTACAAAACGAGACTGGTGGCAAATGGCTACTCTCAAACATATGGAGTAGACTATCGGGAGATTTTTTCACCGGTAGCAAAGTTGAACACTGTTAGGATCTTGTTGTCCATTGCTGCAAATCGAGACTGGCTTCTATGTCAATTTGATGTGAAGAATATATTTTTTACATGGTGACATTGATGAAGAAATCTACATGGACATTCCACCAGGATATCCCACCGGTAGCAAAGCTGAGAATGAGTCTGGTTTTTTTCTAAAATACCCTTTATTTTCAATAAATGTCACATCCATTGTAGTATAGACTTTCCTAGAGATAGGATTCATACACCAATAAACCTTTTGATGTTGACCATAACCTATGAACACACATTTTTTAGCACAAAAATCAAGTTTGGAGCGCAGATGTTTTTGACATAGGCTATGCAACCAAACACTTTAGGTGGAATATTAAGTACAGAAAGGATTACATGGTAGGTTGAGAGTTTTTGCAACGGTGTTCGAAATTTAAGAGCCACAGAAGATAATCTATTCATCAAATACACCGCTGAGGTGACTGCACGATCCCAATAAGAATGAGAAATATTATTTTCTAGCATCATTGTCCTGGTAATTTTTAGAATTTGTCTATTTTTACATTCTGCTTTACCATTCTATTGAGGTGTACCTACACAGCTAGTCTCATGTATAGTCCCATTATTTTTGAAAAACACTCCTAGTGTTTTATTGACAAATTCTCTACCATTATCTCTTGAAAACTTTGACATTCCTATCAAATTAGTTTTTCACCATGGTAATGAAGGATGTAATGGTAAGTGGTACATCAATTTTTTGTTTCACTACATTAACCCATGTCATTCTAGTACGGTCATCAACAAACAAGACAAACCATCTATTTCCTACTAGGGAGTCAACCGAAAAAGGTCCCCAAACATCAGAGTGAATCAAATCAAAATGAGCTCTATTATTATTATCATCATCCACAATTTTAGCAAAATGAGCTTGATGGCTCTTAGATTTGATATACACATCACAATCAAAATTGTCATTCTCAAATTCAGAAAACAAACTAGAGTAAAGTTTTCTCAGGTACCCAAAAGATGGATGACTTAAGCGTCTATGCCGTATCCAAATAGAAGACTTCATACTCAAGTTCGAACTAGCAGATAGATGTGCTTGTACAACAGCCAAGTCTTCTAAATGATACAGTCCTCCTCTTCTAGTACCACAACCAAGAATCTTCTTCGTCAAGAGGTCCCGAAAAAGAAAAAATCGAGGATACATGAGTACCACATAATTCAGTTCTTCATATAACTATCCCACAGACAAGAGTTTGGATGAAAGAGAGGAAATCAAGAGTGTATTTGAAAGAGTTAAGGAAGAAAAAAATTGGACTACTCTAATCCCTGTGACTGGATAGACTTCTCAATTTGCATTAACAATTTCATTTCTTCTTGGAACAAATTTTCTTACCAAATCTTCCCTGTTGTATGTCATGTGATCAGTTGTCCCTTAATCAATAATCCAAAAGCAATCAGTTTCAGATGTATTTAAAGTAAAAATTTTACCTTCATTCCCCTCGACAGGAGGCAAAATAGAGATTTTTTCACCAGATTTCGGACCGAAATTTGCCTGTTTCGGACCGAAATTTCCACTGCCAGGGCTTAAACCGGCCATATTCTTAGCTAGTAGGGTCTTTCCAACAGTGGTCACTGCTTCTACCACATGTACCTTGTCTTGCTTCTTTTTCTTATTCTCCTCACACCAGTCTGGATACCCAATCAACTTGAAATATTGCTCCACAGAATGTTTTGGGTTTTTACAATGTGTACATTCTCCAGATGAGACTGATTTTTTATTGTTTGATTTTGGAGGATAGTTGGACTTCTGGAGGTTCAAGGTTTGAATCTTCGTTAACATGATCAAAGAGTTATCCCCAACATAACCATTTGCCGCATTTGCCGCATTTCTTCCTTCCTCACCAAGGCAAACGTCTCCTCTATTGTAGGAATGGGCTTCATTTGGAATATATAAGCCCTAATCTGGTCCAACTTATCATCTAAACCATCCAAAAAGGTCAACACTCTATATTCTTGTACAAGTTTATGGTATTTTTCAATATCAGTTAGGTATTCCATAGGATTTGGTCTACGAGTGTCTAATTCCTTCCATAGCCCTTTGAGAGTCCTGTAAAAATTCTGGACCAATTTACCATTCTGTTTGACCTTGTTAATTTTTCATTTTGGATCCAGAATCTGAGACAGGTCACTACCATCAAAGTATGAGTTGTTAATAGCATCCCATACCTCTTTTGCAGTGGAGTAAGGCAAGAAGTTACCTATCAACGATGAGTCCATAGAGTTGATCTTGAAATCCTTCACCTGAGAATCCATCACAGACCACCGCTTAGAAGCCTCCTCGTCCGAGAGCTTTGGCCGAGTCGATCCATCAAGGTGACCCAATCTATCTCACCCATTGAGTTTCATCTTCAGCATCTGCGACCAACGGTAGAAATTTGTCTCATCTAGCTTGATCGTCATCGCGGAGGTGAATCCCTCTTGGCTTTGGGTGTTTGGTGGAGGTCTCGGTTGTGTAAACAACTGGGACATGGTATTGTTCAGGCTCTAGATACGGGCCATTGCGTCTGAAGGATTAGGATCTGGAATAGGTGTTTTGGGGTTGTAATCGGATGTAGAACTCACGGTTGAGGTCACAGTAAGGTAAAATTTCGGTCTGAAAAGTGTAAATTTCGATCCGAAATTTAGGATTTGGTCAAGGTTTGGGCAAGATGTAGTCGAGAAGAAGAGGTCAAGTAGCACAAAGAGGGATCCGACTGTGCAGTAACTCGCACAAAGACGGAAAAAAAGGTATGCAATAACTCGCACAAGGATAAAAACTCACATATCTCAGAACCTATTCCTCTGATATCATGTAAACAAAAACAATCACAGAAAATAACACACTATTTTAACGTGGTTCAGTACAAGATTGTACCTACATCTACACACACACTTTTATTTCTTTTCAATAATTTTATTATAATACAATGCAATGAGAGAAAACCTATATATAGAACAGATTTCTTTGACAACAAGTTAAGTGTTTCTTGCACACCAAGTCAAGTATTTCTTGTGCTCCAAGTCTGACGTTTCTTTCTTGTCAAATCAAGTGTCACATTAGATCTAAGCTAAGATCTTCTGTGACATCATATTCCAGCAAAATCTTATCATTTTTTATAGGTATGCTAAAAAACACCTTGAAAAATTGAAAATCATGTTTATAATGTCGGATTTCAAATTTAAATATTACATTCAAAGAATCAAGAGTCATCAAACTAAATTACCATGAAATAACTTCACTGCTTATATAATAGCTCAATTTTCACCTTTTGCAATGAACATCTTGTAGGGTCGGGCCGAACTTTCGGGAGGTCTGATCTAAAAGATCCTACTCAATGTAGAGTTCGTTTATAATGTCGGACTCTAGGGACAAACCAAGTGAGGCTTAGGATGACTTTTCAAATAACCGAGAGTCTAGAAGGGCTCAAGTTTGAAAAATGAGCTTGATCCATTTTAAACTAGCCCTTTTAGACTCTCCAAGTTTTGAGAGGCTGAGTTTGAAGGACCAAAAGGGCTGACGGACAGACAATATTATTCTTAAAAAATTATTTTAATTATATTTAAAATATAAAAATCCTTTAAGATTAAAAAATTAAAATGCTATGAAATTTAAGTATAAAATATACAATTTTGTTTCATCAGCTGTGTATAAAAAGCTGGTGTCAAATATCTAGAATGATCATAAAAGAAGTTTCCCACTTGAGTGCAGAGACTCATATATATGGAGATATAGAATCATACATACTCTTCATTTTTGTTAGTACATTAATGAAATAAAATAATTAAAAATTATGAATATATGAAATAATTTAACATAGATGATGAAATATATTTTATAACTTGACTTAGCATCATCATGGAAGAGAATTTTACCGTTGTTTGAAAGAGTCAGTTGGAGTCAATCCGATCAGACATGGCATGTCCCTTTGAAACCAAGCCTCTTTAGATCTCTCTTCAATTGAAATTGTGGTCTGATTCTTCCTAAATATGACCAATCTAGGTCCCAGCCCTTCTTTAACTTGGTCAGGATCGGATCCAGAGCCAAAAACTTTTGAATGTTCACTAACTTTTTGTTGGCAAACTTTAAAAATGTACATATCGGATTGAGAAAGGCAAGGATTATGCCACATTCGAATCAATATCAAGGATGGCTTTATTGAGCCAAGTAATTCAAAACAGGTAAATGCTTCTATACACGTAACGCACACACTACCCATAATCTACTCTGCGGTGTTAACGATATTTCCCTAACAAAAAGGAACTTCTTTAGCAAACTTTTTTTTATGTGCTTCATTAGCAAACTTAGTCCAAATCAAAAAGGGCTCAGGTCCAATTCAGAAAGAGCATTGCTCAATTCCATCACCTGAGCTTGACGTTCCCCTTTGAACAAACTAAACCCTTATTCACCACAAATTGTAGTATAGAGAGGGGCTAAGCTAGAACTAGGGGCTAGAACAAGTGGAAAAGTTGTAAGCATGGACTAGTTATATATCTCTCTGTTGTGGACCCGTGCACTATCTCAACTTGAATTTCCCGTATCATGCTAAAATCCACAACCCAATTTCCTATCAGATGCCAACCGACCCAGAAAAGCCGAATAAAAGGTCTATTAACATATCCATAATTCTATATGCTAGCGTGAAATAGTCAAAAAGAATGGCTCATACGACTTTGAATGTTGAACAGTGAAACACACACATCACGCCTTACCATTCCTTTTTAAAGAAGTAGATCAAATTTAATATCGTTCACACAAGTAGCTTTCATGGCTGAGATCTGGGAAAGTTTCAATTAGGAGAGAGATGTATGGTGTATCATATGTCGTACATGTCTCCGTGTCATCAACATCCCAACAGATATCTTTTTATTTATTTCTTTTAGCAAAGTCGTATTATACTTAGCTAGCTTTGCTAGATCTATTTGCTAATTTTCAATCTTTGGTAGATTATAGAAGAAAAGAAAAGAGAGATATTTTTTCTGGATTGTGTGCATGTGTTGTTAGTATAAACCACTAAACTATGCACGAGTAGCTTTCCCTCCTTTTTGACCGGCACACTCAAGCAAAAGAGGAACAAGGTTTCTATAATTAAGCTTCTTTTGGTATCGCAAACAAGGATATTTGGATTACATTAATGCTTACGGTACTTTAATTTGGGACAGTTATGCACGCATATCGAGAGATTCAATTAATGAATAAAGAAATGCATAATTAATAACAATAATTACTGCTTTCAACAAAATATTATAAGTTTTCCTATTTGATCAATTATGGAGTTTAATTCCTGTCTCGTCAGGCCAAATCATAAGACAATAAGTGAACAGAATTTGCCAGATTTTTATAATAAATCCAGAACTGGGTTCCCGGTAGTTCGGTTAAATTTTACTCGAAATTTATCCACCCTGGTCACTGAAAATATCATCCAAATATATCCACTCTTGTCGTCCTTGACAACGACAAATAAATTACTCGGCCTGATTATCATAATGAAATTCAGAACAGGGCTTACAGTTTTTTCTTCAAGAAAATAAAAAATTACACAGTTTTTCAAGTACTTGGAACTCAGAACACTAAACAACACTTTTAAAAATTGACCGAAGGACTCGGTCATAAGAGTACTTGGACGTACACTTCTTGACATCTGCAAAAATCCTCATGGAGAATATTATACTATCAACTGTTACATTACTTCAATAGTACTCATGCGATTTAGCAACTGTTGGTTACTATTTCGAGCTCCTAAACGCTTTGAATAATGGTCCACTTGACCTTGTTATCATAAAAATGCTCAGTTATGCAACTACCGCATTCACTTGTATAACAAGGCTATTGTATACATTTGTGATGTGTTTACTATGTATTATTTGCTTGACGTCTTTATTTGTCGGTGTAGGAATACCGTTGCTAAGATAGGGTTGTCTGGATCTTGGGCTAGGAATATAATGCCAAAAAATTGAACTGCTAAAATGAGGCTGATATGTTTCTTGGACCGAAGTGCCAAAACTTCCACGGAAATGAAGGGAACTACTGGGCCTAAGCCTAAATTACAAATCAAATATTTACATGTTGAAAGTATTAGCCCAATCAAAGGCCTAACCCACATAGGCAATGAAACCCCAGTAATCTTTTTTAAAATAAAATAGCTTTGTAAGTTGTAACTTTGTAATAACCAAACCAATGCTTTGTACTCAATAGCACCAGAACAAAATTATTTCTTTTCACAATAAACTACAAGTTTGATCTATGAACTGTTAAACAGTAGCCATTTTGGAAAAAAAAAATTTTAGTCGCAGAAAATTGTGTTTAAGCGTTGCATGTTAAAACTGTAATGACAGTATGACACGCAAAAATTTAAATAAAGGAAAAACAACAATTTGTTATTGAATCACGAAAATTCATATGTTTATATTTTCCACTTTATTTTGAACCTTAATCTGAATGATGGGTACAGAAATGTTACAGCTTAACAATTTTCTCGGATAAAATTTGAAACAATGGACAAACTGAAAAACCATATTGACTATGTAAGCACAGAACGAATAAGATATCAATCTACTACTTTACAAAAATTTTACCATTTTTATCCCCGATTACCCATTAATAACCCTGCAATTGGTTCTTATCTCCCCAAGGCTCCCTGTAAGTACCCCCATATAACCCATCTTGACCATGGCGTTCGAAAAATCGCTGAAGAAAACATCAGAATTATTGGCATACATGATAACCTGTCCGGCAGTAGATTCATTTGACATCAGCGTCTGGTCAGAAGTGAACAAGCCACGGTTGTCTAATAGATCGTTGAAATAGCCCGTGTCGAATGTATTAGGGCTACTTGGGTCCATAGCCACCAAGTTGTTGGTGCTGCCTTGTGGACACTGTTGCATCAGTTGGGACACATACCCTGGATCCATTGTCGGGTCCTGAGTTGCGGTGGGGCCATTATTGTACAGTCGGCTGCTGAAGGAGCTGCAGTGCGATAAACCAATCGTGTGTGCCCCTACAAATGCCAGAACAAATGGATTGTTAGGTGCTTGGCATGTAGGTGGCCAATTGCCATTATTTGTTAAATGCAATTAATTTTCTTTTAGTACCTGATAAAGCAACCATTTCAATTTGAGTGAATCCTTTGTTAGCAAATGCTTGACTCATTTGGTCAATTTCAGCTGAGGGCGGAGGAAGATTTCCGACGGCTTCTTGTGAAGTCGATACGTTGCCGTCTCGTCTACCGGCAGGAACCGGGTATGACTGGCCTCCCGCCTGTCCATAACAATAACATGAGTAAGAAAAAAAATATGAATAAAAATAATAATTTTGGACCGCATTGCATAATTAGATATGCTTAATTGTGAGTGCGCTGTTAAATAAGTGGAACTTCCTAGTGTAATTTCAGGGACTGTTAGTGTACCTAACATGTTCCTGAGCTTTTGGATTTATTATAGAAAAAAGGTTCCAGTTGGCAGTTGGTGGTTGGTGATAACACTTTAAAAATGGATTAGGATAAAAAGGAGCATGTGCAACACAGTCCGCATGACCTAACCAATGTCCTTCGTTTGTAGAAAGAGAAACCGTTTGTTTTCTTATTGATTTTTTTTTGTTTTTTTGGAAGAACGCTTTTTATTATTACCCCCTCTATTTTCCTCTATATTGTTTCCTCTCCCTGCTTTTGTGTCTTCATCCGTCCCAATTATATATATTTTTTAACTGAGACAATTTCTACAGTAGATAAATAAATTATAAATATTTTTAGTAGCAAATATCTCTTGAAATAGACTCCAGCAGCAAGCTGAAATTGACAGGTTTTTATCATGCACCGACAGGTGATGTATTCTTAATACTTTGGCCCATAAAAGAGACAAAAGTTGTGTTAATTATTTGGACAGGGTACAAAGCACATGGGAGGTGCTTGCATGATGGAGATGATAATTAGCTGTAACAACTATTACTCTAATACTTACTTGTCACTATCATACGAGGACCTCTGTTTCTTTCAACTCGCTGTGCCAGTATTGTTAGAATATCTCAGAAAGTTTCATTAATTTTTTGTAATATATGCAAATTCTGTACCTTTCTATTATTTCTAAATATAAATAATGATATACTTGTCAAATGTAAAAAATATTAAAATCCTAAAGGAAACTCCTTTATCTGAGAATACGTAAAATAATACGTTAGGTATGTTTGAGGCTTTGTGCCACACGTGGTACATGACACGCACTAATTGATGAATGATCCTCAAGCTCACGTGGCT
The DNA here is from genome assembly GCA_027562975.1 of Rhynchospora breviuscula. Taxonomy (NCBI): domain Eukaryota; kingdom Viridiplantae; phylum Streptophyta; class Magnoliopsida; order Poales; family Cyperaceae; genus Rhynchospora; species Rhynchospora breviuscula. The sequence continues at coordinate 28,063,054 of CM050400.1, read as the reverse complement.
AGATAGCTACTCGTCTTGATTAAAAAAAAAATGTTTAACACTTGTTCACCGAAAGAAAAAGATTCATCAAATATTCTAAAATTTCAGAAATGTAGCTCATACTATTTCAAAAAATGAAAAAAAAAATGCATACGTTTCAAAATTTAGAGAACCAGGCTTGATATTTAGTAACTCAATGATATAAACACTTGACTGTCAAATTTCGCATATGTTTAATTTAAAAAAAAAATAGATGACATAAACCTTTATTTTTGTTAAAAAGAAAAAGAAAAAGAAAGACTAGAACTTGAATTCTAGTCATACTCAATTCCTTTAACACAATCGATAAAATATTAATATTTTACTAAGATGGTTTTTAATTATTCAGCTCTTAAAAGGTTAGCGTTTCAATTTCGGAACTTAAGCCGAACTTTCAAATAAAGTTTGTTTTTTAGTCTTTCTAAAATCGAAACTTATTTATTATGAATTTATGATTCATATTTCACTCTTCGTTTTAAATATTTACCAAAAACATTTGTTTTTAGGAACTTCCTATAGGCAACCGAAAGTATTTTTATCCAATAGCATCCTGTTACCACTTACCAGTGGATGCCTGGCCTGGATGCGACGCCAATCCTCGGATGCTTTAAATAAGGAATTAAATCTAGAGGTGATAAGGTTTCGGATTGCACGAATCTCAACGATCCAAACCATATGCAAAATACAATTGACAATCCAGCTCAATTTCCTTCCAATTGGTCCCAGAGGATCCGATACCCATGAGGCGCAGTACAAAAGGCCCTGTAATAAGGCTGTAACACAGCTACAAGCCATGTGATTTGTCTGCCTCTCGAGTTCTAAGAATTTCTATGCTCCTTGGCGCGCCATGCACTCGGAATGCATTTAATTCCTGAATATGGATTTTTTTTCTTTTTCTCTACAATGGATACATTGTTCACGCATCTTGACACCCACACCAGACTTTGGTTATAAACAACCAAAAATCAAGTTCAATAGGATTGTTTAAAAAGAAACAATAATCATATAAATTACTACATCTTGAATGAAAGGTCGCATGTTAGAAATCCAACTGAGGATTTTTTATAAATATTTAATTTAAAAATAAGTTGGGAGGCTTGACCTCCAATTTATCTTAAAAAAAAAAATCATGTAAAGTACTGAATAAATAGAAAATTGAAGTTTGATTTTGATAGGACGGAGTCAGAAAATTATGATAGGAGGGACAAAATTTTAAAGATTGAACAATTAAATAGTAATTTATTTATGAAGAAGAATATTTCTTTCTTAAATTAGTAATTCATGATTAATTAGGGGGGCAAATTATAAAAAATTTCTAAAAAAATAAAGAAAATATAGATAAAAATTTAATTTCTTTTGGAGCACAGGGGTCAACAGCCCCATGCAGCCCCTGTTGGCTCTGCCCCTATTTTTTTTATCAAATAATGTAACGTCTATTACTATGATGGTGACAAAAAGGTGCAAATATGAACGGTCAATAACATCTTATGACTGAAATATGATTAAATTAATAATTATGTGGTTTTAAAAAAATTATTATGTAGTTTCATGTGATAAGATGGCTGGTGGATACATTATGAGAAAAAAGGATTAATATATAGAACTTACTTTTCTCAAGAAAAAAAAAAAGTTGTATTAAGATGTAAATTCTTTCAAAAAAACTTTACATATATAGTAATTTGATCTGTTCCTTAGTGGAGTCTTTCAAATTTGACCTTAGCGGATTGCTTATTATTTTCCTTCTTTTTTTTCCTTGAAGTTGGGTTATTATTTTCCTTACAAGGTCTTAATCTAAGATTATTGTTTTGGATATGTCGGCTAAATTTGGTTATTTGCAATAGTTTGAAGAATATTTTAGCTAAAATTGAAGACTCTTTAATAAGCATGGTTGTCACTTGTGTGTGCTTTCCAACGGTGGTATAGTGGGTACCAGTTGGTGCATGTTCATTTATTATAAGCCCCTTTCATACGACACTAAAAGTCTCAAACTGTTAATTCCATGTGGAGTGAGTCACTGGCTAATTATTTAATATTCTAGGAGTTTGTCGCGATATCTTGTTTAATATTTAGGGACAAACATACGTCTTAAATCTTCAGAGCAATTGCCTTGTTGCAGATATAAATTGTATTATAAATTCTGATATGAGATCTATTAAAATAATTCAGCATTAGCCCTGCAAAGCATGATACGATGCACGGAAATCTTTTACTTAAGACAAATATAATCTATAATTAATACTTAATTAAATAATCAGATTTTGTTTTTGTTTGGTGTAAGTACACAGATACAGAGTTGTTTTGTACCTGTACAATACCATCTCTGGCAGCAAAAGCGAGTATATCTGCGCATGAGACAACACCAAAGCATGCTTCCTCCAGCCTCGCCTTTGCATCGTCTATTACCTCAAATCCTCTCAGGCTTGTGTTTGGTGGTGAGTCTTTCTCGGCTGTATTATTTGGTGTGGAATCAAGAAGCACTGATCCATCACATCCCTGTTGCATACAAAATACATCACTTACAATTTTTTTTTTTTTTTTTTTTTTTGAAGCAACATCACTTACAAAATTTTACTACAAAAGGATGAAAAAATCAGAGAATTTAAACAAATTATGATAACTAATTATTGAGTGGATATGTACTTTAACAGCTCATGATATGGATAGATGTATATTTATGGGAAGCGAACGAAAACAGTTGGAAAAGGCGTCACAATGACAAAATTTGAAAAGTACTTCACATGCATGCTTGTAGTGGAGAAGCAACTTTGTATTTTCTCTTGATCTCAGGCAAGTATATGGTGTAGATGAAGTAATGGATCCAAAACTCAAAATTGGTGCTTATTTTGATGCTTCCATAAAAAGGAAAGTTTCCTTCTAATATATTTGAGATAAAAAGGAAAAAGATCATTTCTATATATAACCAATTGAATTCATCTCATTGAAATACTTTTCATCTTTCAGAATTATACATCCACAATCTTGGTATAATTGATAATTCTCATTGCTCCTAAATTTTATTTGATCCTTGTAATCAGTGTAATTAAGAATGCATACTAATACTGCAAAGAACAAAATGCATTGACAAATCAAGCCCCATTTTGCATTCAATTCCCTAAAAAATTTCTCAATATAAGGAAAATTGGAAAACACATCAAGAAAGGAACTAACCCGAACGAAACAATCATGGAAATGGAGCCTCAAAAGCCCAGCGGCAATGCCGGGATTATCATTGACGGCTTTGGTCACCTCTTGCCTAACTATTATCTCTGCGGCAGGGCAAGAAGTGTCGTAGAATCCTACTTGTAGCTGAGCTTTTGATCTCCACAAACCTATCCAAAATGTATATATAAACACTACGAGTATTGCGTTGCCTCTTCTTTTCATTGCCATGTTTGCAATCTCAACTTTTGATAAATGGTGCTCCCTTAGTGACTAAGTTTTAAAAGTGTTAGGGGTAGCTTATATAGCAGTTGAAGAGGATTGTGCAATTATTTCTATTTAGTACTACAGTGCAATTTCTGAATGTGGTCGGTTGTGAGGTTTACCGTATCCTCTGTTATTTGTCAATTGAAAAGTTCTAAAATTTAATAATTGGATCAATCTTACTTGCTTGTTCCCACTACAAATACAAACTTAACTAAAAGGTTGCTCAATGATGGATTGTGAAAATGTATGGAGATTCATTTCAAATTATTGAATTGTATATTTTTACTAATAAAGAATTATTTCTTATGAATGAGATGTGTGCAATTATGGAAGATTGAACCATAAATGTGAATTTTTTACTACTATTTGATAGTTATTAAATGTAATCTTTATGTAGACGATTATAAACTATTCAGTTTAATTCAAAGAAGTATCTGTTTTACCAGAGCCTATTTCATTATATCTCAAAATTATGATTTTAATTAATTTTGATATAATTGATAGTGTTTTAAATCTTATCAATCGTGAATTTGATTGGTTCAGTTTCTCAAGTTCAGATAATGAGTTTATAAATTCAAGATAATTGATAATAACTGACAGTCTTCAAATATAATATAATTATTTACTACTATTCATTATAGTTCAATATGATGAACAAATATAGTTCAATATAAGTATGCATTATAGTTAAAAATAAAATGTTTATTCTAATTAAAAGAAATGTATACCTTGAGATCGATGAGAAATTCAGAAGCAAAATATTTTTTTTTATTTTATTTTTTTCATGTTCAAACAAATAAATCTAGTTATTCAAATAGTATGCTCTGTAAACTATAGAAATACTAGTATTGATCCGTACATAGAAATTTTCAGTTACATATATAAGACCAATAAACTTACTTACATACTATCATTTATGAACATGTTTAATTATTAGAGCCAACTAATAATCCCAAATAAACATAATTCAAAATCATGCAATCCCAAATGATTATAGAAAGTATAGACCCCCTACAAGTGAGTAGAGGCGGACTATGCGACCGCGAAGAGAAAGGTAGCCATGTGCGAGCCAATTAGTTAAGAGACAAGAGTCCAGTGATTTGCGAGATAGATCATATATAGAGGACCAATTTGCATTTGATGGAACCCAAGCGATTTAAAAAAGATGGTTAAAAAGGAAAGCATGTACATTTGCATACCATTTACTTTTGCCAATCAATTGTTGAAAAAAGATTCTGGTTTTACTTTTACAGCATTTCGAATACACCACAAATCTATTTAATTTACCCCACAAAAATATCATGCAACACATACGGATAAGATCAGTAACAGAGGGATATATTTAATTGATAATTGATTTACCTATAATGAAATAAGTTACGAAAAAGTAAAATTCTAGATATATTATTTATCAAATTTGGAAGAAGGCAAAAAGCTGAAACTTGTTTGAATGATCAAGGTTCCATAAAATTAAAGTGATAATTTGTTAGTATATTAATTTAAAATATAAATAATGATCAAACAATTATTTGATCTGCGATTTTAGCAATTAAAATAATTCTGAAAGTTGCACCGAATTTGTTATACTATTCATTTAAATATAAATAAGGTATTTTTATTTATTTTTAAATATTACTCAAATTTATATTAACAATTATTTGATATGCTGTCACAATATAAAATAAATTTATTGTGAATATCGTATATTTGTTATATACAGTCCCTACTGTCTTGTATTAGATTTCAAAATTTACATTTCTCATTTGAAAAGCAACAAATAAAGATTAACTCTATTCATGGATCAGGATGACATGCGTTTGCCTTCCTCCTTAATACGGCGGGATTGGTGTTTTGAAGCATTATAAACACTTTATTATATTAAATATTAGCAAATTAATTCCTGTTCAATTTTGAGAAATTGAACCTCAACTTTTGCAAGGCGGTTTCGATTTGGTCCCATAGTTTTTGTCGGATGTGTTCTTTGGTAAAGGGAAACCTGCCTGGACAGCAAAATATAACGAACCTTCTACTCGCTTCATTTATTAATGGACAAAGGTTACAAATTCGGTCCATAGGAAAATGTTCCGAAAGATGGAGGTTTTAAATGAGAGGTTCTCTGTACAGTTCGGAAAGGCCAGCCGAGGGACCGGTTTCTCGGCCGTTTTCCTGAGCCGGGCTTGCACTCGAAAGTCAATGCCACGCTGGTGCACGTGGCTTTCATTTTTCTGGGAAACAGCTAAGAGCGGCCTGTCAACGGAGTACCGTTCTCCATTTACCGTGTCAGTTCCGTTGGAACGGAACGGATGACGGTACGAATTTGCATTTCTTTTCAAAAAACGGAACGGTAATGGAACAGATTTCGTTATACGTTTATGTGGTATTTAGTTGAAATTTGATCGTTCCGTCCTATTCCGTCCAAACGGAACGACTAACAAAATTATTGGTATGTACCGTTACTAAAACGGAATGGAAAACGAAATATTGGATTCGGTTGCCGTTGTCAATGTTTGACAGCCTCCGGCTAAGAGCCTTTTAAGTTTGGGGTTTTATGATTTTATCTTCTTGTTTACCTTACCCGGCTTACCGGTCACCGCTGCATGTAGTTTGAACAATTATTGTTAATATTATTGTTATCATTTTAGTAGGTAAATTTGAGATGGGCTAAAATCAGCCACGACTGACGGATGGACCCGTCAGCTGCGATTATATCTCAACTTTTGCGGTTCTAATGACTAATCTGAACCTTTCAATGTGTTTTCCATATTGAAATCTCATTGGAGACCAAATTTTACATTTTTCTGATTTTATTTACTATATTTTTTAGAATTTAAAAAATCATAGTTATTGAAGGGCCCAGAATTGTTTAGATTAAGAATTTTGTAAAATACCAAACAAATACTAAAAAATTTCAGAAAAATATAAAATTTTGTCTCCAATGAGATTTCAATATGGAGAACACATTGAACGGTTCGGATCGACTGTTAAAATCTCAAAAATTGAGATTTGATCGTAGCTGACGGTCTCATCCGTCAGCCGCGACTGATTTTAGCCTATCTCGGTAAATTTTGCGGTGGATAAATTTTTTTATCGGCTAAAGAAAAATCGATCTTTCAAACTTATTAATGGTTTTGATTGACCGAGTAAAAATTGGTCCATAATGGAATTATTATTATTATTATTTCTTGAGCCAGAGTAGTATAAAACTAATCCGCTTGTATTGAAAATGAAAAAGGAAAAAAAAAATTGCATATACAGGTCCATATAAGCAACAGTAGTGTATCCGCACAATCAAGGAAAAAAAAAAACTAAGGGTCTGATAGGAATGAGAAATTAATCGCTGAATCGTCAAATGGAATTTGCGAGAAATTAAACCTTCTAATCGGAACGGAGATTGGTCGGAAGTTGAATTCAATCGGCGCGATTTAGAGAGAAAATTTAGGTCTGTCGAAATCGTGAGAAAAAAGTAGAAATTTCTGGGGAATTGGTTTGGCGGAGAAAGGAAAGAAATTTTGAGATCTTTATACCCTCGCCACTTTCTCTCTCTCTGTATAAAAACAGAATACATTGTTTTTCCTGTTTTCTTCCCACCCTAGCGCAGTCAAAAGCAACAGGTGTACCTCTCCTCTTCTACCCTTCCGTAAGTTACTTTTTTTTTTCTTTGGTTGTTGGTTACAATCTTATAAATTGTTCAATTCTCTACTCAATTTCATGTGCTTCTACAAAATTGGACAAATTAATACATTGATGCTAGATGTATTTAAAGAAAAATGAGTAAGGGTAAAATGGTCAAATTCTATGATATGAAATCATTTCTTTTCTAGTTTTATATAGTATCCAATCTCAAAATTCATTTCTCTTCAATTCTTTTTCTATTTATTCTGATCACCAGTTTTCATTTGAAAATCATTTCTATCGAACTCTATTATATTGAATTGAACTCTTCTGAAGTTTCATTCCGATCAGACCCTAAGTAGCCAGAATCAGCATCCACATCAGTTTTCTTAGCCCAAAATCACCCAGGAAAAATGGTAAAAAAGTTTATATCGTATAATAAATACATAATTTTCAGATGGAATCCCTTAGTTCACATCAAAGGTTTAAATAGTAGCCATAGCGGACGCTGTATCGGGACTATTTGATACGTTGCTATAAATTTAGCGATTTGTCCCATGGCGCGACTTATAGTGGGTTATAGCGACCAAATAGCAGTTAATAGCGGCGATAGAGCTGTATATTAGCGGAAATAGCGGTCCAACTTATAATTTGCTGATATAATATTAGTATTTTGGGCATAACTTTCATATACAAACTCTGATTGACGTGATTCAAAGTTTTATGGAAAGCTTATAAAATAAGCTACAACTTTCATGTTTTATTGTTTTAAGTTTTTTCAAATTTTAAAAATTTAGTGGTCATTATGCATAGATAATAAATATAATTTTAGTTGGCAATAATTATTTGCATGAAAAAATTTAATTTTTTATTTTAAATTAAACTAGACCTTCGAAAATATACTTCTGTGTGCATATCCGCTATGGTCCTATAGCGGACGTTAAATGACCACTATCCGCTATATTAACTTGTCTGCTACAAATTCATTATCCGCTATTTAAATCTTTGGTTCATATCATATCATTTTGCGGCTCCTGAATTATGTGCATCAATCCAAAACCTAGACCAGGCCCGCGTGGTACACTGGTACATAGTAACTAGCAAAGCAAGAGCACCGTACATATAGAAACATCGAAGCAATCCGAGTAAAACAAAATAAAGGCAACAAATGCCAGGTCTTACTTAAAGATATCATCAAGTGGCAAATGACAGTCCCGAATATGCCAGCATGGCAACTAGCCACCAACCCACAACTTGCAATGGAATTGATCATATCTTCAAGCATCCAATTCGTTTTTTCTTCCTTCACCTCATTAGATATTGCATCTGACTAAATCGCTTATTTTCTTTTTAACAATTTTTAGCCGCTGGCTAAATTGTAAGACTTTATTATTTCAATAGAAAGATAAGGGCTCGACCCTTATTTTTATGTCAAAAAAAAAAAAAAATTGCATCTGACAAGTATTATTACCATAGAACAAGGGAACAAAATCCTCTGCGAATTTTTAAAAAACTGCAAATATTTGATCCATGACTGTCTGATCAATGATAGATGTCTCGTGCATCCCGTAAAATCTGCTCGTCGAGATTAAATCGAACGGTCATCGATGAAAGATTAACTTGGTCCATAGAACAAGTTAAGATCGCCACATATATTTATAGTAGATTAATTTGAGATTGAGAAAAATCTGACCATTTTTTTATTTTCTTGAATGAAATTCATGAAAGAAGATTTTTTTTTTTTTTTTGACAGAGATAGGAGTAGCCTTTTTTTTTTTTTTTTTTTTTTTTTACGTTAGTTGGCAACTTCAAAACCAATAAAATTTTAATTAAATGACTATCCTTAAATAAAAGTTTTCACGAACCGGTCAGAGGTGTGAGCAGTCTTGGGTAAAACTAGCTTTACTCCTAATTAATAGCCTGAAATGATTAGTGTCTATAGAGTTGGACAATGTTTTTTTTTTTTTTCTTTTTTCTTTTGAAGGGGTAGCGAGAGTTAACAAAATGTTGATTTGTACATTCAAAGCAAGTAACGTGGGTGATATTTTCAGTTGGTTCTTTTATTGAAGTGGGTCATTTTATATTTTCCATTATATTTCAGTGGTCTGTATTTGTTTGCTGGTATTTGATCCTTTTGAGTTTGCTTTTGTACCTTCTGCTTGTTATGTGATGGATCGAGTCCCGGATTTTTTTTGTTATGTAACAACTACTCATTTATTTTATTGCTAAATTCTTTACGAGAGTGGACTTTCGTTCCAAAATAAAAACAGGTTCCAGGGTAGCTCTTATCATTTTAGGTCATAGTAGCTTTTTGAGAGTCAACATTTTCAAGCACAATTGCACTGACGAAAACTATTTACTATTCCTAAGCAATCACATATCATGTGGGCCATGGTAGCTTTTATCATGTTAGAGTTGTAACTGATTCCCAGCCCATAAGGGAGCACTTTACACAATGCACCGTATAATTGGGCCAACAGCCCGTAACTACTCGACCATTATAAACCGACGATAGATTACAGACTTATATATTATATAAGTGCCATCGCGCGTCATTGCTGAACAGAAATCCCCACCCCTCCCCTACACGCTCGCTTTTATCCATCTCCGCTCTCCTCTAACACTCTCTCTTCCCTTTCTATTCCCTCTCCTCCCCCTTGAGAGCCCTCCTCTTTCTCTCTTTTTGTTTTTTTTTCCTTTCTGCCTTTCTATACCTCTCATCTCTCCTCTCTCTTCCCTATAGACTAAAAAATAAAATAAACTGAACGTATAAAGACAACAAAATGAACACTTATAAAAGATAAAGTTAAATAATAAATACAAAAATAAAATAAACAATTTAAACAAAATAAAGTAAACACTTATAATAACGAAATTGAACATATACAACAAACAAAGTGAACATATATAACATCATAAACTGATATAACAAAATAAAGTAAACACTTATAACAATAAAATTGAGCATTTACAATAAACAAAGTGAATATATGCAACATCATAAAATGAATATATAACAAATAAAGTGAACACTTGTAATGCCAGAGTGAACTGACATAATAAAGAAAGCGAACATTTATAATGATAGAATTAACAGAAAAGTTGAATAAAAAATAAAATGAACATATTGAACAAATAAACTGAACACTTATAACACCAAGATCAACAGATAATAAACAAAATGAACATCTATATAACAAACATAGTGAAAAGAAATGAACATATATATCAAATAAAGTGAACAATTACAACACCAATATCAATAGAGAGGAAGAGATCAAAGGGAGATAGCGCTGGGGATGAGAATCGATGTCGCTGACTGGGTGAGAGAGGGTGAGGAGAGCGCTTCGGAGGGAGGGGTGCGATGAGGGGTTCACTCGAAGAGAGCACTTGCTTGAGCGATGGCGTTAATCAATTTCCGATAGAATATCCTAATAGATAAGAGAAAATTGGATTGCTAGTGTAGAGGCTATGCTAGTAATGGTGTTTTGCACAGTAAATAAGAAGAGTTTCAAGATCAAATTTTATTAATCATAAGTTTGAGTTACAGGCTAATATTAAAAAGAGAGTTGACCCTCCTCTGGTGAAGGATGTGTTCTATTTATAGGCTACTATTACAAAAACGACAATCTTCTGTTCCTGTCAGTCCCGTCACAGGTCGTACCAACCGTACCTTCAGGGACCCCTGAGCCCTCAGAGGCTCGAGGATCTAATTAGTCATCGGTGTGGCGAAAGTCGTGCCCTAAGATCAAGTCAAGCGGGTCCGAGGCTTGGATCGTGTGTTCGTCCGGATCGATCGGGCTGTCAAGCCTCGAGGCCTGGCTGGCTCTTGGCTCTTTTTGGGCCAGTCTTATGCGATCCTGGGGCTCAATTACCCTGTACCCTATCATGGATCAATGCCACCTCAAAATAAATCCTTTAAAAAATTGCCACCCTAAACTCAAGATATTCAGAAAATTGCCACATTTATACAATTATTATACTCTTTTAATAAAAATATCCTGTATTTTGAGATAGATTTTTGTAGTTCCAAAATGTCCTTCTATTCTTCTTCTTGGATTGGATCAAAATTTCCCGTTGTTCTTTCGACCCACCCATTTTTCCTACATTGCTGTGACCTCGGCGGAGGTCTCTCTTCAAAGTAAGAGGGAAGGAATAGAGAACGGGAGGGAGACCAACAACGGTGTTCTGGGTTCCATATATAGTCCGGTCCATGAAGGCTTTTATTGAAAAATTTAGAGAGAAGAATCTTATATTTCAAAATTTTTACAAAAAAAAAAAGAATAATAATATTTTGTTGAGGTACCTATGACCATATGATTCTCCATTTATGCGCACACAAGAAACACGACTTATCATCATTTCATCTGAGCAATAGGTATTTTATATATATATATATTCCGGTTTGTATAGCTGTAATAAATACTTATATAATGAATCGATTAAATATATATAATTTCTTTTCCAATTACACATCAATTACAAGGTGTTAATTCATTTAACAACCATCAAAACTAAGTCAACCACTTCCGCAGAGAAGGAAGAACGTTCCTTCAATACATAAATCAAAGAATATATATCCTCCATCAATTGGTTACATGACACCAAGTTCTTATTTCGCCACTTGTACCAGTGAGCACATCAATGTTCCCCATCTTGACCATTGCCGCTGCAAAATTTGACATGAATGTTGCCGAGTCTTGTGCATATTTTGTAACTAGTGACGAGGTAGCATTGATAGACATCAGAGTCTGGTCAGATGTGAACAGCCCCTTGTTTGTCAAGATGTTCTTGTAGTAATTGATGTCGAAGGTGTTCGGGGTGACGGGATCCATCGACACGACCGTTTTAGGGTCGGTGTTATGTTGTGGACATTGCTGACTCAGTTCAGAGGCCAGAGTGGAGTCCAATGTTGGGTCAATGCTGGAGTTAGGACTGAAATTGTTGAGCCTGCTGCTGAAGGAGCTGCAGTGTGATTGGCCGATAGTGTGGGCCCCTGTTGGAATACAAGAAACAAACAATTTCTTATTTTCAAAGTGAAAACAATGATAATGGTTTTCTGATAAAGTGACATTAATTAAAAAGTAGGACATTTTTCTAACGGCTAAATTTCCTTTAGCTTTATACTTGTAATAATATAATCAGTGCACCCCAATTAGGCAATGATGCAAACGTGAAATGTGGGTCAAAAGTATTTCCTGTTAAACAGGGACAACGCATTTCATAATTCATAAAAGTACTGTCAGAATTAATTAATGTTGCAAAGTGGCATAAAAAAATTATACCTGACAGAGTAACCATGTCATCTTGACTGAGACCTTTGTTGGCGAACATTTGAGTAAGCGTGTTCACATCTGCGAATGGAGGGGGCAGATTTGCCAGCGCTTCTGAAGCCCTGGAAATTGTTCCATCTCTCCTTCCAGATGGCACATCATATGTAATGCCTCCAGTCTGACATACATAGAAAAAGGAGGAAAAATAGTTAATGCTACATATTTCATGAATCAGGGATGTGCCAGTTAACATCTCGTTTTGTGGAATGAAATATTTACTGTGTTGTGTTATTCATTTTAGATCTATGTATTTTATTTTATAATATCTGAAGATGGTTTCCCAATTTTATCTCCGTATGACGTGCTTCCCATTCTCCTATGCACTGGTCATGTGTTTAAGGGTTCTAAAACTCATGCTTAAAGGCATTTATGCGAGGAATGTACGCCATAACAAAAGAGATGAAATTGAATCATTTTTCACGGCAGTCCTATATATGATTTAATAGGAAGGAATTGTCCTGAATTCCTGATATTCATGCTGAATAGTTATGGAGGTTGCAATTTCTATGCATTTGGTTTGACTGGTTCACGTGAATCATTATTAGATTTCATGGATAACGGAAATGCAGAGTGCAACAGAATTTAGGGCACATGATGCAAGGCTCAATCACTCCAAGAAACAAAAATTGCTCTGTGTAAATGGATTATAAACTATATTATATTGTAATAAAATTTACGATATAATGTGGTGAATGCGATTAATGGAATAATATATGATAAAAATGTGCCTAAACCTCAAAAACCCTTTTGTCATATTGCAACACAGAAAACATCACTAGCCATGCCACAAGAATTAAGAGAGATAAGTTTTGACATTTAGGCGATATGATTTCGAGCACTCATGTTTTCTCTTAAATCAATAATAGTCAAACTAATCATTCAAGGAGTCTCGCTCATAACATGCATATGACCGTTGTAAACCAACTGTAATAAAATAATTACTAGTGAATTACCAGCGAAACACTGTCTCTGGCAGCAAAGGCGATAATGTCTGCACATGAAACGATTCCCTGGCAAACTTGCTCCAACTGCCATTTTGCGTACCAAATGATATCGTAGCCACGTAAGCTTTGGTTCGGGATGGCATCCATCTCGGCCTGGTTCCATGGATAAGATACGAGCATGACTGATGCATCACATCCCTGTATTCAATTACAACATAACTCCTATGAATTTGAATAATCCAAGAAACCAAATAACATGTTTGGAAATTGCAATGAAATGGAAAATAAAAGGACTAATGTCATACGCGGACAAAGCAATCATGGAAATGCAGTCTCAAAAGACCAGCGGCAATGCTGGGATCAGAGGCGACCGCTTTACTAACCTCCTGTCTCACAATGGACTCGGCCTGGGGGCAAGTGAGGTTATAGAAACCGACTTGCAACTGAGCTTTTGATCCATCAATGAAAATGCAAATGTACAACACTAAACACAACAACTTCTGTTTAATTGTCAAAGCCATCTCTCCTACCTCTCTGTTTCAATGCTCAATGGTTTTCTAAGAGAGGATTATGGAAGAGTGTTATGATGTGACGACGAATATATAGGGGACTTAAGGATCTTAGTTTTTTCGTTTGGTTGGTGGGGACGAAGAAAAGCGCAATTTATAATTAGCAAAGGAAAGTGCATGTGCGGTGAGGCTGAAGGGCAACGACTAGGAAACAAAACTGAGATTTTTACGCCGAGCGTTGGGACGCGAAAACTTTTGTGATTGTTCTGCGGAATATAATATAAAATTCTTACAGCCACTGTCAAAATTAAAAAAATAATAATAATAATATAAAATAATCACGGTTCATTTAATAAATTAAGAAAATGTAATGGGTCATTATTATTAGGGGATATAAGAGGATAGTGTAAGGTACGTGGTGTCACTGCACATTTATGATGAGAATCGTAAGGACATATATTAGAAATTTTACGGCATAAATGTGTAATAAGGAGATGAAAAAAAAAAACTCAAATTTAAATATAGATTGGTAGAGGCTAATATCATAACTTAACACTGACACCAGCATTATGAACTAATTAATTTACCATTAGCGACCACACCATGGCCCGATTTCAAAATTTTTAGAGAATAGGTTATATTGACAACTAAACATACAACCATAATAACAAAAAAATATTAATAATTAATAAAATTGAAATATTAAAATTATAATCATATTCTCAATGATTTAGATAAACCGCACTTTATATGTAAAATAATTTAAAACTAATTCGTCTCCTTCAAGCAATCTAAAAATAATGGTTTATTTTTGTTGGCATTTCAAGTACTGACAAACTAATTTCCAAATTGCATCAAATTTATACAATTTATATAAATTATACTGAGCGTCTAAATAAAATATAAGCTCTGTTTTTCTTGATGAATTTTGATGAAAGAACACGTTTTAGAAATACTGAAAGGCGACTTTACTTTAAAAACATTATTTTTGGTGTATATATAACACTAATATATTGCGTTTTTCATAACGACATAAGAATCATGGTCTCTTGAAAAATGTTGACATATGATTTCTAATAACAAACAGGGTTTATCCAAGATATATATTGTGCAAATATTTACTTTATAAAATATTATTGCTAATAAAGGCTGCCAAGTGGAGCCAGAGTATTGGCACATTCTACTGATGGAGGTTTTGTGAACCTAGGTACAAAATAAATTTATATATCTTGTTTTACCTCACTAGTCGTTCTGGTAAAACTAAGGATCGAACCCAAGGGACGGTACAATTGATTACTAGACTTTACTTTCTCATGAAAGTTAGACAAGAAATTTTTTGGTTTTTATGATTTATAAAGACAATTATCTAAAGTACAAGTAATTAAATTATTTTTGGTTGATTTTTGGTGTTTTCTGGACTCTAAATAAATGCAAGAGATGTTTTAGGATTTATGGTTCATTTAGTTTAGCTTTGGAACTCTTAGTATACGTATTTTCACACGGACAACAAGGATTTCGGACCGAAATGTATAGATTTCGGACCGAAATCTATATAAGTCGTTCCGAAATATGCTCCAAACTCTCTGTTCTAACTTGATAATTTAATACTATGTTTTGTGAAGGTTACTTGTCGACCAGATCTAAATCCTAGTCTTAGCCGTCGCAATTTTGGTTTTGGAATTGGTTTGGAACTCGATTTTCTCCACGTAAATAACTAAGTCAAAACTTTCGTGTCGGATTTTAGTCACTTAAGCTTATCATGTTGGATTTCCAGAGGTATCTAAATCCTTTCGGATCGTTTAGAAACTACACCTTTCGGTCGTTAAGTTAACCTTCTCTTTCGAGCGTTTGGCTTACCTCAATTACTTAATTAATCATGTGTTTAGTTTAGTTTAATGCCCTAAAGACGTCGTGATTTATCAATAGATAAACATCAAGCAAACAAATAATATAATTAAGCATATCAATAATTCTCAACACGATAAATCACATAACATAACAATCAATCCATCAAGTCATCACAAATACTAAATTAAACTACTACTTAGCCCTAAGACATAATTAACTAGCCTAACATGCAAGCAAATAAGATACAAACTCCATGTGATCAAAATATCAAGAGAAAAGGAAGGAATAAACAAAATATCGCTTCTAACTCGAGATATCAATCGTCCAGAGCAGTGGTTGGATCGGTTCTACTGCTGTGGCGTCCAGAATCGCTCCAAAATTACTGCCATGGTCATGCTCCGCTGCGAGAAGTGGAATCTCACGCCTTTCGGCGTAAAAACAGTGGTGAAAAAGGTGAAAAATATGCTATGGAAGGTGGGATTCAATGGTGGAGAAAGTTCGCCCTTTTCTGGTCGAAATTCGTACCTAAATACACTCAGGGAAAGTCCAAGAGGCAGCTAGGACAAGAAATCTTCTTTCCTTCTTCGAAATTTGCCAAATTTCACTTTCTATACATGGATTGCAGACCGAAATCTAGACATTTCGGTCCGAAATCAGAGAATTTCAGACCAAAATTTCAGAATTGAGCACTGATAGTATTTTGACCATAATTTCTTCATTCAGACTCCGATTGAGGTGATTCAAAAATCATTGGAAAGCTTGGGATGAGCTCTACTGTGCTATGGATTCCATTTAGTCATTTTTCTTCCCAAAAATTCTCCATTTTGTGCGATTATTATATCCAATCCATCAAATTCCTACAAGACAAGTCAAATTCCACGGCAGTACCCAATTTTGACAAATATAATTCAAAAGCACAGTAAATATCATTGGTTTGAGTGTTATTGCGGTACTAAGTATGATCAAAATGTATATATAAATAAGAGATATCATCTATCTGGCTCAAAGAAATTACAGGAGTACAATTCTTTCATTATAATTATTTGAAAAAAAAAATATATTCTTATAATAAAATAATTGTTAAATATATTCTTATAATAAAATAATTGTTTTATACTTTTACGACTCTGGAGTATTTCCTGACTCCGTGTTGATTGATGAGGAAACAGCTTGTTACTTTCTATACAAACTGTTTATGAACAATTGTTATATATATAATTGCAGCTTTCCTCCTAAATTAATATGTCAGCTAGCTACTTTCATCCCGTCGTAACCATTTCAACTACCGTCTTCTTTTCATGTGCACTTTGAAAATGCAAATAAAAAATATTTACACTGGTTTCCCTGCATTGGATTGCTAGGTACGATGAGACTGAGGAGACGTGCGTTTACAGACTTCAATATTTTTTTTCACTTAAACTTATGAGATTAGCTGTCATTTCTCTAGATTGAGCGTTATTAAATTGGTCATCGGTTATCTAAATGCGCTATATATTATATCAACGTTACAACAAACAAGCGTGTTTAAGTTCATTATTGTTAAAAGATTGTGCCAATGAACTCCCACATTGCACACATAAAAAGCATGAAGCAATGCCCAAAATGCCTGAATGTAATAAAAAATTTTCTCGATGATGCGTATTGTTCATTATAGTGAAAAGTATACTACCATATCAATCTTGTGGTCGCTTTCTGAAAAATATGCTGAAAAACGAAAAGTCATTGAAAGCAGTAAGCATGAAAGAAAGGATAGAAGAAAATGGTGTACGAAAAGCATTTAAAATTCTTTTTTTGAAAAAAAAATAGAGCGAATGCATGAATTATTTGGAAAATGGAACAACAACAAATTCAATAGAGATTGCGCGTTCGAAAACAAACTGGAGTGGAGACTAAAACTTCACAGTAAGTTGAGTAACTTGACCCCATTATATTTTTTAAAAAAAGAGAAAAAATGTAAGAAATGCAGAGGCATGTAGACAATTCACATACCTGTTCGGTACCAACAGTACCTCAATCTCTGCACACATATGACATATCTGAAAAGAGATCTGAAACAGCAGCTGATTTTGTCCTTCCATAGAAGTGTGTATACCAGCATTAGAAGCCAATACAGACGCACCAAAGAAGTGACCAAATCTCGGCGCAACCAAATCTAGGATTCTTGTTGTACTGAAATTATGTCTGATTATATATATATTTCAAGTATCAAATAGACCTTCATTTGTTAAAAGTTAGTAGAACAAAATGGAAATTTGGGTCTCACCTGCTGTAATGTCAATTTAGAACTGGATAAGAATGAACACTAATTTTTAGGTTGTACGCAAGATATAATTATCTAGTTAAAACTTAAAAGGTCATATAGTCAGCATATTATATTATAGTAATTAATAGACTAACTGCAGGTTGGTGATGCCTTACTGTTACAGAAACATTCCTTTCAAAATATTCCCTGAAGTGATTTTTTCTACGGTGGACCTATGAATAATGATCAAGTGCCAATCAGTTCTCCATCTCTTCCTTTCAAATGCAAATAATTTAATTGCATTTAAATTTTCAACACGGAGTGCCCCTATTCTTTCCATGCATGGCGGCATGTGAAGCACAGTTGTCTGAAATAAACTTTGACAGTACCTGAATTATTATCTAATGTCAAGCTTTTAGCACGTAGTATAATGCAAACAATTAGACAAATTGACTTTTATTAATGACTAACCATAGCATTTATATTTTAACTATGCTCTGTTTTATAGTTGTACACCATGCGGTTGTACCTAAAAGTTATCCTACTTTCATCTATATTATTTATTATTTATATGTTTTTATATATTGTATTACATTTTAATGCTAAAATCCAAATTATGATCCTGAATCGATCAAAAGCTTTTCAGACAATTAATGGATACAATTTGTATTTAGATGCTTCATAAATATGACCATCTTATGTATGGTGATTACCACACAAGATGTCCGTGAGGGAATACTGTGAAGGGTAAAAAGGATTGTTTGTGAGTTTCGCAGTTAAGATGTGTTTACTTTAGAATGCCAAATTTAGAACATATTTGTCAATAATAAAGTGCAAACTAAAATTCATCATAAATGACGAATTAAAAAAAAAGAGAGAACACTCTGCTGTTGCATTACCCACTACATTACACACAAAAGAAAAAAAATATGATTAAGCAATATGGATATATATATTTATTTACATTTATATTTGCTGAAATTACATGATCCTTTTTCCCTGTTTTCTGATTTTTCTTTCCGCAGTGCCGCATTGGTCCGCCACAACATTTTGCAGAATGATATAATATAATCCGTGACGAGTTGAGTGATTTTTGGAACTTTTCCTTGGATGATGAAATAACTTTGTTTACGAAGATCTACATTGTGGCTTGTAAATAATAAATATCTTCTTTCTTTCAAGGGCAAGTGGCGCATATATTCCTTGGGCCGCGCTATTTTTTCCCCAACTGACAAAGAGTTTACATTGACCAAGAACATGGGTTTGAAAAATGTTTCGAAACGAAATAGTAATATATTCGAAATAAAATCTTTAATTTTTAATATTGATATTAGAAAGAGGAAATAACAAAGAAAGCATAGTTCAATGGAACGTGGGTTGCAGAGCAGCAGAGGGTTCCGTAGGAATATAGAAAAGCAAGTCCTCCACCGGCTATCCACATTCTTAACCTCAAATCAAGAATGGAATCGGTAGAAATTCATGCAATTTGTATAATAAAATTGGAATAATTAAGTTTACAGATACAAGTGTTCCAATGACAAGTAGAAGAAAGAAACATTATCAAGATGTATTATTTAAATATTTTTATTATTAAAATTTAGTAAAATCTTGAAAATTGACGTAATTCCGTGACATGTATTTATTATCCACTTGCCAATTTCGATTTTTTTTTGTTTATTTATACACGAAATTTAATTTCATATAGATAATATTCAGTGTTCAAAACACATCAATTATTGTTTTTATTTTTATGTGTCTGCGGCAATTGATACCGCTTTTTATAGCGAAAAAAATAGTTATCAACCATTGATATTGAACTCCCCACATTCAGACAATGTGATATACACAATTGATAGAAAAGCTCCAGAAATAATTTGATGCTAAAAAATGTCTACTTGCACAAAAAAATAATAAATAAAAAGAAAAAGTGTATAGATCCTACTCATAATCGATTTGTGACACACGTCGCTACATTTGCAATGTAGGTAACATGACAGATTCCGTAGGATTTGAAATTTTGAACTCGCTAATTGGAATTAGGAAGCAACATTCATTCCATAATTTTTGGCAGGTAATACATTCATTCTCCTATTATATATGTTTTATATATTTTGCTTTCTTATGGTGGAGGTATTCCTAAGGAGTGTTTTTGTTTTAGCACTAGAACTGACTGGGATATTGTAGGATTGCATTTAATAATGAAAGTGTAGGACTCCTTGGGAGTTTATTTTCAAAACAAAAAAAAGAAGAAATTACTATCTAGTATCTACCATCTCTCCATGTGTCATTCCGTACAATCACGTTTGTATTTATTCACTTTATTCATTATATGTCCAGTTTGTTTACCTATGCGTTCATTTTATTCAATTATGAATTATATTTTTTTTTATTGTTGTTTAGATTTTTATATGTATATTCAACTTATTTTTATTGAACTTATTTGTTTCTATGTGTTCACTTTGAATATTTAAATGTTCATTTTGCCAATTTTATATATTTATTTTGTTCAAACGATGACAAGCGACGACAAAACTGTAGGTTACAGTTATCATTTTTGAAATATATATATATATGGTTGCCGAAAATAGCTCTCAACCAAGTGTTGTACGGTGACAGATTGGAGTAACGCGCTTTGCAAAGGCCCTTTCCCGTTCGCCTAAATAAAAATGATTTAACTTTAATACCAACAACTTATTCCATCCCAGGCAACGTAGGCGGATAGACATGAAATTATTATTAATGAAGATTAATCATTTATTAATTAATAATTTTGTACTTAAAAATTTAGTATGAATTTATAATACGTGAATTACAAAGTTATAAAAATATCGGTACTTCGCATTCAAATTTCATTTCTTCAAATTCGAATATTTATATAAACTATTTAATATGATCTACATATATTAAAAATTTTAATTTGATATTCCCTAGTTTTTTTTTTGTTCCATTTTGCCACCTTTTACAGATAGAAAAAAGAAATATTGTTAATGGGCAATTATAATTCCTTTTGGTCTTTGAAAACGTAAGGAAACTTTTTTTTCGTTTCGAAAGAGGGTATGGCCCGTATTGGGATCTCACTCATCATTTAACAATGCTTGTCATCTTTTTTTTTTTATATATAAGTGATGGGGAGCATTTCGGTGCCTACATTTTGGTATCCTAAATGGTTCAAACTCATTTTAAATTTTTTTTAATTTAAAATTCAAATATCGAATTTAAATAATAATCTTTTTCGATTAACAAATGACATATTTTTCTAAAAGTTTGTAAAATTTGAAGTTCATTTGATTCTCGAGCAAAAATCAAAACATAAACATGAATGTATTACTGGATTAGAATTAATTTATCATAGTTAACAAGATTCATTTATTTTTTTTCATTTCTTGATTAAGTATCAAATAACTAAAATTAATAAAATTATATGGAAACATATCGCCTAGTTAATTACAATATCAATGGTTTGAATTCAACATTAGAAATTGAAATTCTGAAAGAAAAAAAGAAGAAGTAAGTTTGGAGATATTTGGAGGAACCAAAATTCTCTTCTTATTTTAAGTATAAAAATCAAAGCGAATAATTTTATTACATTATAGAGGTGATCAATTCCGCAAATTAAGTGTAGCATCCAATACCGGCCACCGAGATATTAAAAGCCCAGGGCGGTTTTAGATAGCCAATTCCTGGGGTGAGGCCAGTGGCGGAGACAGAGAGGGACTGGCGAAGGCCAGGTATTCCCTAATAAATAGAGTTTCTTTCATTATACCTTAGTTTTATAAGGTAAATTTATATAATTAAGTCAACCGGCCTCCCCAGGCCCAAAATACTTTTCAGGTATACAATCAAAACTTTCTCCTCCGTGGAGTATAAAACCCAATTAGTTAAATTAATTAAATTTTTAGGCTTTAAACATTAATCAATAACCACATGATTATGGCTTGATTAACTAGATTTTTAGTATATCATTGAACTTGAATTGCAAATTCTGACATTGACATAACGAAATGTTGAAATGCATAAAAATGCAAAATGCAAAATGCAAATTAATATGCAATTGGGCTTTAACCAAATTGTTGTTACCAAGTGCACTTAAAATTGCATATGATCTGATGTCAATTGTAATAATTGTATTTCTTTATTTTTCTGTAGGCATCAACCATAAAAAAAAAAAACTATTGAAAGTTTTTTCAAAAAGGTTGGGAATGGTTCTTCAAATTTGAGGATGAAAGGAGGAATAATGCTGTGTCCAATGATGCTTCAGTTAAGAAAGATGAATGAACTGACTCAAAAACCAATTTGATTCTGACTCTCAACTTTTTTAAAAGGATGTGATAAGTGTGCTAAAGAGGATGTGAAAAACTTTTGTCATCCAGAGCAACGCAAAGCTTGTTGGCTGCTGGTATTTTTTTTAAGGTAATTAATTAACACTTTCTTGTTATTTGATCTTCTTAGTTCTCAATTTCATTTAGTCATATTTCGACCCCCACCATTCTTCAATCCTGGCTCCGCCATTGGGCGAGGGGGTCCAGCACGCCTTTCAACTATTCAAATCTTGTACTATCTATAAAATTATGAATAGTTCCCTCCAATTTTCATAGCGTCACAATTGGTAGTTAGTCTTTTTTTTTTAGATTAAGTTAGTATTCACTGGAGTTGCCAAATGAGCATGTGTGCATGAATTATGCCAACACTAGGTTGCGTGGTGGTTGGGTCGCTTTGAAAACAGAGACCGGCGGGGACTCTCTGTAAATTGGGATTAGGTCTCTTAATCTGCGGTGCCTTGATTCGACTGTTATTCTCTGTTATGCGCCTTGCATGCTAATTCCTACAATTTTTATGCAGTAATTAGGAGCTTTTTCCTTTTTTGAGGGGAACCACCGTTTTTATTCCTTTGTGTGAACTACCATTTTTTTTATATAGTTTGAGAACTATATATGGCATGAGTTTTGCTAGTGTTAATGTTAATTTATTAAATGCACTTATTTCATTTATTTAATAGTTTGATCTTTATAGTTTAGAAATATATATATTAAAGTTTTCAATTTATAAAACAATTAATATAATAATGATGAGTTCATACAATTGATAACTGATACATAAAATTAAAATCAGTATCCATATCATTTATACTACTCAAGAGTCAAAAGATTACGTATACATTGGATGCAATGCTAAATGAATTTGGAATGAAGAAAAAAATTTCTTATGGCTATTAAAAGTTTTACCAATTTGGTTCAAACTTAAAATAATTTTGAAAACTAAAATCATATTTCTTACATTCAAACATTAGAATGTTAACTGTATGATATCTTAAGGACTATGTGAGTAAGTAAAGTTCAACATTTTTGTTAGTCATTTTATTGGAAAGACAATTGAAGTTTCAGTCACCGATAACCAACTTTTTGTGAAACAGAAATAGTACTCTGCATTTGAAACTTTTCAGCGAGCCATCAAAATTGTTACCATTGCAAATGGAGCAATAACAGGGAAATGAGATCAATAGATTCTCCTATAATTAGGCTTGCAAGTCAATTTGCAAATGGCTTCTATGTGTCAGTGAGTTGTGAGTTTTTTTAAAGCGGAAGAACCAATTTTTACGATGGGTTATTATTATTTTTCTTTTATAAAAATAAGGTTCGAGTCCTTATTTTTTTTTTATTATAGTAATAAATTACAAGAGACACACTTCATAAAAAAAAGGAAAGAAAAGAGAACTTCTACAACTGTCGGTCCTCTCAGCTAAATACGTTAGTGCAATGTACTTATTCCCGCGATTAAGTAATTAAACAAAAATTTTGGGAGAAGAGAAACCAGGCACGAGGCGTCTGGATGCGAGAAACTTGTTCCTGAGGTGTTTAAAGATGCCAAAAAGAAATTTATTAAAGGAAAGGGGTTCAGAAGATTACTGACACTACAAGTACAAAAAAATAATTAGACAAACATCAATTTGATACCAGCAAAGGTACTCTGACAGAAAAAACAATATCACTTGTTTTTCAATCGCACGTTTTTTGTCACTCCTCAATAAAGAACAAAATCGAAAAAAAAAAAATAAGTGAAAACAATAGTGATTCTTCCGTTATTTGTTTATTGGTAAATTCTGTAGTGTTCAATTTTCTTTATATGGGGTGAAAAAATATAGTATTTGTTTAAAATTATGAATGCATGTGATTCAACAGAGCTCAAATCGAACTCTAAAACTAGTTAACTACAAAACACCTCTTATTTATCTATTTATTTACTAGTTTTTAGGGAAACTAATCCGTCATCTACAACAATAATTATACCACATAGCATTTCAAGTTTTAAAGATTAAATGATGACTATAAGATCACTCAAAATTCATTAATTAATATTCATATTAAAGATAACCTAAGGATTATTCATATTTACAGTTGAAGTGTTTAATCACCAACAACTTAATTTTAGGAAACTTATTTACTACTCTACAGTCTACACATAAAACTTTTCAACAAGCCATCAAAATCGTAATTGCTGCAAACGGAGCAATAACTGGAAAACAGGATCGAAAGATTCTCCTTTAATTAGTCTTGCGAGTCAATTTTCAAGAGGCTTCGATGTTCAGTGAGTTTTAAGGTTTTAAAACAGATGCACCAACTTATACGAAGTTTAGCTTTCCAAAAAAGAAAGAAAAGAAGACCTCTTCTAGCATCGGTCGTCTCATCTATTTTAAGTTAGTGCATTGTACTATTGTACTTATTCCCGCAATTAAGCATAAATTTTGGGAGACGAGAAATCAGGCTCCAATGCATCATGTGTTCTGGAATTTTTATTCTCTCCACGTCGGACGAGGTCACTAATGTGCCAGAAGAAAATATATAAAAAAAAAAAAATTTCTGAAGATAACTGATGCTACCGGTATAAAGTTACTAACATAATTTAGACAAATTTCAATTTAATATCAGGAAAAGTACTCTGACAGAAAGAAATAATATTATTTTGTTTTTCAATCGCACGTTTTCATGAAGCGGTTGTCAGTAAGTGAAGAAAAATAGAAAACAATCGCTGTAGTAATTCATCCATTATTTGTATACTATTTTTGTAGTTCTTTTGTAGGAAAATTCATCCGTCATCTACAACGGTACATATTGATTCAACCGTTGGATCTCATCGCACAACGAACTTGATCTTCTCAAACAAAATTAATAAACAGCCCAAACTTCCAACAATTATAATCAGTCATGTAAATTAATAAGGCTCAAAAGATAAGTTCTAGAGCTAGAAAAAATGCAATAGCTTTCAAATCTGCATCAACTTTAGAAGATCTAGAAGTCTAGAACACAACCTTTAGAAGATTTTAGAATTTAAAAGCTTCTGGCAACTTTAGCTGGAAATAATGAGCAACTGAAAGGACGTTCCAACTAAACTAACCAATCAGGGAATGTCAACTCTTTTCTTTTCTTTTCTTTTTTTTTTATTTTTATTTTTTGAGTTTGGGAATGCCACCTCTTATCTAACACAAATGAAACACAGCTCAGAGCAACTACAGGCTCTACAATGATCAAACTAAAGCTCATCTCTTCCAAGTTTACACCATATTTTGATTTCATTATGTAGTATTTGTAAGTAATATTTCGTATTACTGTATTAGTATACACTTAACACATTGTTTCGTTTAAACTTCTGTCAGTCATAAAAAACAAAACAATGATTATGTCTTCCCTGTCAATATTTAATTAGTTCCCAAGCTATGAGAACAAGAATAACAATAGCAAGGACAGATAATAGCAAGCACATGCATGAGCACCCACCTTTAGTTCGCTTGTTCAGGATTGCTAGTCTCTTTTGTACCCTCTGCATCAGTAAAACAGATAATAATTTAAGTATAAAAGCTGCAACAGTATTATAAAAAAAAAGAAAAAAAAAAAAACTATTGGTGATATATGCAAAGTACTGTTTAAATCTATCATAGACTAGATGTATTTCATACAAAGGTATACTGTCCACTGATGTATGATTACTCATTCAGCAGCTTGTAGAACTAGATATGCTCTTGATGTCTTCGTCTGTTATAATTTTACAGTATTTGGCTCTTTAGAGTGTTGTTACCAACATATAGAAGCTGGTATAGGGAGTGGAGGCAGGACACAGAAGAGTAACATCCTATGAATTGTATTTGCTTTGGAGGATATGATGTAATAAGTAATTATACGGCTATAAAACCATGTTTCGATAAATTGGAAACAGGTTTGTATGATTAAACCATTTCTATTAAAAATATATATAATTTAAAAAATCAATAGACTCATTTCTTAGTTAAAATTTAAAAACATATGTTATGTTTAGCAAACTACTCAAAGAAACAAGAAACCTGAAGTCTTGAGTTAGTTATTTCCACATCCCCATCCAAGTTATCCTGCATGAAGGGAAAAAAAGAAAAGAAAAGAAAAAAGAGAAAATCATCTATATCTGCAATAAAAGCAAGGCTTTAGGACAAATGTTCCTATGAGTAGAAAGAAAAATTGTTTACAATCAATCTTGTATGCAAATCCAACTCTTCATTAACAGCCAATGCGATATGCTTAGTGTTGATAACAGTCTCCTCTAACTTTTCAAGACCCTCATCTTGTTCTGTGAATGTAAGAAATAAATAAATCGGTGCTTCATTTACATAGATTTAATCGGTTATGTTATGGTGAGTTACAAAGGAAATGGTTTACTTTGCATTTAAATCACAAATAAAAAACTCAAGAAGCCACCCAAGCCACTCAATGCGATCAACATAATGAAATCTTGTCAGACACCAATTTTTTTACATTTCTTTTGTTATTTTTTGCTATTTTTTTTTTTTTTTTTTTTGGGGTTAAGGAAAAGATATGCTAATCTGAATAATTCTGAACAATCCAATACAATGGTTTTCTCCCCATCAAAAGGAAAAAACAAAGGATGCAAAACAAATATATAATTTGGTCTACAAGTTGATTCAATAGGTAACTCATATGCATTGTCTCGGATCACATTTTGAATTGCAAAAGCATTTAGTTTTAACACAAAGTCATCTTCTTGATTAGCAACTCATCATAACATAAGTTTCATTACTCCAAATTGGTTTTATATATTCATTCATGCATTCCTGTTGCTTATGGATCCTGTGATCCTATCACTCATTGGCCCAGAGAAGAAACCTCATTAGCATAACTGGCCAAAGCAACCCCAAAAATCTAAAATCTAAACCCAAGTTAGTACCTCTCATTATTTGCCTCTGCAAATTAACTACGCCTTGGTTGTCAAGACCATTAGCTCGGCTCACTTCATCAGCTGCATTTCTGCTCAGACCAAGTAATTCCTCCCTAAATAATTGCCAAATGAATAATTATACATCTATGCCTTTAATTGTCGGATGTTCCCACATAAAACCAAAGATACCTAATATTTCAATGCCAAACCTGTTAGCAATGTGAGACATGTTTAATGTCGAGGCCATCTGTTTGGCTTTGGATCTTAAATTGGCAAGCATATCCTGTCTCTTGTGCATCTCCTTGTTTGTTCTGCAAATTCAAAAAAAAAGAAAAAAAAGAAAAAAAAAGAACCCAATTCATTTCTACACCACCAAAAACTTTAATACATAAAACAATGGGAGTATCTACTAGAATCAGCGTACATGGTTTTCAGAGCAGGGAGCTTAGAGAGGAGGGAATCCAAGGTATCAAGGCGAGTGCCTAGTATAGTTATTTTTCTGCGCATAGCAGATACGTGACGAATTGCATCAGGACCAGATTGCGGGAGAGACCCTCTCTCTGACATCATGTTACTGACATCATCTACCAAACGGGATGCTTCATTGTACTCCCTGACCCATGGATCAGAATTTGCCGCCATTTTACGCAGTCAATGTACTTATCTCTATGACAAGTTTTGAGAAAAAAGAAGGGATAGGAGATTATTCTTTGCAGTATCCTGTAGAAAGAAATGCAATCAATGAGTTGGGAACAAGGGTGACAATACTTCACCTAGCTAAGCTTAGGAGTAAATCAGGATTAGAAAATGCAAGATAATAGGAACTTAGAACCCAATTAGGCTAATATTATATAAAGGAAAATGGCAATTGGCAAATAATTGCCCCCTTCTAAATACAGGAAACTTTCAGGTTTCCCAATATTGTAAAATTTACAAGTTTTCCTGCGTATATTTTTAGGTTTCTTCTTAAATTGCCCTTTCCGAACGTAAATTTTCTATAGAGAGAGGCTCCAAATTACTAAGCGAGAGGTTTGTTTCATCGCTCATTAAAATGGTCCCAAATTAACCTTAAATAAAAGTGAATCGAATGGAAGTAATTCCGTGTATATTGAATCCAAATAGGCCAAATAATCACAGAAAAGTTCTTAATATGAAACAATTGTGGCCAATTCGATACATGCACAAATCAAATTGTCAAATAAAAGTGAAATTCAATAAGGAACTAGAAGAAATTTAGGCACCTTTTACAGAGGGGCCTCGCCGACTAGAAATTTGTTTCCTGTTTCTGTGCCCAATTTCGCTCTCCCGACTTGGTGGGAACGGAGGAGGAAAGGGCAGGCGAATTTGTTTTTCTGATGCTTCAAATTATGGAAAGAGGCAAACAGCGCAAGCATTATAATTCCAAAAGCTCATTTCAGACCTCAGAATTTTAATAATACCTTTGTGGGACTGAAGGTCTTTTTTGGAGCCTTCCAGAAAAGAGTACTGAACACAAACAAGGCAATAGCTTCTAAATTTGTAAAGTAACAGGGTTTGTCGTAAAATGGGCAAATGTGCTTCTATTATTGGGTAGCTGACGATTGGGTGGTCACCGGCTACGGGCATTTATTGTTGCTGCATTAGAGCGCCACGTCACAAATAATTCGGTGATTTTGAAAAAGAAAATAAGTTTTGAAGATGTTGTCATTAGGACATATTCAATCTAGAAAAAATAATTATTTAAATAATATTATCTTCAATACACTTGGATAAACTCCCGTTATAAATAAATACCGTCTTTCTATTTAAAAAAAAAAAATTCCACTGTTAAAGTTAGTGGTAAACGGCTAAAAGCCTATTGTCCTATTAGGCTTCCTCTACAACAGAGAGAAAGAAAGCTTATTGGCGATGAAAACCACAAATTTTCTTATTACTTTATTACAATTAAGACATGCAATCATCTGAGCAAATTTCTGTGACATAATATTTTTAGTACTGATAAGCTAAAGATATTAAACTACTAACTAAGATATAGATTAGAATCTCCATTAATTTCGGTGAACAGTTCCTCTATAATTGAGTTCATGTGAGGTACTCATTGAGGTTGTCATATGTTATGTTTGGAAGGAGAATAATATTTTTATTTAAATAAGAGATCACTAAAGAGTAAAGTAATCACCATCTTTCACATGAAATAATTTTAACTATGTAATTATCTCGATTTTATCTTCCATCCAAACATGACCTTAGGTATATTTAAAAATATTCCATAGAAGATGTGGAGATTATTTATCATGATTGCTCCGACCTCAAATAAATTTCTAGAGACTACAGTATTGTTGTGGACTTTTCCTCAAAAAATATTAATGTTGTAGAATGAAATGCAATTTCCTATTACTATACTAGGATGAAAAGAAAATAAACAGCGTCCAAAGTTGAATTGACTTTTGGAAGTTAGACTGTTTGACCTCATCCTATTAATTAATTAGTTTCTTAACAGAATTATTTATATAAAGAATTGAGATTAGTTTGACTGCAGACTCTTCTGATATCTGAGGAACCACTGAGAATAGAAAATTTTTGGTGACCCTGCTTGACTGTTCCATCAATTTTTATTCGAAAATTTCTCGTTTATACTTAATGTTATGTGTCCAGAATTTTCTAAGATTTTTCAGATAAAATATTCCGTCCAATTCCAAACCGTGCTAACAAATAACAATATTGACATTGAAAATTGATTATAGTTTTTTCATCACTTACCATCGCTTGAATAAAATGAACACATAAAAAAACAAGATGAACATATAGATGATCAAAATGAACACATACAAAAAATAAGTTCAATAAAAATAAGTTGAATATGCATATAAAAATAACAAGGGATGAAAAACTTATTTGTTTGTATGTGTGCACTTTGATCATTTTTATGTTCACCTTTGCCTATGATATGTATTCACTTTATTCAAGTGATGACAAAACTGCATATGACAGTTATCATTTCTTATTGGCATTTAAGATAACTTTAATTAAATCCGGGAATTACACTACGCAATCAACCTTATGTGCAATCACGCAATCACACAGCGAGTCACTCCCCTCCCCTCACCCTTCCCTTCTTTTACCCTCTCTTCGCTATTGTTCTACCAGCGCATCTCCTCTCTCCCTCTATCTGATCTCCTCAACTTCAATTTAATTTATGTCCGCGCTCCCTTCATTCCTCTCTCCTCACATCCCTTTGCCCTTTTCTCTCACCTCTGACTTTACATTCTCCCTAACCATGTATCTTCCTTTATTTTCCTCAACTCTCTCACCATCAATCCATTTCCCCTCTGATATAGGAAGAAAGAATTAGAGATAAAAAAAAAAAGAAGAGAAAAGATTGTTTAGATCTGGTTCTACTATGTTTTGGGAGTAACTAAATTACTATAAGAGAGTAAATATTTGAGTATAAGGGTGTAACTAATTATATATATATTATATATAATCAAACTAATAATCTAATATATATATATATATATAAAGGAGTAACTAATAGTTTTAAGGGAGTATCTAATGCATGTAAGGGAGTATTTTAAAATAAGTATTTAGTTATGTAAGTAGATAAACAGAAAAGAGACTAATTAATAGATTCAAGGGAGTATTTTTATTAGATTTGGGGAGTATATATATTTTCATAAGAGAGGATTTTACATAAATCACATAGTCATATGTCATAAAGGAGTAACTAAAGGCCTATAAGGGAGTAAATAATAAATTTTAAAGGAGTATTTAGTATATCTAAGGGAGTATTTGATATTTTTATGTCGTAAGAAATAACATTAATGTTCCATTATGGAAGTACGTAAGTGAGTATTTTATCAGCATTATGGGAGTACTTATATTTGACAAGGGAGTACCTAATAATTTTAAATGAGCAATTATTTATGTCTTGTCATGAAAGTATATAATTAATGGTAAGGGAGTAACTAATATGATGAAGAGAGTATCTAATAAGTAATAATGAGTAATTCTTTATATGAGTAAGTAAACAGTATAAGGGAGTATTTATTTATAGTAATAGATTACTTAAATTTTCACTAGGGAGTATCTTATAGTATTACGTAGTTACATATCACATGGGAGTATCTTACGAAAAAAAAGTCAAATACGAAATGAACAATGAAGAGAAGGGAATGAGGAATGAGATAGTAAAAGAGAGAAAGAGACGACAGAAAGGAGATGAGAGAGGAAAGGAGAGAGACGAGAGAAGGCGAGAGAGGAGAGAAGAGGGGCGAGAGCAGGGAAGGGGGCGAGGAAAGGAGGGGAAAGGATGCGGGTGAGGCGCACAGAGGGGCGTGTGGATGAGAGGGGTGAAAGGGTGGGGCACGCTGGGTGGGGGTGAGGGTGAGAGGGGTGAGCGCATGGAACGATGGATGAAGCGGAAATGGAAATGCGCACAGAAAGGTTGAACGCGCTTTCCATTTTCAGAAAGAGGTGGTTAGCGCCTTTACCAAAAATAGCTAATGATTGCTTGATTGTCTGATGGGTTGATTGCACTTATCAGCTCTGATTAAATCCTATTGCATAGCCTAACATACCGGCTCGTTTTTTTCACTGTGGGCCGTCATATGCCCGAAGGTACAACTGAGATTGCAAGTAATGCTTAGGCCCATATGATCAAATTCACAAAAAAAAAGAAAAGAAAAAGAGAAAACCTTTGATATTTCGTTACGGACAAATTGGGTGTGTTTGATTTGTCTCACCGAATAAGGAGCAAGTCTTATTCAAACAAGTTTTTATTTGTCTTTTTGTTCTAAAAAAATACTCAAACAAGAATAAAAGATCGAATAAGCTCTTATTCGAATATGCGCTTATTCATTGATCGTTTAGTTCGCACAAATGAGCTCTTATAGCCCTTATTCGAGCCAAACGATACCATTTATTTCGATAATTTTATTTTTCTTTTTATATATTTTTATCAGTTGTTTATTTTTGATATAAAGGTCCCTTAGAACGCCAAAAACTATGACATTTAGCTAAATTTTAAATTGATAGAAAGTTGCTATTTAATTCCATTCTACATTTCTGAATATTGCATTAATCCTTACATTTTCCATAACCAAATTTCTTCGTTGTCTTTCCACTTTTAAATTTAGAAGTGGCCTTAATCCTTATTAAATGTTACATAAACTAACACTCCCTTTTAGTTCACAACACTACACACTTTACGAATTTCCCCATCACTTCCAGTGAGGACTTCGATCTGTCCCATTTTCACCATCGCAGCAGCAAACTTGTTTTTCCAAAGCATCCTGTTCATTGCATTCATCCTTACTGATGCGGCAGTCGAATTGTTGGATGTGAGCGTCTGGTCGGACGTGAAAAGAACCTTGTTTGCAAGAATGTTGGAGTAATAATTTGTGTCCATTGTGTATGGGGTGCTCGGGTCCATCGGGACAACGAGGGTTGTGTCGTTGCTACCTTGGGGACATGATTGCATGAGCTGGGATGCAAAAGTTGAGTCCAGTGTTGGGTCTGATGCCATCGTTGAATTGAAATTATAGAGCCTATTGCTGAAGGATGTGCAGTGTGAGCGACCAATGGTATGTGCTCCTGTATCAAAACATGAGTGCATTTTATATATACGACTATAGTACTATTTATATATAAATTGATTTCATTGTATTTTTTATTTAATTATTAATTCTCTTTTGTTTATCAAAATTAATTACAAAGCCAAGTTAAGTCACTCTATACAAAATGAAACAGAGAAAAATCACCAGAAAGAGTGACCATTTCATCTTGGGTAAGGCCCTTGTTTGCAAACCTTTGGGTGAGTTGGTCTACAACAAACGTTGGGGGTGGTAGGTTTGCAGATGCCTCTGTTGCCAGTGAGATTCTACCATCTCTTCGACCAGCTGGTACACGATACGTCATACCTCCCGTCTGCATAAATAAGTTTTTATTAATACAAACGACTCAATTTGATTTCGAGGATTCATTAAAAAAGTTAAAAAAAAAAAAGATCTGTACTATTTTGATTCTAAGAAACATTACCATTGAGACGCTGTCTCTTGCGGCAAATGTGAGTATGTCAGCACAAGAAACAACACCAGGACACAGAGCTTCAAGTCTAGTTTTAGCACTGTCAATAACTTCAAAACCACGTAAACTAGGATTGTTGGCTGGAGAATCCCTCTCTGCCTGGGTGCTATCAGTTGAGTTGATGAGAACTGATCCATCGCATCCCTTTTTTTGGAAAAAATAAAATTCAAATAGAAGAAAGTGCACATATTAGTTCTCTTCATTTGTTAATAAATTTCTACAAGAAATGCACATTCATTTGATTCTCTTTCTATTTAATATCTGCATTTATTTGCTATACAATTGTTAGAGCTTAAACATTTGCCTACATAATGATATTTAAGTGGTAAAATTATTGCAGTACACATATTAAATCAATAAATTTACCAGATATTCTATGTATGAAACAAAAAAGAATGTTATTTTGAACTAATATATTGATATGTCAGGTGTGTAACAATTTACACAATATGTCTGTGATAATTATAATTTTACCCTAACAAAACAATCATGAAAGTGCATCCTGATTAGCCCCGCTGCCAGACCAATATTACTTTGGAGCCCCTTCATGACCTCCTCCTGCACTATCGGCTCCGCTCGGGGACACGTACTCGAATAAAACCCCACTTGAAGTTGTGCCTCTAGCTGCACGGTCGAATAGAGGCAAACTACAAAAGCTAATAGCAATTTCTCTTTTGACCCCATCTCTCTTATCCAAACAAATACAGAGTCACTGCTACTTACTATATGAATGTTGACAGTATTGGACTCCTTATAAAGTACTCGAGGTTATGTCATGTGGTGAAGTTAGGTACAGTATCATTATTTTTATCCTTTTTTTTTGGATTTGTCATTTGAGTGGTATGTGGGGAATATGCTGGCAATCACAACAATAACTCAATATAAAAGGTAAATGACAACGGTCACCTGTTAACTCATCAGTATTAGTTCTTTTATTGCAAAAACAAAGCTGTATTGAAAAATGAAAAAAAGTTAAACAAAGGTGATCTGGAAACAAATCAATAAAATGCAATAAGACCTCTTTTAAGTATTCTCTCCGTATCACCAATTTGAGAATTTTAACCGGCAAAACAGATGCAACCATATGACCAAGAATATGCCTGCGTTCAAGATATGCGCAAATTAAATTATTAATTCAGGCTGCAATATATCGTATAATAGTATCAATGCAACGTAACCAACCTGACCAAGAAAGATGAGTTTAAGCACAATTTTAGTGATCCTTGCTCTAATTGAATCTCTGTTTTAGAATTTGTGTTTTTGTTTTATCAATAGATCTTTTTTATGCATCCTCCCTATTATATAGTATGTCTTAGTATTGCGTTTAATATACACATAGTAAATAGAGGTTTTACATCAATTTTTTCTATTTTAACATTATAGGGCCTGTTTGGTAGCAACTTAAATCCTTCTTAACTCAGTTAAGAAGGATTTAAGAAGCCAAACGCATCTTAAAATCAGATTCTTAACATTACTTAAGTGATGATTAGGATGCAGTTTTAATCTGATGTGAATTCTTAAATATCTGATGTGGCATCTTAAATTAAGACACCATCCGAGGCGTCTTAAGTTAAGAAAAAGCGGACTCCTCATCTCAATTACCTATTTGCCCTTGTCCGCTTCTAATTTTTTCCGCCGCTTGTCCGAAAAAAAAGCTCCTAAATTTTGCTAATGGCGCTGCGTCTCTCTTCCGAAAAAGAAAATTTCCTCTTCCAAGCTCCCAATTTTAACAAAATCGCTAATGATTAGTCGATTAAAATAGAAAATTGATCCCTATAAAAAAAAGACCCTTCTAGCGATTTCTCTTCACTCACGAAACTAGCCGACCCTTCTTCTAGCGATTTCTCTCAGGGCTGAACCAGGTATCCTTTTGTTTTCCCTGATTTTAGGTCTATTTGTTTGATATTTTAGTGATTTCTTTTTCCTAAATCAGCTCTCATTCTATCTCGTGCTTTGACAGTAGTAATCAGGTCTCAACTTCACAAAATTTCCCTGGCCCAGTCGATACATGTGATTCCTTGTCTTTCTCAAGCAATTTAAAATGAAACAAGGATTATCGCAAATTGCCTTAAACGATAATGATTATTAACAAAAGCAAGGGTGGTTGAAAAGTTGGCCCACTTTGTCGACAGCTAGCAGATACAAAGAAGGAAGAAGAAAAATAATTAATAGGATGAATCCCTGCTAAAGAAATAAAAAAAGTCATTTGTTACTCTTTACTCTTCAGTCCAAATATTTACCACATAGGTCAGGTGCTCAGTAGGTTGTCGGTACCATCTTGTACCATTGGGGATGTTATCTAATTTTAATGTTTAGAAATAGCATGTTTGTCAGTCCACATCAGTCTATTATTGAACCATTGCTACTCTTAATAAATAGTTCTAAAATAAGTTATTTTTTCTTTTTCTTTTTGGCATGTACACTCATTGTACTGAGGTTTGCTTCACCAATAGAAGCATGCAAAATTTGACTTGATCTAACAAATTCTTTCTATTCTTGTATAGCAGTTTTACACCCAGCAGATCTTTGAACTGTGAAGTACCTCTTCAATTATTACAACTCTTTAAATCATTGTAGCTCTTTATAGGTATTGATATAAGTTTTAAAATTTCTTGTTCTTTGTTCAATTTTAAAATGGTTTTGGACATTTTCAAGTTCAATTGCCGTTTTGTGACGGACATATAGTTCATGTATGTTGTGTAAGATTTTTTGCCTATATGTATTATTTGTCTTGAAATAAACAGCAAAGAAAAAGGATAGAAATTAAGCATGGATCAATCAAGGAACAACAAAAAAGGAAATAAGAAGAACGGTAATGCAGAACCATCTTCTAGAAACAGGACACCAAATTGGAGTAATGAGCAAACGACACTCCTGTTAAATTTGGTACGAGAAGAGCAACTCGCTTTTCGAGTCGCCGGGCCAGGAACATTCACCATACAAATGTGGGAAAGATTAGCTATTGTTATCAATTCACAATCAGTACCAGAACGTGAAGGTCATGAATTACAAACACGCTGGAAGACGATAAAGTGTGATTTTTATGATTACAAGAGATGTACCGAAAAGAGAGGATGGGGTTGGGATTATATTAACCACGTGGCATATGGTCCTGAAAACGAATGGGAGGAATTAAAGGAGGTAATGCACTTCTATTGATTAATAATTTATATACAATTACATTTTCATTGCTTCTGTTGATTAATTTATTGATAAGTTGTTTTTTAACTTACATTACAGAAAAATTCAAAGTTATGCAGGTGCAAGTCGAAACCCTTTGAGTATTTTAATATAGTGGATGAGATTGTTGGATTTAATATGGCAAGCGGACGTGCAAACTAGTTTATGGAGCCAAAGACGACGTGCAAACTAGTTTTCGTTTCTATACTTTGAACATTTGTTTGGAATTAAATTGTAGTGTTTTTATTTCAAAAATATGTATTTCAGATTTGGTCACTTGGTACATCTTTTTAGTTTTCATATTATGTTTGTTAGATTAAAATTTTCAGACAGTATTAGTTAATTTTCTACCTTGTTGGGACTACTTGTACTAGTACAGAAATATTGTTTGTCATTTACCTTGTGTGAACTTTTAGACAGTATTAGTTAATCAACTCTTGCTGGCGCCAATTTGTGTGAATATCTGGGTTCGCAATATACATGGAATAAATTTATCTTTTGTATCAGATAATACTGGTACTAACTGTTGCAAGTACCAAACAACGGTACAAAAAAAAAAAACAAAGAAATCTGTGTTGGGATTTGTAATTGAAATCAACTTACAATGGGCTGAAAGTTTCATTGGATACTGTAAGATATATACTAGATTACAATTAACAATTACTTTGGGAAAAAAAATTGCATTTCAACCAAATATCAGCAAATGTTCAATAATAGATCGCTGGCAAGCTGGACTTTTACCAGCAAGCATAACAGATTTATTGACAACTACTGTCAAGTGTCAGCTACTTCAAAAAAAAAAAAATAAGAAGCATAACATATTCGGTACAGACTGGTACAAAGAGTACTAGCACAATTCCACTACCAGATTGACAAGCAACTGACCAAAAGCAAGAAATTAACAAGGGTCAAGTGTCACATAAACAGTATTAATTTGGAGAACTTTTTAGTTCAATTCAATGAACGCACAAATTAGTACAAACCAATGATCTGTGATTTGTATGAACCAGTATTAAGGCCCAAATAAGATTTCCGTGAGCTTTTTTTTCAAGAAAAAGAAGAAGAAAACATAAGAAATTTGTGGCTTTTCAATTAGATATTGATTTTTTAATGGAACACAAAACCAACCACGCTAGAAAAAATAATATTATTAGCAAAGATGCCAAAATTAAAGGTAAAATTTGGGAAAAAGAACGAAATAAACCTAATAAAATGAAGAACCAGGAGAGCAAAAGCAAATCGTTGAAAATTTGATGCAAGGAGAGAAGATAAAACTCATTTAAACAAATCGGATGTAAGAGGGGAGCCAAGGAACGAGAGAAGCTGTTCATGAGTGGGACCGGTGGAGCCGGCGGCAAGGAGGCCGAGGCGTTGCTGGAGGGAGAGAGGCGAGAAGGCGAGATTGGAGGAGGGGAGTAAGTGCGTTGATAGGCGGAGGGTTTGCTTAAGCAGAAATTATACGTGGGTATTTTGGTCTTTTTATAATTAGCAATTCATAAATTAATAGAAAATTAATATCTTATCTGTTACTAATTTTTAAATCCATACCAAACACAATTTAACTTTGGTGGAGTAAGATTACTTAACTAGTTACAAATTCTTAACTTAAGAAACAACTTAAGTTGCTACCAAACAGGGCCATATATTGTAGGTGACTCTGGTACCAGGTTGGTAACAGTAAAAATTGATGTTTTCACTGGTAAGGAGTTTTTGTTTCCCGTTTTTATTGTTATGAATATATATATATATATATATATATATATATAAGAACAGAAGGTGGTACACTCTACCACTTTTTTGTGGGAAAAAAAATAGTTATATGTGGTTACTCCTTTAGTCCTTTTGTAAGGAGTTCCTGTGTGATACTTTTTTTTTTTTAAGATAAATAGGGGGCAAGCCTCTCAACTTATTTTTAAATTAAATGTCTACGAAAGATCCTCCAGCCGGATTTCGAACCTGCGACCTTTCACTCAAGATGCATTGCTCTTTGCCACTAGACCAATCACTCAAGATGCATTGCTCTTTGCCACTAGACCAAGAGCCGGTTCTTGTTCCTGTGTGATACTTTCTTCAATGGAATGTAATTTTTGTTCCTGTGTGCCGTGATCCAAATAGGAAAGATTAAATTGCAACCACTGAAGCGCTATAGGTCAATTGATTTATTTTGGGAAAGTTTCAGGGTTTTTAATTTAAATAATTATATGAGTTCTGAAGAAATGTTACCAAATTTAACTGACAAGAATCAATTTAATTTGGATATGTAATTTCGAACTTCCTGGTATATGCATATAAACTTTTACTATTTTTGAAAAATGCATGGAAGTAAAAGAGCTGCAACCCTACAAAATACAAATGATTAAAATAGAGCAATTTGCTCAGTATTAAGAATTTCACATGTCAGGATCAAGGCTGACTAGAGAACCTTAGATGACCTGTCATGCACAACCTCTCCGCATGGTGTTAATCCCATTAATCAGTGTGGTCGGAACAACATGTTAAAAAACTGTTGTTAGGATAGCATTATGAGCATATCTTGTTTGCATTATGCTTTAAATAGAATTCTTGATTGAAACTGGTCATATTTTGCTGACTAAAGGGGACGAAATTTGACTTGAGGAGCTATGAATGAGCTATTGCGTCGATCTCTTTCTTTGCTTGGAGGAATAAAGTTTGACTTAAGAGAAGCGTACTTGGCGGCTGGATTTATGTAATTTTGTCTTGTGGGAATTGGAGAATGGAGAGTTGGAGACTTGGTGCTATCAGCCTATCACCTTTTATCCAGTTAGTGGCGCTGTGGCCTGTGGGTGCCTGGAACTGTGAATGTGGGCATGCTAGTATTCAATTGGACTGAGCTGTCCGTCCCAAATTGGACTGTGTACGTGTACTCTAACATTGTACAATCCAAAATGAACTGACCTCCAGTTAGCTGGTGTAAGTCCCGTGATTAAATTTAGAGGTGGCACTAAAATGAGTCGTGTCAGACTTTAGGTTACCTGTTTTAACATTAAGCTCGACATTAGGGCATCGAAAGTCAAGTA
This sequence comes from Rhynchospora breviuscula, assembly GCA_027562975.1. Classification (NCBI taxonomy): domain Eukaryota; kingdom Viridiplantae; phylum Streptophyta; class Magnoliopsida; order Poales; family Cyperaceae; genus Rhynchospora; species Rhynchospora breviuscula. The sequence continues at coordinate 28,023,646 of CM050400.1, read as the reverse complement.
GGGTTGGATTTTAGGTATTTTGGATTTCTTTTTTTTTTTGGATCAATTGAGATTCAGATTGGGTTGAATTTCATGTTGTTTAACTTTGATCAACACGGGTTTTAATTTGTTTCTGATTGGATCCGATTCCGAATCAGTTAGACTTTTCATGTTGTTATTAATACTTCCGGAGAAAATTGTTACTTAGGTACCAGGATGTGGTACATTATGGTTTAGAATTGTAAAAATTATTTCAAAAGAAAAAATAAGATAGGGGTATAGCGAAAATTTTGTATCTTAATGAGTGTTGAGTTGTTTAGAAAAATAAAATTAATTATAACTCTTAATTTCAAGATCTGAAAATTGAGAAAATAAAGTGAAGTAGTCTTAATTTTTTTGAAGTAGTGAAGGAAAATTGGTACTTGTTTTTCCTTTTTTCCTTATTTTTTTATTTTATTTCTCGCGTTTGAAATTGCTCGTAATGAATGTACCAGCCAAATATAATGGCTGTTTTCAAATGTGACGAGATGGGTGGAACCACTGCCAATAGTCGCTTCATCTAAAGAGAAAATGTTTGCAACTTTTAAGTCTCGAATTAATATCAAGACCTCTCAAATCCTTCGGACTTCGGTCTACATACCACTATCTATTTTGCCAGATTAAACATGCTCATTCTCTGAGAGCAGCCATACTAAACGAAAGATCTATTAATATTGTCCATTTCATCTATGTATCACACTCATGATGACCCCATAAAAACTGAAATAAAGTATACCAGCAAAACAGATGTGAAATTTAAAAACACCAACCAATCGGCCATTGATTGTAGAACCACTTACCACCAAGAAAACTGTCTTGCTCTATGGTTTAGAATTATTTGAGTGATGTAATTAGTTTAATTTTGTAGTCTTCATCTATGTACGGGAGTTTTTGGTACCACTTAATATTTGTTTCAAATGAAACCGGTGGATATGCACTATTTGATTTATTTTTTTTAAAAAAGGCATATGTAATTTCTATTTAGCACATATCCTAGTGCTTCTTGACTAGGAGAGTAGATTAAGTAGAAGTATTGCTTACTTTTAGCAGCCCAAAGAATTCTATTGCTGGCGAATTACTATGCACAATCATATATACTAATTACGGATGTCCTTAATCCGGCCCAAAATGAATAATCATCATTAAAAGCTTTGAACCGAAGGTGCGTATCCCTAGAGCAACCCATGATTTCAAATATCACTAGATAAATTCTGTATAATCATGGCTGTATAAGGAACAAATCATGGCTGTATAATCATTACAGATGTCCTTGTCAGAAGTCTGTTCCACAACCAAAACTCTTTCAAGTCTCTAGGGGCAAGTTTGTTGCGCTCCCTGTAGAATGAAGCAATCCCAGATCAAAATCTCGAAGTGGCACTGTCCGAAAGGTGCACACCTGTTTCAGTGCCATTTGACACAGAGGGCAAACTCTTGGCACCTGGCATCCTTTATATTGTGCATATTTTCTCTAGTGTTGACTGTTAGCCTATCCCTCATGGCCAACCAGTAGAAAATTTTTGTTTTCAAGGACGCTTGTGCCCTCCACATAGCAATGAATGGTACGATGATCTCATGCCGGGGTCTCTTAGTAGCATGTAAGCACTTTTAGAGGTGCAAGTGCCGTGTGTTGTCCACCTCTACCGAAAAAAAAAGAGAACACTTGTACAGCATAATTATTCCAGAATAAAGTTTTGCCTTATTTCTTTTTTCGATTACACTATTTCCTTCATTATCGCAGTACAATACAGTCACCATGTTTTTCTATATAAACTAGGAACCTACAATTTCTTTCGTTGAAGCATAAAATATACCAAAATTAAAGCAAAAACTTGACCATATATATATGCAGATAGATAGTACTAATTCACTACACTGCAATTCAAACGGATCTCACCACTGCTCCCAGTAAGAACTTCATTCTGACCCATTTTCACCATTGCCGCTGCAAACTTAAGCTTCCAAAGGAGTCCATTGAAGGCATTCTGCCTGACCTGCTGTGCGGTTGAAGCATTTGACATGAGAGTCTGATCAGACGTGAAGAGCCCACGGTTTGCAAGAATGTTTGCATAGTATCTTGCATCTAATAAGTTAGGGGTGCTAGGTTCCATTGGGACGACAAGGCTCGTGTCATTACTGTTATCGGGACATATCTGCTCGAGTTGGGTGGCATAAGCTGAGTCCAGTGTTGGATCTAGATCCAATGTTGTGTTGAAGCTGTACAGCCTGCTGCTGAAGGAGGTGCAGTGTGAGCGACCAATGGTATGAGCTCCTGTCATAATAAATGACAAAAAAAGGGGGAAGAAAAATATGTACGTCAATCTACCTAATAAAATAAACTTTGATTTATATATGGCATTGACTTTTGATCACTATACTGTTGAGACACATCTTGATATTATGTGTTTGGCGAAAATTACTTTTCTGAGGAAGATAAGAAAATATACCTGATAAAGTGACCATTTCATCCTGAGAAAGTCCCTTGTTGGCAAAGCTTTGTGTAAGCTGATCGAGATCGAATGTCGGGCCGGGGAGGTTGGAAAATGTATCTGAAGCCAATGATACTGTTCCATCTCTTCGACCAGCCTCTACCCGATACGACATGCCTCCTGTCTACGAACCACAGACCCAATTATATTGAATGTAATTAATTTTGGTATCATAAGAAAATAAGTTCAATTTTTTTGTTTGTGAGGATCTAAGATGGCATTTACCAGTGCGACACTATCTCTTGCAGCAAAGGCAACTATATCAGCACAAGATACCACTCCTGGGCATGTAGATTCTAGCCGTGATTTTGCACTGTCAATGACCTCAAAGCCACGTAGACTTGGGTTGTTTATTGGCGAGTCCTTCTCTGCAGTGTTCCCTGGTGTAGAGTCGATCAAGACAGACCCATCACATCCCTATATATAGAAGAGGTAACAAAATAGAAGTGAATAAAAGTACAAGTATAGAAATGATAAAAAAACTTTGTAGGAGTGCGTGAGCCCTAATGTTGAGAAACTATTTAATTAAAAACGGGTTACATATTAAGATGGGATGATTTCTTTCATTCGAGAACCATATATATATTTAAATGGAATATATGTTTTAATTACTTAATATGGCATATATGTTTGTACGCTTGTATTAGGCATAACTTTATTTCTTTTATGCAATGTAAATGGAATATGCAAAATGACAATAAATTAAGAGTACATTACCCTGACAAAGCAATCATGAAAGTGTAGTCGAACCAGCCCAGCAGCCAGACCGACATTACTAAAGACTGCCTTCCTAACCTCTTCTCTCACAATATTTTCAACCTGTGGACACGTGCTTGCATAAAAGCCGACTTGCAGTTGTGCTTCAAGCCTGCCAATAGTTATGATCAAGCACAGCAAAACAGAAAATGCAACCCTTGTTAATTCCATTGCTCTTGTTTTTCCTTTAGTATAATTACACTTGCTCTCAGTTTTAAGTTCTCAAGTGTTTATCTGTTGCAATAAAACGGGATATCGCACTATGTATATATAAATTGGCTAGCTTGGATGGTTGGTTAGGTTTTGGATCACTTTGGGTGGTGGGATGTTGGAAGTACACTGGAAATTACTGTTGTGATGAAGTAATTAGTGGTCAATGATAGAGCCATGCATTCAGCTAAGCAGGCACAACTCGGACAGTTTTAAGTTCTGAGGGGTTGCACCAAAACATATTATTTCTTTTTGCTTTTTTAAGCGTGCACTAGTCCTGTTAGTATACTTTGGTTGATAGAGAGAGGCGATCAAGCTTACTGTTACTGGTGCACTAATTGAGAGAACAAGCAACGCACGTAACACCAGAAAAGTGATTAGAGGAGGTTATAACCCGGGAGGAAATATTGTTAACTTTTTTTCAAAAAAATAAAATAAAATAAACTTAAGGGAGCAAAGTTGTTGATAGAAAGTTGACGACATAGCATCAAACTATTTCTATTGAGCATCTCACTGAAAATGCCCTAAGCAACACAAGGGTTCTTAAATCCATTTTATTTTAGCTAAAATTTCAATTTCACTTCATTAAGAAATAATTTGATATACTATCGTATGTCAATAATCTCACCTCATTAAGAAATTATTTCTATTAGAAAAATGGAATGATATACTATCGTATTCCATACTAAGTCTATAGGATCAATTCCAGCTTAAATCGATATCAAGAATAATGGTTTTTGTAGGATTTACCGTGCTCTTTGGGACGACATAGATCATTTCAAATCTAAAGGCTAAAGAGGCATGCATGACTATTGGGCCAGCCTAACTTCTTTGTAAATTGTTAAATTTTGATGTTATCTCTAAAAATTGTAATGTATGCTTAATAAATTTATTTCGAATCGAAAAAATAAAATCAAACCCTGAAATAATCCCTAACAGAGACGGAGGTAAGCCCAAAGGGCCTGCAGCAAAATTTCAAGAAGACCCTTTAATGTTTACAAATTCCATATAAAAATAGTAATAAAATAGTTAAGTTATACTACATGCGATTTATTATAAAAGGTTCATATTAGAAAGTGTTGCCCTCTCTATTTCAAAATCCTGCCCCTGACCTGATTCCTAATAAGTAATAAGAAACATGAAAGCTCCAAGCTTTTTTTTTTTTTTTTTGAAGATAAATTGAGGGTCAAGCCTCCCAACTTATTTTTTTCAATTAAATGTCTATAAAAGACCCTCCAGCCGGGTTTCGAACCTGTGACATCTCACTTCATGAGATGCATTGCTCTTTGCCACTAGACCAAGAGCTGGTTCTCGAAAGCTCCAAGCTTGAGCTGAGAAGAATGTTTCATTAACAATTAAACACTTCTATAAATAATGTTTCTTGTCGGAACTCTATAATGCCTGAACAAATTTGTTTCGGTTTTGTTCAATTGAGATCCGTTTGACCAAGGGGAGCCAATAAGCTTGATGTAGGTCTTCAAAGAAGGGTGGTTTGAGTAATTGTTTTGGAAGGCTCTTTTCTTAGGATTAATTAACAGCTGAATGCGACTGGCGCTTTATTTTTCTATTTTTTTTTTTTTTGGATTAATTAACATGAGTGGTTTGGTCACAATTTCTCCACGTGTATGGCTGCCAAGCCCAAGATGGCGACACTCAATTCCGATCAGTAAGCATGCATCCATCTATTGCTGTTGACGCCATCACTGTAATTAAGGTCCTACCAGTATTTGAAACCCTTTTATTGGCTTAAAAATTTTCTAAAAATCAATGATGCCAAACATTTCTAAGTATAGATTTTTGGAGTCTTTATTTTTCAGCAAAAGCTAAATAAAAATATTGGAGTTTTTGCATAGTGTAGAAAAGGCAATATAGATCATATATATATGGTAGTTTATTTTGTAATTAAAGCTTAAAATTTTTCTTATAAGAATTTCAAACTAGAGGCAAAACCTCTTAATTTAGTCTACGTATCAAAATATTGTATGACACCAATTTTAAAAATATTAAAATATGTCTTCACTACTTTTTCTGATAGGAAGAAAATCATTTCTATTGGATGCTCTAGAATTTCCAATCAGTGTATTTCTTCCTAACTGAAAAAAATAGTAAGAAGAACTTAAAGAAATATAAATTCGGTTCGTAGAAAGATTTTAATAAGTAAATTCAAGTCTATCATCCAAAACTGTAAAGTTTAAATCCAAAGCCGTAGCACCGTCCATCTATGTCATGCATTGTACCAAAGTCTCACAAAAAGTGAGTGTGTATAGTTGTATACTTTTCATGCTTGTAAACAAGACATTTTTGAAACTTACTAAATGGATTAAAAAGAATTGAACAATAAAAAATTCTAAACATCAATCAAGTATATTCAATTACAATATTTGGTGATTGTCAATAAGTTATTTACATGCTCCAACACCAATATAAAATGAACTGATCAGTGAGTATTAACTACCAAGGAGAATTAAGGTGCAATTCTTGGGTAGCTGTAGCAATGAATGTCAAATGAATAATACCTGGGTGTGATATGGACCGGGCTAGACTCACTAATTAAACAACCCAAACCCAACACAAAGTAAATAAGTAGCCTTATGTCCAGTAACTATGCACTTCTCGGCCCATATAATATCCTACTAAATTTTGAATCCCTACTTGGTGAATTTATTGCTCCATTGGAGAATCGGTCTAATCAACCCTCTTATAATATAATAATAAAAAAGCAGTTTTGTCTTCTACGGATAAATGATAAAGAGATAGAACGCTTGTATTTCTTGTGTGGTAGGAAAAGCAACTGCTCTACTAGGAAAGAGATATTTGAAGAAGAAGGAAAAGGGAAAATGCCAGAGCCGGAGGTAAAAGAAGAGGAGAGAGAGAAGCAGGAAAGTGAAGTGGAGAAGAAAGAGGAGGAACCAAAGGCTGATGAAGATGCCCCTGTTGTTGAAGATGTCAAGGAGGAAGACGATGATGACGACGATGATGACGACGATGATGATGATGCCGATGCTGATGCCCAAGGTAACAAGCTGAATAGTCAATAGCCAAGTATTTAATTATATGTCATCTCTCAGCTTTAAAATTTTTCTGTATTGTTATTCACAGAAAATTCCTAGTACTAATATATGTGACTAGCGCCGGATTTTTATTGTTTTAATGGGATTATGCAAATAAAGCTGATTGTTGAAATTTATGCCAAAGGTTTCTCAATACAGAGTGCTAATATAGATTGTCTGGGTTTCCCCATGATAATTTACTTCCATCACTTTAAAAAATGGTTTAATTTTTGTCCATTTTAGAAAAAAAAAAAGAATATAGCTTTGAAAAATGACACTCCTTGAGTTATTTTTTTATATATAAAACACACTTGGTTCTTCTTTGTATATGTGATAATGTGAAACTCCATCTCGGTGGGAAGGGCCTTTCACCTAACCTTCGGACAAAAAATAATATAAAAGAACCTTTGTGCTCAGCGATGGGGATACACCATCTCCATTCCAAGAAATTTCAGTAGCTTTACTTACATCTAATAATTATCTGTATCTGTATGATTTATTTATGTGAACTGAATATCAGGAGAACCAGGTGCTGGTGCAAATGAGGGCACTAAGCAAAGCAGGAGTGAGAAGAAGAGTCGCAAGGCAATGTTGAAGCTCGGTATGAAGCCTGTTACTGGAGTCAGCAGGATTACCATCAAGCGTGCAAAAAATGTATTTCCATATGATCTCACTTAATAATTTTTCTTGCAATAATGAAAAGCTTCCATTGAACACTGATCAACTCTATCCCTGAACTGAATGTATGGCTTAAAATCCGTGAATCTGTTTAGTCATTAGCAGTTAAAGAGCTGCTGTGACCAGTCTTGACCAGTAACCCAGATTGTGCAAAAAAAAAAATTTAAAACTCAAAGCAATTATTGCCCTAGTTAAGTGTCTTAAACTATACGTAATTTTGCAAATTAAAGACTCTAAAAGCCAAGAAAATAAGACAAGGTAAAAAACAAATGGTTCGTTAAAATTTTTGGTTAAGCAGGACAATCTGATACTAATTAAAGCTTTAACAATTTTCTCAAAAGTTTGGAACATATTTTATCAGTTTTACTACGGATCCAGTGTCATTTGTATTTTTTGGGCAATATACTTTTACTATACAAGTTTAATAATTAATACACACAAACTTGCAAAGTGAAAGCAGATTAATCACACCTCGGTACCTATTGCAGATCCTTTTTGTTATATCAAAGCCTGATGTATTCAAGAGCCCAAACTCCGAAACATACGTCATTTTTGGGGAGGCCAAGATAGAGGACTTGAGCTCCCAGCTGCAGGCCCAGGCAGCACAGCAATTCCGCATGCAGGATTTGAGCAAGGTCATGGCTAAACCTGAAGCTTCTGCTGCAGTGGCAGGTGAAGAGGAAGAGGAGATTGATGAGTCAGATGTGGAGCACCGCGATATTGATCTTGTCATGACACAGGCTGGTGTGTCCCGGGCCAAGGCCGTCAAGGCTCTCAAGGCTCATGATGGAGATATTGTTAGTGCAATCATGGAGCTGACAACTTAAAACGAGTAGATAATTGAGAATTTGATGTCCTTTATGAGTCTTAAATGGGTACCTGATTGTTGGCTGTTTTGGTTGTTACTTCCTAGTTTTTTTTTTTTTCACGGTTTTGATCGATAAATTAGTGCATTTCTACCCGTTTTGACGTTAAAAGCATTTATTTTTCTTTTTCTTTTTTTTTTTTGTTGCATTGATGAACTTCGTTAATAAAAACTCAATGGGGTCGTTTGGATGTGTCCGGAATTTGGGGATTTTCCAATTCCGGGCATAAATTTTAATATAAACAATTCATCTCTCTCACAAAGTTACACACTTCCCAACGAAAATCCTTATTCCTTCCTAGGAATTGGCTATTCCTAACCCATCCAAACGACCCCAATGTTTCTTTGTGGAAGTGAAAGGTAAATTTAATTTCCCCCGTGTCAATGATTGATATTCCTGTAAAGCTCGCGTGGGAGGGTTCAAGAAATGGATTCCGTTGCTGTATTGAGGGAAAAAAGAGCAGACTTGTTGACAAATTGAAACACCATATTCATTATTATACTGAGCTAGCAATGAGGTTTTGTGGGACCCCAGATACTACTCATGAAAACATATTTGTTCGTATAAAAGAGCTACCTTGTCAATTTTATGGCATTTTTGGAATTGCCAGATTCTATGGTCTAAGAAGCCATGCAATTGGTTGGCTGAGACCAAAAGCTTTCAAATCATCGAGAAATTTTTCATTTTTCCCAGAAATCCATGCAATTCGTTGTAGCCTTACTCTTTAACTTTTTCTATGATGATAAACACTTTATATACTTTTTTTTTGCTAATATGATAATATATTGTTTTTATTGACTGGTGGCGTTATATAGGAAATGTCATTCCGAAATGTTGTTTATAAGGGGGGGTTGGGGGGGACTATAAGAAATCTGAACTTGAATTTTATCGAAATGTTTTTTCGATTTCATAATTCGTCAGGGCCATTAAGACAGAATAAGTCGCTATTTTAGATATACTAGAATAAAACTTCCATCCTCTCAGGTAGACGATAGAGGTGAAGAATTGGTTGGGAAGGAAAAGTCGCTTTACGCCTCTACCAAACCTCCAATTTGCTCTAAATAGAAACTCTGGGCTCATGGAGGGCAGATAGAATAGAATATACATCAAATAGAAAATAACTTAAAAAAAAAAAAAGAATGACGCTAGTGTTGAACCAAGTTAAATTTCTTGTGCGCCAAAGACCATGTCAAATAATATCACAGCACTACACCTCCATCGTCACGGCGTTCCATCAGACCCGAACTCCTAGAGTAGCGCCAACTCACCAATCTTAATAGATAGGTTTCGATAGAAAACAAAGCAAAAAGTAGTCGGTAGACAAAAAATAAATAAGAAAAGAAGAGGGGTCCTTTGATCAGGAAGTGAATTATATAAATATGATGCCGCTCATAATGGCGCAGCATTTTTGTCATTTTTTAAATAGAAACTTTTGAGATTTTATTTGATAAAATAATCCAACATATTTTGTTGGATACAATACGACGAGTGTCTCAAACAAAGGCACCAAAGCAAATTCAATAACTTACATGCTGGCATAAATTAAATGCGCTTCAAAGCACCTTAACCCTTAGCTTTTCTTATTGCAATAAAGATCTGGGTATAACTTATTAAGGAGATCAAGCAAAAGAATTGCCGCGGAGTCCTTGGCCTTCTTCACACTTGGCATTGGGTCCCCAATGCACTCATCAGTCCACCCACGGTTAGCTGTGTTGACGCGAACAGCATACACGAATCTCTTTGCATGTGCAGGGCCACCTTCATTGACACATCTGTATTGGGGCATTGGCCACTGCCTTCTGAGGCAAATGTCATTCAGAGTCTGTCTCGTGAAAACTTGTGAGCCATTCTTCTCTCCATTCTTCTCAGCCTCTTTCACAGCCTCCTCCTTGTTCTTGTCCTTTTCCCGTAAGACAACGAGTGCATTTCTAGCTGCGAGCTTTTGGGCCATTTTCTTCTGAGGGTTCTGTGCAACACCTATTTGTATGCCATCTATGTAGACCTCAACAGTGGCAACATTGCCAGATCGGGTTGCCTTGTACTCAAGACCTTCTGCTTGCTGCTGGCAGCGCTCTTGGAGTTCACGCACTGGGTGCATTGGAAGAGTCTCTGGGGTCACCATTGGATCTAGCAAAGGTTGGAACACCTGAAAGAGGAAAAGTAATCATTTTCAAATATTTCTTTTTGTTGGAATCAAAGTCAATTCAACAACCATTGTCCACTAATGACGGTATTCATAGTGCAGGTGTTTATCAAAAACAACAATTTAACATCATAACTAATAGTCAGTAAGGCATATAACTTATTATAATCTTTTGATAGAAGTTCTACAGACAAGCACTAGCCTTGAAACAAACAAAACCCATAAGCAACTAACGAGTTGCAGGGTACAATAGATTCAAGAAGAATAAACATATCCTTTCTTACGAGAAGTTAAATAGCCCTAAATGTAAAAGAAAAAGATTACCCTCCACACAACTGAAGTGTCAAGACTACTATCCAAAAAGATGGCACCAGCAAGAGATTCTACAATGTCTCCAAGCACCTTGGGAGCCTTGCAATCACTAAGACCAAAAGAGTTAAAACCCGGCTTTGAAAGCTCCTCTTCAACATTCTTTACAAATTCCCGTATCTACACACAACCAAAAAAATAATAATAACAATAAAAATAAATAAAATAATTTAATGGTGAACTAGTACTGTGGTAATGAAATTAAGATTTTGAAGCCTGGAAAAAGTTTCAAAAAAAAGACTGAAAGAAAAGGATTAAATTTCACATATATGTTACAAAATGATATCTTCCCATTGCAGAACATCAGAAAAGTTAAATTCCATAAACAAAAAATTCTATCCTTGCAAATCTGTTTCCCATTTTTCTTGAAAGATGCCAACCTATTTCTCCCTCACTGTTTCTCTTAGTGAAGAGGCAAAAGAAGGGAAATTTTGGTACTTAAAAAAAATTGCGATAGGTTCCAGTTGACGTTTAGACATTTACAGAGGCGCACAATATATTCTCCTTGCATGGGAAGACTCCTAAATCTCATTCTTAAGCACACACAAAACAATTCCAAAAATGAAACAAAAGCAAACCTGTGAATCTAGCGCACTAGATCCGTGACGGAGGTGGACATGCAACTTATGTTTTACTGCAACCCTGGCGAAATTCTCATTATTTACTGCAGCAGCTCTTAAATCTGTAAGCCTACCAGGAGGCAAATTTGTGTATGTGAAAAATAGATGACGCGTGATAAGGTGATCTAGCACTGCATCTCCCATGAACTCAAGCCTCTGATAACACGACACCCCTGACGATGGCCTCGAGGCATGCGTAATCGCCTCAACCAAAAGCCCTTTATTATTGAATTTTATGTTCAAGGCACCTTCTAATGTATCAAAATCTATGCTCTTCATGACAACCTCAGGTATGTTGTATGGCTTATTGGGTGAGATGTCATTCAGGTCGAGATCAACATGAATGCCAACCCAGTTCATGAAGTGGTTTGCTGCTTCCTTCCCTCCCGCCACATAGTACACTCCAATTAATGCTTCTACTACATCAGCTAAAGTTTTGCTTGACAGCACTCGATAAGAACCCAAATCACTCTCCAATTCGCCCTCTTCTCTTAAATCTTCTGTACAGTCATCATAAAAATCAGGTTCTTTGACCTCAGGGCAAGTAGGGGTAGTAGATTCGTCATCAAATTCCTTTGAATCCTCATCAAAGACTGGAAGTACCCCTGGAGCAGCCCACCGGGAAGGGGCAAACCGGTCAGCCTGGATGTAGGATTGGAGTCCCTTATTCAAGGCATATTGGTAAAGTGCCATGTTGCTCACCAACTGTTGTCTAATGCGGGTCAACTGCCCCTCATGCTTCTGAGGATATTTGAGAAAGAGAAATTTACTGACGACCCACTTGAGGTAGGCATCACCTAGTAGTTCTGCTCGTTCATAGCAAAAGGCCTCCTGACATGAAGCAGCAGTCAGCGCCTCTAGTATCTACCATAGTAGAAAACACAAACACATCAATAAAATTTTGTCAGTAGGAAAATGAAGATGTAAATCAAATTGCACCTCGGTCAACAAGAAACGAAATCCAAACATACTGCAAGCATTGGATGTCCTTGCCAATTAATAAGGTCATTTATAAATTATTCCCATTATTCAAAAGAAAAATGCATTATTCTGAATTTTCTATACAAAACTCTCAATAAAAATAATTAGTGACCTCACAACCAATTCGTGCAAATTTGGGAACCTAACTCGAAAACCTGCTTGGTTCTAATTTCATTCAATTAAAAGAGTTACAAAAAATGTCAATTAAATCACAATTTCCTTTGACACCAACCAGATAGCATGCAGCTATTTACAAGTACCATGAAATCATGATTGTTGGATTATTATAACATAATGAGTGATGTCATCATTTGACACCGTGGCAAACATTAGATTAATTTTCCAACACTCCAAGAAACAATAAACAACAGAGAATAAGTACATTGAAAGCAGGAACAGGGAAATTGATCGTATTCTTAAGCTGAACGGCAAGAAGCATGTTCTCAACACGCCTCATTATAGATGGTAACCTCTGAGCTCCCCGCACAAGTGTCCCGGGAAGAGGATGAACAAGGCAAAGTTCAGGAGGCAAATACACATAATATGTCTTGTCAAGATTCTCCTCAGATTCACCTTCCCGTGCTATAAAAAATCAGGGAAAAAAGTTATTAGAAAAGCCCAAACGACGAACAAAAACTAATTAAGCTTTGAATTACTCGCAATTTTTCCCAGAGCATTAAATTCTGAGCAAGAAATAGCACTTATACCTAAAATGCAAAAAAAAAAAAAAAATTAGAAATTCAGACAGCAATTAAAATCTGCTAAGGATGCTGTAAGGATGTTAGGTTTGGCACAGACATAGTAGTTAAATACAAATAGGCACCTTCAGAATGCTCGAATCTTGGAGAAAGGAGGTTCTTGCAATATGAAACACCCCGTCCCCGTATGAGAGGTTGCTTCTTATAGATTAATTCCACACCATACCTCAAATTGCACAAAAGCAAAAGAAGAACAATAAGTAACGATTGGAGCAATAGGTTTCAAGTCCATTAACTGCCAAAATAATAACCATTGTATAATTTCAACAATCTACATATCTTTTAAATTCTATTATCATCCCTCCCCCCACCCACTTCCATAACCAACACCCTAGGCTCCATGCCGCACCCCTCTAACAACTATATTCCAAAACAAATGTTGAGATTCCGGTGACGCTGGTCAGTGTATCACAGTAAAGCCAGCATTATAATCTGCTGTTTAAAGTATGAACTACAAAAGTCAAAAGAGAGAGAGCTTAAAGTTCCACTTACTTCTGTCTATAGTAATCAGCATAAGAACTGTACTCCAAAGGACCAAGATACCCCTCCTTTCGAGGAAAAGAATTCTCGGCATTCATGTTGGGACAAACCGAGTCAACGTAAAACCTTTTCCCTGAATGCACAGCAGTCACTATTCTCCCAACTAGAGACTTCATATCCATGCAAGAATCAGCCAAAAATAGCTCGTCTTGAGGGCACTCTTTTGATCTCACACCACGGTTCGGAAACAAGCCAGAGGCTTTCACCACATCATATTCTGCAACTGCCCCTCTAATGCCGTAAGTGGGGTGCACTTTCTGGCCAATAACCATGGCGGAACCTGTTAATAGTATCAGACGACAAAACCAACTCCAATTAACTTGCATAGCATGCTGTCAGAGTAGATCCAGAGTTGAAGTTTGACTTCAGGATATCGATTATTCTTAACTATTCGGTGCAACAATACTGTTGCGCGGTCTGTGTAAGAGACCACCACAAATGATGGCCAGTCCAATTGAATATGAATCAATATTAACTAAATTAGGGAAGGGGAAAAAAATAAAGCCATTGAACTTTCAATTTTTAAAAATTGGTCCAACATTTTAAATGTACAAACTCCCCAAGGTTTTGTTGATGTGCTATAAGGAATTTAAAAGTGTTCATTTTTTGCAAAAAAAAAAATAAATAAATAAATTGTAAGAAGAAAACAAAATGAAAGAAAGCCTGACCAGATTAAAATACCAAACAAAACTGATATTCATTTGGCAATCTCATAAAGTGTATTAAGTGATAACTGAACATCCATAAGGAATACTTCTGTGCATATATCTTTGGAGGCCAAAGGAACAGAGAATGGCAAAACAAATAATAATAAAAATCGAGGGGTTCTTTGCAATTCAGACAATAACAAAACCTTGTTTTCTATATCAAGCTTAGATGTTTGACAGTACCGTAACGCAGCTTCCCAAAGCCATATTCCCTTTTGTCCCCGCCAAGAGTTCTTTCACTTGTCCCAAGGTACACATCAGGGCGGGCACGATGGAGAGGGTTATTCCAAGCATCAGTTTTCACTATGGCCTCAACCAAGTCCCAGTCAATATCATTCATTGGGTTGGGAGAATTGTTGGAAAGTACAGGGACAAACAGATATGCTTTTGCAGGGTCCCATGGGGTTGTGGAGGGATCAACATCCACATCGAGCACTATGCTCATCAATCTAACATGAAAGCTCTTTAGCATAACCAGCTGTTAAGACACAAAGAGAGTACAGAGAGAGAAATTAGCAATTTAGCATATACACAAAACATTAAATGGTACAAGCATTACAATATTAGCAATTTAGCACATACACAAAACGTTAAATGGTACAAGCATTACAACATTGGTCAGTACTCCAGGGTAGATGGAACTTCATACCAACCTGATGACTGACTGGGACCCAATATGAAAATCAGTGCTAGTACAAACAGGAACCTATTTTGTTTCTCCTCATAACTGAGGTAAAACTTCAAAAAAAAATCAAAAAGGACCCCAGTGAGCCCCAATGTTACAACTAAGTAACATGATTTTTTTTGGGGTAGAAAAGAAAAGGGAGACTGACCTGAGAATCAGATATCTCTACTTCTCCACGAAAGACGAGAGATGCCTTTGTTATCATACTTCGAGCAACAAAGAGATCCATCGTCATCGATAAAACCTAAAAATGAAGATCTTCTTGTTGGTAAAACTCACAATTAAAAAGGCACATTCTAATGACCCACGCCCGCACCCCCTTCCCCCCTCCCACCACCAATACCACTAAACAAGAAAATACATGCACCCCTATCAATCTAAGAAAGATGATCTATTTTATAGATATTTCAAATCTTTTGTAAGGGTAAGTAGATATATTTTTAACATTCTATAGGCAGGAATTGAATTTTTTATGCTTAAAAATTTTGTAAGCGATTTATGAAACAAATCGTTACCTCTGCATCCAACTCAGAACCAAAAATAACAGAAAAATTAGAAACTTGATCAAGGAAAGAGTCCTTGGAAGTTCCCACATTAACACTGTTCACATAATACATATGCAACTTGAACTGGCAGCTGTGAGAACAATCTCTCCCAGACAAAATCCATTCGCCCTGGATTCAATGAAAAATTAATTAATTAATTAATTAAAGGACTTTATTATAATGGTAATTGAAAGTTATTTGGTACAAATTGGAATGAGCAAAATGGGTTTGATTATAAGCAATTTGATGATAAGTTCTCAAGAGATACTTACAGAGAGGACTTCTGCCACTCCTTCGGGATAGAACTCCCTGTGACGTGCTGTACCTGGAAGCGGATCCCCTTCATCAGATTGTTCGACCTTTTCCCCTTCCTCCCTGGCCCCTCTGTCTGGCAAAAGCATATCAGTGAAGGCGCCCATCTCATGCAGCTTCTTACATGCAGCCAAACACACAGCCTGTGCATCACAATATAAATTAAATAATTTAATTCCTTCACTTCTGTTCCAATAAATACTGAGCATAAGTAACATGCTACATGATGAAAAATTACTCATTAAATCAACTTTTATCACAAAATAGTCAATGTTGATATTAATCAACCCTTGTTAAATTATTAAGAATGTCTGATTGTTTTTTATATTACCCCCAACTGCTGGTAAAAAGAGATCCTTTCAAACTTCTAATAATAAAAAAAAATGAGTCTCATTACTCATGGTTTGGAAACCATTATAGTTGAATTGAGTATTTGCTATCAAAAAACGATTTCAAATGAGGGTTCGAATAATACTTTTGATTTATAACAGTTAGATTGCTAATAATAAGTGGCTATTACAACTTGTTTAATCATTACTACAAACCAGTAAACAAGAAACAAAGAATAGCTACTTGCTGAGCGAGGCGCATTGAACTGCAAACAGGACCCTCAAGCTTCTCAAATGGAGCATTGCATGGTAGCTGAAGTCTGCAAGAGTAGTCAGTGGCACCGCCTGGCTTCTCGTGCTTCTCCATTATGAACTCCGGGCGGAGAAGAGAATATCTACAAATCAAATGAAAGTTCGTAAAACGACCAATAAATAAAGAACTCTTGCGTAGTGTAAACAGGAATAAATCTGCAACAACTGCCCAACCCTGTAACTTGTATTAGTAGAAAGGCTCTATTATACCTTGATTAATAGTACTGATCAGTACATACAGTTAGGTGCAAAAAACCAGTTAGGTTTAGTGCGGCATAATTTCATATTTTTTGCAGTAATCTTTGGCCAAAACTTGAGAGCCTTAACTATACGTACTCAGAAAGAACAGCAAATATAAGGTGAAATTCAACCAAATTAATACTACAATATGCTTCTGGCAACAAAACCCAGGAATGACAATCACATATCACATGCAGAGGGTGGGGGAGAGGAGAGAGAATCTAAAATCGAAGATAATAAGCACCTGTCACTTGGTAGCTGAGAACAGTACAGGTGAATGAGCTGAACAGCAGAATTCAAGCTAACAACAGCACCTGTTGATTCAACCTGGTATAGTGAATTAGGATCCATGTCAACTGCAGCCAGCTTTGGGTTCCCTTTCAGATGACTCAGATCTGTTCTTTCAATAGCCTCCTTCCTCAGTGTCTCTTCACTGTTTCGCGCATTCCTCAGGAATGTTTCATGTGAGATATTATCCCTGCATTTCATCAAAATATCCAGGTCAATTATAACATTACCAAGGTTAAAGCATAAAGCCTCAATATAATCCATGCTTAAAACAAGTACCCTCAAATCAGTGGCCCAACTCCAGTTCATCTTTTTTTTTTTTTTTTTTTTTTTTTGAGGGTTGGCTTACGCCAACAAAATTTCATTAAAAAGGAAAATAACTCCAGTTCATCTTAACCCAATTTAAATACAGCAAACCCCTTTTGCAATTAACATAAAACTAGACCAAAAGGTGGTAAAAAATGTTAGCCAAATTGGCATGAGGTTAGATTGGCAAGGTATCATCATCCTAAAAATGACCTTGGTTCAACATTTAAAGTTCAGAGCCTTTTATCCCAAACAAGTTGGGGTAGGCTAGAAGTGACACCCCGACCCTCGTCATTTCTTTTGTATATGGCTAGATTTTTAGGCTGGCTCCCCAAAGCATGCGGGACTTGAACCCTTGACCTCTTAGAAGTCAATCTAGTGCTCTTACCACTGGAACTACTAGACCACATGCAATAATGACCTTGGTAGTAAAAAAAACAATTTATTTATATTATCTCAAGTACTTTTCAAGCATCAAAATGTAGTCAGATCCAGGCTTCCTTGCACGACCTCTAGATTGGATGTAAGCCAAAACTGTTTTTGCAAGGTCAAAGCGGATTACGACATTGCATTGCCTGATATCAAGCCCTTCCTCCGCAACACTTGTGGCAACTAATAAGGTAATCTACAAACATAGCAAAAACTCCAGTAAACAAGATAATCGAAACTAGAGATTCAAGTACTGGATTCTAGAATTAACAAATTGATGGCTGGGTCTAGTAGTTGACAAGATACTCATGAAATTAGATGTTCAGATGCTGGGGTCTAGTCCTAACCATTTATGGCTGAGTCTTATCTAATACCACACAAGACACTCATGAAACTAGATATTCAAGTATGAGATCCAGTACTAACCATTCATGGTTGGGCCTATTCAGTATGATGCTTTTAATTGCTTTTCTTTTAAAATATATATATATGTACCATATTCCATAATGAATATACCATCAGCATAGGTATAATGTAAAAAACTTAGAAATTGTTACCCTTCCATCACGGAATTTAGCAATAGTATCCTGTGTCTGAGAGGCACGCATCTCCTGGTTATTATTATTTCCTATGAGACTAGCGCATTTGACGAAATTCAACGAAGGAAGCTCTGCAAAAACCTGTTTCAAACATAAATTTTACTCATTTATCTATAATGATTCAGAACTATTTGCCCCTGTAAATTTGATTTTCATGAATAGGTCAATAACATCATGGTATGGCAACCAAACAAAGTAGTCTGACTGCATTTAGCTAGTTTAAGGAATAAATGGAGGGAGTGATAGAGGTTTAGCAATATAAAGTGCTTTAATTGAAATGGCACAGAGTATCATTGGCATAGAGAGGCATGAGATGCACTCTGACCTTGGGTAGTACTAGTGCCGTGACAACCCTTTCCACAAAGATAATTGCACGGAAGTCCTCAGTGTGTTGGTACTTGAGAAGGATTTTAATCAGCGACTGCACCTTTGGAGTGACCTTGCCATTTGCCACAGCAGCTCCTGCAATAGCATCCATGTGCTCCCCTCCGGAGACAGCTGAAAGAAACCAAAGGCAAACATGAACCTCAACTCAGCAACAGCCAGAGGTCTATATGTGTTTGCACCATTGAAAAAGAGATGCTAGATTAGATATCTGCTATTTGGAGGTTCTTCTCTTTTTCGGATTTTCCAGAGGAAACAGTTTGGATACAAATGGATGAGTTGGCAGATAAAATGGTTACAAAGTGATTTAAACCTCAAGTTACTGCCCTATAGGGGAGGGGTGGAAAGAGCATAGAAACCCTATTTGTATGATAAACCTGCTTGTCACAGTACAAATTAGGTCCAATATCACACAATCAAAAAGCAAAAACAAGATGGCAGCACTCTGAACTCTGAAGTCTGAAGTATCAATCGTCAATAGCTCTATCACGAGTCAGGTCATGCTCTGATATGCTGATAATATTTTGCAATACTTATGATAATAGATAAAGATGACATTTAGAGTAAAGGTAATAACCATGGCTGTCTGGCAGCTCTCCCTCCTCAAGCTCATTGATACTTTGATTGTCCCCGTTATGTACTTCACCATGGCTCAAATCACCATTGGCAGCAGCTCCCTCTGAAAGTTGGCACTGAAACAGTGCAACAACTTTTTTCAAGTACGACTCCTGGAACTTGACATCGAGCTGGTAATTTGCCCTTTCATCATTCTGCAGTGCTGTTAAGAATGAATGTGCGACCTGTTCTTAAGAAAGAAGTAAATAACATCAGCTCAGCACCAAAAGCAGCTTTAGTTCAAACAACTTCACACCCCAAGATAAAGAACTTCTCATAAAATATTGCTATAGCAATACAGTCAGAAGAAGTCATGATCTTTTTGCCAAATAGTACACAAGCTAAACTGGGAGTACCGTTTTTCAAATGAGCTTAAGTTCCAAATTTTCAATACAAACCCTTTAAGAACAGAAAGCTCAAGCTTGTTTTTCTTGCCAGGAAAATCAGTATACCTGGATAGGTCAAACTCTTTTGAAGTTTAGGGTGTCAATTAAACTTCTACCAGTGAAAAAATCTACAGCGCTTTATTGAAACTATCTTACCTTAAAAGCACACCACTGTCCCAGTTCACCAAGAGCATAATTAATAGCACGTAACTTCTGTATCAAATTCGCAGCACCATCACTCTCAGTCCTCTCTGACACACCATAAACCAGGCGCAGCTCCTCTCTATTCGACCCAGCATCTCTGGCACCCATGAACTGCCATTTGCTCCTTCTAGAGCTAGGATGTGCTGCAGCCTCAATCTCGGCCTCCATCTTCACAATCTGCTCGTGCAACGAGTCAAATCTAGCTGCCTTGTCATAGTGCACTACCATTTCAAGAGGCATTGGCACATGCTTTTCGAGCTCCTTTCGGTCCTTCACAGTGAAGACTATTGAATCTAACTTGGTCTCAAGGTTTCTTATTTTTATTGCGCAGTCTTCCTGACTAGAAACCCCTGAGGAGGTAGTATAAATCTCATTATTCATAAAGCTTCATATGGAGAATATCAGGATCATGCAAGTAAAAGTATGCTTTATCAAAAGGCCATATTATACGAATGAAATAGTGTAACATCAATATCAACTCTGTGGTAAGCAAGGACATCAGCTGAAGGTTAAAGCCCTAGAAACTCTTATAGGTATCCAATTTTATCAGCCTATCTAACAGCTATTTTTCTTTTTCTTTTTTTTTCTTCCTTCTTTGGTGAAGTAATCTTGTATGAATGTGTTTGGATGAGGGGTTGAATAAGGAATAAGAATAAGGATTTAGAAATGCGTGCCTATCCATATTCCTTATTCAAATTCCATGGTTTTGTTAGAATAGGAATTTGGACCCGAATAAGCCCAAATTCCTTATTCTTGTGTTGTTTGGGTTTCACGAGAATAAGGAATTTGGAGCTTATTCTTATCCAAACTCTTATTCTTATGCATCCAAACACATAAGGATATCAAATTTTAAATACTAGTACTAGTTATTTACATCTTTGCTGAAATACTTTTTATGAATATCAAATATTAAAGACAAACTTTTATCAATTTTGTAATTTAAAACTGGTATGCTATTATTTGAAAAGGCTAATTTGTTATCTTGAATATTGGTTATTAGTGTTAGTATCAAGAGATTATATATTATATGAATAAACCAACATCTCAATGAAATGCAGATACGATAAGATATTAACTTTATCCGTGCCATGTCAGCCCCATCTTCACCACCATATACAAAGCAACATACCTTTTAAGTTGACAGGGGAAGCAGTCATGCCAAAAACTGTCGGCCGTTTATCCTTAGGCGTGGTGTGGTAAAACTCAGACATGACCAGGGAATATGGGTGTTTTTTGACAGCATGATGACACTCATCCAAGATTAACAAATTAATTGCATCCATTTTGATTATGCTATGCCGGAGTATATTCAACAAAATTTGGGCCGTCATAACTAGCACCTACACATAAAAAGAACATTTCACTACCAATAAAATTTAAACTCAACCTCACTCCTTGAGAGTCTAAGAAAGTACCCTTGCTAAATAAATTTAACCACATTTTTTTACAATGAGGAGAAACAAATAGTACCATAAAGATAATATATATATAAACTAAAAAATAATGACAAAAGGTATTTAAGAAGCTGCCTGTTTCAATTCAAATTCGCGCTGCCACCTCTTTGAATCCCAAAAATCCTGACCCATCTCACCACAATAATGTCCAACATTAAATCCTGTCCTCTCTCGAATAACTTCAGCTTGCTAGACCACATGAACGGCAGTAGAAACATACAACATTAGATTAAAAAGAATTAAAAAATCATCAGATTTAATAACTCCAACTTTCAACACATCAACCAATTTCATACCTGATAAACAAGTGGAACCTTGGGAACTAAGAAAATAGCGAGCATCTTCTTATTATCCTTCATCATCTCTGTGTAGACACTCTTCATTAAAAGCACCGCTATGAGAGTCTTCCCAGCACCGGTTTCCAAGAAGGCAATTGTATTATTCTTTTTAGCATGTTCTAAGACTTCAAGCTGGTACTGTCTCACCTGTTCTTCAACAATTACCTTCTCCTTCCTCTCCAATTCCTCCCTCTTGTTATTAGGTCCTGAACCATTTTCCACCGGACCATCCTTTCTCGCCCTTTTCGCCTTCCTCTCTATCTCAGATTCCCATGACCCATTATGGTACACCATTTTACCCGATTTGTCCCTCTCCCAGTACCCCCTGCTATCACGCGAATCAGCACCAGTACTATCTCTTTCCCTCCTTCCCCATCGATGGTCAAAAGTGCCACGTGACAGCCCCCTGTGCCAGTGGCCCCGGCGATAACCACCTCTTCCCCTTTCTCCAACCCAGCCATCGCCACGTGACCTCTTCTCATCCCTCCAATCTCCATTTAATGAGCTCCTCTCCCGTTTTCCCTCTCTGGTTCTGGTAACATTGACAACATCTACAGCCATAGGCTGTTCATGTGTTTCTTCCTTGGGTTGCACATGGGGTTCATCTTTCTTAACCTGGTGCTGCTGCTGCTGCTGCGTATTTGGGTCGGAGTTGATGCTCTCGAGAATCCGGTCGATCTCAGCCACGAACCCTTCATCAGCTACTGGGTCTAAATTAGGGAGAGCCGAGAGATCCAATTCAGGGCCCAATGCAAAGTCGATGCCGCAAAGGGAATTCTCATCCTCGCATGCATCGTACCAGTACGAACTCGGCTCGGCGCCATTGCCATTGCCCCCCATCTGGTGCAAGCTTTTTTTCAGTAGAAGAAAGAAAATAAGTAGATAAAAGGTAGTACAAGTAGCAGTTGGAAAGAGACAATAAAAAAGACTTCCTCCTTTTTTTGGTCTGCTGCGTAGAGAGAGAGGGAGGGAGGGAGAGAGAGAGAGAGAGAGAGGCGATGAATTCCGTACGAATCACGCAAGAATTGAGGCGAGTTGAAAGACAAATTCCGATTTGGTTCTCTGAGAAAGTGAAAAAATAAAAAGTAGGGATTCGACGGTTTATCAACGCTACTCTCTCTATCTCTGTCTCTCTTCCTCTTTTTTCGGCTCTTGAGAAATCAGACGAGGCGCGAGAATTGTTCGTGTTATTAATTGAGGGGAGAGGAAAAAGGGGAAAAGGGAAAAAGGGAGATTCTGCTTCTACTACCTGATAGCAGTGGGAAGCAGTGGGAGAATGGAATGCGAGAGGCGACGAAGCCGGAGGAGAGAGAATCTGTTTTTAGGTTTGTTCTACCTTTTTACGTGTTTGCCCTTGGTGTTTTGTTTTGTTTTTTGTTTTTGTACTTTCATCATCCAGGAACAGATTCTCGTATTGTTTTTTTCTTACGGCTACATATGTTTTTATTTTTATACAACTTGTGCCGTTAGAAAAAATTGATCGAATTTGTTAATTCAAATATGGACCTGATTTGATAATTTGAAAAATCACAATAACTTAAATCCAAGTATCCAACCAATTAAAATTAAAACGATAAAAAATTGACATGACTCAAAATTATTAGAGATTAAAAGGCCGACTCAATCCAAATTTAATGATCTGAAATCATTTTCTTAGACAGCCTGCTAGTGACTATATATCAAGTTGAATAATCGGAATCTTAGTTGATATAAAGTGGGACGATTTAACAATCAAAATGATCTGAACCTAGACGACTTATTTATGCCAATACGAAGCGAATAATCTGAATTATTACTTTCCTTGGATCAAAAATGTCTAGGTCGCTACATGATGGGGACATTATGGGGATGTTTGGAAGCCTTGGAATAAGTCCTTATTCGGAATTGCTAGTTCCGAGGGTTGTCAAACACATTTTAGAATAAGCCGAATAGCTTATTCGGCTCTTTATTCTTGTTCCAACAAAATGTTGGAACTAAATTGGAACAAGTTAACCATCCAACAACAAATCATTATTTTATACTTTTTTTCTTGTTCTTATTCTTAACTAACCACCCAAACAACATCTCTTAATTTAAGAATAAGCAATTATTTAACATTCCTTATTCATCACTCTTATTCTAAAATAAGCTATTCTATTCTTATTCACCACACTTCCAAACACACCCTAGGGGAATTGGGGAAAATAAGTAAAAACAAATATTTAAACAAAAAATGCATTGTGCTCCAGAGAGCGTTACATTTCCACGTAGCTCAAAAATTTACTAAAATCCAGACAACTTTGAAAGAAAATCAATTAAAATGTTCAATTTTTTTTAAAAATCCAAACAATATATTATTCACTGATCATTTGATGGAAAAATCGTTCAAAAAATGATCAACTTTAATCTTGATCATGGTGAACATCATTATTATTATGAATCACGTCAAATTCAAATAAAGAAAATAACAAAATGTCTCCAAATTACCAATAATAAAATGACTTAATTCATCTAGAACGTTCAAAATAGTAATAAATAAACTAGTATGTCATATATGTGATGTACAAGAATTACAAACATTTGTAAATTAATTATGATTAAATCTTTGTTACACATGTGTTAGTCACAATGACAATAAAAATAGTAGTACATTGGTAAATATGAATTATATTACAGCAATTATTTTCAAAATTATATTACCTTACTTATATTATATCATTGATACTATTTTATAAATTATTTTCATTTAACTAATGTTCACAAACTAACAAAAAAATGCAGGACTAGATGTATTATAGCTAGATGATGATTTTATAATTTGTGTCTTTAGACAAATTAAATGTGGTGGACTAACTTTTTTTATATGGATTGAAAAGTGGACCATTCGTTCGAAATTGTAAACGATAGCAATTGATCAAGACTCTTATATTTAAATCGAACTGAAAAAATGAACTCATATAGAACATACTTATATTCTATATTTTTATTTAGAGTTACTGGTTAAATACTAGCAAAAAGCCCTCGTATGTGGACAATTAAAGGAACAAAAATAACGTTAGGCAATAAAGATATGTTGTTCAATCTACGAAGGTAGATATGTTACTGAGTTTGTTTTTTTATTAGTCGAAAAATTAAAATATATTATTGTTTTGTCTAATAATTGATATTCAACTATAGATCAAATTGATCGAACAGTACAGACATATGAATACACCCTAGATCTAGATGTACTAGTGTAATCCTCTTAAATCCGTGCGTTTATGAGAAGCAATAGTAGAGATGTACCTACGTACTTCGGTGTAAAAAGAATCCTAGAAAAAAAGGCAGCATCACCATTGGCCTATTAAATAGGCAAAAGCTCAAAGTGCGAAAAAACAAAAAAAATGAAAGGAACGGCCCACTACGGTCTACACATCAGGAAAGGACTGAGGAAAGGAGTCGGTTAACAGGGCATCACCCTTTAATTTTCTGGTGCGCATTTACTTCTTTTCTGACATACGGAACTTTTTTTTTGCACTTTTCAGTCCAGATATTTATTGCCACTTATGTTGGATACACCAGGCGTTTCACCGTACAAAATACAAGTTGTACAAGGGTTTCCCGAATTTCTGGGGATTTGTCCCTTGCGGCGTAACAAAAAAAAATAATAATAATTTACTCTTTATCACTGGGTCGTTTGGATGGGTTAGGAATAGCCAATTCCTAGGAAGGAATAAGGATTTTCGTTGGGAAGTGTGTAACTTTGTGAGAGAGATGAATTGTTTATATTAAAATTTATGCCCGGAATTGGAAAATCCCCAAATTCCGGACACATCCAAACGACCCCACTAATTTTTATAGTCTAAATCAAGACAATTCAAAGTCGAATGTAAAATAAATAATATATGACAGTGTATTTTAGCTAGTTTGATTTGTGATTGATTATAGGTTGATATTTGGGATTTTGAGACATAACTAACACACACAAGTATTGCAGTACCATTCCTGCTGCGCACGTGACAACTTCCATAACAGTTCATATAACATGTTATGTTAACATATATGTGACATTATTTACTTCCTTTGGAGTAAAATAGCTTGCTTCAGGCACAATTTTAACTAGCAATATATATATATATATATATCGGTCCGAAATTTTCATTTATTCAGTACTTGTAAGCAACAGGGTTTCGAATTAATGATCGAAAGGAATTCTTCCTTTCAAAAGTACAATGTAACTTTTCATATATATGCTCTGAGAGTTCCAAATTACACAAAGAGATAGGCTGTGATATTATATTCTGATTAAGCTTCATTGCTAGTCTTAATTTTCCTAAGGTTAGAATAATAAAAAATTTAAATAAAAGGCACGGCAGATTATTAATTTATAATAGTTCTCTCCCGTGAAGCTCTTCCTGGTGTTTAAGATTTACATATAGCTGATGCTAATATAATTAACCAAGTATCTCATTGTAGAGTCCTTTGAGCTTTGCTATCAGAGCTTGTCTGCAAAGAAATTTGCAATGAGAAGCATAATTATGAGTGACATAAAAAAAGGTTGAAGTAAAATAATTTCATCTAAAGGAAAAAAAGGTTGAAGTAAAATAATTTCATCTGAAGTTGAATAGATCACAATTGAAAGTCATAAGTATGGAGTCCTTTAACTTAAAAAGTGTCATGCACTAATGGAAATGTTTTTGAAGGAAGAAGTTACTTCATTTAGTTAAATTTTCAATGAACTTTTTCATTTTAGGGAAGCACTTTAATCAAGTTAGCATTAGCATCTTACCACATCTGTAATCAATTGTTTTACTAATAATTATTAAACATACATAGGATGCAGAAGGGGACCAAGAATTTATTTGGGAATATAGGGAAACTGAATATTATTTTGCAGCAATACAACTGGGATGGAACTAATGACTTGTATTGGTAGTTTGCGATAATGATTTCAGTAGCGGCTACCAAGTTGAATGCCTTGTATTGGTTGGATACTTAGCATTTTCATGTTTAAAGGACGGAGAACTGAGTCAGAATGACAACAGCAGATGAGAAATAGATGGGAAAAAATACCAATTTTACCCCTTCTATAAGCATTTGCTTTCTCTATCGTGATAATCGATAAGATACTGTGATGTGAATCAAATACAGATAAATGCTAACTTGACATGCCAGTTGAACACTAAAATCTTTGTTTAGTTGTGTAAAATGATTTGACCTGTTTATTTTCAGGTTTTATTGGATTTTCTTTTTTCCTTGTTACTTTTCATCTGTTAGAGGCCCTTTTTTGTTAGACCTGAACAATGATTCAAAACATAAATTAAAACAATATGGAATTGACAACATTACCTGTCAGGCTTGAAGATCAAGTTCTTATATGCAAACCACTATTTCAAAGAAGAAAATAAGAGTTAGCAACTGGCCTGAGCTCAAAAACAAATATTTAAAGTAAAAGAAAAAATTACCCCTGTGTAACCAATTCCAACAATCTCCATAACACCTGGCACTACTGGGAGCCTATCAATTGCCTACAAAAACACCATTAAGCATGTTTAATTATTCTGGCAAGATTGCAGTTCCAGTCATGGCAGTCACCTTTGTACTGACTGTGTATGAATGAAAAAGGACTATTCTCAGAAAACATTGAGCTATGCTCCTTCACCTCTCTTCAGTAATTAAAGAATGGTCGTTGAAAATTCAGTGTTTGAGCATTATACCTGAAGTTCTCATGTTTTTTCAAGTAGTACCATAAGGAACAAAACATCTCCATTTAAAAGATACAAAATACCAGTCAATTTTGAATAGAAGATAAGAAACTGTACTGATATCATTCCTGTAGTGCTCCACAGTCCAATAAAAGCAGCAACTCCTAAGGTAGTGGCTGCATATTTGTCCTCAACTTTGTCCCACTGTTGGAGAAGAACAGTTCATGGTTAAAACTCACATATATGCAGCAGTATTTACAATATTATTTGCTTAGCAATTATGAAAGTAAACAGATAATTTTTTTTAAACTAATAACAAAAAGTAATATTACTTCTGAAATGAAGTTTGAAACAAGGAAATCTTTATACAAAAAAAATTAAGTTAATCTAATGAGGCAGCTGATCATTCAATTTCTGATTATCTTCTTTTATTATTTTGTTTGTTCAGAGTTTTGAAAAGGAGTTTATTGAGGCTGATATTGAATATCATATTCAATATAAAACTCTTTGCAGCTACCACATTAATCAGATAGATGCATATATAGACTATAGTACTAACTGAGAGTAATTCTGAGCAACAAACTGAGGCAAGGAAGTATAGTATAAGTCACATCCAGGTTGTACTGCCAAAATAAAATGCTCATCTGCCTTTGTTTTGTCAGTTCTCTTTCCATTTGTTAATCAGGGCAAGGTTTTCCTTTTTGTCAATTTAAAAAAAAAAATGAGGGGAGAAACTGACTGCTTCTTGCACTTTTTTCACGATTTCAGGAAGTTCAGTTGTTGCAAGTTCGGCTGTTGCATCTCCTGTGGCCATAGCAATCACATTTTTTGCCATTCTACGACCTGTATTTGCACGCAAGAATAGGACATTTATTCAAATCTGATATTCATGAATTGCTCACTTCAAGTTGATCAAACAAACAATAATGCATGAGAAGAAATTGTTCATTGGTCATATTCTAGTGATATGATGCTCTTGGCAAACATATAGGGTAAGGCTTGCTTAACTACTAGACCTCTACCCCAGACCCTCTATTGTACGGCACCACACTGTGTGACAGCTCTTGAGTATTATCAATGATGTTCGTCTCTGTAAAGCTAAAAATAATGGCTGTCTGTGGATTGCAGTATGCAGTGGAAATCAGTAGCCTCTAAGTCCTTGACCTTTGAATGGAGTTTGATACACCAGATCACAAAAGATGGATTATTTACGACCAGTGCAATGAGCTATCTGAACTTCAGAAAATGCCTAACTAATATTTTAATTAAGCATGCTTCACTTAATTTTTACTTCTGGCACAAAATGAATGATTTCAACACATCTCTCCTATTCCAAATACAGCCATTGTGTGCAATATAATCTTACAATATGATGCATTGGGAACTCGGCCTGTAGAAGCGACATTAGGGGATGGTGGTAGAGCTGGAAGCCCAACTGAATGTGTCGCCTGAGCACGCACTGCCGTCTTACTATCAACCAAGGCCGGTGAGGCAAGGACACTGGTGGCACCGGTCGTGGTTGAGGCCATTGGTATAGTTAGCTAATGGTTTACTGTGGCACGTACAGTTCCTGTATTTAATCTAATAAAATATGCGTTTTGGATTTAATAGACGTGTTGGAAGGTAAAGCAGGTGTTTTGGCGCGTAGATATGGCATTAGTAGGCACCACTCGTTGGATGTGTGGCAAACTGGCAACTTGTTATTGGGCTTGAAAAGATTAGGTTGGGATAAGCTGGGTACCCTCTGTGTGTGGTTTAATTCTCTCTTGATAGTGGTAGCGACTTGAGGTTTGTTATTAGTGAGTGGATCATATGGTCTTTTAAAAGCGCCAACAAAAGTGCAAGAAGTGGGGCCTAAGTAAATATCGTTTACTGGCCTAAATTGGAGAAGTCTAAACTACATTAGACAAAATACCATTCTAGCTTAAAAATAAACATGTGAGGTTGTTAATAAGCGTCACAAACAAATGTCTTTTACAATTATGGATTATCGTTTGTGTTAAATTATTTCATGCATGGAGGGTACAGCTATCATATATCATTAATATTATATATATATATATATATATAAATATATATGGAGTTTTGCTATGGTGAGTCGCGACTCACCAGAGGGTCTGTGAGTCGGGTTCAAAACTCCTAGATCTAGTTCAAAATGACCGATCCAAACCGTCCAATACGATCTCCCTATTGAAATCTCCATGCAGAACAAATTTTATATTTTTTTGAAATTTTTAAGTATTTTTTTCGGATTTTTAAAAACTGCTGTTTTTTAACGGTTCAGAACTAATTAGATTAACTATTTTCTAAAATTTCAAAAAAAATACTTAAAAATTTCGAAAAAATGTAAAATTTGGTCTGCAATTAGATTTCAATAGAGAGATCGTATTGGACGGTTTGGATCGGTCATTTTAGACAAGATCTATGAGTTTTGAGCCCGACTCACAGAGATATATGATCATTAAATAGTTATTCAAATTTCAACTTTAACAGCATCTTCCTCGCAAATTAATTCTACCCAAAAAAATTGTCAATAGCCAGCTAGAAAGGAATTGAAAGTAACGGAGCAGAACATTTATCAGCAAAGAGAAGAACCTTGGCTAACAAATTTGACAGAAAAGAATCAACAATTCGAAAGAGATTACTTAAAAAGTTAAACAAAGATAAACATGAAAATTAGGGGAAAAAAAAAAAAGATTGCACTATACCACATCCAACTTAAAAATTTTATGAGACCATAACGTCACAGAATCAGATTAGAAGATCACAAGTACTTTCTAGCAAGCGCCCGTACTCTTGTATCAAAGTGGGCTGAAGTAATTCTTGATCCAATCAAGTACAAAGGATTCAGCAGGGTCTGTTGACAAAAAAAATACAACAATTTTATAAAGAAACACAGGGCATGAAGAAACATACAAAATAAATATAACCCTGCTAATTTTCGCCAGTGAGTGCCTAAATATTATCCTATTCAATAATTACAACCTAAGTATTGTTAGGTTTCAACCATTAGGTAATATAATAAGTCCAATTCCACACATGTAGAAGTGGCATCCTTTATGTAGTTTAAGTATCAACTTACAGTAAATATCTGTCCATCTGGGCGGGCCACAAAATTAAGGGATTAACTTTCAATGGGGGATCCAAAACAATTTACCCAGTAACTCTCTGGTACTAACAGTACATAGAGACCAGACGTGGTATCTGGAATTATATTTGCCTTCTTTGAATTACTGTAACACACCTATCCTCAATTATGATAGAAAAGTTTGAAATAGGTATTGCAAATAAAGCCACTGAAGCGAAATAAGATTACAGGTGAAGGACCTGCTTATGCTAACATATGCAAGAAAGGCTTACCTTAACATACAATTCATGAACCTCCTGAAAGAAGTTTTTAATGCCATCTTCATTGCGCGAGTCATGAAGTAACATCAGTCTTGTATGTATAAATTGTTGGTCAAGGAATAAATAAATATGTGCTGTAAAATGAAATGTCACTACTGCACCTCAACATTTACTTTTTCAAAGATCAAAAGTAAGATTCATTTAAAGTCATCTTTCTACAGAAAAATTTTGACAAAGGAGGGTTGCATCATATGAAGAAACATGGATGTGACAAACATGAAAATATTTGACCTTTTTCACATGATATTTAAATGATATTTATGATTTAACAAGAAAACAAGAGATCCATAAGTTTTTTACAGAGACAATTGTAAATTTGTCCATTCCAAAAATTTTAAAGAAGAGAAATGGTTAACTAATCAGGCAAAAAAAAGTTCAAAAAAAATATGTTAAAAGAAGAACTTAACATGATTATAACAACTATTTAGAAAGGATATGACCAGCAGTGACATAGACCGACACTGTTAAATCATTGAATCTGTCAACGGATCTCAAGAACCTACAAAAGCAGTAATCAATTAGATTCAAATCATGAAAATGTAGAGAATAATCAGTATCAATGTATTAATTTAAATAAGAATTGAAGGCCATACATAGCACTTGTGGTCCATGCAAGATCTTGAACCAGATCCAATGCGGCATGTAGTATAAATTGGTGCTGGTGGGCTTGTTCTTGCTTTTGCTGTCAAACGGAAAAAGGCGATGAATTTTTAAGTCCTTGCCTTATCAATTGGGTTGACACGCAATCTAGGACTCTTTCGCATACTTTAAAAAAAAAAGAAATGTTATGCATTAAGGATGTAAAAAACAATTTGCACCATGCAAGCACACTAATCATGAGCTAAATTGTAGCAAGTGCAGTACTTTATGTAGATCTCCGTCATCTCGATTATTAATAACCTGAGTTCCAAATATTTTTCTTTTGTACATTAGTAACATTTTGAACCTTCTGATTGACAATATATGAGGAGCAGGAATCTAACAAAACTACCCACTTTTATCACATATAGTAGTAGTGAAACACCTAAAATCTACATACAATAAATCACCAATCTAAATGGGCAGAATAAAGTTAATCTCCCACTTTGTCACTTAAGACATACAAATTAGACAATCAATTACAAATACATCACGGATTATTCAGAGAAGGGAGAGGAATCAAATACTCTGACAGTGGAGCCCACTTCAGCCTCATATATCGGTATATCGTTCTTGCTGACGACTATGAAGCACGCCGTCGTTGTCATGGTAATCAATCTACCATTGAAACCACGAAATCAGAAAGGCGAATTGAAATCCTAACAAAAACCAATGCACTAGGAGAGATCAAGAGCAAGTACCAGTGCAATGCGAAATGCTTAGTTCAGATCTGGATCAAGCGCAGTGATCGTAAACGACTTGCTAGTGCGACCAGCGAGCTTTCAGGTTCAAGGACAGCTTCTCTGGCAAAGGCGTGGGACTGGGAAGCACCTGTTTGTTTACTTTTGGTTCGGCTGGACTGGAGAAACGAAAACAGTTCGGATCTGAATAACGAAGGATCCGGAAACTCGTTTGCATCACTCCCGGTCCCGGCTCATATATTAAGGCCCAAAATAAATCCAGCGGATTCCTAAAATAATAAAAAATAATCATTATTAAAAATTAATTTTTTTATTTTGAAAAAAGAATATAAAAATATATTTTAATTTAGAAGTATAGTTTCTCGAAAATGATTTCTTAGGTATTTTGGCAATTTTTTATTTTTTGTGCGTTTGAAGTTAGGTTATGAAACTTACCAATATGAGAGTAGAGTGTCTTGTTTACATAATGTGATTTTTTCTAAATTTTTTTAAACTTTTTCATGTAGTTTTGCAATCCCGAAAATTAAAAAAATATTACAAAAAAATACATAAGATTTGTTTCTTAAGTATTACATAAAAATTACATAAAAAATATTACAAAATATTAAAATTATGACATAAAATTGGTTTCTTAAATATTACATAAAAATATTACAAAACATAAAGATTATTACATAAAACTAATACATTCCTCCTCTTGGAAGGATGTTCATGATCCTTGATCTTAGCCGTAAAACCCCACCTCATATCTTACTTCCTCTACTGCTTGTGCTTTTAGTTGGTCCCCTGCTATTTGATGTGCCATGACTGTCCTGCTACTTGATGCTCCCTAACTTATGGGAAAGCGGGTCGAAACTAATCATGTATCCGTGCTAATAGAATTTCTATGTAGTTGAATACCTTATATTCCAAGACCGAGACGACTTTCAATGCGAGGATCGATACTGATAGAATTCCGATTAAGTCGAATCGTCTCCCTAGAAGATTCACCTCGGTTCCTTGTAGAAGATTGAGCTCTGTTCCTTGCACATGGTCTTGTAGTCCTCTGTGTGTTGGTACGACGACATGTACGGCGACCAGATTGAAGGTCCTCCATCGACATAGATTCCTGAGCGTTGTTGGCCGCCGTAGTGTCTCTTCTGGTTTGGCACCTCTGGTTGGCCTCATTTTTCTTTCGCATTGCATCCATCCACATGCAATCACGATACTTCTTTCGCCTATCCCGATTAATCATTCTCTTGTCCGGATAAATCACGGGCCCATCATAAACATGCCACCTCTCTTCGTCTTCGTAGCATTGAAATTCACCTGTTGATCATATTTTAATCATATTTTCCGTACTGTACCGTTCGTCTACAAAATCAGAGACATCCCACCTACATTTATCGCATACGGCAACAACATGAACACATGGTATTCTTGTCAGTTGAGGTTTTCTGCACTTGCACCAAGCATGTCTGCTGGGTAGTTGATGATCTATCAGTTAATAATCTCGGTTGATGAGAACTTGGTACTTCCACATTACCCCTGGAAAATTTATTTTGTAGGGCACTTGAGCTTCAAATTCTCCACGTTCAATGTTAACGGTGATAACGTTGATTGTCGCTGTAAATATGAATTTATATCATGATACATTAATTTAAAAATAAAAAGTAAATATAATTAAATTGGAAGTACATTTGTACCTGCTTTGAAAGTATGCTTCATTAGCTTAAGTTGGATTTCTTTTGGCCATCGTTCTCCCTCCGCCTGATGAAGCATCATTTTTCGCCAATTGGAAGTACATTTTTATATTCTTTTTTAAACATAAATAAATTTAATTTTTAATAATGATTATTTTTTATTATTTAATTAATTTTAAATCAATATTAATATTTTCTATTAATAGATATTAAATAAATATTAATATTTTCTATTATTTTTTATTATTTTAATTAATATTTTTATTAATTTCTTCAAACAAAATTTAGTTAGAGTTTGGATCGGATTCTCTCCAATCCAAGCGGATTGTAGTATCGGATTCTCAGAATCCGATACTACAACATTATTTTTAAAATTAAAATTTTTTTCATTTATTTTCGAAATTCGATATTAATATAAAATTACTTTTAATTTTTTCGGGTAATGAACTGATGAGCCCTGATGCATCTAACCCTTGAGAGATTGGATGAAGTTGTGAAATGGTTAGACAAGAGAGTGAAGAGTTTGATTTAATCTACGGGTAGATTAGTAAGAAATTGCTCATTTTGAAATTGTAACGGATGTTAATTGAGAAGTCATGAAATTGTGACCATTAAAATTTTTGTGATAATATATTTCCTATTAGAATATTTTTTATAAAGTTATGTATTATTTAAAGCATATAGATAAATATAATACAATAAAAAGCGACTAATTTTAGTGATTTGTAACGTATAATATAGTACATGCCAACAACAACAAGTTACCTAAAAATGTTTTCATCTTTGAATATAATATACACGGTAAAAGTAATCTTCACTGGATGGGAAAGGTAGCTAACCAATAAAATCAGGCCTCGGGAACAAGCTTTGCCCCGGGTCAAAAGGTCCTTTCACGTAATTGACCATGATGACTAGAGATAGATGGTGTCATGGTCACAGTCAAGAAAATATGGGTCACGTTGCCATTTCAAGGAAGGCGGAGTGAACAGCTCATGATTCGACTTTGTCTTGGTCCCGTTTCGGACTCGACAGCTATATCTCATTTCCGGTGCACTAGTCAGTTCATTGTTTTACTTTTTTTGTTTTAATTTCATCCCGTAGGAGACATCTTTAAACAAGTAAAGTCTGATACAAATTCTAGTACAAAGAACAAAATTAAAATTATCTAATTATCTCAACTATTATAGACAAAATATCTAGGTGTGTTTGGTAGAGAACAAAATTGGAGACAAATAGATAGTTGGGATCAGCAAATTGGATTTTTCTCTCTTCTCTTATTTGTCTCTTATTCTCTCAAAAGTTAAAATTGCAATAAGCTACTCAATAAGCTATTCATTTCTTATTGAGTTTGCTAAAGCGTTTGGAATTTGGCTCAATAAGCTATTCAGCAAATTGGCTTATTGAAAACATTGCCAAACACATCCTAGTACTAGTGTATTGTAGTTCCTAAGAAGAGAAAGAAAAAGAGCGCCGGTAATTTCTGGCTTAGCTCCAGTTGTCCAACAGGGATGGAGCCAGGATTTCAAAATAAAGAGGACAAAGAATGACCATGTTGAAATGTTTAAAGCTTTTAGGGAGGCAAATTGAATAACTCTTAACTCAATAATATGTAATTTTTACACTTTTAAGGGATATTTTGAAAGTATGGGGGGACAATTGTCCACTTTTGGATACACTTGGATTCGTCCATGTGGCCCAACATTTGTGGCGTTGGGTATCCTCTAAATAGATAATCTGAGACTCACACAAAGTTTGTCAGCTTGTGCGAGTCAGTATTGAGATCAAGTGGAATGTGTTGGACAGTTATTTCTTGTTGTAAATCTGCCAAAGCTGCTAAGCATCTGTGAGCATCAGAAATCGCCCTCTAATCTTGAATACTATCTTCATCCTTTGTGTTGATGAACTGCACCAAAGTTTTGCAATCAGTGTAAATAATCATTGGTAACATATTCTTACATTCAATAATGGCATTGAGTAGCACCATAGTTTCAGCATGGAACGGACCAGTGGTGGAGCCACAAATAAATAATTAGAGGGCAAATTTACAATTTTCAGTGTTTAGAAGACATATTGCTTAATTTATATATAATATGATCAAAATTAGCACTAATAATACATGAAAAATTGACACGGGAGTGCAACAGCCCACCCCTACACCCACTATGCCTCAACGGACTAGATGCTTGAATCGGTGTGCAGTGAGCAGGCTGTATTTTCCCCACCTGACAATAGAAGATGGCAGCTGAAGCACTTCGTCCACCTATGTCCCATGAGGCATCTATAAGGCAAATTGATTGCACCTGATTGGGTATATACCTGTATCATAGTTGTTTGGTTTGATCTTGCGGGCATAAAGTTGTACTGCTTTTGAGTGACGGCTTGCAAATGCAATGCGAGAGCTTGTGCCACAATGCTGTTAGGATTTTCTACCTTGGCTTCAAAGACAACCATTCCTAG
This sequence comes from Rhynchospora breviuscula, assembly GCA_027562975.1. NCBI lineage: Eukaryota > Viridiplantae > Streptophyta > Magnoliopsida > Poales > Cyperaceae > Rhynchospora > Rhynchospora breviuscula. Next base: position 27,987,488 of record CM050400.1, on the reverse strand, counting down.
ATTTTCACACTGCCCACATCATATAAAAAGAAGAAAGTTCTCGTGGCTGGAGGGAAGTTCATTGTTTTACTCGTCTGTTCGGTCCGGGATAAATAGAACTACTTGGCTCAATAAAATATATAGTCATTATTCAATTAATTTCTCCTATTAAATTTATAAATCGTGCAATTTTATATAATCAGGCATTCATATATAATGAGCTGCTATTGTAAATCTATACAGACAGTAACATTTTCCGGATCTTTTGTGTCGAGCTGCTAACTGTTAAGACGTAATGGGTATAAATGAGTGTATAAGATCTAATCAAGTTTCACGATACTGCAGAGTTTCGTTTGCAGAAACCGTACAAAGTAAAACAGAGGCGCGCTGACCGTGGGAGGGTGCGGAACCAAATCCTCAGCAGTTGTATTAAACGACTGTACCGAGCACTAGCAGTCGTATTAAATGATAATATTATCATTTTTGAACAATATTATCATTTAATTTAGTCCAATTTGATTTGATGTTGGATGTCAATCGATAAATGAATAATATTATCATTTGGTTTTACATCTAAATAGAAATGTAGTGTTATTAGAGTAATAATTTTTATTATTTTAGAAAGAGAGCACATATGAAAAACTTTTATCACCTATAATTTTTCGAATATTTTTGTCATAAAGAAATGTATATTTTTATTAAATTATATTTCTCATATTGATATATTGATTTTAAATTTGTCGAAGCATAAATATTTTTAAAAATTTTTGTTTTCCACGCATTGAGTGATACGTTTTCTAGTATATACAATTGAGAAGAAAAACTTAGCTAAAATATATAGTACTAGTTGACGGTTTATAGTTTTTATAATTGAAAATGATGTTTTTTTTTAATATGCTGGTATATTGATTTCATCTGATTCAAGATGGATCTTGATTCTTGAGTCCATATAGCGTTTGTGGATTAGGCCGCAGTGTATTTCTGACGTCGTTACATCAATATCTTTGTTACCTGGTAGCGCTGTTAGCAAACATGTCAAACAAAATACAGCATTATGCTAAGATACAATCAAAATTATACATAACTTTTAAACTTTATTAATTATAATTTCTAGAAGCACTAAATTACCAAAATAATATTATAAAATCACATCATCTTCGTTTTAAATCTAACAATTGGAACCCAGTGCCGTAACGGGGCAACCAAAAAAAATTGATGATAACCTGCCAAGATCCGCCTTTTAAGTTCCTAAGTTCTAACATGAGTATTTTTCCGGTCGTTTGTCTTCCTTCCAAATTTATTTCTCAAAAGAACCAGTCGTTTCTCATTTTGGCAACGTATTTGGGTTGCTCATGTAATGTGCTCCCCGATTCATTCACCGGATCAACATGGACATATTATATTCCAAAATAAAATAATATATCTAAAACATGGACATACATGTTAAAAAATATACTCTGAAAACAGCCCCATTAAGTGTGGGAGATGATGACTGATGGGGGGCCACCGAGCCAGAGAAATGGAAGCGAAAGATCCCACGACGAGTACGCGTCGTGTCGTCTGGCACAGCGCCGGACAAATCTGGCATCCATCCCTTCCCTCCCTGGCTCCCCAGTCCCCACTGCCAGCCAGCAATAATGCAGTACCTTTCCTAGTCAGGCGCTCCCGAACAAGACAAGGCCACAATCCCCATAATCTCTCTGGCCCCGCCTCGCCTCGTAAGTAAAAAAACTAAAAAGCTCGCTCGTCTACTGCTAGAGTGCTAGTAAAACTTTTGACGCGTCGGGTTGACTTGTATGTCTCTTTATTCTAGCACGGTCGGAATTACAGGCTGCCAGAATAATTGCGATTTTTATCGTTCGTCGATCTGGATTGTCTGTGTGAACAGATTTGTGGATTGACCACTGAAGCGTGACATCACTGCGTCTAATATGGAATTAATAAAGTGCCTGACACGTATTTATGTTTTTCCTTTTCCTTACTGTTTGATATATCAAGCAAATTATTTTGCAGTGTTACTAAAAAAAAAAAGTTTTGTAGTGCAGTAAAGCGGATTCAATCCATTCATTATAACTATTTTTCAAGTTATAGAAGGTTTTTAAGTTTCCTAGAAAATTTTATATTTCTCAAGGACATCAAACAAAAAAAAAAATCTGGATTAGATTTGATGGCTTATTAGAATAATAATAACAATTTTCTCTAATTAGACTTAAATGTACGGTAATTTTGTTGATGCTCTCCAACATATATCATTATATGCATGTGCATAAAATGATATGGATACGGATATAAATAATATCTATTTTCTTAGAGACATGCTCACATTCATATGTCGAAAGTATCCGAATTTCAACCAATGGTAAAAAAATAAAGAGAAAATAGTTACGTAGGCCATACTGTAAATTTATTGTTTTCATAACAGTGCCAAACTACATTAAAAGTTTTGTCTTTTTCCCTTTTTTTTTTGTTAAAAAATGTTAATATGTTATAAATTTGTTATCTATTATGAATATCCAATAATATATGCAAACTAGTATAAAATTTTCTATTTTAAATTTATATTTATAACTTATTACTCCAAAATAATTACTTTTTATTACACTTGCGTATTTGTAGTTAACCGCTCCATTTCCGTGTTTATTTGTTGTGGATTAAGTTTTAAATTTAACATGTCTTTAAATCTGCATCCACTCGGGTAAAATATAAACACGAATAATTGTAGCAGAAGCCATTTGAATTTTTTTAATTTACAACGAGGTTTTAAAATGTGATTTTTGCAATATAATGATACAGAGTTAATTTAGAGATTCAGTGTTATATCGGTGATATAACGGAGAAAAAACGGCGTGTATAAAACAAGCAATTATACAGCTGGCTTATTTTATCAATTATTGAAAATTTGAAAATATAAAAAATTAACAATTCAGAAAGCAAAATAAACAAAATAAAAGTTTTAAAAGCTAACAAATTAGGGATTTGTATGAATTTGTATTCGACTGAGAAAATTTTGAATATGTTGAATGACCCAACAATTTTTACGCCGTCAAATGAAGAAAAATTTTCAGTTATATTGCCAATTTTTTGGAAATATAACACTACAGTTATTTCGTGTTTGGTTGTTGTAGCGTTATGCATTTTGCTCCAAAAATTCGTTATTTTTTATTTTTTAAAGATAAATTGATGGTCAAATCTCCCAACTTATTTTAAATTAAATGTCTATGAAAGACCCCCCCAGTTGGATTTCAAACTTGCGATCTTTCACTCAAGATGCATTGCTCTGGCCACTAGACCAAGAGCTGGTTCTAAAAAGAAGGCTTGATTTAAGTCATAACTACGTTATTTCGTTAAAATCCGTTATTTAAGTTATAACTACGTTATTTCGTTATAATTGAAAAGATTGATTTACAGTTTTACACTAGCTGCATGTCATTTTGTCGCTTTCTTAATCAAACCTAGACTAATGAGTCAGATTCACTTCAATAATCATATACATAGGAATGATATCCTCTGCAGTTCCTGCAAAGTGAAGTTCGATATCACAACCGTTTAATCAATAATGGATGTTCCAATATTAATATCGAATTTGTACGGTCAGTAAATTTTAACCGTCGAAATTAAATCAGACGGCTGTGATGAAGAACTAAACCGAGCAATTCTTGCTCCCGAGCTCTTATCGTTTGGCAACATCAAAGTTTAGTGGGATCAAGATTTTTAAGTTTCCTAGAAAATTTTATATTTCTCAAGGACATCAAACAAAAAAAAAAAAATCTGGATTAGATTTGATGGCTTATTAGAATAATAATAACAATTTTCTCTAATTAGACTTAAATGTACGGTAATTTTGTTGATGCTCTCCAACATATATCATTATATGCATGTGCATAAAATGATATGGATACGGATATAAATAATATCTATTTTCTTAGAGACATGCTCACATTCATATGTCGAAAGTATCCGAATTTCAACCAATGGTAAAAAAATAAAGAGAAAATAGTTACGTAGGCCATACTGTAAATTTATTGTTTTCATAACAGTGCCAAACTACATTAAAAGTTTTGTCTTTTTCCCTTTTTTTTTTGTTAAAAAATGTTAATATGTTATAAATTTGTTATCTATTATGAATATCCAATAATATATGCAAACTAGTATAAAATTTTCTATTTTAAATTTATATTTATAACTTATTACTCCAAAATAATTACTTTTTATTACACTTGCGTATTTGTAGTTAACCGCTCCATTTCCGTGTTTATTTGTTGTGGATTAAGTTTTAAATTTAACATGTCTTTAAATCTGCATCCACTCGGGTAAAATATAAACACGAATAATTGTAGCAGAAGCCATTTGAATTTTTTCAATTTACAACGAGGTTTTAAAATGTGATTTTTGCAATATAATGATACAGAGTTAATTTAGAGATTCAGTGTTATATCGGTGATATAACGGAGAAAAAACGGCGTGTATAAAACAAGCAATTATACAGCTGGCTTATTTTATCAATTATTGAAAATTTGAAAATATAAAAAATTAACAATTCAGAAAGCAAAATAAACAAAATAAAAGTTTTAAAAGCTAACAAATTAGGGATTTGTATGAATTTGTATTCGACTGAGAAAATTTTGAATATGTTGAATGACCCAACAATTTTTACGCCGTCAAATGAAGAAAAATTTTCAGTTATATTGCCAATTTTTTGGAAATATAACACTACAGTTATTTCGTGTTTGGTTGTTGTAGCGTTATGCATTTTGCTCCAAAAATTCGTTATTTTTTATTTTTTAAAGATAAATTGATGGTCAAATCTCCCAACTTATTTTAAATTAAATGTCTATGAAAGACCCCCCCAGTTGGATTTCAAACTTGCGATCTTTCACTCAAGATGCATTGCTCTGGCCACTAGATCAAGAGCTGGTTCTAAAAAGAAGGCTTGATTTAAGTCATAACTACGTTATTTCGTTAAAATCCGTTATTTAAGTTATAACTACGTTATTTCGTTATAATTGAAAAGATTGATTTACAGTTTTACACTAGCTGCATGTCATTTTGTCGCTTTCTTAATCAAACCTAGACTAATGAGTCAGATTCACTTCAATAATCATATACATAGGAATGATATCCTCTGCAGTTCCTGCAAAGTGAAGTTCGATATCACAACCGTTTAATCAATAATGGATGTTCCAATATTAATATCGAATTTGTACGGTCAGTAAATTTTAACCGTCGAAATTAAATCAGACGGCTGTGATGAAGAACTAAACCGAGCAATTCTTGCTCCCGAGCTCTTATCGTTTGGCAACATCAAAGTTTAGTGGGATCAAGGGTTAAAATTAGCATTTTTGGATTAGTGTTTGAGGTTAAAGTTAGTGATTAAAGTGAATGCACATTCACTTATAATATTCATTTTAATCTAGACATTTTAGAATTCGAAAATTTTGAATAGTTGAAATTAAAAAATTTTGAATAGTTGAAATTAAAAAATTTTGAAAATTTAAAAAGTTGAAACTTAAAAAAATTGAAAATTTTAAAATTTTAAAGTTCAAAAATTGAAACTTCAAATTTGAAAATTTTCAAACATGAAAATTTAAAATTTTGAAATTTGAAAATTTGAAATTTGAAATTTAAAATTTAAAATTTAAAATTTCAAATATAAAAATTTGAATATTTAAAATTTTGAAATTTAAAATTGCAACAAGTTCATCAACACCTATCTATTTTTTTTTTTTTATATACGAAATGGCCAAGTTAGAAAAGTAGTGCTGATCCTGTTGACCTAAAAATTATTTGACGATGTAAGATCCACAAATTAGCTCGTTGACTCAGGAATCAAACTAAACTTGTCACTGCCAAACGGACCTCTAAGAGGATATTGATGCACTATATATAGGGTCTGTAAAGTAACATAATTTTAAAATACTTCTTCGCCCCGTCCTCTCAATTCTCAGGTGATCGATTACAGCTCCTAAATTCTCAAAAAAAAAATTACAGAACGGGGTTGATTAAAAAACAGAAAGAAACAAAGAACCCGCAAATAAAATTAGTACAAATTTTGGACCAGGGTGCTGCATTTTACCCCTTCCATTATAACTTCTCAATTTCTACAATTCTACCGCTGTTCATCTACCCCTTCACAACTCACAAGGCCCCTCAAATCTCTCTTCCTAGTTCTCCATACCACGCCGATATCTAATCTAATCTAATCTAATCAGAGAGGGTTCAAAGTTCAAACTCACACTTCCACAGCATTGGCTTGATTACCTAGTTCGTATAGTTTTGTACACCCACATTTATTGCTCTGGGGAGTGCATCAAAAGGTTGGCACGGACGAATTCAATTCAATACCTCCCTTTTTCTTACCACTCGATTGCGAAGCGGAGTGGTGGTTGGGGTTCAAGGACCAGCGCGAGTCAGACAGTACTTTCCCCTGTTTACAACAGCGCTGCTCTGCTCTCTGCTCTCTGCTCTTTTTTAATGGAGAGGCTTCTTCAAGACGACATTAATGAGGCCTTCGTAAGCTCCTAAAGCTCCCTTCTTTATTGCACTATCTGATTTCCTCCTTTTTATTCCTCTTTATTCCCTTCCTTTGCGTGCACCCAGCCCCTTTTCTGGGTCTCTCATTAACTGCGCCTCTATGGATTTGGCAGCTTCACACGAATCAGACGAAAATGATAGGTATTTGGGTTGTTTTCCTTTTTCCCTCTCTCGCATCAAGTTCCTTTCAATGTACCCACCCGGCCACTCGTCGTTGGCATTTTATTTCCCCTTTTTATCAAATTAATTAGTCAATTTCTTTTAGAATTGTTGCATTTTTACTCCTTTTGAAGTAAATTAATTGTTTCTTCCAATAAAACAGTTGTTTGAAGAGGATATGAGCTCGACTAGCACATGCCGCGATCTCATCCCTGGATACAACCCAGAGATGCCATTTCTGACGCTTCTTCAAAGCGCATTACAAGTTACACCTTCTACTCGTGATACCCACATCCAAAATGTGCTTGACTGTCAAAATTACCATAACAACTTAGCAATAAAACCCAAAATTGAACAAATGGAGAGCTGCATTACCCATGAGGCACCTGTCGTGCTTCCTCGACCCGCCAAGTGTAGCACTTCAGGAGGAGATGTAAGCATGCCGAGGCCAAGGAGAAGGAAGCGGCCTCGCACTTCTTCTGCGAAGAAACCTGAAGATGCTGAGTGCCAGAGAAGGACCCACATTGCTGTCGAGCGGAACCGGCGCCGTCTCATGAATGAGCATTTCGCCACTCTAAAATCCCTCATCCCCCCATACTTAGTCCAACGAGTGCGTTTCTAATTTACACATCTCCAGTTGAATTTATTTTATAACTTGCCATTTACTATTTGCATTTACAATTACACCATGTTGTCCCTGAATATGCTAACATCTTTTTATAATTTTCTTTACAGGGAGATCAGGCATCAATCGTGGGTGGCGCAATACATTTTATCAAGGACCTCGAACAGCACCTCTTATCTCTACAAGCCGAGAAGCAGTCGAGAACAGCTGCTGCTTCAGTGGAAACACTAGAAGGGTTCTTCATCTCACCACAGTACACGGGGTACTCGAGATGCAGAGGTGAAGGTGCTGTTGATGTGGAGGCAACGGTGGTGCAGGGGCACGTGAACTTGAAGGTGGCAGGAAGGAGGGAGGCACAGCAGCTCCAAAGGTATATTGTGGCGCTGCAGGAGCTCAGGATGACAGTGTTGCATCTCATGGTCACGGCGGTGGATGCTCGGTCAGTGCTGTACTGCTTCAATCTTAAGGTCTGGAAATTTGACCATCCTTATCAACTTTTGATCTGTGTTGCATGCAGTTATGTGGATGATTTGTGTCAATTAATTTTGTGGATAATTTTGGGACGTGTATTACTGCAATTTTTTGGGGTCATGCTAAATGTCACTAGATGGAATTTTGGCCTTGCAAATTGTGTAATTTTGTATTACCAAGTCTAATGGTACAATTTATTCAACATATTTACACTAAGTTTAAAAATGCAATTTTGTTGGTTGTTTAATACATTTTGATTCCATTTTAGCATAAGGAAAGAAAATAACATCATATAATGCGAAGGGAAAGTTATTAAGAGATCAATTTGCTTTTGTTGTTCTATAATTCCCCATGAAGTTATGCCTCGCTGTCAAATTATCCACTACTCAAAGTGCCCATTAATTCTATCAGCATTTTTGATACGTTATCTTTTATCTTTTTATCGGTGACAACGATTTTTCATTCTTAGGAGCAATTGTACAGACAGATTTATTGTTTGTGCAGAGAGGTCCTGACCAGAGGTCAGAAGTGTGTACACTATACGTGCAATACAATACATTTTCCCTCTTTTCACAGCTAGGCACACTCTACATACCATCTAGTTTACCGAATGATTATAACTTGTTTAGCTAAAATTGCAGATAGAAGAAGGGTGCAGGCTTGGCTCTGCTGACGAGATAGCAGCGGCGGTACATCATATCTTCTCTTACTACAGCGATTCCTAACAAAACCAAATCAATGCTTCTACAACAGACCTTTTTTTGATGTCGTCAGGTTGTTGCTCATTATTTCTCAGAAGGGTTGTACTGACTGATTATAGAGGTAGTCAAAAAAAAACAAAAAAGAAACAAAGAAGAGCTTAGGATTAAACCGAGTGGTCCAAGTTACTGTTGCTACACTAAGCCCAACTGAGGATGCAAAGCGCTGAGAGAAGCAGCTTTAAGGCTTAAGCTTTCTCTATCTCAGCTCTGAGATTTTCTTAGCTCGTGTTGGTTCAAACTGTAAACGCCTTTTCTGCTCTCGCTTTCTTCTTTGCCTTTTTAGTTTTTCCTTTCTGACTCGGGGCTCTAGTCTAAGAAAGCTGTAAGCTTCTGGCCTTCTGGGGCATCGCAACACGTTGAAATTTTGGAGAATCATGACAGCTGATGTAATCTAATCTTTTATTTCTTTTCTTGGATATCCCTTTTTCTCTCTTCCTTGTTCACGTAAGCTGTTTATGCTGTCCCTTGTTCGTGTACATAACGCAGTGGTATTTGGTGCGTTTCAGTACTGTTTACTTCTTTGTGCCTTTTGTTTAGAACAGTAATCGCACTTCCCGCGATCCGTATTTTGACATAGAAGACAAATTATAATCAATAATAAGTTAGTAACCAATAATAATAAAAGAACAAAATACACAAAACCACAAAAAAGGAAATTATTATACCTGGCAAAACAAACACTATAACACATTCAGTTTTCGATGTAACAAATCAAGATATATATTATTATCTTAGTAAAGAAAAAATCAGCAGAAACAAATAGAAAATCAATTTAGCATAATTAGAAAAAGATAGCATCCAACTTGCCTAATTAGAAAATCAATATTTTTTGGAATATATTGGCAATAAGAAGGAAAGAAGCGCAAACTAAAAAGAAAAAGAAAAAAAAATCAACTTACCTTATTAGAAAATATAACCTAATATACTATCTATAATAATATAATATTATCTTAATTCCTCCTAACGAGATGCAAGGTGACGCAGATGCGCTAGAATTATTAAAGAAACTAAAAAGAATGGGAAATATCGGAAGGGAAGGAAAATTCTCGATTTACCCCGTTTGGATACTCATTTTTCGGAAGTTAAAAACTTAACCGACGGAAATCTTTTTCCTTCGATATTTTTCCTTCCTACGCTAAAATCTTCCCCCCCAAATCGGGGTATAACAGAAGAGAAAGAAAATCTGAGATTATTGAAGATTTTTCGTTGGACCACAATGCCCTCGCGATTTCTCCATTTTTGGCGTGATTCCTTCTCTATTTGCCTCGATAAGCCACGATCTTAGCCTGATTGTTGAAGATTTGGCGCGCAATTCCTCTCCGCGCAAGAAATTGCCGTCGACTCCTATAAATATGCGCACCTTTTTGCCTTCCACAGCTAGGATTTGCTTTGCTCTGGTAATTTTTAATTTTTATTCTTGATTTGGATTTTGTTTTTCACATTTGCTTCTTCCAACATCTTTTGTTCTAACAATTAGTTGATTCTAGCACAACCAGCACAATTTTAACAATGTAAAGGTTTTTTTGAGAATTAACTTGCGCCTTTACCAGTAAATTTGTGACTGGTATTTCTCTGTTCTTACTACTGTTTTCAAGTTCCTTTTTTAATTTTTTTTCTACCGTCACCATTAGATTGAATGAGGCAGTTTTGCTTTTACAAGTTAGCTTTTCAAATGTACAGATGTATAATACTTGCGTATAATGTTCTGTGTGATTGCCAATTGGCCTCATGTTTTGCACCTAATCAGCAAATAGTTTACAAAAGACTTCTTTTTACTGGTAATTTACAAGACTTGGATATTTAGGTTGTAGCTGAAATAATAATACAATTGTTGCTATTATGTTACTGTTGAGTTGTATAAATATATTTTAATTTTTTTTAGATTGTAAATCATGTTGGGCTCTATTAAAAGAAAGAAAAAAATTTAAGATATAGATGGGAAAGTAAATCATGTTGGGCTCTATTAAAAGTAAATCATGTTACTGGTAATTTACAAGACTTGGATTCAGTTCTGCACAAGCCATATTGTTTGTCTTTCTAATTAACCTTGGATTTCTAATAGGTCGGACAGTACAAAGAGGAGAAGTTGGAGCATCTTTGTCGAAAGTTTCAATTCTGAACAATTAGGTATGTGTTTCACATATGATTGTTAAGATCTCTTAATTTGTTACAATTAAAACTTATTGTCCATAGCTATTGCAATCAGTCATGATATGATCTTATATAAATACAATTCTGAACATATGATTTTATATGGAAATCTTGATTCTGACATGGAAATGATTGCTTATTGTTTCTTGATTAAAAATTCTGTTGAGGTTGAAGCATTGCTAGGGTGCCCTTTGAAAAAAAGAAAAGATTATCTCATGCGCATACTACCTAGGTAATACACATGATTTCTACTACTTTTTTTGAATAACCAATTAGTGAATACTAATTTACTATCTGTGTACTAATTGTTAGGTCCTAAAGTGGCTGGCAAGACAAGGGATGCATGTGAGGCATGTCAAAAGATATTAATTTTTGTTATTTTTAATTTAATAGGCTAAGTTATAAATGTAATGAGATAAAGTTTGATGGCTTGTTTGTAAAACTTTTTGGTACCAGTATGCTTGTGGTAAGATGGTTTTTAGATTCAATAGCTGAAACATAAATTTTTAACATAAGGATTGTTGCAGATTGATTTGGTACAATGTTTTTTTTCTATTACTTCTTTTTTCCAGTTATATGTTTAAATTTATGCTTTATCTTTGATTTTTACAACCTTATGTTGTGCGGAACTGCTTTGAGATTGGTACAGGTATTTTTCCTTTGGGTACTTGTCAAAGGCAAACTAGAGATTACCTGAAATTACTATGGTGGATGGGCTAATTGTTAATCTGTGCATACTGCGTAGTGTTTGTTGGTGAGTATAATACATGGATATGCTTTATTTACTCTTAGCGAGTTTGGCACCAAATAAAAAAATTTTGTATTGTTTTTTCTATTAGTTTGATGATTACGTTAATTAAGTTGCTTGTAGGCTAATGAGTATAACACACAATTTTTAGTATTGTTTTTTGTATCGCCAAATCATAATTGTTTTTACGAGCCACTGATTCTAGGGTCATAATGGTCTTTTGATGTTAATTACTCGTGTTTTTACCTCCTTTTAATTTGTTCATCCAAACAGGGAAAAAAAAGAGAAGGACAATTATTTTTCTTTCCTTCTAATAATTATCCAAACAAAACGATGTAAAAATATTTCCTTTCCATCATTTTCCATTCCCTTCCCTTTTATATTTTTCCTTCCTTTCCATTATTTTTCCCAAAACCAAACACAGTGTAAACGTTATATTAGCGAAGGAAACTTCTATGCAATTACCCATTATATTACGATACTACCATATAATAAAGCATTAAATAATCCATTTAAACTTATGTCTGAAAATTTGAGAAAAAAGATATGGACGAAATATTTTAATTTAGATTTGTTAATAGAATTATTATGCAAGTTTTAGGGGAGGCAAAATAAAATAAATATATGGATTGCGTTAAGTGTCATTATTTATTTCATATGAGTTTGATTCTAAGTTTGAGATGGTTCAACTTTTCCACATGAGGATAGATTCAATAAATATCGTCTAACGTTGATTCCTGATAAGGACTGCTATACGGACTTTATTTATGTTCTCTTGAATTGTGCGGGGAAAAGTTGTCCATCAAGAAAACCGTATCTCCCTCATTAATTCACTTAGTGAGGGATGATATATGTTTGGGCCCCTTGATGGAGATAGCTTGTTTGCTAGCAACTTTATACAATTATCTCTAGATCAAGAAATGTATAATCTGCAAGAATGATACATTTCTATATTGGATTATACAAAGATATCATGTGACATAAGAATCAAACAAAGAGATACTTTTATTTCTTATGCAGGATTGAAATACTGTAGCAGTATATTATTTATTTATGCGAATTTGAAATCATAACGTGTTGCTAGATATCGCTTATGATTATTAGAAATAAATAGTGATTTATGTTCCATGGCCAACATAACATAAATCCTCAACGGGTCACACAAATAGGACTTGACCATACAGTGCATTATTTATTTAATCGCAGCAGTGAGTTCTGTAAAAATATGATAAGTTGATTAATTAATTATATATCGTTACGAACTATTATAATTAATTAAGTCAAAGAGATTATATAGAAATAAATTAATACACTAGCTAATCCTAAAATAATTATTAATAAGTTAATAATTAATTGAGCTATTGGGCTTTTATTTAAAATGGTTAATTAAGCCCGATTTGAGTTGAAATGAAAGAGCATTTAAAGGATTAAATTTAATGGGCCACTACAACACTTGACGTAGCCCATAAAGGCCTTCATTGGAGCCTGCCTAAGAGGGGTAAAAAGTTCCATAAATTGTTTGTGGAGTTAGGTCTAGAGAGGTCTATATAAATGGATCATTTTTAGGGAAACCCTAGCCACCTTTCACCTCTCTCTCTACTTCCCTTCTTGGCCGAAAATTAGAAAAAGAAAATTCAGATTTTCTTCTTCTTCTCTTGCTCTTTTCCACCTCCTCTAACTCATGTGTTGAGCAATCAAACCCTTTCATTAAATAGTAAATTAAATAGAAGGCTAAACAAAGAAAATTAGCTATTACCTCTTACTTACTAGCATAGGCCTTGAAGTTTTAGTTAATTCTTTGATGAACTTGAGGACAAGGAAGAAGGAGAAGCACGCCACCAACTCCTACACATTGAAATCGTCTCGCGGATACGATTTCGCGAGAGGTATAACTTCCTACGCTTTTCTCCCTTAAATGATGTGTTGAATGCTTGTGCGAGATCCGTTAGTGGATGTATGCTTGTTTAATTAGTATTAATTATAATAAAAATTAAAATTGGACATAAACTTCACTTTCTAACAGTGGTATCAGAGCCATATTCGTACTTATTTTAACACATAATTAAGTAAGAAATTGTTAATTAACATAACAATTAGTGATGCACTTGCTTGCTGTCTGGATCTGTTCTCTGTTTTTGAGATTGTTTTACTTTTTTCGCTGGAAAAATCTAGCAGAAAAAATTTATTTTTGATTGGAGTTGTAGAACTATGAGATGTGGTCCTTTTTCCACTAGTTTCATTTTTTTCTAAGCAGTTATGAATTTTTGGTGAATTAAACGGTAACGGTGCGTAGAACCAGTTTCTGTCTGCACAGTTTTGTGTTTATGGCTTGTAGGAATTATTTTTTGAAAATAGCTATCTGTTTTTCTTGGCTAGAAATCTTGTTAACTTGATGCTCTTTCTGGACATGTAAAATTTGTTGCATGCTTTGGAGTTTATGTGAGCGTTCAAGTCATTAAATTGAATATGTTGTCAGATATGTTTTTCAAACAAACTGATTATTTTGATAAACTGTACTTATTGAGAAAACTTTGTGGAAAAGTGATTACATAGAGATGTTCTACTTTAAGTTGGAAATCTGTGAAAATTAGTTTTAAGATTTTTCATAAAGGTTTGATACCTCAACCAGCTCAATACATTTTCGTCGTCAGTCTGTTTCAGAACAGAGCAAGTAGTTTGTATGCTATTTATCTTGATGATTTTGAATAGAACTTGTTAGTTTTCTTTTTTCATGAATTGGTAGCCAATAACATATAGTAGATTTATTATGTAAAGTATTTGCATGAAAATATTTTGGAAGATGATCCTACAGACCAAAAGAGAGATAAAATCAGAAAATCCGATAACGGCGTTTCGCGCACAATCTGAGAATTTGTCTTTTTTGTTTCTCTCTGATTATAAGTGATTTCTCCTTGAATTTTTTACAGGTAGTTACACTCATAATAGGGAGTATGCATAATTTATTTCATAATTTTTGGAGATCGAAAAAATTTCAGATTTTATCGGATCCCATTTAATATTTTAAATAGTTAAAATATTTTTTAATTAATCAAATTGGTTGAATAATTAATTAGAACACTCCTTGATATTCCTCCTTTCTGTTTTTCAAATGTTGAGATGGCTTTTGAATGATTTAAGCAAGTTAGTTGATTAAAAGTTGAACCGTTTTATGCGGAAAACCTGAGCAACGAGCGATGTGCAAAGATTCTAATTTGTTGTTGTTAATTAAGAAACAAATTACACACGTAGAGACTTATGTTAACTTATTTTTGTAGGAACAATCGTGGGTTTAATATGGCCCAAGACACTAATGTCTTGTATGTTGTATTGTGAATGCATGTGAATGAATGTGTGTAAGGTCTTTGATGCCATGGTTAATTAATTTTGGATTAATTTTAATGTAACCTATGAGACTTGCATGCCCCTAAGGCTAGAAGTGAATTAGGGATATTTCACATGTATTTTGTTCTTTTAATTATCTAGATATGATCCATATGATTAGTGGGAGGGTTTATTAGATTAGTTTTGCTACATGGAGATGCGGCGAAACTAATGTAAGCGGAGGTCATACAAACCCACAACAATGCTTGAGATGCTTATTATGTGATTGTTTGTGTATACTATAAAAATGTCATAGAATAGGTATGTGTGTATGCTTACAGGATCACCAAACAAGAGTTACATAATTGTTTGTCCCAAATTAATTTTATTAAGTCGACCGCCCTCCTTCTCTTTATCCCTTTCACGTCAATTGCCCTCTCGTGGCTCGATCCGCCCAAGGGGACATTATGGTTGTCAATTTGATAGTCGGGGTACAAATAAATGGATTTATAAGGAGCAAATAGAGAGATGTTACTTATCGATGGATCCAACTAGAGTTTGGAAATCGAGACGAAGTTCGCGATGCGAATCAAAAATCATAAAGTTGTATGATTGGTTAAAGAGAACCTACCTTATCTAGTCATTTTGGGTAACGTGCCATAGTAGGTCTAACTTGACGAAAATAGGGATCTTGAAAATTCATTACATTTAGGGACATAAATTAATGTAGTAAAAGTTTTACTTTATTGGAAAATAAAACAAATGCACAAACTAATTGACTCTAAATTTGAAAAATTATTGTAGATGTCTTCTTCGTCTTTTTCGCTACGTTCTCTTTTTGACATATATCCCATTCCCAATTCCCATTCCCAATTCCCAATTCCCAATTCGGCAATTCCCAATAGATGTTCTTTCTTTCTTGTTTTCTTTGCTTTAGCTTTAGAGGTGTTCTGCATTATTCTGACCACAGGGCACAGAATATAGTTAGGCCATTTGGCGTCATACAAAAGCCTCCATCGTTACACCGCTGCTCATTCCAGATAAATGGGTTTGACCTCTCTTCTTCCTCAACATGGCAAGTGCTTAAAAAGGTCCTTTATGCACCCAAAAACCTTTTTAATGGCCCCATTATATTTTGCCATGGACCTGTACAGTACTTCATTAGGCTGGCTTCCTTGTTTGTATAAATGCTCTTTGTCAGCATTAAGCTTCTTAAAAACTAAACCAACAATTGGCCAGGGCCAGCCCCACAATAAGAATTATATATTGAATTCAAAATAGTAATAGGACAAAAAAAAAACAACAACTCGAGCAAAATAAATGGGTATACAGTAAACACCTGCCAATTTGCAACAAAAATAAATGGGTACACAGTAAACACCTGCCAATTTGCAACAAAAATTTTTGCTGCTCTGAAAGCTGACTGCAACTTTACAAAAAAATAATAATAAAAAAAATAAGAAGAAAATACTAATCAAGCTATACCCCCAAAACTTCAAATTCTCAATTCTAACAAAAACAACAGACAAAAAAGTACCAATGTGCAGATGTCTGCTCCTCAGAGCAAAGCAGCTATATATCAACACTATATAGTATACACTTTATGCTAAGCAACTAAGCAAACAAAAATCTTATGTTCTCTTCAGACTATGTGACGTGAGTTGAAAGCATCCTTTACTTCACTCTCTCTCTCTCTCTGAGGAATGGACTTATGCAAGACCGAAGTACCATGAAACACCGTCAATCGAGTCCCATCGAGAACCTCCCTGAGCTGTGGTCCAGACATAATATCCTCAATTTTAATTTGCATTGAGAGAAGAGAAGCAACCACTACATTACTTTCATGCTAGACAATATATGTTCCAACTAAGTTTTTCTATGTAATTTTGTTCATCTAATTTTCAAATTCTTGTTTTTCTATGTAATTTTATTCAGTATATACATACCAAGTGAAGTTACATACTAGTACACGGCACAAGCAGCCAGTATTTATGTATATGTCGACAAAGATTACAAAGAATAAATCAGTAAAAAGGATTTCATACATCTCACATTATCAGCAGTTTGGTGTCAAGCAAATGACAAAGAATATACCGGTAAAAAGGATTTTATAGGAGAAAACCTGCTGAGTGGAAATCTCGGAGAAGTCAAATTTTGAGGTCCAGAAGGCTTTGGCTCCAGCAGTAGAAGGGACCACAAAGTGCTTTACCTCAAGATCGATCAACATTATGCAGTTGAAAAAACATTGAAATTATCCCTTCACACCAAATATAAATTTGAAACAATAATAGAAAAGGAAGAAAACTTATTTTGGGTATGTCGCCCCTGACAAATTTTCCAGGTCTTATATCTCATATATAACTGTCCAAGAATGTTGCCAAATAAGACAGTAATTTAGGGTATATCAAATTATCAATACAGAAACTCACCTAAGCACGGATAATATCAATGAAATTAAACTAGACAAAACCACAAGAATAGTAAGAAAAAAGGAAAAACGATGTAGTTTCATATTGTAATGTACTTGCATAAAAAGTCAGCAAAGTTAGTAAAGCACATCACTTTTCAAGCAAGGCACAGGCAATACTTACCAATCTTTGGGCATCTCCCCGAGTCGCAACTAAGTCGCAACTAAGGGTAATTCAGCAACTCCCCCACCAATAACCCTCAACAAAGCCACAGAAACAACTGAGGACCTGCATATATAACACACATTAAAAAAAATAAAATTTTAAATAATAACTTTTCCCAGTTTGGTAGTTAATAACAAAGTTCATCATTAGGAACTAATGTTCTTTCTAATGAGCTTTGGCAACGAGAAAAAACTATCATTAAAACTTACCCTTCAGTCAATATCGCACAACACATGCCATGAAAATCCCATGTCCTCCACTTCCCCTGCAAGGTCATACTATTTTCTACATGCCAAAAAAAGCCATAACTTTGTAGCAGACCTAATTAGGAGAGATTAAATAGTGCGGAAAATATACAATGAATATTTGAAAAATAAAGGGAAACCAATTGGCGCACAGTAATGGATACACATAAACAAGAGCAAGTGAGAAAACAGCATCTCCTTACCCCATGACCATTTGAGGAATGAGTTCCTTTTTCATCACTGCATCCTCCATTGGAGCAAATGAATCCTGAAAAAAAAATGATACTAGTTAAGTTCCATATGTGAAAAGAAAAAGAAAAGATAAACAAAAATTAAGTAATTTTGTTTATCTTTTTATCGAGTGTGGAGAATGCCTTCCTGGAACAAATTTTCCTCAAAACTTAGTAATAAAAGAAACACATTGCTCTGTAAAACTTCAAACTATGCATATGGGAATTACATGGAAAATGTCCACAACTTTCCCAAAAAGAAACATATAATCTTTTTTCGGTCCAATTTGAAGAGAGGAGTCTCCATTTCAGTTCTGGCTCAGCCTCTGTGTCTTGTCCCTTCTCAGAGCGCTTTCTCATGACGGGGTCCAGATCATATGGACTGAGTTGCATGTCTCCATTAAGAACCACTTTCCTTATTGCTTTGTTGATCCTCTTACAGTTGTCAGTACAGAAATAATTCTCCTCCTCCAAGAGTTTCTGTCAAAGTAGTATTGAAACCAATGATTTAGTTGGGATAGAGTACTACCCAAACCACAATTTAGGGACATTTTTTATATTGCATGTTTTTTGGTGCTTTGGTTGTTACTGTCAAAAAAATGAAAAGCATACAAAATCAGATAAAACATACACCAAACCTACATAATCAGCAAATAGTTAAAGCAAATTTCAATAAAGATTAGTGTACCTCATAATCAGCAATGTCATGTATCTTTAGACAACCAATATGGTACTCCTTGTCGCACTGAAGAAAAAGAAAAGGAAAAAAGAAATAGCAAAACAACTAATTAATTACGAGTACACGGTACACCTATAGCAAGGCCATCATCCTTTACATCCTAATATTATATTAATTAACTGGAAAAAATTCAAAAAAATAACAAGCAGTAAAGCATCTCGTAAATGCACAACATACCTGGTGACACAATAGCATTCTTTCACCATTATATCCCGTGGCATGCAAACCAGGCACCCTGATTCCACGAAAAAATGTAAATATCAAATCAAGTCATGCTTCAAATTCATGCCAGTGAGTAAAGAAACTACTTATTTCATTTTTTTTTCTTGTTTCTTTTTGTCTTTTTGTGTCTAGGTATTAGTTACCCCTTTTTCTTTTGGGTTTTAATGGAAACAAACATTTATAGAACAACAACATCAAAGCCTTTAGTCCCAAAAAAGTAACACGCCTGTGCACACACAAAGGTGCAGACAAATACACGCACACATACACACAAACACACAAAGACTTACTTGCAGACATAAGTCTCAAGTGGAAAAGTCACATGTACAATGGGAATGCGCATGCAATGCTCCGTTATCTGCTCAACCTGAGCATCATCTCCACCCGCTCTTTTAAAAGCGCTGTAGAGGCTGCAGAGAAATTGCCCTGCTATATCCTTCTTCAAACCCACGCAGTCTGCAATGCACCAAATTCAGCCTAATAAATTACAAGTACAACGTGTACCATGGAATTTTAAAAATTAACTATTTCCCCAATAACAAATAGTTCAGACAGATTAAAGGTATCAGTTTTATGTATTTTCTTTCTTTATTGTACTTTCGTCTACTTGTACCAATTTTACCTGTTTTCTTTCATTAATGCACTTTTTGTCTGTTGTTCCATTGAGCAATTACAAGAAAAGATGAAACTCATAAATAAAATACTTCATGAAGTGGATCCAGGCAATAAAATAAGGATGATAAAATAAAAACATAAGAACGGTAACAATTGTAAGAGCTCACGATGTCGAAAGTGATTGCTACCTAGGTGAAAAACACGGGAGCACATGTCACAGAAGACATCAGTACCATCATCGCCACATATGCGGCACTGGTCATAAGATCCTCTCGGGGTCAGTCCACCTTTGGTCAAACATAAAAACAAGATCACCAAGGGAGGCGTATCTGTTGCCTTGATCAGTTTTGATACGAATAAGAATGTCTTTATACCTTCAATAACAAAAATAGATGGTTAAGAAAGTAAACGATATGAATTAAAGATGAATTAAAAATTAAGTGGACTAGATACAGAATAATGTTGTGCTGTGTTGTATTGAGCTAACAATTTGACCATATTTTCATTGTAAATTGAAAGAGGTTGGGGGTGCCCTCATGTACATTAGAGGTGTCAATTGCTTACCGAACCAGACCAGACCAGACCAGATCCATCAAAGACTTACGTGATGAATACAAGGGTCAGGTATCTGAACACACATAGCCTTCAAATTGACACTGACAGCAGTGGCCTCTCTATTGTTTTGTATTAATAAAAGAATAAGTGGACAATACTAAATTCTGAGCACACATAGCCTTCAAATTGACACTGACAGCAGTGGCCTCTCTATTGTTTTGTATTATTAAAAGAATAAGTTGACAATACTGTATTCTTGATTTATGCAATGATGTACATCAGTACTTATTTAGAAGTTGCATTTAAAACAGGTTCAAAACCTATTAATTTAGCACAAAAAATTGTAGGAGTTAAATATAGGAACTTACGGCTTGCGGGATGCTGGGCCTGGGTGACCAGAAAAAGCTTCATGAAAGTGTGTGAGAGGTTGGAGGTGCTGAGCTTGCGCATGAAAGTGTATGAGAAACTAGTTTCAAAGGAAGAAGAAGCAAAGTGAGTATAGTACAGTAAAAAAGAACAAATAAAAATGAAAAAAAAGAAATAAACAACTACAAGATCTTTCCTAAGCTCCCAACTGACAGGTACAACAGACAGTTTGAATAAAAAACTACCATAATGCAATATTGATGTAATTAATATTCTATTAAACTAACCTTTTCATGAGTTGTAGAAACACTTGACAAAAAATCTACTTTTGATGTCAATTCACCCTACAGAAAGAAAGAGTTTTTTTATTTTTTATTTTTTGAATTATCCCACTTCCCTGAAAATAGAATTAATATCATTTGGTGTCAACGACTTCGTTTGGTATGGATGACATCCCAAACCCGTTACAAGAGGTATGGGGTAGATGTACTTTGTTTGAAAATTAGATGTACTTCATTTGGAAACGAAGCGTAACAACATGTTCTCCCTTTGGTAAATGCAATTTTCGAATATTAGATGTTAATTTTGATTTTTCAAATGTCATTTATTTTGGCTTAAACTTGTAAATTTAATTTTATATGCTAGATTGTCGATCATATTCAAGACAAGTTCTTCTAAATGCACAGAGTGTGTGGGTTTGAAGGACAGTAGAAGGGCAATTTATCTACCTTCTCTATAAAGATTCTAAAAGATAATCTCTCAACCTATTTGGCTTCTTCTTACAAATCTTTCAGCTTCTTCTAATATCTCATACTAATCTAAATCATGTAGTAGTGTGTATTTGTAAGTTTTCTTTATAATTTGTTATATATAGACATTATTGTTTGACAACATGTATGTGAGAAAGTGCTGCAGAAGATCAAGTTATGGATCAAATGCGTAGCACAAAATATTAAAATAAAATTAGAAAATTATCATTACAAGTTGTACAACTTGAGGGGAGTGTTAAAACATGAAGTATGGCAGTGTGTGCTGTCACAGGAGATCAAGAACAGGGCATTCGGCCTGGTGTTCGGCTGAGGTCCAGCCGAATGGTATCCAGAATGGGCGCGTATCTTGCAAGAAAGGAAGATTCTAGGCGATCCAAGAATGGTAAATACTGCTAGCACGTCTAGGGATGTTATCCTTGTATGGGGTTGTACTTTCCTTATGTAAAGATATAAAAATATAAAAAAAAAGAGAAAAAAAAAGGAAGGAAATAATGGAGAATAATTGAAAAGAGATGTGTGTCTCTATAAGATAGTTTTCTATTTAATATTCTTCTTCTTCCTCTTACAATGTATCTCAGACATTAACAAATAAAAAAAAAAGTGTGCGTGTGTGCGGAGGACGTAGGCACAAAGTTGGTGCTGAATCTCGTTAAATTATCGTGTTCACTTGTATTGAGTTATTCTGAGATCCTCGTGCTGACTAGCCCTTAGGGGCACAGTTCTTGTGCAGTTGCACTTGGATCGTGCCTCCTCGAATTCATGCATTTTATACTGAGCTGAATTTTGCATTCATAACTACTGCGTGAATATATCATGCAAAACATGTACCTCCGCACGAATTCATGCAAAACATGCATGTAGCTCCGCACTAGAAAGGTTCGTGGCACATGCACTTGATATGGAAAATAAAGCCCGTCAACAAATTAACTGGGTCGTGTCTGTGCATTGTTAATTTCTAATCCCAACACGGCGACTCCATCTGCAACTATCACGGATTATCAACTCAAGGCGAAGCTCTATTGGGCAGTTCATCTCAGGCAAATTCTAAATAAAAGAGAGAATAATGCCAACATTCATTGAGTAAAATGAGAAAGAAATTCAAATAGTCAATCAAATATGAGAAAATGAAAAGAGTAAAGAGTTGGTTGAATGTGAATGTGTCATTCATCTTGGGGTTCAATTCAAGCTTGTTTTGAATATCAAATTAGAGTTCACCTTCGTTTCTTTTAGGATTCATTTTTGATTAATTTAAATTTTATTTTGGACATAATAAGTTCCAACTTCGATTAGTGTATGGTTCACTTATTATCCAAACATACCCTAGTGACTTTCATTATATTTTGTTCAAATGGGACTGGTGTACCAAAAATCAATGTTTTAGATACCATACCTGACATTGAAACGGTGAAGTAAAGGGTATGAGATTTTACTAGTTGTACCAGTTCTGAAAACCGGTTGACTTTAACAAGTATTTTGATAATAAGTAAATTCTACATATATAAACGTCCTATCATAAATATAAATAAAACTTTTGCACGTTCAATTGTAACAAAAAATCAGTGTTGTGAGTGGATAATTATGTTTTATTAACTGCCATACATGCTTATTTTACAAAAAATTGTTATTGGCTGCAGTGTATTAAATAGAAAGGGTGAATTTTGTAAAAAAGAAGAGGTTATATAATTTATAAAAATAAGAAGGTCCAATGTAAAAAAATTACTTTTGTGAAACTTAAGCCTTTTCTTTTCCTACGGAACAACCAATTGGTCCAATTCTTCAAAAACAAACTGAACAACTTGGGGGTCGTGACTCGTGCGCCTCCATCTCACGTGTTTCGACCATAAATTTTGGAACGGTGTGATGCCGGATTTACCGGTTATTTTCGGTTTTTCCAGTATTTTGACCGGTATTTCCCGGTATACAAAGAGAACTGTTTTATGGCTTTTTCTTACCGGCTCAGGATCTGGTACCTAGTCTGGTATTGAAAACACTGCCAGAAATAAAGGCCTATTGGTGGGTTCACAAGCATGGGTTCATTTTTGGAGGGCATCTGGAGCGCGATCAGACAAATTACGCAAAGCTAAAATTTCAGATGGAACCTCTGCTTATGTTCGCAAGACTTTTGCAGAAGAAGATCAAGAAAAAATATATAATCTTGTCCATGTACCTTTTACACGGTTACATTGTTCTGAATGTGTGTGGGGATGGACATGTAGGGGTCAACACTATATTCACTACAGTGATGGAAGTTGATGAGAAAGCTTAGTGTTGTTAGTGTGTATTATGTCGTTATAACAACTTTAGTTCATTGAGTTGCCCTTGTATTTTGTTGTTATAATTGAAACTTAAAAAGTTAAAAATTGTTTTAGTACGTGTATAGTTTCAGTTCAGGAGTGTCTTTCGTGTAATTTTGAAAATTATGTACTTCAGGATTCTCTTCCTAAGCACCATATATTCTACTATAAATATTTAATATTAACTTTGTGAGTTTGATTCTATTTATTTATAACTAGCAAATGCGCCCACTC
Source organism: Rhynchospora breviuscula (assembly GCA_027562975.1). NCBI lineage: Eukaryota > Viridiplantae > Streptophyta > Magnoliopsida > Poales > Cyperaceae > Rhynchospora > Rhynchospora breviuscula. The sequence continues at coordinate 27,963,839 of CM050400.1, read as the reverse complement.
TAATGTATGAACAAAATTTTAATAACTTAAAGAATTATCAAAACATAATTTATAGCAATAATTTTGCAAAGCATCTAATGAAAAGATTTTCAAGTCCCTGGACTATAATCAAGCCAGTCTATTATTTTCTTCATTCAAAAGATCGAGTGCTAATGCCACTTCATCAGCAAAGATGTATGTCATCAGAAAAGAAAAATAAAAACTAATTATATTAACAAAAAAAAATTAAGCCTATCATTAGACTTTCGAATATTTTGGATGGAGCCTCTTAATTAAATTTTCTTGGCCAATTTTGATACAAAGGTTAACGTTTTGGTGACCTCTGGTGAAATTTGTCGTTGGCTAATCCTTTACCATTTTTTTGGATCTTACAGCTCCACTTCAGATTAATATACGGGCGAAAGCCTTTAGGGTGGGAGTATACAAAAAGGAAGTTAGTAAAATGATGAAGTGAAAATTGAAAATGGCTGAATTGTTTTTATATGAACAATTGCAGCTAGAACTTAGAAGGAAACAGGAGTGTTTTGTAAAAAAAGTGTGCCTGCGATAAAAAGTTTAAGAGTTGGAAGCCTCCCAAAGAAAAATAAAAAGACAAAGATTTTGATATTTGCTAAATGGTTTTCACTGGGCGGTCCAGTCTCTTTAATATTAATTCTCATATAGTTGCTTTAGGCGGTCTAAGTCCCTTAAATATTAATTTTCATGCGGTTGGTTTAGGCCGGTAGTGGTGACTGGTGAGGATTTGTTGTTTGCTGTGACATCGGATCCACACCATGACTCTCATTCGATACATACTCGACTACACACCGTGACCCTTGCATTTACTTAAACTGTGGCACATATTTTTTTTCACCAAAAAAAAACTTGGCTATTGTTTTTTAGCAATTTTTGTCGTTTCTCGCTGGAAGCCAAATTTTTTAATATAAGCAATTTTATAATGAAAAATTTTAAATGAAGCAAAGATTTATTTATTTTTTTTAAAGTGAGCAAAGCTATAGCGGCCCTTTGAATACCGTTATAGCCCATCCCTACTAAATGTGGAGGTTCATGTATCTACTGTCCAGCGCACTTCATTTGTGGCATGGTTAATTTGTATATACTTCTTCTGAAGACAATTTAAAACTAGTTCAACGTGTAAGTTCGTATGACAATATGACATGTAACGAAGGCAGTGATAATTATAGATTCAAGTTTCTTATTTTATGAACGAGGAACAAAATGAAGAGCGAGCTGTATCTATAAGGAAACTAAAATTATTGACAATGTTTAATTACCTGTTTTGCTACAAAATGTTTAATACGGCGTGTCCGAACACGACACGGTACGTCATGACACGAGAGTTTAAGCGTGCCGTGTCCGACTTTGATGGCATGGACACGACACGGCACGTCACGTGAATTTCTGGACACGGCACGACACACAGCACGAGACACGACACGACACGACACGGCACGACATGGCACGGCATGGCACGACACGACATGTAAAATATCAAGACACAGCACAACACTGCATGTGAAATATCCAGACACGGCACGGCACGACACGAGACATGATCAAGACACGGCATGTTTGACACGACATGATTTTAGAACACAAGTCATCGTCATCATTGTTATGATAATTAATTAAATAATTTATTTATTAATTCAAATTAAGTAATGTAGCCAGTGTGTCTATTCGAACAATATGGATCGATTAATTACAACTTGCATAAGTAACAATAATATAATAAACTAATGATTATAAAAATATTTATAGTGATGTCCTTATAAATAATAATAATAATAATAATAATAATAATATAACAAAATTTCAGAAAGTTATAAATATATTTGATTAAATAATATATAACCAATTACGCACAAAATAATTGAATTTGTTGTCGATTTTATCTTTCAGCAAATAGCTCAAAATATCATATACAGTGATTTTTATAGAATTTTATAGAATCAGAAACACTTAATACAATTAGTAATAATATAATCATATAATTATATCAGTACCTATGCACTGAAATCGTAAAATTTGGGAAATAATCCTGTCAAAGAATTAATAACACATATTTAACATTTTGGAAAATGTTATCCTTAAAAATCGTTAGTAATCCAAAATAAACTTTCAAAAATTTATCCTCCCAAATATTTGGGAATGAATGTTGCCCAACACTAACAAGTAACAATACTTCTCTCAGTTTCATTAAAAGAGAATCAAATAATGCTCTCTCTCTCTCTCTCTCATGCTTCCTCACGTGCATGAGTAAAATGAAAAGGATAAGAAGAAGTGAACTTGTTAAAGATACTCTTAAATTTGTCGTGCAGAAACGCGTATAACAAGTATAATTTTCAGACAAGTGCACTCTAAACATGGTAGGTTGCACAGAGTGTGATATGAAAAATGAAACAGTGATCAATTTGGGTCGAGAGCCGAGAGGAAATCACATGGGCAGAAAAAAAATGAACTGATGAAGTTCTCTATCTTGTCACAGCGGCGGGAAAAAAAAAAAAAAAAGGGCTGTAGCGGCACTTAAAATACCGCTATGGGGCTATAGCGGGTCTTTTGACTGCCGCTGTAGGCCTTAAGGCTATGGAATCATATCCTCTCCCGCGCGGCACGGGCCGCACTTTTCATCCTAACTGTCCGATCTAATTTGGACGGCCCCTAAAAAATACCGGATTAATAGGCCCGTAAAAATTTAACCGTCCAGATCAGATTGGACGGCTCGTATGAAAAGTGCGGCCCGTGCCGCGCGGCGGATGATACGTTTAAGGCTATAGCCTATACGGACTAAGTTGATAGTAATTCCTTTTTTTTTATTTTTTGGGAATGATAGAGAGGAGAGTTGCAATTACTGAAACTGTGGCAATTGCCCCCCCCCCCCCCAAAAAAAAAAAAATCATTGACGGTAAAAAAAAAGAAAAAAAAAAAAACTGTGGCAATTCTTGTCGTTTCTGACAGGAAGCGCCGAACTTGAAAAAAAAAAACAATGGCCTTGGAAGCGGGTGATTTTGGTCTTTACTATCTCACTTGCAATGGACAAAGCAAAATCCATTCTCTCCTCCCTCCTATTCGGCGGCGGCGCTGGTGCTTCTGGCCAAGGCGAACCGGCGGCGGTAGTGTCCAGCATCTTTGTTTACCCGATAAAGTCCTGCCGGGGCATCTCTCTCTCTCAAGCTCCTGTTTCTCCCACTGGTATTTTCCCTTCTTACGTTAATCTGCAACAAAGCTCAAAGTTTGTGATTTACTGGTGCATGAACTCTCTTTCAATGCTAAAATCCTGAGTATTATTTTTGTTAACTCGAAATTTTCAAAATCAGCAGGTGTTTACTGTATGGTATCAACTGTTATGGTACAAGACCTCATGCTATTGCTTGGCCCCAAATCAATCCTCTAATTTTACCCCTGGTAGCGTAAATTAAACACTCAGTTGTGTGATCAGGCCACAAGGAAGTTTCAATTGTTCTTATAAGTTAGAACCCTGTCTGGCACCAAACAACCATTTTTTTTTTTTTTGGCATTAATAAACACAAATGTAACAGGTAAAGAGTTTTGTTTAGATGCTATATTTGGTCTCAATATAACATAAATTAGCCTCAGATCTATCTTAAGAACGACATTTTTCTTAGTTAGCTTAGAGGAAAAACGAGACCAAAAGCCAAAACATTGGTTATAGGTGCTGGCCAGGTTACCAAAGCAGAAAAGATTGAATTTATTATGCATAATTAAATCAGGATTTAGATGGGATCGGCAATGGTTAGTGGTGAACTCAAAAGGAAGAGCATATACACAAAGAGTTGAACCAAAACTTGCTTTGGTCGAAATAGAGATGCCAAATGGTGCATTTGATGAAGGCTGGGAACCAACTGTTGATTCTTACATGGGTAATTTTAGTATAGTAATGTCATTGTATTTGTTTATCCTTTTCTTCTGCAATATTGCAAAGCTGTCAGCTAACATGTCACACAAGGAACTGTCACTTCTTTTACCCATCCGTCCTGTTGTTAGTAGCACCAAATTGAGATTAATAGGCTTTTGTTGATACATGTGTTCCTTAGTTTAAGTTTAACTGGACTTGCTCAAAGTAAACAGTTCCACAATTATTTCTCTGGTTAATCTGATCATGCCTTGAGCCCTAAACTTTTTTTTAAGTTCCCGTCTGAGAGGTTTTGCAACAAAGGACCATTAAACTGAGTTTGAAATCCTATTGATAAATGCATTTTGTTCATTTTTTTTTTTTTTCAATTTTCTTTGGTAGTAATAAAAGCTCCAGATATGGATCCATTAAAGGTCCCACTAGTTGCTGAGCATGCAATGGCCAATGAGGTGTCTGTTTGGGAGTGGTCAGGCCCAGCGCATGACGAAGGAGATAAAGCAGCTGATTGGTTCTCCAGTTTTCTTGGGAAACCTAGCCGCCTTGTGCGCTTCAGGACCTGTATGTAGTTATTCGTCTGGAGGTTTTGTACAGCTGGTAGCGATACTTGTTTGTCAGTTGGGTCACATAGGGATTAGGGAATATGTAATGACCAATGTATAAGGCCCAATCTGTTTGTTCCTAAAACTACAGTGCCACCACATATCCTCCCCCTTTTTTTTAATAAAAACTTCACGAACTCATTTTAAAACAGGAAAAGGGACCACTGTACTATGCTAATGCTGGGAAAATACCTTTCTTACAGTTACAGGGATTTGGCCAAAAACCTGTTCATAATGATAATAAAATTTCACTACACAGACTAAATCAATTTTCACCAATTTATTAATTTAGCTTCAGAAATTAGACCAGTTGATGTCAAATATGCACAAGGGTACAAGCTCACGTTTGCTGATGGATATCCTTTCTTGGTGGCATCCCAGGTAATCATATATTGAAATTGAGTGGGATTATGTTGTTGAGTTAAATGTAGGCTCAATTGAGGTTTGGTTGAGGCTTAATTTTTTTTTTTTTTTTTTCCTTTTATCCGTTTTGTTTTCAGGGATCTCTGAATGCCGTAAATGAAGCTCTGCATGAACCAATTAATATTAATCGCTTTAGACCAAAGTGAGCATAATTAAATTATCTACCAATTTTTTACTACAGAGAGTTTTTGCATATTTTCTTAAAAGTAAACTAATGAACTATGAATTTCTATGCTTTCAGTATTCTTGTAGATGGATGCAATCCATTTTCAGAAGATTTATGGAAAGATATAAAAATAGACAATTTAACATTTCATGGTGTCAAGTTATGTGCTCGTTGTAAGGTAATTTATTTATTTTTTTCTTTTCAATGTTCATGCTTTTAATTTAAATTGCTCTATGATCTGATTTATGTTAAGACAATTTTTGCTCTTGTACATTTGTGGTCAGTTGTGATCACTAAATAATTTGTAGTTGCATTCACACTGGCTTTCTACTCTGGTGTGTATGTTTAAAAACACTTCTTTTAACATAATGTAAAGGTACCAACAATTAACCAAGAAAATGGAATTGCTGGCACTGAACCAACAGAAACCATGGTGAAATTTCGATCAGATCATGTTCTGCGCCCAACCCGCAAACAAAAAGGACAGGTAAAGTTGTCTTTTTTTTTTTTTTTTTTTGAGAATTCAACTTCATTTTTACTTTATAATTTGCCTGTTAAAAAGGTATGCTGGTTTCCGAAGCACGGTACAAACAGAAGAACCCCTCTACTTGAGATGCAGCAACGGATTTGTTCATTTTTAGAACTTTATGCCAACTTTATGGTATTGAAAATTATGGTCATTGGGATGGAGGGAATTAACGTAAAAGTTTGGTTAAAGTAGAAATCACATAAACTTTAGTGTAAGGATCTCCAGTGTTACGAATTACAACATTTTCCTAAATGTGCATATTGTTGTTAGTACCAACAGCAATGCTCATAATGTTTCGTTAAAGGAGCTGAAGTATCATGAAACCTTTGAAAGCACCTGCATATTTTCAGCAAATTCCTCAGATAGGAAAAATAATATACTAAAAAGAAGTGTTCAAACTGGTCTTCATTATACTTCTTATTATTATGAATAATTCTACTTTGTAGGTGTACTTCGGTCAGAATATGGTATGTCAAGAATCTTTACGAAAGACTACAAGAGAAAATCTTGTGAAAGTTGGAGATCCTGTTTTTGTTTTAAAAGAGTATGCTTCTTGCGATGATGCACCTGCTTGAATACTTTTTTAAGTTTTACAGTGGTTTGAATTAAATAAGAATAATATGCTAGGCAAGTTATGGCTACTAAAGACTACAGAAGGAAATCTCGTGAAAGTTTAAGATCCCTTCTGGTGATGATGGACTGGCTTGAATATGTTATAAGATCAACAGTGGTGTGATTTAATGAAGTTTTTAGCAATTTGCTTTGTACATAACTTGTTCTCGAGTGCTCCTGTATTCTATGCTGTTACATGTTCGTGTACATGAACAACGCATCTAGTGCATGCCAATGATAAAGTCAACAGGTCATCGCAGTATTACTTGCATTTTCTTTTTCTTTTTCTTCTTCTTATTTTTCCCTTTCTTTTTGCGACTTCTTATGGTGGAGATGAGGGGGGCGTAATGGGGGAAGTTTTCATGTTATGTTCGAGTAAAAGAAACAAGTAAAAGGATAGAAATGTCATAAGCCCTTCGGTGACTTCCTATTATCCGCATTATTTCACATAACATTTATAAAGGTCCTGAAGATAGATTGCAATTGAACATTTTAATTAATTCTTATTTCATTAACTAAATGTCCCACCTGAGTCACTATTGAGCCTGATTCTTTAGTAGACAAGTTCAAACTACAATGCTGGCACATAATTCATAAGCTTGATAATATTGACTCAATGAAAAGTTTCTACCTTTGACATTGATGCCTTCATAGTGTTAACTGAAATGAGATCTATTCTCTTCAATTTAATTGACCTTTCTGAATATAATGAGGAATGGTAATTTTATCTTTTGATTGTCCAGCATTCTGGCGCATTAAATGCAAATCCTATTTTATAAGTGCAAATTTATGCCTGACTCTTTTATAAATTATTATTTAATTTGAACTATAAAAGTGCATAGATTGTGTACCCTGTCCAACAGAGTGTGTTATGTTGCCTTGGTTCTATTGTGCACACCATCCAATACATGACAAATAGAAACACAATGTTGGTTTTGGCTCGGATTAATTTGCAACTTGAGGCAACAACAATAGTAAACACAGGAATGCTATTTCTTTCAAAATCTACAATTAAGCCTGCTCAATAGAAAGGGAAAAATTGAGGATAAATACAAACAACTCCCAACCTATAGAAGAACTTTCTTTTTGGGTTCAAGAATAGGCGGCTCAATGTCAATGCCCATATTTGCTGCAGTACCAGCAATCATTCGCATTGCAGAATCAATACTTTTGCAGTTCAAGTCTGGCATTTTTTCCTCTGCGATTGCACGAACCTGATCCTTTGTCACCTTACCAACCTTCTCTCTCTTTGGATCCTTTGAACCCTTCTCAACACCTACATAACCCAAATTTCATGTGAATAGTTAGCTAAAAGCAAGAAAAGTCAAAGCTACTCTTTTGAGTTCTTATTGGCTTACTTGGTACCAGCACATGTAGGGAACTCTTTTAACAGGACAAGAAATAATAACCTAGTTGGATTACAGATACGCCTAAGATATGTCCGATAAATTAATAAACAAATATTAAGTCAAAGGCTTCAGGTTTCAATAAATTTCTTACCAGGTTCATTACCCCTATATCACTCCTATGTTTATAATTTTCCACCATCTTGTTTCCTTTACATACATATTTTTTATAATAATATGCCTAATGCTGAATCTCTCCCTAAATTATACCTTCTGTAGAAGCATTGATGTAACCTTTTACGTTTTGTTCGTAAAAACAGAGCCATATGTGCATTTACAATAGTTGTAGGATCAGTATCAGGCAAAAAGAAATAAAACATACCAGCTGCTTTCAGGAGCAAAACAGAAGCAGGCGGGGTCTTCAAGATGAACGTAAAGCTCCTATCCTGCTCATATTATGCCAATGCACTTCAATAATTTAGTTTACATGCTTATTTTGCTTCAACAAACTTTAGACTATAAAAGTTGTGAACCATATCAGACTGATATTGTTGTGACCATCATATAATCAACCTTTTAAAAGTTTTTGGCTTTTTGGTGCTTATTTGAAAAATTATAGTTGTGCATTGTACCTTGCTATGGCACTCAACCAATATGAACTGCTGTACCATACCAATAATTGAGAAGTGAAATACTAAGACAAACAATCCAGTAAATTGTAACATAACAAATCTAAGCATACAAAAGACTCACATCAAAGACTGTAATCTCCACAGGAATGATATAACCAGCCTTGTCAGCAGTTTTAGCATTATACTCCTTGCAAAATGCCATGATGTTAACTCCCGCTGCACCAAGTGCAGGCCCCACTGGAGGGGCTGGGGTTGCCTTACCAGCTTCCAAAGCCAATTTGATTACGCCGGTCACTACAATCACAAGAAAGAAAAGCTCAACCTATTATAGCAAAGTATACAGAAGCAGAAAATAAAATTTCTCCGAGTTAACATCAAACTCTCTCAAGTATCATATAATTACCCTTTTAGTAATTAAATAAAATTTCTGATTCTCCTGAAACATTGCAATCCTTCCAGCACGTTGTCAATATTTCCACTGAAATCAACTTACCTAGGCAATGCAGCAGTCAATTCAGAAAAGAAATAAGTGTGGCATTGCTATTGGTTTTCAAAACACACCCACAGGCCACATGTGAACATTTAGCAGCATTACAAGACCAAAAATGGAGCCCTGAAACGTCTAAGGCTTGCATATATAGCAAAGTACAAGGACCAGAGCTGTAATTCTGCAAGAATATAACGGCCCATGCATATATTACCTCAAACTAGTAAGATTAGGAATGAGGCAACAGATAAAGTGTCTGGTCTGTCCTGACCTGATAGCAAGTCCAGAAGTATTTACTAGTTCTGCAAGTCAGATCAAGTTTTCTGGTAAATCTGTTGGTGTTGGGTACATTTCATCTTGATATCTTCACTGTACATTTATAATTTAGATGTAAACCTTTTCATATCAGCACAGATTATAAGACTATAATGCACACAGTAAGACATTGCTGACTGACAAAATTCTTAACACAGGAAGGGGTCATGTAAGAAATTATCCACTCTAAGTATCAGAAATTTACAACAAAGTGCTACAAGTACCTTTCTTGGGCTTGTCGCTAGGTTTAGGAGGCGCCATGGATCTCACAGTTAAGGGTTTCGAACTGATGGCGACAGCGCGAGGAATAGAATGAGAGAGGCGGGATGGATTGAAGGTAGGAAGGAAGAATGAGGAGGGAAGTTTGGTTTTGGCGGGGAGGTGAGAGAAGGAGAGCGAGGTCGCCATGGCTGCTGCCTCCTGCCACGGAACTGTGGGAGAAGAGAGTGGGAAAGAGATAAACGGATAATGGCGCTTTTTGGTTCGGTTCCATCGATTTGTGTTTTATCCGAGAATTGAAGAATTGGGTTTTCCGAAATGAAATCAGGTGTCGCGCGACGCCTGGTGTCGCGCAGCTCCTGGCCGTCTGATCAAGATCGGATGGATGATGGGAGCCCGTGCATGTAACCAGATTGTAAGGCCCGAAAAAAATGAACCGTCCGGATCAGATCGAACGGCTCGTAGGTGCGCTACACATGGGTGTCGCGCGACACGGGAATCGGATTGGGGTTTTCCGGGCCGAAATCAGTTGGGCCGAAATTGGGAGTGTCATATATCTAATTATCTCATTTTAACCGAAAAAATTAAAACTAACGTTACTGTTCACACGAATTACGATAATAACAGTTAAAAATTCAGAATTTTAAAAATAACGTTGTTGGATCGGCGCTTGGATCGCCGAAAATACAGAACCCTTGGATCGGCAATTGAAACGCCGATCCAAGCTTGGATCGGCATTCCAATCGCCGATCCAAACTTGGATTGGCAAATGAAATGCCGATCCAAACAAAAAAGGAATCTCGGCACATTTCTTGGACGGCAAATGTTAACATTTGTTTAATTTACAATTTTGCATTTTATCCCTCAAAATTTTTGTTATTACAAAATATATAATTTGTGATTACAAATTAAACATAATTTAAACATCTATTATAAAAATATAAGAATATAATAAATTATGCATGTTAAATACATAATATTGTATATGTGTATAATACTTATTTTATACATATATATTATGTATCATATATTTTATATATTAAATATATATTATTATTGTACATAATTAAATTATGCATATTGAATAGTTATACATATTATTGTATATAATTAAAATAAATGATACATAATATATATGTATAAAACTATTCAACACGCATAATTTAAGATATAAAAGATTTTTAATGTATAAATAAATATACATATATATAAGATTTTTTATATACATACAAATATGTATGTGTAAAATTAAATACAAATAAAAGTATTAAACATGTCATACTATAAATTATATTTAATTTTATACATATATTATATTTATTATTATATATATTTGTACGTATATTTAATGTATATAAAATTTTTTATATATTTATATTTACATTTAATGTATAACAAAAAAATATATTGGACTATATTGTAAAAATAATAATTTTAGGGTCATCGGCGAAAAAATTGAATATATTTTTATTGAATTTATTCGCCGATGACCCTAAAATTATTATTTTTACAAAATTGTCCAATAAAATTTTTTGTTATAAATTAAATGTAAATATAAATATATAAAAGATTTTTAATGTAGATATTGTATATAATTTAAATATATGAGACATAATATATACATATTATTTTACATAATATATACATATTATTTTACATAATATGTACATATATTTATATGTATATTAATTTATACATTAAAAATATTTTATATATTTATATTTACAATTAATTTATAACAAAAAATTTTATTGGACTATTTTGTAAAAATAATATTTTTAGGGTCAGCGGCAAATAAATTCAATAAAAATATATTCAATTTTTTCGCCGATGACCCTAAAATTATTATTTTTACAATATAGTTCAATATTTTTTTTGTTATACATTAAATGTAAATATAAATATATAAAAAAATTTATATACATTAAATATACATATAAATATATATAATTATAAATATAATATATGTATAAAATTAAATATAATTTATAGTATGACATGTTTAATACTTTTATTTGTATTTAATTTTACACATACATATTTGTATGTATATAAAAATCTTATATATATGTATATTTATTTATACATTAAAAATCTTTTATATCTTAAATTATGCATGTTGAATAGTTTTATACATATATATTATGTATCATTTATTTTAATTATATACAATAATATGTATAACTATTCAATATGCATAATTTAATTATATACAATAATAATATATATTTAATAATATAATATATATTATACATAATATCAAAGGTTTAAAAATCGGTGATTAGCGCCGCAATAGCAGTTCATTAGCGGAATTATAAGACATCCGCTATGGTGCTAAATACAATATTTGTCAATAGCGGTGATATAGCTGTATCGTATGAATTATGGTATATTGGGTTGTGTTTATACTACTTTTGGTTTTTTGTAACAGACTTTGTGTGGTTTAGTTCAAACAACCATCTTGTGACAACATCAGATCCGAACGCATTTTATTATTTTATTTATTTTTTGTTATTGTGCCTCATCAAAGTAGTGTTCAATTATAATTGTCGGATTAAAAAAAAAACGGTATCTAAACAAAAATTAAGGCCCTTATACTAGATTTACACCACGTTTCTTATAATGAAATTTTACATGTCCATTTCTTTGTTTTAAACAGCACGCATTTTACTTATTTTTTATTTTTTTATTTGATGGACTTTCTAAATTCATTTCTATTCTAAATTTTGTATACATTTCTACAAATTATATACAGCCCGAGATATAAAATTTTTCATTTGTTGACTTCCAAAATATTTTTAATAATTTTCTGACATTATATTATTTTTTAATTTACTTTAAAAATGTTTCTAGCTTTTAAATTATTTTTGAGCCCTTCAAAAATTTGTTTTTCCATATAATTTTACATGTATGGTCAGAAAATTCGTTTAGCATGCACCTCATATTAAATTATATATTCTTATAATATTTTTATGACTTGTTACTTGTGCATAAGTCTTGTAGATAATGTTTTATAATTTGATCCAATAGCGGCCGCAAAGTACCCGCTATCCGCTAACCGCAATTTAAACCTTTGCATAATATATATGTATAAAATAAGTATTATATTATGTATTTAACATGCATAATTTAATATATACTTATATTTTTATAATAGATGTTTAAATTATATTTATTTTGTAATCACAAATTATATATTTTGTAATAACAAAAATTTTGAGGGCTAAAATGCAAAATTGTAAATTAAACAAATGTTAAAACTTTTGCCGTCCAAGAAATGTGCCGAGATTCCCTTTTTTGTTTGGATCGGCATTTCATTTGCTGATCCAAGCTTGGATCGGCGATTGGAATGCCGATACAAGGGTTCTGTATTTTCGGCGATCCAAACGCCGATCCAACAACGTAATTTTTAAAATTTCGAATTTTTAACTGTTATTATCGTAATTCGTGTGAACAGTAACGTTAGTTTTAATTTTTCGGCTCATTTTAAATCCACTGATAAGTGCAATCAAGCTTTTGAGCAATCAAGCAATCAAAAGTCAAAAATAGCAATTTTGCGCTGCCAAAAAAAAAAAGGTGTGTCCCTCTCCTCACCCGCGTCCCCTCCCCTCCCCTTACTCGCGTCCCTCTCCTCTCACCCATGTCTCCTCTCACCAGCATCGCTCACCTCCCACTCATGTCCCCTCTCACCCGCATGCATCCCTAACCCCACTCGACTCCTTCCTCTTCCCCTCTCCTCTCCTGCCCTCTTCGCCCCTCTTCTCTCCTCTCCTGCCCCCCCTTCCCTAACCCCACTCGTGTACCCTCTCATCCTGCTCTCGCCCTTCTTCTCTCCTCTCTTGCCTTCTCTCGTATCTCTTCTAGCAGAATCAGATTTTAATATTATTCACTCCCTTACATGCATTAGATACTCCCTTATACTCATTATTTACTCTCTAATAGTTATTTAGTTACTCCCAAACAATAACAGAATCAGATCTGAATATTATTTACTCCCTTACATATATTAGATACTCCCTTATACTCATTATTTACTCTCTTATAGTTATTTAGTTACTCCCAAACAATAACAGAATCAGACCTGAATGTTATTTACTGCCTTACATGTATTAGATACTCACTTATACTTATTTAGTTACTCCCAAAAAATAGCAGAATCAGATCTGAATGTTATTTACTCTCTTATTTGTATCAGATACTCCCTTATACTAGTTATTTACTCTCTTATTGATATTTAGTTACTCCCAAATAATAGCAGAATCAGATCTGAATATTATTTACTCCCTTACATATATTAGATACTCCCTTATATTCATTATTTAATCTCTTATAGTTATTTAGTTAGTCCCAAACAATAACAAAATCAGATCTGATTGTTATTTACTCCCTTACATGTATTAGATACTCCTTTATATTCATTATTTACTCTCTTATAGTTATTTAGTTACTCCCTTATATGTATTTGCCCTTATATTTATTAGTTACTCCCTTGTATTTAGTATTTACTCCTGTATATTATGTTATTTACTCCCAATCTGCACATAGAATCAAGAACAAAGGAATAGTGAGAAGGAAAGATGAAGAGGAAGAGAGAAGGGATGGGGAGATAGGGAGAGGTGTGCAAATCAGAAGAGGGGGTGAGCAGGAGATGGAGCGAGATGAAGGAGGAGGAGAGTGCAAAGTCAGACGAAGGGAGAGAGAAGGCGTTGATTGTCGTTGAGGATGTGAGGAGAGAGGAGCGAAGGGAGATGGCTGACGGCGCGACAGAACGAGAGAGGAGAGAAGGGATGCGAGGAGAGAGGAGCCAAGGGAGCGCGGATAGAAATTAAATTGAGATTGAGAAGATCGGATAGAGGGAGAGAGGAGATGCGCGGGTAGGACGATAGCGAAGAGAGGTTAAAAGAAGGAAGTGTGAGGGAAATGAAGCGACTCAGATTGCGTGATTGCACATAAATTGATTGCCTAGTGTAATTCCGTTTTAAATCTCTTCCCTTGAAATTGACCACGACAAATTTGGAAAATGGGTTTATAAAGGCCATACCCATAAAGGCGTGCCTGTACGTTTCAGATGCATCTAAAATTTTAGATCCATTATAGAGAAAGAGAAGACTGGAATGAGATCCTCTGGTCGGCAGCAGACCAGTGGATCTCTCTGGTCGTTTTTAGATCCGGGCCGTCTGATTTAATCTCAACGGTTAAGGATGCCCCGTGCATGATACTAGGATTGATAGGCCCGAAAAAAGTTAACCGTTGAGATTAAATCAGACGGTCCGGATCTAAAAACGACCACTGGACGTTTTTTGATTCGTACCGTCTGATTTAATCTCAACGGTTAATTTTTTTCGGGCCTATCAATCCTGGTATCATGCACGGGGCATCCTTAACCGTTGAGATTAAATCAGACGGTCCGGATCTAAAAACGACCAGAGGATATCTGGTCGGCAGACCAGAGGATCTCGTTCCCATATGATATCATTACTTTTTCGGTCTAACAGACTACAAGATGATGTTACTATTTAAAAAAGTTAGAAGTGAGATTCTTGACTCCGATCTTATCTTAAAAAATAACAGAAGTGCCGTTGTAAAAAAGCCCATCAGCCGATGGATCCACATCCTCAGCAGCCAAAATTTTTTTTTTTTAATATTTTAACATTTTAAAATTCAAATATTGAATCCAAACCGTTGATCTTGTTCAATTTTACGGGCGATGCATTTTCATATAAGTTTTATGAAATTTAGAGTTGATTTGATACTAGATCAAGTGATCAACAAATGAACGAATCTGGTTAACTATCACTGATTAATTCTAATACGTTCATAATTTGATCACTTAATCAAGTACCAAATCGACTCCAAATTTTATAAAACTTATATGGAAACGCATCGTCCGTAAAATTGAACAAGATCAACGGTTTGGATTCAACATTTGAATTTTAAAATGTTAAAATATTAAAAAAAATAAATTTTGGCTGCTTGGAGCAGCCAAAACACGGCTGCTGAGGATGTGGATCCATCAGCAGATTTCTATTTGTTAAAGTCCGTAATTTATGCTTCTCTCTTTTTCGATAAATCTTCCAAGTTATTTTCAAATGATATGTTCATAAAAAATTCTCAGCTACATTTTGAACTTGTAGACTAAATGCTAGATGACTAGATCTCATCTAGCATTTAAGATTAATACGAATTGAAAAAGTTGTCTCAGATGGCATATAACCAAGTATATTCTGTTTGGATGAAAAACATATTGGAAATAATTAAATAAACGTCTTTTAAAACGCAATTGCGAATATGATGTAGAGATATGCTAAATCTCTCTCTTTTTTTTTTTCTTACAAAAAGTTTGGCAGCGGCTGCCAAGTAGAGATAGGCTAAATCTTGAATAGCATCTCTTTTATATATTATCAAATGAAAACTTTATAAATAAAATTTTTAAAATATAGTTTATTTTTTGTATGTATAAAAAATAGTGTATCATGTACTTTGGATTGGTCCCAAAAACATTTTCCCCTTTTAAAATATCATAACTTCATAAGCAAGAAGATTGACTTGGAGTCTTGGAGTCTCCGCCCAAATCTCAAGCTTACTGCGGTACCTAATTAATGTTGTTGTCGGACCAAGCAACTATTCACAATTTCACATTTTGGGAGTTTCGTTTACAACAACCACATACTATTTTCTGAATATTCCAAGTGATTGAGCAGGATGAGAACGAACCACTATACACTATTTTGTTTTTCTTCCAAAAAAAAAAACAAGGGGAAAAAAGAAACACTGTTTGAGTAGGATGAGAACGACAATAACAAGAGTTACGGTGCTATTGACAACAACATCCATCTAGAAGTCTAGAACATTAAGACAAAAAAAAAAAAAGGAAAAAGAAAATGCACCTAAATACCAATTGCGAATTGAGGGTGCATTTTTTTTTGTTTTGAACATTTGTTTTATCCTTAATTGTTCTTCTGATCGCACTTATGTTTTTAATTTCAGATACTATAAATCAATAATGGAAATAAATTCAACCCTTTTTTTAATAAAAGTTTTTTTTTTTTGGAAAATTTTAACGCCCGTAGGCTTTTAATACAAGTTTAAAGACACGCTTTATTCACACCTTTCAAATTAAAAGCGTGATTTAGTTATATCAAATTTTAATATCTGAATTTTTACTAAGAATTTTTTTTTTCATTAGACCTTAAGTTCAATAGAAAATTCAATTAATATGCGTTTTGTTGTAATCTATGTTTTGTGCACAACAAAGTATTTGCATTTTGTCGCCAGATATAACAGTACCTTTATGGAGCGAATAAATCTATTTTGAGGATTTGCCGCTGAAACATGTATATAACAGTATACATTTTAGTGTTTTCTAAAATGACAATCACGAGCATGTTGGTATGCAAGAATGAATGTTGGCACGACACGACGCTTTATGAAATTAGCACGTCACGAGTTAGTTGACACTAGGTGGAGGGGAGGCGGCTTCGCCGCTATTTGATGGATAATACATTAAGAAATATATATATATATTTCTCTTACTTTCTAAACAAATTGGTATGAGCGCATAATTTATTATTAGCTTGTAGAACAAAAATTGCAAATACAAATATATCCTATGCGCATGTATTCATATATTTGTGTTCAAATACTTTTGGTGGGGATTTAAAATCGTCATTTTTCTTCTAAATTGGAATCAAGCAATACAAATGAGTTACTTGTACAAAATAATATTGTCAGCGTTGCCGCAACTCCATTGTTTTTATATGTCAGCTATTTGCCTCATACAGTCGTACTCATTTATATGTATATTATATGCAAAGTCTAATACATTTGATGTTCAATTATGTCATAAAATTGTATAATAAAGGGGAAAAGTCAAATCAAAGTTGGATCGTAAGAATAGTCAAAGTATAGAGAAATGCTAGTGTCCAATATATTGGACGGATGGGTCCGTCTAATACGATCGTCTTCATATTTTTAAATTTCAAACGATTGATTCAAGCCGTTCAATATATTCTCCATATTGAAAATTTATAAGAAATCAATTTTTACATTTTTTTTAATTTTTTACTATTTTTTTGGTATTTTAGAAAATTGTTATTATTGGACAATTCAGTACCTCCCTTCTATAACAAAATTATTTTGACAATATATTGGATTTCTTATAAATTGAATATCAGTTTATTATTGTTCTATCAATATATTGGACTTTAGCATTTCTCCAAAGTATATGATAAATCAAAGTCTAACATATTCCTTTGTACAAAATCTCAATTGGATGCAACAACAGTCAATGAAAAAAAAAATCAAAATTTAGAGCTAAACTAAACAAACACGTTTGCTAATTGCTATCACATTAACTATAATGGATTTATATTAGGTGAACAAATAGTAAATCATTATATGCTCCATGTCATTTTTCTTAACTACTTAAATTATCGATACATAAAAGGAAAAAAAGCGTACTGACACTTGCTAAATTTATAATAATAAAGTTACATTTTTTTTTCTTTCTGTATAAGTTAAATTGAGATAGGCAATTATTATTGTTATGGTTGAAGAGGCCAAAATGAGCATCTGTTCATTATCTGATAAGAGTGAAACGTCAAATATGTTAGATCAACACACCAATATGTAATACAGAGATAGAAAAACACTAATTATAGAAGTCTAAATAGGTTATGATAATTAGAGGTTACTCATATAAAAAAGATGCATTATTATTATTATAGTCATCATACAGACAATCCTATAGCATACATTATCTCTTCTACTATATTATTTCCTCTTTATCAGAATACTGTAATAGGAAGATTCTTGGCATGGGGAAAAAAAATTTAAAATACCAATGTGGGTGTATTAACAACATTAAGTTAACCAAAAGGCTCATACCTTGCATTTTATCAAGAGCACCTTCGGCAGTAGCATATCTTTTCCCTTTTCGATGGCAACATAACTTAACAGTGGCATATTTATCGTCCAAAAACATTCATCACACTCTTTTACTTTTTAATTTTCTGTTTGAATAGATGTGGCAAAAGCACCAAAAAATTGTTATTCATCTTCAGGATAATAAATCACAGCGAGGAATACAAATAAAAAATTGTTGCTTAATATTTCTTAATTCAAAGGTTAACACCCACTGCTATTTGTACCTATACCAACTTGGATAGCAATATTCAGATGCAATATTTGGAAGACTGATAAATGACAAATGTATAAAATTGAGAATCAGTGAGATAAACAAAGATGACAAAGTTAAAAATCATTTAGTCTTACAATACGGAATTGCTTGTCGATGAACTATAATAGGAGATATGACCTCTCAACACCTACAACCAGTCAAAACAGTATTTAGCCAAACACCTCATTATTTCAATTTCATGAGAAAATTAGTTAGATGAAAGTTCATTGGATATCTTATCAAATTTTTTCAAATTGGTTTACCCAAAATTTAAAGTGCTTCGCCTGGATTTGGATTTAGATTTATCTCGAAAAAGACAGGAGATTTTGCTAGCTCAGTGCTTCCTTTATTTCTCTTAAGGGAAGTAGACTTGCAATGGGGACGGATAGTGAGACGGAAATTGACAACAGTGTGTTTGCATAATGCAATTCAGCCAACATTCGTGAAGTACACTGAGCAATATCAAAGTTTTGTTCACCTAAAATACTGCGATGACCAATCATGCTAGACTGGTCGACCGAACGACAGAGGATGATGCTTCCATCAAGGCTCACATCAACCTGTAATGAACCAACCTCCGTGAGGTGGGGAATGTCACCTTTCACACGACCTGCAATTGTGATTCTGTCAGTCTCGGCTATGGCACTCAAAAACTTGAAGTCCGATGTGCTATTTATAGCAGTATCATTGTAAAGTGTAATTTCAGAGACACTTGGTCCATTAGGTACATTATCATGGACAAATGTTTTCTTATTATTAAAATAAGAATTGAGAGCTGTCATTTAAGCATGGCTATAATGTATATTATAAATATAATAGTTGTAATTATCATCATCACTATTGCAACTATTTTAATATTTGTGAGCTGATCAATGAGTGCATATTAGTTTTATTATTTAATCGAAATCCAAGAATTACTATACTGCCCATAGTCAATTGGTACATTATACATGCAACATCCTACTGGCATAGTAACTATCACCTATTTTGTACTACTGATATTGTCAACACCAAGATGAATGTCCATATCATAATATTAAAATTATTCTATGGTGCTCTTAGGAGTACTGTCAATCTGGACCTGCTCCTTGGCGATGAAGATCCCACGTCACTTGGTTATGAAATCTGCATTTGTCAAGTTGACTAAAACATTGGAGATGTGCACGAACACTTATGTTGAGGTCATTTAGGCTCTCGTCAGATCCATAGGTCACTTTTGTTGATTTGACACCATCTCCACAGCTAGACATTGTGCTGCCAGTTGAGCCAGCTTCTCTGCAAGCTCCACATATGGTGTCAAGCTGCCAGTTTTGAAGACAACTAAATAAATTTAAAAAAAAAGGTCAAGAAAATGTGA
The DNA here is from genome assembly GCA_027562975.1 of Rhynchospora breviuscula. Classification (NCBI taxonomy): domain Eukaryota; kingdom Viridiplantae; phylum Streptophyta; class Magnoliopsida; order Poales; family Cyperaceae; genus Rhynchospora; species Rhynchospora breviuscula. The sequence continues at coordinate 27,944,102 of CM050400.1, read as the reverse complement.
AATTTCTACATGAGCAAAAATGTCAAACTAAAAACATTCTTAAACAGTGAAAAGCTATATATTAACATAATAAGAAAAATAGCTTACCCAATTGGAATATAATTATCAAAACCAGCACATCTCGTGTCACAATGTTGACAATTTTGTTGCTATTTAACTATAACAAAAAGTAGGTCAAAAGTTCGTTTAATGATTCATGCAAATGCAAGACCTTAGCTTCGACATAATGAACGACAACAATAAATTGTATTTTTTTTTATACTTGCCTTCAAATCAAATCACTTATATTTTGTATCGGCAAGTGCAAATTGTGAGTACCATATGTACTGGTAGCATTCGACGATCATGCCTGAAAACTATGTAACATTATGGAATAACAAACCTTTTAAGTATAAAGATGAAATACCTCTTAATAAAAGGCCAATGCAAGATGCTTGCTCTCTTACTTAGACATTGCATCAAATACCTATTGTGCATGATAAAAAGCCGACCAATGAACTATGTAAACTAATCAGTCATCAATAGGACCTACGTCAGATAAGACATATTACCTAATAGCTACCAAAAGAACACATCATAGATACACCGTTAGTGGTAAAGGGGAAAAAATTATAGAAACTGAAATTCTAAGGACCCAGTTCTGTTAATTTTCCTCTTGCACTTGAATTATAATTAAACTGAAAATGAAATGATTGAACCTCAAAATAAAAATGAATGGAAATTACAATACCAATTAAAAGAATCTCCAAATTGGTTGAATTATTTTGCTCATATTTGAAGAAGATATCGCTGAGAAAGATTTCTTAAGCTTATTGTAATTACATAAAATCTTTCTCATGAGCAAGTTGCTGTTGTCCTCTTGCACTTGCCGCTGTTTGAGCAAGTTGCATAGGCTTCTCCATAGCATCATACACTGCTACTGGTCTCGACTCGTTCATAGCCTTTATAGCGAAAATCAAAACCTGAATCCTAGTCAACCAAATCAGACATAAATTAGATCGAGAAACAATTAAATTACAGAAATTAAGAAGGGTGAAATAACGAAATTGATAGAGAGAAATAGAAAGGGAGAGAGACTTCACCATCCATTGAAGACTGCATGCCTAGTTGTAACAGGATATTTGGATTGAATAAAAACTCGACTTATGCTCCTTGAAGTTATACTCCTCCTTCAGCGCCTTCTTAAGGCTACAAAGACGAGCAGAGGAGGGGTTTGGCGGAGCAGGAGGTCGAGAGACGGAGAGACTGGGAGGTAGGAGGAGGGACGCACCGAGTAAGACATAGACGGGTGTTGTTGGGGTTGGGGTTGGGGGAAGTCGACGGAGGGGGAGGGGGAAGGGGAGGGAGATGTTGGCGGAGGAGGGACTGGAGGTGAGGGGGGAGATGGCAGAGGAGGCGACAGCGGTAAATTTCTAAAAGAGGTGAGGAGGGGGAGAGGCAAATTTCAGCAAAAAAAAAGAATGGCTCGGATTGCCGTGTCGAAACTAAAAAAAAAAGGGGATCCGACACCCACGGGATTTAATTAATACTAGTGTCGTGTTAAAATCATGTCATGGATATTTCCAAACATTGATACGTTTTAACATGACAAGAGCGGACATGTGATACAACACGACACATGACACGAATTCACACTACAAAAATTAGTTAATTTATTTAAATTTTTTAAATTTACCGAGTTTATATTATGAATTTAATGACGTTGATTCATATTTTTATTTAATCCTTAATTTTTATTTTAATATAACAAGTTATAACAAGTTCCAGTAATTTATTATATTTTTCTATTTTAAAAATTATTTAACTAATTATTTTATAAATTTTTAGTAGAAAAAACTAAAATAAGTTATTGTATGATTTGACACGTTTAACACATATCATAATGTATGTCGTGTTAGCCAATTCTTTCTCTCAACGCGATACGATATGACACGTTAAAAACATTAACTCGTATCAACACGATATGATATTAGCTACCGCACACATTTATTTGACTTTGACATGACACAGACACATTTACAATACTAACCAATTTGCATGTAGGTCGGCATGCCTATTTTTTCCTTTTATTTGATTTTAAAATATGGTTTACCAGATTTTTTTTCTGCTGCTGATTAATGGCACACTGGCAAAAAAAAAAAAAAAAAAAAACAAATCATTGTCTATTAACCAGTTTCTAAATAATAGTATTTTTTTTCTCATGATGATATATAAGAGCAACGTATTTCATTATTTTAATATGTAACTAAAATCAATTGCTCGGTTTAAAATTTATGTCTTTCAATTGTTCAAAAGAAAGGCGAGGTCCATTCCATAATGAAGGTATCAACTGTGAAATCTGAGTTGCAAAAAAATAGCACGGGACACATGGGCCAATTTTTTATTGTTTCTTACTTTCTTCCTTCTTCCAAATTGCTTATTCCAGCTCCCCTAAAAGAACTCGAAGAGAATCGAGTTCGTTCGTTAACAAATAAAAAAATAATAAAATATATAAATTTACAATGTAAAATTTATTCAAGCAATTTAAAACATTTCCCACAAAGTACTCAAGGTATACACTACAATCTACAAATGCACATGCATATGTAGGCTTATAATAATACATTACACCTTGTCGCACCATAAATCCAGAAATTGGATAAAACAACGGCGGACCAAGCTCAGTATAAAGGGTTTCTTACTAAACAGACTGCAACAAAACAAGCCATCAATTGGCTTATAATATAATTTCCCCATAATACAACATAAAATTGTTCTAAAGAATAAAAGCATGCCTCGTTTATCAGACTGAATAACAACAATGAAGGCGAACAAAGCACTTTCAGTAGTACTACAATCTTGTTGCAAACATGCTCTGTCGGCTGTCTTTAGAAGAGCTATATTCACTGTCGCCTGTCTTGTAATGGAGACAACCAACCAAAAACACCCACAATAAAAAGAGCAAATTACTCCGATGGTCCTTAAAGTATCGTTCTGGTATAATGACTAATAAAAATCTATATCATCATACTTTAGTAATATTGACATGTATATGCCCACAAAAAAAGTTTGCAGACATGGATGCCAATGTTATGATATCAAGTCCCCATTTATCATCCACAATCTCTGATTATATTTAATAGGAATATTGGTTTAATATAAGTAGCAAAATATTAGATACCAATATAGACTCAAATTTTAAAAACTCAGAACGAAAAAAACTTCATAATCTAAGGACCACCCTTGTAATTTACCTAAAAATAATAATTTGTTCGTTCAAAAACATTGCTTGGAGCTTTTTAAAACCAATCCAGGTGAACAAAACTAATTCATATTGGACTTGGTTCCAAACAAATGCAATGGGAATGGAAGCTCTCTCAGAAATTTTGAACTAATTTATATTTGACTTGGTTTCAAACAAATTCATTGGGAATGGAAGCTCTCTAAGAAATTTTGAATGGCTACTCTGCTTTCACCAGAACCAAAGAAATTATGAACTCCCATGTAATTTTATTTTCGTTGGTTTTTTGTTAGATTTCTAGCAACAGAAAGAACCAACAAAAAAAGAACTAAAACAAATTTACATGGGAGCTCATGATTTCTGTGGTTCTGATGAAAGCATAGGAACCATTCAAAATTGCGAAAGAGAGCTTCCATTCGCAATGCATTTGTGTGAAACTAAGTCCAATATGAATCAGTTTTGTTCACTTGAATTGGTTTTAAAAAGCTCCAAGCAATGTTCTTGATCCAAATTTCTGCTCCAAAACTTTTTGTAGTATTCATCGTACGTATAGCTTCGGTAAATGGCTGGTGATTTCTCAGTGAGTTTCTTGGGAGGACAGATCAAAGCAGAGTTGCATGGGCAGAGAAATGAAGCAATAGACATCCTTTCTTTGTTTGAATTCACAACTGCCCGATGCCAAACACTTCTATATCTTCCATTACTTAATGCCTAAGACAATATAATCACTCAAATAAATAATTATATGGGAAAATAAGTTGAACAAAATCAAAATATAATAGAATTTAAAGTCTCCTTGCCCAACATAGCATGATTGCTGGAACACAAACAGATTTACGAGAGGAAATATTTGATAATTATTTATATTCACAAATTGAAAATCAATAAAAAAAATATTCTTTAATTGGAAATCCAATGTTATGAGTTATTTAGGGAAAATATTATAATAAAAAATGATGAAATTTAATGCATATGTCATCCTTCATTTATAGTTAGAATGCTTTAATGTTTTAAAATCAATAGCCCTTTTCAGTACTCAAAATTAAATTTGATTTGTATTCCATCTAAATGTCCATCAATATTGCCAAAATAAAAGTTTTTGCCAAGTAATATCCCCATTACATTAATATGACGTATTATTTATCAATTAAATATGTCACCTGTAGTTGGTCACCCATATTGATAGTGAGCGCCCATGGTACCGGATCAACGGCAATCCATTTTCCTTCCTTCAGGACTTGCAGCCCAGAGACTTGCTGATCTTGAAGAAGAATTGTTAGTGCATTCGGGTCGGTATGAGCCGGCAAGCCGTAAGTCAGTTCTGGCTCAGGGCACTGCGGGTAGTAGTTCACCGCCAAGTGTTGTTCTTGTTCTCCTAGCACATTTTCTATGTAGTCTGTTTCTAAACCCAGGCCTTCTGATATATATCCAAAGAGACGGAATCCTAGCTGCCGTACTTGGGTACAATATGTGCTCATAATTTCCCTAAAAAGATTGTGTAAAATTTGTAAAAATACTATTGTAAGTAATTTTTTGCACGTTAATTGTGCTAGCTTACACAATGCTGGTAGGAAAAGTTTTGCTGTGAGCTACTAGCCTAATAAACATGCAATTGATTAAGTCCTAACCGATAATTCTGGAAATTACGGGTTATCAGAGCAAATTTCCATCATTTCACAAGTCACAACAGTATAATAATATGTTTGTTTTGTAACCAAGTCCAGATTCAGGTCATAATTTTCTAGAATGGTCCGTCTTGCGCTATCGCTAGGCATTGGATTCGGTCTCAAACAGAGCCTCCATAGAATATTCCCCTGTTCTACTATAGAGTATAGACAACCTTGTTTGAATTTTTATATTTCTTTTTTTAAAGGACCGGATGCCTTCATGCCTTCACATTTTTTTTTTATCTCGATCTGTCTGAATGAAGGCTTCATTAAGACTTCACCTCCAATTTTGAAAGCATATTCTTTACTTTATGGCAGATTAGTTGATAACCAATGATTGATAAAGAAGATAAGACATTTGACTTCTCTACGGCTTCCCCTAAAAAAAAAAAAACTTTTGATTTCTTAACTCTTTCCTGTTCCAAAACCAAAAATAGGGTAGTTACGCTGCCACGTCCTCAGTAATTTTTTTTTACAGATAATTACTTTTCCCTTTTACTGAAAGGCCCGTAATCAATTCAGGTGTTTAATAAAGGTGCAGATCTCTTGTGACGCCGTGATGTGTTTTTTTTTTTCATTTAAGTTTACAATTTTTATTAATAAAAACAATTATTTACTAAATTATTAATAGTTGAATTAAAAAATTATACCGTGAAATTTTAATGAAGATCATTTTTCTGGTTTGTCAGAATTAAATTATCTGAAAAGGCATATAAAGTACTGTCTGGCATGTTACGCAAGCAAATAAAAAATAAAGACACATTTGTTAATCATTGTTAGGCTACTTGAAACCAATTTTGCCTTTTCACGCGGTTGATGAAACCAAATCTAGTGCCGCGCGGCACCGTACAACGCGGAAATCCGAACCGTCCAGATTAAATCCAATGATGATGGATACCCCGTGCATAAAACCAAATTGTAAGGTCCGAAAAAATCTAACCGTCGAGATTAAATCGGACGGTTCTGATTGGTGCGAGGCACCAGATAGGTCAACCTCCGTGAAAGCAGAGCACGTGACTCATCAACTAAGTTTTAAAATAATTAAAATTCATTGTTTGGAGAAGGAACATCTGAAGCGGGTCCCACGGCTTAGTTAATTGTATATTTTAATGAAACTTGTATCTTGTTTTATTCGTAAAAGACGGAAAGGTAAAAAAAATGAAGAGCACGAAGAAATGAAGGTCGTCATATTTTTTTTTATTGTTTAATTTGATATATCTATTTTTTCCTCTATTATATTTAAATAAATGAAAAATAGTAGTAACAAAATATAAATTTTAACAAATTTTAGAACATGAAAAAAATATTATTATTACATCACTAATTAAACATCTAAGTAAATATTACAGTAGTTTACTTTTAATTCCAAGTGAATAGACATTGTAGTTGGTGCACATTAATTCCAAATTTTCTTTAATAAATTATGATTATTTCAGTCCCTTTAATTTCAAAAGATTATATGATGACTTTCAGTTTTTAAGAGAAATTTTCTTTTTATTTTATATTTTATGATCATACTTAAAAAATGGGATAAAAAAGTAAAAAATAAACTAATATAAATAAAAATTTCCCATTTTTCACTACCAAACGTCTTGTCATGTCCATAGACGGTACGTACATACTAAAACAGAAACAATTTCAATTGAAAAGAGCAATAGTGACAATTGGGTCCAGAGATTATGTAGATCCGGTCTAGCATTAAAGACCAGATTTTCGGATTGTAAATGATTTGCTGATCACAACCCGGGGTGTTTGGCTTATAGTATATGTCCTTATTTTCTTGGAGAAGAAACAGCATGTGATCTCACATGATCATTTTTTTGTCTTCGTACAGCTAACTATTTGCAGGTGGTTATGATAATACAATATAGTTTAATGATCAATTCAATAAATAAATAATGGTCAGAAAAGGACCAAATCATAATAATAAATAAATTTATATTAAATAGTTGTTGTGTTTAGCAGACAATTTTAAAATACTAATAAACGATAATAAATATTTTGAGTGATTTATAATCACTTTATTTCAGGCTGGAATGCATGTTTGTACCATTCTTAAATTAATCTAAACTGCGCAATGCTATTTGGTGTTGAAGCTAACAAAAAAATAAGGCCCTTTAATGATGGATCCAGATATGTATAAGAAAAATATATTACAAAATTCATAAAAAATATCTTGTCTCATTCTTATCTATTGTATATTAAGTATCAACGCTTTTATAACGTTTATTTGATTTATTCTTGTGAAATGTAAGAAACTGAAAATAGTAGATCTTAATGATAATAACCTGAACGTGTTCATACATACAGAGATCCGTCTCTACGATGTTATGACGCTTTTAGTTTTACTTTTATGACAGTTGACAGAGCTGAACTTCTTAAGTTACAATTTACAGAAAGTAACAGGACTCCTCGGTAAAATGTCGCAAAAGAAAAAAAAAAATACAATAATCCGGGAACTATCTGGTTTGGTGTATCTTAATTACTTTTTTGCAAATATCGTCTTTTGACCTAAAACCTCTCCCTCTGACGAGGAATCACATCCTCAGATTTGCGGAGTGCCAACTTTTGATCTGACCATTAGATCTAATTTCAACGGTTATGGAAGTTTCGCGCATAATACCAAATTGATAGGTTAAAAAATTTTTAGACTGTCGAAATCAAATCGAACGGTCCAGATCAAAAATTGACACTTTACCAACATTTTAAGGTTGACAGAAGATACGCTCCCTCTGACGAGAGGTAGCATAGCATGTACCCAAGAAACAAGAGCACTTCAACCGAAAAAAACTAAATAATAAAAAATAACAAATAAGTACTCAAAGATTAATACACAAATACTAGGGGAATCAAAGATGCATGAACTTACTTAAACAATTCAGGTTTTGACGGCCAGTCGGGCACAAACTCCTCAAGCGGGTAGCAATGGAGCCTCAAGTAATCTCTCCAGTTGTGCACCGTCTCTTTCCTCACGTTGAAGCTGGTCGACAGCCTCATCTTCTTTGCGGGATCGTCGGAGTACAGTTTCGCCTTCTCCTCAGGTGGTAGCCTGAAGAACTCCTTTCCAATTCCCATTACTTTCCTCAGCATCTCCTCTGTTATCCCATGGTTCACAACCTAATTAACCACATTAAATACACAATTAGTGAAACAAAACTATTAAGTGTAACTCATTGATATTGAATTCAATTATACAATGAGCAGCTTACCTGAAAGAGTCCATATTTCTCACAAGCATTGGCTATTTGCGAGATGATAAGAGATTTGTTGGGTGAGCTTAGGTCGATGATGGGGATGTTGGTATCGGTAACTACCTCAGACAAGCGCGGCCGCTGTGATTCGGGCCGGATGTAGTTTTGGGGGAGAGTGTCATGGCGTGGAGCAGTGGAGAGTAGCTGCTCTGCCATGAAAAAGGCAGAGTGGGGAAGAGAAATTAATGGGGGGAGGAGGAGAGGGGGGCTTAGCACAGGAAGGGGAGGGAAGGATTAGAAGGGGATGCTGAGTTGACTGGTAATGAAGTCTCCGTAATGACGTCAACCATATGGCGTCAGCCTGATGGTTAATTGTACGTTTGAAATTTGATCTTCAACTGCTCCAGTGCTCTTTGGTTTGTCTCTCTAGTTATGATTGAATCGGAGAACTTTTGCTACGGTGTCTTTTACATGCCCCCCCAAAAAAAAGGAAATAAATAAATGAAAGGGATTGGAGAATTTTCAATTTTGATGCTGGCCTTTCTTTTTCTTTCCGCGTTTTGCCAACGAGGAACTGACGGTGGAATGACGGGTCCGTATCAGCGAGATCTTTTGAGATTGTGGAAGAAATGTTTCTGTGAGACTGGTCTTTGTAAGCCGAAAAATAAACGAGTAATTGTACGTGAAAATGGTAAATTATTATATTAAGGTCCTGATCAAATTTTTTTTCGCGGCATTTCATTTCAATTCAATTCAATTGCTTTCACATAATTTCGTTAGATCTAATTACATAGGAATTCTAATCAAATGACTCCAAATCCCTTCATTTTGATCAAGAATTTTCCAACGAAATGAAATCCCATGTTAAAAAAATGGGATTTTGATCAGGGCCTAAATGAGTCGATTATTGCTTAGATTAAATTCTAAAATATTTTAGTTGAACAACACGTCACACACACTGTTGAATAGAATAATAGATGAAAATGAATATTTTATTATTATTTAAACTGAATTGAAAATTACAGAAATTGTTTTCATTTTTGAGTTGTAATATAGAAATTGTTTATTGAACACATATTGTAAAACTAAACAACGAAGCATATAAAAAACAATGAAGAATTAACCTTTATTGTCTTCCTTTTTTTTTTTTTTTTGGAGACAGGGAGAGTCTCAAATTTTAGGTGATTCGATTCGCCAAACAAGGCAAAATTTAAACCTTGACTAGCCACCGACTAATAGCAAATTTATCAATGATAATGAGTGAGATCCACGCATGTAACTGTAGGTGATATATTTGATAAATGCGAGATAATAATAGGGGTAAAGATGCGGGTTTATAAACTGGAGGGAGAGGGAGGGGAGAGGGGGAGAGAGGTGGTTTAAGCAATCTAGGTGAAAAAAAAAGAGTGGGGATGGGAAAAAGTGAAACATGTAGGTAGGGTTGTCAACTGTAATCATTTATCGTTATATCGTTTTGTTTAAACTAGATGAAACGCTAAGTGACATACAAAATTGTACCGTTTTTTAAACGAAATGGTATGTGGCACAACTGGTTATACCGCTATCAGAAAATGGAACACTGAAATTGGTTATTTTAATGGTAAATGATAAGTGGAACGGTTGATGGCACAGAAATATGTTTCGTTTAATGGTAAATTTTTCAAGCCTTCGATGCTTATTATGTTTAATTTAATGCGTAAATAAATAATATTTGAATTGCATAAAATTTCGTCGATAGCCTATTTCTGGAGCCAACTGTATATACATAAATAATTTCTTATATTCAAACTTATATCAGTTGATATAAATTAAGCAATCATAATTATTAAGAAAAATAAAGGCCAATTGAATTTTATAAATTCTAATATCATTTTTTGTGGATGGACAATATAATTTTTTTTAAAAGATGAATGAAAAATATAATTACGTATTATTTTGAAGATAAGATGGTATGAAGTCCTCCAACTTATTTCAAAATTAAATATCACAAAAAACCTCCTCAGTCGGATTTTGAACCCGCAACTTTCATTAAAAGTGCGTTATTTTTTTGCCAGTAGTTTCTCTAATTATGTATTATTAATTTCACTATCAACGTAATTTTCATTTCGACAATATTGGGTGCGTGTTGCATCAATGGTTTTTGTTAAATATCTCGCATTCTTTTCGGTGCTCAAGAACTCCACCATGAATCAAAATAGAGGCAATTTTACCAAAAAAATCACATTCCATCAATTGTTGTCGTCAAAAAGTATTTCCTAACAATTTGGGAACGAATGGATTTGAAGACATGCAAATTGCAGTGCTATGTGAAATGACAATAGAGGAGGGAGTGGGGGACCAACAATCCAAGAAATGGGGATAACAGGAGTTGCGGACCCATTGGCTGAGCACTGGTCGATCCACATCAATGCACGACGTGTCTCAGCCCATGGAAGTGGCCGGTGCCGGACTGTGCCAAATGGCTCCTCTCCATCCGGCATTATTCTCTCTTTGAAAGTTAATCGTTGAATCTTCATTGTTAGTGTGTCGCTCTCGTCCATTCATTTCTCCACACTTATCCCAGCAAAGAAAATGTTGTCCATCACTTCGAAGTTGGATCATCTTTCCATGGGGATGGCAAATTGGCAATAGGACTAAATTACGACCAATTCAATCTATGTCTATCCACTTCATCTAATAGTCGGATGACTCGGATCTACGTCTACCTGATTCGAGAATCCAATGGACCGCAAGGAGTCGGACTAAGTATAAGGGTACAGGATAAGATCTGCCTGTCTGGCCAGCTCTTGTACATATACATTTATGTAGACTAAAATCAGCTATGACTAACGGATAGACCTATCAGCCGCGATTAAATTTCGATTTTTGAAATTCTAATGGTTAATTCGAATTGTTCAATGTGTTCTTTATATTGAAATCTCATTAGAAACTAAATTTTATATTTTTCTAAATTTTTTTATTATTTTCTTAGATTTTAAAAAATCGTTGTTATTGAAAGGTCCAGAATTGTTTAGATTAAGAATTTTGTAAAATACCAAAAAAATTTAAAAAAATATAAAACTAGATTTCCAATGAGATTTCAATATAAAGAACACATTGAACGGTTCAGATCTGCTGTTAGAATATCGAAAAATGAGATATAATTGCAGTTGACGGGCTCATCCGTCAGTCGCGGCTGATTTTAGTCTATCTCTTATTTATTTATATATAAATATGATATTAAGAATAACATTTTTTAATTATTATGTACATTTTTAATAAATATGATAAGATCTACATGACCGTCCAATTCTTTAATGAACTGATTATATTAGGAACGAATATATAAAAGGTTCATGAGTTTTCTTTTTGGTGCTGATGTTTATTAATTGACAGTTTCGATCATATTATTTCAAAAACAACACACAATTTAGAAATAAATATTTTTTTAAAAACAAATTTTACATGATTTCAAAATGATTTAGAGCCGAACCGACAAGAGTTGAACCAAACCAAAAATATAGAAATTCGGATGAGCTACAATTTTCGTTTTCATTTAACAAGGGCTACACCGGCTGAACCTAAGATATTCAGATCTAAGACTAGATCTTGAACTTAGCACAAATCTGAACTGAAACAAAGATAAGGTTCTACTCCTGAACTGAAAATTGAAGAGGAAGAAGGAAGGAGATATGAAGTCTCTTCTCGTGCTCCAAAATTTTCAAAGAAACAATGATAATGAAATATTTCAACTAATTTCAATGGATATTTTTTACCTGAATCGGAGTGTAAGAATTTCCTTTCCTTTCATCCCATTTAATTTTCGTTCTTTTTTAAAAAAAAAAATTATGGAGCACAGCCTAATTTATATCACCATATCATATACATCTCGTGCTTGAATTGTTTAAAATTCTTCCCAAATAATGTAAAATTTTGAAGGCTTTAACATTACTAAGATCATATATAACTCAAGCTCTTCTAATGTTTAAAAACCTAACTTGTAACTAATATTTTACATCATTTAAAAAAAAAAAAATGGGATATGATATCCTCACCAGCTTCGATCATGAGTGGTGCATTATGTAATCTGACTAGTGCTCCATCCAACAATTTAATAGTCCGCATTAAGGTTTAATGGCCACAACTCATCGATCATTAAATAAGTTCGATTGTCAATATATCTATTTTTTTATATAAAATTTAAATATAGTTTCTTGAATTTCGATATCTTACACAACATAAAAAAAAAAAAAAACTAGAACTGATAGTAATTTATCCATAAACGCACCCCATATAAACTACCGATGTGATAAGCTGATAAGCATCATCCAGCTTTTTCCCATCCAGTGTCATCCACTCTTAAAATAAAAACATCTATCTTGACAAAAATCGAAAGAGCGGTCCCCTCTTTTTTTTTCATCTCTCCACTCCATCCCCTTCCCTCCCCTAATGCCCTCTGCTCCTCTCTTTCTCTCTTTCCCCTCACCTCTGTATCACCTCTCCCATCGCCTCACCTCACCCTAGCCTCCTCTTCTCCGCCGCCCTCCGTCTCTCCTTCTTTCTACTGCCTTCTGCCTCGTTTTTTTCCCTTCGACTCTACCTCTCTCCCCCCTACCCTAGTCTCACTTCCCTTTGCCTCCCCCATGTGAACTCTACCTCACTTTCTCAAATGAACATATACGACAACAAAGTGAATAGATACAAAAAGATAAGATGAGCAAAAAAAAATTAAAGTGAACAGATACAAGAGACAAAGTAAACAAATATAACAACTAAAGTGAACACATAAAACAAACAAAATGAACTCATACAAAAAAAAATAAAAATAAAGTGAACAGATACATCTATTGGATGTTCCTTTAGTATTGCTTACTCAGTAAATATTAGATACATTCTTGTTATAATTAAGTGAACAGTTACGCCTATTAGATATTCTATTAGTAATACTAACTACATAAACATTATATACTCCTTGTTATAACAAATTAATTAAACAATTATGCATATTAAATAATTCCTTCGTATTACTAAACATCAGGGCATGTAGAATTATTAGAGAGAAGGAAGAACAAAGAAAATAAAGGAGGAGGTGAAAAGAGAGAAGGAAATGAGGAAAAGGAGAGGAGAGTAGGGGGATGAAGGAGATAAGCTCGCCCAAGGAAAGAGGGGAGATATGTGTTGGAGGGAGAGGAGATGAATGCTGAAGAAAAGAGGGACGGAGAAGGCGCGCTAAAGGAAGGAAGGAAGAGGAGAGAGTATGGAGTATTGAAAAAAAAAAGTAGAGAAGAGGCTGAAGGAAGGAATGAGAGCACTCCTTCTAGATGGCGTGGATAACAAAAGGATAGATGACCGTAATTAATTTCCTATAAACTATCACGTAGGACTGTCAATGAAATCCATTTACCCATTTACCCTATCCGTACCGTATTCAATAAGGCGGGTATGGGTAAGGTTTTATTTTCGTTAGACCAACGAGTATGAGTATGGATAAAGAAAAATTTTCGTTAACTTATCAGGTACGGGTATGGGTAAGGGCTATTTCGTACCATTATCTAGCGGGTAAAATTTTACAAATATATATGTATATATAATCATGCTATTAGCATATTTGGTATGATATGGTATTAGTTTTGATCTTCATCCAAATTTGTTTATGTTGATGAAAAACTTAATTTGCACTTTGATCTTCATCCAAATTTGTTTATGTTGATGAAAAACTTAATTTGCATTCTATTATATTATAATTTATAATTAGTTATATAGATTTTTTGAATGTCAATTGACATGAGAATAAATTTCATATTTTTTATTGTTTCTGCAGTGTTATCTAAATGTTGTACGTTATCCATATATTTATTTGATATTATTTATTTAGAACATTATATATTATTAATTAAATTAATAATTTATTACTATCCATTATGTACCGTTATCCTACTCTTACCGTTAATTTTTAATGGGTACGAGTAGAGTACAAGTAAAGTCATTTTTTAACGGGTATGGATAAAGAAAATTTTAACGAATACGAATATAAAAATACTTTCTACCGTACTGTACCGTATCCATTGACATCCCTACTCACGAGATGGCACAAAGGCTTCTAAAATTCTAACGGTTGCCATCCAAAAAGGGAAAAAAAAAGATTTAAATGGCTGTTTTGTAGAGTCTTCCAAACTGAAATAGCGGAACAAGGAGCTATGCAAACTAAGGGTGCCCCAAACACATAATTATAAACACAACAGAGGCTTAAATAGTCTATTATGTTATATCACTTTATAGATGGAATGACAGAGAAGCATTATTTATTTATTTATTTTTGCATTAAAATAGCGGAGTGTGAGACTAAATTACCCTCTTACATAAAAAATAATGTAATTATAAATTACTATTGGACCCGCTGGGTGAATTTATCTGATGGGAGGAGAGGTTAAAAAGTCAACCCAATTGTGCAATTGATTTAGCACCTTGTAATATACTTGATTGTTTATGTAGTGATGATTTAGATTTGATGTTCTAGAGTACTAATAAAAGTGGTTTGGTTTCTATTATTTCGTTTCTTCGTTTGTAATGCATTTATACATGAATGGTACAATCCGAAACAATTTTTTGTTAGTATTTTTTCCAAAATATTTTTTTTTATAGCATGTGGTAATTAAACTGGAAAGCACTAGGAATAAATGAATTGCATTTATTGTCGAAAACGGCATTCAAAAAACCACAACTAAACTTCAAAAATTTAAATACCTAACCAATCTTCTGTAAAATATACAACACGTGATTCTTGAGTTCACTTATATCGAAAATTTAAAATGCTTAAAAGGTCATACAAAAATCTCAAGCTAGATATAAAAATTATTCTGATATCTTCTAGTCCTTCAAATATTTTATAAATTTTTATTGCTTAATTTTTGGAAAAATCAGCCATATACTCTTGCAATCTTAGCCAATTGGAAATATCGACCTTTAATCTTTGAAATTGGATATATCCCCTCATAATCATGGTTGCTATAGAAATTTACCCTTTTGACTATTTTTAATACTATTTCAAATCTGAAAAATCAATTTTTAGAATCATAGACGAAAATACCCCAAGCATATCTAATGCGTAATCTTCCCATAATATTCCACCTAATTTCTTTCCACTAAAAAAAAAAAAGAAAAGGATATCATAGTCTCGACCAAAAAACAACCCCTCCTAAGCTCAGTGTTTCCTTAATTTTTTTAACTGATTTGGGAGATTAACTCAAGTCGATTATAATTGGTTGCTTCTTTTTCTAGATATTGATACTTTGAAGACCCAGTTCCTATCAGTATCCTCTCGTTACCAACAATATGCTCTTTAAAATATAAACTGTGCTATTTCAAATTTAAACTATTGTACATTCTTTTATTGAATTGCATTATTATTCCATGCTCGTATGACTGATGCTCAGCAAAGACGCTCCACAAATTAGTCCTTGAATAATTATTTTGTCATATTGTGGGAAATTAATTATCTTGAAGTATATATGATATATAATACTATATGCACCATATATGCCTACAAACGTCATAATTTATGTAGATACCAGAACTAAAACCAAGTGAAAAATAGTCAACAAGAGAGTACAAGACACTTATGTGACCGTCTGACCGATTAAAAGCTTTTAATTTGATTGCTTAATAGTTTGCCTTTGAATGGATGAATTTAAATTTAGAAGACTCCAAATTTTATAGGATTGTGGAGAGAGAAACACCAAATCTTAATGGAGGGAAATATTTCTTTGATGCATATAATTTCTATATATTTAGATCATAGTGAAATTTAATCTTGGTGCACCAAGTCCCTTGCTCTAGCGATTGAATACAAAGAATATAGAGCAGGGTTGCTTCAGCGGTATATGCAGGTTTGAAGAGGTTCCAATGAGTTAAGTGTTTGGTTCGCGCACGAACAAGGGACGGACAAGGGAGCCACGAACAGCGCCTAGTTCATGAGATGTTCGTGAAAATCGGAGAACTTGGAACAAGCCAAGAAGTTCGCGAACAACCTGTTCGTGGTGGAAACCAAACACATAGTATTTTTTTTCTTTTTTTTTTACAGGAAAGAAACCAGGAGGGAAATCGTGGGAGTATTAATCGTGAGATGGCTGCTGGTATTTTAGTCAAAGAGTCTAAATATTGATTTTTCAGATTTAAAATATTTTTTTAAATAATCAAAAGGGTATATTTCTACAGTAACTGTGTTTAGGAGGGGATATTTCTAATTTTAAAAATTGAAAGGGGATATATCCAATTAACTAAGATTGCAAGGGTATATGACTGATTTTTCCTTTTTTGTAATACTAACTCTTAATTCAACAAAAAACTAACAGTTTTGTAATACCGTTACAAACTCTTACTGATAGTGCAAATTTTTTTTCTATATCTATTTAAAATGACGCTATTCTATATCTCACATTTAATTTTATTACAAAAAAAATATTTCGACTCTCAAAGGCAGTAATTTAAAACCACAAGGGTGTCACGCAATCTCACTGGGTTGTGTGAATATGATGAAAAACTTATTTATTTTTATATGTCGCAAGAGGTTCAATAAAATGAATTAAAAATGTAAAATTTCTGAACTCTCAATGTCCATATATCATAAGAAAATTAACATCATATAAAATTACATGCATATGATCGATACAATATATGAATTACTTCGAGAGAGTAGATTTGCAGTTACAATCTTGAATATAAATATTGACAGAATGAATTTTTGATATTGAATTTTCATAATAAATAAATAATTATTAAAAAATAATAAAAGTTTTATTTCAGTACAGAAAAATGTGGTAAATTCTTTTCTTTAAATGCCACGAAATTAGTCTTTGATCTAGCAAAGCCTTGAGCTTTCCGATATGAATAACTCAAGTTCTAATTTGATTGTATCTCTTGCGAGTCAAAAACATAGAAAATCACATGTCACCTTTCACTATTTGTATTACGGCCGCAGTAGATGCGTCCCCAGTTACCACACTTTTTAGCGTTTTAGGCAATAAAATATTGAGATCGTGCTAAATGTTTTGGATCGAATTTCATAAAGTTCGGCGCAGTTTTCTTGTAGGTGTATGCAGGGAATATAGAATCGACAATACAAATTAAACTAAATTTTTTTTATGCAATTAGCAAAATACTTTGGATAAAATTTCAAAAAGTTCGGCGCTGTTTTCTTGCAAGCCACCCGAACAATTGCGAACGCAGATAGGCTCTGATCGGAAAGTATTTTTTCAGTGAGAATCAGAAATGGATTTATCAGTTTGTCAAATTCCCTGATCAGAAAAGGTTTAGTGATGAGAAATGATTTCATTCAGTAAGATTTGACGGGAAAATTCCGCACCAGAGAATTCTCATGGAAAACCAAGAAATTTGACGCGATTTCAATTGAGCGGAGCGTCCCACTTATTCATTGGACAAAATTACCCTTCTCTGCCGATAAAAAGTTAAAAGCCCTTCTCTAGTGATATCGATTTCTGTCCCCTTAACTCTCCTCTCTCTTTTCAAATGGATCTTTCTTCTCTGGACAATGGAGATCTAGTATTGATGGCGACCCAATAAGACCTAAGAGGAGATCGAGCTTTTGCTCATAATTTTAGTAAGCGACAGCTGAGAGAGTTAACTAACTAAGCATGGGGGTAAAAAGGTTAAAAGTAAGATGTAAAATCATTTCTTCTCAATTTTAATGACGTTTTCGATCACTAGATTTCAATTCCCTTCATTTCTTTTTATGGTGATTACAATCACCGAATTTCAATTCGAGTGAGTTCCAATCAATTCTATTCTTACGAAATGAAATGAAATCCAATTGTATCTCCATTCCGATCAGGGCCATAATGAATAAAAATCAAGGAATTAATGATGTCGGAGTGAATCTGAGTTTATTGATGAGAAATTCCTACTTTTAATAGTTATATATATATATATATATATAGACACACACACACCTCAAATTCTACTTTATTACGGTTACAAGTACAGAGGGATAAAGATGAATCAATACTAGTTTATTACGGTTACAAGTATAGAGGGATAAAGATGAAATCAATAGAGAGAAAAGTAAAATTTGAGTTACTTGTAACCACAACCGGAAAAGCTACCGGTGGGCTGGTTCGCCGGTGTAACGGTGGTTGAACCGTTGAACCAGCCAAAATCCGATTGAACCGGTGTCCGGTTTCTAGTTTAACCGGTAGATCCGGTTTTCAAAACATAGCCATACACGTACGTGTTACTCATCAGATTACCAAATTTACTCTTAGTGAAATCAAATTTTGGTTTCTCCTCTAGTTCTGTCGGTCCTTGTCCTTCACATATTTCTAGAGCACGTTAGACGTGTCGTGATCATCTAAACGGGCACAACGTGGCCTAGTTATACATCCAAGAAATGTATTCACCAGAAATTTCTAGGACCGTTTTCATTTCTTGATCTAAATTATAATAAGTTATATCATGCATGAGTTACTTAATTTTAAGTTAGGTCCAATAAGTAAATTTCTTCAAAAGAAGTAAATTTTTAGTTAGGTCCAATATGTGAGGTGCATCGTCTCCATTTGTTTTCTATCATACTATACAATCCTGTTCTGTTCTGCGTCTCAGATATTAGTAATAGCGTGTTATATGAAATTATTAAAATGAGAAATGTATATATAAAATATCCGATTCAGATTTGATGATTTGTATTGTCAAATAGCGGGTTCTATTTTGAAATTGAGATAACATTAATTAAATCAAATGATGTCCCTTCAAATTTAAGTTTCTACTTGCTTGTGCGACATGCAGGACACGATCATCCAATCTATATTTAAAAAATGAATATTGTGTTGCAAGCTACTCATTGGTAATTAGTGACATATTTTAGTTACTTTTACTTGGGCATCTGTAGCTGGCAAATCGATTAAACGCCGGCTATACAGTTTATCTGTTTGCTTTCCTTCATAAATCATTTATCATACAATACAATTGACTATTTCAACGGATTAAACGGATTCTCATTTATCTGTTTACATTTAAGACTGTTTAACTAAGCTCATATTCAATGAACCAATTGACCAAAACATTTTTGCGTTACTTACTGAAAACAGGGACTGATGTTGATTGATTAAAGAATATCAAACAATTCCACTCTTAGTTCAACTCAATTGGAGATGCGTATCCTGTTCACTAGAATTCAATGATTTTAATCACAAGGAAAAAAATTTCTAAGAGCAGGAGGAATTTTTACATAATTAAAGATGCATTCCCTGTCCAGTGCCCTTCTTTTTCTTTCCTTTTCTTTTGTTTTATTTTTGTTTTTTTTTTCCTTTTGCAAAGAAATAAATCACCATTAAAACGTTGCAAATATACAAATCAGCAAAAATATCTTGATATGGTCGGCGGCTTCTTTGAAAAAGTAAAAGCAAATTTGTGGCATTTACTTTTTGGAAGAAAAAGAGTGAGTGAAATTTGGAAACAAAAGAGACTTATATGAAATCCATTTTGCGGATAGAAATATTGATTTGTTGTACGGGAATTTGTTATCTAATTATTTCAAGGGAATTTGTTAGTTTAACAAACAGTATTATGACACTTGAACATTATTTTTGTCATTGTCAACGAGTTTTAGCGAACCTTATTTAAACACACAAGAGATCTCCAGTTTTATTTATGTGAAATTGTGAATAAAGATTTCGTCGACTCCGACTATAAATCATTGCTGACGTCACATGGGTATGCTAATGCTGATGTTATCACTCAATCACCGATTAATTCCTCCAATATTGAAAACAAAACAATAATCATCAGTAAGCCTACGGGCTGTTAACTCTCAAAAAAAAAAAAACAATAATCATCAGTGTCTTAAACGCCTCAATTAAAATTATTTTTAAAATATTAGCCAATCGATTGGCTTTTTATCTATCAGCCCTAGTTAGTCTGCTTCAGACAGCTTTTACTAAGAATACAAATATCATGGAATCCTTCATGATCGCAGGAATGTCTTTCTTTCTATCATAAAAGAAAAATTCCACCTGTGCTTTACAAAGTAGAATTCGCCAAAATTTTCTACTGTCTCTTAGTGTTTTCTCACTAATTTGTTAATTGAGAGGGGTTCTTGTCTCTCTAGATCTCTTGGGTACTTAACCTCCTTAAGTCGTCCTCCTCAATTATTAAAATCAACGGAAATGAGGTTGAATCTTTCACCCATAGCGACGGTTTGAGACAAGATGACCTTCTATCGCCAATGTTATTTATCTTAGTGGTAGATGCATTACAATGTTTCATCGCTAATGCATCCTTGTACTTTTCGGGTTCGGTTATATTTCCACCAAAGACGCTCCAGTTTACTGACGATACTGTCATAATTATGGAAGCCCACCTCCGAAATCTTACAACTATTACTTGGATTCTCAATTTGTATGTGTCTCTTACAGGACTAACGGTCAATGAATCTAAATCGGCTTTTGTTCCGATTGTGGTAAGACAAGACCTTATTCTAGTAATACATGATTTGCTCTGATTCGAGGCTAAGACTTTACCAATAATTTATTTGTGTCTTCCTCTCTCTATTAGGTTACCTAAGAAGGTGCATTTCCAACCGCTTCTCGAAGCCATATGTCATAAGCTTCAAGGTTGGAAAGCAAGATTTCTTTCCTCAGCAGGAAGAATCACTTTGGTCAAGTCAGTTCTACCTGCTATGCCATTGCACTTCATGCAAGTAATTCGTTTACCGAAGTGGCTTATCAGTGAAATTGATAAAATCATATTGGATGGTTTGGATCGGTCATTTTGATCCACATTCATAAGTTTTGATTGCGACTCACAGAGGTCTTTTTGTGATGCATCTCACCATAGCCAAACTCTCTCTCTATCTATCTCTCTCTTTATATATTGGCTAAAGTAGA
This sequence comes from Rhynchospora breviuscula, assembly GCA_027562975.1. Taxonomy (NCBI): domain Eukaryota; kingdom Viridiplantae; phylum Streptophyta; class Magnoliopsida; order Poales; family Cyperaceae; genus Rhynchospora; species Rhynchospora breviuscula. Next base: position 27,923,149 of record CM050400.1, on the reverse strand, counting down.
CTCCAACAAACAGTTTGTCTTGTATGTCAGTCTTTTTTAGAAATCTAAAATTTAAGTAGTCGATCCAAACCTTTCAAGTTGTTCTCTATATTGAAATCTTTTAGGAAACCAAATTTTTTATTTTTTCAAATTTTTTGCTATATATTATGATATTTTCAAAAAAATAATATAAAGGAGTATTTTAGGCCCTCCAATTTGAAAATAGCATAATATATAGCAAAAAAATTCGAAAAAATGTAAAATTTGGTCTCTAAATATATTTTAATATGGAGAATAACTTGAACGGTTCATATCGACTGTTTGAATTTTAGTTTTAGAAAACAACTCAGGTATATGGGTTCGATTCTTGTGCTGAAGTCTACTTTAGCCAATCTCTCTCTCTCTATCTATCTATCTATCTATATATATATATAATAACAATAATAATTTATTTCATGGTATAACTTCTGAGAGCCTCCTTTCCTCCCTCATTTCCCTTCTACTAAAGATGTATACACAAACTGGCATGCTCACAAAATATTTTACTTCTAAAGATAAATTGATGTTCAGCAATAAAACGTTGAGTGAACAATATTTCGTGATGCTTAACGTAGCCATCTTACTAATCAACGTCAGAAAACAACAACGACAGTAATACAGGTTCGTTTAATTAATTCTCGCTGTTTGGATGGAAGTTTCGTTCAAGCTTCCTAAATTATTCTATATATATATAATTAAACAAAAGAACTCAGTCGTTGTTCATGAGTCATGACGAGGGTGTGTTTGGATGCAACGGAATAAGCCGTGAATAGGGTATAAGAATAAGGAATTTCGATTTGCGTGCTTGTCCATATTCCTTATTCTTATACCGTTTGTTTTGCACAAGAATAAGAATAAGCACGCAAACCGAAATTACTTATTTCTATTCTCTATTCCCGACCTATCCAAACACACCCTGGAAGCTTTCAGTTTGACTCATATATGACTTCATCGGATGTTGTACTTCAATCATTCTCTCTTGCTTCTAGTAATTGGGAAAACTAGACCACATACAGATATTACCTGTGTTAAGTAACCGACGAATCTTTTGTTGCGTGTAGAATAACTAAGCAATTAGTCGCGGATTAGATTTTTTATACACATCAAATTAATTACACTAAAAAATATTAATAATTACCCAATGAGAAAATAAATAAATTTTTAATGAATTTCTTTAGTTGAACTAAGCAGGTTGCACAACAGGCCTCTGTAATTCAATTAGGCCCAGTTATCCTTCAGACAGGGTCCAGTATTTTTTTGTCATTGTATTTGTATTGTACTTAGGCCTGCATAACGTGCGAAACGGTCACGAAACTAGAGTGTTTCGTTAACCGTTTCGTTTCGTTGACGAAATTAATTTTCAATTTCGTTAACCGTTTCATAAGGACGAAATGATTGAAATTTTCGTGATTTACACATGGACGAAACTGTTTTTTCGTTTCGTTAATCGTTTCGTCCAACCAGACGAAATCGTTTTATTGTTTCGTTAACCGTTTCGTCCGGACGAAATGAAACGAAAAACGGATAAACGGTCTTCCGTTTGTAGGCCTAATTGTACTGTTATTAGTAGAAAAAAGACGTGAATAATTGAAAATTGATTACTACCATTGTTCAAATTGCCATCGCACGACCATCGCGCCAGCGCTCGCTAAGCAGCGCTCTCTCCCCTCACCTGTACTCACCCACCACGCATATTATTTTTTGTTCATTCCGTTATTATAAGTGTTCACTTTATTAGATATAAATGTTCACTTTTTATTATAATTGTTCAATGTGTTATAACTGTGTTCGCTGTGTTCAGTATGTTTTTTTTTTTTTTTTAACCCAAATATTCAGTTGGGTCAATACAAATGTTATGTTAATTGAGTATTAATGTTTAGTTAGTTGCAATAAAAAATATAAATGTTATAAGAAAAAATATTCATTTTATTAAGTATAAATGTTTAGCTTAGTAAGTACAAATGTTCAGTTCAGTAAGTACAAATGTTCAATTTAGTATATATAAATGTTCAGTTTATTAAGTATTAATTATCTGTTTTTAAATAGGTGCGATGTTAAGCGAAGGGGTCACGAACCGGATAAAAAATACATGAAAAAATTAGAAGGGGTCACGAACCGGTCCGGTTCAAATTAAAAAATTTCCGACTCTTATCCTGGAGCGCCTCTCTCCAATAGCGCCTCAGCGATTCTATATAATAAAACTACTAGTTGACGCATTTAACTGAACACTTTTGATTATTAAACTGAACACATTTAGTTATTAAACTGAATATTTGTAACGAACACCTGTTAGTCGCGCGAAACTCACGCGCGCGTGCGTTATCTGTTCAGCGACAGGGCGCGATGGTAATATTAGCGATCACACTTACCGTTCGTGTGAATAATTCACCATTCATCCCAACGAAAAATGAAAAGAAGAAAGGGACAAACTCTGACATCCGTCTCAGAAAGAATATTCTCAATACTATGCACGATCATATGCAACCTCACTTGTGTAGCTAAAGACCACATTACTACAGTTCGGCCTATTGTTGCAATTAAACATGCATCCAAGAATTCTGCGGCCCGCCTACAAATTAAAGTATTTTTCAGTATAATTTTGTAAAAATTTTTGGACTGCAAATATTTATGTACGATGTTAGAATGACTTATTAAAAAAAAAAAAAAATCTTAGAGTTAACTCTTCATAGCAACGAGTATGAGCCTACAAATTAGAAGCTTTCGCCACTTGATCAATCAAAATGAAATTTTTAATTCTACGCAAGTTGGCTCCTTGGACACTATATACAACGATGATTTTTCTTATAAATCAACTTCTGAAAACAGTATAGCCGCACTAGTTGAATATTTGCACGGCTCGAATACAAGCATGAACAATTGAACTCGTTGAATACCGATTCCTTCTTAATAGGAATGAACCATATGCATAACTGCGTAAGCATCCAAATTGTAGAGTCACACTCAGTAGAAACTTGATATAATCCGCCAAATGCCAATGGGCAATGGAATATGCTCTATGCATGTCTTAGTCAAGCTTTTTTTTTTTTTTTCTAAGTTATAATTAATCACAATATTTACTGATATTGAGATAAATATTCTTATTGAACCATAATATTTATTAAACTGATCATCATTTATATCCATGAAATTTTTGACTATTCAATAATTGTTTTTACCACTTCACACTTTATCTTTTGATACCATAGTCCAACAACAAAATAAGCATGATGAATAGTAAAATATTTAAATGAAAATAATACAAGCAGAATTGTAAAATTAAAGTGTTCGAACCAAAAAGTAAAGCCCATTGACAGAATTGTAAAGCATTTAAGAAACAAAAAAAACTGAATAAAAAGTATAGAAACTTATTGTTAATGAATTATAGTGAATAATAATGAGCACAAGATGAATATTAATGCATTTAATTATATAAATTGAATACAGATGCATTTAACTAAACAACAAATGACAGATATTTAAGTGCTTAAACTGAATAATAAAGAACATGTTTTGAAGGTTCGTCTGTCCCAAATGAAACTACAGGAGTTCACCGAAAGTATTATCTGAAGCTTGTCAAACAAACGTCAAAAGTAGTACAAATAGGAAAGGTAGTAAAACATTTGTAATCTTAAATCAGAGCTAGAATTCCATCATATTTTACAAACATTTTCCCAAGGATGATCAGCTATATAACCACAAAGAGTAACAAACATTTCTCTACCAACAGTAAAGTGTACCACTGTACACTTATTTGAAATTCCTCATTACAGGGTCTAAACATAACAACAGTGTGATAGAGCAACAACAACAGTCATCTACTACACAACACAACAACATCATGGCCCACGAGCCATTTCTTTTCATCTAGTGTCAAACAGTAAATCAAATTGATCCAATTAAATATTCACCATGGACTGGGCAATGCTATGGACAAGTCAGTCACTACGTCTACTCTGTTACGTGCCGGATTGGCATCTTCACTATCGTTGTTTTCAGGAACCACGTTGTTGTATTGCTGATGTAACTAAAATTGAGTAGAGATCTAATTTTAGCATTAAAATTCATATCAGATAAAATATGCAAAATTTCTAGCTAATATATATATGTTCTAGATTGTTTGCTCGGGAAATAGTTTTCAATTTGCTTTCCACTAAGAGGTTACAGTCCTCCAGCTTCTACAAGATAGCAATATATGTGTGAATCTTCGAATCAAGACTAAAATCTGCCAATTTGTAACAAATAATAGCTTTCACTATTTCAATTTATTTCCTGTGTAACTAAGACTGAGGCATCTAAAGTTCTAAACCCATATTCTTTCTTTAATCTATCAATGTAAATAAACTCGTGAGAATTCTTTCACCTTTTCACGTAGTTCCTCATTCTCCTTAGTCAACAAGTGATTCTGCTTTGGGAACAAAAAAAAAATATTATTTCAGCATTACTTTAAAGAACAATGTTGCTTCATTTAAAGACTGCACAAAAGCTAAAATATTACCGTCTCTTGAAGGTTCTCTATTTGATCTTCCAGATGCCGTCTCTAGATATTATACAAAAAAACAAGGAAAATAGAGAGTTGTTAGAATAAAGAGAGCCTAATGCTTCCAATTTGCATGCAGCGAAAATGAAATAATCTTCTGTAACAACTAGTTCTAAGATTTTCCATGCCTGATTTAGCTACCCAGCTAAAGAGCCTTTCCTAATTACTTGCAAAAGTTTAATGTAATATTTCAAGGATATAGCTTTTGTAATATTGAAAGAAAATTTTAGTTATTTTGCATATAGACCAACAATCCATTCAATTACACAACATGATCCAATGGATGATCACATGCACCAGAATTATTGTGCAAAAATGGAAATTCAATCTTCAATGTTCCAATGCATTTATAGCAAGATATAGAGGTGACAAAATTCTGATATTATGGAAAAACTTGATTGACTCAATTTGATTTATTTAGAAAGTCAAACTGATTGGATTCTGATCTGATTTGATACTGAACCATGATTGAAGTTGGATTTTTTTAGAAACCAGTCATACTCACTGCAACTGGACCGCGACTCAATAATTCCGTGAAGCCAAACAAAATCGACATGACTTTTCTTATTTGCTTAACTTGCTATGAAGATCCCACCGAGCCATCCTGTGATCCGGCAAATCCCCAGCATTAAATTAAACTCAGAAATGACAAAATCTGACTCGATTTGAAGAACCTGCCAACCTAACCCAACCTGAACCCAATCCAACATGAAATTTTGAAAAGTCAAATGACGTGAATCCAACTTGACTCAAGACCTGAACTTTATCAGCAGTCAAGCTGATTCAATCCTATAACACCACTAAACCGTAGAATTGCAAACTCTAAATGCTAAACAAAAACATAAGTGATTCTTGTTGTCATTCATTTACAAATATTCATAATGCTACTCACCTTAGCTAGTCTGATGGTGCGCAAGCCTTTCTCAATCTTACTTTCCAAGTCGTTCAATTCATCCTTTGAGCATCCCTCTAGATTTTCACCTAAAAGCTTTCTGCAACAATTTGTACTTTTTGAGTTACATTACATGCACCTTTAGATTATAAATAATAATAATAATAAAACAGACAGACAAATAAAATGGAACTTTGTCAAATGCATACCTCTTGGTAGCCTCGAGAAACTCAATCCTCTTACTAAGGGTTGTAGTTTCCTCTTTCAGATTCTGCATGCACCAAATTAAAATTTTATTATGTACTGCAAGATTTTAGGAATTCTAACATGAAGTGTATGTGCCTCTACAAACTGAAACAACTGCTATAATCTGGGACAGAGCAATAAATTGCAGAATGAGAAATAGCATTTTTTAATGTTATACCTTCTACTAGAAGCATCATCATTTTAAATGACACTTACCTATGTAAAAGTAAGAGACTGAAAATGAACATAATTATAACAAGGTTTAGCAACTGAAACAGCAAAGCAGAAACATTACATTACAGTTCAGCATCTCCACATCCTGATAGCTTTATGCTCTTCATTAATTTCAAAAAATCATCTGAGCTGGGTGTTTATTCTTAAATTTCTCTAGTTACATTCTATTCCAAAGCTGATCTGGATAAGATGGTTCATTTACACTCTTAAAACATCACATGAAATTCATATTTCCTAAGGGTCCCAGCGGAATCTTACATCAATGTTGGTCATATGCAGTTTTCACTCTGCAGCCATCTCTCTTATAAGAGCAATTTAATCCTTCTTTATACCATCCTTCTGATGGAGAAATTAATATTACGTTGAAATTTAAAATTTAACAAAAACTTCTGTTAAGCATAGAAAACTAGTTCATCTTTCCTGTAATGTCAATATTTCAAGCCAGATTTTGGTACATAACCAAACGAGTTTGAGTTGGGCAATAATTTACCTTCAGGTCCTGTTTTGCTGGATTGCTGTTGCCATTTGGTTTTGTATATGACCTATAGCGCTCAATTGTCTCAAGAACACTGCATAATGTACAATTATAGTTAGAAAATAGTACATAGTCATATAATAAGTGGAGAATGAGATGGTGCACATTTAACACTTCTACAGACATGCTCCCATTATACAAATGTCTTATCAGTTATGAACTTATGAAGCCAATCTTCACTAATGAAAATTCTTTTCATTTTTTTTTCTTTTCAAAAGTAAAATACTAGTTTGTACTTAAATTCATTTGATTCTATAATTCCAAAAGGGAATAGTTTCTAAGCTTAAAAATGGAAATATTCAATAGAACTTCATTACTACAGCAAAATTATTACAATATAATGATATAAACATATAAATTGTTGCATTATGATGCTATTAGCAGCAACGGTGATATATGAGGTCCTAACATTTTAGCATGATAATTTAAGGACCTACTAGCCTATTCTACAGGACGCATCTGAAAAGTATCAATATGCTAAACAGGATGTAAATTATATAACAACTTAAGGCATCTGGTGATTTTGCACTTCACAACGATTACAGTGCTTGTAAAATATCTCAACAAAGTATTTTGTAAATTTCAAGTCCTGGTATATTTCTTAAGCATTACTGAATTCCAAAATTCTAACTTTAAGGGGTGCATGTGTCTCAATCCATGATCCATTTAATATATAGCCTGATCTTTACAACTATTATATATGCATCCATGAAATTTGTGCAAAAAAGGCTTCATATAATCTTTCATGTAATTAATTCTGTGGGCTTCTCCAAGAAAGTTGCTTAAATTTTTGCTATACCAAAGGCTAAGTGAAAAGGGCTACATAGAGAAATAAAAACATTTTAGAAAACATGATGTGAAATATTTAAAAGCTATTCTCCAGGTGTAAGAGATGAAACAGAAGATGGGAACTTCCCAAATGGCATTCAGCATGCTCATGTTTTCCCTAAAGTACCTACATTTGAATTGATTTCTATGAAACTTGAGTCTCCTTCACACTGTGTGTTTGCATTCTGAGATAACTAGAAAACGGTTTACTGACAGAAGAAATAGTGCTTCCTTGTCTGAAGGACTCGCCAAAAGAAAAGAGTGCAAATGGACACCAAGAGTTCAATATGAAAAGGCTTGCTTGAGGACACTAATGATAGTGGAAAAACCTCATTACGCTATAGCTTATAAGCAATTCTCGGAATCAGACTTACATTGTGCTAATTCATAATAATTCTTACTTTTCCTTGACGAGCTTACCATCAGATCTTAACCTAAGGGCAATAATAATAACAGTGCTATACTAAAGAGTAAAGATTATTAAGATAATATCCACATGCCCACAATGGCACAATCTCTCTCTCTCTAACCAAATCTTCACCTTAATCTTGATTTTCCACAAAGATTGTTCTGAAAACAATAGTCTCTACCTAATCCAAATTATGGAGCTAAAACTTCTTTTCTATATTTTGATGATGACTACAAAAAAATTTTACTATATTAAGAAACCAACAATTTAGCAATAGACATGATAAAAATGCAAAACTCTTAGTTTAGATAATAATGGCTTTTACTTTGTATTGATAATTTTATCGCCACTAGCCATCGAGCAGTTAACTGGCAATTTTATATATTATAGTTTAGTTGCTAAAGTGTGAAGAGTTCTTTTTTTCTTTTAATTCTGTGTAAAATCAATTTACACAGAAGGGTGATGCCTATGCAACTAATTCAATAGAAAACTCACAATACTGTTTAGACACACTGATATAGATAATTTATATTAGAAATCAGCTATATAACCTACATTTTATGTATTTTCTGAAAGAACAGAAGAAGCACAAATATGGTAAACTCAACACCCCCCCCCCCCCCGCCCCCCCCCCCCCCCTCTCGATCCCTTTCTTCCAGATCTCCTTGTCAGACAAATATGCCACAGAAATCAAGCAATTGAGCTAAGGTGAATTTTTTCATAAGAAATGAATTGCATGAAAAGAAAAAAATATACATACTTTTTGTTAGATACATCTCAAACTCTGTAATATTTGTGTTCAAATGTGATAAGAAGGTAAAACAAATTAATAAGTAAAATTTTATATTAATATAGTCAGATTATGGTTTTATGAAGATTTGGTAATTGGATGAAATCCAATGATTCGGTTTTGGTCTGGTACAGGAGGCCATCCAAAGCCTTGAGCTGTACAAGTATAATTGGAAGAAATGAATGATTTCTTAATTTTCTTACAGGGAGTAAACGTTACTTCATAGTAATATTCCAATCCTTCTTTATATTACATTTAACTGTACTATCATGCTTTAACTATTCACGAAAAAGGAGGTAAATGATTTCTTATTATTTCATTAGTGAAACCTATTTTACATAGTTTAGTAGGAAAGAAGATTTTTATTAGGATTGCCAGATAATAGGGACAAATAATGAATCTGTTAGGATTTATTCAGAATTCAAAACATCAAGCCCTTGCTAGACTCATGATTTATCCATAGAATCAATCTTTTAGTATATATTATGAAAGATAAACAAGTTGTCCTTCCTACTGTAAAAAGTTATATCATTCTGTGAACAGTATTTATAGATCAATATTCCGACGAACTAAACTTCTGTGAGAATCAATCCTTTAGTATATATTATGCTAGACTGAAGCTATTTATTATTTCCTCAAGTCTTTAATTATAGACAAGCTATTCAGTATTCAAACCTTACATAAATTTTTAAAGTTCAAATCGCACTGAATAAATTTTATGAAAAAATCATGTCAGTTATGTTGGTGCTGACTTTATGTAAGACTAATTTGGCACATGCAATAAGGTTTGCAACTAGACCATAACAATTTTTGTGGATGACATGATAAGCAATTCATCCCTTTTTGTTTATCTTAAGGACAAATAATATGATCTATGTTTTTATACCTCTTCAAAAGGGTCAAAGATGTAAATAAACACGAACTATGTTAAGTCACATAATAATGATTAATGCACCTTGTATAACTGTATTATATGCTTATATTTGATGGCTAGTTGGCAAAAATAATATCATTCCTCCTCTATGCATAACATCATTAATAACTAGCATAAAGATTGTCATTTATTGTCAAATAAATTTCTTCTTTGCATATGGTTAGTAGTCAAAGCAGATCAAATAAATTCAACACTACCCAAAAAGGAAATCTGAGCCTCTTTTGTTTAAACCTAAGCCTAGGACACACAAGTACTTCTAGCAGGCTTTAATTTTTTTGGTATAGTATGGTACACTAATAATTTCAAGCCTCTTTTGTTTCTGTCTCGTTTAAAATAGGAGTCTATGACTTTTAGCCTGGTACTAAGCCAGGCCTCCTCTATTATGCATCTTTCGTACCATTATTTCCTTCTGAACAACTGCTCCAAAACTTCTTTTAATAGAAACCAATAGCAGGAAAAGACCAAAAGTCGAAAACACCATTTAGTGCTTCTCATGACTAATCGTACGACGAAACCTTTGAACGAATCTTTCACTCAAACGCAATTCCGAAAAAGATATCAAGAATAAAAAGATCTCAAGAAAAACCCACCACGCAAATACCCTTCCAGATCTAATTGTAACAAAACGAAATTAAGCAAACAGGAAATAAACGTACTTTGATTTGCTGGAGAACTCGGCAAGCTTCCCTTTCTGAGAGAAAACAATCACAGCCACCTCAGCATCGCACAAGACGGCGAGTTCGTATGCTTTCTTGAGCAATCCGGCGCGTCGCTTGGAGAAGGTGACCTGACGACTCGTCGTGTTCTCTATTCGCCTCAACTCTGTCTTCCCTCTTACCATGTTTGGTCTCCTTTCCTTCTTTGAAGAACTTGGAAGAATTCGGTTTGGTCGGAGTTGGTTTTGATTTTGATTTGGATGAGGGGGTTTTAATGAGAAAGAGAGAGAGAACCAAAAACGGAAATGTGGAAAAGCACGAGTAGGGTTTGCAAGAAAAAGGCGCGGTTTCCTGATTGGTCGACGTAGAAATAAAAGAGAAGGGGTTGGGAAATGCAAAGGAAAAGAAAAAAGCCAATTTCTATCCCAAAAACAGAAAAGAGGGATTTTTAAAGATGGAAAATTCCCCAAATGGTCGCGACGTTAGTGACTATTATTGGACTAGATGTGGGACCCGTTCACGCTCGGAAATGGAAATTGTTTCTTTAATAAATGGTAGGAGAGTTTTGATTGGCATCTCCGACGTCGCCTTTCCTAAAAAAAGCGACGAGGAGGTTAGTGCCAATTTTGGACCAAGTTTTTTCCAAAAATTATCCGATGTGTAAGAAATTTGTGGTTTTTGTATATTAAATATTACAAAAGTAGTTATTTCCGTATTTCCAAAATTAATATTTAAAGCAAAATTTACTATTTATATTAACTCCTCAAATAAACATAAAAGGACTATTTTTCTTTATTTGTTCTTTCATTTTTGTCAAGGTTAACAAAGAATTTTTGGTTAATTTTCTTGTTATTTTCAGTTCTCATATATTTCAGTATTTCACTGATATAATATTTTAAATTAGAATGTTTTTAAATAAGACAAGTGTTCAAATCTAAAAGTATTTGATGCTATTTTGGACCACGATACTAATGAATATTAAAAAGGACACTTATTAAGTAATTCTAAATTTAATATTCGCATGATAATCAAGTAAATCGGTTAAGTTCAAACTGATGTTTCTAATCGTTTGGCAGCGCATGCAAACAACGACAATTCGTGCACCTCAAAACATGGCACGAACTACAAACAACGCTAGTTCTCCTTCTTATTCCCAATTCCACCAAATTCCAGGAACTGCGAACAAGCAGTTCTTGTTCGTGATTCGCCTATTCCCCTCCGCTGCCAAACACACATCGATTGAGTCAATTTTGCCTGTTGGTGATTTGGCATTGCTTTAAGTTGCGAATCCATTGAGTCTTATTTTTCTAAGTTTATTCGCATGTCAATTTGGTTAACTCGAACCTCACAATTTCTATTATACAAAAGAAAAATATGACACCCAAAAAAGAGCCAAAACCACATCCTCTGGACATGTTTCCGCCGCATATAATTTAGCCCGCCATAAAATTTGTTATATCTCATAGTACAAATTGTTTAATTTTACATGATACGTGAATTTTCATACTTTTTAATTAAGCTAAGTCAACAAGTTGACTAAAAGTGTTTATTTAAGAAGCTATGTTTCGATACTAATAAATATCAATAAAAATGAGACAAAAGTGTGTTACTCTTAACTGTTTAAACTAATAATTTTATTAACTAAAAAAACGTAGCGGCAAACATGACCAGGGCGGACAAGGTTGAAGGTAACTGATATATATATAGTACTCGATTTTAATCCACATTACTGGATTAGAGAATTAGTTAATGGCTTAGTTAATTTGTTTGCGCTTGATTTAAAAATCAACATATAATTCATTATCGAGTGATTCGTAATTATTTTATAATTTTGTAAAATCATAATAAAGAGCAACTGAAGCAAATAGACGTTTTGAAAAAGTACTTCTAAAGAGATTTCAAGATATTAGTTCAAACCTGAATGTTATACATATCATATGCGCTATGATGAAGATCATGCTACATCCGATTATAAGATGCAACACGTATTTAAAATATATTGTTGGTAAAATAAGATTTAGAAATGATCTCGAAATACTAATTCAGATATTAGTCAAAATTAGAAAATTTAGTTATGACAATTAGATTATTTTGGAAATATGTTATCTCATTATTATTATATTTTAGGAATATTACATGCAGATGAGGATTCCATAATTAAAATGGCTATATTAGGAACGTACTATATTTGTAGAATAAATTTAGTGATCATAAATCTCCTTTGTAAGATGGGCTCTTTATCTCTGATGATCAGATGTACCAGACATGATTAATCTTTTCTGTTGTGGATGTGTCCAAGTACTTCTCTTTTTCCTAACACATAATATGGGAGCATGTACTGTGCTTTCGTCAAATCCCATTAATAATCGACTACTAAAATTAAGCAATAAAAAATATTAAATTTATCAAATTTTTTCATTGCATTATAGTTATCTTCACTATTCTCCGTCCAAACATAGTGTTGTTTTTTTTATTGTATTGTAATTTGAATAATTCAATTAAATAAACTTTAAATGCATTCAAAATTGCATACAAAATAAGATCTGATAGTTAAGACTGTTTCTAAGCATCAAATATACATTAGTAGTGAACTTAGCATTTAACCTCCTCTTGATTAATTAGCAACAAGAAGGCTTGTTTATGGCACGAGAGTCGATTGCGTGCTCACCTCATTTCTTTCTTCTCAAAATCGAATTTTAACCTTCTCCTAGCACACCAAAGATGAACTCTAATCCTCAAACTTTTTACTATAAATTTGTGAATTTGCACTAATCTCAACACATGAGACCTATATATATATATATATATAGGAACGAGGAGGTGGTGGCATCCTGGAGGAAGTGGCACATAAGGGTGGCCGGCAACTTTTTCTAGAGGGGAGGAAAGGTGGCGGCATGGGAAAGAAGAGAGAAGAGAGAAGGTGGCTACAATAATTACATTCTCTCTCCTCCATATGAGGTAGTATAATACCCTGATCAGAAACCCTTTTTTCCGTGGGAATCGGAATCGGAATTCCGATTCCTCCCAAATCTTTGATCGAAAGCGAGAAGGACGCAGAGATGATTTGGATTTGACGGGACTTTTCAGGGATCAAATTCCGTTTGTAAATTCTCTCAAAAACGATGAAATTTGATGGGATTTCTCACAGCTTCGTCGGATCTCCTCTTCAATGGCACAGATACTCTCTTCTCAACTCAAATTTCATCATTTATCTTCTCTTTCCGATCACCGACAGAATCTCCGAAATGAACTATTCTCCTTTCCTCTCCTTTCACTCCTATCAACTCAAATCCTGTCATTATTATTTTTTTGTTTCCGATGAGGGTGTAAGTGTTTGGTTGCCAAAGCATAAGGAAGAGAGGGGAGGAAAGATGGATGAAAAGTCTTTTCTTTTTTTATACCACATATTTGTAGGAAGAGGTAAGATGGAATAAATTGGCTTATTCCATAGTTTATTCTTTGTTTGATTGTGCACTCTTTCCTTTTCTCTCTTACCTCTTACTTATTCTTCTTTTTCTTAGACAACCAAACATAGACTCCTTTCCTATCGATTTACCTAAATGCCCTCAAAATATCTTCCAAAGTACAAAATCCTAACCAGCTATTTGATCAAGTCAAAGATTAAAAAAAATTATTAGGTTCGGCCTCCTAGTGGATTCCTTGGCCTATCTTTACGTGTTCACGAAATTGGCCCATAATATATGAATCTATCGTACATTATATATATTATTTTTATGTACAATATAACTTTATAATTATATTAAATATATGTTGAATAGAAATTTATCAAACATGATTGAATTTCATGATTAGAACAATATCAATTAGTTTCAAAATAATTATTTATAGTAACTTTTATTATTAATAATCCAATATATCATTTTATATCTTAATTCTTAAATATAATTAATCATTTGACGCAGCATTTTAAAAAGATGAAGAGAAAAAAAAGAAAGAGAAGCTTTTTTTTTTTGTTAGTCTTTTGAGGTGAGTATACCGTAACGACTAAAATTCGTGTTAAGTATTTTATTATTTACTACTCTGAAATCCTCAAATTTCTTTCCATTTATCCTTATCCGTGGATTTGGACTATACTCTTCATTTTAAAATATATCACTATCTTCCAAGCAATTATATAACCGGACAAAAAAAATATTAATTCGATAGATGGTGCAATTAGTATGTTTGAATAATATGTACGTCTGAAATTGAATCTCATGGAGAGAGAAAATCAGGCTTCCCTGTTAGAGTGCTGCTTGTTACATCATTATAAAGTTACTAAACAGTAATAAGTCGTTAGAGTTTTTAGGTGAAATCTCGATCAACTAATCAAAAGATGACACCTATGTTGATGCTTTTCTAATCCATTCAATCTCCATCCCTTCCTTTTGGAGCTGCATAACATATCCAAAAACATTTTAAAAGAAACAGCAAAAGGAAACGAGTCAGATAGATGATGACTAAGGGGTGACAACTGATCCAGTTGGCATCTTGCAAACTATGCGGCCAACACAAAACTTAACATTCGACAGGTCAACAATTCAGGGAATTCTGTGACTCGCTACAATTTATTTACATTTGCAAACGCCACAGAGAAAATACTATCCCAATTTATTTACTTTTGGTGTGCAACGGAGGCCTTACTCGTGGCCCGATAAACAGGGCCCACCTCGTACGAGGGTGGGGAAACGGTCGGCATCCTCGGACCAGTTCGTACACATAAAGCTCTGTGATGTCGACACGTACCCCGGTGAGTTTATCGTGATACTCACCTCTCCAATCACCTCCTTCACTCAGGACTCCTCTCACGTGCCTACACGTTTACACTTCAAATCTTCCCATCTCACACCTTTTAAAGCTCTTCAGGTTTTGACAGGTTTACTAACCTCGGTTTCTGCTAATCCATTGGTTTGATAATTCTATTTTTGATGAAACATTGGTTTGATATTTCTAGAGTATCAAGAAGATTGATTTTTATTTTTTATTTAGTCCGGATTAGAGATTCTAACCTCTGCACGCATGCCTCACATTTTTACGGTGTTTGAGCCTTCATACAAGCATCTTTTGGAAACAAATCTCAATAAATTGTACTGATCTCAAGATAAAATGTACCGTCGAATTCGGGCTGCGCGCACACCGGGCGGCGCGGAATCCGGATCCCTGAATGTGGTGGTTCGCTTATATGTATTAAAAAAAAAAGAACGAATATATATATCTACAACTAAATTATATACTCTTTTGAGTAAAAGCCGAATCCCTCAAAAAATTACACAAAAACGTTGGTTGTTGTTGTAACACGTCAGTTTATGAACATATACCTAATATAAGGTGACAGTTCTGGCCCCCCCTCCCCGGCCACATTAATATCATGTTATTCATTGCGAAAACCAAGGTTTGTGGTCCTGATAGTTTTCTTTCCTCTCTCTCTCTTTTTTTTTTTTTTTTAAATCAATTAACAGGTCGTGTTTGCTGTGAACATAACTGGAGCGCTCAATCGATCAGAAATTTAGAATAGCAAGTGTTCATATAAATATTCTTTTGGTACCGTTGGCCCAGCCTATTGGGACTATTAAATTCATGAATCATGACCCCCTAAGGCCCAGCAAGTTTTGTATATATGGCGAATAACGCTCTCCAAACATTAAAAATAGTACCAATTATATTATTAACTTAATTATTATCTTCTAGGAATTACTGGTCAATAAACATTTCAGTTTCCCTAGATCATTCATTATAGTTAGTAGTAGCAGTCCAATCACATCTGCTAATTGTAAAGCAGTGATGTCCTGATACATTTCCATTAGAGCATTAATTAGACCGTACTCAAATAAAAATAGTGTTGAAATGTCTAGCAAAATATACAAAGTATATATTTTTGCCAACAGTGAATGACTATCTTTCCATGTCAATTAGTGTAAGGTCCCTCAAGTTGGTATCCTAGTGACATGGAGTCGCTCGTCTCTGCATTCGCGTCCTCGAGATCGCAGTGTTCAAAAACGAAGTACATATTTAACTGAAAACTACTAGAAGAGATTATCTCAGTATTGTAATTTATAATGTGCTAGAAAATTAATAACAATATATATATGTAGTTCTCTTAAAGTTCGTAAATTTCATGAATCCAGTGGCAAACAACTTGTTGAGGGCGATCTCGAAATTTGGAGGGAACGTGGGTATGTACAAGCAAGTCGCTAGTTACAATATTGCGTACTACTAACTATAGTTTATTTGGGAGAAACAACGACAATCTTACCTCTAATAATTAGGACATCATCGACCTTTCTTATTAAAAAATCAAGTCACAGCGCTCGCCAATAATCACCTTGCAAGTAACTCAATAAAAATAAGCCTAATACTGCATAGCACAGTCGGTTGTGGTATCTGTATGACTGTATCCACAGAGATACGGGATCAAGTTCCAACTATATACTTACGGCTACTTAGTTTGAAGCTGCGTGTGTGATTCTATACGCACATTTTTTTTTAAAAAAAAAAGGTCAACAAGATTAACAGTACTTAAATAAGTGAAATTTAATTATCTGTCTATTGTTTTCTCCGTAATAAAAAGTCAATAAGATTAATAGTGTTTTGAGAATCCCTACTTTCATATAGGGTGGTGTTTAGAGCTGTCAACGTGACATTTTGGCACGTGATTCCGTTTCGTTTAGCGAAACGGAACGAATAACAAAACTGATTTTCATTCCGTTCCAATAACGAAACGGTAAACAAAAAATGAAATTATACCGTTTCGACTGTTTCAGCCTCATTTCAAACCGTTTCATGTGTTATTTCTGAAGTGGAACGGTTAACAAAACTGAATTTTGTGCCATTTCAGAAACGAAACAGTTAACGAAATGGAATGGTGTTCCGTTTCCTTATGCGAAACATAAACGAATTGGGCCCATTCCGTGGTATTGGGCCACGTTTGACAGCCCTAGTGGTGTTCTTGTTATAATTAAGATTATAATCCATGTGGCCTATATTAAAACATGTCAACCAAGTCATTCATTAAATTTTAACTACAGGGTGCATGAATTTTGATGGAAAATTCAATAAACCAGATTCATTCATTTTTCATCCCTTGAATAGCCTTAGTCTTATATACTTAATCATGTCATTAAGAAAAGCATCCTTTCTCTAATTTCTGCCTTTAAGAAAAATGATAGAAGAGAGTAAAAACGCCTCAAGAAATCATCATTTTGGACTAAGGAATATTAAAGACGTTCAAAAATTCCATCTAACGTCATGTCTGCACTTCAAAACTGTAAGTTTTTATCACGATTTGTTATTTTTATATGAATTACGTGATTTTAGAAAATTAATTAAGAAATATTATAATGAATTATTATTTTACGTCTAATAGTTCTACCATCTCTAAAAGCAATTTTTTTTTTGTTTTCTTTTTTTTATTTCTTTGTAGTTTTGTATTTTAAAAAAAAAATTCTATTATTCTTTAATCTGTATTATGTAACTCTTTTGGTTCAATGAAAATGTTGGTGTGTGGCAATCACCGCACAACCTTAAATATATATACACTTGGAGTTTTCTTTATGCAAATTCTGAAGAATACTTTTATTGAGTGATTGATTAGTACAACATCAGAGTAATTATAAGAGATGTCAAATATATATATATATATACTCTCCTGGCAAATCTGGAAAATTTATCATAGAATTACAACTTAAACTTTTTTTAAGCTGGTTGTTTATTAGGTGATGACATGCTACTATACATGGTACGTTGTACAAGAAAAAGATTGTATCTTATGCTCCTCCCCCCCCCCCCCTCCCCGCCGAAGTTCAATGAATCGGCAGCGATTTTTATAAATTGAAGAAATCGCATGTACCATAGACAATGTAGAAAGTAGAAACATCAGTCACACAATCATCCTCCTAACAGCCACCAAAGCCTTCACCTCACTACGAGGAGATCGGAATGATATACTTGTTAGGTTTGCTTTAAAGTCAAAGGAATAACAATTAATTCTAGCAGATCAAATAGCAAAATCCTAAAAATATGAACTCGCAGAACCAGCAGTGGAACGGGACGTTTCAAAACACCAAAAACTTAAATCGAGAGCGGAAGCTTACCTAATTCCATTCCTATGGTCTGAATCTTGATGTTGAGCACTTCTTGATGTGTCCTGACGTGTATTGACCTTCACCAATGTTGTTCCACGCACCTAAGTAGGGAGAAAGATCTTCCAAGAGAACAAGACGCGCCCTTTGATGTCTTTAGCCTAAACAAAAGCACTATCTCTCTCTAATCGATGGAATAATTAGGGAGAGGGGCGGAGATGCTGCTATCAACGCATGTATGCAGCAATACCCGTGTGTATCTTGTCCATTGGGGACCAACCCTATATATATAGTGCCAAGGCTTCTTGGCCACCACACAATACCATATTTTGTCCATCATAAAATAGGTAATGTTTCTAAATATAACCACCTATAAAAGGCAACACATCTATTACACAAAATCTGCTATTCCTTTACAACCATGTTTAGCTTATTACCATAATCAATAGAAACTTGGATACCAAACAATAATCAGCCCATACTTAATTTAGATTGTTTCCATATAGACTCGTCAGCCTATATGGAAATAATCTAACAATCTCCCACTTGGACTATTATGTTTAGTGTTATCCATAGTTCTTAAATTTAATGAGCTCAACATTTATGGTAATAAATTTTGTGCCCTTAATTCCGTCCATCATTCACAATGATAGAAGACCAATGAACCTTTCGTTACATTATAGCCATTACAGGTTTCTAATCCTGCAAAGCCGTCGCAACTAAACCCACAATGATCACAATATCATCATAAATGAACGACATTGAATTTAGATGTGTATAAGTGGTGTGGAAAATACACGTAAGTATGACTGTCACATGTCTATTTCCAACTTTATTGGTCATCCAAAACTGAAGTGAGATCAACTTTAATAAAGTGAGAATGAAAACTGAAACTGAAAACTGAATCTTTATTCATTTCTGCAGAAATTCATTACATAATACACTGAATAACTGAATAAACTAAATCCATCGTCTAATCTAGCACTCACACTGAACAAAACTCCCACTAAAGCCTAAAATCCTCAACTGAAATTACACCCATGCTAGTTACATGTTTCAGAAACTGCTTGGGTATTAGCGCTTTAGTGAGTGGATCCGCTATCATTGAGTTTGTTTCAATGTGCTTGATTGACAACTCGTCATTCTCAATCTTTTGCTTAACAGACAGAAATTTGATGTCGATGTACTTCGAGTTGGCTGAACTTCTGTTGTTGTTAGTATACATGACTGCCGAGTTATTGTCACAGAAAATTCTTAGTGGAGTCTTGATGGAGTCCACTATACTCAGCCCAGTGACAAAATTTCACAACCATGTCCCAAATAATGATGCCTCATAGCAAGCCACGCATTCTGCTGCCATGGTGGAAGATGCCACTAGAGATTGTTTGGCACTTTTTCATGAAACAGCTCCACCTGCCATCATGAAGATGAACCCTGTGGTTGACTTTAAACTATCTTGACACCCCGCAAAATCAGAATCAGAATATCCTATGACCTCCAGCTTATCTGATCTCCGATATGTTAGTGCATAGTTTTTGGTTCTCTGAAGATATCTCAAAACTCATTTGGCTGCCTGAATGTGCTGAACACCTGGATTGTGCAAATACCTGCCTAGCATACCTGTAATGAAAGCAATGTCTAGACGTGTACACACTTGGGCATACATTATGCTTCCAACAATGGAGGCATACTTATTGTCATTTACTTGCTTCTTTTCCAACTGTGTTTTCGGACATTGTTCAAGACTGAACTTGTCTCCTTTAGCAACAGGAGTCTCTGTAGGTTTGCAATTTTCCATATCAAACTGCTTGAGTACTTGATCGATATAGGCCTTTTGTGATAGCCTCAAAATACCTTGAGAACGATCTCTAAGTATCTTAAGACCTAACACGTATGATGCATCACCAAGATCTTTCATTTCAAAATATCTAAATAGAAATTTCTTAGTTTCATGCAACATATCATTATCGTTTGTGGCAAGCAGTATATCATCCGCATATAAAATCAAAAAAGAGTATTTACTCCCACTGAACTTGTGATATATACAATCATCCGCCGGGTTACTCTCGAAACCAAATGAGAAAATCACTTGATGGAATTTGTAATACCATTGTCGAGACGCTTGTTTGAGCCCATAAATGAATTTCTTAAGTTTGCAAACCATTTTCTTTGAATCGTCCAATACAAAGTGGGGTGGTTGCACCATATAGATGGTTTCATCAATGTCTCCATTGAGAAATGCAGTCTTAACATCCATTTGATGAAGCTCAAGGTCCAAATGTGCCACAAGTGCCATGATTATCCTAAAAGAGTCCTTCGATGAAACTGGAGAGAAAGTCTCTTTGTAATCAATACCTTTCTTTTGAGTAAAGCCCTTAGCGACAAGACGTGCCTTATACCTTTCCACATTACCCATAGAATCTTTTTTTGTCTTAAAAATCCATTTGCAACTAATAGATTTCTTTCCTTCTGGTAATGGTACTAAGTCCCATACATCATTGTCATACATAGACTTCATCTCTTCATTCATGGCATCAATCCACTTTTGTGAGTTTGGACTATCCAAAGCTTGACGAAGATCATGAGGATCTTCCATCATCCCAATGTCAAACTCATGTTCTTGGAGATAGACCATATAATCATTACGTATTGCAGGTCTTTTCTTCCTAGTGGATCTCCTAAGCACAAGTTCTTGAGGTGTTTGTAGTTGTTCAATGACATCATTATCTTCAACTTGATTATTTCCAAGATCATGTTCCATAGGATCTGGACCAGAATTTGTTTCTGTTAGAGATATGTCCTAGAAGCCAATCGTTAAAAGGCTACTTCTATGGTTTATGTTATTGATGATATTTGATCAGTTATTCTTTGATTTATTTATTGACAGATCATTCAGGTTGAGGATCTGAATTGTAGATCTCTGTAGTTCATTTATAATTAAATGACAATAATAAATCTAAAAGGTCCGTAATCTTGATAATTAACAAGGAATATTAATTATCGGATAAGATTAGTATGCAAGTTAAGTGATGATTAAGTTCTACAGATCATAGGTAAGGAGTTGCCAACTTAATTGCATATGTATATGTTAGAGAACATAGTACATGACACGACCCAATGAAATAAATATATGGATTGTGTTATGTATCATTCTTTATTTCGTTTGAGTTTGATTCTAAGTTTGAGATGGTTCAACTTTTCCACTTGAGGATAGGCTCAATAAATATCGTCTACCGTTGATTCCTGATAAGGGCTGCTATACGGACTTTATTTATGTTCTCTTGAATTGTGCGGGGAAAAGTTGTTCATCAAGAAAACCGTATGTCCCTCATTAATTTATTTAGTGAGCGATGATATCTGTTTGGGCCCCTTGATGGAGATGGATTGTTTGCTGGCAACTGATACAGTCATCTCTAGATCAAGAAACGTATAATCTGCAAGAATGACACATTCCTATCTTGGATTATACGATGATATCATGTGACATAAGAATCAGACAAGGAAATACTATTATTTCTTATGCAGGATTAAAATATTGTATCAGTACACTATTTATGCGAATTGGAAATCATAACGTGTTGCTAGATACCGCTTATGATTATTAGAATTAAATGGCGATTTAATTCTATGGCCAACGTAGCATAATTCCTTAAAGGGTCACACAAATAGAGTTTTAACCATACAGTGCAGTATTTATTTATTCGCAGCAGTGTATTGCGAAAATATGATAAGTTGACTAATTAATTATATGTCGTTGCGAACCGTTATAATTAATTAAGTCAAAGGGGTCATATAGAAATAAATTATTGCATTTGCTAATCCTAAATTAATTATTAATAAGTTAATAATTAATTATGTTCAACATATTTTATTTTATTTGAGCTATTTGGGCCTTTAATTAATTAGTTAACTAATAGTCCAATTTGAGGTTTAATTGAGAGAGCAATTAAAGGATTAATTTAATGGGTCAATGTAACTTGACATAGCCCATTTAAACCCAATAAAGGGGCCGGCCATAGAGGGGTAGAGTTGTCCATGTGAAATTTGTGGGAGTGCTAGGTCAAGAGGTCTATAAATAGAAGTCCCATTTGATGGAAACCCTAGCCTCCACCTACCTCTCTCTTCCTCCCTCCTTGGCCGAAAATAATAGAAGAAAAATAGAAATTTCAGAATTTCTATTCATCTCCTCTCTTAATCCACCTCTAGTTCATGAGTTGAACAAAATTTCTCCACAAAATTAAAAGGTTTAATTAAGAAGAAAGGAGAAAGCCTAAGGATTAGCCTTTGTTCTTCTCAATTGCTGGCACAATTTGAGAAGAAATTGGTTAAACCTCTTGGTGGACTCGAGGCGGCCGCCGACGAAGGAGAGGGCGAAGGAGAGCACGCCACCGACTCCCACGCAAAGGGATCGAGCCTTGCGATTGCTAGTTCGCAAGAGGTATAATCGATTCTAACCATTCTCATGCATTAAATGTGTTATTTGCTTGCTAGATCCTTGTATGTGCTAATTGCTTGGTTAAATTAGTTAATTAAGCATAAAAATTAAAATTTGACACTTCCTAACAGTTTCTTGAATTAAACGATCTGTTTGAGTCCTCAAAGGATCGTCGTCATTTCCAAGATCAGTCCTGGACACTGTATCTATGATCAAACGGTCCATTTCAGTAATGGACCGATCCGTCCCAGTCCTGGAACGGTTCATTTCATTCCTGTCACGGTTCGTTTGAGGATCAGTGCTTGTTTTCTCTTCGAAAATAATATCCTGATGTGTCATATCTCCCCCCACAACCAAAACATCCTCAAAGAACTTAGCTATAATCGTCTCAAATATAATCCTATTAGTGGGATCGTAAAACTTGTAACCCCTGGAACGTTCGGCATATCCAATGAAATAACAACTAATTGTTCTTTCGTCCAATTTCTTCTCATTTGGCTTATAAGGCCGAGCTTCAGCTGGACATCCCCAAATACGACAATATTGTAGACTTGGTTTCCTACCAGTCCACATTTCATAAGGTGTTTTGTTGTTATTTGCCTTAGTTGGTACACGATTAAGTAAATATGTTGCCGTTTTAAGCGCTTCGCCCCAAAAAGATTTTGGCAAATTAGTATGACTAAGTATACTCCTAACCATATCCTTCAATGTTCTGTTTCGCCTTTCAGCTACTCCATTCATGCTAGGCGATCCTGGAATGGTATATTGAGAGACAATGCCATTTTCTTCTAGGAACTTAGCAAAAGGCCCTGGACGTTGTTCACCTGAACCGTCATATCTACCATAGTATTCACCACCACGGTCAGATTTGACTTGCTTAATCCTTTTGTTGAGTTGTAACTCAACTTCAGCCTTAAATGATTTGAACACGTCCAAAACTTGCGCTTTTTCGCTTAATAGATATAGATAACCAAATCTTGAATAATCGTCTATTAAACTGATAAAGTAAGTTTGACCATTTCTAGTAGGTGTAGGAAATGGTCCACAAATATCCGTATGAATCAGTTCTAAGACATCACTCGTTCTATTGGCATCATATCTTCTTTTATTGGTTTGTTTTCCTTTAACACAACTTACACATAGGCCTAAATCAATCATGTCTCAAGGATCGAGTATTTCACTTTGCACAAGCTTTTCAATTCTCTTTGGAGAAATGTGACCTAAACGCTTATGCCAAAGTGCACCTGAATTCTCATGAGTTAATTTACGCTTAACACTTCTAGTACTTGTATGCAAGTTTTCATTATATAAAGCAATAGTTTCCAAAGAATATAGATTATCATAAACTGAAAGAAAACCAGATCCAACGCATTTAGAATTATAAGATAAACTGAATTTTCAATTTCCAAAAGAACAAGAGTAACCGAATTTGTCTAGTACAGAAATAGAAACTAAATTTCGTCTAAAAGATGGTACAACAAAAGTCTCATATAAATCCAAATACAATCCAGTCCTACATAACAATCTAAAATGACCAATAGCTTCAACTTGTGCCTTCTTGCCATCGCCCACATAGATGTATCTTTCACCATCATTTGGTTTGCGGCAGTTCAGGCAACCCTGCATAGAGATACTTATGTGAGTTGTAGTACCCGAATCAATCCACCAAGTATCTTTTTGTACTGAAGTTAAATTAACTTCTGAACAAACCAAAGAGAGAGACATACATTTCTTCTTGCGCCAGGCTATGTAGCATTCGCATTCATTCTTCTTATGTCCCTCCTCATTACAAAAGAAGCACCCATTTGGATTCTTTGGCTTCTTGCCAGTCTTCCCTTTATTGGGCTCATTCTTTGAGTCTGAATCAGCAACCTTTTTCTTATTTTGTTTCTTCTTTCCTTTATTCTTGGAAGTGGATGCAACGTTAGCACTGTGTGTCTTATCAAGCTTCAACCTTTCCTCTTCTTGAACTAGATGCGAAATCAGTCCATTCAGAGTCCACTTGTCCTTAGTGCAGTTATAAGTAACCTTGAAATGGTTATACTGACTATGGAGAGAATTAAGCACTAGACACACCTGAATTTCTTCAGATATGTCTAACTTAAGGGCTTGTAACTTTGAAGCAAGATTAGACACTTCCAAAACGTACTCACGAATATTGCCTTTTCCACTGTACTTCATAGAGGTGAGTTCTGTCATGAATGTGCAAATTTCCGCTTTCTCATTCTTGGCAAATCTCTTCTCAATCTCTTCCAAGCATGCCTTGGCCTCATCGGAATCAGAAACTGTACCCCTGAATGCCTCTGGAATTGTCTTCTTAATGATCATTATGCCCATGTGATTAGAGCGATTCCACTGAACTACACTTTGAATGTGTTGTTGAGTGCTTTTAGCATCAATCTCAGTTGGTTTCTGCTCCCTGAATGCAAGGTCAAGATCTAAACAACCGAGAACTATCATCAAGTTCTCCTTCCATTCCTTAAAGTTGGAACAAGACAGCATGGGTATGCTGTTAATGCTAGCTAGAATATTTGCTAAAATAAATTAAAGACAAAATACACTAATGTTAATAACCATAATGTATAACTTAAATCACAAAATATAAAGGTCTAAATCCCATCTACTAGTCTTAATTCATTTGCAAGTGCTCTTTGGAGTCTCCAAGCAAACTTCAATCAACTAGGTGTATTATCAAATGTAACGATTCATAACATATCAATTAATTAACCTTCCTTTGGGCCGATTAATTAATTATATGTAAAACCTTATCATCATTACCCATTTGATTCTACCAAAATATTGTATATGTAGCCTTTTAAATTATGTCCTTCCTTTGGGCCGATCCATAATTTAAAAGTTACATGTACCTTAATACACTTTGTATTTGAGCCTTTGAAACAACCATTAATATAAGAGTCCACTTTGGCGAGATGATATTAATATTGGTTCAATTCTCAAAATACAACTTAAATTACCTTTATATTAGACTTAAAATATACCTAAAAACTAGACTTTTCATTATGCACATCAATCCTAATATGAAAAGTCTAACCAAATATCGACCTAGGATGATATAGACTGAGGACCCAGTTGCAAACCCTAAGGTATACATACATTGGATCGTATGAAACTCATACGAACCAACAAACTTGGAACGGACCATTTTGGTGAGAGAATGGTCCGCCCTAAATAGACCAGAAGAGAACCAAAGAGAGATATGACCATACAAGCCAGTATGATTCATATTAAGGTAAGAAAAGAAAGCGGTGATTTCCGTTCAGCCAGCAGCTATTGAAATTACACCACATCCAGGCAAGATTCCCAAAAAAGGCCAGGGTCATATGGACACTTTAGGCGCCGACCTTATTTTCTGCGACAGAACTTGTCCTCATGACAACGTGGTGCAACCCAACGCTTACAGCTCTTACTAATGAAAATCACGACAAAGAAAAGAAGAGGAGAGATGCATAAAGTATCATTTGTACCTAACCAGTACAAATGACCCATAAACTAGACTAAATTTGGCTTAAAACCTATACAATCTGGTTCTGGACGGATCGCCCTGGTTGTGGAACGAACCGCCCCATTACTCTGGTCAATACCTAACAGTTTGCAACCAAAACTGAAGTGGAACGGACCGCCTGAAAAAAAAACCGCAGAGAGAGTAGAAAAGATGTCGTCCTAAACTAGGTCGAGAAATCCTAAAAATTTCTCTCCTAACCTGACAATCTATTCTAAATCTAAATCATCCAATTAGGTTAGATTTTAAACGATTTTGAATTTCCAAAATTTTAACTTAATTTTCAAAATCTTTTCAAGAAATTGCAATTTCAAATCAATTTGAAATATAACAAATGGCTAAATCAATATAATCAATTCAACAACTGTTCAAGTTATAGCCCTTTGGGTCCAGTTAGCAATTACAAACAAAAGATCTGGCATAATACGCATCAAACGAATCAAAACAGTTCAGAAATAATTTGTCAGAAGAACGGAACGGTTCGTTCGAGCTATAAAACGGACCGCCCTAATTGCCAGAAAATCCAGAAACAAATCAGATCAATTCACAAAATTCACTAAAACATATCAAGATCTCAACTTTAATGTGTAAACTACTGGCTCATGACGAGTGGCTCTGATACCACTTGTTAGGTTTGCTTTAAAGTCAAAGGAATAACAATTCTAGCAGATCAAATAGCAAAATTCTAAAAACATGAACTCGCAGAACCAGTAGTGGAACGGGACGTTCCAAAACACCAAAAACTTAAATCGAGAGCGGAAGCTTACCTAATTTCATTGCTATGGTCTGAATCTTGATGTTGAGCACTTCTTGATGTGTCCTGACTTGTATGGACCTTCACCAATGTTGTTCCACGCACCTAAGTAGGGAGAAAGATCTTCCAAGAGAACAAGACGCGCCCTTTGATGCCTTTAGCCTAAACAAAAGCACTATCTCTCTCTAATCGATGGAATAATTAGGAAAAGGGGCAGAGATGCTGCTATCAACGCATGTATGCAGCAATACTCATGTGTATCTTGTCCCTTGGGGACCAACCCCATATATATAGTGCCAAGGCTTCTTGGTCACCACACAATACCATATTTTGTCCATCATAAAATAGGTAATGTTTCTAAATATAACCACCTATAAAAGGCAATACATCTATTACACAAAATCTGCTATTCTTTTACAGTCATGTTTAGCTTATTACCATAATCAATAGAAATTTAGATACCAAACAATAATCAGCCCATACTTAATTTAGATTGTTTCCATATAGACTCGTCAGCCTATATGAAAATAATCTAACAATACTATGCACCTATCACCCCATCAGCGAAATCCTTGCCACCTTTCTACAATGAGATTGCACCTTATCGGCTGCCAAGTGCCAACTACGCGATCACCTTTCAGCATCACTATAAGACAATAATAGTTCATAACTAATCCTTTAACACCCATGTAGCGGCACTAATTAAAATCCCTAATTAGAAGCTCCATTAATTGTCCAAAGTCCAAACTGATTTGCTTAATATAATTACCTTATGGGCTATATAATTCCGTACCTAAATTAAAATTAATCTGGTTAGTGAATAGCTAGTGTTCTGGAGTGCGACAAAGGCTAAATCTCCAATTTGACCCCTTAACAATTGAAGCTCTTCTAAAATTGGTCAGAAGAACATTTCATTATCACTATAGTCCTTGAATTGTCCTTTACAAATTACATAATTAAGCTGCAAGTCTGCAAACAGAAAACAAAATTAACAATGGCCAATGCATAATTGTAGATCGACGCTTCTATAATGCCCATTTTCAACAAAAATGAAAAAATCAACATTCAACAAGGATTAATTTTCTAGTACTAATTAGTTTAGGTAACAAGTGCACGTGCACTTTCTCTAATATTGTGAGCTCTGATCAGATCTTGTCAGCATTTTTTTCTTCTTCCCAGCTAGTGGCATACGTATGTGGTCTGGTGGCCTAACGCAAGTTGTAATTTTCAACTGTTGAAGGTACAATCTGACTCCGAAATTTGTTTGTGGCAAAGAGTTTAGAGTGGATCTTACATTCATTTTATTGGAAGGATAAAAACGAGAAACAGACCGTAGCTTTTATGAAAATGAAAAGTAGTGATATTAAATTTTTAAAAGAAAGATGCCGAACTTTGCTATTCTTAAAGTTGATATTATATATGTTAAAAAGATTAAGAAAAGGCTCAAAAGTTTCATGCCAGTTATAGGGTAAGCAGATCTATTTATATAAAGAAAATAATATATATATTTTAAATTATCTTTTCTCAAAAGAAAAAATAATTAAAATTCAGAATCAGCTAACTGTGATTGCGTGGTAATTAAGACCTTGTTTGGATGGTTGGGAACAAGGAAGAACTCTTTTGGAAAAAATAATAGAAGAGTGTTATTCCAAGAAGAAGAGTGGGATAGAAGCTTCCAACACGACATGATTTTGACACGACACACCAACGCGCACGTATCATACTGATTCTATAAATGTGTCGTGTCGTGTTATTTTAGATAACAATATTATAAAAAGAGAGACATTAATTCTTCTCCCCAAACTTCCAGTCTAGAAAAGAAATTGAAGGGAAAAAAAACAGTCAAAAGCACCTCATATCTTTCTGTTTGCAACGGGGGATAAAAATAGAAAATTAGGGGTTTTTCGGATGTTCCATTTTCGATGGGATTTGAACATTCGGTGAACCATGCCATAAATTAGCCTCCCAGGACTGTCATTAGAGATGATATTTCTCTGTTTATGATCCCAAATCACTATTTTACTTTCCCTGGCGTATATAGTTATTACTTATTACATACTTACATGCCTTTGAGATTGTTGATGATAAAGGTGGCCTTTCCAAATGTCTTAGCGTGAAACTAACGCTTGGTTGGGCCCAGCCCGTGGGGATCCATATGGAAAATCACAGGATTGGATTTGCAAACAAATCTATATCCTTCCTCGTGACCTCATGAATCTATTGTAACCCTTTTTTTAATTTTTTTTAAGGAAAATCATCCGTCAACTTTCTTTTTATATATATTTTAAGCATAAATTCTTAATTTCACATACAATGGCAGTCAACTTCTTTATTTAAAAATAAAATAAAATTTTATGCTCTGCTGAACACTTAAAGATTTTTAAATCATCAAATAAAAATATTAACTAAATTTTAAAAACATATAGGGCTATGCTAAAACCTTGGCCCGGACCACAGTTGTTGGAGGATATCTATACAGCCACAGGTAAGTTTGCATTCGGCTTGTTTTCTTGATTTGTAATTGTTCTTTAAGAATTCTACATAGCCAGAGGTGATTCAAATATTAAAAACTAGTTTGATTCAATTAGTAAACCTCAATCCTGGATGGAGGAATGAACAGTGTCACGTCTTCTGAAATTTTGCTAAGGCACGCCGTTTTGTGTTATGAGGTGAGCCACATTTGTTAACTTTCTTACTCCGTTGGATTTGTGGGCCTCTTTTTCATGTGCCTTCATTAATTATGGACCACGACTTAATTCCCTAGGAGAGTTGTATTTTATTTATTTATTTATTTTTAATGTTGTGATAGGTAAATAATTGATCCGGTCAACCGTCCTTGCCTCCTTGGGGATCACATGAAACGATGGTAATTATCTATTAATCCCTATATAAACGAGGTAATTATCCATTAATCCCTAAAGTATCTTGCTTCTTTTCTATGGTGGAGTGTATAACTTAACCGTCATCAAACTTTAATTTGTAAAGTTGCTGTCAAAAAGAAAAAAAAAGTGTAAGCAATTAAATTGTGTGGGGCTATGAAAATTTTATTACTAACAACATAAAACATAACAATTGTTTCAGATTCAGAAATCTACATGAGGTAGAAGTGCACAACCTCTGTATGATTAGTAAACGACATAATGTAGAGTTTTTTTTGTCTTATGTTTTGATTATAATCCAATAAGGGTATAGGAATAAGTTATTCAAGATTTTTACGTTTAAAGATACCATGAAAATTTTCTAACTAAATAATTATACCTAGAAACGGATAAGCCGCATGCATTTATTTCTGGAAAAAAATTTCCTGTGCCATCTAAAACTGGCGAAATTGAGTATTTGCCATCCAAAACTAAAACCTTAT
This sequence comes from Rhynchospora breviuscula, assembly GCA_027562975.1. Taxonomy (NCBI): domain Eukaryota; kingdom Viridiplantae; phylum Streptophyta; class Magnoliopsida; order Poales; family Cyperaceae; genus Rhynchospora; species Rhynchospora breviuscula. Next base: position 27,892,922 of record CM050400.1, on the reverse strand, counting down.
GTTTTTGCCGCATTAAAATTCAAATTTTTTCGATTAATATTTTGTTTATAAGATAAATAACTTTCAAATAATAGGAATGAAATTTTGTGCCAACTATACCCTTAGTCAATTAGAGCCCAGTCGATTAATAAATCAAACACGGTCGAGACCTAGCATATTGATCGCTAAATAGATCGACTCAATCTGATATTTCCTCTTCCTATCTTCTTCTCTGGAGAAGAAAAGATGAACTTGATAGATTAGCGATTCTCTCCATCTCCGTCTCTGTCTCTCACACAACCGCCTCTCGCACAGGCTCCGTCTATGTCCCTTCACACAGTCAGAGCTCTTTGGAACTGCACAACCGCCTCTTGCACTATCGCACGGACTCTTCCTCCGTCTTCGATCTCATCTTCGATTTTTTCACACAGAGGTTCATCTCCTTTTTCTTCTTCTTTTGTTTCTCCTTTTCACTCTAATCTATATACGTAATTACTATTTATAATCTTTTTGAATAAGTAAGATCTGAATCGTATTCTAGACTATATAGACAGTTTAAATGTAGATTATTGTGATGAAATGACTTGGAATAAGTTCATAAACGGTTGAAATGCTCATATTATACTCAGAATATGTATTATATTCACTTTATAGGCGTAATGACTATGTATAATCTAATTTTTTTAATAAATAAGACATAAATCATATTTTAGCTCGTATAGAGAGTTTAAATGTAATTGTGATGAAAAGACTTTGAATGGATGCAGAAACGATTGAAATGCTCAAATAATACTCAAATAAGCATTATTAGCACTTTATATGAGTAATTACTATGTATAATCCAATTTTTTGAATAAGTAAGATAAGTATCCTATTCTAGACCATATAGATAGTTTAAAAATAGATTGTTGTGATGAAATGACATAGAATGAATCCAAAAACGGTTGAAATGCTCGTATGATACTCAGAATATGCATTATATTCACTTTATAGGCGTAATAACTATGCATAATCCAATCTTTTTGAATAAGTAAGATCTGAATAATATTCTAGATCGTATAAGGAGTTTAAATGTAGATTATTGAGATGAAATGACTTACAATAAATGCAGAAATTATTTAAATGCTCAAATGACACTTAAAATAAGCATTATTTGCACTTTATATGCGTAAATACTAATTACTATAAATAATATAATTTTTTGAAAAAAATACAATATGAATCATATTCTAGACTGTATAGAGAATTTAAATGTACATTAGTGTGATTAAATGACTTAGAATGAATTCACAAATTAATGAAATGCTCAAATGATACTCATAATAAGCATTATTTACATTTTATATGCGTAATTACTATGTAGAATCCAATCTTTTTAAATAAGTAAGACATGAATCATATTCTAGAGAGTATAAATAGTTTAAATGTATATTATTATGATGAAATGACTAAGAACGAGTCCAGAAACGATTGAGATTCTCAAATGATAAACAGAATTACAATATCTGCACTTTATATGCGTAATTACCATGTATAATCCAATCTTTTTTAATAAATAAAATATGAATCATATTCTAAACAGTATAAAGAGTTTAAATGTAAATTATTGTGATGAAATGACTTAGAATGAATCTAGAAACAATTGAAATGCTCAAATAATACTAAAATTGCATTATTTGCACTTTCTATGCGTAATTACGATGTATGATCCAATCTTTTTGAATAAATAAGATATAAATTATATTCTAGACAGTATAATGAGTTTAAATGTAGATCATTGCGTTGAAATGACTTAGAACGAGTCCAGAAACGATTGAAATGCTCAAATGATACTCAGAATTTCATTATCTGCACTTTATATGCGTAATTACCATATATAAGCCAATCTTTTAGAATAAATAACACATGAATAATATTATAGATAATATGTAGAGTTTAAATTTAGATTATTACATTGAAATGACTTAGAACGAATCCAAAAATGATTGAAATGCTCAAATGATACTCAGAATTGCATTATCTGCACTTTATATGCATAATTACCATGTATAATCCAATGATTTTGAATTAATAACAAATTAATCATATTCTAGACTGTATCAAGATTTTAAATGTAGATTATTACGTTGAAATGACTTAGAACGAGTTCAGAAACAATTGAAATGCTCAAAAGATACTCAGAATTGCATTATCTGCACTTTATATACGTGATTACCACGTATAATCCAATCTTTTTTAATAAATAATACATGAATAATATTCTAGACAGTATAAAGAGTTTCAATGTAGATTATTGTGATGGAATGAATTAGAACGAATCTAGAAACGATTGAAATGCTCAAATGATACTCAGAATTACATTATCTGCACTTTATATGCGTAATTACAATATATAAGCCAATCTTTTTGAATAAAAAACACATGAATAATATTATAGATAATATATAGAGTTTAAATGTAAATTATTGCGTTGAAATGACTTAGAACGAGTCCAGAAACGATTGAAATGCTCAAATGATACTCAGAATTGCATTATCTACACTTTATATGCGTAATTACCATGTATAATCCAATCTTTTTGAATTAATAACAAATGAATCATATTCTAGACTGTATAAGGAGTATAAATGTAGATTATTGTGATGAAATGACTTAGAACGAATCCAGAAACGATTGAAATATTCAAATAATACTCAGAATTGCATTATCCGCACTTTATATGTGTAATTACTATGTCTAATCCAATCTTTTTGGATAAATAACACACGAATCATAATCTAGACAGTATAAATTGTTCAAATGTAGATTATTGTGATGAAATGACTTAGAACGAATCTAGAAATGTTTAAAATGTTCAAATGATACTCAGAATTACATTATCTGCACTCTATATGCGTAATTACCATGTATAATCCAATCTTTTTTAATAAATAACACATGAATCATATTCTAAACAATATCAAGAGTTTAAATATAGATTTTTGCATTAAAATGACTGAGAACGAGTCCAGAAACAATTGAAATGCTCAAATGATACTCAGAATTACATTATCTGCACTTTATGTGCGTAATTACCATGTATAATCCAATCTTTTTGAATAAATAACACACGAATCATATTCTAGACAGTATAAAGAGTTTAAATGTAGATTGTTATGATGAAATGACTTAGAACGAATCTACAAACTATTGAAATGTTCAAATGATGCTCAGAATTGCATTATCTTCAATTTATATACGTAATTACCATATATAATCCAATCTTTTTAAATAAATAATACGTAAATCATATTTTGAACAATATAAAGAGATTAAATGTAGATTATTGCGTTGAAATGACTTAGAACGAGTCCAGAAACGATTGAAATGCTCAAATAATTCTCAGAATTGCATTATCTGCACTCCATATGCGTAATTGCCATGTATAATCCAATCTTTTTTAATAAATAACATATGAATCATATTCTAGACAATATCAAGAGTTTAAATATAGATTTTAGCATTAAAATAACTTAGAACGAGTCCAGAAACGATTGAAATGCTCAAATGATACTCAGAATTACAATATCTGCACTTTATATGTGTAATTATCATTTATAATCCAATCTTTTCGAATACATAACACACGAATCATTTTTCTAGACAGTATAAAGTGTTTAAATGTAGATTATTGTAATGAAATGACTAAGAACGAATCCAGAAACGATTGAAATGCTCAAATGATACTCAAAATTGCATAATCTGCACTATATATACGTAATTACCATGTATAATCCTATCTTTTAGAATAAATAACACATGAATAATATTCTAGACTATATCAAGAGTTTAAATGTAGATTATTGCGTTGAAATAACTTAGAACGAGTTCAGAAACGATTGAAATACTCAAATGATACTAAGAATTGAATTATCTGCACTTTATATACGCTAGTACCATGTATATTCCAATCTTTTTAAATAAATAACAAATGAATAATATTCTATACAGTATAAAGAGTTTAAATGTAGATTATTGTGATGAAATGACTAAGAACGAATCCAGAAACGATTGAAATGCTCAAATGATACTCAGAATTGCATTATCTGCACTTTATATGCGTAATTACCATATATAAGCCAATATTTTTTGAATAAATAACACATGAATAATATTATAGATAATATATAGAGTTTAAATGTAGATTATTGCGTTGAAATGACTTAGAACGAGTTCAAAAACGATTGAAATACAAAAATGATACTCAGAATTGTATTAACACATTTTTATGCGTAATTACCATGTATAATCCAATCTTTTTGAATTATTAACAAATGAATCATATTCTAGACACTATCAGAAATTTAAATGTATATTATTGTGATGATATAACTTAGAACGAATCCAGAAACGATTGAAATGCTCAAATAATACTCAGAATTGCAATATCTGTACTATATATATGTAATTACCATGAATAATCCAAAATTTTGGAATAAATAACACACGAATCGTATTCCAGACAGTATAAAGAGCTTAAATATAAATTATTGTGATGAAATTACTTAGAATGAATCTAGAAATTTTTGAAATGCCCAAATGATACTCAGAATTGCATTATCAGCACTTTATATACGTAATTACCATGTATAATCCAATCATTTTGAATAAATAACGCATGAATCATATTTCGGAAAGTATCAACAGTTTAAATGTAGATTATTGCGTTAAAATGACTTAGAACGAGCTCAGAAACGATTGAAATGCTCAAATGATACTCGGAACTGCATTATCTGCAATTTATGTGCGTAATTACCATGTATAATACAATCTTTTTGAATAAATAACACATGAATAATATTCTAGTAGTATAAAGAGTTTAAATGTAGATTATTGTGATCAAATGACTTAGAGCGAAGCCAGAAACGATTGAAATGCTCAAATGACACTCAGAATTACATTATCTGCACTATATATGCGTAATTACCACGTATAATCCAATCTTTTTTAATAAATAACACCTGAATAATATTCTAGACAGTATGAAGAGTTCAAATGTAGATTATTGTGATGAAATTACTTAGAACGAATCTAGAAACGTTTGAAATGCTCAAATAATATTCAGAACTATATTATTTGCACTTTATATACGTAATTACTATGTATAATCTAATTTTTTGAATAAATAACACATGAATAATATTCTAGACAATATAAAGAGTTCAAATGCAGATTATTGTGATGAAATAACTTAGGATGAAACTAGAAATGTTTGAAATGCTCAAATAATACTCATAATTGTATTATCTGCACTTTATATACGTAAATACCATCTGTAATCTAATCTTTTTGAATAAATAACACATGAATCATATTCTAGAGAGCATCGACAGTTTAAATGCAAATTATTGCGTTAAAATTACTTAGAACGAACCCAGAAACGATTGAAATGCTCAAATGATACTCAGAATTGTATTATATGCACTTTATATACGTAATTACCAAGTATAATTCAATCTTTTTGAGTAAATAACATATGAAACATATTCTAGACTGTATCAAGAGTTTAAATGTAGATTATTGAGTCGAAATGACTTAAAACAAGTTAAGAAACGATTGAAATGATCAAATGATACTCAGAATTGCATTATCTGCTCTTTATTTGCGTTATTACCTTTTATAATCCAATCTTTTTAAATAAATAACATATGAATCATATTCAAGACAGTATCATGAGTTTAAATATAGATTATTGTGATGAAATGACTTAGAACGAATCCAATAACAATCGAAATGTTTGAATGATACTCAGAATTGCATTATCTGCACTTTAAATGTGTAATTACCAAATAAAAGCCAATCTTTTTTTAATAAATAACACATGAATAATATTATAGACACTATATAGAGTTTAAATTTAGATTATTGCGTTGAAATGACTTAGAACGAGTCCAGAAACGATTGAAATGCTCAAAAGATACCCAGAATTGCATCATCTGCATTTTATATGCGTTATTACCATCTATAATCCAATCCTTTTGAATAAATAACACAAGAATCATATTCTAGATAGTATAAAGAGTTTAAATGTAGATTATTGCGTTGAAATGACTTAGAACGAATCAATAAACGATTGAAAAGCTCAAATAATACACAGAATTGCATTATCTGCACTTTAAATGCGTAATTACCAAATATAAACAAATATTTTTTAATAAATAACACATGAATAATATTATACACAATATATAGAGTTTAAATTTAGATTATTACGTTGAAATGATTTAGGACGATTCCAGAAACGAGTGAAAAGCTCAAACGATACCCAGAATTGCATCATCTGCAATTTTTATGCGTAATTACCATGTATAATCCAAATTTTTTGAATAAATAGAAAACGAATAAAATTCAAGACAGTATAAAGAGTTTAAATGTAGATTATTGTGATGAAATGACTTGGAACGAATCCAGAAACGATTGAAATGCTCAATTGATACTCAGAATTGCATCATCTGCACTTTATATGCGTAATTACCATATAAAAGCCAATCTTTCTAAATAAATAACATATGAATAATATTATAGACAATATATAGAGTTTAAATTTAGATTATTGCGTTGAAATGACTTAGAACGAGTCCAGAAACGATTGAAATGCTCAAACGATACCCAGAATTGCATCATCTGCATTTTATATGCGTTATTACCATCCATAATCCAATCCTTTTGAATAAATAACACAAGAATCATATTCTAGACAGTATAAAGAGTTTAAATGTAGATTATTGCTTTGAAATGACTTAGAACGAATCAATAAACGATTGAAAAGCTCAAATAATACACAGAATTGCATTATCTGCACTTTAAATGCGTAATTACCAAATATAAGCAAATCTTTTTGAATAAATAACATATGAATAATATTATAGACAATATATAGAGTTTAAATTTAGATTATTACGTTGAAATGATTTAGAACGATTCCAGAAACTAGTGAAATGCTCAAACGATACCTAGAATTGCATCATCTGCAATTTTTATGCGTAATTACCATGTATAATCCAAATTTTTTGAATAAATAGAAAACGAATAAAATTCAAGACAGTATAAAGAGTTTAAATGTAGATTATTGTGATGAAATGACTTGGAACGAATCCAGAAACGATTGAAATGCTCAATTGATACTCAGAATTGCATCATCTGCACTTTATATGCGTAATTACCATATAAAAGCCAATCTTTTTAAATAAATAACATATGAATAATATTATAGACAATATATAGAGTTTATATTTAGATTATTGCGTTGAAATGACTTAGAACGAGTCCAGAAACGATTGAAATGCTCAAACGATACCCAGAATTGCATCATCTGCATTTTATATGCGTTATTACCATCCATAATCCAATCCTTTTGAATAAATAACACAAGAATCATATTCTAGACAGTATAAAGAGTTTAAATGTAGATTATTGCTTTGAAATGACTTAGAACGAATCAATAAACGATTGAAAAGCTCAAATAATACACAGAATTGCATTATCTGCACTTTAAATGCGTAATTACCAAATATAAGCAAATCTTTTTGAATAAATAACATATGAATAATATTATAGACAATATATAGAGTTTAAATTTAGATTATTACGTTGAAATGATTTAGAACGATTCCAGAAACTAGTGAAATGCTCAAACGATACCCAGAATTGCATCATCTGCACTTTTTATGCGTAATTACCATGTATAATCCAAATTTTTTGAATAAATAGAAAACGAATAATATTCAAGACAGTATAAAGAGTTTAAATGTAGATTATTGTGTTGAAATGACTTGGAACGAATCCAGAAACGATTGAAATGCTCAATTGATACTCAGAATTGCATCATCTGCACTTTATATGCGTAATTACCATATGAAAGCCAATCTTTTTAAATAAATAACATATGAATAATATTATAGACAATATATAGAGTTTAAATTTAGATTATTGCGTTGAAATGACTTAGAACGAGTCCAGAAACGATTGAAATGCTCAAACGATACCCAGAATTGCATCATCTGCACTTTTTTATATGTGTAATTACCAAGTATAATCCAAATTTATTGAATAAATAGAACAGGAAAAATATTCAAGACAGTATAAATAGTTTAAATGTAGATTATTGTGATGAAATGACTTAGAACGAATCCAGAAACGATTGAAATGCTCAAATGATACTCAGAATTGGATTATCTGCACTTTATATACGTAATTTCCATGTATAATCAATATTTTTTGAATAAATAACATATGATACATATTCTAGACTGCATCAAGAGTTTAAATATAGATTATTGCGTTGAAATGACTTAGAACGAGTCCCGAAACAATTCAAATGCTCAAATGATACTCAGTAATACATGATCTGCACTTTATATGCGTTATTACCATCTATAATCCAATCTTTTTGAATAAATAACACATGAATAATATTCTAGATAGTATAAAGAGCTTAAATGTAGATTATTGTGATGAAATGTCTTAGAACAAATCCAGAAACGATTGAAATGCTCAAATGATACTCAGAATTGGATTATCTGCACTTTATATACGTAATTACCATGTATAATCAATTTTTTTGAATAAATAACATATGATACATATTCAAGACTGTATCAAGAGTTTAAATGTTGATTATTGCGTTGAAATGACATAGAACGAGTCAGAAACGATTGACATTCTCAAATGATACTCAGAATTGCATTATCTGCATTTATATGCGTTATTACCATCTATAATCCAATCTTTTTGAATAAATAACACACGAATCATATTCTAGACAGTATAAAGAATTTAAATGTAGATTATTGTGATGAAAAGACTTAGAACGAATCCAGAAACGATTGAAATGCTCAAATGATACTCAGAATTGTATTATCTGCACTTTATATACGTAATTACCATGTATAATTCGTTCTTTTTGAGTAAATAATATATGAAACATATTCTAGACTGTATACAGAGTTTAAATATAGATTATTGAGTCGAAATGACTTAAAACAAGTTAAGAAACGATTGAAATGATCAAATGATACTCAGAATTGCATTATCTGCTCTTTATTTGCGTTATTACCATGTATAATCCAATCTTTTTTTATAAATAATATATATATCATATTCTAGACAGTATCATGAGTTTAAATATAGATTATTGTCATGAAATGACTTAGAACGAATCCAATAATGATCGAAATGCTTGAATGATACTTAGAATTGCATTATCTGCAATTTAAATGCGTAATTACCACATATAATTCAATCTTTCTGAATAAATAACTCATGAATTATATTCGAGACAGTATAAATAGTTTAAATGTAGATTATTGTGATGAAATGACTTAGAACGAATCAAGAAATAATTGAAATGCTCAAATAATACACAGAATTGCATTATCTGCACATTTTATGCGTAATTACCAAATAAAAACCAATCTTTTTGAATAAATAACACATGAATAATATTATAGACAATATATAGAGTTTAAATTCAGAGTAATGCGTTGAAATGAATTAGAACGATTCCAGAAACGAGGGAAATGCTCAAACGATACCCAGAATTGTATCATCTGCACTTTATATGCGTAATTACCATGTATAATCCAAATTTTTTGAATAAATAGAACACGAATAAAATTCAAGACAGTATAAAGAGTTTAAATGGAGCTTATTGTGATGAAATGACTTAGAACGAATCGAAAAACGATTGAAATGCTCAATTGATATTCAGAATTGCATTATCTGCACTTTATATTCGTAATTACCATGTATAATCCAATTTGTTTTGAATAAATAACATATGAATCATATTCAAGACAGTATAAAGAGTTTAAATGTAGATTATTGTGATGAAATGACTTAGAACGAATCCAGAAACGATTGAAATGCTCAAATGATACTCAGAATTGGATTATCTGCACTTTATATACGTAATTACCATGTATAATCAATTTTTTTTGAATAAATAACATTTGATACATATTCTAGACTGTATCAAGAGTTTAAATGTAGATTATTGCGTTGAAATGACTTAGAACGTGTCCAGAAACGATTGAAATGCTCAAATGATACTCAGAATTACATGATCTGCACTTTATATGCGTTATTACCATCTATAATCCAATCTTTTTGAATAAAAAACATATGAATAATATTCTAGACAGTATAAAGAGTTTAAATGTAGATTATTGTGACGAAATGTCTTAGAACGAATCCAGAAACGATTGAAATGCTCAAATGATACTCAAAATTGTATTATCTGCACTTTATATGCGTAATTACCATGTATAATTCGATCTTTTTGAGTAAATAACATATGAAACCTATTCTAGACTGTATTAAGAGTTTAAATGTGGATTAATGAGTTGAAATGACATAAAGCGAGTTCAGAAACGATTGAAATGATCAAATGATAACTCAGAATTGCATTATCTGCTCTTTATTTGCGTTATTACCATGTATAATCCAATCTTTTTGAATAAATAACATAGTGAATCATATTCTAGATAGTATCAATTGTTTAAATGTAGATTATTGTCATGAAACGACTTAGAACTAATCAAGAAACGATTGAAATTCTCAAATAATACACAGAATTGCATTATCAGCAGTTTAAATGCGTAATTACCATATAAAAGCTAATATTTTTGAATAAATAACACATGAATAATATTATAGACAATATATAGATTTTAAATTTAGATTATTGAATTGAAATGACTTAAAACGAGTTCAGAAATGATTGAAATGATCAAATGATACTCAGAATTGCATTATCTGCACTTTTTATGCGTAATTACCATGTATAATCCAATCTTTTTGAATAAATAACGCATGTATTATATTATAGACAGTATAAATCGTTTAAATGTAGATTATTGTGATGAATTGATTTAGAAAAAATCAAGAAACGATTGAAATTCTCAAATAATACACAGAATTGCATTATCTGCACTTTAAATGCGTAATTACCATATAAAAGCCAATCTTTTTGAATAAATAACACATAAATAATATTATAGACAATATAGAGAGTTTAAAAGTAGATTATTGAGTTGAAATGACTTAGAACGAATCCAATAATGATTGAAATGCTTGAATGATACTCAGAATTGCATTATCTGCATTTTAAATGCGTAATTACTATATATAAACCAATCTTTCTAAATAAATAACTGATGAATTTTATTCTAGAGAGTATAAAGAGTCTTAATGTAGATTATTGTGATGAAATGAATTAAAACGAATCAACAAACGATTGAAATGCTCAAATGATACTCAGAAGTGCATTATCTGCAATTTTTATGCGTAATTACCATTTATAATCCAATCTTTTTGAATAAATAACGCTTGAATCATATTCTAAACAGTATAAATTGTTCAAATGTATATTATTGTGATGAAATGACTTCGAACAAATGAAGAAACGATTGAAATTCTCAAATAATACACACAATTGCATTATCTGCACTTTAAATGCGTAATTACCATATAAAAGCCAATTTTTTTGAATAAATAACACATAAATAATATTAGAGACAATATATAGAGTTTAAATTTAGATTATTGCGTTGAAATGACTTAGAACGAGTCAAGAAACGAGTGAAATGCTCAAACGATACCCAGAATTGCATCATCTGCACTATATATGCGTAATTACCATGTATAATCCAAATTTTTGAATAAATAGAACATGAATAATATTCAAGACAGTATAAAGAGTTTAAATGTAGCTTATTGTGATGAAATGACTTAGAACGAATCCAGAAACGATTGAAATGCTCAATTGATACTCAGAATTGAATTATCTGCACTTTATATGCATAATTACCATGTATAATCCAATTGTTTTTTAATAAATAACATATGAAACAAATTCTAGACTGTATCAAGAGTTTAAATGTAGATTATTTCGTTGAAATGACATAGAACGAGCCCAGAAACAATTGAAAATCTCAAATGATACTCAGAATTGCATTATCTGCACTTTATATGCGTTATTACCATCTATAATTCAATCCTTGTGAATAAATAACACACGAATCATTTTCTAGACAGTATAAAGAGTTTAAATGTAGATTATTGTGATGAAAAGACTTAGAACGAATCCAGAAACGATTGAAATGTTCAAATGATACTCAGAATTGTATTATCTGGACTTTATATACGTAATTACCATGCATAATTCAATCTTTTTTAGTAAATAACATATGAAACCTATTCTAGACTGTATCAAGAGTTTAAATGTGGATTATTGAGTGGAAATGACTTAAAACGAGTGCAGAAACGATTGAAATGATCAAATAATACTCAGAATTGCATTATCTGCTCTTTATTTGCGTTATTACCATGTACAATCCAATCTTTTTGAATAAATAGCATAGTGAATCATATTCTAGACAGTATCAAGAGTTTAAATATGGATTATTGTGATGAAATGACTTAGAACAAATCCAAAAACTATTGAAATTCTCAAATAATACACTGAATTGCATTATCAGCACTTTAAATGCGTAATTATCATATAAAAGCTAATATTTTTGAATTAATAACACATGAATATTATTATAGAGAATATATAGAGTTTAAATTTAGATTAGTGATTTGAAATGACTTAAAACAAGTTCAGAAACGATTGAAATGATCAAATGAAACTCAGAATTGCATTATCTGCACTTTATTTGTGTTATTACCATTTATAATCCAATCTTTTTGAATAAATAACCCATGAATCATATACTAGACAGTATAAAGAGTTTAAATGTAGATTATTGAGTTGAAATGACTTAGAACGAATCCAATAATGATTGAAATGCTTGAATGATACTCAGAATTGCATTATCTGCAATTTAAATGCGTAATTACAACATATAATCAAATCTTTCTGAATAAATAACTCATGAATTATATTCTACACAGTATAAATAGTTTAAATGTAGATTATTGTGATGAAATGACAGATTGAAATGCTTGAATGATACTCAGAATTGCATTATCTGCACTTTAAATGCGTAATTACAATATATAATCAAATCTTTCTGAATAAATAACTCATGAATTATATTCTACACAGTATAAATAGTTTAAATGTAGATTATTGTGATGAAATGACTTAAAACGAATAAAGAAACAATCGAAATGCTCAAATGATGCTCAGAATTGCATTATCTGCAATTTTTATGCTTAATTACCCTGTACAATCCAATATTTTTGAATAAATAATGCATGAATCATATTCTAAATAGTATAAATTGTTTAAATCTAGATTATTGTGATGGAATGACTTAGAACAAATCAAGAAACGATTGAAATTCTCAAATAATACTCACAATTGCATTATCTGCACATTAAATGCATAATTACCATATAAAAGACAATCTTTTTGAATAAATAACACATAAATAATATTATGGACAATATTAGTTGAAATGACTTAGAACGAATCCAATAATGATTGAAATGCTTGAATGATACTCAGAATTGCATTATCTGCATTTTAAATGCGTAATTACCATATATAATCAAATCTTTCTGAATAAATAACTCATGAATTATATTCTAGACAGTATAAAGAGTTTAAAATGTTGATTATTGTGATGAAATGACTTAAAAAGAATCAAGAAACGATTGAAATGCTAAAATGATACTCAGAATTGTATTATCTGCAATTTTTATGAGTAATTACCATGTATAATCCAATCTTTTTGAATAAATAACACATGAATTCTAGACAGTATAAATTGTTTAAAAGTTGATTATTGTGATGAAATGACTTAGAACAAATCAAAAAACGATTGAAATTCTCAAATAATACACAGAATTGTATTATCAGCACTTTAAATGCGTAATTACCATATAAAATCCAATCTATTTGAATAAATAACACATAAATAACATTATAGACAATATATAGAGTTTAAATTTAGATTATTGCGTTGAAATTACTTAGAACGAGTCCAGAAACGAGTGAAATGCTCAAACGATACCCAGAATTGCATCATCTGCACTTTATATGCGTAATTACCATGTATAATCCATATTTTTTGAATAAATAGAACACGAATAATATTCAAGACAGTATAAAGAGTTTAAATGTATATTATTGTGATGAAATGACTTAGAACGAATCTAGAAACGATTGAAATGCTCAATTGATACTCAGGATTGTATTATCTGCACTTTATATGCGTAATTACCATGTATAATCCAATTTGTTTTTGAATAAATAACATACGAAACATATTCTAGACTGTATCAAGAGTTTAAATGCAGATTATTGCGTTGAAATGACATAGTACGAGTCCAGAAATGACTGAAATGCTCAAATGATACTCAGAATTGCATTATCTGCACTTTATATGGGTTATTACCATCTATAATCCAATCCTATTGAATAAATAACACATGAATCATATTCTAGGTAGTATAAAGAGTTTAAATGTAGATTATTGTGATGAAAAGACTTAGAATTAATCCAGAAACAATTGAAATGCTCAAATGATACTCAGAATTGTATTATCTGCACTTTATATACGTAATTACCAAGTATAATTCAATCTATTTTAGTAAATAACATATGAAACCTATTCTAGACTGTATCAAGAGTTTAAATGTAGATTATTGAGTTGAAATGACTTAAAACGAGTTCAGAAACGATTGAAATGATCAAATTATACTCAGAATTGTATTATATGCTCTTTATTTGCGATATTACCATGTATAATCCAATCTTTTTGAATAAATACCATAGTGAATCTTATTCTAGACAGTATCAAGAGTTTAGATATTGATTATTGTGATGAAATGACTTAGAACAAATCAAAAAACTATTGAAATGCTCAAATAATGCACAGAATTGCATTATCAGCACTTTAAATGCGTAATTACCATATAAAAGCTAATTTTTTGAATAAATAACACATGAATAATATTACAGATCATATGTAGAGTTTAAATTTAGATTATTGATTTGAAATGACTTAAAACGAGTTCAGAAACGATTGAAATGACCAAATGATTCTCAGAATTGCATTATATGCACTTTATTTGCGTTATTACCATGTATAATCCAATCTTTTTGAATAAATAACCCATGAATCATATTCTATACAATATAAAGAGTTTAAATATAGATTATTAAGTTGAACTGACTTAGAACGAATCCAATAATGATTGAAATGCTTAAATGATACTCAGAATTGCATTATCTGCACTTTAAATGCGTAATTACCATATATAATCCAATCTTTCTGAATAAATAACTCATGAATTATATTCTAGACAGTATAAAGAGTTTAAATGTAGATTATTGTGATGAAATGACTTAAAATGAATCAAGAAACGATTGAAATGCTCAAATGATACTCAGAATTGTATTATCTGCACTTTATATACGTAATTACCATGTATAATTCAATCTTTTTGAGTAAATAACATATGAAACATATTCTAGACTGTATCAAGAGTTCAAATGTAGATTATTGAGTCGAAATGACTTAAAACAAGTTAAGAAACGATTCAAATGATCAAATGATACTCAGAATTGCATTATCTGCTCTTTATTTGCGTTATTACCATGTATAATCCAATCTTTTTAAACAAATAACATATGAGTCATATTCTAGACAGTATCATGAGTTTAAATATAG
The DNA here is from genome assembly GCA_027562975.1 of Rhynchospora breviuscula. Taxonomy (NCBI): domain Eukaryota; kingdom Viridiplantae; phylum Streptophyta; class Magnoliopsida; order Poales; family Cyperaceae; genus Rhynchospora; species Rhynchospora breviuscula. The sequence continues at coordinate 27,877,278 of CM050400.1, read as the reverse complement.
ATTATTGTGATGAAATGACTTAGAACGAATCCAATAACGATCGAAATGCTTGAATGATACTCAGAATTGCATTATCTGCACTTTAAATGCGCAATTACCAAATACAAGCCAATCTTTTTGAATAAATAACACATGAATCATATCTAGACAGTATAAAGAGTTTAAATGTAGATTATTCTGATGAAATGACTTAGAACGAATCCAATAACGATTGAAATGCTCAAATGATACTCAGAATTGCATTATCTGCACTTTAAATGCGTAATTACCATATATAATCCAATCTTTCTGAATAAATAATTCATGAATTATATTATAGACATTATAAAGAGTTTAAATGTAGATTATTGTGATGAAATGACTTAAAATGAAACAAGAAACGATTGAAATACTCAAATGATACTCAGAATTGCATTATCTGAACTTTTTATGCGTAATTACCATGTATAATCCAATCTTTTTGAATAAATAACGCATGAATCATATTATGAACAGTATAAATTGTTTAAAAGTAGATTATTGAGATGAAATGACTTAGAACAAATCAAGAAACGATTGAAATTCTCAAATAATACACACAATTGCATTATCTGCAATTTAAATACGTAACTACCATATAAAAGCCAATCTTTTTGAATAAATAACACATAAATAATATTATACACAATATATAGAGTTTAAATTTAGATTATTGCGTTGAAATGACTTAGAACGAGTCCAGAAACGAGTGAAATGCTCAAACAATATCCAGAATTGCATCATCTGCACTATATATGCGTAATTACCATATATATTCCAAATTTTTTGAATAAATAGAACATGAATAATATTCAAGACAGTATAAAGAGTTTAAATGTAGCTTATTGTGATTAAATGACTTAGAACGAATCCTGAAACTATTGAAATGCTCATTTGATACTCAGAATTGCATTATCGGCACTTTATATGCGTAATTACCATGTATAATCCAATTTTTTTTTTAATAAATAACATATGAAACATATTCAAGACTGTATCAAGAGTTTAAATGTTGATTATTGCGTTGAAATGACATAGACGAGTCTAGAAACGATTGAAATTCTCAAATGATACTCAGAATTGCATTATCTGCACTTTATATGCGTTATTACCATCTATAATCCAATCCTTTTGAATAAATAACACACGAATCATATTCTAGACAGTATAAAGAATTTAAATGTAGATTATTGTGATGAAAAGACTTAGAACGAATCCAGAAACGATTGAAATGCTCAAATGATACACATAATTGTATTATCTGAACTTTATATACGTAATTACCCTGTATTATTCAATCTTTTTTAGTGAATAACATATGAAAACCTATTCTAAACTGTATCAAGAGTTTAAATGAGGATTATTGAGTTGAAATGACTTAAAACGAGTTCAGAAATGATTGAAATGATCAAATGATACTCAGAATTGCATTATCTGCTCTTTATTTGCGTTATTACCATATATAATCAAATCTTTTTGAATAAATAACATAGTGAATCATATTCTAGACAGTATCAAGACTTTAAATATAGATTATTGTGATGAAATGACTTAGAACAAATCCAAAAACTATTGAAATGCTCCAATAATACACAGAATTGCATTATCAGCACTTTAAATGTGTAATTACCATATAAAAGCTAATCTTTTTGAATAAATAACACATGAATAATATTAGAGACAATATATAGAGTTTGAATTTAGATTATTGAATTGAAATAACTTAAAACGAATTCAGAAACGATTGAAATGATCAAATGATACTCAGAATTGCATTATCTGCACTTTATTTGCGTTATTACCATATATAATCCCATCTTTTTGAATAAAAAACCCATGAATCATATTCTAGACAGTATAAAGAGTTTAAATGTAGATTATTGAGTTGAAAGGACTTAGAACGAATCCAATAATGATTCAAATGCTTGAATGATGATCAGAATTGCATTATCTGCACTTTAAATGCGTAATTACCATATAAATAACTCACGAATTATATTCTAGACAGTATAAAGAGTTTAAATGTAGATTATTATAATGAAATGACTTAAAACGAATCAAGAAACGATTGAAATGCTCAAATGATACTCAGAATTGCATTATCTGCACTTTTTATGCGTAATTACCATATATAATCCAATCTTTTTGAATAAATAACGCATGAATTATATTCTAGACAGTATAAATCGTTTAAATGTAGATTATTGTGATTGAATGACTTAGAACAAATCAATAAACGATTGAAATTCTCAAATAATACACACAGTTGCACTTTAAAAAGAATCCAATAATGATTGAAATTCTCAAATATTCTTAAATGTAGATTTTTTAGTTGAAATGACTTAGAAAGAATCCAATAATGATTGAAATGCTTGAATGATACTCAAAATTGCATTATCTGCACTTTAAATGCATAATTACCAAATATAATCTAATCTTTCTGAATAAATAACTCATGAATTATATTATAGACAGTATAGAGAGTTTAAATGTTGATTATTGTGATGAAATGACTTAGAACAAATCAAGAAACGATTGTAATTCTCAAATAATACACAGAATTGCATTATCTGCATTTTTTATGCGTAATTACCATGTATAATCCAATCTTTTTGAATAAATAGCCCATGAATCATATTCTAGACAGTATAAAGAGTTTAAATTTAGATTATTGAGTTGAAATAACTTAGAACGAATCCAATGATGATTGAAATGCTTGAATGATACTTAGAATTGCATTATCTGCACTTTAAATGCGTAATTACCATATATAATCCAATCTTTCTGAATAAATAACTCATGAATTAAATTCTAGATAGTATAAAGAGTTTAAATGTAGATTATTGTAATGAAATGACTTAAAACGAATCAAGAAACGATTGAAATGCTCAAATGATACTCAGAATTGCATTATCTGCACTTTTTATGCGTAATTACCATGTATAATCCAATCTTTTTGAATAAATAACGCATGCATCATATTCAAAATAGTATAAATTGTTTAAATGTAGATTATTGTGATGTAGTGACTTAGATCAAATCAAGAAATGATTGAAATTCTTAAATAATACACACAATTGCATTATCTGCAGTTTAAATGCGTAATTACCATATAAAAACCAACCTTTTTGAATAAATAACACATAAATAATATTATAGACAATATATAGAGTTTAAATTTAGATTATTGTATTGAAATGATTTAGAACGAGTCCACAAACGAGTGAAATGCTCAAACGATATTCTGAATTGCATTATCTGCACTATATATGAGTAATTACCATGTATAATCCATATTTTTTGAATAAATTGAACACGAATATTATTCAAGACAATATAAAGAGTTTAAATGTAGCTTATTGTGATGAAATGACTTAGAACGAATCCAGAAACGATTGAAATGCTCAAATGATACTCAGAATTGCATTATCTGCACTTTAAATGCGTAATTACCATATATAATCCAATCTTTCAGAATAAATAACTCATGAATTATATTCTAGACAGTATAAATAATTTAAATGTAGATTATTGTGATGAAATAACTTAGAACGAATCAAGAAACAATTGAAATGCTCAAATAATACACAGAATTGCATTATCTGCTCTTTAAATGCGTAATTACGATATAAAAGCCAATCTTTTTGAATAAATAACACATGAATAATATTATAGACAATATATAGAGTTTAAATTTAGATTATTACGTTGAAATGACTTAGAACGAGTCCAGAAACGAGTGAAATGATCAAACGATACCCAGAATTGCATCATTTGCACTTTATATGCGTAATTACCATGTTTAATCCAATTTTTTTGAATAAATAGAATATGAATAATTTTCAAGACAGCATACAAAGTTAAAATGTAGATTATTGTGATGAAATGACTTAGAACGAGTTCAGAAACGATTGAAATGATCAAATGATACTCAGAATTGCATTATCTGCAATTTATATGCGCAATTACCGTGTATAATCCAATCTTTTTGAATAAATAACACATGAATCATATCTAGACAGTATAAAGAGTTTAAATGTAGATTATTCTGATGAAATGACTTAGAACGAATCCAATAACGATTGAAATGCTCAAATGATACTCAGAATTGCATTATCTGCACTTTAAATGCGTAATTACCATATATAATCCAATCTTTTTGAATAAATAGCACATGAATTATATTCTAGACAGTATAAGGAGTTTAAATGTAGATTATTGTGATGAATTGACTTAGAATGAATCAAGAAACGATTGAAATACTCAAATAATACACAGAATTGCATTATCTGCACTTTAAATGCGTAATTACCATATAAAAGTCAATCTTTTTGAATAAATAACACATGAATAATATTATAGACAATATATAGATTTTAAATTTAGATTATTGCGTTGAAATGACTTAGAACGAGTCCACAAATGAGTGAAATGCTCAAACGATACCAAGAATTGCATCATCTGCACTTTATATGCGTAATTACCATGTGTAATCCAAATTTTTTGAATAAATAGAACACAAATAATATTCAAGACATTATAAAGATTTTAAATGTAGATTATTGGCTTTGTTTGGATGGGGTAGGAAGAGCCTTCTTCCCGGAATAAGCTTATTCCTGGAAGATATTATCATCCAAACAGCTTAGGAAGATGGAAGAATTAGTTTTTCTGTCGGAAATTGCTTCTTCCAACTAGAAGTCGGAAGAGCCAGGAAGAAGAAGGGTGGGAAGAAAAAAATTGCTTTTACGGGCCAAGATTGAATATTAAATTTGTTTTTATTCTTTCCCGACCTAAAAGGCTTTTTTTTTTTTTTTTAATGCCAATTCAATGCATACTTTTTTTACTCAACTTAGGATCCATACATGATTAGAAAGTTAGGCAATTTGAATTTCGAGACAATCTGACTCATGACTTGATAATTATTTGAATGCAAATTCACCCTGTCTAGCTCGAACAGATTTGAACTTGAAATTCATATAATATTCGAAGCTAGACGATTTAAAATTAATCCTAAGTTGATCTCAAATCCGACCCAGAACATCTGACTTAATTGCCACATATAGTGTATCATGCAAAACTTAGGTCTTGATCAAAATGCTTTTTATGCGAGATTTTAATTTATTTCATTTTGTTTTAATTGATTTGTGAGGATTTCGTTGGATCTATTAATATGAAAATTCTAATCAAATGACACCAAATTCATTCATTTTGATCAGAAAATTTGTAATGAAATGAAATCTCATGTTTAAAAAAAGAGAATTTTGATCAGGGCCTAAGTATGAGTTAACATGTTTACTCTTAAGTAGTTACGCTTTCAAGGACCTAGATAAGCTCCAAAAGTCGAAAGATGATTAGGAAAGAAAAATAAAATGCACCTTTAAAGTCACCCCGTATGAAAGACGCTAACTCCCTTGATGGGATGAAATATTGACTTGACTCAAGTCAACGGATGATCGTTCTACTAAATAAATTACAGGACAAGCTCTTGGCAATGAAATGGTTATTATATCGAAATTCTCCTCAATCCTAAAAAAAAAATTCAGTTTTTTTAATATAAATTTGTTTACAATTATAAATTATTATACAATGAGAAATTTATGAAATTGGAGCGTTGATTATAAAAAAATATTATCCATTTTGACCAGAGAAACTTTCCGATTCCTGTGAAAGTGTGAATCAAGAATTATCTTGACAAATAATGCTTGTTTGTTACGGTTTCAGTCTTTTCAATATGATCCTTGTCTCCAATAAAAGAATTTTAACACATCAATTAGTTGCATTGGATTTTGGACCGGACCTTCTTCAAACATCATATCAGTTATCAATTAAAAGCACTTTATAATATTTTTATTAATTTTCATTTACAATATAGCAGAAATTTAAAAGCTTTTAATTTGTTTAATATTGCACACAAGGCGTTGGTAAATATAAAAACTAAACGGAAAGAATCGAAGTGCATCATAAAATTTGTACAAGATGGAGAGGAAGTCGAACCGGCAAGGAAATTTAATAATAGGACATCATGTACTGAATTTTTTTTTTTTTTTTTTGACATGGTTGACAGAAGCTGTCATCATGTACTGAAATTGTCTTTACGTCCGGTTTGACACCTCATCAATTATAATAAGAGTAATTAGATATATATATACACATATGTCATTATGAAAACTATCAATTTGAAAACTATCATTTTCAAAATAATAATTAGTTTTATGTCACTATAAAATAATTTAATTAGTTTAATGTCATTAATTTCTCCTAAAATCTATACTACTTATAAAAGCAGCCATAGAAAGGTCATGAATTCCAACCACTAGGGGTGGAAACATGTGTTAACATCAATTATAAACCATTGATCTGTGCAATTTGATATGATGTGCGGTTTAGATTTGTATTTCTAACAAAGAGTCAGACTCTTTGACAGAAAATGTCTGGTCGCTGGGTTGGTAAGTCCACTGTATCGTTCAGTGGAGTATACGGGTTCGATTCTCCGAATCAACAAATAACATTTTTCGTCACTTTTTCCTCCGCTTCTCTGCAGGGTTTCTCGGCACCAATTTCTTTCCCTTTTTCCTCTGCTACGCTCGTGATTTCATTGCTTTTTCCTCCGTGATCAGCCATAATTTCTTTCCCTTTTTCCTACTTGGGCTCGCTTAGATTTCGCTCAATATTAGTTAAGAGTTTGGTGCAATCTACTCTCTTTTCCCCCTCCCCACGTTTCCTTTCTTTCTCCATCGTTCCTTCGAACGCGCCCTATCTCAAGGCAATTTCCGGCGTTGTTCGTTGTCTCCATTTTATTGATGTCCTCCATCTTTCGCTAAACCTAGATCAATGCCGCCTCTCCTCCATCTCTCGCTAAACCCTAGATCAATGCCCCCTCTCCTCCTCTTCTCACTAAATCCTTATCCTTTTTTCTTTTTTCGTTCGAGTTGGAGTCTTTCCAAGGCTGGTTGCATATTCAAGTTCTTTTATCGGTACCAGTCTCAAGTTCTTTAATTGTTGATTTTTGATTTTAGGTCTTCGTTTATTTTTGAAAAGGACAAACATAGAAGGAATTCAAAGTAGAAGTAGAAGACATCGTTTGTGTTCGTCACAAGAATTTAGGTCGAGTCGAATCCATGGCTGGGTCGAGTCGAATCCACCGAAGGCTCGAGAGAAAGTTGAGGCCGAGGCTAGAGACGTCAGTGCTTTTACTAAATGGTATTTTTCTCTCTCAATTTTATCCAGTAATGTTGTATTTCTTAAGGTTTTGTTGATTATAAGATATTTATGTTAATGTCGCAGTGAGACATGAAGTTAGAGTTGATTTTTAGCATATATCATGTTCTTGCCAAATTTGATGTTAATTTTTTTTCCCTTTGAAGTTAGAGTTGCATGCTGGTGTAGTCGTGTAGAAGCTAGCCGAGGCTATGATGGTTTCTAAATCTATGATGGAAGGAATTTGGTCCCAAAATTATTAAAAAATATTGTCCTAGGTTGTTCATACACCTGGATCCTTAATCAACTTTCAAATGACAGTTTGATCTCTTCGTACCTTCTCTATGATTGTTGTATTGTGTTATTTAATATACATGTATCTATTGAGGTAATTTCTACTTCAATAACCTATAGTAAGTTCCTGTAAATATAAATCTTAAATAAATTTGATATTAGTCGATACAAGTTTTCTACATTCAATTGGAAATGTAAACCTTTCTGTTTTTTTTAACTCAGCTTGTTTTGAAGACAAAATTTGAAGAGAGATTGAATTTCTTGATGTTAGCATTTTTTTTTTCTTTTGCAGAGTTCACACAGAAAATAATCAATTTTACAGTTGCATGTAATGCTGCCTTAGATTTTGCACGAAAAGGATAGGGGGCAGGGGCTGTTGTTGAACTCAACAAAATTCTTGCTACTGATCCATTGGAGATGGGCTTGTCTATTAGGAGCTGCCGTGATTTTTTTTTTTTTCTGGAATGAATAATTATATGTTAATTCAGACAATTATGTGTTCAACAACACAGTAATTAGTTGTATTGTATAATTTATATGTTATTTTACAAGCTTATTTCATATTTTTTTTTTGTAAAAGAAACTTATATACATCGAATTACTGTATAATTGTATCGAATTTACTATGCTAAAAATTAAAATATTTTTCATTTAAAAAATTTTCCAATGTAATTATTTTAATTATAACTTGATTGGTATTTTTTTTCACATTATGACGCCAATGTGTTCATTGTTTGATGTTGTATTATCAATTAAGTAAAATTTTTTTACTGATAGGCCTGAAGGTATCTCACAAAAAAATTAAAGATTTCATTTGATAATAAAAGTCCTTATTAGATTATGTGTAGCGCAATTTTTTAACAACCAAAATTTCACATAAAATGAATATGTACTAAAAGTCTTTAACTTTTTGAAATATATCAAAACAAAATTGTCCGCACATTGAGCGGGCACTGCTGCTAGTATAGTTAAATAGAGATATACCACTCGAAAATTGTCATTTTTTTTAAATACCCAGATTATCCTTATTATATTCAATCATTGAGAAAAGAAAAAAAATTACAGAAAGGGGAAAAACAGAGCATTCCCTTATTCCTCCCATCCCAAGCATAGATAGCCATTAATTTAAACATATATTCGTAAAAGAATCAATGATTTGTTTCAACTCATAAAATTAAAATAGTATATAAACTTTATTCGCATCATTATTCCGTTACTTTATAGAAAAGTAATCGACAATAGACTTAAGTTAGTTCTTTTGATTAAATTTGATAGTACACTTTAAGAGATTGAAGATTGTTTTTGGATAATAATAAAAGTTCGGAAGTCTATTTCTACCAAGAGGTTTATGGTTGATTCGGTATAAATAAAAATTCACAAGCCAACTTCATAACTTTTCTTAATGTTAACGAATAAAAAAACAAAATTTTCTAAAATAAAATTGATCCAAAATTGAATTTATTATTTTAAAAAATTTAAGGGTCGTAATGGAAAGATGAAACTAATCTATTACAACGGTTGATGGCATGAAATCATTTTTTGCAATTCTATAGTAGCATAAAATCAATTTTTATTGTAATATAGCGGCACAAAACTAATTATCTATTTTGTGATGGCATATTTCTAATTGTAATATTTTATAATGATATATTCAGAAGGACAAAATGATCATATCACTTGACCGATGACATAAATCTAATTTCTATTATTTTATAATGGTAGAAAAATAATTTATCATTTAGTGATGACATATCTCTAATTTCCAACTTTTATAGTGAGATAAACCTAAATCACCCATTATTATATAGATTATATATTCATATGGAATGATCTGTATTTCATCACATGTATTAAAATTAGGTACTAATTAGAATCTCTTTTTTTAACACAAAATTTAATTTCATTAGAAATTTTTTTATCAACACAAACTGATTTGATTTTATTCGATCAGAATTTCTATATTATTAGACCCAACGAAATTTTGAGAAATCAATTCTAATCAAATAAAATCTAATGAAATTCGGAGTAAGAATCATTTTGATCGAAGCCTTAATCCATTGCAATATTTGTCTTTAATAATTATTGGCATCGGGAGTGATATGCACCATCCATCGAAAAAGCATCCAAAACATCCAACAGGCCAGATTGGGCTTCAGGGTCATTTTTTCGCGTGATGACGTCATCAAAATTTTTTCGAAAATTTTTTTTTCAAAATTTTTTTTTACGCGCTAACATCATCAAATGGGCAGATTTTTGTGTTCAGTTAGATGTATCAAGGGATGAGTTAAACTAATTAAGTGTTCAATTAGATGCAATGATAATATGAAGTTTTAGGTTTTTATGTTCAGTTAAACATCTCAAGGGATTAATTACGTGAATTATGTGTTCAATTAAATGCATCTCAAAATTGAAATTTCATACTTTTGTGTTCAGTTAAACATGTTAAGGGATGAATTTAAAGTATTTAGGTGTTCAGTTAGTTGCAGCGGAAATTTGATTTTGTAGTTTTTTGTGCTCAGTTTAACACGTTAAGGGATGAGTTAAATGAGTTATGTGTTCAGTTAGATGCATCGGTAATATGACGATTTACTTCTGATATGACATAAATATGAACATTTAAAACAACAAAACAAACACTTACGACAACAAAACGAAAAGACACCAATATTAATTTAATAAAGAAACAACATAAACAAATTAAACAAACAAACCAAACATTTACAATAACAAAGCGAACATTTACAGCGATAAATTGAACACTTATATAATTTTCATAAGTAAGAAATAAATGATCATATTCAACATACAAATTGAACACTTATAGCAACATATTTAACATATGCAATAAACAAAGTGAACAGATATACTCTTTAGCTCTTTAATCAGTAATCAGAAACCGTGCTATCATCTTCAACTGTCTTTTTTCCGTGCTTTTTCTTCCTTTTATTCAGCATTTCCTTGTGCTCTTCCTTTCTCTTCTCAATGAAAGTTCTTAGAATCGCAATTGACATATCTCTATTATTGACCTATTTTTCAGAAGATAAGAATCTGATATTAGCCAAAGTTTAAAAAAGCAATTCTGAATTACTGATATTACACTGGTACACTGCTACAGGGCTAGTTATTTCAACAAAATTGAAGATTGATCAACATGTACTTACAGTGACTGAATAATGGGTTAATTGCAGGATGTGTAGTACCAAACTAAAACACACATAGGAAGTAACAAAACAAATATAACAAAATTCCATTATAACTATAAGCATAACCAAGTCCTGGTTCAATCTAGAGAGAGAGATACCTGGGCCTTCTTGAACTACCGAATAACCCATGAGGAGACAGGATCCATGGCGACGGGAGCACAACAGGCGACTGCGACTGATTCAGCGATTGCCTCGGGTCGCACAAGGTCAGATCCGTTGGGAAGAGAAACCTCCATTGGAGTGCTCATTGCTTCTCCTCGAATCAGTCACAAAATTCGAAAGAGAAAAAGGGAGGGAGAGGAAGGACTCGGAGAGACGTGATGCGGCGCGAGAAGAGATTTGGAGCGACGGGAGAGATGAGACTCGGAGGCGATCTGGAGCGGCTAGGGTTTCGAGAGAGAGAGGGTTCCGAAGTATATATGGAGGTGGGCTGTCGCTGGTAGGATCAGTATCCTCTGCCCAGCTGGGCACTCTGCCCATCTCATCACGACTGTCCGATCTAATCTTGACGGTTAAATTTTTTCGGGCCTATCAATCTGGTATTAATCACGGGGCATCCATAATTGATCGGACGGTTGTGATGAGATGGGCAGAGTGCCCAGCTGGGCAGAGGATGTGATTCCGTCGCTGGTAGCCTGTGGATGCGCTGGATGCTAAGTGAATGGATGCTATATACCAATTACCTTTTTTTTTAAAGAAAAAGAATATTGAGGTTGAAGTTTTTAAATAGGACCTTATATTCTGGCCCAGTAAAGCCCAAAACACCGACCAGTCACATCACGCCAATTCCAATTTCCAAACCCAAATTAGAAAGGATAATAAACCGAACCGGGTTCCTAAGAGGTAAAGTCAGATTTCTCCACCTTTCTTCGTTTGCTAGGAAAAAGGAAAAGAACCCGTGAATAATCCAAGCCATCGCTTTCAAAGGTTACATAAATTAGTGTGACCTACTGACCGTCTATTTGTAAAAAGGAATAAAGAGGAACACAAAAGGAGAGAGGATTCGAGTAAAGTTCTTGGTTCGGTCCAACTGGTTCACACCAGATAAAAGAAAAGAAGAGAGAAATTTGAGAGAGATCAGAAGAGAGCAGAGAGAGAGAAAGCCATGTCGGGAGGAATTGCTCGAGGTCGTCTCGCCGAGGAGCGCAAGGCGTGGCGCAAGAACCATCCTCATGTTGATACCCTTTGATTCTCTTTCTCTGTGTTTGAGATATGTTCGTTTGTTTTTGTTTTCTGTGTTAAATTTGACGTGAATTCCTTGATTTTTGTATGAATTAGGGTTTTGTGGCGAGGCCGGAGACGTTGACAGATGGATCGGTCAATTTGATGGTGTGGAATTGTCATATTCCCGGAAAGCAAGGGGTATGTTTCGTTATTAGTTTATGAATTATCCTTTTGTTGAGTATGATTTGTAGATTTTTGTTAATTGAGGAGAAACTATTTTTCTTGGTTGGGTAGAATGGGAAAGTTTTAATTTCTTACTAGGGGCATGATATAGATAATCAGTAGATGGTATTATTTGGGGAAGATTTCAGCCTAAAATGTGATTTAATTTATTGGGCTTAATTAGCATGAATTAAACAATTTACTAATCCAAATGAATTTTTGTGATCAAGTACTGCAGTGTTGTTGGTACTTGGTAGGTATAATAAGCAGATAAAATCATGTAAGTTCTATTGTCTAGGAATGTACTTTCCAATTCTTTACTATTTTATTGTACATAACAAATTGAACATCCTTGGTTTTACAACTCCTAATGGACTATTATATAACAATTCTTGTTTATGCATGCATATCTTGTACTACACAAATGTTTAAAATGGAATTGATGTGTTATGCAGACAGAATGGGAAGGAGGATTTTATCCTTTGACACTACATTTCAGTGAGGACTACCCAAGCAAACCCCCAAAGTGCAAGTTCCCTCCCGGCTTCTTTCACCCAAATGTCTACCCATCAGGCACTGTCTGTCTCTCCATCCTTAATGAGGATAGTGTATGTCACTTTTCTTTTTCTCCTTTTTTTTTTTTTTTTTTCTTTTTGCATATTTTGTGCGGTACCGGTATGTGTTTCTATTGTGCATGAACCTGTGGCGTCAGAGTACATTTTATTTGTAGTCTGGTCTGTCCTATTTGACTATGCAGAGTAGTATTAGTTGCATACTTAAGCATTTCCAAACTGTGAGTTTAACACAAATGTGTTTTAGGTTATCTATATAGTAGCACACATTATATTCTGATCTACTGTTAACTTCTCTTCCCTTTTTTTTTTTTTTGTTTTTTTTGTTTTGGTATACTGCTTCAATCTGACTTTTACACCTTCAATTATGTTACAGAAATATAATGACTCTGGGATTCTTTTTTAGTTGCCGACAGCCTTCTTTTTAAATTCTTTTCCATACAACATGTCTATAATCTATATTAAATTGTGTGGAAATCAACTACTCATGCTTGGTTTTTATCTGCTTTCTAGTAACACTGTTAGTGATTTAAATTTGATTTTGTTTTATGCTGCATGTATACTGATCTTATTACCAGTATGCTTCCAATAATTATATAAACTTTGTAAGTTTTTATACATCAAGTTACAAGACCTATTGTTGATTCTTTACATATCCTGTGCAACTTGTATAGGGAATCTACTTTATGGTAATGTGGAATCCTATTCTGAAAGCAATTTGTATGTTTTTACATTTTTGTTTTTGCATGTGCTTTATGAGGAATTGAATTGGATTCAAATTTTAACTGTTCGAGGTGAAATATTAGGATGGCTTTTTGAAAAATATAGAAGCCTTTCAAGTTTTAATTCATATGACGTTTTGGCATCTATCTATAAGTCTATTAAAATTCTTAGTGTGTGATTTGCAATAGGAGACATTTTTTTTTACTGCATTTAACTGATAAAAGTGGAGAAGGATGACGTTTGTTGTTATACATTGAGGTTTAATCATTCCTTTTTTTTATTTTATTTTTCTGTATACAATTTCAGGGATGGAGACCGGCAATTACTGTAAAGCAGATATTAGTTGGCATACAAGATTTGCTCGATACTCCTAATCCTGCGGATCCTGCACAGACTGATGGATATCAGCTTTATATGCAGGTTTGTATCATTCTTCTTCTTTGTTTCACTTTTTCTTTTTAATTTGGCTTGGAGTACAACTTGACCTGGATTGGGCATGGCCCCTTTTTCCACTTCTTGTGTTTTCTATTTTTGGGTTAATCTTGTTTGTTTCATTTGTTTGGGTTAAGCTCACTGGTTGTTAAAATTGAGCTTTGGTGTCAGTTATGCAAATAGCCTCTTTAGCCTCTATTTATTTCATCAATTGCTACTGTCGAGATTTCTTAAAAAAAAAATATTACTTCTAGTCACAGAAAGATATTTTTTTAGTTCTTTGCTCTTAAATAGGCAGCATTTGCATGTGTTATTTGTCGTATGTCCCTGCAGGATAAGGAAGAATACAAGAAGCGTGTAAGGCAGCAGGCCAAGATGTATCCAGCTCTCCTTTAGCTTGTCTCGCATGTTAGAAATTCCTCCCCTGTTGCACATCCTTCTTTAGTAACCCTACTAGTCCTGAGCTTTTGATTGTGTCGAGTATTGACTTTAAGACAAAGCACGTGTGCAAGTACCGACCTGGAGTCTTATGTTGTATGTCTGTTGTCTGTGTGGTGTTTGAGATTCAGCCACAAGTGTGGTGTTTGAGATTTAGTGGTGCTTGTGTTATTTGTTGTATGAGACACCTCAATAGTAATATTGATGTCCGGATTCTGTTTGACAGAAGATTTTCTTTCATCATTTCTGTGCTCGTGCTAGTGGTATGAAGAATTAGTTTCTATTAACAGAAATAACTAAAATCATGATCTGTACTAGTTTTGGGTTAATTGTTAAAACACATGAGAAAAGATCGTGTCCTGCATTGTTAGATAAACTTGGTCCATTAAGGGATGTTTGGAACCCTTGGAATAAGGTCTTATTCGGAATGCTAATTTTAGGGGTTGCCAAACACATTTTAGAACAAGCGGAATTAGCTATTCCGGCTCTTATTCTTGTTCCAACAAAATGCTGAAACTAGTTAACCATCCAACAACAAATCATTATTTTATGTTTTTTCCTTGTTTTTATTCTTAACCAACCACCCAAATAACATCTCTTAATTTATGAATAAGCAAATTTTCGCCCTTATTCATTTCTTATTCGCCACACTTCCAAATTAGCTGCGAACCTACTTAACTGTATTTTTGTTCAAGAATTCGTTTGGAACGAATTTCTTAAGCTAACCAAACAGCCAATAAATTTAGGTGATATATTGTGTGTCTGTTACTGGATTGGGGATTTGTACTAGCGACCAGATTTTGCAATGTTTACTCGCATTGATGTTAGGTAAAAACTGGTGCGGACCCAAACTTATTAAGCAATTAACAACAAGTAATTGACTACTAAATAATGTTTTCATTATTAGGTTTGTTTTGGGCTTTCGCTATGAATCTGAAAAAAATAACCTATTGAATTATATCTTTCAACAAAATAATCGTTGAATAAAATTTAATTTCAACAATATTGGAAAAGCATATTTTTTAAATGCTAAGGACTTATATAATGAGAAAATACAATAAGTTGTATTTTACTTTAGAAATGTCGTTTTATACTTGAGAAACACAATTACACAAACATAAAATTCATAATATTACTTATTTCTTGAAATAACTTTGTAAGGGGCCCAAAATATTTGAATAGACGACAATCTTACGCTGGGCTTGTTAACTCATCCGGAATCCGTGAATCCGAAACCCCAAAAAAATAGCAATATCGAACCCTTCAAAAAAGAGCACGGCGGCGGGAGCGGCACTTGCACTCGTCATGGCGTCCGACGAACCAAAACGGGCGAAGAAGGACAAGAAGAACAAGAGGAAGAAAGTAAAGAAGGACAAGTGGGGTCAGCCGTTGCCTCCTGAGTCGGAGGAGCGCGAAGCAGAGGAGCTGTTGGAACCAGTGAAAACAGCGGCGGCGGAGCCGGAGACTGCTCCGGGCTCCGGCGCCGGCGGAGTGGAGGAGTCGTATGAGGCGAATAAGGTGGTGGCCAGTGGGATGCCTTACTCGACCACCGAGGAAGAGATTAGAGTCATGTTTGAGCAGTGTGGGCCCATATACCAGCTCCAGCTGTCCCGCTTTCCTGATTCCGGCAACTTCAGAGGCCTTGCTTTTATTACTTTTGAGGTATCATTGTCTTCAGTTATTCTACTGTATTAGCTATACATTATTGACGTATACTGTATGAAGTATGGTTGGTTTTTTTGCACTTCAACTGTTTGATAGAATGCCAGTATGCCACTCCAACCTCTGTGTTTGCGTTAAGATCGCCATTTAGACAGGTGTAGTTTTGAAATCACCATCTAGAGAAGGTGTAGTTTTGTACAAATTACTGACTGTTGTGCTACTCCAAAAAGAATGCACTTCTCCATGTGTTAACATGGTGGATCTATACCAGTTTGATCTCCTGTCCAGCTTTTCCAGTTGGTTAGTTACCAAAGCTGTTCTGTTCCATTTGGTCACTCATAAATATTTGGTGTCAATGTCGGTATTGGACCAAGTCTAGCTGTTCCAGGTGGACTGTTTTCATTAGTGGGTCAATACCTTGTTGGTCTCATAGCTTGTACTTGATCCGTCCAGTTTTCCCAATTAGGGAGTTACCATAGTGTATCTGCACCTGTTTGGTCGTCTGTCAATCCTGGACCTTCCAATCTGTTCCAGTTGGGTAGTGACAGGATTCAGTTTTATTGCCAGCTTTTATAATGCGAAACCAGTATTTTTCTTCACATCACTTTAACTCTGATGATAATGTTTTCTTTTCCTTTTTATCTTTTGTTGTTAATATTATTTCTCATTCATAGTACTTTTTTCATTGTATCAGAGTGAATCAGCTGCAATAAGTGCTCTGAGTCTTGACGGGACCAAAATGTAAGGACTCTCTAACAGAAACATTTTTAGTTTTGTTACATCAAGTAAACTTACTCTCAATTCTAACTTTCTTTTTGCTTTTCTCCCAAAACCAGGGGTGACCGATTTGTAAGAGTTGAGAAGTGCAGGGTGGACCAAAAAAGAAAAAGAAAAGCCGAGTTTCTAGCTGATCCAGAGAAGGCCAAAGGTTGCCTTTCTGCATACATTGGCAATTTATCTTGGAATGTAACTGAAGATGACATAAGAGAATGCTTTAACACATCAAAGATTTCATCTGTTAGATTTGCTTTTGATAAAATTACTGGAAAATCTCGAGGATTTTGTCACGTTGATTTTGAGGATGATGAGTCGCTGGAAAAAGCAATCCAGAAAAACCAAACTGAATTCCACGGGAGGCCAATGAAAATTGCTTATGCTGTAAGCAATAGAAGTTGAATTGATTTTTGTTTGTTGTATTTGTATGACTGATTTGTGCTTATATATTCATTCAACCATTTTGGAAGTCTCCTTTTAAATATATTTGCCACTTTTTTTCTACTGTCTAATTCATCTTCTACAGTTTTGAGTAATTTGCACCAAGGTCTATGTTAATATGCCCTTATCCTCGACCACCACCACATGGGGTGCCACACCATGATCATTGAATGTTTATAGGGAGGTGTTTTACAAATCTCAACAGAAGTTCATGAATCTTAAAGTGGTTTGCATTGCTTGATCTGTGTGCAGTGCGGTACTACATCAGAGTATCTGAGTTCCACACTTCATACAGTGTATTTGTTCCCTTCTTTAAATAGAATTCGAAGTTCAATTTAAAATGTTTTATAGGTGCATTTGGCATAGTACATGGTTTAATTTAAATATGAAACAAATCGCATAGATTAAATTAAAATAGGTTTAAAAGTCAATGGTGTTTGGTGGAAAGTTAGTTTAGACTGAGTTGTGTGCTAAATGCCTAAACCGCATACCAAATGGAATGCCTCTTTGAAGCCAGAGGACCGATTTGAACCTTATTTTTAAGATTGCTGTGTCCAAGCTGAGCTTGGTCCGATGCCAACTCATCTTGTTTTGTTCCCG
Source organism: Rhynchospora breviuscula (assembly GCA_027562975.1). Classification (NCBI taxonomy): domain Eukaryota; kingdom Viridiplantae; phylum Streptophyta; class Magnoliopsida; order Poales; family Cyperaceae; genus Rhynchospora; species Rhynchospora breviuscula. The sequence continues at coordinate 27,859,538 of CM050400.1, read as the reverse complement.
TATAGACCCTGATCAAAATTCTCTTTTTTTTTTTAACATGGGATTTCATTAGAAATTTTTCTGATCAAATGAATGGATTTGGTGTCATTTGATTGGAATTTCTATATTATCAGATCCAACGGATGCCTGAGAAATCAATTCAAATAAAATGAAATCCGCGTAAAAAAACATTTTGATCAAGGCCATAGTCTGTCCCATTGTGTTAGAAACTTAGAATTAAAAAAAAAATAGACGGGTATCATGGATAAATAAAAATCATTATAGAAGATTGGTTGGTAATATGTAGCGCAACCAGAAATATGTCAATTACTGGAACAAAATGAATATTATATATATATATTCACGTATATTTTATATGCATACAAAATGAAAATTTTTTAGAATTAAAGATGTACTAGTCAGCTGAGAAAATTTCTTCAGTGTTGGTAACGGAGTCCAAAGATATAATAAGGAGGCCGATTTAATAAAACTTATGTCGTGTTTTGGTAAGAGAATAGTTACTTGGCAATGCCTCTCTTGACATTTTTTTAGAATCAAATGTATCGAAAAAAGGACATTTTTTAGAATCAAACTTTTTTTGAAAAAAATTCAAATAACGTTTAATTTTGTTTTAAAAAGAACCTATATGTAAATTATTGGGTATGTTGATAATTAAAAGTGTAATGATGCATACAATCTTGCTAATTTTAGACCGCTAAAAATTCAATTTATGACAAACATTAATACATACACAAAATCTCATCATTTTTCATGGGTATGATATATGTTCGATGTAGATTATGTTTACAATGTTGGACTTTAAATTGTATTTTGTATTTAAAGATTTTCAAATAAATAATTATCAACCAATCCCTACCCTTCTTTTAAAACATCTCGTCATTACTGAATTTTTGGGAATTAAGTATATTGAACCGGAGGATAAGCAACCAAAACAAAAGAAAAGCAAAAACTTACGTGTGGGTATTTTAATAGCTTTTGCTTCCCATACCCATTTACTAAGGCCCTGATAAATATGTTTTTTACACATGACTTCATTTCAATTCAATTGATTTCACAGGATTTCGTTGGATCTAATTACATGAGAATTCCAACCAAATAATATCAAATCTGTTTATTTTGATCATGGATTTTCCAACTAAATGAAATCCCATGTTAAAAAAAAAAAGAGATTTTGATCCGGGCCTAAATCTTTTGCTTTGGTGTAATTTGAAAATGTGTAACTCTAATATATTTTTTTTTAAAAAAAAACTTTCATAATCTGCACGTTTTATGGAGAAAAATGAATGGACAGCTTATTAAACTATTTTTGTGCTTCATAGGTACGAATGTGTAAGCTGGAAAGTGGATGATTGCTCTTCTGGGTATAATTTAGCTTTAGTTTAGTCTGGTTTCAAATTATTGCTTTTGGGGACCTTATGTTGTTATTTCTATTAGGCTAAGACTTACAAACAATTCAATCACATCTTTGACCAATTAAGGAAGCCTCCTTCAACCAATACCAGCCCGTGACTTGCCATTTTCTCCGTTTGAGTCTATCACTGTCCCAAAGTTGTTGGTGGATGTTTAAATGGAGATTAACAAAGTCGGACCTTTTTATCCATATCTAATCATTTTCGTTTAGGCAACTAAAGCAGACAAGCCACCACTTAATTTATTCACGACGGATGGTGCCAAGTTGTTATAGATTTCACATCAGTAAGATTTTGTTTAATTAAATTATGATTTATTTAAATGGCCAGTTCCGACTGAATCAAATATCAGAGTAAAATGTGCCAGTTCCGACTGAATCAAATATATTCAAGATGTATTTTAATTATATTATATTAATTTAAAATATGTTTTTGTTTTTACTTATCTTTTTAGGCCTTTTTAATATAAATTGAGTAGGCTCAAAATTGTACGAGTATGTCCATAATTCATTTTTCAATCGATGATGATGATGATGATAGTAATAATAATAATAATAATAATAATAATAATAATAATAATAATAATAATAATAATAATAATAATAATAATAATAATAATAATAATAATTTCTTTTTAATTATGATTGAAGTCTGACGGCAAGAATCTAGCTATTGCTAATAATTAGAGAGAGGCTGCATAATGGATTTCAGGACATGTGAAGATGAGTTTTAATGAAAATTTATACCAAATTTAGACGACTATGTAAACCATTTTTAGAATGTGAAATAAATGTGTTATAACTTATATTATATTATATAGAATATTAAATTGGGCGTGGCAAGTGGCAACTCTATTCATGGACATACACAGTTATTTTCGGTAACCCACCCGTTTAGGAAAGTATGGCATGTATTATTTTAGGAAACAATAACTCCCAGTTTATACATTCTGCATTAATTTCCATAATTAACGAACCTCCTCTTACAAAACCCCAAGCCCGCACCAGCACCAGGTGGTTTATTTAAATCAATAGATTAGGTGCCTCAGCTAATCTATTCTTTTCCTTTCCAGTTTCCTGTGGAGCCACACATCCAGCAATTCTCCAGTCTCTTCCTAGTGATCCTCTGTGGCAGGTGCAAAAGCCAGTGCAGAAGGTACTTATTTATTATTAGGTTTTCTGTTTTCAGCGAAACCTTGCACGTTTGTCGTGTCTGTACTGCCTCAGACAATCACTGTCCCACATCTCGACCGGTCCCCACCGTCAAAACACACGTCTTACCATTTTACCCACCCATAAACGGAATGATCGCGAGTTCCCTAGGTCCAGATCCTCTCCATTTTAAGTTAACCTTGGTACCGACTTACCATATATATTAATTTACGGTACCTCCAGTTATTTTTAAACTGGAGTTGATCTTTACAGAGAGGAAGAAAGAGGAGAGAGAAGCGCGGGGGCGGGTAACTCGCACACTCTTTCGATATTAGCAACAGATCGTCTGGCCTTATTCGATTTAATCCTCCGAACTTATTACACCTTGCACTCAACACCTCTTATATCTTATACTAGATAAAAGAAGAAACAAAAACAAACAAACAAACAAAGAGAGAAGCGAAGAATACCAAAACAGACCTCCCCAGTCTGCCATGGCTTCTTCCTCTTCCCCTTCTCCTTCCCCTGCTTCTTCTTCAATGGAAAACCCTAGGTCGAAGCCGAACCCGCCTTCTTCCTCTCCTAAGCCACCTCCCCACCTCTCCACTCCGCCTCGCGTTCAAGCCTTCTCGCCTTATTCTCGAACCATCTACAGCGACCGATTCATCCCCAGCCGCATCGGCTCTAACTTCGCTTTGTTCGATCTTGCGCCTTCTCCGGCACCGCCTTCCTCTTCCACCACCTCTACTTCCGACTCAGGCAGAGAGGATTTCGGATCCGGGTCTTATTCAGCTCTTCTTCGATCCGTAATGTTCTCGCCTGGTACGCCCGATGCAGCGTCGCAACAGAGGGTTTTGTCTTCTTCTGGGTCGTCTTCTTCGTCTCCGTCCAGTTCCTCTCCGTTTGCTACTCCTAGCAGGAATATCTTTCGGTACAAAGCGGAGATCCCTAGAGCTACAAGGCGTTCGCTTTTTGAGGAGGATTCGTTTCAAACTGTTTCTCCGAGCAACTCTAAAGGGCCAAGAAAGGTGCCTCGGTCTCCTTTCAAGGTATTCGCCTCATGAATTTGTGGTTTAAACTTGTTCAACTAATGAGTTGCTTCTTCTTTCAACATTAATTTTTAACTAATAAGTTGATTCTGTTTCAACATTGGAATTAGGTGCTTGATGCTCCGGCATTGCAAGACGATTTCTACTTAAACCTTGTTGATTGGTCGTCTCATAATGTTCTAGCTGTTGGATTGGGGAATTGTGTCTATTTGTGGAATGCTTGTAGTAGCAAGGTAATTTATATGTTTATACAAATTGCCCTTTTCTTTTGTATTTGTTTTTGCCTTGCTAGTGCAGTTTATCTAGCCAACCATGTAATTTGCTTCAATTAATGCCAAAAATGCTCTATGTAATGATAAACAAAACCCATGTATTGATTTTACCAGCATAGGAGGTATATTTTGGTATTTGCATGTGGTAGTATTAGTGGCAGTAAACACAAGTGAACGGCCAATTACAGGTTCATTCAGGACAGTTGTAATGTGGTAAATGCATGGTATTATTTTCCTATAGGTGACAAAGCTGTGCGACCTAGGTGCTGAGGACAGCGTGTGCTCTGTAGGGTGGGCCCAGCGAGGGAATGTCTTGGCTGTAGGTACAAATCTAGGAAAAGTTCAGGTATGTTAGTGCCTCTTAATTGTTAATAGCATACTATTATATATTGCGACTGCTATAGCCAGTACGTAGATGCTTCATAAACTGAAAATTCCATAATTCAGTTTTGTATATATGTTGAAAATCAATCGTGGAATCCCTTCTCGAGCATTCCTATAGTGGATCGTTTAAACTTTTTATACGATGTTTACAATAATAGTAATCATCTATGTATACTTTGTAATTAGATTTTAGTTTGGAAGGCAGTCATAAAAGAATTCACTGGGATGAAACAAAAGCAGTTTATTGTTCGCCCTCAAAAAAGAAATAGTCGGATTAAATTCAGTTTGTATGGAGATACCCTGTAAATAGGATTCGAGCGGCACTACATAAAATGCTATCTTTCCAATTTTCAAATTATATAAGCGAGCTCTAGGCGGGAATTCTGTTCACCATGTTCCTTTTTATAGACCCTAATATTGAGCCTAAAATTATTATAGAATTGTCCATTTGTACAATACTTAACATTTAGTGAACAAATGTGTCTTAATTGGAACCTCTACAGCTTACATATTGTTATTATCTTGTCATCAAGCATTCAACTTGGGAAAAAACTTGAACCTTTTTATTGTCATTTAGTGTAGGTAATGTCCTTGTAAAATTTTTGTGTAAACTGTCGGTTTTTTGTTCTTCTTTATGATTCTCAGTTTGTTGTTTGCACTCTTAATTTGTTGCATTAGATATGGGATGCATCCCGGTGTAAGAGGATGCGAACTATGGAGAGCCACCAATTTCGTGTTGGTGCGATTGCTTGGAGCTCATCTTTATTATCATCAGGAAGTCGTGACAAGAGCATCCTACACCATGACATGCGCACCCAGGATGATTACATCAGCAAACTCACTGGTCACAAATCTGAGGTAACTAACAAATGGCACTCTCTTTTCTCACTGTTGCTGGTGATAGTTGATGAACCTTACTGGTGGGATACGATTAGTCTCCTTTTCCTTTCTTTCTGTTTTTGGTTTTGGTTAATTGGGTTACATTTTTGAGGTTGGGTTGATGATTGGATATGAATTGTAGCTATGTTGTCTAGTATTATATTATCTAATCTGCTTAGTTTACAAGCTACTTATTGTTTTTTGGAAGGTTATCTTCTGTATAAAAATTGTATTTTTATTCTAAAAATCTATCTTCTGTGGAACTTAAAACAGGTTTGTGGGCTAAAATGGTCATATGACAATCGTGAACTTGCATCTGGTGGAAATGACAATAGAGTAAGTATTTCTACCTTTATTTGGTTTGGCTTCATTATAATATATGTTGTTGGCAGTTATTCATAAAACTACCTTTTTTTGGCAACGGAGTAACTGGCATGCATATAACTGTACAGGCACTTTGTTATGTAAGTCGGGCTGTAAGTATGTAGGGTAATTTCATGTGTAACCCTGTTGACTTTGAAATATCATGTATACAACTGCAAGTCTGCTGAACCAGACGTCTTTAGTTCTTAACCCTACAGAGTGGGAAATTTACGTCTATCTTACCTTATGTCTGTTGTTTGCCTCGAAGGATGCCAGATTGCTTCTCACATTGTACAAATGGAAAAAAGAGATTAAAATTGTCAATTATTAGAAATTATAGGAGGGGTACATCTGAAATGTTCGATGCATAAGAGGGATTTATGATCGATTTTTCAATTTGCAGGAGCATTCTCTACTTTCTAATGGTTTTTATGGGAAAATATTCAGAGTGTTAAAAATTATTTCTTACTTTTACTTGCAGCTCTTTGTGTGGAATCAGCATTCGACACAGCCAGTGCTGAAGTACTGTGAGCACACAGCAGCTGTAAAGGCTATTGCATGGTCCCCACATTTGCACGGCCTCCTTGCATCTGGTGGTGGAACCGCTGACAGATGCATACGGTTTTGGAATACAACAACTAACACACATTTGAGTTGCATGGATACTGGTAGTCAGGTACTGTAATGGCCTTTGAACTGAAATCTTTTTCTGTGCATGTGCGGTAATACAGTTATTAAGAAAGATCGTCCTGAAACATGCAAACTCTTAATGGTTCTTTTAGTTTCATCAATAAACAAGATTTTAAAAAAAAAATTGCCAAAGCCTTTTGTCTCAAACAAGTTGTGGTAGGCTAGAAATGACACCCCGACCCTGGTCATTTCTTTGTATATGGCTAGGTTCTTATATTGGCTCGCCACGCCTATCACAAGCATGCATGGCTTGAACCTCTGACCTCTTGAAAATCAGCCCAGTGCTCTCACCACTTGATTTAATGATTTTATTATTATTTCATAACTTAAATCCACAAATACATTGAAACTTGACCAATGTTTAATATGGTTTGAAATTTTCTATTCTAGTTTGATTCTGGAGAGTGACATAATTTGGCTTTATTTATGCAGGTCTGCAATTTGGTATGGTCAAAGAATGTTAACGAGCTTGTTAGCACTCATGGATACTCGCAAAATCAGATAATTGTTTGGAGATATCCAACCATGTCTAAGGTAACCCAAAAAAAAAAAAAAAAAAAACCCTTCACAATTATGTGTACTTTTTTGCTCTTTAAATAACTTCCAATCATTCAATTGCAGCTGGCGACTCTGACAGGACATACATACAGAGTTCTGTACTTGGCCATCTCTCCTGATGGACAGGTCTGACATTTGAGCCTCTAACACCACAAATACCACAAAAATGAATTGTTTTATGAATGATTTTATGTGCTTTGTTTATTTTTCTATTGCGTTTCACTAACTTCATTTTGCATCAATTTTCAGACTATAGTAACTGGTGCTGGTGATGAAACACTCAGATTTTGGAATGTTTTCCCTTGTCCGAAATCCCAGGTCTGTACTTAGAGAGCATATGTAATCCAAGTGTTAACTATGTTTATTTAGCTAAATATATAATAGCTTTCTAATTTGGTAATTTTTTTTTTCTTTTACAGATTACTGACAACCTAAACAACATTGGAGGCACTTCATATGTCAGAAGCTATATCAGGTGATCTCACCAGCAGCCAAGGGCTGAATGAGAGACTTGTTCAACAATACTGATTGGCAGCTCTGATTGAGCTGATCAAATTGGGAAATATCTGAAGGTGCAAGTGGCGAATGAATTCAATGGAAGAAACTTTTCCCAAATTATATATCTTTTTGTAACTATATAATATGGGGAAAATGTCTCTTTTCTGTCTTTCCTTCTAATTGTAGATATCTTTTGCTCAGAATGGGATGAAATAGGAGGGGCTATATTGTCCAATGTTGTAACATCAATTTTAGCCTGTATTTGGTCGTCATGTAACGCCGTTTCAACATTATGTTCATTAAATTTTACGCCAGGCTTTTCTTGTACTACAAATATTATTTCTATTATAGTATTGGCTCGTTTGTGGCCGATTATTATTGGTATAAAAACATGACAGCAACTTCCGAGATACCATAAGAATTTTAGTGATATAATCTGTTCCATGAACTGTTGTTCCTTCCGTGATTAATCCAACAAACGTTTCTGCTTAAAATTTGAACATGATTAGAGCATATAATAATAAAAGAAATAGATTTAGAAACCATGAATCCATTAATCCATTATCCATGATAAACGAAGTTTCTGCTTTCTCTTGGGCTCAGAACAATTCAACTTTGGGCCCTTTTTCTGCGATACTTTTTTACTTTTTAGTTTTCTTCTTTTCCTTTCGGTTGCGGGTCCAACTCCTTCCCAATTGCACAGCCTTCCTTTTATGGTCCAGGCAGGAATAAGCTGTCCAATTCACATGAATCACATCAGATGGTTAATAGTTCTTGTCATTAACTTAGCACATTAGCATTGCAAGATCAGACTGATTGTGAAACTGTTTGGTAAGAATAAGCTGGCCTGGTCGATCTGGCATTAAAATATCAAAAACTCTGTACTAATGCGAAGGAACCAAAGATGGGCAAATAATATTGAAAGGTCTCGATTAGTTGTTCTATGGACTATGGTATATTGGTATGAGATATGAAATGAACATTTCCATTTTTCATTTACGCTAAATTTTGAAATGTCCCATTCATATACCCGAAATTCCTATTAAATTTGAAGGTAAGAGGATATTCAAAGCAACTAGAAAATATTATTCACCATTGAAGTAGAGTATGTGCCGTTAGCCAACGACGTGGGTAATTTGGGGCCTGGGCCTCATCAACTAAAAGTTTCAACTATGTTTCAGCTTAAGAAATTAATAAAGATTAGAAAACATTTGCTTTTTTACTTAAAGCGTTCCCTCCAATACAATGACATTTTATTACTTCTAACCTTCAATCGACAGTAAATCACTATCAGCCATGCAGAAATAAACGAAAGAAGAAGAAGAATTAAAGTCACTTATTTCACCGAACAGGATTCCTGTTAATTAATGTCAATTCTAAATAGACAGCACAAGTTAACGGTACATGACAGATTGACAGTCTTGTGACGTTACGCTACTATGGCTATGCTATTGCTGTTGTATGTCATTTTGTAGCGTTGCTAAGTCTAAAATCTATGATTCGTTTGTTGGGTATGTATTTTGCCATCTTACCTAATATTGCACTACTATCTCTACAGGTACTTGTCAAGACGTCATTTCTGTACAACATATGCTTAGTGGTCAATTACTACCATAAATAGATTTGTTAACTACCGGTTAAGTTGCGCTTTCATTTACCACCTTGAAAATGAAACGCTCCAATGAAAAGCCCTTTAATCTTTAAACTGACCTCTAATTTTCACGTACATATTTTGAAAGATGGAAACAGTACAAAGGAATGTGTCTCTCTTTTTTGTTTTTCTAATTTTTTTCTCATTGACAAGCTTCCTTTTTCTAATCTTGTCATTTTCATTTCTTTTATCATATTTTTATTCCATCAAAGGGCACTCATGCCCATACGTCAACTTTTAACTGATGTATATAAAACCGAACGGGACATCAAATAGGTGAAGCTACCGGGCAAACAGGGACAAAATCCGGCAAATATTTATATAACCAGACCCAACCCCAGTAGAAGCTATTTTTCAAAAAAAAAAAAAAAAAAAAAAAAATGAAGCCGGATTGAATACAAACATGGTGAATATTTTTTGTTTCTATGTAGGTTTTTTTTTTCTTAATTTATATTGAACATATATGGTCAATGGCTATACTTTTTTTGTAGGGGCGGATCCAAGTGCACTCAAATGAAGGTCCGCTAGCTGTCCTTCATTTTTTTTTCTCCATTCAATATTTTTGTATTATAGATACATGAATAATTTTCATGGGAAATTACATATTTAAACTCCATAAAAATATGAAGGTAATTCTATTGTTGAATTTCATAATAAAAAATTTTGGTGTGATATTTCTATTAATAATAATATAAATTTAATTATTTCAATGATCCCATTGAAAAAATTTTCTGACTCTGCTATTCTAACTTCCTTCTATATTGCTTGAATTAATTATAATATTACCCATCACTCCAAACGCCTGGTAGAAAAATATAAAATACATAATCAGTCAACAAATACAGTAACTTCAAATCCAAGTTGGTATTGGTCAAAATAATCTGAGATGCGCATGTGGAAAATCAATTAAATAATTCAGCAGAAAGAGAAGACTAAGCAAGTTGGCTCAAAGGAGAGCTCCTAGAAATAATGGCGTGGAAGCCCAGCAACAAAGGAGAGATAATGGCTGTAGGTGGACCTACCTGAGCTGTGGGGCCCACTCAGACTTTTAACTAACGACCCCACCAGGCCACCACACCGACACCTTAACAAGCTTTTCATTCTGGTCACATCTCTCTCGCAGCCCCCCTTTTCTTTTGTTTCTTCTTTATTCTATATGGTGTTATTCATTCTTTCTTTGAAGGTGCATATTCATCATTTTATATGCATTGGAATCATTGAATGTCGTGAGAAATCACTGCACTAACTGCTCTGTCCTCATTATCGGTTGTTATTTATATATCAGATATTATGTGAAGATCGGTCGCAATGGTATTAACTATAAAGCATATATATCTGAGAATAAATGACCGTTATAATACTTTTCACATTAGTAAATATTGACAATTAACATTAATAAGCTCACTATTTCGGTGGAAAGGTTACAAACTGTAATGCAGCAGAAACTAACAAAAATAAATATAATTTCCTTAGGCGTTCCACAAAAAAAAAAAAAAAAATCTTTGAAATTTATTAAAATTAAGTAGAGGAAGTTGGTCTATGAACCATCATAGGTGGTTAAATTAAGTCCTTGGATTTTTTTCTTTTGCCTCCCCATCTGTCACATAACGATCGGACTTGATTTGATTCGGCTTTTCCTAGTTGATTTAACTAGAGATGATGCTAATTTACCTATATCTGATGTCAATGCCACATTATCATGATACTGCTATGTTAGAGGAAATGAGTAACAGAAAGAAGGGAAAACAGAGGGAAGGATAATGGGCCAAGCCGTAACAGAAGCTTGATATATTGATAATGAGCATGTCACATCCTTAGTGCCACAATAGCTCCATATGAGCAATTAATCAAAGCCATTTCATCACATGATATGTGACAAGCGGGGTCAAGTACTAATAGAAGGAAAGTCTTAGACTAAATTACGGAGCAAGGGGCCTCTTGAACACACAAGAATTCCAAATCAAGGACCTATAAATCAAATAAAATCAAATGCAACAGCTTATGGAAATTTTCTTTCACATTTATTTTTATTATTCTCGAGGAAAGCATGCTTCTAACCTACTTAATAAAGTTTACTGACCAATAAAAAGAGTTCTGTGTACAAGGTTTAATTTTTGTTTTATGTGTCATGACATGGTAACCTCTGCCTCTAAAGGCATATTATTTTATTGCCTGAACTGCCCCAATATATGTACTTAATTTTACAACTAGTCCTGTGTACTTGCTTCGTTTTACTTTAGGGAAATAGTACAAAATGAAAAGAGTTCCTTGCACTGCGCCTAGCGTTTTTAATTTCTTGTAAGGTACTTTCTCCAAAGTTGGGGGCCAGAAACAGAAAGCGACATTCTAATTAGTCTTAGGTTTGTTTAGCCTTCGTTATCATTTCATTTTCTCTCAATTTCAAAGCAAAACCCGCATGATTAAAAAACAAATATGTTAAAATCACTTTATTAACGTAGCATCTTATTTCGAATTATAATTACTTTTTCTGTAACATCTTTCATGAAAAAAAAGGATGCACATCTCAGACCACTGAAAACAGAACTGAGAAATATTTCATTCAGGGGAAAAAGTTACAAAGAAACTTCAACACGCGTACTTGATTGCACCAACCATTGCAACATGTCGCTTTATACTTGTTCATGTACAATTGAATCTTTATTTCTTAGAAGAAAAATGCGAACTACATGAGCTTCTAAACATTTATGGTTCAAAATGGAAGTGCACAATAGCTTAATTATATTCATCCAAATTCCAAACTGAGCTTGTGTGATCATCATTCTGGACCATTATGTACTTTTGTTTCTTCCTCTTTTCCCATTTTTCTTTATTCTTCCCATTGGGGACATGAGATAGTATGTGGGAACTGCTATAAATAATTATTCACCTATTGCTACGTACTGAAAACATGGACCACCAAATCTGATTCGCCGAGAGTTGCAAGATACATCATACATGTGTAGAGTAAGGTTTATACTTTATAGTTTCCACATGCTGAGACAGTGTTGTCCACTAAATTATATATTCTATTCCAAAGTCATTACATCACTGTATATCGCCTACGGAAATTAAAGAAAGAAGTTTGACATAGAAAATTATGGTAAAATAAATTATTCATGTCAGAAAGGGAAGTTATATCAAGGATGACTTGCCTTAACGGGTTGTCCACCATTGGCATTCACCTCCCACGTGTTACAGAGAAATTAAGGGACTTAAGCGTATTTTATTCATCAGCTAGGTAACACAGAGGTCGCAAGTTCTTACAATCATTCAAATAATTTATCAAGAGAGCTTTAAATAATTACAAGCATAATTTTATAAATTAAAAAAAAGTAATATTGAATCATGTAAATTGTACATACTTGAATAGAATTGAAATAATGTGAGACGTTTGAATAATAGTTTGCAAATTGATTTAGTAGATCATGTACTCTCTAAGAGTAAAATTGTATTTTGAAAAGCATAATCAATTACTCATTTATTGTAAATATTCAACAACAACAAAGCCTTTACCATTTAATCCCGTACAGCTGGGCAGGCTAGAAATGAAGTCAAGAGTAAATTGATTCAGTCTAAATATTCAATTTTCAGTGAATATATCGTCTCTTCGCTTGTAGCACGGACCTTATAGCTAGACGAGATCATTACTAGTTTTAGAAAACTGACATGTACGTCCAACAACCAATCATCGATATATAACCTTACATAAAAATATGTGGGGAAGTTTAATGAAAAAAGTTAAAAAGGTGAATTTTTTTTAACAGTAAATAGGAGAGACAGAATCTAGTATTTTCTTTGTTTTTTTTTTTTTTTTTTTGTTCCCTTCTCAATCCATTTGTTCCTTTTTTTTATTAATTATTTCTCTTTATAGTAAGAAAATAGCAAGATAGAGAGATATAACCTGGGAGAGGGGGTATTAAATCCAGATCAAATCACTTTTTTCAATAAAAAATTAAGGGAGTAGTACAATTAAACGGAAAATGTTTGAATGAATCAAACAAATTAAGAAACATAAAAATTAAACTAGTAAATGAAAATTTAAACCTTTGTCGATAAAATTAACAGTCTGAGTACATACAAATTATTAACACATATATAACAAATTAACAAACGCGAGTTAACTTTTAAGTAGCGACTATATTACTCAATTGTATACCTATTACTTACCTATATACAAGCCCGGAACCATATAGTAGCACTTTTTGTCACAAAAGGAATTTACGTTTACTTTCTTCATTTTTCCTCCAGTGAAGGGAACATGAAATAAACCTCAGGTGTCAGGTCCACGTCGTACGTAGATTTTTGCCATTATGTTAATTCACAATATTGGAATTTATATTGAATCGTAATGCAAGTATTTTCTACATTTCTGTTCTAAAATCTGTATTGCAGGGTCCTCCAGCCACTGTGAACTTATCTACTTAAAATCATGATTATGAGAAAAACATAAGCCAGCAACAAAGAAAATGGCTCCCTACCAACTGGTCCAGCTTAGCAAAAAGATTTTGACAAAAAAATTTTCAAAGAAAATTCTAACAAAGATTCTCTTAATAAGTAATGACCACATATTATATGTTAGGTACGAAAGCACAAAATCTTATTTCCTGACACACTGTACTTATTAGTGGATGTACCAGAAATTTGTTTAGAGACACACAGAATACAATACAATACAATAAAATAAATTTTATTAGGAAATTCGGTGACCAGCAAACTCTAACCACCCAACTAGGCTCTTTAATGATATTAAAGAGTTAATTATTACAATTTAGAAAAGAGGAGAACGTTTCTGTGTAGCACAGAACTTTTGAAATGCAGAACAGTATCCTCTTTATAAAAAGTAAAAGACTCTAAGGTCGGTTTATCTGATTCTAAATTTTTTTCCAAAATAACTCTGGCCGAACAACCTTTGAAAGATCACGCCAAAAAATTGCCACATTACAAACTTATTTTGGAAAATTACTTTTCTACTTCTGACATGCCTTTTCTGCTCTCTTGTGGATTTGTTGCACAGAGTCTCCCAATTATCAGAAATTTGGAAGTGACTGATATTTGATGTTTCTTTATTCATCAAAAATCATGTGGAAAAATTAAATAATTGGCAAGTGAAAATATTTTTGTGGAAACAAGGAGAGATTTTTAATGCTGTACCTTAATGAAAGCTAAATAAAAGTACATAATCTTAATACAAATATAGAAAAAATCAAGGAAAACAACTCTATCCCTACTTTCAGTCCCTTACACTGGTACCAACTTACACTGATATCAGCAGTTCAGCACTTCTTTATTATCTTCCCTTCATTTAAGTGTAAAGCGAGAAGATAACTCTTCGAATCGGCCATATTTCACGCATGTTCAAGTGGAATTTCACCCTATATAAACGGACAAAAAGGGATAAAAGCCTAGGAGCTCCAGAGGCATTACAGGGTATATCAGTCAGTTCAGCCAGGAATTGGGAACTAGTTGGACGTGTTACAGTATACCTTTTCAATCTGTGTAACTATTATATATATTTCCTTTGTTTGTTAATGAAAATCATTGTCGGGAATTATTTTCTAAGTTAAGGTACTCGTGCCGTCGTGCGAAGGTAGCAAGGCCATACCGGTCACTTCAATCATTATTTTTTTCCTTTTCTGCAGAGGATTATTCTGGTACTACTGGAACTTGATCCATGCATCTAAAACTTCATCCTTTTACAAAATATAAGATAAAATAGTACTCTGTTTATTGATCCATTGACACGCTATACATTTTTTTGGTAGATCTTGCATTATTTTCCTCTGGGATTTGCCAGAATCACCTTGTCAAATTGGTACATTCGGTCATGTTTTGTTTACCTTTCACGTCGCCTTCTATCCTCTAATTATAATTTCTCCTATCTCTAAATGTCCCTCTCTACTACAAAGTTCTAACTATCCTGCGTTTTACATTTCGGGAACAATTGTCACACGTGACCTCAACTATATTTCCGGTTTAAGATCGGAAATTACTTACTAGGCCGAGGAGCTAGTCATCCTACGGTAGGCTATAACAACTAGTCAACTAACAATATAAAGGTAATTAAGGCAAAGTGTTGCGCACAGGGGCGAAGCTGCGTGGTGTTTGGTGGGTCCATGGACCCACCTCAAAATTTTTTTTTATTTAATATTGTATTTGTTTGTAATTAAAAAAAAATCACAAGAAGTTAGGGACCCATCTCAAAAATTTGAAGGACCCATCTCAAAAATTTGAAGGACCCAGCTGAACATGTCGTGTTTGATTTGAATTGCATAACGGCGTCTAAAAAATCGCATAGGAACCCAGGTAGCATTTGTTCGTCACTAATCGCCTTCTTCCTTCCTCCCCAATGAATTTTATTAAGACAAAATTGAGAATATAATGGAATATTTAGATGAATAATTATTTGTAGCATATATATACTAGCGCGAATCTCGCACATTGCATGATTTGTCTATATAATGTTTTGTGAACTTTAGGACATTATAAATAAAAGTACCATAGATGATAAAAAATACAATTCGGATATTATATAAAAACTGCCACTAAAAATTCTAAATATTATATATTCCTGTCAAAAAAATTCTGAGCGCCACAAAAGATAAGAAATATTGTGGTTTGAATAGTGGCCAAATTCTTCTGTATGCCTCCTATCTTCATATATCTATAATATAGAAAAAAAAAGTGTTCAATGAGATTTCTAATGAACCTATTATGTAAAATTATGAGAAAAATGAAAATTCATAGGAAATTATTGTACTTTTTTTTTATTGTCTTGATTTTTGAATTATTATTTTGTATATTAAATATATTATTTTAGATTTTCTATTGTTATTATAATATATATTTGATTTATCATGAATTTTTTATGTTACATTATTTAGAATTCTTTATTTAAAAATTATTATTATACTATGTCTATATTAAAAGTAACATCGTACATATGTTTTCAGCAAAAAAAAAAAAATTTACGGACCCTGCTGATATCAAATCCTAGCTTCGCCCCTGGTTGCGCAATAAAAGCAAGTTACAATTTTATAGGGAAAAATATTTTATAATTTCTACATATTCTTTACAATTCTTAATGAAAAAAATTTATTGGTTTTTAAAAATACCGGCCATTCAAATACTCGATAGCAGTATACATCTCAGTCGAAAAGCATAGTAAACCAAAATATAAATAGAATACAAATTAGCTAAGAAAAAAAGATCAGATTTTACAAAACAAAAAGGTAAGAAATGGATCCATAAATCATAGTACAACAATTCCTTATTTGGCATGGTTTTGTGTCAGGAAAAGTATTTGTTCATAAAAAAGAAAAAAAAAACTTCAAGTTTACTTGGTACAAAGATGAAAAGTGAAAAATCAACGCGTCGAATTAATTGCAAACCACCACAAATAGTTTGACATGTTTGTACTAAAAGAACTCTAAAACCTTATAATTTCAATTTCTAATTGCTGCTTATGAAATAAAACAATATTATCAATAATTTCTTCTTGTCATTTTTTATTTTAAAAATTTCAATTATATACATACGAAAGAAAATGGTATTACGATGTAAGCATTAAAAAAAAGATAAATTTTACTGTGAACTAAATTTTGTAATCGGACTTAAATTCAGATCATTCATTTAAAATTACAAAGAGAGACGAATAATCATGATACCTGTCTACTTTCAAAAATATTATTGGTGTTACGATGAAAAAAGATAAATTTTGTAACGAGACTTACGTATCATTCATTTAATTATAAGTTATAAAAAGAGATTAATGATCATGGTTCATTCAGTTTAAAAAATATTGTAATAAAGTTCTTATTAATTAATTAATTAATTAATTAAAATGTTTCGCCCTAGTAATCTTCTGCCGTACTTTTTTTTTTTTCCTTTTTTTTGTCTTCGTTTATCTTTATCTTGGTCCTTTCAAAGCTTTCGAGTTCATATAATTAGATAGAATAGCATACTTTAACAAAAAGAAAATTTACATGGACCCGTTACATTTTCTTTCATCGTTCTTTTCTTCCTAGCTGACTCAAAAGAACATGCATATATAAAGCGATCAACTCTTTTTGCCCACTACGAAATTGTAAACACATGAATTACTCGGACAAGAAGATTCGGTTTTTCAGACGAGACTTATCACGAAACAATGGTTAACGTTGATGGACATGCTATATCATTGTTTAAGGAATTCTCCAGCATTCCGTACCATAATATTTATTATTTCATGAATTGGGAGACGTTTCAAAGAGGAGATTAACCGATAGTGACTTGACAAGAAATAAACAATTATATTAGCACTATCCGTGTGACCGTGTCCGGTCTGCGGCAGCGCCGAATACAATGTCTCCGGATAAGAACATAATGCCAATAAAATTAAATACACTTCATCTTCCATTGCAATGAGGAAAAGAATACAGTACATAATATAATTATGATGAAGAAAAGTACTTTCTGTTTGGGGCGATGGATACATTTACACAACCACAAAAAATGTACTTTTCTGTTTGGGGCGCTGGTTAGTAGTTTGCCCAAGGGCTTTAAACACCGATATAGAGAGAGAGACACACACACACACAACCACAAAAAAAAAATATTGTCTTAATATATTGAGAAATTGACAAATTAATAATGGATATTGCTGCCCACATACCTACAAAAGTTTAAAATATCTTATTTTTGCATCGAAATTTTAAAATTGTTTATTTGCCCATCGAAATTCAGGTAACCTGTCATATTTCTCTTCTGTTTTATATTAAAATAATTAAGTTAAATTATAATTAGTTGAATATATCTATTGTGTTATTGAGCACTACAATTACCATTTTATCGTCACTCTCCATTAAAGTCCAAACAAGTACATACAAAATTGTTATACAAATTTATTTTATGAATATCAAGGTAAAGTTCAATGCATTAGACGGACATCCTCATACAAATTTATTTTATGAATATCAAGGTCAAGTTCAATGCATTAGACGGACATCCTCCATCCATCACATTCGTTTTTGAATATTTCAAACAACCAATTAGAATCGTTTAATTTTATTTCGTATTAAAATAAATTCAAATATTTACATTTTAGTGAATTTCTTTTGATATTTTTTGGGAGGTAGATTAAAATCAGCCACGACTGACGGATGGACCTGTCAGTCGCGATTTTATCTCAATTTTTGAGGTTCTAATGGCTAATCCGAATTGTTCAATGTGTTCTCCATATTGAAATCTCATAGGAGACCAAATTTTACATTTTTCTGAATTTTTGCACTATTTTTTTGAGTTTTTTAAAAATCGTTGTTATTGAAGGGTCCATAATCGTTTAGATTAAGAATTTTGCAAAATACCAAAAAAAAAAAATACTAAGAAATTTTGAAAAAATGTAAAATTTAGTCTCCAATGAGATTTCAATATGGAGAACAAATTGAACAGTTCGGATCGACTTTTAGAATCTCGAAAATTGAAATTTAATCGCAGCTGACGAACTCATTTGTTAGTCGCGACTGGTTTTAGTCTATCTCATTTTTTGGATATTTGAAAAATTATTATTTTAGAAGGGTCATAATTTTTTAGATTAATAATTTTTCTAAACTTCTAAAAAAATAGTAAAAAAAATTCGAAAAAAAATATAAATTTCACTTTCCTACTTGATCTTAAAATGAAAATCATATTGACTAGTTTAAATTACAAATTAATTTTGAAAACGAACAATCTGTCATGCAACAAATTAGAGTTTGACCTTGTTCTTATTTAAATGTTAGCACCAACATAATATTTATGCTTTGAACGTATATAATCACAACAATATAATAACATGTATATTCACAAATATCTCTATTTTTGAAGGTTGCGTACACTGACAAACTAGCTTGTTTTTACAAATGCACAGAACAGTCGCACTCAAACAAAATGCATGTTCACAAACAGGCTTGTTCGCTCCAAGTTCCAATTCCACCAAAAGTTGGAATTAGTCCGAACAAGAGTTGGAGAGAGGAGAGTATAGGGTGGAGAGGTGAGAAAATTAAAATATTATTATTAATATTAATATAATAAATAATACTAGTAATAATAATAATAATAATAATAATAATAATAATAATAATAATAATAATAATAATAATTCTATTTTTTCTATTTTTTTATTCAATGTACAAACTATTCATTATAATTCTTACTTATAATTCGTATTAAAAAACAATATTCTTGTTTTCTCCACTTCTAAACACACCTAAGCGCACACTTCTGGACACATGCACGTGTTTATAAATAATAACGTACGAGAACTTGTTACCTGTCCAATATGAATTCAATCATTCATTGAGGAGGCAAAATTCGACTCGACTAAAAAAAAATCATTCGTTCTCCAGAATACAATTTTTATTTAAAATTTGTTTTATGCCACTATTAAATCTGTCAATTTCTAATATGTCATCTTTAGATGACTAATTCAAAATATGCCACCATAAAATTGTCAAAATTAGTTTTATTCCACTAATTGTTTCTAAATTATAGTAAATACTATATTTGTCATTCTAAAAGCTGTCAACAAATTGAAAACCCCAAATTACCCTTCTTACTCAATAATTTAATTTAATTTAGGAAAAGTACTGAAAAAAAACCTTCCATATGTGTACGTGATTTTCAAATACAGTGTTTTATTTCCATTCTTGCTTTTATTATTAAATTATTAAAATACTATAGTTCGTTATTTTCACAGCAAATGGGCGCAATGCCTTTTTTTTTTTGTTCATATGGGAAGAGACTTTTAGTGATGGTTCAGTTATATTAATTTTGTGTTTTCCAAAACTATTACATGTAAAAGTCAAACAAAAAAAATATCATCATATGGAATTCGTGCTTCTCTGTCACATCCAAATGCATGGCGTTTGAATATGTGCATTATTCTTAGAGAAATTAACAAAATAATTAATAAAAGTTTAAAGACAACACAATGTTTGGATAAAAATCTAGTAAATATTTTTACCGACAAGAAACAGTTGTTTAAAATTTATTTCTGATGACTTATTCAATGTTTCACAATGGTATATTCAAAATGGTATGATGGTCACTTTAATTGACGGATGGCATATAACTAATTTTTACTGTTTTATAGTGGTATAAAAATAATTAATTATTTAGTAATGACATATTATAAATTTTAAATTTTCACAGTGGCATAAACAAAATTGCCCCTTAAAAAAATGAACCTAGTTCGTCTTGATCCGACTCGATTCTAGACCGGAACATAATGTGAAGTTGAAATAATTCGTTCAATTCGAGTCAATCCGTGATCTGGCAGATAATTCGTAATGCATCCCATTGATACTTGATAGTGACTCGTGACTCGTCGGATATACAAGTATACAACTGCAGCGCCTATTCTAAAATAGAAAACAAATATACAACTACAGCTGTCAGTGACTCGCTGAGGCGGCGTTCTAATATATGTCTCCGTAACCGAAATTATTTCCATGTAACTAACTAATTAATAGTTTCTTCTCCAGTTGTTGAGACAGGAGCCTAACCAAAACTTTGTGTTTTTAGTCGACACATGCTTTGTCAGGGGAGACGGCAACCAATTCACAACAATATTTTAAACAGTAGTTTGCACTTTATGTTGTCAGAGCCTTCAAAGTTCAAACATATTTAACTGATTGTCACTGGCGTGGTTCCATAGAGTTGTTTAAAAAATAGTAGTTGCATATGCCTCTATAATGCGAACATATTACATATATAAACGTATGCAGCGTATATTTATTAACACGCTCAAGTTATTAATCGTTACATCTAATTAAATATATAAAATTTTCAAAAGCGACTCAATCAATTAATAAATTATAATATTATATATATATTAATATTTAATTGTCCTCTTAACATTGGGTTCATGAAAGGCCCTTATGTCCGTATATTTTCAGTGTTTGATTTCAAAACGGACCTTTTATATCTTTCAAAAGTGTTTAGAAAAAAACATGAGTATATTGAAAATAAATTATTTTTGTGCGTTAATTCCATAAAACGTTAACTTTGTAGTCACTGGGAAGTTTTTTTTTTTTTTAAGAAAACAAAAACTTCATAAAATTATTGCTCAGGGGATTGGGGATTTGGTGATAATAGCAATTTTTTGAGAGGGGAGGAAAAAGAGACGAAGAAAACAATTTAGGAAGCCGGAACACGAGTTCATTTTTCTTTTTTACCATGTGGATGTAAGGCATAATAATCACTGTATTTATTAGTGGTTTGTTGGTAAGATAAATTGGTCAAATCTCTGTGAGATAAATTGGTCAAATTTCTCAATTTATCTTCAAAATAATTTTCGATAAATTAAAGAGACATTAGCCGGATCTCGAGCCAACGATCCTTTGCTTAAGATGTATTGTTCTTCATCATCACTAAATCAAGAACTAGTTCTGGTATTAGTAGTTTGTTGAGTACAGAAAGGTGAAAGACATATAATAGGGAAAAAAAACAAATTTAGAAAAGCCAGAATATGATTACAATCTATTATTTTACCAGATGAAGCTAAAAGCGTGGCTGTCATTCTCTTTTTTTTTTATTAATATTAATCTATATCGTTAATTGATTAAATGTACAATAGGGGATGGTTATAAAAGTGTATAGGTTTGGATGGGTTAGTAACAATTTTTTTTATTTATTGATGGAAAAATATCTGAAAACTAAAATTATTGATGCCGATGTAAATAGCAAATTCGTTTGGTGTAATTGCAGAACTATAAAAAATATTATCTATAATATAAATTTATTGTGTTGAAATTGATTATTTAACAAAATAAATCCTGTTCTGGATGTTTCTCAAGCACATCGGGTGATAATAATTTAAGATAAATTCTGTTGCTGACTAAATTTTATAAGCTAATTAAAACTTAATTTGGTCATTATTTACATTTATAATAAAAATGAATGATCAAAATTCAAATCCGATTTAAAATTTCTTTCATAAAAAAATTACTCATAATTAATGCGCTTCCGGGTCGGTAGTAGTCGGTATTACTTTTTTTTTTTTTGATGAAATAGTCGGTATTACTGTATTAGCCTAAGGTATCCAGTTCGTCCTTAAGGGCTCGTTTGGATCGTATGGGAATAAGGAAGGAATAAGGATTTTAGGAAGAAAACGTTAGAAAATGTGTAACTTTATGAAGAGTTTTATGTCTAGAAAGAAGCTATTTTTAAGAAAAAGCTATTCCTAGCCCCATCCAAACGAGCCCCAACGGAATAAAGTCAATAAACTGTCCCTCCGACCCTTCGAACTTCTAATATTTTCTTTTTTTTTTTCCTGATAAATCTTCCAAATTCTAATACTCGTGGTCCCCACCTATTTACGGTACGTACGTGAGTTTTCTTATGCTGACATGGCTTTGACAGACCTAACGTTACCAGCAATAGACAGATGTTTTTTTTGGAAGTTGCGTTCACTAATGTATTATTGTAAAATTTTGTTTTCGTTCTTAAGTTATGATAAAATAAATATCAAAATGTTAGGCTATCAACAGATATTCCTTCAATCACTTAGTTTAATATATATTTCACATGAAGAATATGGATATATAAAAATCATTACTCTTAAGCTTGTCATGGACTTCTTAAATCTTAACAATGTCCATCAAATTTTGAGCCAGCTGTTTGAAATTTGATAGGATATTTAGAAGAAATCGTTAAAACAACCAATAAAAATTAAAATTGTTTGAAAGTTAAATAACATTTAAATTGAATCAAATTCGATATAAATTATATTTAAATAATAAAGATCACATCTAAAATCCTTTTAATTTCAAATATTTTTAAGGGGCTTGATGGTTGTGCGCTTTTTGTAATGCTCCCATATTTTTTTGACAAAGACTTCAAGCGTACGTAAATCTATACCCTTTTCAGAATTCTGTGTAACCAACCAGTATTAACAAATTATTTATCTGTAAGGTTTGTTAATTTGATTATTATTGGACATCTCCTCACTGACAGGCGTTGCTCATTTGCCTGAATTAGAATTGTCCTTTGTGGCGGTTACAAGTCAGCCCACTGTGCGGCAAAACGCTGCAAATATACGAACTCTTATCAGTGGTCGTCTCTGAAGTCGATGTTTTGCGTCGCGTCGGTAACATACCTCACATTAGTGTTTTCTTTATCGTGTCGTATTGGCACAGCGTAAAACAACATGAGTACGAATTGGCACGATATGTATCGTGTCGGTGTCATATCATAACGTGCTGTGTTGAGGAAACCGAAAGTCAACATGACGCGATTTGGACACGAATTAACACGTACGACTCGTCATGATATATAACACATTCGTGTCTTCACATATCAACACGAAGTGTTAATCGTATTGTGTTAGAATATATATGTTGATTATTCCTGTACTGAGCACAATGCGACATGACATAATTTAAAAAAGAAAAAATCGTATCAACATGATACTAGACGAGTTGTAACACGACCTTATTAATTTGCAATTGACACGAAACACGTAACACGCATGATTTAAGAATGAATTTCTAATAAACTTTTTTTTTTTAAAATTTGAAGTTCTCAGACCAAATGAATTCCGAATTGTATGAATGGGAAAAGAGTTGGGGCCTACTCTGTTCCATACTTCCATCCACCAGCAGCTTAACGAAATCTTATAGTACTACTAATTGTCCACTCTCTACATATTCGGAAAGAAGTAAAGGAATATTTGACTGCTTAATATTATCTTGGGAGCTTTCTTAATTTTTAGATTAAATTCTGATCGCATGTCGGAACAGAGGAAAGAGAATGTGATATTTGAAAATAAAACCAAAGTCGAAATTAAAAACGTGATCGTAAAGGGAAGAAGCCAAAACGAGTCTGTGCAATTTTACGGAGGCCAAATTGTAATTTATAAATTCTCAATCAAAGTGCTCTCGCCGTCTAGCCTTCAGGAAAAATAAAAGAATTCTCGATCAAAACAATAAAACCAAATGAGAATTGATTTGTGCGTTCAATCTCCCTTTGCTGGTTATATATGAACTAGAATTTAAATTTCATATCTTTCTTCGCTAACCAATAAATTTTAGTGCGCAATTATTTCTCCTCTATTTTGTTATACTGATTTGAATTTTTCTTCTTTCCTTTCCGATCAACAATTTTT
Source organism: Rhynchospora breviuscula (assembly GCA_027562975.1). NCBI lineage: Eukaryota > Viridiplantae > Streptophyta > Magnoliopsida > Poales > Cyperaceae > Rhynchospora > Rhynchospora breviuscula. The sequence continues at coordinate 27,835,513 of CM050400.1, read as the reverse complement.
TTAAACTGTAGTACATACTACATAGTGTAAAATCTTTTTTTTTTTTTTTAAAACTGTAGAACATAGTATAATTAATCGACGTTTGTTGTAAAATAAGGTGGAAGAAATAAACAAAGAACAATGTATCAAGAATAAGTAAGACAATATTATCAAGAGTAAATTTCAGAATTTCATTATCTCTTTCAACCATTCATTCTTTCTTGTACATCATCTACACAAGTTTACAATGCCTCTATTTATAGGCTACAATATGAGACCTTACATAATGATCAATAAATAATTAGTGGAGATCATGGAAAAAAAATGTGTAGTGGAGATAAATGATTAGTGTGAATATGAAGATGAATAATCTACATATTTATTAATTTCATAACACTTCCTCTTGAATGTTCATCTTTGATTATACACTATTAATATGATACTTCAGGATCAATATTAATATGGTACTTCTGGATCAATTTATCTGCCTCATTAAAAATCTTGCCAGGAAAAATCCATTTGGGATAAAAATTTGGACAATGGAAAAAGAGTACAGTGTGTATAATACTTCCCCTCATTTTGATATTATTGAACATCCTTCTGTCGATGTAGATCTATCTTTTTTCTGAGTTGTTCAAAAATACTTGTTGGCAAAGATTTTGTGAATAGGTCGGCCAAATTGTTGCATGATTAGATTTTTTGAACATCTATTATACCATCCTTTTGTAGATCATGTGCCCAGAAGAACTTTGGTGTAATGTGTTGGAGTTATGTCCTAGAAGTCAATGATTTAATGACTTAAATATTAGTTTATGTTATGGATGATATTTTATCATCTGTTCCTAGGTTTATTATTGACAGATCATTCAGGTTGAGGATCTGAATTGTGGATCTCTGTGGATCATTCTTTAGAATGACAATAATAAATCTAAATGGTCCATAATCTTGATAATTAACAAGGAACATTAATTATCTTATAAGATTAGTATGCAAGTTAAGTGATGATTAAGTTCTACAAATCATAGGTAAAGAGTTGCCAACTTAATTGCATATGTGTATGTTATGGAACATAGCACAGGACTTGACCCAACGAAATAAATGTATGGATTGTGTTATGTGTCATTATTTATTTCGTTATGATTTTGGTTCTAAGTTTGAGATGTTTATCTTTTCCACATGAGGATAGGTTCAATAAATATCGTCTACCGTTGATTCCTGATAAGGGCTGCTATACGGACTTTATTTATGTTCTCTTGAATTGTGCGGGGAAAAGCTAATCATCAAAAAAACCGTATGTCCCTCATTAATTCGCTTAGTGAGTGACGATATCTGTTTGGGCCCCTTGATGGAGATAGATTGTTTGCATGCAACTTTATACAATTATCTCTAGATCAAGAAACGTATAATCTGCAAGAATGACACGTTCCAATCTTAGATTATACGATGATATCGTGAGACATAAGAATCAAAATAGAGAAATACTTTTATTCTCTTATGCAGGATTTAAATACTGTAGCAGTACACTATTTATGCGAATTGGGAATCATAACGTGTTGCTAGATACCGCTTATGATTATTGGAATTAAATAACGATTTAATCCCATGTCCAACTTAGCATAAATCCTCAAAGGGTCACACAAAATAGAGTTTTGACCAAGACAGTGCATTATTTATTTATTTATTCGCAACAGTGCGTATTGCGGAAATATGATAAGTTGATTGATTAATTATATACCGTTATAATTAATTAAGTCAAATGGATCATATGGAAATAAATTAATGCATTAGCTAATCCTAGAATAATTATTAATTAGTTAATAATTAGTTTAGCTCAACACAATTTAATATAAATAGTTATATTAATTTATTGGGCCAATATGTATGTATTAAATATATAGCCCAATTGAAGAGCATTTGGAGTAGCATCTAATTATGTGAATTAGAGGCTTAATTAATAGAGTTGAGAGGCCCATTTGAGCCCATTAATGGCCAGCCACAAGAGGTAGGTGGGATGGCATTCTTGTAAATAGATGGTTGGTGGTAGGTAGGGATTGTGCACTATATATAGAGATGTATAGATACAAAATTGAGGCTTCTCTCTTCCCTAACCCTAGCCGCCACCCTTCCCCTCCCTCTTTGGCCGCCGGCCTCACCTCTTTCTCTCTCTCCATTTGCTCATGGGTTGAGCATATTCTCTCCACCTATTAAATAGTTAATTAAGGAAGAAGAGAGAATACCTTAGGATTAGCTTCGTTCTAATCGAATCGCTAGCACGAATCGATTTAGATATTGGTTAATCTCTAGGTGGACTCGAGGCGGCCGTCAACCATGGTGGAGGCGCAAGGAGAGCACTCCACCGACTCCTACGCCATTGGATCGAGCCCCGCGGATGCGATTTCGCGGGAGGTACAAATCCAAACCCTTTCTCTTGTGTTGATTGACTTTTGCACTAGATCCTCGCACTTGTTTGTGGTTAATTAAGTGTAATTAGCTTCAAAATTAAAATTTGTGCACTTTCTAACAGTGGTATCAGAGACAGGTTGTGCTTAAGTTATTTTGACACTTAATTAAGAGAAATTGGTTAATTAATGGATTAGTAGAGTTGATGCTATTGCTTGCTGTCTGGAAACAGCAATTTCTGTGTTGTTTTGCGTTTTTCGCTATGAAATGTTCTCTGAAAATTTTTTCTGTCAACTAGAAAGTTGTAGATCTGTGGATTGTGGTTCTTTTGGCGTTGGATTCACATTTTTCTGAAATTGTATGAATTTACTGTGAATAAAATGGCAACGGTGCGCAGAACCAGTTTCTGCTTGCACTGTTCTGTTTGAATGGCTTAAAAGATTTATATTTTGAATATAAGTACCAGTGTTCTTTGGCTAGATTTAAAGAGGACTTGAAACTCTTTCTGGACATGTATAGAATGTTGCATGGTTCAGATTAATTCGTGGGTTTTCAAGTATGAAAAGAAAGATCTCGTCAGATCTGGTTTATTGAACAAACTGATTGTTCTAATAAACTGTACCAACTGAGAACTCTTTCTGGAAAATTGTTTGAATAGAGTTGTTTACTTTTAAGTTAGGATTCCAGGAAAATTAATTTCATAATTTTTCATGGAAGTTTGGTACCTCAACCAGGTCAAACCTTTTCGGTCGACAGTCTGTTCCAGTACAGGTCTAGTCGATTGTTAAGCTTGTAACTTGAATTTCTTAAACTGAACTTAGTGGTTTTCTTTTCATAAATAGTTAGCCAATAGATTAAACAAGTTTTTCTATGTATATTGTATATACAAAAACTGGATGGAAGGTGATCTTTCAGACCGGATGGTTGAGAAGAAAAACAGAATATCTCAAAACGGTGTTTTCGCGCACTTGTTTCAGATTTGTCTTTTTTGATTCTCTCAGATGGTTTATGATCTCTTCCTGAATTTTTGACTGGTAATTACAATCTAGACAAGGAGCTTATATAAATTATTTCATATTTTTTGGAGACCGAAAACTATGGATTTTGTCGTGTCCCATTAGATACTTTTTTTATCAAAGTATTATTTACTAATTATTCAAACTAGTTGAAAAAGTAATTAGGATACTCCTTGTGTGATCTCCTTTCAGTTTTTTGATGATTGAAAAGTTTTCAAAAGAAATTTAAACAAGTTTGGTTGTTTGAAATTTGAGCATTTACACACGGAAATTGCGAATGGCAAATAATACGCAAAGACACTTGAAAGTCATTAATTATAAACAAATTACACTAGTGGATAGACTTGTGCTAACTTTGTTTTGTAGGAGGATGTGGGTTTAGTATGGCTCATGATTCAATGCCTTGTGGTTTGTAAATTGAATGCATGTGTGATTGCGTGTAATAAGGCCTTTGGTGCCATTAATTAATTTTGATTAATTTTTGTGTAACTTGTGTGGCTTGCATGCCCCTAAGGTTAGGATGGGAATAGAAATTTACACATGTAATTTTGTTCCTTTATTTTATATAGGATTTAGATCCATATATAATTTAGTGGGAGGGACAAAGATTAGATTAGTTTTGCTACATGGAGATGCGGCGAAAACTAATGCAAGCGGGAGCCATACAAACCCACAACAATGCTTGAGATGCTTTATTATGTGAAAGTTTGTGGATGCTATGAATGTCATAGGATAGGTATGGGTGTATGTTTACACGACCACCAAACAAGAGTCACATAATTGTTTGTCCCATTAATTTGATTAAGTCAACCGCCCTCCTTCTCTCTATCCCCTTCACGTCGTTCGGTGCCAAATGACGTTTTCTCGCCGACGCGGGACGTCTTTTGGTTAACCCTCGAAGTCGGGGTGTAAATCGGATTTACTAGGAGCAAATAGAGAGAGGTTACTTATCGATGGACCCTAATCGGATTGGACATCGGGGCGAAGTTTGTGGATGTACATGAGACATTTCACAAACCAAGAGTCATATGGTTAATATGATTGGTTGGAGAACCTACCTTATCTAGTTGTTTTGGTGTTATGCCGACGCTGGCCCCATCTCAACGAAAATAGAGATCTTGGATAACCAACTACATTTGGGACATTAAATAAATGTAGTGGAAGTTTTATTTGTTATAAATAAAACATTTGCATAAACTAAATGACCTTAAATTGATTTTGTTATAGATGTTAAAATTGTTAATTTTGTTGCGATCAATCTTTGAAAAGAAACTTAAATATATCAATTCCCAAAACTTTACTCAAACTACCCGAACGTAGTATCGCGATGATTGATTGACTTTTGACGAAAAGTTATTCAATAAAGCGTATGACTAATATCCTCATTTGAAATTTCTAGACCTTTGAATTAACGAATTCATATGGACTAGAATTTAACTCCTACGCTCTTATCCACTTACTCAAGAAGGCGTTCTTGGAGAAAGTAGATATTGACTCCATCATTTACGATCGAGTGTGAAGGGCATGAGTTGACCAAGAGATTCTTCTATAAGAAGATATATGAATGTTTCGTTAGCTTACAAATCGAAAGATTTAAGTAGCTAATTGACAACTAGAGATATTACGATCTCCAATGTCAAGGATTGTTGATATTGTCATACGATCTCTTTGGAATTATAAAGGATATAATGTTACCTTTTTCACACTTGTTGATGCAAATAGGTAATTGGTTAAGTATTCAAGAAATACTTCACCAAGGTATGAGTTGACATTTCGAGACCCTCAATTGTGACTATGTGTCACATGAGTTGTTTCATTTACTGTTTATGGGAGGTATTTGAAAGGTTGTTCGAAATACCATGATTGTATTGTTCTAATCCTAAAAGTGTATTTGTCGTTCAAATTATCTCATTATCTCTAATTCACACTAGTAACTTGATACTAGTTCATATGCTCGTATTTAACGAAATGTGTTGGCAATGAAGAATAAGAGACACTTCGAGAGACGTAAAGCAAACTCCGTATAGGAAATGACTTGTTCGTCTAAGTCATTACCATTGGATACGTAGAGTTATCTTTATTAAGAGTTTGTTTAAGAATTGAAGGTTACATACCTTAATCCTAACCTCTCAAAATATTATCTCCATTTCATATTCGATGATGGACGATTATGTTATTTTATTATGGATATGTTTATATGATTTCATGCATCTTGATCGAATTTGCTTGAAATAGATAAACATGTTTTTGAATGACAAACAGGATGCGTAAGACTTGACTTAAAGTGTTTGACTTTTATGTGTAATAGCCGCTTAGTCATAAATAAACGAGAATCGCATTATGAGAGTCTACGTAACGTAGAGCTCGTAGTTCAATTCGATTTCTCATCAATTGTTATATGCGAATCATGTTTGTTAATTGACAAAAGCGCCTTTGACCTACAAAGGTTTAAGGACAAGTGACTTGATTAGGACTTATACATATCGATGTATATAGATCTATAAGTACTTGTGAAATAAAAGGTTGTTTATACTTTATTACTTGACCAACGATCATTGTAGATATTAACATATCTATTTGATAAGGTATAAGTATGAATCTTTTGATTAGTTCAAAGGAGTTCAAGAGTGAAGTTAAAAGACCGTTCAAGGAAAAGAAAAAGTCTTACAATTAATCATGGTAAATAGTTAAGTCGTATGATTTGAAATATTATCTAAAGAGTATGAAAGTAGTTTCACAACTCGCTCCATGAGGAATAATATGTCCAAGAATGGAGGTATCGAACAATATTTAGTATAGTTCGATCGGTAATAAATCAAATTGACTTATTCGACTCATATTAGGAAGTTATGTTTGAGGACAATATTGTTTACACTGAATAATGTTCCATCGAAGTCTATTGAGAAAGATATTTTACGAGATTTTGATCTCTAACTATATTGGTTCTCAAGATTTGGTGTTAAGAAGCTTATTTCAAGGTTTGTTGACTTATAAGCTTGAACCAAATAAGACACTCTATATTTTGTAGGATACCTTAAGTCGAAAAGACACTACTTCCACGAACATGATAAGAACAAAATAGTTGTTGCTAATCATAACGTAGTCTTAGAGAATAATATTCTCAAGAAGAAGTAATGGGAGTAAAGTGAGCATTAAAATAGTTTGTGCGTCACCACAAGAAGTATTCTTATGGAAAACTTGTTACTCCATGCATGGTGCTTAGTGGGAGTTGAGCGGAATTTCAATCACAAGCCGTTGTGAAAGGAAGAAGTTTAATAGTACGTTCCTTCCAGTGATGACTCAACCATCTCACGAGTTGATGATGTTCGAGACACTCATGGAATATAAGGAGTCAAGAATTTATTCTACAAATCGTTGTAGAAATAGTTCACGAACCTTAAGTACCAATCCTACAAAAGTCAACGCGAGTTGATTGCCTAAGCCGTTTGATGCGTAGGCTTCACGACATTCTCGTACTTGTCATATGAGAATCCGTTGAGAAACAAGAAAACGATGGAAAGATATGATTTCACATGTACGGTTTAAATCCATATGATCTTTAAATGCAATCCATGTATAACAACAAGGTATAGACCTTGGTTGATGTTCAAGAAGGAGCAATCCATCAAGAACGTTTAGATCTTTAATGAAAAGATTGACATGGACGGCAAGTTGACTAAGTACAAAGCACAGCTTCGCGCTTGTAGCTATGTTTAAGTCGATGACGAGTTGACTATATACTAAGCACGGCTTATTGCTTGTAGCTATGCATAAGTCAATAAAGATCGTTCTAGCAAACGGTTATATTTCGTATATATTGATATATGGAAAGGAACATCAAAACCGCCTTATTCGAATGAATGAAGGGAGATGTTATGTATATGATGCAAACCAAGGGTTTGTTTTTGTGCTAGAAACATGTACACACTTCAAGTATCCATCAATGGATTAAAGTAAGTATTGTGAAAAATGGAATAAACATTTTGACAAGGAAGTCAAGGAGTTGAACTTCGTCAAAAGCGTCTTGTATAGACAAGATATTCAGTGGGAGCATGATTGTGTTACTTGTATTGTACAAGGTAATAAGATATTAATTGGAAATAACATTAAGAAAATGAATGTTGTCAAGATCTCATTGGAGAATGTTTTCTCAATAGAGAACTAGGGAGAAATCGCCTAAATCCAAGGAAACAAAATCTATGGTGATAGATTATGATGGATGTTAGGTTTGAGCTAATGTGCATATAACGACGAAGTGTTCGAGAAACACGAAAGTTACACTCCAAGATAGGATGTCTAACTACGTCACAAGGCATGACTTGAGTATTTAACTCGGTTTATTGTAACTCAATTCGAGAAAGTGCATGAAACAGTTCAAGTATTCTTTCGTTATGAGTTTCATTTTGTACGCCATATTTATGCATATGCCTCGATGTGTAGTATCCAAAGGATATGACAAACAGTTGTCAAATGGATACAAGAGAGACACATTTGGACAATAGTCAAGGATATCCTCGAGTACCTTATGAGAAAGAGTGATATAATGTTCCATCTCTTAAGATGAAAGATAGTTCGTGTAAATTGATTACATTGATACTAGTTTTTCAAAAGATTGATATAATCACAAGTGAGCTACATATTTAGCTCAAAGGTGGTGTTGTAAGTTTAGAAGGTGTTCTAAATGGAATATTACAACCGTTTCCGTCACCAAAGCAAAATTCACAGCAACTTGTGAAGCAATAAAAGAAGTTTATTTGAATCGAGTTCTTAGTCAAGCTAATATGGTTCTATTGCATCTCGAACCGTAGCTTAATACTAAAGAACCCTTTGTTGGAGATTCAAGTATGATCTATAACGATATCACTTGATATCATATGATGATGATCAAGAATATATATAGGAGTATACATATATAGGGTCAAACAAAAGTGGATAGGTTCGCGAACACAGCGAACACTCTAACATGACCTCTGCCTTAAGCGATATACGGGATGCAAAATGTGCATCCATACGTGGTGGACGTATGAGTAACTTGCTTTAAGTGTATTATTTCTTTTGAGGTCCGAGACAAGTATATATGCAGATATATAACATCGTTCTCAATTCTTCGTTGGCTAGAAGTCACTATTGATTGACTCTAGGCCAAGTGGGAGATTGTTGGAGTTATGTCCTAGAAGTCAATGATTTAATGACTTAAATATTAGTTTATGTTATGGATGATATTTTATCATCTGTTCCTAGGTTTATTATTGACAGATCATTCAGGTTGAGGATCTGAATTGTGGATCTCTGTGGATCATTCTTTAGAATGACAATAATAAATCTAAATGGTCCATAATCTTGATAATTAACAAGGAACATTAATTATCTTATAAGATTAGTATGCAAGTTAAGTGATGATTAAGTTCTACAAATCATAGGTAAAGAGTTGCCAACTTAATTGCATATGTGTATGTTATGGAACATAGCACAGGACTTGACCCAACGAAATAAATGTATGGATTGTGTTATGTGTCATTATTTATTTCGTTATGATTTTGGTTCTAAGTTTGAGATGTTTATCTTTTCCACATGAGGATAGGTTCAATAAATATCGTCTACCGTTGATTCCTGATAAGGGCTGCTATACGGACTTTATTTATGTTCTCTTGAATTGTGCGGGGAAAAGCTAATCATCAAGAAAACCGTATGTCCCTCATTAATTCGCTTAGTGAGTGACGATATCTGTTTGGGCCCCTTGATGGAGATAGATTGTTTGCATGCAACTTTATACAATTATCTCTAGATCAAGAAACGTATAATCTGCAAGAATGACACGTTCCAATCTTGGATTATACGATGATATCGTGAGACATAAGAATCAAAATAGGGAAATACTTTTATTCTCTTATGCAGGATTTAAATACTGTAGCAGTACACTATTTATGCGAATTGAGAATCATAACGTGTTGCTAGATACCGCTTATGATTATTGGAATTAAATAACGATTTAATCCCATGTCCAACTTAGCATAAATCCTCAAAGGGTCACACAAAATAGAGTTTTGACCAAAACAGTGCATTATTTATTTATTTATTCGCAACAGTGCGTATTGCGGAAATATGATAAGTTGATTGATTAATTATATACCGTTATAATTAATTAAGTCAAATGGATCATATGGAAATAAATTAATGCATTAGCTAATCCTAGAATAATTATTAATTAGTTAATAATTAGTTTAGCTCAACACAATTTAATATAAATAGTTATATTAATTTATTGGGCCAATATGTATGTATTAAATATATAGCCCAATTGAAGAGCATTTGGAGTAGCATCTAATTATGTGAATTAGAGGCTTAATTAATAGAGTTGAGAGGCCCATTTGAGCCCATTAATGGCCAGCCACAAGAGGTAGGTGGGATGGCATTCTTGTAAATAGATGGTTGGTGGTAGGTAGGGATTGTGCACTATATATAGAGATGTATAGATACAAAATTGAGGCTTCTCTCTTCCCTAACCCTAGCCGCCACCCTTCCCCTCCCTCTTTGGCCGCCGGCCTCACCTCTCTCTCTCTCTCCATTTGCTCATGGGTTGAGCATATTCTCTCCACCTATTAAATAGTTAATTAAGGAAGAAGAGAGAATACCTTAGGATTAGCTTCGTTCTAATCGAATCGCTAGCACGAATCGATTTAGATATTGGTTAATCTCTAGGTGGACTCGAGGCGGCCGTCAACCATGGTGGAGGCGCAAGGAGAGCACTCCACCGACTCCTACGCCATTGGATCGAGCCCCGCGGATGCGATTTCGCGGGAGGTACAAATCCAAACCCTTTCTCTTGTGTTGATTGACTTTTGCACTAGATCCTCGCACTTGTTTGTGGTTAATTAAGTGTAATTAGCTTCAAAATTAAAATTTGTGCACTTTCTAACACAATGTGCTTAGTTCGGTCTCCTTTGATATATCCTTCTCTTATTTGTGCTATATAAGCTGCATTATCTTCATATAATAGAGTAGGATTTTCTTTGATATTTTCAAGTCCACATTCTTCTTGAATATTTTGGATTATTGACCTTAATGAAACACATTCTTGACTTGCTTCATATAAAATAATGAGTTCAGCATGATTTGATGATGTGGCAGTTAGGGTTTGCTTTATCGACCGTCATGAAATTGTAGCTCCACTATAAGTAAATACATATCCTGACTGAGATCGCGTCTTATGGGGGGTCTGACAAATATCCTGCATCTGCATAACCAACTAGATTTGATTTTGAATCCTTTTGATAGTATAGTCCCATATCATGAGTTCCGCAAAGATAGCGAAAAATATTTTTAATTCCATTCTAATGTCTTCGGGTTGGTTTAGAACTATATCTTGACAATAAATTTACAGCAAATGCAATATCAGGTCTTGTATTATTTACAAGATATAATAACGCTCATATTGCACTTAAGTATGGTACTTCAGGACCAAGTACTTTTTCATCATTTTCTTAGGGACGAAAATGATCATTTTCTGCATTTAATGATCGTATGACCATTGGTGTTCTCAAAGGATGAGCTTTATCCATATTAAATCTTTTTAATATTTTTTCTGTATAATTTGATTGATGAATAAATATTTCATTCTTTAAATGCTCGATCTGCAGGCCGAGATAAAATTTAGTTATACCAAGGTCTTTCATTTCAAACTCTCTTTTCAACAATTTTGCAGTATTTTCAATCTCTTCAGGAGATCCAATAATATTTAAATCATCAACATAAACTGCAACTATTGCATAACCTAAATTTGATTTTTTAATAAAAACACATGGACTAACTAAATTATTTTTATATCATTCTTTTAAAAGATACTCACTATGTCGATTGTACCACATTCGATCTGATTGTTTTAGTCCATATAAAGATTTTTTCAATTTTGTGAAATACATTTCTTTAGGTTTTGATCTATATGCTTCTGGCATTCTTAATCCTTCGAGATTTTTCATATATATGTCACTATCAAGTGAACCATATAAATATGCTGTAACAACATCCATAAGTTGCATTTTTAGATTTTCTGTGACTGTGAGACCTATTAAAAATCTGAGAGTTATTGCATCCACTACATGTGAATACATTTCTTCATAATATACTCCATATATTTGTGTAAAATCTTGTGCCACTAGTCTTGCTTTGTATTTCACAATTTCATTTTTCTCATTTCTTTTAATGACAAATATCCATTTGTAACCTACAGGGTTAACCTCTTTAGGTGTTTGGACTACTGGTCCAAATACTTGTCGTTTGTCAAGTGAATTTAATTTAGCTTGTATGACATCTTTTCATTTAAGCCAATCATTTCTATGCCTACATTCTTCTATGGTTTTTGGCACATTATCCTCTTCGCTTATAACATCACTAGCTATAGCGAATGCAAAAATTTCATCCACATGAGTTTCATTTCTGTTCAATATTGTACCAGTTTTTACATAATTTATAGAAATCTCATAATCATTTGGTACTTCAGTTTTTTCTGGAACTTCATCAACCTCTTCTGGGATTTTAGTTTCTTCTGGAACTTTATTAATCTCTTCTAAAGATTTAATTTCTTCTGAAATTTTATTAATCTCTTCTGGAGATTTAGTTTCTTCTGGAACCTTATAAATCTCTTCTGGGGTTTTACCAACTGCTTTATTCTGCTCTTTTCTTTTACGTGGATTTACATCCTTAGAACCAATTGGTTTTCTACGTTTTCTACGTTCATGAGATTCATTTGATATCCTTGTTATATCTATTCGAGCAGGTGCATTTATAGCTGGAATATGTGATTTAGTGACTCTATTTATATCTATGAACGCGTCAGGCAATTCATTTGCAATTCTTTATAAATTTATAATCTTTTGAACATCAAGTTCACATTGACCACTTCGGGGATCAAGATAAGATAATGATGAATTCCATGTCACTTGTTTATTCAGCTTTTGTTTTCCTTCCCTTAAATTTGAGAATATTGATTCATCAAAATGACAATCAGTAAATCTTGCTGTAAAAACATCTCCTGTTAATGGTTCTAAATATTTAACAATAGAAGGAGAGTTAAAACTAATATAAATTTCCAATCTTCTTTGAGGTCCCATTTTTATGCGTTGTGGAGGAGAAATTGAAACATATATTGCACAACCAAATACTTTTAAATGGGATAAATTTGGTTCTCTTCCGGAGACCAATTGTAATGGAAAATACTTATGATCAACAGTTGGCCTTAATCTAATTAGTGCAGCAGCATGTAATATGGCATGTCCCCATGCAGAAGATGGTAAACTAGATTTCATAAGTAATGGTCTAGCTATTAATTGTAATCTTTTAATAAACGATTCTGCTAGACCGTTTTGTGTATGAACATGTGCCACTAAATGTTCTACAGTAATCGCAATAAACATGCAATAATCATTAAAAGCTTGGGATGTAAATTCTCCTGCATTATCAAGTCGGATTCTTTTAATTTGATAATCCGGAAAGTTGGCTCTCAATTGAATAATTTGTGCTAGTAATCTAGCAAATGCAACATTTCTTGTTGCTAACAAACACACATGTGACCAACGCGTTGATGCATCAATTAAAATCATAAAATATCTAAATGGTCCACATGGTGGTGTTATAGGTCCACATATATCTCCTTGAATTCGTTCTAAAAATGATGGAGCTTTAGGTCCAACTTTATTTGGAGATGGCCTAATAATTAGTTTTCCAAGAGAGCATGCTTGGCATGTCAATTCTTTTGATAACAGGATCTTCAGGTCCTTTAGGGGATGTTCATTTGCACTTTCTATTATTCTCCTCATTATAATATTTCCTGGATGACCCAATCTATCATGCCATAATGTAAATAATCTTGGATCAACTAACTTCCGGTTAGTGACCATATTTGATTCTATTGCACTTATATAAGTGTCATATAGTCCATTAGACAATGCTTGTAATTTTTTCATAATTTTTTTCTGGCCATTTATAATAGATACGATATGAAGATATTCGCAATTTTTTTTATTCATAGTTTCAATATGATAACCATTCTTTCGAATATCTTTAAAACTTAGTAGATTTCTTCTGAATCTACTCGAATATAATGCATCATCTATTATTAGTTTTGTTCCTTCAGGTAACAAAATACAAGCTCTTCCGGAGCCTTCAATAATATTGCTTGAGCCAGATATAGTTTGAATATTAGTCATACCAGAATCCAATTGTAAAAAGTATTTCTTACTTTTCAATATTGTATTTGTAGTTCCGTTATCAATCAAACATGGATCTTCTTTACTTAATATTGCGTCAGTCATTTTCCCTTGAAATAAAAAAAAACAAAAATAAATTTACTTTTATTTATTAACATATTCATAATATAAAAATTAAACATAAATTGAAAATTCCTACGATGAAATTTGATAATATTATTTGGACGTACTGCTGGTACGTTATCAATAATTTGTTATATCACATATATCATTTTTCTTTGAACATATTGCTGGAACGTTTTTCTTTTGTTATCAATATTTTGTTATAACGAGTTTTTTATTTTGATGATCACATTTTTCTTTGAAAAAACTCTTCAAGAGTAGTAACATGATTTCATCATAACTTCAGATTATTAATATTATAACTTCAGATTGTTACTTTAATAACTTCAGGTTATTAATATCATAACTTCAAGTTATGATAAATGAAACAGAGATAAGTAAATAAATAAAGAGAGAAAGAAAAAAATAATAATTCTAATTTAGCGTTATAACTTCAGGTTATAGTAAAATTTTATTTAATAACTTCTGGTTATTAAATCATTTGACTGCGCAATTTATATAATTTAATTGAAATAACTTTAGGTTATTTTTCATTCAATGACTAATAATAAGTGCTAATATAAATTAAATTGGGAATAACTTCATGTTATTTTTCATCCAGTATCCTATAATAACTTCTGGTTATTAAGGAATAGAACTTCTGGTTCTTTGATAAAAATTTCAACTTTGAATAATAACTTCAGGTTATTTATTTAATAATGTTCAGTGGCGTTCCATAACTTCTGGTTATATTAAATTTCTAATAGAACTTCTGGTTCTAAAAAAATAATTCAAATATTGAGAACTTTAAGTTCTAAATAAATTACTTCAAATATCAAGAACTTCAGGTTCTAAACAAATTATTTCAATAATTAAGAACTTCAGGTTCTAAATAACTTTAATTCGAAATATAAACTTCAGGTTTAAACAAAATAAATTCAAGTATTAAGAACTTCAGGTTCTTTATGTAATAAGAACTTCGGGTTCTTAATAAACTTTCAAGTTTGAATAATATCTTTTTATTATTTTTATCATCATTCACTTCAGGGAATGATTCTCATAAATTTCAAACAAAAAAATATAGCATTCAAAAGTTCAAATAAAATTGAAATTAATGAATTATATGATATCAATCAAACCTTTTAATTACCTCAAAATTCCTTTGATCAATTCATTCTTACTTACCCAAATGCTTTATAATTTTTTCGTAGCAATTCGTGCAAACAACTTTGCGACTCTTTCCGAGCAAATTCGTGCTGATAACGTGTTGTAAAATAAGGTGGAAGAAATAAACAAAGAACAATGTATCAAGAGTAAGTAAGACAATATTCTCAAGAGTAAATTTCAGAATTTCATTATCTCTTTCAACCATTCATTCTTTCTTGTATATCATCTACACAAGTTTACAATGCCTCTATTTATAGGCTACAATATGAGACCTTACATAATGATCAATAAATAATTAGTGGAGATCATGGAAAAAAAAATGTGTAGTGGAGATAAATGATTAGTGGGAATATGAAGATGAACAATCCACATATTTATTAATTTCATAACAACGTTCACCCTCTTCTCAATTCTACGGAATTAATTACAGTTCAGGTTCTGATGTGTATTCTCAATTGCACTCATTATACAATTGCGGAATAGCCCACGATAATAAAAGCTAGGACCAGAAGAATATTTTTAGGAGAAACAAAGCAAAAAGGAAAGGAAAAGACTATGGTACGAGAGAATCAAGCTCTCAATCAGTGAGGACCGCCGCCTGACTAGGTTAATTGACTGAAGATGCATGATATAAGACGACCCTGTTTTTATATGTTTTCCTTTTAGTTAGTTCAGAGGCTTAAGGTGTAGTACAAATTTAATTAACAAAATAAAACTTAGTATCTGAGATAGTAGGTCAATGATACCGTAATTGATCAATTTTATTGTCGCCTCACAAAGAATTAAAATTTCATATCCAACTTCAGTTTGATATATTTAAGGCCCTAAATCATTTCGTTATACAAAAAGTCAATTATATACAAATTACAAGTCACACAAAATGAAAATCCTACTATTAATTTGGCCAAGATTCCGGTACAATAAAATTTAAGTATCATAAACTGTCATGATCTCTTTCTATTAATATTTCCAAAATCAAACCACATATTTGAACCATTGATTTACTTCTGAGCAATATTTCGCATCATAACTGTTTGAATTTTGAAATTAATTTGTACAAGAACCATAAGTTGTGAAATGACAATACTGAGTTATAAACTGATTAGAAAAAATTTAATGCATTCAACATTTGAAATCTTTCAATCTTAAACAAAAATAAGATAAAAACAATTATAAGAATTGTACATGATACATACTAACAAAGAAAATAAAATCAATTATTGGATTCGTTATTTGAAATTTAAATTTTAAATGGCAGAATCAGAAACAATAAAAAATAACCATGATAATTTATGAAAAATATAGTGTTATGATACCCAGTATCCTTTTTCTAATTTGTAAATCTTGTGCAGGATTTTACTCAAAAAAAAAAAAAAAAAAATCTCCCAATCAGTTCACGAGTCTGTAAGGCTGTAACTAACCATAAAGTAACGACCTATGGACAGTTAGCAAGCTTACAACTTTCCAATATATAGGAACAGTGCATTGCATGCAGTGATTAGTTAATTATAGATTTTCATTATTGAGACTAATTAATAAATTTGGCCAACTGTGGAATAAGCACGCATAATAAAGACATAACAGCTCATTCTCTCTGGTTAAGCAAGGAAAAGCCAAGGAGCCCACGTGAAGGCTAAGACGATGGTTGGCAACCACACGGCCAACCCCATTAATATATTAATTAATTATATTCGTCTCAATTAATTATTGGGAGCACTAATAAAGATATTGACTAATCATGAAAAGCAAGCAATAACATTATCACACAATAAAAGTGAGTAGACAAATAGACATATGGTATGGGGTGTAGGCATGCAAAGCCATATAGCACGGTAGGTAGGGAAGGATACCATATCCGGCCCCCAATAGACGTCTCGTCTGCCTTTTCCTCTTGCTTATCCAAAACTTTCAAACGGTGCACATAGGAGTGCCTAGGGCTGTATATGAGCCGAGTTCGAGCGAGTTGAGCATAACTCGAACTCGAACTCGTTACAACTCGTGACTCGCTCGGGAGGCAGTTCCAAGTTATCCAAACTAACTCAAACTCGTCATTTTATAACTCGAGTCAACTCGTGACTCGGTATACAACTCGTGAATATAGTGAATAGATGCAACAATTATCTAAAAAAAAAAAACTTCTGCACATACACGAACAAATATCTTAGAACTCATAACACATGCATAAACCAAGTTGTGTTGTGCATCGGAAGGGAAAGATATTTGGGGACTAAGTCTTTTTTAGACTATACAGTATACACTGATATAATATTTTTATTTTTGACATGTATATGTTGCTGACTCGAGTTGGACCGAGTCGAGTTGAGCCTAACTCGAACTCAATAAATAAAACTCACGAGTCAGCACAACTCGAGTTTCTAGAACTCGAGGTCTGTTAACTCGAGTTACCAACGAGTTTTTTTCGAATCGAGTTCGAGTAACTCACGAGTTACAAGTTATTTGCTCACCCCTATGAGTGCCTATTCGCTCTTATAAACAGTGTTTTGAAAACCGTACCGGATATCGGAAAATTTTAGTAATATCGGGAACTGGAACAATGACCGAAATAACAATATCCAGTATTGTTAGATGAAATACCATATAATTTCGGAAAATAACGAGAAATATTGAATTTTGGCCACCTGACTGGTAGTGGTGCCGGTACGATTTTAAAAACACTGCTTATAAGTATAATCGCAAAAAGTTCATGGTCATGGGTGGAGCCAACCAAAGTTTTCGAATAGGGAAAAGGAAAATTGTAGTATGAATTTTTGAAGTTTTAGGGTGGCTAATTTGAGAGGAACTAATATAGATTTTTTTTAATTTTTTTTCCTGAATTCATATGATATTTTAAGTTACTAGGGGCTTTTTAACACTTTGGGGGACTGCACACTTCCAAAAATGATTCAAAATTTTTTCTGATCAAAATATCCTTAGTGAATTAAGAATATTTTACTGAACAATATTCTCAATTAATTGGAGGCATTTTAGTCTAAAAAAAACGTTGTATCAATTTTGAGTGTGCAAATCATTTTTCTGGGCAGACTTTCATTGATTGTTTCATTTCCATTTGGCTCCACTTTGTTTATGGTCCGCGATTTTGAATATTCAATCTAAATTCAACGTGAATAACGATACGCGGTCTATTTAGAGAATTTTTTTGGGCACAATTAATTTTAAAGATTATCAGTGAAAATTCGAAATTATTTGTCATACTAGTTTGACATGAGAACTATGACAGTCATTATAATTCGTGAATCATATTTAGACGAACATGTTTTTTTTTTTTTAAAAAAAAAAACAGAAAAAAATCCTGACCTTCCTGAATTTCTTTGACAACTGGAGTGAGAGTAAAGTTTATATTTGGTACGAACATGTTGGGGTAAAAGGACACTTTTACCACATCCGTACCTGAATTTTCCTAACAGATGTAAGATGTTGTTCAATGCAAAATGATTGTTCCAAATAGTTTTTATGTGTTGAAATCTTCGAGATCATAATAATTTTTTTATTGAAACCATAATTTGACAGATAATATATGTTTATCAAATACGAACAATAATTAAGAATAAAATAATTGCACCTGATTATAGATATATTTTGTATTTTAAATAGAGTAAATTTGGTGCAATTTGAAAATTGATAGATTATTATTCATTAAGCAGTTTGAAAGATTAACAATACAGTTTTAATTGTACTTGATTGATGGTCAAATAAATGCTAAATTAATTACATCATGCATTACAAACAAACTTTTGGATTATATTATAGGTACATATCTACAATTTTACTTTTCAAATTCTTTCAAAACGCTTTTCAGTGATACACTCACACACACCAACAAAATTTGGCTACAATGCTATATATATATATAGCACGGATCAGACAATGTGCTTCATAGTTTGGTTTTTTGAGTTTCGAATTGTCGACTCAATCTCGTAGCTAGGAAATCACTTTTTTTTATATAGTTTTTATTTTTTTATAAAATGATTATTAAAGTTAGTAGTTTTGTTTTTCATTAATCGCGGCACATCTTTAAAAAAATTCAAGAAAATAGTAAAATAAATTTCTAAAAGGTGTAAAAGTTTTTCGAGAAGCTTGACAGAGGCTGTCAAGGAAAATGGTGTAAAAGTTGATTTTCTATTTTACAGTATTCGATATGTCATCATGTTCCCTTAACTTGAATTGGACTTATGAAACTTAAAAATCAAAATTTGAATTCACAATGCTAGCCTATATCCGTGTGGCACCGAGTCTAACTCTATTACTTAGATCAGTTAAGACATAGCAAATATCATTAACATATCTCAAATTTGATCGTTTAATTCATATGTTAGTTATTTATACACTTAGCAAACGTACCCACTCTATGGGTGAGTAAATAAAAATTTGAAAAAAACATTTATACTTTAACAAAAATAAAATCGATATCTCAATAAAAAATTTTAATAAAAATATTTATTTCTTAATAAATGAAATTATTTGAAAATTTTACCGATAAAAAATTTTTACATAAGAGGTCTATTTTCAAAATGAAAAAAATAATTATTATTTTAAGTAAGCTTTCCATATGTGTTGTGCTTTCTTTCTAAAGACGGTGTACAATCAATCCAACGATAAATTTCTTTCTATTTTGATGAGTGCACAACCAATATAGCTGAAAATTTATTTTTATTTGAAGTGAAGAGTTGAGTATATCTGTCAAACACAGTTTTTTCTCCTATCCCAAAACAATTCTTTCTATGTACTAAAATAACACTGCCTCTCTGTGTACCAATCCTCAACTGTGCAAAGAGAAGATCCAATAATATCTCTTATAGGCGTGCCTCTTGCAAATTTACCATCTGCCCTCTGCAAAAATCATAACACTATAATACAGTTACAATATTTAATATTTGTATACACACACACCGTTTTATCCTCATTTTATCACCGAAAAAACACCGCACCGTTAAATCAACTCCGAACCGTCAAACCGAAAAAACTGCATTTTAAAAGCTTGGAATGCATAGAAAAAACTGTTATTTACACCCTTGGTCTAATTGTTTTAGCTTTTGGTCTAATTGTACAATTTAAATATCAGTTGACTATCTATATAATATTATTTTTTTAGGAACAAGATCAATTATTTAGAGAAGCATATCTTACTGTGTGGAATACAATTTATTCATGTTCCACGTCCCACGAGAGTTAAACTCATCTAAAATAACGGTAGAGTAATTGACCATCTGAACTTAACTCTAAGTTGTAAATTTGGAAAAAAAAACACTATTCGTCTCTAGACCATTAATGAATTTTGTAAATAATTTAACAGATAAACAAATAATTAAATTATACAAATTTTGATACGTGCATATTAAAAAAGCAAATACATTCCCAAATTTATTTGTTAATTTGGATAATATTAACAAAAGTATTTACGGAGCTGCCACATAACGAAGTGTACACTAAATTTACCGCTCGTTTATATAACCAGAAACGTGCATATATGACTGGGCTTGATTAGTTAAAGAACACGGCATGACTATGCCCTTTACACAATAAATACAAACTAAATTAACTTTTGATTACAATGTAAATGCATTCTTGTTTTGAAACAAAGGAAATTTCTTTATCTCATGATCATCGTACGTGTTTAGATATCAGTTCTTCCGTCCCACACTTGATGTCACTAAACCAAGAAATTTTCCAAAGAGTTTGTACACCACCAAACCAATTCCCTAGCTCTTTACACAAACTAAAAGAAGACACACAACAACAATCTTCCTAATAAACTAGCTCACCATTAGTGATTGCACCTACCCTTCCTTTTAAAGGTCCTTAGATTCGCTCCTTTTCCTCCCTCCTCTCATATCACACCTCCAACCCTTTTTATCCACACACCAACAAAGGCCAAGACCCAAACAACTTTCCTTTCTTTTCCCTCCTCCTTAGGATCCTTCGAAAAGACCCCTTAACCTCCCATCGTCTCTAACTAACACCAAACACTCCTTCAATTCTCCAACCAATTCTACCATACCAACGAAAGAAAATAAAATAAAAGGAAATACACTAATACACCATCTAAAAAGATGATGCAAGGAGATCATGGGATAGGTATGGAGATGGGAGTCGGCTTCGGTGCTGGGGAGTGCTCGTCATCTGTTGTGGCGGCGGCAGCACTGGTGGAGGAAGAGCAGCATCAACACCAACTTCTTAAGACTGAGATAGCAGTGCATCCGCTTTGCGAGCAACTTCTATCAGCGCACGTGGCATGTCTACGTGTTGCCACCCCAATTGACCATCTTCCTTTGATAGATGCACAGCTTGCCAATTCACACTCACTCCTCAGATCCTATGCAGCCCGGCACCGCCCCTTTCTCGGACCCAATGACAAACAAGAGCTTGACTCGTTCCTTGTAAGCTGAAGATTTATATTTTCCATTTTTAGAATATTTTGTGGACATTTTAATTTTGTTTATATTGTTTGCATCAATGTTTGAAACCACAGGCGCAATATTTGATGGTGTTGTGCTCGTTCAGGGAGCAGCTGCAGCAACATGTGAGGGAGCATGCAGTGGAGGCGGTCATGGCATGCCGTGAAATTGAGCAGTCTTTGCAGGATCTAACAGGTACATTTAGCGCTATAAATTCATGCACCGCATTGGTATATTTTCCATCATGTTGGCATATCGCTCATAATTAGGCACTTCCTTGGTAATTTTTCCGAATTCTTTTATATTTTTTTAAATATTTTTCCACTTTGATAATTCATTTAATTCGACTTAATTTGGTAGTACAAAGCAAAATTCCTTTTATACCAAAAAATTTCTTATATGGAGCAATATAAGAAGAAATAATACGTACTATAATCATACTCCAGAAATAAAGTATTGTCGCACGGGATTACCATTGGATAACCACATTACCAAAATCATTTTTAAGCAAGTATTTTATATGTACATAACTAACATTAATATCTCAACCGATGCATACAATTAATGCTTATTTAGCAAGAAACAATCAACTCAATTAAACAAGCGGCCGCACTTTAAATAGTTTGGTGGTTTCGTTACCAGGCCTCTTTCACAATGACGCGTGTGTATATGAGATTGTACAGAGGCCCCGAAATATAACAAATACAGATACTCGATTCATAAATAACGCGCATTAATTGCATATACAATAAAATAATTAGTCTAAACTACATATCTTCAAATTATTGGAAATATGTAAACATTAGAAAAACTATATACGGAGAACACAATGACATATAAAAATCTTATAATGACTTTTTTTTTGGTACACGATGCATGGAGTATGTTCCATGTTGCGGCTGTCAGTATAAACTGTTATCAACAGTCCAACTCCTATTCATTTATTCCCCTTTGCAATGCGGCCGTATGAAAAAATACATGGGACTTGATAGTGAAAGACCTATTGGATGAGGTCCACAGAGTAATAATCCTAGCCCAAGAACAGTGTTTTAGGTCTAAAATTCTGTTGAAGAGCAGAAAAGGCTGCACACATTGATAAGCCCCATTTAGGAAAAGGTAATTGGCCCACCAACAGAAGTGCATCGTTTAACGGGCCCAATTCTCCGTACCAAGCAGTTAATAATCGTTTCCTGCTTTGCTTTTTACCTTCCAGTTTCTTTTACCTTTTGAACATGTTTTCATGTAGTCTATAGTTTTGATCAATATTCAGTATTAACAACATGTATTTCAATCCCACCAAGCGTTAAATAAAATTAAAAACATGACCACAGTTGGACCGATTAAAACCTGCTATCTCATTCGATAACGATACATATTACAGCAGCACTGCTACGGATCCTTGCGAGATGCATTCTTTCTTGACACAACAACTTAAACCACAAATTTCAGGGGCAACACTGGATGAAGGTACAGGGGCAACGATGTCAGATGATGAAGATGAGATGCATATGGATGGCTCATTGGATATGGGTGGAGATGGACATGACATGATGGGGTTCGGGCCGCTCCTTCCTACAGACTCCGAGCGATCCCTTATGGAGCGAGTGAGACAGGAACTAAAGCTTGAACTCAAACAGGTGAGTTGCTGATACAAATTTTGCAGTGTCAAAAAAGGAAAGATATAAGATGAAATATAACAATACTTGCTTTGTATAACTATTCCTATATGCACTGTATTATTTGTAATATAGTCGGGTATTTTATACTTTTTTTGTCGTCATGTATATGGTGATGACATCACAATTAATATGGAATTCAAATTTTCTTCTGGGGTAGCTATTAGGTCTACGGTTCAAATAGTTACATATATATCGCATTCTTTGTAACTGCCAAAAGACAAAGGATTGATGTTATTTTCCTTAAATATTTGTATGGAAACTTCCAGGGCTTCAAGTCGAGAATTGAGGATGTGAGAGAAGAAATTCTGCGAAAGAGAAGAGCTGGAAAGTTACCAGGAGACACTACTAGTATACTTAAGCAATGGTGGCAGCAGCATTCCAAATGGCCGTATCCTACGGTAAGCACAATGTTGAATTTATTCAAGCCAAGCTTGCTGAATATTCATACATATCTGAAGTTTTCTTAACAATAGTGTCATCAAATAAGAATAAACTGTCGGGCTAAAGAGAGGTGTCTAGCTTCGCCCAGATTTTTTGTGGTGCCATATGCTATAAAACACAGGCGTAATGTAGTAATATCAATATGGACTGCCTGACTTGACTTCTATTACTGCACTCAATTGGAAGGTTTACATTAATAAATGACAATCACAAATTTCAGGAAGATGACAAGGCAAAGCTTGTTGAAGAAACAGGTCTACAGCTGAAGCAAATTAATAACTGGTTCATTAATCAACGAAAGCGCAACTGGCATAACAATTCACAGTCAAGCTTGAAATCAAAGCGCAAGAGGTATGCATGTCTTCTTGTTTGTCCATTAACAACTAGTCCCCTTTGTTTGCCTAATATTGGGCTAAAATGCATTTGTTTGATTAAGGTGATTCTCCAGGTCACAAGACAATCTAATCTGACACAAGGAAAGAAACAAGTACACATGTAACGATTACATAGTTCTAGAGCTAAACCAAGGGAGTTACTCTGACCATTTCTGTACAATTGTAAGCTGACACATTTAAAATGCTAGTGCAATGTTCAAATTTTACTTTCATAATGCATTTTCGCTATGTTGATTAAATCATGTAGCTAAAGATTGAAAACAATAATTCTTGTTCATTTGGATGGCAATAATATTTTTTTGTTCATGTGTAACAACAATATTCTTAATTTAGCGATGAGAAAAAGGGGGGGAAAAATACTTTTTCTTTTAGATATATGTATCAGAAGTCAACCCCATTCTCCTGTTTAAGAGGGTGACATTTTCAAAGGCGGAATTGAAAAATAAAGCTAGAAACAAAAAAAAGAGCAAGATATCTGAGAGCCACCACAGGGCTGCAAACACACTAGCTCCATGTGTGTAGCTTGCTACATATATTGCACTAGAGAACTTATTCTAAGAGAAGTTCGTGTATGTGCCATAAGTTAATCCAATGGACCAATAGGTCGGTGCCACATTCCAAGCAGTAATTGTCTGCTTGGTGGTGTAGGAGGTGATCTGGAAGGAAAGAGACTTCCCGCCTAGAACAGAGAAGGCCTGGAATGACACACCCCAATTATGACTCATCCTGATCCAGTTAGTGTTGCTTCCTTTCACGGACATATCACAGACATCACCGGCACCACCGACATTCAGAACATAAACCAACAACCAGTACATGTTGCCCTGCATTGCAAATCTCATCCCTCCGTACCTAGTGCACGGCACCCTGAGACAGTACAATAAAAAGATATGATATGTTTCGCTTAGCTTATAAAGTATGTAGAAGAATATTCATTCACTAATTAAATACAAGAACTTTTGCCAATGGTACCTGCGGTACATGACAGGAACAATGCCAGCGCGTATCTGCGCAATCTTATTAAAGGCAGGTTTTGACATATCAAAGTGGGTTCGGGGCGGGTTGCACCAACCCCCATTGTTTGAATCAAGAGCCCAATTGGGAGGGCAAAGGTTGGTGGCTGTGACAGTTACAATAGGCGAGCCGGCATAGCATGCTGGTGAACCTGTACACCGGATCTGGTAGCATTGGCCACAGCTGTATCCATCCTGGAATAAGACGCTACTTAGCGCTGCTGTATCAGTTCCATACCCGTTAAATAGGTTGCCATATCCACATGCTCCATCTAAGCCAACAAATGCATACAATTAGCAAATTATCAAATTTAACGTTTGTTATAATCATTTCTTCGGGGGAAAAAATGCTGACGCAATGTTTATATGAACTAAAGGTTAGATAGATGTACTTAATGTATCGGATCCAGAATCATCCCCATAGAAAGTTGCGTGAGCATTGCTCCATTGTGAAGCTTGGAAACGAGCTAAACTAGTGTCAACTACTCCACCGAGATAGATAAAGAAAAACAACAACAATTTGGAGAAAGCCATTGTCCAAATTGTTATCAAGCTCGTTTGGATCGTATGGGAATAAGGATTTTAGGAAGAAAACGTTGGGAAGTGTGTAACTTTATGAAGAGTTTTATGTCTAGGAAGAAGTTATTTCTAGCCCCATCCAAACGAGCCAAAAAGTGTTAACTAACTTCAATAGTATGTGATGCTTGCTTTGCAGCATACATCTAGTTTACGTATTTATAGAGAGGACAGATATTGGAGAATCGAATTTTTTAGCAATTGACCTATTTAATTAAGATGACATCATTAAAAAGGGAGGTTGGATAAATGAGTTCTTAATTTTTGGAAGGAAAGGGGTGGAGGCATTAGACGTGTGTGCCAGTTAGAAACTGTCAAGATTTCTGTGTATTATTGGCATATAAAGAAAGTTGTATGGTATATCTTATATATGTTAAAATCCGGGGGTCGTGCGGGAGACTTATGAGCTGTAGTTCATTATTTTATCATTTATGTATTTGTATGATATGGTCGATCATTTTTTGGAATTTGGTTTCAGAAAATAAATAACTCCCGTCGAAAATAGCATAAAAAAATTATGTGAGGAGATCAACAATTGGCGCATCACGCATTACTTTAACTACTTCGATGAAGTTGACCCATGACGTCCTCTAACTTATTATTAATTTTTGTTTAAACAAAAGGAACACAGAGAAAAAGATGTAAGAACATTAAATTTTTTTTAGCAACTGAAAAGTACTTTTTCTTTATTAGAACCATTACGATAATTTAGATCATCTCTCCACCACTATAAATAGGATTTTCTAGCTTCATTTTTGTCTCTCTAAAGCTCACATGACATAAGGACTATGCCAAGCACTGAATCCAAAAATTTAGATATTATTATTGTTTATATTTTTACCTTTTTCGTACCGTCTTTGTATCTATTTGGTTCAGTTCTATTCCAAATCCGTACATGCAGTCAGAGAACAGAAGCATGGAAAAGGTTCATGGATTCTAATAATTTTTTAATTTTGACAATTTCTTTAAAAAATATATTATTTACATGTATATTAATAATTTTAAATTTTAAAACCTTTTTTTGGACATTTTCTTGAAAATTGTATTTTATTTACTTGCATTTGGGCCGTACAACGTCAACGCATTAATTCCTAAGCCGACCTGTATCATAGAAAATAATCGTTTTTTTTTTTTTTGAAAATCAATAATCGTTTATTTTCCTTGTGCTAAAATAATAATTTAGATTAATCCGTACTTGTTCTGTGACGGACAGTGTTTGCACGATTTCCAACAAGAAAAAATAATCTTCGTGATTGCTGACATCTTACTTTTTATTGTTTTTCGTTTATGGTTAACATTTTTTAATTGTTTATAACTGCCCGCCCTTTTCTGTTCCACATTAATTTGGTGCTCATTGCCGGCCAATTTTTTCCCCCTTTTCTGCCATATACGTGAATAATGTTTTTTAGGTCAATTCGACTAATTAAAATGGATTTTAAAAGTCAACTGACATGAATATAGTGATAATATAAGGTATCATGTACATATTTCTTTTATTCTACTGTAAATAAATATTAATAAACAATGTAATAATCAAATAATTTATAGGTTCTATGCAATACTCGGCAGTGTTCAACCTACCTCTGTTTGTTTTCACTGGAGATAACGTTACTTTCTGGCTAACAAACAAATCTGCAACTGGACAGTACTGGGATATCATTTGGACGGCGAACACAGGAACACTTGGTCTATCTAGAAAGAACATAACACAGGATCTTTTGCTCTACCTCGAAACCCCTTTTTTCAGCATGCAAGATATTTGGTCCTTGTTTTGGTCTTGGAAGAATTTGGCGCAGTAGTTTTTGGTTTGGTTTTACTTTTTTTTTTTTGTAATTAGTTTTACTATATAGGACTCTCTTTTTTCCTTTTAAATTTTGTACAATCTTTAATTTTTTTTAATGAATTTTGTCACCGTAGTAATTGCCACCTGATCCTCAAAAAATACTTGGCAGTGTTACAAACCTAAACAAGGTTAAG
Source organism: Rhynchospora breviuscula (assembly GCA_027562975.1). Lineage (NCBI taxonomy): Eukaryota > Viridiplantae > Streptophyta > Magnoliopsida > Poales > Cyperaceae > Rhynchospora > Rhynchospora breviuscula. Next base: position 27,808,153 of record CM050400.1, on the reverse strand, counting down.
AATGTATTAAAAATATGAACAATATAACTGACTTCTCGTGTGCTAATTTTAAGATATGCTCAGCTTTCGAGCATCTTCTTAACAACCAAGCACGAATTAGAGAGGTTAAATGAGTGGTGGTTTTGTCTTGTGCCGCAAAATATGAAAATACAACCTGCTACCCATTTCCAACCTACCTACAAATATCATCCTCTAATATGAACGTGAGCAATGCAACGGCTAACTACCGTTGTATCTTATTCAATGACATAACATAATGCTGGCCATTTGTTTTTTTAAAGTGGCCACAATGAAACATTGTTCCTTATTTTTGTTTTTCCTAACACGAGAGACGATCATCGACTAGGCGATCAAAATTATTATGAACAGAGATATCTTCGAGCAAAAGCCCAAAATATCTTATTCAGTTATTCAGCTTACCAAACTGGGCCTAATGACAATTGTACCTAAATTTTGTGAAATGTTGTATAAGTGGAACTGTGGAACTCTGAATTAGGCCTAAGTTTGTCAAATCTTGCATGTTCCAATTTCAACAGTTGGACTCTTTGATTGGGCTCCTTTTCTTTTATTTTGTGTTTCTGCCTTTTGATGCATAATAGCAATTTATGTTTGAAACGCCTGATATTAAAAATCCTCACTATCCCAAAAATAATTGGAAGTCGTTGTAGGGTGAATAGGCCCAATTTAAAGTTCTATACCGGTTTGAATAATTTTGCGAAAATTAAAAATTCAAACAAACAAACAATTAATTAAGTAAATAAGAAAGAGAAGGGACACAAACTTGAGTACGGATTTCCGACACGCTAGGAAATTGCCAGCCTTAGTCGTAATATCATAATAAATAGTAAAAAAAATCGAAAAATGTAAAATTTGGTCTCCAAGGTATTTCAATATGGTGATCAAGTTGAACAATTTGTATTGACTGTTTGAAATTTGGATCTCGAAAAACGACACGATGGCACATTAGCCACTCTCTCTATATGTACGTACGTACGTATGTGTGTGTGTGTGTATAGAGAGAGAGAGAGAGAGAATGGATATAGTACACTGATGTGTACGGATCGTTCCTGTACACATGAGTCGTTTTTCAAGATCCAAAATTCAAACGATCAATCCGAACCGTTCAAGTTGTTCTCCATATTGAAAAACCCAAATAGACCAAATTTTACATTTTTTCGAATTTTTTTGCTATTTATTATGATATTTAAAAAAAAACATTATAATTGGAGTATTTCAGGCCCTCCAATTTGAAAATATCGTAATATATAGCAAAAAAATTCGAAATAAATGTAAAATTTGGTTGCAAGAGTTTTTCAATATGGAGAACCTTGAACGGTTTGGATTGACTATTTAAATTTTTTATTTCGAAAAACGACTCATGTGTATGGAGACGATCCGTACACATTAGTGTATTTTATCCATTCTCTCTCTCTATATATATATATGTTAATTTTGTCCGACTTCTAAATTCTAATAAAAAAACACATTTCAACTGAGAAATCTGATTTCTGGATAGGTTATATTTCCCCAATTGGAGTGGTTTGAGCTTCAAATGTGGCAAGAAGGGAGGGTAAAATATGTCCAAAATAAGCATTAACAAATATTGCATTAATTCGTTGAAAAATATGAAAAAGCGCGTGGAGCTGTTTATTTTCTTCAACGGGCTGTAGTGTGCAGTCGTAGGTGTTGCGTGGAGAAATTGTGATACATTGTACACCTCTTCACACATAACATACAAAAAATCACGCAGTAAATTCTTTACGAGATAGGCTAAAATCAGCCACGACTGACGGATGGACCCGTCAGTTGCGATTATATCTCAATTTTTGCGGTTCTAATGGATAATCTGAACCGTTCAATGTGTTCTCCATATTGAAATCTCATTGGAGACCAAATTTTACATTTTTCTGATTTTATTTACTATTTTTTTGAGAATTTTAAAAATCATAGTTATTGAAGGGTCCAGAATTGTTTAGATTAAGAATTTTGTAAAATACCAAACAAATACTAAAAAATTTCAGAAAAATATAAAATTTCGTCTCCAATGAGATTTCAATATGGAGAACACATTGAACGGTTTGGATCGACTGTTAGAATCTCGAAAATTGAAATTTGATCGTAGCTGACGGTCTCATCCGTCAGTCGCGACTGATTTTAGCCTATCTCATCCTTTACTGGCAAGGAACACTAACAATACGGACTTACGGAGTGAGGCAGTTTCTCTCCCCTCTTTGACCCTTTTTTAAAGCTTAAAATTCAACCCGCCATACGACTGGTTACCAACTTAACAGTATACAGAATATTTAGCAAAAAGAGTTGTGTCAATCTGAATCGTTTATATTAGTCGAGCACAATTTTCTAACATATCCAGCGGCTGTGAAAAGGTGGCGACGTAACTACCCTCCCTTCCCTGAGAATTTAATATCTTTTATAGGTTTTCCTGAAAAAAAAAATATGGGGAGAAAAAAAAAACAAAACAAAACCAGAATGCTGACAGAAAAGGTCTGAAATCAAGTCGTGGCTAAAAAGCTATGACTTCATTGCTGACACCACCTTTATTCTTATCTCGTGTGCTAATTGATCGGATAAGGACTTTGTTGCCTTAAGGAGGAAAAATGTTTATCTATCCAATAACGCCAAAAATAATCTCCTGCTAAATTAGTGTGATCTGACAATGATCGCAATTACTAGCATTTTCTTTTCGTCAAAAGCAATGAGGAACTTTTGATTCCGTTACGATTTTATAATTTTTAATTTCATGCCACAAGATTTTTGGTCCGACTACTAATTTCTTTTCGACGGAAGTGCCTGAAATAGACCAGCTTGGTAGGGATATATAATGACTTAATTAATAAATTATGCCAAAAATTTGAACTTGATTTCATCATATTGGACTGGATTTTTTTTTTCCTTTTTTCTTTTGAGAGGCATCTACCTGTAAACCTACATATCCAACATGACTAATTTGTGAATACAAGTTATGTGACCTATACTTAATAAGTAGATTGTAATTTTGATCAAACTCTCTAACATTAAATCTTTGTGTTTTTTGAATTTTCCTCTGTAAGTTTAAATCCTACAAATATTGTTAACTTTTTACTGGATGAGTACATGGCGCAGAATATGAATTTTATTTACCTAACAAAAGAGAGATTAATGTGAACACGCGCACTGCAAATGGTAGATCATAGATGAATCCCAAGCAAAAATGTTCCAGACGACATAAAGCTTTTTCCTAATTGAAAAACAAGTCTAGTTGGACCACATAATTAGAAAATTCCTAACAAGAAATGCGAAGGCCATTGAAGAAGATAACTACCGTGTTGAAAGTTCGGTTCTGATGTCACTAAATAAAATACATTAAACTTTTTAATAAAATCAAGATACAGAAACTTCCATCCCTTGCAGATCAAGATACAGAAACAGAGCTTTGTTTACACAATTTCCTTTTTTAAATTCTGAATGCAATATATTGATGAAAGGAATGGTAGGCATTAGGCAACTTGTTAATAATAAGAAAAAGCAATTAGATCTTCTGATGATATAACCGCGTCAAGGAATGTTAGCTCAAAAGCAACAGATGCATAAAGCTTTCTAAAGAAATGTATTCCAGAGCATTGAAATAAACTTTCCTTCTCTTATTAATATTCTCATTCCTTTCATTTTTTGGTGTCAAAAACCTTTTGAGTTACTAAAGGGCCATGTTCTGTTTGTAAATTGTAATTTAAATTTCTCAATGCAATTATAATTCCGTTCACACAACGGGTCAATGGGTGACCTTTCTAGTATTGAGAGCATCAGAACCAGAACCTCAACAAAACAAAAAATTGTAGCAGAATTGGTCTGTTGTATTGTATCAGCATGGGACCAATTAGTCTTATTCCACCCAATTCTATAACTTGCTTTTTAATTGCCATAAGATTAGATTTACTGATGATAAATTTTCGGTAATATACAATCATTTGTGCATTTAAAACCTCCAATGGAGAACTAATTGGATCAAATTTGATCCAGTACTCAGTGAGAACATATTCTTGAAAATAATTTATATTTTGAAGAGCGCTAATATCCCTGTAACAAGAGTGGATCCAAATTCACAATCAACAGCAAAAGCAATAGTAATATACTGTAGATATAAAGTGACCTTTTAAGACATATCGTCCTGACTGATAGAATACTCAATTAGTTATGAAGCTATAATAAGTTAAAATATTGGATTTATCTTTTCCCCAGATTTTTTGTCGGAGGAGGCTAAATCTATGGTGAATCCACTTGGGCACATCTCTAGGGCTGCAGACGGTATACCGTTTACCGTTTTGACGTTATGTTCCATCCAAATAGAACGGCTAACGGTATAACATTTCATTACGTTTGAGGGACGGAATGGTAAACATAATGTGTTTCGTCATTTGTTTGAGTGAAATACAGTGCAAATATACACATTCCGTCCAAACGAAACGGGCTATTTCGTTTCCGTTCGAAATGTTAAACAGGCCCACACATCTCTTGCGATCCGCGTGTCTATGAAGGTCCGAGATACTGCTAGTTAAGGTACCTGTATTGGGCCAAATGGCATATTGCTACTTTTGAATAAATGTTCAAATTGAAATCATATGGGAAATTGCTTATTACAATTAGAGTGATTGCGCAATCAAGCAATCACTGGATCGCTCCCCTCCCCTCTCCCTTTCTCTTCACTCACCTTCTCTCCCTCTGTCTTTTCCTCATGCGATCGCCACACGACCTTTCTCTCCCCTCTCTATCTCCGCGCGATCTCTCTCTCTCTACGGGAGCTTTCTCTCTCCATGCGACCTTTCTCTCCTCCTCTGTTATCCAAACCGCCCACCTTTCGCCCCCTCCCCTCACACGATCTATCCCCTTCGCCACGCACCTCTCCTTCTCTTTTTTTTTTCCTTCAACGACCCTCCTCTTCAATTTCGTGCATCTCTTCTGCCCTTCACGCACACGCCTCTCATCTTTTCAAACTTTTCTCTGGTTTATCGTGCTCCCATTATCATATGTAAGGGAGTAATTAAAAATGTTCATGGGAGTATCTAATATATATAATCAAACTAATTATCTAATATATATAGGGGAGTAACTACTAAGTTTTAAGAGAGCATCTAATACATATAAGGGAGTATTTTATTTATATTATGGGAGTACTTATATTTGACAAGAGAGTACCTAATAAGTTTAAATGAGCAATTATGTATATGAGTATGTATTATGTAAACATTACCAGGGGTAATTAATAGGTTTAAGAGAGTATTTTAATTAGACTCAAGGAGTATATATATGTTCATAAGATACTAATGACCATAAAAGGAGCAAATAATAAATATAAGGGAGTCATTAATAAAATATAAGAAATATATAATAAGTGCAAATATGTAGGTTATTTAAGAGACTAACTAACAACCATAAAGAGAGTAACAAATAAGTATAACATATTATCTAGTGTATATTAAGGGAGTATTTATATTTTCATAAGGGAGTACCATGTAAGATTACGTAGTTATATAACATAAGGGAGTATTTATTTGAATTTACGGGAGTATCTTGCGGAAAAATAGATGTTAAACTTGGAAGGAACAGAGTAGAGAAGGGTAAGAGACGGAGGAAAAAAGAGAGATACGAGGGAAGAGATGGGAAGAGGATGAGAGGGAGGGAGGTGCAGAAAAGAAAAAGGCACTGAGGGTGTGCGTGAGGGTGGGATAGAGGAGGGGAGGGGAGATGGGGCGCGAGAATGGAAAGGATGGGGCGCTGTGTGCTAGAGTGCGTTTCTTATTTTGGTAAGGACAATTACCTCACTTACCATTTTTAATCATTGATTGCTTGATTGCACTTATCAGCCCCGAATCATATGCGAATCTGATTCGGTATTGCATTAACCACTGTTTATATAATGTAAAAACAGGGTCATAGCAGGATCGTATTTGATTAGTCTCTTGTAGTATTATATTATTGTTTATTGAAAGTAATATATAGAAAATTTAAAACTTAGTTTGTGATGTGTTTAATGGTATGATTATATATGTTTGATATAATATTAATTCACATGAAATAGTCTAGGGCGATAACTGTTGGTTCTTGACAGGTTTTGGTAATAGTTGAGGCTGTGTGACTCGTTAACGATTTTTCGCTATAGACCTAAAGTTGAGAAAGAAAAATCCAATATAAAAACTTTTTTAGATAGAGTTATCTACAATAAAGAAAAGCTTTTGACATCCAATTGAGGAAAAAATATATTGATTAATATTTTTAACATTAATATACATATGAAATGAAGAAATTTCAAAATCCATCTTCTGATCGTAATATACCATAATAATAATAATATACCTATCCATCATTGTTATTCTTACTTTTTGAAGTGCAGAAAAAAAAAATCATCTCTACTTCTCTACTTCTCTACTCCTTATAAACGCATGGATCCAAAAGAAATTACACGCTAGGTCTAGCGTGTATCCACCTATTTATGTTGTTTAATCGATTTGATCAATCGCTAGACGAAGCAACAATATATTTTGGTTTTTCATCTAATAAGAAAACCAATTGAACCTAGCCGCCTGGGCGATTGACTAGCAATCTCTTAAAACCTTCTCTCCATCTGAAAAACCCAAAAACCCAGGCGGGGAGGCCGCCGTCGGTCTCCCCCACCACCTCTCCTTCCCTTTTCTCTTCTCTACCTTTCTTTCTCCTTTTTTCTTTAGGTTGATTGGCTAGATCTACCCATGTTAGATCTGTTTTCCTCGACTGGTGTGGTGAACCAAATGCTTCCTTGTGTGGAGAGACTCGGCATGTGTTGGTGCAAAGACGGAGGCTTCTCATCAGTAGAGTACTAGAGCCATGGTTATTGGACTGTACCTCAATATCGACGTAGAGATTTCTCACTACAACAAGATCTTCGTTGAAGAAGCGGTCTGGTTGCAGAGCCGATAGCGACGAAGTTTTTGAAGACGACTGTCAGTAAGATGGTCGTATGACACATCATTGTTATCATGCTTGGTGGTGAGGGTGGTCCACGAAGGTTTACAGTTTAGGTCGGAGGTTTAGAAGAGTGTGTCGGTTTACGTCAAGCTCTTCATTATTGTTTTCCTTTTGGGTGTAGTGTACCGATGTGGTACCAATTTGAATTTGGGCTTGAACTTGATTTCAAGTTTGTGTTGTTTTCTTATCGTTGCGTACCGATTTGTCGGTGCGGATGGTGATAGTTTGTAATACTTTTGTTTTATTAATGAAAATTGTCAGCATTTCACCGGCCTTTCAAAAAGAAAACAAATTGAACAACGTATCTACCTGTATCGCTCGTAGATTGAACAACATATCTTTACTATTTAATATTATTTTATTTTTTTATTTATCCACTTATGAGGGCATCTCTGTTAGTATATTAAAAAAAATTAAAGAAATTGAACTAGACATCAAAATAAGGAACAAATCATACTACCTTACAAGATTATAGACTAAATATTTATAGAAATATAATCTTTCGAATTATATTATCCGATGAGAGAAAGCAAATAAAGAAATGATCTTCTCATGCTCTCGGTTGACAGAAGTTACTATATTGCAAAATCAACTAATATAAAAAATTATCTTAGAATTTTCTCTGCATCTGCAACTGAAAAATAAAATAAAAGAGGAAATTATAATTATAACTGTGTAAAACGCTTGTGTAGTTCAAGCTTCTATAAAGTATAAGATCATTGATGAAAAAAAAAAGAAGGAAAGAAAGATACGACTCGGAACTAACAATGATGTGCTATCAGCCAGAATAAAAATAAACCTATGGACGTTTGCAATTGCCAGCGTCAGTAAATTATTTTAGGAGGTTAGAAATGCCGTGTCTAATTTTCTCTTTGTTTAGCTGCATAACTGAAAGACATATCAGCATAACTTGTGTTTGAGATTATTTTAAAAACTAAAAGAATTAATATTTTAAAAACAAAGAATTAATATTACAGATGTTTTTCTTTAAAAAAAAAATTATATCTATCAAGCTCGGTCCATTTCAAACATAATACTTTTCATCAAGCAATTTGAACTTTTTTCACAGTTGAGCTATTGATAATTTTATGAATGATAAAATAAATTTCTAATTGAGCCAACATTAAAACACACCATAATTAAATAATAATGGACACATCTACTATAGATCTTTTGTGCTATGTACGCTCCTCATGATGATGTAATTAACCCACATTTGCATTACAACACTGTACAAGCGCTTACGCCTTCTTTTTAGCATTATTTTATATTATTTATTTATTTATTATTTTTATTTTTTATATATATATTTTTTTGCTTTCGATAGCCATCTACTGGATCTAAACTCATAGGGTATGTTTGGAAGTTCATGAAATAAGAACAAGGGAATAAGAACAAACTATTTTTTGTTTGGCACCCTTTAGAACAAGGAGAATAAGAACAAAATAAGTCTTGTTTTTGTTCCAAGAAAAACATGAAACTAGAACAAGAACAAAAACAAGTCTTGTTCTTGTTCTTGTTCTTATTCCACACCACTTCCAAACATGTCCAGTAATGGGCATATTATCCTGGCTGATGAGAATTGATAGGGATGAATTCTAAATAATTTATCATCTCAAGCAACATGGCGCGCAATTACTAAATACAGCATCCTGTTGTATAATGAATTATAAATTACTCTCCAACAGGACCAGAAAAAAAGGGGGAAACAATTCGCAAAACTAACAATTCAATTCATAGAGTTACCCCATTTTTTTAACAAAAAGCAAGATTGAGAAGTCAGACCAATGATAATTTAAGTTGTGTGTGATTATATATTCGCTTTGACTAATGGAATCGATGTTCTCAGTTGCTTGAGTTCGAGTGCTAAAATATATACACTATATTAATTAAGGCCACTTGAATAGTCCTTGCCATCCAATGCCTAGCGCTGCTAGAGCAATGAAATAGGTGGTCTCTTGAAAAACATTTTTCCCAAAAAGAAAAAACTCCATAATAGAAAAAATTAGTTTATACCACAACAAAGTTTGTCAATTTAAAAAATATCACTCTTAAATTGCTAATTAGAAATATGCCACTCTAAAATCAACAATATTTTCTAAAATTATTCAAATTACCCTCATTGGATTAAATTATTAAAAAAGAAAAAAAAAATAGATCCATGATATTCTAAAACTTTAAAATTTGAATAATTTTGAAATTAATTTTGAGTTCAAATTTAAAATTAAAAAATTTATTAAAATTTTAGCGGCATAATTAATTCTATTGCATTGACATATTTTTATTTTATTATTTTACAATTTCATATTTAAAAGGACATAATAGTTATATCTATTGACTGATGACATAAATTTAATTTCATCATTTAGTGATGACATAAATTAAGAGTAAATAATATGTATATTTGAAATGATAGCTTGTAAAACAATTCATAGGTACCTGACCAGTAAAACAATTCATCATGTGGTATTTTTCCTTGTGATTAAAGTCAGCTAACATGTCGCATGTGTTAATAAGTTCTACTCTATTGGTGGCAGTGGCATAAAGTTTTTTATATTATTGGAATTAATTTTCCGTTGAATGCTAAGGCAGAATATAAACACGCAGCAATTAATTGGCTACTCTATCCCACAGAAGACAACTTTTTGTATGTATATATATGTATATATTTATTCATATATACAGCAGAAACATATGCCCTGATCAAAATCAACTTTTCAGGTAGGAATTAGATTTGGAATTCCCATGATATTAAAATCCCCTAACCAAAATCTAATAAAAATGTTGAATTTCATTTCATTTCATAACTGCAACGAAGTTGAAATATAAATCATATTCTAGAATGTCGCCAAATTATTTTTATCAATATCAATGTAAGTATAAACACTTAGTTATTCACTTTCCAGTAATGTGAGTTTTATCTAATTAATCATAATGATTTGAAATGAATTAGAGTGTCAGCCCTCACATGAATTAGGTATATATGACTATTCCCCCCAGAACTTGTTAATCACAAGTACAGGACATCTTAATATGATAATATCCAACAAGCTGATATATATGGTATGACGCGAATCCGACAATTGGTTAAGTTCACAGCATCCCTTAGACAGTATCTCACACACAATAAATGATCATATATATCAAATGATTTATTCAAACTTATGCACCTCATGATTGTATTGGTCAAGTCATATTAACTTATCTTTTTATTTAATGTAGTTCTTGGTTTAGTCAATGCAAAAATATTTCATTTCAAACTATTAAAAATTTCTCTAAAAACTGTACAAAGCAAATATTAATAAATTTAAATGCTCCAGTGATTATATATGGCACATGAGTGATCGAATAAATTATAAATCAATTATTTTATCAAAATATATCACGCAATATGAATCGTATAATTTTGTTTGCGTGTAGTTTGGTAATGTACTCATTACCAATCTACACACAAACAAAATTAAATAAATTGTAAAGAAAAATGAATCATAACTCGTTACGATGCTCCCCTGAAATCGTAAATCTATGTTTTACATTATTACATTATTGTGATTTCCCATTATTACAAATCAATTGCAAACTGATGTGACAATTTTAGACACATTGCTGATTTTAGTAACCTTGCAAAATCAGCAACTGCTCCTCAAACCTGTATTTAAAATCGTATAATTGTCACATTATTATTTACAATTTATTTGCAAATGGATGAGATAATTTCATATCCAGATTTTTTTTTTTAATTACAAGGGAGTAATTTAACATATACTAGCTTAAGATGCCCTCATACGTGGACAAATAAAGAAACAAAATAATATTAGGTAATAAAAATGTATTGCTTAATCTACTATCGATATAAATAGATATGTTATTTAATTTGTTTATTTATTAGACAGAAAATCAAAATATATTGTTACTTCGTCTAGCGATTAATATCCGACCACAGATCAAATCAATCGAATGGTAGAAACACATGTTTACATGTAAGATCTAGCGTGTAACACCTCCTCTATCCGTGCTTTTATAATAGTAGAGATATATTGTTGTAATTAAGACCAATATTGCTACGTCCTTGCTAGAGTTCTGAAATTAGAGCTAAACAAAAAAAAAAGTACAAGTTGAGAGCCTAAGAGATTTAAAAAGGGGGAAATTTTGATACCATAGGCAAAAATCTCTTAAGCTAAATAAGAATAAGGATAAGAATAAGCTCCAAATTTCTTATTCTAGTGCAACCCAAATAACTATGGAATAAGAAATTTGGGCCTTTATTCTTATACTAACAAAACCATGGTATTAGAATAAGAATAAGGATTGGCACGAGATTTTAAAAATTTCTTATTCTTATTCTTATCCGGCCTCCATCCAAACACACCCTAAGAGATTATGGGTATGTTTGGCAAATGGACGAACTAGAACAAGAACTAGAACAAGGCTTGTTCTAGTTCTAGTTCTAATTCCATGGTTTTGGTAGAACTAGAACAAGGAGGCGAACTAGGCCTTGTTTTAGTTCGGCCCATGTTTGGTTGCTCGCGAACTAGCTAATTCGCGAACTAGGCTAGTTCGTGGGTTTGCCAAACATAGCCTATAAGTATCCCAACCAAGTATTTCTAAAAAAAATATTTATATTATTAACGAGTTAATTAGTTTAATGGAGTTACTGTGCATTTAAATGACATCTAATATTTATGTTCTTGCACGGTTTATTATGGATTCGTGAATCAATTTAATTAATTTACAATTAATATGAGCTTTATTAATGGTGGTGGTTGTTTGTTTTCCGTTGATGACTTTGCAATTTTGCATGCAATCTCTGACCAAGTCTGGATTTTTTCGACGCATCGGACAACTCAAACAAGGTAGCCGAAATTGACTGGGACGCTAAAATTTATAAGAGGACCTACTTGGGAAAAGGCTGGTCTTCTCCAAACTTCAATGACTGTCCACTGTTCATCTGAAATCATGGAGCACCTTAACTACCAAATAAACTAACTCAGAGATACTATTTTATATATGAATTCAAGTTACAGTACTTAAAAACAAATATACAACCTGTTTCTATAAACAATTGCCCATGACTTCTTTTTTTTTCCTCTTAATTTGTGGGATGAAGATGCCATACAGTTCATCTAGCTCTCTATTGTATTTGTATGGGGAGCATCTTTTTTTTTTTTTCTATAATGAGGTATAGGTCAACCACAACAAAAACTTGTACGGACAACTTGCATTTTAAATTAAAAGTATTTTTCCCGTTTACAGTTGAAAAGTCAAAAGGCGGCTGGTGATTCAACGAGTAAACTGTAAACTTTGAAATTTCAAATTTCTTATTTCATTTTCACGCTCTGTTGGGATTTTTTTGTGCCTTCACACTATAATTGAAAATTTGTTCTCTTTGAAATTAAATTGTTCAAGGCTCCATTTTTTTTTTTTTTTATAGAGACGCTTATTTCTAGAAATGATTTTGTTTTGTAATGTTGACAGATAAGCTTAAAAACCAACGGCCAATGTTGCGAGGAATTATTGAGACAACATTATTGAATGATACGTTGCATATAATTCTAGATTTTCTGCTCTGAGATATAGTGTTAGCTGTCAGTTTATTAAGCTCAACAGATACAAAAGTGGGCTCACATTAAATTAATATTCAATATTTTTGTGTAATTGACCCGCCGAACTTCTCAGGAAATAAGAACACATGGCATGAATATTTAATAGTCAATTTTTTCATCTTGTTGTTACAACCGGATGGTGGTCAAGTTTTGACGACTACAAGTCGTTAACGTAACAGGTGACTAGTACATTAATGCATATTGTTTTACCTCAAAAAAAAAAAAAAAAGTTTCTTGTAACAAAAAATCAGCAACAAGGCAATGGATTACGTACAGATTTATTTCCACGTTCTAAACAGGACATAATTTCTATGTCGGAGATCAATTACCTAAAACCAGCAGTGTTGCGGGTCACTGACATCTGATAAAATTTAAAACTTTCACCTAAAAAACTTATGCAACTTTATAGAAAAATTAAAAGAATGTCTTTTCTGCATGTCATGTTGTCTTTAAATTTCTCATTTATAGTAAATAATAGAAAATTTTAAATGACAAATACAAACCATCAATTTTATTTAGTTTTACAAAATAAGGAATTTATTATCAAAATGCACACAAACATGAGTTTATTTTGTAAAATATCAAATTGCCGAATTATTTATTTGCCATCTTGTACCTTGAAGCTAGATCTTAGGGGAAAGAAAAACCATGAAATTGATCAATTCTAAAATTGATGTGGTTTTGTGATGGAGAACAACAATTAGTAATTCATCACTTACAGTTTTATCTTTGAAGTTTTACGACAGAGTAAAAGATACATACCATGAGCAGAATGAAGTACTCATTGGATCTTTTTCATTTTTTTGTATAAGCAAATTGAAAATTTACTTCTGATATAAAAGTTCAATTTAACGCTTCTAACTTCTTAATTAAAGACAGTAATCTGTAGCATGTGCACGTATGTTCCACAGAAAATCTGGAGTACCTCCCATATCACAAGCATCATGTGATTTTCTTCTAGTTATATCCATGTAATTCGCTGGTTGCGTTTCGGACTTTGGCATGTATCATGTTATTCATGTATGATGTCTTATCAATTTATCATGCTGCTTATTTAATTCTGGTTGTGGTTTCCTGTGTTAGCGACCCATGTAACTTTACGTGTAGCATGTAACTGCAAGCGATAATGTAAAATTATCGTTCATTGACAAAAAATAAAACCAAACTAAGAGGCACTAAAGTTTGAAATAAACAATTTAAAATTTTATGAAATTTCAAAAGTCAGTACTTTATCAATAATTAATAATTTTTTTTAGAAACAATTAGCATGCAATTATTCAACAAATAAATTAGAACATAATTGTAGTTAAACTTATAAATATTTGTTTTTGTATTAACAGCATAAACATAAAAACATAAATTTTAGTAGCCATATTTGCCAAATAAACTTTCCAAAAAAATCCCAAAATAGAAAAAAAAGAACATATATATGCGCACATGCAACACAGGCTCTATACTGGTGAGAGGCACAAAAGACCAACGCCACGCCATCACTGAATGACGAGCCATGTTAAGCTAAAGAAGCTTCGAAATTAATAAAATTTCCAACGCGATTCTGGAAGAAAGGAAGGTGAATCTTGGAAAGGGGCACTGGTGTAAAATCCCACGAAAGCCGGGGGTGGTTGGCGAGTCCAACACTCTCTTTAATCTTTATCCCAAACAATCCCTTCCCGCGACTTTCCCGCGGCAGCCCCCCCAATTGCATGCTTACTCCTTAATTACTACTCAATTACTCCTTAATTGCATATTTTGCGTCTGTACCCTTGTAAACAGGTGTATTCATGTATGGATTAATCGGTCTTTTGTAATCATTTTCCAAGTTAATTAGATTGAAACAGCAACAATAAATAATAATAATAATAATAATAAAGTGTTCTCAATTAATAAGGCTATTATGAATCAAAGATGTTTAAACATATAATAATGAAAAATTATACAAGTACCTGTGTCTAGAACTTACACAAATGCGGTAATATAAATATTGCAATGCTTATTTAATTTATTGATAATATTATAATAAAAAGGAGACATCTTACATCTTTAATCTTTTGTAACTGTTAACGAATATATTGTTGTTCTCTAGTAAGAACAACATGCATATTATATGAAATAATATCAATATAATATTCATAGCATGATAGGAATTTTGTAACATAAATTAAAATACGATTGAAAATTTATTATTAATTAGAAAATATATAAAGTAAAAGAAAACTTAACCCTCGTCTAATTATACCCCTATGCTATGCAAATGCAGGTCTATGAGATGAAGAAAGTCCGTCAAATTTACCTTGCCATCATGAAAGAATCTTTTACTATTTCACCTATTATATCAATATTAGAAGCCTAGCCAATGTAGCCATATATATTTAGAAACCACAAAAATAAAAATAAAAAATAAATAACCAGGGGTCAACGTTAAAATGTGGTAAATAACGGGGGCTGACATGGATAAGAGTCTCCAACTAGTATTTCATGGAAGTTTCTAATTTCAAAGCCTCCGTGCCAAGTAAAAGGGTATGGTTTACAAGTGGGTCCCGAAACTAGAGAGTTTCAAACTCAGAAATCTCCACGGACCACAGTTGTCATATTGACAAGGTTAGCTTCCGCCACAGAAATTACGGATCCCGTGTTAACAGATAGTATCATCCCTCAAAATGAAAATCCCAATTAGTCTCTAGAACACGGTCCCACCCACGTACCCCACCTCTTACCTAAACCCCATTCCTTCCTTCCTTTCCTTCTCCCATTCCTCTCTTATAACTCTCATTGACTCCTTACTCCGACCAAAACAAAACCGAACCCATCCATCCCATCTCCATTCTCTCCTCTCCCGCCAAAACGAAATTTTATTTACCAATCCAAATGGAGAAGAAGCTTTTCAAAGAGCGCCTCTGGGCTCGGCCATGGCGGTGGATCAAGACCCTCTTCTTCCTCATCTCCATGCTCGCCTCTCTTCTACTCGTCTGTGCGCCTCCATTGCTGATCATACTACTCGATCTCTTCCTTCCGCCTACACTCGCCTCAACTTCCTTTCGCAACAACCCTAATTTTAATTTATCGATCCAGATCAAAAACTTCAATTTTCGTGCTTCACTCATCGATCTGCCTTTGATCTCAATTGCTCGATCTCTACTCATCCTTTGTAAGTACTAGATCACTCAGAAGTTAATCTTCTATTAATTTCATACTAAAAATCGATAATTGATTGTTTCTGACCATGAATTTTGCTGAATTGAAGGCGTGTATGCTATCTGTGATGGTAGAGGTGCGTACCTCGGTGTGACGACACTCTGCAGCTTGGCATCAGCAGGGTATGTGTTTGCGAAGGCTGTTGCGATGTTTGGATTCGCTGCGGCTAGTTCCGGTGCGGCTGATTTGTGGTGGAGGCTCAATTCTGATCGGAGAGATGAGACGGTGGCAGTCGAGGCATTGTTTCTGACCTCTCTATCCCTTGCACTGGCACATATAGTGGTTGCGTATCGGACCAGTTGCCGCGAGAGACGGAAATTGATGGTTTATCGGATCGATATTGAGGCGGTAAGAAATTTATAATTGACTTTTTATTTAAATTTAGTTGATTGCTTTGGTTTCATTCATGGCTTTTTAATGAGGCTAGAGAGTTCTTGCAACTTTGAGAAGTTCTATTGGAGACCATAATTAGAAACAAACATTTTTCGAATTAGAAAACCAGCAAGGTAAACAAGGGAATTCTTTTTTATAAAGATTTGAAACTAATACTAATTTTAATGTAGAATGTAATTATGTTATTTCTAGAAAGAATGAGACAAATATTATGATTCCTTGTTAACTGCAGTGCAACATTTTAATATCTGGAGAAAATGGAGTGTACTAATTATTTTTTGTTAGAAATGGAATATTATAATTTCTGAAGCTTTGGGATCCATTCTTTTATTTGGAAATGAAAAAAAAATTATATTTGTTATGTTGGCATCTGGAATAAGGGATAAGATTACATCAACTAGGCCATACTTGCTACCAAAAAAGATATAAAAGCATTTAACAGATCCTCATCTAGAACAGAAAGTTGTCGACCAGAGTGTACCCAGACAAAAATTCTTTCTTTCTGAGAAAAAGAGGCTGGCTCTCAGCCGTGCCAGACAATCAAAATAAATGTGTCGTACACCTCACAAAGGTTGCATATATACCTGTCCAAAATTATTTAGTTGCGTAATTGGATTAAAATATTCCTGAGATATTTGGGTTTAAAAAAAATGTTGAAATTAGATGTGGTCCCCACGACGGCTATTGTGGTTGTGAGGCGCGGCTTGTGAAAATTCTTGTTTAAATGTAAACATGTCGAAAATAAAGGGCCCAAACATCAAAATCAAGCCCAAGTTATTCAAAAATTTAGCTTCGTGGTCTAATTGGGCAACTGACCACCTTACGAATTGTTCATTGAATAAGTCCACTTTCTAGAAATACGTTTTCCTAAATTTGAATTTTTTTTTTTCGATGCTGACGAAGCAGAGGTCAGTTGGTTCTGTGGATGTAGACAGTAGACTTCAGAGATGACATGATGGCCACAAAATATCCAGCTGGGTTTTTGCCATTTTTTTTTTAATAAATTACATAAATACTGTTTCGAGTTAATATCATTAATTAACGTCATCCTAGTTGTCATGCCGACAATTGCATGTAAAAAATATCTAGTTGTCCAATAAGCTGATCGTTTCTATTTGCCTTTTTATTTTTCATAGTTTTGGTTAATTTCTTTATTTCTATATGTTCAATTAGAAAACAAATTATTAATTTTTTTTGCTTTTCATTTCTCAGGTAAAGCTAAAGACAGTTCAAATAAAAGGGGTGTTAAGATAGCTGGAAAATGACAAGCTTGTAGGTGTTCCATCAAAGCTCTCCTTCTTTACATCTTTATAGTGAAGAGGGAAAAGCTGGAGTAGCAGTCGGGCGCACGGTTGTTCGTCAATTTTGCCGGAAGCGCCTTGTACATCTACGTCTGCAGACATCTCAATTTTTATTTTGCTGTATATATTATAGAGTCTAGAGAAAATCAGAATGAAAGCCTTCTAGAGTAAATAGAAAATTGCTTCGGGTGAATGCCCCAAGTTCAGTTGCCAATTTGTTGTATGTGTAACTATATATATAATTTTTTTTTTTATTTATAGAGCTCCTAGCACGGATCAGTGAACTAAAAAACCTTGTTTATAGTATCAAACTGTTTCAATGGATATAGCAACTGTTGCTGAATGATTGGCTCTGATTGCCATTATTGAATAATTTGGGTACCTAACACGGAATAATTAATTCTTCCCGAATTCGTCTTCTTATTTCGATTCTTAAATTTAAGCCCAACTTATCCGAATTCTTAAGACAATTACAATCTAGGGCCTAGGCTAAGGCTTTTTGTCTTTTTTAAGTTTCGTAAAGATCTCATCTCTTAATCCACCCAATCACACGCTGTGACTTAAATTTGAATCCTCTTGCTCTTGCTGAACAGCCTCTAGTTTTTCAGTGCGGGTGACATAAGGGGCTTATCCGCTTATCATCCATCATCCATGTTGTTTGGTGCCATTGGGTGATATTTAATTTTGCAATTCGGTAACAGTCGTCAGAAAGATTATTTTGGCGCTTGTCCATTTACAAAGCTTGACATCGGTGTCGTTGATGCAAGGAGTCACATCTTGTCTCAGACAAAAAAAGTAGCCATTTCTTCTAGCAGCCGAAGCAAAATATTTCCTTTTATTTTTAAAAGGGAGATTTACTATGGTAAGTCTGTGTGATCCTTCATAGCATCTTATATTTTGTTTTGTATTTTTTTAAGAATTATTACATATTTAAGTTTGTTTAGAATTTACGTATGGAAAGCATAGGTTTTGCGCTTTTTTTTATCTTTAAAAATTCAAATTTGTAAAAAAAAAAAAAATCTTTCTTTTGTTCTATCAAGTATGATTTTGTAAATTTTGTATATAAGTGACATGAGATTGGCTAAAATGCTTTGCAAAGCATAGAGCACCTATGCTTTAAAGTTCTAAACCGTCGGATGTGAGTGTAGATTCGTGAATTGATCGAGCCGGATGAATCAGATTTGAAGCAATGGAGCGCTAGTTTATCTGTTTAGTTTAATTTTTTTCCGTCTACAAGTAGCGATCTCTCCGTTACTTCTCCGTTGAACCTCCTCTCTCCCCACTTGACTCTCGAGTCTCGACCAACCCCAGCTACTCCTCTTTCTTCCTCGCTTTCTCTCTCTCCCCTCTAAAGACGCCTCGCCTTCATGCAAACAACAATAATAGAATTCAACAGAAATATAATTATAATAGGAAGAGCAACAATAGTTGGTTATTGGAAAAGATGAAATTGGATACTATCCAACTAGTAGTTCCAATACTGATAAACTATATACCATTTGAGCACAAAGGTAAAATAAAAAACAACTAGCACCACATCAATGATGCATAAATCAAGTTCTCCTAGTAAGCTTTTAATACAATCACGAAATTACAACATCAATTATTAAAATCACTTCAATTAGAAATGTAAGTACCATACATCAATTTAGGGTTTGAAATTGCATACCAGAAAAATAAATTTGGTACAAGGAAGATGAAATCCTACATACTCGAGTCCCCTTCTAGTAATGGATGGCCGAATTTGATTTTGCCTCTACTTGCGCCTCCGTATCTCTCTTCATAGATCAACTTCACCTTATCTGCACGTGTAAACCAAATTTCGGGACAAGGATGTCGGGGAAGATGACTGGCCAAGGGATCGGGATAGAAGCGAAGTGCCACAAGTGTTCGCGAGACTCTCTCTCCTTCGCGGTGAGGTCAAATCATCCTTGCCATATTGTTTAGATCTGGTACAGGATTGTACCGCCTAAGTTTTTCTTAGGGCTGTCAATGAAACCAGTTTACTCGTTTACCTTACCCGTACCGTATTCGATAAGGCGGGTATGGGTAAGGTTTTATTTTCGTTAGACTAACGGGTATGGGTACGGGTAAAGAAAAATTTCCGTTAACTTATCGGGTACAGGTACGGGTACGGGTAAGGCTATTTCGTACCCATTATCTAACGGATAATATTTTACAAACATATATGTATATATAATCACGTTTTTAGCATATTTCGTAAGATATGTTATTCATTTCGATCTTCATCCAAATCATCCAAATTTATTTACGTTGATGAAAAAATTAACTTACACTCTATATTATATTATAATTTATAATTAGTTATATAGATTTTTCGAATTCAATTGATATGAGAATAAATTTCATGATTTTTGTTATATCTAAAATATTATCTAAATATTTTACTTTATCTATATATTTATTTGATATTATTTATTTAGCACATTATACATTTTTTATTAAATTAATAATATTATTATTACCCATTATGTACCGTTACCCTACCCGTACCGTTAATTCTTAACGGGTACGGATAGGGTACGGGTAAAGTCCTTTTTAACGGGTACGGGTACGGATACGGGTAAAGAAAAATTTATCGGGTGCGAATATGAAAATACCTTCTACCGTACCGTACCCATTGACAGCCCTAGTTTTTCTTCGTTCAGACGAAGGTTGCAATATAGGCTAATAAGGAAACTTAGAAGCAACACTGTTTAATGAGAAGTGGAACCTTTGGTTATGATATGTGGGGTCTCAAAAAAGAGATCAAGAAAGAGATTTGGGAAGAAGAGATAATAAGTCGGAAGAAAGAGGCAACAAAGGTTAACGGGAGAAACAAGAGATGGAAGGAAAAAAATTAAAAGAAACGGACAAATCAGCGCTCAGCGCTTAAAATCTCATCGGCTAGGATTAGATCAGGCACGAATCCAGACACAATCCAATGGTCTAGAACTCTAAAGCATAGGTGCTCTGTGCTTTGCAAAGCATTTTAGCCAATCTGTAAGTGATATATATCTATATATATATGTGTGTGCGCACAAAAAAATGTACTTTCATCCATACGATTTGAAATGTACTTTATAAATTTGATCTGAAATTTATTTTGATAAAAATAAATGTATATAAGTGTGGCATTCATTATTTTGATTAAAAAAAATGTACTTTCATCCATACAATATGAAATATCTTTATAAATTTTAATATTACTATCCAATTAAGTTATTATCAAATTAAATTTGCGTTGGATATATTGCTCAAGTAAATAAACTAATACACGATTATGCCTACTTGAATTTCTTCAAAAAAAAAAAAAAAACACTAATACACGATTAAAGTTTCGTCGCTGCGACCTGTTGGAGGAACCGTTGATCTTGTTCAATTTAACAAGTGATGTGTTTCTATATAAGCTTTATAAATTTTGAAGTTGATTTGATACTCGATCAAGCGGTCAACAAATGAACAAATCTTATTAACTATCACTGATTAATTTTAATACGTTCATAGGAATGAAAATGGATTGAATACGGAGCGGATGTTGGTCTTCCCATATCCGCATCCATATTTTTTTCAGATAAGGATACGAATACTGATTCTTTCGGACACGAATACAAATGCAGTTTAGATATTATGGATACGGAGTCAAATACGAATATATTTTGTCGGATACGGATTGCATTTTAATCTTTTTTATTTATTTACAATAGCAATTTCTATAAATATAATGATATTCAATATACGTAGTGTCTATGTTAATACTTCGTCAAGATCAATAGTAATGCATGCAAATGAATATCTATTATTTTTTATAGTTTGAGCCAAAAGAGCATTTATGTAAAATATGAAAGTTAGTTTTAATAACATTGTCTTCGATCACATTACACAACTTTAGAAGTGAACTTTCTTAAAATCAAAATAAGAAAATTTATTTGTTGGATTCCAACTTTTAACACATAAATACACAAGTGCACAACCATGAAATATAAACACATCAAATATCCGCATAATCTAGTTAGGGGCTGATTAAAATCCCTTGAAAATAATTGAGATACATAAAGACATAAAGCATATCAATAAAAAAGGGGAGCGTGGCTTGGTGTTAGAGGCGCTGGGTTCTATCGAATATATCTTGGTTTCGAATCCCAGTTGTAAATATATTAATTTTGCATTATAGAGCTGGATTAAAAATATTCATATCTGCATCCGTTCGGATTTTAACAGCGGAACTCTGATTTCACGACAGTAGAGGATTTCGTTCATTTTAACAGCGAAACTCTGATTTCATGACAGTAGAGGATTTCGTTCATTTTAACAGCGGAACTCTGATTTCACGACAGTAGAGGATTTCGTTCCGCCTACTGGATGGTGTTAGGGACTTAGGGAAGAGAAATGGGCTTTGAAAGTCGAGAGAGTAATAAGGGCCGAGTGCAAATGGGACTCGTTAAGAGTCCACTATTTATTTTCACTTGTTGGACAGTAGCCTATTTCTTTTCACTTGTTGGGCAGTAGCCTATTTCTCTATCCAAGCCTATGAACTGAATTTATTACACTAATCAGTGAATTGAACTGAGTATTGCGTCAAACATCCTGTGCCCCATCTGGACCAATGTATCTGGACTATTTGATGATACCGAAAAAATTAAAACTAACGTTACTGTTCACACGAATTTCGATAATAACTGTTAAAAATTTGAAATTTTAAAAATAATCTTGTTAGATCGGCATTCGGATTGCCGAAAATACAAACTTCTTGGATCGGCATTCCGAATGCCGATCCAAGCTTGGATTGGCAATTGAAATACCGATCCAAGACTTTGACTCACATTTTTTTATTAAACCAAATCACGGCAACTCACATTGTTTTAATAAAAAGTGACGGCAACTCGTATTGGATCTTTTGTGGTTTTTGCAATTGGTGATTTGGTGCGGTCAAGAAGAATTAAAAATTGCTATTTCATTCTGATAAATTGGGAAAGGCTTAAAATCCTTAGTAATGATTTTTCCTTTCCTGTTTGACTTGGTCATGTTTCTTTATTAAGTAGATCACCAGTTATTCACCTCAGCATTTTGCAATTTTAGAAAATAAAAAATAATATTTTTTTCCCCACACTTTATTCGTGTATACATCATAAGTTTACAAATCAACCCTCCTACTATAAAAACATTCTATACATATATACTATACTGCTACTTATATAAAAACACTAATCTAAGGATGTAAACAATTATACGAAGGGATCTAAATAATTTTAGACTAGGGCAAATATGGACCATCGATGTCAGCATAAATAAATGAGAAGAGATAATAAGTCGGAAGAAAGAGGCAACAAAGGTTAACGGGAGAAACAAGAGATGGAAGGAAAAAAATTAAAAGAAACGGACAAATCAGCGCTCAGCGCTTAAAATCTCATCGGCTAGGATTAGATCAGGCACGAATCCAGACACAATCCAATGGTCTAGAACTCTAAAGCATAGGTGCTCTGTGCTTTGCAAAGCATTTTAGCCAATCTGTAAGTGATATATATCTATATATATGTGTGTGTGCGCACAAAAAAATGTACTTTCATCCATACGATTTGAAATGTACTTTATAAATTTGATTGAGAAAGAGAGATAATTTTTCAAGAAATTGAGAAAGAGAGATAATTTTTCGATGTCAGCATAAATAAATGTTCCCGTGTCAATAAATGTCAATAATTTCTATGATCACGCACACATACGCTCATTAGTTTGGAAAAATATGTACAGCGAGCATTAGTGTTTGTTTGAATGACAATATGTTAATGGGATGATCTTATTGTTTGGCGATGGTCAAATAATTAGTCTTCCGAAGTTTATAAATTCGGAATATGAAAGTGTTGGTGAAGTACGTGTATGATATTTGTTAGTTTATTTACGTGATCATACTGATTATAACGAAAATATTAAATGCTGTAATATTGTTCAGTAAATTCATATTCATAATTTTTTTATAATTGGATTTTTGAACATTTTTATGAAGAAAAATTGAGGGTCAAACCTTCCCACTTATTTTAAAATTAAGTCTTCATAAAAACCCAACCAAATATCAAACCTACCTTTCACACTCAAGTTGCATGACTATTTGTTACTAAATCAAAAACTGATTCTTGCTTTTAAAATATTATTATGTTATCAACTTTTTTTTAAGGGGCAATTTTGTTTATACCACTGCAAATATTTAAAATTTGTAATATGCCATCACTAAATGACTAATTGTTTTTATGCCACTGTAAAATATTAGAAATTAGTTTTATGACATCCGTCAATTAAAATGACCATCATGCCCTTTTAAATATGCCATTTAAAATATTTAAATTTCAAAAAATGCCAATATTTAAATGGAATGATACTATATGGGATAATTTTTGTATTTTGCGTATAATATATTTAAAACACAAGTGAGGTACCATCAGAAATCCCCTCTCAGATATACCCAAAACAAATATTACATTTGCGATAGAATAACAAACTATACTAATTTAATATAAAAGCAAGAAGGGAAACAAACATTTTATGTAAATATTTCGTAACGTGGGTGAAAGGCATGGATTATTTTTCCTTTCATGAAATTTTCGTAACCTAACTACATAACTTAATAAGAAGGGTAGTTTGGGATTTTTAAAATATGCCGACAGCTTTTAGAATGACAAATATGGAATTTAATATAATTTGGAAAGAATAAGTGGCACAAAACTAATTTTGATAATTTTATGGTGGCATATTTTTAATTAGTCATCTAAGGATGGCATATTAGAAATTGACAAGTTTGACAGTGGCATAAAACAAATTTTCTCTTTTTTTAATTAAATGCAAAGGTGAAGAACTTTTTTTTTAGCCCGTTCGGATGTAGTATTTGGAAACAAGGAATGTCTATATAAAAAAAAAATGCATATATATTCAAAATTAATTACAATCGGGAACGGATAAGTCTTGATAGTACTGTAAACTGACATCTTAGTACTGCTGTCATTATCAATATTTATTTCAACAGCGATGTAATATGTACGAGACATTGGGAGACAAAATTGCGATGGAAATTTTGCTGACTCATATGGTGAATTTTGGATCTTCCATTGTAAGATCTCAGTGATCTTCTTCTGGTTTGATGCACACCCCCCCCCCCCCCCCCCCCTGAATACCCCACAAACCTTATGTACCTGTGCACGTTAAAAGAAATGAAAAATTATTCTAAAATAAATAAAATATATAAAAAGAATGCACGAGTTACGATGGGAAATCTATTATTACAATGAGACTCGTTTTATCAAAAGTTAAACACTTTGATATTTTTATTTTTATTTTCAAAATGAATCGTTTGATTTGATAAAATTTTCTACGTTTATAATGATACTTCTTTTTTTTTTTAAATCTATAATGGTATTCACTTTTTTTTTTTTTTTTTTTGGTATGGAACATAGAATCATTAAGAATTTTAAATTTACTTCTGATATTATTCCCAATAAAGACAGAGAATGAATAGCAACGATTGTACCAACATATGAATCTAAGGCTCAAACTTTTATTTATGTTTGAATCTCACGGTCCACACTGTAATTAACCTTATATGTATAGGTTTTTTCGAAGAAAAACTTATATAGTTGAAAATAAAAATTAGCAATGTTTTGAAGGTGAATTAAATTTTCAGATCGATTTGAGTCATGTTCAATTACAACTGTTAATGAATTTAAGCAAACATTATTTTCAGCTCATAAAAAAATGACCCACCGTAAAATTTTCCTAAAAATTAGGCTTAAAAGTTACAATGATGCATTGATGCGAATCGAGTCTATCCATTGAAATAAATTGACAGAATTTTAAATCATAAACCCACTTTATTGCCTAGAAATACAGCCCACCACAATTCCACAAAAGCACTGAAGAATCGCCATTGAAGGACCGCATGGTGAAATGAGAGCATTGTCGTGGCATGACAAATATTGACAATCCATCAAACACTGATCAACTGATGTGCCTTTTACAACAGACAAGTGTCCTTTTGTAATTTCGTGATTTGACTATTCGTACGTTAATTAATCAGCCATCCTTTCTCTAGTTAACACCTGCATCTCAACTCCAAACATATCCGTATCATGTTCCTGTTATTTGAAAAACGGGCCGTGTCGGATGTACTAGTCCGGCCGATGAAATTAAAACTTGATAAATTACTGTGCCATGTTGAAAAATATTAAATATAACATTAAAATATTCAGGAATTTCGAAAATATTACTTAAATAATATGAATTATATAAATGGTATCACAATATTGTTCTTTGAAAGAACAATCTCAACTATTATGCCTTTTTAATTATTTTAATGATTGTTTTAATATTTATAAATAAATTTTAATGTATATAATTAATGAAAAAGCTTATATATATTTGTTTGTAATGCATTCCATTTGTATTTGGTTATTTTATATTTCTTATAAATAGTTTAATTATTTCATTGAAAAATTAGTTATTTATTAATATAAAAAATAAAAAATAAATAACTTAGTCATTTTGTATTTCCTCCAATTCGGTATGGTTTTTTAATTTTTTTAATGCATTTATTCTTGAAAAATAAAATATATATTTATTTTGAAATAGACATCACATGTCACATATATATCACACAAATTAAAAAAAATTATAGAAAATAACAGAAAAATCACAACTGAATTTTTGTACTACTTACTGACATACGAGTACTATCTTTTTCTTTTAGAAAAAAAAATCAAAAGTCGCAAGCAGCTAGAATGCCACAACTGTAAGAGGGATAAGGGGATTAGCGGATGAGGTAGACTAAAATAAGTCAAGACTGACGGATGAGACCGTCAGTTACGATCAAATCTCAATTTTTGAGGTTCTAACAGTCGATCTGAACCGTTCAATGTGTTCTCCATATTGAAATCTCGTTGAAGACAAAATTTAATATTTTACAAAAAATTTAATCTAAATAATTTTGGACCATTCAATAACTATGATTTTTAAAAATCTCAAAAAATAGTAAATAAAATCATAAAAATGTAAAATTTGATATCCAATGAGATTTCAATATGGAGAACACATTGAACGGTTCAGATTAGCTATTAGAACCTCAAAGTTGAGATATAATCGTAGTTGATATGTCCATCTGTCAGTCGTGGCTGATTTTAGCCTATCTCTTAGCGGATTGCTTTGGACACGTTTAGGTTTAGTTTCTCCGGGCTCATCTGATTCATCTCTCACCGTCTCACAGAAATGGAATCTCCAAACAAAAGTCCCAGCCTAATTAATTAAGTAAAACTTGTAAGTATTTATTTTAAATAAAAAATACCATATAATACTACAATTTTTGTCTCAAATTCGCAATGATGTGTAATTTTATATTGGTCGCAGTAACTTTCCTAAAATGTTAGGTACTTGAATTTCATGTTATTTGTTGTTCCGCTTAAATCAGGTCGTTGCTAAAATGGTGTGCTTGACCAATCACTTGTTCTTGGTGTCCTCATCAGCTTCTCTGTCTTCTCTCCGATGAGAAACTCTTTTTGGATATATATTGAAATTGACATGAGTAATAATATTTATTTATGTTCCTCTATATTATTATTTTTTGAGCAGTTTTAATATATGGAATTCTTGTTTACTTAATCTTGGAGGCTAATAAAAAATTTAGGCCATGGCATACGTAGTCAAAATTTCTTTGAAAATTGTAAATCACGCTGGTTGCTATCTTGAGTTGCTTCAATCTAAGTGCGATTCCAAAAGAATGTTAATTATCAGACTACGTGCAAAGATAAATGATTGGAAGTGCGAAAATGAGAGCTCACAGAAAAATTTAGGAAAGAAACCATTTCCACTATTTTTCAAGGACAGACGGAAATGCTTTATTTTTTGAGAGCCAGGTGGCGACTACCACACCAGCAAAATTTCATTGAAAATAAAAAAAATTTCAAAGGTTGCAAAACAAAACAAAACAAAGAGAAGAGAAGGGCAAACTATACTAGACAAAAGAAAAAGATAATTAAAAACTAAGGACAAACCTAAGAAAGTAAATGGAACAACTATATATACAACTAGACAAAAACTATAAAAAAAGAAAAGGATAAAAGAACTATATATACAAAAAATTATATTAAATCAAAGTTAAGACAAAAAAGGCTTGGAGGGGGAGATGCGCTCTTTCCAAATCGATCAAACAAGTGATTGCTTAAATGAAATTCCAAGATGATTCGAATGACCGTCTTTTGTGGCAGAAAAATTAACATTTATTTAAAATAGATTTAAATAAAACGAACATTAATTATACATATGGCTCTATAATATATACGGTTTAATACCTGCCACCATATAGCCTTGTTTGGGAATATTCAATCCAGCTTTTGGTGTTCAAAAAATTCATAAAATTATCATACCAAATTGAATAATCAGTAACAAATTAATGGGACTAAACAATAAATATCATATGGTTATTTATTGGGTTCAATTTAGTGTATCCACATAAAAGTTCATGTAGTAATATTTTTTCATATACAAGCAGTATTTTTGTTAAAAATAAAAATAAAAAAATGGGGTCCATTAATTGACCCTATTTGATGAATATATATAGCTCGCCTCTGTATATACCATGCTAGACTAGGTATATAGACTCTTAAATTAAAACTCGTTTTACTGTTCGTACCATGAATTGAAAGACAACATTCCCCAGAAAATTTTAAATATGCATGTTCAAACACAGAGCACACACTATATATTGAAATAATGAAGACTCAATAAGTAATTCTGAAGCTACCGAGTGGCAAATTTTTTAAGTATTTCTGCTACTTTTTTTTAAAAAAAAAAAAAAAAACCGGAGTTTTGGAGGCATATGTATTTCCCAAATTTCAGCTAGAAGCTGGATATTTTCCAACAAGGATTTCTGCAGTTCTGCTAAGGATTATGACCGGTCCTTAGAAATTTTCCTACATGATCGATCAAAATCAAATTAATATATATCCAAGTGATATAAAAACACAGATACGCACACCACTCGATTCCAATCAGATATAGGTCATTAAAGTTATTATCAAGCTAGCAAGCTATCCTGAGTGCATATATATAGTTTGATACGGTGACCATATATTACGGATTGAAAGATACAAAACAAGGCTTGTATCATCCATGATTTGTCCTAGGGCAAACATTGACATTGCACCTCCCATCCTACGGTACACACAGTTCCATTTCTCTACTCCTAACTAGCAAAACTAACAATCAACATTTATATTGTCGGGCCTCAATATTGAGTACTGAGTACACAACCTCCTCTAGATACAGTACAAATGCAGAATCTATCATACCCATAATTCGTTAGCACGTCTTTCTCGTACCAACTTCCCACTTGGGAGTTCAAATCCTCTGCAATTACCCATAACCTTAGTCCTGCAATTTTTTGTTTAATTAGCTTGCTATGCTGTGCCAATCAGCTGGAAGCCTGGAATCATATACCCACCCTATATGAGTAGTATTTATTCTAAAATTAATTTACTAATAAAATGTTCCACAAATCATTGTTCTATGTCGTTTTTCTCCAAATTAATTGGTTTTCGCATCATGTCCTTGACGAAGATGCAATCTCAAAAAGTAGGGCTAGTACAAACAGTTGGTGTGAAAAGTTAATTCTAAATAATAAACATAAATTGTTTTAACTAGTTTAACGTATCAATAAGAAACCTCCCTTTTTGGGTAATTGCAAAAGATACGAAACGCAAGTTGAACACAATTATTTCACTCCCTTTCTTGCTATTTAACCAGCTAAATCATGTAATAAATGGGCTCCAACCATGTTCCTAAAATGAATGCTCTGACCTTCTCCATCTACAATGGAGAACTGACTTGGTGGGACATCCTCTATTGGCTCCTGGGTTACACCTGAATAAAGCAGAGAGTTCTGAGAGGCCAAAGAAAACGAGAGATTCGTTGCTCCCCTGTTGTGCTGTTGCAAACCAAGGGTGAGCGACACACCACTGCCATAACCCGGGTTGTTTGTGTTGTTGTTGTTATTGTACGTGCTGAAATTCATATCCATCATGCCATAATTATGACCATGTCCATTATGATCCGTGCCATTCGATTGGTGGCGGCTTGAGTTGAAGATGGAGGAAAGCGACCCTGGGTCATGGTTAAGTTGCGTTGGTGTCGGTTTTTCATCTACCGCATGGAGTTCAGTGGAGCCTGTTCCCATGTCTAGGCTAGGATTAGGGTTGGAGTTGGAGTTTTGGTTTGTGCTGTCTCTGAGCCCAGTAGCAGGAGATGCATGGTTGTTGTCCTGATCTTTCATCTCTTCCATGTACATCTCCTCTATCATTGGCTTCCATAATCTTACTCTGGCGTTTATGAACCAGTTGGAGACCTGTGTTTTTAATTATTCATAGACAATGATTAATCATTTGAAAATTTAGTATAAATTTTTGATAACATATATTGAAGTACATGTGGTTTGTTAACAATTTTTGTGGGGGGCATTGCTTATATCAATGGACAAGAAATGAAGAGCTGCAACTAATAATTTAACAAGCTGCTATATACCTGGCTCCTGGATAGGCCCGTCTGGCGTGCTAATATATGCTTATCAACATCACTAGGATACCTGTAGTCAATGCAGGTCTTATAAATTATTTGATCGAAATGATTGTTTAAACAAAAGTTGCATACTAGTTATATTTTACTTGTTTGTCTTTAAGGAGGCATCAGAGTTTTGTCTCCAGCTAGCGACCAAGTGTAGTACAGATATGTAACGATTTTTTTGATTGAAAGATATGTAACGATTAAAGAGTACTTGCTATCGCTTGATAAGAAACAATTAATTCCAATGCGATGTAGTAACAATTTTTTCAAAGAGAATGTTGCTCGACTGATCGCTCCAATTAATTTTCATTCTCAGACACACTCGCAGTTTTTCTTTAGGAAAGTACTTGAAATTAAATTTTAAAGATATACTATCGATTCTAAATAACATTTGTTCCAAATAATTCTTTTGTATTATGCAGTGTGTGTGTGATTGTTATCCTGGAACATAAGATAAATGAATAAAAGGGCAAAAATAAGTTGTTGCTTCATGATAAATGCAATTTCATATTCTTCTTAAATATCTTTCTAATAATTGATCATGGAAATTATTAGTATTATCCTTAATAACCTCTATTATAACTACCACGTACCATTATGACATTAGCCCCTATATGGACCCTAATTTAAAAATTATTGGCACATGGCACTAATTCTGCCGTCTTGTTATTTCAATTGATCACGTGACTAAATAATGTGATCTCCATAAAAGCATGTTAGAGAATTCTAATGGTTGTGCCCTATATATACTTTGATATTGCCTGGTTAAAATTAAAATATGCCACAAATTCTGCTTAAGTTCTGTGTATTTTTTTTATTAGTTACTTTAGACAGAAAACTCTCGTACAGTATATTTATGCAAATAAAAAAAAAAACTAAACATTGAAGTACTGGAATAGATGTATATTTATCACAGTGAAGGTGAACATATCCTCACCTGCTAGCTTCCATGTCAAATAAATGTTCATTACCTTGGAGGAGCTTTGTGCATTTGCTATTAGCGATGACAGCATATATAAAATAATATAATGACAATGGAAAGCAGATAGCAAAGAGAGAGATTATTACGGATGAAGAAAATGTTCAAAGAGCCATGCACGAAGAATTGACACAGATCGCTCCGGCAATCCCCGCTGTGGCCTCCAAGGGTGGCTCTCCATGATTCCAGTCTGTTGTATCACTTTCTGTTGCCTCAAGCACTGATCAAGTAGCTTCAGCCTCGGTGTCTCGCCTCTTTTTGCAACAGACCCCACCGAATCCTTCTCCCCTAAAGCCTTCTTCACAGCATTTATCTGCCTCACTACTCCATCCCTTAGGCATCGAAAATGCCTCGACATTGTCTTAGATGCCAAGGCTGTATACACTGTGGCCGACCTTTCTCCAGCCACTGCCTCAAATGAGGCTACGAGAACTTTCATTTGTTCGCAATATCTTCGGTATCTCCTATCCACCTGCAATGAAAAGAGAGAGAGTTGCACCACATGAGGGAATAAGAATGAGAATATATGGTTATTGTTGTGGTAATGTTTAATTCTTATGCATATGCTTGGAGAACTTAGCTCCTGGACCTGGCTGAATGGAAGTTTGCAACAAATAAATGCTAGTTAAATGCATTAATGCATGCTAGTGAAGATGGATATTATTTGGTGAGGTGGTGTTCGTTTTGTTCGCTAGTACATGTTCAACTTTTTCAGAGGAACTTTTTGCACTTGGAAGCTTTTGAGTGGCCTATGCTTGCAAGCAATCAAGCCACAAGTTTACTCAGAAAGAAATTAAAGCTGTGACAAGTAAAGGGGACTTATAGTAAAAATAGAAAAGGATCTGGCGGGCTCCATATTAATTGACGGGATGGAGAGAACAGTATAGGCTTTAGATACCTATGTCTGGCCATGGAATAGAGGTTTCTAAAAATCGGCTGAATTCCCAAAATAACAACCAGCCTCTTAACCCCTGCAGGATTTCATTTCTAGCATATGTGAGTGGTGAATTCGATACATTTTAACCAAACCAATCAATTACTACTGTCTCAAGGAAAAAGAAAAGTCAAAATATATAGTATACTGATCCTTCCTATATTTTTACTATTAATCATTCATGAGAAATGATTGCGAAACAAAAGCAATTAATTATTTATAATTAAACTGAGGCTATAGCAAGCTCACCTCTTCTAACATGGCAAAGAGCCTGGCCTTTATTTTTTGCAACTCTAGTATGTCAAGTGATTGGAAGTGGTTCTGCTGGTTGCTCCATGAAGAGGACGAAGAACCTCCTCCTTCCCACTGTTTCGACTTGCCCCGCCTTTGGTTGAAGGAACCAGTTTCTCCAGCAAGACTGCATATCTCGTTTAGGAGCTGTTGCACTGGTAGTAAGTACCTCGAGCTCTTGAGATGGTGAGGTTGCTGGTACATACTCGTCGCCAGTGAAGTGTAAAAAAGCCCCCCTTGTTGTGCATCTCTTGAGTTTTGAAAGAGAGACAAGGATAATCCTTGGTTCTGTTGGTTGTAGAGACTTCTCATGGAGGCATCAGAAGCAACCATCATACTGTCATGGTGGGGCCCAGCGCCTCCTGAGGAGGTTCCAGGTACCATCTTTTGAAAGTATGATCGCCATGCTTCGGGTATCTGGTTTGTCTGAGACTTGGAGGGGATGCTGAGCATTTCAATGCCGTTTTGAATGTTGTAGAGATCTTGGTTCGTTGTATCAAAGCTCTGCAGCAATGCAGTGTTGGTGGCGAGCATTTGGTCGGGAAAAGCTTGATTGTGTTGATACAAATTTTGAGCCATCTTATCTTATCTTCTCCAAACATACAAAAAAAGGAAGGTAAGAAGGTAACCTAGTCATGTCAGGAAAAAGCGCGATCTTTAATACGATGTAACGAGTTAAATCTCATCAATACATGAAACAGGAGAGAAAAGAGTGCAACAGGAGAGTTACCAAGAGAAAGTAGGTTTACTAGCTCGTATCAATGAACAGTGCACCTTATATAAAAGAGGAGAGAAGTTAAACGAAACAGTAAGAGAGGTGAGAGAAGGTGAGAAGTAGCAGTCGGAGAAAGCTCTCTCGATTTGGAATCTTTCTCCTGCGATAAAAGCTACAGTTAGGAGAAACATACCAAAGAGACAAGAGAAACTAAATAAAAGCAAAAGAGCTGCAGAAAGAGAAGGAAGAGAGAGAGAGAATGAGATTGTTACATGAACACAACCTCAGAAAGCTACTATAACCAAAATCGGTTGTTAGCTTGTCTCCCTCTTCTCTTCTCCCACTTGAGAGTCAGACGAGATGAAATTCTCAGACTAAATTAACCCACCTTGAATTCACCTTATCTCTCAACGTCTCACTCACTCTTCTTTTGTTTCCTCCATGCACTTTTATCGTGTCACTGATAATTGATAAACCTCTCTCTCTATCTCTCTTTTGCTCCCTATGCTTTAATGGATGGAGCAGAGAAAGCTTTAATTATTGCATCTTTTCCTCGGCTGGCAGAGAAACACTGGGTCTGATTTGAGTTTGGCACGAATTACAACAGTGCCAAGTGCAAACCAGACCTTTTTCAGATGAGCTTCTGTCTCTTCTGATCCTCCTATCAGACTCTGCCACTTGTCGTTTTGCCTATTCTCTCTCCTCTTATCCTCTTAGCTCATCAGCTGAACTCTCTCAATGATCCACTGAGCACGAGAGAGAGAGAAGAGGGAGAAGAAATAAGTGTGTATGAGAGAGAGAGAGCTAGAGCAGAGGAATAGATGCGCCTGAAATTATTCCCAAAATAGGCGCTGCGCCGACCCAAGATGAAGTATGGTCCCCTCTTTCCAACTAATTCCCATTAAGTAACATTTTTATACCGGGACCAGCCTATTGCGGGACCGCTTCTCTCTCTACGACTCTACCCTTCTAATGATTCCACATTTTTTAAAATAAATTAAATAGATATTAAAAATTCTCAAACCTCAAAGGCATTCACATTGTTTTTACAAGGGATATGTATAGCTAGTTCCCAAGGGATAGGGTGTGGGGTTTATGGGCCCATAGAGAACTTTTTTCCTACCAGTTTAATGATTGTTTAATTAGATGCTAATCAAACTGGTACACGCTAATGGCAGCCTAATCTGATCGCCGCTGGGGAACAAAATCCGTAACAGGAAAGCGTTTCATAGGATTCACGTCATGGTTGCATGTGCAACTCTCGCTGTTTGACACTGTTTTGATTGGTAAGAAGAATGTGACTATATGTGAGGATTTGAGTTCTATGTTATTATTTATATAGAATTAATGTGTATATTTTAGTTGTAATATTGAGCTGCTCCCCATGAGTAGTGTACTGTGTACTGGTGCGGGGCCAAGAGAGGAATAATGTTTGACCCAAATGGCCCTATTGAGGTCATGCACAGGTGCTTCAATTATCTTTTTGTTTGGGTTGATTGGAGATTAGTAGGTCCAGTTCAGTTCATGAAGAATAATTAAGGGGGTCAGCGTATAATGCCTTTGTTAAAATAGTCAAATTTTGTACCAATACATTCTACGTGGATACGTTGGCCATGTCATAATATAGCACAAGACAAAGCATTACTAATTTTTCAAAGTATTTAAAATAATATTCTAGTCATATTTTGACAATAATAATTGCAAAAATGCTCCTCTCTCTTCTTTCTTGTACTTTTACTTGAATGCTTCTAAGATAGTGAAAGAGTTTTATTTCGGTACTTTATTTAAAATCCACGAGTCACTGGAAAAAGTAATATATATAGTTATTTCAAAAGAGCACTGAATATTGAATTGTCAAACGGACAGAGAAAAAAGTGAGTATAACTATAAGGGTGAAAAAAATTGAAAAGGAATAATACCAAGGGCCTTTAGGTAGAAATATTAAATTCTGGATTCAAAAAACTAAATTGCAAATTCTTAACATATTTTTTTCGATTTTTTTGTCTAATTAAAAACCGTCAATTTTTTTTTTTTTTTTTTGGCACCTGCTTCATTTTCATGTTTTTTTTATGTTGTTAAATCCCTTGTACTGTCAATTAATTCCAACAGTGTACTCCAGGTAATGGTACTAATCAACACTCCATAGCTACGAATTAATATCTAGCTAGTTAGTTAGATTCAAAATATTTTCCGGGATTGTTTAATAATAATAGCGGAAGTACCTTTTCCATTCTCTTTCTAATTAAATTCAGCTTTTCCTTTCCTCTAACACGTACCGAAAAAGCAGGATGCAATTTGGGTGGGAACTATTATAATTTGGTCATTCTATATTTTCAAATTAAATAAAATGGGGGAAAATATTGGCATCGTGTTTTTTTTTTGAAGTTTGGTTTGAAATCAATTTTTTTTATTATTTGTTAAGAATTAAGAAATTTGAAAATAAATGTTCTCTCTTGATTTGAACCAATTAGGACTACTTGGTTGATGGAATAGAGTCAGATCACTTGGTCAAACAACCCAGCTTAAAATATTGGCATAGTGTTGATCTTATAAAATAGTTGTGATATCAAATTTCCTACTATTTAAAATTAGTTGGTTATAAAGCACAATTAACTTGGGACCGTTCAAATTTGAAGGTTTTGATGAACGTTCAATTTACATGATATTTTTATTATTTTTAATATGTATATGTATAATATATATATATAGAGAGAGAGAATGACTAACGTACCACGGGTGGCAATGCCACCCATTTTTCTTTTGAGTCATTTTCGAGATCCAAAATTCAAATGATCGATCCAAACCGTTCAAGTTGATCTCTATATTGAAATATCCTTGGAGACCAAATTTTATATTTTTTTGCTATTTATTATGATATTTTTAAAAAATATTATAATTGGAGTACTTCAGGCCCTCCAATTTAAAAATATCATAATAAATAGCAAAAAAATTCGAAAAAATATAAAATTTGGTCTCCAAGGACATTCCAATATAGAGATCAACTTGAACGGTTTGGATCGACCATTTGAATTTTGGATATCGAAAAATGACTCAAAAGAAAAATGAATGGCATTGCCACTCGTGGCACATTAGCCATTCTCTCTCGCTCTCTCTCTATATATATATATATATATATATATAGAGAGAGAGAGAGAGATGCTATGGTGTATCGCGATGTATTGAGGCTTTTGTACATCGCGATCATTATCTATCAACCGTTTTATAAATTGACAAATCTAATTAAATCAATCCAATATACATATTGAAATCTCATTACAAGCCAAATTTTATATTTTTTTGAATTTTTTTTTACTTTTTTTTCGAATTTTCTAAAACTTTCCTTTTTAGGGTACCAATCAATAATAAGAAAATTCAAAAAATGACAGGTTTTAAAAAATTCGAAAAAAATAGTAAACAAATTTCAAAAAATATTAAATTTGGTTTGTAATAAGATCAATATATAGATTGGATTGGTTTAGTTAGATTTTCAAAAAAATATTAAATATATCGCGATGCACCATAGCATTTCTATATATATATAATGTGTAAAATTACGAGCTTAAGCTCACCAATTGGTGCGTGGTTTGTGAGCTTGACTGCTAAACTATAACTTTAGATTTAAATGACAAATTTCAAACAATTAAAAAAGATTAATTTATTTATTAGTGATGTATTTGAATGTCAAATTTATATATAAAAAATTAAATTTGTTTAGTACAAAGTCAAGAAACCAGTAAGCGATAAAATATAGATTAACGCATTATATTGTACATCTACATCACTTCCATTGTGTGACAGCTTGACTATGATGACAAACAAAAAAATTTACAAACTTTACTCATCAAATATATCGATTTGAACAGTTTTGATTTCTCATTAGAAGTCGATCAAACATATTTTGGAGCTAAACTCACGAACTACCAGGTGAGCTTGAACTAATAGAAATTTGTCACTCACATAATGAGTACTTTCAAAATGTTATATTTCGAAAGTAAAAGTTATTTTTTCAACAATTATTAAGTGCCAAATTAATTTGGTTCCAATACAAATTTAACTCTTTTTAAATGTTTACTAATGTATATTAGCTTAACGAAATTGTGAACCAAAATACCTTCGTATCAAAGCATTACCAAAATTGAATGTGCTTTTGTTTTAAGGGGAGTGATAAAGGAGAATCTGACTACTAACCACATAATAAAACCGCAATTAGTGTGACATAGAAATTAGCGTTGCAATAAAAAGCGCACGAAGTATCAATCATCCACTAGCTAGGTACTATATTAGTATTTGATGCCGGTCAATTGACGCTGAGGTAATATATTAGTATTATATTTTTATTTTTTACTTATCAGCTACTGGCAGATCTTTGTAATTTTTGGACTACTTTATTTATTATAAGATAGGCGCCTGACCCCTATTTTTCTTCAAAAAAAAAAAAAATGTGGCACGAGTGAACCATTCTAAGTTTCTAACAGTAACAGAGTTGGGGTGGTTTTAGGAGATTTGTCCCCTCCAGTTAAATCAAAATTGGACATTTCTGTCGTCGTGACTAAAACTCGGAAATATAATAAAGAACAACTCTGCTCGTTTTGAAAATGTCGTATGTACTAAAGAAGAAGTTGTTAAATCTATACATGATTAATTACCAATTCATCTACACAATGATTTTTTTTTTTATATATATATAACCTTCTGCCGAAATGTCACAAATTAATCTTAAGAAATAGGCTTGACCCTAAATTTATCTTCCAAAAAAAAAAAATCTTAAGAAATAAAGTTCAAGCAAAAATATGTAACCGCGAACTTCACATTTGGAAAATTTTCTTGTGTTTTGAAAAAAAAAAAGTCAAAATTATCTTGAGAATAACAATATAGAAATATATAAAAGCTGGAATGTTTCTACTTTGAAAATCTAGCCTAAATAATTTGAGCAGACTTACAAATTGGGTCATATTTTCTCGGCTCTATACTCCTGTAAAATTTATATTTTGTACATATAATAAAACTTATACGTCTGGCAAGACAAATCCAGTTCATTCGTATGAAACTTTTAAAATTTGATTTATTTTTTTATTTTTCAATTTTTAAGTCTGAAATGCTAATTTTTATTTTATTTTTTCATAAAGAAATTCTCGGAATAATTCGTAATATACTTATTTTATTAACTAAATTTCAGTAGCACCAAGATAATGAAATTACACTGTTGAAAGAACTGGAGAGGCACATCTACTTTAGAACTTACTTCACCATACGTGGAGATAAGTGGTAGGTCCAAGTAGGTCCATGGTTTTCTGTTTCGTTGACCTAATGAACATTCCCATTTGACTTCCGTCACGGGCTTTTGCGTGTGGTTTTGAATTTTATTATTCAATTAAAAGAAAGTTTAGATAAGTACGGTAATATGTCTAAGCATGCCAGGTGTGATTGGCTTAATACTGCAAGATTCGGTGAGTTAAGCCGAAATCTCTCGATTTTTCTTAGGATATGTGATATGGACTAAATCGATATATATATTTTTTAGAGAAACTTTATCGTAGATGAGTTTTGTTTTATATATAGGCTAATTTTTTATCATTTAATTTTAATTTTGAACGACGATTAATTAGAACTCGAATGGGTCTTAAAAGGCTTATCTATAACAGAATTTTTGTAGTTTTATATTTTTGGGTTAAAAACTTATTGAATTTACATCGAGCTTTTTGTTGGAGTCGATTCTATCTCGGGTCATTACTTATAAAAAAAAAAGAAAAAATTGTAACTTTCTATTATGGCCACAATCGCACCTCGGTTGATTGAACGGTCTGATGGGGAGTACTGTAGATGACAGTATACCGCGTTTCAGTCCACCAACTGGTCTTTATTATTGGTGTTAATTTTAACAGTCTGATTTAAATTTTTCATTTCCCATTTTGATTAGTCAACATTGCCTCCATCTTTGTTCTCTTAAACTGTTGATGTGATGACACAATGACATGTGAACTACATCATGTTGGTGAGGATTCGTATTAAGTGGCAAATGTTTACATATTTGGTGGTCAATTTTTCAAATGTCCAAAGAAATGGGACTTTTCCAACGGTCCAACCAGACTAATCGGAAATAAAAATAGAAATAAATGACGAAGAAAAAATCAGTCCAATTAGCAAATTGTGTCCAACTGTCCATGAACTTGGTTGGAGGTTTACAACCCGTTCCATGTAATCGGACGCTGCCATTAATTTCTTGAACTTGATTTTACGAAAATATTTTTTTAATTATAATATCGACATTTTAGGTGTACGACCATCTTGGTTTATGGATGGTCTTAAATTAATAACAAACAAATCATTTTCGTTTTCCTAAAGAATTTTTAGGATATTTTTGGACATTTCGAGAGCAAATAGGCACCACCGGCTGCATACCAGTTGTCCAGTAGGGTCACGCAATTGTTAGTTAGATGTACTTATTACTCTGTTTTGTTGAAAACTTGCTTTCAAAAATATTTTTGCGCACAGGAACTACAAAACTTTCCTTATTAGGATATCCCATATGCAACAACTATTTTGTTGCAGGACATGCTTTTGTACCCATATTCAAAATAACACTTTAAAGCACCTTTTATTTAATGTGGTTTTCTTTTGTACTGTTATGATAAATTTTCAGCAGTTAGTTTAGTAAGTATCAGTTTCGGACCTTGTCATTGATAAAAAGCAAATTACTTTTACTCGGTTGTTGAGGTGTTGAGTATCAATCTACATCTTGTAGGATTATACCTATAATTTTTGTTATGAAAAGTAAATCCGGCTCGCCTCTTTGGAAAAGGTGCTGCTTTCAAAAAGTTGCACAACCAAACCTACACTGAAAAGGTAAATTTCGTTGAAAAAATAAAATACACTAAGAATCCTTAAAGTATCGATTACTATTTTGATACTACAAACATTTTCATCTAGGGTAAATATACGTCTTATTTCTGACAGCCTTTAACAAAACTATTTTCTTTTAGAACTACTACTTTTGACGCAAGGGCGGAGCCACAGGAGGGCTACAATGGGCTTGTCCCCCTCGATGTAAAATTGACCTTAATTTTTTTTAGATAATTTTTAGTAAAATTATATGGACATAGTGAAATTTGCCACCCTCTAATGCAAAAAAAAAAAAAAAAAAAAAAATTATAAATTAACCCTTACATAATTTTTTTCTAGTTCTTCCCCTGTTTTGGTGTAGACAAATAAATATTGCAGACTATATTGATACTACTATAACTATTAGAAGGCCTCAAATATCAATTAATCAGATGATATTTATAGATGTCATGAGTGACATTATAAATTATAAAAATACAAAAAAACATCAATTTCAAAATTCAAACTCTTTTGTTATATCACATCACCTACATCCTACTATTGTTCAATTTTACTTCTCTCTCTAACTTATCATGATCGAACAGCTTACATTCCTCTTCATTTCGATGATACATGTTTGATGCACGCAAGATAACAAAAATTGTTAAACTATGTGAACTCATTTTTGTGTTTTTCTTTTTGCATAATTTTTTTTTTAGAATTAATTGACAGCGGCTGTCAATGAATATTTTTTTTTTTGCATAAATTTGCATGAGACTTTTTATGTTTTTTTTCATAGCACATTTTTGAAACAACTTATTAATGCACAAAAATGTATAAATAACAGATATTTTTATAAAAAAAGTATCTTAAATAAAATTTTAAATTTTTCTTCAAAAGATACTTTTATATAGAGGGAAAACAGATAACAACTCTAATTAACTAAATATTATTTTTGCATATATCTCACCATCAATATTATTATTGCATGGATGCTAAAGTGGACTCCCCATCCAATTCTTCAATGGTTTGATGATTAGATAACTTAAATGATAGTTTTAAATTATTGAAAAATGAAATAATAATTAAATGCCAATCATCTACATAATTTAATTGAAAATTATCTATATCATCTCGAACCCTCCATGGAATGTTGGCCTTCTAATCCTCTTTTCTATACTCAGTCTTCCCAATTAGACGGGTTCAAAACTTTTTTTCATTTGCTTTTATTTTCTTTTCGAAATAGAATTACCTATCTGGACCGACTTGTTGACGAGTGCTGTTGGTGGGTTGAACCCATTATAAATTTCTTTTTTTTTTCGAGAAATAACCCATTAATAAATTTCATTGTCGCAAGAGCCGGTACATATTTTCATTTCACTGGTATTTGCTATTCTTAGCCCGGCCCAAAACATTATCATTTTTAATGGCCGTTTATGGTCCTGCCTGTTGACCAATTATTAATTCAATTTTCACAAGATATTTATGATTTATTCTTCGCAAGTTCAGTACACTGTTATAGCAATGTGTCCCCTGTACCTGTACTGGTTCAATTACCCTGTACCAGTTTGAGAATTGGTACATGCAAGTTCAGGACTCTATTAGTGTGATTGTAATATGTCCAGAATCTTAGATGAGACATCAATAAATTTTATTGTAAAAGAACAAAAGGAAAAGTATCCTGCAATTCATGCCTACATCTTTTGAAACCAATTATCAAGGCCGAAATTATGAACTCTTTTAGTGTCAGCAAAACTCAAAATTGTTATTATCTATATTGAACATCAACATTTATCTACAAGATTAATAAGGTACACCCATTAAATTAATCC
Organism: Rhynchospora breviuscula; assembly: GCA_027562975.1. Taxonomy (NCBI): domain Eukaryota; kingdom Viridiplantae; phylum Streptophyta; class Magnoliopsida; order Poales; family Cyperaceae; genus Rhynchospora; species Rhynchospora breviuscula. The sequence goes on along the minus strand of CM050400.1, from coordinate 27,766,513 downwards.
ATATCAAAGTTTATTCTACAAGATTATTTCGTTTATATTATATTAGTAATTATTAATAGTAAAATTCTTACAAAGAAAAATGAAATTTCAAGATACATTGGACGGTCATTTCATGCACATTTGGACGATAATTTCGTGTATCTTCATTCATCAATTCCATGTGCTTCCATGACCATGAGTAAATAAACTCAACCGCAAGTCCGCAACAAATAAACATGTTTAAATGCCAACGGACCTTATCTCTCTAGTAGAAAATAAATGAGAAATGCACAGAGCTGCGTCCCCAGCTCACAAATCAAGATTTACTATTTTTAATTTCCCGCCTTCTTCATTTCCTTCTATCCCCATTTTCTCGCTTAATAAAAAACAATGGCGCAAACAATTGCAATGGATCACATTCCTTGAGTTAACAATCATATCTTTCGTATGTGTATAGAAGAAAAAAAATAAACAGAGAGGTTGCGCCAGGCAAGGGATGAAAGGCGGAGGAGACAAAGAGGTACACCAAATGAGCCCGAATTTTAAAAGAGGTTCTCTTGTTTGGGGCATTTGGCCCCACAACTCCAGACCCTACTCGTACAGCCGCTCTTTCCTTTTCTCTCGGCTCATATTCTCTGTTGTCCTCCCCGTGTGCATAGTTTTCTACATTATGTATTCCCTCAATCTAGTTTTTTTCTCTTGGGGCCTACCGCCGTGCCCCACAAGTGGCCTTGATGATGACATGCCGATATCTCATCTTCTCTCCTCTGACAATATTTCGGCCAATGCTACACCTGAGAAATCAAGCCCAGCAAGTTCTTTAAAATTGCCCGATTACACACCCACCGGGCTCCAACACATTGTCTTCGGTATAGCTGCATCAGCATCTCTATGGGAGAAACGTCGGGAATATATTAAGGTCTGGTGGCGGCCAGGCAAGATGCGGGGCTATGTATGGCTTGACAAACCCGTAAAGGAGTTTAGGTACCGAAGCACCTCGAATGGTTTGCCGGCCCTAAAGCTATCAGGTGACACGTCCAAGTTTCCCTACACCCATAAAAAAGGAAGCCGCTCGGCAATTCGTATTTCCCGCATTGTATCTGAGACATTCCGTCTAGACCTGCCAGATGTGCGATGGTTTGTAATGGGTGATGATGACACTGTTTTTATTCCTGATAATTTAGTGCGAGTGCTTTCAAAATTTGACCATCGACAACCATATTATATTGGATCGCATTCCGAAAGTCATTTGCAGAACATTTATTTTTCATATGGCATGGCGTATGGCGGCGGTGGTTTTGCAATTAGTCGGCCACTTGCAGCTGCAATAGCAAAAATGCAAGATGGATGCATAAAACGATACCCGGCTCTATATGGAAGTGATGACAGGATTCAAGCCTGCATGGCCGAGCTGGGTGTGCCACTCACTCGCCACCCCGGTTTTCACCAGTATGATGTGTACGGTGACCTTTTGGGTCTTCTAGCTGCACATCCTGTTGCACCGTTAGTGTCATTGCATCATCTTGATGTGGTACAGCCAATATTTCCTTCTATGTCTCGAGCAGCTGCAGTGAAAAAGTTGTTTGCTGGGCCAGTACGATTTGACTCGGCAGGGGTAATTCAACAGTCCATTTGTTATGACAAGACCAATAGGTGGACAGTGTCTGTTTCTTGGGGGTTTGCTGTACAAATAGTAAGAGGGGTGATGTCACCGAGGGAAATGGAGACACCTACAAGGACGTTTCTTAATTGGTATAGGCGTGCTGATTATACTGCTTATTCATTTAATACAAGGCCGGTTGCTCGAAACCCGTGCCAGAAACCACATGTTTACTACCTCTCAGCTACTCGACTTAACATAAGTAAGCGTGCAATTGTGACAGAATACAAGAAACACAAGGAAAAGCACCAGTCTTGCCGTTGGAAGGACAACAACCCTGCTGATATGGTCGACCAGGTTTTGGTTTTAAAGAAGCCTGATCCAGGGCTCTGGGACAGGGTATGTCTGATACTGATTCATTTATGTCATTTTTGCTCATTTTCTTTCACTTTTTTAATTAGAATTAGATATAATTTAAGTGTTCAAGTAGTACTTAACTTGGTTGTCCAATGGAAATATTTTTGGCATTTCTTTTTAATATAATTTCAATAATGTTTGGGCTTACAAAAGGTTTCAAAAGGCAATTCTGAAGATTACCATTCTGTGTCTGTTTGTCCACGAGGTCTATTACTATGGTGTATTAGGTCTTCTGTTTTTGTTCTTTTGGGCTATAACAATGTGCATAAAGGCAAAAACAGGATCCATAGGCTTAAATGACCTTGCAAAACTCTTGAGAAATTGTTCAAGGCACTTAAATACCAATTACCAGGGCAGTACAAAAGTGATAACTGATAACAGCCCGACAAAGATCAGCTTCAAGATTAGAAATCCGTCATAATGATAATCCTTGGTTAAAATATCAAAATAAATTTGGTTAATTTTTTATCTTATTTGTGCAGGCTCCAAGGAAAAATTGTTGCAAGGTGCTATCTGCACCTAGAGACGGAGAGAAGGGCAACAAGGTACTGACTATAGAAGTCAGCGTATGCAGAGAAGGTGAGATGAGTCAGATATAGGTGCCTCATCCTAATTTTGTTTTTTATTTATTTTTTGAAAGGAGTCCAGCTTTCAAAGAGTTTAGGTCTTAAAGTGAGCATCCCAAATGGTAGTCTTGACAGGGGTGGAGGTGTTACAATATGCGGATCCTAGCATTTCCTGTCATCTACAGGTTAATTGAAACCTTAATAGATTGACTTATTTGCTAGATGTTGTAATATCTTAAAATTCATTGTATAAAGTTTTGTAAAATTATCTAGTTTACGACACTTCTTAACACTTACTAATTTGTGGTTATGTATTTGCTGTAGTGTATACAAAATTCTTTTAAATTTTTCTACGGCTTGTGTTTTTTATTGCTAATTTCAATTTTTTCTTGAACTTTTCAAGTCATATTATTGGAAGAAGCTTGTCACTTGTATAATCTATGAGCATCAGTTTTGAGTTATTAGGAGGGGATGCTCTGCATTGTACATATCAAGAAATTCCTGCTGTAATATCTAGTCTGTTTATATCTAACAGTTTATTTCTGAAGGACATTTTTAAATTTACAGATGGTAGTAAATAAAGTTTAGGTTTCTATTTTCTAAGACATTTTGCTAACGTTTTACAGTTGTCTTCAAGTGTAAAGTTTGTAGAGCAATTTTCACGTAGGATAAAAATATTAAATGGCTGTCGATCTAATCCCTATAAGTTTAAGAATTACGGTTTAGACGTCTCACACAAAATAGGATTTGAATCGTTAAAAATTCACCAGATTCTTTCAGGCATTTTATCAAACATGTGATATGCATTGTCATTCTTGAGGGGGCATGTTAATTGATTCTTAGGAGGGTTAGTAAATTTTTGTATAATTTGAAGTCTGAGGTATTAGGTTAATGTGTAGAGCTGTAATTAGTTTCAAGCAGCATTTGGGAACCATGGAGTTGGTAGTATATGATACTTTGGCCTATAACTGGAGCAGGCAATGTTCATAAACCAATTAGTAGTGCACCCTCTAGTGACATGAGAGTTGACAGGCAGGACTGATATGGGCAAGCATTGAAAATTTCAGGAAGGAATTACGGTGTCTCCTCTGAAAATTTTGTAGATTAGGACTGTAGCAACCTTAGTTTTTCCTTCTTCAATTTAAAATCCACTTTATTTCTTTGATCCAAATAACTAATAAGCATTATATAGTATTTTGCTTTAATGAACGGTTAATGTACTAGTGTGTATCTCGATGCGAGCATTCATACCAGTGTAAGGTTGGTTGGATCCATTGTCTCTAAGATTTTATACTAATAAATTTGAGACAGAGTCAAACCGACTGTGACCCAGTATCTACTTAAACCAGATCAACGAAGCCTGAATTTAGTTTGATCTTAGTTCCTACTTTTTGCTTTTCTTTGCTTTATGCTTGGGGATATATGTGGTTCCAATTCTTCCTACTTTTTGCTTTTCTTTGCTTTATGCTTGGGGATATATGTGGTTCCAATTCCATAGCATAGCTGGATGCAAGAAGCAAAAAGAAAAGTTTCCAATAGACTCTTTTAATCTCCTCTTACCGTAAGTTGTACGCTTGCATACGGATCAAATTCATAGTATTATTGGGTAATTAACTGTGAGGTTTTAACCACAGCCAGCTGGATAAGACTACTTTTTTTTCCGAAGAGAGTGTTGAGTGCAATCAGATAATAAAGAACAGAACCATACTTTTCACTGGTATATTAAGCACCAGCAATTAGAGTCAGTTTACTATATCCTGTTGATGCAATATATGTTTCTGTCATCAAATTTGTTCTGTTGTATAACCATTTCTGTACTATATTCCAGTTTCTTCCAATGCCAATTATTAATCCTGTCTAGAAACTGTCCTCGTACAGAAAGCACAGCCGTGCCAGAGATGTCATTTAATTTAATTCATTTGCGATGACTTCTCCATTACTGGTCATTGCACAGCTTGGACCAACTGACTATCATCTTGGACTCATTAGTGCCAGAATCCTCTGCGCCAAAAATTGCCATTTATTGTGTACTCTTCTCTGTACCAAGTAATACAGTTCTCTACTTGTTGAGACTTGAAAGCACAGGTTCACATTGCAGTGACTACCTATAGAAGAGTAGTTACCAGTATAATATTTATTTTCCAGTATTATAGTTGCCTATGGTTCTATAACAGCAATAAATTAATTAGATTGCACTAAACCGTCCAGAGCCTAACTTAAAAAGTTCACTCTTAGTCCAAGTCAACCAGCCAACATCTCAAGTCAATGCAATAACAAACAGGTCCTTCTTGACTCTTTGTTTCCACTCAAAATGGAGTGAACAAAAACAGCGCATATCACACTCCAAACTTTTAGAACCTCAAAAACAAATCCAATCTTTAAGACACCACTAGCTTCTTTATTATTTGTCTCCCTCCTATATCCCCTTATTCCCAACACAATACACCTACCAGTTATCCCATGGAGCCATCCAACCGAACATCAATCCTCTTTTTTCTTCTCCTTTCCCTTTTCAATTTCGCATCCTCTTATTACCAACCTAATGTTTCCTATTTCATTGACTGTGGTGCAACCACCTTGTTTATCACCAGTGATTACCCTGCTCGTAACTTCACTACTGAAACTGGTTTCCTCTCAGGATCAGAGAGTTTGGCTCTTACAAATGGAAACAACTCCACAAGTTCTCTTTATTCCACCGCCCGTGTTTCCTCCTCAAACTTCAAGTATACATTCAAAATGATCGCCCACTCTTCAAACGTGCTCCGCCTCCACTTTTTCCCCTTCTCAGCTCAAACCTATAATCTCTTCACTGCCTGGTTTGATGTATATGCTCTGGACTACTATATTTTACTCGAAAATTTCACTGTCACCAATATATCTTCCCCGACCATCAAAGAATTCTTTCTTTGGACAGATTCTGATGAGTTGGAAGTTGAATTATCTCCTAAGAGCAACTCCTATGCCTTTTTAAGTGCTATAGAAGTCTTCACCGCCCCAACAGAGCTGCTTAATTTGTCAGAACCCATTCCCATCAATTCACTTGCATTGAATGGGCAAGTGGTCAAACAGGCATTGGAAACAATACACCGGGTAAACATGCCAGGACCATTGATCACCCCTGCGAATGATACACTATGGCGAACCTGGGTAACAGATAACTCTTTTATTTACAGGGCTGATGTCTCTGATGAGAACAGCACCTCTACAACACCAAAATTTAGCCCATCAGAAGGTAGATCAGTGGAAATAGCCCCAGAGACAGTTTATAAAACTGCACGGGTAATAAATACCTCGATCGATCAAATTAACTCCAATCCTGCTTTCAACGTCAATGTCACATGGAGCTTTAAGGTGGATTCAGGGTATTATTATTTTGTTCGATTACATTTTTGTGACTTTATATCGCCAACCTTTAGGCGAGATCAAGGGCTTGTTTTCACGCTGTATATCATGGATTCTTTAGCGCTTCCAAATAATCTGAGACCCGCTCACTACACAGACTATGTAGCAGAGCCATTCTACCTAGATTTTAGCACACTGGTTATGAATTCACAAAACATAACTGTAAGCATTGGCCTAGATAGGAAAGACAGTACCATGAATAATGCTTTCCTTAATGGATTGGAGATTATGAAAGTGATAGTCTCAAATCTTGACAGTCTCAAGAAGAGGAGGCAATCGGCCGCTATTATTGGAGCCTCTATAGGTAGTGTTGTTCTTCTAGCTGCATTAGTATCCTGCCTAGTAATTGCTTTATGCAAGTGGCGTCACAAAAAACCTTCACCTGAAGTGAAAGAGACAACACCAATTTGGTCTGCTACGATCGGAGGTCTCTATTCAAGCGATATTCCAAGCAAGTCAGGTAATACAACCACCATTGGTGCCACACCTAGAATTGATTTGGGATTGATCATCTCATTTTCGCAAATTAAAATGGCAACAAACAATTTTGATGAAAAGAACTTCATTGGAATGGGTGGGTTTGGAAAGGTCTTCAAGGGTGTGCTAACCAACGGAACTGAAGTTGCGGTAAAACGGGCCACATACCGATCTCAGCAAGGTCTTCCTGAATTTCAGACTGAGATTGAGGTTCTATCTCAAATTCGCCATCGTCACCTTGTATCACTAATAGGATATTGTGATGAGCGGTCCGAGATGATTCTCGTGTATGAATACATGGAGAAGGGCCCATTGAGAGATTATTTATATGGCAAGGACTTACCATCTCTCTCATGGAAGAAAAGGCTAGAAATTTGCATCGATGCGGCCAAGGGCTTGCACTATCTACATACAGGCCTCTCCCAAACTATCATACATCGGGATGTAAAATCCACCAACATTCTTTTAGGTGAGGGTTTTGCGGCAAAAGTATCAGATTTTGGCCTGTCAAAATTGGGTAACTCCTTAGGAGAGACGCACTTCAGCACCAATGTCAAAGGTACATTTGGGTATCTTGACCCAGAATACTTAAAGACCCGAAAGTTAACTGACAAGTCAGATGTGTATTCCTTCGGTGTAGTGCTCTTGGAAGTGCTTTGTGCTAGACCTGTGATAGACCAATCCCTTTCAGGGGAAGAAATAAACTTAGCTGAATGGGCACTGATGTGGAAAAGGCGAGGCGAGCTAGAAAAAATTGTTGACCAAAGGCTTATCAGAGAGGTAAATGAGAACTCGTTAAGGAAGTTTTGGGAGACTACCGAGAAGTGTTTGCAAGAATATGGTATAGGTCGACCGGCAATGGGAGATGTTTTGTGGAACTTGGAGTATTGCTTACAGCTTCAGGAGATGGAGGTGAGAAAAGAACCATATGAGGATAGCACGACTTCTGTGGCACACATCACAGAGGTCCCAATTGTCAGAAGGATGCCATCAAGCACTATAAGCCATGCAAGTGGAAGTATTACCGGCAAGAGCCAGTCAGACATAACCAGTACTAATGTGTTCTCTCAATTATTCTCAAATGAAGGAAGATGAGTTTTTTTTTTCGGTTCCTTATATTCATGTTTTGCATGTAGCATACTTTTTTTTTTTTTAACATCTTAGGACCTACTGGATCTGGCCATACCCTCCAAGTATCTTTGTATTGGTATCCCAACTTCTCTCGTCTGACAATATTCCAGCTCTTGTTACCTTCAAGAAATCAAGGCCAAGAGGCTGAGGCCTGTGCCAGAAGCAGCACTTGTGCTACCTCTTAGTTGGTTTAATATTGGAAATGTTGATTGTGACCGAGTACCGAAGAGGCGCAAGAAGAAGCATCAATTATTTTGCACAAGATAGCCAACCACCACTACCAGCTGATCGAGCAGTGATAAACTTTCTTTCTATTCTTGTTTGCCTCTAGAGCGATTAGAATTAGATTTAATTTAAGTGTTTGAATTAGCGCTTTTACCAGGTCAGATACTATAACTATTTCTGGACTAGAAAAAGTTGAAATTAGAAAGTAATCCAGAATATTAAATAATCATACAAAGTTTTCCTCTGTGGCCAACTGTCCACATCAGGTCAAGTAGTGATGGTGTATGCACCTTTCTGTTGTTGTTTATCGGGTTTGTAGAATGTGCACTCAGTCCTGTCAAAACAGTAACAGGGAACACCAAACTCCCGTTAAACTCCCTCCCACCCAATTTATTTTATCAAAAAAAAAAGGTTTACAATAGCATTTTCTTCTCTCTTTTTACAATTTTTCTTCTTCGTTCTTTTTTCTGTTGAAAATCAAAGCTTAATAGTCCAATAGCAATCAATAGCTACCTAATTCTTTTTTTTATTACATTCCTAAAAAGAATAAAACAAATCTTCCTCCAGAGAGACTTTCTGCTTCCATCACGCCACATATGGAAATAGCTATACTGCCGTATACTGTTGCTGAGAAATAAAATCTCTTTCCTTCTGTTCATCTATTCGCATATGCACCCAATCTTAGACGTGTCAGAGTGTCTGATTCAACATCCCCCCTCACTATGGCACGTAGATATCTCTCATCTTTAGTTTCTCTAGAGCTGTATTGAACTCTGTACTGGCAACCGCCTTGGTCAGGATATCAGCAACATGTTCATGTGATCTTACAAAAGGCAAAGAAATAATATTAGAGTCTAATTTTTCTTTAATAAAATGTCGATCTACCTCAATATGCTTGGTTTGATCGTGTTGCACCGGATTATGAGATATGTCAATTGCAGCTTTATTGTCACAAAATAATCTCATTGGACCTTTAGGATCAAAGCCAAGTTCAGTAACAAGCTTCTTTAACCATAGGAGCTCACACACGCCCTTCACCATCCCTCGATATTCTGCTTCTGCACTTGAGAGTGCTACAACCTTTTGTTTCTTACTTCTCCACGTTACTAGATTTCCTTCGACAAAGGTAAAATATCCAGCTGTGGATTTCCGATCCACAATGTTACCTGCCCAGTCCGCATCAGTGTACCCTTCAATGTTAGCATTTCTGTGTTTTTCAAAGGTTATACCCTTACCTGGACTTCCCTTGAGATATCAGATTATTCTCATCACAGCATCCATGTGCTCTTCCTTTGGATCATGCATAAATTGACTTACAACTCCCACTGCATAGGCAATATCAGGTCGTGTATGTGACAAATATATCAATTTCCCTACCAGTCTTTGATATTGTTCCCGATTAACTGGTGCAAGATTCGGGTCAGCCCACAGTTTCACATTCTGAACCATTGGAGTGTCTACAGGTTTGCATTCAAGCATGCCAACTTCGGTTAGTAGGTCCAATATGTATTTTCTTTGTGACAGTAAAATACCTTTATAACTTCGTGAAACTTCAATCCCCAAAAAATACTTCAACCCACCTAAATTTTTCATCTCAAATTCCTTGCTCAGCTTCTTTTCAAGTATTTCAATTTCGGTGCTATCGTCTCCTGTGATAATCATGTCATCAACATAAATTATTAAGAGAGCAATTTTACCTTTAGTTCGTTTGAAAAACATTGTGTGGTCTGAATCTCCTTGTTGGTATCCATAGCTTTTCATTGCCATGCTAAACCTTCCGAACCACGCCCTCGGTGATTGCTTGAGTCCATACAAAGCCTTTTTTAGTCGACACACTTTGTGTCCTGAGCTCTTACCATAGTACCCTGGTGGTTTATCCATATAAATCTCCTCTTCTAGATCGCCATGCAAGAAAGCGTTTTTTACATCAAATTGATGTAAAGGCCAATCGAGGTTTGCTGCAAGTGATAAGATAACTCGCACAGTATTTAGCTTTGCTACTGGTGAAAAAAGTTTCTTGGAAATCAATTCCATAAATTTGTGTATATCCTTTAGCAACTAATCGAGCTTTATATCTATCAATCTCTCCTCTTTCATTATATTTAATAGAATAGACCCACTTGCATCCCACGTATTCCTTCCCTTGGGTAAGTCCACTAATTCCCATGTACCGTTTTTTGTAAGAGCATTCATCTCAGATTCCATTGCTTGGACCCACAACTTATCTTTCAAGGCTTCCTCTAGATTATTTGGGATCATAACAGATGAGAGTTGATTTGCAAACGCTTTTAATGGTTCCACTAGTTTCATTGTGTTGGTATAATTTGCAATAGGATACCTCACTGCTTTACTAGACCCATCCTTAGGAGCATATCTTTTTGGTGGTTGACCTCTAGTGGTGCGAGGAGGTAAAGTAAATTTTGGTAGAGAAGCACATACCTGTGGATCTTCCTCTAGAGAAATCGGCTCTGGTTCAGGGGAATGAGACTGTATTACTTTATTTTGCCCATCCTCATCATCTGCGCCACTTGTTGATGCCTCTGTTAAATCTATTCTCAGCTCACAATCAGCATTAATGTTCGGCTCTACTGGTTGTGATGCATTCTCCAAGTGACTATCAGTAGCAACCGCTGTTGGTGCTATCACATGTTCAGTTTCTGTGTCAGAATTTCGACTGAAACTCAGTGAGTGCATATCTTGTAGAAAGTTCAAGTTTTGGTCACATTCATATCTCTCCCCCTGACCGATAACTTGGGCTTTCTCATAAAAGTATTCATCCTCAAAAAAAGTAACATCCATAGAGGTATGAAACCTCCTGGTGGATGGGTTGTAGCACTTGTATCCTTTCTTGAACTGACAAAATTCCAAAAAAACGCATTTTTCTGCTGTGGCATCTAACTTTGTACGATGAGACTTCAAAACATGGACCAGTACAGTACAACCAAAAATGCGAGGGGTTAAGTTTAAGAAAGAAGGAATGCTTACATGTGATGACAACACTTGCAATGGGATTTTATAATCATTTGCTTTGGTAGGCATTCTATTTATCAAGTATGTGGCAAAATTAATGGCATTATCCCAAAAATATGATGGTACTTGAGTCTCAAATAGAAGTGATTGGGTAACTTCTAAGAGGTGTCGATTTTTTCGTTCGGCAACTCCATTCTGTTGTGGAGTTCCTACACATGAGTTTTCGTGTAAAATTCCTTTGCTAATAAAAAAGTTACTCAGTCCTCTATTCACATACTCAGTTCCATTGTCACTTCTCACCATTTTAATTTTTTTTTTCCAAATTGAGTTTCAACCAAACTGTAAAAATCTTGAAATGTTTTAGTAACCTCATCTTTGTGTTTCAATAAGTATAGCCATGTCATACGAGTACATTCATCTATAAACACGACATACCACCTACATCCAGATTTTGACACAATTGGTGACGAGCCCCATACATCAGTATGAACCAGATTAAAAGGAAACAAACTTTTATTTGTACTTTCAAGATATGAAGTTCGATGACTTTTTGCCTCAACACAAGTTTTACAAGAAAAATCATTATCATCTAATCCCGAAAATAAATGAGGAGAAAGTTTCTTCAAATACCCAAAAGACGGGTGCCCTAATCTCTTATGCCATAATAATACTTTATTTCTTTTATTTTCTACTGCACTCTTCACATGATTTATTCTTCCAGGTTCCAAATCATCCAAGTAATACAGTCCCTCCTTTTTAGTACCATGGCCAATTATCTCTTTCGTGAGGAGATCCTAAAACACACAGTAAGAGGGAAACATAAGTGCAACACAATTTAATTCTTGTGTAAGCTGTCCAACCGAAATCAACCTTGTAGACAGTGAAGGTACTAGTAAGGCATTGCAAAGAGTCAGTTTAGTTGAGAGATTAATATCACCAGCTCCAACTACAGGATATGTTTTTCCATTCGCATTAATTATACCAGCCTTCTGTGAATTTTTCTCATTAACCATATCACTTTTTTCATATGTCATGTGATCGGTAGCTCCTGAATCAATAATCCAATCTTTATGTTGTGCTATACTTGTGTCACTGATTGCATTAGTATAACAACTTTTGTTTGGTATTTGAGAATCATAATTCTGATTTAAGCAAGAGAGGTGTATATTACCTTTGGTTGAGTTACCAGTACCCTCACCTGTAGTCTTGCAAGTTGTTGCAACCGCAAGCCCACCAACAGCCAGCGCATGCTCAGGTTCTTGCACAGATTCTACTTGGTTTTGGTTTGATGTTTCCATGCTTACACGCCCCCTATTTCTATCATTCTATTGCTTCCTTTTCGGGTTCTTCCACCAATCAGGGTAGCCAACAAGTTCGAAGCATTGTTCTTTCAGGTGCTTCGAGCCTCCACAGTGAGTGCATTTGAGTTTGGACTTGTCAATCGGGTGCCAGCTCTTGTCTGTCCTTGAGTTTGACTCACGAGATCTGTAGCCCCTAGTGACCATGGCAACTGGATTTGGACTCACCACTTGTCCACCCTCGATCATAATACCTTGACGATTCAATTCACGTCTCACATGAGCATAAGCTTGCTCAAGAGATGGAAAAGGTGTCATATGTAATACTTGTGCTCGAATTCCATCAAGGTAATCATCAAGAGCATCAAGAAAAGTATAAACTCGGGTTTTCTGAATAAACATGTTAAAGTTTTCTATGTCATGGGCACATACCATGGGATTTGGACTGCGAAAGTCAATCTCTTGCCACACACCTTGCAGTTCGTCGTAGAGTTCTTCCAGAGTTCTACCTTGCTGTTTAATTTGCAACACTCGGCAGTTTAATTCAAACACCTGTGCTTCATCACTTCCATCATAGTACGTGGTTGCCAATGCTTTCCATACATCTCTTGCAGTGGGATGCCGGATGTATTTGCTCCTTAGCCGCGGCTCGAGTGAATTAATCAACCATCCTTTGACAACCACGTCGTCCACCTCCCACTTATGAAACTCATTGGCCCTTGCCTTATCCGAAGACGCAGTGTCTCCTGTGAGATGCCGCATACGTTCTCGTCCCTTGACATACATTTCAACTGCTTGACACCAAAAAGAATAGTTAGTGCCATCCATTTTTACCTCAATTGGATTAGGATGAATTACACCATCTGTCACGGCAGCAGTTTGTGTCACCGGTTGGGCCAGTGCCGCATTTTGCATAGCGACTATCTGGGTTTGTTGAATGGTTATGGCTTGGATAAGTTGAGTAAGTTTATCCATCAGATCTGTTGGATTAAAAGGTGGAGGATTTTCAGGGTCTGACATCTCCTTCTTCTTGTCCTTCACACAAGTTTGATTTCTTCACCACTGCCCAGTTTAGAACCTGGCTCTGATACCATGTCAAAACAGTAACATGGAACACCAAACTCCCGTTAAACTCCCTCCCACCCAATTTATTTTATCAGAAAAAAGGTTTACAATAGTATTTTCTTCTCTCTTTTTACAATTTTTCTTCTTCATTCTTTTTTCTGTTGAAAATCAAAGCTTAATAGTCCAATAGCAATCAATAGCTACCTAATTCTTTTTTTTATTACATTCCTAAAAAGAATAAAACAAATCTTCCTCCAGAGAGACTTTCTGCTTCCATCACGCCACATATGGAAATAGCTATCCTGCCGTATACTGTTGCTGAGAAATAAAATCTCTTTCCTTCTGTCCATCTATTCGCATATGCACCCAATCTTAGACGTGTCAGAGTGTCTGATTCAACATTTTACCCCAAAATCTAGCTCAAAAGGCTAACAAAAAATTAAAATAAATTTCTTTTGGTGTTTTTGCAATGCACCCTTGAGGCCATACATTAAAATAGCAGGCCACTACGAAATCTTGTCTAATGATATAATTTATGGCACTTAATGCCCCTTAATTTCTTGATGCTTAACTTACAAAGTTACCGTGTCTATTGCTCTTTCATATTTATATTTTTTTCTTAATTAAATCATGAATCTTGTTTTAGTTTGATAGTCAGCAATACATTACATTGTAGATAAAATGTTTTCTAATTGCTGCAATATATGGAATGCTAATATATATTAGCTCGATCTGACAAAATTACAGTTCAGACCTACTTGTAACAGATGAAAACAAATCAGAAAAACTAAACTGAGTTTTGTATCACTTATATTTTGGCTTTCAATTGGTAGTAGGGTTGAGTGTGAATGTTGCACATCAGTACTTGTACTACTCACCAGCATAGCTTGGAAGTTAGATGCCAATATAATTCCACATAAAGCTCCTTTCGTTTTCTTCCTTTAAATAGTGAAACAACAAAGCTCTTGTACATCACCTCTCAATCAAGAGATTATTATGACGGGAGAGTATCCAGACCTTCGATCCGAACCGTCCGATCTAGACGGGCAAATTTTTACGGGCTACACGAATCTCGACGGACAAATGTTTAAGGATCGCACTAATCTCAACGGGCCTAGTATTAACCACGGGGCACCCATCATTGATCGAATGGTTCGGATCAAAGGTCTGCCCTCTGCAGACCTCAAAATGTCTGCAGAGGATGTGAAGCACTATCAAGGCGATCAGGTTTAAAACTAATATAGCAGTGCTTAAATATTAGAATTTAATTTCTGTTCCAAAATCAGAACCTTTTTTTTTCAAGAAAATTGAAAAAACTAAGATAGCGGTCTCTACAGACAAAGCCTCCACCAAAAAAATTCTAACGACAGTTGTAAGTGAGAATTTGATAAGAGCAGCATTGAGAATTTGAGGCTTGTGTTCTCATTTTCTTGGTTGCTTCTAGTTGTGTTGGCTATGGTGGCATTACTTTCAATTTCATTTTTGTTACTTTGCAGTAATTATTGTAAAATCTTTCTTTCATTGATTAATTTAATTCTGTCAGTGAACCGTTCATCCGCAGAACTAAATAAATAAAAAAAAGAACTTCCTGAACATTCCGGAACTTTATGGCTCATAATTTGGAACAAAAGATAAGTTCTGCATTTTTCATAAATCTGATACACCTTTACGAAATGATTTTAATATATATGTTTAGTGCTGCGTGTAGTCAACCAGAAGTTCTATTCAAATTTCTCCAATCAAATTTAGATTCACTAAGACTGAAAAAATGGGTTGCTCCAGTTTGACAATCTACACATGAGAAATTTTTTTTAACTGGTTACAAAGTATCCGAAAAACTGGACAAATTTCTCCAGTCAAATTCAGATTTTAATTGTTCTCCTGTTTGTTTTTATTTTTCTTTTTTTTTTTAAAAAATAGGTAGGGTATATAGCCCCACCGCTTTTATTATCAAAAGGAAATAAGTAGGGTATAAAGCCACCACCGATTCGTTAGCACACAAACAGCACGTCTTATGAAAGTAATGGTACTGTCAATGGTACCAGCCACTATATATGTTATTAACCTACATGTTTGTAGTCTGACCTTGCTCTTCAAAAGAAAAATTTACAATAACAACAACCCTTGCATATATCCATAAGCATGGCAGGTAGCAAAGCATCTGAAGATCATACTCTTTGAATTTGAAGGGGTAGTTCCTCCACATCAGGAAGCAGCAACACTTTGGCCTTGAGATCTGAATGTCACAAAATCGACTAATGAATTCAGATATTTTTTTCTTACCAATGTACTAGTAAATTCATAGGATTGGGGATTATCAATGTTCCATTATTTCAAGTAATTTAAGGGCATATCTCTGTTATCAAAATTTTTTTTATAAGAACATTCTTCTTATTATTTATTCATTTATTTATTTATTATTATTATTATCATTATTACTTTGAAACAAGCACAGAAATCCACTTTCATTAACAGAAAAGTAACGAAGTAACTAATCATCCTGTTTTTTTTTTCAAAATGCAAAAAAAAAGAACGCCTCATGATGCCAATTGTTAGATCTATGGTATCCAGATAAATATATTATTTTCTTTGATGTCAATTGTTAGATCGGTCAAAAACTGTCACATTATAGAAAGAATAACCGTGCTAGTAGCATTCCATCAAGTCCAACTTGCCGTATGAGTCTCCTCTCTTTGCCGTTACTCATGGTTAGATACTTTAGACCTGATAGCAACTTGCAGACAAAATCCTCTGTGCAACTTCTTCTGTAGCGAGTTACTAGGGTCTTGATTCAATTTAGTTTTCAATTTTGGATTGCTCTGCCTCATATTTTCAATATATGCAGTACCCATGTTGCAGTGACTCTCTACAAAGACTGTTAAAAAAAGACTGATACGACAAATTCAGAATCACATGTTGAATAGTAGCTAACAATATTTCAAGTCCTCTTTCAAGTCCAAGTTTACATGGAAAAACAACAATCGTAAATTAATTGAATTCACTTTAAATATATGGCACCTGTTTTCTAAGTCCACACATAGTCAACCGTCCCACTTTTTAGTCAATACAGGTCGCTCTCTTTGAGTCAATTTTCCGATTCAAGCGTGAAAAAAAAACAGAGCATATGTAATTCGCTCTTTCTTGCACAACTCGCTACCTTCTACTATTTACCTTCTCCATTTTTTACCCTTTATTATTTGTAAATTGTAACTACACTTAACCTCCCTTACCTATCTACTCTGATGGAGTTATTTCGTCGAACACCTCTCCTCCTTTCCCTTCTTCTCGCTATTCTTTCTTTCGCAGCCTCTTTCACACCAAACATCTCTTACTACATAGACTGTGGTGCAAGCTCCAATACTCTCACCGAGGAGTCCACTCCTCGCAATTTCGTACCTGATGATTATTCAAATCTCCTATCTGGTAACAACAGTATCCCCCTTTCAAACCCAAACAATAACTCCACAAGCTTATTATACTCCACTGCTCGTGCATCTACCTCTAGTTTCAATTACAGTTTCACTATGGCCCCCAACTCTTCCAACGTGATCCGCCTCCACTTTCTCCCATTTTCAGTCCTGCGGACTGCCATATTCAGTGTACGGGCTTTGAACCACATATTGCTCGACAATTTCTTTGTTACTGAAACTGTTTACCCCACCATCAAGGAGTTTTTTCTTTGGACCGATTCTAGCGTTTTGGTAGTTGAGTTCATTCCTTATTTTACCTCCCTTGCTTTTGTAAGTGCAATAGAAGTTTTCACTGCCCCACCAGGGTCGCTTGATGGTCGGTTTCCATATTTGATTGGCAACGCAACATTAAATGGAGACTTAGTCAAGCAGGCACTGGAAACTGTGTACCGGGTAAATATGCCAGGCCCATTGATCACCCCCCAGAATGATACACTATGGCGAACTTGGGTTACTGATGACCCTTACATTTTTAATCCTGCTGCTTCTGAGAATCATTCGGTGTCTACACAACTAAAGTATAATCCTCCTGAAGGGAGCTCAGAGGAGATAGCACCGCAGACAGTTTATAACACGGCACGGATAATAAACACCACTACTGATCAGTTCAACTCCAATCCTAGTTTTAACATCAACGTTACATGGAGTTTTACAGTCGACTCAGGTTATCATTATCTTATCCGATTACATTTTTGTGATATTATATCAAAAAGCAATAGGCTAGATCAAGGGCTAGATTTTGTAGTATATATCATGAGTTATTCAGCACTTGAAAATGGCCTGAGGCCGAGTGACTATACAACCTATGCATCAGAACCATTCTATATGGATTTTATCACACATGTTAGCAGTGCACCATACATAAGTGTAAGCATCAGCCTGGATAGGAAGATTAATACCACATCTAATGCTTTACTAAACGGATTGGAGATTTTGAAAGTAAATAACTCGAGCTTTAGTGATACACCGATTCCATCAACTGGTAAAAATAATTCTCTAGGTGTTATTCTCGGATCATCTTTTGGCGGTGTGGTTGTCATAGCCCTGATACTGTCTTGTCTTGTTGTTACCTCATGTAAGAAACGAACACAAAAGTCTGCACTAGATGTGAAAGAGACAGAGTTAATGTGGTCTCCTATGACTGGAGGTGAATCAGGCGCATTAAAAACCATTGGTGCATCGCCAAGAATTGATTTTGGATTGCCCATCACCTTTTCTAATATTAAAATGGCGACAAACAATTTTGATGAAAAGAACATAATTGGAGTAGGTGGGTTTGGAAAGGTCTACAAAGGTGTACTCAACAATGGAACTGAAGTTGCAGTAAAACGGGCCTCTTCCAGATCCCAACAAGGTCTTCCTGAATTCCAGACTGAGATTGAAGTTCTATCTCTGATTCGTCACCGGCACCTTGTATCGCTAATAGGATATTGCAATGAGCGCTCAGAGATGATTCTTGTGTATGAATACATGGAGAAGGGCTCACTGAGAAATTATTTGTATGGCACTGACTTGCCATCACTATCATGGAAGCAAAGGCTAGAGATTTGCATTGAAGCAGCCAAAGGCTTGCATTACCTCCATACTGGTTCCTCCCAAACCATCATACATCGAGATGTAAAATCCACTAACATCCTTTTAGTAAAGGGATTTGCGGCAAAGGTATCAGATTTCGGTCTGTCAAAGCTTGGTGCCCTGAGCCAGACACACGTCAGCACTGCTGTGAAAGGTACATTTGGTTACCTAGACCCAGAGTACTTCAAGACCCAAATGCTAACTGACAAATCAGATGTGTATTCCTTTGGCGTGATGCTCTTAGAGGTGCTGTCTGCAAGGCCTGTTATAGATCAATCCCTCCCGTGGGAAGAAATCAACTTGGCTGGATGGGCGCTGATATGCCGAAGACGAGGCCAACCTGAAAAAATTATTGACCCAAGGATTGTGGGTGAGATAAATGAGAATTCACTTAGGAAATTTTGGGATATTGCTGAGAAGTGTTTGGAAGAATATGGGATGGATCGACCAGCAATTGGAGATGTTTTATGGAACTTGGAGTATTGCTTACAGCTTCAGGAGACTGAGGTGAGACGCAAGCCATATGAGGATAGCAGGAGTTCTGAGGCACACTTACCTGCAGTCCCAGTCGTCCGAAGGATGCTGTCAAGTGTAATGAGCCACGGAACTGGAACTTCAGGTGATCAAACTCAATCGGGCATAGAAAATAGTAACGTGTAATTGTCTCAGTAGTCTCAAAAGAAGGCCGATGAGGGTTTTTTTTCCTTCTTTCTTCGTTTTATGATTAAGAAATCGAAATCACTCTGTGGATTCCTTTTTTTTTATTTGCTTGATCCAAAAGCAAAAAGGATTTGTGGGCAGGAGTTATCTAAATTAAGTGTATATAGTGTATGTATTGTTAAGTTTTCATAATGTAGTTGTTTATGACTTTATGTTGTGTCATTCGTATATAGACTTAAAAAAATATCTTCCACATTTCTTCTGGCTTGCATGGATTTGTTAATTCTTAACAGAAAGCAACAGGTTTCCTAGGAAATATGATCTGGCAAGGAACAAAAGTTTAATTATCCTATAATTAATTACATATGAGATAAGCATACCATATTTTGGTAACGCGCTAATTGCATATATATATGTTTATACGAGTTTTGCTATGGTGAGTTGCAACTCACCAAAGGGTCGGTGAGTTGCGATCAAAACTCCTAGATTTAGTTTAAAATGACCGATTTAAACCGTCTAATATGATCTATCTATTGAAATCTCCATGCAGACCAAATTTTATATTTTTTTGAGATTTTTAAGTAATTTTTTCGGATTTTTAAAAACTGCTGTTTTTGAATGGTTCAGAACTAATTAAATTAACGATTTTCTAAAATTTCAAAAAATTACTTAAAAATTAAAAAAAATTGTAAAATTTGGTCTGCATGGAGATTTCAATAGGGAGATCATATTGGACGATTTAGATCGGTCATTTTGAATTAGATTTAGGAATTTTGATCGCAACTCACCGACCCTTTGGTGAGTTGCAACTCACCGTAGCAAAACTCTATATAGAGATATCAGTAATTCAGTTGTGAAAGTTAAACAAAAGAAAATGTAAAAAGATAGCTGTAATGTGGCGTGCTCGGAAATAGTTACCTTATTCCCCGAATGTTTCTTCTGCACATCAAAAAATCCACTCACATGGTCCACACACAGTATAGAACGATGGGACCTCTCAAGCTTCATTTTATCCATGCCAGATCATATGAAGAAAAATATGTTTATGGTACTGTTATATTACCATGAGAATTTGAATTCCTGCTCCAAATTTCAGAACCTCTCTCTCAGTTTCAAAATGGAAAAAAACATAAAATGTTTTTTATGAGCAAAGCCTCTTGCGGACAATTTCTGACACAGTTTTGCTAAAGTGAGAAGGTTATAGAAGTAGCATCGATCGAGGATGTGTGGCATTTGTTCCCATTTTGCTAGTTGATTTTTAGGTGTCCCTGCAACGTTGGCATTGTTTTTAATTTTGGTCCTGTTACTTATGCACTAATATTTTGTAAAGACATTGCTTGTTTAACTAATTATATCATGCACTAATATTTATCTGGACGGACATTCGGAGCAATTCCGATCTCTATAGCTCATAGTTTCGAACAAAAGATAACATGTGGTAAAACTGATAAAATATCAGATAAAAAAATGATCGATCATAAAAGAAAATGCCAGCCTACTCTTTCTCAGAATCTCAGCATAATCAGAAAGGAATTAAGGAATATACGCTATATTTCATTGTTAAAAATTAGTAAAGGATACTTAAATTAATTATTCCATGAATCCCTCAAGTTGAGGCTTGTCAAAATAAAATCAAATACTGCTAATTTAAAAAAAAAAAAATCGAACGATAAAATAAATGAGTTTGTGGTTCCCGAATATTAAATTGATCAATTAATTTATTATAAAGTACTTGATTTTTTTTTTTTGTCAAATAAGCCAGCAACCATTGGTGTTTTTTTTTAATAATTTTGCATAGACCCTTTCGGATAAAAAAATTATAATTTATGAAATTCTAAATCGGAAGTAAGCATCAGTATGCCCAACGGTCACATAAGTTCCTCTTATAAATAGCGTTGTATCATCTTGTAAAAATATACAGAAGCAATAAAAGCAACAAAAAAAAACATTTTTTTAATTCATAATTTCAAGAGGTTTTCATTTGTTTAGTGCTGTGTGTAGACCACCAGTAACTTCGTTCAAACTTCAAAATTGTCCAGTCAACTCAAGACTGAAAAAATAGGTCGATGCAATTCGCTAATAAAGATGAGGAAATTCTTTACTGGACAAAAAAAAATTATCAGAATTGTTCTCTTCTTCATTTTTTTAATATGACATATTTCTGTTATCATTTTTTTTTCGTTTTTGCGTAAAGTAAATCAATGTATTTTGCTTTCTATGACCAATTATTATGTCAGTCCAAACCTGTCATATTATACAAAAGATAACCGTGCCAGTAGCTTTCCATTATGTCCAACTTGCCGTGACTCCTCCCTTGGCTGTTAATGCTAAATCCTTTTAAACATGGTATCAACTTGCAGATAGAATCCTCTGTGCCACTTGTTCTGCGCTTATCTCTGTAGCGAACTACTAGAGTTTGGCCCAATTTAGTTTTCAATTTTTGGATGCTCTGCTTCATACTTTTCAATCTTATATTGGACACACGTTTCTTTTTTTTTTTTCCTTTTTTTTTTCTTTTTTTGGAACTAAGTAGGGAAACCCTACCTCTTCTCTCTTTATTCAAAGAAAAGCATCATTTAGAGTTACAATGTGAGAATAATCCAGTAACAAAGATCATCCAATACGTAGCTCTGTACCAAATGAATATTCCTGTTGTATCAAACCTTGGTATCCTACACCTGACACCTCGTTTTTCCCTAAATATAAAAATAAAAGTAAACTTTACAAATCGGACACACGTTTCAGTGACTCTCTACAAAAACTCTTCAATAAAAGATTGTTACAATGATTCAGAATCACCTGTTGAATAGTCGTTAACTGCATTTCATCGAAAATTCCTATAAATATTCCTAGCCCGCTTACATGGAAACACAACAACCATAAAGTAATCAAAATCTCTTTAAATATCTAGCGCCTGTTTAGTAAGTCCACACCCTAGTCAACCGTCCCACTTTCCAGGCAATACAGGAACAAACAGGTCACTGTCTTTGAGCCGATTATCCCCACTCAATTAGCGACGTAGCGTGAACAAAAAACAGAGCACAATATAATCAACTCTTTCTGGCACCACTCGCTGCCTTCCACTATCTAGCTTCTCCACCTTTACCCTTTATCATTGCAAATACACACACAACATCCCTTACCGATCTACCTCCGATGGATTCATTTCGTCGAACACCTCTCCTCCATTCCCTTCTGCTTTCCATTCTCTCTTTGGCAGTTTCTTTCACACCGAACATCTCTTATTACATAGATTGTGGAGCAAACTCCGATACTCTCTCCTCGGGCTTCTCCCCTCGCACTTTCAAAGCTGATGATAATTCGAACCTTCTATCTGGTAAAAACAGCTTCACTCTTTCAAACCCAAACAATTCCTCCACGGGCTCTTTATATTCCACTGCTCGTGTATCTACCTCCAATTTCAAGTACAGTTTCACTATGGTCGCCAACTCTTCCAACGTGCTCCGCCTCCACTTTCTGCCCTTTTCCGATCAATCCAATAACCTGTCGACGGCCAAGTTCAGCGTAAAGGCTCTGAACAGCTACATATTGCTTAATTTCACTGTAACTGAAACTGCTTCACCAACCATCGAGGAGTTTTTTCTTTGGACAGATTCTAGCGATTTGGTAGTTGAGTTCATTCCTAACTCCCTTGCTTTTGTAAGTGCTATAGAAGCTTTCACTGCCCCGCCAAATTTTCTTGATGGCCAGGTTCCAATAAAAATTGGCAACACCGAATTAAATGGGGAATTAGTCAAACAGGTATTGGAAACTGTGTACCGGGTAAATATGCCAGGCCCGTTGATAATCCCACAGAATGATACACTATGGCGAACTTGGGTTACTGATGACCCTTACATTTTTAATTCTGCTGCTTCTGAGAATCATTCGGTGTCTACACAACTAAAGTATAATCCTCCAGAAGGGAGCTCAGAGGAGATAGCACCGCAGACAGTTTATAACACGGCACGGATAATAAACACCACTACTGTTCAGTTCATCTCCAATCCTGGTTTTAACATCAACGTTACATGGAGTTTTACAGTCGACTCAGGTTATCATTATCTTATCCGATTACATTTTTGTGATATTATATCAAAGACAAATAGGCTAGATACGGGACTTGTTTTTACAGTCTATATCATGGATTATTTGGCACTTACAAATGGCCTGAGGCCGACTGACCTTACAACCTATGCATCGGAACCATTCTATCTGGATTTTATCACTCCTTTTACCAGTGCACAAAACATAACTGTAAGCATTAGCCTTGATAGAATAAGAAGCAACATAACTAATGCTTTACTAAACGGATTGGAGATTATGAAAGTACATAACTTGAGTCTCAGTGGAACAAACAACAACTCACAAAGTAAAAGTTCTCGAACTATCATCCTTGGAGCATCATTTGGTGGTGCCATTGTCCTAGCCCTTATACTGTCTTGTCTTGTCCTTGTGTTATGCAAGAAACGACAGAAAAAGCCTGCACCAGATGTGAAAGAGACAGAGTTAATGTGGTCTCCAATGACTGGAGTTGTCAATTCTTCAGTTGATACATCCAGCAAATCAGGTGGCTTAACAACCATTGGTGCATCGCCTAGAGTTGATTTGGGATTGCTTATCTCCTTCAATCATATTAAAATGGCGACAAACAATTTTGATGAAAAAAACATGATTGGAGTAGGTGGGTTTGGGAAGGTCTACAAGGGTGTGCTTAACAATGGAACTGAAGTTGCAGTAAAACGGGCTTCATCCCGGTCCAACCAAGGTCTTCCTGAATTCCAGACTGAGATTGAAGTTTTATCTCAGATTCGTCACCGTCACCTTGTGTCACTAATAGGATATTGCGATGAACGCTCAGAGATGATTCTCGTGTACGAATACATGGAGAAGGGTCCATTGAGAAATTATCTATATGGCACCGACTTGCCAGCAGGCCCAGCACTATCATGGAAGCAAAGGCTAGAGATTTGCATTGAAGCAGCCAAAGGCTTGCATTACCTCCATACTGGCTACTCCCAAACCATCATACATCGAGATGTAAAATCCACCAACATCCTTTTAGGAGAGGGTTTTTTGGCAAAGGTGTCAGATTTCGGTCTGTCAAAGTTGGGTGCCTCTATAGGCGAGACACACGTCAGCACAGCTGTCAAAGGTACATTTGGCTACCTTGACCCGGAATACTTCAAAACCCAAAAGCTAACTGACAAATCAGATGTATATTCTTTTGGTGTGACACTCTTGGAGGTGCTCTCTGCAAGGCCTGTAATAGATCAAACTCTCCCAAGGGAAGAAATAAACTTGGCTGAATGGGCGCTGTTATGCCAAACGCGAGGCCAACTTGAAAAAATTATTGACCCAAGGCTTGTTGGGAAGATAAATGAGAATTCACTTAGGAAGTTTTGGGATATAGTTGAAAAGTGTTTGAAAGATTATGGGATGGATAGACCTGCAATTGGTGATGTTTTGTGGAACTTGGAGTATTGCTTACAGCTCCAGGAGACGGAGGTGAGACGCGAGCCATATGAGGATAGCGGGACTTCTGTGGCACACTTCCCTGATGTTCCAGTTGTCAGAAGGATGCCGTCAAGTGTAGTGAGCCACGATACTGGAACTTCAGGTGATCAGAGCCAGTCGGATATAGCAAATAGTAATGTGTTCTCTCAGTTAATCTCGAAAGAAGGCAGATGAGGTTTTTCCTTATTTCTTCTTTTTATTATTAAAGAAGCGAAGTCACCAGGGATTCCTTTTTGGTTTGCTTGATCCAATAGCAAAAAGAATTTGTTGGGTTGAAATTAACTAAATTAAGTGTATATTGTATTGTAATGTTTTTATAATGTGGTTGTATGCGACTTACAATAAATAGTTGGAATTTCTTTAAAATTGCATGAATTTGTTGATAAATAGTACGAAGCAACAGGTTTCCTAGGAAATATGCTCTGGCTAGGAACAAGATCGAGTTTAATCATATCCTGTAAGCAAGCAACTATAGGAGGATATACATTCTAAAATGTGATAAGAAATTGCCTATTCCTAATTAAGCATAGGAGGATATACATTCTAATTAAAATATAATTGTAATCAATGGTCTCAGGGTCAAATTGTCTTTATGCAAGTTAATTGCTTTTTTTACGTTAATTACACTTGAGATGAGCTTCTGTATTCCGTAAACATATTTGCATGTACATGTTTATACAGGGATATCAGTAATTGAGGTGTGAAACAAAAGAAAAGGTGAAAGGGCTGATATAATTTGATGTGCTTGGCTAACTAGCTGTATTCCCCATAGTTGGTTCTTCACCTAACAAAATCCACTCACATCCATAATTCAAGAAAGGCATCAATGACCCATGCACATTATAGGACGATGGAACCTCCAAAATCTCGTTTTTTTTTTTTTTTTTTTTTGGAAACTAGTGAGCTACACGCCCACCACTTTTTCATTAATGAAAAAAAAAAAGAAGCAAGTATTACATCCCTACATCAACTCAACAAAACTCAATCAAAAACAACAAAATCTCTTTTTTTTTTTTTTTTAGGTCGGGTGGCAAAGTATCACACCGGCAAATTTTATTAAATAAAAAGTATTTACAAAAAGAATAAAAAAGGAAAAAAGAACTAAAAGACTAAAACTAATAAAAAACTAGATATGTTTCATCCAAGATTGAACACATGCATAGATCTCTTTCAGCACAAAATCCGGAGCAGTTGAAGCATCAGAGAAAATTCATCTGTTCCGTGCCTTCCAGATATTCCAAGATGTAGCAGCCCAGATGATGTCCCCACAATTTGTCATAAATTATGTGGGATAGCCAGAAATCAGCAATACCCAACGTACAATCGAGTACAGGCAGCCTAAACCGGATCTGTATCAAAGACCAGACTGACGTTGCAAATTGGCACTGCAAAAAAAGGTAATATGATGTTTCGAGGGATGCTGAAGAACAAGAGGGACATGTAGCAGAGCAAGACCAACCTCTTAGCATGAGATTTTGTTGTGTTAGTAGTCGATCTTGAAGCAGTAGCTAGAAGAAAACTCTAACTTTAGGTGGAGTTTTAATTTTCCAAATGTAAGGATGGTACTTTGAAAGTACACCAGTATTGGACAGTAAGTTGTAAGCACTCACAGAAGAGAAGATTCCACTGGCGGTCTATTTACATGCTGGGATGGAATTTTCATCTGGAAACAAACGGAGAATTCGAAAAAGGATCTTTGTTGAAGAATGTCCGATAAGCCATGAGAGATTCTACATGAGAGCAGGTCATTCACTTCGAAAGTGCCATAAAGGAGTTGAACTGTGGAGGACCAAATCGAATTTGGCTCATGTTTGAGTTTCCAAAGCCACTTCATTAGTAAAGCTTGGTTTTGTCGGTGAAGGTCCAGAATCTCCAAGCCACTATTAGATTTAGGCAGGCAGCATTTATTCCAATTTACGAGACAGTGACCTTCTAGGCATTTATCATTTCCTTTCCAAAAAAATCTTCTTCTGATACCTTCTAATTGCTTTAAGAGCCATGGCGGCAACTTCAACGCTTGCATGAAGTGCAAAGGTAAAGCAGTAAGTACTGATTTTACTAATATGAGTCGCCCCCCTATGGAAAGAAATCGGGCTTTTCAGCCATCGAGCTTGCGTTGGAAAGCATTAATCAGAGGTTGGAAGTAGATTTTTTTCGGACGGCGGATGGATAAGGGCAATCCCAGATAAGTTATCGGGAGTTCCTTTGGCTGGCACCTAAGGATTGAAGCAATGCAAGAATAAGCATATTCGTCGATGGAGATTGGGACGAAAATACACTTAGCATTATTAACTCGAAGACCAGACAGATTCGCAAAATTAGAAAGAACTTCTGAGACAACAAGAAAGGAATGAAAGTCAGCTTCCATTAAAATGATTGTGTCATCCGCATATTGGAGGGCTCGGGGAGGAATAAGGATAGAGCCAGAGATGAGAGGAGAAGCATTATTAAAAAAAGATTGGAGTGTAGCAATGACGATAACAAACAAAAGCGGTGACAAAGGATTTCCCTGTCTTAAACCTCTCTTGTGTGAGAAGAAGTTCGTGAATTCGCCATTGATTTTGATCACGGAGGAAGAAGATTTGAGTATCTGAAGGGTCCATGATATCCAAGATGGCGGAAAACCCCTTTCGATCAGAACATTGGTAAAGAACGTCCATGAAACAGTGTCAAAGGCCTTTGCAAAGTCTATTTTATAAAGGACGGCCGGTATTCTATTTTTTTCCAGAAGGAGATGACCTCCCTAGTCACCATGTAAGATTTCATGATAGTCCGATCCTTCGTGAAGACAAGTTTGCAGAGGGCTCACAAGATTCGCCATAACGGGTTGTAGGCGGTTTGCCAAAAACAACAAAATCTCGTTTTTCATCATTCCAATGACCAATAGAGGAAGTTAAGTCTGGAGAGTTTACTTTTGTCATTCTTCCCAATTATCTGGGTTTTAACATATCACAGTTCCAGAAATATCTTTCCACCGACTCAGCGTGCAGACTTGAGTAATTTAAAAAAATAAAAAAATAAAAAACTGCTATGCTCAGATAAATTACGAGGTGACTAGTTTATATATCAGTAAGATTTGAAAATTATAGTTCCTTTCTCAAGACTTCGATCTGAGTTGAGTCAATACAGCTTCCTTCTGTCAATGCCAGATGTTTTAAAGAAAAATCCGTTTTTGGGACGGTTATCATGCCAGTACAGTTCTAGAAGGAGATGGCCTGGTTCTGCATTGGTTGCTGTCACAACTTATTTAAAGTGGACTAGTAGGAACTCTAAAAGTTAATTGCAATTATAGCACTCATAATTTCCTTTTCTTTGTAATTAATGATAGCACTAATAAATTTTCTCAAGTTCCTTTCACGCTTTCATCTAAATAACCCTGCAACCAGATGATTCAGATCATCTGGCAAGAATGGATGTATAACGATAAATAGTCTGTGTTCGTCCTCTGTAGTTACACATGATAACAGAAGATTTGGAGCATCTATCAATAATGGATGGCATAATGATATAAAAATAAATTATATTTTTGTTGTGTCCTCTGTAGGCTACACATCTGTGTTGATAGGACCAGCTCAAAGGACTTATCCGAGACCTTGGATCAGTTCTTAAGAATCAGTTCAACCCATCATGGTCATCTCTAACTCTTAGTATTATTGGATGCTTAGAAACAATACTAACCCAAAGGGTAGTTGTGCTAATCCTGTTTGAATGTAAATATTTTTCTCTCTTTTGAAATAACGTCGACTTATTAGTATTATTTTTCTAGCCTAATATTTTATAGGAACAAACAAATTAGCTCGTTTGAAATTAGTAACATTTCGAATTATATAGTCTAAACAATATTTCTTATATTTCCCATAACACATAATTAATTAATTAATACTCTGCCTACACTTTTGAATATTTTTTTTTATCACACACCAATCAGAATGGCAATTCATACACTAATCTTTTGACAACCCTATTATTCCCCTAAATCATGCTTCAACATGAATTGAGATTTTTATTAGGTCTCACTGATGGGGGAGGTGCTTTGGGCAGCCGATTTTATGCTTGGAGCAACATCAGAAAATATAGCATGGACAAATATGCCCTCAATGTCAATGAACATTTCTAATAATTTTCTATTATAATATATCCACTAAAACCAATTGATTTGAGTTCATCCGATCTCCTCTTTTTGATATGCTAAAACTTAATTATTCTTCAATTGAAGTTTTATTGGTACGCCTAATCTTAAATTTTTTAGATCAGTAGTTCTTTTTCTTTTTTCTTTTTTTGTGCGCTAGATATTTACTTAGCAACTTAATAGAAGTGAAGGGTTCATTAACACTGTAATAATTAGCTGAAAAAAATATCTCACAATAAAATAATTAATATAATGTTTAATAGTAGAACTGAATTAGCTATTCAAAAAAAAAAAAAAAAATTATAATCTCTAAGGCTCAAATGTGTTATGCTGTCCTATGCTTTTTCACATGAAGTTTTACAATGACAATTTATCAGAATATGAAAGGGATTTGGAAGTACGGAGGGGTAAATTAGTCATTTAAAATATATTGATGTTGCTCAGGAGAAAAACGTGTTGCCCAAAGCACCTCCCCACTGATGGCTGACTAGTTGTTACTATTTCTGTGTCCGTCCTTTTCCCTCTGCTTCTGCTATTGTTTTACATCTAATTTCTTTTTTAAGTGGAGTTTCCACATTTATCAATTTCTTTCTCTTTATTTGATCCTTCCTTCTATCTCGTGCCTGTGGTTTAAACTCCACTGAGCTTGATTTCTCTCCTTGCACTTATCAACTACTAGAGTTTCTTTGCTTTTTCCATGCTGCTTCCACTACACGTTCAAATCTTCCTTTTTCTGGTCATAATCGTAAATTTTTGTGGACAACGCTACTATCAAGGCCTAGAAAAAATTCCTCCACGGATATTAGAAATGGGCCGGCCTAGTAGACTTGTTCAACGCCTCAAAGCAAATCCCCACCATACCTAGCGTGGGCCCACCACTCTCTATTTTATCCTTTTCTGAATTTTCTCCGCGTTGAAACTTGAATCGGAAACTGCGAATTTGATTCCTCCCACCACAGTCACACTTCCAACGCGCTCCAGCTGTTATCCAGTACTTTCAATGTTACTTGTACGCGTTCCAATCAACGTGGTAAAACCGTATAACCATTGACACGTGGGGTCCACAGTTAATAATCCAACAAAGTCCCACATCTCAGTGAGAAATACTTTCTACACCCAGTTTATTTATATATTGCTTTTCACCTTACGATCACGAATTTATCCCCAAATCAGGTTCGCTTTGGTCTTCGTCTTCCCCAAATCCACTTCCATGGCGAATTCTCGAAACCCTAGAACTCTACCATGCGCATTTCTCCTAATCTCTCTCTTTTTCTCCTCCTCTTCAGCTCTCTTCTCTCCGTCTGACAACCACCTCATCGCCTGTGGGTCCAGTTCACCTGCCACCGTGGAAGGCCACCGTGTCTTCCAGCCAGACTCCACCTGTCGCTATTCCCACCTCCATTCGTACGGCCCCAGGATCTCCCTCTCCAACTTGGCCGATTCATCTCTCCTTCCGTCGCCTCTTCATGGCACCGCCAGGGTCTTCCCCCGACCGGCTTCGTACGAGTTCCATATCAAGGAAAAGGGAGCCCACCTCATTCGCCTCCATTTCTATCCTTTTTCATCATCAGAGTATGAACTCTCCTCAGCTTTGTTCCATGTCTTGGTCGGTGAGTTTTCCCTTCTCGCCAATTTCAGCACTTCAGTACCAGTGTTGAAGGAATTCATAGTTCAGATAGATACTGAGAGTATTTTTATCAATTTTATACCGGCCCAAGACAATACAATTGCATTTGTCAATGCAATTGAGGTTATTTCTGCTCCTACAGACTTAGTTTTAGATATTGGTAGCTTGGTGAAATCTGGCCAAGTCGAGAAATTTGAGGGGCTTTCGAAGCAAGCATTTGAGACTATTCACAGAGTGAACATGGGGGGGCCAAAGGTGACTCCTTTTAATGATTCTCTGTGGAGAACTTGGCTTCCTGAAAATGAAGTGTCGGTCAAGCTCGATGCTTCAGATTCAGAGACTAAATCTTTCAGTGGAAGGATTAATTATTTGGAATCTGGAGCTAGCCGTGAAGTCGCACCAGATAATGTTTATCAAACTGCTAGAGTAATGGATAAGTCTAGTCATAATATGAGCTGGGAGTTTTCTCTAAGGCCAGAGAACAGATACCTCGTGCGAATGCATTTCTGTGACGTAGTTAGTATGGCCTTGAATGAGATGTACTTCAACATCTACATAAATGGGTATCTGGTTAACAAAGATTTTGATCTGTCATATGTTACTGGTCAACTGGCTGCTCCCTACTACATTGATTTTATTGTAGATACCAATAACTCAGGATCATTGCAAATAACCATTGGCTCTTCTGACATCAGTAAGCCCAACTGGGTGCATGGTTTGTTAAATGGATTGGAGATTTTTAAGATGAATAAGACTGATGTGGGGCTTGATGGGGAGATACCAATTGGCCTGCTAACAGAGGGCATGGTGAGAAGAGGCGTTGGGGAGTTTTTGATGTCTCTTCCATGTGGGTTTGCTTTTGCGGTCTTGCTGATGGCTTTGGTTGCCTTGGTGATGAAGTGGCGCACTGAGTCTAGGACTTCTCTGCCATTGGTGCATTTACCGTCAGTAGTGTTGGAAGGTAAATCAGGAAAGGGGGGATATCAGATGGTATCTAAGGTTGAGATCTGATGAATTTAGCAGTGATGATTTTGTGATGCTTATCTTAAACACATTGTAATCGACTGCAAAATTAGGTTGTAGTTCTTGTTTTGTATACACATTATGTATAGTATAAACTTCATCCCTGCGTGCTTGTTTCCTTTGTCTTTATGTTTGCTTTCCTTAATTTAAATTCAAGTTATGTTTGACTGTAGTGTATCTCTTTCTTTCTCTCCAACTAAGTGATTTTTGAGGATCTCCAAAACTATTCAGCAAAAGTGCTTTATGTATATTTGCTGGCACTTGACATTTGTTCCATTTCCTCTTTCTTGATTTTGTACTTGATAAACTCTGAATTAGGATGGACTTGGCAGTTGGCAATGATCAATTATTTCATCCAAATAACCAAAAATGTGAGGTTTATTGTTTCCTCGTCATGATGCTATTGTGGTATCAATCCTGTAAAACTTGTTACAAGAATGTACTCTGGAGCTATAGCTATAAACAAAAATTGAGAATTCGTTACTTCTGTTAGGCTTCTCCAGTATGCAACTAGACTTTAGCTCAAAAAAAAAAAAAAAAAAAAAAAAAGAGGGTATGCAACTACACAATACTTTGCGATTCTATTACTACTATAAACAATAAGAAATACAAAAGAATAAAGTACTTTTTCATTTCCTTAACAGCACACGTTATATTTAGCTTAGGATGAATAAGATTAATGAAATTTATACCTATAATGCTAATGGCATTTCCGTTAGTCTTCCTAAGTGCAAGACGCAGCGTGTGACTGGGAATATTGCCAGAAAAAAAATATAAGATCTTGGGAACACATCCAGTCTAAATATTGATGATTTGATGGTCCAGATCAGCATTGAAAAAAGTTTGGATACTGTAAATGGTTCTGATCAGCTTTAATATTGGTGGGCTTTTTTTACTGGTACAAATAAACGCCTTTACCAACTTCCTTGAATTTGCTTTTGGTTATCCGGGGATTGTCAATTTTTCGGTTTGGACAATTTATTTAATTTTTCCCATTTTCATTTATAAGGGAACTGGTTTAACAGTTCTAATTGGATCGGTACCAGCAAGTTCTGTGCGTGTGTTCAAACATCATCTTTGTTCTGTTCAGAAATCAGAATATTATTTCTTCCTCAGGACCTCAGCTGCTCAGCAGCAAAATTTGGGCCGGCCCAACAAGTCATCCTCCTCCTTTCAACTAATAGACGAACCACAAGTCCATTACTCTCTCTTCCGATCACAAGTCTGTCTGGTGCATCGATTTTCCCAGAATCGGTGAAGAATCGTCGAAACTGAAACAAAAGTGAGTCGGAGGAATCGGCTTACTGGTAAGATACTCTCCTATTTGTATTCAATCTTTCCAAATACTCTCCTATTTGTATTCAATCGCACTGTCTCTAATTGTAATTGAGATGTCTTGAGGGTTGGCAGAAGCATTGTGCTGTCACACTGCATGGGCTATTCGGGTGCACTAGTACCAGAACTGTCAAACCTGAACCAAACAGAAATCAACCAAATAGGGGTGAAAAGTAATGCAATACTCATTTTCTTAAATAAAGTTTATGGGTAATTTTATAGTAAATGGATTTTCGTTGTGAACAGGTTACTGTTGTACTGGCCAAGGTTTCTCACTACTTCAGGAAAAGTTTTGATCCCGATGGTTATGTTTCTTTTCTTATTATTTTGTTCTTATATCTGGCACAAATGCACTCTAGTATTTGCAAATGAGATCTCCAGCTTTCTTTTATTTTTAGTTTCTTTGATTTCTTGCACTATTTGCAACTCCTAATTTGAAAGTATTTCTACTTTAATGATTTCTGTAGTCTGATAATACCGAGCAGCTTAAGGATGTGAAGACAGCTGTTGAAGATGAGCCCGAGTGCCGCCTGTATGTAGGAAATCTTGACTATAGAATATCAGAGTAAGAAAGTTTTACCCAAGTACATTTTGAAATTTTCTGTATTTACAGTCTCTCAATATATTGATAAATTTAAGTCATCCATTAGTGAGATTAGTTTATTCATTGAAAAGTGTAATTTGTTGCAATCAATGTTGACAAGTTTGGTCCTACCTCCATGTTGATATTTACTTTCTAATCCCTGATCTAGCTAAAATCAAGTGAATCAAATGTAGTTATTTAGTTGAACTGCAAAATTTCCAGGGCAATTTAATTTCATTCTGGCCTTGGTGTTGGATTTGATGGATTTTTCATTTGACAAGAATCCAATGATATTTGGTGTTAGTAGGTAGTTACATACTTGTTTGAAAAACCTAATTAAAAAAAATGCATTCCATAATCTGTGTTCATACAAGTACCTAGTAGATTTGGAAAATGTCCTTTTCTATTATTGTATCTTTCTAATATACTTAATAGTAGATCGAGGTTCATTTTTCTAATGATATGGACAATATATTATCTGTTACAATCTTGCTGGAAGATAAAGGATGGATGCCTGAAATATTAACTTTCAGATTTAACCATTTTAACTGTTTAGGTCAAGCGTCATCAAGATGTTCTCCTCATTTGGAAAAATTGTCTCTGAGGATTTTCTATTGCACAAGCATGGCCCTAAATGTGGTGAACCACGTGGTTACGCCTTTGTTCAATACAGTACCAAGGAGGTAAAAATCCTTACAAAAAATGAAAAACTGTATGTTGTAGACTTAGAATTGTTGGTACAGTCAATTTTGCTAGCATCCAGGTCATTGGTGCAGCCTATACCCCTTTTTTTTTTTATTTAATTTTTAAAGATTACGCCATATGTTAATGAAAAATGTAAAATATATCTGAATTCTATCTGGTACTCTACCTACCAGTTTGGTTCAGTTTTAGGAGAGAATGCTCGATGAATTACTGCTTATTTTATCGAAGAAATACATTCTGCAAAATATTTTGTGATACTAGGCACATTGTACTTAAACTGAGCCTGAGCCATCAGATAGCTTGTTCTGTTTCTGTAATGGTGCTGCCAGGCAGCAGAAATTAAAATATGTAACCAAATGTAAACTCCACGTCTTAATTGGGTTATGCTGAAAATAGTTACCAAAAAGCATAACAAAACTAAAGATAGACTGAGATGGGTAATTACCACTTTACCAGTAGGTTTCTAACCTCACTGTTACAGCAATTGAGCTTACTTTTGTTTACTGGAAGTGAGGATGCAGGAGGCGCAAATAGCTAAGTCGAATATGAATGGAAGATTGGTTTTTGGGAGACCAATAGTTGTCAGGCTGGCTAGTGAGAAAGCAACCGCTGAAGGCACAAAAACTTTGGGGGCCACATCTGCAGATGCGAAACAGTCCAGCACTTCTTGCAGTAAGTTGGCTTCCCTGGATAAAGATGCTAAGATTGCTGCTATAAGGAAGAAACTGAAATCTCTTGAAGGTGAAGGAAGTAGTGCTAAAAGGCCAAGATTAGACACTGCTAAGAAAACCTAACTGTTTAGACTTTAGACTACTAGTCCATTTGTTAATCTGAATTTACTCTACAGTGTAGAACTTGATCCAGTTTGAGAATTATGTAGTTACAGAGTGGCAGTCGTGTTCTTGGTAGTTTTTTTTCTGGGCAAAAGTGTAATAGACTTTTCGTAACCCCTCACTTACTGTTTCTTTAGTTCAATTCGCAGCAGGTCGAGTGATTAGTTTGTATCTAGCATTACCAGACCTGATTGGCATCTAAACATGCTAGATCTTTCAAAATGTAAATCAAAGAGGTGTAGTCAACAAAAATTACTTTTTATTGATAAAATGCTTGAACAAATGGAAAGTTGATTACGACTTCTTTTGTTCTTTTTCTTTTTTATGCTTTTTGTCAATACAGTGAAAATGGAATGTTGCAAGTTCCAGTTGTATGATAGATATATGTGTAGCTTCAAATTTACGGCATGCTTGGCACAGTTTTGTCTTTTTTTGATGAAATCTATGTCTTTATCTACTCATATAGTGAGCATGGCTAGAAAACCTGAATTTATAGTTGCAAAAACCTTTTATTGCTATTCCCTTTTCTTTTTGGTACATCGAGGTATTATTTGGTAATACTCTCGTTGAATGACATTTTTCAAGCACAATTTTTTTTTTTTTTTTGTGGAAGGTAATTACTCTTATCTAGGAACAGTTGGTTGAAATAATTCAAAAACATTCCATCAACTCTCTATCTCAAGATTTAAATTAGTATAGGATACTGATGGTTACTTTACTGTGTAGGCATTAAAAGAAACATTAATCAATATAAAACCCTTTTCTAGTAGTTTGAATGCTCAGGTAAGAAATTAATTAGTAAGGTATGTGAGCTGTAAGACATGTCCTTTTGCAATTTTATGTTCCTCGTATCCTAATGTTTTATTTGGTTGTCTTCTGTGTGCGCGTGAGAGTACGCACGCGCTCTCTTCATTATTCTTTGTTAATTGTACCATATCTATATCTATAGCTATAAATAATTGTTCATTACTAAATATTCACCAAGGTATGATTGTCTAGGTTCACTCTACTTATTATTGCTATAATATTCTAATATTCCTTTTTCAGTTTTTCTTTCTAAGCACAACCTTATAAGTTAGGCCAATGATCTCATAGTATTTGTTAGCTTAAATCTTGGTAATCTACCAAGGCAAGATAAAATCCAAAGGATAAATACAAGTTGTCCCATTTGGCCTTCATACAGATAGAAATTTCCCATTCGTTAAACGAGTTTCATCAAGAATACGTTTCCAACATGATGTTAAAATATTGTGACACGATTAAAATCGTCATGGTAACTATAGCGACACGATTAAATTTAATCCCGAGAGTTGATTTTAAAATACTTTTGAAGTTATGAAGCCGAAAAATAAAAAATTGAATTGGTCTTTCTCTTAATTTCTTTATAAATAGTAGGTTTCTAACTCATTTTTTACACATAAGTGGCTATGTTTTTAATTATGAAATATCAGATGATTCAATCAGATCGTTCCCGAGTGTGGGAATAATATAGAAATCAAGCGACCTACCTTTCTAGAACAGCGTTATCGATTCTATCATTTGATGTTTTCTGCTTGAATGAATAGGATAAATTGTAAACTGCCAAATTTTTGATTGAGCGTTAATGACGTGTGACTCGTGTGAGAGACCGCTAGCTAGATATACGCTTCGGAATCATTGTTTGGTCTTTCATTAAGCGTGAATGTCGATCTCACTAAAACTCTTTTATTATTAGTCCAAAAATATATATAAAATAAATAAATAAATAAAAAATCCCACATAACATACAAGTATAGGTAAAGGGTTCTTACTTCGCATGGACATTTAATTTCTCAAAAATTGAGAGGTTTTATCTCTTTCTTTCTTTCTTTTTTTAAAAAAAAAGCAAACAATATAAATTTCGGCCTTAAAATAACAAAAGAACGAAATCCGATATA
The DNA here is from genome assembly GCA_027562975.1 of Rhynchospora breviuscula. Classification (NCBI taxonomy): domain Eukaryota; kingdom Viridiplantae; phylum Streptophyta; class Magnoliopsida; order Poales; family Cyperaceae; genus Rhynchospora; species Rhynchospora breviuscula. The sequence goes on along the minus strand of CM050400.1, from coordinate 27,730,010 downwards.
ATAACGAACAAGTAATCGAGCGTAGATAGCGACCAAGTACCTCCAAAAGCCGAAATGTATTGGAATGTCTACACTACAGGCTAGTGACCATTAGATGGGTGTTACTCGCTTGAAAATAGTATTTATTATCTTTTACTTAATACTCAGTCATGCTAATTATGGAGTTTTGTGAGCGCAGAATGCGGTTGCCTCTATTGCTGATGTGGAGGCTGCTTTTAAACATGAGAAGGAAACAAAAGCAGGGATTCTGGAGGCAATTGATCTCTTATTATTGAATGAATTGGAGGATAGAGAGGAGGATGATTCTGATGAAAATAGATTGCTCCCTGTCATGAATAAGCTCTGGCCATACTACATTATTTGCCTCAGAAATAAAATTTCAGTTGTAAGCCTTACAATTTTAGATGTACTTGTTTATCTGTCGAGACCAAGTCGTGTAATCCTTTTTCACGATATTTTTTTTTTATTTTCAAATTTTGAAATCTTTAATTTATATTGTATGCTGTGGTCAAGAAATGCACAAAAATGCTGAGAAAATCAGTAGAAATATCTGGTGGAGAATTTTTTGTGCGTCGGTTCCATACAGATGGACCTACAATCTGGAAATTATTAACCCTGTCACCATTTCATAGAAAACCCAATTCTTCAAATGCTAATAAAAACCTAATTCTCCTTCCATATCGTGCCCACCCTATCTCTGAAGAACCAATGGCAGAGGTATCCAGTCAGAATATCCAAGCTGCAGTTCTAGACATGATTGCCGATTTATCCTTTTACAAGAGAAGTGCTGTTGCTTTGTAATCAGTGCTGAAACGGGTTGCTGGATTGGTGGTTGGTATTACTTGCAGTACCATGAGTGGTTTGAGGAAAAGTGCTTTGAATGCATTGGTAGGTCTTTCAAATATTTATTCGGACCTCGTTTGGCTTTTGGTGACTGATGTATACTACAGCTTAAATAGAACAGATGTGCCTCCGCAACCAGACCAAGGCTTACATGGGATTACTGAGCATCTGTCTCCCCCAGTTACATCCAGAGAGTATTTATACGTCAATATGGGGGAGACTATGCTGGATTTGATCTGGATCCCAAGGCTGTTGAATCTGTATTTAAGTCGCTGCAAGAATGAATAGCAGAGAGTTGTTTAATTAGATGCAACATATTTTTTGGTATTTGTCCTCATTTTTTCCCCCCTGGGTGGCTGAGATGGTGTTACGCTGTCATATTTTGTATAGATAAATATTTGATCTTCGATTGTCATAGTTTTTAGATAATTCTTTTGTCCTCATTTTTATTTTCCCTGGGTGGCTGAGATGATGCAACATATTTGAAGGTATCCAGTCATGAAGCACCTGAGTATATTATATGTCATGATGGGTATCCAGTCATGAAGCACCTGAGTATATTATATGTCACATTCAAATTTAAAGTGATCGGAAAACTAAAAGTTTGAGCAAACCGCATGGATCTTTCGTATCATTTGTCAATACAAATCATATCAAATATCAAAAATTGAAAATTGAAAAGAAAAAAAATAGAAGTCTTCAAAACAAGACATTCAGCATAACAAAACATTCAGCATAAGTAAAAATTAACAAGGTACTATTCCCAGGTCATTTTCACTCCCGTACAAATTTATGCCTACTTCATAATAATCCATCATGCTCCAAGACCTCCAGTACCTCCAGGCCTGCTTCAGTTGCACTCCAATAACACCCTGGATATTCGATTGAAGAGAGAGGCGATATCCAGTTCCAGCTAATTGTTGTCGCATCAAAAAGTAAAAACCCATCACCTAAGTCGAATGTCACACAAACATACCCATTTCGACTCACCGCACGAAAGTCATCACTTTCCAAATAGCAATTCAAATTCTGAAATATTTCATCTGCCTCAGACAATAAAGAAATCTGGCTCCAAACCCCAGACTCACCATTCTCACTCCAATTCAAAACAAATACCTTGATTACTTCTTCTACATCTTCATTGTCTACATCGTCATCCGGATCTTCATTAGCCCTAAAAACCCCAATTAGGTAGATGTTGTCGTTGTGTGAGAACAGGTGTGAGCAAACAATCAGTCCGGGCATGGGCGATATAAGACTCAAAGTGTACGAGATGAGGTCGAGTTTTAGTAATTGCGAGCGATCAATACCATGCATAAATAACGAACTGTTTATCACTGCAGAGTTTCCCGCATCAAGTCTGGTATAGTGCGGTGTATCACCGATATCTGACCATTTTCCAATCCTTGAGTCATAGACCTACATTTGGAAAAAATTAAAGAAATTAGTTAAAATTTACCAGAAAATTGAGGGAATTTGGCCCCTGGCCACTGTACAAGAAAACTTAAATTAACAACAATTTGGTCCCGTGCAAGTCGCACAGATCCAACAGAGAAGGAAAAGGGCCCACAGATTAACAGGTTCGAACCCAACAGGAAAAAGGTACGGGTACAGAGGCAACGGGTTCGGGATCTCAAGTCCGGACCTGAAAGAAAAAAACATCCGATCCACAAACACAGAAACTTTGCACTAAGGACCCTGAATCTATTTTATTTACTTAGAAATAACTTTGAGAACCCTAATAACAGAATTTATTATAAAAAAGTTCCTAACACAGTTCAAAATTACAAACAAGCCTTTGGCAACGAAAACACTTCACAGAAAGGTCCCTGGTCAGGCTTAAACACGTACCAGACTGCTGAACCAGCCCTGTAACGCAACCCAGAGGCTCAAACAACACAGCCCAAGCAAACAAGACCTCACACAACCATTAATCTATCGGCTAAACACCTAACTGCAAGATTCTAATCAATTCATCAATAACAAACTGAAACAGTAACCAAAAAGGAAGGGTACCAACTGGTACCAACTGCTATACACTCCACAGACCCACAACAATGGAAAATAACCTACACACAAGCCAAAGGAATTGTTATTAACACAAAACAAGCAAAAACAGTTAAGCACAACTCAGATTTCTACCCTAGAGAACAACTATACACATTCATCAATATCAATACAAATCAAATAAGGGATGTACTAGACTAATATCAACTACTCTAAACTACTGAACAATTCATTAACAAACACACAGACATTTAGAAATTGACAGAAAATAAGAACTCGAACGCTTGTACAAAAACAATCTTCCAATACAATTCAAAATTGAACAGTATTACAGTTAGAATTAAATCAACGCTTGATAATAAAATTCAAGAACTCAAAATTGAAAAACAAATACAAGGCAATATTTAAAGCAAAAATAAACTATAAACTATAAACTAAATCAATAAACAACTGCATTAATTTGATAAAATGAACTCAATAACTCAGGTTCAAAAAATTGAAAATTTGGCATTGATAGGAATATATATATACCTGACAAAACACACGGCCAGTAGGGTAGCAGTTGGCTACGATTTTAAAATGCTTCTGATCCGCAACATCAGAGATCAGAGCAATAATGCTTTCAGATCCAACATAGTTCGACTGAGGGATCATCTGAGCTGGGAGTCTGGAGAGCATCCGCACGACAAAGAGATCTTGTCCGCATGATGGCAAGGTTAGAGGAGATTGCCAGGGAGCAAAAGCGTTGTAGAGGAAGGAACTGGAGGGAATTGGAAGGTAAATCCACCGGCGGGAGGAAGGGTGGAAGGAGAGGATTTTTTCATGAGGAGGAGCGCGTTTGATGGTGTAGAGGAGGAAGAAGAGGTCAGGAGGAGGGGAAGGGAAGGTGGGGGTGAAGAGAAGAGAGGAGAATGAACGAAAAACAGAGAACGAGATGAGATCGGAGACGGGAAGGCGGTAGAGAATATTATTTTGCAACTCGGGAGGGAGGGAGAAAAAGGGGAAAAGTGAATTTTCGGATGCCATTAGAGAGGATCGGAGCTGAAGTGAGGTCTGGAGATCGCCGCAACAGACGAAGAAGAGAGAAATGACCTAAAACAGAGGATGCGGCTGGTTTGTTTATATACTTGAAATGGATCAGATTAGTAGAATCACCAATGGAAACCATGGTTACATTAAAGTTTAGTTAAGCACTGCTTAATGAAGAGCCGAATGATAACATGCTGAACATAGTATGTGAATGCTTAAATAACTAATTGTCAATGCTGAAGCTACAATTATTTCCCGATGATGATATCAATTATGGATGCCAAAATGGGATATAACAGGAGGTATAGCAAGTGCTGTGTGACTCACATCATCAGCCATTCATCTAAACAAATACTGAAATCTGATGGTTAAACTTGAATGAATAACAACGCTCACACTATAACATATGGTTAAAATCAAGGAGCATATGCCAAGATAGGCCACTTGGCGTATCATTAAAATTTAAAGTAATCACAGGAGATGGTTAATTGTGAGCATTTGAAGGACAATAAAGGAAGCCAAACAAATTATCACACATGTGGAGCATCATAGGCCTCAGAACCAGGTAATTGGAGGCCTATTGCGGCACTCAAATGACTAATCTGCCCCTGGGGAGGCGCCAATTACATGGAAATAATGCACTGTTAGTCAATGGGTCCCATCCTTTAATCAGCTTCTCATTGGCTGATGCCTATAATAAGGCTCAACAGTTCCCCATTCATTTTCTTCTCGAAGTCAATTCAAACGTGAAGAGTGAAGGGCAGAAAAGGAAAGACAGTGGCTGCCATGGTCCCCCCCCCCCCCCAATGTGTTACCTCACCATGCCCAAAACTGAGAAAACTTGGTCCCCAAGGAATTCTGCATAACCATTAGATGAAGATCAAATGTTCAAGATGATGCTAACTAGAGGAAACCCTTGTTGCAAACCATAATGCCGCCTCCAACTCAATTCTATCCGTTGAAAGCACATGGGAACATGATAAGTAAAGAGAGAGGCACATTATAAGCTGCTTGAAGAGTAAGTATTAACCCACAACCATTGGATTGACTCAAAACCAATAGACGGATGCCAACAACTGTCCTTGCATCTTGGCGCCAAAAACATCACAAAGGGAAGGAGGCACCAACAGATGCGGCTGTCAAGACATAGGTGAAATGCAGTGAGCCAAGTCAGCCTGCCACCATGTCAAAACAAGATGCCACATGTCAAGCAACCATTTCAAAGTGCAATTAAACAGTGAAATCATGAAATGAAGAAAGAAAATGAAAAGCAAGTCGATTCTCCATATATGCATCTCAACCAGTGATGATATTTCAAAAAGATTAAGAGGTTGCCACATGTCAAACACAAGGAAAATGGGAAACCAGAGATTACATGTGCCATTGGATCAAAACCCTAACTCCATGGCTCATCCTCACCATAGAACAAAAACCATCCACAGATTTGCAATACCAGCCCATGATTTTGCAAGACAGCTTAATCCCCACGCATCCATGGCAGCCATTTGATCAAAATGAATGGTGAGATGTGCATGGCTCAATTCAATGGAAACCCTAATCCATGCCCTATAAAAGAAGCTCAAGACTAAAGAAGAAAGGCGCCTCCTCCTACCCCAAGCTTGACCTAAACACTGAAGCTCTGCCTCCATCTCTGGTTAGGTTAGAATCAAGAGAGAAAGCTCTGTAATTTTGTCGAGCAGTTAGTGTGTAATAGGAAATAGAAGAGAGGAAGAGAGAAGAACAAGGCCTAGGTAGATATAACCTGTAAACCATCCTATTTCCAAATCAATAAAGAGATTTGACACTTCTAATTGCTGTTTTTATTGGCGTTTGAGTTAGCCCAGCCACCAAACAATGGTGGTCTGGTGCCATATTGCTATTTCACATCTATTTCTTGTTTTTGCATTTACACATCTCATATTTACATCTAATATAACAAATAAAAGTGTTTAAAACAATAAAAAGGGTTTGTGCATCCCTGGATGCACAAGGACAGCAGGTTGAAGACAGCCGCCATGGCCAGAGCTCGAGCTCACTTCATCGACACAATGGAAGAGGAAGCACACCCTCCAGTGACTCAAATCGACAAAGGGAGAGAAGGATATGTTGTTCCGCATAACTGAGAAGAAGAAAGACCCTTCAGGAGGCGCAATTTGACAGAACAAGCCAGCCATGGTGAAGACCATAAGTTGAGATGGACCCAGTCAACCGCTAGTCAAATACCAAAATTGAAGGCATAGGAGAAGAGAAGATTAGAAGACGACTCTGTGGCAACAAACCTTGCTTAAAATGGCGGACGTAACAGTAGAATCAACGACGGAGAAGCCGGGAGGCTGTCGGGTCAAAGGCCACGGAAGGAAAAATCGAAAGGAAGAAGATGACTTGAGCACCAATCTCAAAGTCGATCAACGGACGGATTTTCAAAAAACATAACGGACCAACAAGGGTGCTGCATGAACTCGGCGCACCGCGATGCCATACTGATGACGGGACCCACTGCCAGGACCCAAGTCCAACTCAGACCCAAATAGGTGCACAGCCCAGGGCGTGAACCAGACGACTCGATAGATTCAACCCAGCACCTAAGATGAACTCAGCGCACCACAATACCACACTGACGATGGGACCCACTGACTAAACCTGAACCCGACTCAGACTCTTCCCGGTTCACAAGCATGGGTGTAAACCAACTAACTTAGCCAACTCAACCCAGCGACTTGACCAGATACTGTGTGACTGCATCAATGTGGCCAACACTGTTTCATACCACAAGTCAAACCTCTTGCCCATGTGGACCAACCAGGAGATGACAGCTCAGCCTCCTCAACGCCATGGACCAATCAGAGAATTTCGAGCTACCCAGAACTTAGAAAATGCACTAAAAATAGCCAGAAAATCAGAAAATTTCCCATAAAATACCAAAATTCTCAAAAAATTATGAAGAACATTTCTATCTGACATATCATATACAAAAACCCAATTTAAAAGTCACTTTTATTTAAAAGTTCATAAAACTTTAAAAATATCATAAAAATAAATAATAAATAAATATAAACATTATTAAAAATATCACCACACCCCACGCAACACTATTTATTAAATCAAATAAAACTGACTCCAATTGCTTTTAATGCCTAATCACATGATTATTCACGATCTAGAGGTGCTCTTGGCTGGTTCTCAACTCAGCCCGGAGGTAATTAACAGCAGGGGTTTGCGCCTGCTGGAAGGAAAGGACCTGCAAACAAACAATCAACTCTTGAGGCACCTAGAACCACGTTATTACTTTTCGTCCGTTTCAGACGGATTGCAATGCCTGCATTCCAGGATGCCCAAGGGGTATCTGATCCACATTCTTTTTCCCCATGGAGGAAATACACAATCTTCCCCCGTGGATAGGCCAAAAAAGTGCGAGACAATATCTTTTTAGTCTGAACATCTATTATCTTTTTATTCTCATTTCCAAATATGAAAAGCTTTTATTCAATATGCGCACAAAAATCTTTTTTTTTTTTTTTTTGTAATCATGGTAAGATTTGATGCTGGATAGAAATTTGATTTCAATTAAAATATACATGGTAAGATTTTCCAACTTGGAGGCTATCAATCATATGATATCAGAAAATAATATGATTTGGCCATTTGAAAATCCTTGCTACAATTGGTTAATTGCCTTTCATTTTTACCCCAGCTAAATGACGTTGAGGAACCATAGAGAGATCATGACTTGGAACCTATTTATAGTAACATAAATCAAAGCAAATCAAACATGCCATCAGATTATCTAATAGATGTCACTAATGCAATCCGAGAACCAGAATGTGGAATGAAGAATAGAACATAAATATAATAAAATGCAAAATCTAAAGATGTGTAATTTATCTTGGACGCATCAAACATAACCAAAGAAGTATAGCAATTCAAAATATTATTATTGATAATAACAAACGTGACCATCTATAATATTAAAACATTAAAAGAACAATTAATTAAAAACATGCGCATGCAAGGTGTCGGGTAAGAAATAAAATTAATTTTTTAATAAACAATATAACTAATTTGACATCAGCTTAAAACAATATTAATTGTACCAAAACAAAACATAATTCTCAGCTGGTCTATTATTTTTTGAAAAAAAAAATACTAATTTCAGCTGGTCTGTTTTTTTTTTTAACCAAAATAACAAACTATATTTCAACTGATTTGGTCATTTTTTAAACAAAATTCACAAAATAACTTCAGCTAGTTGGTCATTTTCTTTTTTTTTAAACCAAAATAACAAATTAACTTCTACTGGTTCGTTCATTTTATTTTTTTTTAAAAAAAATCAAAATAACAAAGTAACTTCAACTGTTATGTTCATTTTTTGTTAAAACACAATAACAAAATAACTTAAGCTGGTATGTTCATTTTTTTTTTTTACCAAAAATAAAATGAACATATTAGTTGATCAATTCATTTTTTTTAAACCAAAATAACAAAGTAACTTTTTCAGTTCTTTTAATTTTCTTTCTTTCAAAACAAAATAACAAACTAAATTCTCATTTTTTAACCAAAATAATAAAGTAACTTCACCTGGTCTGTTTATTTTCTATTTTTAAAACTAAAATAACAAAATAACTTTATCGGGTCTATTCATTTTCTTTTCTTTTAAACAAAAGAACAAACTATACTTCAGCTGGTCTGTTTATTTTCTTTTTTAAACCAAAATTACAAACTAATTTTAGATGGCCGGTTCAATTTTTTTAACCAAAATAATAAAGTAACTTCAACTGGTCTGTTCATTTTTTTTTTATATACCAAAATAACAAATTAATTTCAGTTGGTATATTGTTCATTTTCATTTTTTTTAACAAAGTAACAAAATAACTATAGATGGTATCTTCATTTTCTTTACCAGACTGAGCGGTACAGAAATTATGAATAAATCAGAATGACAATTTAATTCAACTAGGATGTAGAACTCAAAATTTAAATCGATCAATAATATTTTCACATAACGCATATGAGCCTCGATTAAGATAACGTTGACCTTAAATATTGAAAATTGACAACATATCCATGTCAAATAATATTTTCATTTTCAGTTTTCACATATCACATATTAAAGTCCGCCCACACATTGAGTGAGCACTACTGCTTGTATTAGAAAATTATCATCATTTAGGATAAATTTTTTAAGTTTCATCATAAAATGTAAAAATCAGCTTTATGCCATCAGCATATTGATTTGACAATTTTAAAAAAAATGTGCCATTATAAAATTTGAAAATAAAAAAGTGCCATTACTAAAATGATAAATTAGTTTTTATGACACTACAATCATTAAAATACCACTATAAAAATTAAAAAATTAGCTTTTTATGTCACAAGTGCATTAAAACGATGGCATAAACCAAAACATTCTATTTATTAACAACAAATAAATGCGCTAAAATTAAATTTCACCCATTCATGTTATTAAGTAATTTTATTATTCTTTATTCGGAATAAATAAATATTTTTCATTATTTTCCTCATGAACATCTTAATTTGTATTATTAACAACAAATAAAATCGAATGGGAAAAACTAAAGAAAATAAAATAAATAAGAAACCACGAAAGTATCGCAACTTCAAGTCAAAAAATCCAACTAAATATTAATTTCTAGGCTGGAGATTTTTAATCTTTGGTTCACGCAACAAAGTAATAAGCATTTAAATATCAAAAGTAATTTAATTTAGGCCGCCCCGATGTACATGGATCCGAATCCTCTGTTGCACTTTATTTTGCAGCAGAGTGTCGGGCTAAGTTTTTCTGTCGTTGGATTAAAATAAAAGATCTGAATTGCAGCTTCGCCGAGGAAGATAGATCTTTAATTTTTGCGCTTCTTATGTTAGTTACGCTCGTCGTCTCTGGTTCCTCTACGTCTCCACTTATTTCTTTTCTCTCTCTCCTTCGTTGGAATTACGAAATAAATCTAGTTGCTCCTGCTCCCTCAAGTGTACAAGCGCTCGGACTGGATCGGAAAGCCAGTCCGGTCGAAAGTCTTCAACACCAAAGGTGACTTTGTGTTTCCTCCTCGCTCCATCTCCCGAACTCTAGACGCTTGTGTTGAGTCTGTTGGAGTTATGTCCTAGAAGTCAATAGTTTAATGACTTAATTTTAGTTTATGTTATTTATGATATTAAATCATTTGTTTCTTGAGTTATTATTGACAGATCATTCAGCCATTAATTTATGAGAAAGGTTCCGCTACCAATATTTTGGTTGCCCTCAAATGCCAACATTTTACTATTAGGTTGTTTTTTAAAAAAATATAAAATTTAAATATTAAATCCAAACCATTGATCTTATTTAGTTTAACGAACGATGTGTTTTAATATAAGTTTTGTAAATTTTAGAATTTATTTAATACTCCATCAATAGATAGAAAAAACAAACGAACCGTGTTAACTGTGATAGATTCGTTCTAATACGTTCATGTTTTAGTCTTTGATCGAGTATCAAATAAACTCTAAAATTTACAAAATTTATATAAAAACACATCGCTCATTAAATTAAATAAGATCAATGATTTGGATTTAACATTTGAATTTTAAAATTTTAAAAACTAAATAGCAAAATGTTGGCATTTTGGGACAACTAAAATGTTGGTAGCAGAACCTTCCTCTTAATTTATAGTACATTTTTCTATAGTAAAGAAAAAAAAATATTAACCAAAACATATTGAACCACAAGAAAATTTAAAATTAAAAATAGAAATGGAGAGGTAACAAACCTAAATTTCTCTGTCTCTCTTTCACCTTTCTTCCTCTAATCAGGGCATAATCGAGCTAGGGTTTCAAGAAAAAAGATAAACAAATGATGAGGATTTCATCTCTCTTGACATGCCTGACTCGTCAAAGAAAGAGAGAAATCCGCAAGCGATAGATTAGAAATGATGCATAAAATATAAAGATTTCTCATATCGACTTCAATAATTAAAGACTCCAACTACCAAAGCACGATAAACAAAGACAGAAATAAAACACTATACACTATTACACTATTATTCAAAGTTTAATTCAAACAATTAAGAATTTTAGGGGATCAAGCAAGCAAACCTTTCTATGTAGCTGGTTCAAAACGATCCGCCCGATCTCTCTGACAACCCATTTGAACAACGATTAATTAAGTAATTTGACTAATTATAAGTTTAATTATGCACAAAATCATAATCTAACCTAAGTTACCAAATACTAACTCTCATTACAATTTTGATTTATACGGATAAATTATTTCATCAATTAAAAAACCTAAATTATTCAACTCACCGTTTTTGGTTTAATGAAATTAAAACCTATCTTCCATACAGAGGATATCTAACAACTCTCGTTGCGAGAAGGGTTCACATCTCAACTACTTGGTTATGATTTCATCTCTCGACTACTTTCAATCCTCAATTAGTTTAATCAATTCAAGCAAGGGTATATAAATTATAATTACCATACTGGACAAAACCTTAATCTACTTGGCATAATCAATTCTACCTAAGCAATCACAGATTTCACATAGCAAATAAACAACCAAAAATAGAAATCACACCATAAACATAAAACTAATCAAAGATTCAATTAACTATTACATAAATTGGTTCACTACCATTAACCCTTAAAAACAAAGTAATTAGCCTAACATAGTATCAAAACAGATCAAATAAAAGGTTTCTTCGTAAATCAGCACAAAAAAAAAAAAAAGGAATGAGTCCGACAATATGATCTTCATGCCATAATGCTACATATATCCGTTTTAACAACACGAGCTTCTTGACAAAAGATAGGTAACTTTGCTTTGGATCTCCTAGGGTTCGCAAACTACAAAGGCAATTATTATACAAAACTTCTTGAATTAAAACTACATTATGATTTATAAAATGATAATTTTTGTCCTGCCAAGCTAGGAACAGAGATTTCCATAAAATGATAATTTGTTTGGCCAAGCTCAACTTGCTTCCTCATTTCGCTGAGTCGTCGGTCGATCCAATGAACCAAACAAACGAGGTATCCTCATATCACCTCGAAAACTAGAAGTTCCATCGGTCAAGTTGCAACTTAGCCTCAGCCATGTCCTTCCGTGCTTTTGTCCTTCGGTAAAATATTGGGCAATCGCGACTAGTTCAGGAAATAAACAATTAAAGATCAGATATAAATGGGCCATCTGTTCCTTCTTTTCTTTCCTTTTTATAAAAATATATAATATATTTTAGCATATTAAGACAGTAAAGAGCCAACTGATAAGAGCAAAATTAGGTTATATATATTAGTCCACATAGCTTCATTGGTTTGGTATTAGTTCAATGTGGGTTTATTAAAAGCATCAGCTTGTTAAATTAGCAGTAAAATCTCAATGTTTAGCAAGAAATTTATCACATTTAAGTACACATCTGTCTATGTAGAAGTATCAGAAATATGAGATGCTAGAGTTTAGCATCCTTGAATCAAAACATGACTAATATGGCAAGAGAAGTAAGAAACACAGACCTTGTGCAAAGAACATCCTGGTGTAGAGAGCCTTGGCATTCTTGGCACTGAGTCCATAGTCTTCCAAATAGCAACTCTAATTCTGACACTGTTTTGCAAATATCAATAAATACGCATAGGGCCGAACTACCTTAGGGTTAGGATGTTTTCTTGATTTGTTATTTTGTTTTTTTCCACGCTTTCTGAAACAGCAATGTAAATATGCGCGATACTTTTTTTATGTAATGAAAATTTGCATGATGGTGATCATCACCTTGCCTTCAAAGAAAAAACCATTAATACGAAAATACAAGAAAGCTCAATGTACCATTGCTTAAAAAGGCCAATTTGCTTTTCAATTGGACAAGAAAAGGAAAAGAAAGTTACCATTTGCCACTGTCTTGCAATAAAACTCTGCTTCTCTTCCTTTGCAATGTGAACAGAGAGTTTGGTTTGAACCACTGACGTGACCAAAAAGTAACCCAGATAATAATTAATGGAAATAAATACGGATAAGTTCAGTTAGAAAGAAGGACACTAAAGAAAGGAGAGGTTCAAAGCAAATGCAAGTTTCGGATCACCTGATAACAGCTTTGCATCCAAGGCAGCTAAGTTGTTTTTTTGCAAATTTCATAATCCCACTATTTGAAGGAGTCGGCAGTGAAACGGCTCTAGTGTGGCTCCCATGAAAAAGCTCCTTGAGTGGATCTTCTAGAATTGGACTGAAAATTCTTTCAAGTGGCTACAGTTGTTTACACAAAGTCATTAATTAGGATATGCTTCGTAATTTTATATATATAAAGCAACAAACTAAGCAAACAATACACATACTTTACTGATTTGATGTTTAAGGTAATACTGAGGATCCATCGGGATGTTATTCTCTAGCACATAGATCGGATCTTCTGCCCTTTCATAAGCCTGTGTATCAAGGACAATTTTAATTTGAAAAATGTACGAATTATAAAATGGAATTGCAAAAGATCACTTTTTGGGAAAGTGTGAATAAAGAAATCCGACCATACCTTGGCCCCTTTAGCAGCACTGATAATTACATAAGGGACACGATCTCCAACATTGGGTGCAGTTGAAGCAACCCTCTGTTTGACAAGAGAAACATTTCAAATCAATTTCATCCTATTGATTTTCAGTTCAAAATTATAAAGCGGTACTTCCCTGAACTAACAAGTGAGAAAAATTGTCTAATACATAGGCCTAATAGCTCAGGTGGTAAGAGCACCGGGCTCTCTTCTAAGAGGTCCAGGGTTCAAGCCCGCATGCTTGAGATAGGCTTGGCAAGCCAGCATAAAAAACTCAAGCCATATATACGAGAAATGACCAGGGTCGGGGTGTCATTTCTAGCCTACCCCGACTTGTTTGGGATAAAAGGCTCTGACTTTAACATAGGCCTAATCATACTATTTCGGTATTTCCTATTAAATAACTGCTTCGACACAATATTATCTTCCGAAAGTTTCTTGTAGAATTAATTATTCTTATTAAATTTTTGAAAGAGAGATCAATATCGAGTTCGTACTTTTCGCAGGCGTTTAGCAAGTTCACCATGTGCAGTCTTCACTGCGTAGTCGTCTGCTGTTTTCGTTAGACCCTGCAGTATAATGACAGGAACTACATTATACCAAAATCAGAAATATCGATTAAGATCCTTTTACATATCTCAAAATAAAGGTCTCACCTTTGTTATGACCAAGAGAGACAAGTCTATCCGATTTTTCAAAATATCAGAAATGGTATTTTTCGCATACTGTACTGCACTAGGTACGTCTTTGTCAACTAATATCTTGTAAAGGCACTCGGCAACCAAATTCTTCACCAATAAACAGTTGTCCCTTCTGACCGTTTCTATGCCTGAGCACCAAAACAGATAGATTATAATTTCATTTATTTGATGTTCAATATACTCTTTGCGAGTCAGACATAAGTGCTCTGCATTTGCATATAGAACATGTTTTTTCATATTTGTAGCCAAAATAGAAACTTTTTTGGCAATAACAAAATTCACAACCATTTTATGTATTGAAATGGAACAACACTACAGCAGTAGTCTGTCAAATATTAAATATATTTTAGACCATTTATGTTTCCATCCGAGCAGCTCAACTGAACTGAACTCAAGCAACTTGTGTATTTCCTGATTGCCTAGGGTAGTTGACCATGTTTGGCTGATTTCGCCTCCTCTTTTCTGTTAGGGTAAAAACTATAATTTTTGGCTCGAAGTTGCAACTGTAAGAGATGTGCGTGTCATTTGCAAATAAAAGTAAGACATGGACTCTTAGTTCCATATCCCGATATTGACACTAACAGCTTAGCTCTTACCCTTGGTGTCCATCTTGTCAAACTTCTCTGGATTAGTCCAGTACAGGCCAGCGTATCTCTTCTTGCTAATTAGTAGATAGGGAAAATATACCTTCTCAAACTCCATTTTGATGGGCTTCAAAGAGGTAAAAAGAATCAGAGTGACGTTAAAATAATAGAATTTTTGGAAAAAAAATATTAAATTACAATTCATATAGAATTGAAGGCGCCCTTCCAACGAAATCTGAACATATGGACAACTAAACAGTAGATTGTTATACTCTAATTTTCAGCAAAAGCCTGCATCTATTTATTTGTCCTGGCGTACCTGAAGCTTGCAATTGCAGGATTGCCGCAAAAGAATTTTGTGTAATATTCAATGTTTTACTTAAAGGGCGTACCTTAGTAAATGTACCACTGATTAAGTCTGCAGCTTCCTTTCCTAATTTCAAGGCAGCATCTACAGTTTGCACGCCGAATTGTACCATCACAGAATCCGTATCTCCATAAATAACCTAACAAAATCCATGATCAATCACTCACTCATAAGTAACTTAAGAATTATTCTTGTAATCCTTACCTCTGCATTGTGCTCATATCCAGCCATAGTGGTGAACTTCTCTTCCACAATTATCTTTGCATGTTTAATCATCTGTCTACCTGAAACAACGAAGTTAACAAATAATCAGAGCATGTATTGTCTGGTCTTGGGCATCAATTTTTTTCTTTAAAATTTAAATTACCATAGCTTGTAACACTAGAAGAGATTTCCAGGCACGGCAGTTGACCAACTGTTGCTCCAGTGAAGCCATAAACTGAGTTTGCACTTATCTACACAAAAGAACAATTAGTATTTTTGACTCCTCAAATAGTACAAATAGTCCCCAACTTGTTTGGGACAAAAGGCTCTGATTTTTTTTAAAAAAAAAAAAAAAATAGTACAAATAAAAAATTGATTACTTTCAGGGCCAACTGGCGACTATCGAGAACAGCTCGCTCAAAAGGATCTTTTGCTTCCTAAACAGGTACGGGAACAAAAAAATAGGAATCATAAGTTAAGAATTACAAAATTGCATATTAACTATAATCATTCATCATTGCGTACCTTCAAATCTGCTTTGGCCCTTTTACGGGCGGCAATTAGTTCTTCCAGAATTTCGGGGAGTATGCCCTAGAATGAAATGGAAAATTATCCAATCATATTAGATCCTCCCAGATGTAAATTAGAGTAAAGAAACTATGCATTATTTACCTTTTGCACGTCAGGTTTGACAAATGTTTCATTAGAAGGGGTTTTATGAACACTTTCAGGTGGTAGGTTTAGCCTTCGAGCATCCTCTCTTGTGACCTTAACATAAAAGCAGTTTCAGTGAATAAATTGGCTATGCTCAACAGAATTAAATTAAATTAAGAATAAAGTTGTCGAATTACTTACAAGGGTACAATAACATAAATTATAAGCCATCATAATGGAAGGATACAATGAAGCAAAATCAAGAGTAGCGATAGGCTTCTCATAAAATCCAGCCTTTGCCTCTAAAACCTACCAAAATTAAGCGCTAATGTTATTGCTGCGAGTATCTACAAGAAATAATATTATCCCAGTATTTTTCGTAAATTTAGCTAGTGGTTGACAACTACAAAATTAAAAAGAAAATGAAGGAAGAAAAGAAAAACTTACTGTTGCTCCCTCAAAAGTGTCTGAAACAGAATCCTGACCTTTGATATTTGGTATAACAAGGTTTCTTTGTTTTGCCTTCCTCAGGAGCTGTGAGAGAACCTACAGAAATCATTTTTCTATGTCAGATTAGTAGAATAATGTACTTCTCGGTCGCCTTAAGCATAAAGTCTTATACCTTGATGCTCTGACCCCTTGATAAAAGAAATGAGATGGGGACACCAGTGACTCTTGCCATTTCAACAGAACTATATACATACATCAACTTGTCTAAGAGACGCTGTGGTAGATAAGCGTCCTGGAATTGTAATATTAACAAAAACATTCACTGGTATGGAAACATTCAGAAACCCTAATGATGATAAATTGTCGAACAGGTATAATTTGATAATTAGGGTAAAGCACTTTACTTTCAAGCAATAGACAGCGAGACGTCTTCTTGTCTCAGCATTACCATTTTGAAGATCTGATATTATTGAATAGTGAACATCTTCTTTCTGCAGAAAACAGAAAGAAAACACAAAACATATTTATTCAATAATAGACAGAGAACACCAAAAAAGAAAAGCGGTTAATAATTGTATCGGAGACTGACTTGTTGTCCTAGAAAATGTGCAGACACGGAATTCAATGAGTAGGAACTAAGCTTGTAATCCCTTTGTATAGCCTACAATTTTATGCCGGAAACAAAAGAATTAAGACAAAGAGATAATTAATGTTCTGCTAATGAAACACTGTAGAACTTAACCTGAAGAAGATCAAATTGAACTCTCCCTTTGATTGTTATCTCTTTACTTTTATGCACACCGTACTGCCTGGGTTAATTCCAGAACTCTATTGTGAGGAATTGAGAAACAATGGGAGTAAAAATAGATAGAATATAATGCTTATTAGAAAGACAAAGCATTTGCTTAAATTTGTAGATCTTACCTTAGGACCGCTTAGACAAAATGAGTTTTAAATTTACTACGTACCCTTGTCCTACTAATAGCCAAAAAAAAAAAAAAAAAAAAAAAGACCAAGTACAAGCAACAATCGTCCAATATAATGATTTAAGCTCACAAACAAGAACAACTTATGATACTAATAAACTTTGAATAGTTCAACCAGATTTCTTCTGAGACTAAGTGAGAAGTTTCAATTTTTCATGTTACCTTGAAGAAAAAATTGTATCACGAACCCGAACTCGACTATTTCTAATCCGACCTAGGATTGGAAACTCTGCTATCTTAAGCACTTCAGCTCTCTATTAAAACAGACAAAAAATAAAAAGAGAAATAACACTATTATATTGTAGCCATATGCATAATAAAGTAATAATGCTAATAAAGAGCTGAGAAAGTGCACCTCGAGAAGATATGGAAGATCAAATTTGCAGATGTTGTATCCTATTATGATATCTGGGTCAATTTCACAGATGAAATCCTACACAGTTTCATGAACAAATTACAACGGATCATTCTCAAAACTAAAAAGGAAATCATTCACCAAGTAAATAACTTACCCTCCAAGCAAGTAAAACATCTCTCTCGGTGTCAAATGACATCACGTCAACTCCAACTATTGGTGAACATGATTTCAGAGTCATGACATTTTGTATTAACGGCAGGTCACAACCTTGCAGAGTCACCACATTCGCGATCTACTCAAAACATAGAAGAAAAAACCAAACAATTTAGCATGAAACGAAAGCGATACATTTTAAAATATAATATTATAAATCTAATTAGTTAACCTGAATAACAGGATCATGAGTAGGTTCTGGAAATAGACCCTTCCGGCCTGCACACTCTATATCGAAACTCAGAATACGAAATGGTGCCATTTTTGAGTACTCTCCGTCCGGTGCATGGCTTATCAAATCCGAGTATCTGTTACGTGCATTTAAGGAACAAAAATTGTTTACACATATTAATGAAATGACATTTGAGAATCATATTGTGATACAGAATGGGTCAATTTGAAGAAGTGGTTTCCAAAACAAGTACTGAGATCAACTGCTTGCCGGTTCAGCATCAGTCATGATCAGTACACGAACCAGTTCTTGTGCAACCTGGCAATTGGTTGTGCCCAAAAGATGGAAGTACTGGTCAGACCAAGTCCTGTTTGAGTTTGCTAAAATTCAATATGGTGTCTTGTAAAAGATGTGGGATTTCATTTCCTGAAGTTCCTCAGATGATTTAGTTGATATATGTGCCTCTTCAGCAAACACTTCCAAAATGCCAATTATAGAAAAAGGATACAAGGAATCAACTTCAAGTTGACAGTAAGACAAAATCCTAGCACTTCTTTTGTACTTGCCAGAAGGGACCTCGATCCAATTTCCACCTACTATATTACAATCTATCATGAAACGGAGTTCAAAAGGAATATTGCTTTCATATGTAACAAAACTCTTTGAACCAAGGCCGTCTATTGTTATTCCCCTCTCAAGTATACCTGTAAATATAAAATAAATTCATCAATTTGTGTATTTAATTTGATATAAAATTTTCTACCTTGTTGATATTCTTTTATTACGCAGACACTCTACTTTTCTGGTTTGACAATGTTTCCATAATGTACTATAACTTTCCATGTCTTTAATACAATCTCTACAAAATGTCCTATCAGTTGTACAGTAGAGAAGCTCAAATGAAGCCTAAATTAAAAAAATTAAAAAAAAAAAAAGTTGGAAGTTTACAGGTCTGATTCAACCAAAACAAGAGAAATTATTTTGAAGCCATGCTGACCGCGACATTAACATTAAGGGGCAATTTGGACTACCTTCGAACTTTATCTCCAACTTACCACGACAGCAACCAACCATATCTGGCAATGCAACCACTATCTTTAGAAAAGGCTGCAACTTTAGAGGCTGATAATACATGATGCTCTTCTTTTGCACTAATTCAACCCTCTTAACAAATTTCAGCACATTACTACTTCTGTATGAATCCTTCATTCTCCCCTGCAAATTAAATATATCAACACAAAAGTAGGATGTGAAGGACAGACACTATGTATGAAACAATCATGGAATCATTAGCACAAAGTACCTCCAAGGCTTG
This sequence comes from Rhynchospora breviuscula, assembly GCA_027562975.1. Classification (NCBI taxonomy): domain Eukaryota; kingdom Viridiplantae; phylum Streptophyta; class Magnoliopsida; order Poales; family Cyperaceae; genus Rhynchospora; species Rhynchospora breviuscula. The sequence continues at coordinate 27,710,606 of CM050400.1, read as the reverse complement.
ATGGACGTGTGAGATGTCATCGGTTCCCATACCAGGCGGACAGCTTATGTAGAAATATGGCTCAAATCCATGCACATGACAGCACACACTATGACCTGTAAAAACAACAGATTCTCACTTCTAAAAAGATATTTATAGGCTTACGGTAAGAGATCATTCCCTCTACCTGCAACCCAATGGCCAGATTAACATTGAGCCTTAACAGCAAAGCCGGCAAGAAATGATAAAGAACTATATATGACAGCGAGGTAAAACTGCTGATAATAAGTAAGACGGCTGTATCATAGATATTTTGCAGGTGAATGCTCAATCTCATCTCAGGATGTATAATATATAAATAGATACTTTGAGACAATCTGAACTACCTTACATGAGGATCAAATCGAAGCTCTAGTGCCCTTCCCCTTGTAGTTTTGGATTAATTATTTTCTTCTATTTTTAGAATAATTAGGGAAAAAATAATCCACTTAATATTTATTTTTGGTTCCTGATTAGTAAGATGAGCCCCAAGGGTTCAGCATAAGGTATTTTCAGTAAAAAGGTAGGGAATAAAGAACTTCCAAATTTTAGTATCACAAACAAAACCCTCTTTTCTAACAAACAAGAACGCTAGTGAAACTGTTAACTTTATTGACGAAAGCAAAAGTTGTTTAACGTATCACATGGACAGACCTTATAGTTGAAATGATTTGTTGGATTGGGTAACTGAAAGGGCACAATGTTCCTACAGTTAATGAAGGTGGGGGGGATGTGAAATGATTACCTTCTCTGGTGACGCCAAAAATTCGAAGAATTGCAGCAGGACCTGTCCAATTAGGCAACATCTCCTTGTGACTCTCACCAATAATGTAGTCAATCTCCAGCTGCTGAAATACTGCATTTCCACAAACAAAATTAAACCTCAAAATCTAAAAAAAAAAAAAAAAAAAAAAAAAAAATTAAGCTAAAAGCACAAATACCAATGCTTCCTGACGACGACAGGTAGCTCGACGAAAGAGCAGGTCGGCTCCACTTGGAGTGTCGGGAAGAGAGCGCTTCATCTGGAAGCAGTAGAAGCGCCTCTTCATCCTCTTCGTACTTCAGTAGGGTTTCGTCAGGAAACACGTCCTCATCCATCGCTTCCTCCTCCATGGCCTCCGGAGTTGGTGGAGTGGCAGCAGCGGAGGAGGAGGTGGTGCCTAGTTGGAATCGCTTAACAGAGTTGGGCTTGGGTGGCGGCGCGCCGCTGCGTTTCCGTCCCGAGCTCATAGTGCAGAGAAAGAGTTCAAAAATTCAGGGCGGGCGAGGAGGAGAGGTGGGGGCCGGGGCACTGCCAGGGCACGGGAGTGGGTGAGGGAAATTGCTCAGGGCACACCTGATTTGCACTCCCATTTTCGATGAAAAGACCAACTTACCCTTCATTTCGGGATTAGAATCAATATAAGATTGAGGATAATTTGGTCTTTCCACAGCCGAAAATAGGAGTGTGTTGCAAACGATCGATTTCTGTGGGTCACAAAGAGGGGGATTAATTGCAATTGGCAAAAAAAAAAAAATATAAATATATATATATATATATATATATATAAAATGATTAATTTGATTTACGCTATTGTTAAAATTTATCTTTACTACTTATAAAGCACTTACAAAAGTTGTAAGAAAAATCGGATAAATGTTGTATTCACCCCTAACATCGGATAAAGCTTATTTCTCGAGAGCACTTCAGTTTCTCTCTCTCCTTCGTTGGAATTACGAAATAAACCTAGTTGCTCCTGCTCCCTCAAGTGTACAAGCACTCCGACTAGATCGGGAAGCCAGTCCGGTCGAAAGTCTTCAACGCCAAAGGTGACTTTGTGTTTCCTCCTCGCTTCCTCTCCCGAACTCTAGACGCTTGTGTTGAGTCTGTTGGAGTTATGTCCTATAAGTCAATATTTTAATGACTTAATTTTAGTTTATATTATTGATGATATTAAATCATTTGTTCTTTGGAGTTATTATTGACAGATCATTCAGGTCGAGGATTTGAATTGTAGATCTCTATAGATCATTCATCAGGATGACAATAATATCTCTAAAAGGGTTCCTAATCTTGATAATTAACAATGAACATTAATCGTCATAAAAGGTTAGTGTGTAAGTTAAGTGATGATTGAGTTCTACAAATCATAGGTAAAGGGTTACCAAATTAATTGCATATGTGGATGTTATCGTAACATCGCACAGGACTTGACCCAATGAAATAAATATATGGATCGTGTTAGGTGTCATTATTTATTTCATTAGAGTTTGATTCTAGGTTTGAGATGGTTCAGCTTTTCCACATGATGATTGGTTCTATAAATATAGTCTAACGCTGATTACTAAAAAGGCTGCTATACGGACTTTATTTATGCTCTCTTGAATTGTGCGGGAAAAAGTTGTTCATCAAGACAACCGTACGTCCCTCATTAGTATACCTAGTGAGTGATGATATCAATTGGGCCCCTTGATGGAGTTGGATTGTATGCGCACAAACTAGACGATCAACTCAAGATCAAGAAATGTATAATCTGCAAGAATGACACATTCATATCTTGGATTATACGGTGATATCATGTGACATAAGAATCAAAACGAGAAAATACTTTATTTCTTATGCAGGATCGAAATACTATAAAAGTATAGTGTTTGTTTATGTTAATTGAGAATCATAACGTGTTGCTAGATACTGCTTATGATTAATGGAAATAAATAATGATTTAATTCCATGGCCAACATAACATAAATCCTCGAGTGTCGCACAAATCAAGCTTTAACCATATAATGCATTATTTAGTTTTTTTGCATTAGAGAATGCAATATATGATAAGTTGATTAATTAATTATATACCGTTGCGAATCGTTATAATTAATTGAATCAGAGTGATCATATGAAACTTAATTAATGCATATGCTAATACAATAATAATTATCAATAAGTTGAAAATTTAGTTCAACAATATTTAATATAATTATAGGAATTATACTGAATATATAGGCTTTGATTTAATAAGCCTAATTGAACCCGAATTGAAAGCAACTTGAGAAGACAATTAACAAATGGATTAATGGACTAATAATACATGTGATGTAGCCCATTTAGGCCTTGTTATGACTTGCTTGAGAGGGGTAAAATTGTCCTTTAATCATTAATTAATTTAAAGGACTCATTAGTGGATTATATGAATGGACTCAAGGAGAAATAAAGGGACATGGCTCTTCACTTTCTCCTTTCTCTTCTTATTCCTATTAGAACGAAATTACAAGCAAGAAAAGTGAGTTTTCTGCTGTGTGATAGACTGATAGTTCATTCTCAAATTCATTTAGGTGCTCATGTGTTGAGCAATAGTTTCTTCTTATTAATTGTTGATTAATCGGAGAAGAAAACAATTATTAGCTTTATCCTGAAATTTGCTAGCACAAATTATTAGGATTTGGTTAATCATTTTGGAGGACTCGAGAACAAATATGAGGTGTTGGAGAGCATGTCACCGATTCTAAAACCTTGGTCGAGCGTCCTTGTTGCAATACAAGGATAGGTAAAAACCGTTTTCTCCATCATTTGCACTAAATATGTCATTCCACAAGATCCTTGTCGTGCTTGATGTTTAATTATATTAAATATGATTTATAAAATAAAAATAAGTGCACGACTAAATTCCATCAGAGTCACCGGATGCTGATTCTTTACTTGCCTAATATTAGTTTTGTGGTCTCTTATTTGGAGGTCATGGGTTACATTGTGCTTGAGTCGGGTTGCATAGTGCTTCTCTTATCGGAGCCGTGGCACCTTCTAGCCATGAACAGGAAAATGAAAATTGGTGGCAATTTTGTGCAATTAAGATTTAGATGAAGTTTTTTGTGCGATTAAGTGAAAATTGGTGGCTGGGATTTTGTGCAATCTTTTATTTAGTTGGGATTATGTTGGGATTATTAGAGTTTCTTATTGAGACAACCTTGACATTTGAGATACGCTAGTGAAGAGTTGGTTGATTTGAATTAAATTAATCAAATTCTCTATTGTAAATAGATAATTTGTTAGGAATAATTTGAAATAAAATGACATCAAGATCACTGTATTTATGGAATCAATGTAACCATTCACTCTGCTTGTTTAGTACTGTCACCGTATAGTGTAGAGGCTAGTGTTTACCACTTTCCCGACGGGTCAGACCCGACCCGTGTTAAACCCGTCACTGGGACCGGACCGGCACAGACCGTGTATGGACCGGGATGGACCGTGAGGGTAGACCGGGTCGGGTTTATCACGGGTTTAGGCCACCATTTCTAGAGTAGACCCACGTTAACCCGTCCCGTCTTAACCTTTGGACCGGACCGGATCGGACCTTAAACCCATACTAAACCCGCTCTAAATCCGTGAAAAACCCACCTAAACCTGATTCTCGCGGATAACCCGGCTTAACCCGTCTTATACCCGGTTTAACCCGGCTTAAGCCCCATTAAACCCCCCTATCTTTCTCTTCTCGAGGTGCCTCTGCCTGGCCTGTTGCGCGCAACGCAAGTGGGACCCACAGCCCTCAAAACGCGTCACGGCTCACGCCTCACGCGTCCCACCCCAACCCTTTAATAATATATGATATATGATAATAAATAAGATTAAATGATCAATATAAAACATCAAATGACAATTTTTTTTTTTTTTTGACGAAAGAACCCCAAGAAGGGGTACCGAATCAATTAAACTAAAAAGAAGTTAGAGTCACCACAGAATGACTCAGAGATACAAACAAAAGCTCCTAAAACCAAAATCTAGAAACAACAAAAAACCAAAACTAACGGTCTACCACTGACCGCTTGACATCTCCAAAGAAGCACACAAACATATACAAAAACACTAAGCAAACAAAGGCTAAAACAAACGTAAAGTGCAATAGAAAATTAAACAGCAGCTCCTTCAGCTGAAAACTTCCGCCCTCTACAACTGACCAGTAAGAGCAGTTCTGAAGAAGAGAGCCACCAAACTACCTGCTGCACCCCGTCAATTCTAGCCTAGACTAAGCAAGATCTAACAGGTCTTCATCAGATGTTTCCCCAACTCGTCCATCTCTTGCCTGAAAAGCCAACTGAGAAGGTGGGTCCATATCCATGTTAGCTCTACCTGCAGCAAATTGAGAAGTGTTCATAGCCTCACGCAAACCTGTTTCCGGCCCCGTACCAGTTCCTGTCCAAAGCCAAAACAAATTTATAACCTGAAGGACTAAAGAAATTAAGTTAGGGCCATTATCACCTTTAAAAATCCTATTGTTCCTACTTTTCCACTGTACCCAAAAGACAATTGCTACAAAATTTAAAGAGAAAATCCTATCTGCAATTGGCAAGAACTGGCAACTATCCCAAAGACTATCAACAGTAGAAAAATTTAAACTAATCCGACGACTATTTAAAGCATTAAAAAAAGTCCAAATAGGACTAATTGAGGGACAAACTACCATAAGATGATTAACTGTTTCTTCATTATTACAAAAAGGGCACTTTGTAGGGCCTACCCAACCCCTAGACTTAAGATTATCTTGTGTTAAGATTTTATTATGCACTACTAACCACAGAAACAGTTTTATCTTTAAAGGTAGTTTAAGAACCCAAACTGAATGCTTCAAATCTGTTCTTACCCCTCCATTATTAAGAAAATCATAACAGGAATTAACAGTATAACACCCTTTACTATCCAAATTCCAACAAACAATATCGCTATCTTGAGTGAAGGGATAATTCTCTAAGATTTGCAACAGAGCAGTTTTTTCTATTCTAAGAATATTAGAAACCCCCCTAGAAAAAAATAGATTAGGACGGCCTCTATTCCAAATTTCTGCGACTATAGCATTAGGCCTGTTAGTTTTCTCATAAGCCGTAGGAAACTGAAGAGACAAACTGAAGTTCCCATGCCATTTATCAAGCCAAAAACTAGTCATAGAACCATTTCTAACAATTTTCTCCAAACCTACTCTAAGCATAGGAATTAGGGCATTAATTTCTTTCCAAAAAAAAGAGCTATTAGTAGGACATCTACCCTTGTATTTAGAAATAACTATATCCTTCCAAACCGCAGTATGTTCATGGAAATGAAGTTTCCAAATCCACTTCCCTAATAAAGCAGTATTCATTTGTTCTAAATTAAGCACTCCCCAACCCCCATATTCTTTCTTCTTGCACACAACATCCCAGTTGACCAGATTATACTTTTTAGAAGAATTTCCTTGACAATTTCCCCATAAGAAACGCCGTCTAATCCTATCAATGCTTGTAATCACCCATTTGGGACATTTAAAAATAGAAAGGTGATATATGGGTAAAGCTGAAAGAACTGAATTAGTAAGGACCAACCTTCCTCCTAAAGAAAGAAGATTACCTTTCCAATTAGAAAGTTTCTTCTGCACCTTATCAACCAAAACAGTCCAATCAGCTCTGGAAGGTTTTTTCCAGTGAAGAGGAACTCCTAAATACTTTAAAGGTAAATTTCCTAACTTACAATGAAGAATAGAAGCCAATCTCGAAGCAAAAGTGGAAGAAATATTAAGGGGTACCAATTCTGACTTTGCAAAATTAATTTTAAGTCCCGACAAACCTTCAAAGGCTTTTAAAACCCAAGATAGTTTGTCAACCATTCCTAAGTCAGCTTTAACAAAGAGCAAAGTATCATCGGCATATTGCAGATGAGATACCTTGAACCCTGAAGTCAAAGAAGGTCCCAAACCCTCAATATGACCTTTTTCTACTCCATTCTGTAGGATCTTGAAAAGTCCCTCTGCTGCCAAAATAAAAAGGTATGGGAAAATAGGATCGCCTTGTTTAAGCCCTTGCTTACATTCAAAAGACTGACCTAATTCTCCATTAATCATAACCGCAGTACTTCCACCAATCAAAAGTTGGGAGATCCAATGCACCCACTTAGTATCAAAACCTCTTTGCTCAAGAGTATTTAACAAATATGTCCAATTAACCTTATCGAAAGCCTTCTCAAAATCTAATTTGAGAAGTATACCTTTCTCTTTATTAAGGTGGACATGATGCAAAATTTCCTTGGCCGCTACCACCCCTTCCAAAATATACCGTCCTTTCAGGAAAGCACTTTGTTGAGGTTTAACTATCCTACAAAGAACTGAAATCAAACAATTCGCAAGAACCTTAGAGAAGATCTTAAAAATGCAATTAATTAAACTAATTGGCCTATACTCTGAAATCCTAACAGCATCAGTTATTTTAGGGATAAGGCAAATTGTTGCTCTATTCAAAGAAGCTATGTCTAACTTAGCATGAAAAAAATCTTGAAAGAGACTTAAAATGTCGTCCTTAACAATATCCCAATAATGCTGATAAAAGAGTATAGAAAAACCATCTGGCCCCGGGGCCTTCTCAGGATGTATTTGAAAAACAGCATCTTTGATCTCCTCCAAGGAGAAATTTGCTGTTAGTTTCAAATTATCTTCTACTGTGACTTTTTCCTCCAATGACCAAACATTAGGGTCTAAAGTGCCCCACACCTGAGAAGAACTTCCTAGAAGAGAGTTATAAAAATCCAACACATGTGCTGAAATTAAAGAGGAATCCTGGGATTCAACTCCATTAATGACCATATGTGAGATAAAGTTCTTCCTCTTCCTTATAGAAGCATACTTATGAAAGAAACGAGTATTAGCATCTCTCTCTCTAAGCCAAGTGATCCTTGATCTTTGTTTCCAATAAATCGCTTCATTGGAATGGATATAAAAAAGATCCTTCTTAGCCTGAATGAAAGAAGCTAATTCTGCCTCTTCTAGAGGCCTAGATTCTAACTCTATTTCATAACCTTGAATAGCAGTTAGCAAGGCTTGCTTCTTATCTTTTACTTCTTTACCTAAATTCCTACTCCAACCCCTAAATTTATTAGTCATAAGACTGATCTTTGTATCCCAATTAAAAGCTTTGTGTGTACCTAGAGCAATCTCAGCCCACCAACTAGGAACTCTACTAGATAAGTCCTCGTTAGAGAGCCAAGTTTTTTCAAATCTAAAATTAGAATGACCAATCCCCCTGAGATTACCTGTGTCTAAGATGATAGGCGTATGATCAGAAAAATTACTTGGTAAGCTAAAAGAAAAAGTATTATAAAAAATATCTATCCAATCTTGGCTCACGAAAAATCTATCTAAACAAGCTAGTTGTCTACAATTACCTCCTCTTGCCCAAGAAAATTTCCTATCTACACACCTGAAAACCACTAAATTATTAGTATTTATCCAATTATTGAACCTATTCATGTTTCTTGGATGAAAGGAGACTCCAATTTTTTCTATCCTACTCCTAATGACATTAAAATCTCCTCCCACCACCCAAGGCACAGTGGCTAGTAAACTTAAAGACTCTAACTCAGTCCAAAAAAGAAGCTTTTGAGAAGCAGCAATTGGACCATAAATAAAAGTAAAAAGATAAAAATTTAAATCCAACCGAGATTTAACCCTCACAGAAACTGAGAAGTCTTTTACGATCCAAACCAACTAGAATGCCCCCTGACGCACCCTTAGAAGGTAGAAAATTCCATTCAAATCCTAATTTTAAGGAATTAAGAAATCTCTTGGTAAAAGTTTCTCTTTTTGTCTCTTGAATAGCTAAAACATCAGGTCGAATAGTCTTAATAATATCTATAAGCTGACCTATCTTATTAGGCCCTCGAAGACCTCTAATATTCCAGGAAACTATCTTCATAAAATCACCTAATTGAAAACCCAGCAGCATTAATATTTAGCTTATTTAAACTTCTAGTTAGTTCCAAAAGCATATCAATGACTCTAGAAGGCTCAGCATTCCTAAGAATTCTAACCTTATTTAATCTCATCTCCATAGTTTCCCCAAAAGATATGCCAAAGTCTTCCAAAAGGTTGACAGCTTGAACATCTGATAAGGAACTGATATGAGACAAACCAGCTAGAAAAGGCAAGTCAGCAATATCAGCCTCGGGATAAGACCGAAGAATAGCTAAATCAGCTGCCTGCTGAGAGAACACCTGAGTCTCAACTAGATCAGAATCAACTCCAGAGTTACATTCTTCTTGTGAGAGATCACTCTTCATCACAGAAGAAGAAAACTGTAAGGGGGATTCAACACATTCTAAATTATTATCCTGACACAATATCATTTCACTAGTACTACTAAAATCTACCTGATTAAAACTAAAACAAGGATTATCGATAACCGAGAAAGAAACAATCTCAGAAAAAACAGGATTTATATCTAAAATTGAACTACAAATCTCCTCCATATGCTCAGGCTTATTAACCTGAGCACATAAAATTTCACTGTCCTGAGCACCCAAAACAGCATAATTCTTGATTGGAGAAATTACTAACAAATCATCTACTGAGTAATCAGAAGATAGAGTATTACCTTGATTTTTAGCACCAACAGCAACCATCAACTGATCAGAAGTCTTAGCTTGGAGCACTGGAGATTTGCTTTTAGTCTCAGCTTTCAACTTGGACTCAGCATTCCCTCCTGTCTCCCTCCTCAACCTCTGCATCTTAGCCATTTGGGCCTTCATGGCCTTATTCATACTTTCCATCTCTGCTAGCCTAGCCAACAACAACTCTTTCTCTTGCTCAGCTACCTTAAACTTCACTTTATCCATAACCCTTTGAGTCACAGTTTCAGCATCAGGAATGGCTCCTTCAGAAACAGCCTTCTCGGCCTTCTTTGAAACCTCCTTATCATAATTAATCGAGCCAGGACTGATATCAGATGAAACCACCAGATCCTCAGCTGTCTTGAACTTAGCAACAGTTCCACTACTAGAACCCAGCCCTTTAGCAATCTTAACTTGAGTTCTATCCTTGGGATTTGTAGCAGAAACTGGCTTAGCAACTTTACTATCCTTCCTAACCAAAACAGCCTTAGCTCCAGACTTGACTCCAGTATCTTTCTTAGGACCAGAATTCAACGGTAACAGAGCTCTTGAATTCCCTGTTGAGTCTCTGTGTCCTAAAAGAGTCAAATCAGAAACTATCAACCTCTGCTCTTCAGCCAATTTCACAGCTATTCTGCCCTCCTTCAAAACTTTTTTCAAAACTTGCTGCTCAGCTTTACTCTTATCTTCTTCCATTATCCCTTTACCTTTACCTTTTACTTCCTGATCCTTCACTCGTGGTGAAATGATAACAGGCTCTACAATCCTAATCCCTTGTTCCAAACTTCTATGTGCTTGAGACCTAGTAGACATCCCAGGACTATCAGTAACCTTTTCAGCACCCGAGAGATTATCACCACCACTAATATCTGCTCTATTCTTTCTCTTCCTACCTCTTTTGGTCTTTTTACCAACCTCACCAGAAACAACCGAAGAAGAAATAGGAGCAACAGCATTAACCCTAGCTTGCTCATGCAAGGACCAGATCTTTGGAGGGATTTTCTTGATTTGTTCTGCTGTAACAGATCCCTGAGCTTCTTCTTCTACCACAAACCAGATTTTTACTAATTCAATCTCACCATTCAACCAATGAATCTCATACCAAGCTGAATCCGGAATCAAATCCCTTTCCCCGACATCAATTTGAGTGCGAATCCAACGCCCTTCAAGCCTGAGTTGATTGGGCTTATCTATCTTGTACAATCGACCAAAACGAATGATTTGAGAAAGCCCATTCCAAGTACGCCAACCATAAGGGACATTAACCAGTCGCACATTAAATCGGCGAGGAGGAGTTCTCGGATCTAGACCCTTGGCTTCTCTGAGAATCGGACAGAATTTCGAACGCATGCCTTGAGAGCGTAGTTCAAGATATCCTTTGAGAAACATGTTCTTACACCACTCCACAGTAGGTCCGACCACCTGAAAGCGATTCTCAGTGAGTTCAGTGACTACGAACTGATCTGGAGGAAGAAGAGATCGCAACTCGCAAATCACATCCGCCTGAGAGATTGAGGGATCCGCTTGGATAACAATGCTACGCGGAATCTCGCTCATTCTCTCCGAAACCTCCTGATCTTCAAGAAGCTTAAACAGATCTCTCTCCATTGGAACTAGAGAGAGAATTGGAGAAGCTAGGTTTAGATTTGGAGAAAAAGGGATTGGAGGAGACGGAGAGGGAAGAGAGACAATGAGAGGATTAGGGTCAGTAGATGTAAAATGCGAGAAGTTACGAGGGCACTTTTTAGAAATATGCCCTGTGCTCTTGCAAATCAAACACACTATCGGATCACGACAAGTATCTACCCGATGACCTCTCTCTGTACACTTGATACATCTACCCTTCATCCGACGCCTCCAATCGATCCTAACCGGAAAATCAAGATTCGTGCCAAAATGTTTATGTTGCCCACGCGCTGCAGCATACCGCCTGGGTTGACTCGAGTGGACCACACTAGGACCCGTCGCCACCGTTTCAACAAACGTCTGAGACCTTTGTAATGGCACAACGGAAGGCGGATGCACTCCATATAAACCAATTAGAAACCTCGCTTTGGAGAGGAGATCAGAACCACCACGTAACGGTGGCCAGGACTCAAAATTACTAAAGTCTAAAGGAAACTGGGAAGAAGACGAATCTTGAAATCTTGGAGACATATCCTCCGGTTTTTTATAACCTAACTCTCACATCAAATGACAATTAAATTGCATGAAATTTGATAGACACTCGAATTAAGGCAGACGATTTCCTGTATATTGTATGGAAGATCTATATACTTAAAAATATATATATTTGAATTTATTTAATTATTAAAAAAATTACAAATCAAATTTAAAATAGACTACAAAATTATAATTAATTATTTTTTATATATATATAATATTAAACATAATATACTTTAACTAATTTTTATAAATTTATTTTACAAATTTTTGTCATGCAAACAATGAACAAAGAAAAAAATAAATAAAAACTGGAAAAACCCGCTTTGGACCGACCTTGGATCGGACCGGGCCATCTTAACCCGCCCGGTTCACCTAGGGCCGGGTATATCAAGGGTTTGGGTCAAGGTTTGTAGGGTGGACCGGGATAACCCGTGAACCCGCGATAACCCGTGGACCGTGGGGGTTTGGACCGGACCGCCCCGGACCGGACCGTTTTCAAAACTGATGAAGGCTTGAAACCTAGGATATCAAATAAATTTATAACCTAGAGCTAACCTCACTAGTCGTTTGGAGTTAAGCTTTAGGGTCGAACCCAAGGGACGGTACAATTGATTACCGGACTTATCCTTTTTCAAAAGCTAGACGAGAATATTTTTATGGAGTTTTGAGTTATAAATCCTAAAGGTGCAATAAAGTAGATGTTTTTGGTTGTTTTGTCAATTAAAATAATATCTAAATAGGAAAAGTAGAGTTTTGGGGGTTTTAACAATATAAAAAGTGTCTTAGGGTTCAGGTTTCACCTTGGTTTGGACTCTAGAACACAGAACTTATCACTTTCATGCATCGAACGGTGTTTTTCAAGCGTATACCACTCTGTTCGGTCCGAACAGGGATCTGTTCAATCTGAACAGAAGGTATAAGTGTGTGGTTTTGACTCTTTATGATACTTTATGCTTTGCGCTAGGGTTTGTTGGTCAAACCTAAATATTCTAAACCTCAACTTTCGCTTGTTGAACTAGACATTGGTTCAATCACAACCTAACCTAATTAACTCGATTGGTTCACAACTTTTGGTATAGAATTTAATTAACTTAAACTTGTTTGTTGGATTTCTTAGGGATATCTAGATGTCTTTTGAACTATCTAAAAGTTACACTTTTGGTGTCAACTAATCTCCCCTTTCGGATCTACAATTTATCCCAAATACTTTATCTAAATTATCTTGATTAACCTAACTTTAGAACTTAACTAAATGTGGCCATTCATCTAGAAGTTAATTAGACTTAACCAAGCAATTTAAACAAGCAATTAACATAATTCTCAACAAAACAAATCAACAAAACATATCATATCAAGTCAAATCACAACATCCAAACCTAAGTTACTTCCCTACTCCTAAGACTACATAAATTTAGCCTAACATAGTATTAAAACACACAACAACAAGAGTAGAAATCACAAGATACAAGCCCATGAAAATTAGAGATAAAAACATAGGAAGAATAAACCGAATTGTCTTTCTATGCTTGATCTTCAATCTTCAAAGGCGATGGAGTGCTGCAGGGGCGTGTCACAACTTCTCCTTACTGCCGTCGCCTCAAGAATAGGTTGCCTTGATGAATAATGGTAGATGGAGGCTATGGAAAGTGGATTTGAGCAATGGAAGGTAGAATTAGAGGTGTGGATTCTTCCTTCTGGCCTAGGGATGCATTTATACTGATCTCCACGGACATAGAAAGGTAATTGGAGCATCAAGGAAATAAAACTTGCCAAAATAACCAATTTCCCTGCATAAAAACTTGCCATTTGAGCTCTGTCGGTGCTCTGTTCGAACCGAACAAAGTTCTGTTCGGACCGAACAGAAGAGAGGAAATCCAGCAGAGAGTTGCTACAGTGCCGTTCGGACGGAACCACTGTTCATTCGGACCGAAGAACTGTTCATTCGGACCGAACAGTAAGCGTGATATTCAGATTTTGGTCTCTGTTAGTATTTCGGCCATAATTTCTTCATCCGGACTTCGATTGAGGCGATTCAAAAACCGTTGAAAAGCTTAGGATGAGGTCTTCAATGCCATTGATGCCATTTGGTCATTTTCTTCTCCTAAGTCCTCCATTTTATGTAACATTTGAGCATTTGGTCCAAGCAAAGCCATCTTCGATCCAAGCATGAGTCATTCGGTCCTAACGATGACTTGAACAATGTCTCCAAGTGCTAGGAATGAGTCATCTAGCATATGTCGAGTGTCAAAATCCATCTAAAATTCGAGAATCCACCAGAAATCATCAAAAAACCTGAAAATAAGAGAAAAGACGACGACAAAGCCAAATCCTTGGAAAAAAACATAGCAATTCATTGAGTAATTTAATGGTTTGAATGTCTTTTGAGTGCCAAGTAAGGTCCAAATGCCGATAAATAATGATGATATCAAAAACACTAGTAGAGGCTACACTAGTAATGGTGTTTTGCACCGTAAGTAAGAGAGAATTAAAAGCTAGATTTCATTAATCATGGATTCAAGTTACATGTCAAATTAGACAAAGTGTCGACCCCTCCCTAGTGGATGGCGCATTCTATTTATAGGCTACTGTACAAAAATGATAATCTTGTGTTTCTTGTCAGGTCTTGTCTCAAAGCTGTACTTGGTCGTACACTCAGGTTCCCTCATCCCTTGAGGACTGGAGGATCCCTGCTTCGCTTTCATGGCTCAGGTGAAGTGCCCCTGAGGCAAGGGTGAGTGAGCTCGAGGCCCGACCTGTTGGGGCTTCGGGGTGACTGGTCTATGTTTCTAGTGTTAAGTCGTTTCTTGATATGCCTCTTGCATAGTTTTATGGGGCCTGTGCTCTTGGGCCCTATCAAATGATAAAGACAATTTTAGGGTATCATGGAGTCAACAGTCCTTGGTGGATCACTACTAAGCCCGGGCCCAATCATGAGTCCCCGAGCTTCGGTCAGGAGGATCTCGTATGAAGTTAGCTTTCCTCTTCATGGGAGTGCATCAACTAGAATGATCTCTTGCTTAACAAAGGTTTCTACGATTGGCTTCTTTGTTGCAGTCGTTGCTCTCATGCCCTAAGGCATGCAGTCGTTGCTCTCTGCCCTTTCATACCAGAGTCAATTAACAGAATGTCGACAGGAGCAGAGATGCGACACGAACCACACACAAATGACAAGCATACTCATCATCTGCCATATCGATTGCTACCTATTGCGAACATCTCTCTTAGTCACCCAGCCATTAATTTATGAGGAAGGTTCCGCTACCAACATTTTGGTTGCCCCTAAATGCCAAAATTTTGCTATTAGGTTATTTTTTAAATTTTAAAATTCAAATGTTAAATCCAAACCATTGATCTTATTTAGTTTAACAAGTGATGTGTTCTAATATAAGTTTTGTAAATTTTAGAATTTATTTAATACTCTATCAATAGATAGAAAAACAAATGAACCTAAATTTCTCTGTCTCACCTTCACCTTTCTTCCTCTAATCAGGGCGTAATCGAGCAAGGATTTCGAGAAAAAAGGTAAACAAATCATGAGGATTTCATCTCTCTTGACATGCCTGACTCGTCAAAGAAAGAGAGAAATCCGCATGCGGTAGATCAGAAATGATGTATAAAATATAGAGATTTCTCATATCGAGTTCGATAATTAAAGACTCCAACTACCAAAGCACGATAAACAAAGACAGAAATAAAACACTATACACTATTACACTATTATTCAAGGTTTAATTCAAGCAATTACGAATTTTAGGGGATCAAGCAAGCAAACCTTTCTATGTAGCTGGTTCAAAACGATCCGTCCGATCTCTCTGATAGCCCGTTTGAACCACGATTAATTAAGTATTTTGACTAATTATATGTTTAATTATGCACAGAATCATAATCTAACCAAAGTTACCAGATACTAATGAGGCCGACAATATGATCTTCATGCCATAATGCTACATATATCCGTTTTAACAACACGAGCTTCTTGACAAAAGATAGGTAACTTTGCTTTGGATCTCCTAGGGTTCGCAAACTACAAAGGCAATTATTATACAAAACTTTTTGAATTAAAACTACATTATGATTTATAAAATGATAATTTTTGTCCTGCCAAGCTAGGAACAGAGATTTCCATAAAATGATAATTTGTTCCACCAAGCTCAACTTGCTTTCTCATTCCGCTAAGTCGTCGGTCGATCCAATGAACCAAACAAACGAGGTATCCTCATATCACCTCGAAAACTAGAAGTTCCATCGGTCAAGTTGCAACTTAGCCTCAGCCATGTCCTTCTGTGCTTTTGTCCTTCGGTAAAATATTGGGCAATCACGACTAGTTCAGGAAATAAACAATTAAAGATCAGATATAAATGGGCCATCTGTTCCTTCTTTTCTTTTCTTTTTAGAAAAATATACAATATATTTTAACATATTAAGACAGTAAAGAGCCAACTGATAAGAGCAAAATTAGATTATATATATTAGTCCACATAGCTTCACTTGGTTTGGTATTAGTTCAATGTGGGTTTATTAAAAGCATCAGCTTGTTAAATTAGCAGTAAAATCTCAATGTTTAGCAAGAAATTTATCACATTTAAGTACACATCCGTCTAAGTAGAAGTATCTGAAATATGAGATGCTAGAGTTTAGCATCCTTGAATCAAAACATGACTAATATGGAAAGAGAAGTAAGAAACACATACCTTGTGCAGAGAACATCCTGGTGTAGAGAGCCTTGGCATTCTTGGCACTGAGTCCATAGTCTTCCAAATAGCAACTCTAATTCTGACACTGTTTTGCAAATATCAATAAATACGCATAAGGCCGAACTACCTTAGGGTTAGGATGTTTTCTTTATTTGTTATTTTATTTTTTCCACGCTTTCTGTAACAGTAATGTAAATATGTGCGATACTTTTTTTATGTAATGAAAATTTGCATGATGGTGATCATCACCATGCCTTCAAAGAAAAAACCATTAATACGGAAATACAAGAAAGCTCAATGTACCATCGCTTAAAAAGGCCAATTTGCTTTTCACTTGGACAAGAAAAGGAAAAGAAAGTTACCATTTGCCACTGTCTTGCAATAAAACTCTGCTTCTCTTCCTTTGCAATGTGAACAGAGCGTTTGGTTTGAACCACTGACGTGACCAAAAAGTAACCCAGATAATAATTAATGGAAATAAATACGGATAAGTTCAGTTAGAAAGAAGGACACTAAAGAAAGGAGAGGTTCAAAGCAAATGCAAGTTTCGGATCACCGATAACAGCTTTGCATCCAAGACAGCTAAGTTGTTTGTTTGCAAATTTCATAATCCCACTATTTGAGGGAGTCGGCAGTAAAACGGCTCTAGTGTGGCTTCCATGAAAAAGCTCCTTGAGTGGATCTTCTAGAATTGGACTGAAAATTCTTTCAAGTGGCTACAGTTGTTTACACAAAGTCATTAATTAGGATATGCTTCATAATTTTCAAGTGGCTACAGTTGTTTGAAATTTTCCGTATTTACAGTCTCTCAATATATTGATAAATTTAAGTCATCCATTAGTGAGATTAGTTTATTCACTGAAAAGTGTAATTTGTTGCAATCAATGTTGACAAGTTTGGTCCTACCTTCATGATGATATTTACTTTCTAATCCCTGATCTAGCTAAAATCAAGTGAATCGAATGTAGTTATTTAGTTGAACTGCAAAATTTCCAGGGCAATTTAATTTCATTCTGGCCTTGGTGTTGGATTTGATGGATTTTTCATTTGACAAGAATCCAATGATATTTGATGTTAGTAGGTAGTTACATACTTGTTTGAAAAACCTAATTAAAAAAAATGCATTCCATAATCTGTGTTCATACAAGTACCTAGTAGATTTGAAAAATGTCCTTTTCTATTATTGTATCTTTCTAATATACTTAATAGTAGATCGAGGTTCATTTTTCTAATGGTATGGACAATATATTATCTGTTACAATCTTGCTGGAAGATAAAGGATGGATGCCTGAAATATTAACTTTCAGATTTAACCATTTTAACTGTTTAGGTCAAGCGTCATCAAGATGTTCTCCTCATTTGGAAAAATTGTCTCTGAGGATTTTCTATTGCACAAGCATGGCCCTAAATGTGGTGAACCACGTGGTTACGCCTTTGTTCAATACAGTACCAAGGAGGTAAAAATCCTTACAAAAAATGAAAAACTGTATGTTGTAGACTTAGAATTGTTGGTACAGTCAATTTTGCTAGCATCCAGGTCATTGGTGCAGCCTATACCCCTTTTTTTGTTTTTTGATTTAATTTTTAAAGATTACGCCATATGTTAATGAAAAATGTAAAATATATCTGAATTCTATCTGGTACTCTACCTACCAGTTTGGTTCAGTTTTAGGAGAGAATGCTCGATGAATTACTGCTTATTTTATCCAAGAAATACATTCTGCAAAATATTTTGTGATACTAGGCACATTGTACTTAAACTGAGCCTGAGCCATCAGATAGCTTGTTCTGTTTCTGTAATGGTGCTGGCAGGCAGCAGAAATTAAAATATGTAACCAAATGTAAACTCCACGTCTTAATTGGGTTATGCTGAAAATAGTTACCAAAAAGCATAACAGAACTAAAGATAGACTGAGATGGGTAATTACCACTTTACCAGTAGGTTTCTAACCTCGCTGTTACAGCAATTGAGCTTACTTTTGTTTACTGGAAGTGAGGATGCAGGAGGCGCAAATAGCTAAGTCGAATATGAATGGAAGATTGGTTTTTGGGAGACCAATAGTTGTCAGGCTGGCTAGTGAGAAAGCAACCGCTGAAGGCACAAAAACTTTGGGGGCCACATCTGCAGATGCGAAACAGTCCAGCACTTCTTGCAGTAAGTTGGCTTCCCTGGATAAAGATGCTAAGATTGCTGCTATAAGGAAGAAACTGAAATCTCTTGAAGGTGAAGGAAGTAGTGCTAAAAGGCCAAGATTAGATACTGCTAAGAAAACCTAACTGTTTAGACTTTAGACTACTAGTCCATTTGTTAATATGAATTTACTCTACAGTGTAGAACTTGATCCAGTTTGAGAATTATGTAGTTACAGAGTGGCAGTCGTGTTCTTGGTAGTTTTTTTTCTGGGCAAAAGTGTAATAGACTTTTCTTAACCCCTCACTTACTGTTTCTTTAGTTCAATTCGCAGCAGGTCGAGTGATTAGTTTGTATCTAGCATTACCAGACCTGATTGGCATCTAAACATGCTAGATCTTTCAAAATATAAATCAAAGAGGTGTAGTCAACAAAAATTACTTTTTATTGATAAAATGCTTGAACAAATGGAAAGTTGATTACGACTTCTTTTGTTCTTTTTCTTTTTTATGCTTTTTGTCAATACAGTGAAAATGGAATGTTGCAAGTTCCAGTTGTATGATAGATATATGTGTAGCTTTAAATTTTCGGCATGCTTGGCACAGTTTTGTCTTTTTTTGATGAAATCTATGTCTTTATCTACTCATATAGTGAGCATGGCTAGAAAACCTGAATTTATAGTTGCAAAAACCTTTTATTGCTATTCCCTTTTCTTTTTGGTACATCGAGGTATTATTTGGTAATACTCTCGTTGAATGACATTTTTCAAGCACAAATTTTTTTTTTTGTGGAAGGTAATTACTCTTATCTAGGAACATTTGATTGAAATAATTCAAAAACATTCCATCCAACTCTCTATCTCAAGATTTAAATTAGTATAGGATACTGATGGTTACTTTACTGTGAAGGCATTAATGAAACATTAATCAATGTAAAACCCTTTTCTAGTAGTTTGAATGCTCAAGTAAGAGATTAATTAGTAACGTATGTGAGCTGTAAGATATCTCCTTTTGCAATTTTATGTACCTCGTATCCTAATGTTTGATTTGGTCGTCTACTTTGTGCGTGTGAGAGTACGCACGCGCTCTCTTCATTATTCTTTGTTTATTGTACCATATCTATAACTATAAATAATTGTTCGTTACTAAATATTCACCTACTAAGGTATGATTGTCTAGGTTCACTCTACTTATTATTGCTATAATATTCTAATATCCCTTTTTCAGTCTTTCTTTCTAAGCACAACCTTATAAGTTAGGCCAATGATCTCATAGTATTTGTTAGCTTAAATCTTGGTAATCTACCAAGGCAAGATAAAATTCAAAGGATAAAAACAAGTTGTCCCATTTGGCCTTCATACAGATAGAAACTTCCCATTCGTTAAACGTGTTTCATCAAGAATACGTTTCCAACAGGATGTTAAAATATTGTGACACGATTAAAATCGTCATGGTAACTATAGCGACACGATTAATTTAATCCAAAGAGTTGATTTTAAAATACTTTTGAAGTTATGAAGCCGAAAAATAAAAATTTGAATCGGTCTTTCTCTTAATTTCTTTATAAATAGTAGGTTTCTAACTCATTTTTTACACATAAGTGGCTATGTTTTTAATTATGAAATATCAGATGATTCAATAAGATCGTTCCCCAGTGTGGGAATAATATAGAAATCAAGCGCCCTACCTTTCTAGAACAGCGTTATCGATTCTATCATTTGATGTTTTCTGCTTGAATGAATAGAATAAATTGTAAACTGCCAATTTTTTTATTGAGCGTTAATGACGTGTGAGTGACCGTTAGCTAGATATACGCTTGGGAATCATTTGTTTTGATCTTTCATAAGCGTGAACTTCGTGTGAGGAACAGGATCTCACTAAAAACTATTTCATTATTGGTCAGCATCTAGTTTTATTATTGGACAGAAAATAACAAAAATCAAACTCCCATATAGCAAAATTAGAGAGGTTTTATCTCTTTCTTTCTTTCTTTTTTTTAAAAAATAAAGCAAACAATATAAATTTCGATCATAATAATAACATAACAAAAGACCGAAATCCGATATTAGAAACTAGTCGAGTGTACAAAGTGTCCTCAAGGTATCTCTCGAGAACAAGTTCAAATCCGACTGGAAGTTTGAATTTTACAAATTTGCAGATAAATTAGAAACTAATTAGTTTTACAATAAAGGAAAATGCGATATTTTTAATGTTGGGTCTAGCGCCTATGTAAAAATAATTTCTTTGTATAAAAATAAAACAAAACAAAAATCATTTAAAATAATTGAGATCTAGCCCCTTGGTACTCCTACATTCTTGATTCGATGCACCTTCACATTTTTTTTTTGGCGAGATTTTCTCTCATGAGATGAGCTTGACCGGTGATAACTTTTGGTCTAAAAATAAATTTTATGTGGTTATTTTCTTGGAACATATATATACTTTATATAAGGGTCGTTGTTGAGGCTAGTTGGCGAAGTACCGAAAAAGGATACATTAAATTTTTGTAACCAATTAAAATAATAATAGTAAGAAAAAGGAACTGATATAACGGTTATTACAATTAAAATAATAATAGTAAATTTTTAATAGTTTATATATGTATTTGTGCTATCTAAAAACCGATTGGTCGCCATTGTCTTTTGATAGATATGTACTTGTGATGTTGCCAAACGGTTCCCAAATTTTATAAAATTTGACACAAACATATCAAAATTATAAAAGAGTAAACTATAATTTAATTTTTTATTTTAATAATTATATAGTAAGTTGTTATAATATTATATTTTGAAAATGGAAAGACTAGATGCATGCTGAAATATATTATAAACTGAGAGTTATCGTAAATGTTGATATCTCTTTCCTTTAATTAGTACTGGCCGGCATGTGTTTTAACATCAACTCTAAGTTGAAAGTTAAAATTGACTAGGTACATCTGTACAGGTCTAGTTAGGTTTTGGACCATCTCCTCAGACCAAGTTGGGTTGCAAGTTGATCAAATTCACAAATTAAGTTTTTGGATTACTTTTTTAAATAAACAAATAATACATAAATAAATAAATGAGAAGGATCTAATGAATTTGATTCCAATTTGGACGGGATCACTTAATTTGCATATTTTGCTTTTTCGTACTGAAGATATGCGACTAGAGCTTATTAATTAAGTAATGCGTTTCTTACAGCATACCTTATAAGCTTGCTTTTAATAAACACATTCGATTATTACAAAAGGTAATATGACAAGTGCACAGGAAGGTCACTTAGGTTGCTTACTTGCTTGACTACTATTAATCTTCATTAGTAATTTGGCAACCAATACGCAATACAATTGGAACCTTTATAATAAGCTTAGTTAGCATGAGATATGTTAATTACATTGTCCGCAGTCTATATAATTATCTTTGTTAACAATTCTGCATCCATGACCTATCTTCTGCTTAACTATTTGCTTCATCAAAGCATTCAAATTTTTATTATAATTCTTAGTGTTTTTTTAATTAATATACTTCAAAATTTTACTTTTTTTTTATTATTGTTTTGGGGAAACTGGTAGAGCGTTTCCGAATATCAGTTCAAATAATTTATTTACCTAGTAAAAGTTTATCATAACTGGAGCAGACATTCTTAATTTAACTTAGTGAAAAAAAAATATGTTGCGAAAAACGTCAAATAATGGATATGTACAAATGGATTTGAATGGAGTGCAGCAAGGTTTTGACAGAAACCAATACTCTGAAGAAAATACTTCGATGTTAATTAAAAATAATAATAATAATAATAAATTTGGAACGAAAATCTTGTGATCGGAAAGGATGAGTATGATTAGAAATTCTTATTAATCGTGTTTTAAAGTCCGATCGATCATAGTGTAATCAACAAACAAATGGTGGTCAAAGATGAATAAAATTTTGTAAGATAAGTTTGGTTTAACACATTTGCTCTTTTGATAGCTCCAGAAATCTACCCAACGATTCAATCGTGTTTCCATTATTCAAATATTTTTTTTTTTAAATGATCTGATTGACAAAATAAAATCTCAGAGGATTTTTGTGTTCATTAATGGTTTCAATCAAGATTGCTTAACTAAAAAGATTATTTGGATTTCCCTAACACGCAGTCTGATGGTATGATGTAACCGACGACATAGTTTATGAAAATTAGCATTTTACTAAATCTCGAGTATAAGACTCATTCAAAAGAAGCGAAGCTGGACAACAAATAGGATATATCCAGTATTCCAAACATCAACCTTGTCATTTTTTGTCATTTTTTTTTCTTTTCTGAAAAATAAAAAAATAATTCACGATTATTGCTCGTTAAAAGGTATGTTAAGAATTAATGCTGGATATTCCGTTGCAGGAAAACTAATAGCATCCTCCCAAGTCCCAATTTCCGTTTATCTTTATAACATAAAAAAAATACATGGAACGAACTAACGAAAAGATAATATAACGAGAAAGACAATTGCATTGCACTAAGTTAGAGATATACACAATATTTTAGTATTTTTTTTCCTTTTAATTTCCAAGACACATTGTCAATTTTTTTAATTAATCGGAGAGCTAAAATGCAAATTGATGAAATTTTGGTCCCACGAATACCCCTCTGTTACTTGAAGCGACGAAGAAATGTTCCGTTCCTTAAATTGAGATATAGTAATTAGTGAGCACTCTGGCATAATTAAGCCCATAAGAAGAAAAACTATTAAATGAGTTAAACTAGGGATAACCTGGTCATTTCACGAGTGGACCCGTTCCAAGATAGGCACAGATTCGTTGTCATGCATCAACCCTTCGACTATTTCTTCCCTCCTCTTCCCCATCTCCCCCTAAACCACTCATTCAAACACTCCAATTCCAAGTCTCAAGTCTCAACTTTCAAACCCTTCTTCCAAAGAAAGAAGAAAAAAAGGAAACACCCAACAAAATTCCTGACATGGAGACCTCACAAAACCTTCATGAGAGCAGCTTTTCTCGTGGTTGGACAGCATCACAGAAACCATCCATGGTCGACCAGCTAGACATCGCCAGCCTTGGCCATTCTTTCAACACCCAAGATGCTGCCTCTTTCATTGAAATGGATCCTGATGTCTTTTCGATGAGGTGGCCGAGTTCGTACCACACCGACTTCACCCTTCCATGTGCTCAGTCACTCGATTTAGTTGATGCCGATCAAATCTTCTCCGATGGTGTTATTGCAACATCTCAGATGGACCCCACCATTTCCTCATTCGAAAGGTCTGTGTCGACTGACTCGACAAAATCGTTTCTTTATCAGAGAAAACAGAGCACACTAACCGAGATGCCGATACCTGTTTCAGCAAATTCTTCTCCTATGTTTTACTCGGCTCAAAGCACACCATTTCTTACTGGTAGGAGAAGTGTAAAGGCGCAGAGAAAGTCTCCTCTTATGAGGAGTTGCAGCGAGTCGTCGAAGAAGCTTTTCTTACGGTACATGTACTTTCTCCTGCCGTTATACAGGAAGGTTAAACAGATGCAGTTGTTTTCTGGGAAGTCAAGTTGCCGCAAGTCGGCTTCAGCGACTTCTTCTGCTGCTCCTTCGGGGAGGTTGAGCTTAAACAGCGTAGAATGGTGTCATGGCAATGCTGATACGGCGGTTTACGACGCCATTCTTTATTGCAAGAGATCAATTGTAAGTCCTGACAATTAATTTAAAATTTGAAAATTAGAATTAAAGATTCATTTTTGTATTTTGGCATGTTATTTACTTGGATGTATCTGACTTTTCCATGTCTTAATTTTGTACAGGGACAGGATTTGTAGTGATGTCCAGAAAAGGCACCGTACAAGAGAACTCCAATAATAGACAGATCATAGAGGAGGCTCTTTAGTCTTCATCAATCATCAGTAGTTATTACATTTTATTTCTTTTTCACCCTTGTTTGTTTCTTTTTATATTTTCTGTTTATAAATGTATAGAGCGAAGTATGTAATGTTGTAATCTGAGGAGTCCTAAATTTTACTAGTTGAAAAAAAAAATCCCCTCAAATTATGGCCTTGATTTTTTAATTGATTTGCAGGTGCTCTTTTTTTTTTTTTTTTTTGGCAGTAGAATATGGTAAATAAACTAGGATATTGCCAAAAAAGACAAACGTCTAGGGATAAAAATCCCGCTAATATATGACAGTGTCAGATGTGTTGCGTGTGTCAATTTGGGTTCAAATAATAAAAACAGTATCCTACTCCAAAAAATATTTATATTAAAAAACCACTATCAATTTGTGGTTATCATAGTTTAAAAAATCAATGCCAACTTATGACACTTGTATTAATTTAAGACGCTATATTACTTGATCAAAGGGGGGACTGTAAGAAATGAAGTAAGATGCATTTAAATCTTAATAACTATTTTGACAACTCCAACTATCCTCTGCTTCAACAATAAAAAAAAAAACGGCAGTAAAATCTAAATTGATGAGCTTTTAGTCTCCAACCAACACTAAACTATTGTCTCCTTATTTTTTTTATAATAATAATAATAATAACCATTAATACTGCACGATGAGGCTTGTCATATGCGCCGTGTTTGAAACTGTGTCATGAAAATTTCCCGCATGACCCGCACCTTGTAAACATGGATTTGGGAAAAAGGGTCATTCAATTGATTGAAAATGGAGGAATTAAATTGGGGTGAACTAACGTGGAAACGTTCGATACGATTTATTTTTTTATTTTACTACTATTCTTTCTTTCTCTTTTTTTTTTTTTTTAGTAACGTTTCGATGCTAGTTAGATTTGCATTGCATTAGGCATAGGTGACATAACAAACTAAAATTGCGGCGAAGACCCACCACCATAAATAAAGTCATCAAAGACATGCATTCGTTAACCTCATCGGTAAACGGACCAAATGAGAAAAAAATCTGACTAAAATCTGTCTCACGGTCATGCGGGAGAATTTCATCTCATGAAAATTCTAAACTTCTAAGCCTCTGTGAAGAGTACTTCTAATTTGTGTGGCGAGTCACAATTTAGTAATAATCTTTTTGTAAAATATTTGCTACACGGTATAACATATGAATTACCGACAGAGAAAGTTTAGATTCCACCCGACCATGGGCCCTGTTCTGTGGTCCCATGTTTGCTTCGTGTACAAACCAATCAAACTCTGTGATTAAGGCCCTTATTGGGCCCAAAACAAGGGTTTATGGGCAAAGTAGCAAGTGGAGCTTTTGAAAATTGTCTGTTTATTCCGACATGAGAGGTGCTTAACATCTCACTTGTACTTGGGACCATCCTATTCTCTCCTGTACTTTTCATCTAAACACAATAAGTTTATTGCCTACGGGTGTTTTTCAAAAAAAAAAAAAAAAAAAAAAAAAAAAAAAAAACACAATAAGTTTATCAAGGATTTTTTTTTCAGTTTCATTTGCTGCTTATTTATTATTTTAAGATAGGTATACCATGTCGCGTTATAGCTTTCCTTTCTTTACAAAAATTATGAATTTTATAAGGGCAATAAGGTAGCACAATTAGGTTTGAGCACATAAATGAAAGAATGTATCTACTTCCCTCTTTTTTTAATACCAAAAGGCTAAGCTATTAATGTTGGTTTACTATCAAGGATAAGTTATGGTGATAATTTCAATAACAATAGACAAGATTTTCTGTCCACTAATGCGTTATAATTAACAATGGATAAGATAAGATGATAAAAAAACAATGGCAGGGGTACTTCTATGAAGAATGTTTGTTTCTCTGAAATTTATTAACAATAAAAAAAATTTCAATGGTAGCTCCAAATGCCAACAAAACTAGCAAACTACCAAAACAAAATATTTCATCCAGAATCCCGAATAAAGTTTGTGTAAGGCATGGACCAGACGTTAGAATCTCTGTAGTGTGTCCTCAAAAGGTGATAAAACATCACTTACGGGGACCTTAAATCAAGGCCCACATGTCGGGCTGTTAGGGGAGCAAATGGCAGAATCGGTACCAAGTTGGTCACATGGGTTGGAGCAATACAAAATGCCGAGAAAAAGATGTGATGCAATTTAGTTTTGTTCCCTTTTTCATTCATAAAAAATAAAAATATATATATAATGAAACATCCTGATCCTGATTTTGTGCAGTTGCTATTATAGCCATAAGGTGTGGCACCAATTTTGGTAATTAAAAAAAACAAATAATTTTTAATGGCCTTTTAAATTTTCATTTTGGGTTTTGTGGGGTCCACTCGTCAGAAACTTGCTACAATAGGCTAGTAGTCTTTCCTTGCGGTAGATAATCCGATTAGAGTATGCAAAGAGGCAGGAAAAGATGCGTGGTGCTTCTGTGGTTCTACTTCTATGCATGCTTTATTTATTGCTTTCAGTTTGGTTGCTTTTATTTTTTTCAAAATATAATTTGGTCTATTCATCAACTAATTATGCTCTCCTTACCAGATGACTGGGACTTCGCTAAACAAAATCCATGACCTGAATCTGACCTAAGTACTAGCTGTCTGATATTTCTAGTTTCAGTCCAAATTTGTTTGATTTGCATATAGACAGGATAATGATCTTACAAGGAAAAGTGACAAAATTAGTCTCTAGCAAAGATTGTCTCAATCTTACTAGTAATGGGCTCTTAGTTATACTTGTATATCCTATATATTACAAATATATAATTTGACAAATTGAGTACTGAGTCTGTCTAGGCAGATAAATAAATCTTGTGCAATCTTTTCTATAATTCTCTTGTGCAATCTTTTTTATTATTCTCTCTGAAAGCTTCGTGTTTTCAACAATCATAATCTTTCGGAGAAAGACCGCGCTTTCACTTTGGTATCAGAACAAGGATTTCTTTTGGCTTATCTTAAGGTCAGTTATTCTATCCAAGGATTTTTTATTTTCGGGAGACGTGTACTTAGTGTAGGCGATAAAGAGGGAAGAAGAACAAAGTACCGTTACGTTCGTAATACTAAGAAGGCACCCGAAAGTTCGAATAATTGTGATTTAATAATCAACCTTATTGAAGTTAATGAGCGATTGGCGACTTACTGCCGAAAGCTCAATTTATAAAGAAACCATCTATGCACCTTAAAAAGAAATTGTACACAAAATTAAGTATCAGTAACGGCCAGTCATTAACCCAAATTAATGTTAGACAACGATTGCAAATTTGATGCATGGTCGCACCACCGCATGTTTAGATCATGTAATTGTCAATAGACAACAGTTTCCCTTTCAGCCAAAGAGCAACAATAAGTGTACAGTGTGGGAGCAAACGGATCAAACGCTTCTTGTCCGGGGACCTGCATCTACGTCTCTCTCTATTGACAGACACGTGTCAACAACTAATTAGTACAATTATTGTACGCTGGCTTCTAAAGATATATCACCTAATAAATTTAGTAATGGAAATAAATATATTATAAAGGGCATGAAGTAAGTAATTATGTTGGGGAAATTTGGTGTTTCGTGCTCGTTAGATGCTGTCATTTCCATGTCTGGTTCAATGCATGCACTCTCTCTTTTGCTTTATTTTCTAATGATAAGCGCATGGGCATGGGTAATGCACAGATTTTGAAGCAATTAATTTTAGCAGCATGCATGCTGGATTGATTTGTCTTTTTGAATTTATTAAAACTATTTAGTGGTTGTGCTACTTGCAGTAGATAGCCAGTTTCTTTCTATCTCCTACGTTGTTTTTCGCAAAGGTATGCCTAAAGGTTATTTTCATAAAGACAAACTTTACAGATAAGAGATCATGCTCTTAACTTTTTATAAAAACTAAGCTAACAAAAAAATTATAAAAGGTATATTCTGAGAATCTTTTATTAAATAAAAATAAATTCTTGGGCTTCCTATCTCTTTATTAGAAACAAAATATAAGAAACAATAAGAGTTAAATTCTTTGGTCAATAAAGTGCGATTTACCTCAGAAATCAGTCGCTCCATTTTAAGTTACCCGGATCATCTCTAATATTCTCTCATCTCCATTATTTTCTGGGAATCATTAATGAGGATAATGCTCAAGGCTCCATTAATGAGAGAAAACTCATAGTCCCAGCGCTAATTACTCATCCCCAATATTTGTCATCCCCACCAACGCTAATTACTCCCTCTCCCTCTCCCTCAACATCATACTTAACCCCCCCCCCCCTCCACCCTCCCTCCTAATTATTCTAGTTCTGAATACTAATTGTTCTAGTTAATATAAGTAACTATTATATTTAATATATCTAATTATTATAATTTCAGAACATAATTGTTCTATAATTTAATTGTTCTAGTTTCAAAACATAATTGTTTTGAAAAAAAAAATCTAGTTTTAGAACATAATTGTTCTGTAATTTAATTATTTTAGTTATAAAACCTAATTGTTCTAGTTTCATAACCTAATTGTTCTAGTTTTAGAACATAATTGTTCTAGAAAAATTTTCATCTAGAAAAAATAATAAGTTATGGGAGGGAAGAAAAATACAGGAGAAAAAGGGAAATACAAGGAATGAGGGGATTAATTACATTGTGATAAAAAATTAAAGTTATTAATTAATACTAACGGAAATTTTATCTATTAAGTATTAACTACGCTTGTGTAATGTCCTGGAAGAAACATGTCTAGTTTTTTGTTTGTTTTAGATTTTAGTCATCCTGTTATAAATATTTCATTTTTATTTTATTTTATTTTATTTTTTCAACTCTCCTATTGTAAATATTTTATTTTAATAAAATTGTCGGAGTAGTACTTTGCCACTGACCCTCAAAAAAAAAAAAACCTTGCTATCAAGCAAAGTTATGTGTTATACGGTAATGTAAACAACAGTTTACAGCTTTAAATTACCGAATTAACTACTACGTGTTTCATCACAAAAAAAAAAAAAAAAAAACTACTACGTGTGTGTGTTGGCCACTGCCAAACAATAACTTTTCATTAAAATAAAATACGTTTCATAAAAGATACATTAATTTTTAGTAAACTTTTTTTTTTTTTTGAAACTAAGAACCCAAAAAGGGGATCCAGGATTTTTAGTAAACTAAATTAGTAAAGCACTAAAATGGAATATGTCTATCCACTTTATTGCTTCCATAGCCAATTAGCCATTTTTAACATAAAAAATAGCCGAGTATTTTTCTCGTTGGAGGAAATTCAGCTATTAATTTGCTTCCATAACGTCCGACATCCAGCCGCCAAAGAGAATTATAATTGCGAGCTAACTGCCGGATTTTGAGTTAGTTACTCAGTTACAGTCATAATCTTCGAGCGTGTCATGAGACAATAAAAAAATTCATAAAAATGAAAAAGTTTACTTCAGAAATCCTCTTTTTTGCAAAAAAGTGCAATTCTTTTTCCCAAACAAATGTCAATCATCCTCAAATTAGGAGTTTATGGTAATTGGTGAAGCATGGCAGGCGCATGTGGCCATGTGGGTGTACAACCTTTGCAAGGAGATTACTTCTTGACTTCTTGTGCACGGAGTATAGACAATTTAACAAAAGCCTAATAAAATTTTTTAATTTACATACAAATGTGAGCTGTTCTGGACTTCTGGGCCTCATAAAAAGGCCCACTGTTACCAATACTGCAATACAACCATTTTTGTTGGCGATTTTTAAACAGCCTATTAATGCACCTGTAACAAGAGAGGACAGCTATAAAATACCAGGAATTATAACCACCATCGACAAATAAACCATCGCGAGCCATCGCTAAACACAAAGTGAACACATACAAACAAACAAGAGAACCATATAGGCTAACAAAGTGAACACTTACAAACAAATAAGTATTGTCATCTTTTGTTCAGATTTTTATATGTATATTGAACTTATTTTTATTAAACTTACTTGTTTGTATGTGTTCACTTTGATCACTATATATGTTCACCTTGTCTATTCTATGTGTTCACTTTATATTTAGCGATGGCAGGGATGGTAAAACTGAAGATGGCAGTAATCAATTTTCATAAAATACAGGTTAGTATCGTTGCTCCAAGGTATCAAATAATAATAATGATGATGATAATAATTGCAATAATGATGTTCCTATGATTATTATTGTAATAAATATTAATATTTTCAAATAATTGTAACAATTTATTACAATATTATTATTATTATTACTAATTACAACTATTAAATAATTTAAGTAGTCGGAGAGTAACCTAAGACGGAACCATATAGTTTGGCTGAGCACTGCCGAGTGTCGAGTTGACAGAGTCCTCGACAAACATTTGCCAAAAGCTGTGGAAGACTACAATACAATGTAGGAAAGTTAAATTGTTTACATGTTGACTGGTCAAAGAAAAAATATTGACCAGTCAAATAAATTAGTGGTCTCAGTTAATCAGTATTGATATTGACAAGAGTATCCTAAAAGAATTTGTTCAATTAAAAAGTTATCAGGCACGAAATTGAAATATCCAAATGAGACCAATTTAAGTGCAGGCCATACACAGCTAACTTGCCCACCTTAATTGTACTGAATCCGCCTTATTTTTTAAATACTGCATGCTCATCTTAAAAGGATCAGGTTCTAATTAATATAATTCAGAAATCAATCGTAAGAAGAGCTCTACATTAGCTGGCTAGCTCTGCCTGTCTCACTTACTGCCAAACCAAACCTTTGACTTCAAATTTTCTTTCTCATTCAATTTTGGCATCGTCTCAAAACAATAGGACGAGTCAACAAATTTGTCGCCCAACGAATTGTACAGCTTCGCTGGCTTGTCAGTTTGCCACCATCCTACAGTGCATTTCTTCATTAAATTATTTCTATTTTCTTCTCTACTAAGTTGTACTATAAATAGTGTTAGAGTTGAACTTTGAAACCAAATCCAACCAAGGAGCTCTATCCTTCTGTGTTCTGTCTCTCTTATCTCAACACACAAACACACTCTCACAAAAAGCTTCGAGTTGACATTAATTGAGCTGCGATGGAAGTAGGATACAAGGCGGCGGCGACTGTTACTGCAGTGCACACCGGAGAGAAAAGACTGGTACCAAAGAGGGGGCAAATCAAGGTCCAAATTGCTACAAAAGCAGTTCATTCCGTTTCTTTGCTCCTTAAAGCAATCCATTTTAGTTGAAGCGAGTTTGCACATTGCTTCATCACGAGTGCAGATCAGCCTGCAACGAAGCATGTTGACCGTTCACTTTTCTTCTTCTTTTTTTTTCTCCTGTTATTTTTTTATTTGCTTAAAAAAATTGAATGATGTATAAGTCGAATATGTTGGCTTAGTCAAAACCTTCGAGTTTAGAGAGAAGGTTATGTAATATTATGTATTGTAGTTGTATAAGTGCTATATAGTTCGATAGAATATTCAAACCATGCCTCTTTTTCCTTTTTCTCCAATGAGTAATTTTGAGTTTTTGGTGTGGTGTTAAAAATTCTCAGGCAGAAGTTAACTTGCTAATTGCCAAGAAAAAAAAGAGGAGAATCATGACCAATAAAAAGAATTTTCAAATTTTCGCTCCCCTTTCTCTCTGAAAACCTGGGAGATATTTTTTATCAACACAGAAATTCTACTGTTTCAAGCTTTCAATCAAGGTTTTAAAATGTGATTTTTGCGATATAATGGTACAGAGTTGATTTAGCAATTCGGTGTTATATCGGTGATATAACGGAGAAAAAACGGTGTGTATAAAAAAATAATTATACATTTAGCCTATCTTATCAATTACTTGAAAAATTAAAATATAAAAAATTAACAAGTCAGAAAGCAAAATAGACAAAATCAAAGTTTTAAAAGCTAAACGAATTAGGGCTTAGCATGAATTTGTATTTAGCAAAAAAAAAAAAAATTTGTAAGTTGAATGGCACATCCATTTTTACGCCGCCAAATGCAAAAGTTTTTAGTTATATCGCTGATTTTTCAAAAATATAACGCTACTATTATTTCGTACTTGGTTGTTGTAACGTTGATATGTTTTGTTCTAAAAACCCATTATTTAAGTCAATCATAACGGTGTTATTTCGGTGAAATTTAAAAGCCTGCTTTCAATTAACACTGGAAACCCTCGCTGCGCTAAAAGACTCCACTAGCAACTTTGAAGACCATATTACCTTGGCAGCGGCCGGCCAGGTTTTGGGGAAATTAAAAAGAAAAAACAAACAAACAAACTTTGACGCACATATGAAAAAAAATACGTGCTCTCATTGCAAAACTCTGACACACTTTGACTTGTACGAAAAAAAACGCCTTCAAGGATCAAACAACCAGAATTTCATCGACATATTCAACTAAATCAAATCCAAGTATTTCAATAGACATGGCATGCTTAGTAAAATCCTATAACAAATCTACTTGAATAACATGCCTACTCCACCCTAGAACAATATAATTTTTCCACATTTGCAATTCCACTTAATCACCAAACACACTACAACAGAGGTAAAACATATTTTTTTAACAACTTGCAGCACAAATTGGAATTTCGGAAAGAAAACCCATTAACTCGTCGTTCATTCATTCACCTTTGTTACCTGCTCAGTATGTTGCTGTCTGTGTAAAAGTGACGTGTCATCATCATCAATGCCAGGTGGAGTTACTGTGCCACTAGCTGATGGCTTGGCTTGTTGAGGAGAGACTATATTTTTAAGCCAGGCACCTTGAAATCGGGGTATGTTAACCCTATTTGTATTGGTAGGTGAATCTGAGGCGTTGTTTGGGTTGTTATTATTAGATGTCAGACCAGCCATGAATCGGTATGCAACTCTGCTAGCATTCACTATCTCAGTCTTGGCTAGCCTTAGCTGATAAACCAGAGGGAACAGGAAACGTTAAGATCACATACCAAGACATGATATTTTTAATGTTGGTTTCATCTCAATTAATGAAAACAGCCTTACTAGCAGGTCCATAACAGTACCAGACTTGTTCACATCTTCCATGCATGAAGCAATACTTAAAAAATGAAGATACATTAAAACTTTTTAAAAAAACTGTCTACTCTGTTTGATGACCATGTAAAAACAGACTGTACTATTCCTTGAAGAATAGGACTGGAAAACCTAGAAATGCAAGGTTTGTTCACAACTAATGCATAAACCATTGTTCGTTACTGGATTCTGCTAAAATACTAAGGCTATAATTACAATAGCGGCTATCTCTTTCACCTCTCTAATAGATATTGAGTATATATAAATGCAAAACACAAGTTTCAAACCTTATCTGCAGCATTCCCTGCAACAACCACAGCAGTATCACCAGCATTTGCAAAACGGTTAACCCAACCTACAAAAATGCATTAATAAAGAATCAATTTCCTTTCATGACAAATATTATATAATAAAGAATTCTCAATTAGTATTATTTATATCAAGATATGTGACTATGTGAGATTCCACACGATTACACACTTCCTAACAAACTAGTATTAACACATACTTGAAACTTTTATCTCAATTAAAAAAGTTATATAGATTATACAATCATCAGAAATTAGCATTTAGCATTGACAAATAGCAATGATTCATCCGAATTGACTGTCAGATCAACTTTGAAAAGCAAAATTAACCTTTCATAAGGTATGATCAAATACGATGCCTTTTAAGTGTTGATACACATTCTCCATTTTATCCTTACACACCAACAAAACCCTTGTACTGCAAACCATAGAGACACAAAACACAGCGTCACACACATGTTGTACATTCACAAAAGAAAGAACATCCTCCACAGCTAGGGCTGTATACGAGCCGAGTTCGAGCGAGTTGGGGCCAACTCAAACTCAACTCGGCTATAACTCGAGTTAGCTTGATTCGAGTTGGAAATACTTTCGAGTTTTTTAAGTTAGCTCAAACTCAACTCGTCTCTAACTCGAATTGGCTCATGAGTCACGAGCCAACTTGACATCAATATGTCTACTTCAAATTTTCATTTTTTTAATTGATATATTATTTCAAAATTAAAGTAATTGATATATGCAATAATATAAAAAATAAAATTTATTATCAATTTTATTCTTTTCCATTGATTTGAAGCAAATATGTCTTGAAACTCAATATTAATACTCATAGATCATGTTGATAATCTCCAAAAAATTAAAATTTATTACGTCACGAGTCAACGAGCCGAGTTGAGCCTAACTCAAACTCGACTCGTAGATTAATCGAGTTGGTTCAACTCGAGTTATGCCAACTCGAGTTCTTTTAGCTCGAGTTATAACCGAGCTTTTCACGAGTCGAGTTACGAGCTTTTTGCTCTCCCCTAGGACCAAAGCCCCCCTGGCATACAAAAAGTAGCTATGTTTAAGGAAGGAGGCTGCTGACCTGGAAGTTTAGGCACCCCAAGTCTCTCACATAAGACATCACAGAAGTGGTTGCAATTCTTGGAGAGGAGATCATAGGAACAGCCGGGCCACTCCCTACTCAGCTCCCGTAAAATCTGATTGACTTTCATAATTGAGCAATCGGTTTCCCCTAGTACTATTTTTTCACGGTATGTGTACATTGGGTTTTTGCCTGGTGGACAGCTGAACACCCCACTGCCAGATTCACAGAACCCGAATGACCATTCCTCTTCGCCATAAACCTGTTCAATTGCAAGACAACAATTGATTACAAGTATTCAAAAGAAAAGCATGCATGTCATCAATTTGTAAGCTCGCTGGTTTGGCTTGCTTGCTTGCTCAAGTTGACTATTATGATGCCATGAAAAGTTGAGTTGTGACAGAAGAGTTATAATGGTAAGAAACACTATATCAAGTTCTGATAATATATTATTACTGAGATGCTACTTTTGGACAAACATTTGGAAATAAAGAACCAACTCCTTATTGTTCCAGCTCTCATTAATCAACAAATTGTTCACATCCATTATTCCAATCAGTCCAACTCCCCAATGATGAACTAGGGAAACAATTCAAAGTTTTACTATGCCCGAGTACCTTTGTTTCTCACAAAAAATAAAATAAAATAAAATAATATTCCTAATGCAAAACAGTAGATATACAATTGAAATGATAGGACTCAGAAATAAGACCATGGAACTCTCAACAAGATTCTCAAATGAGACTGCTACAAAAGGAACGGCAGCACTAACCTAAACCTGAAAAGCTAATGCACTCCACATTTACCCAAAAGGGGGCAGAGACACCAAGTTACTGAAATTTCTGACATTTTGTTCAAATAGGAGTCTCCTCAACCAATAATCTCCCAAAACCATAGATGTTTCCAATTAAAACATATTATAAAAAAAAATTAAAAAGGAAATTTCAAAATTGGAACATCTAATTGGGCAATAACTGATGCCGTAGACACATTTTCTGTAATCAAAAGAAAGGAACAACAAGGCTTAACCCTAAGAACTAATTCAACTTCAAACGAGCTCAAACCCTAGATTTTCAATCTAACCAAAATCAAAAAAATAAATAAAAATAAGAAAATTCCCAAAAGAAACAAGTATAATACCTGAATGGCGCTATGAAAGATTCCTCCAAGCCCGATCCGATCTTTGAAGATGCGATTGATCTGTAAAATGGTATTGTTTGTCTTCTCCGAGTCACTATTGGTAACATCGTACACGTGGAGAATCACCTCCTTCATCCCTCTCTTCTTCGCTTCGCTTCGATTTCTCCTCTCTCGGCTTCGTTTCCGTCTCCTTTCCTTTCCCTCCTTCTTTCCTTCTCTGTTAAGCGAATAGGAACTGTTTACTTGTGTATATGTAAATGTAAATATACATATACTTGTGTCTCTATTCTTTTCCCTTTATATTTTTTTTTTAAATTTCTTTTGCTTCTCAATTATTTCAAATTTAACAGCTCTCTCTTTCTGTCGCTTGTGTTCTCCAACTGTGATCAACGCCCCACCACCGGAAACCCCCTTTTCAGTTCTTCTAGATAAAATATCTGATAAATCAGAAAAAAAAAAAAAAGGTATAATGGTCTTAACTTTCCATAAGAAAACAAAAGGAGCTCTGGAATTTACAATTGATGAAGAAAAATAGAAAATAAAGGAAATTTCATGGCTTCGAATGGGCCTCCCTTTGAGGCCCTTTGCCTGATAAAATATACGGCTTTTTTTTTAATAAATATATTTAATATTATTATTTTAAAGATAAATATGTTATTGATAAAAATTTAAAACAAACTATGCAACTTCAGGATTCAAACCCTGAAGTTGCTGACGTGGCAGCCATTTTGAATTTCATTCAATCTCTCCTCACAAAAAAATAAAAAAATCAACTTCGGGGTTCGAAACTCAGTAGTTGAAATGTTCACCATATTTTTTTTATTTTTTCACTATGAACCCTTTCATTTCTTATATTTGCAATATATAATTAAGTCTTACATTGATATACAGTAATTTATATTACTTTTACAAATTTGAAAAAAAATAGTCATAACATATTTATTATTTGATATATTATATAATTTAAATAATAAAATTTACTGTATTTAATAATATATATTTATCAAGCTTTTAAAATGCTCTGTTTTATCACTGATTAAACTGAATTATCTTTTTTTTTTAGCAATATAGCATAATCGTTTATCACCGTTTTATCAACGCATAACTGTGTTATCACCGTTTTATCATGAATCATCACCCAACCACTAAACTGCATAAATCTTATTTTAAAATCTTGATATTTATATTTATAATTTATATATTATATAATACTATATTATATAATTTATTTAAAATATAGGCAAAATTAGATATAACCCCCTGTAAACTTCGCCAATTGGAAATAACCCCCTGTAAACTTCAAAATCAGATATAACCCCCTCTAATCTTCTTAGTTCTGGATATAAGTCCCTTTTCTTAATTTTAATTATGTTTTCAACTTAAAAAAGTACTTTTTACATATATGGACGAAAATGCCCTTATCTCTTCAAACCAATCTTCTGCCAAACGTCCTTGCAACTTCCCACTATGTAAATATTTGAGATGGAATAATAAAGTACGCTCTTCAATCTTCTCTCTTTCTTTCTTTCTTTTCTGATATACCAGTATCTTAAAATAACGCAAAACCTTAGATAAATAAATGAGTTTCGCTAGCTTTCATCTAATACCTGGAGCCTGGACCAACAAACTTTTTAAATATTGATGTCCAAAGTTTCAATTTGTTCCTTCGTTCCTTACAGCTAGTTACAAAATAAGATTTTTATGCATCTAGTTCAAAAAGAATTTCAAGACAGAGGAATAAAAAAAGTATTCAATTACAACTACTACAAAATCTCTTGTCAATAAACGGAATCCACATTTTCAATTTGAAGCTTTTAAATATGAAAAGAAAATAGTGGAAGCCCAATAAATGCTACGATTCTTCCTTGTCAGAGTGCATCATGAATGAAAGTTAAGAAAAATTATAACTTGAATTTGAAATTAATTGTTCTTATCAGCATAACAAAGGAGAACATAGAAACTGAGAGGATGATGGATAAAGATCGGATAGAACAAGGGGTATTATAGTCATCTATGGTAAAAAAAATATTTTTTAAGTTGCAACAATAATTAAAATTAACAGAAAGGATATATATCCTAAACTAACAAGATTAGAGGGGGTTATATCTGATTTTGAAGTTTATAGGGGGTTATTTCCAATTAGCGAAGTTTACAGGGGGTTATATCTAATTTTGCCTAAAATATAAATTTGTAATAATAAAAAACTTAGGGTTATCAGCGAATAAATTCAAGATATATATTATAATATTTTGAATTTATTCGTCGATAACCCTAAGTTTTTATTGTTACAAATTTATATTTTAAATAAATTATATAATGTAGTATTATAAAATATATATATTATTAAATATAGTAAATTTTATTATTTCAATTATATAATATATCAAATAATAAATATGTTATGACTGTTTTTTCCAAATTTGTAAAAGTAATATAAAATACTATATATCAATGTAAGACTTAGTTATATATTGCAAATATAAGAAATGAAAAGGTTCATAGTGAAAAAATATTAAAAATATGGTCAACATTCCAACTATTGGGTTTTGAACCCCGAAATTGATTTTTTTTTATTTGTTTTTTTGTTCGGAGAGATTGAATGAAATCCGAAATGGCTGCCACGTCAGTAACTTCGGGGTTTCCGAAGTTTGAAACCTCGAAGTTGTCCATATTTTGTTTCGGGGTTTTGAACCCCGAAGTTGCATAGTTAGTTTTAAATTTTTATCAATAACATATTTATCTTTAAAATAATAATAATAAATATATTTATTTAAAAAAACCCGCAAAATATAACTATATAAGGCATTTGAGAAATTTTTTAAAAAGCGAGGCCTTACATAAATTTTATCTATTCGGCCCAGAACAAGGGTTGATGGCCGAAAAAATTAATAATAACTTTACTGTTCACTCAAATTTCGAGAATAATTATAAAAAATTTGAAATTTTAAAAATGATGGTGTAGGATCGGCATCAGGATTGCCGATTCTACAAATTGCTTGGATCGGCAAATGGGATGCCGATCCAAACCAAAAAAATACATGCCAACTTTTTTGAGTCAAAAAGTGAGTAATTTTTTTAATGTACAATTTGCTTTTTAGCTCTCAAAATTTTTGTTATTACAAAATATATAATTTATGATTAGAAATTAAATATAATTTAAACATAAGTATATAATTAAATTATACATGTTAAATACATAATATTGTATATGTTTATAATACTTATTTATACATATATATTATGTATCATATATTTTATATATTAAATACATATTATTGTATATAATTAAATTATGCATGCTGAATAGTTATATATATTATTGTATATAATTAAAATATATGATACATAATATATATGTATAAAGCTATTCAACATGCATAATTTAAGATATAAAATATTTTTAATGTATAAATAAATATACATATGTGTGTGTGTGTGTGTGGAGAATGGCTAATGCGCCTTCGATGGCACGTGCCATCGATTTTCTATCGACTTGTTTTCAGAGATCCAAAATTTAAATGGTCGATCCAAACCATTCAAGTTGATCACACTATTGAAATACTCTTGGAGACCAAATTTTACATTTTTTTCAATTTTTTTTGCTATTTATTATGATATTTTCAAATTGCAGGGCCTGAAATACTCTAATCATAATATTTTTAAAAATATCATAATAAATAGCAAAAAAAATCGAAAAAATATAAAATTTGGTCTCCAAGGATATTTCAATATGGAGAACAAATTGAACGGTTCGGATTGACCGTTTGAATTTTGGATCTCGAAAAATGACTTGATGGCACGGGACCCTTCGTGCCATCGATGGCGCGTTAGCCATTCTCTATGTGTGTGTGTGTGTATTTATTTTTATATATATATATATATATATATATATATATAAGATTTTTTATATACATTAAATATACATACAAATATGTACATGTAAAATTAAATATGAATGATAGTATTACACATGTCACAATATAAATTATATTTAATTTTATACATACATATATATATATATATATTTATATATTTATATTTACATTTAATGTATAACAAAAAAAATTATTGGACTATATTGTAAAAATAATAATTTTAGGGTCATTGGCGAAAAAATTCAATAAAATTATATTTAATTTTTTCTCCGATTACCCTAAAATTATTATTTTTACAATATAGTCCAACAAAATTTTTTGGTTATACATTAAATGTAAATATAAATATATAAAAGATTTTTTATATACATTAAATATACATACAAATATATATAATTATAAATATAATATATGTATAAAATTAAATATAATTTATAGTATGACATGTTTAATACTTTTATTTGTATTTAATTTTACACATACATATTTGTATGTATATAAAAAATCTTATATATATGTATATTTATTTATACATTAAAAATCTTTTATATCTTAAATTATGCATGTTGAATAGCTTTATACATATATATTATGTATCATATATTTTAATTATATACAATAATATGTATAACTATTCAACATGCATAATTTAATTATATACAATAATATGTACTTAATATATGAAATATATGATACATAATATATATGTATAAATATGTATTATAAACATATACAATATTATGTATTTAACATGCATAATTTAATTATATACTTATATTTTTATAATAGATGTTTAAATTATGTTTAATCTTTAATCACAAATTATATATTTTGTAATAACAAAAATTTTGAGGGCTAAAAAGCAAATTGTACATTAAAAAAATTACTCACTTTCTGACTCAAAAAGTTCCCGTGTATTTTTTTGGTTTGGATCGGCATCCCATTTGCCGATCCAAGCTTGTTGCTGAATGTGTGGAGTTCCCATTTGTAGATCTGTGGTGATTTTCTGGCCCATTGGTTCGCTTAAATTTTAAAAATAAGACATTTTTATCTCGTGATTATAAACCTTACATATATATTTTATTAATTTTAAATTTTCTAGCCTTATATGTTATATCTATCACAATAGGTGATAGTGCCATGTCGTGTCAAACATATCATATTCAGATCATTTATCGTGTTGTATCTAAATGTTTCACGTATCATACCATGCCGTGTCTAAATTCTAAAGATGGATACGACACGTCTAATGACACGCCATGTCTAGTGTCCTCGTGCCGTGTCTTCTTTAAACGTGTCGTGTCGTGTCTAAATACATTTGAATTACATAAAAATAGTTATATACTTATGTTTACGAATAAATTGGACATTGAAATTATGAAATTATCATAAAAATAGACAATATAAAAATTTTCTTGTTATTTCATAATATCTATCATCCTAAACCATAATTACATACTTATTGCGTCTCTCGGGTCATGTCGTGTCGTGCATTGACAATTTGCGTGTTGTACCGTGTCGTGTCATGTCTATTCAATCAATGTCAGACACGATACGCTTAAGTTCTCGTGTCGTGTCATCTTTATATTTTATCGTATTATGGCGTTCGGACGCCATGTTTTTTTTTTTTTAAAAAAATACTAGGTGACAGAAATACCTTCCTGTGAGTTTGTGTGTACCCTGTTTCCGTTCTTGGACTTGCTAGATTTTAAAATGAGGAAGTTGATGAGGGTGGAGATTGAATCAGAGGCCTGATTAGTAACATTGATATGTTATAACAATTATATCACTTGAAAAATACTTAGCTGTTGGATGAAAGGGAGCTCAATTTTGGAGTGGAAAGTAATTCCAGTAAGAAACATTTGTACATTTATGTAGATTATAGTTGCAATTGTCTATTCAAGTTCCAAATCCTACGGATAACAAAAGTACTTTACATTTTCCAAAAATTTAGACGTTTAATCTAAGGACATTTACTTAAACAACTATTTATCTTGATAATTATGACAATCATAAAATATAAACTTTTAATTTATAACCCAACAGGTATAATCTATATAATGCAAATATCAAATCTATAATGCTGGTAGATTAATCGGTGGATTGAAGAAATATTTTTTTTTATATATGCCCGTTGGCTCAATTAAAGAAATTAATGGGGGTGGCTAATTTGACATTTTATTGCAACGGTAGATTCAAAGGAATTAAAATCAATTAATGGAATTAAAAAAATAGAGAAATGCTAGTGTCCAATATATTGGATAGATGGGTCCGTCCAATACGATCGTTTTCACGTTTTTAAATTTCAAATGACCGATCCAAACCATTCAATATGTTCTCCATATTGAAAACTTACAAGAAACTAATTTTTACATTTTTTCGAAATTTTTTACTATTTTTTTGGTAATTTTGAAAATTCATGATATAAACATTATGGATCGTCTATTAATAACGATTTTCTAAAATACCAAAAAAATAGTAAAAAATTTTGAAAAAATGTAAAAAATGATTTCTTATAAGTTTTCAATACAAAGAACATATTGAACAGTTCGGATCGGTTATTTGTAATTTAAAAATGTGAAAACTATCGTATTGGACGGACCCCATCCGTCCAATATATTGGACTCTAGCATTTCTCAAAAAAATATGAATGGAATGAAACAGTAGAATGAATTAAGCAGCAGACTCTAACTATTGGAATTTTTTTTTTTTTTGACAAACAAATTAATGGGGTGGCTAATTTGACATTTTATTACAATGGTAGATTCAACGGAATTAATGGAATTTAAAAATATGAATGGAATGAAACGGTAGAATGAATTAAGCAGCAGCTCTAACTAATGGAAGTTTCTTTATTTATTTTTTTGACAAGAAAATTAATGCAATTAAAATCCTGCATTGCATTAAAGGAATAAATTGTGCTTTATCCAGGGTAAATAATGCAGCCGTTTTATTGTTTTTATTTTTTATTATCTATATCTATACTATCTATACTATACTACTTATAAAAGCATCCAAAACAAGGTCATAACAATTT
Source organism: Rhynchospora breviuscula (assembly GCA_027562975.1). Classification (NCBI taxonomy): domain Eukaryota; kingdom Viridiplantae; phylum Streptophyta; class Magnoliopsida; order Poales; family Cyperaceae; genus Rhynchospora; species Rhynchospora breviuscula. The sequence continues at coordinate 27,667,953 of CM050400.1, read as the reverse complement.
CACAAAAGAGGTTCAAATATTTGTTAACATCATTATAGACCATTGATCTGTGCAACTTAATCTGATGTATGGTTTAGATCTGTATTTTGGACAAATAGTTAGACCCCTTTACAGAAAGGGGTCAAGGAACTGGATGGTTGTTTCCTTTCTTATTCTTTCTTAATTTGTGCGCACAGTAAAATAAAGAAAAAAATAAATCAACCCTCTCCCACCATATCAAAATAGCCTCAGATTTCCTTTTCCATTCCCACATAGTGGGGTGGGCTCTTTTTGCTAGTTGAAAGAAATACATTACGTTAGAATGGAAGGTATTAGAGGAAATCAACAAAAATTGTGGGCAGGAATATTAACTTAGTAATTATTAATATTGATTATTAAATAAGAAGTGTTCACGAGGATACATATGGAACAAAATTAGATTTAGATATATATACTTTAATTTTAAGTTTTATTTTCTTAATAAAAGTAGTAAGAAATTACCACATAGTTTTATTGTTAAAAGATCTTATATATCCTGTTAAGATCTGTTATCTCATTTGACGTCTCAAAAGTTAAAATTTGGATCATCCATAACACCATAATTCCCAAGTGTATATATCTGCTTTTCATAAAGTAGTGAGATATCTTCAATTTAAAACCATTCGGTGGCGTTTGGTAAAGGAATAACTTAAGAGGAAGAAGTAAGGGAGGAAAAACTTATGTCAAGTTATGTCATGGTTGTTTGGTTATATAAAGTAAAGGAATAGGAATATAAAAATATAAAATTAAATATGTAGTAATTATTACAATATTAATTACTATTATTAGTTTACAAATATATATTAATATTATAATTATTATTACATGAATTATTTTAATTCACAATATATCACTGATCATTATAATTACAATAATCATAATTATTATTATCAATGTTATTCTTTATGTTCAGTTCTTGTCACTAATGATAATAATTAATATTGTAATAATAACAATAATAACATTATTAATACCAATAATTTAATTAATGATAATGAAATTATATGATAAGTACAATATGATAATAATAATATTATTATTATTATTTTAATTATCATCATCATCATATGAATTAAGATATTATTAATTATTTATTGTAGTAATTATAATATTAATGATAATTATAATTACAATAATAAAATAATAATATTTATTATATTCAATTAATATAATTTATTTGTTTATTATAGCAACTAGAAATATTATAATATTACAATAATATATTAATTATCATTAATAATCAAAATTAATTATAGATTATTCAAAAATCGAGATTAATTCGCTACAGGACCCATCGTGGAAGAAGTTATTCCACCAATTTTAATGGTATAAGTTCTTCCTCCTTAAAAAGCTTATTCCTCCTACTAAACATGTCCTTCATTCCTTACCTCTGATGCTTACAAGAAGTAATGTGCTCTATTTTTTATTTTTTTTGGTTGATGACGACCGAAAACGTGTTACTAGCACGCCCATCCAAAGACATTCTTTCTTAGGTAAAAACAAACTGTGCCGATGCACTGTCAATGCCGGAAATGACACATGAGTAATCGTCACAAATTCTAGATTTATAATTCATACCTCATTCCATGGAAAAGAAGGCCTGTCAGTTTCTTCCAAAAATAAGAAGGCCAATCTGTAAATGATAAAAAAACCCAATTAAGGAAAATCATCACGGACCCACAAACACCTAATCGATCCATCCACTACGAATTTCAGTTTGATTTCCGTTATGCTCCAATGACCCATACTACCTGTCCCCATCTATAAAAGAAGCACAACCGCTGTGCTTTCAATTTCACCTCGACCTCTGTCGATCCTCTCTTACCTCGAAAAAATGGCGCCTGTTCTTCAGAACAAGCTTGTGACCTTGTGTCTCTTCGCTCTTCTTTGCTTTCTCTCGACCGCTGAAAGCACCCGCAAGGGTGCATCTGTGGCTAAACCATGCCGGGCTCACACCGCGAATATCAAGGACTTCGGTGCTGTGGGAGATGGCAAAACAAGCAACACGGCCGCGTTCAAGAAGGCCGTGGCTGAATTGGCCAAGCACGAGAAGAAGGGTGGCGGGATGCTCGTCGTCCCCCCAGGAAAATGGCTGACGGGGCCGTTCAACCTCACCAGCCACTTCACGCTTTTCCTCGACAAAGGCGCTGTCATTCTCGCCTCCACTGTAAGTATTATGCTATATTTATTAATTTATTTATTATTTATTGTTTGTTTGTTTGTTTTCATTTCGTACGTCGTTAGAATGCCTGAGGTCAAATTAACTATTAAGTAGGTGTTTTGGACTTTCGGTTCTGTATTTCTTTCTCGTGTTTTGTTCGATTGTTTTTCGCATGGGTTCATGGGAGGTAACTGCGCATGCTGTAGTTGTTTGTTCGTCGTTAGTCGTTACTAATTTACTATCGTGATTGTGCCATGTATTTCTTGTATCCATTTTTGGTTCAACGGATGTTTCCATTTCCTGATAAATTGACTGTTAGTTTCTGTCAGTGCGCTGTACCTGCTTTTATTTAATAGGATAGGAGATGATAATAATGAGAAAGGAACGTTAGTCTAATGGTCATGAAATGTGGATAGGATCCTGGAGACGAGTAAACTGCTGTTTTCGGAAAATATCTAGTTCCTGAAAATCTGCATAATGGTCAATCTTGGAAACTTATATTGTTTCAAATACTGTACGATAAGGATGTATAGACTGTATAGTATAGTATAGTTCATGGTTGATTAGTCTTGCAATTCGGTGCCTTTTGTTGACAATTGGTTCCGGAATTAATTAGATGTCGGTCAAGAAAGCAGGCGTGTACGTGTTGAAATGTGGGTTTAAATTTTGGGTCATGTTTATTGACATTCCATAGCCGAAACGGCCCAATTTTCCAGTACATGGATTTGAGTTCATCTGTAGACAAAACTGGGCAGTAGCAGAATCAACTAATGGACAGAGAACCATTCAAGATAAAGATAGACAAACAGTATATAAATTATTATATTACTAACGTTAAGGGCTACATTTCTCGAATTGAGGGTATTTGTTGCCTTCTTGGGTCTAATTAAAACCAAAATATGTCGGCCGAAATGTCTGTTATCAGAGAAATAATCCATATTCTTGGTTGCAAGCGACATCTTTCAAATGCTAATTAATAGCATGAAAGTTCCAGTTTTTTAATTACTTTGATGGATAAGATGGTCATAAAATAAGAAGAATTTGTTACTTTCTAATACAGGACATGAAGGATTACCCGCTGATTGCACCTTTGAAGTCATACGGGAGAGGAAGAGACGAGCCTGGCCCGCGGTACAGCAACTTCATTTTCGGTTCCAATCTCACTGATGTAGTTATCACAGGTACTTTAGATCCTTCATAATATGGACAACATGATTACATGAGTGATTCCTATGATTTTGCTTAATATTGTTGCAACCATCGACTCTAATCTGTGGCTTTGTATGTGAGCAGGAAATAATGGTACAATAGACGGGCAAGGCCAGATGTGGTGGGACAAGTACCATGCCGACCAGCTTAAATACACTAGGGGCTATTTGTTTGAGCTCATGTATTCAGACAATATTCTCGTTTCTAATGTCACCTTTGTCAACTCTCCTTCATGGAACCTCCATCCTGTCTACTGCAAGTATGGACTCCTCAAAATCACTGCAGACAAACAATTTTCCATTTTAAAGTTTTTTTTTCAAGATATAAAAGTCTCACTCAAACTGTTCATGTTATTTAAATTTCAGGAATGTGATATTTTCTGGGGTTACAGTACTTGCCCCAATTAATTCGCCAAATACTGATGGAATTGATCCAGGTACATCAATGCTGATCAATGCTTCCTTTACCAATATTAAATGGTTTCTGTATTCCTACAACTCCTTTCGATTGATTTTTTTTTTTTTTACTTTGGATGATTGATTTCTTAGACTCTTGCACTGAAGTTCGTATTGAGGACTGCTACATAGTCTCAGGCGACGATTGCATTGCCATAAAGAGTGGCTGGGATGAGTATGGGATTGCCGTTGCCATGCCAAGCCAGAACATTTCGGTCAGACGGCTCACCTGCATTTCACCCACTAGTGCTGTCATCGCCCTTGGCAGTGAGATGTCTGGTGGGATCCAAAACATTCGTATTGAAGACATCACTGCCATCAATTCAGAATCAGGCATTCGCATTAAGTCAGGTGTTGGCAGGGGAGGTTTTGTCAAGAACATTTTTCTCAGGAACATGAATCTCTACACAATCAAGTGGCTGTTTTGGATGACCAGTAACTACGGGCAGCATCCTGACGACAAATTCGACCCGAAGGCATTGCCTGAAGTTACTGGGATTAACTACAGCAATGTTTATGCTGAGAACGCAACCATGGTTGCTAGATTAGATGGGTTACAAAATGATCATTACAAGGGAATTTGCATATCAAATGTGACAGCCAAGATGATACCATCGGACCTGCCGCTATGGAACTGCACGAATGTCGAGGGTGTGGCAAACCATGTCACCCCGAAACCTTGTGATTTGCTGCGTGACCAAGGTCCTTCTGGAAAACCATGCGCATTCCCAAAAGCAACTCTTGCTATTGATAAGGTTCCTATCAGTCAGTGCCCCTTTAAGGGTTGACATTGATAAGATTAAATGTAGAGCTACAATCTGTAAATGCTAGAAGCAATTCTTCTAATGCTGCTAGCCTTATGAATTATTTGATTAAAGATAATTAATTTATGTATAACAACAAAATAATATAATATTTCTCTGTCAGATGTTGTGGAATCATGATTAGACATAACTGTCAATTCTGGGTACGTTTTACAGCTTTTTACCAGGTACCAGATGATAAACTATAAAAAAAACAAGCCTCAACAGTAATATAAGATGCACTACAAACTGCAAACCTGATCTACTTTACAAATCACTAGATAAATTGCTTCCGAATTCTGATTAATATGATCTCTAATCCAGTGTTCTTTCCTCCACCTACACAAGTTTTAAATAAAAACCAAAACATAAACAAGGCTTCCTTTCTTGCTGAACAATTTCTCTCTGAGCAAGAAGAATTCAACACACCTACAATCATAAAAGGCTTCTTTCAAAAAATTTGATAAATTCTTCGAGGAGGAGCATTAGCAGGGTCACATTATAGATTAAGGGGTCAAAGGAATACCTCACTCTAACAAATTGACCATATCATACATAATCAATATAAAACCTTAAAATGATACATGTAGTGACTCCATAAATGCAGTTATACAGATTTTTTTTTATTGTTCATTTGAAGGAAACTTCAATAAATTGAAAATTCTACCATCTGGACAAAACCTTCTTAGCTTTCTTCCTATAAGGGGAATTGCTAGCTTCCTAGAATGGGGGATTGGGATTGAAAGCTAGAGACTCCCTCCAAATAAGCTCCCTTATATTCTCTTCAGTAAAGTTTGGCTGCTCAAAATCAAAGTTGAAAGGAGCAGGGCAAACAGGCTCATCATTTATGTCATGAAGTGAAGCCAGATACGGGTGGTGCAGAGCTTCATCAACTACAATGCATTAAACCAAAAGTATATTGGCTTACATTAAAAATTGTACTGATGAAAAAAAAATTGTGAATTAAAGCTCAATAATTTGTTGAGAACTAGTAAAATATTATTTGGATGGTTTTTCAAGAGAATCCATATCTAAGTAACACTCATAAGACACTGGAAAGGTATAGGTAGCGTCTATATTTTCTTCCGATCTTTTGTGTGATCTATAGAGTGATATTTCTAATTTGGTTTCTCCTCTAAGGAAAATAAGAATTCCGGTCAGTTGTAATATACCTGTAATCCGTTTACTTGGATCAAACACAAGCATCCTCTCCAGCAAGTCAATTGCACCAGGAGACATTGTAGGGAACCGAAGGGCAAAACTCTTTCTTGGAAACCATGGAAGTTGCCTTACATATCTCTTTGTGTTATCATTTGGTAGAAACCCTAGGCTTGAGTCATCCGGAGAGCCGATCAACTTATCACCAAAGGGTAGGGAAAAAAAAAAGAAAAAAATCAGTATTCATGAGGTCAACCATAATCAACTTGCATTTTCCAAGAAAGGCAGTGTAAAATTCGTAATCCATAAGGTTCTGTTTTCTTCCAACTACACTACTAATCATACTGATGAAAATCACCGAACAATTCTTGGTTTTTGTAACTAAGATTTGCATAATTATTTCCAAAACTGCCAGGAAGATAGATTGGTGAACCTTTGAAACTTCTGCCCTACCTTTAAATGCTTCTTGTTTCTGCCAAATTGAACTAAATTTAAGTAAATTGAAATAAATCCACATTAGAATGAAACACTTTCAATCAAGCCAGTCAAGTCAATATGAAAAGGTTGAAAAAGTCAATCTACTCATCTCTTAATCTACTCAGTTCTTCTTTGATTTAATCTTGAGATGGTTGATTTTGTAACGAACGGAAAAGAACATAGAACTGGAATTCCAGAATGCAATGTTACACTACTCGCAAAGTTGACAAACACAAGGTCTGTTTTGTATAATAAATAACTAAATTAGGCCATGATGTCTAGTCCCACATAAATTATCCACAAAATCACCACGACAAAAGGGTAAGAAAGGTATATTGCTTCAAAACGATACAGAAGTAAAAGAATGGTAGATAAGCATGAAGAAAGCTTTCAAGTAATTGCCAGGAAAATTGACTCTGGGAACAACCGTAGAGTGAAAAAGATGAACAAATATATCACCGACACTTGCAAGACCATACACAAGTCATACCTCAGTAATTAACTTCAACTGCTGCACATAATCCCTCCCAGGAAAGAGAGGTTCTCTGGTAATGATCTCTCCCATAATGCACCCAACTGACCAGACATCTATTGCTGCAGTGTACTGTGAGCAGCCAAGAAGAAGCTCAGGTGCACGGTACCAGCGTGTGACAACATATTCGGTCATGAGATCGGTCTCTGAAGTAGTTCTGGCAAGGCCAAAATCGGCAATCTTCAGGTCACAATTGGCATTTAAGAGCAGATTGCTTGGCTTGAGGTCACGGTGTAATACATTTGCCGAATGTATATACTTCAGCCCACGTAGCAACTGGTATAGAAAATACTGTGAAGCAGAATACTCTAGTTAGATACCATTGGTAGCTTAGGTTCTAAGAGCAGCACTTTTCCCAAAAATATTACAATGTTTTACTACATCTGAAATAACATCCAACCTTCTCAAATTGTGATTTGCACCAATATGGCAATATCTTTTAAATAATTACAGATGATCCCCTAGTATCTAACTCGTATAACTGAAATGATATATATTCTGATCAGCAATGATGTTTTTGCCCCTAAACTAAAAATGAATCTCCATTTTCCTCAAGGCTCAAAAGTGATTTAAAATGAAATTTATGGAGTTTTGAATTTTAGATAATTACTTTGTATAGACTGGAGAAGTGATTTAAAATGGAACTTACGGAGTTTCAGATTTTAGATTATCACTTTGTATAAACTGGACATCAATCAATTTGTTATAGTTAAAAATGCTAGAAATGCTAGATGCAATCTACTTGACCTATTCTATGACTAACTCTAACTGGTTTTGACAACTCTTTTTGAACTGCAGGTATTAAATTAAATAATTATTATACCTAAGTACCAAACCCTTAAACAACCAAAAACTGTTTTTCTAAGGAAATGTTTGCCGATTCAAGAGTTCCTGTAATTAGATGCCAACAGCTTTATGTTATATTATGGTGTATTTGGCCCTTCCAGCATATTACAATCGCACTTTGGGGAGCATGGTAGGATCCAAGGATTAATATCATGTATATAGTGTGATTTCCTTGTAGCAGTATGGAAACTGCAAAAATATGGTCAGAAGTCTCTAGAAATGTTTTGGTTGAGAGTTTATTTTGAACCTCCATTAAGCACCAATTTAGCTAAATCTCCAAAATAGATAGAAATAAGCCATTCAACTGAAGATGAATACAAAAAGGAACCAGACCTCTTTTTCATTTTTTTAAATATCAATATAACTGCTCACTTTAACAACAATTAGCATGAATTTTCCCTTAAAATGGTGCTCAAAGAATAATCTAGAACCAATTAAGGCTCAATGATAGAAAGTAACAGACCTGACAATGGTCATCAGTTAATGGCTGGTTGGAGCGTATTATCTGATGGAGATCAGTATCCATTAACTCATTAACAATATACACATCATTAAATTTCTCCCTTTGTGGCGGTCGTACAATGTCCTTTATTGCGATAATCTGTAATATTAAGAGCAAAAGATTAATCATATTTCACAATGAATAATATTTAGTATTTCAAAAAAGCCAACAAAGATATTGCTTCAGGTTTATAAAACCATGTAATGGTCATTCTGATTTTTGGAGAATAGAATTATCCCATCATATTTGCATTTATCCCTAGTTATGTCACAGAAGCTACAAAGACATACCACATAGTATTTATAAATGGAAGATATAGTCACATAAAACAGATTCATGCTGATTCCAGGGTACCATGAAAGGCATCAAATTAATCAAAACAATCAAGACCTGGAACTTTTGCATCTACAATAGCCAATCAATAAAGAAAACAAATATCAAAAGAGTTACATTTTCATGATCCATGTGACAGAGGAGTTTTATTTCTCTCAAAATTCTCTTGGCATCAATACGGTTTTCAAATGCATTTCCAATTTTCTTTACGGCCACATCTTCATTTGTCTCTGCGTTCTTGGCGGCACTGCCATGGAAACAAACATTATTGTACTTAATTTAATGGTAGTGTAAAATTCTACCTTCAGCTAATGTGCACATTAAAAGTCATATATGGCAAATTAGGTCAAAATAACAACGGAATAATGTTTCACAGAGATTAAATATGGTTCAGTTTCTGTATGTGAGTGATAAAAGGCAGTAAATGATGTGTCAAATTGGTACACAATTTTAGCAATCACAATGAAGTGGTCCCAAAATACTGCAGTAATTGCACTTATGCATTAAAACCCCCAAGGACTGGTACTTAATTTTGGTACCTACACTGGACTGGTCCCAAACTAGTAATGCAGTAACTTTACTTATGTAATGGTACCTCCAGTTCAAAGCATTATGATAAATACCAAGCATCCAGTTCTATGAGCATTTATAATTTAAGTTCTCGATTGCCGAATACTTCAGAAACAATAGGTCTTAATCGAGTTCTAGTTCAAAGTTGGAACAAAGATGTATCCTGAAGTTGGCCCAAAATTAAAATTGCTGCAGTATAGATAAGTAATGCTGCCAAGTGTCAACCAAAGTCATTCTCTTATACAAACACATGGTACTGGCATAGTTTTTCACCATAAAACTTGTTTAAGCTGTCAAAAGTCAACCAACTTAACTGGGCTGTTCCCTCTTTTCGAATAAAGTAAAACATAAATTTCTTGTCTTTGAATTTCATTTACTCTGTGACCACTAACATAATGACTCCCCTAATAACTGAACTCCCAGTTAGTCAGTACTGATAAGAATATTGATTTTGTCTCGAGTCACACAAATAACAATCGATAAGTCTGCTGCATCATTTCAAGTAAAAGCAACAGCTCCTTTCACCCCAATTTCAAGCAAAAAGGCAAAATCTATTTTGAGCAAAAGCAACAGTCCTGGTCTATCTACTTGCAATGATCTATCTATATTTTATAGCAATAGGGCTTACCTGATTCTAATTTATTCTTCAAATAGTAAGGATCCAAACTTGTATTCATACAAATCAAGAGGCTAAATGAACAACTCACCAAACAATACCATAGGCGCCTCGGCCGATCGGCCGGAGAGGAGGCACGTACTTGGCCGGGACCTCGAATTGATTCCCATAGACATTGTAAAGCACATAGCGGCCACCATGGGTGGGGATCCCCCTCATCTGCCCGTCTCCAGTCGCCATGTCTAATGTCTTCCCCTTTTTCTCTTCTCCCTTCAAAATTTCAAGCTTTATTTTGAAATTCAGTTTCTTACCATGTTGTAAACTCGCAATTAGGTTTCCTTTTTGAGGGTACGGAGGAAAGAAAGAAAGAAACGGGGGTCCGTCTGAGTCTGAGTGGAGCTCGTGTGCGTGGAAATTGGAAAAGTCAGATGTTACCGTGTTCGGATCGTTCCCATTTCGAACAGAGATCTATGGAATGGAGGAATTCTATTGACGAGAAGTCAACACAGAAATTCCAAAGCGAAACCAATATGTATGGCAGCACCTATTTTTTGGTGCTTTCTCTTTCTACCCATAAATTTCTAGAAGCGGGCTTCTTACCTACGGTCTATGGTCTACGGTCTACGGTCTACGGCCTACGGTGGGTACATAGAAAAAATTTAAAAAAATCTTGGCTGGTTCATGCTCTCGTCATCTGTACGGAATTAATATTATTTTTTTTATTTGAATTAATGGTCGCAAGCAATCTTGGCCGTTCATGTTCAGACTATGCGGACAAATTTTAAATCGGACTGTTTACGGTTTATTCATATATTGGTAATTTGTTGGAGATTATTATCTGAAATTTTTGTTATCCGGTATATTTCTATGGGAGAATAGGCCGTGATTTTTTTAATAAACATAATTTAAATTTTAAATTTAATAATAAAATATATAAATAAATAATTTTAACATCCATACGCGCCACTTCAAGCGCTTCCTGGATTCAGGAGAATTTTCTAAAAATAATAAAAATATATATTTTTTTAAATAGTAATTATTTTTTAAAAAATAATAATATATTTTTAAAATATTAACACGCTACTCCCATTGGCGCATCTAGAAAAAAATTTTAAAATAATAACTCACCATTTTTATTGACGCATCCAAAAATTTTAAAATTTCCAAAACTCCAAAAGCAAATAGAACAGTACTTTATTGCCAGCCGCGCCACTCCCATTGGCGCGGCGTGCCCCACCAGTGGTGCATCTGAATTTTTATTGTTAAAATTATTTATTTTATATGTTTATTATTAAATATTAAATTTAGAATATGTTTATTAGAAAAAATCACGGGGGAAAACGGTCCTATGTTTGTCACTTTCAAAACCAATTTGATAGGATGTGATGTGAATCTAATTCACCTTCTAGCCGTCTTTCTTTTAATTTTGCATTGCTGCTTTATTGACTCAGTGGTATCAAATCCTAAAATCCAAACTTTATCCCTTTGATAATCTTATTGATTGGTATGTTGTACCAATTTTATGTACAATGATTGGTACGTATGATGGGCAGTTGACATATATCATTTCCCCTTAATTTTATCTTAGCGTGGAGTAAATTATGCTAGTAGGTAACATTATACTATCGACTACTTGAAAAAGTATAATAAAAATAATACGTCCTGGTAAATATTTCCAAAGTATAGATTCATAGCATCATTAATAGAAATATACATTATTGGGTAAAACCACATTTAACCAAAAAAAAAATGTATATACTACGATGAAGTGAATGATTAATAAAAGTAAATGTCTCTTTACTAAACCGCTATATTGTCGAAGAATCTGAGTCTTTTCTTTCACCTGTAATCAATGTTTTGGCTTGGATGCTTCTAGGCTACAAAACATGCCACTGGAGCTCAGAAAAGTGTATACAAAGGGGTACTAGGATAAGTGTATACAAAGGAGCACTAGGATAATCTCAAAACAGAATAGAGAAATTAAATGGGAAAACTCACATTAGGTCCATTAGGACCAACATGAAATTAAATGAGGAGACTCGTAGTTAGAGGTCGCAGATACATGTCATATCACATCCTTATAAATTTAACAATGTGTCACTTTCTTTCTTTATTTGATTTAATTCTTTTGAATTTTCAACGCCTATATAAAAGATAGAGAGCGAAAGCACGACAACCTAATCATTGCCTCCATTACACTTGCAATTACTATCATTGGGAATCAGAAGCATCTTTCATTTATTCTTATATCCGGATTGATCTACTGGTATCAAGTGAGGATGAACTTTTGATGTTATCTTCATTAAAGTAATCTAGTATTCTTGTTTGAGAATTGAGATAAAATAATCCAAAAGAAGCGGCGAAATGCTAGTGTCCAATATATTGGACGGATGGGTCCGTCCAATATGATCGTTTTCAAGTTTTTAAATTTCTAATGACCGATCCGAACCGTTTAATATGTTCTTCCCATTGAAAACTTACAAAAAACTAATTTTTACATTTTTTTAAAATTTTTTACTATTTTTTTTGTATTTTTGAAAATTCATGATATAAACATTATGGATCGTCCAATAACAACGATTTTCTAAAATACCAAAAAAATAGTAAAAAATTTCGAAAAAATGTAAAATTTGATTTCTTATAAATTTTCAATATGGAGAACATACTGAACGGTTCGGATCAATTATTTGAAATTTAAAAACATGCAAAGAATCGTATTGGACAGACCCAATCCGTCCAATATATTGGACTCTAGCATTTCTCAAGCGTCCTACAATTTAAACCAATAATAGTAACAGAAACAAGGACGTTTGATGAAGCTTGGTTAGGAGTAGGAGATATGAGCTGCGTGCCTCCAGTAATGAATTCTGCAATGATGTATGCAATTAGTAGTTTAATTAAAGGAGTGTTGGATTTTTTTTTTTTTTCCTTCTTCTTCTTCTTCTTCTTCCTCTATTTTTTTTAATGAAAAAAAGTGGTACAAGTCCTCCCGTTTCATTAGAAATGAAACAAAGTATAACGTAATGTTGGATTGAGACCTAAGTTTTAGTAAAGGGGCAAATATTTTCGTGCCACCCTAAAACTCCGTATTTTGTTTTTGCCACTCTAGAGAAAATATTCCTTGGCACTTATACTAAAGTTACTCCAATTGTGCATCCAGTTCAATAACTAATCAACCTATGATTTTAATTTTTAGAGTGAACATTCCTACTGGTTTTGACTTCCTCTCACACCACTGTGTTTATCCGCGATCTTCCCATCCTATTAGGTACTGTACGGCAGAGTGATTCTTTTAATTTTTTCCAAAACTTTTAAAATTTTCAAACTTCAAATTAATATCTTCGTGTTAATTAATTCTAACCAATATTTTCAGGTTACGAACAATCTCTAAAGGTCTGGTATAATCTCACCTTTAGGTGCCTACCTAAAACACACAGAAGTTTAGAAAGTCATAAATAATATTAAGAAACAAACCTTGTTCTGATACCAGAATGGAAAAACTTTGATTCCAGGTAATTTCGCAACTAACTCGGACTTAGAAAAAGTACTGGCTAGAAAGAAATTTTATTACTTATTGAAAATGATACAAGAGGAGAGAGGATGATTTCTAGTTATGAGGAGATGCCTCTACTAGTGAACCATCATACTTCTTATATAGAAAGAACTCTATCGGTTGGTGAGCTCGATAATTGAATGCGGGTGCTCATTGGACCCCATCGTCCATTTCAATTATTCGTCTACCACAGTTGGTATGTCCTTATCAAAACATTAGTGGGCATATTTGGTACAATAATTGCCCATAAAGAACATAAGCTGATGCCATTTTACATGTCAGCCAGCTAAGAAAAGATGAAAAAGATAGATGCGCACTACCATAGTGGCACCGAAAGTAAACACATTATTGAGATTCTCATATGATGGTGGGTCTCTCTAATAGTAATGGCCTTACTGGATGATGCAAAGTTTATGGTGGATTGCTAACAGCTCATCAATGTTATGATTAACTGGTTCCAATGCGCTACTGGCCCAGTTGTCTTTGGATACTCATTGCTCAAGTCGTATCTTTTGCAGATAGCTTAATGCTATGAGTCTCTCAACTTCTCCTATGGTCTTTTGTATTTGTTCATTATGAATTTCACCGAGTCTGAGTTGCATGGCTCATTTCCAATGAAAAGACCTTGGGTATGTTGTTAGCAAGTCTCCAGTAATGACTTCATAATCTTGAAGAGAGTCTGACTCTCCTCCTGAGGTCGCCCATCTTTCAACTTGCTGAAAAGCTTGCCGTCCTCCTGGCGTAAAACCAGTGGTTGGACTTCCTTCATGGATTCTCATTAATCTTCGCAAATGATCAAGCACCATTTTCTGTAAAAAGATAAAAGTTCACACAAACAAATTATTAGAAAACTAAAATTGTCAGTAGCTTTCCGTAGATTACTACCAGACAGTTCCTAGGATACAAATATAGTGGGTTTTTCCAGCGGTCCACCATGCCCGCTTGCTTTCATCTAGAGGTTCTAGCATGGTCTGAAATCTAACATGTTGCCGATGTGACCGACAGTTGTTGCTAGATGAGCTAGAATATCATCTGGTGCACCTCTAGTTTCTTCGAGCACCTTTTCTAAATCTGCCAACTGCTCATCAACGAAATAACAGTTACTAGTTTTCACCATTTTTGCTGTTAATCGTGACAGTGAATCAGCTAGCACGTTCATTTTTCCATCTATGTGCTCAAAATTAACTTGCACTCCTATTTCTGTAACAAAGTCAACAAAATTAATCCATCGAACCCTTGACGGTTTGTTTTGTGTTGATTTGTTGTAGAAACTGATTATAGCCTGACAATCAGTTCTGAGAGTGATCTCCTTCTGATCCAGGTAATGAATCTTGAGTGCTTTCATTGTTTCCATGCATGCATGTATCTCGGCATCGATTGTTTACTTAATCACCGGGAATTTTCCACTTGCATATGCACACACCTTCTCCGTACTTCTGGGGTCATGTTTGAATTTTTTTCATTTACGTACGCCACCCTATCCTTCCATACATCCGTCTGTTTCAAGGATAATGTAGGATCCTTCCGGAGTTAACTCGAGATCAGAAAGCTGCTGCACAGCTTGCTTGACTTTTCTGATTATCTCGTAGTCTGAGCTCTTCAGCCTTTTATCTCCATGCTCACTTGTCTTTGAGTACAGTGGACCAAGTAATGTACCCAACTTTGGTATGTATGACCTAGCTTAATTAAGAATACCAAGCCATGATCTCATACCAGCTTTCTCCTTTAGTTTTTCTTCATCGAAAGAAATGATTTTCTTGATTATGTGAGGTTGGAGCTTAATCCTTCTGTTCCCAATAACTCCGCCGAGGAATTCAATTTCTTGCACAGCTATTTTCATTTTTGTTGGGGAGAGTACCAGTCCCCACTTTTCACATTTTGACAACATGGTCTCCAGGTGCCTTGCATGTTGTTCTTCGTTTTCAGAGAATACCAGTATATCATCAATATAGACTGCTATGAAATCCTCTGTTCCTCGGAAGCATGTCATCCATTTTTCTCTGAAAAATTGCTGGTGCATTCTTCAAGCCGAATGGCATGACCAGCCATTCATACAAACCATTTGGAACGACAAAAGCCGTCCACTCAATTGATTATGGGTCCATTGCCACCTGATGAAACCCGCTTTTTAAGTCGAATTTTGAGTCAATCCGACTGTTGCCAACATTCTTTAGAATAGTATTGATTCTTGGCAAGCTGTATTGATCTTTATGGGTGTTATCGTTGAGAGTACGGTAATTGAAAACCATACGCTCCTTGCCTTTTATTTCAGCGCCAGTCTTCGGGTCTATGGATGTACCCGAGTTTACCATCATTGCCATAGTTCTATGCCGACTCTTACTGGGTCGTATCACTCCGATTTTTAGCAGCGCCTGAACATGCTTATCAAACTGTTCCTTCATTGCTGGTGTTACATGTTTTAGTGGCTTGTCTTGGATCGTGATATCCGGGTTAATAATATCAAGTTTGCATTTCACCTGATTTTTCTCCCAGTGTTGAAGAGGATTTTCTCCAATATACTCTTGTTCTTTTAGTCTTTCAAGGAGAGGTCGAAACTTCTCCCGAAATTTTTGTGATTCTTCACCGCAAGAGTATGCTGTAATTCTCTGAATTTCAAAGTACTCGAGTTCAGATAGATCCAGTTCTTCAATTGCTGCTGAAGCTGCCACCTCAGCATCCACTTTAGTTGCAATTGTTGTGACATTTTTGTAAAACGTCACCATTTGTCCTTCAATTCTGAGCCCTCCTTGCATGGCTCTAATAAAATTACAACCAATCAACATTTGAATCCCATCCCTTTGTTCCATCGGGAAAGCATAAGTGAAGGGGATTTTGAACTTATTTTCTACAACAGCCATCATTCCGCCTTTGAGTTTTTTGTTGGCTATTTGAGAAGAGTTAACCCCGTTGATCTGAATGGGATAAGCACTTGGTTCCAGGACTTCTCTTGGAACTGCATTCTGGTCTACGCAACAGACTGTTGCACCAGTATCCAGGATTGCTTGGACTTTGAATTTTTCAACTCCATGTATCTCCATTGTTAACTCAATGTTATAGAGTCTGTTTAGAACCCTTCTTCCTTTTCTTAGATCCGGGACTTGAGTATTGATGTACTCATTTTCCTCCGTCATCATTTTGATAATCACTCCTTTTGTTTTTGGATGTGATTTTCAATTGCTTCATCCTCCGAATCTATTTCCTCAAAAATTGACTTTTCAGGAGCTTTTCCTTTTGTTGGATCTCGCATCTCGCCTAGATCCTTTTCCATTTCCAATTATTCAATCCTTTCCTTTAGCCTTTGATTCTCGGCTAACAGGAAGTTTGTTGACCGGACTTTACCATCAATCGCAACTCAATACCTTTGTTTTATGCGTGTTTTAGTTTATTTCTGTAGGAATTTGGTACTTCTTGGGTCTATATTCATTTTGTAGGAACTTGGAGCAAATTTGGTGAAGTTTGGCATACAAAACATGAAGAAATTGATCCCGTGCGGCCCGCACCAAATCCTGTGCGGCCTGCACAGGACCCAGCCAGCATACCAGACAAGCGACATGGGCCGGACGACTCATTCCTGGCCCATGCGACCCGCACCAAATTCCCATGCGCCCCGCACGTGACTTCGAACCCTAGTTTCGCGGCTATTTAAAGCCCTCGAAGCGCTGAAATTAGGGCATTCCATCTTCCCTCCTTCTGGAGGCGGCGCCTCCACGAAAACCTTCCAGATCCACCACATCACCTTCTCTATGCACCCCGCACAGCCATCCTGTGCGACCCGCACAGGCCATCCCGCCACCTTGTGAGCCACGTTCCGACCACCGTTCGACCTAGGCAGCCGTATCCCCAGTCCAAAGGCAAGGAAGAGGCTTGATTAGGGGCGTTTGCCTTCCTCCTTTCTTCTCTTTGGTTATGGAGATTGTATCTTTCCCTTTCTTGCATTTTGATTGTGTTTCTATTATGGTAGGCTAGATTAGTTTGTTCTAGGGTCATGTTTAAACCAAGGTTAGGATTGATGTAATGGATGAATGATTAAGTTTCTATGGTTTATCACTTGTTGGTTGTCTATTGTTTATGCTTGCTTTGTGTTCGATGAATTGTGTTGAACCTCCTACTAGGTGAATGGCCACACTTAGTCTTGGTTAAAGGTGTAGACTAATTGATTGAATTGAGTAAGCAACTTGAGGTAGGTTAGGAGCCGAAAGGTGACCAATTGGTATCCCAAAAGGAGAAGATTTCTAATTAGGCGAAAGTCGGTTAGATACCTTAGTAAACCAACTTGTGGACTTAGGATGGTTAAGCCAACAAGCGAAAGTGAGGGTTAACTAGACTAATGGGGGCGTTAGACTAGGTTCCGTGTCACGATACCATGACCAACATGCGACGGTTGAGGTCTAGGGAGTCCAAGTCCGGCTAGATCTGTCCCAAACCAGTTAGGAACTTAATTGTCATGCATTGCACCATCAACTAAGGGCCGTGCCGCACCAAGTACTACCTGTGCGGGTCGCATGGAATCCTGTGCGGGTCGCACAGGGCCAGACTGGTGCAGCACGGGTCAGCGTTTCGTGCGACAGCACGCGCGTTGACAGCCCGAAGCCTAATCGAGGTAAAAACAGAAACCCTAGGACGCTTTATTATTAGAAATCACCAGAAAACAACCAAATTATTACTTGCTTTAGTTTTGTTTTAGTTTGATTCTTTGTTTATCTTATTTTGCTATTGCTCTAAGACCAAAAACCATCTCAATTGACCGACCTAGATTTTGTGAACCGGTAAACCTAATACTCAACTAATCCGTCCCTGTGGTTCGACCCCTAACCATATCCAACGATATACCGTACGCTTGCGGTACATTTTAGGACCAATTAGGGTATTATTAGTTTGCACATCATTTGTATACCCAATCAATTCGTTGATTAGAGTATCCTTACTGTCGTACTGGGGTTTTGACCTTTGAATTATTATTTTCCTCCCCAGATTGAATTTTGAACATATTGGACAGACTGTCAAATGACACAGGCTGCAATGCGCTCGCATCCGTGGATTGGTTTGCTCTTTGCAAAACAGACATCTCATGAATTCTTGTACTACAGAGCCATTGTCTTCCCATTGGTGCGCACAATTTTCAACTTCCTGAGGTAGTGAGACTGCTACTCGCCATGAGACTTCATTATTTGTCATCATCATCACGGTTTCGTATGGCATCTCACTTATACCAGCCATCAGAGAATAGCTAGTGCCTCCTTTCCCTTCAGAAAATGAACAGATTGCATCGCTATCTGGTTCATTCTGATCAACCGAGAGCACGTTCCAGTCGTCATCTAAATCTAGATTTTCGACTATTGCTGCTCTTGCAATGTTGTCCTTTTGCCTTGTGCAATTTCGGGCAAAGTATCATTCCTCACCACATATGAAGCATTTGCATCTTCTTATTTTATCAGCATGCTTCCTTTTGAATACTCTGATGTGAGTATCATATGGTTTGCCTCAATATGTCTTTGCCTTCCGAAGACTATACTTTTTATTTTTCTGATAGTAGCCTGGCACTGGTATGCGGCTACAGAATGATAGACCCTTGAGACTTCTCTGGAGTGCCACCCTTTTGCACTGTCCTGCCAAATACTGGTAGGTGAAGTGTATTCTTGGAATAACACCTACAGTATTGCCCGGGTATTTCTCAGCAAATGCCTTTTCAATTTCTCCGCCAATGATGGGAGGCATTTTCCTGAAAAATTTTGTCGAAAGTTCGGGAGATATAAACATCCTTCCCGATTTTACGGCCAAAATCTTATAATCATTGATGTAATCGAAAAAATCTTTCACATTATGGCATGAAAGTCTTTCCAGATCATTGTATTCTCGATTTTGCTTTTCTGTGGACCCGGTTGTCGGATCCTCTAACAGAAACATTCGCCTAATCTGAAATATAACATTCTGTGGATCATCCGCGATGTTTACCAATTCCTCATATTCAGTGGGGTATGCCATTCTCCACTGAATCCAGGTCTTTTTCTCTGTTTCTCCTAGGAGATTTTCAATATAATTGACCTTTGACTTGTTATCCGCCCAGTTTTTTTCATTGATAAGATTGAGGGTAATGGATTCCCAACGAGAGATAACTTCTGAATATAGCCCAATGTCTTCTGGTAGGACCAGGATTGCGCCTTGACTGGCTTGGGCTGTTGGCAGGTTAAACCTTTCATTCATTTGTCTTGCATAGCCACCACGGATATTGTCTAATCGTGCTCTTATCTCCGGGACTTGGAGATTATGTGGCTGCCTTGAACCAGGTGGGTACATAGCAGGACCCATGATTGGTTCTGGTGGTATTCTTGTAAGGGAAGACTCTGCTGACGAGAGTACCGTCTCCACTTTTTCTTTGAGATTTTTGAATTACGAGTACTCCAAATCTTCGAGCATGTAAATTATTTCTGATGGATATTCGTCCCACTTTATCTCAGAATTTTTTGGAAAACTGGCATCATTCCCACCACCTTTCGCCAGAAGACATAACAAGTCTTCGTCTTCGTTTGCAGGTGCATCCAGTTGGGACAGGAATTGCACCGTAGAGAGTAGATCATCCTCAAATTCGTCGTCTGACTCATCCCATTGACAAGTCATCATAAAGGCTTGTTCTTCAGACCACTCACTTTCCACTTCTACGGTTTCTAGTCAGTTAAACTCTGCAAATGTCATTTGCACGAGTTCATCCTCGCTATTCACCTGCTCAATAGCAAACAATTGATACTGGTTTATTGGTTCCATCATTTCAACTGTTGGCTCAGCTTGCTCGGCTTTTAGAATTGCTAGGAACCATTTTCCCAATAAAGAGTCATCACCTTGCTCGGCCTCATCATCACTTTCACTGAATTCCTCAGGGTCTGTATAGATTTCTGGGAATTCTGGATCGTCGTCGAAAGACCAATCATCATCTATTGTGAATACGAACGGTAATTCATCATCTATTGTAAGTAGATTTATAAATTCTTGTTCGAGTTCTTCCTCATCATTTTCTCCTCGAATGACTTCTTGCTCAGGAACTGTTGTTGCATACCCTGAGAATCTGACAGACAATGAGCCGTCTGTCCTTGCTCGAATTCGCGCTGTTTGGGGATTCTGGATATGTGAGATAACAGCTGGTCTCACAAGCCACTGTCTTCCTTGGAGTTCTGCAGTTGTTCTTTGCGAGCCAGGGATGGCCCGAACTCCTCGACTTGCTAGGTGGTCGGCCACATTCTGAACATTATATCTGAAGTTTGTGTGGCTGGTATTGGACAATCGCCCAATAAGTGATCTTGAGAGTAAGAGATTACTCTCACCACCTTGCCATCCTTCATACCCGTGAGTTTGAATCACTAATTGAATGTGATCCCTAAAATCATGAATACTGAGTGTTATATCTGGAGCAGTATATGCCAACTGCGTTCCAGATGTAAGATCCATCTCCATAGAGATGATAACAGCCCTATCATCTCGCCATCTAGTGTCTCTGATTAACACTAGTGCATTCACACCTGCACTCCGTCTGTGCAGCGTGTATAATCGAACCATGATTAGTCCGATATGCAGATGTTGGAGTCCTTCTTGTAAAAGCCTGTTAAAACTTTCTTCAGAGATAAACGGTAACTCCACTTGTTGGCCGTCTGTGACCAATGTTATTTCATCCGAGTAATGTTGGTATACCCGGTGTCTGTTCTCTGACCATCCAGCTTGGTATTGTGTGAACTTTTTCGTCATCCCTCGAAAAATGAAAAGGTTTCCTCGAGAAATTGAAATAAGTCTTAGATTCACCCCCCTTAAAGTTCGATCTCCGCACTGAGTGCCTCTTGACGACAAGAGAACCAGAACAAGAGTCGCTTCTTACGAGGGTTTATTAATTTAGCGGGTCCTTTCTTTCCAATAGGCGCAAGCCCCTATTGTTAATTACCCCGTAGTTGCCTACGGGAACCTCTGATTAAGGGATCTAAAGAATTATATGTAATAGGCTAGGAAAATCGTCTCTAAAATGATTTTTGTATTTATGTGGGGTTTATTTCTTTTGGCTTAGACCGAACTCAATTGATGGTACCAGACCTAATTGACGGGATCTAATTGAGGACACTTGAATAATTCTAGATTTTCATTTGGAACAGATTTGGTTTCTTATGTCGGGGTGTGGTTTTCAGTCCTGAGGCTATTTTGGGCCTTTGTAGGATTTGGATTTTGATTTAGGTTTTATGAGGCTATTTTGGACCTTTTTGGATTTGATTTGAATTTCTCAGGACTGTTTTGGGTCACTTGTGAGAAAGGGTTTCCGGGACTATTTTAGGTCGCTTGTGGAAACAGAATTCTGGTTTCTCGGGGCTATTTTGGGGCACTTGTGAAAATTTGAGTTTTGACAATCCTTGGGACTATTTTGGGTAGCTTGTAAGGATTGGTTTCCGGGACTATTTTGGGTAACTTGTGGAAACAAAACTTGGGAGTTCTTGGGGCTATTTTGGGCCACTTGTGAGAATAAGGATTTGAGTTTCAGGATTTTCGACTTTTGAATTTGAATTTCAAAGTTTATGTCTTTTGGGTTTGAGTTTCATGGTTTTTGGATTTTGAGTTTGAGTTTCAAGGTTTCTAGCTTTTGGACTCGCTTGAAGTTTATCTTGATCTGCTGAATAGCTTTCTTTTCTCTAGTGAAGAGGTTTCGGTTTTGGCTCTGGGATTCGTGTTTTCACTTTTAATTTTCTGAAATTTCTCTTTGGGTTTTACAGTTTTCACAGTTGGATTTTATTTCTATTTTTAATTCTAGACTTTTAGAACTTATTTCTATATTTTTAATTATGTTTATTTTTTAAAATATTTGATTTTTGACATATTTCTTTTTGGAATTGTTTATATTTAGTGATTATTTAATTTTTTATGCTTGGAAATTTACTAGGAGAGTTTTAATAAATTTTGACTTCATTTTAGAATTTTACAAAATTTGTTTAATATCATTTTAGAGATTTTATATTTTTATTTAATATTAGAAATGCTTCAAAAATACAAAAGACCATTAATTTAGTAAATTTTTACATCAAAATATCAGTGAGTTTAGTTATTTGAATTCTTATAATTTTATGGATACTTTATTTTAATTTATCTGATTTTCTCATTATTATTTTAGAATTTTATGAAATTCATTTAATTTTTGAAAATACTTCAAAAATAGAAAAGACCAATAAATTGACAGATTTTTATATCATAATATAAGTGAATGTGGTTTATTTATATTTTTAGAAATTTTTGGATATTTTATTTGAATTTTTCTGAGTTCCCAACTATTTTTAATGAATTTTTGAAGTTTTCTGATTATTTATAATTTTTTGATTGGTCCACGTCAGCAAAAGGGGCTGAAATGGCAGCTGACGCGGCAGAGCGCGAAATGAAGTTTGAACGAGCGCTGACTCCCCTTGATTGGCTCGTGTAATGAGTTGTTTTCGTGTTGGTGACTCGCTACACGAGATTCAGACACAACGGATCATCTGTGACCACGGGTTTCTCCTCCTTCAAATCCGACAGAGGCGGCTTTTTTGCAGTTTAGTCCCCGGTTGTTCTCCGATGAGATTACAGCGATTCCGGCCACCGTTTTGGTCGATATTGAATGCGTTAGAATCGCGAGGGTGAGGAGAATATAGTGGTGTCATTAGTGAAAGTTTTAGAGACTTGTGCTGTCACTTGGCGTCAGAGGAAACTCGAGTAGCCATTAACGACGTTCAGAGCTTTTTGGCCATCTTCTTCTGCCAGTTCTTGGTTTCACACACTCATGAAGGTGCCTTGAAAGCGAGGGTGATGTCAATTTCGCATGGAGAGTGTTGGAAAGAGGTTCTCTCGGCTGAGACACATCGGCTTAAATTTGGGCAGAACTGAGCCCGCGCTGTGGGGCCCACACAACCATTTTTCTGTGCCAGTAATCACTTGTACCGCTTCAGGAGGTCAAATTTAACTTGTCCATTTCTTTGTTTCAGCTTGAAGCACCATGGTTTGATGGGCGAAACATTGAGGCAGAAGGTACGCTTTATTCGCTTTTGTTCAACTTTCAGTTTTACATGTAAGTGGATTTACAGCAGCAGAGTTTGATTTGACATTCAATTTAGGTCAATTGGAGTTTGTTTCATATGTTCAAAGCAGCCAGGATTATAAGGCCAAGGCATTAGGCACTTGTCACAATTTACAAATTTCACATTTTAGCAAATTTGTTGCTGTTTTGAATGGATTAAAATTTGAGTTGCCTAAATGCATGGAAAATGAGTTGCAGAGGCTGCAATGCACCATAAGAAGTGCACTTCAACAGTTCAAAATCACTTTTGGAAATTTTTGTAAGAAAATACTAATGTATTTATGTTACTTTTTTTTTTTTGTTCCTTTTGAAGATATCTCATGAAACACCCATACATTTATTCAAAATTCCTAATAATTTGCAGAAATATCTCTTAACATGTCTATGAATTTCCTTTGTGAGTCTTTTTGCAGGAAAGTCCAAGATAACATTTTATTTAGAAAATACCCTTGCTGTCTTCATAATTCGATATAAAATCACAAGAAATTCAAAAAAAAAGAAAAGTTTATTCTCTGCTATCCAGCAAACTTCATACTTGCTGTTCATACTCATTCTTATATTTTTGTGCAGAGATAACCCTACTTTTTCATTTATTTTATTTCTGGACTGATTTATACATATGTACAAATGTTATTATTTTTATTTTGTAACGATGCAAGGCTTCAACCTATTATAACTTCTGGAGCAAATTGAGCAGCACCTCCCCTAGATCCCCTCTATTTTGAGTGTTTAAACAGCTTGATTGGGGCAATTGCTCAATTAAGCATGTCTAAACTCGATCCACCATGGGAGCAGAGCTCCCTAGTAGACCATAGAGGAGATCCAGCGTAGGAGCAGAGCTCCATGCCAAATTTAAATCCATCATGGGAGCAGAGCTCCTTAGCAGACAAGGACTGATTGTTTTTATTACAAGCAAAGAGAAATATTGAGAGGAGAAAAGGGAACAGCAAAATAACCAATTAATGCCTCAAATCAACTTCTTTTATTTATACACAGAGATTTATCACAGAAATCACTCACTTCTCCCTTTCTTTTCTCTCTTTCCAAATGTTTGATGAAATGCCTCTCACAATTTTATACCAACTACCCTAATTAAGCATAATTACAGAAATTAAACTATGGCCTAAATTTTGTGGCTCTCCTCCTCCTTTCCTGCTCGAATTTGAGTCCTTTTATAGACTGAAATTAGGGCAACCCCTATTTGAACCCGAGTCAATCTCTCCCGTCCAATTTCCATCAATGGCTAGGATTGGGCTGCGCTTAGGGTTAGGTTTGAGAAAACTGTGGGCGCAGGCGTCTGGTTTTGGGTTTGTGGCGCTGGTGGAGGCCACGTCGGCGAGTTCCGCGTTTTTCACCCGGCGTCCACGGTAAGAACTCGCGTTTCCTTCTTTCATTTCTTCTTTTTACCAAGGAGGAAGACGAACTCTTCATCTGGGTGCGCTGGGTTCATGGTGCGCCAGTGAGGCTCCAACAAATCAAAGCGTTTCGGTGTATGAGCCATGTGCATTCGAAGCCAAATGAGAAACAGTAATTTTTAATGGCCAGCGCCCTTCTACTCTGCTCCGGATCTGCTACAATGGCTGCACGCGCAAAACCTTTTCCATTTTTCTGGGATTTTCAATCGATTTCCTTTGATTTTCCATATATTCTTTGATGTCAAAACAAAATAAATTATTTGGAGGCCTTCCCTTGGGTATTTTTGGACAAAATTTTATGGGTGAACTCAGAAAAATTTGAGGCATTTAATGGTTCAAAGGGTTTTGCAAAATTCTTTGCAGATATTTTTCGGGAATTTTGTACAATTTTAGGGTTTCTTTGCAAAATTTGGAGTTTCTGTTAACATTTTTGGAATTTTAAAATCATGATAATTCATCGTAATTCTTAGGGGATTTTTGGGTAATTTTTGGGAATTTTTGGAGTTTGTTTTGTATTTTTCGCAATTTGAACTTGATTTTTTGGAAATTTGGAATTTTGATTTTCGCTATTTGAATTTGGTTTTAGCAATTTGGGTTTGGTTTTCGGGGTTAATTTTTAGAGTCAAACAAATGCCCCCCACCAAAGCATGTTGTGAGGATCTTGGACAGAACGACGTGCTTTGGTGGTCCCTTCTTAACCCCTTGTTCTTTGTCATGGTTTGGTTTTTTTGACACTTGTCAATCTTGTGTTTGATTGGGCTTCCGTACTCAAGACCTTCTTGTAAATTTTTATTTTAAAGTGAGGAGCCTTCTTACTCCCGCCTCGTTTCTCTTGTTTTGGAATGTAGGTATTTTGGCCCACCTTTGACTTTTTTTTTTTTTTTTTTATTCAGGACTAAGGCACCCATATGTCCGCACCACAATTTAGGTCGGGGTATTTTGGCCCACACCTGTATTTCTTTGAGTTTGGATTTACATGGGCCTTGTCCCAGTTTTGATTTTCCCTTCTGAATGTCGGCCTTGAAGCATTTCAGTTTATTCAACACTTGACTTCACTTTGTATTCTTTCATGTTGTCTCTTATTCCCTTAATTTGTATCAGGTTTGGTTGATCATCGGCTTTTACCCCAGTTTGATTGTTTATCAGCTCTTATTGTTTCTCTGCCCCGATGTGGGCGTTTATTCTAGTGTCATCTCTGGTGTCTTATTTAGAATTCAAGACACAGAACTTTTATTCATCCTTTTTATCAGTGAGATGAATAGGCACCTAGTACCTTGTTCAAAGCACAAAGCACAATGCTTAGGGTAAATTTCACCATTCCATGTATTCAGAAACCACACAGGCTTCCTCAACACTGCTATCATTTTCTTGGTTGGTGTGATAGATCACCGCCTTGTGTCTTAATTTACAGTTCAAGACACGAAACTTTTGTTCATCCTTTTGTTCGGTGAGATGAACAAGCACCTAGTACATTGTTCAAAGTACAAAGCACAAAACTTAGGGACGTTTCTTTCTTAAATGTAGGCCTTTTGTAAAGGAGATGTCATATGAATGTCCAGAAGGACAAAGACATTCCTTTGAATTTAGGCCCGGTGGGACAAGATATGAATATGGTTTTATTTCTTTTGGGTTTTATCCTAATTGTTGTTGTTTTTTTTTTTTTTGGGTTTTTGAGGTTAAGGATTTTTTTTTATTGGACCTTCATCAATTTGTGTTTACCTTATTTCTCTAGGGCCTTGCAGAGGAATGTTCCATAATGTTCAAAAGAACGGAACATCCCTTTCGAGCTTTAGCCCGGCGTGACATGAGACTTAATTCTTGGGTTTTGGTTGTTTGTTGTGACTTTCGGGTTTTTTGGGATTTGAGGGTTTTGTTCAGGACTTTATTGGATTTTCTATTAGAGTTTTGGGTTTTGAATTTTTGAATTTTAGGTAAGGATTTGGTTAAGATTTTGGAATTTTATTTTATTTGGAGTCATGAAAGATTTTGTTGGTTTTATTTGGGATTTTATTAAGGATTTATTGGCTTGGTTTTATATATGTTTTGGGTACAATAGGCTTAATGGGTCTTCTTCTCTCTTTTTTTTTTATGGAATTTTGGACTTACTTAAATTGGCTTTTATTCGAGAGTGGAAAGGTGTTTTGGTTTTGGTTGTTTTTTTTTTCATGTTGAAAAATGTGGATTTTAGGCGTAGTGTTTCTTGAAGTACCGCCCGTTGATGGAAGGTATCGAAACTTCTTCTGGGGGCGACTTAAATCCCAATCCTTTTGTGCGCTTCCATTTTCCGTCTACACCCTTCACCCATCGAGATTCCTCGCTCCAAAGATCTTGGAAAACTTTAGCCTTCTGTTTAGAGATTGGGTCCAAACAATGAGTTTTTTCAAAGAGGGGTATTAACTTCTTATTGTAGTAACCCATTATTTATATCCTTTCACATTCATTTTCTTCTTCTTTCAACCACTTCTCCCAATCGTTGGAATCGGACACACTACCAGATGGGTCTATATTCTCCGCCTTGTAGAACAAGATTTCTTTATGAACCACCAATTTTCCTTGGACCCTTTCTGTTTTAGGTGGTACATAAAAGGTTTCTAATTTTTTGACCTGGTTCACTTCTTTTGGTGTTAACTCTTTAAAGCAACCAATGGGAATTTGTTCAATAGCCATCGAGTCTTCCTTTTCATTGAACTCCTCTTTATCTGAGCCAATATCATATACGTGGATTACATTCTTTTGTTTTGGTTTTTGTTCACTGTCCTCATACAGTTTTTCTTTTTGACTTTCACTTTCATCTTCTTCATCAGATGACCTTATGTAAAATGGAGTCTTCACGACACATGAAGTTTTAGGCCTTTCTTTCAATCTTATTTTCTCATCACACTCTTTCTGATTTTCTACTCTTGGCCTCAAATCTGGAGAAGTACTCCTTTGAGAGGTTGGAGTGTAGAATCGGTCTATTTCTTCCAATTCCACTTCATGTGCTCCATAATGTTGTGCATCTCTTTTGATGATGTCTTGCTCGCCATCATTTATGTATTTGATGCACTGGTGGAGGGTGGATGGCACAAGATGGTTTTCATGTAACCATGGTCTGCCTAGCAAAGCCCTGTAGGAGGTATCGGCATCAATTACATAAAATTTGATCAAAGTTTCAAGCTCTCCAAATTTCATGGGAAGGACAATTGCCCCCAATGCCCGCTCGGAATTCTGGTTGAACCCATGGATAAAGACATTCTCATCTGAAAGTCGCCTTCCTCCTAAGGCTAATTGGTTCAATGATTTAAGAGGTAAGATGTTAATGGAAGATCCGGGATCCACTAACATTCGATTTAACTGACTTCCATTGGTTTGGCCTGTAATGTAGAGTGGCTTGTTGTGACGAGTCGTCCCCATCATTAGGTCTGTGTCTGTGAATGTGATTTGGCTTTGTGGCTCTACATTAAGGACCTCGGTCATGTGTTTTTCTGCTAGGTAAGCCTGAAATTTTTCGGGCTCTTCCAACACCTTCATCATTGTTTCCCTTAATTCTTTTGACATCATCAACGCCTCAAATACACTGATCAGTGCGGGCGTACGCCTTAAATGAGCCAAGATGTTGTATTCCCCAACAGTTTCTTTTGCTTTTTGACTCGGCCCCGCTTCATCACTTACTTCTCGGCCTTTGTTTTTTCCTCCTTCTTTTTCATTTTCTTTGGACGCTTGCCTTTCAGGGATATTTGTACCCGATCGCAAATTTACATGACAGTCTTTTTCTTCAAACATGCATTTAGCAAAGAGGCCTCCATATGGTGCCTCATCTTCATCTTCAGCGTCATAATAATAGATATCAAATTCCTCTTCTTCTTTTTCCTCTTCTTTTTCCTTCTCTATTTGTTTCCTTTTTCCTTCTTCCTCTTTTGCATCTTTCTTCTCATTTTTCTCAACACTTTCCTTGTTTTCAATTTTCTTCTCACTTAATCTTGATACCTTCTGCACATAATATTCTTCTTGATCAGATTCTTCATCCACTATCACTATGACGTTGCACTCCACGTTGCGACTTGGATTGCCTCTTTGTGCTACCGCATTTGCTTGCGCATGTGGAGCTGGCTCTTGTTTAAAACTCTCGGGCAAGATCAAATCCCCTTCTTTAATCATCTTTTCTGCGATGTTTTTAAAGACATAACAATCGCTTGTGGGGTGACCTAAGACTCGATGGAAAGCACAATACTTTGGGTCATTTGTCTTGTTTTGCTCATCGGGCCTTTTGCAATAGGGTAATTCTATGGCTTTTCCATTCAACAATTGTTTAAGCAATGCCGTAGTCTTCTCTTTCTTAAATGAATATGGCTTGCTCAAGCGCTCTGCCAAAGTTACTTGGGGTTGGTTGCTTCCTTTGTTATTGTTGTTAACATTTCCTTTGTTGTTTCTATAGCCACCGCCTCCTTGGCTAGTAGACGTCTCGTTGGCTCCCACTATTTTAATAGGAACTTGCCCCTTAATCTTTTGTTCACCTTTGTTGTATGAGGTTTGTGTCTCTTTAGGCGGTCCAATATGCACAACTCTCGCCACTCGAGTCACCAAATCCTCATAAGTATAGATATCACTTTCTGAGAGCGGTCTACGGATCCAATCATCCAAATTTCTTATTAGAAACTCGACAGCCTCTCTTTCTGGCATTTGATGAGTGCACCGTATGTTCATGTTTCTCCATCTGTTAATGTAGTCGAGAGGCGACTCGCCCGACCTTGGTTTTTCACAAGCTACATCAGCCATAGTGATTCTTTGAGTTACCATAGCGAACTTGGCGCGAAAGAGATCTTCCATTTCATCCCAAGTCTCGATCGAGTCATTTTCCAATGAAAAATACCACTCAAAAGCGGCACCTGTGAGACTTTGGGAGAATTGTTTCAGTAATAAAGCCTCATCATGAGCTGTATTGCCACATGCGTTTCTGAATTGCACCAAATGTTGATCAGGCGTGATGCCTTCCTTTCCTGTGCCATCGAAAAGATTAAATTTTGGGACTTGATATCCTGACGGATAAGGAATCTGCTCGTACTCCCTTGGGTATGGTCTTCCACATCTTTTGCGAGAGTTAACCAAACGGCCCGCTCCTGATGTTTGGAATTGTTGATTTATCATCTCTTGGATGATTTGCTTCGTTAAATCTGACTTTCTTGCCCCTGTCCGAGACCTTGCCCCAGGAATCTCATCCTCGTCAGATTCGTATCTGGTCTTGCTTCTCCTTTCTTTGGAGTGTTTTCTGTGATACCTTTCTTCTTCTGATGATGATGATTCGTACTTATTTTTGTTCTTCTTTCCTTTAGAAGGCTTTCTCCGACTCTTCTCTTCTTCTTCATCAGAAGTCCCATACTTGCTCTTACTCTTGCTTTCTTTTAGAGCTTTCTTCTTGCTTCTTTCCTCCTCTTCACCAGAAAGTTCGTATTTACTTTTGTTCTTTCTTTCTTTGAGAACTTTCTTCTTGTGATTGCCTTCTCCTTCTTCTTCTGAGGAAGGATATTCTCTATCAAGCTCCCCGAGCAAATTTTTCTTCTCTATAAATTTATACATTTTCTTAAGTATTTCTCTTTCTTTCTTTCTTTCGCTCATCAATTCTGACATTTTTCTTTCATTATTTTCCAACATGCTCATCAACCGAGCATTTTCTCCTTCAACCCATCGGCCTTTATCACCACCATCTTTTTTGTCGCTCTCAACTGGCTCATTTTCAGGACGGCCGTGACCACTTGATGATGGGATCTCTTGCTTCCCTTTGCCATCTTTTTTTACTAGAGGAATTTCCTCATCGCTAGCCATGTTCACGAACGCATGCATCTCATGTTCTTCGCTTATGCTAATCATGTTTAAATAAGCATGCATCATAGGCTCCTTTTCCCGCCACACTAAGCGCCTTCGCTTGCTTTGTGTTTCTTGGTTGGCCACTTCAACCACAAATCGGGTCCTATCTTTCGGCACCCATATTTTCTCAACCCTTCTTCTATTTTGCAAAGGCCCCAGTCGCTCTTTGACCGGGGTTGTTGCTCGTTCCTTTTCTTTCTGCCCCAGTCTTTCTTTTACTGGAGTTAATCCCCTTTTTCGCTCCTTCGGCCCCAATCTCTCATGGACCGGTGCTCGGGGAGAGGTGAGCCTTTCTTTCACGGACTGTCTAGTTTGAGGACTTCTGCCTTGGAACTGGACCTGGTATTCAAGAGGAAATTCCTCCATTGTTTTCAGTACAGCGACTGGAGAGTTTTTTCGAACCAGTCGGAGTGGAGCAAACGGATTACTGACCGGGAGGTTGGGTCTTGTGTCCAATTCATTCTTGTAAGCCCTTTGAACTTTCCTAATAGTCCTTGTGCCTTGGGAGACTGGCATATAGGCTTTTCTCGCTGTCATTTTCTGTTGAGAGGAGCGGCGTTGACGCAGATGTTTCTTGTGACTTGGGTTTGGGTGGACCCCCTTTTGAGGAATGAAAGCCCATTCTTCCTCTTTGGAATTAATCTCAACAGAAATTTCAGGGACTGGGGAGACTACCATTAGCTTATTCGGTGGTTCCTCAGTGACATTGGCAAGTTGGAAACTTCCATCATTTACTTGGACTATAGGCACATAGGAGTACCCATATGGCATGTTGCCGAGCATGAACTCGTGTTGGTAGCAGATCGGAACTGCCCCAATCGTGAACACTCCTTCGGGTTTGCTCATATCAACCGTTGTGGATGCCATTTCCTGCAAGAAAAGAGCTCCACATGTTATCGTTAGAAATGTTTATTTGGAATTTCAAACAATTTGAAGAAACAACAATTTATATATATTTTTTATTATTATTATTATTTTCTTTTTCCCCTTTTTTATTTTATTATTATTTTTATTTATTATTATTTCTTTGTTTTATGTATATATATATATATATATTTATCAATTTTTCTAGCCTTTACATTATAGTCTTCAGAGCCCAAAGATGAGAGGAGAAAGAGGTCCCACTGGGCGTGCCAGAGAATCTGTGTGAACTTTTTCGTCATCCCTCGAAGAATGAAAAGGTTTCCTCAAAAAATTGAAATAAGTCTTAGATTCACCCCCCTTAAGGTTCGATCTCCGCACTGAGTGTCTCTTGACGACAAGAGAACCAGAACAAGAGTCGCTTCTTACGAGGATTTATTAATTTAGCGGATCCTTTCTTTCCAATAGGCGCAAGCCCCTATTGTTAATTACCCCGTAGTTGCCTACGGGAACCTCTGATTAAGGGATCTAAAGAATTATATGTAATAGGCTAGGAAAATCGTCTCTAAAATGATTTTTGTATTTATGTGGGGTTTATTTCTTTTGGCTTAGACCGAACTCAATTGATGGTACCAGACCTAATTGACGGGATCTAATTAAGGACACTTGAATAATTCTAGATTTTCATTTGGAACAGATTTGGTTTCTTATGTCGGGGTGTGGTTTTCAGTCCTGAGGCTATTTTGGGCCTTTGTAGGATTTGGATTTTGATTTAGGTTTTATGAGGCTATTTTGGACCTTTTTGGATTTGATTTGAATTTCTCAGGACTGTTTTGGGTCACTTGTGAGAAAGGGTTTCCGGGACTATTTTAGGTCGCTTGTGGAAACAGAATTTTGGTTTCTCGGGGCTATTTTGTGTTAGAGTTATGTCCTAGAAGCCAATCATTATATGGCTACTTCTATGGTTTATGTTATTGATGATATTTGATCATTTATTCCTTGATTTATTAATTAACAGATCATTCAGGTTGAGGATCTGAATTGTAGATCTCTGTAGTTCATTTATAATTAAATGACAATAATAGATCTAAAAGGTCCGTAATCTTGATAATTAATAAGGAATATTAATTATCGGATAAGATTAGTATGTAAGTTAAGTGATGATTAAGTTCTACAGATCATAGGTAAGGAGTTGCCAACTTAATTGCATATGTATATGTTATAGAACATAGTACAGGACACGACCCAATGAGATAAATATATGGATTGTGTTATGTGTCGTTATTTATTTCGTTTGAGTTTGATTCTAAGTTTGAGATGGTTCAACTTTTCCACATGAGGATAGGTTCAATAAATATCGTCTACCGTTGATTCCTGATAAGGGCTGCTATACGGACTTTATTTATGTTCTCTTGAATTGTGCGGGGAAAAGTTGTTCATCAAGAAAACCGTATGTCCCTCATTAATTTACTTAGTGAGCGATGATATCTGTTTGGGCCCCTTGATGGAGATGGATTGTTTGCTAGCAACTGATACAGTCATCTCTAGATCAAGAAACGTATAATCTGCAAGAATGACACATTCCTATCTTGGATTATACGATGATATCATGTGACATAAGAATCAGACAAGGAAATACTATTATTTCTTATGCAGGATTAAAATATTGTAGCAGTACACTATTTATGCGAATTGGGAATCATAACGTGTTGCTAGATACCGCTTATGATTATTGGAAATAAATAGCGATTTATTTTCCATGTCCAACAGAGCATAAATCCTCAAAGGGTCACACAAATAGGTTTTGACCATGCGTGCATTATTTATTTGGTTGTATTAAGGAATGCAACAATATGATATGTTGACTGATTAATTATGTACTGTTGCGAACCGTCATAATTAATTAATTAAGTCAAACGGATTATATAGAAATAAATTAATGCATATTCTAATCCTTAAATAATTATCAAAGTGTTGATAATTAATTTGTTCAACATGAATTAATTAAAGTAATTAATTTGAGCTAACGGGCCTATATTTAAATGGTAAATTAAAGGTCCAACTTGAGAGCAATTAATTGGGCCACTAATTAATTGAATTAGAGGACCAATTAAATAATTGATGGAGCCCATTTAGGCCCATTTTATGGCTGCCCTAGTGATGGCATAGTTGTAAATTAGTTACAACTTTTTGGGAGAGTGGTTGGTCTATAAAAGGACCACTTTGGGAGCCAAAACCCTAGCCACCTTGCCTTTTTCTCTCTCCCTAATATTTTGGACGAAAATTAAAGGAAAAATTTCAGAATTTTTCCTCTCCACCATTGCTCTCTTAAGCTCATGTGTTGAGCACCTCTTGCCTCCATCCAATTAAATAGTTAATTAAGGTAAAGGGAAGGAAGGGATTAGGCTTAACCTCTCATCTACTAGCATAGATCGAGGTTTTGGTTAATACCTTGGTGGACTTGAGGCCGAGACACGCGTAGTGGTGCGCACAACCTCGACATCGCCGGATTCGAGCCTCCTTGTTGCGATACAAGGAGAGGTAGCCTTCCTAACCTCTCTCTCTTGTGTGTGAATGCTTGGACTAGATCCTTCGAGGTCTAAGTCGTTTGGATTGCTTATTAAATGGTTAATTAGCATAAAAATTTGAAAACTTAGACTTCCTAACATTTTGGGCCACTTGTGAAAATTTGAGTTTTGACAATCCTTGGGACTATTTTGGGTCGCTTGTAAGGATTGGTTTCCGGGACTATTTTGGGTCACTTGTGGAAACAAAACTTGGGAGTTCTTGGGGCTATTTTGGGCCACTTGTGAGAATAAGGATTTGAGTTTCAGGATTTTCGACTTTTGAATTTGAATTTCAAAGTTTATGTCTTTTGGGTTTGAGTTTCATGGTTTTTGGATTTTGAGTTTGAGTTTCAAGGTTTCTAGCTTTTGGACTCGCTTGAAGTTTATCTTGATCTGCTGAATAGCTTTCTTTTCTCTAGTGAAGAGGTTTCGGCTTTGGCTCTGGGATTCATGTTTTGACTTTTAATTTTCTGAAATTTCTCTTTGGGTTTTAAAGTTTTCACAGTTGGATTTTATTTCTATTTTTAATTCTAGACTTTTAGAATTTATTTCTATATTTTTAATTATGTTTATTTTTGAAAATATTTGATTTTTGACATATTTCTTTTTGGAATTGTTTATATTTAGTGATTATTTAATTTTTTATGCTTGGAAATTTACTAGGAGAGTTTTAATAAATTTTGACTTCATTTTAGAATTTTACAAAATTTGTTTAATATCATTTTAGAGATTTTATATTTTCATTTAATATTAGAAATGCTTCAAAAATACAAAAGACCATTAATTTAGCAAATTTTTACATCAAAATATCAGTGAGTTTAGTTATTTGAATTCTTATAATTTTATGGATACTTTATTTTAATTTATCTGATTTTCTCATTATTATTTTAGAATTTTATGAAATTCATTTAATTTTTAAAAATACTTCAAAAATAGAAAAGACCAATAAATTGACAGATTTTTATATCAAAATATAAGTGAATGTGGTTTATTTATATTTTTAGAAATTTTTGGATATTTTATTTAAATTTTTCTGAGTTCCCAACTATTTTTAATGAATTTTTGAAGTTTTCTGATTATTTATAATTTTTTGATTGGTCCACGTCAGCAAAAGGGGCTGAAATGGCAGCTGACGCGGCAGAGCGCGAAATGAAGTTTGAACGAGCGCTGACTCCCCTTGATTGGCTCGTGTAATGAGTTGTTTTCGTGTTGGTGACTCGCTACACGAGATTCAGACACAACGGATCATCTGTGACCACGGGTTTCTCCTCCTTCAAATCCGACAGAGGCGACTTTTTTGCAGTTTAGTCCCCGGTTGTTCTCCGATGAGATTACAGCGATTCCGGCCACCGTTTTGGTCGATATTGAATGCGTTAGAATCGCGAGGGTGAGGAGAATATAGTGGTGTCATTAGTGAAAGTTTTAGAGACTTGTGCTGTCACTTGGCGTCAGAGGAAACTCGAGTAGCCATTAACGACGTTCAGAGCTTTCTGGCCATCTTCTTCTGCCAGTTCTTGGTTTCACACACTCATGAAGGTGCCTTGAAAGCGAGGGTGATGTCAATTTCGCATGGAGAGTGTTGGAAGGAGGTTCTCTCGGCTGAGGCACATCGGCTTAAATTTGGGCAGAACTGAGCCCCCGCTGTGGGGCCCACACAACCATTTTTCTGTGCCAGTAATCACTTGTACCGCTTCAGGAGGTCAAATTTAACTTGTCCATTTCTTTGTTTCAGCTTGAAGCACCATGGTTTGATGGGCGAAACATTGAGGCAGAAGGTACGCTTTATTCGCTTTTGTTCAACTTTCAGTTTTACATGTAAGTGGATTTACAGCAGCAGAGTTTGATTTGACATTCAATTTAGGTCAATTGGAGTTTGTTTCATATGTTCAAAGCAGCCCGGATTATAAGGCCAAGGCATTAGGCACTTGTCACAATTTACAAATTTCACATTTTAGCAAATTTGTTGCTGTTTTGAATGGATTAAAATTTGAGTTGCCTAAATGCATGGAAAATGAGTTGCAGAGGCTGCAATGCACCATAAGAAGTGCACTTCAACAGTTCAAAATCACTTTTGGAAATTTTTGTAAGAAAATACTAATGTATTTATGTTACTTTTTTTTTTTGTTCCTTTTGAAGATATCTCATGAAACACCCATACATTTATTCAAAATTCCTAATAATTTGCAGAAATATCTCTTAACATGTCTATGAATTTCCTTTGTGAGTCTTTTTGCAGGAAAGTCCAAGATAACATTTTATTTAGAAAATACCCTTGCTGTCTTCATAATTCGATATAAAATCACAAGAAATTCAAAAAAAAAAGAAAAGTTTATTCTCTGCTATCCAGCAAACTTCATACTTGCTGTTCATACTCATTCTTATATTTTTGTGCAGAGATAACCCTACTTTTTCATTTATTTTGTTTCTGGACTGATTTATACATATGTACAAATGTTATTATTTTTATTTTGTAACGATGCAAGGCTTCAACCTATTATAACTTCTGGAGCAAATTGAGCAGCACCTCCCCTAGATCCCCTCTATTTTGAGTGTTTAAACAGCTTGATTGGGGCAATTGCTCAATTAAGCATGTCTAAACTCGATCCACCATGGGAGCAGAGCTCCCTAGTAGACCATAGAGGAGATCCAGCGTAGGAGCAGAGCTCCATGCCAAATTTAAATCCACCATGGGAGCAGAGCTCCCTAGCAGACAAGGACTGATTGTTTTTATTACAAGCAAAGAGAAATATTGAGAGGAGAAAAGGGAACAGCAAAATAACCAATTAATGCCTCAAATCAACTTCTTTTATTTATACACAGAGATTTATCACAGAAATCACTCACTTCTCCCTTTCTTTTCTCTCTTTCCAAATGTTTGATGAAATGCCTCTCACAATTTTATACCAACTACCCTAATTAAGCATAATTACAGAAATTAAACTATGGCCTAAATTTTGTGGCTCTCCTCCTCCTTTCCTGCTCGAATTTGAGTCCTTTTATAGACTGAAATTAGGGCAACCCCTATTTGAACCCGAGTCAATCTCTCCCGTCCAATTTCCATCAATGGCTAGGATTGGGCTGCGCTTAGGGTTAGGTTTGAGAAAACTGTGGGCGCAGGCGTCTGGTTTTGGGTTTGTGGCGCTGGTGGAGGCCACGTCGGCGAGT
Organism: Rhynchospora breviuscula; assembly: GCA_027562975.1. Lineage (NCBI taxonomy): Eukaryota > Viridiplantae > Streptophyta > Magnoliopsida > Poales > Cyperaceae > Rhynchospora > Rhynchospora breviuscula. The sequence continues at coordinate 27,630,808 of CM050400.1, read as the reverse complement.
TCCGCGTTTTTCACCCGGCGTCCACGGTAAGAACTCGCGTTTCCTTCTTTCATTTCTTCTTTTTACCAAGGAGGAAGACGAACTCTTCATCTGGGTGCGCTGGGTTCATGGTGCGCCAGTGAGGCTCCAACAAATCAAAGCGTTTCGGTGTATGAGCCATGTGCATTCGAAGCCAAATGAGGAACAGTAATTTTTAATGGCCAACGCCCTTCTACTCTGCTCCGGATCTGCTACAATGGCTGCACGCGCAAAACCTTTTCCATTTTTCTGGGATTTTCAATCGATTTCCTTTGATTTTCCATATATTCTTTGATGTCAAAACAAAATAAATTATTTGGAGGCCTTCCCTTGGGTATTTTTGGACAAAATTTTATGGGTGAACTCAGAAAAATGTGAGGCATTTAATGGTTCAAAGGGTTTTGCAAAATTCTTTGCAGATATTTTTCGGAAATTTTGTAGAATTTTAGGGTTTCTTTGCAAAATTTGGAGTTTCTGTTGATATTTTTAGAATTTTAAAATCATGATAATTCATCGTAATTCTTAGGGGATTTTTGGGTAATTTTTGGGAATTTTTGGAGTTTGTTTTGTATTTTTCGCAATTTGAACTTGATTTTTTGGAAATTTGGAATTTTGGTTTTCGCTATTTGAATTTGGTTTTAGCAATTTGGGTTTGGTTTTCAGGGTTAATTTTTAGAGTCAAACAGGTATAAAGTCTCTGCTGGGTCCTACTGTGCTCATCTGTATTGAGAGATGTTGAGCTCAGCATCAGGATTCATTTTTGACTCCAGGCTTCGCTGGTATCGCCGGGATTGACCAGGGAGCCTCCTTTGAGCCTCAAATCTGAGTCTAGATCCTAGGCGGTAGCCACGAATCTGATCTTTAACAGTAGGAGTTCGGTTTGTGTCTCTCTCAGACACTAATGGTCTTGCTTCCTCTGTTATTGTTTGTGTTCTACTCATGCCGTCTTCTTTTTCTCGGCTTCAAATATTTGTTTTGGATTTTTGAACACAAAAATTTTGCCTTTCAGTTTAGGCACCGCTGGCTTACTAGATTCACCTAAGCTTGGCTTCTGAAGTTGTTGTTGGATCTGATCAAGGGAGTCGGATAGGTCGTCCGGCTGAGTGACTTCCTTTCCTTTCACAGTTTCAAGCCTCTTAACTGCTACCTTCAGATCTTCAATTTCTTCTGTCAACTTAAGCAACAATTGTATGATTGTGTTGTTTTGCTTAAATTGAACTTCTGTTGTTCGTCCGGTAATGTCCTGTGGTCTGACAAAACTGACTGTCGGTGGATGGATTGTCTCGGTTGCCTTGAGTGCTTCTTTGTAAATTGTATTGTTCGCACTGAGGCGCCAATCGCTCATAAAGGAAATAAAATAATATTTTTAATAAATTTTTAAAAACTACTAAGGTCTATTTTTAATTTCTAAATGACTTTTTACTTTCAAAGTATTCTAGGTCGGCATTTCTGGGTTCAATTATACCATTCTGTTAATACTTTGTTCAAATTCTTGAGTTCTCTATGTTTACACATCTGGTTTTTCTTGGGGACATGTCTTGGGGTACCTAAAGCATTTTAAAGAGGGTAAAGTGGCAAAATCCAAATTTCCTTATTTTGAGGTGGCAGTGAACTAATTGTCCCTTTAGTAAATGTATATAGTCATGTCATGCCTTGTTTCATTAGAGTCAAATCTGTATATAAAATCAAATGCTACGTACAAAGAAGTACACATGTCAAATCTTCCCTTGCTGGATCAAATGTAGAATTCATTATTTTAAACTATAGTGCTCTGAGGAGAGAATCTGTTAAGAAAGTACCTAACATTTATACCTGTCAATTTCATTACGTTTCGAACGTTTCCGTTCCGTTCCGTTCCGTCCAAACGGAACGTTAAACAAAAGAGAAAACCTGTTTCGTTTCTGAAAACAGAACGGAAACGGAAATGAAGAAAATGAACGGAACGTTAAACGGAACACGGAAATGGGCTGAAATCAATAGGAAATGAAGGACGGAATGTTAAACGGAACAGAAATCTGTTTTGTTTGACGAAACAGAACGTAAACGAAACAGCCATTTCGTTCCGTTACCAAAACGGAAATGACCGTTTCCGCTTTCATATTTGACGTTTGACAGGTCTACTAACATTGGTTGATTTTCTAAATCTTATAAGGTAAACAATCTGATCATCAAATCACTTTGACATTTATGCAGTCAACGCACATCAGGTCTGCAACTTAGAAATCCATTTTGGGCCATACAATGCAGTCTTCTAGAATCATTTTTCAACAGCGCAATTTGGACAAGCCAGACAAATGGCCTCCAATTGAATTAACCTCTACATAAAACTTGGTTGCCTTATTCCCTACAACGCTGGAATAAAATCTAAATCCTGTGGCACGCGACACAGCTTGTAGCACGGCACTGGACCGTCCGATCAGATCTGGATGGATGAGGGAGTCCCGTGCATGTAACCAGATTGTAAGGCCCGAAAAAAATGAACCGTCGAGATCTGATCGGACGGTCCGTGTCGCGCGCCACAGGATTCGGATTGCGTTGGAATAGGCTACAGCTAGCCTTGTGATTCAGAAAAGACGGTTGATCTGCCTTATTCCCTACAACGCTGAAGAGCATTTCAATCCTTCGGGAACTGTAAGCCCCTTTGTTATTTTATTTTTATCTTTTTTTCTTTTTGAAGGAAGAAAATTGAATTCACACCATAGACGTATTAGTTCAGAACATCCAGCATCGTTGAAACGGGTCACAGAAAGAATTCAATTGATAAAATCGGGAGTGCTGACAGTTTGGTATTTTTTTTTTTTTTTGAAAAAAAAAAATTAGAGGCCAACCCCATAACTTTGAAGTTTGAATTGTTAAATAAGTAAAGAAGTTAAAAATTACACAGTTTTGTACTTTTAACGAATTCAATTGATAAAATCGGGACTGTTAACAGTTTTAGACTTTGAAGTTCGAACATATAATTAATCTTTTCTTCTCTAGTATGACAACACAGACTATAATTCATCGTCGTCGCTCTTAGTTGTTAATATTCCTTTTTCAGCAATTACCTCTAGACCTTTCAACTAAAAAGAAAATTACCCTTCGAATCTGTAATATTGTTAGGGGTCAAGTACTGCTAAGCTCATTAAACCATGAAGCATAAGCTTACAATAACAACCCGAATATTTGCTTTCATTTTTTGGTCCGTCTGGTTCTAAATCCACTTTTCATTAGCAGCAGCAGTACAATTTATTTAAATCTTATGTTTCATCATGAAACTGATCAGAAATTCCAAATCTCAAAAGTACAAGGAACAGATCTCTCTACACAGATTTATAGCTCATTAAGAAAGATTCTCAAATAGTTAACCAAAATTCCCAATATCAACAAAAACAAAAAAGAACATAGGAAAGCAATATACTACGCACCCAAGTTTAACCTTGTCACTTCTTCTTCCTTCTTTGCATGGTTTTCTTTGCCAAGAAGTGATGCTGTTTCATCCTCTTCTTGCGCACCACCACTTCATCCTTCTTCTCTTTGAAAGGCATCCCCAGCAAAGCGAGCAGGGCCATCGCCTCGTCATCAGTTTTGGCTGTGGTCTTGATGCACACATCCATTCCCCTCTGCTTACCCATGTTCTCCAGCTCAGGAAATGCACCCTGGTCGGTCAGACCCAAGGCATAGTTGCCGGTCCCGTCAAAGCTTCTTGGGTTTGTGCCTTGGAAATCAACGGTACGTGGCAGGCCAAGGTTTATCAGCCTATCAAGAAAGGAGTACATATACTGCAGCAAAGGAGAGAACAGGAGATATTAATAATTGAAAGAAGAAAAAGATGACGAGAAATGTTAGGAAGACCTACTTCTACTTCGGAAAAATATTGTTTGTGTTTAAAAATTGAACCCTTACAACAAGAAACGCATGACTGAGCAAAACTTGTGTTGTCAGCTAAATGCCATGTCTTGGCAAGTGAACTGGTTTGCTGGTATACAGATATCGTGTGCAAGCTCTGTAATTGCTTTTTCTATTCCTTTCCATATCAGTAAAAATAGAATGCTTACTTATTCATATTCTGCTTATTATTTTTTCCCTAAAAATAGTGACTGCTTGAGTCCCCTCCTGCTACAGGGTAAATAAACCAATCTTATTTTAATAACAGTATAAGGACACTTGACATAGTGTGCAAAATTGACACAAGTGAGGCTTAATTGCACAATTCAAGTTATGCAAAATTGCAGAATTGATGACAGACAAATACAAAAGACAACAACTTGCATGTAAGAAGAGAAGCATACAATACACCTTTCCACGAAGTGTCACTGCAATTCCAAGAGTTTGCCCCGCTCTGACCTTGAAGCTCGCAACAGATTGTTTCGCGACTGTTTTCACCGGTCTCTGGGCAGTGATCAGCGCCAGATTCTTCATTGCCGCATCCAGTCCCTTGGAGTTTTGTTGTGCATCACCAATACCACAATTGACTGTAATCTTCTCCAACTTTGGTACCTGCGACCAAATTAAAACAAATCATAAACAAGCATGTACAAGCTTCAATCTGTGCCCATTGCCTTGCCTCGGTTCTACACTTCTACTCCCAAATAAAACAATATGCAAAATTCGGAATAGACAATGGAAACTGAAACACAACGAGCATTGACGTAAGCAAAAGAGCAAACACCTGGTGGATATTGGTGTATCCGAACTGCTCGATGAGAAGAGGAACGACTTTCTCGAGGTAATGTTTCTTGAGGCGATGAATCTGCTCCTTCTCTACCGGGTCGATCAGTACAATCCCCGTCGGCGACTTAGTCAGAGTCGGAGGCGGCGCCGTGGCGACTGAGGCTCGTAGGGTTGTCGACTGAGCTCTGGCGTTTATGCGGAGAAGGGGTACTTGACGGCGCAAAGAAGAGCTTGGAAGGAGGGAATGCACCGACGAGTGTATGGAGTTGGTCGGGGGAGCAGTGGTAGCCATGGCTGTACCTCTAGAGTGAGGTGAAGCGATAAGTATTTGATCTCTGTATTCTCTAGTAGATAAGATGATGTGATTCCGTTGAGAGAGTGTATTTGGGCCAGGAATAGTTGTTTGATTTTTGAACTGTAGATGGGTTGAAATAAAATATGGATCGAGTTTTTGTAATAATTCGGTATCATACTTTGGGCTTGACCCGTGTTAATTCTTTTCCACTGAAGGAAAATTTCGGAGCAAATAACTGCAATCAAAGGCCGAGACAATCAAGCAATCAATGACTAAAATTAGAAATTTTGGCTAATTACTTCTTTTCGAAAATGGACTATTACGGAAATGACATGAGAGACAAGATTAGCTAAAGATATCAAGCAATCTAGGATATTTAGAAAGATTTGTTTTCAATATATAGAAAGATGTAGAAAGATTAGATACTGTTTTTGTATGTAAGTATATATATATTCTGTCCTGTCATTTGTAAAGAATAGAAAATCAATAAAACATTTTCTCCACAATTTATTTCTTGTTATGGTATCAGAGACCTAGCGCAGGACATCTCATGGCACGCGACGGCGACGGCGACGGCAATGGCACAGGAAAGGGCGTGGGTAACAAAGGAGGAACTACTTCGTTCAATCTTATCGATGGGTCGTCTCCTTTCTTTCTCCATGCGTCCGATAACCCTGGAACCATGATTAGCTCCTGCGTGTTGAAGGGAGAAAACTATGATTTGTGGCAGAAAGCCATGCGTAATGCACTTCGTGCTAAAAATAAGCTTCGCTTCATCAATGGTTCGGTGATGCAACCTGCTGATGCGGGTGCACCCGAAGCAAGCTTGTGGGGGCCTTGTAACTCCATGTTGGTGTCTTGGCTCTTTAATTCAATTGATCATGCCCTTCAACCGAGCATAGCATATGCCGAGACGGTGAAGGAGCTGTGGGACGATTTGAAGGAGAGATTTGCTATTGGCAATTCTACACGTATTCATCAACTCAAGGCGGACATCGCGGCTGCACGACAACAATGACAGAGCATTGTTACCTACTACACACGGCTCAAAAGCATGTGGGATGAACTCAGCAACTATCTTAAAGTGCCGATGTGCACGTGCCAGGGGTGCACCTGTAACATGACTAAGGATCTTGTTAAGGAGCGTGAAGATGAGAAAACCCATCAGTTTCTCATGGGCCTAGATGATGCTGTTTTTAAAAATGTGAGATCACATATTTTGAGCATGAAACCGCTTCCTAGTTTGAATAAGGTGTATTCTCTGGTGATCCAAGAGGAACGTCATAGGTCTATTGCTCGTGGTAAAGAAGAGAGGACTGATGCAGTTAGGTTTGTAGTTCAAGCCTCCAAACCACGTGACGGGCTGCAGATAAATCGCGGCGCAACTAAATCCGGGTCGGGTGAACGGCCGGTGTGCTCCCACTGTAGCAAAATTGGCCATGAAAAGGCGCAATGCTATGAGCTGATCGCCTACCCTGAAGGCTGGGGTCGTGGGGGCCGTGGAAGTCGTGGAGGACGAAGCGGTGGAAGAGGTGGAAGAGGCCGTGGACACGCATATGCAACTGCAGTTCAGAGTGCAGGCGCATCTGGTGAAAAGGACTCGCATCTCTCTATACCCGGCCTCTCTGATGTACAGGTCCAACAGATCATAGCTATTATAGCAAAATCCAATGCAGGTGCATCCCATGAAAAGTTGAATGGTAAGATACTAGAGTTGGACTGGATACTTGATAGCGGAGCTTCTCATCACATGACAGGCGATTTTGCTTGTCTTCAAAATGTTTGTACAGTGAGTCCCACCACTGTTGGGCTTCCAAATGGAGAACAACTGTAGCAAAACATGAAGGGGATATTGTCCTAAGTGAAGGACTTGTTCTTGAAAGGGTGTTATATGTTCCTAGTTTGGAATGCAACCATATTTCTATTAGTAAGTTAGTTAGCACCAAAAATTGTCTTGTTACATTTACTAATGAGCTTTGTCTTGTTCAGGACCACAGTACGAGGACGCTGATTGGTGTGGGTGAGCAAAAAGATGGGGTCTACTACTATCATCAAGGTGCATCTGGAAAAGTTTTTCACGTGAGCCGAAAAGGACCTTATGACTTATGGCATGAACGCATGGGACATCCTTCTAAGCATATAACTTTAATCTTGGCTGGACTTAGTAATAATAATGTTTCTACTGATGTTTGTGAAATTTGTATGCGAGCTAAACAAACTCGAGATGTTTTTCCTGATAGTTTAAATAAAGCAGCCAATTATTTTGATCTTATACATTGCGATATTTGGGGTCCATATCGTGTTAGATCACACTGTGGTGCACATTATTTTCTAACTATTGTGGATGATTATACCCGGGCTGTGTGGGTTTATTTGATGGCTGAAAAGAGTGAGACATGGCACTTGTTAAAATCCTTTTGTAAAATGGTTCAAACCCAATTTGGAGTTAATGTTAAATGCATTAGAAGTGATAATGGGTTGGAATTTCAATCGCACCACATGAAGCAATTTTATGTTGAATCTGAAATTATACACCAAACATCTTGTGTTTTTACACCTCAACAGAATGGTAGAGTGGAAAGAAAACATCGTCATATTCTCAATGTAGCTAGAGCCTTGCGGTTTCAAGCAAATTTACCGCTTGAGTTTTGGGGAGAATGTGTTCTATCTGCTGCCTATTTGATTAACCGGACACCCACTCAAGTCCTGTCAAATAAAACCCCGTATGAGTTGCTATTCGGCAAAGCTCCTTCATATGCAGTGGTATGAAATTTTGGATGTTTGTGTTATATTAAATCGCGCACTTCTGATAAGTTTGAAAGTAGAAGTAGAAAATGTACATTTGTTGGATACCCGTATGGAAAGAAGGGATGGAAGGTGTTTGATCTGGAAACCCAAGAATTCATCATTTCTCGGGATGTTGTTTTTTGTGAGGACGTGTATCCTTTTTCTAAAATGGCATCTGATAGTGCACCCGCATCGGGTCAGAATGCACCCACAGTTGGTCAAAGTGATGATGCATCCTTTATACAGCTTGCAACACATAGGAGAACAGCTGAACATCTGCTGGATAATGAGTGTGTGGAAGCAAGAGGGAGTAGTCATGTTTTTTATGACTCTGAATCTACGGATGATCAAAGTGCACTCACCTCGGGTCCGATTGCTCCGCATCGGGTCCGAGTGCACCCGCATCGTCCGGTGAGAGTGCACCCGGCACCCGCATCGGGTCCAAGTGCACCCGTATTGTTGGATGAGAATGCACTTGCATCGGCTCTAAGTGCACCTGCATCGAGTCAGAGTGCACCCGCATCTGAACAGATTGCACCAAGACGAACTCTCCATCCTCCTGCTCGTCTACAAGACTACATTTGCTACACTACCAAATGCAACCCATCTTATGCTCACCCCACATCAGCAGCTACCTTAGGTACTCCTTATCCTATAGCTCATTATGTAAATTGTGACAAATTTTCCCTTGCACATAGAAAGTTTTTAGCTGCAGTAACAGCGAAGAAGGAACCCGAACACTTTGGAGAAGCCATGAAGGATAGTAACTGGAGAAAAGCAATGCAAACTGAGATTGAGGCACTAGAGCGGAATAACACCTGGTCCATTGAAGATTTGCCTTCTAACAAAAAGGCAATAGGATGCAAGTGGGTGTATCGCATCAAGTACAACTCAGACGGGTCAGTGGAAAGGTACAAGGCTCAACTAGTTGTGCTGGGGAACCGACAAGTTGAAGGAATTGATTTTAAAGAGACATTTGCTCCGGTGGCAAAGATGGTCAGTGTCTGCACTTTCTTGGCTGTAGCAGTGGCAAAAGGTTGGGAATTGCATCAAATGGATGTGCATAATGCATTCTTGCATGGTGATCTGCATGAAGAGGTATATATGCGCTTGCCACCTGGTTTTGCTTCAAAATATTCTGGAAAAGTATGTAGGCTACGAAAATCTCTTTATGGTTTGCGTCAAGCATCCCGAATGTGGTTCTCTAAACTCACAGAAGCATTGTAGGTATATGGATTTACTCAGTCATATGCTGATTATTCTTTGTTTACAATGAAGAAGGGAGATGTATTTTTTGCTATCTTGGTATATGTCGATGACTTAGTCATAGCAGGAAATGATTCAGAAGCTATAGTGCAGTTCAAGCAGTATTTGAGTTGCACTTTTTATATGAAGGATCTGGGTGCACTCAAGTATTTCCTTGGTATTGAGATAGCACGAAACCCGACAGGTCTTTACTTGTGCCAAAGAAAATATACCTTGGATATTGTGGCTGAGTGTGGACTTTTAGGTGGAAAACCTGCGGCTTTTCCTATTGAGCAAAATCACAATTTGTCAATTGCATCTGGAAAACCTATGAAGGATCCTGAACGCTATAGGCGTCTTATTGGACGGTTGATTTATCTTACGATCACTCGTCCTGATATGTGCTACTCGGTGCATATACTGGCACAGTTCATGCATGCACCTCTTGATGTTCATTGTGATGCAGCCATTCGTGTCATGCGTTATTTGAAGGGAAGTCCGGGGCAAGGGATTCTATTGAGTGCCAATAGTGATCTGACTTTATATGGATATTGTGATTCAGATTGGGCAACATGTCCATTGACTAGACGGTCTTTGATCGGATATTTTATGATGTTGGGCACATCTCCTATTTCATGGAAGACTAAAAGGCAGCATACTGTGTCTCGATCTTCAGCAGAGGCAGAATACAGGTCAATGGCTACTACAGCTTGTGAATTGACCTGGCTCAAAACACTTCTTCAATCTCTTGGTGTTTCACATACTCAACCAATGAAACTCATGTGTGATAGTCAAGTTGCTCTTCACATAGCAGCAAATCCGGTTTTTCATGAGAGAACAAAACACATTGAGATTGATTGTCATTTCGTGCGGGATCAGATTCAGGCCGGGTGCATCGTTGCTTCTCACATCCGCACCAATGAACAGCTAGCTGACATCTTCACAAAGGCTCTTGGCAAACGACAGTTTCACTATCTACTTGGCAAGTTGGGCATTCTGAATCTTCATTCTCAACTTGAGGGGGAGTATTACGGAAATGATATGAGAGACAAGATTAGCTAAAGATATCAAGCAATCTAGGATATTTAGAAAGATTTGTTTTCAATATATAGAAAGATGTAGAAAGATTAGATGCTGTTTTTGTATGTAAGTATATATATATTCTGTCCTGTCATTTGTAAAGAACAGAAAATCAATAAAACATTTTCTCCACAATTTATTTCTTGTTATGGACAGCGCCTTCCTTCCCGTTTCGCCCCTCCCCTCACCCCGCTTCACCCTCCTCGTCGCGCACCCCTCCCCTCGCGTCTCTCCCATCGGGCACCCCTCCCCTCGTGCCTTTCTCCCATCGCGCACTCTTTCCCTCGCGCCTCTCTCCCGTCGCGCACCCTTCCCCTCGCACCTCTCTCCTGCCGTGTCACCTCCTCAGCTCACCCCTCATTCCCGTCACCTCCCGTTGCGTCACCACTCCTTGTCACGTCACCTCCTCCCGTCAGCGTTACTAAAAAATGTAAAAATAGATGCTCTCTTCGTAAAAACTAAATACTCCCTTAGCATACAAATAAATACTCCTTTATGACATATAGACATAAATTTGTCATATACTCCTTTATGACAAAAAAATACTCCCTTTAAGATAAATAAATACTCCCTTAAATTACCCACGTATTTACACTTATAAAGTACTCCCTCAATACTTATTATTTACTCCCTTATATTTATTATTTACTTCCTTGTAGTTATTAGTTATTCTGTTAAATTAACCACATTTATACTTATTAGATACTCCCTTGATAATTATTATTTACTCCCTTATAGTTATTAGTTACTCTCTTGTCAAATATAAGTATTTTCATAATACAGATAAAATACTCCCTTATATACTTCTATAACAGAACATTAATGTTCATCCTTACAATATAAAAATATTAGATAATCCCTTCCATGTATTAGATACTCTCTTGAAACTTATTAGTTACTCCCTTATGTCTATTAGATAATTAGTTTGATTATGTATATTAGATAATCTCTTGAATCAATTTAGTCACTCCCTTACAAAGAAAGGTTTAGAGCCAAGAAAGAAGGAAGAGGAAAAGATGCAGGTGAGAGAGCAGAAGGAGGAACATAGAAATTGTACAGAAAGAGAGAAGAAAGATTCAGATGGAGCAGAAAGAAAGAAGAAAGGAGAGATGGAGCAGAAGGAGAAAGGGGAAGAGATAGGTGAGAGTGTGGGAGAGTGAGCGTGAAAGAAGAGGGAAGAAAGGAACAAAGGAAGGGAATAGAGAAGGGTGAGAGCGAGAGAGAAGAAGGGGAATGAGAGAGGAGATCCACTGCAAGGTGAGAAAAGAGGAGGAGAGCGAACTCTATCGTGTGCGGGGGAAGGGAGCGAACTCTATTGTGCGTGAGGGAAGGGAGCCAATCAGCCTCTGATTGCGCGAGAGGCTGATTGCGCTAATGAATTCCGGAAAAAAATTTAGGGGGGGGGGGCAATTCAGGTGATTTGGGAATCAAATTTAGTAGATTATTATTCACTTATCAAGTTGTTGTCAAGGTCTCGAAAAAAAAAACAGTAGAATATTCAATTTAAACAATATAGTACAATAAATATCGTGGAGAATTTTTTTTTAAAGATGCGTCTATTTACTATTCTCAATAAATCTATTAGAAATAAATTATATAATAAATGGTGTATCATCTTATCCAAGTATTATATTATAGTTATGGCAAATTTTGTCAAGGGCTATATTTTGTAACTAGACTTAAATCCAAATCGTACATTTTAAATTATCAACAAAGATGTATAATCAAAATGGAAACCCGATTTAAAATTGGGAGTGGCTAGTGTCAAACATATAGGACACATACACTTGTCCAAAATGATAAAATTTTAATTTTTAAGATTAGAATGACCGATTCAAACCGTTCAAATTGTTCTACGTTATAAAATCTCTGTGGAGACCAAATTTTATAATTTTTTTCAAAATTTTTTACTATTTTTTAGAATTTTTTAATATGCTCAATCTAAAAAGTTATGAACCCTCCAATTTTGAAAATTCGAAAAAAAATAGTTAGAGAATTTGAAAAAATATAAAATTTATTTTTCAAGGATATTTTAATATAGAGATCATATTGAGTGGTTTGGATCGCCCGTTTGAAATTTTAATAGTTGACGTTTGGATCGTGTTTGACGTCCTATATGTTTGATTCTAGCATTACTCTTTAAAATTTATGTCCATCATAAAATTTTCCTATAAACATAGTTATAATTATTAGTTTGTATTCTTATTTTCTATTCACGAGGCCCGCGTGAATGCACACCTCTTCCCTGAAAGCTTTTCAAATTAGGCCAAGCCCAAAGGCCAGCGTAATTCACACCTCTTCCCTGCTGGCGTGCAAGCTTTTTTAAATCACTAGAGATAACGGGTTCAATTTCCACTGGATGCGGAAGAGGAATAAATTCTATTTCACATAGTAGGCTATGTCTCTATAAATAAATAATATTATTTCAAAAAAAGAAATTACAACCTTATACGACTTCCCTAGATATAACGTCACTGTTCTTATTTTTCTTAATTGCTTGTATCTTTTATTTATTCTATTTTTGTCTATCCAAAGTAAGGTATTGTTCTCACTAAGGGTGTGTTTGGATGGAGGCCGGATAAGAATAAGAATAAGGAATTTTTAAAATCTCGTGCCAATTTTTATTTTTATTCAAATTCCATAGTTTTGTTAGTATAAGAATAAGAGTCCAAATTCCTTATTATTGTGTTGTTTGGGTTGCACAAGAATAAGGAATTTGAAACTTATTCTTATTCAAGTCTTATTCTACCCCATCCAAACACACCCTTAGTCATTTTAAACAAGCAACTGTCTGTACCTACGAGTCGTCACGTTATTACCTTTCCTTTATTCACATAAACTTCTTTTGTTAAAAGTACCAAAACTGTGACGTAAATAATAAATATATTTCCTGAATGTTTGGTTATGGTAACTGCTTCCCCTTCTTTGGATGCTTTTTTGTTAAAAAAAAAATAAAAAAATTGAAACAATATTACAGAGAAATAACAATCGATTCTGATGATTGCGCTTTTCATCTTGCTCCTCACTTAACCTATGCCACCTCAGTTTTCTCTGAAAATGCTGTTGTAATTTTTGTTACAGAAACTGCAAAAAAAAAAAAAAAAAAACTTTGATTTTTAAAAATAATCTTGTTTAATTTTAATTTTATTCAGTTTGCCTTTAACTAAAATCCATTTCTAAATCAATCACTCACATCCAACATAGAAAGCAAAAAAGATCAGACCACCTGAGACTATCTTTTGGAAACTGAACTGTCTATTGACTAAGAACTGCTTCTAAAAATGTATGAAAGAAACAATCAGCCGATACATTGCACTTGCAGGGTGAGACTGAGATGGAAACACGTGCTCTACAAGACTGGGTCGGTGGCAGAGTAGACTCACCTCACCTGGACATCCTTCTTTCCCTAATTATTATCCCATAAAAGTGATGTGCCTTTAAGACTTCAACAGAATTTATTAAAAAAGAAACGTTTACCAAAGACTGAAGCTCGGAACTAAAAGACTTACACTATATCAGGACCTCAGGGGTCCACCGAAAGATATAATTTTCGGTGGATTGACTAGATTAGACTAGAAAGAAATTAAACAATTAATAAATCTGAAATTCAAGCATATGACTACAAAACAGGGAATTTCTGTTGAGCATGTACACAACGTATAATGGTTCCTTCGTTTTGATTTATTCTTTTATTTTCAAAACTTAAATTAACTAAGCTTCAGCCATTTTGTAGAAATAAATTATTAGAACCATCTTAAGTATTTAACTTATGATAGTTTAATTGGAATTTAATCGACTTCACGTGCTTTTCAAAAAGTATAATATAATAATTTACCAGAGCAAACGATTTTTTTAATGTTGAAAATTTTCAATATGAATTATGCCTTCGATCTCTTAGTATTTTTATTTTGCTATTTAAATTTTGATTGATATCATTGAATTTAAAAATAAAGAAGCAATACTAAGAGATAAAATAAAAATATTTGTATCAGATCGATTATCAATTTATAATTGATAATTTTACGCCTTGTTTACATATAATAATATAATTTTTCTCACTAATCAAATTTTTTTAAAAAAAAATATCTCGAAAGAGACTGTCAAGAGCTAGTACAAAGTTTGAAAAACCAAAATTACATCAAAAGATAACTAAAAAATTCAAACAAAACATTCACCATCACTAATGAAAGTTAGATGGAAGAATAACAAATCTGACTGATATATTCGATGAGAGAGCAAGGAATAATTTATATATGTAGGAAAGACAAGAACATTGCCACAACTCTTCGAACTCTGAACTCTCAAGAAATAGCTGCTTTCTTTCGATATGCTAATTGACCTTGTTAATGATATTATTTCATTCAAATTTAATAAATTTAAAGTTATAAATTTTCAGACTTTGAGATTGCGAGCGGTTAAATTATACCTATATAAAAGTTTGATACCCTGTTTTTTTTAAAAACTGTGCTATGAACAGTGCAGTTTTTCATTTTCTAGGAAATTATCTGGGACATTGGTTTGAGATGGACGGATTGATCTTCTTCTGGGAAGTGTTCGATGGTGTGCATATTTTACGGTGGGCCGGGTGCAATGTCATAAATGTACAATGGTGCTTCAAACAATTTTCTACATATTCATGTTATTATTTGGTCCACAGAATTTAATGCTACTCGATTTTTTTGGTATAATTTCCACAGACACACACCGCTTGACTTTCCTCTTCACCAATCACCATCGTCATTTTTTTCTCCCCCATGGAGAAACCATTTGCAGCCATGAGGACTAATTTTCTTCCTCGATTTGTCAACTGTGCACCGATCAATCACGGTGGTTACCCACGGATCTTAGCTCTCCTCACCACAACGATTCAATAGATATCATTTTTGGCCACCGTATCGACTTGTCGATGCAAGAGAGGGCAAGAGTACCAAGGCGGAGAGAAACAGTTCTACCGTCGTTTCGACCTCAGACCTATACCATCTCCGACCTCGGTTTTAGATCGACGTCGCTTTCTCTGAGGTTGATTTTTGTTGCTCCTTACAAAGAGGGGTAAAAAAATGATGCACACCTTGTCTCATAAGCGTAATCGAGGTTCAGACTATCGTCTCGCAGTTCGTTAGTCCCTCTCGCCTCAGACTCCTTCGTAGGTGGTGCCTCCGCCTCTCCCTCCGCAAAGTTCCACTTGAGAATTTATGTCTCTCAGCCTTCGCCTCCAGAACCTGACGCTCCATCCCATGTTCTTAATTTGAAGGTAGTGAAATTCCTGATAATAACTTTTTTTGTAATTTGTTTCTTGGAGCTAGCCCTTGAACTTTACAAGAAATTGATGGTTTTATGTGGACATCTTAGGGGTTGCTCGACATATAGTTTAAATATAAGTAGAGGGATCAATTTGGTTGTTTGAATAAGTTAAAATACTGATACATGAACTTTTTCAAACACAAGACATTTAACAGATTGCCCACGTGTTATATTTTCTTTTGGTATGTATAAAATCAGAAATTAGAGTGTAGTAACCTTGAAATTCTTTTTAAGCAGAATAAAAGTGTAAAATTAGGGCCGCCAAAGCCTGTATAGGACATGTTAAATGCTACAGAGGATGCTGATATCTATACCTCTGCTTTATCTGATATTGATGATATTATCCAATGCAGTTGGTAAGGAGAATGCTGATCTTTTTGTAAATTGATTTGCGAATTGGCTAACATGTGCACAGGATTGTTATGACGTAGACATTGTAATCCTTGGGATGAGGTTTGTTTTTCTTAGTCTCAAATTACTAAGTGGATTTATAAGAAGCAACTTAAGAGGTTTAATGCTGATTACTTTTGTTTCCCGTGTCAGTTTGGCCGCCCTCTCTGTGGGGATGTTTTTGGGGTTCAACAGCAGGAACAACCAAACTATGAGGTCTAAGACAGTAATCAACTTAAAATATATATATATATTTTTGTATTTGGTCCTATAACAATATGAAAGCTTTCAAAATGTATGCTTATGTATGTGTGATGAACATTATAAGAAAACCTTTGCCAGTGGATCGAAATAAGCACTAGGGAGACCTGGAGGAGGAAGAGGAAGAAGATGAAGTGGAAGAGGAGGAGGAAGAAGAAGAAGTTGAGGATGAAGAGGCCATGGCTGATGGCATTCAATATGTTGACTCTCTTTCTAGCACTCCCACTGGAGTTGAAACTCTAGATGTATCGACCTAAGGAAGCAACAGAGGAAAGAGCCCACTAACAAGCCACTATACTAGGTAATTGTCCTTCCTTTTATTTTTGTTCCTTTTCTTTTGTGTCCTTCATGTTTAGTTCCCTATTTAATCGAATGTCGCTATGTCTTTTTTGAAGGTTCTTGAGGAGAAAGAAGAGAAAATTGCTCCAGGCACCTTGCTCGGGACAACACATATGTAGGCCTCCCTTTCACTGGTTGTCATTTTCTTCTCCTCCATTTGCATATTTTTCATATTGCTTCATTTTCTTTTTCTGTAACCAATGTAGTGATTTTGTGCTTAATCTTTTTTCCATCTTTTTTTCAGGATTTTATCCTCATTGTTTAGGTTTAATGCTGCTTATCTAATGGTTGTGTGGCAGGTTGGTCTTTTGCGGGGTTAAAAGGCAGACAAAGTTGATGTCACTATTCAATCTGTGGAGCTGGAATTCATGGATGATGTGCTGGATGCCAAGTAAGATTTATCTGTTTATTACGGATATAAGTCTAGGCATTTAATTCATGATAATGACTAATTTAGTATTATATTAATGTTGTGCAGGTACGAAGAAGCAAGAGAGGTCAAGAAGCTCCACAATCAAAAATAGGATTTCATCGATATGGTTGCAGAGGTGGGTTTTATTTTTATGTGTGTATAGTGTGAGTGTGTACTTATTATATCTCTAACTCAAAGTTATTTATTTATATTGTAGAATGCAAACAAGAAAAAGCAAAAGCTGGAAAGGATGACAAATCCAAAAAGAAGAATTTCAAGTTTTAAATGTTGAATTTCTTGATTGGTAAGAACAAAGCGATTCTTTCTTTTGAATCTATTTAAAATATCACTCTTTAAAAAGTATTTCATCCTTTTTGGATTTAGAATCCAGCAAACTGTCTTCCTTCGAAACAAAGGACCCCAGAGGTATAAAAAAAAGATTCTTCAATGTGAACTTGATTTTTTGATTTAAGACAACATTAGAAAAACAAAATTGTAATGTTGTAAATTTACAGAATAATTATTAAACCGTCCTTGAATTTTTTACAATTTTTTATAACAGATTTGGCCCTGATTAGAGTAGTGGCTGGGCATAAATAAATCGTCATCATACTAAAAAATAGAAACACATATTCACTAAGTGCATCTTATTAGTTTAGAAAACATTTTACTCAACCATATGCAAAATAGCTATAAAGGACATTCTTACTTCATCTTACAAGTCCTTACTGGATTAAATGCAATATTAACTAGCAGCCTCAATATGTGAAGACAACCTGGCAAAGGTATGAAGAGTTGTTTGCATGATCAGCAGGCATAGCTGAGGTGTTCTTGCACATCAAGCGCATACTTGATGTATGCGAAGGGCAAAACTGTAAACCAGAAATTGATTCAACTCAAGCATTATATAGGCTTGATTATATGTAAGCGTTAATTAGTTAAAAATGACATTGTAATTGTTGTCTAAGCGAATAATGGTTTAGAATTAAATTAGTATATACATAAAATTGTCTGTAAATGTTGGAAGTGAACCTTCAAAGCAAAAAGTTGAGTAAATTATAAATGAAAGGGAAGGAGGTATAAGGCTACTACTACAAGAAGTACGGTAGGCCATTGTTTCAGCTAAAGTATTGCAAAAGATAGAAATATAATCTTATATGTATATGTGTTAATGTGTGCAGATGTGATTTCCAATCTTCAAAATTTAAAATTAAGAAAATTAGACTTCTATGTGACAGTTAATATGCTTGATCAAGGTGGAAAGCTAGAAGACTATATGGAATCAGAAATTTTGTTGCTGAAGGTCTCTATTTTATTTTAAGTATTATTTGTTTTGTCTCTTTCTTTATTTTGCTTAACTTAAGCATCAATGATCATCAATGTCTGAAAATTATTCCATTACTACATGGTCTTATTTTGTTTTCAATACTTTACAAGGCCACTAAAAAAAGTACCAAAAAGAGTGCCATTAGGAATAAATGAATATTGGTTAGCTCAATTTACACTAGTATAAAGAGAAAATTGGATTCGCTTTTTTATTGCATTCACATTTAGTGAAGGCAATCCTTATATTTTTAGATACAGTCTTTGCTGCCTAACTAAATTATTATTGAATGAGTGTAAAATTATCTATTTCAACTTATGCAATATATTATGTTTTGTTTGGTCGGTTGAGTGCATAATTGTCAACTTCACTGGAGGCATTTAATTTTTGCCCTTGACAACCGTTGAGGAGAAGTTCCAAGAGGAACTACTACAGGTCTATGTCATTTCAAATTCTCAAATAAGATGATATCAATGTGCAACATTAGTACTTTGAATATATGATAACTGTTATGTTATCTTACAAATGATATGAGCTCACTGTTATGGTATTTTTATAGTAACTGTTATGGTATTGTTAAAATTTCCTCCAATTATCATGACATGAGCTCACTCCCTGTATACTTACGAAATGGAAGAAGTTCAATATCGTAGTGATGATTATGATAGACTCAGACAAAGAAGTACGGGGAGATGCACAAAAATTTTAAAGGGTATTTCCTTTTTGTAATTATTATTGGTTGCTGCTACATCCTTATTCCCTTTGATTATTGTTGATATTCTTATGTTTTTTGTATCTTAATTTTTTATAGATTTGAAAGATTATATGGAGCCATTGACTCTGGAAATGGAGGTAATATAGTTGCTATTTGTTTGATTTGATTATTGATCTTAGAACTTAGACCACCTTTCTCACTTTGCAACCCACAGAATTCGAAAACTTTATATAACTTTTTTATTTAACATCTTACAAAGTTGATTCTTCTCAGTTTTTTCTAATTAGTACAATTGAGACTGAAGGAATGGGAATTACCACCTTTCGGCCAATGATCATGTTGTTTCTAATGAATACTTAGAGATAATGTACCTAGAATTAACAGGGTCAATAGTAATTTGATACTGTTTTCCTCTCTCAATCTCTTTTTTATTACTTATTATTCTATTTTTTGCTCCCTCCCCTTTCTCCGCTGCACCGATTGACATTCCATTTGGCTGACTTTTGGAGGATACTTCCTGCTTAGTTCAATTATGTCGCAACAACGCTAGGTATTTCCCACCTTCCCCTTCCCACTGTTCACCCCTTATGCATGTTTTGTTTAGAAGAGTTTTTTTTACTACCTCTTATTATTTCTTTTAAGTTTTGCTTTATCGATTTTGCTTTTTCTTTCCTCTCTTTACTATTATCTTCTCTTTTATTACTTCCTTTCTACTCGCTGTTTTCCAGCATGAAGCCATCATCTAAAGATCAATGGCGTTGCGGACAACAACGATGAGGGTTTTTAGGCGGTAGTGGTAGCACGAAGAAGGAGCCACATGGGACACGAATTATGGGATTGTAGGCGGTGCTCGATGAAGGTGAGTAATAGAAGGTGTAATAGTGGGAGATCAGAAGCCGTTTGGCGTACATGAAATATATTAAAGGAAATCAAGGGTAAGACGGCAAAAGAAGCAAAAAAATTTGTCGGGGGTGGAGGTACATAATATTCTGAAATAATTTTTTCTCTGTTTCCTTTAAAGTTATTTAATTATATATTTTTTTTTTTCGAATGGGCATTTGAGGGTTTGCAAATGGATAATTGTAGACAGCACTCTTCTTCGAAGGATATTTAAATTAAAATTTTGTTTTTTGTTTTTCATTTCGTGGGTTTGTAGATAGGCATTCAAGACCTTAAGGGTAGGGACTCCCTCTCATGTTGATATCTAATTCCATTTCCTCCTACCAAATCAATTTGGCAAAAAAATATTTTTCTTTTTTTCAACGCGCACTATAATTAAGAGCAAGGTGTGGGAAAAACTGCCACTAATTGATGAGTTGTCTATTCAGATTGAATGTGCATGAGGGGTGTGGCAATGAAGCGTCTTTAGGGAGAGAAGTTGTGGCACTGGCAAGGAGAACAAAATTATGCTGATATGGAAGCTTTTTAGGATTTTAGTGAATAATTGTGAGTAATTTAATGCTTTTATTATATTCTATTTATATGTCAATTGCTTAATAACCTTGATATAGGTGGTAAGGTGAGAAAAGTTTGTGGACTTATGACATCAAATAGCGTAGTGGCGCTAGCATCAGGTATGCAATCAATGCCGCTATGATTTTACCTTCAGTTTCAATAAAAAAAATTCGTGATTTGATTGGATGTACAAACTTTACTGGCTTTTCAGTGAATGGGAAGTGGTAGAGCTGTTGTTCAACTTATTTTTTTTTAACAAAAATTACTATAGTCTGCATGTAATTTGTTTAAGGCTCAATTAGGGCTCTGCAGTTTCTTCAATATGTAAATTAGTTGGAAAAAACAATTTAGTTATTAAAAAAGCTATTCAATCGTCTCTGCGCCCCCTCCCGCGCTCTCTATCTCCATTTAATGAAAAAGGTGAATGCGAGTCTGCGAGTGGTGTGTGTGACCGATGAACAAAGTTCAGGGCCTTCTCAAGCGACAGGAAAAGAGAGACAGAGAGCGAGCCACGGAGGCAGTGAGGTGAAGGGCATGGCGAAAGACACGACTTCTTTACTCAAACTGATCCGCGGCATGAAAACGAAGGTATGCAATTTTGTTATCCAATAAAATTTTGCTACTCCCCTTTCTCTCTGTGTCTCACGATAGAGTGTTATCAGAAGAGTTGCGCTCATGTAATTTTGGTACTGAATAAAATAACAAAAACATAGTATTGCGCTCATATATGTCATCGGTTATCAGGTTCTCTTCAGTCTTTCTATTTCATTTTTTTCTCAAAAACATAGTATTAAGGTCTGTAGCACCAGTCTACCCAAATTACCTCATTTGACAATGAATCAAAATGCTATAGGTTGGACTTGATTTTTTGCTTTTAAATAGGCTTTTGTATATGACTTATGTATATTTGACAACCTTCATATTTAATTGAAAACTCAAGTAGCAGAGAAGCCAGGGCCAAGGTTAGCAAAGGTAAGGAGAAACAGAGTTGTAAAATCAGCTACTGTTGGAGGTACTAGACCTCAGTTGAATAATTACATAGTTTCAATATGAACTTCTTAATTGTACCATTTTTGATAATCATACATTTGAAGGTCGTTTATATAAAATTGTGAGGTGGCTTTTCATAATTTGAAGAAAATTAAATTGAAAAAATATTGAATATTAGAATTTACAACGGCGTATTTATATGCAACATGGCATGTCCCATAATAACATAATATCGTTAATCGGTAAACTTATGTTTGATTATAATTAGGATGCTGGGGCTGATGTGAACAGAAAAGTATTCAAAGGATATACAACTATTGCAGTTGCACGTGAAAGTTACGTCAATATCCTTAATTACTCTTGGAATATAGAGCCTCAGACGATGCCTGTTAGGATGCCTTGATGGAGGCAACTTCATTAGATGAGACTGAGGTTGTACGGCTTCTGATCTCCTCAGAGATGGTGGGGCATATGGCCCTGGCACGTGCTACTGTTGTTGCAAGCTTGAGGGGATTTGTTGATGTTATCACAGCTGTACTCGAGGTACGTTCAGCTGTTTTTATAACGTACAAGTCGTTGTTTGCATTTCTGCCGGTCCTTATTGTTATTTCAGTTGACAAGTTAGTGGATCTCATAGGGTTTTTGTCAGGTCAAACAAGTTTTGCTCATTTTGGAATCCTTTAAAGTCTTAACCTCCTTTTAAGTCTTTCAAGCACATCATTTGTACATTTAATTAATTTAGTTTTCAATACTTCACTTTATTTTTGTTATGATATTTTGGTTTCCAGATCAGTGAACCTCAGATTGCTCGAATAATAGGAAGATGGAGTCTCAGACTTAAATTGGAGGTTTGGCATTTTAGCTTAGATCTTAAATTAGTCGATCACTATTATTTAAGTTGGATAGATGAATATAAGTGCGAGTGTCTGCTAATATAACCATTAGCAAATTTATCTCATTTTGAATCATTCCCTTATTTATTTTGCAAGGAGGGTGTCAAATGAGATGTTTGTTGTATATAGATCTAATAGTTGATGCTTAATCGAAAGGAGATAAAAAGAAAAAAAAAAGATAAAGCTGATCACGACCACATCTTTAGGTACAAGAATTTCATTGCTCTTTCAGATTTTACTTTAGTTTTGTTCTGTCTTTTTTGATTTAACAGATTTTTTCATTTGGTTCATTAGTTAGGTTATTCATAGTAGTTGCAGGCAAAAAAAGTCGACTTTCAATTTTGATAACTTCATGCTTTAAGCCCTCAAAAAAAAAAAATAACTTCATGCTTTATAAGGTAATTTTTATTAAATGTGTTGAGCTACAGCCGAAATCTTTTTCGTTTGGATAATGTCTATGATAAAGTAATGTATTTTTCCAAAAGATATATACTTGAATCAATCTTGAAGTGTACCATTTTGAGAATTGTCATTTATGAATGTGCTATTTTAACCTATGCTTGAGTAGAAGTTCAAAACCAAACTAACATTTTTTTAGGTTACTGTTTCCTTATAGTTTTATGGTTTCTGTCAATATCCTTAGTGCACATTTTATGATGGCCATAATTCTGTATCAAGCAAGTTGGAACAAGTAAGATATGCTATGCATTTGTCAATAGAGGTATTAATGATATTTTAGTTGTTCCTTAACCATTAAAACAAGCATATCTCTTATCGGTTCAGCACTTACCAGCTTTTTGATAGATATATCTTCTTTTGTCCAGCTAAGAACGGACTACACATTTCTGAAATGGATCAAGAAAATCAGCTATAGAGTAAAATTGTAATTTCCTTGCCATTGTTATACATGGGTCTTTTAAAATCTTATTTAATAAATCAGAGATGAAGGTATTAGTTGATAAAAATGAAAGAAGATTGGTTTTTTGTTCATGGTCTGCCAAATTTTATCTGTCAACTTTCATACTTGGCTCTATATTGGTTTTTTGTATTATTAGTTGAATTGCCTCTATTCGCTTCATATATATTTGCTACTAAAATATTCATTATTATTTTTGAACAAGACATCATGTACTAACAGAGTGTGGCGGTATTCAGGGGGGAGAACTCAAATCCAATTGGGTAAGAATATGTTGACAAAGAAGTAAAATAAAATGAGTTCATGGATGGTTGCTGGTATAGGATGCATTTTAATTGATGATGGCAGGAGCTAGCAGGAATAAAAGATAGTGACATGTGTACATCGTCCACATGTTCACTGCTGGAGAAATGCATCTAGAGTATCAGCATCTAGGCTATAATTGTGGATCCAGGTTTGGCTTCCTGTAGCTTGGTCTAATTGGAAAGCTAGAACTGCTAAAACATTTTTTTCTAGATCAATTTTTGTACTAATGGTACTTCAGTCTATTGAGCAATTTGTGAGATTATGAAAAGATTGTGATTATTTTTTTTTTTTTTTTTTGCTTTTCTTTCTTTTGTATTTTGTTGGTACTCTTAGTACTTGCATTTTATTTTCTTTTGCTTGATCGACTGGGGCCTATGTAGGAAATATTAGCCTACTGACGGCTCATGCACTAATAAATATGAGGGGCTATTTTTTTATGTTAGCATGGCTTCGACAGGTGTTACCACAAGATTTTAATACCGTCTACAGTTTTCACCGCTCTATACTCTGCACTGCACGCTCAAATGTAAAGCATCTTCAACAAATGCCAAAAAAGTTGCGCAATTAACGCATTGTCAGTTAAAAAAAAATGGAAAATATTGTCAAATATCTACACAAAATTTCATCCGAAGGTGGTCGCAGCGAAGCCGCGACACCAAAGCAATCTAGTGTTCTACAATTTACGCCTATCCAACTAAAATTTGGAAAGTTTGACCTATCTAATCATGAAATTCATTATTCATAATTTTGAACGTGGGATGTTAATTCCGCAGATAAAATGTTCTCTTTCTTGGAATCAAAATTTCTCCAACCCTCAACTCCGTTTTAAATACGTACCCACAAAGAGCAAGTCCTTACAAAAACAGACAAAATTATGTACGCAAAGCTACAAAACAATTGACTGTTCCACTAACAAAACAGAAAATCTTCACTAAAAATCCACACCTAGAGACGCGTGCAAGTCTCAAATTCCTTGTTACCAAGGAAAAGCCGAAAAGGATCATAATGGAATGTGAAGTAACTAGAGGAATGAATGAAGAAAAAAATCTTTTCCTGAATTCGGTGTCGTCAGATATTTTAATGTGACGATTTATGAATTCTGATTGGTGAACAATGATATGTCATGGTATTTTAACAGACCCACAAGCTGTCACGAGGGCATGTTTTCATAATTTACTAGTTTTCTTGGGACGAAAGCACCTCTATTTAAGACAGCAGGGAAATCTCGGTCAAGCTCCGACATCAGCAAGACCAATAATTATACGCACAAACTTTATTTTATTACTTGTTCTCTCTGAAAAAGTTTATTCATGGCTTATCCTGACCTGAAAACGTTATTTGCTTATTAGACGAGTGTAATAATTTCCAAAGTCGGCGTTCAACATCTCGAACTTATTGTTGGAATTCGGTATTCGGAATCCGGACCTTACAATAATATTTTTAAAAAACTATGTAATCAATAAAAAATAATGATGCTATAAGAATAATAAAAAATAGCATTTTAAAATAAAAAGAATAAAGAATGATATGATGAAACTATTTAAAGTGTGCAGGGCGAATGATGACTAGTGAGATTTCGCGCGTTGTGTGATCCTTTTTTTTTTCATCTTTTTTTGTTAGATTTATTATTGTAGAGATATTTTCATGAACTTTTTTTTTCTTTTTCATTTTAACAATGCTATAATTAATATTAGATGTATGAAGAAGAAAAATAAAAATCGAAAAAAATTGTGTAAGATTTAGCTACTCTGATCATGAACCATAAATATACAATCAAGAAACGACTAATGATCAATAAGTGGCTAACTCCTTGCAGAAAAAATTAACCCATGCAAATCATGCAAGCTGCAACAATACATATGCTATGAAGACATATTTTGACGCATGCATTATAAATTTTTGGAGATATAAAACTACACCAAATGGAAGTGGGTACCGCAAAGATTTGTTACTCTAATTAAATCAACAGTCTCCACTTTCAAATTTTGTGACCAAAATGAAAACTAAAGGGAAAAAAAATCCACAAATCAAAATATATAGTGCGAATCTCTATAGTTGTATTAATTTGATACATATTGTATATTATACGTTCGAGTTACCTAATAGTTGTATTGGTAACTCCAAATCAAAATTAGGCACCAGTTATATTGGTACTCACCATTTCATCTCTATAATTGTATTAGCACTACCATTTTGGTCCGCAAATCAAAATATATATGTTGGAGTTACCAATAGAAGATCTGGTGAGTACGTACCTAATATCATCAAAATATGTTGGGAATTACCAATAGAAGACCTGGTGAGTATACAATTCAAAATAATTGTATTAGCTATTTTAAAGTACCAATGACAGTAACATTATAGTATTATGCAATATTCCGCAGGGCATTAAATGACGACTATTACATGGTTAGTGTACATTTTCGACTTATTTTCAAGCCGGTTGGAATGACCACAAGTAATTTTATTAAATATGACCTTCACTATTTTTTCATATTTTATTTTTTGAATTATATGTGTAATATTAGTAGCGGATAATTCAAAATTTTCCATATCAATATTTCTTATCTCAAATGTAATAAAACAATATTTAAACCATAAAACTTAATTTTTAATAAAATGTTAGCATGCCAATTTTCGACTGATTCAGCTCTATTGATTAAAATTTCAAAATAAAAATAGAAAAATATGATATATCTACGAGAATAATAATAAAAAGCCCATGATTACAAGTTCACCTCATCTGGACTCTGGATTCCGGAGCCTCGCTCACAGCCTCGGTACTGCAAATTTGAAAGTATATCTGTTGTTTCTACGTGCATCTAGTATGTACTCGCAAATCCAGTATTTATAATTGCTTATTTGTTTTGTTGCAAAGATATCAAGTTGATTTTCTCTTCCTATATATAAAACAATCTTAAAATTAGTCCAAGCGCGCTCGTTAAGGTCCGCCTAACAGTACTAACAGATGTGCACAAACTATCTTAGGGCTCGTTTGGATGAGACTAGAAATAGCTTCTTTTTAGAAATAGTTTCTTCTTAGACATAAAACTCTTCATAAAATTACACACTTTCTAACGTTTTCTTTCTAAAATTCTTATTTCTTCCTTATTCCCATACGATCCAAACGAGCCCTTAAAAAAAAAAAAAGAATACGTCTTATACAAAGGTATTTTAACTTTGTGTCTTTATGTCTTTTTCGAATTTGACAGCCTTCTATTTTTTTTTTATTATCGATCTGCCACATGGTTACTAGCAATGAAATGTTCATACTATTTTTCCTTGATGTTTGGTATTTGTACCACACAAAAGTGTGTTTAGTCACGTTACCTAGCTAGTTCTTTAATTTAACGCGCATGTCTAGTTAAAATATAGTTGCTGATTGAGACATAACCATAAAAATTGAATCTTGATAGGTTAGTTTATTTAGTACAAGATAACAGAAGAAACATGAAAAGTGGGAACCAATAGGCTCAACAAGATCAGGTATTTAATGGTATAGCACGTTAAATATCCCATACATGACCTGGCAATTGCAAGAGGAAATATAGTCGTGGGCTGTGATCACATTGGCATGACATTATGTTTATTTATTCACTTATTTTATTGCCTATTGTCTTCATAGTTTTCTGCAACCATTTTGGTCTTGTTTTGTGTTGGCTCTTGGCTGTATAGTTTTAAAAGTAACAGATTTAGGTATCGCATGAGCAATGTGCTTTATATATTATATAATGGCCATGTGAACCACTTGACAAAATTTTTTAAGATGTGTTTTTCGCTTCTTCACAACTCAAACATTAATTTGACTCTATTTTTTTATCTGTTGATTATTTCACCAATGTAAACGTGAGAGTCCATTGGAGCTGGTCAATGGCTTTATTGTTTATCTACGATGACAAATTTAATTTTTATTCCAAATAAAATTTCTTTAATTGAACTATGTCTATGTAAATAAATAATTTTTATTCAAAAAAATATGCATGAAGGACTGTCCGGTCTAATCGGCAACGGATCATCAAACTAGTCTTTGAGTTAGACCGAACTCGTTGATCTGAGCTGATTCGGTTTTTCATTTTATGTTGTCTAGGTAAAAAATAAACTTTTTGAAAAATTATTGCGTATTGGAATTTGGACTTGCATGTGTTCTTAGACACAGTCACATATTATAGAGATCAACTCCTTCACCAACATATACAGTCAACATTTTTGTTTCGAGAGACTACTGACAAATTAAAGTATTTAAAAATTTAACAGGCATATTAGCGTATATAAAGCTTGTTATATCAAAATTCCTCTGTGTTGTTATCACTGATTTTGTTATCAATCCGGTTGAACCAACGAACCTGTAAATCTATTAGTCGGATGCCTGATCCAATTTTCAAAACAGCTAATAGAAAAGTAATTGGGAAAAAAAAACATATTCATGCAACATTTATAGTTTTATACATCATAAATCATTAAATTTTGTTTGCATCCAATTCTGTAATAATGAATCAACTTTGAAATATTATCACTTTTTGTTCTGTTTTAGGTCTTAGAAATAATAATGCATGCTCATTGCACAATTATGAAAATAGTGAAATCGATAACAATATTCTGTCCTTCCATTCAAACTCGTTATTTGAAATAATTCTTCCATTTTTTCTATATCTGTAGTTCGGCTTCGAAATGCGAACTAATTTGTTTCAAAATATCAATCGATTACATGTGAAACCCTGATTAGAAAAGAGTAAAAGTAATGTTAAAATTTCCTTGCTAACTTCTAAAAGCTTGCTTGGTAAAAAATGGTTCCAAAAAAAGACATTTGTCGTAATAGTTTGTGGATTGACCGATTATCTACTGTAAACTTTCATATAACTCAAGCCTTTCATCGAATATATAAATGAAAAAAAAAAACTTAGATCTTTCATCTGCTTAATTCCCGGGGAAATTCAAGAAGTATCATTGACCCATTTAAAGAGTTTCACACTTTTTTCTGTAATCGCAGAAATTCTTAATTAATGTCACAGGATCATCTGATCCCAACATTAATAATACTGAGTCAAGCACAGAAACTAGACTAGTTTGAATTTTGGTCAAGTGAGGCTAAATTGAGGATTAATTGGACCTCAGGTCCATAGAGTTAGGGCTTTTATTGTAATGAAGCAAGCACAAAGCTCACTTTAAACTTCTAATTGAATTGAGGAAAAGAATTTCAATACAAAATAAGAAGTTGGACTTAGGAGTTCAAGCGAGTTAAGGCCAGCTCCAACTCAACTCGATTGTAATTCAAGTTGGCTTGAGTCGAGTTAGAAACACTATCGAGTTTTAAAGCTAGATCAAACTTGACTCGATTCTAACTCGAGTTGGCTCAGGAGTCACAACCTACTCGCAATAAGCATGTATACTTCAATTTTTTTATTATTTAATTCATATATTATTTCAATATTAAATTAATTGATATATACAATATTATGAGAAGTAAAATTATCATCATTTTTATTATATCTATTGATTTGAAGCTAAATATCGATTAAACTCAACTAGGTTGTTGCTATCTAATATGTCATATATATATATATAGAGAATGGATAAAATACACTGATGTGTACGGATCGTCCCCGTACACATCAGTCGTTTTTCAAGATCCGAAATTCAAACGGTCAATCCGAACCGTTCAACTTGTTCTTTATATTGAAAAACTCTTGCAGACCAAATTTTACATTTTTTTTGAATTTTTTTGCTATATATTATGATATTTTCAAATTGGAGGGCCTGAAATACTCCAATTATAGTGTTTTTTGAAAATATCATAATAAATAGCAAAAAAATTCGAAAAAATGTAAAATTTGGTCTATCTAGGTTTTTCAATATAGTGAACAACTTGAACGGTTCGGATTGACCGTTTGAATTTCGGACCTTGAAAAACGACTCATGTGTACGGAGACGATCCGTACACATCAGTGTTCTATATCAACTCTCTATAGATATATATATATATATATCGATTAAACTCAATCTGTCGTATGTTACAATTATCTAAAATAAAAATATATAAAAAAAACTTCTATAATTATTTTATAAACTTTTTAATACTTATTAATCTTGTTGATAATATTATTTGAAATAGAAATTTATTATGTTACGAGTCGGCTCATGAGTAGGTGAGCCGAGTTGTGTTCAACTCAAACTCAACTTGTCAGCCAGTCGAATTGGTGCAACTCGAGTTCTACCAATTTCGACTCACGAGTTGACCAACAAAGTTGAGCTCAAGTCAAACTCGACTCGTCAGCCAATCGAGTCGGGGAAACTCAAATTTTGCCAACTCAAATCAACTGATGTTTTTTCGTGTAAGTTCAAGTAAACTCATGAATTACGAATTTTTTACTCACCCCACTTTGGCTATTGTTGTTTTAGATTGTTTTAAGGTCAGGTCTGATTTAACTTTGAGCCAAATTGTACGCTCAATTACGTCCGTACTTTGTCGACTACGCATTGTCAATTTCCATTCAATTAAACACGAGCTTTTTTATAATTAGATTAGATAGATTAAGCATGATAAACAAGAAAAATCGAAAAACAAAGGGAAAAAAATTTCTTCTTTGATATGGAGACCTTTTACCTATCAAGCGAAAGAATTTCTTAAAATATTCACAAAATTGTACCCCCACGAGCGAATCATATTTCGGTCATTAACCCCGCTACGTGGCTTCCTCAAATGCCAAGAAAACCTCTGCCACTGACGACTGACCCACCAGACAAATAGTCAAATCCTAACACACCAACTAATTCTCATATAAAACCCAAAAAAAAAAAAAAATTAAGTTCAACAGGAGTCTGTTATTTCAATCACTAGTTTTGACAGCGTCATTTCTCTTAATCCTTCTGTTAATCTCCTTCTCCAATTCTTCGATCCCACCAACCTCCTCTAGTTCCTAAAATAACAAAACAAAGAAACAAACAAAGAGTTAAACACCACAGATAGAGCCCAGTACAAGACATGCCAATTCTGGAGATCTGTAGCGTAGAGGTAGACCTCTAATTTTCTGTACCCTTTTGTCCTCTGGGGTCAAATTTGTAAAACCAGTTGAGAAAAAGGGACAAATTAAAAAATATCAACAACTAACCTTGGGTCCCAGAAACAGCCCATATGGCACCCCCTCGAACTTGTCTGTGTGGTGTATCTGCAGCCACGCCAATCATTTCTCCGTCAAATACATAAATTAGCAGGGCAAAAATACATATTCACCCAGATTTTCTATAGCCACAAATCTTGTGTGGGGACCGGGGAGTCCATGAATCGTGCACAACAAACTTTTCAATTATCAATTCATATATGCCTTGTCAGTATTATCGTGCTTTAATATTTTCCACTGGCAGGTAACTCGCCACATTTTATAATAGAAAAGTTGCTATAGAAAACCTGGGCTACAAAGAGTTTAGTAATTAATGAGTAAGACAGGGGTGGTTTGGGAAACAGGCAGCAAACCTTGTGGGCGGCGGCGACTCTGCGGAAGTAGGGAACGTTTTCGATGGGACCCACCGGGAATCGCCGGTGGACCAGCCCGTCGTGAACGAACATGTATGCGATCCCAAATAGTGTAATCCCAAGGCCCTGTAATTGACCGACACGTGGATATCAGATTGTTACATACTTACATCCATCCTCCATTTCCTAACAAGTGGATTATTGAGGCACTCTAACTAACTTTTCTGTTAATAACTTAATACCCATGCTGCTGTTACTATCAAAATAAATGAACATGTATTTAATGCACAGGTCAACATGTCAGAAGTGAGTTCAATTAGACTCCTCCATTAATTAAACAAACAACAATGCAGTCAAATACTTTCTTTTTTTAATATAAAAAAAATAATCCGAAGTCATGTGGAACATACTGCTCCGAAACAGAGACCGGGGACAAGGCCGCGGTTGAGGAAGCCGTAAGACATGAGAGAGATGGCCGGGACGGCGTTGACTATGGCGAAGATATCGTTGAGCTCGAACGGGCCGTCTCGAGGCCGGTGGTGCGACTCGTGCATGTGCCACAGAGATGCATGCCACAGTGCTTTGTGTGCCCATCTAGCCCAAAACTCCATTCCCACCTGACCAAGCAAAATTCATATTTACTAATCCCAACTCACATATTCAGTGTGAACAAGCCAAAATTTTTTTAAGGTTTTATTAAGTTAATAGAATATTTGGGCCTATGATCTCGTCCCAAATCAAGGTGGACCAATCCCAGCTAATGTGAAGTGACTAGGATTAAATTTTTTTAAATAGAATTAAAAATTTAAAATTCGACAGAGCATTCTTTATTTTTAATTCATGCTTACCGCTGCGCCTACCGAAAGAGCAAAGGTACCAAACATTTCAGTCACTGGCACCTCTCCTCCCTGTTTCACACCAAATAAATAAAAAAATTTCCAAATTAGCACATCAATTGATCTTAAATTCAAAAATTGATGACATAAATAAAGGGGCGAAGAACAGAGCACGAACCTCCATTTGCCAAGCGAAGCGATAGTACACAGCTAGAACAGCCATGGAAGTGATACCCAAGCTCGACATGACGGCCGCGATTAGGTAGGTTTTCCTCTCGGACTTCTTCCTGGCGATTCTCTCCGCAATCTTCTTCCCGACTTCTAATTCCTGAATCTTCGGTTCGATACTATTCATGCTCAATTGTTCGCCTCTATCAACGGAAATTGAGTCTCCGTTCGCATACTCGCCTGTTCTCTCCTTCTCCAAGACAAGGCATATGGGAGTCTCTCGGCGCCGCTTCTGACGGAGAGGCGATGCTCGGAAAGATAACGGCGCGAAGAGAAGCACGCGGCCGCCGGAAATGGGGTCTGAGGGAACCAGACGCCGTGACGTGACGGTGCGAAAGGTACTTGTTCTGATGGAGGTTGTCACGGCGAGCGACATGGATTTGTTGTACGTACCTTTCTTCTCAGATTTCACGACACCTAGTGCAGTGCAATGTATTGTTGCCGACTTGGGAAGAGGTGGTGAAGTGGAAAGAGAGAGAGAGCGTGTTGAAGTGTAACAAGTAAATGGAGGTGGGAGGAGAAGTGTGTGAGAGAGAGAGAGTGAGTGTGGTGATTAAAACGTCTGGTCTAGTGGTCTGGTGGAATCGCTGTCTTGGTTGTGGGTTTTTAAGGGGGGCTTCTAACCTTAAAAAAAAAAAAAAAAAAAAAAGGGGGGGCTTCTTGGGCAGTTGGGCTAGGTGTCAGTTAATGATAACAGAAACATTTTATTATTGCCACTGACTAAAGATGGTTTTATGACCTGGCCCACACTGAAGTGAGAACTGGAGAAGTAAACTAGTGCTCGGTAACTACAGATTAGGATCATTAGGATTAGTCAATGTATTGCAATTGACATTTTGCTATTCTTAGCCCATGTGAAGTGAATCAAGTGAGAGATACCTTGTAGTGCAGTAATCAGGCAGCTAGAAGTTGATATTTGATTACTAGATTGCATGTTACATATTTCAATTTTTCCAGTTATATGATCTTTGACTTCCTGATATTTTTTTTTTTAATTTCCGACCAGGATTTTTTCTTATCGAGATTCCCGGACTACGTAGCATGATATGTTATACAAGTTTAAGGTATAAAAAATTTTAGCGCCGTTAATAACGCGTTCACCTAATGTGTGCCCAATTTTTTGTAAGAAACATTATTATTCTACCATGAGTACAATATGTGAATTTCTATTATTATTATTATTATGAAAAATTCTGCCTCAATTTCTAAATCAGATTGTGATCACAACCGTTCATGAGTGCTAATGAATTAATTTTTTTTAAATGAGCGGTTGAGATTAAAGTCCGATTCAGAAATTGATTCTCATGGCAGAATTTCATTATTGTTGTAATTATTATTATTATTATTATTATTATTATTATTATTATTATTATTATTATTATTATTATTATTATTATTTCTTTCATCAACGATTACCAATAAAAAACATCAAAAATGTTAAAAATAGAGTAAAATAACAAATGCTATGCTTTGGTAAAAAAAAAAGTTGTCAAGCAAAATATATTTTTGGTCCCATATTTATTAACATGTAGTAAATATTGTTTATTACTAGACTTGTTTTTATCTCCCTCTAGTATTGTTTCACCAGCTATTTTATTCTAATATTTTTTTACAAAAAAGATACCATAGACAATTTTTATTTCTATTTAAACGAAAAGTCAATAAAACTTATATGGTGATTCACATCTAGCTATTAATTAAATCAGATTTACATAATCAATGATTAATAACGTATATATTATTCAAATGTTTTATATCCTTGATCTAATTGTCTGCACTTTTAAAATTTTGTGCTTTTATAAGTAGAATGAATTAATGTTAAAAGACGTTGATAGATGAAGATATAATATAAAAAACATATAATTGTCGAAATTTTCAAATTCTTTTATTAACTACAAACATGTATCAAATTTATCATTTAATAATTTTCTTTAAAATTTTTAAAGTGCATTAAATTAAATTATATATTTCATTGAAACAAAAACAATGCAAATAAATCACAAGGCACATGGGGAATCACAAAAGGTTAGCAGACTGCAAACCTATGATCAGAACCGTCCGATCAATGATGGATGTCCCATGATTAATATTAGATCCGTCGAAATTCGTGTGGTCTGTAAAAATTTGTCCGCCAAAATTAGATCGGCGGTTCGGATCAAAAGTTAGCACCCTGCTAACATTGTATTGGTCCGGGCACATGATATCAGTAGACTTGTACCAAAATGCCAATGCCACCGCCACGGCCATTACAAACCAACAAAATCAAAAGAAACGTCCACAAATGCTCAAGTCTTCGAAGCACATAAAATCGGTACCGATGTATATTACTCCCTAATTAAAATTACAAACAAAAAAGGTCTCGTTGCCATCACCGGAAGTTCGTAATTGCTTAAACAAACAAAAAATGTCTTGGTGCCACCACCGTAATTGCTAAAAATATCCAGTATACAAAATACTTTTAATTAGCAATTATCGCATTGGTATGTACTGTCTGTCTTCTCATTCAGATATACTAATATAAATTTTTATTAATTGTTTCCTTATTTAACGAGATAATAAAAAAAAATTATTCTGTTTCATTCTTTCATCCAGTGGATATGAACAAAATAATTACATTCATGGATTTTATTTAGACCACTGAACAATGCTTGATGGGATCGTTCTTAAGAATTCATAGTAAGAAATTTCTTACGAGATTCATCGTATTGTAAGTTGTATCTTATCGACTTCTTTTTGGGTCTTGAGATTAGTTGCTTTTATAAAAATGAAGTAATTTTTTTTTAAAATAATTGATTTTCAATCATGTTTAAACATGAAGATTAGTTTTAGCGGTTCAAATCAGCCGTTAGAACCACAAAATTTGAAATATAGTTGCAACAAAAGAAAAAAAGAGCTCATCTGTTAATCGCTGGATTTTAGACTATCTTTTATGTAAATGTAATATACTATCAGACTCAATTAAGTCTAATAACACTATAGAACGCAAACTATTATTTTCCTAGTTAAATAAAATAAGACCTATTTTATCAACAATTTTTAGAAATAAAGTCAATGCATTTACCTCTGCCGCCTCTTGATTCTCATATCGAACTACATCACGAGGTGTGGTAAGGTACTGAATTTGTATCCTGTATTATTTTTTTGTATATATTTTAATGTACGTTTTGAATTATACGTGATAATTATTTTTCCTTCAAATATTCATATGCTCTGATCTTAATAGTCAGTACAGTCAATTACTATTTGGTTATCAAATTCTCTGTAGCTTTAATATTATAAAATTCAAATGCAAAAGATGTGTAATGTGTTGCCTCATTCCAATTGGTGGGCTGTTCGATAACATAATCCAGTTAAGATAATGTTTTGTCTGATGGAATGAAAGCGCGCTGGCGCAGCGTAAGCCATTCCATAAAATAATGTAACCCAACATTCTTAACGAAATCACTTTTTATCCTTTATTTAAACCAAGAACGACAAGTTGACTCATCGCACAAAATAAGTTAACAATAATATAACCATCTAAGGTCGGTATAAAGTTGGGAAACGAATCGTCCCGGGTGGATATTCGAAAATATTAAAGAAAAGAGTAGTGGCATCACTGGGTTGCGCCAAATCAGCTCTCCACGCCAAAAAGCCCTGTGCCGCAGGGACAGGGTTGGATTGTACAAGTGACACGAGATAGATTCCACATGACGGAGGCGTGAGGCCACGCGGCCTACTGCGCAGGGTCCTCTCAAAAGAGGCCCAGTGGCGAGGGATGCCCGTTCCACTGGCTCGTAACTCGTAAGCCTTCATGGCCTGATTGACCCATAGGCGATAGTTCAGTTGCAATTTCAGACAGAGACTATGCTGGATCTGGATTAATCCTCTGCGGTCGGATGCCTGCTTTTACATGGTGTGGCATTTGAATGGTGTCTAAAACTGAAAAATAGTATTTATACAGATAATAGATATTAATTTTAACAATTGATTTTTTTTATTTATAATAGTTATTACTGATTAAAAAAAAAGCAACTAGATTAGAATATGTTCTTTATAGTTTAGATAAATTGTATAAAAATTAATATAATTCGACAATCATTTTATCATTGATCAAATATCGTTTAAATTGAATTGTTAAATTTTAAATTCCATGATGAATACAATTGATCCATTTTATATATTATATCGATTTTAAGAACATTATTTCATCAGTGGCTTGTAGAATGCAATCATTTGGATGCACATCAAGGTTCGAGTTTGTCCCTTTATTGCTTTGGAATTTTTAGAGACAAACTAATGAAAGGAGATATTGACAATCACATTTTATACAATACTTTTTCAACCTACGATACAACTTGTTAAGCATTTAAGAGGATACATGTCAAGTGATAGTCATCAGTGATTTAACTAATAACGCGTATGTATGATGTATTATAGAAAATGATATTAGATTTGATGGCTTTCTGCTGAAAAAAATGCATTTATAAAAATCTCTCTTTGTTAAATGTAGATCTAACTTCACTTCCAATTTTCCTTATACAATTTAAAAAAGTAAAAAAAATAGATAAAACTTATCCATCTGTATTGAACAAATTATGACAAAAACGCGAGGATGTTCTTTTTTTTTTTAATTTGAAATGTTCTAATTATTGATAGTATGGAAATGGGTCATGTAATGAAACCACCTTAGATTTGCTTTGCTTAAAAGGATAATCTTTTTTTTTTTAACAGCTAATCTAGAAAAACAATGATATTTCTTTTATCTTTTGTTCTTCCTTATTTTTTTTGCAAGAGCAGACATATCACCTAAAGTTTTTTATATCCCTATACTTGGCTCAAATCAATATATTATTTCTCGCATAATTTAATATATTATGCTTTTTAAAAACATCTTGCATCTCTTGTGAGACGTCCGATAAAATAAGATGATAATTTCATTAATTTGTAAAAAGTTGGAATTCCTATACGACAATAATCGTAGCGCAGAAACAGATACGCTACAAGTTTTAAGTTCGGCCACAGAAAATCTCAATGGCCCCACGCGGTAAAACTATATGCCACGTTGAATTAGCACCGCCGTCCCCAGGCCCCAGCCATAGCTTCCTCGGAACCACTCGTAAAAGCGACTTTTGAATGAGAGACATTCTGAATTTCTGACCACCGTCCTTGCCTCTTCAATGACCATACATTGCACCTCTTTCCCTTCTTCTCTCTCTCTCTTTTTTTTTTTTTTTTGTTGAGAATGATACATTAATTGAACATTGCAGTTGCACCTGTCACAGACCTGTCCACTACAATCTATAGGGTTTGAGATTAAAAAGGAAATATAGAAGTATCAATTTAGGAAATTCACATGTCGGTATACCCTTTATGTTACATCCAACAATTGACTTGATATAGAATATTGATTGATGTGTCAAGCTAAATATAGAAGTAGAGAGATTTTTATTGTGTGCTTTAGTGAAATAATGCTCGGATCTTTACCAGATATATCACACATGTCAACATATCATGACCGGGCCACATGAGGCGAAATGCACTGCAAGTCTGCAAACCACTTGGATGTGCCATCTCAAGGGAAAAAAAAAAAAAATGAAAATATAAAGCTGGCACGTTCCATGGCTGATGGTTTGCATCAACAGAGATTGCAGCTGATGATTTTTTGAAAGTGTTTTGGACATCACAATCTAAGATAACAAGTCATCTCCTCTCAATTATATAACATGACTTGCTGGCGTTTAGAGAGTGGGATACTGGAAAGTTTTGACACGTTTCAATGGGGAAAGCGGAATGCCACGTTTTTAATAGGAAAAGAGCATTTTGAGAGCGTTTATCTCAACAAAAGTTTGACCCTCTTACTAATACTTTCCACTGGGTCGGTTGCAGATCTCTTTTGAATAATGGGGTCACTAAAAAGGGTTTGGGTGCGTAAAGGACCTTTTAGGCATTGCCACGTTGAGGAGGAAGAGGTCAAACCCACTTAGTTAGTTGTTTCCATTGTTGGAATACAACTAGGTTTCTTGTTGAGCATAGGCAGGCGCAATGATGAAAACTATTTTTTTATTATCATTCGAACTATCGTTACAACCTCTACTATTTAAATATTATACCTCCAAAATTACAACTCTGCTTCTCAATATTTTCCTACACCTTCTAACTACTACACACTACCTTAGCACTTTTACAAGAGGATTTGTTTTTGCTTGACTTAGCTTGGATGGATTGCCTTTTCCTTGCTTGGATTGCAAATGAATGTCATGGTCACCTATTTATACTAGTTGGATGGATAATTCTAGACTTGAAGAAATTTTCCTAAGTGTCTAGAATTATCTCTTATAATATCTAGTTTCTAGAATTATCTATCTACTTTCTAGAATTATCATAGCAAAATATCTAACTAAGATATTTGTTATGTTTCTAGATTTTTCTCATTCAAGAGATTTATGGGACTTAGGCTCAATGTTGTTATTCTTAACATTCCTGTATTAAGGATTGATGATTAACAAATCCGTTCTTATCTGAAATATGCAGCTGTATAATGGTGGAACCGTGGAAGCTTATGTCAAGTGCCAAATGGGAATTACTTTCGGTAATCAAGAAAACATACAATCAAGCAATCAAGCGGTGTCATCTTTTATTTCTATCTTTGTCATCACGTGGCGAGCACGCGCACCTTCAAATTTTCAGATAAGATAAAAACAACACATCTCTCTTCCGTCTAAAAATCTCTCTCTCTCCCCTCCATCAAAATCAAGCGATTTCTCTCTCAATCTCTAAATCTGATCTCTCTCGCTCCCGTAATCTCTCTCTCTCTTTCCATCTCTCTCTCCCAGAAGCACAATCGTCTCATCAACTAGTTTGCTCTTGTTTTCTCGATCTGATACAAGTTTTTTCGTCGAGTTTTGCGCCTTTTGCTTCAGATTTCCCCATGGAGGCGCATCTGAGATCGATCCCTCTATTCTAGTACCTTTTTTCATGATCAGGTTTATTTTTTCACTATTTTGTTTTAATTTTTGTTGGATAGACGCTTTTTCGTTTCATTTTTGTTTTTGTTTTGACTCTTTTTGGACGAGGATCTAATTTTCTAGTTTGTGTTCTCTGGTTTCAATGCTTTCTTTCAATTCTAGCAAAGATTCAAGAGGAAAAGTTCAATCCGAAGGTAAAGAAGAAAGAAAAAACGATCAATCTGCTAAATCCGGCTTTCAATCCGGCCTTCATCACTAGATCTAAACTGTAGACGCACTGCCTAGGTATATATTTTTCTAACTCATGCTTCTGTTATCTAATAATTAGTTTCAGAATCATAATAATAATAATTTGTAGTGACTTACAATTAAAAACGGAGTAACTTATTTCAATAAGGGAGTATATTAGCATAACATATGGAGTATTTTTTGGGATGTGGTAGTGTATTAGCAGTTTAATGGTATCTTGGTATTCTGTAACTAAGGGAGTAAATTTTTTAAATAAGAGAGTACATTATCAGTGTCAGGGGACTATTTATGGATGTGTTAGTGTTTTATGAGTTTGATGATATTTTTAATAAGGGAGTAACTTATTTAAATAAGGGAGTATATTAGCATGACATAAGGAGTATTTTTTTTGGATGTGATAGTGTATTAGCATCTTAATGGTATCTTGGTATTTTGTAACTAAGAAAGTAAATTATTTGAATAAGGAGTATATTATTAGTGTCAAGGGAGTATTTATGGATTTGTTAGTGTTTTATCAGTTGATGGTATTTTTAACAAGGGAGTAACTTATTTAAATAAGGGAGTATATTAACATGACATATGGAGTGTTGTTTGGATGTGGTAGTGTATTAGCATCTTGACTGTATCTTGATATTCTGTAACTAAATAAGTAAATTATTTGAATAATGGAGTATATTATCAGTGTCATGGGAGTATTTATGGATGTAGTTTGTTAGCAGCTTGATGATATCTTGGTTCTTTAACCAAGGGAGTAAGTTATTTAAACCAGGGAGTATGTTAGCATGGCAGAGGGAGTATTTTTTGTTGTAGTTGTATTATGGTAGGAGTTGAACCAGGGAGTATATTTTGTAATCACTTGTTCTTGTTGTTTTTTCAGATTCACATGGAAGGTGACAGGTTTGTGGTTGCGTACAACTTGATGTTTGATAGTACTAATGAAGTGGAGGTTAAATTACCTCCAATATAAGATGGGGATGAAATAATTTATTTTTATATTGGAATGACTATTGTGTTTTGTTTGTGCTTCATACTATTGAAACAGGTTGTGCTTTGTTAGTTTGTAGTATTTAGAACAAATACTTGTTGCTATTGTTATTGAAATAGGTTGTGTTTTGTTATGCTTACTCAAATATCATGAAATAGATAATCCCTTATATTAGTTGTTGTAATCGTTTTTTGAGAAATAGATACTCCTTTATTGTATGTGTATATTTTTCACAAACAGAGTACACTAATTGATAGTACTTATGTTTTAATTATTTAAAAAAATTTAACACATTTTGTAAATTTAGTTACTCTCTTAAGTGAATTTTTTTATTGTTGTTTTGCTTATCTATTTACTCCCTACAGTTAATTTAGTTACGCCCCCCATGGTCTGTTAAAATCGCCAGTAAAGAGTGCGTTGGAAAAAATTTGTTCAAATGACTCCACTGTCCTAATTAATGACAATTTCTATTTTTGGCAGTTTCTATTTTTGGTAGTTTCTATTTTTGACAATTGATTGCTTGATTGCCTTACCCTTTGATTGCAGTTATCAGCCCCGGGTGCCAAATGGCCTAATTATATCGTGTCAGATAACAGATCTCCGAAAAAATTAAAACTAACATTAGTGTTCACACGAATTACCATAGTAACAGTTAAAAATTTGGAATTTTAAAAATAACGTTGTTGGATCGGCGTTTGGATCGCCGAAAATACAGAACCCTTGGATCGACATTCTAATCGCCGATCCAAAATCTGACCATTTGAGTCCGCTGAATTTGCTTTTTTTTAGTGCGCAATTTGATTTTTAAACACTCAAAGTTGGTTTGCAATAATTTTTTTTGTCGTTTTCCCGCTTAAAATTGTCTATATAAGCTCAGTTGTCATCATTTATTCTTCACAAACTAAGTTTTTCTCGTTAGTTTGAAATTGATAAACTTTCTCCTCGTCATTTCATATTCGCAATATCACTTCTTCGTAGGTAATAATGTTAAATTAATTATTAAATTTATTTTATTTGATTTGATAATAGAGTTTTAATTTTGAAATTTTAAGCAAATTGGTCCTAAGCCAAGGTGCGTCTCTTCCGGTGTTATTTTGGTCGGAGATGAGCGAACTAGCGAACGATGATTGCTTTCTGCATTGATGTTTCAATATCATGGGGAAAAATTTAAAGTTAAGAAATTAGAACGAAATGAATATCATGTTAGGGGCCCCAAATTTTTTACAGATTTGGTTGAGAGGAATGGAGGTTTTGATCTTGGAGGGTCGTGGTTGCGTCACCAGCCAGCAGTTCCACCTAGTTTTGAAAATCATCCCGCAGCTGAAAATGTTGTCCATCTCCGCTGAATGGAGTAGTATTATGTTTCTGTCATCGGTATGTTATTATTGTTATTATTAGTGAAATAAGTTTGTGTGACAGTGGTCACTTGTAATATTTGTCTTATATTACTGAAATATATTATTTTGTCCATATACTTTTATTAAATTTTTTTATGATTTGTATTCAAAATTAATATGTAAAGAAATTCAGAATTAAAAAAATGCACACCATTAGAAGAAGAACTAAATTTTATAACCATAATATAAAGTAACACACGAAAATAAAAAAAGAAAAAAATTAACTAAAAAACAAACCAATCAGTTGCTACTTAAATAGTTAGATATTCTGGATGTTCGCATATTTTAAAATTTCATCCCACCATGGGTCTTATTCTTCGTCTTCTTTTTGTTGTTGGTGGCTGACACCAGCGTTGTCAGCGAATTGAGCGGCTTCGTTCCAGAAAGCTGCATCGGCTTCTTGTTGTTCTATCTCTGTCATTCTAGCTGCTGCAATACTTCTTTATTCATCTCTCTCCTTGTGCCATCTCAGGCGCTCCCTTATTTTTTTTTAAATTTCTTCTTCTTTCAATTTTTGCCTCTTTTCGGAGCATTTTGTGCCATTTTTCTCTTTTTTTTGCCTCATCTCTCTCTTTCCATTTCTTTTCTTGTTGATCCTACCAAACTTGTTTTTCGTGGCCATCGTAGTGGTCACGCAAGATGGTCTCTTTGTAATTGAAAATCTGACCACACTTTCTACAGGTCACTGTGTGTTTTTTGTGCTGAATATGGTTTTTCTGTTGGTGTTTGTTGGGGAATTGATTGCTGTTTTTTATAGTAATCTTTATACCAGTCACAATTCTTAGGTTTGGGTTTGCTCAGCATTCTTTGGAGGTGCTCCTTGCGGTCTCTTTCTTCCCCACCATTAATGTGCCACTGGTAGTGTATTTTTAATTCGAACTCTATCCCGTCATCTTCGTAGATATTGTATTTGAAAGTGTGAAAACATATGCGACATCTTGCATGATAATCTCCTTTTTCTATTTCATTTATAATGACAGGGGAATGTTGGTAATTTGGCCAATATTCATCTCGAGTAGCTGTTCGCCAATTTGGGACATCACTATTGGAGTGAGAGCTATTTCGTTTGTCCATGACAGTGAATTTTTCAGGAAAAAGAATTGAGTGCGTGTTGCGTAATCTGGTTGATGAAAGGTGGTTTTATAGATAATTTTAGACTTAGAATCACATAATAAAAAATTAATTTCACGTGATACTTTTTCAGACCACGCCTGTCCTTTTGCAAAAGGTAGATGGGCATCAGTATACTTTTTCAGACTTTATCAGACCACGTCTGTCATTTTGCAGAGGGCAGATGGGCATCAGTATACTTTTTCAGACTTTATCAAACCACGCCTGTTCTTTTGCAAGAGACTATCTGCATTAACATTACCGGGGGGAACAACAGAATTGGCTAATGTAGAAGCCTCGGCATCAACAGAAGCGGTAGATGTAGAAGCGCTAGGATCTCCACGAAACCTCGTAGATCTACGAGGTGGTGCCTTTGGTACTCTTCTTCTCGGTGACATTTTTACTACACTACAATAAAAATTATCAATGTAAATAATCTAATAAAATTTCGGCAGCATCTCCCCTATACCCGGAGTGTTTTCGAAAAAAAAAACACCCAAATTCCCCCTAATTACAAACCCAAATATCATACAATAACATTTCCAATCTCCTACAACAACATTTCCAATTTTCTATTTTTTTACATATTTTAAAATTTTTTTAGAAGAATTATTCTAATTTTTCATTTATTTACCTCAATAAAATAAATTAATTGAATGTATAAATATTAAAAAAAAACTCACCTCGGCTAGAAGCGCTGCTTGTCTCTTTTTAGAAAATTTCCCTACATTTAAAAAATTATTCTGTCAATTTTTTTTATTTACTTTTTCTAATTTATAATTAACTTATCCATAATTATAAAATGTACAAAATAATTCTAAAAAATTTTGTAATTACATATTATAATTATTTCTAATTATTCTGATTTTTTAATAATTTTTTAATTATTTCTTCAATATTTATTCTATTTTTCTATTAATCATCTAATTAAACTAATTAAATTAAATAAATAAACTAATTAAATTTATTAAAAAAAATTTATATTACATATTATAATTATTTTTATTTATTCTGATTTTTTATTAATTTTTTTATTATTTTTTCAATATTTAATCTCTTTTTTTAATTACTTACCTAATTAAACTAATTAAATTCAATAAAAAATTTTCAAATTACATATTATAATTATTTATATTTATACTGATTTTTTACTAATTTTTTCATTATTTTTTCAATATTTAATCTATTTTTTAATTACTTACCTAATTAAACTAATTAAATAAAATAAATAAAATAAATAAAATAAATATAAAAAAAAAACTAACCTGGAGAGAGGACGTTTGTCTCGCGCGAGAGAGAGAGGGGGTGGGAATGATGGGGGTCGCTGTCTCGCTTATATAGGAGAGGCATACCTTGGATCGGCGATTGGAATGCCGATCTAAGGGTTCTGTATTTTCGGCGATCCAAACGCCGATCCAGCAATGTTATTTTTAAAATTTCGAATTTGTAACTGTTATTATCGTAATTCGTGTGAACAGTAACGTTAGTTTTAATTTTTTCGGGCACCTCAAACAACAATGAAAAAAAAAAGCTGGTAATTGTGCCCAATAGGCCCGGCCCACTCTCCAGGCTGCTAGGTTTTATTATATCTCGGCCTATCAGACTTGTAATGGAGCAATAAAACTGGTAAACTTTGTTTCCTGATCAACAGAGGACAGCTTCACTGACACTGGAACTTGTCTACTTCTTCAATAATACACATTAGAAAACTGTTTTCATTCGTTTTTTCAAATATTGGGTCAGTCAATCCCAAATTACGCAAGGATAAATTGTTAAATGCAATCACAACAAAGTTCTTTTGCCAATCCAATGCCCGCATTCATGAGGACATACACAATCAAACAGTCTACATGGTTAAGCACAACGAATTAGGATATAACATACAAATTACTACCGCACAAGTGCACATACACACCCAACCTGTTACAAGTCACAACACAACACTGTTATTTCTTGATTGGCGCGTTCAAATTGCACTTGTATCCTTACAATTTCTTTGTAGTATAAAGACAACTCAATAGCAAATCTTAAGCATCTCCAAATAAGTAGCAAGAGGTAACGATCCTCCAGGGACAGAGTGGACCTTAACAGATGGGCGACCACTGCTCTGAGAAATATAGAAAAAAAAAATAGCGGGATGAGGGCAAAGCCTTCTAGTCAAACATGCATTAATGGGCTTAATTTCTTTCAAACAAGT
Organism: Rhynchospora breviuscula; assembly: GCA_027562975.1. Taxonomy (NCBI): domain Eukaryota; kingdom Viridiplantae; phylum Streptophyta; class Magnoliopsida; order Poales; family Cyperaceae; genus Rhynchospora; species Rhynchospora breviuscula. The sequence continues at coordinate 27,586,011 of CM050400.1, read as the reverse complement.
TCATTCGCAAGGTTTGATACATATTATTCAAGGCTGGCAGGCAAAACAGCAAGAGGAAAAATACGTGTTGTCGCATACTCTTCCTGCATAAATGCTTAAGTTGTATGCTTCTGTGCTTCCTAGCAATCAAATACTGGTTTGTAGCCATGTCAGTAAAGTTTGGCACCAGGCTGATTTTTTACCTTGATCTGTTATGGGTGACAAAAGGCTAAGGCTTAGTTGTTATGAGTGTCTATCTGCAAAGAATTCCAATCTTTTAATGAATTGGGGTTTAAATGAGACGAATAAAAATTAATCTAGGTCAGACAGCAGCAGTTGCCAACAACAATAACAAAAAGCAATATGTCTCTCTTGGTACTTCATGGATCAATAATAAATATTGGATTCAGCAGTATTATAAAACTTAATCGCTTACAACTTTTCCTAATTTCTGCTCCTGATCTCTAGAGCCACTGCTAGGAGTTGCCCCAACTGCAGTTGTTTGCATTTCATTGTCTCTGCCCTTCCCATCAGAATCAAGAGCAAAAGGTGTGGGTGTGGATTTTTTTGTTCCTTTAATTGGCAGTAGTTTCTGATCAGATTCAAATAGGTAATCAAGAGAGCTTTTTCCACCTCCTGAACTCACCCCTCTACTCATTTTTTTTTTTTTGAGAAAATTTCCTTTCTGGTTATTTCAGTTTCTCCTTTCTTCTGGCCTTTGCTCCAATCTGATTGAACAGTTTCTAACTTATAGTGGCTACTGGATCAGTCAAGTCAATATGGTAGAAAGATGGAACTGTAACTTCAGTGATCTTTAGAAAAGGGAAAAAAATGATTCTGAAAAAAAAAATCCTTGAAAGTTTGTAGATCATTTTTCAATTAAGTATGTGCCAGCTAACTGTTGTAGACTCTGGATTTAACTTACCACAATTGAAAAGGAGAGATAGCATATGGAAAATGATTAATTCTCTAAAACGTTATGCAGTCTACTCGATCGAATAAGACTAATGATTTGCACCTCAATGGAATATTTTTATGTTCAAACCTGTAATAAGTGGGTGAGTTGGAGAGGATTGTTTTGTTTTTTTTTAAACAAAACTAGTACTTTATACTGATTTCTTCCCAAAGCAATGAGATTGCTCGCTAAAAAATGCACCTCACTCTAGAAATTTTTTTCAAAAAAAAAAAATTATATACCTAACTATTTAGTTTATATAAACTAGTTAGATTCAATCTTAGCAGCTCTCAATGATATAGAAATTAAAAGATTCAAGACTCCAAATAAGAGATGTATGATGGATATCGACTGCATACAACAGATTGAAAAGCAAAAGACAGTTTCACATGATGTATGATCAGACAAGAGTATTAAACAAATTCAAGGAAAGCAAGCAGTGTTAAATTTACTGAGCACATTGTTTTATGTAAATGCTTACAAGTTTAGCATAATATGCTTCAATACTCAATAGAGATAATTATATGAAAAAGGTACAGACTAATGTTTACCATTGACTTAGCTTCATACTTTTGTACACCAGTCCTAAGTGAGAACTTGAATAAAAGATAAACATTGTATATTAAGTCAGCATGCTTCAAAACCACGGCCTGAAATATCATGTCTACTGAAGCACCATAAACAAGTACTATATTTACAACCAAATAGGCATCCAAATCTAACCTTGGAACAATTGGTAGCACACACTCTTGCTGGTTTAGTGAACTGCTGCTGGAGTGCTGGTATACTTGTTACAGACTCGAACCTCTTAGTGTATTATTGACCTGGACCAGCGACTTTGTTGCCATACGAAGAACCATCAGATTAAATAGAATAATAACAATAATGTATGAGGGAAAAAAAAGAAAAAGAATTTTAATAATCAAATCTTACAGCATTGTCATGTCCTGGCACTGACCGCCACTGGAACAAGTAATATGCTGCCATTGTACCAGTACCAATGCTGAATGGCAAGCGACAAAAGTAACTCATTCATCTAACAAACATGGTGGCCAGGAATCTTTGTATCATATGTGTTCTCTACCAGTTTTCCATTGCTACCTAATTAATTCTTTTAAGTTGATCAGATTCATCTTTGTTTCTAACTATTCCTTTATAAGTAAGTTCCATACATAAAAAAGAGTATATGCTACTTTGCAAATAATTATAGAAGTATTATGCTGGAAAAACATTGCTCCAACAAACTCATTTTTTTCAAGCTTTGTTGAACACACAATTTAGAAGTAAGAATAAGGACTTATCAAATATAAATGCACCTAATCTCTTTACACAATGCCAGAATTTGTGAGGAGGCAAATTCATGTTTTGATAAAACTCTCATATGCCAATTGTGCGGCCAAGAGATCAACAACTGCAGTCCCAACAGATTTAAAAACAGTCACATCATCATCTCTCTTTCTCCCTTCCTTGTTCCCTCCAGCCAATTCAGTCAATGTACCAGCAACATCTTCTCTACTCAAGACCCCTCTTTCGAATGCCCCGACCAATTCCCCTGCTTCCTCCATTGCTACTTCAAAATCGACAAACACTCTGCCTCTCAACAACGCTTCATCATCACACTCTTTCATGGTAGGCATGAACGAACCAACCAAATCCAGGTGTGCACCCAGCTTAAGCAACCTTCCCTTTACAATCGGGCTGGTCGAACTGGTCGCACAACTCACTATATCAGCTAACCCAATGACTTCATCTAAGTTCTCGGAATAGTCAAATGTAACAGTTGAAGAGTCAGGTTCTTTCTTGCGGAGTTCATTAACCATCTCCAGTGCTTTGGAGGCCGTTCGGTTCCATATAAAAATGCGGTTAATGTTAGGCCGGGCAGTGCGATGCGCGGAAATGAGGTATTTCGAAAGACCACCAGAGCCAATAATCAGGAGGGTTTGAGAGGAGGGGAGGGAGAGGAGGGAGGAAGCAAGACCCGCAACAGCAGATGTGCGGAGGAAAGTGAGAGAGGTGCCATCAAGAGAGGCAAGAGGAGCACCAGTCAGAGAATGGAAAAGGGAGACTGTTGCGTGGACCCCGGGAAGGGGAGGAAGGAGGGAGGAATTGGAGGGGAACACAGTAACGGTCTTGACAAAGAGGTAGGGAAGGGAAGGATCGGTTGACCAACAAGGCATGAGGAGGAGGGAATTGGAGGAGGAGGAGGAGGAGGAGGAGGAGGAGGAGGAAGGGGAGGGGAGTGTGTAGGAGAGGCGCGGCGGGGAGTGGATGGAGAGGGATAAGGTAGGGAGGGAGGTGAGGAAGTGAGGGATTAGGAGGTGAGGGGAGAGGAGAGTGTGTAGCGTGGGGGAGTCGAGGTGGATGCAGGGTTGGGAGGAGGGAAGGGAAGCGAGTTGAAATGCCATGGATGAATGAGAGCTTGGTATAATTTTGGAGCAGAGAATCAGAGAATAAGAGAGAGGAGTTCGAGTAATAACGGCGAAATTGATCGCGACCCTCGGCTCCGACCACAGTTGACTTCCACCGTGTGCTTGAGCTTGACTGGGGATTGGTAGTTGGGGCACCTAGATCCTCAGCAGCCTAAAAAAGGACCGCTCCAAGCAGTCTTTTTTTATTTTTTTAATATTTAAAAATTTTAAAATTCAAATGGAGAATCCAGACCGTTGATCTTGTTCAATTTTACCGGCGATGCGTTTTCATATAAGTTTTATAAAATTTGAGGTCGATTTGATACTTGATTAAGTGATCAAATTATGAACGTATTAGAATTAATCTAACCAGATTCGTTCATTTGTTGACCACTTGATTTAGTATCAAATCAACTTCAAATTTTATAAAACTTATATGAAAACGCATCGCGGTAAAATTTAACAAGATCAACGGTTTGAATTCTCTATTTGAATTTTAAAATTTTTAATATTAAAAAAAAGAGAAAGGACTGCTCCTTTTTAAATATTAAAAAAAAGAGAAAGGACTTTGACTGCTGAGGATCCGGGTGCGGTAGTTGGGAGTTGGGACAACAGTCGACGTCACTTCACTTGTGAAGGCACTTTCTGACTCATTTGTGGGCTGAACTGAACTAGGCCCAATAGCAATACATGAGAAATTGGGTATAAGTCATCCACATCGAACGGTCAAATTATCATCTACTCTTCCAGTAGCACGAATCTCGAGGAACAAAACCCTTCATCACTCCAAACTCGTAGTTTTAAACTTTTTTATTAGGAAAAATTGGATATAACCCCTTATAATCTTCTCCAATTAGAAAGAACCCTTTGAAATCTTTGAAATTGGAAATAACCCCCTAAAATTTTATTTGTCATGGATATAAGCCCTTTATATTAATTTTAAACATATTTTTACTATAAAAATGTAATTTCAAAATTTTGTGACGGAAGTGCCCTTCCCTGCCAAATGCTTTCTTCTTCCTCTTGCGATTCCAAATGTTTTATTTTGTTCAAAGGTGTCTAGTTGCTCCAAAGAAATGAAGTCACCGACCTTGCCAAGATATTTAAGTTTGTTTGCCCTACACTTTTTCTCAATTCGTTAAAATAACTTAGCTAGGCAAGCATAAATGGGTTCAATCATCGCCCAATTGGTTGATGCCAAGGTATGCTAGATTGATTTAATTGACAATTAATGTTTGAAAGTTTTCTTTCTTGCATTAGTTGTTTTAAATTAATAATGTCATTTCTTGTGATAAGGTGCTTAAAAATGCAACATTTCTTAGAGAGAAGTTATTCAAATTACTTTCGCTCACATGGAATAACGGATTGGCCAATTTGATTTCATAATCATGGATTTTCTTTTCTCGCTAGTACACCAACGCCATGGGTGGGAACTTAAAAACGGTAAATAACAATTACATAAAAATTTAAACAAAGCAGATTGGGAAGACATATCGACTTAAAGAAGCATCTTTTGAATAAAAAACATCAGTTACGAAGCAAAAGGCCCAAATTTATGCAATTGATTTATTTAATTTCTTTGTAATGGAACATTTGCAATCGTTGGAGGGAAGGCTTTTGTATTTGGCAGTGGAGGGTACATTGGTCACAAAATAATATAATTAATTTTTTTAATGAAAAGGGGTTATATCCCTAAAGAACATGATTTCAGGGAGTTATTTCTAATTATGAAGATTTCAAGGAGTTATCAGCTTTTGAATATTAGTTGTTCCCAAATTTAATCAAAATTTTTCTAATCCATCGGTTTGATAGTTTGGCTTGCTTATAAGTGGATCCATCATATGGTTGATAATGAGCATTGTGCCAATGTTCAACTATTGACCTATAAATTTTATGGTTAACAAAAATAAAAATGATTATGTGCATCATGACATGTGATATCAATTAAAATAGCATGCTCAATACTATTAAGCCTTCTGTGCAAAAATTCCAAGAGGAAACAGACGAAATTTAAGGGATTAAATTGTATTTCAAATCGGTTGCTACTTGGCACGTGCAATCAGAGATATGATAGTATTGTCGAAAGAGCCGATTGATCCTCGGAGGACTCAGATTACTTGACCCGAGGGAAGGCCGTGGCCGAATGGAAACGAATGTTGATTGGAGTAAAGAAAAGTACAGAATCGATTGAGTAGGAGGAGAGAAGAAATGAATTACTCCAGTACACGGCTTCTTGAGAAGGTGAAAGTGATGATCAGACTATTAGCAGTGCTTTAAAATTGCCTTGATGTTCTAAATCACAGAAAACCCGGTGAACTAGGATATATGTAAAAATTGGTTGTCCAATATCAAAATTAACCAATGAAGGCTTGCCAAGTCGGTGCATGAAGGGGTGTGAAAGGAGTATTTACTGTCGTAACCATATGGTTTCTGATGATTGTTTCAAGGAACCAATCAGATTTCGCCTAGTCAGCACATGATATGTCCAGGTGCAAGATATGTAACCGCCAAGATAGAGGTTGCAACCAGAAAAAAATGAAACGGAGTCTCTAGGGAAAAGGCGCAAATTGCCATATTTAAATTACTATAATCGTGGAGTATATCAGTAAGCCTATGGCAGCATGCCAAGTAGGCCACGATGGCTGTGACAACTGGATATTGCTGGCGAAAGCTGTCGGATGAAAACCTTTATAAAAGAAGAGGCGCATCAGAAGAAAAGGGAGAGGCAAGAGTTCAAGAGGAAAAAATCCACACTACACGTAAAAAAAAAAAAGACATCTGTTGAGAAAAAATGTTTGCGCAAAAGAAATGACTTAGAATGATTTCATAAACGGTTGAAATGTACAAATGATATTCAAAATTGCATTATTTGAAATACAATCTAATTAGATAAATAAGATATGAATTATATTCTAGATATTATAAAGAGTTTAAATGTAGATTATTGCGAAGAAATGACTTAGAATGAATCCAAAAACAATTGAAATGCTCAGATGATACTCATAATTGCATTATTTGCACTTTATATGCATAGTTACTATGTATAATTCAATCTTTTTCAATAAATAAGATATGAATCATATTCTAAACAGTATAAAAAGTTTAAATATAGATTATTGCGAAAAATTGACTTAGAATGAATACTGAAACGATTGAAATGCTCAAATTACACTCAGAATTGCATTATTTTCATTTTATATGCGTAATTACTATGTATAATCCAATCTTTTTAAATAAATAAGATATGAATCATATTCTAGGCTATGTAAAGAGTTTAAATGTAGATTATTGCGAAGAAATGACTTAGAATGAATCCAGAAACGTTTGAAATGCACAAATGATACTCAAAACTGCATTATTTGCACTTCATATGCGTAATTGCTCAGTATAATCCAATCTTTTTGAATAAATAAGATATGAATCATATTCTAGACAGTTTTAAGAGTTTAAATGTAGATTATTGCGAAGAAATGACATAGAATGAATCCAAAAACGCTTGAAATGCTCAAATGACACTCAGAATTGCATTATTTGCATTTTATATGTGTAATTACTATGTATAATCCAATCTTTTTAAATAAATAAGATATGAACCATATTTTAGATAGTATAAAGAGTTTAAATGTAGATTATTGCGAAGAAATAACTTAGAATGAATCCAGAAACAATTCAAATGCTCAGATGATACTCATAATTGTATTATTTGCAATTTATAAGCGTAGTTACTATGTATAATCCAATCTTTTCAATAAATAAGATATGAATCACAATCTACACAGTATAAAAAGTTTAAATGTAGATTAGTGCGAAGAAATGACTTAAAATGAATCCATAAACCATTGAAATGGTCAATTGATACTAAGAATTGCATTATTTGCACTTTATATACATAATTACTATGTATAATTTAATTTTTTTGAATAAATAAGATATGACTCGTATTCTAGACTGCATAAAGAGTTTAAATATAGATCATTGCGAGAAAATGACTTAGAATAAAACCAGAAACGATTGAAATTCACAAATGATACTCAAAACTGCATTATTTGCACTTCATATGCGTAATGGCTCAGTATAATCCAATCTTTTTTAATAAATAAGATATGAATCATATTCTAGACAGTATAAAGAGTTTAAATGTAGATTATTGCGAAGAAATGACATAGAATGAATCCAGAAACGCTTGAAATGCTCAAATGACACTCAGAATTGCATTATTTGCATTTTATATGCGTAATTACTATGTATAATCCAATCTTTTCCAATAAATAAGATATAAATCATATTATAAAGAGTATAAAAAGTTTAAATGTAGATTATTGCAAAAAAATGACTAAGAATGAATCCAGAAACGATTGAAATAATCAATTGATACTCAGAAATGCACTATTTGCAGTTTATATACATAATTACTATGTATAATTCAATCTTTTTGAATCAATAAGATATGAATCATATTCTAGACTTATAATGAGTTTAAAAGTAGATTATTGCGAACAAATGACTTAGAATGAATCCATAAAGGATTGAAATGGTCAAATGATACTCAGAATTGCATTATTTGCACTTTATATACGTAATTACTATGTATAATCCAATCTTTCTGAATAAATAAGATATGAATCATATTCTAGACTATATAAAGAGTTTGAATGTAGATTATTGCGATGAAATGACTTCGAATGAATTCAGAAGCGATTGAAATCCGCAAATGATACTCAGAACTGCATTATTTATAATTTATATGCGTAATTGCTAAGTATAATCCATTCTTTTTGAATAAATAAGATATGAATCATATTCTAGATAGTATAAAGTGTTTAAATGTAGATTATTACGAAGAAATGACTTAGAATGAATCCAGAAACAATTGAAATGCTCAAATGATACTCAGAATTGTATTATTTGCATTTTAATGCGTAATTACTATGTATAATCCAATCTATTTCAGTAAATAAGATATGAATCAAATTCTACACAGTATAAGAAATTTAAATGAAGATTATTGCGAAAAAATGACTGAGAATGAATCCAGAAACGATTGAAATATTCAATTGATACTCAGGATTGCACTATTTGCACTTTATATACATAATTACAATGTATAATTCAATATTTTTGAATCAATAAGATATGAATCATATTGTAGACTACATAAAGTGTTTAAATTTAGATTATTACGAGGAAATGACCTAGAATGAATCCAGAAACGATTGAAATGCTAAAATAATACGCAGAACTGCATTATTTGCAATTTATATATGTAATTGCTAAGTATAATCCAATCTTTTTGAATAAATAAGATATGAATCATATTCTAGACTGTATAAAATGTTAACATGTAGATTATTGCGAAGAAATGACATAGAATGAATTCAGAAATGATTGAAATGCTCAAATGACACTTAGAATTGCTTTATTTGCATTTTATATGCGTAATTACCATGTATAATCTAATCTTTTTGAATAAATGACACATGAATAATATTCTAGACAGTTTTAAGTGTTTAAATGTAGATTATTGTGATGAAATGACTTATAATGAATCGAGAAACGATTGAAATGCTCAAATGATACTCAGAATTCTATTATTTGCACTTTATATGCGAAAGTACCTTATATAATCCAATCTTTTTGAATAAATGACACATGAATCATATTTTAGGCAGTTTTAAGTGTTTAAATATAGATTATTGTGATGAAATGGCTTAGAATGAATCCAGAAATGATTGAAATGCTCAAATGATGCTCAGAAATGCATTATTTGCACTTTATATGCATAATAACCTTGTATACTCCAATTTTTTGAATAAATGAATCATGAATCATATTCTAGAGAGTTTCAAGTGTTTAAATGCAGATTTTTGTGATGAAATGCCTTAGAATGAATCCAGAAACGATTGAAATACTCTTATGCTACTTAGATTTGCATTATTTGCACTTTATATGCGTAATTACCTTGTATAATCCAATATTTTTGAATAAATGACACATGAGTCGTAATCTAGACAGTTTTAAGTATTTAAATGGAGATTATTGTGATGAAATGACTTAGAATGAATCAGGAAACGATTGAAATGCTCAAATGATACTCAGAATTGCATTTTTTGCACTTTATATGCGTAATTACCTTGTATAATCAAATCTTTTTGAATAAATGACTCGTAAATCATATTATAAACAGTTTTAAGTATTGAAATGAACATTATTGTGCTGAAATGACTTAGAAAGAATCCAGAAACGATTCAAATGTTCAAATGATACTCAGAATTGCATTATTTGCACTTTATATGAGTAATTACCTCGTATAATCCAATCTTTTTGAATAAATGACTCATGAATCATATTATAGACAGTTTTAAGTGTTTAAATGTAGATTATTGTGATTAAATGACTTAGGATGGATCGAGAAACGATTGAAATACTCATATGATACTTAGAATTGCATTATTTGCAATTTATATGCGTAATTATAACTTGTATAATCCAATCTATTTGAATAAATGACACATGAATCATATTTTAGACAGTTTTATGTGTTTAAATGTAGATTATTGCGAAATTATGACTTAGAATGAATCTAGAAACGATTGAAATGCTCAAATGATACTCATAATTGCATTATTTGTACATTATTTGCATAATTACCTTGTATAATCCAATCTTTTTGAATAAATGACACATGAATCATATTTTATACAGTTTTAAGTGTTTAAATGTACATTATTGTAAAAAAATGACTTAGAATGAATCCAGAAACGATTCAAATGCTCAAATGATACTCAGAATTGCATTAGTTGCACTTTATGTGCGTAATTACCATTTATAATCCAATTTTTTGAATAAATGACACATGAATCATATTTTCGACAGTTTTAAGTGATAAATGTAGATTATTGCTAAAAAATGACTTAGAATGAATCCAGAAACGATTGAAATGCTCAAATGATACTCAGAAATGCATTATTTGCACTTCATATACGTAATTACCTTGCATAATCCAATCTTTTTGAATAAATGACTCATGAATCATATTATAGAGAGTTTTGAGTGTTTAAATGTAGATTTTTATGATGAAATTACTTAGAATGAATGCTGAAACGATTGAAATGCTCAAATGATACTCAGAATTGCATTATTTGCACTTTATATGCATAATTATCTTTTATAATCCAATATTTTTGAATAAATGACAAGTGAATGATATTCTAGATAGTTCTAATTGTTTAAATGTAGATTATTGTGATGAAATGTCTTAGAATTAATACAGAAACGATTGTAATGCTCAAATAATACTCGGAATTGCATTATTTGCACTTTATATGCGTAATTACCATTTATAATCCAATCTTTTTGAATAAATAATGCATGAATCATATTTTAGAAAGTTTTAAGTGTTTAAATGTAGATTATTGGCAAAAAAAAATGACTTATAATGAATTCAAAAATGGTTGAAATGCTCAAATGATACTCAGAAATGCATTATTTCCAATTTATATGCGTAATTACCTTGTATAATCTAATCTTTTTGAATAAATGACTCATGAATCATAATATAAAAAGTTTTCAGTGTTTAAATGTAGATTTTTATGATGAAATGAATTAGAATGAATCCATAAACTATTAAAATGCTCAAATGATACTCAGAATTGCATTATTTGCATTTTATATACGTAATTATCTTTTATAATCCAATCTTTTTTGCATAAATGACAAATGAATTATATTCTAGATAGTTTTAATTACTTAAATGTAGATTATTGTTATGAAATGACTTAGAAATAATACAGAACCGATTGAAATGTTCAAATGATACTCAGAATTGCATTATTTGCACTTTATATGCGTAATTCCCATTTATAATACAATATTTTTGAATAAATAATGCATGAATCATATTTTAGACAGTTTTATGTGTTTAAATGTAGATTATTGCAAAAAAAATGATTTAGAATGCATTCAAAAACGGTTGAAATGCAGAAATGATACTCACAAATGCATTATTTCCACTTTATATGCGTAATTACCTTGTATAATCAAATATTTTTGAATAAATAGCTCATGAATCATAATCTTGGCTCATGAATCATAATCTAGACAGTTTTGAGTGTTTAAAAGTAGATTTTTATGATGAAATGACTTAGAATGAATCCAAAAATGATTGAAATGCTCAAATGATACTCAGAATTGCATTATTTGCACTTTATATGCGTAATTACTATTTATAATCCATTCTTTTTGAATAAATGACACATTAATCATATTTTAGGCGGTTTTAAGTGTTTAAATGTATATTATTGCAAAAAAAGATGACTTAGAATGAATCTAGAAATGATTGAAATGCTCAAATGATACTCAGAAATGTATTTTTTGCATTTTATATACGTAATTACCTTGTATAAATCAATCTTTTTGAATAAATGACTCATGAATCATAATCTAGACAGTTTTGAGTGTTTAAATGTAGATTTTTGTGATAAAATTACTTAGAATAAATCCACAAACAATTGAAATGCTGAAATGATACTCAGAGTTGCATTATTTGCACTTTATATGCGTAATTACCTTTTATATTCCAATCTTTTTGAATAAATGAGAAATGAATCATATTCTAGACAGTTTTATGTGTTTAAATGTAGATTTTTGTGATGAAATGACTTAGAATGAAACCAGAAACGATTGAAATTCTCAAATGATACTCAGAATTACCTTGTATAATCCAATCTTTTTGAACAAATGACTCGTGAATCATATTTTAGACAGTTTTAAGTGTTTAAATGTAGATTATTGTGATGAAATGACTTATAAAGAATCCAAAAACGTTTGAAATGCTCAAATGATACTCAAAATTGCATTATTTGCACTTTATATGCGTAATTACCTTGTATAATCCAATTTTTTTTGAATAAATGACTCAAGAATCATATTCTAGACAGTTTTAAGTGTTTAAATGTAGATTATTGTGATGAAATGACTTAGAATAAATCCATAAACGATTGAAATGTTAAAATGATACTCGGAGTTGCATTATTTGCACTTTATATGCGTAATTACCTTGTATAATCCAATCTTTTTGAATAAATGACACATGAATCATATTTAAGACAATTTTCAGTGTTTTAATGTAGATTTTTGTGATGAAATGATATAGAATGAATCCAGAAACGATTTAAATGCTCAAATGATCTGAGAATTGCATTATTTGCAATTTATATGCATAATTATCTTGTATAATCCAATCTTTTTGAATAAATGACTCATGAATCATATTCTAGATAGTTTTCAGTGTTTAAATGTAGATTATTGTGATGGAATGACTTAGAATGAATCAGGAAACGATTGAAATGCACAAATGATACTCAGAATTGCATTATTTGCACTTTATATGCGTAATTACCTTGAATAATTCAATCTTTCTGAATAAATGACAAACGAATCATATTTTAGACAGTTTTAAGTACTTAAATGTGGATTATTGTAATTATATGACTTAGAATGAATCTAGAAACGATTGAAATGCTCAAATGACACTCAGAATTGCATTATATGCACTTTATATGCGTAATTACCTTGTATATTCCAATGTTTTTGAATAAATGACACATGAATCATATTCTAGGCAGTTTTAAGTGTTTAAATGTAGATTATTGTGATAAAATGACTTAGAATGAATCCAGAAACTATTGAAATGCTCAAATTATATTCAGAATTGCATTATTTGCACTTTATATGCGTAATTACATTGTATAATCCAATCATTTTGAATAAATGACTCATGGATCAAATTTTAGATAGTTTTAAGTGTTTAAATGAATGTTATTGTGATGAAATGACTTAGAATAAATCTAGAAACGTTTGAAATTCTCAAATGATACTCAAAATTGCATTATTTGCACTTTATATGCGTAATTACCTTGTATAATCCAATCTTTTTTGAATAAATTACTTATGAATCATATTCTAGACAGTTTTAAGTATTTAAATGTAGATTAATGTGATGAAATGACTTAGAATGAATCCAGAAACGTTTGAAATGCTCAAATGATACTCAGAATTGCTTTATTTGCACTTTATATACGTAATTACCTTGTATAATCCAATCTTTTTTTAAATAAATGACTCATGAATCATATTCTTGACAGTTTTAAGTGTTTAAATGTAAATTATTGTGATGAAATGACTTAGAATGAATACAGAAACAATTGAAATGATCAAATGATACTCAGAGTTGCTTTATTTGCACTTTGTATGCGTAATTACCTTGTATATTCCAATATTTTTGAATAAATGACAAATGAATCTTATTCTAGACAGTTTTACGTGTTTAAATGTAAATTATTGTGATGAAATGACTTAGAATGAATCCAGAAATGATTGAAATGCTCAAATGATACTCGGAGTTGCATTATTTGCACTTTATATTTGTAATTACCTTGTATAGTCCCATCTTTTTGAATAAATGACAAATGAATCATATTCTAGACAGTCTTAAGTATTTAAATGTAGATTATTGTGATTAAATGACATAGAATGAATCCAAAAACGATTGCAACTCTCATATGATATTTAAAATTGCATTATTAGCATTTTATATTGGTAATTATACCTTATATAATCCAATCTTTTTGAATAAATGACTCATGAATCATATTCTCGACAGTTTTAAGCATTGAAATGTAGATTATTGAGATGAAATGACTTAGAATGAATCCAGAAACGTTTGAAATGCTCAAATGATACTCAGAATTGCATTATTTGCACTTTATATGCGTAATTACCTTGTATATTGCAATCTTTTTGAATAAATGACAAATGAATTATATTCTAGATAGTTTTAATTGGTTAAATGTAGATTATTGTGATGAAATGACTTAGAATTAATACAGAAACGATTGAAATGCTCAAATGATACTCAGAATTGCATTATCTGCACTTTATATGTCTAATTACCATTTATAATCCAATTTTTTGAATAAATGACACATGAATAATATTTTAGACAGTTTTAAGTGTTTAAAAGTAGATTTTTGCAAAACAATGGATTAGAATGAATCCAGAAACGATTGAAATGCTCAAATGATACTCAGAAATGCATTATTTGCACTTTATATACGTAATTACCCTGTATAATCCAATGTTTTTGAATAAATGACTCATGAATCATAATCTAAACAGTTTTGAGTGTTTAAATGTATATGTTTGTGATGAAATAACTTAGAATGAGTCCAGAAACGAATGAAATTCTCAAATGATACTCAAGAGTAGCATTATTTGCACTTTATATGGGTAATTACCGTGTATATTCCAATCTTTTTGAATAAATGACAAATGAATCACATTCTAGACAGTTTTAAGTGTTTAAATGTAGATTATTGCGATGAAATGACTTAAAATGCATCCAGAAACGTTTGAAATGCTCAAATTATATTCAGAATTGCATTATTTGTACTTTATATGCGTAATTACATTGTATAATCCAATCATTTTGAATAAATGACTCATGAATCAAATTTTAGACAGTTTTAAGTGTTTAAATGTAGGTTATTGTGATGAAATGACTTAGAATGAATCCAGAAACGTTTGAAATTCTCAAATGATACTCAAAATTGCATTATTTGCACTTTATATGCGTAATTACCTTGTATAATCCAATATTTTTTGAATAAATAACTCATGAATCATATTCTAGACAGTTTTAAGTATTTAAATGTAGATTAATGTGATGAAATGACTTAGAATGAATCCAGAAATGTTTGAAATGTTCAAATGAAACTCAGAATTGCATTATTTGCAATTTATATACGTAATTACCTTGTATAATCCAATCTTTTTTGAATAAATACCTCATGAATCATATTCTTGACAGTTTTAAGTGTTTAAATGTAGATTATTGTGATTAAATGACTTAGAATTAATCCGAAAACGATTGAAATTATCATATGATACTTAGATTTGCATTATTAGCATTTTATATTCGTAATTATACCTTGTATAATCCAATATTTTTGAATAAATGCCTCATGAATCATATTCTCGACAGTTTTAAGCGTTGAAATGTAGATTACTGTGATGAAATGATTTAGAATGAATCCAGGAACGTTTGAAATGCTCAAATGATGCTTAGAATTGCATTATTTGCACTTTATATGCGTAATTACCTTGTATAATGCAATCTTTTTGAATAAATGAGAAATAAAAGATATTCTAGATAGTTTTAATTGTTTAAATATAGATTATTGTGATGAAATGACTTAGAATTAATATAGAAACGATTGAAATGCTCAAATGAAATTCAGAATTGCATTATTTGCACTTTATATGTGTAATTACCATTTATAATTCAATCTTTTTGAATAAATGACACATGAATCATATTTTAGACAGTTTTAAGTGTTTAAAATTAGATTATTCCAAAAAAATGGCTTAGAATGAATCAAGAAACGATTGAAATACTCAAAATGATACTCAGAAATGCATTATTTGCACTTTATATACATAATTACCTTGTATAATCCAATGTTTTTGAATAAATGACTCATGAATCATAATCTAAACAGTTTTGAGTGTTTAAATGTAGATGTTTGTGATGAAATGACTTAGAATGAGTCAAGAAACGATTGAAATTCTTAAATGATACTCAGAGTTGTATTATTTGCACTTTATATGCGTAATTACCTTGTATATTCCAATCTTTTTGAATAAATGACAAATGAATCATATTCTAGACAGTTTTAAGTGTTTAAATGTAGATTATTGTGATGAAATGACTTAGAATAAATCCAGAAACGATTGAAATGCTCAAATGATACTCAGAATTGCATTATTTGCACTTTATATGCGAAATTACCTTGTATAATCCAATCTTTTTGATTAATTGACACATGAATCATAGTATAGACAGTTTTGAGTGTTTAAATGTAGATTTTTATGATAAAATGACATAGAATGAATCCAGAAATGATTTAAATGCTAAAATGATCTGAGAATTGCATTATTTGCAATTTATATGCATAATTACCTTGTATAATCCAATCTTTTTGAATAAATGACTCATGAATCATATTCTAGACAATTTCAAGTGTTTAAATGTAGATTATTGTGATGGAATGACTTAGAAATCAGGAAACGATTGAAATGCACAAATGATACTCAGAATTGTATTATTTGCACTTTACATGCGTAATTACCTAGTATAATCCAATGTTTTTGAATAAATGTCACATGAATCATATTATAGACAGTTTTAAGTGTTTAAATGTAGATTATTGTCATGAAATGACTTAGAATGAATCCAGAAACGATGGAAATGCTCAAATGATACTCAGAATTGCATTATTTGCATTTTATATGCGTAATTACCTTGTACAATCCCATCTTTTTGAATAAATGACACATGAATCATATTCTAGACAATTTTAAGTGTCTAAATCTAGATTATCGAGATTAGATGACTTAGAATTAATCTGAAAAGGATTGAAATTCTCATATGATACTTAGATTTGCATTATTAGCATTTTATATTCATAATTATACCTTGTATAATCCAATCTTTTTGAATAAATGACTCATGAATCATATTCTCGACAGTTTTAAGCGTTGAAATGTAGATTACTGTGATGAAATGACTTAGAATGAATCCAGAAACGTTTGAAATGCTCAAATGATGCTCATAATTGCATTTTTTGGACTTTATATGCATAATTACCTTGTATTATCCAATCTTTTTGAATAAATGACAAATGAATTATATTCTAGATAGATTTAATTGTTTAAATGTAGATTATTGTGATGAAATGACTTCGAATTAATACAGAAACGATTGAAATGCTCAAATGAAACTCATAATTGCATTATTTGCACTTTATATGTGTAATTACCATTTATAATTCAATCTTTTTGAATAAATGACACATGAATCATATTTTAGACAGTTTTAAGTTTTTAAAAGTAGATTATTGCAAAAAAATGGCTTAGAATGAATCAAGAAACGATTGAAATGCTCAAATGATACTTAGAGTTGTATTATTTGCACTTTATATGCGTAATTACCTTGTATATTCCAATCTTTTTGAATAAATGACAAATGAATAATATTCTAGACAGTTTTAAGTGTTTGAATGTAGATTATTGTGATGAAATGAATTAGAATGAATCCAGAAACGATTGAAATGCTCAAATGATACTCAGAATTGCATTATTTGCACTTTATATCCGAAATTACCTTGTATAATCCAATCTTTTTTATTAAATGACACATGAATCATAGTATAGACAGTTTTGAGTGTTTAAATGTAGATTATTGTGATGAAATTACTTACAATGAATCCAGAAACGATTGAAATGCTCAAATGATACTTAGAATTGTATTATTTGCACTTTATATGCGTCATTACCTTGTATAATCCAATTTTTTTGAATAAATGACACATGAATCCTATTCTAGACAATTTTAAGTGTTTAAATGTAGATTATTGTGATTAAATGACTTAGGATGAATCCATAAACGATTGAAATGCTCATATGATACTTAGAATTGCATTATTTGCATTTTATATGCGTAATTATACCTTGTATAATCTAATCTTTTTGAATAAATGACACATGAATCATATTCTGGACAGTTTTAAGTGTTTAAATGTAGATTATTGTGATGAAATGACTTAGAATGAATCCAAAAACGAATTAAATGCTTGAATGATGCTCAGAATTGCATTATTTGCATTTTATATGCGTAATTACCTTGTATAATCCAATCTTTTTGATTAAATGACTCATGAATCATATTATAGACAGTTTTGAGTGTTTAAATGTAGATTATTGTGATGAAATGACTTAGAATGAATCCAGAAAGGATTGAAATGCTCAAATGATACTTATAATTACATTATTTGCACTTTATATGCGTAGTTACCTTATATAATCCAATCTTTTCGAATAGATGACACATGAATCATATTGTAGACAGTTTTGAGTGTTTAAATATAGATTATTGTGATGAAATGACTTAGAATGAATCCAGAAACTATTGAAATTCTCAAATGATATTCAGAATTGCATTATTCGCTCTTTATATTCGTAATTACCTTGTATAATCTAATCTTTTTGAATAAATAACACATAAATCTTATTATAGACAGTTCTAAGTGTTTAGATGTAGATTATTGTGATGAAATGACTTATAATGAATCCATTAACGATTAAAATGCTCAAATGATATTCAGAATTGCATTATTTGCACTTTATATGCATAATAACCTTGTATAACACAATCTTTTTGAATAAATGACATATGAATCATATTCTAGATAGTTTTAAGTATTTAAATGTAGATTATTGTGGTGAAATGACTTGGAATGAATCTAGAAACGATTGAAATGCTCAAATGATACTAAGAATTGCATTATTTTCACTTTATATGCGTAATTACTATGTATAGTCCAATCTTCTTGAATAAATAAGATATGAATCACATTCTAGACAGTATAAAGAGTATAAATGTATATTATTGCGAAGAAATGACTAAGAATGAATCCAGAAACAATTAAAATGCTCAAATAATACTCAAAATTGCATTGTTTGCACTTTGTATGCCTAGTTACTCTGTATAATCCAATTTTTTTTCAATAAATAAGATATGAATCATATTCTCGACAGTATAAAGAGTTTAAATGTAGATTATTGCGAAGAAATGACTTAGAATGAATCCAGAAATGATTGAAATGCTCAAATGATACTCATAATTGCATTATTTACACTTTATATGCGTAATTACTATTTATAATCCAATTTTTTTAATAAATAATACGTGAATCATATTCTAGATAGTATAAAGAGTTGAAATGTAGATTATTGCGAAGAAATGATTTAGAATGTATCCAGAAACGATTGAAATGCTCGAATGATACTCAGAATTATATTATTTGTACTTTATATGCGTAATCATTATTTATAATCTAATCTTTTTGAATAAGTAATATCTGAATCATATTCTCGACCGTATGGAGAGTTTAAATATAGATTATTGTGATGAAATATCTTGGAATGAATTTAGAAACAGTTGAAACGCTCAAATGGTACTCAAAATATGCATTATATGCACATTATAGACATAATAACTATTCATAATCTATTTTTTTTTTTGTATAAGGATGATCTGAATCTTATTGTGGATCGTATAGAGAGTTTAAATGTAGATCATTGTGATGAAATGATTTTGAATGAATTCAGAAAGGGTTGAAATGCTCAATTAACAGTTAGAATAAGCATTATTTGCACTTTATATATATGATTATTATGTATAATTCAATCTTTTTGAATAAATAAGATATAAATCATATTCTAGACCGAATAGAGAGGTTAAACATTTATTATTATGGATAAATCATGTAAAAAAAAATGAAAAAAAGGAATCAAATGCTCTCATCTCCTTTCCTAGTATTTTAGAAAAAACAAAAAAAAAAATGAAAAAGGGAAAAAAGTGCATAAGAAAAGGGTCACCTTTGCTACTTGATTAGTTAATTATTTTATTGCAAGCAATCATTTTTTACATCGCTGTGTAGTATAACTTTTCAAAAGTAATTTGTCAGTTGTAAAGATGACCTTTTTGAAATTACTAAGTCTATACAAATCATTTTATTAAAAACTAAAAAAAATTATCTTTTTTTTTCTTTTGCTATTTCTCGAGGACAACAAAAGAAGTAAAATGGAGTAAATAACGAAACATTAAAGAAATATTAAATACACTCAAGTAAGTCTACGCAAATCTATATTTCTTGCATATGAATATTCTTAATAAAATCGACAGGTCAAAATAGCCTTCTTGATTAGAGGAAAAACTCAACTCATTATTTATTTTGGCAAAATTGGATATAACCTCTATAATCTTCTTCAATTGGATATAACCCTCTCTAATCATATTCATTTGGATATAACCCCTTCTCACTGATTTTAATCTTTTTTAATTAAAAAAATACCAGCAACATAATTTTAAGACCAAATTACCCTCACTCCAATAACGTTTCATCTCCTTTTTTTCTTTGTTTCTTTCTGACATTGATAATATCAAATTTTTTTCTAAATTGCTACTATGTCTCCCCCTTTATCTGCCAATGTAATAATTTACTAGCATGTATGCATTATACTTCGGTTGCTTAATATCGATTTTACCAGGTCGGTTTTTCTTTTTAGACAAAAAAAAGGTTCTCAATGCCCATTACTAGCACCATTGGTACCATAATATTTTCGCACGATTCAAATTAACACAAAGCTACCTATTTAAAAAAAAAACCATTCTAAATTGTCAATTTGTAAAAGGCAAGTAAAGTATTTATACCAACTCCAAATAAAAAACTTGAGATTACGTCATCAATTTCAGAATCCAAAATGATATCGAGAGCATAAGCAAATCCTGAGTACAATGCTTACCTTAATTTTTCGTGATATTTTATTTTCATTTTCTCATCTTCTATTTTTATGGAGGTTCTTCAATCGTCAATGGAACTTTCATTAGAAACTACTTTGTTGAATAACCAAGGGTGACAAAAATGTCGTTATTTAATTTCCTATTCTCCATTTTTATCCGGCAGATAAAGAAAGATAGAGAGTGGTGATGTAGAAGGGAGATGAAATGCTCATTGAGGGGTAATTTGTGTTTAACCCTAAATTTTGATGCTAATTGAGGGATTTTAACGATTATAGAAATATCAGATAAATCGGAGAAATCTTCGACCAGCTGCGAAAAATAGCAAACAAACTCTAAAAATCCCACAAAAATATCCAAAAATCCCCTGAGATTTATAAAGAATTATGGAGGCTTCAAAACACCAGAAACACCAACAGAAGCCCCAATTTATGCAAAGAAGTCCAAGATATTGGGAAAAATAAATAAAATGGAAAGAGGGGTATTTTTGAGAAATTATGGATTTCATGAAGTTCCACATATTTTTATGAGGATGTGTACAAAATATCAAGGAAAAATTCAATTTGGAGAAGGTCCAAATAATTAATTTTGGATCACCAATCCTGAAAATCCAGTTTAGACGGAATAAATGGAGATGGGCAGCGATAAATGAAATGGAGAGGAGCTGCAGCAGAGTTCAAGTTTCCCCCCACGCAGGAGGTAGTGAGAGGCGCCCGTTCTTTGTACGCCAGGCAGAGAAAGAGAAGGAATTTTGGATGGTCCACGGTGAACCGAGATCAAGCAAAAGAACAGGAAGGGGTCTCCCTCCCCAACTCCAACTGGCTTCCGTTAAAGGCAGAAAATCGAAACAGAAAAAGAGGACAGTTCGGGGAGCTTTTTGGAGGAAATCGGAGAAATTGGAGCTGAAGCCAGGCACGACGGAGCTCAGGCGATTGATCGACGTTTCATCGCCAGCGATTTCGAAGAGAGAGTGAGAGTATTAGGTTAGCCACTTGTAATAGGTAGAGAAAAAGAGAGGAATCGAGTACAGGAGCTAGATCAGGTAGCTGATTGATCGCAAGAAAGCAAGAGTTGAAGCGATCGTGTACGAGTCCATTGAGAAAAGGTAAACAATTGTTGAAACTTGAGTTGTATGAAGTTAATTGTAAAGAGAATTGAACAATTTCACATCTTGAGTTCATGATCTGATGCATCCTTGATCGAATCTTATCTTTCTGAATTTCTTGAATTCTTTTCTAAATTAAGATGATATGTTAACCAATTGTCAGTGATTGAGGTTTAAAGTACGATAAATGTCAGTAATTAGATGTCGTTATTCTTTGTTTCATTGAATTCCTGAAGTAATCAGTCATGGATCTTCGCATTTCACTGATCTTGAACTCGAACTGGTTCTCCTTTTCATTTTCTTAATATGCATATAGCTGATATCACCGATTCAGCTATCCTATTGCATTCTTGATTGCTTAACTTCCCGTAGAAATCAATTGAACAATTAGATCATCAAAATTGATTATTTCAAATCCAAAATCAAGATTGAGTAATTAGGAGAATTCAATGGCTAATTAAAAGGGCAATTAACGTGATTTACTAGAATTATGGTGTTTATAATGTAAATTCTTGAAATATCTCAATTCTTGTCAGACTTGACCTTGATCCCCAATTCTTACCCCCTTGAATAAGGTAAATGACACCGTCTTTACCTCCTCTTATATCAATCCAGTTGAAACACCGTTTCATATAGCTGGAATTTGAAATAATCAAGGTCAAAATCTGATAAGAACAAAGGAAATTGTACTGTTGAAGGTTATATACAGTAAGGTCATACACTGTTCAGTCCTTGTTAAGCATTGTTAGTGAGAATTAGAACCAGAAATATAGTAATTAACAACATAGGCAATGTAATTATAGCATGACTCAGTTTAATTGGATAATACTTGTCCTACATTATTACTCTTATTCATTGTCACTAACACTAAACCACGAGGCATGAGACACCGTCTCAATAATGCCACACAATATACATTTGGACCTGACCAGAGACACCGTCTCTACTCCTTGTCAGATCCTTGAAAGTAAAAATAACAAAAAGTAAGGGGAAGTGCTGTCCAAATAATTTCAGAATTTAATAGTATACTTTGTTGCTGGTCTATGACCTTTTCTTTAACTGTATTAGCTCTAATCTGAATATTAGTTTCAATATGTAATGCTCGAATGAATGAGAATTGTTGTATAATTATGTTATCAAAGTCTCACTGACAGGAGATGAAAATAAAAATGCAATAGTTATGGTTAGAAAGAAAGTGCAACTACTATAGTACAATCAGGTTTAACTGAGTAACACTTCCCCACTAATTTCCTCATTTTATTCACTGTCACTGAACTGCACGGCATGAGACACCATCTCAGCAATGCCACACATTACACACTTTGATCTGACCGGAGACACCGTCTCTATTCCTTGTCAGATCCTTTGAAATAAAACAACAAAATAAAGGGGAGGTGCTGCCCAATTTTTGTCAGGTTTTATTGCTGCAATTTGTCTAGAAATTAGAGTCGAAATGCATATAAGAAGTAAGGTTTGTTAGGAAAAAACATCATTTTGACCTGATGCATGTGTAGCTGATTTCAAGTTTCATATCAGGGTATCTAAATGAAATTATTTGGATTAAATTGCAACATGGTCTACCACAATCTGTTTGTTATTAATCCCTTGTACAAAGTCATGCAATTATGTAATAAAAAAAACATAGTGAAGTTAAAGTGAGATGTTGTCAAGCCATTTACAAAGAGAAATAGGGCTGTTATAACCATCAGATTCTAATTGTTGAGTTATCGAGGGCCTTAGAACTGTCATTGCTGGTGATTAAATGTAGATTTTGTAATATAAACATAGTAAATTTCATTGACTGCCTTTAGTGAATGAAAATGGAAAATTCTAGCTTTCTGTGTAAATGTGACCTATGAATGGATTGGATGGAGTGTATGCACTGAATATGACTCTTTGATATTATTTTTGGTAAAAGAGATCTAATTTTGCTTTAAAACAGTAGTTAGTAAAGATATCCAAGGGGTATTTCTGGGAACTGCTAGGAAATTTGTTCAATCAACCAGTAGCCCCGATAAAAAGGAACAATTTGATGCTGTTAAAGTGCCCTCTGATACAGTGTATTACTGCTAAATTGTGTGATTGTGGGCGAATAAAATAAGTAAAATAAGTGTAATCTGTACCACCTCAAAATGAGATCAAACACTAAATGAAGTTGTTTAAATATGTGGCTTTACACTTCCCTACCGAATTACTAACTAATTTTCTTTCTTCTTTTATTACAGGTGTTTGAGAAGAGTTCGAAAGATTTAGGTTTTGTGTATGTAATAATAAAGTTTGTACTGTTATTTGTTGATGGTATCCCAAATCAACTTAAGGATCTGTATTTAAAACCTTATCTTTGCTTAAAACAAATATGTGAACTATTGTGTAAACTCTGCATTAAAGATAATATGCAATTTGTTTATGTCTATTGGTAAAAGTGATATAAAAGTAGGCCAGTGATAATGTCAGATTTCATACATGAATAAGTTGAGATTTATGATCAGGACCCGCACCTTATTGACTTATGGATATGGGTTCAAAAAGCATATTTCATATCCCTTGCACATGCTACATACTGGTATCAAAATAGGTCCCACTGATGGCTCACGTTAGTGCAATTATTTTGTGTACCGGACACTTCATACCAATGTTCAAGGGTTCAGTTGTCTTGATACCCAAAATCTAACTTGAAAGCTGCATGTACTTACTTTTAAATGAAGTTTCAATTAACGCATATATTAGGCACTTGTTATACCAGCCCTATACCCAGCTTTGTACCCATATTAGGTAAGCCCTATCCTCTTGAATTGCGTGTGGCATCTCAAGCAAATGGGTGAATTAACCAAATGAATCTGTCATGTATAAATTGATGTCGGATGAGCTTAATTCTCTCAGTCAATAAATGGTACCAGTATGCAGTCCCTCTATATTAAGTTAAACAAGTGCCTTGTCCATTCTGTACGTGCACCAAGTGAAACGCACTGACAATCAAAACCTTGCCTCATTGTACCGGCTGCGTTTCTGTACCGGCCTAACACACTTTGCCATTAATGTCTGAATCCATTCTCTATGACGGTCCTTATACCAATCTGTATCCCCACTGTACCAACTTCTAAATATTATCTAAATCCCATGTTAGCCATTATCTGTACCAACTTCTTCACTGGTACCAAATATTTACTTTGACTATGTATCAAATCCATGCCCTGTACCAACTCCCTTTCTGTACCGATTTCTACATGGTACCTTGTTTAGTTGGCGTGTGGAGTAACCAAATGGTCTCGCTATGCTTGTGCCAAAATCAAATTAAATTCTTGAGTTTACCTGTAAACCTTGTGTGAACTTATCCTCCTTTACTGGTACCTGACACCCATTTCCTTGGTTAACATATTATACTCATTTCAATTAAACACAAATTAAAGGTTTGTAAAATAATTAAAAGCCCAAAGCATAATAAGCCCATCAATAAAAAAAAAAGGAAAACGCAGAAAATTAATTAAGCTTCTTTACATTCATTGAAACAGGATTTAAACAAAACAAGGTAAAATTTCTAAATAGCCTCAAACATAGAAAATTTGTTAAAATAACCTCAAAACTTTGAAAACTCAAGAAAAACAATTATAAAACCCTAAAACTTAAATAAATCAAGTATTTCGATATTTTGATATAAAATTTTGTCAAATTAGCAACCTTTTCAAATTGAATTGCATAAAATGACAAACACAACAAAATCTTTTATAATAACATCTTAGCAAAAACTAAATAAAATCAAGGTAAATCAACTCTCAAGCAAATTACTTTCAATCAAGTATTTTCAAATAGGTATTCTCAAATAGGTATTTTCAAAAATAAGAAAAGAACTCAAAAAGGCCTAGAAATGCAAAGTCAAAATAACAAAATTGTAAAAAGTCACCCTTATTCAAAAAGGGAAATATAAAAAACCTAAAAGAAACAGAAACTCAGAACCAAATTCAAATTCAAGAAATAAAACCAAAACTTAAGCATCTTCAAATAATAGATAAGTCGAAAGTAATATTTTCAAATAACCCATTTCAAATGAGTATTTCCAAAAATATAGAAAGAAAAGAATTCAAAATTTCTTGAAAGACAAACTCAAAAGGATAAAATTGTAAAAAGCAATTTTCATTAAGACAAAGAAAAGGAGAAAAGAAACCAGGGCTCAAACCAAAAAGCCAGAAATCCTGAAATCCAAACTCAAAAGCCAGAAGCCCTGAAACCTAAACCAAAAGTCAAATACTAGAAAACTTGAAACTAAACCAAAGCCAAACCGTAAAACCTCAGTCCAAAATAATCAAAGCCCTAGATCCCAATCCAGGATTAGACTTAGAGAAATAAAAAATTCGAAACCTAGAAAACCGCTAGACTTAAATTCCAAACCAAACCCAGATTCCGAAACTAAGATAGGACAAACCAAAGCCTTGGTCCCAAATCTAGAAATGAAAACCTAAAGGTGAAAAGACTGAAAGCAAAAGACGTAAAACCAAATTCAAACCAAAGAACCGAAACCTAAACTTTGTTCTCACAAGAAGGCTACCTAAGAGCCCCGAGAACCAACTCTTATTAAGAAGACTGCCCAAGAGGTCCCTAGGGTTGTAAAAGAACCAACTTTCACAAGAAGGCCGACCAAGAGGCCCCGAAGGTTGTAAAACTCCTTTTGTTCTCACAAGAAGGTTACCTAAGAGCCCCGAGAACCAACTCTTATTAAGAAGACCGCCCAAGAGGTCCCTAGGATTGTAAAAGAACCAACTTTCACAAGAAGGCCGACCAAGAGGCCCCGAAGGTTGTAAAACTCATCTTCGTTCCTACAAGAAGACCTACCGTTGTCCCATGAACTCACTCTCAACAAGAAGGCCAGCTGTTGTCCCGAGAGCTATCAAATAACTTCAAACCATCTTAAACCACCTTAAAGCAACTCTAAACAACTTGAAATAATTCTAAACAAACTTAAACAAACATAAACGACTTCAAACGACTTCAAGATCAATGCAAACGAAAAACTCTTCTCTTCTAACGAAAACTCTCTCATTTTAAAAGAAACCCAAAAGTAGTCCTTGTTTAGAGTCTTTAGAAGTTCGAGGGTCCTTAATTAGGTCCTGTCAATTAGGTCTGGTACCATTAATTAAGTCCTATCTAGGTAAAAAAGAATAAGTCCTGCATGAACACAATAAACATTTCTAGAACAATCTTTCCTAGCCCATTACGTATTCTTTAGACCCCTTAATTAGAGGTTCCCGTAGGCGACTACGGGTTAATTAACAATAGGGGCTTGCGCCTATTGGAAAGAAAAGACCCGCAAAATCAATAAACTCTCATAAGAAGCGACTCTTGTTCTGGTTCTCTTGTTGTCAAGCGATACTCAGCGCGGAGATCGAACCTTAAGGGGGGTGAATCTAAGGTTTATTTCAATTTCTCGAGGAAACCATTTCATTCTTCGAGGGATGACGAAAAAGCCCATACAATTTGGTCATAAAATTATACTGCCGATTTTTTCTTAATTAATGTCACATCCCGCAGCTGGGTATGACGACTCTCGCCGTGAAAATACATGAGAATGTACAGTCACAAGGCTTAACTTAATTACCTATTATACGTATGTGCAATTATACATTTTTTTTTTCACTTGTAACTTTTGCAATCAGATAATATAGGAAATATCATCAACTAAAGTAGGCTAAAAGATAAAAGAATATATACAAGCTGCAACACAAGCCCAAGTGCATAACTCACAGAACATAACAGTATCCATACAAACACCTCTCAAAATGTGACGACTGTCTCATGAAACTAGAATCTATAAACATAGACTCAGTCTAGTCCACTCATATATACAATAGGAACTAGTACTGGCCAGTCAAAAAGTGATCCTAATTTCAACAACTACACTACATCATATAACAACAAACTAGTACTCCTCGGGCTCCTCCTCAACATCACTAACAAGATCTATGATGGGACTAGCTGCCTCTGGGGTAGGTGGAGGTGCTGGAGGGGTCATAGGTGGAACTGGAGGGGCTGGAGGATCGGGGTACTCTAAGTAAAAGTAAATACCAGTAGGGGCTAGGGACACATGATACACTACAGAAAAATGTAGGTGGGGTATATAGGTTTGCATATGAACGCGCGTACCGTCAAAAACTACAAGTGGCGGTCCTCTCACCGGACGGTGGATCGCATGGAACCCCCAACTATCGAGGAACATGCAAAACAAACGCGAGTGAAAATATAATTCTCAGTGCGGGTTTTAGTTCCAGACGTGGATTTCTAATTGAAATCTTAATCTAGAATTAATACCCGACTAAACAGTATGAATGCTTTTAATGTAATAATTGACAATTTAAAGTAATAAACATGAATTAAAGAGATTAATACGATGCAAGTATCTATCTGGCTGCATACCGAGCACCGAAGCAAAAACGGTCCAATCAAAACCATACTGCAAAATAATTTGTAATGTAACAAACAATAAGTCAAAGATAGAACATAATCTAATCATATCAAAATCATATCAACAAGTTAAGATCAGGATTGCACTCAGGTTCCTAACCCAACCGGTTGGGCAAGCAAAATGAGACCTTTTCCTAACCCACGGGTAGGCGAAAGAGATTTTTCTCTAACCCTGGGCAAGCAAAAGGGAATTCCACATCCGCATAGCGCTATCGAACTGGTCGAAGCCGGGGGCCGGCCGACTCCGAAGAGTGATCTTTATCTTTATTCTTATTCAAATTCTCCAAAATTCCTTCATATGTTCAATCTCAAACTCCACATTTCCAGGCAAGAATCACAGCATAAATCGAGATTTATATTCAAACGGATATTCCAAACTTACCTGGTAATCCTCCATGATTTAGTGAAGTTCATTCAACATGAACTTGAGTTGTAATTGTTAGAAAGTCTAATTTTCAAATTTTTGTGCTAATCAACTATTTAATTAACAATCCAAATGACTTAGACCTCGAAGGATCTAGTCCAAGCATTCACACACAAGAGATTGAGAATAGGAAGGCTACCTCTCTTTGTATCGCAACAAAGAGGTTCGATCCAAGACGTGGGAGTCGGTTGTGTGCTCTCCTTCGCCTTCTCCTTCACCGGCGGCCGCCTCGAGTCCACCAAGAGGGTTAACCAATTTCTACTCTAATTGTGCTAGCAATTGAGAAGAACAAAGGCTAATCCTTAGGTTTTCTCTCTTCTAATCAATTAAACCTTTTTAATTTGTGGAGAGAATTTGTTCAACACACGAACTAGAGGTGGAATAGAGAGATGATAAGGCAAAAGAAAATCTGAAATTTCCTTTTTCCCTTTCTATTTTTTCGGCCAAGAGGAGGAAGAGAGAGAAGGTTGGTTGGATGCTAGGGTTTCCATCAAATGGGACCTCTATTTATAGACCTCTCTTACCCTACCTACCACCAAATTAATTGGACATAAATGCCCTCCTATGGCCGGCCCCATGGAGTGGGTTTTAATGGGCTACAACTTATTATAAAGGCCCATTTAATTTCCTCTCTAATTGCTCTTTTAATTCAACCTCAAATCGGGCTATTAGTTAACTAATTAAATAAAGGCCCAAATAGCTCAAATAAAATAAAATATGTTGAACATAATTAATTATTAACTTATTAATAATTAATTTAGGATTAGCAAATGCACTAATTTATTTCTATATGATCCCTTTGACTTAATTAATTATAACGGTTCGCAACGGTATATAATTAATTAATCAACTTATCATATTTTCGCAATACACTGCTGCGAATAAATAAATACTGCACTGTATGGTTAAAACTCTATTTGTGTGACCCTTTGAGGATTTATGCTACGTTGGCCATGGAATTAAATCGCTATTTAATTCTAATAATCATAAGCGGTATCTAGCAACACGTTATGATTCCCAATTCGCATAAATAGTGTACTGCTACAATATTTTAATCCTGCATAAGAAATAAAGGTATTTCCTTGTCTGATTCTTATGTCACATGATATCATCGTATAATCCAAGATAGGAATGTGTCATTCTTGCAGATTATACGTTTCTTGATCTAGAGATGACTGTATCAGTTGCTAGCAAACAATCCATCTCCATCAAGGGCCCAAACAGATATCATCGCTCACTAAGTAAATTAATGAGGGACATACGGTTTTCTTGATGAACAACTTTTCCCCGCACAATTCAAGAGAACATAAATAAAGTCCGTATAGCAGCACTTATCAGGAATCAACGGTAGACGATATTTATTGAGCCTATCCTCATGTGGAAAAGTTGAACCATCTCAAACTTAGAATCAAACTCAAATGAAATAAATAATGACACATAACACAATCCATATATTTATTTCATTGGGTCGTGTCCTGTACTATGTTCCATAACATACACATATGCAATTAAGTTGGCAACTCCTTACCTATGATTTGTAGAACTTAATCATCACTTAACTTGCATACTAATCTTATCCGATAATTAATATTCCTTGTTAATTATCAAGATTACGGACCTTTTAGATTTATTATTGTCATTTATTATAAATGAAACACAGAGATCCACAATTCAGATCCTCAACCTGAATGATCTGTCAATAAATAAATCAAGGAATAAATGATCAAATATCATCAATAACATAAACCATAGAAGTAGCCATATAATGATTGGCTTCTAGAACATAACTCTAACAGTAATATTTGTTCATTAAATAAGTAATAAGTCAGACTTATGCAATCAATTCGGATCATCAACATGCCATGCAATATTTTAATTTACTAAATTAAGATTTCTATAAAAGTCCACGTGTCCGCACCTGTTGCTGGGTCAAAACTCTCTTCCGTCGGATCTCTTGAAAAAATTGATTAAAACCGTTAAGATCTAACTAACGGTTTCCTTTGTGAATGGCTTTGGCTTAATTTACTATACCGATCTCTATTTATTTATTTAGTAATTGCTTGTGTTTTTAGTTACTTAAATTTTAGTTATTATTATAATATTTCTTTTATTCTTTTCTTATTTCTTATCATTTTATATAATTTAGTTAATGTTTCTTACTTTAATTAAATATGTAATTATATTTAACTATTCTAATGCTTTTAATTAATGCTAAGTGATTATGAATTATTAAGTTCCTTATTATTCCTATTAACATTAACTAAATTTTTCTTTTAATTAATCCCGTATTTAAATGTTATCTTTACCATTTAATAATTTTTATTTTGTTTCCTTTAATTAATTGTTTAAATATTAAATATCGAGAATTAAATGATAAATATTAAATCATAAACTAATAAATCTGAAATATGAAAATATGAAAATATGAAAACAAAGATCAAAACAATTAAAATTTGTTTGTTTGTTTGGGATCAGATAGTATGTAATTTTGCGTTCATAGCATCTGTTCTTAATTTTCCTAGACTATACTCATCATCTCCCGAAATCGAATCTGACTAACTAAAGGAATACCCAATTATTTCTAATGGCTTTTCCTCTAATTAATTATTTATTTATTAAGCCCACAATCTTAATCAAAGATTAAGTTTTTATCAAAATATCTCAACTAAATGTCGGCCTCATAAAGAAAAATCCGAAATGGGCTCAAGTCTATTTTCCTTTCCTTTTCTTTCGGCCCAGAAATTCCAGGCCCAACACAGCCAGCCCAAACATCACAAGTGGTCGAGCCAGGTCAACCTGACCCAGTTGACCCGAGCTAGACGTAACGGGTCCGCATGGATCCGATAAAGAGGGGTCAGATCCAACCCGCAGTCTAACCATTTTTCCAGGGGCCCTTGAAACATTTTATTTTATAGATAGGTCCTTTATTTTACAAATAGGCCCCTAAAAAATTTCAAACAAGTCATTTTTCCTCAGAATTTAGTCCCTGTCTCACGCCACATCGTATCAGTTGTTGGAGTTGTGTCCTAGAAGTCAATATTTAATGACTTAATTTCTTAGTTTATGTTATTGATGATATTTGATCATTTGTTTCTAGAGTTTATTACTGACAGATCATTCAGGTTGAGGATCTGAATTGTAGATCTCTGTGGATCATTCATTAGAATGACAGTAATAAATCTAAATCGTTCGTAATCTTGATAATTAACAAGGAACGTTAATTATCATAAAAAATTAGTATGCAAGTTAAGTGATGATTAAGTTCTACAAATCATAGGTAAGGTGTTACCAACTTAATTGCATATGTGTATGTTATTAGAACATAGTACATGACATGACCCAATGAAATAAACATATGGATTGTGTTGTGTGTTATTGTTTATTTTATATGAGTTTGATTCTAAGTTTGAGATGGTTCAACTTTTCCACATGAGGATAGGTTCAATAAATATCGTCTACCGTTGATTCCTGATAAGGGCTGCTATACGGACTTTATTTATGTTCTCTTGAATTGTGCGGAAAAAAGTTGTTCATCAAGAAAACCGTATGTCCCTCATTAGTATACCTAGTGAGTGATGATATCTGTTTGGGCCCCTTGATGGAGTTGGATTGTTTGGCCAACTTGTACAATCAACTCTAGATCAAGAAATGTATAATCTGCAAGAATGACACATTCCTATCTTGGATTATACAGTGATATCATGTGACATAAGAATCAGACAAGGAGATACTTTTATTTCTTATGCAGGATTGAGATATTGTAGCAGTACATTATTTATGCGAATTGGAAATCATAACGTGTTGCTAGATACTATTTATGATTATTGAAATTAAATAGCGATTTAATTCCATGGCCAACGTAGCATAAATCCTCAAAGGGTCACACAAATAGGACTTTAATCACACAGTGCATTATTTATTTATTCGCAGCAGTGTATTGCGAAAATATGATAAGTTGATTAACTAATTATATACCGTTGCGAACCGTTATAATTAATTAAGTCAAGGAGATCATATAGAAATAAATTAATGCATTAACTAATCCCAAAATAATTATTAATAAGTTAATAATTAATTTTGTTCAACACAATTTAATTATAGGAATTAAATAGATCTTATGGACCTTTATTTAATAAGTAAATTAAAGGTCCGATTTGAGTACAAGAGAAATGTTCATTAATTAATTGAATTAGTGGACATTTAACACACCACAAAATGGGCTTGATAGCCCATATAGTGGCTGCCCTAATAGGGGTAAAAAGGTCCCTAAAGTTTGTGGAGTGGTTGGTCTATAAAAGGAGGTCATTTGGAGAGAGAAACCCTAGCCACCATAGCATTTTCTCTCCCTCTTCCTCCTAGAACGAAAATTAGAGAGAAAATTTCAGAATTTTCATCTCTTTCTCTTGCTCTTTTCCACCTCATCTAGCTCATGTGTTGAGATTTCTCCCTTCTCCATTAATTAAACTAGTTAATTGACAAAGGTAGAAGAGAGAAAACCTTGGGGATTAGTTGCTCTCCTCTTCCTTGCTAGTACAAGTTGAAAGAGGAGGTGATTAAACTTCTTGGTGGACTCGAGGCGGCCGTCGACGGAGGAGAAGGCGAAGGAGAGCACGCCATCAACTCCCATGCATTGGTCGAGCCTCGCGGATACGATTCCGCGAGAGGTAATCAATTCCTTCCCTTTTCTCATGTGTGTGTTGATTGCTTAGCAAGATCCATTGTGCTTGATGTTTAATTAAGTTAATTAGTAACTAAAATTGAAAATTGAGCACTTTCTAACACCAGTATGGTACCAGTGGTACATCAAGTGTACCAGGGGCTAGTACCAAGCTTTAAACCCTATCGTAAGCCTCATAACAATCTCCAATATGCCCAACCAGGAGGTTAAACCCCCAATTACAGAATTTTGGCTTAACAGCAAACTAAATCCCTTAGCATAACTCATATCGTAAAAATTTAAAGTTCTTAATTACATAAAGATCAAGTATAAGCTCTAAGCTTAGCAATTGATCCATCCAAAACCTGTCACAACTACATATAACACAACAGAAGTCAAATTCCCAGTTCGAGTCTCAAACCCTAATTACAACAGTCAAACTTCTAAGCATTCAACACTTAAAATTCTCAGGTTTAAGCCACAGTTTAACTTACTTAAGGCCTAACACAACATCACAGAGGTCAAATCTCAGATTCAAGCACAAACCCTAACTAAGAGCAGTTAACAGTTTCAGAAAAAATCGAATCAACAAATAGATTACAAGAGGGCCAAGTTATACCTTGGATCTTCAGCAGTTGCTCCCTCTCTCTCTTTCTCTATTCTTCTCTTTTTTTGTTCAGTGGAAACCCTAATCGCCAACCAACCGACAAAATCAGAAGAATGGGGTATTTATAGGTGGTGCTGAGAGGCGAAGAGAGAGAGAAACCAACGGCGAAGATGGTGTTTGAGCTCGAATCTTACAGTCGGTCAACAGTTCAACGCCTTATCCGCTCCCCAATGGATAAGAACGAGGAGGATCAACCAATCGGAGCCAAGTACTGTGTGTTACGGCGGGATTGGTTGGTCACAATCCATCCCGCCATTAAAAACTCAAAGAAACTCCGTCGGAGAGGCGGAGTAAAGAGGAGAAAAATCAGACGGAGCGGAAAAATGAAGGAAAAAGGAGAGAAAAAAGGAGATGCTGCCAACAGTAAATCGGTGAAAATCCGATTTTTATCAAAAATTGATCCCTTCAATCTTCTGTGGCTAAACCATGTGGCTTATGGTGCCAGGACTCGTTTGAATCAATTTAATTAGCTATTTTCATCCTTATTTAATATTTCTGATGTTAAATTCAATTTAAATTAAGGTTAAATTCCACTAAAAATAATTTAGATAAATTTTAGAGATTATGTAAGTTAGAAGATTTAAATTTGAAGTAAGTTTTACTGTTGCTATTTAATTAATTGATTAGGGATTAATAGTTTTAAAATTTCATTTGCCCTAGTATTATTTTTAAAATTAACCTAATTACACAGTTAAACTGGGTCTGGTATTTACACTATATTACAATTAAAAAATATTAAATATAGTAAAAATGGTTATATCCAAAATGAACATGATTAGAGGGGGTTATTTCCAGTTTTAGGGTGCGTTTGGCAACCCAAGTTTAGTGCTTCACTTAGGTTAGTGACTAACCTTCCGTGAGGTTAGTTTACCAAATGAGTTGGGGTTAGTACGGTTAGCGACTAACCAATGTCTAACCTTCTAACATTGCAAAATGGCGAGTTAGTTTCCCTTTGCATTCACGTGAAGAGATTATATACATTTAAATAATCCTTAATATAATTATTATTAATTATTATTAGTTAATAATAATTAATAGTAATTAATAATTAATAAAAAAATGATAACTAATAATTAATAATTAATAATGATTAGTAATAATTAGTAACTAATAATTAATAATAATAAGTAATTAATAATTAATAATTCATAATAAATAATAATATTAATTAATAATTATGGTACTATTTATAGTAATTAATAATAGTAAATGTAATATTAATTAATAATTAGTAACTAATAATTAGTAATTCATAATTAATAATAGTTAATATAATAATAATTAAAGTAATTCATAATTAATAATTCAAAATAAATAATAAATAATAAATAATTATGGTAATATTTATAATAGTTAATAATAGTTATTGTAATATTAATTATTTATTAATAATTAATGAAGATTAATAATAATTAGTAACTAATAATTAATAATAATTAGTAATTAATAATAGTTAACAAATAATATAATAATAATTAAAGTAATTAATAATTCAAAATAAATAATATTAATAATTATGTTAATATTTATAATAATTAATATTTGATAATAGTTATAGTAATAATAATTAGTAATTAATAATAATTGTATAAATATAAATAATCGTAAAATTATAATAATAACGATATTCAATAATCGTTATTATAATAATGATAATAATAATTAATAATGGTTTATTTTTTATAATTTATAGTTAATAATTAATAATAATAATTTTTATTAAAATTAATAGGTATTAATAACTACTAATTAATAATAGTTAATAATAATTACACCACTAATAGTTGCTAACTTTAAAATACTAACCTCAGCATACCGCGCCAAACAACATTCACTAACCTTAAGTTAGCACTAACCCAATCAAATCACTCCCCTCACCATTCTACCCTCTAACCCCAAAAAACACTAACTTTACGTCACTAACCCTACTAAACTTAACAATGCCAAACGCATCCTTAAAGATCGTAGGGGATTATATCAAGATGAAGAAGATCGTAGGGGTTATATCAAATTTGCCTTTTTATTATTCCAAACTAGGGTTTGTACGTTCCCGTAAACTCGGAAGCGGACGTGAACGATAACATTTGGCGGGGCGGCGGATCTGCGGCGGCGCATATAAGCGGCGAGGCTTCGAGTCGATAGCAAATTGAAACATGGCCTCGCCGGAAGCTCCGACGCGTTACAACGGGGTCGCCAGGGAATCCGCCGCCTTCCGCCTCATGAAACAAATGGTAATTTGATTATATCTATACTGTTGATGCATCCCTGACTCAGATACGCGAATTAAGATCCAATGGACTAGTTCAAATTCCTGAACTTTAAGCTGCTGATTGTTTTAAGCCATCCTTTTATAAACTCTGATTTTGCCAGAATGCCAGCGTGAAAGTGTTTTTGTTTCTGGAACAATTCTGACTTCTGTTATTGGATTCAGTTTCGGTCTCTTCGACTTTACTATTTGTTTTATTGAATCCTTCCATCAGTTGTTCATAAATGTGTTAACATTTGGAATGAAAGGCATACTGATTGGTGGAACGGTTTCCATACTTGGATGTCAGATTTACTGCTTTTGTTCTTCCCTCTATTCTCCATTTCGACCATAAGAACCTTGCAATGGCTTATGTCAGACTCAATGTCTAACAGCACTCAATTCCATTCAGAATTCATTACTGCAAGTTTTAGTAATCATTTTACCAGAAAGTTCATTTTTCTTACTGTGACTGTTCCTCTCCCTCTCTCCCATGCTGCACCATCTCACATGTCAACAATTAAACCTTGTTGTCCTTTTGCCTATTCTTTTTACAAAAAATTGTAGTATACTATATTAAATTGAGCTATTCCTAAAGCACGATCAGATTATCACATCATGTGTTGAATGTTGGATGGTTGCTCTTCAAACTTTGTTAATTTTCTTATTTTTCCTTTTTATTTTCCTGCAGGGATGGGAAGAAGGTGAAGGTCTTGGAAAGGAGAAGCAAGGAATAAAAGGATATGTTAGAGTGAAAAACAAGCAGGATACTTTAGGTAACTTCACCTTTTGAGCAAGTCATACTCTTATTTGTGCACTATATTTTTGAACTGAACTGTAAATTTTGTTAATTCTTTTGTGTTTTACAGGCATCGGTGTAGACAAGCCTAATAGCAACAATTGGATCTTGGATACAACTCAATTCGATAACATCCTTAAAAAATTAAAAGTGGTGAGTACTTCCTGTTGATTATGTAAGCTACTGTAATCAAATTCAATTAATGATGGAATTAAATCACTGATGATATTCTTAGATCATGCTGACTTCTTTTATTTTTCTATTGACAGCAAGGTGCTGAATCTGTTGTTAATGGTACCTATCTCAAACAATTTTTTTATTTTTTTATTTTTTATTTTTTTATACACCTTGTGATGCCAATGTTGCAAGT
Organism: Rhynchospora breviuscula; assembly: GCA_027562975.1. Classification (NCBI taxonomy): domain Eukaryota; kingdom Viridiplantae; phylum Streptophyta; class Magnoliopsida; order Poales; family Cyperaceae; genus Rhynchospora; species Rhynchospora breviuscula. Next base: position 27,548,533 of record CM050400.1, on the reverse strand, counting down.
TATTTTGTTTTATTTTTTGTGCAGAAACCGATGATGCAACTGAATCCCCTACTAAAGCTGAGAAAGATAAGCCTAAAGAAGTTACTGCCAGTAAAGCTCCTCGGCCACAGGGAAGGTTTGTACATTTATCTTGATTTTTAAGTAATTTTTCTATTAGAGCTTTCCATTGATTTTTTTTTTTTTTGTTCTCCGGAATAAGGTACAAGAAACGAGAGTGGGCTAAAAGAGTGAGCGGGTACACAGAGAAGGATCTTCAAGGAATCCTCGGTTCTGTATGATCCTTCCCTTTTTAAAATTTTTCTTATCTTTTTGTTTAACTGTTGGAGAATCTTGTCATTAGGTTGATGTTGCTATTATTTTAGAAAAAAAACTTTACTATAACTACTTTTACAGGGAATCAAGGAAGAAGTTGATAAGCATATCGATTTGAATTCTGATCCGTCGGATTTGGAAATTATTGATATTAATGATGATCTGGAGGCAGGTAAGCAAGTATTAACCTTTTTTTCTCCATTTTCTTCTTCCTTATCCTTAGTATTGATGCACAACCACATTGTCTACTACTGGTGTTGAATACAACTTATGTACATCAGCTGCAGCAGCTAAGCCTTTAGGGGCTGTTTGGCAACGGCAGGTTTAGTCTAACTCCCAGGTCAACGAGCTAACCTGCAGACCTCAAATCGCCAAACAACTTTGGAGTCAACAAGATCAGCACAACCTCGAATAGCCAAACCAAAGGAAATTTGTTAATCAATCAATTAACTTCTACTAACTTTAACCTCAAACACTAACCGGAAAATGCTAACTTTAACCCCTAAACTCACTGATCTTTGATGTTGCCAAACATCCCCTTATTTATTAAGGGTGTGATCCAAAACTTCAATGAGGAAGAAAGGGGAGGGGAGGTTAAGGAGGTGAGATACCCCCCAAATTGGGAGGTAAAAATTGTGGAGGTTAAGTCTATGCAAAATTGCGTCTTATTTTACCTAGCCTCACCTCATCTCCCCTCCATTCTGGAGCAAGGTGAATACCTTGGCAGGTCACCCAATTCTTTCTTTACCCTCCCTTCCTCTCCCCTTCTAATTGAAGTTGTGCACTATGAAGTGTTTACTCCGATTTCCTGTGATGAGCAAAATCAGGCATAATTGAGGTTTAATAATATGAGTTATTGGACCAAAAATTGCAATCTCAAGTTTATCCGAGTCCAGTCTTTGACAGCTGTTGTGCAATAACTGTTGTATTCCAGACTAGGATACGTCCATATGGCAATTTTCAAAATACTATGATCATGAAGTTGTACTCATTATGCTTTATTATTTTATTTTTGCATAACACATTATTTTTAAATAGACATCCATTTGTATTTTTTAAAAAAACATAAGAATTTACAAAATCTGTAATTACGAATTTGCAAATGAATATACTTCTATAATAATTTGACATCAACTTGGTGTGTTGATGAGAGAGAAGAATAGCGCTAACCTGGGTAACAACTATTGTTAAACACTATTCGGCGTTTTTGATGGGTAGTTAGCTATTTGGAATAGTTGCTAACCCCACTGTTCTGCTCCACCAAAAGTTGAGTTCGCCACTATTCTGAAAATGCTAGTTAACATGCTAATTTTGATTATTCAATTTATGATCCAAACATATCCTTGTGATTTTCATTTTATTTTGTTCAAATGGGACAGGTGTACCAGAAATAAAGGCTGATTGGTGGGGGCACAAGCAAGGGTTCATTTTTGGAGGGCATCTTGGAGCACGATCACACAAATTATGCAAAGCTAAAAGTTCAGATGGAAACTCTGCTTATGTCCGCAAGACTTTTGCTGAAGAAGATCAAGAAAATCTCTATAATCTTGTCCAGGTACCCCTTTTACTGGGTTACATTGTTCTTAATGTGTATGGCAATGGACATGTTAGGGTCAACACTATATTGACTGCAGTGATGCAAATTACTTTAGTTCATTGAGTTGTCCTTGTATTTTTACTATAATTGAAACTTAAAATGTAAAAAAAATGTTTTAGCACATCATAGTTTCAGTTCAGGAATGTCTTTTGTGAAATATTGAAAATTATGTGCTTCAGGAGTCTCTTCCTAAGCACTAAATATTCTACTATAAATATTTGATGATAACTTTGTGAGTTTGATTCTTTTTATTTATAATACCTTGCACGGTTCATTAGCTATTATTAAATTTTTTTAAGCTAAAATAATAGCCCTTTCCAGGATAAAGCAACATCAGGTCGACAGGGACTAGGCATTAAAGACCAGCCAAAGAAAATTGCTGGGACCCGCTTTAATGGCAAGAAAACAACATTTGCTGGTGAAAGCGATGAGGAAGAATCCAGCGAATTGACTGACCTAAAGCCAGGAGACAACAGAAATGAGGATTCTGGTGAAACTGTCTCTACTAAGTCTAAGATAAAGCTCAAGAAGCTATGCAAGAGAATTCTTCGTCAGGTAACTGTTGTTAGTCCATTGCATGTTTTGTTGTTTCTTTGACATGATGTGAGAAGTTCATGTTATTTGTGAAGGTTGGTGCATAGTCAACCATCAAAATGTTTGTAACAGTTTACAGATATATGAAAGATGCAGTAATTCACAATCAGCCTCTACCAAAAACCAAAATCTAGCTGATGTTGGTTATTTAATTCAGGCACCATCACAATCTCTGAAACTGAAGGAGCTTAAGGTCCTCATTGATGAGCATTCCGATACTCTGTTTTCAGAGTTCTCTTCTAAGCGTGAAGCTTTGACTTTCCTAAAGAAGAAGGTATGCTTTAGGACAACTAACTGTCACTGTGCCTGTATGTAAATTGGGTGGTCAACTTTGAATTGTTCCTAAGTCTCTGGACTATAATCAAGCCAATCTATTATTTTCTTCATCCAAAAAATGAGTGCTAATGCCACTTCATCAGCGAAGAAGTATGTCATCAGAAAAGAAAAATAAAAACTATTTATATTAACATAAAAATATTATCACTTGGCAGCTGCTGTCAGGATCTCAGAAAAAAAAAAAATTTGTCTATAATATTAGACTTCAGATAATTTTGGATGGAGCCACTTAATTAAATTTTCTTGGCCAATTTGATACAAGGGTTAAAGTTTGGTGACCTATGAAATTTGCCCTTGGCTAAGCCTTTACCCTTTTTTTGGAGCTTAAAAGTTCCAGTTCAGATTAATTTATGGGCGAACGCCTTTAGGGTGGGAGTATCCGAAAGGGAAGTTTGTAAAATGATGAAGTGAATACTGAAATGGCTGAAGTGTTTTTATTTGATCTATTGCAGCTAGAAGGAAACAGGAGGTTCCGAGTGGAGGGTAAGAAAGTGTGCATGCTATAAATGGGCGATTCAATTTTGCTAGTGTTTTCAGTTAGAGTTGGAAGCCTCAAATTTGCAGAGGTGAAGTTTTGCAAGCTGCTAGGCTGCTAGCTATACGTAGATAATTAAGTTTTTACTATTTGTGCGGCATGAAACATGAAAAAGAAAAAAAAAATCACTAGAATGACAATTGTATTGTTGTATTGTTATCTCGTACAGTTTCGTAGTTTTTTTTTTTTTTTTTTTTTTTTTTTTTTTTTTATGAAACCTCTTACGATTGTTTATTTCAGCTTATTTGTGTACTCAGGAATGTAACGTTAAATGAGCCAATGATATCAGTTAACATTTAATTTAAGGCGACCTGATTACTTTGCGTCTGATTCCAATGGTGATAAATGTCATCTCCTTTCAGTTATATTGCTTGATATTTCAGACTAATTTGATTATCAGAACACACATTTCAGACTAATGTGATTGTCAGAACACACATAACTCAAGCGGTCAGAATTACATTAATTTTCTTGTCTTGGTCACCCCAATTAGTGTTCTTTAATCGTGTGTGTTGTGTCGTGTCAAACACGATCGTGTTAGAGTCTCGTGTCGTGTCGTGTTGAGACGAACTATTTTTTTTATCGTGTCGTGTCGTATCGTGCTGAGTGGTGAGAAGAGGCAACACGACACGCATTCTGACACGACACGACTGACACGATCGTGTCGTGTCGTGTTGACACGTCGTGTTAGTCGTGTCAAATAGTGTTAGAAACTTTTCTTTATTTTTTATAATAATTTATTAAAAATTATTAAAATATTAAAATAGAAAAAAAATATTGTTGCAATTTATTTTATTATTTTACAAATTCAGTATATATATCAGTACAAAATTGCCAGAATATTTTTGTTCAAAGATTAATTGATGATTTTTTTTTTGCTAACTTATTTCTTTATTGTTTGAACAGATTAAAAAAATAAAATATTTTAAAAAAGTAAATAGACATTAAAAAAGAAAGTAGGTTATAATTTGAATTTTAATATAAAATCAATTTAAATATTTTTTAGGAAAATAATTTAAAAGAAGAAGTATGTTTATGATGCTATTTTTGGTAATATTAAAAATTAAATTCGTGTTGTCGTGTCATGTTCGTGTCGTGTTAGTTCGTGTTCGTGTCGTGTTGCGTGTTAGTCGTGTCGTGTCAAATCGTGTCAATTTTTCAAGATTGCCAACACGACACGATAACACGATTGTGTCGTGCTAATTCCGTACTCGTGTCGTGTCGTGTCGTGCCAACACGCATGTCGTGTCGTGCCAACACGATCGTGTCGTGCCAACACGATCGTGTCGTGTCATTTTGGAGAACCCTAACCCCAATCTAGGGGAATTGCTTTGCTATTGACAACAGCAATTTTACTTCCTGCAACAATTTTATATCTAAATGATTGAATAACCCTTGTATTAGTTGGTCTAGTAATTGAATAATAGACTTTCTTAATTCATGTCAAGGATGATTTTGTCAAAAATATATTGCAGAACTAAAAATAATGTTCCCAAAAGCAATATATTGCAGAACTAAAAATAATGTTCCCAAAAGCAATATATTGCAGAACTAAAGATAATCTCTTGTTATATCTAACTAAAAATTTATAAGATGATGTCTTATTATATCTAATAGGCTTACAAGATAATCCTTGATTGTAACCACTTGAACATTATAAGATAATCTCTTATTGTATCTAATAAATACACTTATAAGATGGAAATGCTAATGTCCAACATATAGGACGGATGCAGTCCGTCCAACATGATTGCATTTGTGTATCAAATTTCAAACAATCAATCCGAACCGTTAGATTAAATCTTCATATTGAGAACTTGTATGAAACCAAATTTTATATATATTTTAGAAATATTTTTACTATTTATTTCGTATTTTCAAAGATTGTTGTTATTGGACGTTCCATACAAGTTTTAAGAGCGATTTTTAAAAAATACGAAATAAATAGTAAAAAATTCAAAAAAAAATATAAAATTTGGTTTCATACAAGTTTTCGATATGAATATTCAATCAAATAATTTGAATCGGTCATTTGGAATTTGATACGCGAATGCAATCATGTTAAACGGACCATATCCATCCTATATGATAGATAGTAGCATTTCTCCTTGTAAGATAATTCCTTGTTGCAACAAACTAAATACTTACACTTATTAGTTACTTTTTTGTTATAATAACTTTAGGAATAAAAAACAGAGACCAAGATGCACGTTCAGAAGAAATAAAGACAAATAAGGAAGAGAGCGAAGGCAAAGGGAAGGGGAGAGAAGAGTTGGAGGGCTAAACGCTGGGTAGAGAGATGGAAATATAGTGCTAGTGACACTGAAATGACGAGTGAGAGGTGCTGAGACTAGAATGAAAGGGAGATAGGGGAGAAAATGAGGAAGGGAGAGGAACGGGGAGGAGCTGTGGATGGCGTTGGGATGGGAGAAAAAGCGAAAGGAAGGAATGGAATAGCGCTGGGATGGAACTCTGATGGAATTGTGTTAAGTAATTCCTTTTTTTTTTAATCCTCGCTAAAAATTTAGAATTTCTGGATTACAATGCTTGATCTTGAAATGGAAGCATATCTGCAGTGCAAAGACATTGTTGTTTTTAAAAAAAAAAATCACATAACGCCGACAGTTCATGAAGAGAAATGATAATTGTCATATGCAATTTTGTCATCTCTTGAACAAAGTGAACACATAAAATAGATAAGATGAACATATAAATGATCAAAATGAACACATATAAAAAAAATAAGTTTTGTCATCCTTTGTTCAAATTTTTATATGCATATTCAACTTATTTGTTTGTATATGTTCACTTTAATCATTTATATGTTCACCTTGTCTATTTTATTCAAGTGATGACAAACAATGGCAAAATTGTAGATGGCAGATTGACAGTAATCAATTTCCGAAGGAAAGAGCGCATGTTAACGAAAGGGGCATTGGGCTTGGGTAGGCTTGCCAATTTCGTACCGTTTCGAACTTTTCCGTTCGGTTCCTTTCCATCAAAACGGAACATTAACCGAAAAAGAAAACCAGTTTTGTTTCTGAAAACGGAACGAAAACATAACTGAAATTTGTAAACATTATTGAAATGGAACACGGAATTGGGCTGAAATCAATAGAAAACGAAGGACGGAACATTAAACGGAACATAAACAAAACAACAATTTCGTTCTGTTACCAAAACGGAATGAAAACGGAAGAAGCCGTTTCCGCTTCCGTTTTTGATCGTTTGACAGGTCTAGGCTTGGGCTGGATGCGCACAGAAAAAGAAGATGGCAAGATCGAATCCTTCGATGACAGTAATGATTTCCGGAGGAGAAATGGTAAGCAAGGAATTTCGATTTTTTATTTATTTATTTTTTTTATTATAGTGTTAGTTAACTGTTAAGTCTCCAATTTCGTCGCTTCTAACAGCACAGTCCAAGACACACACCAACAAAAATAAAAATAAGTAAAAGCCCGTACTACTATGACTTTCAACCCATACTACTATAACCAAAATAGAATAAAACAAAGGTACGGAGACAAAATGATAAGTTGATAACCATACCAAATGCCTTTTTTGTGCAAGTATATACATTCATATTAGATGAAGGCTTTTCTCTTGTTTGTTCATTTGCTTTTATTTTCACTTTTGCTGTTATACTCTCAATTACGATATATATGGGACGAGTTTGATGATTTCTTCATCTTATGAATTTTGACAGATTCTATTCACAACAACATCAGTATGTATTTGTTCTCGCATTTACAGGAAGCGATTTTAGCTCACAATTTTAACAACTAAAAAGGAAAATGAACCACGACAGCTTCTAAGTTCTAACTGATTCAATTTGCATCACTTGGTAGCATCTTCTCGAGACTCGAGTCCTCAGTTCTCCATATGAGACATACAGGAAGAATCGCAATTTACCATAATAATTTCTCTTCATAAAAACGTTGGTTCATACATATATGGAGCATAATTTGAATAATCATAATCCCGATAGCAACAGGTAAAGGTGCAGATTTATGTCAGTGTGTCATACAAATTCCATCGGGAATTCCAGGAATCAAATGGCTGCATGGGTTTGGTTAGAACTTTAGTTCAGGGAGTGCAACTGGATGCGCTAGCCTACAAGCTAGTACTCAGAAAGGGAAAAAAAATGTGGAGGTTGTTTTCTCTTCAATATAAAAAAAGAGCTCTCAGAATACTCAACAAATACAGATTTGCACTGTACGTAATTACATAGTGTGAAGATTTGTAGGCCCTTTGTCAAGGTATGGAACCAGATCCTATAAATGATTTTGCACAAACTTTAGACAAAGAAAATCTTAGAAATATAATAGCAACACAACAGCAAAGTTTTAGTAAGGCACCTCTAGAAGATGTTCAGGTTGAACCATGCCAGTCCATGTGTGCATTTTCTGACCAGTGATGGGATTGATCACAAGAATTGCTGGTAGATTTTCCAAGTCATAGAACTCGAACACCCAAATTCCTTCAATCATTGTGTCGTACACCTATAACAAGTTTATCACACCTTATAACATCAGATAGAAACTTCAATCTCTTAAAATTTGCTTGAATAACCTATGACTTGAACATTTTGTTGGCTCTCAGGATGTTTAGTTGCAAAATATTCATATTTTCAGAATATATACTGACCTGCCAGAAGAGAAAACTAGACGTTATTATCTGTGTCAAAGTTTCATTTGCCCACGTATCTCGGTTAAGCTTTTGTAAATTGGCAAGATCAAATAAACAAATAGATAAGTCAGGTTCATCATTTGAATAGTAAAAAATACTAAAGTTAACAAATGAAGGGCAGCACAGTACCATGTGAGAGCTAAACTCCTCTGTGGACTGGATGTTAACCAGTAACCACTTATCCTGGAGAGCAGCATCCATTTTAGCCTTAATGTGTGTGTAAGGAAAATTGCAATAGTCAGTTAAGACAAAAAATAAATAAAGAAAACGCTAATATTACTGGAACAGTCTTTGTCCCCACACAAATTACTGGAATAATCTTTTGTCCCCATGTAACTCGTTGATCCCAGGCCCAGTGGTTCACAGGTTCATTAGAATCAGAATTTCTTTCGTTAAATTCCATAAACAAAAATGAATCAATATAGGTTTGAAAACCACTGCCATTATATTAACTTACTTTTTTAAAAAAATATATACATAAATATTTCCTCATAAAAAATATATACATAAATATTTCCTCATAAAAAATATATACATAAATATACTTTTCCACTTTATCGCTATAAGAAAATACCTTTTTCATGGTACCATTGTACATGAGAGCAAAGGGGGTTTGGTACAATGCAGCCAAGTTCATGGGGGAGGAATTGGCTGTAAATGCAGTGTTCTGGTCAGAGTTTTGGCCCAAACTCCAAACAGCTGGTGCTCGTTGACTCAATTCCCGTTTGAATGCCCTCATTGGGCCCTCTCCTGAGCTGAAATAATACAGTGAAATTCAAAGTGGTTGGTGCAATACTGCAATGTTAAGGACGAACTTAAAAGTTTAGCAATAAAATGCTATAAATATAGTCATTGTCATATTCATTTTTGGCCCATTTCTTATCTTAGCAAAAGGTTATAGAAAAATTTTGGTGTTCAGAAAGACAACAATTTGCTTCCATTCTGTATCATTGCAAAGACTTGTTGATTTACTTGCTACCAATAAATAAGTGTTACTTCCCAAGGTCCTTGAGTAATCAGGGAAATTACATTGGGGTAAGAAATTATTCTAAGACTATAAGAGGCATTTCAGATAGATGTGAGAATTTATTATTCTAAGACTATAAGAGGCATTTCAGATAGATGTGAGAATTTATTCTATTTACAAAAAAAATGTGACAATAAGTTATCACCCATCATTACAAACATAAAAATAATACCTCCTAGGTTCATTGTTGAATCTTCATATTTTTATGGTTAATGAGATATACATGTCTGGATTGTGTTTTTGTTTTAGAATTAAGTTCCTGGTCAAAGAAGGTTTAAACTTTGGTAAGTTATTGTTGTAAACATAACATTTTCTTGTGGCCTTTTTTTGATATATCCTTCTAAACATGTGGCATCTCTCCCTCATAAAGAATCATGATTGATCATTTAATAACATAAGAGAGAATATAGAAGTAAAGAATGAAAATTAATTAGGGGTAATTTTGTCAATTGATCACGAGAAACTTTTAGTTAAGACTCCATAACTAATGTTCTATGCCCATAGCATGGCCATACAATCATGAGAACCAATGTATACAATTTCCAAATAACCAAACAATAATAATTCGTTACCAGAATCGCCGCTTCCCAATTATTATCTTCAAGCCTTCATCTGATTTCAAAACAAAAAATAAATAAGCTAGACAGAAATGCTAGCATATCAACCAGTCACTATAAAGGATGAGATTCACCAAAAAAAATGAAAGGCTTACTAAGAAAAATAATAAAAAGAAACAAAATTATTTTATGATATTCATTATTGTCAAATTTAGAATCTCCATAAAAATGAAATCGCTTAATCATAATGATACTTTTGAAGAATGTAGTTCCCAATAGTTTTCTATTGAAAGAGTTGTTAAGGGTAAAGCAAAATGTTACATATATATACCAAGATATCGATGTTTAACATTCTGGCCATGCAAAATGGAATAAAAAACATTAATAAGAGAAGAAGAAATACTAATTGACAGTTATCAACATTCTGACTGGACATTAATTTGCACATGTTTTGTTTGAGCTTATAATGAACATACCTGAATAACAATTGGATATATACCACCAGTCTGGGTTGACTTCACAATCCTCTGCTAGAACTAGCCGATTTGTGGCTAAATTTGGACATTCTCTAATTGTTAGTTTTTTGAGTGAACGGCTCTTCAACTCGGATGGTTTATAATGACAATGATCACTGGCAAACTTAGATGGTAGCGTCGACAATGATTTGAGCATCTTACAAATGGATATTTCTAATTGAGCCAGTGATTCCAATAGTACTACTTCAACTAGTGAGTCGCACCCGCGAATACTCAAGTTCTTGAGTTGGGATGGAAGTGATTCCCTTTTCAAATGAAGTAATTTGTCACAATAAACAATATGTAAATGTTTCAGGGAGGAAACCTTGCCTAGAGGGAGTGAACTGATGTGAAAGCAGCTTCTTATCCAGAGTTTTACAAGTGAAGCACATGAAAGAGGATCTCCCATCCATCTGGGAAACTCTAACCCACTATAAGAACATATTTCGAGATGTTTGAGGCTAGGATGGGGTTGAAAAATCTCAAGGATTTCAAGATCTTTCCCTTTGAGAGATTTACAATTTATGGAATGATCAATTGAAATTCTCAGCATGCCCTTTTGTATCGAATAGTCTTGAGGCAATTGCCATCCTGATAGAAAGACCTTAACAGAAACAGATTTCTCATAGATCCTTTCACTCCTACTCTTGTAATAATTCATTTTGTCCCAGATTAAAGACAATGTTTCAAGATTACGCTTACTAACAAGGTTAGCATTTTTAGCATCTGCAATAGTTGTAATGTTTTGTATATCTTCGACCATAAGAGCTCCCTTCAGACCATTAAACTCCTTTAACCAGCCAACAGCTCCATGATAGTTGTCTGGTTGCATCATTATATTGCAGACATTCATCGTACAGGTAGGAATGAGCTTTGCAGAACTTAATGGAAAGTAGTGCAACTCTCCCATTAACAAAAATTGAAGACTAGTTAGGTTTCCAAAGTCTTCAGACAGCTCTTTGAGAATGCAATGTGGGAGGATTAGCTCCCTCAAGTTTGCAAGCTTACATAATGATTCAGGCAGTTTTTGTAAACGAAGGCCGACAATCACAATTCTATGTAGCTCCACAAGATTTCCAATGCATTCTGGTAGTAGAAAATTTCCATCCTTGGAATTATTAAATTCCCTTCTGTATCCTTCATTCCCATGAACCTCTAGCACCCTCAACTTTTTGAGCAAACGCAGCGACTCAGGCAATTTGAAGTACAACTTAGCATATATAAAAATTTGAAAGAATTCTAGGTTAATAAGGTTTCCTATTCCTTCTATCTCCATATGATGAAAACTGAGACTGAGGATCAAAATCCGTAAGCTATAACATGAAAATATAGATAGTGGTGAAATTTGTGTAACAAATTCAGTACCAAGAAAAAGATAACGCAGATGCTTCTGATTTCCTAGAGAAAAAGGTAGAACCTCTTCTTCACATTTTAAATCCAAGGCTCTTAAGTGGTTTGCTTTTGAAAGACTAATTAAACTAATATGTTTGTTATCTTCACCACTTCTATGAAAGATGGGGCGCCATGGAAACCTCATAACAAGTGTTTGCATAAATGGAATACTATTCGAGCAAAGAAGTTCAGGTAGTCCCGTCTGTTGTTCATTCAGATATACATGGCGAACTTCTTTCGAAATAAAAGGTTGCCTACCTTGTACAACTGAAAGACATGTATTTTCTGAGTTTAACCATACCAAATCATGAACCATATCATGCAATCTAAAAGTTGCATCGATAGAAAGACCACCCCACACACACTTAATGTTGTAGTCATCAAAAAATGACCTTTCATATAGCATTTTTGTGTAATCAGCTGCCACCTCTTCTATTGATTTTCTCTCTTTTGGTTCGATGTACCCATTTGCAATCCATAATCTACTCATGAGATTCATGCTATACTTATGGGTCTTAGGAAACATGGAACATAAAAAAAGGCATGGTTTTAAGTATGTGGGAAGGCGCTCGTAGCTTATTTGAAGTGGTGCTAACACCTTATTTCCAGCATTCGATTCCCACAAATCACTTTGTAAAATCTCCATCCAACTCTGTAGTTCTTCCTCGTGACTCAAAAGACTGGCAATTGATTTCACAGCCAAAGGTAGCCCCCTACATTTCTTGACGATTTCCTTACCAATTTCCACCAACTCAGCCTGATTAGCATGATCAATGCCTTGAAATGCATATTTGGTAAACAAGAGCCAACATTTATCATCAGATAAATATTCCAACAATAAGGGTTCTATTGTTTGCATGATGCGAGCAACCGAAATATTTCTAGTGGTGACTAAAATAGTTGCTTTTGTTGCTCGCATCAGAGGTATGCACAATGACTCCCAAAGGCTTGGTTCCTCATTCCACACATCATCTAGCACAAGAAAGACCCTTCTGCCCCTAATTATGGTTGCAAGGTCTTCCATAAGAATACTTATGTTTTTCAGGTCATAAGCCTCCCTTGTAAAGGACTCAATGATATCTCGTGTAATCCTTTCAATGTTAAAGTCATCTGAGACATAAACCCACCCTATCATATCATAAAATACTTTCAATCTCTTGTCATTATAGATGAGTTGTGCCATGGTAGTTTTTCCAATCCCTCCCTTACCTACCAATGGCAGAACTGAAATGACCTCTCCTTCTGAAAGCAACAAATTAACCGCCTTCTCTTTTTCCTCCTCTCTACCAAAAACACTCTCCTCAATTACTAAAGGGCTAGTAGGAGTAGGAGTGTACCTTATCTTTTTCCTTCTGGGTGTGTCTTTGTCCCACAAGCACAAGGCTTCTCGATCCTTTGCTATCTCTTCAAACCTACTCTTAATGTCTCTTATACGATCAACAATGTCATACGGGATCTGAACAGAATAAACACCACTCACGTTAATATCTCCCTTGATGAAATTTAGCTCAGATGCATTTCTAGCCTCAACCTGGGCCCGGTACACCTCATACATGTACTCTTCAAGGACGTATTCAGCCTCATGCCCCAGTTCCATGATCTCTTTCAGCCAAAGTCTGACGGATTGATCTTGGATATTTCTTTCCTCTGCATCATAGAGGGTTGCCTTGATTCGATCCATCATTCGCTCCAGCCTCCTCAAATCGGCCTCAACAGAACGTGCATTGGGTGCTTGGTCTGATGAAGATGATGACGGGGCAAAGAAGGTGTTCTTTACTTCAGGCAACAAGTTGGCCACTAAATTCACAAGGGAGGACATCAATGCATATGCGCCTAATCTAGCCATGTTGTTAGCGGTTTTCTTCTTTTTTTTTTTTTGTCACAAACAAAATGCAAGAGATAGAGGGACGTGGGGATAAGAACAATTAGAGAAGACGTTAATGCATATCTGATTTATGGACTGACCACCACAGTGAAATTTTCAGCAGTGTGGTTTTCATGAAGGAAATTGAAAAGATGAAAGATGTGGAGAAATGAACAACGAATGAATCAGGGATTGAGTTTGTATATTTGAGAAATAGGTACGGTAGCTAGCAAATAGTGAAATCACTTGTTGCCGTGTAGTTATCTATAGAAGAAAAAAACAATCAGTAATTAATCGCAAAGTAAACTCACAATTTGCCATCAGATAAAGGTTCCATAGGCAGCCAAATCATATCACTCAAACTCTTTGAGTAGGTATAGTAGGTAGAACCATATCCCTATAAAACAAATCAGAGTAGGTAGCATTAGCACATCAGAAAGTTCAGTGCCTTGACTCTTCAACCTCCAGGACTACCACAAGCAATGGATAATCTTTTTTTCCCCTCTATGGATGTATCGAATGTTGTACTAATATGGAGTTCTGGTTTTGGTTTCCTTTGTTGTACGGTTTTGCTTTAGTTGATGTATTCAACTGGGTGTGTTTTTTCCCCTTTCAGTAGCACCTGCGTGTGCTCCTGTGATAGTTTTTTTAATGAAAGTACCTAGAGGTTTTACCAAAAAAAAAAAAAAATTGTTTTACTAATATGAAAAATATGTAACAATAATAATATAATTTCTTATGTTGACTCGGCTGCCAATATGTGTCATGCTTGTTTTATTTATTTATTTTTTTAAAAAAAGGAGGCCATTTGTGGCCCGTTTCATTGTTAAAACAAAGAAGCATACATACATAGAAATTTGTTAGAGGTCTAACTACCTGATCTGGTCCTAAGCTTAAACCACCATCATCTGAACTAACAACTCGGATCCAGTAGGACGGTTAAGTTCAATGCCCCCCTTCCTCCACATCTCCCGATTTTACCAAAACAATTCCAAATGTTTAGCAAACCAATTACAATTCCAAATGTAACTCAAAACAAACTAAGAACTACAATAACTCCTTTTTTGTGTGGTTATCCTTGCACAGTATCAATTGACTCGAAGTTCCATCCCATGCCATCTATAGTAGCTGCTAGCACTCCTAATGGAGTGTCAGTAGAAAGCATTTGGATTGGAATTTTATTCCTAGTCAGCTATGCCCAGTACATAACAAAATTTGAATTACCGTTAGCATACTCCTAGTTGTTCTATGATTATCAGCATTGAAAGTAATCTCTCATTTCTCATCAGCCAGACTACCCAGCACAAAGCACTACAGAACATCCAAAAGGCTCGTTTTATCTTTGTTTGTAAAGAAGTAGCAAAACTAATAATGTCCTGCCAATTTATTTTCAAAAAAAAAAAAAAAAATGTCCTGCCAAGAATTCCATGAATCAAATACATCTTGGCATTGTGCCATCCAGAACCACAAAAGTTCTGTACAAGTGCAGAATAGAAAAGGATGTTCAACAGATTCCTCTGTTATACCATGCATGAAATTCTACTGTTTCTGAATTTCCAATGAAATTTTGATATTACATGACTGAGATTCTAATTTGAGTGATTTTATTTTCTGAATTTTAAAGTTTTTCTATATTTGTGATGCTAGATATTTTGTTCATTTTGAAATTTCTGAAATTCTTATACACTTTCTTGAAATTTGATATGAATGATTTTATGTCATGAAATTTAAATTTTATATTCACTGTTATTTGGAATAGGAATGTGAAAACTTCTAAATTTTTATTTTGCATTATAAAAAGATTCTACTATTTTTCATAAGTACTTGTCTGCAAACAATAACGATTTGATTTATTGGTGAAACATTTATATATATATTTTAAAATAAACATATAGAATTATTTATTCTTTGGCTCACGTTGGTGAGAAAAGGAAAAAGAATACTTCTCCAATTTATTTGCTTTATACTCTTGTTCCCTTTTATAGTGTATCTATGTCATGTGGAGCCTACATGTAATACTAGTTTTGGGTTCAATTGATTAATCATGCACCACGTGCAAGTAAAGTAGAAGAGTATAGAACTTTGGAGAAGCCTATCCCTTGATTTTTAGGTCTCGTTCGTTCACGTCTAGTGTTCTCTAAAATGACACGACACGATCGTGCTGGCACGACACGCACGCATGTTAGCACGATATGACACGATACGAGTATGGAATTGGCACGACATGATTGTAGAAAAGTGTTTCCTTATATAATTTTTAATTTTTATTACTAATTAAAAGTAATTAACAAGCACAAAAAACAAGATCTAGTAATTTGACACTTAGCACAAACAAGGAGGGTGAGAAAATGGTATACCTCTTCCAATATCGCAATTGAAAGGCTCGACTACGACTTTTGAAGTCGATGGCGTGCTCACCACCACCACCACCTTGTCTTTGGCCTCGAGTTCACCTAAAGTATTAACTAAGTTCTAGGTTTTTGTGCTAGCAAGAATAAGAACTAAGCTAATCCCTTGTGTTCTTCCAATCAATTAGCAATTTAATTTGTGGTAGAACTAAGCTCGACACATGAGCTCCTATGGAGATCAAGAGAGAGAGAAAACAAGGAAGATAACAACTTTCTCTCCTTGCTTGAAAATAATTGTCTTTTTGGTGATGATTGTATAGTTAGCTTGTGCTTATGTAAATCTGTTTTTCCAATAATATTTACTTATATATATACTGATTGGCAAGCTCCATGTATAAATTATATTCCTACTTGCCTTTTGTTTCTTTTAATATATGTGTAAATTAAACCATGTGTTTGAATTTTAAGCACGTCGGAATTAATTGATAGCGAATATATGTATGTGATTGTGTACACGTATATATAAAAAATGGCATAAATTTTCATAATGGCCTTGTTTGCTTTTACTTGAGAATATTACTTGCAAGTATATATAAAAAAAATGTGTGCTTTTGTAAACCTCGGCTACGTATTTTAATATGCTTGTATTTTAATCTGAAACCTTTATGTCAAATATAAATATGAATCATTGCATTTGTTTTAGAATTCTTATGTATATGTGATTGCATGTATTTGTATATTTGAGATGAATATTTAAAAATGATAGTCTCCTAAATTTTCTATCCTTCTATATTTATATACAGTTTGCTTTCAGGTTTAAACTATGTACATTCATGTAATTATTTATTTAGTTTTGTTTATTTGACTAGAGGTTGCAAACAAACCTTTGCATTCTTAATTTTCAAGTTGTGTGGTTCTTAGATATATTATATAACTCTCAAAGGTCATAAATTAGAGAAAGTTTTGTGTGTGTGCGCGAGGGAACTACACGCTCATGGCGGATGTCGGCACCCTCAGTCTTGGGGTGTAGTTTAAGGGTCGAATCACAAGGATGAAACTATTTCTTTCTAAGTTCATTTAAATAATTCGATTAAATCCTTTGGTAACAATGATAAATTGGATATGATTTTGGAGTTTTTTTTTTATTAATTATGTGTTCCTTTCTAAGAGGAACACAGAAGAGAGAGGAAGGGAAGAGCGCTGGGATGGAACTCAATGGAATTGTCTTAAGTAATTCTTTTTTTTATCCTCGCTAAAAATTTAGAATTTATGGATTACAATGCTTGATCTTTAAATCTATTCTGAATCTCTGATCAGTTATCACGACGCTTTATCAGGCCGAAATTCCTTCCCCATCAAAATCAAACCCAAAATCTCGCCAAAAGGCCGTGAACTACTGGCCCAATTGGAGTCTGGAGAGAGACAGTCAACGAAAATCAGATTGAGATTGTGAAGTCTCTCTCGATCTCATCACCGAAGTGAACGAAGTGCGTTAGCGCAGCATCGACAGTCAATGCCACCAAATCCATAAGCACACCAAACGAAACCTTTGAACTTATCGAGACAAAAAACGGTAGTAATATTAGTCAGCAGCCCACTGTTTTCCTTTCACTGCATTACTTCCCACCGTCGAAGATTTCTATTCTCTGATTCTCTCACTCTGCACCAATCAATGGCGTTGCTTCCCAATCCTTCTCTCTCGCTTCGAGCCGAGCAGCTCGGCTCGCCGGATCTCTCAGCCGAGCGCGCCGCACCCGCTGCGTCTCACCGGAGGAGAGATTTCGTCTTTGTCGTCAATCCCAAGGGTAATTTCGTCATTTCAGTGTCTTCTTCTATAATTGATTGATCCTGTACTGTACTGTACTGCCATTGTGTAATGGGAATCAGTTTGATTGTAGGCGCCAATGGTCGGACGGGGAAGGAGTGGAAGAAGCTCCTGCCTTACCTTCGCACTCGCCTCGCCGATCACTGCAATGTTAGTTATTATAATTAATTATTAGTCTCTGATGGGTATTTTATGGTTGGCATATTGTATGTATGTATATCTACATAGAATTAACAATGTATCAATTTCTTATTGACTCACAATATTCTCATTTTTTTTTTCAAAAAAAAAGGAGCAAAAATGCTGCCTTTTTTATATTAAAAAAAGCAAAAGATTAGTACTACTATAACAGTATTAAGAAACTATATCAGTATGTACAGTGGAACCGTTCCCACATTCTATTTCTCTATTTCATTTTGTTCCTTTCCCTTTATTATTAATTTGGTCAAGTAGGATTGTAAGCTTCTTCATTACATTGATGTTTTTGTTTCTGATTACCTCAAATTTTACTTGATAAAGTAATTTTTGTATGATCAATATTTTGTGTGATTTTACCATGGATAGGTGTGTGAATCTTTTACATCAGGACCTTCTCATGCTATAGACATAACAAGAGAGGTAAATGACTTATTTATGAGTATTTTACTTGATTATCGAAAAAGATGCACTGAATTAATAAAAGTTTGCTCGTGTCACAG
The DNA here is from genome assembly GCA_027562975.1 of Rhynchospora breviuscula. NCBI lineage: Eukaryota > Viridiplantae > Streptophyta > Magnoliopsida > Poales > Cyperaceae > Rhynchospora > Rhynchospora breviuscula. The sequence goes on along the minus strand of CM050400.1, from coordinate 27,530,244 downwards.
GCAATAAGGGAAGGAGCTGAAGCTGTCATAGCTGTTGGAGGTGATGGCACACTTCATGAGGTTGAGCAACTTTTTATTTCAGTATCAATTCTCGAGTTGTGATGGTTTTATTTAGAAACAAATATGAGGAGTTATTAATAAAGAATAATTATAGACATGCCTGCCAAAATTCCTCTTGTTGGATTTAGTTGAATCTGACATGCCTAATCAAAATGTTTTAGTAGCAACCAATCAAAACTGACAAAACAAAGTAATCTTTTCATTTGAGACTTGAGGATTTGAAATTTTGCACCATTGTTGAGATGAGGGAAGGGAGTGAGGGAGATAAGATTAATAGTTTACTTGCTTTAATTTGAGACGAGGATTTGAGAAGAGAAGATGAGTAATAGACTACTTTACCCTTGCATTTTGCAGCATTGTTATTTTATATAAGGGTATTTTGTCAATTTTTCAATTAATCCAGGCTCCACCCAAAATTGGGGGGGCTAAAATTGGATATCTGAAGGTAAGAACCTCACCTATGCTCACCTAACCACCCTTTCCATTAAATTTCTGGAGCAGGTGCTTACCTTCCCTCATCCAGCTTAATCCTCTGCTTTTGAATTGTGGAGCACAGCCTTAAGTAGATGCAATTCAAATTATTTTATATTTAGAATTCCTTTCTAATTTAAAAGCCCAATCTAGTCTATCTAGATGATATTCAACTTTTAATCATTTTACTATTAATAGGTGGTAAATGGCTTCTTCTGGGATGGAAATCCATTGGTTTCTCATGAAAAAGGGTCTACAACTGCACTTGGGGTCAGTATTTATTAAATTTCTCTAATTTAGCTTTATTTCAATTTCCATATTAAATTATTTTTGCTGGATTCTGTTTCACAGCTTATTCCACTTGGAACTGGTTCAGATTTTGCTAGAACATTTGGCTGGTGAGTTTCATTCTTTTTATGTTACTATCTGTGAATAAATTTGTCCTTTTAATCAGTTACCTTCACAAAATCGATTGTATTTTCTCTCTTTTTTTTAAATATTCAGGAAAAATGATCCATATGATGCGATTGATCGAATTGCAAAAGGTTTCTTCCTATTCTTATTCTAATTTTGTCTGTTTAGTGTTTAATTTTCCATTTCTGACAAGTATATATACTTCAAGGAAATAAATCAAAAATTGATGTTGGTGCAATTGAGGGGCCAACTGGGGACAAGCATTTCTTTGTAAATGTTGCTGACATCCACTTGTAAGAAATGAAAGATCCTCTAAATTTTTACTTTTAAATAATTTGAAAAGTATTATAATTACAGTACACAGAAAATGAAAGTATATGATATTTATTTTATTTGGCTAAAATCTTTGTAGGAGTGCAAAGGCTGGTTATTATGCTTCACAATATAAGAAGTTTGGAAACCTATGCTACGTTATAGGGGCTTTAAAAGCCTTCAAAGGACATGAAAACCATGACTTGGAAATCAAGGTGATTTGCATGGCACTGTTGTATGGACAGTTGCCTGCTGATTTAAAAATTTGGGGCTTTCTTAACCCCAATTAAGCCTAATAACCCTTATGTTACTAAGTGTTAGTAATAATGAGAAAAGGATCTAATTTGATACTATCACAGCAACTATACCAGTTCTTCCATATCTGCTAGTAGGGAACAACTAAGTTCAATTAAAGATATAGCCAAAAAGGACCTTAAGTAGCCTTTAACTAGTATCATTACCTTGGTTGAAGTCAAATTTAGCGTCACAATGAAGCCTAAATTTAGAGTTCAATTGGCATGATACCACTTGTAATAATCTATTGCTCACAACACAAGCCAAAAAAATAGAAGGTAGAAAGAAAGTAAATACCAAACTAGATTCAAAATTCCTGTGCGACCATAAGCCTGATACATATCTGCACTCAACTCTCACTAAATTGTAGAATTGTTTATAGTAATTCTCAAAATTTTTTTCTCACATAGCATGTTGATAAATTGTGAAAGAATTTTATTGATTATTGATGGTATATTAAGTATCAATATGTTTTTCTTTCTCACATCATTTCGACAATGGTGAATGACTTTGTTGTTTAATCAATTTTCCCCTTAAATCTTACAGGTAGATAGGGGAGAGTGGGAATCAGTTACAAAAGTAACTGCTATGTGCATAGGAAATGCCAAATATTTTGGTGGTGGTATGAAGATAACCCCTACAGCTGATCCCACTAATGGTCACTTGGAGGTAAATTGAATTTTCTTTTTTTGCTCTTTGTTGTTTACTAGCTTCAACACTAATTTCACTTGTGCCATTCAGCTGGTGGTTCTTCAGAATTTCAAATGGTACGATTTTCTTATTAAGTTGCACAGACTTTATGGTGGGACGCATCTGTCAGTGAAAGGTGTATCTTCAAGAAGGTATGAGAGTTGACTAAGCTTTTGCTGAATAATGAATTGTACCAAAAGAGTGAAGTATATACTCGTAAGAACTTAGTGAATGTAAATGAAAAGGGAAAAAAAATTGGGTTTTTTTTTTTCTTTTTTTTTTTTTCTTTCTGTGGTATATCGTGCCTGCACTAGTTGTTTGGGACTTTTGATATGGATGACTAGAAAATTGCTGATACATCTCAAACTTACTGTTGGTCCCAACAAATCTTAACTGTTAAATGTGTCTTGAGCTTCCTTTTTGATAAGCATATTATGTATATTTATGCCTTTTGTTATTGTTATTGAAGACAAAATATGTTGGTACTAATTCCATTACTTGGTAACAATGGTATCTCAAACTTCCTTATCCAAAGTGATCTGGTTTGAAAGTTTATAGTTTATTTATGGCATTCATTATTTATTGTCCTGATGCAGTGTGAAGTCGATTGAAGTAAAAGAGAGGGTTCGACGTGGTGATATCTATGTTCAGTCTGATGGGGAGCACTGGGGATTTCTTTCCACCAAATTTTCCATTCTTCCAGGGGCAATTGATTTTTTCTGCTGAACGTTTGGCCTTTGTATCTTTGAGGATATACGAGTGGCCTTGTAAGCTTATTCGTGCTTTAAGTTATGAGGTTGTAACATAGGAAATATCAATAAAAAAATTGAAATAAAATGGTGTACCTGCAATTTATTTAGATGCATTTTACTTCTGTATTTGTTGTGCTCTTTGCGTATTTTCTAAGGAAGATTTTTTCAACTTGATGAGCTCGACAATGTGATCTCAACTGCAAAAAAGTTCTTAAAAAAAGGAAAAAAATGTTTATAGACATATTGTTAGCTTTATATGTTAGTTGTTAAAATTAAACGTAATTTAAGTTTCAATTGATATTCTATAAAGACCATTATGTATGAACCGTTTTGATTTCATGTCTTTTTAGTTTTTGCTGAACGGAAGGACTTGCTTCAAATTTTTATGATTTTCTTTATATCATACTTCTAATGCTGAATTTCAAATTAAATATATTTGATAATTTTTAGATTGTCAAGTTAGCCTATTATCAGAGATCTCCTCTTTTATTTTTTTTTAATTAATCAGAACCTGACATATATATCAATAATAAAAAGTAAAAAATGACTGGTACATAATCTGTAGTAGTGCTCAACTTGTACAGGTACCCAACTAATATTGAATAATCAAATCATGCAGTACTTAATTTATTCCAAGTATAGCTGGCGATCATGCAGTACTTAATTTATTTCAAGTAGCTGGCAGATGTATTTGGGGCAGTTCAGCGTTGACTTGTTATTCGTAGCGTCCTATCATACTAATAATCTTTCTCCACAATTCCTGAATCAATCTCTCTATCCACCTACAAGTCCTCACATTAACTTTCTTTCAAAAGAATTTGGTTAAGCAAGCTAGATGGCTGAATCTATAGTGATGTTTGTTTTGGGCAAGCTTGCAGATGCAACTGTTCAGGAGCTTTTGCATCTTTGTGGTATCGATGAGCAAGTGAAATTGGTGAGCGATGAATTGGGTTGGATTCAGGCGTTCCTAAAAGATGCTGACAGAAAGAATAACAACGGAGATGAGCTGCAGAGGCACTGGGTGAAAGAGATCAGGGAAGTTGCCTATGACATAGAAGACACCATTGACAAGGCATGTTTCTTGGGTATTGAGATGAAGAACCCAAATAAAAGGCCCAGCAAGAGGGATGCTTTCAAGAGGATATTCAGGGGTCCCAAAAAAATCCCAGCACTCCATGAGCTTGGCGATGAGATAAATGAGAGCCTAAAAAGAATCAAGAAGATCTCTGAAAGTAGAGAGAAATATGGAACCAATAATTTGGGTGAGGGAAGTGGAGGCCAAATAGAGTTGCCTGCTAGGCGGGCTAGGCAGCTTTTGGTCCCTGACTTTGATGATCCTGATGTGGTTGGCTTTGACCAATATAGAGACAACATTGTAAAGCAGTTGCTTGATGACAACACTAAAAGGCGTTGTGTTGTCTCAATTATCGGGACCGGCGGGCTTGGAAAGACAACTCTTGCCCGAAAAGTATACAATAGGTATAAATCCTGACATGGTGTGAAACTATTAACTAGCAAAGCACTGATCACACACATTTTGGTGGTGTTGTTTATTGCTCTAGTTATTAATTAGTGTTTAGAAACCCTATCAATGAACTAACAAATTTACTCAAGGAATCTTCCTTAATGATTTTTTTGTGCATTTGAATTATTTTAATAATTTAGCGTATAATTTAGTTGCACTCAAAAAAATTGGAGCAAACAGATCTGTTTTATAAGTCTAATAGTCTTTACTTTTTATTTTTTACAGTCCTAATGCCAAGGAAGAGTTTGGTCTTCGCATATGGGCGACTATTTCTCAAAATTTTGAATTGGTTGACATTTTGAGAAAGTTATTAAAAGAAGTCCTGAAAAAAGATGTCGAGCAAGGAGAAGAAGAGGAATATTATCGCACAAAGCTATACGAATCTCTTTTAGGAAAAAAGTACCTTATAGTTCTAGATGATGTTTGGCCCTCAAAAAAAGTACGAGACGATGTTTGGACAGATACATTTTGGAATCAAATAAAAGAGGGCTTACCAGATACCAAAAATGGTAGTCGAGTGCTTATGACCACCAGATCCTTAGATGTTGCTAAAAACTTTGATTCCCCATATGAACCATACGAACTGCCATACTTAACAAAAGAACAAAGTCTAGATCTTTTGCTGAAAAAAGCTTTTCCTTACCAAGATCCTACTGAAGGTTATCCTAATAATTTATCTGACCTTGCAAAAGAGTTCGTGGAAAAATGTGGTGGGTTGCCTATTGCATTGGTTGTGTTAGGTGGTCTATTGTCAAAGCAGCCACCTAATGAGCATGCATGGAGGAAGGTTATGCAAAAAATGAACTGGCGTGCTGATGTAAGCAAGGTTTTACTCACTAGCTACGAGGACTTGCCATTTGCTTTAAAATCATGTTTCATGTACTTTGCTCTCTATCCTGAAGACCATCTAATCGAAGCCGGACCTCTTATTCGGATGTAGGTTGCTGAAGGATTTATACCTCATAACAACAATGGAGAAACATTAGAGGACACTGCCGAAGACTTCTTGGAAGATCTTGTACAAAGGTAGTAATTATGTGCTTTTAGTTTAGTTTAGAAATAAGTACAGCTACCTAAAAATATTATTTCTTTTTCATTATTACTTCTACAAGTTGTCAGACATCAACATATATAATCATTAATAGTACTTTTATTTTAGGACATTTTTTCTGTACTCTGTACCTTTATCTTCGATAATAATGTAACTAATGCCGTATTGATATATACCACACAATTTATTAGCATGTAGTGTAGATGACAATATAAAATCACTTGTCTATACCAACTAACAAGTTAACTAAATTCTACGTCAGAAGGTGTGATTTAATTGGAACAAACCAATCTTAATAACTTCGAGAGAGGTAATTAAATTGAAGCTCAGCCATTAATTAAGCCCAATGACAAAATTTAGTCACCTAAATATACATTGCTTTTTGTTAGCATTCTATATAGGTGGCATGCGGTGAAGGAGCAGGCTATTTTTTCATGAGCTAACATATAATTATAGTTTGTTTGCATTTATTCTCTTTGTGTACCCATTCACCACATCATCAATTCACAATTAACATATTTTGATTTTTACTCATTTGCAATCTAACATGCATATGGTTTTGTACAGGAGCATGGTTCAAGTAAATTGGAGATGCCGCAATAATTTAATTCAATGTTGTCATATACACGATCTCCTACGTGATATCGCCATCAGAAAAGCCGAGGAACATAACTTCCTGACGGTCTCAGATGACCAGACGGGCTGTAGCAGGGCACGCCGTGTAGCACTTCATGGCAAAGAACTGATGAAAGATGCTAATCCAAATCTTCGATCTCTACTGTGTTTTAATAGTATACTAAACATCTCTAGACATAGGCAGCTTAAAGTGCTCAGCAGCATGGGACACAGTACTTTCGATGATAACTCTTGTTTGTATGAGGTTTTAGCTCCACTCAGATATCTGGAGCTTGCAAGTTGCAGTGATTTTAAGAATTTTATAGGGAGCAAAAGTTTGTGCTTTTTGCAGACCCTGGACCTCCAACGTGCACGTAGTACTTATGAACTACCGGAGAGTATATGGCATATCAAGACACTGAGGCACGTTCTGCTATCAGGATTCTTGTATAGCTTTGGACCCCCTCCATCAATACACATGAGGAATCTGCAAACTCTGGCAGGTATGAAACCTAGATTATCTTGGAAAGATCAGGGGTTGCCTGAGTTACCCTGTTTGCGCGAATTACATATGGAAGTACTGGAGGATGAGTTTCCGTGGGAGGTAGTTGTCGCTTTTATAGGCTCACTGAAGAAGCTCGAGACTCTTACTATACGAAACGTAAAGCCAGAGCAGGAAAATGACATCAGGGAAAATTTCAAATATGTTTACTTTGCAGGGTTGGGTGGTTGGCGACACACATTATTGTACTGAAAATCAGCCGATTCCGTTCCGACCGGGCTGATTCGGATCAGAATATGCGGTAGGAGAGCCGATTTTGTGTGATTTAGAACGGGATTGGGATGATTTGAACTGAATAGATTGAAATCTACTGAAACGGCTGAATATAATCGATTTCAGGGTTTTCCTCTTTCCCCTTGCTTCTCTCGTCGAGCCAGCGACTGATCCCTTCGTTTTCCTTTTCGTGTGCTTGGATCACGTGGTCCATTACCTACCTATTTAGTTTTCTTCTACCGAGCTTCACGCACCGAGCCTACCTTTCTTTTTTTCTTTTCTGCTGTTTTCACGTGGGATGTACAAAATCCTTTTTTTTTTTTCAGATTGTGTTTTTACTTTTTGCCTTTTTTTTAATTGTTTACTTCTATTTCTTGTCCAATGACGTTAATTGCTGACATGTGGTCCAGCATATGCTATTATGGGCTATGCTCTATTAAACGCTCTATTAAACTCTCCAAGTCTCCATGCTTTCCGTTTTTTTTTTTAACTCTCCATAATAAGCAGGCTATAAATCATGATATGTTTTAAGGTTTTAAAATACGATTTATATAATTTAGCGGTTGAAAGATTATCATTTATCGTTTTATCGATGACAAAATCGTAATAAAATAAAACGATTTTCGTCCTACTATTACACTCCTCATTCAAATTTTTAGGTTAGTAATTTGATGGCAACCTTTATTTGATCCCTACCGGCATTTAACTGTTTAAAATCGAAACATATATGAATCCGCCTTCCGCTCAGCCGCTGTTCATAGGAGTCGTATCCTCTGGATGGTTTAATAAGGATCAAAATTCTCGACAGCCGCTGATACGGCTGCTTGGTACAGTCGAATCCTCTTTTCTTTTAAGTTTTAAAATTTTAAAATTTAAATGTTGAATCCAAACCGTTCATCTTGTTTAATTCTAGGAGCGATGCATTTTCATACAAGTTTTATAAATTTTAGAGTCGATTTGATACTAGATCAAGTAGTCAACAAATGAACGAATCTGGTTAACTATCACTGATTAATTCTAATACGTTCATAATTTGATCACTTAATCAAGTATCAAATCGACTTCAAAATTTATAAAAATTATATGAAAACTCATTGCCCGTAAAATTGAACAAGATGAACGGTTTAGATTCAACATTTGAATTTTAAATTTTTTTACAAAAAATGGACTTGGCTGTACCAAACACGTTTCAGCGGCTGTCGATGATTTTGATCCGGTTTAATAAAACCTTCCAGTACACGTCTTTTATCCAAACCTCCATCAATAGTGATCGATCCTGACCCTCCGTTACTCTCAGCGTATCGTGGTCGTCCGATTGGATTGTTCTGCTCCGTCCGATTGCTTTTCTTCTAGACATTTTCCTGCTCTTCGCTACGGCTCCGTCTCTCCTTCTCTCTCGCCGATCTTCTCGACGGACAGGGAGAAAGTTATCGCTCATGTGGGCTTCGTACGGCTGCTCCTCCTGTGCGACCCACTTGTAATAATCTATTGCTCACAACACAAGCCTAAAAAATAGAAGGTAGAAAGAAAGTAAGTACCAAACTGGATTCAAAATTCCTGTGCGACCAGAAGCCTGATACATATCTGCACTCAAATCTCACTAAATTGTAGAATTGTTTATAGTAATTCTCAATTTTTTTTCTCACATAGCATGTTGATAAATTGTGAAAGAATTTTATTGATTAATGGTATATTAAGTATCAATATGTTTTTCTTTCTCGCATCATTTCGACAATAGTGAATGACTTTGTTGTTCAATCAATTTTTCCCTGTAAATCTTACAGGTAGATGGAGGAGAGTGGGAATCAGTTACAAAAGTAACTGCTATGTGCATAGGAAATGCCAAATATTTTGGTGGTGGTATGAAGATAACCCCTACAGCTGAACCCGCTAATGGTCACTTGGAGGTAAATTGAATTTTCCCTTTTTGCTCTTTGTTGTTTACTAGCTTCAACACTAATTTCACTTGTGCCATTCAGCTGGTGGTTCTTCAGAATTTCAAATGGTACGATTTTCTTATTAAGTTGCACAGACTTTATGGTGGGACGCATATGTCAGTGAAAGGTGTATCTTCAAGAAGAAGGTATGAGAGTTGACTAAACTTTTGCTGAATCAATGAATTTTACCGAAAGAATGAAGTATATATACTGGTAACATCTTAGGGGCCGTTTGGATGGGGCTAGGAATAGCCAATTCCTAGAAATTTGCTATTTCTAGACATAAATCTCTCTCACAAAGTTACACACTTCCCAATATTTTCCGTCTAGGAATAGAAATATTTTCCGCCTAGAAATAGTCTATTCCTAGACGGAAAATATTGGGAAGTGTGTAACTTTGTGAGAGAGATTTATGTCTAGGAATAGCAAATTCCTAGGAATAGGCTATTCCTAGCCCCATCCAAACGGCCCCTTAGTGAGTAGATGTAAATGAAAAAGTCAGAAGACTTGGGTTTTCTTCTTTTTTTTTTTTTTTTTTTCTGTGGTGTATCGTGCCTTCACTAGTTGTTTGGGACTTTTGATATGGATGACTAGAAAATTGCTGATACATCTCAAACTTACTGTTGGCCCTAACAAATCTTAACTGTTAAATGTGTCTGTGCTTCCCTTTTGATAAGCATATTATGTATATTTATTTTGTTATTGAAGACAAAATATTTTACTGTTGGTACTAATTCCATTACTTGGTAACAATGGTATCTCAAACTTCCTTATCCCAGGTGATCTGGTTTGAAAGTTTATATTTTATTTATGACATTCATTATTTATTGTCCTGATGCGGTGTGAAGTCAATTGAAGTAAAAGAGAGGGTTCGACGTGGTGATATCTATGTTCAGTCTGATGGGGAGCACTGGGGATTTCTTTCCACCAAGTTTTCCATTCTTCCAGGGGTAATTGACCAACAAAAACACTGATAGAGGTTTGAGAACCTAGGTCAAATGAATTTATATTCCTTCGTTCTACCCTACTAGTCGTTGGGCAAAGCTAAAGGTCGATCCACAGGGACAGTAAAAATGATTACCGAACTTAATTTTTCTTAAAAGCTAGACAGAATGATTTTTGTGAAGTTTTAATGTAAAAAGGCAATATTAAATAACAATTAAAATTGAAGATATAAATAATAAAATATATTTTTTATTTGGGTTGATTTTTGTATTTTTCTAGACTCAAAAAGATGCAATAAAATGTCCTAAGGGTTTGGGTTCATTTAATTTGGCTCTGGAGCGTCAATGCTACTCGCTTTCGCGCGTAACAGAAGAAATTTCGGACCGAAATCTATAAATTTCTGACCGAAATTTATAGACCATCGTGCCGAAATTCACTCCAGACTCTCTGTTCTGGTTTGATAATTTTTGGTTAAGTTATGTGAAGGTTACTTATCGACCAGACCTAAATCCTGACCTCAGCTGTCGCAATTTTGGATTGGATTTGGTAAGGAACTCGATTTTTACCACGTAACCGACTAGTCCTAGACTTTCGTGTTGGAATTTAGTCAATTAAGGTCTTTGTGTTGGAATTCCAGAGATATCTAAGTCCTTTCAGATCAGTAGAAACTGCACCTATCGGTTGATTAGTTAACCCCTCTTTCGAGTGAATGGCTTACCTCAAATACTTAGTAATTTTTACGATCTATTCTAGTTTAATGGCCTAAAGACGCTGCAGTTCATCCATAGGTAAACAATCAAACAAATCATAAACATAGCCAAGCATATAAATAATATCTCAACACAGCAACATCACATAACGTAATCGTATCTCATCAAACCATAACAAATACCAAATTAAACTACTACCTAACCTTAAGACATATTAAAATTTAGCCTAACATATTCATACTACGAATAACAACAAGTATCATGCATAAAACAACAAATAAACCCATAGAATAACAAGATAAAGTCATGAAAGAGTTAACCAAATAGCCTCAATGCTTTACTTCTTCTTCTATGGTCAGAAGTCGATGGAGAACAGATCTGGGTAGCTGCCGCCGTGTCCAAACTCCGCTGCCTTGCCTTCAAACTTCGTGGAAAGAGCCAAAAACACTTGTGCCAGAGGTGGAAAACTATGTGGGAGAAGGTAATGTCCCTAGCTGCCTGTGAATCACGCCTAGAAATACCCAGGGAAAGTCCAGAAGGCGGTTAGGGCCAGAGAGAGCCTTTCCTTTCTTGCAGAATTACCAAATTTCACCTTCCATATATAAATTTCGGACCGAAATCTGTGGATTTCGGACCGAAATGTCGCTCTTGTCTCGGGGTATGGGCTGAAACTTGGGCCTTCGTGAGGAATTTGATCTGCCTTGGTGCTTGTGGGTCTTTCCGGGTCTATTTCATGCGTCTGTGAGCCAGGAATGAGTCGTCTGGCTATGGATTAGGCTCAAATCTTTCTTGTTTGTCGTGTCTCGTCTTCAATTTCCACGAAAATTCTACAAAATAAATAAGAAGCGGCGGCAGTACCAATATCCTGGAAATCACAGTTAATTATGAGATAATTGCATTGGTTTGAGTGTAATTTTGATGCTAAGCATGGTCAAAATGAGTATAAAAATAAGAGATATCAAATCCCCCCAAACTTGAGCCTTTGTTTGTCCTCAAACAATATCCTAAGTCTAAAGGAATCGACAATACCTAGACTTACCATTAAATCATCTCAAACCAAACAATGCATTGAAAAATCGATCATTCAAATTTACTCAAAAATTTCACCCAATGAATTAAAGCAAGTTCAAAAATTGAATTCAAGGACAAGGGTTTAGTTTTTTGAATTAAATTCGTGCCTCTCTTAGTCCTAATGAATTTCATTTTTCGAATCAAGAACCCTAGCTTCCCTTCGTCAAAACAATTGCAAACTCAAGTTTAATTGCCCGTTCTTTTTCATGTCTCACAAAAATTTGTAAAGGTATTTTATCAAAGTCAAAAATTTTATAATGAACCCTTCTCAAACATTTTCATTTTCACCAATTTTCATTGTGCAAGTCGAGTCGTGGGGCTTTGCACCCTAGAGGATTTGATGCGAGTCATTGACCTTGTAAAAGCTACTGGCACATGTCGCACCAGGGAGGTCGGTCCGGTTTTTACGCATTTTTCGCTACAGACCACTACGGACTTCAAGCAGATTTTTGTTTCTGTTAAGTTCCTTAAGCCTCCGATATTTGTGGTTCAGTTGGTGAGAAAAAGTCTCGACGCGTCCTCGTTTTCACAACTATTTTGGATTTAAGTCACTTTAAAAATTTGCTCGTTGGTGATTCAAGCATTCAAAACACATCCAGATTCATCTTATAATTTTCCAAATTCATAAAATCCCTTTTTAAACAAAAGTTTGCAAGATACAAAATCGTTCACTCGACAAAAGCTTATGAGATTTGACTTAGACCATTTCGACAATTTCCAAGCATCCAAATTCGGGTTCTTTTATCTCAAATTTTTTTTTTCAATTCGGTCTATTGGTGCACAAATCAATTAAAAGCATCTAAACAATCAAGAGTCCTTGAGAAAAAAATTTCAATATGCTTTTGAAATTCAAACAGTGTGAAACAATGAGAAATTCCATCAATTGAATCAAAACAGAGACTGCACATGCATAAGAAATCAATTTCCTAATTTTTCAGAATTTAAAATGCATCAGAAAAATTTAACAGCAAAAATTTCGGACCAAAATGACCCTGGTACCCAAAATCCATTTTTCCAGAAAAGATTTCGGACCGAAATTAAAAAAATTCCGGACCGAAATTTTTCATTCAATTTCAAAAACAGCGTGTAATAATTCAAAATTTGGCAATTTTTCCTCTGTATCCCCCCCCAAAACTGAATAATGCACTGTCCCAGTGCTTCACATTCACAGAAAAAGTAAAAAAGAGGGGAAATTGCACATACCAAATCAATAGAATTGACCGGGGCCACCGTATGGCCCGCCTGGAGGGTTGTTGGGGTTGTAGTTGGGGAAAATGTCCAGGAAGCCTCCTGCTTGCTGCTACTCATTTGGCGCGAAGATCGGATTGGATTGCGCTTGTCGAGGTGGAGCAATTTGTTGTGTCTCTGGAGGAGGACCGTGCCAAGAAGCGCTTGGTTGTTGGGGTTGCTGCTGTTGTGTAGGCTCATGGTGAGTCGAGTGCACGGAGGGAATGCTCGAGGAATCCGGGGAAGGCAAGTGTGGGTCATTGCCTCTGCCTGGCCAATACCCTTTTTCCAAGTAGAACTTAATGTCATTGGTTGTGTCAATCGAGTCACTGAGTCGCTGCCCAAAGCTTTCAAGTTGCTTGCCATAGTTCATCACTTCATCAGAAACTCTGCCCAGCTGTAGGCCAAACTCATCTTGCCTCTCAAGGCTTGTTCTCACCCCTTCCTTCACATCCTTGATATCAACCAACATCGCCTTCATCAGATCAGTCAATTCTCCATACCACGGTGGGTATTCAGTCGTACTGGCACGTCCCCCAGAGCTCTCAGGTACGTCTGTCTGCATGGGAGTGGGCTGAAAGTACATGGAGCCTCTGTGCTGTGCTGGCTCCGGCTCTGCATAATCATAAGGAACTAACCAAGTCGAAGGGTCAGAAGGATCTACCTTGTTTGGGTATGGCAAAAGGAAGCCTGAGCGGTTATGCATCCTCCATCGGTACTTGTACAACGGTCCAACTCATTCAATCTGAATGAACTGCATCTCTCTGTACCTGTCTGCATCAGTAAATGACCATGCTGTGCAATCCGTCCGCTCTAGTAGCGGAACATCTGATGCAAGTGCAAGAAGAGTAACAAAGGCACCCATAGAGATAGCACCAGTACCTGTCTGATCACGCTGGTCAATCCAATGATCTATCATGAGCTTAATGATGCACAATTTCTGTGGCTCAGGCTGAAGTATCTGATCCAAGAGTAAGAGATCCTCTGTGATGGCATGCCTCATGGTCTCGCCACGAGAAAACACTATGGATGCTATCGATCGGGTCAAAATCCTCAAAGTAGGGTGCTCAATCAAGTGGATAAAAGTGTTAGATCCTGGGGAGCGTGTAATCCGGCTCCAAACCTTATCTCTTCTCCCTTTACTGCCTCGCCCCTTGATATCCCTAACTGGGCATCCAATCTCCAACCCAAACACATGCCCAATTGCATCCGGTGTAGTTCTAATATCAGCATTATTCATCATATACTCAATCCAATCATCCCCATTCCTCTTGATCCATTTTAGAGAAGAAAGAAATTCAAGAGTGTACCTTTTGTAGGCATGGTGTTCAATTGACCAGAACCCTTCAGTAAACCCAATTTTTGTTGTCAACTCCAAGAATTCATCCTTGACCCCAAGTGTTTCCAACACATCCAAATCTACCAGCCTGGTATGCTCGATGGGTCGCCTCAAAAGCCGCTTGTAATTATCAAATTGCCATTTCGTAGGCATGTAGAACCCGGCTTGTGCTTCGTGCCTCGCAGCTTCGGGGTCCCTGGCCTCATTACTTCCCAGAGGAGGCTGTCTGGAAGAAGAACCTCCCTCTCCACGGGTCTGGGACCTAGTTTTTCTTCTCAAAAAGTTCATTTTTCTTCACAAAATCACACAGTCAGTCGCAAATTTCGGTCCGAAATTTTTAGAAAATTTTCAATTTAGTCCCTGCCTTTTGTGTAATTCCTCCAATCTCTCGGTTATAATTCAAAATTTCCCCCACACTCCTTTTAAACCCTGTTTTAGCCCTTGTTACTTCTCAGAAAAATCAAAGAAGAGAGATATGAGAAGTTCGACCTTCAAAAACCCTTGGAGAATTCGAATTCCGTTCTTTGCATCAATGAGGCACTCTCCGCTGCAGCAACAAGAGGCAAGAGGCCCAAGGCACTGCAAGAAGACCAAGGGAACCAAATTTCGGATCTGTTTTGGTGCGAAACCGCCGGCTTCAAGTGAAAAATCCGTCGCGAATAGGCCGCCTCGTCCGAAACTAACGACACCAGTGAAGACAGGGCAGCGAGGCGGTTCTAAAGGGTGTTTGATCCGTTGGAATGGTGGAGGGTTGATGGGTGCACGTGTGGTGGTGGGTGGTGTCGGGTAGAGAAAAAAAAAGAAGTTGGGCGTTTTTCTTGAGTTTTTGATCGGGGAAGAGAGGAGACAGGGAGAGAGATGGGTTTTTAGGTTGGTGGGTCGGGTTTGGACTATTGGGTATGGGTTTTTGTTGTTAAAAATCCGCATCCATCAAGGAGAAGGAAATTTCGGGTTGGGCCTGCAGAAAATAAACATTGCAACATTAAATAATCGGCCCAAATGACATTTAAAATTAAGAGTGGCCCAAAATAATTAAATTAAAACCCAAAACAGTAAGGCCAATCCGAAATTTCGGACCGAGATTTCTTCTTTTCGGGCCGAAATTTTGTATCCGATGAATTCAATTGTAGTCTCAGATGCTCCATTCTTCCTGAAAATTTCACACCCTGCTCTCTGAAAGGTAACCCAAAATTGTTGCGAAGAAAATTCTGATTTCATCACTGGATTTTCAAAATTCGCCGGGAAAGACTCAATTTCGTGCGATTTCCAAGACTTGTCGCGGTGCAACTCGCATGAGGTCGTGCGAAGGCCAATGCTTACTGGCCAGTGGTGCTCTAGCACGAGTTGCTGCTCTGTTTAGCTCCATTTAACTCCTTTTTTCACCTGCACAAAAACAGAAGAAAAGAATTAAACTAATTTTTTTTATATTTTCTCATTTTTCATTTTTTTTTATATTTTCGAATATTTCTGATTTTTTTTTTTATTTTATCTTTTTATTTATTTTTTTTTATTTTTTTGGATATTTCTGATTTTTTTTTTATTAAAAATTAAAAACAATTAAAAATATAAAAATTGAAAAGAAAGAGAGAGTCTTGGGTTGCCTCTCAAGAAGCGCTCGTTTAAGGTCATTAGCTTGACCACCCTTGGCTACGTTTCTTTTATGGGTTCGGAGAGGTAAACGCTAGCCACCTTTTTCATATCCTCATTGGCGATGTAATGCTTCAATCTTTGTCCATTGACTTTGAAAGGCTCCGAATTCTTATCACAAATGTCAATAGCGCCAAAAGGATAGACTTTCACAACACGAAACGGTCCAGACCACCGCGATCTCAACTTGCCAGGAAAAAGCCTCAACCTTGAGTTGAACAAAAGTACTAGGTCGCCTTCCTTGAATTCTCTTTTCGAAATTCTCCTATCATGCAAAAGTTTTGTTTTTTCTTTATAAAATTTAGCATTTTCATAGGAATTTAGGCGTACCTCATCCAATTCATGCAAGTCTAGAATTCGCTTTTCACCAGCTTTGAGCAAATCCATGTTGATGGCACGAGTCGCCCAGTATGCCTTGTGCTCGAGTTCGACTGGCAAGTAACATGGCTTGCCATAAACTAGCTTGAAAGGACTCATGCCAATGGGTGTCTTGAAGGCTGTGCGATAGGCCCAGAGTGCATCATCAAGTTTGATTGTCCAATCCTTGCGCGAGCGGACCACCGTCTTTTCTAAGATGCTTTTGATCTCCCTGTTGGACACTTCAACTTGTCCACTTGTTTGAGGGTGATATGCTGTGGCAACTTTGTGAATGACACCATGTTTCTTCAAAAGGCCATCAAAGTGTCGATTGATAAAGTGCTTGCCACCATCGCTTATTACCTCCCTTGGAACGCCAAATCGAGGGAAGATAATTTTGGAGAAAAGACGAATGACTGAGCTTGAATCCGCCGCCTTGCATGCAATTGCTTCCATCCATTTTGAGACATAGTCAACAGCTACCAAAATGTACTCAAATCCATGTGAACTTGGAAACGGCCCCATGAAATCCACGCCCCATACATCAAAAATTTCAACTTCAAGAATAGGGTTAAGAGGCATTTCATTCCTTTTAGATATGTTGCCCGTTCTTTGACATTGATCACAAGAAGAAACAAAAGAATGAGCATCTTTGAAAAGAGTAGGCCAGTAAAAACCTGATTGGAATACTTTGGCTGCTGTTTTTGAAAAGGATGCATGGCCACCATAGGCAGACGAGTGACAACTGGCGAGGATGGCTCTAACTTCTTCATAGGGCACACACCTTCTAAAAATGTTGTCGATTCCAAGCTTGAAAAGGTATGGCTCTTCCCAAAAGTAGTACTTAGAGTCTGATTTCAGCTTTTTCCTCTGTTGGGAAGTCATGTCAGGAGGTAAATAGCCACTTGCCAAAAAATTAGCCAGATCCGCATACCAGGGCTCCTCTGTTCTCCGCTTTTTACCAGAATTTCGGTCCGAAATTTGTAAATTTCGGTCCGAAATTTCTGCCATCGACATGATTTCGGCCACCACCTCATCAAATTTCGCCCCGAAATTTTCTGGTTTCGGCCCGAAATTTTCCTGTACAGAGAACAACTTTTCATCAGGGAAGAGATCATTGATAGGAATTTCATTACCTTGTTCCTCTTCCCAACGCAATCGAGATAAGTGATCTGCCACTGAATTTTCAGAGCCCTTTTTGTCCTTGATCTCAAGGTCGAATTCTTGGAGAAGCAACACCCAACGAATCAATCTGGGCTTGGCATCTTTCTTGCTTAGGAGGTATCGAATCGCCGCATGGTTCAGTGTAGACTATCACCTTGGATCCCACAAGATAAGACCGAAACTTGTCAAGCGCGAAGACTATGGCGAGAAGTTCTTTCTCAGTGGTAGTGTAGTTGACTTGGGCGGGATCTAGCACCTTACTAGCATAGTATATAGCCACTGGCTTCTTGTCCATTCGCTGTCCAAGAACTGCTCCAATCGCATAGTCGCTCGCGTCACACATAAGCTCAAATGGTTGGCTCCAATCCGGCGGTTGTAAGATAGGGGCTGAGATGAGAGCCTCCTTTATCCTACGAAAAGCATCAAGACATTCATCATTAATAATAAATTCATTATCTTTGATCAAAAGATTAGTTAGAGGTTTGGCAATTTTAGAAAAATCTTTGATAAATCGGCGATAGAATCCAGCGTGTCCCAAGAAGCTTCTAACGTCCTTGACACTTTTAGGCATATCAAGCTTCTCTATCACTTCGATCTTCGCCTTGTCGACCTCTATGCCTTTAGATGTCACCACATGTCCAAGCACGACTCCTTGTTGCACCATAAAGTGACACTTTTCCCAATTCAAGACTAGATTAACCTCTTCGCATCTCTGCAAAATTTTAGAAAGATTAGCTAGACATGAATCAAAGCAAGTGCCATAAACAGAAAAATCATCCATAAACACTTCCATTTCTTTTTCAATGAAATCCGAGAAAATGGCCATCATGGCTCTTTGGAAGGTCGCTGGTGCATTACAAAGACCAAAAGACATGCGTCTATATGCATAAGTACCATAAGGGCAAGTAAAAGTGGTTTTTTCTTGGTCATTTGGATGGATGGGTATTTGAAAGAAACCAGAATAACCATCTAGATAACAAAAATAAGAATGATTAGCAAGTCTTTCAAGCAATTGGTCCACGAATGGAAGTGGGAAGTGATTTTTTCGAGTCGCGGTGTTGAGTTTGCGATAATCGATACACATCCGCCATCCAGTCACCATTCTTGTCTGAATCATCTCATCTTTTTCGTTCTTGACCACTGTTGTACCTCCCTTCTTGGGCACTACATGCACCGGGCTCACCCATTTACTGTCAGAGATTGGATAGATGATGCCCGCGTCGAGGAGTTTGAGGATTTCCTTCTTGACTACCTCCTTGAGATTAGGGTTGAGTCGCCTCTGCCCTTCTATGGATGGTTTGTGGCCCTCCTCCAAGAGAATCCTATGAGTGCAAATCGAGGGATCGATACCCTTCAAATCGTCGATTGAATAGCCAATTGCACCCTTATGAGCTCGAAGTACCACCAAAAGCTTTTCTGTCTGATCTGCGTCCAATCCAGAATTAACAATAATAGGAAAATTTTGATCTGAGCCAAGAAATTCGTACCTGAGAGTCGCTGGAAGAGGCTTTAATTCAACCTGGGGTGACAAATTTCGGGCCGAAATTAAAGAATTCGGACCGAAATTCTCTGTATCAGCTGCCCTGACCTCCTCCAGAGATGAATTTCGGTCCGAAATAAGAGAATTTTGGTCCGAAATGTCATCTGTACGATGGGTTCCGCTGTTGTTCTGGTCATATTCCAGCTCCTTCATTGTCTCATCGACTCCTATGGCTTCCTGCACATCAGACAGAAAATTTTGGTAAGAATTGAGAGCAATTTCATATTGATTTTCGAGCGATTCTTCGATTGTGAGTTCGACTTCCTCAATCATGAAACATGAGTTGTTGTTGGAGCTAGGGCACTTCATGGCTTGTTCAATGGAAAAACGAAGTGTCTCCTCCCCCACTCTGACGATGATCGTACCGTCTCTAGCGTCCATCATGACTCCTGCGGTACTTAGGAATGGACGCCCCAAAATGATAGGGACCTTTCTGTCTTCCTCCATGTCCATCACAACAAAATCGCCTGGTACCAAGAATTTTCCAACCTGCACAGGGACATCCTTAATTTCACCCATGGGTAAGCGCTTGGAGGAGTCTGCTAGTTGTATTATCATGTCGGTAGGCTCCAATTCTCCAAATCCTATCCTCTCAAAGACCGTCTTAGGCATTAGGCTCACGCTTGCTCCCATGTCACATAATGCTTGTTTGATGAAAGTGTTCCCAATCACACAGGGCAAAGCGAACCTCCCTGGATCCTTCAACTTTAGTGGCATCCTGCTTTGTAAAGCCTTACTGCTTCGGTTCGTCAGGACCACAGTTTTCAATTCTTCCAAGGATATCTTTCCAGTGCACAGTTCCTTGAGAAATCTAGCATAAATGGGTACTTTGGTGAACACATCGGAGAACGGAATAGTGATATGGACTTCCCTTAACATCTCCCAAAAACGTCTGAACTGTTTGTCCTCCTTTTCTTTGGTCATCCTCCTAGAAAAAGGGACAGGGAGTTGGTAGGGAGTCTCTGGAACTGATTTCTCGCCTTTATTCTTCTCTGGAATCACCTTCTCGCCCTCTGGACTAGATATTTCGGACCGAAATTTAAGAATTTCGGACCGAAATTCAGACACTGGTTGCGGTTTCTGTGTTGCCTGTGTGTCGGTTTGAGCCCCTGTTGCACCAGCTGCGTCTGGAAGAGGTGGGAGAGGTATTACTTGCTCCATAACTGGCTCTTCTTGCTCACTGGCCCCTTTGCCCATGTCGGTTGCACGCGTCTCGGCTCCAGATGGCATTGGTGGGTCCTTGTACTGTGTGCCACTCCGCAAGGTGTGCAAAGCCTTGCACTGAGCATTCGGGTTCACCTCCGGTTGGCTTGGTAGCTTGCCTTGTTGCCTTGAGAACTGCGATTTCATCATTTGCTCCAACCTGATTAAAGTTCCAGAATTAGCCTTAAGTTCTTCCATGCCCTCAATCAACATTTGATTAAACTTGCCTTGTTCATGCATAAAGTCTTGGACAACAGGTGGTATACCATCTCTATTGTAAATAGATTTCTTTGGAAAGGATTGGTCACGACTGTTATTATTGAATTGTGCATTTTTATACAAGGTTGGTTGGTTGGTATTTTTGTACTGGTTCCTTGGCACATATGGTCTATTGGTCACATTATTTTGGTATTTGGGGTGGTTCATGTTTTCCCAATCTGCCTGTTCCCCATCACTCAATGAATAACTTCGACTGAATATGTGTCTTGGAAAATAAGAGGGCTCGTTGTTGATCGAGTTGATTTGGTGCCCTCCGTTGCCAGTCTTTGCAAGCGGGCAATCAATTGAAGTGTGCCCTTCTTCGCCACATGCGCCACAATTGTTGGAGTTGAGGTGGGTGCCTTGGGCTGACTGGTAAGCTGCCAATTCCGCCTCGAGCTCGGCGATCCTCGTGTCCCTTGTCGTGATCTCATGCACTTGTTGCTTGCCAACTGGGCGTCGATTGTTAACAAGTGGTAGCCATGTATAGCTCCTTGCACATTCATCTATCAAGTCGCGTGCTCGCGTTGCATCAAGTCTCTTAAATGCTCCACCTGAAAGAGAATCAAGGTTAATTTTGATGTTGTCATAAAGACCATTGTAAAAGTCCTTAATTACCATCCAATCTTGAATGCCATGATATGGGCATGAGTTTTCTAGGTCCCTAAAACGTTCCCATGCATCCCTCATTGATTCATCTTCCCTTTGTTGAAAATTATTGATTTCCCTCCTAATTGAATCTGCCCTATCAGAAGAGAAGTATCTATCAAGAAAAGTTTGTGCCATCGCATCCCAACTCCTAATAGACCCCTTTTTGAGAGTCTTGTATCATTTTTGGGCTCGGTCCTTAAGAGTGAATCTAAACAACAAAAGTCTAATGGCCTGTTGAGGGACACCATTAAATTTAATCAAACGTGTGCAATCAATAAAGGTTTGCAAGTGAGCATGTGGGTCCTCATTTTCATTTCCATAAAATGGATTTTGTTGCACTAATGTAACATGCGCTGGAGCAATTTGCATGTTATTAGCGTCGATTCCTGGGATGATCACAGGTCCTGCTACGTCCTTGGCTTTCGGGGCTGCAATCTCCATTAGAAATCTGGCCGGTTCCTCTGCATCCTCCCCATCAGAGTTGCCATGGACGCTCTCGTCTTCATTCTCCCATCGCCGACGCTCGTCATCAAGTGCTCGCCTTTGGTTGTCAAGACGAGTGCGATCGGCTGCGACTCTGGCCTCCCGTTGCTCAAGCTGGAGCCTCAGGGCCTCCAACCTCTGGGTCTCTTCTTCTATGTTGAGAGGGCCTCCGTTTCCTGCCATGTCGCCCGCTGTTTTCTCTTTTTCTTGAAAAATTCGGTCCGAAATTTGATAATTTCGGTCCGAAATTTGTGTTGTTTCGGGTGCCGGTTGAACTACGGAGTGAGTCTGGCTCGAATCCGCTTGGTCGCTGAGCTCTGGATCTGAATCAAGCCTTCTGGTGAAATATTTGCGCGAAATCTGAGGCTGTGACTTGCTATTTTTAGATTTTCCGGCCAGTTCTCAACCTACAACACGAGAGAAAACAACGAAAAATTAAATAAAATAAAAAAATCTAGTCTCCTAATACTAAAATAAGTACTCGATATCAAAATCGTCCCCGGCAACGGCGCCAATTTGATAGAGGCTTGAGAACCTAGGTCAAATGAATTTATATTCCTTCGTTCTACCCTACTAGTCGTTGGGCAAAGCTAAGGGTCGATCGACAGGGACAGTAAAAATGATTACCGGACTTAATTTTTCTTAAAAACTAGACAGAATGATTTTTGTGAAGTTTTAATGTAAAAAGGCAATATTAAATAACAATTAAAATTGAAGATATAAATAATAAAATATATTTTTTATTTGGGTTGATTTTTGTATTTTTCTAGACTCAAAAAGATGCAATAAAATGTCCTAAGGGTTTGGGTTCATTTAATTTGGCTCTGGAGCGTCAATGCTACTCGCTTTCGCGCGTAACAGAGGAAATTTCGGACCGAAATCTATAAATTTCTGACCGAAATTTATAGACCATCGTGCCGAAATTCACTCCAGACTCTTTGTTTTGGTTTGATAATTTTTGGTTAAATTATGTGAAGGTTACTTATCGACCAGACCTAAATCCTGACCTCAGCTGTCGCAATTTTGGATTGGATTTGGTAAGGAACTCGATTTTTACCACGTAACCGACTAGTCCTAGACTTTCGTGTTGGAATTTAGTCAATTAAGGTCTTTGTGTTGGAATTCCAGAGATATCTAAGTCCTTTCAGATCAGTAGAAACTGCACCTATCGGTTGATTAGTTAACCCCTCTTTCGAGTGAATGGCTTACCTCAAATACTTAGTAATTTTTACGATCTATTCTAGTTTAATGGCCTAAAGACGCTGCAGTTCATCCATAGGTAAACAATCAAACAAATCATAAACATAGCCAAGCATATAAATAATATCTCAACACAGCAACATCACATAACGTAATCGTATCTCATCAAACCATAACAAATACCAAATTAAACTACTACCTAACCTTAAGACATATTAAAATTTAGCCTAACATATTCATACTACGAATAACAACAAGTATCATGCATAAAACAACAAATAAACCCATAGAATAACAAGATAAAGTCATGAAAGAGTTAACCAAATAGCCTCAATGCTTTACTTCTTCTTCTATGGTCAGAAGTCGATGGAGAACAGATCTGGGTAGCTGCCGCCGTGTCCAAACTCCGCTGCCTTGCCTTCAAACTTCGTGGAAAGAGCCAAAAACACTTGTGCCAGAGGTGGAAAACTATGTGGGAGAAGGTAATGTCCCTAGCTGCCTGTGAATCACGCCTAGAAATACCCAGGGAAAGTCCAGAAGGCGGCTAGGGCCAGAGAGAGCCTTTCCTTTCTTGCAGAATTACCAAATTTCACCTTCAATATATAAATTTCGGACCGAAATCTGTGGATTTCGGACCGAAATGTCGCTCTTGTCTCGGGGTATGGGCTGAAACTTGGGCCTTCGTGAGGAATTTGATCTGCCTTGGTGCTTGTGGGTCTTTCCGGGTCTATTTCATGCGTCTGTGAGCCAGGAATGAGTCGTCTGGCTATGGATTAGGCTCAAATCTTTCTTGCTTGTCGTGTCTCGTCTTCAATTTCCATGAAAATTCTACAAAATAAATAAGAAGCGGCGGCAGTACCAATATCCTGAAAATCACAGTTAATTATGAGATAATTGCATTGGTTTGAGTGTAATTTTGATGCTAAGCATGGTCAAAATGAGTATAAAAATAAGAGATATCAAACACACAGGATCATTTATGAAAAAATCTACAATTTTCGTGGAGACCATACAGTCACACGTATATTGTGTGATCAAATTTTCAATTACAAAAGACTATCTTGCGTGACCACTACGATGACCACAAAAGTCACGCTGAGGATGAGGAACGAGAAGAGAAATGGAAAGAAAAAGAGGAGGCGGATAATAGGTGGAAAATGACACTTAAGGATAGCGAAGAGAGGCAAAAATTGAAGAAAGAAAAAATTGAAAAAAAAATTATGAATTGCCTGAGAGAGGAAAGGAAGAGAGAGGAACAAAGAAGAATTGCAACAGCTAAAATGATAGAGATAGAACAACAAGAAGCCGATGCGGCTTTTTGGAATCAAGCCACTCAATTCACTGACAACGCTGCTGTGAGTCAGCAAACTGATACAGCTTTCTGGAACGAAACCGCTCAATTCGCTGACAACGCAGGTGTGAGTGAACAACGACAAAATGAAGTGGAAGATGAAGACCCATGGTGGGATGAAATTCTACAATATGCGAACAGTCAAAATATCTGAGTAGTTTGTTTTTAATTAGCAACTTAGTGAGTGGTTTGTTTAAGTAGTTTTTTTTTTCATTTCGTGTGTTAAATTATATTGTGATTTATTAAGTTATTTCTTCTTGTTATGTTATGCGATTTTTTATTATGAATTATTGTGCCTATTAAATTCGCTCTGAGTGCAGAAAATTTGACTTTATATTTTATATGAAGTTATATAAATTTTTATATTAAAAAATTCAAAAAATATATAAGTTTGAATGACCAACATATAATATTTACATATTTTTAAATTTTAGTTTGCGACTTATTAACTTTTATGTGTTCCAAACCATTCAAATTATCTAATATATTACATAAATAAAATTAAATTTTATTTAAATCACCGCACAATACAAAATGATAAATTTAAAACTATAATGAGGTGCATCAAATTTAAAACTATAATACAAAATATAATACAAATGTTATTTAATAAAAAATATAATACAAAACTATAACTATAGGCCAAAATAGTTTTCAAACCATGCATTAAACCCTCTCAACCCCCCGCCCACTCTCCTAAATGCGGCACAAAACACAAAAATTTCGTAAAAAATAATTGTCAGCCGAATAAAAAGGAAATTCGCTATAGTGGCACTAGCTTTGCCGCTATAACGCTTATACCGGCAATGGAATTGCTGTTAGAGATATGTCCTAGAATCCAATCTTTATATGGTTACTTCTATGGTTTATGTTATTGATGATATTTGATCATTTGTTCCTTGATTTATTTATTGACAGATCATTCAGGTTGAGGATCTGAATTGTAGATCTCTGTAGTTCATTTATAATTAAATGGCAATAATAAATCTAAAAAGTCCGTAATCTTGATAATTAACAAGGAACATTAATTATCAGATAAGATTAGTATGCAAGTTAAGTGATGATTAAGTTCTACAAATTATAGGTAAATAGTTGCCAACTTAATTGCATATGTATATGTTAGTAGAACATAGTACATGACATAATCCAATGAAATAAATATATGGATTGTGTTATGTGTCATTATTTATTTCATTTAAGTTTGATTCTAAGTTTGAGATAGTTCAACTTTTCCACATGAGAATAGACTCAATAAATATCGTGTACCGTTGCTTCCTGATAAGGGCTACTATACGGACTTTATTTATGTTCTCTTAAATTGTGCGGAAAAGAGTTGTTCATCAAGAAAACCGTACGTCCCTCATTAATTTATTTAATGAGCGATGATATCTGTTTGGGCCCTTTGATGGAGATAGATTGTTTGCTAACAACTTGATACAATTATCTCTAGATCAAGAAACGTATAATCTGCAAGAATGACACATTACTATCTAGGATTATACGATGATATCATGTGACATAAGAATCAGACAAGGAAATACTATTATTTCTTATTCAAGATTGAGATATTGTAGCAGTACACTATTTATGCGAATTGAGAATCATAACGTATTGCTAGATGCCGCTTATGATTATTGGAATTAAATAGCGATTTAATTCAATTGCCAACATAGCATAAATCCTCAAATGGTCACATAAATAGGACTTTAATTACACGGTGCATTATTTATTTATTCGCAGCAGTGTATTGCGAAAATATGATAAGTTGATTAATTAATTATATACCGTTGCGAACCGTTATAATTAATTAAGTCAAGAAGATCATATAGAAATAAATTAATGCATTTACTAATTCCAAAATAATTATTAATAAGTTAATAATTAATTTTGTTCAACACAATTTAATTATAGGAATTAAATAGAGCTTATGGACCTTTATTTAATTAGTAAATTAAAAGTCCGGTTTGAGTACAAGAAAAAGCTCCGTTAATTAATTGAATTAGTGGACATTTAACACATCATAAAATGGACTTGATAGTCCATATAGTGGCTGTCCTAATAGAGTTAAAACGGTCCCTAAATTTTGTGAAGTGGTTGGTTTATAAAAGGAGATCATTTGGAGAGAGAAATCCTAGCCACCATAGCATTTCCTCTCCCTCTTTCTCCTAGAACGAAAATTAGAGAGAAAATTTCAGAATTTTCATCTCTTTCTCTTGCTCTTAATCCACCTCAAATGCTCATGTGTTGAGCCTTCTCCCTTCTCTATTAATTAAACTAGTTAATTGAAAGAAGTAGAAGAGAGAAAATCTTGAGAATTAGTTGCTCTCATCTTCCTTGCTAGCACAAGTTGAAAGAGGAAGTGATTAAACTTCTAGGTGGGCTCGAGGCGGCCGCCGGCGACTTGGTGGTGAAAGAGAGCACGCCACCGACTCCCACGCATTGGATTCGAGTTTCCTAGTTGCAAGTCTAGGAGAGATAGTTTTTCCTTCCCTTCTCATGATGTGTTGATGCCTGAACAAGATCCATTGAGATCTTTGTTGTTTAGATGGTTAATTAATGGTTAATTAACAAAAAAATTTAAAAACAAGGACTTTCTAACAATAGCCGCTATAAGGCTGTGCTATAGCGGCAAAGCTAGTGCCGCTATAGCTGTGTTGTTATTAAAAAGAAATAAACGTCCTTTGTTCAATTTAAAATTGTTTATGTACTTTCTGTCACATATAAAATTTTTCCTGATATCTATGTTCAGTCTTGATGGGGAGCACTGGGGATTTCTTTCCACCAAATTTTCCATTCTTCCAGGGGCAATTGATTTTTTCTGCTGAACGTTCGGCCTTTGTATCTTTGAGGATACGCGAGTGGCCTTGTAAGCTAATCGGGCATTATGTTATGAGGTTGTAACAAGGTTGTAACATAGGAAATGTCAAAAAAAAAATTGAAATAAAATGGTGTACCTGCAAGGCTGCAACTTATTTAGATGCAATTTACCTCTAAACTTGCTGCGCTCTTTGCTTATTTTCTAAGGAAGATTTCTTCAACTTGATTGATGATCTTGACAATGGTACCTAAAATTTCTTCAAAAAAAAAAAAAACTTAGAAATGCTATCTAAATTTTTTCCAAAAAAATAAAAAATGAGAAAAAAAGGTTTATAGACATATTGTTAGCTTTATATATGTTGTTTAAAATTGAAATTAATTTAAGTGTCAATTAATATTCTATAAAGACCATTATATACGAACCGTTTTGATTTCATGTTTTTTTGTTGAACGGAAGAACTTGCGTCGAGTTTTATAATTTTATTTATATCATATTTCAAATGCTGAATTTCTCAAATTAAATTATATTTGATAATTTTTAAATTGTCAAGTTAGGCACTTATCAAGAAATCTCATTTTTTTCTGTTTTTTTTTTTTAATTAGAACTTGACATATATATGTAGTTTTTTTTTTTTTTTCCGTTTAACATTTCAATTGTGAAACCCACTCCCAATATATTAAGCGTACAATAAACAGAAGAAGTACGACTCTGAAAACTAGCAAATACGATATACGACTCGCAATTTTAGTTTGTAGCATTCTTTACATCAGGAGGCAGTATATAACGCTGACGCACAAGATAGGTAAATCTGATAGTCTGAATCTACAGCTTAGCATATAAACGCCTCGGAAAAATAAAAAATAAGATTATCCTTCAAACTTTCATATATAAAAAAAAAAAGGTTAAAATATGGTGACAATCTGTCTCAGTTATAGCATATATTTTTGTAAAGATCAGAATCTATCGATAGTATTTTATTCAAGGCCTTTATGAAATCAAGCAATATAATAAAAAAGTTTAATAGACATGATGTTAGCTTTATAGATTGATCATTTATCAAATTTCTTTTATTTGAATAGCATTTGATATACTGTCAGATATTATATATTATTGGCTGTTATAATTTTCAATTCTTTTGATTAAACTAAAATAAAATTTCATCAATTTTCATGTATATAATGTGCATATTATACTTGTGTTAAATATTGAATTTTAAATTTATAAATTAGTTTTTTTATTAATAAATCCCATTTTTTGTATAGTGAATAAGTAAAGCTCTTTTGGCATCCCGCTTTGTAAATTACTAAATTCGCAAAAGCAAAGTTGCGTCTCAAGCTTGACCGCCTACTGTTTTGCGCAATTTTCTACTTATCCCCTGGAAAAATAAACTGCGTGTTTAGACGCCGCAATTTTTCAGGAGGTGTTTTGGTTTCTCCGGTTGGCCTCCACCAGCCGGGCGCCTTCGGAAATCGGATATCTGAACCCTTCCATCTTGCCTTTCAATTTCAATCTTCAAAACCCTAACCTTTAAACTCAGTAAAATGCCTCCGTGATCTCCAAAAAGACATCATTTTGGCACTAATAAGGAGCTCAATCTTCTCCGAGAAAAGGTAAAATTTGACCTACATTTCCCTTGTTTAGTGTGAATCCGATTTTTAAGTAGACACCTAGCTCGTATGAGTTCTGCCTTTTGTTACTGGCTCTTGCCATTCTTCAGCATCAGTTTGTTTCTAGGGTTCTTATTGCTCTAGGGTTTATGCTGTTTTAATGTGCAGCTAAAACAATGACAAGGTACTTTATAAAGTTCCTAGCTTGTATATCATTTATGTTTCTTTGGGATTTATATATTGCATATTTAACTTAAGGGCAATTCTACAATTGACAGAAATTTTAAATCAGGTTTGTATCCTGATCATTCATCTCTGTTTATAATTTTAAATGAATGATCTAGATTGAAATCTAGTTACAAAATTTTGTTGACAGCATAATTAGCCTTAACTTAATACCTGTACATATTTCATATTTATAGTCTAGTTGAACCTAATTCTTTTACACAAAATATTGACATCTTATACGGTCTCTACAGACAACGACCTTTGGATTAGTTTCTCCTTCATTGGAATTTCCCTGCAATTGGGGTATGGGGATGGCACAAAATTTGAATCAAGTGCATAAATTTTCCTTCTTAAGTGCTTTTGATAAGACTTGCATAGTGGATATTGCCCATTGATCATATATCAAGTATAAATAACAACATTAAACTAATCTATATTTTTTTCCTAGTGGTGATGGATTCAACAATTATCCCTATTTTCTTGTATCATGGGGGTAGCATTCTTCAAGGACCCAATGGCTACACTTACGATGGTCCTCGGCCTTCTGTCATACACATCAATCCCAACATAACTTTTGAGCAATTAAAAAGTAAAATTTTCTCTACAATGGGATGGCCAGAGGAGATAACTAATGTAGAAATCAGTGCTAGATGGCAAGCTGCTCGAGGAGGAAATTCCCATTTTATGCTCATCCCCATTGTTGATGATTCCTCTCTTAGGAGTGTAGTTACAAATACACTAGAAGGAAAAATAGAGTGGTCTGTCATTGAACTTTATCTGGAATCCAGTCCAAGGAAATCTGATGGTGCTGACTGTGGTGCCAATGCTGCTGAAATTGTTGAAGATGCACGTGCCAGCTCATCATCCACAGAATCAGGTGCTGATCTGCCTGATTCACGAGTCGTTCAACCAGTGTATCCTCTACTTACTATGCAGCCGACACACAGATCACAAGGACTTTTTGAGGGGGAGAAATTAGAAGAGCTGTTTATACGCCAACATAAACTTCTTAAGTGGGATGATAGGTTCAAGAAGTATATTCAAGACACCGGTTTATATGGTATTGTCCAGATTGGAAGCATCAAAGTAGATGCTGCTCTGATCTCAGCACTTGTCGAGCGGTGGAGGCAGGAAACTCATACGTTCCATTTACCAGTTGGAGAGATGACGGTGACTTTAGAAGATGTGGAAATGCTGTTAGGGTTACCAGTGAACGGGGAACCTATTACTTATACTTCTGATGAAAATTGGGATCGGTGGGTTAACGATTGTTTAGGGGTGTCACCTGATGAGAGAGCGTGGGCCAAGAAATCCGCCTTGTCCCTTAGATGGTTGCGTGATAAATTTGGGTCTCTTCCTGTGGGTGCAAGTGAAGAGACTATCCAGTGCTATGTACGAGCATACCTGTTGGTTTTATTTGGGTCTATGCTTTTTACCGATCTTTCTGGAGATTCAGTTTCTTGTTTGTATCTCCCCCTAATTGCTGATCTTGGTCGTGTTCGGTCATATAGTTGGGCAAGTGGAGTACTTGCCTTCCTTTATAAGGAATTATGTCGAGCTTCAAGGAGGAATTGTAAGCAAATGGCTGGTCCAGTTTTTCTATTGCAGATATGGGCGTGGGAGCGGTTGCGTATAGGTAGTCGGAAGGTAGAAAAATTGAAGCCAATTGGCAATGTCAGTCCTGATTACCTGCCACCACTAGGCTATAAATGGTCAAGTCATCACACTTGGAAGATAAAACGGGGCTATTCTCTGAGCTATTACAGAAATAAGATAGATATGCTAAAGGATGAAAATGTCGCATGGACACCATATGACACAAGGAGTACACAGCAGGTCCTCCCCCCTATTTGCACTAATGATTCAGGCTTATGGATGATCACAGCTCCTTTATTGCATTTTTGGATAGTCGAGACTTATCACCCAGAAAGGGTCATGCGCCAATTTGGCCGATATCAAACCGTGCCACCTCCAACGCGTGCTACTATCGGCTCAATTCATTCATCAGAGAAGAGGGCTCGCCCAAGGGAAAACTGGACAGCTTATCACAGTAAGTATGTTGATGAATGGTTTAGGAGAAATGATACAATTATGCGTGAGGAAAGGGCATATGATTTGACCATGTACGATACAGTGTACATGAAGTGGTATCGCAATGCCACTATTGTTTGCTTCTCTAGACATCTTACTCCATCGACAGATCCAGATAGTCCATTGTCAGATACACAGGAGCACCTCTCAGTTGAGCCAAAGTCCAGATCATCAAGCCATGTGGTAATTTAAAACTCTGAACTGTAGTTCAATTTCTGTGAAAATCAATATTTTATGAGTATTGTAATTTATTTAGTTGCATATTTTGTCCAGGCAGAGATGGCATTGGATCTGGCCAGGTGTGCTGCTGTTAAAATGCAAAATGCAACGAGCAAAGAATGCCGGTTATTTGCTCAGGAGATGTTCCAGGGTTGCAAGGGAATCTTTGGCAAGGTTGACGACCCTTGTAGGTTGGATGCCTTATTGGGAGAACAAGTGACCGCTCTAGGCTCTGTGCAAGCTGCTGATAGTGCAGAGCTGATAGAAACAGAACCACAAGTTGGTGTAGAACCAACACCAAGTTGCCCACAGGCGGGTCCCTCACCTTCAAAAAGCCGGAGAAAAAGAATTTGACCTGGATATATCGTTGAACAAGGTAATGAAACAACTGAAATTTAGTTGGGGAAAAGAAACATTACTTTATACATGGCCACTGAACACTGTGCACTTGATTAATCAGGGTACCTTTTTCTCTTGGTTTAATCAGGATCTTAAACCTGTAAGTTTAGACCCTTCCATTACTTATCCCCTTGGTTTCTAATTGGGGACCAAGAGAGACGTTGATACATAAAAAAATTGGATAGAAACATATCTTCTAAATAAGGAAAATTGAACTCTTTCTCTCTCTTCTCTTGTCCCTGCCAGCAGCCTAGGGTTTTTATGGATAGAGGGGCCTAATTGAACTAAGTCTAATAGCAATTGTTTGATTTAAATTCCATACTTTGCTTGAATGCTTTAATGAAAAGCAAAATATAAGTGGGCGCACCAAACGTTGGCCTCTATTAACAAGTATTGGTTTACAGGTAGGTTTTGGTTTTGGATGATGTAATACCAGATTTCTGAGTAATTGGTCCGTGCTAAGCCTCAGTTAAGCCTATGTTGCCTAATCAAGCATCCAACAATACAACTTTAACTAACTTTGATGAATAATCGAACTTGATTACCAATTTTAGTATTATGTTTGTGAGCCACGTAGTGCTGAACTAGTTAAGATAGCGACAATATTCTTGGATTTGGATATGCAATTGTTGGTTTTAAATTTTAACACATTGATACAAAATACATGGATTGTTCTTCAGTTCCTTTATGCATACACCCATGGGTAGCTTACATTACTAGCTATTATTTATTTCTTGTAACAAGACGTGAATTTGTTGTTCTATTGCAGTGCCTAGCTAATCAAAGAAACACAGATGCACACCTGCTGTCTGCTAGATTATTTCGTTACAAATTTTCATCTAGATCCTGTAACATTGGAAGTAGTTAACAGAACCATTTAAGCTCGGGGGGTTGTTGGGGGTCGGGGTCTCGTTGTATGGTTTGGCTAGAGAAAAGTCAAACATTATTGGCGAAACTCCTTTAAATTTTTATCTATATTTAATTCATAGTCGTTTCTGATTTGAATTTATAATTAATACTGTTTGGCGCAAATAATTCACATTAGTGGCGGAAAAAAAAATTGACCAACCTCCAAAACTTGTATGAATACGATCTAAATCCTTTCCAACATAATAACACAATGCATTATCTGTACAAATGTCAAATGACCATGTGATCTCAATCTAAAATGCAAACCCAGTTAGCCATAAACAATAAAGAACAATCGGACTTAATTATATCATAAAATGTGACATAAAAAAAATCACTAATCCGAACCACAGACCGGCAGGCCTCACCGATTACTTACCCAACACAAACATGGATCACATTATCTGCTCAGACATGTCCAAGAACCCAACTTTCGTTAGACTAAAATGATGTAAGCGCCGTATCGACCAAAACCAGAATTGATCGCAACAAATACATATGCCGATAGTGATACGCTGCGCACAAAACCTTTGACAATCAAAGTCCAACTTGTGCTGCTCGTAACTGCGGTCTTAGTCTGCTATTGTTCTACCAAACCCTCCATTGACTGGCGTGATGCAAAACTAATAGGCTAACTCTAAAAATTTGATTATTTTAAACTAATAGGTCCCACTGACCACAACAATCAACGGATCAGATCGAACCATTCTTATCATCACGACATCTCCACCGTTGGTATAGAATATGCCATACCAGAAACGTGCGCCATGAAAAATAAACATTTCTCTACCCGACTCCGTCCTCCTCCAGCCACTAAAAATTAAAAAGCGCAAAAAAGGGTAGAAGGAATTAAGCCGTTAATTCTCATTAGAAGCAGAGGAGCTCTCATCTCATGGCTTCGACCACTGTCTTCTTTCCCTCTCAAGTAGCCCAAACAGCCTCTGCTAGGCGAGTTCTCTTGCTTCCCTCGACGAACCCTAACGCTAGCTATGTCTCTTTCCCCAAATTACGTAACGGGTCACTCAGATCGACCCGTCAGGAGCTGAGACCGAGAGCGGCGCTCCAAGTTGAAAGACAGGATTCAGTGAAGCAGGCTTCTTCTCCGCCTCCTTCCCTTCCTTATCGGATCGGGCACGGGTTTGATTTGCACCGGCTCGAACCTGGACTGCCTCTTATTATTGGAGGAATAGATATTCCTCATGACCGGGGTTGTGAAGCTCACTCTGATGGTAATTGATGTTCTGATTCGGAGAATTACTCAGTTGATATATTATTTTTTTTTTAATTTTGTAACTAAATTTGTTGGTATAGGTGATGTGTTGCTTCACTGTGTGGTGGATGCAATTTTGGGAGCACTGGGGCTGCCTGACATAGGCCAGATATTTCCTGATTCTGATCCAAAGTGGAAAGGTGCCAATTCTTCTGTGTTCATGAGGGAAGCAGTGAGTAGATTTCTTCTTTACTTCTACTATTTGTTTGTTTGGTAAGATTATTGAATTATTGTGCTTCTGTTAGATGATGCTTTTGGTGCAGTCAGCTGCTATATGGCATGTTATCAGAACAGGTTGTTGTAGAAAATGGTTCCCCAATAGTCTAATACAAATAATTAGAAGGTTGTTTATCATTGGGTCATAAGCGTTAGCAATGATCCTTTAATATAATTGGCACCATTTCTCATAAATGTTGGTTGTTCACTTGTTTACATTGCATAATTGCATCAGCCAACTTGAGGTCCATAATAGCACTCTACTGTATTATTGAACAAAATGAACCGATTTGGAGGATTCTTTTTTTTTTCCCCCTAATAGGAGACTCTAGATAATAGCTCTATAATTAGCGCTTGAGCAGTCTGGAACAATAGGAACAAATAACAAAGCACAAAAACTTGCTTTCTGGTCAAACAAAACTACAAATAATCAATTAATTTGCGTTAGCAGACTCCAGGGTGTAAGTTTTTAACTTGCAAATAAAGAACAATTTTCCATTAATGAACGGCAAGTAAAATGGTAAAGATAGTGGAGTTCTTAAGTCATAATTTTCATTACCCCAAAGCCAAAGGTACCTGAGGTTTGAGGCTACCGAAAGCTCAGAAAATGCTTGTTATTAGGCTCTGAACCCCAAATTCCTACTGAAACACTGTATGCAGAAAAATTGGTACTGTGTTATTATGCGGAGAAATCGGAATGGCAGAAACAAGCCAATACTGGAATGTTCAATAGCTTGGACTACATGTAGGTTTCATATCAATTAATGAAATTGAAGTTGGTACTGTGCAATTATGCTAATATACTCTCTAGTCCTAAACCGACTCACAAATAATGAGGTGTGTGCGAAGTCCGAGAAAAGCCCTTATAAAATATTCACAGGTACTATAGCTAGTGGCAGACCAATAAATATTTTGCTTTATTATTAATTGCTGACCATAAAAATTTTTCTGAAGAAAACTGATTTTAACATCCATGCAATGTCAGGTGAGACTTATGCATGAGGCAGGATATGAACTAGGAAACCTAGATGCCACCTTGATCCTACAAAGGCCCAAGCTCAGCCCACACAAGGAGGCCATTCGGGCCAACTTGTGTAGTCTCCTTCAAGCTGATCCTTCTGTTGTGAATCTAAAAGCAAAGACTCATGAGAAGGTCGACAGCCTCGGAGAAAACAGAAGCATTGCAGCTCACACGGTTGTTCTACTTATGCGGAAGTAGTGTCTTGTAGTTTAGATTTAATTATTATGTTGTTTTATGATTGAAATTTAAAGGAAGAAGTTCAAAATTTACAGTGGGGATGCTTAGATGTCAAATCTTCAAAATTTGTGACTATTTCTAATATATTTGTATCATATCTGACCACTTAAATTCTTATATATGTCTAATAAAGTTCTAAAGTGTTTGAGTTTGTTTGCTTCGTTTCCAAGTTATTCTCTTAAGAATATTGAATTTTTTTGCAAATGCCAAACAAAGAATGTGATGGCAAACTTTTGTATAAGAAGTGGTTATAAAGCTTAAATTTCAGGCTCTTCCTTTTATAAGGTAAGAACATTTTGGGCCACATGGAGAGCACAATGCACAAGAAAATGCCCCATTTTAAACTAAAAAGAGGGTACTCTGGAAAAAGCTCACAGGCCACAGGCAGAGCATTGTCTAATATTATTTGTGTACACTTGAATATGAGCTAATGATTAATTTTCGTAATAATTTAGAGAGCTTTTCTGTCATGTGTAACTTTATCCCCAGCCCCTAAAATAATTTGACCTTAAGTTTTCCTAATCTGTAATCAACTCAAGTTCTGTATGTCGATAGAATGACATAGTCCAAATGTGTTGGATTGATGATTATGCATATACGAATAATATCTCGGCTAGAGAATTATTTTCCGTATTGACCTTAGTATTATCTTCTCCTGGGGCTATTTACTGGGTTTAATTTCACATGCTACAGCTCCTAGCTGGATGCTTTTATACTTGGAAAAAAAAATGTAAACTAGAAGGAAATAACTATGTATTGTGAAACTCTTTCTTTCCTAAAATTTTTGTTGTGTTTTGTTTTTTTTTTTTTTTTTTTGCTTTGCTAATGAGTGATACTTTGTACTTTGTTTCGATGAGGATGAGGATGAGTTGCAAAAATTAAAAGTAACTGTCAAGCTTGGTCAAACTGAATTTTGAAAAGAAAAGCGTAACACAGTGATAATAAAGTTCTAGCCTCATTCACCTCATCTTCTCAACATGTATGGCATGTTGAGGACAAAAGTTTAAAGAAGAACTAAGGCATCCCTTTATTTTGCCTCCCTTTTACCTCTCGAACAGATATGAATCTGTACTGCATTCTTTCTTAATAATAGAGATAAAGCACAAATAACAGTCAACCTTTGGATGCTATTATATGCCTCTTACAAATGTTCATCGACATATTTCAGATGATTTTAGTTGGACCTTAAGGAACATAAAATGACTACCTTTTAAAATCCGAAGAAATAAGTTCAACAAACACTTCTTAATATATGTCTTCAAATTGTAAACATAATTTTAATATTCTCTCAATAACAAAGATTCTGTTGTAGTTTATTAAAAAAATAAGGGAGACATTAAAAATTCCTACTTCTCACTAGGACTTCAAAAGATGAGACCTTTTTTCTTTCTTCTATCATTAATATACTGGCTAGCATTAACTATACTAAAAAAATTCCAGTCCCCACCTACAATTGTTGGCATTTTGTATTAATCATGTGCTTTTGGCTCTGTAATTTTTTTTTTGGTTATACAAAACGCCCCATAAGATTCTAACTAATTTGGAAAAAGAAAGTATTGAGGTTTTTCATCCTCAGAGGAAAAAGGTTACCCGACATTATTGAATATATTTCTTTTTTTTTTTTTTTTTTTGGGTAAGGAATACCTATACCACTTCTGTACAAAGCCTTCTGAAAGTTCCAATATTTTGTTTTTCCCATTAAGAAACACCTTTTCTTAAATTCCTACAAATTTGTTTTTTTTCATTGAATTCCTACAAATTTATGTAGCGAAGCACAATAGTCAAATATGTAAGCATATATAGGTTGTGCTTGGCGGCTCAGCACCAGCTTACAACTTACAAGTGGAACTAGGCTTCCAGATTATTTATTCTGTTCAGAGTGATGCTCCAAAACAAATATATACAGCAACCCACCACATTATCACATATTCGAATATCGCCTCAGTCATTAATTTGGGCTCCTAAACAAACAAGAATAGAATAGACGAATAGCTGACCACGGCGATCTACATCTACCAATCTATCATTATCCATATTCCATAGTTATTCATCAATTAAACATAGCAATCAAAAACTCATGTATTATTGCGTACAATCACGGACAAAATCTCTCTCAATAATCATTCAATTTGCAACGTAGTGGTCACGAGCGGAGTCACGCACATGCATTCCAAGAGGCCCCTACTCAAACTATGAACCCAAGTTTTAATTAGGTCCAACCATAAAATGATCAGCACAAAAGTGTAGATAAAGAAGAGGGTACGAACGACCACGGAGTTGAGGTTGGTCTTGGGCTTTTTTGGCAGTTCATGCATGCACAGTACCCCGCATTAACACATTCCACCTCAGAGCAGTGTGTTACTTGGTTGGCAGCAAGATGTCCTGTCAATCGGAGGTCTTTTTCGCTGCTCAAGCTATTTTGCTGTGTTCTGTATCGTGTTCATTGACTGGCAGTGTTTATGTTTCTCTTTTTTCCTCCTTTTCTTTTTCTTTTTTTATTATATATATAATTTTTTTTTGGGGGGGGGGGGGGGGGTTGGGGAGGGTAAAAATTAGTGCTTGTGGTTGTTGCTTGAACAATATTATTATGAATGAAATGCATCTTTCTTTATAACGAATTACACACTATGTCTCAATTTTTTATTTCCTAACTTCATTCAAAAGATAATGAAAAGAACAAAATTAGGTTTGACAAAAGTTTAGCTTTCAATGAAAATTTTGCAAGATTAGCATTAATTTAAAAAAATTACTTGACAAATATTTAAAAAAATTTCAGACACAAAAAATTTAAGTAGGAAATTCAACTCTTGTAGATATGATTTTATGTGATACATATGGCCTATCATATAAAATATAAAATATGATGGAACTTAATTACATATCTTATTATTTTTCAAATGTTCAACGGTACCTGAACGTTATCAAGAGGTACTGAAATTGCATAATCACATATCCAACTATAATTATTTATTATTATTATTATTATTATTATTATTATTATTATTATTGCAATCTGATTACACAAATATTGTTAAGATCGTAAAATGGATCTTGTTGTTCTTTTTGAATTATATATGAGGACCTCACTTTTTGGATGCCACAAAATGCCATATATATTTTTTTTTTTCAAAATTTAAATTTTAAACGTCGTTCGTTGATCTTATTCATTTTAACTATGGATGTGTCTGCATAAAATTTTATATGTTTTAAGATCATTTAATATTTGATTAAGAGGTAAAAAATGAACAAATCTAGTTATCTATGATATATTAATTTAAATATATTTATTTTTCGATCTCTTGATGAAAGTATCAAATGAATTTTAAAAATTATAAAATGTTATAACAACGTATGTTAAATGAATAAGATTAACAGTTTGAATCAGACGTTTAAAATTTTAATTTTGAAATAAACAATAAAGACAGAAAATGTCACATTTGTGATACACAAAAGTGGGCAGCAGAACCTTCTCACATTTAGAATCACAGAATCCTGTTGACCTACGTGTAGTATATCATTCTTGCGTATCAAATTCCATGCGAAGTGATTGTTGCTTGATATTGCACCAAGAGTCCTAAAAATTATTCATATACCAAATTTTTTTGGTATGTGGTATAACATACACCAAGGTTGTTATCTTTCATCGTCGTTATCAAGTTTATTGAATTATTAAATTTATATTTGGCCTGAATCATAGCATATAGGGTTTTCATATAGATTTTAGACAAACTTTCAAATTTAATTTATATTGTAATTGCTACACAAACTATAAATTTTTTTTTTGAAATTGGATAGGCTATACAGAATCTTTTAAATTTGCCGTATCCAATTTCAAAATGAAAACATAATTTTATCTCTTTTTTGTCACACATGTAACATTCTTCAACATGCCACCGTAACAAATGATAAACCTAATTCTTACGACTTGCAATAACCTTACAAGTTACTAATTAATTGTGTGTAATTTAATAAGTTAAGCAAAGTTAAGTATATTAAATTAGAACTGAGTGCAACTATCCGCAATAAATTCTGTAGTTACACAACATTAATTATTACACATGCTCTTACAAGTTACAACAGCGCAGACAAACATTAGCACGACACAAGATCCATTTCCACAAATAATCCAAACTGTTGCATGCCATCATTCAAAAAGTCCCAAGCACTCTCTCTCTCTCTCTTTCATCACTTTCTCTCTTCTTACTAGGCTCCCTCTCCCACTTCCATTTCTTTACGCCTTAAAATGAAAAACCTCCCAATTTAAAGTTAAAAACATAATACTACCCAAAATTGAAAAGCACACCCACCAAGCTATCCTCTCTCTCTCTCTCTCACACCTTCTTTCCAGGGGTGATGCACCCCTGCATTCTCTCTTCCTCCATTCACCTCCCATGAAATATCTCTAGCTCTCTGCTCCATCAAACAAAAATCTCACTATGTCTATCTGGTCTGAAGGATTTCTCAACAACTGGCTCTCCAAGAGAACCTCCATTTTTGGCCTTCGCCTCTGGGTTGTCATCGGGATCCTTGTCGGCGCCTCGATTGTTCTAGTTCTCTTCCTCCTCTCTCTCTGTTTCACCACTCGGCGCCGCTCCCCTCGTCGGGGACTCTCCACGGCCTCCTTGGGAGGATCTGGCTCAGGCAAGCCTCTCAAGGTCCACCTCCGTGATCGAACCCCTCCGGTCTCGAAAGATATTCGGGAGATTGTACATCAAAATGCCACCTATCAATTGCCCCTGCCTGAGGTGCAGATTGACATTGGAAAGACGGAGCACCGGGTGGTACTCGGGGGAGATCGCAGGACAGTAGCCGAGCCACATCCTCCCCAGTCAGGTTCGACCACTGGTACTGTCAGTGGAGAGAGCCGAGCGACTGGGGATGGAACTGGGACTCCAGCCAAGACGCCGGAGGTTTCACATCTTGGATGGGGCCACTGGTTAGTAGCATAGATGCCACAATCATTTTTACAATTAAATTGAATTTATGGATTTGTGGGGGTTACTAACTAGCTCAATTTCACTGTGTTCAATCTGTGCCTTTTCTAATTTTATCATTATTATGTATAGATGTGGAAATAAGATTGAATTTCTGATTTTTTAGGTACACGCTTAGAGAGTTGGAGGAGGCAAGCAATGGGCTAGCCGAGGAGAATGTGATCGGAGAGGGAGGATATGGGATTGTTTATCGGGGAGTGTTGGCTGATCAAACCATTGTTGCTATTAAGAATTTGCTTAATAATAGGTATTGACTACTGTCACTAACTAATTATTTAACAGTAAAATAAGTTACTGTTGCATGATTTCTGTTTGATTTTTCTTACAAATCAATATGATTCTTTTTAAACTCTGATGATTATATTTACTTATAGCTTTGGTTCCTGATAAGAAAAGTAATTATTCCATTTGGTATCAGAAATTTGGTATTTGATTCCTCTGCATTTGGTTATTTCATCAAGTTAGCTCAATTTTATAATCTGAACTTGGTCCTTTTGCTGTTATGACATTATTCATTCCATTGCTTCCTAACCATAATTTATTGCCTTCCATTGTGGTAGTTGTCTTGGTAGTTTTGAATTTTCCAAGGTGCATCATTTGCTCTAGTCATGACTAAGTGCTGAAACTTAAATTACAATTTTGATATACCTTTTTATTAAAGTATCTTGTGGAAATTAAATTAATCTTTCAATCCATGCTATTCTACTACAGGGGTCAGGCAGAAAAGGAGTTCAAAGTGGAGGTGGAGGCTATTGGTCGCGTTAGGCACAAAAATCTTGTTAGATTACTTGGATATTGTGTGGAAGGGGCTTATAGGTTGGTTTATTTAATTACCTTTTGCCTTTCTTATATAATGCAGAAGAAATGTGACATTTTGTTTCTATCAATTTTCTTAAATGCTTGTAGGATGCTTGTTTATGAGTATGTCGACAATGGCAATCTAGATCAGTGGTTGCATGGAGACGTTGGAGAAATAAGCCCATTAACTTGGGAAATTAGGATGAATATTATCCTAGGTACTGCTAAAGGGTAAGTACATGAATCCTTTTTCAAATTCGATTACATAGTTGTTGCATGTACTGGAAACTGCATACTTGTATTTAGACATAGTTCTATTACCTTCTGTTGGATACATTCAGTAATTAGAATTTTATATCTGAAAAATTGGTTCCCTAACTGTGATCTGAGCTGATTGGCCTTAAATTCATTTTGGTGAAAGACATTATGATAGCACTACATAACCAACTCGTGTAAGCTGTTGAAGTAAGGGAATCTTTGTGATCTGAGTTATTATAAAGTTGTTTTGAAGCATTATTCAATACATGGATAACGACACCTTAATGAAAAAGGAAAATGATGCCAAAGCATCCATATTCTGTTAATTTGCTCAAGCATATTTTTGAAGCCATAGTATTTATATTTTGCAATACCATCGTTGAGCTTCTAAATTGTAAATGCTCAAATTACACTTCATTTGGGATAATACTAATTTAAGGATTTTTATCTAAAATTTGAGCTCTCACTTTCAAACTTATCTGTCAAGTGCATTCTCCCAAAACTCTTAAGATAGCATCAAATAACTAATGCAGATATAAAGTACTGCTGAAGCAAGCTATCTACTTCTGACCTAAGTTATTCTAAAGTTCCTTTGCATGCACTCATTGACTACATAGATAATGGCACCTGGAAGAAAAGAAAATGAGAAAGGAATATTACCTCAAACAGCAAGGCACCTGATACAACTTAATTTCTTATACTTCATCATGATACCATTAATCATGGAAACAGAGTTCATATTGTATCTAATGATCAA
Organism: Rhynchospora breviuscula; assembly: GCA_027562975.1. NCBI lineage: Eukaryota > Viridiplantae > Streptophyta > Magnoliopsida > Poales > Cyperaceae > Rhynchospora > Rhynchospora breviuscula. Next base: position 27,488,380 of record CM050400.1, on the reverse strand, counting down.
ACAGGGTTCCCCTTAATCTTGTTTCTAAATATATCTGGTCAAAACTCCATTACTCTTAGGAGATCTTGTGCCTCCTCTGAACACTGTACCGATCAAAGATGGAAGTTCTCTGTTCTATAATTAATTTCAAATATTTGTTTTTCAAGGCTAGCATACCTCCATGAAGGGCTTGAACCAAAGGTTGTACACCGTGATGTAAAATCTAGCAATATACTTCTTGATCGTCAATGGAACCCCAAAGTCTCAGATTTTGGTCTTGCAAAATTGTTGTGCTCTGAGAGAAGCTATGTCACTACACGTGTTATGGGAACATTTGGGTAAGTTTCAGATTGAGTTTTAATTCTGCATTCAATATCTTTGTTACTTACTAAGTATTTGAATAATTTATATTAATGAATTGCAGGTATGTTGCTCCTGAGTATGCTAGTACTGGAATGCTTAATGAGAGAAGTGACGTGTACAGTTTTGGTGTTCTTATTATGGAGATAATTACTGGAAGATCTCCTGTGGATTATTCAAGACCACCCAGCGAGGTATTTAGGTCAAATTGTATCAAATTAGTGCCTATGGGCTTATTCTCAAAAAAAAAAACAAAAAAACAAAAAAAAAAGAAAAATTGTATCAAAATTAGATTTCTTGCTTCAGTAATAGACCACCAATCCCCAACTATACAAAAAATAAAGAACCTTCAAAGTGCTATTTTTGGATTTTTTTTATTAATAATACTCTTCACATGGGTAATCACCATGCCAGTCCAAGCCAGCTCATACTGGGGCTACCATGCACCCAATTAACAACTCAAGTGAATACATTTTGCAATATTATCAGAGAACCTTAACAGCCAACAAAACACAATTTTGTTCATGTCAACCTAGAGGGTGAAAAGTACATAATTTTGCTTATGTGGTTTGTGTTATCAGGTGAACCTGATAGAGTGGCTGAAGAACATGGTGGCAGAGAGAAAGGCTGAACTGGTAGTAGATACAAAAATACCAGAAAAGCCATCTTCGAAGGCACTAAAACGGGCTCTTCTTGTGGCATTGCGATGTGTCGACCCCGATGCTCAGAAGAGACCCAAAATGGGGCATGTTATCCATATGCTGGAAATGGATGACCTGATTATCAAAGACGTATGTGATTCCCTTTTAGTATTAAATGAATTCCTTGTAAAATGACAGATAGATATCAAAGACGTATGGTAGGATGTACCATGTACCTCGTTATGGCCCATACACCAAACTACTAAATAATTGGAGATAGGATCAAACTTCTATTCGAAGAGAAACTATAATGCTTGCATGAGAGGAATTTAGGAACAATTGGATGTTGACATTTTGTTCAAAATTTTACAGGAACGAAAGATGGGACAAGATACATCCTCTCTGTCGTCAGATCGGTACAACACACAAGAAGAGGGGAGCTTTAGAAGCCGTGACAACCAAACAAGGTGGAGGTAGACTGTATCCGGTAGCTAGGACAAAGGGTTTGAGCTGTATCATGTGCAATACGTGTTCTATTTTACTGATAAAATTATTTTCCCTTATTATTGTGGTCTCTAATATCATTCTAGAAATGGGTTCCTCTCAATTGGCTAGCTATTGTGTAAAAATCATTTTGTGTTGATACAATTATAATTATAATCGATAGGAAAGAAGAAGAATCAATACTCGAGCGTTCCTAGATCTGGTTTTGGTTGGAGATCCTGTTTATTTATTATTTAGCAAAGCACATTCTGTCATACTCAAGTGGTAGAAGGCACAATGCTCGTGCTAGTCACGTGCCACGTGAAAGGCCTCCTAAGAGGGTGTGCAGAGGGTTTCTTTATTGAACGACAGCTTTGTTTACGTACTTCCATTGTTAATTACTATATTTAATAGCTCTTAACTCTTAACTATTAAAATTAAAAAATGTTCCTATATAACCGAATTTTCTGATGTAAACTGCAATAAATGTTTACTTGAGTAATAATGGCCTACAAACTTCTTGCGATTCACATTAATACATTATAATGTAACCGAATTTTCATGTCTTCTTCTCTTATTTATTATTATTATTATTATTATTTTGAGAAAAATTCCATTAGGATAACAAAGTTTGATTAAAACCTTGAATTCCCAATCCTTATGTACGAATTACGTTAGTTAATTAAACAGTTGCGTAGATTTCTTTTTTTCAACTGCTATCCAGTTTCATTAAAACCTTGAATATCCTTATATACTTTGTGTTATTATGTGATATCATGGTCAAACATTATCAGTGGCGGATCTAGGAAAAATATTTAGGTGGGGCTGTGGGTCTATGGTGGACTGGTGGACTATTGATTTATTGGGCCATCGTAACCGGGAAGAGAGAGAGGACACGGAATTACGGAAAGCAAGCACTCTTCAACCTCCGTTCAACATCTTCAGCCCCACCTTTGAGTACTCCAATGGCAGAAAAATTAGCTGGGACTAAAGGGGGACTCCATGGGCTCGACGGCGTTAGGTGGGGCTCTAGCCCCACCCGACCCAGTGCTAGATCCGCCCCTGAACATTATATAACTCTGGAATCATTGGAAGAAATGCTTGCCAAGATTCTCCTGCGAAACCATAGTTAATTAAATTAGTGGATAACATAAACAATGTTGAGTATATATTCTTAGCAACAATTTGAATAGAAAATTTAGTCTATTTAATCAATTATATCGATAGATTTTTAGGATAGATAATCTTGAGAGATGCCATTATAAAGATGTCGTCGACTTCAATAAAATACTTTAAAAAATGTGGAATCAAATCTTGCTGGTATAAGAGATGTACAAGAAATGTTAAAAACATTTTTAGAGTAATTTTTGAAAAACATCATCATCCTGACTCCTGAGTAGTAACTTTCAGTTTTAAATTTACCACAATAGAAGATGTTCTGGATTCTCTTCTAAAATTACAAACTTGTAGAAAAACAATTACCCCAAGGCCATAGGATATTGCTATTGATAATTTTCATGATTATTATTGTCATGAATGCCTCTGTGCTTTCCCAATTCAAACCCCTGCATTCTACCATATTTAAAGTCCCTTTGAATACTAAAACATCTGATGTTGTCAACTTCTCGTGAATTAAAGTAAAAATTACCTTTCGAAACCCGGTTGGAAGATCTTTCATAGACATTTAATAATTTAAAAATAAGTTGGGAGGCTTGACCCCAATTTGTCTTTAAAAAAAAGTAAAAATTACGAGAACAGCAAAGTTCCAAAAATGGTTATTTTGTCACCATATTGAAATTTGTTTGAAAACTAATTAGGATGTAGATCATTCAAGTCCTTTCATATTTTGAACTCGCTTACAAGTCCTTGCACACCTTGCGTATCGATTAAACAAGAATAATACAGGAAACTGAATATAATCAATTACGATTTTTTGGTAACACACTTTGTCGTCTTTGATTCTTGTAATATTATGGCAAATACAATAGAGATATAAGCAAATCAATATTCTTGCAAAAAAGTTTATTATCAAATAATAACCATTTGATTAGTGTAACAATGACCGTCTATATATTTTTTGGTTCTATGATTATTATTATTATTATTATGAATATTATGATTGTTATTTCAACAATTTTTCGAACAATACACATATACTAACAAAACAGTATGATGAACTAATCTTAAAATGCGGAGAGCTTTGGAGGCCTAATTCAATAACTTCTAACAATTTGGTTAAGTATTTAAACCTTCTATAAAGTATGACACAGAATTAAAAAAAAATCATAATAAATTGTAACCTTGTAATCTCTCTTAATATCCGCTTCCAATCCAGATGAATCTCATTTTCCCGTTTATTTACAATTAAAATTTACTTCAACATGTTCCAATTAAATTTTATTCCGAAAAATGTACAGTAACTAGCAAACCTAACGTCTCATTCAGGATCACATGATTCCCAAACTTTGCAACAGAATTTGATGTTCACACCTAATTTCTGTGACCATAGACGGCATTTTAAATTTGCAACGGTTAGGAATGCCAAAAAAATATATAAAAATATGGTTAGGATGGGAGGAGCTTTTCATGCTTCAACGGCTATGTGGCGTCTTGTTTCCAAATTCAATATTTTTGTTTTTACTTATGTATTGAAACTAGAAAAGATAAGAGTTGTAGCTAGGTAGCTAGTAAATAGGCGAGAAATGAGAAGTTGAGATGTGGGGTCAAGAGGACGCTGCTACATGAATCCGGACAAATCCACGTGGATACTGACATTAGAAGGTAAAGATGCCAGCAAGACTTGTCTTCCTCCGAAGTCGAATAATAATAGAAGCTTGTATGCTCTTTTATATTAAAAACATTAATAGAAAAAGCAAGGTTGGATGCTGGTCCAAGAACAATACCAACTGATGCTAGGCTCTGAGTGAAACGACAACTCAACTTGCCAACTAGCAAGAAATGTTGTTCTTTACAGAAAATTATTAATTCTTATAATTATCCAAAAATTAAATAATTATGATAATGGTTGTACTTTTCCCTAGTCATTCAAGGGATTAGCTCCTCTTTAAAATAATGGAATCTATAGAATGAGTATGGTTAGATTTGAACTTTTTATTTTAAAATAGTTTTTTTTTTTTTTTAGGGTTAGATGGCAATTACCACACCTACAAATTTTATTAATAAGAAAAGTTACAAGGTCAATAAAAAAGGAAAAGAAAAGCAAAAAGAAGTCTAAGCCTAAATTAAAACTGTACAAAAAATAAAAAATCTAATAATCTAAAACTAAAATCTAAGCATGATTAGTCCAATCTCTGATGCAAGTAGTGATATCCTTTTATTTTAAAATATTGAATTAGAGATAAGTTGTATTAATGATGAATTTATTTGATAATCATAATAGTTGATTAAATGCTATTAAAATAAAAGGAATAATTATAGATATTTTTTAAATTTGAAAAAAAAATTGTGTATTAAATTTAAAGTATATGATAATTTAATTAGTTATTCATTGAGCGGTTTAAAAGGGATGCATTTTTTTTCTACGTCTTTTTTGGCAGCAACATACACAGCTTACGAAGATATTATATAATTTATTATTTTTATTTTAATAATCAACTTGATGGTTGTTATGGCTATAAAAGTAGACCTACCTAGGACCATCTAAAACTTTCCTCGCCAATGGGGCAATGCAGAGCCCGACATTAATATTATTGTCAGTCAAAATTTACCATTTTAACAACCAAAATTAATAATAATTCATGAGTAGTTAAAGCAGACAAATTAACAAATTCCCATAAATTATGATGTAACTTGTGTTGAATTTTTATCTCTTTCCAATACCAAAAATAGTTCAAATATCCTTTGTAGAAAGAAATAATTTCTAAGAACTCGATAATTCAGACACTAACAACTGACATGCGCCCCGACCAGGATTCAATAATAGTGCATCGAATTCGAATGTGAGCTACTTACTATATATACACCTACTCGTGACGTTTCGACCGTCTTTTCGTTTCGTTTCGTTCAAAACGAAACGAAATGGTCAAAGATTTTAGTTGCATTTCAAAAACGAAACGGTTAACGAAATCTTGAAACGGTTTCGTCAATGTGTATTTTCGTAATTTCGATCATTTCGTCCAAAACGAAACGATTAACGCAAATAGTAGTCAATTTCATTTTCAAAACGAAACGGTTAACGAAACTGACCGTTTTCGTTGTCGTTTTAGACGTTATGCAGCCCTACACCTACTCTTCTGGATGAGGTAAAAAAAAACCCCATGATGTGGCCTCATCTTATCCAACAATGAGGCCCACTCTAATTAGTGGATGGGGAGGAGAAATAATTTCAGGAGGAAATGCATAATAACTGGCAGTGGACACTGGACAGGATATTAAAGTAAAAATAAATAAATGGTATTCTACTGGAATTATAGGCTGTGAACAAATTATTTCTCGAGTGAAGACTCTATAGCTAATTTAAACAAATAGACTACTTTTCACCTTGGATTAACTTGACAGTCAAACTCACAAATAACAATTAAAATAAATAGTAATGTTTTACTAATTCCCTCAAAAAAAAAAGAAAAAAAAACTAGTATTGTTTTCAAATTAGTATTTATGTTTTTGCTATTTAGATTGTTCATTCAAACTACTCATAATGAATATAGTTGAAGAGGCATCTTTTTCTTGTAAAAGGTACACAGTTCTTGCAACAACCGCTTGCCTTTACATCCCTGGTCTCTTCTGGAGTTCTGGGGAAATGAATATTGGAGCTAATCCAGCACAACCCATTACACATTTGAACTGCAATTTGCCAATGGCCAATTCGTAACTTTAGTAGTTCGGGTAGCGTCCCTTTAAAATCAAGATTATAGCCCATTTAAAGCTGAATCTGGCCCAATTAGTACTTACATATCTCTGCTTTGACATTTCATATGGATCAGTTCAAATTGGGAAATCTTATGTCCGGACTTATATTAACCTAACAAAATGTTTTTAATCGAAGTGACCGGTTTTACTACGATGGACAAATCCTAATCCTTTCGGTTCATGCATTTACACTCCAACCCATTTCTAGGTACTTCCGGTATTTCTTCTTCTTATGGGGTCGTTTGGATGCATTGGGAATAAGGGAAATAGTTTATTCCTAGGCGGAAAGTATTGGAAAGTGTGTAACTTTGTGAAGAGTTTGGATTGTTTATAATAAAATTTTTCACTTTTTCGCCCGGAATACCTTATTCCCCCTTATTCCCAACCTATCCAAACGGGACCTATGATAAGTTCAAAGAGGTTCTAGATTGTGACTAGTGATCCTCTCAATTGAAAGGAAGATGCCAAACCAAAAACGATGATGTGGCAACAGAAATGGAACAACTGAGAAAAATGATCCAAGAATAAACTTCAAACCAAATTAACCGAGCTAAACTAGAACTTCCAACCACTAAAACTGATTAAGCTATTTGTATGACTATTTTTGTACAATTATAGATCGCAATATTTTCTGTCAAAACAAGCAGGAACAAGGACACTCCTTTTCATTTCTCTTATTTCCTTTCAACGTCTCCATCACATTCCACTTCTTACTTCTCTTTGAGTTATCATGTGGCGATGTTGAAAATGAAAGAACGAGGGTTTTCCCTTTTCCTTGTTGTCTCTTTTATTTTGTCTTTTCTTTTCTCATTATCTGTATATTTTCGTTGCTTTTGCTTTATTCTTATGTTTATCTCTTTTGTTTTTCTTTTCTTTTTTACTTTTCCCCTTTTTTTACGGTTTGGCATTTGGGTTATATGATCTGATTATGCCTTCAGGTTCTTCCATCAGTACTCTGGTGCCAGTTCAGTTTATATGTCCTTGGTTTTGCTGGTACATTTCTTGTATTAGTTTGATTTGGTACAAAGGCTAGTGTAATTAATCTTAATCTAAATAGCTTCGGGCGTACTTCATTTCAATTAAATAAGACCCTTGAATCAAAAGATAAAAAAGTAGGAGGAACAAAGAAATGAAATAGAGGCCTCCTCACTATCTGCATTTATTTTTATAAAAGAACAATTTAATTGGGACAAGATGAAGTTTCTATCAAGTAAAATTGAGTACAAATCTAATCAACGATTGTAATATATTAACCTCAGTGAATCGATTAATAGTGATCTGCTGGTACATTCACATTATTTATCCACAATGAATTTGCAAAAAATCTACACTGCCAATATGCCTTGAAAAGCCTTTACACAAATAAAGTACGCATTGCACAACAGAAACCCAGAAACCATGACTGCAGCTGATAACTAAAATGTATATCACAAATCCAGGGCCTAAAAGAAAAACACATTCGTAGAAATGCCTAAACTACATGCTCTGGAAGCACTCCAAATTCAACTTTACACATCTGAATTGAGGCCCCTTGGTTGCTTGCAGCTGTGCTCCGGCATGAGACTTTCTGAAGCAGCTCTTTTTGTTTTTGGTCTCAACTGTAAAATAAAAATAATAATGATCACAAGAATGTTTTTTTAAAACAAATGTAGCATCATGTAAACTAAGGATCATCATTTCGTATTTGAATCCCTCAGTTGGGTCCAAAAGGTAATCACCCACATCAACAAGTACTGATATTTTCCATATGTCAGGACTTCTCTGGTACTTCTACAGTTTAGTTCAGTAGAGAGGCATGATAGCTTTTTGGGTGTTATCAGGACATTGCTTCCTGAATGGACAATATGTCAGAAAAATTATTGATAGTTATAGGTAGTTTTAGTTAATTGGGGCTTGGACAATATACCTGTTCTTCTGACTTCTGGTAAAACTGTCTAAGAAGAATATTTTTACTTTCAGTTGTTATAACTGCAACATAGAAAAAAGAAATTACATTGAGCTAAAACAACATACAATAATATGTGAAAGTAATTGGTTATATCAGGACATCTGTGATCATTTCTTTAAATTAATTCCTAAATTGCCCCATGTATGATGTAACAACTTCACAAACTTAATTTAATCAAATTTCTCATGAAGTATTGACTACAACATGCCAGTAACAAGAACTAGCAATTTGAGCATCGCATGCATGTATCACATTTTATTCCATAAACCACTAAGTTCCTCTTTTTCACTTTTGTTGTTAATACCAGATCAATCACATTAGGGAAATTCTGGTATTACATCCCCAATAAAACACAAATGAACAGATAGAATACCGAGATATTTAACCAAACAACTATGTACAGAAACAACTTACGAACAAATGATTTTAAAATGTAATATTTACCTTGATTAGGAGGTGGAATTGTCCTGTTGTGTATTGGATGATACGTGACAGGTGTCAACTTCTGAAGAAAAGATATAATGGAATTAAAGATATACAAACAAACATGAACTTATCTGATATATTAATATCTGTCCACTTGCATATAAATGTAATGGAAAATTCAGCTAATTTGATGAATCGTGACAGCGGTATATGGATAAGGAGGAAGGGGTCAGATCTCTTACATTGCACTCTGAGATTCTTTAGTTTTTAATTTACATTTAAAAAAAAATATATGAACTAAGTTGGTACCCTTCTGTCTTCTAGTGGTTTTAATTAAAAAAAAGGCTTCCTGATAACTCACTAGAAGCACAGAAAAGAAGACCGAAATTACATTTTACTATTAGAAATTTTTCATGCTTGAGTCTACATTTATATGACTATCACAATAACAAGAGAATCAAATGGCTAATACTGTACCAAAGAAACATTCTTTTCCAACTACTTTTAACAACGAACAAATTTCTTTCATTATGAACCGTAATATCAATTTCCCATAACAATATCTCCATTAATCATTGCCACATGCAATTCATAAGGATAAAGTGGTGGATGGTATTTCAATTAAAATCAGAACCAAATTGTTCTTTAGCTCTTTTTTTCTCCTTTTTTCCCCAGAAAAAAAACAACAACTAGATATAAAAAAAAAAAAGTAAAATTTGATAAAGGAATGAAAAAAGTTGGGAAGAATTACAGAGGGTTGAGCAGTCGGATCCGCCGGACGGAGTTGGCTGAAGTTGTGGGGATCGAAAGAGGGCCAATCGCCGAGAAGAGACCCCATCTCTCTCTCCCTCTCTCTCTCTCTCTCACTTTGTGAGATAATTTTGTTGCGTTATTGGTATGGATGCCTTGTTTTGTTTGTAATTTCTATTTTTTTCTGCCGCTGTCTGGGGTCTGGTCGCTAGTCAGAGAAGGCCGCTGAAACGAGAAAGCTAAGAATGAGTTGTGGATTCTTACTTTTATCTACCTTACTTAAATTAATTTATTTATGGTTAATGGCTCATGTATGTACCCATCAAAACATTCAAAATTAGAAGTTTCTCTATCAAAATATTAAAATATTCTATTTGGTCGTTGAGTCATTAATATAGCAAATTATTTTGACTATACCCAGGGGCGAAGCTACGTAGATTTTGGTGGGTCCATGGACTCACCTCAAAAAAAAATATTTACTTAATATTGTATTTGTTTGTAATTAAAAAAAGATCACAAGAAGTTAGGGACCATCTCAAAAATTTGAAGGACCTAGCTGGACATGTCATGTTTGATTTGAATTGCATAACGATGTCTAAAAAATCGCATAGAGACCCAGGTAGCATTTGTTCCTGACTAATCACCTTCTTCCTTCCTCCCTAATGAATTTTATTAAGACAAAATTGAGAATAAAATGGAATATTTGGATGAATAATTATTTGTAGTACATATATACTAGCGTGAATCTCTCGCAATGCATGATTTGTCTATATAATTTTTGTGAACTTTAGGATATTATAAATAAAAACTATCACAGAAGATCAAAAATATAATTCGGATATTATATAAAAACTGCCACTAAAAATTCTAAATACTATATATTCCTGTCAAAAAAATTCTGAGCACCACAAAAGATAAGAAATATTGTGGTTTGAATAGTGGCCAAATTCCTCTGTATGCCTGCTATCTTTATATATCTATAATATAGGAAAAAAAAGTGTTCAATGAGATTTCTAATGAACCTAAAATGTAAAATTATGAGAAAAATGAAAATTCATAAGAAATTATTGTACTTTTTTTTATTGTCTTGATTTTTGAATTATTATTTTGTATATTAAATATATTATTTTAGATTTTCTATTGTTATTATAATATATATTTGATTTCTCATGAATTTTTTTATGTTACATTATTTAGAGTTCTTTATTTCAAAATTATTATTATACTATGTATATATTAAAAGTTACATCATACATATGTTTTCAGCAAAAAAAAAAAATTTACGGACCCTGTTGACACGAAATCCTAACTTCGCCACTGACTATACCCGTTTCTTCTTCACACACTAAAATATATATTTTTTTTTCTATTAAAATCAAACTGGTGATATTTACCCTTTCTGCCAACTACCCACCCAACAATACCTTTTTTTTTTTTTTTGGTATTAGCTTCAAAGTCTTCTTACAAGGGGCATTATTATTATTATTATTATTATTTTATTTTATTATTATTATTATTATTTTAAGATACAAGGGGCATTATTTTGTTCAACTCAAATTTTATGAGAAGATAATGGATGCAAGTTATCACACAATCGCTTCAGTACCTAGATATAATGATATATCTTTTGTTCCATTTGAAGTTTTGATGAAAGAAACAAATCAAAAGGGCCTAGATATGAGATATCTTTGACCATACTACAATGAGGGGAAAAAAAAAAACCCACAAGCAAAACACAAGTAGGTAGTAGCTAACCTTTCCGTTTGGCTGTGACTTTTTTTTTTTTTTTTGAAACTTTGACAGAGGCTGCCAAAGGGGTTTGGGCGTTTGGCTGTGACTTGTGATTAAAGAAATGAAGCAAAGCATTATCATGGGGAGATATATTTCGTTTTATTGCAGTTTCTGTGACCAATCTCGATCGAAGATTTCTTGATAATGTAGTCTTTGCAAATGAATTGACCGTATCCTCTACTAAACCAAAGTATCAATTGATAACACGTACTGTGGTTGACTCTTTATCATTTCACCCGGCCCCTTAAATGGTCCAGACTAATATTAACATTGTATTAGGTTTATATAAATATTTTTTCTTAAAATTAGATTGACGAATTCACCCGTTCTTTCTTAATTAGAAAACAACTCCATTACTTTCAACAAAACAAAATAAGGATATAGAAATTAATTGTGCATACTCTCTAGATAAAAGACTAACATAACATTTTAATTTTCTATGAATTACTGGATACATAACAATGATATATTATTGTTAGCCTTAATCAATGATATATTATTGCACATCAGCATTCAACAAAGCTAAACCAACACTTAGCGCCATGACCTGCTTGTTCATAGATTTGTAATTGCACTATTAGAACTTCAAATTTTATGTACGTTTTCTCACCATTACATGTCTCGTCACAAAATTGCTGTCTCATCATTGCACAATTTGTCTGCCTTTACCTCTCCAATTCTGAGCTCAAATATTGGCTCTTTGCTTTTGTACAATCAATTAACATGACCACAAAAAAAAAGGAAGAAAGGATGTAATTGAAATTAAGGAGCATAATTAACATTTCCTTGTGAAATGTATCATTACACAATTTCTTTGGCCTCTGCCGCTCCAGTTCTGAGCTTGATTGTCTCCTTTGTTTTACCAAAGCAAATTAATTATCTGATTATTATATGAGATACTGAACCTGTATTGCTCCACCTTATCAGGTCAGCAATTTAGAATTATATGCATAAATTACGTATGTTATGTAATTTCAATCACAATTGGCGCCCTTTTATATTTCATCAAAATACGAAATGAACACAGATCCAAAAGGGAAAAGTTAAGTTTCACCAAATTGGATCAAATCAGGTTAAGTACAAATTAATCATCAAAAAAAAAAAGGTTAAGTACAAATTAATATAGGTAAAGGCAATCATTGAAAACGAAAGGGCCCTTAAGAAGCGAGGTAAAAAGCGAACAGTTTTTCTAACACTGATGAGGAATGGTACTGCATGCTAGGACAAGCTGGAGGAAAGCAAAAACGCAGCAACTAATGCACGTAGCAAAGCAACTCCCAAAAGGTCTGGCACAAACACAGCTATGCGGATGCAAGATATGCTTCTTGGCGTCTCAATACAATGTTTAATTAAAATATTTGCAGAAAAATTTAAATTATATTCGTACTGAATCCGTTACATCACTTTAAGGATGAATGAATTAAGCTGGATATTTCGAGCTAATTACTCAGTGTACTCCTCACAAAAAAATTAAATAGAAAAAAATTATACAAACTCAAATTCAACAGAAACTTCAAATTAAACCCCAAATTATATCCGACTTCAGACTGGTATAAGTGCTTTTATTGGGGTGAGATGGGCACACTGTGCAACATCACAGTCTCAACCGTGAGTCCTGGTCCGAAACCAAAAAGCACACCCCAGTCAAGTCCATCTCCGGTGGTAGCCTTGCCTTCCTCAGCTGATCGCTTTCTCATCTCATCTAGGATGAAAAGCACACATGCACTGGACATGTTGCCGTACTCACTCAAAATGTGCCTAGTTGCATGCATTTTCTCCTTCTTCAGTTCAAGCTTGGCCTCCACTTGGTCCAGGATTGCCGGGCCTCCTGGGTGAGCTATCCAGAAGATCGAGTTCCAGTCGGAAATACCTGCAATTTAAGTTATATACATCATTAGATATATTGAAGTCAATAGTAGCTTGCATGTACCATTGTTGGCATCAATTATTCAGCTAATTAATGCCATCAATTAGTCAGCTAATTAATTTTACATACCGATCGGAGTAAAAGCCCTGACAAGACTTTTCTCAATGTTTGTGGATATCAACCGAGGTACATCCCTGAGGAGGTGGAAGGTGAGACCCACTTCGCGAAGGTGGCCATCAATTGCCCCCTCCGAGTCAGGAAGGATGGTCTGCTGAGCTGACACCAGCTGGAACAATGGACGCTCAACGGCTGGATCAGGATCGGCACCGACGATAACAGCAGCTGCACCATCTCCGAAGAGTGATTGGCCAACTAGAGAATCAAGATGTGTGTCTGAGGGACCGCGAAAGGTGACAGCAGTGATCTCTGAACAAATCACCAACACTCTGGCACCACGGTTATTCTCTGCAAGGTCCTTGGCCATGCGAAGAACGGTGCCTCCAGCAAAACATCCCTGTTGGTACATCATGAAACGGTTAACAGATGGACGGAGACCTAGCATCTTGCTGACTTGGTAGTCAGCGCCAGGCATGTCAACACCACTAGTGGTGCAGAAGATCAAGTGGGTGATCTTTGACTTTGGCTGGCCCCACTCCTTGATGGCTTTGACTGCAGCCTCCTTGCCGAGCTTTGGAACCTCGACAACAACAATGTCTTGGCGTGCATCTAGAGACGGTGCCATGTAAGCACACATTTCTGGGTGCTCGTTCAAAATCTCCTCCGTCAAGTGCATGTATCTTTTCTTAATCATCGACTTGTCGCCTGAAATAAAAAAATAGTCAACAATGTATCATTAAATAATGACATCCGTCACAATTTCAGACCAGATTTTCAAAAGCTAAAGAGGATATCTGGGTCTAATTATTTGTAAAATATATGTAAATACCCAAAGAGGAACACTTACACATCCGCTTGAACTTTTCTTTCAACTCAGTCATATGCTCACTTTTGGTGATGCGAAAGTAGTAATCAGGGTAGTCAGCCTGGTTCACACAGTTGGTCGGTGTAGCCGTACCAATGGCCAATACGGTGGCCGGGCCCTGAGCACGCTGTGCCTGCCTGATTTCTTCCACTCTGGCCATGATCAATTGATCCTTTTTCTAAGCCTTTTTGCACAAAAAATGAATCTTTTTATACTGCACAGCTGCTTGGTCACTGGGAGGATTTGACAATGTTTTAGAAACAACAAAATTCGGTATGTTGCAGTGGTGAGGAGAATTGAGAGGAGTGCAGTATTTGCAGGAGGGAAAGGTTGGTGGGATTCAAAGAGGCTAAATTGGTAAACATAAAAGCGGGTTGTTTCCAAGAGGTAGGTAAGGATTTTGGAGTATGGCAAATTTGAAGAGACCAAGTGATATTGTTCTGACTCGACTTCTGCACTGAATTTTTCTAAGTTGAAACTGTAACACAATATGCATTATATATTGATAGAGACATGTGGTATAGAGGTACTGTATAGCCGAGTCCACAATTCGCATACTTTTTTTTTTTTTTTAGTTGTCTCTCCAATTTATTTTGAAAAGGACAACAGTAATGATCCTAAATTTTTGTGCATAGAATAATAAATAAAAAAACAGACTTGAACGCATGCAACCAGAATATTTTTCACGCATATGCTACATTTCTGAACGCATTAAATCAAATGTTCATAGACTCTATTTTTACTTTCTACAAATGTATTCTTTTAAAGATAGGAATTTATATTTTTTTTCCCTCCACTATATATCTATTTTAAAATTTCAGAACTAAAATTTCGAATTTAAAAGTTCAATGTCGAGATCAAACCGATAAATGTGTTCAATTTCAATTTTTGTATGCACGTATGCATGACGACGTCATTTTGGTGGAAATAATTTGCAAGAATTCAACGATGTAGACTATTTTTTGTCATCGATTTTTAAAACAATCAAGTCTCATTAAAGTAATCTAAGATATATTAATTAAATCCTGTGATTTTTTTTCCTATTTTTGACCGTTTCTTTACATTAGATAAATATAGTTTTCTATTTTCTGTATTTTCTATAATATTAATTAAATCCCGTGATTTTTTCTCTATTTTTGACCGTTTTTTTACATTAGATAAATATAGTTTTCTATTTTCTGTATTTTCTATAATTAAAAATAGTTTTATTTTTTATTAAATATATATTAAAAATAGTCGTGTCGATCATTATTTTAAGATAGTTCATGCTGAAATTATTATCATTTAAAAAACATAGCGCGACGAAGCTAAGGTAGTTCATGCTGAATTATTGTCATCTAAAAAAATATAGCGCATCAAAGCTGCGACTGCTATATCTAGTAAAATATTAATTGATGTAAAATTTTCATATGCGGATATAGAAGACATTTTATATTTCATCTAGTAGAATTGTTCAATTATTGAAGTCTTAAATATATATACATGGTTGTTGTTTAGTTTGACGAGGCCACATCTGTGTACTACTACGGACGGTGATTGGTAGGTTTAGCCAAAGATAAATTATTGTACACCAGCATTCAACAAAGGTAAACCAATACTTAAGCGCCACCTTACCTGCATGTTCATGGATTATTATACCAAATATTAATTATTGCACATCAGCATTCAACAAGGCTAAACCAAAGATAAATTATTGCAGATCAGCATGTTCTGAGATACTGATGAACCTGTATTGTGCCATCTCGTAAGGTCAACAAATTAGAGTAATATACATAGCTTGTGTCTGTTATTTAATTTAAATCAATATAGTTCTTTTTAATAGTAATTAATTCATGATAGTAAGAAAATGAACACAAATCCAAAAGAGGAACATGCAAAAGTTTCGGTTTTACCAAATTGGATTAAGTTCAGACAAATATAGGAAAGGGTAATCGATGAAACGAAGAGGACCTTCAGCGGGGGAAACTAAAATGTTATGTTAGTTTTTTTATATAGAGAGTATGCACAATTAATTTATATATCCTTATTTTGTTTTGTTGAAGTAATGGAGTTGTTTTCTAATTAAGAGAGAACGGGTGAATTCGTCAATCTAATTTTAAGAAAAAACATTTATATAAACCTAATACAATGTTATATTATTTTGGTGGAAAACTGACAATGCAAAAAGTTTTGATGAGACACGTTTAAATGCTTGTAGTGACCCCGGACAATCTTAGATTAATTTTTGACCGTTTTGCAGCCCTAGTCTAACTGGAAGTAAGGAAGTTAATAGTCATGGGCTCATGGCAGAATCGATGGGCTTTTGTAAATGGAGTAGACGAATGGGCTAGTTTTAGAATACTGGCCTTAATTTAATAATGGGCTAATTATAGAATATTAGGCCTTAATTTTTTCTTTTCATATATGCTCTTTCCCTTTCCATAATGGTAATTGGTATACCATCTAGTAAACAAACATCCATAGCATCCACCTGATTATATGGGTCGAAAACTGACCCGTTTCGGTCATTTTTCCTTTTTCACGTGAGACCCTCTCATTCTTTTCCATTTTTCAATCGGATTCCTCTTTCAAGAGACGACATTCAAACCCTAGCCGTAAGACGAGAGAGGCGAACCAGATCTAGCCTCATCCTTCTTCTCCATCGCCTCCTCTCCTCTCCCGTCTCCGTCGCCACCGACCCTCTACGCCACAGCCACTCGCTCCATCTCTTCCCCCTGACCACCTTGGGTTTCCACAAAGAAGGCCTTCTTCTTCGCCTCCTCCCGGTTGCGACCGCCCCCTTTTCCCTTCTAGTGAGGTTTGAGGTGAGGATAGAGGATCCAGCAGCCTTCCGTGGGGTGGCCATCACGGTTGCAGTGCGAGCAATGGAACCCTTTCTTACCTTTGTCGGAGGCGATTTAGGGTTCGGATTAGAGATCTCCTCCTGTTGTATGCGTGCCGTCACACGTGAGTTTTATCCTTCTTCCTTTTCTTGTGTTGATGGGCTTGCAATATGAAATATTGTTGTTTAATTATTTTAATTTAATATACATATTGGCAGTTGATTGGCTATCAACTATGCAGATAGTTCGGCTCATTGCCCAGGAACATATGAATAACAAGTTATCTTTCATCTCTTTTATTTATTTTTCTTTAATCATGTTTTTTGCATAGGCAATATGTTGGTAAGGCTGTTGGTATTTTGAAACTTGAATTACCATGCGTTCCTTGAATCACCATTTGAAACTGTCTATGAAATTGCACAAAGAATGTATTAGATAGTGCAAATGTTAAGTTAAATAACATAAGGGATCATCTTATGTTTCATTGTCAGAAATTGTCTATGCAATTGCACAAAGGATGTATTAGATACTGGAAATGTTAAGTTAAATGATACAAGGGATCATCTTATGTTCCATTGTCAGAAACTGTCTATGCAATTGCACAAAGGATGTATTAGATACTGCAAATGTTAAGTTAAATGACATAAGGGATCATCTTATGTTCCATTGTCAGAAACTGTTTCTGCATAAAGTTGCCTGAAATGATTATTTAGTATTAAATTGTGCTTGTCAATTGTTCAGTTAGTTGCTTTATATGTTATATTACATGCATCTAGGGATTAGATTATAATATATGATGTGTAAACAATTTACTTGTGCAAATGTTAACTTACTTTAAAATTTCCAGAAAGGATGTGTTAGATATTGCAAATGTTATGTTAAATGACTTAAGGGATCATCTTATGTTTAATTATTAGAAACAAGTTTCTGCATAAAGTTGTTTGAAAAGATTATTTAGTATTAAAATATGATATATTTGTCACATTAAGGAATCATATTGTTAACATCTTATATCTGTATTTTTATTCATATTACACAGGTTTTGGCTGCGATTTGATCGAGTTGGTGTCCTTATGTTTGTTCGTTCTCCACCGACATTCTGATTTGTTCCAAAGTGAACATGTTTGTTGTAATTTATAATTTTGATTTGTGCTGGATTGTCGTAGTCGACAATACTTTTATTGTTGTGTGATGTAAAATTTGGATTGTTTTGAATTGATTTTTGAATGGCTTGTTACTTTTTAAATTATCCCATAACTAGTTTAATTGAATAAAAAAAAACTATGAAATCAAATTTCTGCTGCAACTAACTGAACACGTAAACACTTTAAATTCATCCCTTAACTTGTTTAACTGAACATAAAAACTTAAAACTTCATATTACGACTGCATTAAATTGAACACTTAACGCAAATTAACCCATCCCTTGACTCATCTAACCGAACAAAAAATTCCATCCATTTGATGACGTCAGCGCGTAAAAAAAAAATTTTGGAAATTTTTTTGATGACGTCAGCACGAAACTTGATGACGTCAGCGGCAGATTGATGACGTTATCAAGTGAAAACTGGACTCATCCATTGGAATGAGGTTAGATGCTTGGATGCTTTAGAATTAGATAGTGTATATCAGCTCCGTTCCATAATTCCATCTTCGTAAATCCAAGCAACAGAGTAACGGACCAATTCACTCGCACATAATTTGCGAGACAATTTTACAAGAAACAATCAAACAAACCATTCTGAAAATTCATAAATCAAACTGAACGGTTTAATTTTTTGCCACTTTAATATAGTATACTAAATATGAACTCATACAGGATGACTGTATGAGTGTCTAATACAATGACGACTCGATATCAGAAACAGAAGCTGCTTGATCAAAATCAAAACACTCATATGGAGAAGTTTTATAAAAGCAATGAATTAAAGCCGACATTTTTTTTAACTAGTTTGCTATAATAAAAATTAAATATTGGCACTTAGCTAATAGGAGCCGGTATCAAAATCAAATGATTCGCATCGACATCTCGCATAATAATAATGATCTTAAATCATAATTCAACTAGTTTTCACTTTGGAACTGGTTGAATTAAAAAAAATAAAATAAAATAAAAAGTTCATTCTGGTATTTAGTTGTATTCCCTCTACTATGGTGACTCCATATTAGTGCCCTTCTATTCAATAGGAGCTGCTCCATCCAAATCAAACGGTTAAGATTGGCATAAAACATCATAAATGAGTTTAATCTGACCCGTTCATTTGTTATTGCTCATTTCAGTCATCATCTTGAAAACCAAACATCTCCATATCCCTTGCAAGTTGCAATTTCTGTATCCGGGAATGGATCGCTTAATATTTAGCTTTTTCAAAGTGTATTTCTACAATATAAGTGGAAGTGGGACATGGTTGACGGTACCGAACTACCAATCCTTCTTTTTCTTATTTATTATTATTCTTTTTGGCCACGATGCTATTTTTCTTTTTTTTTTTCTTTTTGTCTAGAGAACAAATTGGAAAAGTAAAAAAAGGCAAAACAACGGTAGTCTAATGTTGTGCTTCAGAAGTTCAAAATAAGGATGATAATTCATCGCATTTTGTTCCACAACTCATGCTGAGAGAGAAAGAGGATAGCCTAGTAATTAGTAAATCGTCCATCTCATATTGTACGAATTTTGTACCTTCAAAATTGGTGTGTAGTTTGAGTAAATTTTTTGATTAATCTCTATGTTCGGACCAAAACTTATTTGGATCCATCCTTACTAAAAAAATTTTAGCCTTCCCTAAACTAATTTCTCTCTCTTTGAATGATTGTGGAGCACAACTTAAATATTTAAGAATCAATTATTAATATAGTGAAAAGACAACACATTTGAGGTGGAATTCGCGAGTTTAAAACTGACTAGAGCATTTAAATTTAAAAATAAACTAGTTATAAATGTTGGACCAAGGTAGGACTTTTTTTATTTATTTTTTTTAAGCAAGAAAGTATCGACCTTTTGAAATTTCACACAATATCAACAACAACATTAATCTATAAAAAAGTAAAACAAATCTATAAAACTAAAAATAACCATTGGTGTAAAACTAAAATCTGTAAAACAAATCAATAGTATTATTTTATCTTTATCCAAAAATAACTATATTTTAGATTGTGCGGATATCTCATATTTGAGGTAGACTAAAATCAGTCGCGACTGACGAATGAGACCGTCAGCTACGATCAAATCTCAATTTTCGAAATTCTAACAATCGATCTGAACCGTTCAATGTGTTCTCCATATTGAAATCTCGTTGGAGACAAAATTTTATATTTTTCTGAAATATTTTAGTATTTGTTTGGTATTTTACAAAATTCTTAATCTAAACAATTCTGGACCCTTCAATAACTATGATTTTTAAAAATCTAAAAAAAATAGTAAATAAAATCAGAAAAATATAAAATTTGATCTCCGATGAGATTTCAATATGAAGAACACATTAACGGTTCAGATTAGCCATTATAACCTCAAAAGTTGAGATATAATCGCAGCTGACGGATCCATCCGTCAGTCGTGGCTGATTTTAGCCTATCTCCTCATATTTTGATTAGGTGATCATGCTTTTATATTTATTTTTAAGGTGTATTAATTTTTTACTAAAAATATATAATCATATCAGCGTAATTCATGTATAATTGATACTTTAGTTTTTATTAATTTTTAACACCAACAAATTCATATACATTAAAAATATCAATATATTTATGAATATTCTCAGCAATGAACATATTAGTTCAAAAGGGTATTTATAATATTAATGCATATATTTAATACAACATCGACCGTTAATCATACACACCAACATCTTATTAACATATAAATATCTTGTTGTATAAAAGTACATATGACTTTGTAGTAAATATATGCTATAATTAATAACATAATATTTTATGAACAAATTTTCTCTCCCTTAGTAAATAGTTACAATTATGATAATTAACATCAAAATTGCAGTTTTATTAAAATTATATATGTACTGTTGATTAAGATCTAAATTTCCAGAACCCATACACCTAGAAAAAAAAATTATCAAATAATTAATTAGTTTTGATAAGTTGAACTATTTCGCTAATTATGTAATAACTTAAACCTTGAGGGGTCCACCTAGAAAATGGAAAAGCCAGGTAGGCACGTAACTCTCCGATTGTCCGCAGAGGATTCCATATAACTCTCCATGCAGCATAGCAAAATAAAATATTTGTAAAGAAAACAAATAAGATACACAGAATCGACCACATGAAATCACGAAAGTTGGGCTAAAATATATATAAGTGGGCCTGTCAGGATTCTAAAGTGGTGTTTCTGTGTAGATTTTAACGTTGCAGGTCTATGATGTAGTTCCTCTCGAAGGTACTACACAACGGACCACGCGAAACATAAAATCATGAGATCTCACGTGAAATGGGTGTGGAGTTAGTGGAAGGGAACGGTACAGATGGTATTCGTCTCTTACATAGTGAAAATCAGACGGCTAAGATTGGCGTGCACATTACTGTAGATTGGTCCAGAATCTACCTTTATTTTTATGGAGATTCTGCCATGCGCACCATTTAAGGCCCGACTCCAGCCCGGTCTTTTCAATCAATTTTATCACAACCATTAAAATGTGGAGACGGTTCAAGTAAATGGACAATTTTGCCCTTCATGAAAACTGTTCCGTAAAATTTAACATATAAAATTTGCACCCCGACATATATTATGCGATCTTGAGCCGTTTGATTCAAAAGAAATGGATGGTCCAAATAAAGGGTACGCATGCGAGAATCTGCCTTTTATTATTATTATTTATTATAGATTGGATGCCTTTAATCTTCATAAAAATAAAATAACCCCAAATACTTACTTACTGACGCTGAAGTCATTACAACATCTCTATAAATTCTTTGTTGAAAAATGGGACGTTAGAAATCAAACTCTGATGTGATTTAAAGGAGTAAAATAACTAGAACCAGACATACTATATATATCAAAATTAAATTAGATTATCCAATCTAAATATTGTAATGTGATTTTTATATATAATTGGCTGCTACAAATCATATGCACGGTTCAATGAGGCAAGCATGCACCATGTAGAGTGAGTGCCTTAGTTTGACCTTCTTGATGAATCTCAAGAATATTTGCTTTTGAGGAAGAAAGTTGGAACTTTTTTAGAGAAGAAGAAGAAGAGAAAAAGAATATTGGAACTCAATGTCTTTATTATAAAACCATTACTAGCGTCTGCCCAAATTTTGTCTAGAAATAAACGTTGAATTGAATCTTTTGAAGGATAAGATCCGCGGATTCAGTATGAGTGTATGATGATTGGAATGTACCTCAGAAAAATGAAAAAATAATAATTTTGAAGTAGATGAGGAATTAAATAATCTCTGTTAACTTGAATCAAAGATTGCTTTTAGTTTCTGGAAGTTCAACGTTTCGTTGCCAAACAATTAGTTTTTTTTTTCCACTTTGAAAATAAATAAATAATAATAAAAGAAATAACGGAAAAGGTTTCCTGATCTTACCCCAAGATCCCTTTACAATTATGACAAAATTTAAATCTAAAAAAAAAAGTTAAAACAAAATTTCCGTCTGGCAGTCGCAGGTTTTCTCGTCCTAGCAGATTGCAATTGATTCTTCGTGGCAGACGCTGAACCCAATTTGTTTGTATGTAATGTAGCTTATGTAGGTGAACCTGATCTTCTAAGACATCAGAACTCAGAAGCGTATTTCAACCATGTAGAAAGTATTCAGTGTCGACAGTGTCTAATTTAATAAACTGATCGACTTGCTAGTTGCTATTGAAAATATCTGTAAAGCATAAGTGATAAATGGACATGGTTGCAGCAGACATGAATACATGATATACGTGAATTTATTTGTGGAAACAGCTCTTTCTATAAAAAGGCCACATTCTACTGACGATTTAACTTCCATTCTTTGCGCCTGATGGAAAGCGAATTTTAAGGTTTTCAGTTTTCATATATATATTTTTTAGGCATATTAGATAATAGATAGTGACCATCTAGTGGGACAATTTTCATATACTTGAAAGATGAGCAAATTCAGAGGTATGTCAATTAGTTGAGTTAGATTGAATTCGAATTTGAATCAAATCAACAATATTTATTAGTTATCAGTCAAGTCAGATCCGATCCGGTCCGATCTAATTCAATACGAACCATAAAATCTCTAATCCGTGACCTGTATTTGTTAAAATATAGAAAACATGTTTTTTTTTTTTTTTTTTTTTTTTGATTTGAAACCCGTAGGTGTATTTCATTCCACAAAAAAATGGAGGTACATCATAAAGGAATATTATACAAAAAGCCTTGTTGGACTAAGTGGGTCCCAAATCTCCGTATGTTGGAGTCTTCCTCAGGCTAATCCTCTCCAGTTCCACTGGAGGCCTTCATCACTTTAAAAATAGAATCGAGATCCTCTCCAACTTGTCCCAACAATGATGCTCATGCACGTGTTAAGGAGTTAAAAAAGTGCTTCAGGTTAGGTACTGGAATTAGAGTTCTAAATACGCTGTGTCGTATCAAACACATTATTTTTTATCATGTGTCTTGTTATGTCATGTCGTGTTAAAATATTTTACGTTTAAATTTTAATGAACCAACATAACAAGTCTAAAGATACGACGCATCTTGTATTTTGTACCGTGTCGTATTGTGTCTTCCTCAAATGTGTTATGTCGTGTTATGTTTAGACACATTTAATTTTCGTGAACATATAATTATATACTTATATGGATAATTTAGACATTCAAATTACAAATATATTCTTAAAAAAATAGACATTATATTGATATTTTGGTTATTTTATAAAACTTATCATCTTTAGTCATTGTAAATTTGATTTATATCATGTTGTGTCCTGTTGTATCTCATGTCTTGTCGTATTGTGTTTCGTATTTGTATCTATGCTATCAAAGTCAGACACGACGTGCTTAAAGATTCTCGTATCGTGTTGTATTTTACTGTATCGTACCACCTTCGTATCTACTGTATTCGGACACGCCCTATTTTTTTTTAAAAAAAAAACACTAATTGGGCATATGATCCAATCAATTTAATTATTTGTTAGCTTGAAAACGGATCAGTTCGGATAAATTCGTTCGAATCAGGTCGAAATTAATATCTCTAATTTCTGACCTATAAAAGACGTTGACAATATTCGGTATAGAGTATAGACAGCTACTCATCCAGTTGGCGCACGCACCAATGCACCATCAACATTTTTTTCTTGTTAAATCTCACTCTAATCAGATTTCATTGCTATCAAGTGTAATTAATTAGACAGCTGGTCCCTATATATGGTGCTTTCATGCTCCTGCGTCGAACTATTTTTTTTTTATTTGCTTCTAAAGTGCACCAATAATTCACTATTCTATTTGTTCGGTAATGTAAAAGAAAAGTTGAAGATGATAGGATTTAAAATGCGAAACTTTAGAACTAAATAAATTTTGTCTACAATCTTTTTTCTCTTGTTGCTAATGTAATGCTTAGTGCGCAAAGTGCAAACTGAGTAAAGAAAAATAAAAGATTGTGGACATCGTCTACTATGTTTTAAAATTTTAAAATTTGACATTTAAAGCTCCCTTCGGCTCATTTTTTAAATTTATATTACCGTATTAAGTAAAAACCAGGGTTCTGAATTAAGGATATCAACTTTGATCCACTAATGTCCCCCACTAAAAAAATTACGTGTGTACCTTGCTAAACTAACCGAGAAAATTGAGAAAAGGAAAAAGGGCCACGAGGTAAACTTACAGCTAACAATTAAATTTCAAAGCTCTTTATTTAGATAATTTCATAGTATAGACAGTGTGAAAGGACAAAGGACTTTATATTTTGATAATTTTACTTTCTTGTTTCTGAAATGAAACGGGCCATACGGTCCCTTTTCCCAAAAAAAAAAAAAAATGCATAATTTAATCTTTGTCAAGTTTCTGTACGTTAGCTCCGAGAGTACAAGATGCAGTTCATATTTGTTGCATGCACAAAAATAAGTTCAGTTAGAGATTCCTTAATCCACATTCTCCGCGATGATAAGATATAAGAATAGTGCTAGAATTAAATATGTTTGACACTTGAGTTCGTCCAATGTGATCGAATCTCATTTCGAAATTACAATAGCCATTCTGAATTGTTAAATTTATTCTCCATATTAAAATCTCCTTAGTTACTAAATTTTATATTTTTTACTTTTTTCGAATTTTAGAAAATACTCAATGTAATTAATTTTGGACCTTCAATTTTAAAAAGTTCGAAAAAATTATTAAAGAATTTTTTTAAAATATAAAATTTGGTCTCCAAATAGATTTCAATATGAAGATCATATTGATCGGTTCGGATCGACTACTTGAAATTTCAATAGTTGAAGCTCGAATCACATTTGAACTCAAACATGTATGACTCTAGCATTACTCTAAAATATAATTCTAGCGATAATTTAAATAATTTTTAGAAAAAAACTATCTCTTTCTTCAATTTTGTTGATTGAATAAGCCGAAGCAAATTGGGAGGACTCACCTTTTAAAAATAAAAAAGACCCCACTTTCATTTTTTGTTCGCATTATTTTTTTCTTTTTTTTTTGGGGGGGGGGGGGGGGGGGGTTCCCTAAATTCTGCATGATTGCGATGAATTCAGCTCCTCTCCAGTTAAACGGTTTTTGTGAAAGAGAAGTAAGAAGACAATAATTTCAATGTGCAGTTCAGTGGGTTTAACGGTGTAGTCCATCTCCACTAAGACGCAAGATATAGTCCTAAATATAACTTGATTTTGTATGCATGTGTTGTCTGTGGGCATTGTCCAAAAATAATAATAATAATAAAATAAAAAATAGAAAGAAAACTTGGAAAGAATTTGGACTGTTCATTATAAATTAAATTGATTAGAACAGATTTAATTTTATTTAAACAAATAATCAGAATAAAATAGACGAGCATAGGACAATAGACATATATATAATTAGAGTTGAACTGTCAAGAAAAAAAAAAGAGTTGGCATAAATAATCTGTTTTGAAATAAATAAACTAACAATACAAATTTTTTTTTAAAAAAAAAGACCATTCCTACTTTGATCCCCATTCCCTTCGTTCTCACCCCATCTTCTACCATAGTTATTCTGCTTTCTTTTCACTTATCAATTATCATCTATATCTGTTATCTGATGATTTCTCTTGTACGGCCATCATCATATTTCACATATCTAAAGCCGAGGATATTTATAATTTTAGATCAGTATTCTCCATCAATTTTATTGATCGCTATTAGTCTTCTTCTACTGTTGACTCATATTTTCTCAAACTCTAACTCTCCTAAGAAAGAAAGAATAAAAAGATTATTTTAATTTGAAAAACTCATTCATATCAAATTTTATCCAAAGTGGTGGGATTTTATCAAGAAAAAAGGAGCACCCTTCAAATTGTATTTTGAAATTTACTTCAAAGGGAGGTAGAATGGTGAAAGATATATATATTTTTTTGCAGTGAGTTGAAACTTGAAATAGATATAATTTTACTCTTCTACTTTATTTTTACCAAACACAAGCGTTGTATTACAAAAAAGAGGTTTATTATTATTTTTTTCATTTATTTACTATTCGACATGTTGAACGTGTCCCTTGGGATTATCGATATGTTTGTTTAATTTATTGAAATATGGGAACTAAATTTCGAATCAGGTAGCTGAAAGGAAATTTAATTAAATTTTTTTATTGTTTGGAACGTAGTATTGTAGATCTAACTAAGCATTTGGTATCCATAATTCGCATTTAATTTTTGAAATATATAACAGGTTAGCGAAAATTTAAAAAAATCAAATAATAAGATCTGTCATCTTGATCTAAATCAAGAGCGATGTGTCTTGAGTGAAAAAGGCGTAGATCGAGGATTCTTTTTATGGATATTAATTTAAAAATAAATCAGAAAACTTGACCTTCAATTTATCTTAAAATTTTTTTGTCCTCGTAAGATCGTTACATTAACGAGTTTTTATTCTGGCCGAAATCGAGAAAAACACTTGTGGGGCCTCCTAGTAGGCTAATAATGGATCTAGTAAGTATAAGTGGGAGTCAATGTCCTTTAATTTTTAATCTAATTATATTTGGTGCACAGTATTTTTAGTGTTATATATGCAATTTTTTATTTGAAACAATATAATTAATCTCTATAAATATATAATAATTATTTTCTTATCGACCACGATAATTATAATTTAATTATTTAATGTGAGTACTAACATCAGTATTTCATCTAATTTTTTATCTTCATCATAATTTTTTATTTTACCCATATTCTCTTCCAGGGGCGTAGCTAGGATTTCATGTTAGCAGGGTCCATAAATTTTTTCTTTCTGAAAACATATGTACAACATAACGTCTAATATAGATATAGTATAACAATATTTTTCAAACAAACAATTCTAAAACAATGTAACATAAAAAAAAATCATGAGAAATCAGAGAAATTAAATATATCTATAACAACAACACAAAATCTAAAATAATATATCTAATATCCAAAATAAATTCAATTTCTGATTTCCTAAGATGGATCCTCCAAACTTTTTTAGATGGGTCCATGTAAAATTTTGTATTTACATATAGGTACTACTTCAAATAATTTTTTTTTTCTAGGTGGGTCCATGGACCCACCAATCAAGCTATAGCTTCGCCCCTGTTCTCTTTTGATTCTCGGTTACTGCTCCTTGGTGATATAAGATTGCTTTGCTAGCTATATACAGAAAGATCAACCTAAATTCTTGTCTGAACTGCAGGGGCGGATCTAAGTGTACTCAAAAGTGGGCAATTGCGCCCATACTTTTAAAATAATTACTTAAAAGTGTAAAATTACATATTATTGAGTTAGAATTATTCAATTTGCCCCCATAAAAAATTTAGAAATTTCAACATGATTATACTTTGCCCATCTCATTTTGAAATCCTGGCTCCGCCCTACTCTGAAGAGTTAATAATATTAATATTATGCTTATTTATGCCAAATCATGGTTCATATAACCCAACTTGGGCTGGATAAACTTGAGATTAAATTTATTTTATATGAACACGAAAGTGCTTTGATACTCTCACAACCAATACAAATGGTTCAGTCCTTTTTAGATTTGTTAGTTGTTGAAGTTGTTCTAGTTCCGAGCTTCCTCAGATAATTTGTCACCAAATTGTATCGAATTCTGATCCAGCAGACCAGCACTGTGTGTTGGAGCACGCATTAATAGATTTATTATTCTATCTCTTCGGCACCTTTTTATCTTAATAAAGAATAAAGACCTTTAGTATGTTGTATTGTTGAAATCTGTTATATAAATTACAAAAATAAGTCATAAGTTTGAAGATGATTAACTAATTGATCTAAAGAATTTGACCAAAATGCATGTGGCCTAGTAGCTCAGTGGTAAGAGCACTAGGCTGGCCTCCAAGAAGTCAAGGGTTCAAGTCCTGCATGCACTTTTAATTTCAGAAAAAAGTTGGATGGTAAAGACCTCCCTCTTTCTTAAAAAAAAAAAAAAATTGACCAAAATTCTTTATTTTCATGATTCGTGCACCTGTTGCTATTATTGCGGTTCCTTTATTGAATCGCATTGTAGGATTCGAGGTTCAATCTGAATTTAGAAACAAAGGGCGAATTTCTTATTTGATAATGCTATTTATGCCGTGGAAACAAAAAGTATCATGACAGAATAATACCATCAACTCATAAGATGCTTCCACACGGCCACCATTTCGGAAAAAGAACATTCAAAATAAGATTTCTATATTTTAATAACTCGATTATTGTTATTTTCATGACCCATACATAAAAGTCACATGAGGCCACCATCCCGGAAAAAAAACATTAATATAAACGTTCCTTAATCAACATTTTAAAAAAATTATCACGCTTCAAAACCTCAATTCTTCATTATTTTATTTTAATTTTTTTTACAATTTTCTCCAATACACATGGGTATATGCGACTCTGCCTAATGAGCTAGCAGCACAGGCACTAGGCACCAGCGGATTATTATCTTCTGGAGTCCGCTCTAAGAACTGCTCTATGCAGTTTTTCAACACGATAGTCCGATCTAATTTCGACAGTTAAAATTTACGAACCGTGCGAATTTAATATTAATCACAGCGCATCAATAACATTATTGATCGGATAGACAACAGTCCGAATTGCTAACTGCGGAGGATATCATTCCAGGCGGATAAATATCCTCTACCACAGACCAAAATCGTTGAAAATCGCTGGAACAAATTCAGTCTGTCTAATCTAATTTTGACGGACAGATTTTTATGGGTCGCATGAATCTCGACGGATGTGATATTAATCACGGGACATCTATCATAGATCGGACGGTCATGACGAAAATACCGCCCTTGACAGCGCGGTCGTAGAGGATGTGATTCGCCCAGGCAGCAGCAGCACCACTCTGAGAGTTATAAAACGATACAGCGTCACAGCGACAGAACAGAAGTGAGAAGTCGCAGAAGCTAACCTAGTTAGCAAAACCCGGTCAGGTCAGGTCAGGTCTGACTCCGCACCACCACTTGCCAGAATCCCACGCATAAGTCATAAGTCACAACCCCCTCCAGCTCCAAATAATAATACAGCTCCCTTCCCTCACCAAACCAAACTCTCCATACCATTACTCCCTCTCCCTCTCTCTAATTCAGCAATTCTCCCTGATCGAAATGGCCGAGTACACATGCTGCGTGGTTATGTTTTGGCTCTACCTCCTCATATGCTGTGGCCTGGTAGTCTTCGCCGGGATCATGTCCGGCCTCACTCTCGGCCTCATGTCTCTCAGCATCGTCGACCTCGAAGTCCTCGTCAAAGCCGGCAAACCCGAGGACCAGCAGAACGCCGGTTCGCATTCTCTCCTCATCCTAATCATACCCTTCTTATTTCTTCAATTTGTTCCAGCTCTAATTTTGTTGTTTCTTTATGTTTTAGCTAAAATTTTGCCTGTGGTGAAGAATCATCATCTGCTTCTCTGTACTCTCCTCATCGGCAACGCGCTGGCCATGGAGGTACTTTAATTAGTCTGGGATTGGAAATTTGCGTGCTATCAGCTTTTGATTGATGTTTTTAGTGTGGTTCTGATTAGTTTTGGAATTGAGTGAGATGACTAATTTAGCCAATTTAAAGAGTTAGTTGCCTGATTCTGCTAAACCCTGATTTTTTTTTTCAGGCTTTGCCAATTTTCCTTGATAAGCTGGTGCCAGCTTGGGGAGCAATTCTAATCTCTGTGACGCTCATTCTCGCATTTGGTGAGGTGATTTCACTTGAAAACTCTTATTATACAGTTCTTTATTTTATTTTTTTGTTTTTTTGACTGTTGAGCACCTTTGGTTAGATTTTTCTGTATGTATTTTCTCTGGGATTTATTTATCAATCATCAATCAATGATGTTCATATTGATGTTTTTTCAGATTATACCTCAATCTGTATGTACCCGCTATGGGCTGAAGGTTGGAGCAAAGATGGCACCACTGGTGCGAGTTCTTGTTGTCATCTTATTTCCAATAGCTTATCCTATCAGTAAGGTACTATTTTATGTCTTATTATTATAATAATTGAACACTGACCTGTAAAATCAGATTCTGTATGGTGATAACTTTTAAAATATATCACTTTATTTAAACTTTCATGGAGATGGTAGGTAAAATTGTCTGCTCACGTAAGGTCCTTCCAATGAAGCCCTATCAGACAATCTGGCATATTTTTTCTTGACTAATATGTAAAAAAGGCAAACATTAAAAAAAGGAAGTAAAATAAATGAAAAAGAAAAAGCTAGAACTTTCTGTGGACTTTGTTTATCAAGTTATAGCTCTACATGACTTTTTGAGCAATTAATTTAATGATACAATGTTTTATCCCCCCATCCTTGTTGACTTTTGTGGCCTTTTAATATCATCAACTGTACAATGTGTATTAATTTGTAACTTTAGATACATCATTGATATTCTAATTTAATGTAGAAAAGCTTTCCTGTTTAGGCTTTACTTCTTCAATTATGTACTGTTCTTTTAATTTGTTTCCATAACTGTTCAGTTACTGGATTGGATTTTGGGTAAGGACCATGTTATGCTTATGAGAAGATCTGAGCTTAAGACCCTTGTTGATATGCATGGAAATGAGGTTTGCTCTTTCTCATCTCAGCAAGAATAAACAAATTATAGAACTCTGCTAATGTTTTAACTTCTGCAAGGAATATTGAGTGCTTAGAAATTGTTACTTGATAAACTTAACTATGAAATTTTTATTCTGATAAAATGAGACACTGACTTGTTTCCAACATCATTTACAATATCTAATATCAAAGGTTCAGAATAAATATCTCCACATTCTTCACTGTATGTCTAAATCTAATGCAAAGATGAAAGATGTATGTCCATAAAATTGGTTTAAAACTTTACATCTTGGAGATACAAAAGAAAAGGGTCAAATTAAGCTGCTCTCTTTTTTGTTTTTCTCAAAATTTTCAGGCAGGGAAGGGCGGAGAATTGACCCATGATGAAACTACTATAATTTCAGGAGCTTTGGATTTGACCCAGAAGACAGCCAAAGATTCAATGACACCTATTATTGAGACATTTTCTCTTGATATAAATGCTAAGCTAGACATGTATGTAGCTTTTCTATTTATTTTGTTCCTTATATTAACTTGCTTCTAATGAAACCTTCTGTGGATTGCTAATTTTCTTTGTTTTTTTTTACTAGGCATACAATGGGTTTGATAATGACCAAGGGACATAGTCGTGTGCCTATCTACTCTGGGAGCCCAACAAATATTATTGGCCTTATCTTGGTAATCTTTTTTTAAAAAAAAATGTTTCAGTAATGATAAATGATCCTAGAAGTACAAAGGTTCTTATTAGGAATTAAAATTATTGTAGTTACCCCTCTATGTTGCTAGTTACTAAGTTTAGCTGTAAAACAAAAGATTGCAAATTCAGATGCTATATGAGTTCAAATGAAGCACAATAACACCTGGATAAGCGAAACTTCTGTGGGCTTTTATGCAAAGAAAAATGATATTGCAGCCACAGAATATAAAACATTGTATAGATTAATGTTTATAGTTTAACACTACAGTGGGTCAGAGATTATGTACTAAGTCTATAATTATCTGATGATTTTTGAAGGTTAAAAATTTGATTACCTGCCGTCCGGAGGATGAGATCCCTATCAGAAATGTCACCATTAGGACAATTCCACGGTATTTGCTCTTGCTTCAGTTTTTGTTGCTAACTTAATGCTATAACTATCATTGTGATTGATGGTCTGGACTGGTAAATGTAGTTTTGTATTTGGTACTATACTTTCTATTACTGGATTAATAATGTTTTGTGCTTTCTTCAGGGTATATGATGATCTCCCCCTCTATGACATTCTAAATGAGTTTCAAAAAGGCCACAGCCACATGGCTGTGGTTGTTAAACGCACTAAGGAGGCAGTGGATCCCTCTGAAAATAATGTCCAAACTAATCAAAGTGGCAAAAACACCTCAGTAAATGGTATGATTATGATGCAAATTTCTTCTGTTCATATTTTATTTTCCTAATATGATCTTTTAAAACATATTAAAATTGCAAACCTTACTCATTACATTTTTTGAGTGGTTTTTGCTGGTTTTAGTGATTTTGTTGT
The DNA here is from genome assembly GCA_027562975.1 of Rhynchospora breviuscula. Taxonomy (NCBI): domain Eukaryota; kingdom Viridiplantae; phylum Streptophyta; class Magnoliopsida; order Poales; family Cyperaceae; genus Rhynchospora; species Rhynchospora breviuscula. The sequence goes on along the minus strand of CM050400.1, from coordinate 27,455,772 downwards.
TCTTGCCATGAAACAATAATATCATTTTGAAAATGTTTCCTGAAATGTAACACCAAAATGAGATGTCAGAAGGCATCTGTTAAGCATTTAGGCAATCAGGAGCATACACGTCATTTTTTACTATTACAAAGTGGTTTTCTATATTAAATTGGTAAAGAGTAACTTATTACTTTAAGTACATTGGTTATGATCTTCTAGGAACCAGTCCTCATGTCATTGTTGCAAGCTCGTCTCCGATAAACCCTGCAAATAGTCCTCTTGGCAAGAATAATGCAGATCCAGCACGTCAGCCAATGAAGAGGGGCCGTCGCAGTAATATTCTAGATATAAGCAATGCTGACTCCCTCCCAAGCTACTCTTTGGATGAGGAGGTGGTTGGTATCATAACCATGGAAGATGTCATGGAAGAGCTATTACAGGTTTTTATATTATTTTTTCTTTGAATGGTTTTTTCTATTGCAAAAGGCCACCTGATTTTGCAAAAAGTACTCATAATATATCATGATTCCCAGAAATTCTCAAACTTGTTGTTATGTAAAGTAGATTAATAATGGTATTAAATAATAGATTTGTTGATTTATCAGAAATGGTTAAAAAAAAATTCTGTGATTGTTTCTGAATTGAAGAATAAATAACACACTGCTACTTTGTGCCATTGAGAATCATAGCAATACATACATATTCCTTTCTTCGAGGATTTACTTGTTTAGTAGAATGTACAATTCTCCGTCCCAATGGAATAAATTTTGGACAATTTTAACCATGATTGTTAATTTTGGTAAATAACAGAGAGGTTATATGATTTGGTCTCCAGATAGTTTAGCAAACATGATATTTTTTGAGCAACTAGTGGATAAACAATCTACATATCTTGCTTGTTATTATCGGAAATCAGTAATATTTTCTGCAAAGGAAGTAATTCTGGGTTCTTTTGCAAAATATTATTTTATAACAACAAAATCTTTATAGCATTGCTTTCATTTGTTCTATTCTGTAGGAGGAGATATTAGATGAGACTGACGAGTATGTTGATGTGCACAACAAGTAAGCAAGAGCCTACAGTTAAAATTTCCTTTTTGCTAATGTTTTGTTACACCAAATTAATTATTCTAATGAATGCATTTATATTTTAAAACATCTTAACTAGGATTCGTATAAACATGCTACCGCCTAAAAAAGTACTGCCAAGATCTGCTGGGGCCACACCCATTTCCCAAATCATCCGTAAAACTCCATCAGCATCTCCTTTCTCGCCTAATCACAATAATGACAGCAATAGTAATAATACCAATGGTAATGTTTTACACTCTCCTATTTCATCACCCTACTTACAGCGGCAAAATTCTACACCGAGTAGAACATTTACTCCAAAGAAGTCACTTCCCACCTCCCCTGCTCGGAATTCTCTTTCTGGTCAAAGTTCTCCTTCGATTCAAAAGGTAAGTTTAATTTCTGTTTGAATATGACTTTGGTCGTAGTCGTCTGTACTGTTTAACTTGGACCACTGGCAACTGCCATAACTGGTACATGCAGCGCCAGTTATCAACACGAGAAAACTCAGAAAAGGTTTATATTTCAAGCAGCTCTTTTAAAGAAGTCCCAATACAAATCAAAGAACATTGACCGGTCAGTTCATAGAATCATAGTAATCTGTGTATATGTGTTTCTTTAATTAACTAGTATGCCACACTTTATTATAGTATAATTATTCTTCTTTTGATTGGTTGTTCTAGAAAATATAATTGATAGTTCTATGCATGCAGGTATCAAAAAAACCTTACGAGAAGCTTCCAAAAGGTGGAGATCCTAGCTAACATATATTGAAGAGTACTTGTGGCATACAAGTGCTTTCTTGCAGGGTGCATTGGTGTGAGTTTTTAAGGTTATAAATGGATAATGAGAATCGCCATCTTTGTTATTTTTTTTTATTGCTTTTGTACATAGGTAGACCAAAATGCATATTTTTCTTTGCTCAAAACAAATTATGGTATCACTAAGAAATGTAATAGGAGATGAAAACAAAATTATTGGAACTGTACATAAAAGTATCTGAGATAATTAGTAGTGATAAACTATCTATGACGAGACGAAGTGAGAGTAACACAACATGGACAATAAACTTTTGGATTTATTTTTGGAATTGGATTGAGAGGTTTAGAGATGTACCAATTATCTTATGGCTGTTAAGGAAATTTTAATGATTTCAAATATAACAGCAACTCTTATCTTTTATAATACTTAGTAGGAGCTTTGGATTGATCGATTCTACATTAATCCATAGTTTTGTTAGTATAAGAATAAGGGGCCGGATAAGTCCAAATTCCTTATTCTTGTATTGTTTGGGTTGCACAAGAATAAGGAATTTGGAGCTTATCCTTATTCTTATTCTTATTCTTTCTCCATCCAAACACACCCTTAAAAGTACAAACTATGGTAACTTGGTTGCAGAACAAATGTCATGTAGCAATCTGGCCGCGAGAAAGCAATTTTCGTATTCTTTTTTATGAATGATAATTTCATGATGATATTTTGCATAATGATTGTACTATATGTTGTATATGCTGAAAGAATCAGCATATCATCACCAAATATTAGGTTAGGATCTGACAAGTTCATGTGGTACTGAGCATATTCTGCCTTTTTCAATAAACCAATAGTCGACTGCCACTGAAATACAAAATTTTATTAGGCTATCCCTATCAACAGTCATAATTTGTTGAGTTAATATTAGCCGTAAGGAGTTGAGCACATCTCATTATAAAATCTATAATCAACATAAGTCAATTCGTCGCAATACTGACATGTGGTTTTGTGCTTGCGATGTGCAGATTTTTCTTAATGCTGATAGTGAAACTTTTCATGATTTATGAATAACATAGAGTGCTGCTAAATTGAAGCGTTCAATTGATCGATGTAACATTAGTTAAGGTGTCGTGGTTTTTCACAAAGACTCAATTCTGGTTTGCCTTTTGTTGTTCTGGAGTTGTTACTGCCATAATTTTTTGTGCAGTTGTGATCAACCAGTTGAACTAATTGCCGCTTATCATTGTCAATTGGGGAATTGTGCTGTTTTTAAAATAATCCATTTACAAAAATAGTTATTATTATATCATTCCTTATGGATTATTATTTTTGTTTAGGATAAATAGCTCAGCTCATCTACTACAACCTTTTTTTTTTTTTTTTTGCTTATACCATTGTGCGGTGAATTCATCGTTTTTTTACTCCCTAAATTTCAATGATTATGGTTCTCTACTGAGGGTAAATTCCTATCTTGATTTTATAAAAAAATATAATAAATAAATAAACAAGCATAAAGATAAAAAGAAACGTATAATTAAGTTGGTTCCCCTTCTGTACTGTAAGTAGCAAGGATACACCTAAACCAAACTATTCTTTTGTCCGGAGCTTTCCCTTTCAATCTTTGATTGCCACTGGCCTAATATTATTATTTTTTGAGGCTTTCAAGAAGAGCCTTCAGGGGGGAGAGAGAGAGAGAGAGAGAGATTGTGAAAATAGAGCCAAAATTTAATAGAATAATAGCAATATCAAGGAAACTAGAAAAATAATTTGCTATGATGTCGTAGAAATGAAATGGAAGCCTTGTATCTCATCAATAACAACTAAGTCTTTTGTCCCAAACAAATTGGAGTAGGCCGTAGGCTAGAAAAGAAACCCAATAAGAAAAAAGATCCACGAAGCCTTGTATCTCATGATAAATAATAATTATTATGATCACTATTCACTAGTGTTCTATCTGCAATGCCTATAAAAATCTCTCTTTCAGAAAGAAAAGAGACCAGATAAGAAATCCTTCGTTTGGGAATAGTACACGGTCTAGTAAAGAAATTTATTTTCTTAATTGGTGTCAGAAAGATAACTGAGTATCATAGCTCCACCAGAATTTAGAGTTTTTATTTGATAATTACTGGCTTGGTCCGCATGGAGTCAGCAGTCAGCACAGGCGACTGTACGTCGGTCCCTGTGTGCTGTGTACTGTGTACATGTATTGTGCAGGGTGGGGCTACAAATTATAATATTAGGAAGAAATTTAGAATGAAGCATAATTTTACAATTAAGATAAACAATATTTATTTTCTATTTTTTCCCCTAAAAAGCATCATACATTAAGCATATCGATGGACTACAGTTCCGTAAAAATATACAATTTGTATGCTGCGGACCCTATAAAATACAATATGTATATCCGAAATTTGAAAATTTAATGATCAACATTTAAAGTTCAAAAAATAAATAAAAATAAATATAGGTTCAAGTAATTTTTATTAACTACGATATGCTCCTGTGTATCTTAAATAAATATTGTTGTTGGAATAATAAAGTTCAGCTTGGTAACTTATTTATTCTGTTATGTACGTTGGTGTTAATTAAAGTACTAATTTCATTTTTTTATCAATAATTATTTCTAATCAATCCCTTCGAGACAAAATCTTTTGAGTATATTATTTTTTATAACAAAATCTGATTACGTGGCCTTCATGCTGAATTGCTGAGCAAGTTGCATGCTAGCTTCCAATAAACTTTCTAAGTATTTGTAATTATTCTCTGGCCTCGATATTTATGGCAGAACTATTGTTTGCATATCTAAGTCCTTGATGCTGACATTAATAGGATCGTCTCTCTTTTTTTTATTTTAATATGTTGGGTGATTTAGATTTATGCCAATGCAAATATTTGAAATTAGAAATATGTCATCACTAAACTACAAATTATTTTTTTGCCACTATAAAATTATAGAAATTAGTTTTTTGTCATCGGACAATTATTTAACAATTTTACCCTTTTAAATATGTCACTATAAAACTTAAAAATTAGTAATATGCCATCACAAATGATATAATTGGTTTTATGCCATTATAATCATTAACAATTAGTTTATCAACTTAATACAAATTATTGCAATAGCTAGTAATATATTATTAATTTTTATGTGAAAGAAACAAATAGCATAGTGATGTTTTTTTTTTTTTTTAGAATTAAAGTAACGATACACACGTTCCAATATATAAGCATTCACCAGATTCTTAGAAATACGAAATGAGCAAGAAAGAAAACTTCTTACCAAATTAAATTTGGTAAATATGAATGTCGCCTGTTTTTTCATGCGTTCCAATTGATAATTATTAATTAGTTTTTAATGAGGGGTAATTTGGTCATTGAAAAAGTAATGACAAATTTGGTAATGGAATTTTTAGAATTTAGTATGTTTTTGGAGAAATAGTGACATAGAACTAATTTTAGCAATTCTATAATGGCATAAATTTAATTAGCAATTTAATAATGACATTTTCCTAATTAAGAAAATTCACAGTGCCATAAAACTAATTATCTCTAATATGTTCCATCCTTGTGAACTATGTAAATTCAAGGCTTCAGTCTTATGACAACTTTCTTTGGCGAAATGATGTGTTTTATATAATTTTAATTTTAATCTGCTAGTTTAAAGAAAACCATTCTGTACTTATTTCTATATTTGTTTTATGGCGATTTTCTTTGGCGAAAATGACGGGGTCCTATGTACAAATATTTTTAAAATAATTTCTCAAGGTTGATGTTGTTACCAATTATTGCACTGGTGTAGCAAAGACATCCTTCTGAAGTTTTCCTTCTGACGAAAGAAAAGGAAATTCTGGCTCCCCGGCCCAATAAGACTGTTCCACGAGGAAACTCCTGTTTGCATTATTATTTCTCTTCTAAATTATATGTTTCATTCTTGGACGCTAACGGAATAATTTTAATTTCTGATTAATCTCTCTTATATATCACGTTAGATCGTATCCAATTGAATATCACCAATTATATGATCTTAATTTGACGGTCTGATTAAAATTTGACGTTCAAGATTTTCGAGAGACCATCCCAATGTTTTCAATTTCTGTAGATGAACAGAAACTATTGGAATATTTTAGTACAATTGAAACAGTCGCAAATCGCAATAAAATAATGTTACCTAATACCTATGTTGACCCTAAGGACCATTATTCAGCGTATTACGTTTTCGTCTCTATCACGTTCTGAAAAGAAGCAAAGATATATATGTCTATGTTTATAATAATTTATTTATAACAATGTGTCTGATTGTTAACAGTGCATTGCCCTCAATGGTTCGGTGCTGGGTGACCTGTGTAGTAAATCCAGCGTGGTCAGTGAGACCAGACACATGATCCTGTGTCATATATACCAGTATGGCCGCAGTTGATCAGAAATTTAAGCACCAGTTAACAAATATATTTTGACCAAGTATACTTCTCCAGTTCTCCTTTGGAAATCAAAGATGCATGCATTATGTACCCGGATTGCACACCTGTTAAACGTTACATTGATTTGAGTCAAAGATGTTCTTTTCGAAGTTTGAGTCAAGAGATGGTCCTTTTGAACCAATATTTTCAATATTGATTACCACTGAATATAGTGACCAAAATCTGGTATTTTCTCAAAATTTCCCGATATTTCCTCTCTTAATGCCGGATAAAAAAAAAATTTAAATAAAAAATTTTAAAAAATGAAAATAAATAAAAAATAAATTTAAAATTTAAAAAAATTAAAATAAAATAATAAAATAATAAAATAATAAATAAAAATTAAAATAAAAAAAATTTTAAAAAATAAAGAAAAAAAAAATAAAATTTAAAATAAATAAATAAATAAAATTTAACATAAAAAATAAAATAAAAAAAAATTTAAAATAAAAATAAAAAAAATAAAAATAAAAATAAAATTTTAAAAAGAAAAAATGGAAAAAAAATAAAAAAAATAAAAATACAACCGTACACGATGATAATTTTTTCCTATATATATCTTTTTCGAGAAACAAATATGATCATTATTGGCATAAATTATGTTTACATGTCTACCAAGTTACCAACCACAACAAATCAGATCCTTCATGCCTAAAGAAAAAGGACAGTCCTTCTAGACTGCTTAATTTTTCATCCACGACGTCTTTAGCGTGTACAAAAAATCGGAATCTGCCTTTCCAAAAGTTATAGAGAAAACCAAAAAACTATATCATCTCCTTACCTCCGATTCCTTACCATAGACTATTCACCAAAACCTCAACTACCCAGTACAAAAAGACAATGATAGAAGCCTCTGACCGGATACTAAGGTCACTCAACAATTCCAACACTAATTAATCTCACTACAAATCATATTCAATTCAGAGAAGATGCTACAAGCAAATCCAGAGAGCAGCCTCAAACATCCTAGTAGGAAAATGGATACTGCGAAATCTGACAGAACGAAAGCAATAGCAAAGAGTCGAGAGGAGATGCTGAGTCTCTTGCACGACATGCCGGAGTCAGACTACGAGTTGTCTTTGTCCGATATTGTCGATGACAAGTCAGGTACAGGTACAGAGACTTCGCTTGATAAAGAAAAGGATGAGAAGAATTTGCATAAAGGGAAGGAAAGAAAGAGGTCGAATAGTGGCAAAAGCTTTCGGTGTAGCAGTGATGGTGTCCTCCTGAATTTCTACACACCAACTTCGTTGACGAGGAGTTTAACCACGCCGAGGGGAAAACAGATGATGATGTCTCGCACGAATTCAGTAAATTGTACTAAGAGGTAATCAATGATTATCATGATATATAGTACAACATGAAAAATGTTGATTCTTGGTTAAGGTTAATGTTTTAGGAGTTTTATTAAGGTTATTTTAGGTGGATTTTGTGTATGGATTGAACAATAATGAATTAAGTTTTGGAAATAGAGAACACCTGGGGAAAAGAATCTAGAGGTTCTTATTAATGGAAGCTTTATTTTATTATTTAAGTAGCGTTGGATTGAAAGACCATCCTGTGGAAAGAGTATCCTGTTAAGTGAGTGAAGCAAATTAAAGAAAGAAGCAGGAGGATATTAATCTAGGTTAATAATGGCTGAAACTAGCCTTGATCCTATTTTCAACTAAACAATAAATATTTTTGGTGTACCAACTATTGGTATTTACTAGCCACAGTGCAAGAGAATTTTCTTCTTTGGAGGCCAGACCAAACAAATGTTATTACCACTTTTCCTTGTTTCCTTGTTTCCTTGTTTTTGCTTTGACTTCAAGTTAGATAGACTGAATATTTATTTATCAACTACTGGTTACTCCAAGAAACAAAATTTAATTGAGAATATGACCTTCTCTTACAGGGATAATGAAAAATTATTGAAGTTCATAGGATGCTGGCCATCGCTGTGGGACCGGAGGGGGAGCAAGTCTAAAAGACGAACCCAAGAGCAAAACCAATTTGAATTTGATAATAGTAAATAGAATGGAAGAAAATTGAAAAAGTACGTAAAGGTAGACAGTGGTCAGTGGTATTGTAAGTTGGGCCCGATATTCAGTGGGCTGAATGTTATTGACCCGTCAAAGATTCTTTTTCTTTCGTTTTTCCTTTTATTTTATTTTATTTTGTTTTGTTTTGTTTTGTTTGTTTCTTTGTTTTATATCCTTCCGGGACAGCTTGCTCAAAATGCCTTCTTTTTTTGTTTGCTTGTTTCTGTATATTTGAGAAGGTTCAACAAAAAAATATTTAATTTATGAAGATCAAATGGTAACCATTTTTTTTTTTCTAACGTATGTATATGTAAATATAATCTTACTTTTTTTTTATTGTTAAAATGTAAGCTTAGTCAACACTGGGAAGCTTGTTATAAGGAAGAGTGCAAATTTTTCATGATTGGAATATTACAATGCTAATCTATAATATTAATTAATTAAAACCCGTGATTATTTTTCCTATAATTGACCGCCTTTTGCATTTTCTATTTTTAATTTTGGTTAAAAAAGTCTATTTTTGCTTTTTCTATAATTAAAAATTAAAAATAGTTTTCTCATTTTTTTTGGTTGAATATATAAAAAATAGTTGTACCAATCATTATTTAATTTAAGAATTAAATATATTTTTTTAAATCTAAGAAAGTTTATGCTGAATTATTGTCATCTGAAAAACATAGCGCAGCGGAGTTGCAATTGTTATGTCCAGTAACTAATAATAGTTGGAAAAATCCCTTGGTTCACGTGAGGTCATTTTTATGTTGAGAACTTGTAGCCTGGAAATCATATGATAAAATTTTAATAATATTTGACAATTATTCAAAGATAATTAAAACATGCGGTCCTTTGCGGAAAAATTAATTTTGTTATTAATAGGATTCTAAGGTCCTTATATTCTAATAATGTTCTAAAAAAAATTGACAAATGGTTCGTTAAATTTCCATGTTGTTTCAAGCATTAAGGGTGAATTATAACTGTGCTGACTGGCTTCTATGTTTGAAGCTTTCTGAAAGTGATTTGTTCAAAAAAGAATTTCTTCTTGCTGTAGCTTTGACATTCACGATTCACCACTACGATGCTCAGTTACGAGTTTATTGACTATTGCTTTTGTGCTGATTTAGATAGTTAAATGTAGCCTTTGACATTTCAATATGCACCAACCAAATCATGGCTTCTCTACTGTGTGACTGTGTCTTGCTAGGCATCAGTAAGTTTTCAATTTTTTAAGCAATTGAATTGGGCACCCATGCTTTTACTGTCATGAGTTGCACATCCTCTAATTTTAGAAGGGACCTTCTATAAAATGTAAAAGAAATATAGAGATATATTTTGAAGAACATATTTAATTACAAAAAGCGTCTAAAGCTACAAATACTTACAGAAAGAGATCAAAGAGAAACGAAAAGAAGTACAATATCACCAAGACATTATGAAATACCATGAATTTCTGAGTTTAAGGATGAAATCAATTCTCCTAACTTTGAATATCCACAAGAAATCTTCTAATCAGATTTTTGTGATTTTCACTCACTATGGATTATTCTTTACTACTAGGCCAAAGGCTGATTCTCCTAAAGCTCTTGATAATTAGGAAGTAAATTTAAAGAATAATCTGTCTTCTGCCCCCAAGAGATTTTCGTTCTTTTACCAGAGTTACAAAGATGAGAAAGCGAACTGTGTTGTCGGATTCGTATTGAACTGTTCAGATCTTGGCATAATTGCAACATAGTGGCAACTATGACAGCAGATGAGCACCCCACATCAAACGATCTGACTCTTGACAGAGACTGTTAAAGTCTCACGGTTCCTAATTCTTGAATTCCCTGCAAATAAATGACAATTATACTTAAAATTGAGAAAATTAAGTGACGAAAATTGAAAAAACCAGTAAAAAAATTACTGAACAAATATAAATAGAGAGAACAGAGCTGGCTACATTAGAGGCCAGTATCCATGAGTTCAATGTACTTAGAGCCTTCCCTGACCGTTGCACCTCTCTAGCTAGCATCACTCCATCAGCTAAGCTGCTCACCTGGCCACTTGCAAGAAGAGCAGCTGCTGCATTGAGAATCTGCCAATTTCGAGTTCAGGAGTGAAATATGTGATGAGTCTGATATACCAAGGTTTGATAAGTAGCGACAGAATAAACCATATGAGAATAAAAAAAAAAGCAAAGTTTATTCTCACTTTGAATGTTTAAATTAATATACAATTTTGATAAATTGGCATTACGGTTTTGTTAGTAAGCTAGTACTTGTTGGTCCCAATTGAAAATATTATGTACCACTCTAAATTTGCAGGATCTTGTCATATAGAGACTCAAGTATGTGGCGATATGTATAACTTACAACAGCATCTGCAACGGCGCCTTTTTCACCAGAAAGCACATCCCGCAGGATTTTTGCATTTTCTGATGGACCTCCCCCTCTCAGGCAGTCAACAGTGCAGCGAGGAATGCCAAATTCAACTTCACAGTTTATTATAAATCTAATTAGATTTTCTGAATCATATTTCAAACCAAAAATGTTTTGCATTGAAGAAAATTTTGGTAAACGTAAACCTACAAGTACTCTGAAAAATTTTCAGGTTGTTACTTGTCTACTGTCGTTACAGATAAAAAGAGAACAGATGCTCACTTGGATCATAGTAAATCTTCTCTATATGTGTAGGAGTAACATCAAGGAAATATCCAGGCCCTGAAGGGAACTAAGTAGCTATGTAAGAGCGTTTTATCAAAAGTACACATAAGCTTAGTCTTTTTGGGAATAGAAAATTTGGAATTAAAAATTTAATTGCTTTGCATACCCAAGGGACTTATCTCGTCCAAGCCTTTTGAATGAACGACAAGTGCTCTCTTCATTCCGAAACTTTGTGCTGCTTTAGCCATTGTCAGCACCTATAGATCAATTGAAGTTTGAAAAGATGTCATCTATTTAATATGCAAGTTTGCCATCACAGAAAACTTTTCACAAATAGAGAAATTAAGTTGATTTGTTGACCTGAAATTTGTTTGCTAATAATTGACACAAAAAGGGGAAATCATATTAAAAAAGGGGATAACAAGCATCATACTGACGAGATTTTGCAATCAGCATTTTTCTATCGAACTACACAACATAATGAGTATACTCTATTTATTTTATTATTCAAATTTATAAAAGAATAAAACATATACAACAAGATTTTTTTTTTTTTTTGAAGAAATATACAACAACATATTTCAAAACACTTACAATGCTCTCGTCATACACACCAATAACAGCAAATGGAACTCTTGCAGGATTTAACAGAGGGCCGAGAATGTTAAACACTGTCTTTACTTTGAGTGTCTTTCTGACTTGCCTTACTATCTTCATTGCTGCATGGTAGTTCTCTCCCAACATGAAGCCAATTCGCGCCTTCTTCACACACTTCTTAACGTCCTTTGTTTTTATAAGAATGGACAAGTCTTATATTTTAATCATTTTACAATTCGGATCACAATTTGATAATAATGTAAACAAGTTGAACATTACATCATGGACATGCAACCGTTAAGAGAAATAGAGAGATTTTACTTGCTATATGGAAGGCAATTTTGTGTGCCACAATTTGATTGCATCAATTTATTCTTAGTCTCACTATGTACATAAATAGTTAAGCTAGGTTCAGTACATCGACTCCACCTCATTATTTTCCCCCCTTCACTAGTACGCTGCATTAATGCTGTGAGGTCTCAGATCTGTTGAACCATGATGCAGCATTAATGCTCTTGAGTCTTGAACAGGAGTACAGTAACATGTGACCATCCTTCGGCCCATATAATATTAGCCACATTTTAGAAGAAATTCGTACTTTGATCGCAGCTTAAATCATTAATTAAATGCAGTCAAGAATTAATCAATAAAGTTACCAAGTTATTAGTAAATGTGTGGATTTACCTCGGGACCCAATTGTATATTCACACCCAAAGCTTCCAACACGTCGCCGCTACCACAAGCAGAAGAACTAGATCGGCTACCTTGCTGCAATTTATACTAATTTTATTGCTGTAACAATGCAAATTAAGTGATACTTGAAAACTGAAATATGTGAACATTAGATAATATATGCAAAAGTAAAGGATATTCTTCATTTGTATTTGGTTTTTTTTCCCAGCAATATATTTTATCTTTCTTGATTTCTTGTGTCTATTATAGATATGTTGTCTGCTATTTCCACAAAAAAAGGTGCATAAAATTACAAAGATAACTCGAAAATAACCACCTTTGCAACTTGTGCACCAGCAGCTGCGGCCAAGATGGCAGCGCCAGTTGAGATATTGACGGTGTTTGCTCCATCACCACCAGTTCCCACAATATCGACTGCATCATCCAGGCCCTCAACCTTTACACAACATTTCATCATAGCCCTTGCCAATCCAATAATCTGCAAATGGATGAACCATGCCTGAACATGACAAAGTTGTTACAGGCAACCCTAGTAAAAAGAAATGGTGAAAATAAAGTTCACCTCTTCAAAGGTCTCTCCTTTGGTACTAAGAAGCACTAGGAAAGCACTGATAAGCGCTTCATCTGCCTCATGAATTAGCAAATCCAATGCACTCTCAGCCTCTGCTTCTGTCAGATCACGTCGACTGATCAATGCATCAATCACCTAGAAAAAAACATCAGTCTTACTAAAATCAGTAAACACATGAACCACAAAAAATATCGTAATAGTTAAGAAATAAAGAAAAGTACCTCTTCCAAGGATGAAACCGGTGTATGGGTGGCAAAATTTTTTGGTTGAACGGAGACCATTGTCTTCCATCTTGTCATAGGGCTCGTTTGGATGCCTTGGGAATAAGGGGAATAAGCAATTCCGGACGGAAATTTTATTATAAACAATCCAAACTCTTCACAAAGTTACACACTTCCCAATACTTTCCACCTAGGAATAGGCTATTCCTCTTATTCCCAAGCGATCCAAACGACCCCATAGAGTCAGATTTCGAAGAGCCCATGAAACTAAAATTCAATTTTGACCTCAAGTTTTTAGAAAGAACGTTATTCATAGAAGAAAGGGACACAATTTGGGGTGAAAATAGGTGCTGCATTGTCATCGCTGCCATGACTAAACCAGCTCTTTCACGTACTAAATCTTTAGTTAAGGCAAAAAAATTTTGGAAGAACGCAGATAAAATAGGCAAATTGGAGAGAGTATTTAATTTCGAATGAAATAGGTGTTTGATGTTTTGTATTGTTTCCAGAACCGTGGGTTTTACAGTGTCGTTTGAGTGATGGAAGATGGAAGGAGTATGACACTGCTGCTACAGGATGATCAGATAACACTGGTAGTTTACAGATTAAATGATTTTCTCAAAATGGGCACTGATGTGTTCTGGTATTAATTGAGGCAATGTGTTAGCAGTTGGCTGGCATAATTGGCACATGCCAAGTCGGGCATTAAATGACGACGGTACCTTCATTTGTGTGTCAATTAGATAATGGCAACTGCTCAGCTTAATTTACAATCCATGCCAATAAGTGCAGAATTTGGAGGATTTTTTTTTTCTTGTAGTCTTGTGACTTATTTATTTATTTTGTTTTACATAATAAATTAAAAAGACGTTCGTCGAATTAATTTTTTTTTCTTCCCGATTTCAGTCCTGATGAATTACGTTCGTTGTAATGTTAAATGAACGACATGTTTTTTCAGCTTATATAAAAAATTTAGTCTATTGTAGAATTTGTCTAAATTAAAACAGTTCCTATCTTATTAAGTACGACATGATTTGGATAATTAGATGATCGGATTTTATTGACGCTTCACACACTTTCCTAATACGATTTTGGGACTGCAAGGCGAATTTAAAAAAGGAAGAAATGGGGAGAAAAATAACGGTAGACCGCATTCGCTAGTTTCTTTGGCGAGGAGATCAGGTACGGACAAATAAAAGTTCGAAGATTGTGTTAAAGCTTCAGAAAAATTCGGAGCCACATTGAAATTTTCTTTGTTTTATTCAACGGAAGTATTTGATCCGGACTATTTTATAAAATCGAACGGTTCAGAATTTAGCTAGCAGGGACCCTGCTATCTGCTATGTATGAAAGGAAAAGCAATAGCAAATTAAGTTCTCGCATTTTAATTTAAAGGCATCGGTATCTTTTAGATTGTTAACGGGTTGGCACTTGGGACCCACAGTTGTAAATATCTCCTTGTAGGTTTTGAGGATAAGGAGCGGAGCTCAGCGCGTAGACGTAGTAGCACAAGCGCCGAAATTAAGCCATGGAAAGTCTCATCCAAGTACGCCTCCAATCTTCCCCCACATGGCTTAAACGAAACTCAATAATAACCCAACCTATAGTCCCTTCCACATTCTCACCCTTAATTCAGAAAAGAAGATTAAGAACAAATGAGCTGCATGCTAAAAGGAGAGGAGTATCAGATGCTGCAGTTTCAGTCTCTGAAATGAAAAGAGTTCCCAAAGAAGAGAAACTACAAGAAAACCGAATTGCCAAAGACGATGATGAGATACCGAAGCCGGTATTCGACAGGATGCTGCGGCGTATATCGATTGCAGTTGGGTTGCCAATCGGGTTGGGAATGAGTATGATTTTTACTATTGATAAGGCAGTCAAAGAGCAGGGATTGGAGTTTCCGGCATGGGCGGCATTGTTTATTGTACTTGTTTCCTTCGGCACCGGATCCCTCGGCATGGCTTATGGTACCCTGTCTGCGAGCTGGGATCCTGACAAAGAGGGTTCTTTTCTGGGATTTGAGCAAATCCAGAAGAACTGGCCTGTTCTTTGGAAGGAGGAGCTTGAGAAGGAGGGTAGGTTGTAAATTTGTGGAGTTCCATGCACAAAACCCGTTAGAAGCTTATGTGAAATAAATTTTATCAATTTGTGGAACGAGTATAAACAATTTAACTGTCGTAAGATGTTCCACTGACTTCTGTTTTTCTTTTGTTAAATCCATGCGAGACCAAAATTTATCGTTTTAGTATTCATTATATAATGGGTCCATTTTGCAAAGGGCATAATTGCAAAAAATCAAACCCGGTACTGTTTTTGTTAAATAGATTTTGATACGCTGCTGGGGTGTGTTTGGATGTTTAGGTTGATAATACTTTATTGGTATCATCTGAATTAGATAACCGGTTAAGTAGATTTGTATCCTAGGTTCGGTTGCATTGGTACAGAGCTGGTACCGATCAATTTGGGTTCTTTCTATTCGTACAGAGCAATCTTTAGTTTCGAATCTAATTTTTTTAATATAAAGTTGTATTTTTGTAAGAAAGTGGGCAGGCCGCTGTAATCTGTCGAGTGAAAACAAAAATAAAGTTGGGACCTTGTGAGTCTATCCGTTCAATACAAAAGATAGCAGAGAGCATACGAGTTTTTTCTGATATATATGCATGCGTTTTAAAATAGGTGTTCTTTCGAGCTAGTAGCTGACGGATGAAAACAACAGTAGTCGCACGTACAGATACAATTTCCATGTTAATTTACTCAAAAAAAAAAAAAAGCAATTTCCATGTTAAGTCGGCCAGCAAGGGAGAAAGGGGAGGAAGGTGAATACAATCGCCTTTAACAAGGTAAAGAATAGAGTGATTTCCGACATCTTTTTAACACAACGTTACATGAAAACAAATGGAAAAAATCTTCAGGCCCAAAAAGTAACATTAATGTCAGGAACGCATGCTCTCTACTCAATGATCCAATAGATGCACAAGATGTAACATATGTTTCTACTTTGGCAGATTAATAATCTAAATCTAAAATTGTCGATTCCAAAACAGAATCATCATGTGGAAACCAAATCAATTACAATTCCAGCCGACAACAAATTCAATCTGAACAAAGAAAGCCGGAAATTCAATACAAATGAACCTTAACTAAGCTACACATTTCAAAATTTGACGTTGTTACTGAGAAGTTGTTACTGAGAAACAGTACGTAGAATCCAAACAGGAGCAGAAGAAGTGGGCTGAGTTGAAATATCTCACCAAAAATTTAGATCAATCAACCCAACGAGTTATGCCGTCTTCTTCACTCACTACTGCAAGAATCTCAACACAGATATCCAACATAGCCTACAATCCAATTAAAGCAGGTTGTCAAATAAACTCGTCTGTAGCACATAATGTTGTTATGCTTAAGCAAGCTATGAGTCTAAGAGAAAAAAATAAAAAAGGAAATATTTACTAACCAAAGGATTTCTGCAATTAACAAGTCTGCATTCCTCTAAAGAAGAACCTTCTAGCATCCAGGTCTCCCAGACATCAAAGCTATGACTGGCAAACATAAACTCCATTTTTCTATTTATCTGCGCACATGCAAAAATTTTGGAAGTAAGAATCATGTGAATTTTAATTCATTCAAGCAAACAATGACATTATGACCTTTTGGTAATACAGATAAATACAACGATAACATATGAACAAGTAAAAGATGCAAATAAAACAATTGATGCCCATGGACCTTGTGGGAAAAGAGAAGCACAAAGCTGACGAAAATAATAATATTTTTGAGAGGTGCTAAATACAATCAAAATTTAGCAACCACTGCATAATACAAATGTAGCAACTCTATAATTCCTCAGATTAAACTAAGAAAAAAAAAGGGAGTTCTTACCTGCAATAGTTTCCCTCCAGAAACAAAAGAACGTAACCCAATGGTATCCTGGTAAAAATAGAGAACAATAGAGAGCTTAAGTACCAGTGGCAAGAAATTCACAAAACATATAAATGATATTTAAAAAAAAAAAACTCACCTTGCTTCTGAAAGTAACCAAGAACTGAGCAGCAGGGTCCCGTTTAGTGACATTCGACACAACATCAAGGAACCAACCCCCACCAGGCAACCTTTGCCGCGCCACATGAAATCCTGGCTGGTCCCTAGCACGTAGTGAAATTACAAAACCATCCTTCAGAAGGTCAAGACTCGACTTTTTATTCACCTCCTTTTCAGAAGAAGTGACTTCCATCGTGGATTCAACTGCTGACTTGCTCTTGCTTTTCAAATCCTCTGGTGAAGCAAACCGAGAACTGGAGCTAAGAACCTGATCCCGGCCACTAACATCATCAGTTTCTATGGCTGACGATTCATCTATCTTTTGTTTTGATCTACGGCGTGCTGGCCTCTTCTTACCTAAGAAACATGAGATTAGGCTGGTGTTAGAATTTGGTTATCTACTTAATACACCTTCTCTGTACATATGAACTAGAAGATATACACATAAAAATCAAGGGAAAAGTTAAAATCCAAATATGAAAATCATGTTGGAAAAAGGAACCCTGTAAGAAAAATATTTCAATATCCACTAAACTTTCCTTCAAAAACTGTCAACTAAGTGTGCACTTCTAAACCTAGATAATATGGTAAGTGCCACTTTTATCTGTTTCCCAAGCCACAGATCACTACCAATTACGTGAAATTCCAACACTTCAGTTTCAACAATATGTACCCAGTTGCATACTTATTAATCACGTACCCTTCTTCCGGGATCCACTTCGTCGTCCTTCAGATCTGGAACCTGAGGGGACACTCTGAGGCTCCTTCAACTGAGAGATGCCTCTCTGTTTATCATACTCCGAGCTGAGTTGACTATCATCAGTCTGCAGTGGTTGGTGGTCCCCGCTCTCCTCACCAGGCCTGGCTGCCAATGGATCTTCCTTCATCCTCTTATCAAGTGGGTCATTCTCAACATCAAAAACTGCTTCATCTATTTCTTCATCTTCTTCATCTGCCTCTCCTTCTGATACTGAGTTGCTAGGCATGACACCATCTAATAAATAAGATTGCAAAATAGTAATTGCTTTCTCTCTTATCTCCATCCAGACATCTTCACTGTAATCAGCACTACGGGGAAGGATCAGCACATTTGGCATCTCTCTTACCTAAAGTTCATGAAAAAACATGCGCCAACTTATAATTAAATCATGTTGATGTGCTTTTTAAGTTAGAATTAATTGCCTGTAAGATCACAGTTCTCACCCACGCCTCCATCCACTGTGGGCCCTCAGCACCATCTAACGCACAACCGGCTATGGTTCCCTCAATTAGTAGTTGCTTCAACGCACAGTCATCTATAAGCTGACAGCTTCCAGTATTTATTATGAATGCTCCTACAACCATCAAAGAAAAAGGTTATTGAGATAAATATGCCAGGCTATGCATTACCATTAAAAAAAAATGAACTGCAACAGTACCTGGCTTTATAAGCTGCAGGCATTCGGCATTCAGTATATGCATTGTATTGTTGGAAATAGCACAATGGAGAGAGACAAGATCACTGGCTGCCAACAAATCATTTAATGTGTCCATTCTTCTAGCCGCAGAAGGAAATAAAATTGTAGGCCTTCTCAGCTTCCCTTTTCCCTTCACATTGAATTCAATCAAATAAGCATTCAAAGGAAGAGCTTAATCTCAATCATATACATAATCTATGTGCACAGAAAATTTTTAGAGCCTAAACCCTCAAAAACTATGTAACATTCATTTCAATTTCTAAAGTTAGAAATAAAAAATAACCTATATAGAATTTCTTATAATGAATAATGACTAGCAATCAAGTTAGAAAAGTAGAATTGGCAATGGAAGGCTGGTCATTGCAAGTACCTTTAGTGGTAATTCTAGACTTGGGTAGTCTCTTTTGGAATCCTTTAATATTTTGTACTAGGACTTTGTTTTGGTTAAAGCTACATATCGCAGGCACTTCGGAAAATGTATGGTATGCCAGTAGCCTAATCTTTGTCCAATAAGACACTGACATTTGTAGCCCTCTGGAAATTGTTTCAAAGATGACATCTAGCCATGTCCAGTTGTGTAACAATCAAGATCAGTTTCATGTCATACAGGATAAAAACCATTCCAGTACATATGTCCAGAAAAAGGAGCAGGTCACTAAATGCATAACTGGTTCACACAAGAATACGAATGGAATTATGGCAAAGCCATTCAGTATTAAGATGTGAAAAGCTCGCATCCTACAGTTAAACTATTCTAAATCCTACTTAACGTTAACCTAAGTACCCAGCTACTAGCTTCACACAAAAAGAGTAAAAGACCTCACGAACAGTATTATCCTAATAAATGGCAAAGAAATGACCATTGTTCACAATTTAGGCTATAGGGGTGAAATAACTTAAATTAACATAAAATTTTACTTGAAAACAATGCCAAATTCACTCTTAGTGTCATGACACTTTACATCAACAAGTCCAGCACAAACATGTACAGTGAAATTACAGAACAAACCAGAGCTATTTCATACCTCGTATCCCGGATCAAAGTAAAGCACACTCATCCTAAAAGCAAGGCTCCTAGTAGCAAGACACCTGGCCGAAGCCGATCGACCTATAATCCCAAGCACAAGCCCTCTACACCTCCTCATCCCTCGACAAAGCGGCTGAATGGCACCAAGCCAGCCCGATGCAGCTGAAGAAGAGGAAGAATACCTAGAGAGAAGATGTGTTTTCCTGAGCAAGCCAAGCACCAGCGCCATGACTGTATCCGCCACCTCCTCAGCTCGGTTCGCATCCACGTGGACTAGTCGTAACCCGAGATCTGAAGCGAGAGCTGAGTCGACAGCCCGGTCGGTCGAACCAAGACAAAGCACGAGCTGCCACGGCCTGAGGCGGCGTTGAGCGGCGCGTGGGAGGAATGTCAGAGAATGGAGAAGCACGACAGAGGCGGATTCGATTCTTCCATCGGAGAGGCGAGAAAGAGGCACATGTTCCACCGTGGCGATGCCAGAGAGGCTCTCTTGCTCGATCGAGGTGTCCTCGAGGCAGTTCAGATAGACAACGAGAGGTGGAGCGGAGCCGAACTGACGGGGGTCGGAGGGAGAAACGGCGGCGGAGCCGGCGGTGGTGGCCGGACCGGCGAGCATTTTGGCGATCGATCCGATCTCAGACGAACGAAGAATGGTGCGCGAGTTTTTCTGCTCGGGGTTTTAAGAGTTCAGTTGATTTTTTAAGCCGCTGATTCGTTTTCTTTCTGTGTACATCCTTGGAAGTATGAATTTTGCATCGGTCCTAGGCTTTATTGAAACATTTGTGCAAGTGTGAAATGTCTGTTGGCAACTACAAGTCTACAACTGGGTTATCCACTCATCCCTTGCAATTCTATAATAAAAAATTAGGACGTTATATGGTGGATCACTTTTTTCAGTTTGATTTCAATTTTAATTAATTCCAATAATTTGTTTTTAGAAAAACATGTATTTCAAATTTTCAATCCATGTAAAAAAAAAAATAAGTGTACGGTGTAATTTGCTTAAAATTTCAATAAATATCTAATTTGATCAAATAAATTTAATGTAAATTTAATGAAGTTATATATTAAAGCAGATATTTGAATATACTATTTAAATTATTAAAAGTGCACAAATTCTTAATTAATTGATAACAATTAGATTATGACTGTTATCTCAAACTCTAATTATCCAATAAAATGAGAAACTTCAAAGTTCAAGCCTAACTCAAATTTCTCATTTTTCGAAAATATTAAAATATAGTCAAAGACTCAAAATATAACTGCCTGTTAAAATAAATAAGATCGAAAGATTTAATCTCTCTAAACTCTTTTGCTTGAATTCGTATCATCTCGTGCGCAAGAAACTTCTACTATACACTTTATTCGTTTGCTTGCTTAAAAATTCATACTAAGATATTTTGTAAAATAATAATGATGTAATTTCACGATGATGTGATCAGTGATGGTCGCTTATTTTGTCTTATACGAAATCATCTCGAATAGACAATAAAAATAATAAAAATTGGGAGGGTTCAAGAGATAATTTCGATATTTTACAATTTACATAATGTTGCGATCCTCGTGCACCCGTGCTAATCTGAACGCTACTGACGACTATTCACGGATTGCGAAGGTCGTGAGTGGCGACACGGGACCGTTGGATGTTGATCAAGACCATAAATGGCGCCTCGTGTTTGGTTAGTAGAGTTCAAAAATCAAAACCGGTTCAGCGGCTCAGAAATAAACTGGTCCAAATTGTTCTCAATAGAAAGGACTGGTCCAAATAATTTTATGGGCCATGTTGTCTGTATCTTGGCAGCACAAGTCCAGAGTCAGTCGTCAACAAATACAAGATGCAAAAACGTACTAAGTTATCTTCTAATATTTTGTCACCATACAATTATAAAACCGATTTGGCATGTTATATGGCCTATATGTCCAGTAGAGGTAGCAAAACTTGAGAACAAGCTGCTTTATCAGTCAAAACTTAAATTGAGAGGTGTTCATTGTTGTGCAAGACTCCAATATATGTAGCAACCCCTTACAGCTTTACAAGGGCATCATGCAGATGGACCCACATGTTTATCGAGAAAACTGAGACTTAATTATCATCCTTTAAAGCTCGGTAGACTGTCAAAAACATCTTTACATGTTTGCTTTAGAGAAAAACACCCCATCAAATGCTGCTTTAACTCTAAGATAAAAGGATACACGTGGCCTTTAATGGTTGATATGAGGTGTCCCAACATATATAACAACAGAATTAACTTGATAATTACGATGTAATTAATTCTAGACTCTAAAAAACAATGAATTCTAAAATTAAAAAAAATCGTAAAAAGAAAAGAATCTAAAAAAATAAATTTTTATTTTCAATAAGATTTTAATATGGAGAATGCATCGAGAAGTTGGATCAATCATTTGAAGTGTGAAATTTAATATTCGATGTGTTGCATGGGTCCATCCAAGCTAAACGTAGCATTTTAGCAATTCTCATGTATTATTCGATTTTTCATGTTTTTACAAAATTCAATATTAGCTGCTATAGTTGGCAGATAAATTCATTGCAATCTGCGGAGGTGTAATCCTTACTGCTTAAAAAGACCGAATTGTACTAGTAAAAATAGGGAGGATGAATTGAGGGACTGAAAGCCATGGTGTCTTAAATAAACATTTTGCGCTGGAGTTGTTTTGTCGAACCACTTTCCGAGTTCAGACGTGCTAACCGCAAACAACTACGACAATAACTTTGGGCAACCCAGCAAAGGAGCCAGGCAGATGTTTTTCTCTTCTGTTTTTTAACAAAAGAAGTTGCTGCCCACCTGTTTTATATGGAAACAAAGCGCATAAATAAATAATAAATGGTACCAGTGTGTTGAAACCAAAGCCAGTAAGTGCTACCAGCAAATTATAGCAAGTAATAGGCACTGTTAAGTGTTAACAACCAGCAAGTTACAACCTTTCTCAAAATAACCTGACATCAAACTGTCCAAAACTATCAGTTCCTAAATTTGAGTAAAACAAGAAAGATAGAGCTTAATCCAATTAATTACTAAGTCTGATCAGGGCCTCAGGAGATATATTTTTATTATCTTATACTCTTTTGGCAGACAAGCCCAGACTTCTTGCCTAAAATAAAAGACAACAGAGAAAGAACCTTAGTTGGTCCCTTCTGATTTTAGCTTATTAACTCAGTGGTTCTTCTGTAGGTAAATTTGGGCATGGCTGTGATGATTGCAGCTCAGCACTCTCAGGTAATAATTGACAGAAGGGTCCAACTGAACTTTTACCAGAATTCAAAGGCTAATTGAGCAGACAAATGTTGACCGAGATGATTGAATCAAAAGAAATATCTTCAACAGTCCAAAAATTACCAGACCAGACCTAGTTTTCAAAAAATTTACACACAGAAAAGAAAATTGAATAATGATTTGTCCGGAACATTTCTTGTACAACCCAACCAAAGTCGTTATATTTCATGACAATTTATACATCAATTCTTCCAATACCATCATGGCAGTGTATATCTTACAAAAGTTTAGCATACTAAATTCAAGCTACTTAAAAGAAGCAAAAATATCAGATATCAGTTCCTCGAGGACTACAAACCAACAAAGCGACGACTATCTCTGGAACCATTTCAATAATGCCTGATCTGGTGTTGGTAGTGAGGCATCAGTAACAGTTTGAATATATTTTTATAACCTTTATACTTTTTACTTACAGCTGAGGTAAAGTCATGCCAGATTGTATTTAAAAGAATGATTGAAATATTGAGTTCAGAGGAAAATTAAGATGGATTTTACATACATACCACCAGGTATGTATCGACTTAAAATCAGAATATTCACAAAAAGCACCCATAAATTACCGCTAAAACAAGTGGACTTTAGAAGTCGGTACGAGAAATGGAACAACAAGATGTAAAGCTACTATTCTACTTGTTGCCATAGCTTTACTTTTGAACTCAATTTAGCTGGAACTGCCATTGACCAAGCATCCAAGTCAGGGAGTGGCCCTGTTAGTGCAAAATAATTCTCACACTCTGGCTCTTCCACTAGCTTCCAACATACCTACAGATAATATTGATCTTAGATAAAAAAATTTCTGCGGTTGCATTTTAGAAGAGCTGTGTTGATAATTATTTTTAACTATTGAGTTTGTCTATTATCAATACTGTGTAATCAGTCCAGAAACAACAGCAACCACTACAGAATTGTAATTCTATAATCACTATAGTGTTGTCCTTGTTGAAACATGTGACAACTTCATTATTTAATTAATTTAATCATTTTGATTAAGAGCTTCCAGTTAAAAGAATTGTTTAAGGGGATATGTACCTCTCCAGGAAGAGCGCGTGAAAGTGCCTTTATAGCAGAGTTTTCAGTCCAAGAACGTTTGGATTTCGGAGGTGCTATTTTGTGTTCCCTGTAATATTGATCATTATCTCTACCACTGCAATTCACCATAATTCTACCATTTGGCATTAGCTTCTTTGCTAGCCCCGCCCATGTTTCCTCCTGCATGTCACTTAGGTAATTTCAGTTTACCATAATTCGGTGAAATTTTAATTAGCAAGAGGTTACAAAGTGCTGTTACCTCAAGCAATTGCGGTAAGATCTTGCCATCAGCAAACAAATCCACAATAATTCCTACAAGGTGGACATTTTTTTTTGAAGAGTACAGTCTACAGAATATAGTAATATAAACAAATGAATTTAAATAAGAACTTGAGGAGAATTAAAGGAAGCAATTGTATTATATTACCAGCAAAGCCTCCTTCAACTGTAGCATCAGGAGAAAGTGCATCTCCAATGCAAACAGATAGATAACCACCATGTTCATTTTTTTCCTCTACTTTTGATAAATCAAAATACGCTCTTGCCACATTAATCAACTACAAATATGGGCATCAGAATGAGATTGGGATAAGAAATTTTATTGTAAGCGTAGTTTCATGAATTAATCAGTAATATAAGTGTGACTATGACTTGCCAACTCATCAAGCTCCCAGCCAATGATGTGAAATGAAGGATAATATTTAAGGATTGAATGAGCAGCAGTCCCAGCTCCCTGGCAGCAATAGTTGAAACTAAGTAAAACTTCTAACATAGCAATTAATTCAAGCAAATAACATGCTGATTAGAGGAGTCTCTAACCAAGCCTAACATAGCAATCGGGCCTTGTGGAATAATAGCAGGAAGGGATGCAAACTCATCCTGTAATGATGAACAAAAAAAACTTGTTAAGTAAATACACTAGTAGCAATTTTAAGCTAGCAACTTTGACTTTGTGAAAGCATAAGCATTCAGGAAACCAATTTAGAAAGCAAAGTGTTCGATCCAATTAAAATAAGTTGTCTTTGATTTATTTTTGCCTTCAATACTGTTAAGGAAAATGAAGTCTTCAAATTGTCAAGTCAAAATACACTCCAATTATTCACTTACTTCATTATATTTTTAATTATTATTATTCCTATAATACAAAGGATGGAGGGAAGCTTACCCAATATGAGCCGGTCCATACTGAATCCTTCTTAATCATGCTGTGAACATTGCCTGTTGATTTGAAGGCATATCATCAAATGTAGTGTCGTATACCTAGTTTGGAGTGTTTAACAAGACTTTGTATTCTAAGTTTACAATAGAAAGCAGTAAATCAGTGACCAAAGAGGCCATTAAATAGTATACTATGAGGGTGTTTCTTTCCCCCTCCTTATCAGCATTTCAGCTCTTTCTTAGTCAGCATTTTATCGTTTGGTAGAATAGTTAGAACCCTTATTACCGGCATAAGCTTCTTCCACATACAGGGACAGAATCAAGGGGGTTCTAATTATTATTATTTCGAAGTAAAAGTTGGCTGTTATTGATTTTCCTTTCATTTTTACTTTCCTTGTTAGGAAGTGACACAGCTAAAATTATATTAATTGAAATGTAAATTTATTATCAATTTGGATTGATAAACGAAAACAATACATATATAACTTCAATTAAAGACATTTTTTTGAAGAAAGAGGGAGGTCTTTGCCATCCAACTTTTTCTGAAATTAAAGGTGCATGCGGGGCTTGAACCCTTGACCTCTTGGAGGCTAGCCTAGTGCTCTTACCACTGGGCCACTAGGCCACATGCTTTATATCCAACTTCTATTAAAGACGTTATTGAATCTAATTAACTTGTATTATTTTTGTCTAGATGATTATAAAATTAACTTATCCCCCACCCTCCATGCTTTATATCTGGTTCCACCTCTGACCATGCAAATCTCTTTCATGTTTTTTACTTTGCTCTGATCTAATCAGAGCCAAATAAAGTTTTCCCATGCCAAACAATATATAAATTGGTTCACTACATGTGAGCTTGCAATTTCTGATCTTCAAGTTGCAAATTATTATATGGTCCCAGAAGACATGCAATTGTTACCTAAGGACAGTTCCAAACACACAATTAGGCTCAATAAAGATAAAGATTGAAAGAAACAAGTACATGATTAGCATTATTGTTCTGGGGTATTTGGTTCATACAACTGCACGTTCTATGTTTGGTGAAATGCCTGAGAGAAGAATTATGCATTACACCGTAAAATCTATACTTTCCTCCCTGAGTTCTATTCAGATAAAAAAAAAAAGTCTCAGGTAAACGAGAGAGCTTACGACTGGAGTCAAGGAGGAGATATCTGGAGCATGGACTATCTATCACCATTATACCATCATTGTACTTGCTACCCAAAGCCATGATAACAGAGAAAGGCTCCTCCTCCTTTGTCTCAGCTTCCACCGGTGCAGAGGCAGCGTTCTGTCCGTCAGGTGAGGATCTGGCCGGAGCAAGGCGGAGCGGAGAGAGGCGAGCGCGAGGGTCGGGAAGGTGTGGTTTGGCATTGAAGCGAGAGGGGTTAGTATTGTAAAATCGAGGAAGTAGATGTGATAGATGTAGAGTTGTGGTCGTGCGCATGGCTGCAGTTTATGATTGATTATAGTTGAGCAGGCTGAGCAGCAGATGAGGTTTAAGGACTGTTTGGATAGAGCTTGGAGAATTGGAGCATAGAGCGGGAAACGCTATCTGCTGGTAGAAAAACGATGAGGCTGTTGAGTGGGACCCGCTCGAGGAGTAGAGATATCATGTGGCGTCCGACGGTGTGCTATGTCAGTGCTGCGGGTTAAATGTGGTGATCATGCCGAGTTAAAAATGTTTTATATTTTCATCGAGCCATTCTATTTGTTTGAATATATATGAAATTAAGTTGTTTCTTGTTTCCATTTATCCTAATAACTATATATCGGCACAATCGATGAAGCATTGTACTGAGTTACTGACTTTCAATAGATTATCAATTTATGTACACATGATTAAAAAAAAATTTAATCCTTCAAAATTTATTTTCTGTAAATCTGAATTTTATGACTTTTTCATTCTTTTTTCTCCTTATCGATTATTCTAATTTTTTTTTTTCAAACACTTACACCGTGTTTGGATGGAAGTTAGCGGGTCAGAAGAAAAGAGAATGGAGGTGAAGTTTAAAAGTTTTTTTGTTTGGATGGAAGAAAATAGAGAGTAAAATTTTAGCGAGGGAAACATTCCCTTCCAATATTTTCCTTCTTGTACAAATATTTTCTTTTCCAAATCAGAGGAGAATGAATGGAAAGGAAATTTTTAGAGTGATATCTTGAGGCAATAAGACAGCGCTACCCTTCCTCTTTCGTTTCTTAATTATGGCCTTCGTCCTCGATATGTCGAGTCCATTTGCTTATAATGTGTGTACAATTTATCATTTGTACATTTTTGTCATGTGCTCGTTGTTTCTTCAAAATAACATAATAAATTTTAATTGTCTGGTCAGAAGTATAGTATAGGTACTTCAATAAATAGTGGTAGTTCAATATATCTGTTTAAGATCTTTTTTTCTATGAAATTGATCAGTTAAATAAACAAGTCACCTAGAATTATTCTAGCAATTCCTTATATAATTCATTCTGATGCTTTCAAAATTTAGCATGCGAAGCATTTTTTTTTATCCTTTAATTATTGTCTAATTCTTGTCATGCTTAAATGGAATAAAATGGTAACATGTGCAATTAAACTTATTTTGTCAGCATCAGATCTTGAAACGGTTCTTACATATTAGATTATATGTTTCATAATGAAGTCATTAGAATAAGTAATCTCGATGCATTTGCATTCACAATAATAATGGAGAATGAGCATTTTAATTAAACATTCAAAATTGCATTACATAATTAACATTATGAAGAAAAGTAAGGGTATAATGGTCTATTGTGTTTAATTAGTTTTACTTTTTACTACTATTGATTTTACTATTCAAATCGTGGCAAACGAAGGGAGGAAAATGTTTTTTTTTTTTTTTTTCCTTTCGCTAATTATCCAAACAGGCAAATGAAAATTAATTTTCCTTCCCACCACATCCTTTCTCATTCCCTCTAAAATTTATCTTTCTTTCTCATTGGCCTTCTGTTATCCCAACAGTGTTAGGTGGCAAAAATAAGTTTCTAAGAATATAAGGTGAAAAGACAACGTTTTTTTTTAAAATAAAAAAATCACAAATGTTGTTAGAGCTGATTAAAAGTCTGAAGAAGTATACTCCAGATAATTCCTTTAGGTGCGTTTGGATCGCTTAAGAAAAAAAAATTAAGATTAGTTATTTGGAGTAAAAAATATTATTTCTAAACGATCAAGAATAATTATTTTGTGGAATTTAGAGTGTGATTTTTAAGTGGTTCAATATCCGGAGTAGATTTTTATTACTAGTGTGTTCGGATAAATGTGGAACAAAAAATTATTGGGACCACTTTTTAATCTAAATTAAAAAGATGATCCAAGCACACTAGAAATAAAAATTTATTCTGTATGTGAATCACCTAGAAATAGCACTTTAAATCTTAAAAAAAAATTATTCTTGATCGTTCATTAATAATATTTTTAATTTCGAATAATTAATTCTAATTTTATTGACGATCCAAACCCACCTTATTTTAGTGCTGAGCATGTTTACAATATTTTACTCAATGGAGAGCGAAGCTCCCCTCAATTCTGGTCGGGATTCAAAGACCTATTCGGGCCTAGCCCTCCGAGCAGTCGACGAGAGGACTCTCTTCTTATTTAAGAATTCCCCTCCCTATGTAGTCGTATGAGTGAGCCATTACCTAAAAAGGAAATGAAAACAGTAGAGCAATTTGCCAACTCCCAATTGCCAAGAACGGAGAATTGGCTTTAAAGCCCCACATTCCAACTTAAGACACTAATCATAAATGCTCACTAATTTCTTCGCGTTTGGAAATTGACTCTCATGACAATATATATATATATATATATATATATATATACAGAGGATGGCTAACGTGCCATCGATGGCACGGAGGGTCCCGTGCCATCAAGTCATTTTTCGAGATCCAAAATTCAAATGGTCAATCCAAACCGTTCAAGTTGTTCTCCATATTGAAATATCCTTGGAGGCAAAATTTTATAATTTTTCGAATTTTTTTGCTATTTATTATTATACTTTTAAAAATATTATGATTAGAGTATTTCGGGCCCTCCAATTTGAAAATATCATAATAAATAGCAAAAAAATTTGAAAAAATGTAAAATTTGGTCTCCAAGGGTATTTCAATATTTTGATCAACTTGAACGGTTTGGATCGACCGTTTGAATTTTGGATCTCGAAAAACGAGTAGATAGAAAATTGATGGCACGTGCCATCGATGGCGCGTTAGCCATTCTCTATATATATATATATATATATATATATATATATATATGAGATTTTAGATACTCTGCCTATTTGGGAATTGAACCTCTTTTGACTTCTTGACAAAATAGAATATGGAATTTCAGATAATTCATAATTCTGCATATTTGTATAATTGTATGCCTCTAATGGGCTGATGGACCACTCTTATCACCAAATTATTTGGTTCATGGTCCATAGAATAGGTCCAATGGGCTATAATTTAGCTCCTTCCCAAATTCCCAGCTTGGAATTGTACAATGAAAACGACTGAGCTCGTTAAAACATCACCTTCTCCGCTGATGTCACTCCCATTTCAAGCCAAATGAAACAGCTAAAAACAAAATCAAACGGTAGAGACAACTGACCAGCATTTACAAGTATCTCTTCACCAGATGTCAAAGATCTAGACAATTATCCTTTTTAATTCTTTATCTTTTTAATTCTTTATCGAGTACAAAGAGATCTACACAATTATAATTATTAAACCAACGTTGTTCCAAGAGAACAAGCTACTAGACAAGATGTCAAGTACTTCACAGGAGCTTACAGCTAATAAACCCATACAGATGCCACGCATTAAATTGCCACAGTGGATATGGAGGAAAGGACAGAGTACAATTATTAAACAATTCGGACCCCTTGACATGGTCTCTCCCTTTTGTTGTTACCCCGAACTGAGAATACATTGTGGCCTAGCTAGCACCTAATGGGTTCGACAAGGGTACACCTCCAGATCGGAAATGTCACATTGAATTTAATTTTCTGTGCAATTTGTTAGTCCTGAGAAAACGTTAATCGGTTGGTATAATTAATTTCTCGTTTCCGTAAGTAACGATCTAGAATTTAATGATGCATCATGCATGATATAACTAAAAGGAGATGTTTTGCGCTTCCCGTGTCTCACGGGTGACATATATGCATGATCTTTGCCATTTGTGACTGCCTCTCTATAATCAGCTAACAATCTAAGTTCACGAGCCTCCACTTTTTTTCTCACCTCTCTCAACCACTTCATTTTTTTTTTCTTAAAAACAGTTGCTCCTACTTTTTCCCCCCTTTTTTTATTCATGAACGGAAATCAGAATAGCTTCTTGTGTGTGACACACATTGATGCATAAAATTTACATGCCATTAAAAAAGATTACTAATTAATCAATTAAGAAACTTTGAGCAACCAACAAAGAAGGAACTTATGAAACAAAGACACACATATATACGATCAATAAGAAAAGTTAAGAAAAAAAATTCAACAAAACAACAAACAGTCCAACTTTAATATGTATTTATTCCAAATTCACTGGAGTTTTTTTCATAACGGCAGAGGAGAAGGATACCGGTGGCAAGCATGATGAACTAGAAACTCGGGAGATTTCTGATCATATCCCATGAAAATCTCCTCCCAGATCTCGGCGAATGCCCGGAGGATCAAATGATGGTGCTGGGGGGAATTGAGCGCCAGAAACTGCCTTAGCAGCTCCGACAAATCCTCTTTGTCGACAATTTCCTTCTCCACTATCATCTGCAGCATTGACCTCCTGAAGTCCCCCAGAGGGTCTTCAGACTCCTTCACCACCACCACGCTCTCTTCTAACACCCGCATTCCACCCTCGCTCTTGCTCCGCTTATGTCCTTTCACCGCCTTCTTTGTTTCGGTTTTTGTTTTCTTTTCCTTTTCCTTTTCTTGTTCTTCCTTGCGGATGTTCCAGGTCATCACCGTCTGCTCCAGCTCATTTAGCTGGCGCAGGAGACCGGAGAAACTAGGCGTGCTTGATGAACTGTCGAACTTGTCAGCTTCATCATCATCCCATGGGGAGGAGGTAGAGGCGGAGGTGATGGTCGGAGTTAAGATGTCGGTGGAGGAAAGATTTTTTGGCCGACGAGGAGTGGTTACAGCGGTGCTAGATTTGATGTCAGAGGAATCGGAAACCGAGACAGACTTCGACCCACCGCAGCCGCAGCCAAAAGCAAAGAGGGAGGTGCTTCTCTTCTTCTTTGCCATGGATCTATCTAATTGTTAACTTCGTTTGTGTGAATGTGTGTGCTAGTACTAGTATAGTGGTGTACCTTCTCAGGTTATTTGCGGTTGCGCGTGTGACTTTTGACAGGTCTGTCACTTTTGTTTTGTGATGGAGAATTAGAGGTATCAGTACTAAAGAGCACTTAACCTGCAAGTCACGGCGCTGCTGCTGATGGCTTTATATATGAAAATATGAGTGCGTTAATTAAATTGATGGAGATCTGGTTATGCGGTCAAAACCACACTCATTGATGGCTCTACCGACTATGGCTGAATTAATGCGTGCGCTGATGCAAGCGTGAAATAGATATGGTATCAGATAAACATATAAAAGTACATAAGGTGAATTATGTGACTAATAAGTAATTATATAATATAACTGCTCACAAACATCAGTTTCGTCCTATTAAATTTCATTTGGATTATTCATTTTATTGTGATACCGAATCTGATAGATATTATGCCATAATTGGTAGCTTACTGGCTTAGACATCAAGTTAGGTGAGCAGAAGATTATCTCCTATTATCATAGGTCATCCTTTTGTATTTTCTAATTTGTTGGACTTTTCCTTGATATCTAAAATAATAAATATATATAGATTATCTTATAGATGCATTTAATTTGTCACGTAGACTGTTTTGCTGAATATTTTGTTAGAATTATGTTTTTTTTTTAAAAAAACAATATATAATAAGTTAATAACACATCCACTTTGAGAGGAATGTATAAAATTGTTTGATAACGCCATCCAAAAGTCACTTTTAAGCTAACACTAACAAACTTACTTCTAAGCTAACATTAACAAATAAGGACTCTTGTATTTATATGGGTTTTTTTTTTTTTTTTTTTTTTTTTTTTTTTTTAAGAAAGGCTTGGTAGTGCTACCAAGTGAAAACATGTCATTTATAGTTGTTGCACCTAATGACCCGTTATTTGAGTTTTAGGTGTTTGCCGAGCGGTGATTTAATAAAGAATGTATCTTTTTACAATTTCACTGCTCTCTTCAATGTTTATAAAAAAAAAAAAAAAAAAAAACTGCTCTCTTCAATGATCTGTAGCGAGACTTTATTTTCCCAATTGTCTGTTTACAAAAACAAGAAAAGATGTTTCAATACGTGGACAAATAAGAAAATAAAATATTGATATTATTTTTTTGTTTCATATAAAATTTTACATGGTAGACAATAAAGATGTGGTAAAATTAATAATTTAGTCTTTTCTTTTAAATAAATAGCTAATTTGGTATTAACTTATTCTTTTTTAATAAAAAGTCTAACCTTGATCTAGATCACTAATCAGATCAAATTAAACAAATCAATAGTTCATAATTGATATAAGAATTGTATACACTCTTTTATATGACATGTTTACTCCTTCTATATGAAATGTTTAACCATTTCTCTAGATGATTTTATATAAGTAGTAAGGATAAGGATAGTAATGAAGGATAAGGATGTTATGGGTATACTTATTTGACTACCATATTTTTGTTAAAAATTTTTGTAACGCTATTTTTTTTTGTTCCGAAACTAATAAGTTAATTCGTGTATATGTGTTGATCCCTAATCCATGGTAAAAAATTCCTCTTTGAATTGCAGCAGTCCTTATCATCTCTTGTCAGGGGTAGATTACATTTTTTTTATTTTCTCAGAAGAGATTTGAATATATATCAATCCGAATTTCAAAATAAATGGCAGTAGGGCCATGCAAGAAAACGAAATTCAATTATATGCCCCCTCTTGTAGAGTAAACATATATTTGCAGTTTACACAATTATGGCGGCCTTGAGACCAACAGAGCGGGGCATTGACTAGATAATTAAAGGCCATTTTGAAGCCAATTTAGTACGATCAGGTCCGACTTGGTTAGAAACGATTATTGAAATGACATCATGAGTATAAGTAGATTGGAATCTCCATTTTAAAAGTTAAATTTCATCATAAAATTGTACGGTCTGGCCTGAGTTGGTTAGAAATGATTAACGAAGTGACATGACCAGAAGATATAGGTTTTAAATGTGATAATTGTTAGAACCGGTTGCTTGTGAAGGCACAGAAATTGATATTTTTATAGGACATTTGTATGATTAAGCGGGCAGTTGGAATATTTTTTAGGCCACCAAATATTGTTGTTTCAGTTTAGCAAAAACGAACAAATAGATAAGGCATAACATAACGCGCAAGAAAGATGTACATTTGACTCAGTTTGTCTTTATTATTAAACGGCACATAAATCATTAAAGAATTTTTGAAATTCCTCTGGTTAAAAAAAAGAAGAATTAATAAAGAAAGTACATTCAAAGGTTTCAAGTATGCTCTAAAGCAAGAAGAACTTTTGGTAAAAAAAAATTATAATAAATTCAAACTAGTAATATATGTGTTAATAAAAGGATATTTTGTTCTTTGCTGATAATTCTAAATTCTTAATTGCAAGTTGTAACTATTATATTACATAAAAGCGGGATATCACAGTTATAAGAAACCGTCTCAACAGATGACTGCTTTTTAATTTGGTCCAAGTTCCGTCAAAAACTGTTATTCCCACAAAAGCAGAATATCACTAGCTAGTACAATCAATGAGTCCAAATTGGCATAGAACTTAAAAAAAAAAAAAAAAATGAACCACAAATCCAATTTCTGAGTACTTTTGTCCTAATTCTGCATAAATGTTGCCTATTCAAAGAACAGTCAGTCCAAGTTAAGTAGAAAGTTTGTACTTGTCTAACATTGTGCATCTTGTACCGGTAATATTGGTTTTTTATAATCCCAAAAGTTATTAAAAGTTTAATCTTCAGAAAGCCAGCATTTGAGATTATAATCCTGGTGGAATGTTGGCATTCCCAAAAGTAAGAACCGTTATTGTAAAAAGGGAAAAAGGGGATATTGTTGGCTGGTTTGAGGAAATAATTATTCTGTTGCTCAGAGAAAAGCTGTATATTCTTCGGGCCAAAATTAACTTTCTAGTTATTAATTGTGAGTCAATTGCTACAAAAAAGCTTAGAAGGATACCATGCGGTGTCCGGACAGTTACCCTCTATAATTTTTTTTCAGCCTTTTACTGCTCTGCTCTGCCTTTATGGCAATCTTTTTCCTGTAGCATCTGATTGGTCAATTTCTAGCATCTCTTTTCTTCTTTTTTTCCCCTTCAATTAAATGAATGGAAAAATTATCCGTTGAAGATTTTGGTTCCTATGTTGTTAACTGGTTCAGTTGGAGACCAGCAGTAATCATAATTCCTGTTCGCACCCAAAAATAAGAAAAATAAAAAAAATAACTATTCTGATGGTCTGACCTGTTCTTATTATGAGCTAGACAGAATATTTACAACTAGTTTGGAGTTATCTGGAATGATTTTGGTTCCTATGTTGTTGACTGGTTCAGTAGGAGACCAGAACTCCAGAAGTAATCATAATTCCTGTTCGCACCCGAAAATAAGAAAAAAAAAAAAAAAAACTATTCTGACCTGTTCTTATTATGATCTAGACAGAATATTTACAACAAGTTTGGAGTAATCTAGAATGATGTTCTGGTTCCTTTTTTTTTTTTTTTAATGCATCTTGATTTTTATGTTATTGTCCTCCCCATAAGAGTTTATGCGAATTTTATTAATTTATTTGGATCCTAAAGCATCTTGATTTGTACTATTTTGATGTTTATTGTCTTTTGGGGAGCGATATTATTAATTACGATCGGAATTGGATACTGCATATGGTTCCATGACAAAATCACAGATCCTAGTCGTGGCCTAGTTGAAGGGCAAACAGCTATGATTATTGTGCGGATCAATATTACTCATTATATATATAGCATTCCTTTATATATTTTTTTATATTCCAATCGGCTGAATGAGCATTTATCGAAAAATTTTGCTTGAACACTTCTTAATTAGGTTTAAATGCACGTAAATATTTATTTACATTAAATTTATTCTCTTGCGACAATTTTTACGTACAGAGTTTACATTAATATCATCCCCAGTTAAATAATTTTTAACAGTTCTATTGAGTGCCGATATATTTTTTACAAAATACACAGTTAATTAGAAATCATACACTTTTCTTGAAGACTAGAATACATATATACTTTTCTGATCTAGAAATAGTAAAAGTTATCATATAAAGTAAAAAGTCATGAACGCTTATTTACAAATGCATTTATATTTTCACTAGTAGTAGAGTGCGTATTTCTTCAATTAACAAACAATTTATAGTTTCAAAAGGGAATTACTTAGAGTCACTCTCTATATACAATCAATTATACCATCCTCTCTAAAGACCATCTCCCTTCTGTATTTCTCTCTAAAGACCATCTCCCTTCTGTATTTCTCTACCTTCCGTAAGTAAAAGAGAATCTCTCCCTCGGACTCCGACCTCCGACCTCCCTTCGACCTTCCTTCGACCTTCCTCCTCCCGATCTCCGGCCTCCCTTCCTCCCTCCAACCTTCCTCCCTGCGATATCTGACCTTCCTCCCTCTGACCTCCCTTCCTCCCTCCGGCCTTCCTCCCTCCGACCTATCTTCCGCCCTCCGACCTTCCTCTCTGTTTTCTAAATCATCTGTTTTAGTTCTAAAGATATTGTAATAAGTGATCAACTAATAAGCGGAAATGATAAATTTGTCGCAACAAAGGATCATCTTATAAGTGTATATATTAGATACGATAAGAGATAATCTTATAAATATAAATGATTGGATTGTTATTATAAGGGATCATCTTGTAAAGTTTTGTCAAGTATAATAAGTGATCATCTTACAAGCATAAATGATCAATCAGATGAATCAAATGATTACCTTAATATAATTATATAAGGTATCAACTTATAAGCATAAATGCTCAATTAGTCGTAAAAAGAGATCACCTTAATATAATCATATAAGGGATCATCTTATTACACGGATCAAAGAGGAGGTTACGGAAGTGAGGGGAGGAGACGTAAGAGCCAAAAATGAAAAGATTGTTCCCAGCGTCCTTTTTATTTTTTATTGGAATGGAACGGATGGTAAAAATAAAAATTGCACCTATAAGCCCCGGTTTCAAAATAATTGACTGGCTTTTGAAGTTTAAAAATGCGCACATGAAGTAAATTAGGGATGATATTTACGTTAAATACAATAACCCAAAAAAATTATTGTACGACGCCCTATTTTTATCAGCTCGCTCTCGGATTCACTTAAGTACAATTTTGTTGGTTTTCTTCTTTGAAAAAACGAACTTCTTGATCTACTAAGGTTTTGGAGGTACCACGAAAGCTAAACCATTATATGTATATTGTGTATAAATTCCACACTAGACTATCAATCAAGTACCAAAAAAACTAAACCATTATTATTATTATTATTATTAATGAACAATGGACTCCCCAATTGTACTAAATTTAATAAAAAATATATCTTAACTTTAGTGAAGATTGTTGGGAAAAGAAAGTTTTTCCACCAACAGGAATTGAATACATCGAAATACCGACCCTAATTGGAGTTAGCAATAGTAAATTTAAGGCAAGTGTTAAGCAAAGGAAGATGACTCATATGAGGCATCATTTTATCCCTGTGCAGCTGTGCTGCGACATACTGTCAGGAAACACCAAAAACAAAGGTCTCCAGATAGAGCGAGTCATTATTGCTCGTGGTGAAATGAACGGCTGCGAGAACCAGTTGAATCAGGTAGAAAGTACGATTTTTATTAGAAAAGAATAGTAAAAAGGAAAACCAAACATCGCCCACTTAAATTTGGGACCATTCCTTCCCCAGAAACCAAACATTTGTCAATTATTTTAGAGCCGGATTGAAAGGAAGACATGGAGCCCAATTAAAAACTGGAATGCTTGAAGTATGTTAGAAAGTTTAACATAAAAAGGCCTATAAAGGTCCATTTTAACCATATTTTATCAATTTTTAAAAAAGATTGAGGGTCTTTGTCATCCAATTTTTTTTTAAATTAAATATGCATGCGGAATTTGAACCTTAATTTCTTTAAGATCAGATAACCAGTCTAATACTTTTACTATTTAGCCACTAGACCACATGCCATATTTTTTTTCATCTTAACGGTAAAATATTTTTTTTTGAAGAAAAATAAGGGTCAAGCCCTCATCTTTATTATAAAATAAAATCTAGTTATGTACAAAATTTTAGCCAGCAGCTAAAATAAGCAAAAATAAAAGTAAAGTAAAACAAGAAGCAAAAAGCAACAAGTAAAAAAGTAAAATTAAAACTTTCTAAGCGCCATCCACTCGAGCAAAACTTCAGAGATAAGATCAAGAGGCAGCTTTTCCTTTTCTGAGAAGACTCTAGCGCATCTTTCCCTCCAAATAATGAAGTAAGTGATAGCAAAGATATCTTTGATAGTGTTGGTAATGAGCTTGCTTGCCAGAATATCAGAGTGTAGAGCAGGAACAACAGAGTTAGAAGAAGAAGATTGTACCAGCGGCAAGTTGAGTAAACAGTTTTTAACCGAAACAAAGAAGTCACAGTTGTTGAAAAGATGCATAATTGTTTCAGAATCAGCTTTGCAGAGATAGCATCTATTTGGCAAATTCCAACCCCTCTTTTGCAGATTGTCAACAGTTGCAATTTTGTTTTGAAACATTTGCCAAAGAAACACTCTAAACCTTGGTGGTATTCTCAATTTCCAGATATTGGCTAGAAAAGAACCATGAGAGGGGTAGCACTTGATGAAGTTATAAACCGAACTGGTGGAGAAGTTTCCATTGGAACCAGGTAATTTCCAAGTAAAGATATCCATACCATCCGATTGAAGATTCAGCAGAAAAGGAGAAGTAAGATGAATGAGCAAAGCCAGTTGATCTAGAGCAGTTGCTGAGGACTGGAGTAAAGGATGAAAAAGTGATAAAGGGTTTGGCAGAACCATTGAGAAGGAGAGAACTGAGATATCTTTATCTAAAGAAAAAGAATAGAGGTCATGAAAGCTGTGCTTGAACACTGAACCAGCCCAATTATGATGCCAGAATAAAGTAGAAGAACCAGAAGATACAGAACACATCAAACCCGTTGTGAAGAAAGCACTGCAAGAATTGAGAGGCAGAGAAAGCTTACTGTTGAGAGGGCAAAGAGATATCATATTGTCTTGAAGATCAAAACTGAGGGTCTTCCAAATTGAAGAAGAAGAAGTTGTCCACTTCCAGAGCCATTTTGTCAACAAAGCTGAATTAAAAGCTGACAAGTCAAGAATGCCTAAACCACCAGTCTTCTTAGGTTTGATCACTGAGTTCCAATTGGCCATAATTAATTTCCTCTTTTCAACAGCACTTCCATGCCAGAGAAAAGTTCTTCTCAGAACATCAATCTTCTTAATTACCCAGAGAGGTAATTTGAAGACAGACATGAAGTAAATAACCAAAGGGGATAAGCAAGAATTGATAAGTACAATTCTTCCAGCAATGGAGAGAAGAGAAGCAACCCATCCTTGTAACTTCAGTTGAAATTTAGAAAGAAGGAATTGGTAATCAGCAACAGTTAATTTCCTATCAGATAAAGGAAGACCTAAATATCTGATGGGAAAAGAAGTCTTCCTGCATCCTAGAATGGTAGCCAAAGTTGAAGCAGTAACATTATCACAATTCAGAGTTAGCAGATCTGATTTTGCAACATTGAGAGAGAGGCCAGAGAGCTGAGCAAAGGAAGAGAAGATGAGCTTAATGAAAGTAGACTGCTGCACAGAAGGCTTGAAGAATAGTAATGCATCATCGGCATAAAATAGTGCTGAGTGCATTCTAGGAAAAGGCACAGGCAAGGCACCAATGACATTCAATTTAGCTAACCACTTTGAAAGGAAGTCAAAAGCCAAGATGAAAATGTAAGGTGACATTGGATCACCTTGTTTCACCCCCCTCCTTAAAAAAATTGGCTTCCCTGCAACTCCATTTACTACCACTCTGGAAGAACCCGAAAGAATGCATCCAATTAAAGATTGAATGAAAGAAGGAGGAAAATGTAGAGCTGTCAAAACTTTAGAGAGGAAATCCCAACTTAGTGTGTCAAAAGCTTTATGCACATCAGCTTTGAAAATGGCTAGAGGGGTCTTTGACTTAGAAGCATGCAGAATAACCTCCTGAGCATAAACAAAATTGTCTATGATAGACCTGTGTTGCAAAAACCCAGTCTGGTTTATAGTGATAATCTTTTGCAGGAAGGGGGTTAACCTTAGAGTTAAAATTTTGGAAAGTATTCTCTGAACTGAATGCACAATGCTGATAGGCCTGTAATCAGCTGGTGAGGAAGCTTGATTGCTTTTGGGGATAAGAGCAACCAGAGAAGTATTAAGTGGATGAAGAGAAGCAGAATGGAGAGCATCATTGAGAACTAGTACCAACTCAGGAGTTAACTCTTCAGAGAAGCATTTATAAAAGTCACCAGTAAAACCATCTGGACCAGGAGAATTATTAGATGGCCAGCTTGAGATAACCAGTTTAACTTCTTCTTCAGTAATAGGAGCTGTTAAGAGGGACAAGTCTTGAAAATGAGAGTTTGAATAGAGCATGCCCCAATCAAGATCAGGAGCTAAAGTAGAGTGAGAGCCCATAAGTGCACAGAAAAAATTAAAGAAGGCTCTTCCTTTGTCTTTCTGCTGAGTCAGAGTAGTTCCTTGCACTTCTATTTTCTGAATGAAATTTCTCCTCTTATTATTAGTGGCTCTGGCATGAAAAAACTTTGTATTTCTATCACCTTCAAGCCTCCATCTGTAAGAAGACCTCTGCTTCCAAATTGCTTCTTCAGTTTTAGCCAAATCCACCAACCTTCTTTTAAGTAGGCACTTCAAAACTTTCTCTAACAAAGTTAGGGTTCTAAATTCCATAACTCTATCACATCTAGCAATGAAGTCCCTGATAAACTGAACCTGTAATTTCAGAGAAGAAATTCTACCCTTGGCCCATAGAATAATCTCTTTAGTGAGAAGAGAAAGTTTATCATGAAACTCAGGAGGAGTTGATGCAGTAGGGAGAGAGAACCAAAGATTTAGAAAAAGGTCCTTGAATTCGTTATTGTTGAGGAAGCAATTTTCTAATCTGAAAAGATTAGAAGGCAGAAAAGAAGTTTTTAAAGAGCAAAGTAAAGGAGAATGATCAGAACTTGTGTTTGGAAGAGCTTCTTGAAGAGTGCCAGGAAAAGCATTGGAGAGAGCCAAGTTAATAAAAAAACGATCAAGCCTAGCTAGTGTTGGCACAGATCTATTATTTGACCAAGTGTAATGTCTGCCAGGGAGATTGAGATCAATTAGGTTAAGAGAAGAGGTCACATTAGCAAAGAATTGCATTTCTCTGGCAACAGAAGAAGAGCTAGTGGTCTCAGCCACATCTAAGACTATGTTAAAATCGCCACATAGGATCCAAGGTATATCAGGAGAAGGGGCAAAACAACTGATTGAAGAAAGGAACGAATCTCTACCATCTGAAGTCGAGGGACCATAAACTGTGGATAATCTGAGAAGAGAACCATCCAAGTTAGAAGAAAAATCAGCAGAGAGAATATGTCTGGAGGCCATGGAGTTTTGCAGAGATACAAAACCGTCATCCCAAGCTAACAAAATACCTCCTTTAGTACCATCAGCATCAACAGAGAGAAAAGAAGTTAATCTTGATCCACAAACTTCCTTTACTAAATTTGCAGAAAACTCAGAAAGTTTAGTTTCTTGAAAGCAAACAAAGTGTGGCTTTTCAATAGCCACCGTTTGTCTAATAGCTAGCCTCTTGTCAGAGTCATTCAGACCCCTTACATTCCAACAGAGAATTTTAAATGTAAAAGTCATTAAGTAGTAACAGCATGACACAGAAGTAGGAGGAGGAGAAGAGTGAGGCAAAGTAAAGAAGAATGCTCTTTATTGATAATCCAAGGAGAAAAGCATCACAGCCAAGAAAAGCCATAGAGCATACAGAACCCAACAAAGGCTTAGAAAACTTAAGTAACATAGAGCTAAAAAAATTGATCCACAAGAACAAAGAGAAGCAGAAATTAGACAACTCCAGCATCATTTAAGATCATTTTCAAACTCTCAGTAAGCTCAAAACCTCCCAGCAAAAGGACTAGCTCAGCTTGAGTCAAGGTTGGTGGATCATCTCCTTTTAGAAAGTCATCTGCT
The DNA here is from genome assembly GCA_027562975.1 of Rhynchospora breviuscula. Classification (NCBI taxonomy): domain Eukaryota; kingdom Viridiplantae; phylum Streptophyta; class Magnoliopsida; order Poales; family Cyperaceae; genus Rhynchospora; species Rhynchospora breviuscula. The sequence continues at coordinate 27,414,413 of CM050400.1, read as the reverse complement.
GCCTTTTTTGCTTCAAAATGGAGACGCTTGGCTTTAACTCCTTCCTTGGTTGCAAATTGAACCTGTTGCGCTCTTTGTAAGGAAGTAACATAGGGACCAGAAAGCTTTGACTTTAATCTTGTGCTTCTTCTGGGCTGAAGCATTGTAGATCGAGAAGTAAGGGGAGCTGGCTCAGCCTGAGTAGAATAATCTAAGAGCAATGGTTCAGCAGGCCTATAAGAGCCCAGTGGAGATTCAGGAAGAGGAGCAGAATCAGCAGCTGAAAAAAACTGAGAAGGTGGAGAAGAATCTACTAGAAGAGGAACAGTAGAATCAGGAGACAGCTGATTAAAAGCATTAAACGAAGTAGCTTCAGGCAAAGCTTGGAAATGACAGGGCCAATTAAAGGAGGGAGCTGGCTGCAGAGAAAACGGCTGAAAATTAAAAGAAGCATTAATAGCATTAAAGAACCAAGAGAGAAAACTTGAAGAGCTAATAGCTAAGAAGGGGTCTCCAGTTGTAGGCGAGAGGACAGAAGAATGGATAGATCCAGTAGCACGCTGTACTGGCAAGGAAGCGTGAGGCTGATCTGAAGTTGAGTAAGCAGGAGGAGGAAGATCATCAGAAGCTGAGTCAGTGACCATATCAGAATCAGAGGATGGTGGAGGTGGCGGCGGAGGGGGTGGAGGAGGCGGAGGAGGCACCCAAGGCCTGCCAGGGCCCACAAAAGGTGGTTCATTGGGGAAACCAACTTGCTGAAAACCTTCAATGTGTATTCTGGCTCTGGTAGCTCGAGGGTCTGCAGAGATAACCAAGTGATGAGGGATGTCTGAGGGATGAGCTCCTTTGATAAGTAAACGCAAATGAAGAAAAACCCCATCAGAGAAGTGAGGAGCAGTGAAAACTGGATAAATATTACTAATTAGAAATCTTTTGCTCTTTACTAAAAAGTGACCAGAAATTTGATGATAAATAAGAAATATATAAAAGTTAAAAAGAAATATGATTACATGTACATAGAGGAAGATAATTATATATTCTTTTATAATGAATTTCGAACTTATTTTACAAGGATGCATTTGCATGTATTTAAATATAAAAGTAATTATAGATAAGGTAATTTTGAAAAATATAATGATTCATGATATGTATACCGCTCATTATCACTAGATATTAAGGTATCAATTGTGCATCGAGGAAGATAAAATCTCTTTCTTGTTTATTTCAAATTTGTCCATGGATATTTTACCGGTGGACATCTTATCAACCCCCCAAATGCTAATTGTGTCGAAGTCACACTAAGCTCATATCGGAGAAGTATGACTAGAGGAGAGATAACAAGGGCTTCCTTAGTGCATCTGCCAATTGGTTTTTTTAAACACAAAAAAGAAAATTGGCTAGCTCTTAATTTGTTTTGTGCACTTTTGGAGATGAAGTGAAAATCAATGAAAGCATGCCTCCTTCGTGCGTGAAATGTTAAATTTGAAACTAGAAGAGTTGCACTAATATTGTCATACCAAAAAAAAATAGAGAGGCGCAGGAGACACTGTTCATTTATTAGATATTAAAGTCAAATAAGTTCGACCTCAAACTATGACACTTTGATTCGATGCTTGAGAGGGAGATGGTGGGCTATTTATTTGAACTCCATGAAATTAAATTAGAGACCGGAAAAAATATGAAAACTTGATGGTAAGCGTCTAGGATAAACTAGCTTGTATTTGGCAAATTTATTAGCATTTCAATTTAATCTCTCTTTCTCCTTCGTGGCAACAAGAAGTTTGCATTCCATGTGTTACATGTATTAAAGTATAAGTTACATAGGTGTGTCTGATTTAATAAAGTATAAAAATCCTTATGCTGTGTGATTGTGAAATAGATGAGATGTAATGTTAATTTGGAAACAGAAATATGCAGGTCAAAAAATCACACAGCATGGTACCAAATCAAAGCACTGGCTTGTGTCTCGTGTAACACGGAGTGACATGAATCAAAGCATTTCATCTAGGTCAAAAAAGCTACATTCAGAAATTAAAAGAGTCATATTTTGACAGATACACAAGGTCTCTTATCGACCATGCTTGAAGCAAGACAAGTACATGGTACCAAGAAATTAAAAGGGAAGCAGATAAGTACATGATATATACCATATTCACATTAAACCGTTAGATCCATGAGTCAGATTATCATTTCAAATACAATAAATAATTAAAAGTACAATCATAATTACATCAGTTATAAACAAACAGTAAAGCTAATATCTATAGAAACCAATATCTATACTCCAGTAATATTGCAATAGTTACAAACAAACAGTATCTAATCAACGAAAGACACAAAGTTCATCTATTCAGGAAAGCCAATATCTATCTAGTAAAGGCAGCAGTTTGAGCAAGGATATGGAGGCAACATGGCTGGACAAAGCTTGAGAGATGTCATGCCTTCTCACATATCTTACCTCCATCCATGTTGTATTGGTTGAGAGCATATGTGCAATGTCTAGAACCAGTGATCATGCTCTTTGGCTCTCTGTAGCCATAAAAATTATATATTTAGATATCAACATCTTACATGAAACATTAAAATATATAAGCAAGGATTGCCTTTTGGTCCACAATCTGTTAATGTTTATAGTTTACCAAGGACTTGTCTTAGTATTTGCACAACAAATTAACTAGTCTGGTGCATGTACCTCAGAAATTGAACATATCTAGATGCAGCTTGCAGAATCATTAGGTTGGTCTAGTGATGGTTCTATCTGCTGCTTCTCTATTTGCCCTTGTTTTCTCTCCATAACTTCTTCAAACCACTTCTTGTCTGCCTCAAATGAAGCATCTAGGCCTGTGTTTGTCATCTCAAAATTAGCTGAAATAAATAAAAAAAAATCAGATTTAACTTACTGCAAGTTCATCTCAAAATTGGTGATTGCATTGTTCTTACTCGATTGTTAGATAAAAGGAGGTTATGCAAGTATGCTGTTTTTCAGTTCTCGTTGTGACATTGAGTTGTAAACAATTCTGTTTTTATGTTTTACTTTAATTAAAAGTGGTGAGGCGATGCTCACTTGTTAGTTGGCATAGGCTGGTACACACTAACAATGCTGGTAAGGCTACTTTATATTGTTGTCAGTATTTTTACCGGCTAGTGAGGCGGTCATGTAGAACATAATTGATCAATTTGTAAAACGACAACAAGATCAAACCACCGCTCGGGGAAGAACTCACAACCATGATAGTCAACTATATTACCTCCTTCCATATTGTCTTCATGCTCATCACATACCTACATAGCATAAAACAAAGTCCAACTTCAAATTTGAAAATGTAAGAAGATAGCAGGTTGTATAAGCAAAGTGGATACAACTTATTATAGAGATATACTATGAAATGTTAAATAAGTATACTAAACTTTACTAGAGAAATAGGATTCAAAAATTCCTCAAATTAGTTTTCTGCACCAACACCTGGATCTAGATTAGTGAAATCGAACAGGTAGCCTCTCAAACTAAAACTAAATTCATTTCAATCAATCAAACCATTTATTGAATGACAATAGGCTCAGTCAGGGTTTGATCGACCATCAAACCCAACCAAATATACATAAACAATAAGCATTTATGATAACACAAGTAACAAAACCCTTGATTTAGCCTATTCTTTATAGTGGTCTAAGTCTAACACACAGACAACCGATAACAAAAAGTAAAAGAGAATTCAAAACCATGTCCTCATTAATGACGTGGCAGTCGAGCTTGTCGTTCCAGCCTGTGAGCCAGAGGCGAAATTTCGGACCGATTTCGGAGCCATTTCGGTCCGAAATGCGTCGGAAATTATGTAAATAATTTATTTCCTTATTTTGTTTTAAAGCAAAAATAGAAATAATAATTATGGCCACCTATATTTCTATAAAGGTGCGTCCCTTCCTGCAGAACCTATCTTCTTCCTCTCTCAATCTCTCTTGTACTCAAATTATTGAAAAGAAATAAAAAATGGTGGTGTGTGTGTGTCGTGGACGTAGGTACAACTTGTACTGAACCACGTAAAAATCTTCGTGTCTCTCTGTGTTATTTTTTTTCTTTATAATCTTCTTTACATGATATCAGAGCGGTAGGTTCTGAGATCTGTTGATTTAATAGTTGTGCGAGCGATTGCATAACTTGATTCTTCGTCTTTTTTTTTTCTTTCTTTCTTTCTCTGTGCGAGTTACTGCACAGACGTCTTCTCCCTCGTGCGAGTTACTGCACGAGCGATTGAGTCTACTTCTTCTTGACTGGATCTCGCCGAAACCTCGACGAAACCCTAAAATTTCGGACCGAAATCTACCTTTTTCGGACCGAAATTTATCCCTCTCCTGACCTAAAACCATGAATCCTTCAACCGATTCCAACCCTAAATCACCTGAACCTACACCTAACCCACCAGATGCTATGGCCCTTATCCAGAGCCTGAATGAGACTCTGTCCCAGTTGCTTACACAACCGAGACCTCCACCAAACACCCAAAGCCAAGAAGGTTTCACCTCCGCGATGTCGATCAAGCTAGATGGGACGAACTTTTACCTTTGGTCGCAGATGCTGAAGATGAAGCTCAACGGACGAGACAGATTGGGTCACCTTGATGGTTCGACTCGGCCAAAGCCTTCGGACGAGGAAGCCTATAAGCGTTGGTCCGTGATGGATTCTCAGGTGAAAGACTTCATGATCAACTCTATGGACTCATCACTAATAGGTAACTTCTTACCTTACTCTACTGCGAAAGAGGTCTGGGATGCAGTCAATACCTCGTACTTTGATGGCAGTGATTTGTCTCAGGTTTTGGACCTCAAAAGGAAAATTAGTAAGGTCAAACAGAATGGTGAATTGGTCCAGAATTTTTACAGTACCCTCCAAGGGCTATGGAAAGAATTAGACACCCGCAGACCAAATCCCATGGAATGCCCAATTGATATTGAAAAATTCCAGAAATTGGTACAAGAAGATAGGGTACTAACCTTTTTTGATGGCTTAGATGATAAGTTGGACCAAATTCGGGCTAGTGTCCTCCAAATGAAGCCTCTTCCTACAATAGAGGAGGCGTTTGCCCTTGTTAGGAAAGAAGAACGGAGGCAAATGGTTATGTTGAGCGGAGGAGAAATTGGAGATAATTCTTTGGCCATGATAGCAAAGACCCAAACCTTGAACCTCCAGAAACCTAACTACCCTCCAAAACAAAACAATAAAAAACCAGTCCCACCTGGAGGGTGTACCCATTGTAAAAATCCAAAACACTCGGTGGAACAATGTTTCAAGTTGATCGGGTATCCAGACTGGTGGGAAGAGAATAAGAAGAAGAAGCAAGGCAAGGCACACGTGGCGGAAGCCGTGGCCACAGATGGAAGGGCCCCACCAACTGCGAATCTGGCTGGTTTGGGCCCTGGCAGTGACAATTTCGGACCGAAATTTACAAATTTCGAACCGAAATCTGTTGGAAAACTTTCTATTTTGCCTTCTGTCGAGATGAATGAAGGTAAAGTTTTTTCTTTAAATACATCTGGTACTGACTGCTCTTGGATTATTGATTCAGGGGCAACCGATCACATGACATACAACAGGGAAGACTTGGTAAGGGATTCGGTTCCAAGAAGAAATGAAATTGTTAATGCAAATGGCGAGGCCCATCCAGTCACAGGGGCTGGAGAAGTCCAATTTTCTTCCACCTTAACTCTTTCAAATACACTCTTGGTTCCCTCACTTTCATCAAAGCTCTTGTCTGTAGGACAGTTATGTGAAGAATTAAATTGTGTGGTACTCATGTATCCTCGGTTTTGTCTTTTTCAGGACCTCTTGACGAAGGAGATTCTTGGTCGTGGTATTAAAAGAGGAGGACTGTATCATTTAGAAGACTTGGCTGCTGGACAAGCAAATCTATCTGCTGGATCGAACTTGAGTAGGAAGTCTTCTATTTGGATATGGCACAGGCGCTTAGGTCATCTATCTTTTGGGTACCTAAGAAAACTTTACCCTAGTTTGTTTTCTGGTTTTGAGAATGAGATTTTTAACTGTGATGTGTGTATCAAATCTAAGAGCCATCGAGCTCATTTTGCTAAGATTTTGGATGATGATAATAATAAAGCTCCTTTTGATTTGATTCACTCTGATGTTTGGGGACCTTCCCCGGTTGACTCCTTAATAGGAAATAGATGGTTTGTTTTATTTGTTGATGACTGTACTAGAATGATTTGGGTTAATGTGGTAAAACAGAAAGCTGATGTACCACTAGCCATTACCTCCTTCGTTACCATGGTGAAAAACCAATTTGATAAGACTGTCAAAGTGTTTAAAAGCGACAATGGAAGGGAATTTGTCAACAAAACACTAGGGGAGTTTTTCAAAACCAATGGGATTATACATGAGACTAGCTGTGTAGGTACACCTCAACAAAATGGTAGGGCAGAGCGTAAGAATAGGCAAATTCTAGAAATGACCAGGGCACTGATGCTAGAAAATAGTGTTCCTCATTCTTATTGGGATCATGCAGTCACCTCAGCGATGTATTTGATTAATAGATTACCTTCTGTGGCACTTAAATTTCAAACACCATTGCAAAAGCTCTCAACCTACCACATGATCCCTTCTGTACTCAATATCCCACCAAAAGTGTTTGGGTGCATAGCTTATGTCCACATCCAAAAGCATTTGCGCTCCAAACTTGATCCTTGTGCTGAAAAATGTGTGTTCATAGGCTATGGGCAACATCAAAAGGGTTATAGATGTATGAATCCAGTCTCTAGAAAGGTGTATACTACAATGGATGTGACATTTATTGAAAATGAAGGGTATTTTAGCAAAAATCAGACCCATTCTCAGGGGGAGAGTATGATAGAAAATGAGTTCTGGTTTGATTCAACAAGAGATGGAGTTTTTAGTACAGAACATGTCAATTTCGGTCCGAATTCTGCCAATTTCGGACCGAAATCAGGTCTCTGCCCAGAAGGACAGGTCAATTTCGGTCCGAATTCTGCCAATTTCGGTCCGAAATGTGATGATGAAGTTGAAAATTTGAACCTTAAGGTGGACCCACTGGTCAATTCGGGTCCATCAGAAGAGGACTTGGAAGAAGAAGAAATGGTACAGTCTCCTATCTCACCACATGACCAATCTCTTGAGTCAGAGGTAAGTAATTCTGAACCTGTTACTACTAACCCTGGTTATCAGTTACCTTTCAGGATCAACAGAGGCAGACCACCTAAGAGATACAGACCAGATGAAAGTGGTGAGGGCAGGTATGCAATGGCAAATTTCATGACTATGTCTCACATGCCAGAACCAGTGAAGGACTTTGACAGAACTCTTGCATTAGTTCACATTCCAAGTAATCTGAATGAAGCTCTTAGTGATCCAAAATGGGTGGATGCAATGAAGACAGAAATGGATGCACTGGAGAAAAATGACACTTGGGAATTGGTGACAAGGCCAAAAGACAGAAAGACGGTAAGCTGCAAATGGATATTTACAGTTAAATATAGGCCCACTGGAGAAATTGACAGGTATAAGACAAGACTGGTGGCAAAAGGCTACTCTCAGACATATGGAGTAGACTATCAAGAGACTTTTTCACCAGTAGCAAAGCTGAACACTGTTAGGATTCTACTGTCCATTGCAGCAAATCAAGACTGGCCACTACACCAGTTTGATGTGAAAAATACGTTTCTGCATGGTGACATTGATGAAGAAATTTATATGGACATCCCACCAGGATGTGGTCACTCAAGCAATCAGTCTCTTGTTTGCAGGTTGAAAAAGGCGTTGTATGGTCTGAAACAGTCTCCTAGGGCCTGGTTTGGAAGATTTTGCAGTGCTATGAAGGGATATGGATACACCCAGAGTGATACTGACCACACCTTATTCTTCCTCAAGAATAAAGATAAAATTGTTATCTTGATAATCTATGTTGATGATATGATAATCACAGGTGATGACTCTGAAGGAATCCAAGATCTAGAAGATAAACTGTCCAAAGAGTTTGAAATAAAGAGTCTAGGAGGGTTGAAGTATTTCCTTGGGATTGAAGTTGCATGCAATAAGGAAGGTATTTCTTTGTCTCAAAGAAAGTATGTGCTTGACTTGCTTGCTGAAACAGGCATGTTGGACTGCAAACCTGTTGACACACCAACCAAACAGAACTCCAAGTTGGGTGTGTTCCCGGACCAGGCACCTACAAATAAGGATCAGTACCAGAGATTGGTAGGGAGACTCATTTACTTGTCACATACTCGGCCTGATATTGCTTATGCTGTGTCTGTGGTGAGTCAGTTCATGCATGCTCCCAGTGAGCAACATATGGAAGCTGTCATGTGGATTTTAAGGTATCTCAAGGGATCCCCAGGACGAGGCATATTCTTCAGGAGGAATGGTCATCTTCAGGTTGAGGGATATACAGATTCTAACTGGGCTGGAGATGTGACAGATAGGAAATCCACGTCTGGATACTTCACATTTGTTGGAGGTAACTTGGTTACCTGGAGAAGCAAGAAACAAAAAGTGGTAGCTTTGTCAAGTGCAGAGGCAGAGTTCAGAGGAATTGCTAAAGGGTTGCAAGAATTACTGTGGATAAAAAGAGTACTCAAGGATCTTGGCCTCTATGATGACAGGGAAATGAAGCTGTTTTGTGACAACAAGGCAGCTATTGCAATATCTCACAATCCGGTGCAACATGATAGGACCAAGCACATTGAAGTGGATAGGCACTTTATTCGACAGAATTTAGAAGATAAAGTCATTAGCATTCCTCACGTGAGAACTGATGAACAATTGGCGGATATACTGACCAAAGGGGTATCCAGTACCATATTCCAGGGAGTGATTTGCAAGTTGGGCATGCAAGACATCTACATACCAACTTGAGGGGGAGTGTGAGCCAGAGGCGAAATTTCGGACCGATTTCGGAGCCATTTCGGTCCGAAATGCGTCGGAAATTATGTAAATAATTTATTTCCTTATTTTGTTTTAAAGCAAAAATAGAAACAATAATTATGGCCACCTATATTTCTATAAAGGTGCGTCCCTTCCTGCAGAACATATCTTCTTCCTCTCTCAATCTCTCTTGTACTCAAATTATTGAAAAGAAATAAAAAATGGTGGTGTGTGTGTGTCGTGGACGTAGGTACAACTTGTACTGAACCACGTAAAAATTTTCGTGTCTCTCTGTGTTATTTTTTTTCTTTATAATCTTCTTTACACAGCCATCCTGAAGGCCCTTTTCGCGCACCAAATCGCTGATGTGGAAGTGGCGCATTCCGGTGGCGTCTGCCATGAGCTCCTTGAGGTCGCCAACTTGCTTGAGTGAAGGAGAGGGGAGAGATGGTGAGGTCGAGAGCGAGAGAGGCAGAGAACTAAGAAAGGGAGGCCGGGGGTGGTGTGCGAGTGAGAGAAGAGAAGAAAAGGAAGCGACTGCGGAGCCGGAGGCGAGCCCCTAAGTTATTCACGTTCGGGCTGTGTTTTCTTTGTTTTTTTTAATTATTGAGACTCGGGCAGGGAGGGGCAGAGCGGAAAGAGAGAAGGGATCAATCGTTCTCTTCCGGTTCGTTCGGTTTCGATCCAACGGATCGCATTATGCGACAACAAAGTGTTGTTGTTTTACACGATAGTAGAGGATGTGATTCCACGTACTGGGAGAGGAAGTCAGGTAATAGGAGAGAGAATTTCTTTTTGTTTGAAAGGGGTATAATAGGTATGGAAGACTATTGAGAAAAATAGATCAGAAGAATAAAAGAAGTGCATAATAGGCATGGAATAAATTAGGAGGGAAAAGTGAGGGACGTATTAGGCTTGGAAGAAACATCGGGAGAAATCAGAAAAAAAAATAGAGAGGGCATAAAAAGCAAAGAAGAAAAATATGGATCACCCTCTGGGCAACCTGCAACAAAAAGAGGTGATATGGTTGACTAGAAATGTTTGGTTTCAGTTGTTTGTTTTTTATTTAGACTTCTAATTATTTGGCAAACCAGGCTGTATGGGCACCTCATTTTCCCTAAATGGTTAAGTGGGGTAAAGCGCAGAGAGTAGCCCTTGAATTTAGTTCTTTTGTAAAGAAGAAAGATTGCATACATTGTCTGCGGAGTAGATGGACTTTATAGACAATACTTGTGGTTTTGTAGGTTTTAAAATTCTTGATTTTAGATTTCAGATAATTTGCTTCAACTTTCATATTACTAATTAGTAAGGATATATAAATTAGGACGATGTTTGATTAGGAGAACAATGTTTGTAAGATGTTTGTCTTAATGTGTAAATTAAACTACTGAATTTTAGTACCTTCCCCATAAGTTAAACTATTTATGGCCACTATTAACCCTCACCCCCGACCATGCAACACAATAAGAAAATCAAAGAAAAATCAACTCTGTAGTTGTAATTTTTAATGGTTCAATATTACAGGTAGCATGCAGAGACTATCCACATGCAAGGCATTCATGTGCAGACTATCCATTCAGCGAGACTTCTCAAGAGGACTGCTGCTCTCAAGTTCATTTGCTAACACTATTTCTCTTGTACTTACATGTACCATTGTTAGGAAGCAAGTGCTATGCTCAATTTTAATTTTGTTACTAATTAACCTAATTAAAAGTGTTAGGAAGTCTAAGTTTTTAAATTTTTGTGCTAATTAACCATTTAATAAGCAATCCAAACGACTTAGACCTCGAAGGATCTAGTCCAAGCATTCACACACAAGAGAGAGAGGTTAGGAAGGCTACCTCTCCTTGTATCGCAACAAGGAGGCTCGAATCCGGCGATGTCGAGGTTGTGCACACCACCACGCGTGTCTCGGCCTCAAGTCCACCAAGGTATTAACCAAAACCTCGATCTATGCTAGTAGATGAGAGGTTAAGCCTAATCCCTTCCTTCCCTTTGCCTTAATTAACTATTTAATTGGATAGAGGCAAGAGGTGCTCAACACATGAGCTTAAGAGAGCAATGGTGGAGAGGAAAAATTCTGAAATTTTTCCTTTAATTTTCGTCCAAAATATTAGGGAGAGAGAAAAAGGCAAGGTGGCTAGGATTTTGGCTCCCAAAGTGGTCCTTTTATAGACCAACCACTCTCCCAAAAAGTTGTAACTAATTTACAACTATGCCATCACTAGGGCAGCCATAAAATGGGCCTAAATGGGCTCCATCAATTATTTAATTGGTCCTCTAATTCAATTAATTAGTGGCCCAATTAATTGCTCTCAAGTTGGACCTTTAATTTACCATTTAAATATAGGCCCGTTAGCTCAAATTAATTACTTTAATTAATTCATGTTGAACAAATTAATTATCAATACTTTGATAATTATTTAAGGATTAGAATATGCATTAATTTATTTCTATATAATCCGTTTGACTTAATTAATTAATTATGACGGTTCGCAACAGTACATAATTAATCAGTCAACATATCATATTGTTGCATTCCTTAATACAACCAAATAAATAATGCACGCATGGTCAAAACCTATTTGTGTGACCCTTTGAGGATTTATGCTCTGTTGGACATGGAAAATAAATCGCTATTTATTTCCAATAATCATAAGCGGTATCTAGCAACACGTTATGATTCCCAATTCGCATAAATAGTGTACTGCTACAATATTTTAATCCTGCATAAGAAATAATAGTATTTCCTTGTCTGATTCTTATGTCACATGATATCATCGTATAATCCAAGATAGGAATGTGTCATTCTTGCAGATTATACGTTTCTTGATCTAGAGATGACTGTATCAGTTGCTAGCAAACAATCCATCTCCATCAAGGGGCCCAAACAGATATCATCGCTCACTAAGTAAATTAATGAGGGACATACGGTTTTCTTGATGAACAACTTTTCCCCGCACAATTCAAGAGAACATAAATAAAGTCCGTATAGCAGCCCTTATCAGGAATCAACGGTAGACGATATTTATTGAACCTATCCTCATGTGGAAAAGTTGAACCATCTCAAACTTAGAATCAAACTCAAACGAAATAAATAATGACACATAACACAATCCATATATTTATCTCATTGGGTCGTGTCCTGTACTATGTTCTATAACATATACATATGGAATTAAGTTGGCAACTCCTTACCTATGATCTGTAGAACTTAATCATCACTTAACTTACATACTAATCTTATCCGATAATTAATATTCCTTGTTAATTATCAAGATTACGGACCTTTTAGATCTATTATTGTCATTTAATTATAAATGAACTACAGAGATCTACAATTCAGATCCTCAACCTGAATGATCTGTTAATTAATAAATCAAGGAATAAATGATCAAATATCATCAATAACATAAACTATAGAAGTAGCCATATAATGATTGGCTTCTAGGACATAACTCTAACAATCTCCCACTTGGCCTAGAGTCAATCAACAGTGACTTCTAGCCAGTGCATAGTACTCAATGTAATATTCAAAAAATACATGTCTCATACAAAAGCCTCAAATGATAAAAGATACAACTCAAAGCCATTCAGGCATACGCCTAATCCCCATGGATGCAACGTGCAACTCATGTGCGGCTCGAGATAGAGGCTTTGTCAGAGGGTCCGCTGTGTTCGCGGCACCGTCCACCTTCTTGACCTTGATCCATCCGTCATTCACAAACTGACGGATAAGATGGAATCGTCGTAGAATGTGCTTGGTCTTCTGGTGAGACCTAGGCTCCTTGGACTGAGCTATGGCTCCTGTGTTGTCGCAGTAGAGATCCACTGGACCAGAGATGCTTGGAACCACCTCCAGCTCGGTCAAGAATTCCTTAATCCAAACTCCTTCTTTCGCCGCTTCACCAGCCGCTAAGTATTCTGTTTCGGTGACGGAATCAGCCGTGGTATCATGTTTAGAACTCTTCCAACTCACGGCTCCACCATTGAGCAGATATACGAAGCCGGACTGTGACTTCGTATCATCTCGATCGGTTTGGAAACTAACATCGGTGTAACCACTTACAACGAGCTCTTGGTCTCCACCGTACACGAGGATGCTATCCTTTGTTCTCTTGAGATACTTGAAGATATTCTTGACTGCGGTCCAATGTGCCATACCAGGGTTAGCTTGCTATCGACTAGTCACACTAATCGGATGCGCAACATCGGGGCGAGTGCATAGCATGGCATACATGATCGAACCGACTACAGATAGATACTTGAACCGCTTCATGAAATCCCTATCTGTATCAGTCATTGGACATTGAGACTTGCTCAAGAATATGCCATGTGACATAGGCAAGTAACCCTTCTTGGAACTAGCCATTTTTGTGTTTTTCCAATACTTTGTCAATATATGCATCTTGGCTCAAGCCTAACAACCTTCTTGATCTATCTCGATAGATCTTGATTCCTAGGATGTAGGCGGCTTCGTCCAAGTCTTTCATTGAGAACACTTTCTTCAATAAATCCTTGACTGCATTCAATTCGGGGATATCATTCCCGATCAAGAGTATATCATCAACATATAGAACGAGAAACACAACCACGCTCCCACTAATTCTCTTGTAAACACAAGGTTCCTTCTCGCTTTGAATGAAGTTCAACTTCTTGACCTCTTCATCAAAACGCTTGTTCCAACTCCTCGATGCTTGTTTCAATCCATAAATGAACCTTTGAAGCTTGCACACCTTGTTAGCATTCTTTGGATCCACAAAACACTCTGGTTGTGTCATATACACATCCTCTTCCAAGTTGCCATTTAAGAAGGCGGTTTTGACATCCATTTGCCATATCTCATAGTCATAATATGTGGCAATCGCTAACAAGATCTGAATTGACTTGAACATGACGACAGGCGAAAAAGTTTCTTCATAGTCAATACCATGAACTTGCTTGTAACCTTTCGCAACTAGTCGTGCTTTGTAAATGCTCAACTTGCCATCCATGTCGACCTTTCTCTTAAAGATCCACTTGTTCTCAACGGGTTTTACTCCGTCGGGAAGGTCAACCAAGGTCCATACCTTGTTTTCATACATGGATTGCATTTCGGATTCCATGGCCTTAAGCCATTCCTTGGAGTTGGATTTATCTTTCATGTCCTTTATGGTCAAGGGTTCGTCATTCGCAATGACGAGAACATCGTGCAAACCCAAGTACCTTTCGGGTGGGTGACCTTCCCTCGTTGACCTTCGTAGGATCGGTGCTTGGGGTTGAGGCTCTTGAACTTGTTCCACAACGGCTTGTGGACTTGGTTCTTGGTTCTCGAAAGTTTGAGTGTCTTGAACACTATCGACTCGCGATATGTTCGAGTCCTAATTTGAGGGAGCGTACTCTTGAACCTCTTCCATAACGGCTTGTGGAACGGGTTCGGCTACAACCTCGTTTGGCACCATATTGGGAATCGCTAGATTACCTACTTGAGGCACATCTTGCAGTGGTTCATGAATTTCTTCAATGACCACATTACTCCCACTACTTCTTCTTGAGAGAAACTCCTTCTTTAAGAACACACCATAACGAGCAACAACTATCTTATTCTCGTTGCGGTTGTAGAAGTAGTAACCCTTAGTTTCCTTTAGGTATCCCACGAAATGACACTTGTCCGATTTGGGTCCAAGCTTATCACTCATTAGCCTTTTCACATAAGCTTCACAACCCCAAATCTTGAGAAACGACATACTTGGTTTCCTACCAAACCAAAGCTCATAAGGCGTCTTCTCAACGGACTTTGATGTAACACGGTTTAATGTAAAAGCTGCGGTTTCTATTGCAAAACCCCAAAACGATTTGGGCAAATCGGCTTGGCTCATCATCGATCGAACCATGTCTAGCAAAGTTCGATTCCTCCTTTCGGATACACCATTCCATTGTGGTGTTCCCGGTGGAGTGAGTTGTGGAACGATTCCACACTCCTTTAGATAATCACCAAATTCGTGGCTCAAGTACTCTCCACCTCGATCGGAACGCAAGACTTTGATCTTTCGATTGAGTTGGTTCTCAACTTCATTCTTGAACTCCTTTAACTTTTCGAAGGATTCGGACTTGTGCCGCATCAAGTAGATATACCCGTATCTACTATGATCATCGGTGAAAGTGATGAAATATGAATAACCTCCTCGTGCGCAAATGCTCATAGGTCCACATACATCGGTATGCACGAGGTCTAATAAGCCATTTGTCCTTGTACCTTTGTTGGTAAAAGGCGCTTTGGTCATCTTTCCCATCAAACATGATTCGCATGTATCAATTGGCTCGAAAGCGAATTGATCCAAGAGACCAACTGTTTGTAATCTCTTGATGCGTTTCTCGTTGATATGACCTAAGCGGCAATGCCACATTAGAGTCGTACTTTCATGTGAGATCTTACGTTTTCTACTGTCATGTTCAACACTCAAAACATGTTCGTTAGAATCAAGCACATAAAGACCATTCAATAAATGCGCAACACAATAACAAACATCATCACGCAACAAAGTACAACTTTTGTTCTTTATTACAACACCAAATCCATCCAAGTCTAAACACGAAATAGAGATAATGTTCCGAGTGATACAATGAACTACATAAACATCTTTTAGTTCCAAAACTAAACCAGAATGCAAAGTGAGTTCTACGTTCCCAACGGCCATAGCGGAGATGCACGTGCCGTTACCGACGCGGAGTTGAACTTCGCCTTTCTCGAGCCGCCTCCTACTCTTTAGTGTCTGCACATTTCGACAAATGTGAGCACATGAACCAGTATCAAATATCCAGTCTGTACTAGAGGTAGCGAGAAGGGTTTCAATGACAAATATACCTGAAGTAGAAGGCCGGACAGTTCCCGCCTTCTTGTCAGCGAGGTACTTGGGGTAATTCCTCTTCCAATGGCCCATGTTGCTACAGTAGTAGCACACGGTCTCGGAAGTGGCCGGGTTCTTCTTTCTCTTGGAACCCTCGGGAGCTCCCTTGGCCGAACCTTGGGGCGTCACCGTACCTTTGCCCTTTCTAGTTCTGCGGGTTTTTCTTTTCTTACTCTTTTTGCTCTTGTCACTCACTGCAAGAACATCTTTGGACCCTTTTTTCCTTTTTGAGACTCTCCTCCGTCTCGACAAGCATGTTTTAGAGATCATTCATGCTCTTGTCCATGCCATTCATCCGGTAGTTCACAACAAAACCGGTGAAGCTATGAGGGAGAGAGTTGAGAATGAAGTCTTGAATCGTCCCTGACGGGAAGGGCGTATCAAGCCTTTCGAGCTGCCGAAACAACCCCGCCATCTTCATGACGTGTGGCCCGACTTCATGACCTTCCGCCAATCGAGTATTGGCGACGGCCTTGATGAGACGGGCCCTTTCGGTGCGGGCCTTGGTTTGGAACATGTTCGAGAGACGAGAGACCATTTCAAACACACCATAACCACTATCCATGAACTCCTTTTGGAGTTCCGCCTCCATGACAGCGACAATCAGGACGGACATCTCCATGTCGTCCATGACGTGCTTGTCATGGGCATCCTTGTCCGCTTGAGGGGCATCCGACTTGGGAACCGCGGGGATGGGAGTGGTTAGGAGGTATTCCTTCTTTTCAAACCTAAGGACAAGCCTAAGGTTCCGGTGCCAATCCAGAAAGTTGGCACCGTTGAAGGCGAGCTTTTCTTTCTCTAAAAGAGAGCGAAGCGAAAAGAATGAGGAAGACATCTACAACAATTTTTCAAATTAAAGGTCAATTAGATTATGCTTTTGTTTTATTTTCAAATAAAGTAAAACTTTCACTACTTTAATATAAGTCCCTAAAAGTAATGAATTTCCAAGACCCTTAATTTCGTCAAGTTGGACCTGCTATGGCACGTCACCCAAAATGACTAGATAAGGTAGGTTCTCTTTAACCAATCATACAACTTTATGATTCTTGGTTCGCATCGCGAACTTCGCCCCGATGTCCAAACTCTAGTTGGGTCCATCGATAAGTAACATCTCTCTATTTGCTCCTTACAAATCCCTTTATTTGTACCCCGACTATCAAATTGACAACCATGACGTCCGCTTGGGCGGACCGCGCCATGAGAGAGCAATTGACGTGAAGGGGATAGAGAGAAGGAGGGCGGTCGACTTAATCAAATTTGGGACAAACAATTATGTGACTATTGTTTGGTGGTCGTGTAATCATACACCCATACCTATCCTATGACATTCATAGCATCCACAAACATTCACATAATAATAAGCATCTCAAGCATTGTTGTGGGTTTGTATGGCTCCCGCTTGCATTAGTTCCGCCGCATCTCCATGTAGCAAAACTAATCTAATTGTCCCTCCCACTAATCATATGGATCATATCCTATATAATTAAAGGACAAAATACATGTGAAAATATCCCTAATTCCCTCCTAGCCTTAGGGGCATGCAAGCCTCACAAGTTACATTAAGAAATTAATCATAATTAATTAATTAACCATGGCACCAAAGGCCTTACATACAATCAATCACATGCATTCACAAATTACAACACACAAGGCATTGGTTTCTTAAGCCATACTAAACCCACGATGCTTCCTACAAAACAAAGTTAGCACATGTCCCTTTGTTTCTTAATTAACAACAATGAATTAGAGTCTTTGCACATCGCTTGTAGTTCGGGTCTTTCCGCATAAAAGTTTAACTTTTAAACAACTAATTTGGTTAAACCATTTGAAAAGCCAATTCAACAATTGTAAACAGAAAGGAGGAATATCATGGAGTATTCTAATTAATTTATTCAACCAATTTGATTAATTACAAAATACTTTAACTATTTAAAATATTAAATGGGACCCGATAAAATTCGAAATTTTTCGGTCTCCAAAATTTATGAAATAAATCATGCATACTCCCTATTATGAGTGTAACTATCTGTCAAAATTTCAGGGAGAGATCACTTACCATCAGAGAGAAACAAAATTAACAAATCGTCAAACTGTGCGCGAAACACCGTTATCCGATTTTCTGTTTTTGTCTAACTCTTTTGGTCTGTAGGATCATCTTCCAAAACGTTTTCATGAAAACACTTTACATAACAAATCTACTATATGTTATTGGCTACCAATCCATCAAACGAAATCCAACTAGTCTTATTTAAAATCATCAAGATAAATAGCAAACAAGCCACTTACCCTGTTCTGAAACAGACTAACGACTAAAAAATATTGACTCAGTTGAGGTATCAAACCTTAATAAAATTCTTTGAAACTAATTTTCACAGAATCCTAACTTCAAGTAGAAACTTTCTATTCAAACAATTTTTCATAAAGTTTTCTCAATAAGTACAGTTTATCCAAATAATCAGTTTGTTGGAAAACCAGATCTGACAACCGATTCACTTCTCATGACTTGAACGCCCACATAAAATCCGAAGCATGCAACAAATTTTACATGTCCAGAAAGAGCATCAAGTTTACAAGATTTCTAGCCAAGAAATACAGATAGTTATTTTCGAAAAATAAATCCTTCATGCCTAAAACACAGAACTGTGCATCAGAGTACCAGATCTGCGCACCGTTACCGTTTAATTCACCATAAATTCATAACAACTTAGAAAAAGGTGAAACGGGTGGCTAAAGAACCACATCTCACAGATCTACAACCTTCAATAAAATTTAGAATTTTTCTGAAAGCTTTTCTCAGCGAAAAAACCAAAACAATGTCGAAAACAGAACAGAAATTCAGACAGCAAGCAAGTGCATCACTAATCCACGTGTTAATTAATCATTTCTCAACTAATTATGTGTTAAAATGCTTTAGAACGACCTAGAGCTCTGATACCACTGTTAGGAAGTCTAAGTTTTTAAATTTTTGTGCTAATTAACCATTTAATAAGCAATCCAAACGACTTAGACCTCGAAGGATCTAGTCCAAGCATTCACACACAAGAGAGAGAGGTTAGGAAGGCTACCTCTCCTTGTATCGCAACAAAGAGGCTCGAATCCGGCGATGTCGAGGTTGTGCGCACCACCACGCGTGTCTCGGCCTCAAGTCCACCAAGGTATTAACCAAAACCTCGATCTATGCTAGTAGATGAGAGGTTAAGCCTAATCCCTTCCTTCCCTTTGCCTTAATTAACTATTTAATTGGATGGAGGCAAGAGGTGCTCAACACATGAGCTTAAGAGAGCAATGGTGGAGAGAAAAAATTCTGAAATTTTTCCTTTAATTTTCGTCCAAAATATGAGGGAGAGAGAAAAAGACAAGGTGGCTAGGGTTTGGGCTCCCAAAGTGGTCCTTTTATAGACCAACCACTCTCCCAAAAAGTTATAACTAATTTACATCTATGACATCACTAGGGCAGCCATAAAATGGACCTAAATGGGCTCCATCAATTATTTAATTGGTCCTCTAATTCAATTAATTAGTGGCCCAATTAATTTCTCTCAAGTTGAACATTTAATTTACCATTTAAATATAGGCCCGTTAGCTCAAATTAATTACTTTAATTAATTTATGTTGAACAAATTAATTATCAACACTTTGATAATTATTTAAGGATTAGGATATGCATTAATTTATTTCTATATGATCCGTTTGACTTAATTAATTAATTATGACGGTTCGCAACAGTACATAATTAATCAGTCAACATATCATATTGTTGCATTCCTTAATACAACCAAATAAATAATGCACGCATGGTCAAAACCTATTTGTGTGACCCTTTGAGGATTTATGCTCTGTTGGACATGGAAAAATAAATCGCTATTTATTTCCAATAATCATAAGCGGTATCTAGCAACACGTTATGATTCCCAATTCGCATAAATAAATACTGTACCAATACAGTATTTTAATCCTGCACAAGAAATAGAGTTCCTTATTGTTTTGATTCCTATGTCACATGATATCCTTGTGTAATCCAAGATAGGAGTGTGTCATTCTTGCAGATTACACGTTTCTTGATCTAGAGATGATCGCACTGTCACGTCCCGCACCGACGGGTCGCGGGGCGCGAGCTGACACGGTATCTTCTGCATCCATCCGACGGCCCGTCAACCTACGTCGCAACAGAAAAACAAACAGAGTCAGGTACAAACCTCAGTAACCGGTTATTTAACGACGCGGCTTCTCTATAATTAATTATTATATAACAAATTACAATCAGATCGGATTAATCCATAGAACAAATAATATATTTTACGGAGATAATTGGATCAAGCCAGTCAGTCAGTCATAATGGTCCCTCCCCGAACTCAAGAGGATCAGGACCGGCCCCTCCCCAAACTCAGGAGGATCAGGGCTCAAAATTCAGTTTCCATTTCAAATCCAATTCCAAATCCGATATCTCGTAAAATATACCAATAACAATTCAGATAAACAGATTCAATCAAAATCAAACGATAAATCAAATCAATCAATCAATACGAAATTAAATATAGAGAAGTCCGGTTACCTGACCGAGCGGTTCAGAAATCAACAGACAGATCAAATCGACTATCCCGACTGCGACGTAGACTCGAATATTGAACGATCGACCAAATCAAATATTATTTGGATTATAACTTCTCTCTCACTGTTTGCTTAACTGGTTAGGCTTTATTTTGTTTTCGGTTGAAGAAACTCATCAAAGGAACGAATAAAGTTATATGGTCACAGGGAGAGAAGTACGAAGAAAAATGATAATGTGAAGATGGTTAAGGTGAGAAAAGGGGCTGCATGGGACACGTGTCATGAAATTTTATTGCCACGGTGATCAAAGCTATAGTACAGGTGTAATGAAAATGCTCAAGCCATAATGTTCGAGGGCGGTTTATAATGGTCAAAGCAGATCATTTTATTTTTTTCCATTCGGTCAACAAGTCAAATTCTGGTCAATTTCAATCAAAATTGGTCAACTTTGGTCAAAGTCAGAAAAATCGGGTGTTACACGCACAAGTTGCTAGCAAGCGATCCATCTCCATCAAGGGGCCCAGTGGATATCATCGCTCACTAGGTGTACTAATGAGGGACATACGGTTGTCTTGATGATCAATTTTTCCCCGCATAATTCAAGAGAACATAAATAAAGTCGTTATAGCAGCCCTTATCAGGAATCAGCGTTAGACGATATTTATAGAACCTATCCTCATGTGAAATAACTGGACCATCTCAAACTCGAAATCAACCACGTATGAAATAAATAATGACACATAACACAATCCATATATTTATTTCATTTGGGTCATGTCCTGTACTATGTTCCAGTAACATATACATATGCAATTAAGTTAGTAACTCCTTACTTATGATTTGCAGAACTTAATCATCACTTAACTTGCATACTAGTCTTATCTGATAATTAATGTTCCTCGTTAATTATCAAGACTATAGACAGTTTCGATTTATTATTATCATTTAAGTATAAATGAACCATAGTGAACCACAATCCAGATCCTCAACCTGAATGAACTGTCAATAATAAATCCAGGAACAAATGATCAAATATCATCAATAACATAAACTAATATAATAATCAACCAACTGATTGGCTTCTAAGACATATCTCTAACAACCATCTGGTACCGGTTTGGTCTTTATTTAAATTTCTTATCCCCTGGCTTGATAATGGATACTGTTCCAGTTATAACTACCATTAATTAAATTGATCCTCATTTCATTCATATATTGAGAACCTAAAATGACTTGCGTAAACAAGTTAGCAATAGTATGATATTGAAAGTAGGCTGACCTCCTTCCCAGAAAGTTCAACTAATATTCATTACTAGCTTGTTTTTGGTGGTAGATACCCATTGTTATATATATGTTGAGTGCATGATAGTAAACGAAATAAATATTAATATTTTTTATTATTTTTTATTATTTTAATTAATTTTTTCATTAATTTTTTCAAGCTCTTAAACATTTGTAGTCACGATATTCTATTTTGTCATTTATAGTGATAAAAATGGGAGGGAAATGGGACAAAGTGTGAAGGGATTCTATTTTGTCATTTGTAGTCATGATATTCTATTTTGTCATTCTATTTTGCTCTTATCGTTTTCAGCTTGTAAAGAGGAAGGGAAATGGGACAAAGTGTTGTCAGTCCTTTTGACAGATGCCACCACAATCCAAAAGCCCAATCACTCAATTAATAATGTAGCGCTTGGATTGGATTTCAGGAATTCGATCTAAGCGATTTCCGATCCTACAACATTAGTTTAAAAGTTGATTTTTTTTTTTTATTTTCAAAATTCGTGTGAACAGTAAACTTAGTTTTAATTTTTTTTCAGCCCTATCCCTATATAATAGGTTATTACATTTTAAATGGCCCAGAACAGAAGCAAACCCAAAGGTACAAGCTGAAGTCTTTCGGAGTATATAAAGGCTTTCACAAGGTTTAGTAGTGATTTTAGATGGGTTTATGTAATCATGTTTTGTTTCGCTGATTGGAAGTTTTACGATTTAAAACTTCCATAATAGGTAACATTGTATAATTTATAGGAGTATTTTGATAAAAGTGAAGAAGAAAAATTAGAAACAAGTATGATTAATTTATTTATGAATAGAAACAACTTGAATGTAAATGATTTATGGCTATAAACACGGACGAATCAGATAAATATTTCAGTTCCATTTAGACTTCTAGTCTTCTAGAGTATGTTCATTGACTAATTCGATTAAACTCGGTTTACGGTAGACCCAGTTCTCTGGGAATCGGAATACTGTGGCGCTGCCTAAACCCAGTCTATGGATATCGGAGCACTGCGGGGTCGGATTGTCAGTAATCAATGAGCAACCTCAGGCTCTAGCAAATGAATCGCCACTTCACCAGAAAGATTTGAAATCTGAAATCTGAAATCCAAATTTCTCCTTTCCGATGGCAACCGACAGCGCGGCATCGCCACTAATCTCCGCCGACAGCGCGGCATCGCCACTTATCTCCGCCCTGCATCACCACTAATCTCCCCCGACAGCATGGCATCACCACTTATCTCCCCCGACAACGCGGCAGCCGAGGTGATTGAAATCTCCCCCGATAGCACTGAAGAGAGGGAGAAAGCCTTCAAAAACGTGAAGAAATCTAGTGGTGCAAAGGGGAAGAGAGCTAGGAGGTTTTCCGGTGAAAATCTGGACGGCTGACGAGAAAGAATTGAAGGATGATGAATGTTGCATTGTTGCTTCTGCTGAAGAGATCGTTCTCACCCTTCCGATCTCTGATCCTGATGAAGAAGACGGCGTTGCTGTGCTGGCTGGCAAGGTTTTTTGATAATTAAAGCTGTCAACAACTCAATTTTTATATATTCATTAGTTTTCACCTCGTACATTTATGTTTCAATCAAATTTTGATATAATTTTATATAATAAAATTAAATATAAGAGCAAAAGCTACACATGAATGCCTTGGAAGCTCTGCTGGTTTAAAAAAAAATGTCTTCACGAAGATTTTATGAATCATCGTTAATAATAAATAGACAACTATAATGCTTTTATAATACTTGTATACTTAGGAGGGCCGTCACGTCTTTATCACATCCCAACCCTTGTTGCTCATGCATTTTTTGCATTTTACGCAATTGTGGACTGTATATTCACAACTAAGTTGTGATTCCATTGACCCTCAAAACGTTATCCGATTTGAACAGATTGAAATTTAAAATAGGATTTGAACTCTAATTGTTCAGATCAGTTTGTAATTTAAAATGAATGATCTAGATCTAAAATTGAGATCACAACATAATTTTTCATATTATTTTGTTTTAATTAGATAAGAGAATTCATGTTGTGCGTTTTGCTTTAAAAATATAGCAATATCCGAATCATATTTTAAACCAATAGAGTTGTTTTTCGCATCTTAACTCAGGAAAAATATAATATATAGAAAAAAAAAATTGAAGGTTTCAAAATGAGACACTTTTCAAAACTAAATCCCACATTCAACAAATGTTGGAGATCCATACATTGAAAAATAACACGATATAAGTGGCATAGAAATTTATTCTGATAAATACAAAATTGTTGTGTTAAATTAAGCGTTTTGCAACATCTTGAGATCCAATATATACATTCTATTTATACGAGGAGACAAGATGGAAAATCTGATAGGATCATAAAATATTAAATCATCATAATATTTATTAATTAACGGTCCAAGATTTATGTATTTCATATAAAATTTAAAAATTGTAATAAAACTCACAGTTTTGGAGAGAAGACGTGACGTTATGCGGAAATTCAGATCTTCTTTAATTTCTCCTTAGCCAAAATGATGGTAATGGCGTTTTCACTCTTTTCTGCCTATTTTTTGAGTTGGGCGAAATTTTGCAAAAGGGTGCTTCACTTAATGACAGAATAGAGATTAAATAGACTAAGGTAATTAAAGGGATCGGAATTTTTAATCAATCTGGTCCATTGGATTTTCCATCAAAATCCAATGCACCCTTTAGGTAATTTTCATAAATGAACTTGGTTTATATTTAATAATATAGGCCACATTAATTATAATTAATAATATTAATTATAACAAAATCCGATTAAACAGTAAAAGATTAAAGTATTATGACATGACCCAAAAACTAAAAAAAAATGAAAATTTAATTCACTTTCTATATTTACAAGTAAGCTTATTGTTCTGTTATGATACAAATTCCGAAGAATACAAAAATTCTGTAAAGTAAGAGAATCAATTGAGATAGAGAACCTATTTTGGATAACAATTTGTCACTTCAGATTTTTCGTTTTTTCTTCTTTTATGCTGAGGGACATGTCTAGATCTGACGAAGGCACACCATTAATTTGTGACTTCAGATTAATTCGTTTTGTCGTTCCGTTCCTCGAAGCGGAACAAATAATAAAACAAAAAAGTGTTTCGTTCTGGAACGAAATAAAAAGTGGAATAAGAGGTTATATCCTTGCCAGAACGGAATGGTAAATGGAATGTCTTATTTCACATTCATTTAAATGGTATAGCGAAAATATCTGCTGATGGAACAACTGTTATTCGTTGTTATGTTCCGTTCCGTCGAAATGGAATGACTAACAAAACAAATTACTGTTTCGTTTTCAAAAAAACGGGAAAACAAAAATAGAAATTGTACTATTGCTGGAACGGAACGGTAACAGAATGTCTTATTTTGTTTCGTTTTAAACGTTAAACACCCCTAATGTCAATTTAAACCACTCCGGAACTTGTACAATTTTTTCATTTTCTAAATAATTGGGCTTAATGAGAATAGGGTCCGTTTGACAATGACAAATGTAGTTTGACTCCTAGGTCAATGAGCTAACTTGTGGATCATGCATCGCCAACAACTTTGGGGTCAATAGGATTAGCACTACCTCCCTAACTTTCCTAACTTGGCCATTCCGTATCTGAGCGTGTCTTAAATTTTAAATTTCAAATTCCAATAGATGTTGACAGACTTGCTGCAATTTTAAATTTTCAAATTTTAAGTTTTAAATTTTAAATTTTAAATTTTTCAAAATTCAAATTTTAAAATTTTAAAATTTTAAATTTTTCAAAATTCAAATTTTAAAATTTTAAATTTCAAAATTTCAAATTTTAAATTTTCAAATTTTAAATTTTAAATTTTTCAAATTTTAACATTTCATATTTCAAATTTTAAATTTCAATTTTTCAACTTTAAAATTTTAAAAATTTTATTTTTTTTAAATTTCAACTTTTTAAATTTTTTATTTTTTAAAATTTCAACTTTTTAAAATTTCAAGTGAATGCATTCACTTTGATTACTAACTTTAACCTATCATATCAAACAACAATTATTAACTTTAAGTTAGTACTAGATTTTACTAATTTTAACCTCAAACACTAACCCAAAAATGCTAAGTTTAACCCTTGATCCCACTAAACTTTGACGTTGCCAAACAGCCCCAAAATATACACAAAATTTTATGCAACAGACTAACCCTCTCGACTCCTTTCAAATGCCGCGGCTTAAGAATATTTTAACCTTCAATAATTACTATAATTAGACTTATATTAAATTCCGATAACACCAAAATAACTAGATAAGGTAGGTTCTCCAACCAATCATATCAACCATATGACTCTTGATTTGTAAAATGTCTCATGTACATCCACAAACTTTGCTCCGATGTCCAATCTGATTAAGGTCTATCGATAAGTAAACTCTCGCTATTTGCTCCTAATAAATCCGATTTACACCCCAACTTTCGAGGGTTGACCATAAGACGTCCCACGTCGGCGGAATGTGTCATTTGGCACCGAACGACATGAAGGGGATAGAGAGAAGGAGGGCGGTCGGCTTAATCAAATTAATGGGACAAATATTATGTGACTTTGTTTGGTGGTCGTGTAAGCATACACACATACCTATACTATGACAATTCATAATATACAAACATTAACATAATAAACATCTTAAGCATTGTTGTGGGTTTGTATGGCCCCCGTTTGCATTTTAGCTCCACGTCATCTCCATGAAATGAATCTAAATTAATCAAGACCTCCCACTAAATTATAGTACTAATTCTATAATTAATGAAAATAAATACATGTGAATATTCTTATCCCTTCCTAAGCTTAGGGGCATGCAAGCCTCACAAGTTACATTAAAATTAATCGAATTAATAATTAATGGCACCTTTGGCCACAGTACAAACATTCACATGCATTCAATACAAACTACAAGGCATTGAAATCTTAGGCCATACCAAAACCCACTATCTTTCTGCAAAACAAAGTTAACACATATACCCCTAAATGTGTAATTTGTTCCTAATTAACAACCCTAATTCGGTATCTTTGCACATCACTTGTTGCTTACTTTTCTTCGCGAAAAAAATTTATCTTTAACAACTAATTTGTTTAAACCTTTAATTTGAAAGTCATTTCAAAATTCAAAATTGGTGGAAAAATGATATTAAGGAGTATTCTAATTAACTTATCAACTTGTTTGATTAATTAGAAAATTACTTTATGCATTTAATATTCATAATGGGACTATACAAAATTTAAATTTTTCGGTCTCCAAAAATTATGAAATAAATTAAGTAAACTCCTTACCATGAATATAACTACCTGTCAAAGTTTCAAGAAGAGATCACATACTATCAGGGAGAACGAAAAAAGACAAAATCTCAGATTAGGCATAACACGCCATTAGAGTATTTTCTGTTTTTCTTCTCAATCTTTTGGACTTTAGGATCATCTTCAAAACAGTTTTAATGCAAAAAAATTTACATAAAAACATATTTCATACTATTGGCTAACAAGTCATGAACGGAAACCATACTTAGTATATACAATTTCATCAAGTAAAAGGGCATTAAACATAAAACCCCTGTTCTGTAACAGACTGAAGACGAAAAGTTTTTCACCAAGTTTATGTATCAAACGAAGTCGAAATTTAGTGAAATTAATTTTCACATAACCAAAACTTAAAATAGAACAATTTTATTTAAACACTTTTCTAAAAAAGGATTTCATTTAATACTAGATTAGCAAACAATACGACTGGTATAAAATAACGGTCAGACGGTTTTGTCCTTTCTACACTTAAAACATATAATAAATCTTTAAATTACACAACAAAATTTGTGTGACATAAAGATAAACAAGTCTAGATGTTTCTTAGCCAATAATACAAGCAGTTGATTTACAAAATAAATCGATTCAAGCCATAACAAACAGAACTGTGCTGGCAGATTCTAGATCTGCGCACCGTCACCGTAAAATTCACCATAAATCTATTTTAACTTGGATCAAGATGAAACCAGTGGAAAAAGAATCACAACTCAAAGTACTATCTATTTATTTCAACCAAATAAAATTTTCAAAGGTTTTAAATAGAGAAAAATACGCAATAATCACAGAAACGGAGAAATTTCCAGACAGCAAGCAAGTGCATCAACTTAATTAGGTTGTTAATTATCATTTTCTCTATTAATTAAGCACTAAAATGTCAAAACCACGACCTACGCTCTGATACCAATTGAAGAAACTTAGTTTTGTATTTCTTTTAATTTTAAATCTCATTTAACATAATTAAACATCAAGTACAGGAAGATGATCTAGTGGAGAAACAAATTAGTGTAAGCGATAGAGAAAATAGATTGTACCTCTCTTCGTATCGCAACGAAGAGGCTCGACCAAGGCTTTGGAATGGGTGACGTGCTCTCCAACACCTCCCACTCCTTGTTCTTGAGTCCACCAAAAGGATTAACCAAATTCTAATAATTTGTGCTAGCAAATTTCAGGATGAAACTAATACTTGTGTTCATCTTCGATTAATTAACAATTGATAAGAAGAAACTATTGCTCAACACATGAGCACCTAAATTAACTTGATAAAAAACAATTACATGACATAAAAATTATTTTTTCTCTTTGTAATTTCGTTCTAATTGGGAGAGCAAGAGAGAGAGGAGAAAGTGAAGAGCCATGTCCCTTTATTTCTCCTTGAGTCCCTATATATAACCCACTAATGAGTCCTTTCAATTAACCAATGATTAAAGGATAATTTTGCCCCTCTAAAGTCAGCCATAAATAAGGTCTAAATGGGCTACATCACATGTATTATTAGTCTATTAATAAATTTATTAATTGTCTTATCAAGTTGCTTTCAATTCGGGCTCAATTAGGCTTATTAAATCAAAGCCTACATATTCAATATAATTCCTATAATCATATTAAATATTGTTGAACTAAATTATCAACTTATTGATAATTATTATTGTTAGAGATATGTTCTAGAAGCAAATCAGTTGTTGGTTATTATATTAGTTTATGTTATTGATAATACTTGATTATTTGTTCCTAGAGTTTATTGTTGACAGATCATTCAGGTTGAGGATCTGAATTGTAGATCTCTGTGGATCATTCGTCAGAATGACAATAATATCTCTAAAGAGTCCATAATCTTGATAATTAACAAGAAATATTAATTATCATATAAGATTAGTATGCAAGTTAAGTGATGATTAACTTCTACAAATCATGGGTAAGGAGTTACCGACTTAATTGCATATGTGTATGTTACTGGAACATAGCATAGGACATGACCCGATGAAATAAATATATGGATTGTGTTATGTGTCATTATTTATTTCATACGTGTTTGATTCCGAGTTTGAGATGGTTCAGTTTTTTCACATGAGGATAGGTTCTATAAATACCGTCTAACGTTAATTCCTGATAAGGGCTGCTATACGGATTTTATTTATGTTCTCTTGAATTGTGCGGGGAAAAACTGTTCATCAAGACAACCGTATGTCCCTCATTAGTTCACTTAGTGAGTGATGATATCTACTGGGCCCTTTGATGGAGTTGGATCGTATGCGCGCAACTAGGCAATCAACTCTAAATCAAGAAACGTATAATCTGCAAGAATGACACATCCCTATCTTGGATTATACAAGGATATCATATGACATAGGAATCAAAATAATAAAATACTTTTTCTTATGCAGGATTGAAGTACTGTATTGGTACAGTATTTATTTATGCGAATTGGGAATCATAATGTGTTGCTAGATACCGCTTATGATTATTGGAAATAAATGGTAATTTATTTTCCATATTACAACCGTTTCCGTCACCAAAGCAAAATACATAACAACTTGTGAAGCAACAAAAAAGAATAGTTTGAATCAAGAAATTCTCAGTCAAGCTAATATGGTTCTATGCATCTCGAACCGTAGCTTAGTCTTGAAGAACCCAATATCTAATTGGTGATCGAACTATGATCTATTACAGTATCACTTGATCTCATATGATGATGATCAAGACTATATATAAGAGTATATATATATATAGGTTCAATCAAAAGTGGATAGTTTCGCGAACACAGCGAAAACTCTGACATAATCTTTACCTTAAGCAGTATACGAGATGCTATTAAGCATCCATGCGTAATGGACATGTGAGTAACTGGCTATAAGCGTATTATTTCTTTTGAGATTCGAGACATGTATATATGTAGATATATGACATCGTTCTCAATTATTCACTGGCTAGAAGTCACTATTGATTGACTCTAATCCAAGTGGGAGATTGTTAGAGATATGTCCTAGAAGCCAATCAGTTGGTGGCTATTATATTAGTTTATGTTATTGATGATGCTTGATTATTTGTTTCTAGAATTTATTGTTGACAGATCATTCAGGTTAAAAATCTGAATTGTAGATCTCTGTGGATCATTAGTCAGAATGACAATAATATCTCTAAAGAGTCCATAATCTTGATAATTAATAAGGAACATTAATTATCATATAAGATTAGTATGCAAGTTAAGTGATGATTAAGTTTTATAAATCATGGGTAAGGAGTTACCGACTTAATTGCATATGTATATGTTACTGGAACATAGCACAGGACATGACCCGATGAAATAAATATATGGATTGTGTTATGTGTCATTATTTATTTCATATGTGTTTGATTTCGAGTTTGAGATGATTCAGTTTTTCCACATGAGGATAGGTTCTATAAATATCGTCTAACGTTGATTCCTGATAAGGACTACTATACGGACTTTATTTATGTTCTCTTGAATTGTGCGGGGAAAAACTGTTCATCAAGACAACCGTATGTCCCTCATTAGTTTACCTAGAGAGTGATGATATCTACTGGGCCCCTTGATGGAGTTGGATCGTATGCGCGCAACTAGGTGATCAAATCTAAATCAAGAAATGTATAATCTGTAAGAATGACACATCCTATCTTGGATTATACAAATATATCATGTGACATAGGAATCAAAACAATAAGTTACTTTTTCTTATGCATGATTGAAGTACTGTATTGGTACAGTATTTATTTATGCGAATTGAAAATCATAACGTGTTGCTAGATACCGCTTATGATTATTGGAAATAAATGGTAATTTATTTTCATGGCCAACATAGCATAAATGTTATAAAGTGCTCAATGAGATCTTGCTAATTAACTTAATTAAACATCAAGCACAAAGGATCTTGCTAAGCAATCAACACACACATGAGAAAAGGGAAGGAATCGATTACCTCTCGCGGAATCGTATCCGCGAGGTTCGACCAATGCATGGGAGTTGATGGCATGCTCTCCTTCGCCTTCTCCTCCGTCGACGGCCGTCTCGAGTCCACCAAGAAGTTTAATCACCTCCTCTTTCAACTTGTGCTAGTAAGGAAGAGGGGAGCAACTAATTCCCAAAGTTTTCTCTCTTCTACCTTTGTCAATTAACTAGTTTAATTAATGGAGAAAGGAGAAATCTCAATACATGAGCTAGATGAGGTGAAAAAGAGCAAGAGAAAGAATGAAAATTCTGAAATTTTCTCTCTAATTTTCGTTCTAGGAGGAAGAGGGAGAGAAAAGGCTATGGTGGCTAGGGTTTCTCTCTCCAAATGACATCCTTTTATAGACCAACCACTCCACAAACTTTAGGGACCTTTTTACCCCTATTAGGACAGCTATTATATGGGCTATCAAGTCCATTTTGTGGTGTGTTAAATGTCCACTAATTCAATTAATTAATGGACCTTTCTCTTGTACTCAAATCGGATCTTTAATTTACTAATTAAATAAAGATCCATAAACTCTATTTAATTTTTATAATTAAATTGTGTTGAACAAAATTAATTATTAACTTATTAATAATTATTTTAGGATTAGTTAATGCATTAATTTATTTCTATATGATCTCCTTGACTTAATTAATTATAACGGTTCGCAACGGTATATAATTAATTAATCAACTTATCATATTTTCGCAATACACTGCTGCGAATAAATAAATAATGCACTATGTGATTAAAGTCCTATTTGTGTGATTCTTTGAGGATTTACGCTATGTTGGCCATGGAATTAAATCGCTATTTAATTTCAATAATCATAAGCGGTATCTAGCAACACGTTATGATTCCCAATTCGTATAAATAATGTACTGCTACAATATCTCAATCCTGCATAAGAAATAAAAGTATCTCCTTGTCTGATTCTTATGTCACATGATATCACTGTATAATCCAAGATAGAAATGTGTCATTATTGCAGATTATACATTTCTTGATTTAGAGTTGATTGTACAAGTTGGCCAAACAATCCAACTCTATCAAGGGGCCCAAACAGATATCATCACTCACTAGGTACACTAATGAGGGACATACGGTTTTCTTGATGAACAACTTTTACCCGCACAATTCAAGAGAACATAAATAAAGTCCGTATAGCAGCCCTTATCAGGAATCAACGGTAGACGATATTTATTGAACCTATCCTCATGTGGAAAAGTTGAACCATCTCAAACTTAGAATCAAACTCATATGAAATAAACAATGACACACAACACAATCCATATATTTATTTCATTGGGTCATGTCATGTACTATGTTCTAATAACATACACATATGCAATTAAGTTGGTAACTCCTTACCTATGATTTGTAGAACTTAATCATCACTTAACTTGCATACTAATCTTTTATGATAATTAATGTTCCTTGTTAATTATCAAGATTACGGACGATTTAGATTTATTACTGTCATTCTAATGAATGATCCACAGAGATCTACAATTCAGATCCTCAAGCTGAATGATCTGTCAGTAATAAACTCTAGGAACAAATGATCAAATATCATCAATAACATAAACTAAGATATTAAGTCATGAAATATTGACTTATATGATACAACTCCAACAATAAATCCTCAAAGGGTCACACAAATAGGACTTTAACCATACGTGCATTGTTTATTATTAATTTGCAGTAGCCAGTACTGCGAAAATATGATAAGTTGATTAATTAATTATATACCGTTTCAAACCGTTATAATTAATTAACTCGAGAAAATCATATAGAAATAATATAATGCATATGCTAATTTTAAATTAATTATTAATATGTTAATAATTAAGTTCGTTCAATGTTTTTTTAATTGTACTGAGCTAATTGGCCTTTTAGTTAATCAGTTAACTGAAAGTCCGATCTGAGATGAATAAATTAATGGGCCATTGTATAATGTGGATTGGCCCACATGGACCCATGAAATTTCGGCCATAGAGGGGCAAATTTGTCCAAGAGGAAAATAGAAAGAGAAAGAGCTAATATGAAAACGTTTCATATATATAATATTTTGTTTATGGAAACAACACAACCTAACCCTTATTTTTCACCTTCTCTCTCTTCCCTCCTTGGCCGTACTGTTCACGAGTACTGTTCACAATGGAGAAAATTTGTTTCTCCATTTTTAAGCTCTTAATTCCATCTCTAGCTCATGCATTGAGCGATTCTCCTTCCAGTTAAATAGTTAATCGTGCGAAGGAAATCAAAAGAGAATTAGCTATCGTCTCAAACAAGCTAGCACTTGTCTTGAGGCTTTGGTTAATCTTCTTGGTGGACTCGAGGCGATGAGGTGGTGGTGGTGTGCTACCCATCGACTCCTACGCATAGGTTCGAGTCTTCCGAATACGATTTCGGAAGAGGTAACCTTCTACCGTTCTCATTAAGTGTCAAACATGCATAAATAACTAGATCTGTTTATTCGCGATTGTTAATTATTTGTTAATGAGTAATAAAAATTTAAATTGCATATGGAATGAGTTCCTAACAATTATTGTATTAGCATATGCATTAATTAAGTTTCATATGATCACTTTGATTCAATTACTTATAGCGGTTCACAACGATATATAATTAATTAATCGACTTATCATATATTGCATTCTCCAATGCAAATAAACTAAATAATACACTATTTGGTTAAAGTTTTATTTGTGTGACCCTCGAGAATTTATGTTATGTTGGCCATGAAATTAAATCATTATTTATTTTCAATAATCATAAGCGGTATCTAGCAACACGTTATGATTTCCAATTAACATAAACAAATACTATACTTTTATAGTATTTCAATCATGCATAAGAAATAAAGTATTTCTTCGTTTTGATTCTTATGTCACATGATATCATTGTATAATCCAAGATAGAAATGTGTCATTCTTGCAGATTATATATTTCTTGATTTAGAGTTGATCGTCTAGTTTGCGCGCATACGACGCGCGCATACGATCCAACTCCATCAAGGGGCCCAATAGATATCATCACTCACTAGGAATACTAATGAGGGACATACGATTTTATTGATGAACAATTTTTTCCCGCACAATTCAAGAGAACATAAATAAAGTCCGTATAGCAGCCCTTATTAGGATTTAACGTTAGACGATATTTATTGAACCTATCGTTATGTGGAAAAGTTGAACCATCTCAAACTTAGAATCAAACTCATATGAAATAAATAATGACACATAACACAATCCATATATTTATTTTATTGGATCATGTCATGTGCTATATTCCAATAACATACACATATGTAATTAAGTTGGTAACTCCTTACCCATGATTTGCAGAACTTAATCATCACTTAACTTGCATACTAATCTTATCTGATAATTAATGTTCCTTGTTAATTATCAAGATTATGGATGATTTAGATTTATTATTGTCATTCTAATGAATGATCCACAGAGATCTACAATTCAGATCCTCAACATGAATGATCTGTCAATAATAAATTCTAGGAACAAATGATCAAATATCATTAATAACATAAACTAAAATTTAAGTCATTAAACTATTGACTTTTAGGACATAACTCCAACAATAGTTGCCTATATACTCCTTCGATCTTCTCTAATTGAAAATATACCCCTTTATTTCAATATTGAATATTTACCCTTCTAATCATATCAATTTTTGATATTTACACTTCTTTACATTATAATTTTTAACTGATTTTCTATTTCATAAAAATTAATTAAAAGAATAAAAATAAATCAGACCAAAATACCTCTACCTGTGTTTGGTCCGATTAAAAAAATAAAAATTAATTATTTGCTTCCTAACGAGAAAGGAATCGATGCGAGGGAGAAACGAGGCCATGAGGTTTATTTTGGTCCGAATTTTTTTATTTTTAATTAATTTTTATGATTTAAGAATTTAGTTAAAACATAAAGAAGGGTAAATATCCACAATTTATATGATTAGAGGAGTCAATATTCAAAATTAAAGAAATAAGGGGTATATTTATTATTAGACAAAAATAAGACGAATATATAGCTGATTTTCTCATTTTAAAATTTATATGTACCATTATCTGAAACGAAAGTTAAGAGTATTTTAAACCAACTGTAATTCTTTTTTTTTTTATTTGGATGAAGCCCCAAAACAACCCAGATTAGATTATAGAAAAGAAAAAAAAAAAGAAAATATTTGAACTAAATTCTAAAATTGCCGGTCGAATTATATTGGAACCGTGTTGATTCTTGATTTTTATCCGAGTGGAGAGGCGTTTAAAGTAGTATTGAAGAAACTAATTCTTTCAGACGAAAAACAAGGAATATAAACCAAATACCAATAAACCTTGCAAGAATATTCTTCTTTTGTTCTGAAAAAAGTAACTTTTTCATAAAGTAGGATTTGCAATTTATCTTATTTTAAAACATAAGGAAAAAAAAAAAAAGCTTTGCACCATCTTTAAAATTGCAATATATGAACTCAACATGGCCACCTACAAACCTACTAGTAGGCATCCATGCGAAGCATTCCTGACAGTTACAAAGCTAGTGGACCAAAGAAAACATTAGTACAAAGACAAGTTTAACCGGGATGAAATGTCAATGGTTCAGGTGATGATTATTAATTTAATTAGAAAACACCGAGTTGTGCTGTCCATGTCAACATTTTGCATTAGTTGCAATTTTTAGGTTTTAAACATAAACAACTACACCTAATTTAACGGAATCCCTTTTGTCTTCAAACTGATGAAATTTGAAGGGCTTAATCTGTCCAAGGTCACATACTTTTGACTCTATAATAATGTAGTCACATAACTTGATTTCATGTTTGCACATGTTTGCAATTCTATAAGGCTATGTTTGGTAACCGCACCGAACAAAGCGAATACCCAGATTCGCGAATACCGGCCCATTAAAAAATAATTTTTTGGTGTTCGCGTCGCTTCGTTCGTGAATTCGCCGAAAAGTGAGAATACGGAATAAGGGGGGTTGTTCGCGTCATGCGCTGTTCGAGGTATGTTTGGTTCGTGCGAATATTTTGGTGTTCGCGAACAATTCAGTTCGAGACATACCAAACATAGCCTAAAAATACAGCGATATTTGTTATAAAATATCTAAAGTATTCATCTATACTTTATCGGAAATAAAAAATACACTAATAAGTGATTAAAGAGTAAACTTCTAGTGTTACAACTTTTGAGTGTCATAAATATCATAAAATTTTTTTATTTCATTCATATTTTAAAATTTCAAATTTAACTGTTGATATTGCTTTTAATAAAAAATCATGAGATAAAAAACAAATTAAATTCAAAACTGGCAAACTGCGATCAGTTTACAAAATTACCCTGTGTAAACTTGAGCGGTGGCGTACCCCAGTTTCCATAAAGGCCTAATTTATCCCTAACACTAACAGAGGCTCATTTCTACGACAAACAGTTAACAGTTGCAACGCACATTCGCACGGTCGCACCCACCAACTCTTTTTTTCCCTTCATTTTTCCCATCTCTCTGCCCCCGTCTCTTCTTGCCTCTGTCACAAACCCTTTTCACAGAAGCTGTTGCTTAATAAGGTTATATTCCTCACGCATTCTGTTCCTTCTTCTACCATTCTCCACCTATCCTTTTCTTCCTTTGACCTTGCGCTACCTCCTTTTCACACTCTCCTTCTTTTCCTGTCTCCACACTACTCCTCACCTCTGTCTTCTCTCCATACTTTTCTTTCTTCTTTGGCGATTTACGAGGATGAAGGTATGATTCTTTCACTGACAACTTCTTTTTCCCAGAAAGAGGAACGAAGAACATGTGAAAAGTCTTTTTTTTTTTTTTGTTTATCGGAGATGGGATGTTTATAAAGGTCCGTTTTTTTTTTCTAAAAACATTGAAAGAGGGATATTTTGAAGGGTTTATTGGTGGAATTATGCATTTGTTCTTTAATTTCTCAAATAAGTCGGTCTGTGCTTAACGAACGGTAGTTAGATTCATGATGGCTCAATCATGCACCCGAGTACCAACAAGCAAATTGGAAAAAAAATTTCTTATATTTTTAGAATAATCGTACAAAAAGTTCCTTTTTCTTATTTTTCTCTGTTTCTCTGATGAAACGTTTCTTGAATTCCTTACATCTGCAGAAAATTATTGTCAAATTGGATTTAAATGATGACAAGGATAAGCAAAAAGCCATGAAATCTGTCTCTACTCTTCATGGTACTTGCATTTTTTTTATTTCTGTCATGTTCTTTTACGTTTCTGTGCATTGTACATATTTGTCTTAGTACAATCTCCGATTTTATAATTTGTCTCACAGGAATTGATTCCATAGCCATGGACATGAAGGAGAGAAAGATGACAGTTATTGGCACGGTCGATCCGATTGTTTTGGTTAGCAAGTTGCGCAAGTCCTGGCACGCCGACATAGTCACGGTGGGTCCCGCAAAGGAAGAGAAGAAAGATGACAAGAAAGACAACAAAAATAATGGGAAAAAGGATGAGAACAAAGATGACAAGAAAGAAGATGGCAAGAAGGAAAATGGAGATAAAAAGAAAGACAAGGAAAAAGAGGAGAAGAAGAAGGATCCACATCAGCAAATGATGCATGATTTTGTCTATGCATACAGAGGCTACCCATACATGAACAATCCCATGAATTATCCCATGAACAATCCCATGAACAATCCCAATCCCATGAACAATCAGTACTTTGTTAGGAGTGTGGAAGAGAACCCCAATGGTTGTGTCATATGCTGAGTCTCTAAATCTGATCAAGGACAATTTCATTAGTGTTCCTACAAAACCTCAAGATATTGCATACCAAAGTGAGAAATATGCCTAGTATCCTATGTGAAGCACCTAAAGCCACATAAAAATGAAAGAAAGGCTGAAACGGAACTGATGGCCGGTTTGTGGTTTGGATGGTTTGCATGTATGTATATTTTGAGGCATTGCAGGAGCATCCATGAAATTGTCCAAAATTTGTTCTGTTTTGCACTTTTGTAATTCTTAATTAGGGATGCATAACTGCATGTTTATATATTTATGCATGAGAAGAAGATAGAGTCTTCCTGTATTTGGACTGAACCAAAGAACGGAGGAATAATGTTGTATAAAGACGTGGTTTTCATATTGGTTGTTAATAATTAGGGGCTTGTTTTTAAGTTAGCTATTGGGATGGTTTGGTCAATTTGATTAGCAGAGGATGTATGTGCAGGAGATATCTGCAAGTAAATTTTGACACTGAATAAGGTTTATTTGCTTTCTCTATACTTATGAGTATTTGCAATAAGAATCCATCTTTTTGTCATTGATTTGGTACGTCAACTAGAACAAATTATTCACCTTTTTTCTTTTATGTTGAGATGGATAGTTTAGTTCAAGTCGTTGCAGAATGTATGTTTGACTTTGGCATCTGCTAACTATGTTTTTTTTACTTGAAGTTAGTTCGGAAGCAAAACATCCATAGAAAATACGAAGTATTCAGATTCATTTCCTTAATTTTAAATGATTTGATAATATAACTATTAACACTATATTAGTGTTACAATTTATTTAATCAGCTAACATGTAATTTTTTTTTTTTGACTTGCTGATAATTGGAATAAACAATCTCTCTCTCCTTTTTTTTTTTAATTTCAACCAGATTTCGAGTTTAAAGCTACGGATCCACTCCATTCAACGTGGTCTCCGTATTGAATCTAGTAGAAAATGAAATTTTATTATTTTCTTAATCTTTTTCACTATTTGTTCAGATTTTAGAAAATTATCGATCTAAAACTATCTATAAACAGTCTTATAAATATCACAAAAAATAGTAAAAATTGTTAAATTTAAAATTTTGTTTTGTACTAAAATTTAAAAGAGAGATTAATTTAAACGATTTGGATTGGACATTTGAAATATAAATTTTGAAAACGAGCA
Organism: Rhynchospora breviuscula; assembly: GCA_027562975.1. NCBI lineage: Eukaryota > Viridiplantae > Streptophyta > Magnoliopsida > Poales > Cyperaceae > Rhynchospora > Rhynchospora breviuscula. The sequence goes on along the minus strand of CM050400.1, from coordinate 27,375,630 downwards.
TGTTTCACGTTGGAATCCCACACGTTGAATTCTTGTTCTTTATTGAAACTAATTTTTTGTTTTATCGTTGTCACATTGACTTGAAAATAACAAATAAAATCACCCTCTGCTCCATAAAAAAGAAATTAAACAAAAATAACAAAGATATAGATTATCTTAAAAATATCTCCTAAGAAATGTAAGATGTACTATTATTGGGTCCGAACCATGCGTCTAGTCTATATTGGTTGGTTAAAATATTTTTCTCTTCGTGGGGTTACGTTGTACGTACCGCCATCCTAACAAGTTCTCATGAGCACGTTATTCCTTTTTGTGCCACCTAAACTAGCCGCTTGAGTGTTGCAAAATGCAAATTGCCAAATCCAGTGTACTAGAGTACTATGGATAGAGTTGTCAATACTATACCGTTTCACACATTTTCGTTTCGTTCCGTCCGAAACGGAACAGAAGTGGAAGGGAAAATGGTTACGTTTCTGAGAACATAACGAAAATGAAACAGAGAGTGGTACAAGTTACTGTTTCGTTTTATCGAAAACTGACTGAAATCAATAGAAAATGGGTTGAAATCAATGGAAAATTGAAAGCGGAACAGAAACGGAATGGAAAATCGTTTCATTTAACGAAAACAGAACGGAAACGAAATAAGCAGTGTGTTTCGTTGCCGAAACGGAACGAAAACAGCAGAGGGTATTTCCACTGCCGTTTCGCATGTTTGACAGCCCTAACTATGGAGTCTGATTTATCATTTATGCTCTCCACGTACATTCAATCATTGAATTTTATTCTTTCCATATCCACCAAACAGGCGAACATGAAATGAGTGATCAATAACAAGGGGAAAAAAATTAGTAGGCACCTCATTGGCATGTATTGGGGACTTACTCCAAAATACTGCATTTGCACTGGTGACATATATATAAGACAATTTTGCTTGGGACTATTTAATCAAAAGATTCAACCTTACGCAAATCACATAGATACATATGTTTGGATGTGTTAGAAATAATTATAATCCGAATTAGTTACTATTATGAAATTTGAATTTATTTTTACAAACAAAAAATAATAATTGAAATATAGCTATTTTAGTAATTAGTCTTAAAGACATTATATAATTGTTTTTGAATTAACAGTAAAAATTATTAAAAAGCTAAGAAATACTACTAAAGTGAGGAAATTTTGTTGGGGATCCTATGATCGATCGACTGCTATTTCACTAATTCGACCTTAATATATAATAATAATGTTGATTTGGCATTGAAAAACCTCAAAAGAATGCTCAACGACACTACTAAAAAAGCTGAAATTTTTCTGAGCTTTTGCGATCCATCCCTTTAACAACATTCTAGATTGTCAGATCTGGTGCTCCTATAGTCCTATTTAATCAATTGTAAGAAAACTTTATTGTCATCTTATATCTACGAATTTACCTACTTGACAGCAATTGTCAAGTTTTTCTTACAAAATTACAATTATTTAGAATGAGGAAATCTCCATAGTTCAAACAAAAGGCCTACAACAAAAGATGCAAGGAGAAACCTTATATAGATCTATCAACATTGCACATGGCTGTTTTCAGTTTGTCACATGCTAGTCGGGAATTGCTTCCTCCACTCCTCCAATTTGGAGATCCACTCTTTTGTGGACGAAAATACTCCTTACACTCTTTCAATTTACGTCTCAATTCACAGACCAGTTTAAAATGTGAGGGACATTTTCGTCAAAAAGGAGTGGATCTCCAAGTCAGAGGAGTGTACGAAGCAATTTCCATACTAGTCAACCATTATAATCAGAAATTGAGTTGCATTCCTGCATCTAAAGATAGATCTGTTGGTTGCCATTTTCGACACGATTTTGCAAATTAAAGGAACCACTACATTAAAAGTCATTTGGTAACTGATGATGTCATTGTAATGATAGGATTTTACTGTTTTACATGTATTGTTGCTATCACGGAGGCGATTGCAAATTAGCAAAAGAAAGCAGGGTATTAGACTATTAGGTACGAAATCAAGCAGTCGGATAGAGTCAAAAGCTTGAATACAAAATGACGCAATCCCACTACTATGATTCATGCAAGGAAGCTCTAAGAATAAGATGGGTGCTTATCCTCTCCTTGCGCACCACCATTTTGTGCATTAAACTCTGCTGTTGCTTTCGTCTAGGAAAATGAAGTTTTGTTTCTTCCGTTTGGACAGGTCAATTAGAAAGACGGATTAGATCAATATTAAAAACTCTTACAATGTTAGTATAAGAATAAGAAATTTTTAGAATAAGAATAATGAATTTTTAGAATCTCGTGCTAATCCTTATTCTTATTCAAATTTTATAGTTTTGTTAGTATAAAAATAAGGGTCCAAATTCTTTATTCTTGTGTTGTTTGGGTTGCACAAGAATAAAAAATTTGGAGCTTATTCTTATTCAAACCTTATTCTACTCCATCCAAACACACCCCTTGTTATTTGGGTGTGTGGATTTCAGATCGGATGATATTCCAAAAGAAATTTATCATTATATTTCTCCAATGTGATAATAATTGATATATACGAACATTTCTGGTAAGCTAGCTAGGCTGCCGGATGTCTATGATGCGCTATGATATAGTCAAATATGAAATTTGATAAGTTTTGACCATTTAGCTGTCTATCGATTTTGTAGTACAGGATAGGGCCAGTTCGTTGCTAATTGAACAGAGAGGAGAGATCACCAACCATGAACTATTTTAATATATTTTAAAATTTAAACAATATATTAAAATTAATTCAAATAAAATTTTAAAGTAAAAATTATACATGTAAGTTTGTTGTTGGATATCTAGATAGTGTTAAGATTTCGAATGTTGCAGAGGAATTTTATTTTCGTCAAGTTGGAGAGACATGATTGAGTGTTACTGTCCACAAACCGTGCATCTAAGATTTTGATATAATTAACTCAGTAATCAATAAAACACAAAAGATTTAACAAAATTCAGCACCAATTTGGTGCTTATGTCAAGTATTTTCTTGCACAACAAGTCAAGTGTATCTTGCATATCAAGTCAAACATTTCTTGTGCATCAAATCAAATATCATGCTTGATCCAAGCCATAATCTTCTGCGACACCACCCGTGTTTATTCATGCCGTAAATCCGATCCCAGATAGGCATCATATTCCGACAGATAGAATACCAATTTAATTCCATGTAATATTACTTCATTATGCATCACGGGTTTTAGTTTCGCAAATTTGAAAGTTTTAAATTAATTGATGAAAGGTAGAACATATCCTCAATTTTATTCATTTTTTATAAGGAAAAAATTCTACTATCAAATTGATTTGATCGAAAACTCTATCAAACCCAATCATATCCCGATATGAGTACTTGAAATGATCAATTCGGATCGTTTAATTTGATTTTCATATTGAAATATTTTTGGCGACCAAATTTTACATATTTTTTAATTTTAAATTTGTTTTAGATTTTTAGAAAATCTTGATTTAATTGGTTACTATTCATAGACGTCATATTTTCTTATTTTTCAGATATGCTAGATAGAGACAACTATAAATATAGACGTCATATTTTCACTATATAGTTATGCCTACAATATTAACTTTAAAACTTTGGAACTGTAATTTAAAAATCTGGCGCATGCAAAAACCTTCTATTATTCAAAAAAAAAAAAAAAAAGCTGAGGCTAAACCCAACGGTAAGGGATATATTTCCGGAATCACATAAAGTTGGCAGAATGTCGATCTTTGATCTGAATCGTTAGATCTAATCTCAAAGGTTAAAGGTGTCCTGTGCATAATCCAGATTGATAGGCCCAAAAAATTTTAACCGTCGAGGTTAGTTCGAATAGTTTGGATCAAAAATTGGCACTCTGCCAAAATTGGTAGAGAATACTGGCCATATATTTCCCACGAGTTTTTGTTTTATAAGTAGTATGTCTTGCAATTTAGTAAAGTGTTACGCACAAGGAACAGTTATTAACAGTTTGGTTTGGAATTAAGGATGGTATATAGTTTCGAGTTCTGAAGTCTGAACCACCGATTAAATGTCGATCTGGTTCATTTGAGCAGCATCGAATGCTTCAAAATTTGGATACTAAGGCTGTGCTCTAGTAAAAATTTAAGAGGGGAGGGGAGATTAGGGAGAGATTAGGAAAGGCTGAATAGAGTCAACTTGTACACTCCAATTTTGGATTACAAAAATTAGTTATTTGGAGATTAACTCTTTACTCTATCTGCATTCACCCCTCCATCTTTTCAAGTTGTGGAGGAAGATAGGGTCTAAACTCTAAAACTTTGAAACTGGAGCACAACCAAGACATTTGGGATGATTGGATGACTAGCCATGAAGCAGAGGAAATTAATTCCGGCGTATCGTTTTCTTCTGCTTTTACTTAAAATAAATTAAGATTCATCTGGTCTGTATCTTGCTACAGAAAATGTTCTTTCAACGATTATTTTTCCCATACCATTTCCAGATTATAATTAAATAAAAAAAAGGCAGCATCGAGCGAAAGAGACAATGATGGACTATGTTACATTTGGGTTGTTGGACCTATTTGGAATGATTTGAGGTATGGTTGGTTCGTATCCAAGTGGAGCTTTATAAATTTGCTATACATGATACTTATCTATTTTTTTTTTCAACTGGATAATTATGGCCTTAAAATACTTAAAAACTAGGAAACTTTTAATTTAATATTAAGATAATACTTTTCGAATTAGGGTACGTTCTCGAAACCTGATGAAAAAAGTTATTTATGAATATTAAAAATTGTAAGACGGAAGTTCTTTTTATTTGGTCTAAAAATGCACTATCGCATAATAATTTTTATTAAATTTGATTTTTTTTCCATATGTATAAAATTTGAATTGTAATTTGTTCCCATATGCCAATTTTGGTTTTTGTTTGGATCCAAAAGGAGTTTTCAAATTGAAATTTGCAAAACACTAAATATATATTTATATTTAACAAACTTAACATAGAGGAAGTAAAATACATGAATATATTAAACTTGATTATTAGTATATAACCAGCAATATCTTTAAACTTGACATGATGCAATTTTGAGTTTACTTCAAAATTTGTTTTAGACAGTAACCATAAGTTGACAATGTTCTTCCAAAAAAAAAAAAAAAAAAAAAAAAAAAAAAACCCATAAGTTGACAAGGTTAGGCAACACTGGGGTGAAACGGGAAATATCGGATTGTAATAGACAAATTTGTGCCCTTTATTTTAAATCACATCATTTAGACCGGTCTAACTTGAATGGCCAATCCAATCACTCTTGTAAACTCTTTCTTTTAATGGAGGCCTACCTCAGCCCTCAGGCCGCTTTAGTTCAAAAAAACAAATAAAATATATTAATAAGTTTGATCTGGACTTGCATTATGTCATATTGAATTGGGGAACCCACATAACCATGCTCAGCTGAGGCGTTGGAGCCAATCAGGAATGCATAAAACACAGGTACTCACATATTATATCGCCACATTACATAAAACGATAAAATTAAATTCCATATCGCCACATACCTTAACAAAGTCGTTATATTTTTTTTAGCAAAAAATAAACTGGTGGTGGCTGGTGTATTTATCGGTGCAACCACAACTTGGGGCATCAACACCTAATAAAGGCATCCTTGGTCATGATGGCATCCTTCAACCAAATCCCTCGTCGTCTTCCATAATCTTTGGTTTATGAGTAATGTAAAATTGACAACCAAAATATGTGCAACAATTCTAAGTCCCTTGTGCTACTACATGCACACTGTTGCGAGGAAGCTAATACTTTGTTGAATTGTGTGGGGGTCACTTGTCTGAAATATTGCACACGGATAACTCCTGAAATTGACACACAAAATCTTTAAAAATTATAAAATGTCAGGACGCTATAAAGTCAGGTGGGACGGGCTATGAAGTAGTGGGCCCTCGGCCCATAAAGAAATTCTCAAACGATAAGTATAAGCTGGTCAATTCATCCCCGTTTTTGTTTTTTTATTCTCTCTCTTTTTTTGTGGCGGTGTTATTCATAGAAAGGGACCTTATAAGGTTTTGGTCCTTTTGGATGGTCAGGTATTATATATCTAAGATGAAGGCACATCATGTGGGCCCCCATGTTAGCATTCGTCATGAACTTCAATTATTGTAATTTGAAACCTCAAAAAACATTATTGCAATTTTAATTTCTTTTTGCTCTCTCAGTTGATGTTGGGGACGTACGGAAGGATCTATATAGAATTGGAACAATCCATTTAGAGAGAAATTGAACACTTTTGCGCGAAGTAACAGTACAAATGTACAATTTGTAATCTTTCACATATCCCTTAATGGCTTAATCCAATTCAGTTCGGCCCAAATAAGTCCAAATGGAAGTAATAGTACAAATGTACAATTCGTAATCTTTCACATATCCCTTAATCCAATTCAGTTCGGTCCAAATAAGTCAAAATGTACAATTTGTAATCTTTCACATATTCCTTTTGTATATACTTTTATTTATTTTGAATAAAAATTTGTCGGTGTGGTACTTTGTCACCCGACCCTCAAAAAAAAAAAATGTGAAGAAGCGTAATTACAAGTTGAGTTATACACTGTTGAAAGCCTTCTTTATAGATATACAATTAGTAGCTAATTCGGCTAAGTCAAACTGCATCTTGCGCCAGTGGTGACCTCTGAAACGTATCAGCACGAGTACAGTTGTCTTAGTAACTGTTCTCCTACTTGATTAACCTTTTCTGTTTCTTTTTGGTAAAAAAGGCAAATTTTCGTTTCTTCAAAGCTTGTATTTGAAGATTTGACTAACTTGCACACAACATGTTCGATAAAATGCTTGAGGAAAGACTGTTGTTAAAAGAACAATGCTAAAGTCCAATGCATTGGACGGTACTCATTTTTGGATTTGAACCTCAAACAACCAATCTAAGCCATTCGATGTGATATTCATATTGAAATCTAATATAAAACCGAATTTCATATTTATTTTTAAAAAAAATTTTACTATTTTTTCAGATTTTTTAAAAAAATTACCATCGTTCTAAAAAATTATTAATTATTAACCATTTTAAAACACCGATTTCAAAAAAAATTGAAAAATAGTAAAAGATTTCAGAAAAATGTAAAATTCGATTTTATACTAGATTTCAATATAAAGATCATATTTAACAAATTGCATCGGTTGTTTGAGGTTGAAAATCCGAGAACGAGCACATTGGACGGGATCCTTGTATCCAATGCATTGGACATCCTTACTCTTATTAAATAGTTAAGCATGTAACTACTGTCGCTTCTCGACTAAGTCGACTTTTCCTGATGATCATAAATCCAGTAAGAAGAGGAACGCAACAGGCAAATTTGGTCATTTTCTCCACAAATTTCACGGATGAAGATATATCTTGCTAGCTTTTCCTTACAACCAAGAAGCATGATAAAAACTCAATTCAATTCCTCTTGGATATATTTGTTTTCAATCAGGATTCTAACAATCGTTCCAACTTTTAAAAAAAAACCAAATACAGAGACTTATGAAGATCAAGCCTTTCTAAATCGCTAAACCAGAAATAGTCTAAATCTAACAAGCAGAAAAGTGCTACCACAAATAAGTATCTCTAAAGAATGAGAAGTCACTCTTTCAATAGCTTGTTTCTTGAAATCCTGCGAGTGACCTTAGGAACAGGTACAATGCTCTCCTCGCAGGACACCAACAATGGAGTGGAATCAATTGATCTCAGAACCGAGCAATCCTGAGGGGTACTGAGTTGGCAAGTGATACCCTCTTGCAGATCATAAGAGTACCAAATTTCCCAATTTGGCCGGAAAAGGAGCACCTTATCATTTGAGATGACAATAGAAATGGACTCGGAGTATGGCATGTCAGGCCAGATTTCATACTCACATTTCCAAGTAAAGCCATTACTGTAATCGAGTACATACAAATAGATAACCGGGTTGCACGGATCGTTATCTCCAAATTCAATCTGTGAAGAGAGAGACCAATGTACCAAGCAAATGCGGCCACGAAGAACACTCAAAGATAACTGACTCTTACCTCCAACAGACTTTGTTAGGCTGAGGGGAAAGCTGACAACAGTGAATTCCTCTTTAGTAACATCAAACCGAAGGATGCAGTTGTGTTTCTCCTTAACAATCCAATATAAGCCCCCGTTCGCATAAGCCGGTAAGCACTCTGCAACTGAGAAGGGCACACCCTTTTCAATGGGTCTCCAGGTTCCTTCCCCAAGGGTACAAACCTCGCAACTTCTTCCTTTGCCACCTTCATAAATTCGAACCGCCTTCAATTCAAGAGTCTCAGTACTGAAACCCAGACCTATACTGGGATGGTTATGGTCTCTTCCAACAGGAGTTGCCTTGGGAAGATCTTCCACTTTTCTTGTACACGGGTTAAGCACGTAGCCCCATTTTGGACCATATAATATCATAAGGCCTCTACAAGTGTTAGACGTGTAAGAAGCCTCCTGTCTCTGAACTTCTGCACTAAACTGCTTCTCAATAACCAACTGATTATCATAATTTGAGACCAAGTACACAATATTTCGGTCAAAGATCAAAATGTTTGGATTCTTGATGGAATGGTCCAAGTGAAGGTTGAGAAAGAAATAGTTGAGCCTCAGAGAGTGCCATGATTTGCACACTGTCATGAACCTTACAAGTGACTTCCCTGGAAGCCTTTTTAAAATATTGACCATCACTTCAGCTGGGATGTACTGCGTGTTTGTTTCCTTTTTAACTGAGGCATCTTCTTTGCTCTGTAAGAAAGAAAAGGATTCCCAAATTGATTATTGAATAATTAAGAATAGATGCCAGCTTAACACATTAACCAAAATTTAAAACAGAAAATAAGTAGCAGCAGCCACTATCAATCTAACAAGTACTCAATTTTTATTAACAAGCACATGAAATTAACTCTTAAATACTAGATAACATGCATAGATAAGTGGGACACAGATATATTATCACTAAGAATAAAGAACTAACAAACTAGCCATTCGATAACAATTTTCATTTGTAATTTGGGTTCTATGGTCCTTTTTTCTGATAGGACTGTTGGAGGGAGACATGCTCAGGTTTAGAAACTGTTTCATACATTGAACCATTGTTTGGGTTTCCTTTTCACTCTTCAGTTTTAGTTTAGACTTTGTATATTTATGTCTCAGATGTGACAGGTGAAATGAAAATGTTATGCTCTTTCAAAAGTGAAATATTTACCAATTTGTTCTCAACTAATATAACATAGTCATAATATGTTAAAAGATCAAATATTGACAGGCTTTTTTTTTTAGCAAGGAACATCAACAAATGAATTAACAAGAAAAAATGGAAAGGAACTAATGTTTGCAAGGTCAAGGTTGGCCAGATATACATACAGATGTTAATCTAATCAAACAAGATCTTAAACACCTATTATGTAAACATAGGTAAGAAAAGATGTGCCACTATATACCACATATTATCCAAGATAATGCTGGTAAAGCAGTTCTTTTTCTGAATAGCCGACAGGGTTTCCCTATAATTAGGCAATTTTTCTAATAATTGAAAGGGATAATGCTATCATATTCTTAAATGATATAATCTGAGCATTTTCTTTCTCTTTCTTTAAACTACAATGTGAGAATTATTCAACCTTGTTGTACTTCACACAAAACTTTGAGACCGCAATTAGGGAACTATAAGTATTTCAAGCATTCATTGAGGTTTCCCAACATTATCCGAGAACAAATATTCAATTTTAACAATCACATGGGACTAAATTGAGAACTTTACAGAAAATGAAGAACCGAAATTTGCGCAGGAAAGCTTACTTTGTTCTCGTCGACTGACAAATTCGCAATCGCGTCTTCAACGGCCGTCGACATTGTCGAAGAATCGACGCCGAGAAATCGGCGGAGGAGCAAACAATTTGGCGGCCAAGAGAGGAGAGGAGAGGTATGGGGAAGGAAGAGAGAGAGATTGCGAATCTGAGAATTTTAGAGAAGATTTAGATCCGATTTGTTGCTTATAGAGTATTATATGCGTAGATAGATACTTTGTAGCCAAGAAAAGACCCTTTAAATAAAGAAAATAACCACACTATTAGCGATTCACTTCCTATTTATTTTAAAATGACGAAAATGCCCATCCCTCTAGCCGGCTGAAGTCTGAAAACAAAATGGGGAGGAAGGTATTTTGGTCCTTTAAAAAAATGTGGAGTGAATCGCTAACAGTTCCCAAATCCTCTGTCACATAATTTTGTGGCATGTTATATCGCTGATGATGATGTTGTAACTTATAAATCACTGATTCCAGATCGGTGATTCTATCAGCATTTAAAAAAACGGTATCGGTTTGTTGATAACCCATAGAAATTCCAAACTTGCTATATTCTATTATAGTTCCCAAATGTAACCTGTAATTAATGTGGTATAAATGAAATTGAGTTCCATATGTGCACGGTAGCGTACATAGAAATTGTTTGATTTATTATTTAATTAACTATTGCAGTGTTCATTTAAAATGTCATCAACGGGACTTGTAATTTTTATATTTTTACCCTCTATTGTAAAATCATATTTCGCTGAACGCCGAAATCGTTGTTTCGTTCCATAAACATCAACCGTCTGTGTGCATATCAGTCTCAGGCTCTCCGCCTCGTATCCGCTGCATAGGTCTTTTTGAAAAGTAACAAGTGCAATCTTTTTTTATTTTTTTATTTATTTTTTATTTTATTATTATTATTATTTTTTGTCATCAGTATCATCTCACTTAAGTCACGCTAATTTTAGGATTTAGGATCTGGACGTTGGAGCGAATTTTGACGCGTGATGGAATTCATGCATTGAATCAATCTACTCCCTTTAAACAACTAAACAATCACTTATTTACTAAATGATGATCACATTACAGCAATTAACTAATCTCTTACTAAAATAAACTAATATGTTATTGGAGTTACTTGATCATCCAATTAGCAATGATAATATTAAAACAAAATAATTTTTCAGTTATCATTATCATTACTTTACTACTTATAAAAGCATCCATTAAAAGGAGTAAACATTTCAGATAAAAAGAGTAAACATGTCAGATTAAAAGGTGTAAACAATCTCTAAAATTAAATATGAATCATTGATTTTGTTAATCTACGGTTCAGATCTAAATATCAGATAAGTAGTTGCCCCTTTGACTGAAAAGGGTAATGTCGCTGAGTGGAATTGTCACTGCTTTGTTCGTTGAGGCACAAGAGTTCGATTCCTGCTTTTCGTAATTTTTTTTTCCCTCTTGCGTGGTTCGCCTACAAAGGAAAGCTCAGTGCCTCCAAAAAAAAAAAAAAAAAAAAAGGAAAGCTTCGTTCCCCCTCCCCTCCCCCTCGTCCTTAACCCTATTGTGGCCAGAAAAGGAAGAACTATTAGGGTTTGTTCTCCTAGGCGGCGTACCGTCCCTTATTCCCTTGTTTCTTCCCCGGGCCCTAATTTCTTTCCTCCTTCTCTGATGCGCCGCTTTCCTTGTTCGCTTGCTGAATTTCTTTCCTTCTTCGCCTATAGATCATTCCATTTAAAATGCGCCTCTAAACAAATTTTCTTCTCCTTTGCTAATGGAAATAATATGCAGAAGAGCACCAGGAAGAGAGACAGAGTGCGAGTGCTGGGGCACATCAGTCTGAGAGAACTCAGATCTTCCGACGAGGTCACGGTGCGTGCGAGGTGAGTTCAAGTCTATTTGCTTTGATTTTCTATTTTTTAGTTCAAATTTTTTATTTGATTTCCTATTTTTGTGCATTTGACATAACTTTGGTCTGATCCATTTGCTTTTGATTTTTCGATCGTCCTTTTTTTGGATTTTATTTTTGCAATTTGGTAGGCAATGAAATTTAATAAATGTTCCAGAGGAATCGCCATATTGCTGAGATGCAGTAAGAGACTGTTTGGACTTCTCTGCTAGATTTCAAGGATCTGGTAGCCGAGCAGGTAATCAACCAATCTATCTCTTAAATAGTATTTTTGTTGGTGTGCAATGAACCATTATTTTTTTTGTTGTGTACTAGGAGTCAACTTCTTTGCTCTAAGAAGAAATTACAGAAATTCTTTATTGGTATTATTTGAAAAAAACATGAAGAGATTATAAAAGAAAGTAATAAGAAGGGAAAAAGAACATGGAATTATGTAGACGCATACATGAAGGTAAAGAAAGCAAGTTCTTTTGGTTTACAATTAAATAAAAAGAAGTAGAGAAAACATCCAAATTGTGTGTTCCCTGTATAGTTTTAATAATCAGTGGGTAGATGGATCATTTTGTTGCAGGCCATAACTTTGGAGGGGTTAGAAAGAAGTTTTCAGACCGACTATATCATGAAGGTAAGTAAGCTCATGTTACAAATAACAAAGAAAAATATTTCGACATTATTCAAATCTATATTATTTATTATTAAATCTGAAGCCTCAAATCCATTTAATGATATTAATCAGATTATGGGGCTGGACTTATGGTGTTGATACAATTGTTGGTGATACAATCAGTCATATTTTAAAAGAGAACATTCTTATTTGTATACACTTAGTTGCTTCTTTATATAGCTCCATGAATTTCTGAAATGATTTCTTTTTCTGCGTATCTAAAGTGTACAGGCCAATTAATGTGTAGGTTTAATTCGAGGCTTAAGAGTTAAATTGCTTTCAGATTAGGGAGGCACAAGAGAAGAAATAAAAGTGCACAGGAGAGGAAAATCATGAATTAGACACCCATTGCAGAAAGAATCCTCTCCTAGGCTTCAGTTTTAAGTCATTATAAAAGTGAGCTTGAGTTACTGGTTATGGAAAGGGCTGCAACATCATCCTTTAGTTTATGATTATTTTGGGCGATTATGGATCAAATGTGTGTTTTCTTGCTAATGATTTAATTACTTACACAGATGCAGGATAGAAAAAAAATTGCAAATATCTCTTTGATAACCACTAATGAAACTTTAGATGCAACGAGCTCTTTCCATGCTACTTCCACGAATACACATAGGTCAGTTCTTTCGAATGTACTTCTTTTGTTGGATTAAAACAATCCATTGCATCTGTGTAATTTAGTAGGTCTGGTTTTTATTTTTGTTGTAGGGTCTGTGCGAAGTCAAGGACTGAACAATCAGTGATGGTGAATTCCTGAACCATGGCTTTTCTTTCTTGCCTGAACCACCTCTTTTCATGTTCTTTGTTTGCTCCAAGTTCTGTCTCTTTGCCTACCATATATTGACTCTCTCTCTTCTTTGTTTAAGATGGAAGTTGCCATTTGGGCAGCAGAAAAGGCAGTCGAAAAGGCAAAATCAGACTGGAGAGGATCTCTAGCTCTTCTGAAACAATTGGATCTTAAACCTCAACTCTTGAATTTCAAATTTTGGCTTTGGGCATCTCAAAGTGTGAGTTGTTGCCGGTGTTATTTTTCTCCATTTGCAATTTAGTGAGAACATATGAGCATTTTCATGATTGCATTATTGTTTAGTTGTGAAACTTTGTATGCCAAATTTTATTACAATGTATATAAATCTAAGTTATTGATATATTTATTTTGAGTGCTTTAATAACTCAATTCCATTATAGTGGAGTGAATTTTTATCTCTGCAGTTCTTTTAATTGAATTGCGAATTGCATGGCATGTCATTTTAAAGGGTTACATTGGTATGGTAATATAGTTTATTTGGAATTACTGACAGTCATTCAAATTCAAGATTGCAGTATTAGAATCACTGATGTCTTTTATATGATATAGATTTCTTCTCGTACATTACATATCCCATGGGATGAGGTCGGCTGCCCATGTCCAATTGGAGATTTATTCAGGTTACGCTCTTAGTTTACGACATGAAAAGATTGATGGTTTTAAGGTTACCTGGCCGGCAACATATTTTAGCCCTTTTCAATGTTTATAATGTGTTTGTTTCTTTGTATATGTTACTGGAACTTTATATCTGGTACACAATCAGGGCATAGATTCTGTATCTGCTACTTTTTCAAAAAGCAAAATATGGCCTTCAAATTTCAAATTGAGTGGTATGATTGAAATGAACAGACTAATTTCGTCCCAGTGATATTAATTGGGGGGTGGTAGCAGGGGTAATTTGGGCAGTCCATGATGAAATATGCAACCTAATACTTAAATTTGGGCAGTCCATGATGAACGAATAGCTTTTTACTTTCAATTGGGATTCTGATTTTCGTCTCGACAATGTGAATAAGAGACAATCATGTATTAGCCCAATAGCATATTGTGAAAATTTTTATGAAAAATTGTTGTAAGTAAATGTGGTACAGTTTTGGTAAGTAACTGATACAAAAATCTGGTACATAAGGATATGTTTTATGTTTACTTATAATATCGTAAAATCTGTCCATAATAGTATTTTGTTGTAATGGTTGCTCTTAGAGACTTGACGGCTCATAATATAAACAATCTGGTACATAACATGGATGCTTTTTCGGGTTAGGGTTCTGGTTCAGGGTGGGCCTTTGCAATTAGGGTAGCAGAATGGTCTCGCGTTTTTTTAATTTTAATTATTAACATATTATGTGGTTATGATCTAACAAGAGAAGTTAGTGCACCAGACGTTCAAGATGGTTCTGTGTGGCCGCTCAAGCTTGCGCGAGCTTTAGAATAAAATGAGACGAAAAATGATAGAATGGTGTTGGGCAATGATAGATTATGCAAGCTCAAACATGTTTGTTAATGTCGGTTAATGTATTAAACATGTATTAAATAGGATGGACCTTTTGTAGCTGATGACGGCCTTGTTTGAAATGGTTTCCTATTTTATTAATCATGTTTTTGAATTGTTTCTTGCAAGCTTAAACGCTGGTAGCTGTTGAACGATATGATATTTTATTTTTTTAATTAATAATTAATGCATATTAGATTTGTAGTATGTGCTCTCATATTGCCTCTTCGGCTCTTCCTAATTTGCTAAATTTACTGGACTGCCCCTTTGTTTTTTTACATTAATTTTTTTCTAACGATTTCAGTGACACTGCATTATGAAGAGGTAAAGATAGAAAAATAAGAAATTTCCGTAAAGAACACCATCCCATTTAAGCTAGAAAAAATACATATTAGTTGGGAATGCATTATTATATTAAAATATTATTATTATATTCAATTCCCTCAAATGATTTAGTCATTTATTTTTAAATTTAAATTATATTCGTTCATCCAATGTATAACAATATATTTTTAAATAAAAATCTGCCCACACATTGGATGGCGTATCTGCTAGTAGTAACTAAACTATTTCTTATTAACTAAATGATCACTTTTAGTAACTAATTGATCCCTTACTAATTAATTCTCTAAGTTTTTCTGCTTGATCGGACAGAAAGCAGCGGATATGGCTTCGGATACACAAGGCATTCGGATTAGATCCCACTAATTAATTCTCCATGTTTTTCTGCTTGATGGTGGCTACTGGTTAGGACTTAGGATCAAACTTTATGGGCTTTAAGCAAAACGATAGTGAAGCTTGATGGGCTCTTGGGCCTTCAACACTGGTCCTCCATAAGTCGGTCCCAGATTATGATTCTAACGGAATTAAACCTCTGCTAGCTAAACACGAATAATTTATTAACTGTTGTCCAAATTTTCTCTGCAAAAAATTCTGTCAGTAGCATATCGTCTGTTTTTCAACTTCAGCTGAACATGATTAGTCTTTATAAATATTTTTTCCTGTTAAATGCGTCATAATAATACAGATATTACACTAGAAGTTAAGAGGCCAGATGATATTTAATAAATATGAAATTTCTTGTTATTGGTTATGTATCCAAATGTTACTATCCACTATAATTGCCATAATAAAGAAGCACCTTTCAGTAAAGATGCCAAACAACACTAATAATTGATCTTTCATAGTCCCTGAGAGAGATAGGGTCTCTTCCCTTTCAGCTGTCAGCGACTTAAGAAATTTCTTGGACGGAAAAATTGGACAGAAAAGTCAATGGATAGAAACTTATGTGTTGTTGTAAACACATACTTTATGGAGATAAAAATGCAAGCGCTCTTGACATATGGAACTCTAATTATCAAACCAGATCATTGCCATTTAGAAGGAATCAACCGTGATTTGTTTAACGAGTGAATATCAAGTGGACATAAGTTAACACAGGTAAGGCGAAATAAATATCTGGAACTGGAAACGCTTCGCAAATAAACCCATGCCACAAAAAAAAAATAATAATAAATACTACCTTACGTTTTCTGAAGTTACATGCAGACAGTAACACCCAACAGAACAAAAAAAAAAAAAAAAAAAAAAAAAAAAAAAGAAGCGAAATTTGATGGCGTAAACTGTAAAAGACAGGTTGATTTTTAAGGGAATGATAAGTTGAAAATTCATCAAATCTGTCCACAAGTAACAACGCATGGTACGAATTTATCGAGTACAAAATATGCTTCCTCTACCATACGAGTCAACATCCAGCAATATAACTCTAATTCACCTTGCCTTTTTTCATATTAAATTTGAGCATACGCTGCTAGTTATCTAAACAAAGGAAGTCTGAAGAAAAGCACACTTTTTTCCAATTGACCATTTCATCGCCATAGTGAAATCCCTAAAACATGATTTATGGCATTTTTTGTTGCTATTTACAAAACTAACATTACCAGTAAACCTGCATACACAAAAAGCAATATAATTACAAAAATGTACAAAGAGAACATTCTTGAGTTTTTCCAATAAGATGACGGTTACCTCTTTTTATCATGTAATTTCTTCATTACTTCCAGAATATATAACTTAATGCAAACTACAAAATTTGGATTTTATTTATCCTCCTCTGATATTGGTTCAGCCTTCCAAACTATGTCTTTCAAGCCTGTCTGGAAGTTCTTATAGAACTGTAAAAATGCACAAAAAAGAAAATGAAGCAGAGAACACTAGATTAGTAACAAGACATTGAGAGGGCTACAAACGGGTGGTGTGCATCAAAATTTAGATATACCTTGTGAAACTCCAAAGTGTCGCCGCCTGTTTTACGAAGCTCGACCATGTGAAGTGAGGGTGCCACCTCAAAAACCTGAAAGAGAAGTAACAAAAAAGAAAACAATCATGTTAACTTGTATGGTATGTCTCGAAACTGGCATTAAACTGTAAAGAAGAAATGACGCTGCATACCTCTGTTGCCACAGAAAGGTGACCTTTTCTTCCTGTCTTGTCACCCTGCAACTTCATCTGAAAAAAGGGAAATTTCAAAAGACGTTTAAATGATAAATTCAGCACAATGATCTATCAATTTTCTGTTTCTTATAATTATGTTTTCTAATATTGAAGCCAAGAGCAATTTCTGTTACCTTATAATTATGTTTTTTGACATTGAAGCCAAGAGGTTTTGCAGCTTCCTCAATCCTTGACATAATCTCATTTGCAGGGCGCTGGCTTGTGAATGTTGTCTCTCGTCTTATTGCACCCTGCATGCCCTTCTATTTAGGAAAAAGAACTAAAGAAAAAGAAAAAAAAAAAAAACCAATTTGCGTGATCCTGCTTAAAAAACATACCATGGTTTCCTTCTCAAACAAGCTTCCGAGATTGAACCCTTGAGACCTTGAAATAAGTGCAAAAGCATTTAATGATTGGGGCTTCTCTTTCCTCTCTGTTACCAAGTGTTCCTAAAAACCCAACAAGATTTTCATGTAACATTTAGTATATTACAATTACAATTCATCATGTCTGCATAAATTCAACTATTACCTTAGAAAAATACCATCAATTTTGGTTATCACCAATTACTGGAATTAGAGATTATTAAATCCTGTTGTCACAATTACTGAAAATAGAGTTTATCCCTCTTCCGCCGCCCAGCGGGAATTGAACCAGTTATCCCTCTTCCACGCCCAGCGGGAATTAAACCCGTCACTGACCATCTTTACTGGATTCCCAAATTCGGGTTACTGGATGTGGATGTAACCATATACTTATAATTAAGATGCATGAAATTATACCTCAGAATCATTGAAGACTGCATCAACATCATCAAGGCTCACATCATTATCTTGTTGAAAGCATGGTGGCTTGTAATCTTTCTTAAACCATGGATCTTCCAAAATTTGTGCCATTGTTATTCTCTATGAGATTACAAAAAAAGGAAAAGGATAACCAAAATTACTTTCAACCCTCAAAAGCAAAAATAAGCCAACAAAATAAACACAACAACAACAATTATAATTATCACTTACAGTAAGAGGATTTGGATCCAGAATCTGTTTGATCAATCTTTTTGCACCAGAAGAAAACCATGACGGAAATGAATAGCTTGCTTTGAATATCTGCATTTAAAAAAAAAAAGAGAGAAGAAACACAAATAGAAACTTGAGTTTAACATAAGATATGAAATATGAACGGAACATATTTTGAGTTATAAAATTCGTTATACAGAACAGAAAAGATAGGTAAACAATTGTACCTTTTTGTACAAATTCATTATATTTTCATCATCAAAAGGAAGATATCCAGCCATGAGAACAAATAGAATTACACCACACGACCATAAGTCAGATGCCTTGCCATCGTAACCTTTACCAAAAAGCACCTGAAAATAATAAAATAATTGAAATGCTATGCTACAGAATTGAAATATGAATAATACGACTAGAGAATATTATACCTCAGGAGCAACATAATTTGGAGTTCCGCATGCTGTATGCAACAGTCCATCCTTTTCCTATTACAGAAATTAGTTTTAAATAGTTAGATAATGCTTTATTCCTGAAACAATATCAAGTTAATTAGACAATGCTTACTCGGATTTGCGGGGCAAAAGCACTTAGGCCAAAGTCTGAAACTTTTAGAACACCATAGGAATCTAGAAGGAGATTCTCCGGCTACAATAATGATTAATAAGTTTACTAATTCTTGTAGAATTAGGAAAGTTTTTTTGAAAACTGGATTTAGAAGAAAAGTCCATAAACAGCTAACCTTCAAGTCTCTATGAAATACACCTCGACTGTGACAGTAATCAACAGCATTTATGAGTTGGTGGAAGTACCTTCTTGCTTCATCTTCCTTCAACCTCCCTTGCCCTACCTATGTAATTTAAACATTTTAGACATACGATAGTAACCTCTACCAAAAATTGTTTCTTAAAGATGTGTCAAAATTGAGAAATACAGATTGGCTTATATGGAACCATAAGAAGTCAAGTATGAATAGGTTATACAGATTAAGTCCAGTAAACAATTATTTATGACCACAAGTCATAGCATGACAGGTCTGTTTTATTGGCAATATTTAATCAACAAGTAGTAACTAGTGAGTACCGAAATATTTCCACTGTTCCAGTTTCAAAATAAATTGATTATTTCATTTTCAAAAGTAATTTAAATAATCTAATCTTACAATTTTGTCAAAGAGTTCGCCTCCATCAACATAATCAAGCACAATATATATTTTTGTCTTGCTAGCCAAAACCTGAAAACACAACACGCTTATTGGGTGAAAAAATTGCAGAAAATTCAACGTTACAATAAATCTCAATTTCAAAGCACCAGAATCTTACAGAAGGAATTTTTCTCAACATGTGAGGAATTACAGATTGGTAAAGGGGATCAGGGGAGCTCAAAATTAATTAATTTGAGAGAGAATAAAATTTTTTTTTAAAATACCTCATGCAGCTGAACAACATTCGGATGCTTGATCAGCTTCATCGTAGAAATTTCCCTCTTGATCTATGCGAAGATTACAACACATAATACAAATTCAGAATAAGAAGTACCTCAAAACAAATTTAAAAAAAAAAAACAGAGAAGGGAAGGAATATTAAATTTAGGAAAAATTACACACATTTTCAACCATCTTGTGCTGGAGAACCTGATTCTTGTCAAGCACTTTGATGGCGAAACAATCTCCGGTTTGAACATTTTTGGCGAATTTAACCTTGGCGAAGCTACCTTCTCCAAGGGTCTTTCCGAGCTCGTACGGCCCGACTCGAGTCTTGGTCCCTGGTACGCTCATCTCCAATTTCACCTCTTCTCTCCTTCCTTCGTGTGTTCTTTTCCTTGTCGGAGAAGAAACAGAGGAGGAGGAGAGAAAGGTAAAAAGGTAGAGGTGGAGGTGGAGGTGGAGGGGGAGACGAAGGAGGGTAGGCGGTCCCAAACGAGAGTACAACACGAGGTGAAATTATCGGAAAGAGCTGGATAAGTTTGGAGAAAGTACACAGGGAGAATGATTGAGGAATTACTTGGTTGACCCCGGTGCAGCAGGTTAGCCTTATTCCGTGTTTCAAGAATATATGTTATTTTTTTCATCAAGGTCAAAAAATATATATAATTTTTTTCTAATATTTAGTTGTTGTAACTTTCACATCCGTCGTACAAAATTCATGATGATGACTGTAGAATGTGATATTATAAATTTATAAGATAGAAAAAAGAAGACGAGAGGAAAATTTTTAGAAGCATACTATTCATATTGAAAGTTGGAAACACGGAAGAATATCCAAAGATAAAAGTTGTTTATTACGAATTAATACAACAGTCATTAATTACCAAAAATACATTAAACTGATATTATCATATAAAATAAACCACAAATTTTATAAAAGATAGAGGTTGACCTCAATTTTCATTAAAAAAAACATAAAAAATATATTAAACTGATCTTGAATGCTAAAGAAATCTATAAATTTTATACGTGTAAGGGAATATTTATCATAAAAAAGAAAACTACTATGAATCGTGCTCCGGGAGTAGCAAGTGATTTTGAGCTGATTGTGGTGGGCCCGATCACTGGCATTGAATCAAAAAATTTGTTGCATTGTTCCTATTAAATATTTAAATATTGGCTTTAGCAATTCCGAAAGGGCCTTTTGCATATTTGCATAGCACAGAGATGGTCCTCCCACATCGTTCTGATTAGTGGGTCCAAATTATCTGAAAGTAGTTTCGGCGTATACATAGATGGAATACCGAGTTCAGGTAATCCGATCAGATAAGAAAATTCGGTTTGGATGTTTGCAGTTTCCTCGAAAAAGACCACTCAGCGTTTCAGCCGCGTACTGCTTAGATGCCTTAGTGAATTAAAGCATGCAATAAATGACGAGGAAGCGGCTAATAACCACGCAATTTGCATAAACGCTCACCACGTGTGGCATGGGCGGAACAGCAGCACCATACATTGCCAGGCAGTGCATTATTGCCTCTTTAGGCTTGATCCTCTGCAACTCTGTAGCAACAATAAACCTTCTGATTGGTCCGAGCATACCAATAAGGCAGAGAAAGAAAAAGGGAAAATCCCGAAAGTATGATAAAATGGGGAAAATATTTCATAATAATTAATTGAATTTTGTGTAAAAAAATGAATTATAATTTTTTAATGAGATTTTGAAATATATAGTAAATTAAACATTCTAATTTTTTTTTACCACGGAGTGTCAAGTAGGAACAAAAACGGATCGGACACGGATCGTATAGTGTTGAAACTATATTCGTATCCATAATTTTTTTTGGATACGGATATGTTCGCATACGAATACAGTTTAGATGTTAACTGGATACGAATACAAATCAGATATTGTAGGTTTTGGATGTGAATATGGATCGATATATTTCGAATATTAAAATAGATATATATAAAGTAACAAACTAATAAAAATAAATAATAAATAAAATATTAACGTTGATATGATACATCAAAATTCTATAATCTATATTAATCATATGTCATCAATTTTAATCATCATAGTAAGAGAAAAAAAATTCTTTATCATATCATATTACTAGTCCAATCAAAATGGTGTTGTAACTTATAAAGCCAAACTATATAATAACAACTCACTATTTATCAAATGAATAGTCTTTTTTATAGCACTAGAAAGAGTAATTATGTTAAGAAAAATTCTGTCACGGGAACCAATTTCTGAATCAGGCTTTAATCTCAACCGCACATTTCCAAGATAGATTAATTCATTAATACTCATGAACAATTGCGATTAAAACCCAATTCAAAATTGATTCTCATGGCAGAATTTTCCATATGTTAATCATCTTGTACAATTGATTCAATTAAGGATGAAAACCTATCGAATAATAATGATCAAATACGGAGGGGATAACAAAATTTTTGTCGGATACGAATACAAATACGAATATGTTTAAATACGCACATCGTTCGAATAAGTATATTTTTCAAAATTAATTACCATTCGGAGCGGAGTTTATCCACTCCGTTTTCATCCATAGACTGCCAAATGTTCCTTGGCCACGTCTGATTCTGAAATCCGAAGTTGCTTTTGAATTTTGATATAGGCGCAAGCATGCAATGCTGCTCAGTTGACCCAACTCGCAGACTTCTTTTATTTACCGTTTCTCAGAATTGCATAGAATAATTTCGGATCTACTTGTACATTATACTCGATCAAAATTAGTTTTTCGGATCTCAGTTGTACATTAACTTTCGAACATTATTTTGCACCTTACTACCCATTATCCTATGATTTCCGGATTTCTTTATTAATAATTACTTTCTTATTTTTTATTTTAAAAATAAATATGATATTAAATTAATTTTAAAAATAATGTTGTAACTTCGGAGTTCAAAATTCCAAAGTGACCCGGTGATTCATTTCGGGGTTTCAAATCCCGGAGTTATGATGTGACAATTTTTTTATTTTTCAGTATTTAAATTAATTTATTATTAGATAAATAGAAAAAATATATAAATTATGTCAAAAAATTAAGAAAAATATAATCAAGATAGAAAAGAGTTTTGATTATTTTTTTTAAATTCTTTAATATTAAAATTTAACTTATCATTAGATAAATAAAAATAGACAAACTATGTCAAAAAAATAATTTAGAAAATCCATAAAATTTTAATATTTTTTCTAAATTTTTAATATATTTTTTTGTTTTTTGGCATAGTTTATCTAATTTTTATTTATGCAATAATAATAAATTAAATTTGTTAAATATTAAACTATTTAAAAATAAATTTATTTTTTCTAATTTTAATATATTTTTCTGGATTTTTTCACATTATTTATCTTTTTTTTATTTATTTTATGATAAATTAAATTTAAATATTAAAAAATAATAAACAAATTTCCACATCATACCTTCGGGGTTTCAAACCCCGAAATGAGTCACCGGGTCACTTCGGAGTTTTGAACCCAGAAGTTACAATGTTATTTATAAAATTTAATTATTATAATATTTATTTTTAAAATAAAAATATAATTATATTTATTTATAGAAAAATCCGTATAATATCTGCATTGGCGGAAAAAAAAAAATTAGGAGACTGGGCCTTTCAATTTTAGGTCGTGAACAAATCTCAACTTAACTCCAATTTCAGAATGCCCACCAGGCTTTGTGGATCAATAGTGATGAAAGCGAAAGAGCTCTTCTGTTGCCTAT
This sequence comes from Rhynchospora breviuscula, assembly GCA_027562975.1. Taxonomy (NCBI): domain Eukaryota; kingdom Viridiplantae; phylum Streptophyta; class Magnoliopsida; order Poales; family Cyperaceae; genus Rhynchospora; species Rhynchospora breviuscula. The sequence continues at coordinate 27,352,268 of CM050400.1, read as the reverse complement.
TGGGTCTTTGGAATTCGTCTCAAATGTTTATCAGTAATTATAACTACCATCGGCAGAATAACCATCGCGTGCCATCGTTGAACAGTCAGCGGGCGCATGAGTTTCTCTCTTGACTGGCAGGTGTCTGTTACAAATGTTCAGTTTAATAATCAAAAGTGTTCAGTTAAATGCGTCAACTAATGAGGAGAGTCGCGGATGGCCGCATGGTCAAAGTCGTGCGTCAGAGAGAGTTGCGCCAAGGGCAAAGTCGGAAAAAATTTAATTTGAACCGGATCGGTTCATGACTCCTTCTAATTTTTTCATGTGGTTTTTTTTCGGTTCGTGACCCTTTCGCTTGACATGCACCTATTTAAAAAAACTGAAAGTAATACTTAATAAACTGAACATTTATATGTAATAACCTGAACATTTGTACTTATGAAACTGAAAATTTATTCTTACTAAACTAAACACTTATACTTATCCAAATGAACATTTTTGCTGATAACATTTATATTTTTTATTGCAACTAACTGAACATTTATACTCAATTAACAGAACATTTGTACTTATCTAACTGAACATTTACGTACGAGATAAAATGCGCTGGATGAGAGGATATCGCTGGCTTAGTGATGGCGCAGATGATTTTTTTAGCGATGGCACTAATCAATTTTCAATGTTTATATGGTTTAAATGGAAACTATGGAAGTGCAAGGTACCGATTAAAATCTCTCTCTCTTTTTTTTTAATTGAATTTCATTAGAAATTTTTTTTTTTATGAAAATCAACAGATTTCATATCATTTGATTGGAATTTATATATGACTAGACCTAACGAAATTCTGAAAAATCAATAATGAAATGAAGTCAAATTCCGCGAAAGCCATTTTGATAAAAGTTTAAAGCATGTTATAGAAATTCCCCTCCATAAGGATTTTTTTTATTCAGCCCCTTAGGATCCACACTCACACACACCCATCCTAAGTGGGATTTTAAGTAAACACTTCACTAATGCAATCTCTAGATCTCCCCCCCCCCCAGCTTTTAATTCTTGTCAGGACACGTGTCAAGTTAGAAAGGATGGTTTAAAGGTGGAGATTAACATCCAGGCATCCAGCACTCTAATACTACTATGATAAGAATCTAGTAATCATAATTATCCTAATCTAAGTGCTAATCTCTATCGCTATATATCATATAAAAAGAGCAATCTAACTCCGAACTAAAAACGTATCCAACTTTTTATATATAATCTGAATTATCAATTTTTAAATTTGATTGACCAGAGTGTAGATTATAATATCTAAACAAAAAATTATTTAATTATTGACTTTTCATCTAAAAAAGAAAGAGTTATGCACTCTGGTTGAGCATATTTCGAATTGTAGTAATAAAGCATTATGATCTATTGTAAATATAATACAGATAGAAACAAGAGCTGCGTTCAAATAAAATTTTGTTAATTAGGAAATATTAATTTTCATATCAAATTATTATTTTTTTTCTGTTTATATGTTATTTTTTTTGTTGAAGTATAAGAACGTATTTTTTTAAAAAATTGTGGTATCGTTGAAAAAAAAAGTAATAACCTAACACCAATAAATGGTCTACACGTCTTTGCTAGAACTTGTATATTACGTTACGTACAATACATTAGCTCATTTTTTCATACATTTGAATTATGAATCTTGTGTAAATTCATGAACAACCCTGAAAAAGCGTGTTAGTCCTGTTTAAAAGATTTCTATTGATGATACTTACCAACTTTTTTTATGTACTTACTGAGGTTAACATTTTATAACAGAATAAATTACGATATTATTTTAGCTAACTTAATTAATACAATATGTTCGTATTGTTTGGTTAATTTTAGTAATGAAATGACATGTTTTTACTACCATAACCAACGAGATATATATAAAATTATGAATAAAAAGAGTAAGGAGCTTCAGTATTCGAAGAAAATAAAATTGTAGAGATATCTGGAAAAAAAAAAACATAAAAACTTATAGGTTTTGTTAGCTAACATTCTTTAATATGCATTTTAATTGCTAGTTACATCGTGTCTTTCACTGTACAATGGAGGCCATCAGATAAATTACCTGCGACACTGAGACTGAGAGAACATCAGGGAACCGTCCCAGAGTCTAGTCGTCTAGAAGGATCATTCCTTATATCAAAGGTCTTACTTTTGCTTTTTGCCTAAAGCCTGTAGCCTGTCACAATTCACAAGTCACAACACACCTACACAAATTATACAGTGTCTTCGGCGCCCTCTTCTGAGACTGAGAGTGAGAGGGACAATATGCCTATAGCGTCTGCAATAAGCAGCAGGTGGCCAAAAGTATTGCTTTCAAGATTTTGAAAACACAATATATTCCATGATGTCATATTGTCATGCCTTTAGTTTTCTATTTATGGAAGAATTTCTTTGTCAGATTAAGCAAGTTTTTGACAGGATAAGATATGTTTTCGGAAGAAAAAAACAAAGTAGGAAGAATTAATCTAACATGATCTGTACTTGCTGTTGCTAAGAGCCTAAGACTAATTTATGTACAGGAGCAAAATGGGAATTGCTTCATACACTTTCTAAATTTGGAGATCCACTCCTGCTTGGACGAAAATACCCCTCTCACTCCTTTAATTTACGTCCCTCAATTCACCTCAGTTTGAAAATAAAAAAAAAGTATTTTCGTCCAACAGGAGGGGATATCTAAGTTTGAGGAGTGTACGAAGCAATTCCGAGCAAAATGGTACTTTTATTTTGTCTCTGACATGCGAGTCGCATTCGGCACGTCAAGATCATGGAACTGATGCGTGTGTGTAGTGCTCGTCAATCAAGGAGTTCCGTAACCGACCAAGATTGGGAATTATGCTAATGGGATTTTGATTCGGCATTAAGACTTGTGGAGATTTGTCGGCTTAATTAATGAATTTGTTGGATCCGAATATCAGCATGTCACTCAAATTTCAAAATAAACTATCCTCTTAATTAGTAAATTGTATGTCACTCAAATTTCAAAATAAATTTTCTTAACTAGTATATTAATTGTACCTATAGAAATATTCTTCAAAAGATGTAATTTTGGATTAATTAGTCCGGTTCATATCTTAATTATATTAAAGTTCCAAACTTCCCAAAGGTATAGAAAATTCTAAATTTCTAATTAATTAGAGCATCGTCAATAAGCCCAAATATGGATTCCTTAATTTTGCAGTAAATTTAATTAGTTTTAATCAATTCACTGCAGAACAGGCCTTCCTGATCTGGCCTTGAGTTCCAGTCAGCACCTTGAACTGGCTTAGCTTCTGCATGGCTGCTATGAACTTAGGCATCCAAAGGACATTCTAAAAGTCTGTTGAATACAACTGCATCGTTGCTTTTGCGACCGGGTCAGTACTCAGGCTATAGTCGGAGAAAAAGAGCACCCGGTTATTGAGCACATTGGTGTAGTATTGAACATCCAAAACATCTGGTGTCACATGGTCCTGCGGCACAAGACAATCAACGGCTGCATTTTATGGGCATTCTCGTTGTAGTGCATGCGCAAAGCCTGGATCTATGTGAGTTGGATTGTAAGGATATAGGCGGCTAGTGAAGGAAGAGCAATGGACTCGACCGATAGAGTGGGCTCCAGAGAGTGTAATTAACTCATCGAGCGAGAAGTTTTTGGATTCAAACATGCGCTTAAGCTGTGCGAGATTGAAGGCGGGAGGAGGAAGATTAACCAAGGCTTCTTGAAAGGAAGAGACGGTCCCGTCGCGCCTTCCAGCAGGGACATCATATAAGCACGCCCCAGGAGTAGTAAGAAGATGGAAAGCATCGCGAGCTGTGAAAGTGAGGATGTCAGCGCATGAGACCACCCCAGGGCAGATGGCTTCTACAGCAGCCTTGGTTGGGTCGATCAGTTCGAAACCACGCAAGTTAAAGACTGGGTTGTTCTCTGGGGAAGGGTTAGCTGTTGACGCTTTGAGCAGAACAGAAACATCGCAACCCTAGAGACAGAATCATAACATACCTCAATATCGTAAGATTTGCAATAGGACCAAAGTTATTGTCCCAACTTGGTCATATCTTGCATTATTATAACGACCAATAGATAAGTAAAGAATTATATTTGGGCTACATGAAAAGAGGATTTTGAGTTGCCAATATTTCCAGATTAATTAATGTAGAATGAAAATGAGCAGGTGACATGATAAACCAACATGACTTCCAAAATTTTATCGGTTTGAACATTAGTCAGCACACGATTGATGTGAATATTACTACAAGCTTCTTCATTTAATTTGGGAAAGAGAAAAGTCAATGAATAAAAGAGGAACAGAGAGAGTCGATTTGCATTGCTTTTGGCTTAATAATGATCGCTGTATTTAGTGACATCAAAAGGCATGCCTCTGATCACTAATCACAATGCAAAGTGTCGCTAACACCAGAATAAGTGATTCTTCAAGAAATAAAAATAAATAAAATAAGAAAACAAAATAAAATAAAAACCACCAAAGTGAGTATAACGAAAAAAAAAATCTTCAACTCCTAATATCTTCATAAAAAGCATAAAAAGTACCTGATGCTTTAAATTGCCAAGTCTTTGTTAAGATCTTTCAAATTTAAGGTTTGGACTCAAGATTTCACATCCTTTTGTTTTTTTGTTTTTGTTTATTTATTTATTTTTTTGTAGGACAGTCATATTCAATTTATGGTAGCCCCGACAATGTACATTGTACATGGTACATAGATTTTTCTAACTTATTATAGTACTTTGTTTGACAATATGCTTGCTTGTTGGATCTTCTGTAACATAACCACATACAATTTTTCTATAGTGCTGCTTTAGCAAGGCGCCAAAAGCCATTACCATATACAACCCATCATTATAAGTTCATAACGTAATCTTTACAAGTTATATAATGCAAAAGTTATAACATTAAAAAGCATACCCCGACAAAACAATCGTGGAAATGCAACCGGATAAGGCTTGCTGCTGAGCCGTTGGTCCCATTTAACGCAGTAGTTATTGCGACCCCCAATTTACCTTCAAACGCAGTAGTTATTGCATTTCGTATGGTTTCTTCTGCTCTGGGGCATGTGGTATTGTAAAAGCCGACGGTAAGAGAGCCTATTGAGAAAATTGGAAAAATAATGACAAAGATGACGCAATAGTAGACAAATTGGGGCAACAAAACTCTAGGCACCTCAGTTTTCATATTTTTCTGGCTCCTTCCCCTTTCTCCCTCTAAATTAATTTTGCTAGTAAATAATAATGGGTGTTATGAACTGCTACTTGTAGTGGCAACCTATAGGACAAAAAAAAAAAAAAAAAAGAAATTTGAAAAACATGACAATTGAAGTCGTGTCATAGCGAATGATAAAACTTATACAAAGCGAGTATGTGACATGTTAATGTTACATTTCATAGCAATAACATTATAGTTGTTGATAATTTGCAACTAGCTAGGAACACCTTTTACCTTGAAGGGGTTTGCTTGGTGGGTTCCTCCAGAGTCCAGAACGCTTGCATCTTAATTAGCCTTTTCCTTTTTAAGCCCCTAGTCTTCTTCATCATCCACCAGTCCACCACTTTGCACTTCTAAACAAAAAAGATGACTCGGTCTATGAGTGCTCGTAGTCTAAGCCTCTAAGGGGCTACTTCCTATTCTACGCAAATGTCGTAAGTACTAACTTAATTATTAAGTAAATATTTTAATCTCTTCATCCGACATAATACAATTTTACAGTTGATATATAGAGCTCAAACAAAAGGATAAATAATCACAGGACAATCTACTGAGAATGTTATCCGAGCTTGTAATCAAACAAATCAGGATGTAATATACGAATACGAATCGCTTTGGGTGGTTTTGGCTCAATTTTGATAGCTAATGCATAGAACACACAATTTTTCATTTGAAGAAATTACCGCCAACCCAGCCAATTCCAAGGAGGCACACAGCAACAACCCCTTAACAAAATTTAGCTTTTTAAAATTTTCATTAACTATGGAAATCTGTCAATATAGAGGGAGTTTAATTTGGGAGTGAACGTTGGAGGTAGGGGTGTCAAACGTGCGAAACAGAAGCAGAACTGGTATGTTTCGTTTTCGTTCCTTTCCAGCTAACGAAATAGAAATCTATTTTGTTTCCGTTCTGTTTCGTAAAACGGAAAAATTTTCCATTTCATTTACTGTTCCGTTCATCATTTTCCATTGATTTCAGTCCAATTTTCGGTAAACGGAACACTAATGTTTACCAGTACCGTTTCATTTCCGTTCCGTTTTAAGAAAGAAAACTGATTTCCCTTCTGTTTCTGTTCCATTTTGGACGGAACGGAACGGAAACGTGCGAAATGGCACGGTATTGACAGCCCTAGTTGGAGGGGCCAATTTGACTCGGTCAATGGAGAAAAGGACAAGGGGCCGAAAAATCCGAAAAAGGTGGGGGTCTGATGGCCTGATGGGCCGTTACAAATCAGTTGGGCCGGGAAATTTATGTTAGCAATGACAGGTGGGGACCGGACCATACACTTTGTGGAGACTTGGCTATGAGGAAAAGAGTTAAAGAGGCGCCGGCTCTCAACTGATGAAGGCATGGAGGGAATACCGTGATTGAACTGGAGAATAGACAGGTTAGAAATGGATACGACTATTTGACGCCATTAGCTCGCTTTTTCTTTTTCCTTTTTTCATCTCTTTTTCTCATTTTTCTGTGAATTTGACAGATGCATAATTTTTTTTTCTGTTACTGATCGCAGCAGATATATAGATGCGAAGTCCGAACTTATGTTAGAAATTTGGGCTAAAACATTTTCATTTTTTATAAGATTGCTACTCTTTTTGCAAGTTTTTGTTCCAAGGTAAATAAAATTAAACTTGTATTTTGTAAACTGCAGAGGTACTGTTTATATATAAACAAAGAAAACATATACTACAGTGTTGTCAACAATATATCCACAGAAAATAATTAAATTAGACACAAAGCACTAATTTCAATTCTAGTTTAGTAATAAAAAGATTGGGGATAATTGATGAGTATTATAAATGACCTTATAACTTGAGATTTTATAATGATTAAAAAAAAATTGCCAACATGGATCTTTACTCTGTCCGTTTTTTTAAGTTTTATTGCCTTTCATATGTCATAATATGTGCTATAATCTTTAGTTTGCCAATAAGATAGTCTTTTTTTTATCTTTCTCTTTAAATATACTAGCTTAAGATGCCCTCATACGTGGGCAAATAAAAAAACAAAATAATATTAGACAATAAAAAATATTGTTTAATCTAGCATCGATACAAATAGATATGTTATTTAATTTGTTTCTTTATTAGACGGAAAATCAAAATATATTGTTACTTCGTATGGCGATTAATATCCGACCACAGATCAAATCGATCGAACAGCAGAAACACATGTTTACATGCTAGACCTAGCGTGTAACATCTCTACGGTCCGTGTGTTTATAAGTAGTAGAGATAGAGATAGAGATTATTGAAAACAAAGTTGAACCGTTCTAAAAGTATGTTAGAGGGGCCTTCCATGTCGAAGATTGCTCTCAGTGTTGATGGTATTTTTTTTGTTTTAATTTTTCTTTTTAAGAACAGATGGGTTTTCAGATTAAGGACATATCTTGCCATGAAACTTTAAAAAAAAAGAAAAGAAAAGAAAAGATGAAGGACATATTTGGCAGGGTAAAACGTCCCCATAGAAAAAGATAAGACGGAACATTAAGCGTGATATGGTCTAACTTGGCAATGATTACAAATGTATAGGGACAGAACGGTAATTTTAAAAAAACAGGGACGTAATCAGATGTTATTTTGAGGATTAATTATACATATGCTGGTTAATATTATTCCAACAAGCTGATGAATTTTCTCGCCAACTTTTCGTTGAAAACAATGCAACCGATTAATTTAATTTAAGGTGCACAACTAAATTAATAATTAGTCAAACCAATTGTATCCGCGAGACCGCGAATAGTCTAGAAATAAATTTTGAAAGTGATGCGTCCAAATTAAACCTCGGTAACTCTCCAATTGAGATAAAAACATCCCCAAATGACACTTTGCCAATACCTTCCCAGGCTTTAAGCTCCCAGGCAACACTTTCCCAAGAAAGAAGTATCCCCTGGTGTGACATCCTTTACGAATTTTCTACTCCCTTTGAGTCATAACTGGTAAGTCAAAAACAATTAGCAACAGAAAGCCCAGGGGTTTTCATTAAGGGGAAAAAACAAAGGTTGAACTATAAAGTTCGCGAGATGAACAATTTATATAATTTAGTACAATCCTCTATAAAAGTTTATTGGCAAAATCGGATATAAACCCCTCTAATCCTCAAAATCGGATATAAACCCCTCTAATCTTATTTTGGTTAGACATAAATCCCTTTCATTAGTTTTAATTAGATTTTAAATAAAAAAAATATTTGGTATGACTATTATACCCCTAGCTTGCGCATACTGAGCGACGTTTCATTTTCTTCATTTCCGCGCATTCTGCCTCTCCTCTAGCGATTCATCTTTACAAATTAGAGATTTTACCTTATTCTTTTCCAAATCGATAAGGAAAGAGTTCTTTCCCTCCCTCTTCTGTCTTTCCTCTTTACGTCACTCCTCCAAATCGATTTTGCCTAAATCACTAGATACTATCTTCTCTCTCTTTTTGTCTGTGTCTTTCTCTATCTCTTTTGTTGTCAAATAATGGAGACAAGAGAGTTCAACGATGATTATTTCGCACCCTTGATTATTGAGCAAGTTTCTCAAAATAATTTTTCATTGGCTGGTGAAGAACCCGTCAAAAATTACATCAAAAATTAAGGACAAGAAGAAAGGCAATATAAGATATTCATGAAGGTTCAAGGTACGATTTTACATCAGTATTTACTTTCTGGTGTTAATTATAATCATATATCAGATTAATGGTAAAAAAAAAGTATTTTCCTGGTAAGATATATCATCGTCACTTGGATCTCAATTTGATACCCTTATTCCCTGAAAAAGGTACAAGTGATGTTTAATTTCGAAAATGATATACGTTGTTAGTTAATTTTGTTCCTTTGTTCCACTAACAACAATACATAGACTGCCCAACAACATAAACGTAAGCAATTTTAAAGGCAAAAAAATACAAATACATTGTTAGTTATATGTTAATTAAGTATAATAGGGAAAGACAAAAGAAGCGGACATCATAATAGAGGTAGAATAGTCATACCAAATATTTTTTTATTTTTCTTATTTAAAATCTGATTAAAACTAATGAAAAGGGTCTATGTCTAACCAAAATAAGATTAGAGGAGTTTATATCCGATTTTGCCAAGTTTATTTGGCCATTCCATGCTCCAATATTTTTTCCCCAACAACATTGTGGCTTGTTGAAGATCTGAAGTTGTCTCCTCAGAAAATATATTCTACAAGAAGAAAGGGCACAGATCTTTAGAATCCCTTCTTATGTGGGGAAGCTCACTTGAGTTTGTTTATGTTTTACAACACAGAAGCTCACAGGATACATTAGTAGTTTAAAATATCATGCGTCATTTGATTTGTAAAAGACAATAAAATAATGTGATCAGATCAAATTAAGCAAGAATAATATCTTATTGCTTCAAATCGGGCTTAACTACTATGCTCTACATTAGTGGCGTAGCTAGGAATTCGTATCAGCAGGGTTCGTAAATTTTTTTTTGCTGAAAATATATGTATGATGTAACGTCTAATAAAGACATAGTATAATAATAATTTTTAAATAAACAACTCTAAAATAATGTTAGATAAAAAAGTCATGAGAAATCAAATATATATTATAATAACAATAAAAAATCTAAAATAATATATTAATATACAAAATAATAATTTAAAAGTCAAGACAACAAAACAACAATTTCCTATGAATTTTCATTTTTTTCATAATTTTGCATAATAAATTCTTTAGAAATCTCATTGAACACTTATTTTTCTTATTTTTAGTGGTAGTTTTTATATAATATCCGAGTTGTATTTTTGAACTTTTGTGGTAGCTTTTATTTATAATGTTCTAAAGTTCACAAAATATTATATAGACGAATCACATAATGCGTGAGATTCGTGCTAGTATATATATGCTACATATAATTTTTCATCTAAATATTTCATTCTATTCGAAGTTTTGTCTTGATAAGATTCATTAGGCAGGAGGGGAGAAGACAATTAGCCAGGAATAAATGCTACGTGGGTCCTTATGCGATTTTTTAGGTGCCGTTTTGCAATTCAAATCAAACACGACATGTCAAGCTAGGTCCTTCAAAATTTTGAGATGGGTCCCTAACTTTTTGTGAGTTTTTTTTTTTTAATTACAAACAAATACAATATCAAGCAAATTTTTTTTGAGGTGGGTCCAAATTCTATATAGCTTTGCCCCTGCTCTACATCAGGGGTGAAGCCACATTATGGTTGGTGGGTCCAGGGACCACCCGAAAAAAATATAAGAAGTCAGGGACTCATCTAAAAAATTTAAAGGACCCAGCTGAACATGTCGTGTTTGATCTGAATTGCGTAACGACTCCTAAAATATTACACAGGGACCCATGTCGTATTTGTTCCTGACGAATCACCTTATTCCTTCCTCTACAATGAATCTGATTAAGATAAAATTCATAATAGAATAAGAGATTCTTGGATGAATAATTCTTGATTCTTGAATTATTATTTTGCATATTAGATATATTATTTTGGAGCTTCTATTGTTATTATATTATAATAGATGTTCGATTTCTCATGTTTATTTATGTGACATTATTTTAGAGTTGTTTATTTAAAAAGTATTATTATACTATGTCTATATTAGACGCAAGGTTTTAAAATGTGATTTGTGTGATTTAGAAGTTAGGTGGTGATTTAGCATTTACCGATGATAAAACGACGATAAAACAATTGTGCAACGATAAAACAGTGATAGAATAGATCTAAAAAGATTGTGCGATATAAACGAAAATCTAGATAAAATGAATAAAATCGTATTTTTTAAAAGATTAATTAGACATTATATATGTTATTGTTGTACATATATTTTCAGCAAAAAAAAATTTTATGAGTCCTGATGACGCAAAATCCTAGCTACCCAGTCTACATCTACATCTAATTATAACACTATACAAGTACACAACAGTTAGTGTGCTTAGACTCCTCGGTCTATGAATTTTTTTATTCATCCAGTTAGTGAATAAAGTATATCTTAATATTTTTATATTCCTACTAGCCAACAAATTAGAAAGTCCAAATCTGCAATAGCAATACCCCACTAAAAATTAGCGCCAGATTTCAATACATACAAAAGTTGAATTATCCCTAGTAGTCTAATCGCCCGTCACTAAGAATCACATTTGCATTCAAATTTGTTTTCTTTTGCTACCACTTTTACGGTTCGGCTCCAGTCCAATTCAGTTGCACGCTCACTAAATGGTTGTACTAGATCTTGATTGTTCATCTGAAATCGGATGATGAAAATCCAATATAGACTCGTTATTATAAAAAACCATACGGAGAAATATGGAAGCCAGTCAGTCGCTCATAACATGAAAGGAATTAATTGTTTAGAAGGGTAAACAAAATAAAAAACTAATATAGTGGGAAATAAAACAATAATTATGTCGACAATTTTATATTAGTGACACTTAATCAAATTGTCCCCAAAATAAAAAAGAAAAATCATAGTATCTTTTGCATACATTGGTTATTTTAACATATCAATTTAGCTCATGATCATCATTCGAGTTGTAAAAATAATTTGTCGGTTCAATTTTCTCAGAACTTGTTTCTAGATATTCACGATCTAGCATATCTAAAAAAAATTTCCTCAGAACTATTTTTTTTTGTTGATAAACTAATCTTTAAATAAATCAAATTTGATACACAATATATATACCTAAAGTCCTAAACTATAAAAAATTTATATGAATACAATTTTTTTCCTTTTTTTACAAAAAATATCTTAATTTTTGTAGTTGTCATATAAATATGGTTATCAACATATTACATAGCATAAAAATACTTGTAGATGCGTTCTTACAAAAAATGATAGCTTGTGAATTGAATCGTTTTAAATTTTATTTCACTCCGTAAAACATCAAAATTCGTTAATTTTAAAATGTTTAACATTTGAGCTCATTTGATAAAAAAATGAAACATATTCCGAATATTATCATTTTACATGCAATGATATACATCATATAGAGCAGACATATGCTGGATTTGAAATTTTAACATAGCATATAACCATTACCAATATGGCCAGAGCTAATATATAATCAAAACACCAAGCAATCCCAGAATCCCTATTCAATAATATGACAGCAGTTCAAGTATTGCTGGTCTAGATCTGCCTCAGATAACGAATGAATTCCGTACAATTTGGTAGAGGGGAGCCATTATCCCTATCACCAAAATAAAGGAAAAGGAAAAAAAAAAATGGTCGAAGGCTTCATCACAAAAGAAAGGAAAAAAAAATGAATAAAAAACAAAAACTCTTAAAAAGCAAGTCTTGATACGTGGGCCAAGCATTTGGACTTAACCATAAAGAAGCACAAAAATTCCCTTGAAAGCAGATAACTCAATCCGATCTTTAAAGCAGGATATTAGCTACGGCGCGGGGCTAAGACTTAGGAGAAGCACGCCAATGATTAGAATTGAAGCGCACAAGTTGAGATCCCTTGCGCCAGAGTACACGTGTAATAATTAAATGCCGTTGGATTTAAGATGCTTGGAACTGGATGGATCTATCAATAAATCAGACGGCTCCACGCTACCCAGCTGGATCCTTCCTGTTGACGTGGCTCTGGTGCACGAGTCGCATTCGGCGTGTCGGAATCAGGGAACTGATGCGTGACTAGTGATCGTCAATCAAGAAGGTTTGTCACGGACCGAGATTGGGAATTATTGGTGGTGGGGTTTCGATTCCAAGTCAGAAACTTCTGTTGGGATTCTTTAACTAGAATGGAACCTTTGGCTTTATCTGCTAGATTTAGAAGTTAGCTTGTGTTGTACTGAAAGTTTTGATTAATAATTAATTAATTATGAATAGAGTAAGGGTAAGTCGATGCATTTGACTGATGAACTCCCTTTTTTCGGATTTCGAACAGGAAACAATTTAATTGAACCTCTTAATATGATTTGAAATCTAATAAAAAACAAATATATATATATATATATATTTTAAATTTTTACTGTTTTAAAATTAATAAAAAATTTATGAGCTGTCTAATAATGAGGATTTTTTTTGAAATCTATAGAAATAATATTTAAAAAATAAAAATATAAATGTTGGTTTCTGGATCAGTTGTTTACTTGAAATCCTCTAATTATATGAGTAAAATTATTATTGTTGTTGATTAATATATAAGAGTAAAATTTTGACAAATAAAGATGGAGATATTTTCATCGCGATTTATCTTTTTGTTGACATGACTAACAGAAAAAGAAATGGATAGCAGATGTTTTCGCTTTTCACAATCGGGGACCAATAATTTTTGTTCTTTTATCAAAATAGGCATAGAGGGAGAGAAGTGCTTCCGAACAAAACAATGCAATTCCTCAATTGTTTTGAGATATTATAATACCTTTCGTTTTCAGTATTTCATTTCATTTCGTTAGTAATATTGCTTAGGAATAGTTTCTTTTTAGAAATAACTTATTCCTAGACAATATTTTCTTCACAAAATTACACACTTTTCAATATTTTATTCCTAAAATTCTTATTCCTTTCTTATTTCCATACGATCCAAACGAGCCCATTGGAAATAGTAGACAAGGATGAAAAAGATTTGCCATCCTTTGTATTTATCATAACTAATTTTTTAAATTTTTTAAAGAGATGTTATGCTATGAATCAATTTTAATTTAAATTTTACTCTTAAGGGTACAAAACAAAATAAGGAAAGGGAATGGAAAGGAAACTTTATTAGTTACTTGCTTCACTAAATTGTATAATAAAATGGAATGGAAATACTTTACCTCTTCAAACCTTCAAATGAATTCATTTGGTCTCCCCAAAATTAGAGGGTAAGAGTTGCCGTTCCTCTCCCAACCATTCACTCCTTACTCTCCTTCTATTCCATCACTAAAAAAAGTTTTTGAGCACAGCCTAATTGTCTGAACTCTGATGCCAGGGCAAGTCTAGACCTTTTGCTCACCTTGATTTTCACTCCGTTAGTAATTATTTTGCATTTTTTATTTTTAAGAATCCATGAGATTAAGCATATAATGCTAAGTTTGTCTAAATTTCAATTACTAATTATAAAGATAAATACCTACATTTTTTTTTCTTTTTTTTTTATAACATCTATGCCTGTGTGACTCTATGAATTTCGTGTCTGATCAGCGATTCGTACTCCACAACACCCTCCTCCGATTTCAGAAGGATAATTAATGATGTTCTTGATGACAAAAGCTATATTTTGTATAAGTTGATTAGAATAATTTCAGCATTGTTTCGAATAATTTGAGCACACGTTAAATTATTTTCATGTTATATTTATTTGATAATTTTATACGGTTGTGCTCCAAAATGTCCAAATATAATATAAAAGAATATAGATATGACAAACATCGAACTTAGTTTAATTTTAAAATAATGCGACTGTTCACCAAATCAACTTTCAAATTAAACAATTCAATTTCAAGATTTTTTTAACAAAGAGCAAACAAAGTAGAAACTGAACTATAAATACCCTTGTCATAAATAAAGATATGGTCCGTTACAAGTAAAATAAATACAAGGAACAAAAAAACAGAAAAAAGAAGATATTGATCCTTGTCATTCCAAAAGTATTCAAGTGAAGTCAGGGAGTACTAGAGACGACTATTTGGCTCCATAAAATTAGCAAAACACAGATTCCTGTGGCCAATATTATCAATTTAAGGAACTTATATATTAAACTAATATAATAATATATGAACCTAACCTGAAATTCCGGTACTATTGTAGAAACGCTCTGGTCGATTCGACAAACTAACAGACAAACATAAAGGAATTCATTTGGCAGTTAATCGTTTAAGAATCTTTCTATGCGCCATTAATCTTTACTCCTCAACTGTCGGCTAATTAACCATTTTCAAGGACTTGAGAAGGAGAAGAGAAAAATTAACAAAATTTACTTGCTCATTCCCTGTTCCAAACACCATTATTTACATGCAAATATTAATATCTATATAAGAACAAGTAGAAATGAAAAAGCAAATAATCACAATCGACGGTAACACGCACAGCTCTTCAACTCTAAACCAACTTCGTATGACACAAGAAGAGGAAGAAAATCAGAAGTACAGAACTCAAATTGATCACCTATCCTCACAATTCACATGCAAAGAACCAACCAAAACCACCTATCTCATTTATCGGTTTGTACCACTAAGACCGGTTCGTGCATAGACTCGGCTTGCACGGTCCGCATCATATCGAACCTCCGACATGCGCTCGAAGTGAATATTGACAGCCAGGCAACCATTGGTGTTCCGAGCAAAACCAAACTAACCGGCACCATCCATAGCTGCTCGTTAGAAGGATGGAACACAATAGCCCACCAGACAACAACGCGGCACCACCAAGACCCAACAACAGCAGAGAAGCTCCGACAAGCAACCAAGCAGCCTTCTCTATGCCGCTTGCAGCTGGAGTTTGGTACGTGGGGAGTTCCTCTTTATTCAGTGTGCGCACCTGTTCCGGAGCTTCCATGAATGAAGAGGAGCGATATAATATTGGGATGTCATGTGAGAGAAGGATTACAAATATGGTAGTGTTAGTGTGTTGAGGAGGAGCATTTGGGAAAGGGTTATCTGGTGAATTATGCCTGGGAGAAATTTTGTGACGACCTTTTGATGGAGACTCGGAAATAGGAGATCACGTCCGTTGGATACACGCAGGTGCAAGCTTGACAAGATCACCAGATTATGATTTGATCGGATCGCCTCAATTTAATTTTGAAACGGAGATGTGCTGTGTTTTGGGATTGGGAGGTGGAGCCTTATGTGCGCGCCGCAGTGCTACATTTTAGCGTCATAAAAGTAGTAACAGAAGAGGGGCTGGGAATATGGGATCCTTGGTATGAACAATATTCGATAATCTTGATAATATATCTCAAATAAATATAAAATAAGAGAGCGCATTTATTTTAGTTGGGCTAATTTATAACTCAAAACTTCAAACGTATATTTAAAAATAGAGAGCATCACCATTGGCTGACAATGTGCACATCATTTGTGTAAATTTATAAGGTATAGTCACAATCACACTTTGTCTGTGTAAATTTAAATCGTCGTAGTCAATTCATGTGCAAGAAAATGCAAAATAGCCCAAATTAAATCTTCTGACAATCTGACTGATCTCTGAGATGCTAAATGCAAAATTACTCTTAATTGTTTAGGAAATGGAGAATGGTATGGAGAGTGAAAGAGACCTTCATTTATGGCTTTCTATAGTTTCTTATTGTAGATGCTTTTTGGTGATCCGAGTTAGTGCGTGTTTAAGTGTTCAGTCCGGCTGCTAATTAAGTTAATAAACTAATTTGTTCGTTACTTATCTTTGATACAACTTTTAGGTTTTATCCCTTCTGAACCAACCAAGACTAGACAACCCGAAGACACCTTTAGTAGTTTTTCTCAAAAAAAAAATGCGCGTTTTTGAAACAGTCGAGAAACAAAAACTTAGCCCAGTCAACGTCAAAAAAGAAAAAAAAAATAATAATAATCTATACTACTTATAAAAGCAGCCATAGAAAGGTCATGAATTCCAACCAATAGGGGTGGAAACATGTGTTAACATCAATTATAAACCATTAATCTGTGCAATTTGATATGATGTGCGGTTCAGATTTGTATTTCTAACAAAGAGTCAGACTCTTTGACAGAAAGTGTCCGGTCGCTGAATTGAATTAAAGTTTTTAGGGAGTTTGTCAATATTTCCTGAGTTCGATTCTTGACTCTAGCGATTTTATTATTTTTTTTCTTGCACTATTTTTTTAATTTCTCCTATTGCATGCACCATTTCAAGGACGTTCCAAATCTGTTTTTTTCAAATAATAACTTGACGCATATTTTTTATATTGCGTTTGCATATCATAATTTTCTTTGCATCTGGAACATAAATGATGCAAAATGCTTATAGCTTCTATGTTCATAACTATTATTTGCTTTTATATTTAAGCTTGACAATCCCACATAAATTTTTTAATAATTTTATTCGTTAAAAAATATCCATGTTCATCAATTTACCTTTTCCCATATTTATATGTTTATCTATTATCTATTTTATTTAAGTGTAACAAAATAATAAAAATTTCCCCACACATTGGGTGGGCGTATCTACTAGTAATAAAAACGGCAGAAGGAAAAAAGGAAGAGCTTAACCCGAGCTGATTGCTGCTAATTGATTTTTTTGAATAAGGTGCGTTACTGAAAAGAGGATAAATTCACTGACTTTTGGCCCTAATTAATCATCGCTTTTCTGTTCTTATTATCTTTTTTCTTTTCATATATATATATATAGAGTTTTGCTATGGTGAGTTGCAACTCACCAAAGTCTCCGTGAGTTGCGATCAAAACTCATATATCTACTTCAAAATGACCGATCCAAATCGTCCAATGTGATCTCTCTATTGAAATCACCATACGAACCAAATTTTGATATTTTTTTGAAATTTTTAAGTATTTTTTTCGGATTTTTAAAAACTGCTGTTTTTTAACAGTTCAGAACTAATTAGATTAATGATTTTCTAAAATTAAAAAAAAAATACTTAAAAATTTGGTCTGCATGGAGATTTCAATAGGGAGATCATATTAGACGGTTTGGATCGGTCATTTTGAATTAGATTTATGAGTTTTGATCGCAACTCACGGAGCCTTTGGTGAGTTGCAACTCACCATAGCAAAACTCTATATATATATATATATATATATATATATATATATATATAGTTTTGCTATGGTGAGTTGCAACTCACCAAAAGGTCGGTGAGTTGCGATCAAAACTGCTACATATAGTTCAAAATGACCGATCTAAATTATCCAATATAATCTCCCTATTAAAATCTCCATGCTGACCAAATTTTATATTTTTTTGAGATTTTTAAATATTTTTTTCGGATTTTTAAAAAACTGCTATTTTTGAACGGTTCATAACTAATTAGATTAACGATTTTCTAAAATTTTAAAAAATACTTAAAAATTTCTAAAAAATGTAAAATTTGGTATGCATGGAGATTTTAATAGGGAGATCGTATTGGACGATTTGGATCGGTCATTTTGAACTAAATTTTGGACAGCGCTTCCGTAACTTATTTTATTTTTCTGTGATTTTCGTTCCTCACCCGTTCCTTTCCGTCTCTCCTTTTTTATTGTTTCAATCGAATAGAGAATCGCACCGTTCATTTACATCCAACGGATGAAATTCCAAGCGGTGCACTCTGCACCCAAAAAAGAGGCGTAGAGGATTCGGATTCGGTTGGATGGTATTTAGGTGGATGGTAAATACTAATTACTTAAAAGGCTGTATTAAGAACACAACCCTCAAAACTTCTGCACCACTAGTGGGCTTCCTTATCAAACTCCAAAGGCCGCTAAAACAGTCTCACTATACGGCCTACCACCAGTCTCATAGAAAATTGTTGATAGGGAAAACTCAAAACCCTAGAAAACCCCTTCCGAAGCTCCTTACAACCTCCTCTCTCCCTGGCGCCGCCTGTCCAGTTCTTTTGTTACATGCTAGGGTTCTTCTTTTTAATCTCTAATAATGCTCTGCCTCCTTCTCTCCTTCTCTCTCTCTCGCACAGACAATCTCATCTCCCCTCTCTCTCTCTGTCTCTCCCTCACACCCATCCAAGAACCCCTTTCACCCCTCCCTCTCCTTCTCCGATCGACCACCTCACAGAGCCTCTCACTTCTCCCATCTCTTCCCGTCCCTGCTTCCCTCTCTCTCTCCCCCCCCAACCGAAACCCTAACTCCTCTCACTGCCCTTCTCTCTCACTCACCTTCCTCCTCCCTCACTTTCTCTACCCCATTGCCCTCCTCCCTTCTTCTTTGTCTCTCTCACACACACACTGAAGATCCTCTGCATCAATCAGTTCGACGATTTCGAGCATAAAAAAAAAAAAATAGACGCCTCGAGGGAAAAAAATGTATAACAATGCAGAGGAATTTAGCCGAATAGTCTTCCTCCAGCTGTCTATTTTTTTTTTTTAATGCTCATCTGCATTGCATGGCGCAGGAGAAGACCAGTCAGATACTTTGCTAAATTTCAATAGTGCATGGCATTTGCGAAATGTAACTGATTTGCACTTGACTAAGACACCTCTTTAGCCTAGCTTTAGAGAGCTTAATCAAGTAGTATGTGCTTTGGCTGAGTGTCTAACTGCACATGCTCTGAGCCATGCATTTTTCAATGGCTAAAGTCGATGGACAAATTTTGGTTCCCATATATTGAGTAGGCCAGTGTAAATTACGTACAGCAATGGTTCTAATTAATGACCAAAATTAGGTTCTGATGTACTGTCCCATATAGTTTTATGCATATACCACCACATTGGGGCATGGTAATTGTATACAAGAAACATATTATGTTCAAATTACATTCTCTTAAATTCATGTAGCAACAAGCAATTATTCTTTTATTAACCTTGATTTCTTCTCTGTTGTTTATAAGTTATCCTTGTGTTAACCTTGATTTCTTCATGTAGCTTTGTTATGCTTTAAAAGTATGCAATTGAGAATTTTTTTATTCCGATAATTAATCGTTCACCTCAATATTGCAATTTCTGGAATTCTAAGTAGATATTATTTTTTTTATTTGTTCAATTATCCTTGGATTGCCCCTTGAATAACTAGTTGCTTTAATTTTTCTGTTTGCATCTAGCTCAGACAGGGGCATCAATTCAATTGAATCCTTTTTGAGGGAAGGGAGCTTAATGGTGCTTCTTTCTTAGGTGGATTCATATAAGTCTCAAAAATTTATTAGCAAAAATGGCATCTGTCGGTTGATTATTTTTCTGGTTGGATTGTCCCTTGAATAACTAGTTGCTTTTATTCCTGTTTGCATCTAGTTCAGACGGGGGCATAAATTTAATTGAATTCTTTTTGAGGGAAGGGAGCTCCACCATGCTTCTTTCTTAAGCGGATTCATACAAGCCTCTTATATTTATTATTTTTCCACATGGGTTTACTCATTGATCTCAATTTTGCTCTTTTTAGTGCAGCACTTCTTCATCTATTTGGTGCTTCTTAGTTTTTAGAACAATAAAATAGAAAAATGCTTTTCAGTGGCACATCATTGGCTTCTTAGTTTTTTCACTGTTTGTTTGTTACTTAGATCATCTGACTTGTGATGATGGGTTGGTGAATACTTGTCCAGTGGAGAAGTGGTCTTCAGGTGTTGCAATGTCATAGACAGTATTTATGCCACTTAGAGCATATGTCAATGCAAAATAGTAGAGGTCTGTTAACTATCACCAGGGAAAATTTCAGGCCAGGTTCACCTGTCAACACCGTTGTGCCACGCCACCCGCATTTTTTCATCCAGAGATTACCAGAGTAATCAAGGTATATGTAGTTGGGCTTGGGCCAGAGCGAAGATTTTAGTTGGAAGTTCTTTGCGGCCCATTATATATGCAAAAGAACAATGCAGCAAACAAAGTGGTTACTGTGACATGTCCAGTGCAAATTAATAGATGTCCTGTTCGGCTACCAACCACCAGCAGCTTTCTAGTCCAAGAATGAACACAAAACTAAATGAAATAACATTCCCAGGGCCCAGGGGCATAATGAATTAATTACTAATGGGCTTGTTTGGATTGCTTAGGAATAGTTTCTTTCTAGAAATAGCTTATTTCTAGACAATATTTTCTTCTCAAAGTTACACATTTCCCAATGTTTTCTTTCAAAAATCCTTATTCCTTCCTTATTCCCATACGATCCAAACGAGCCCAATAAGTAATAACCATGAGCATGTACCTTCATTTTTTATATAATCAGGTCATCTCGCTTACTCTGACCGATGTTCAATTGTGATTTGCACTATGTTAGTTTCTGTCGACAGAATTGAACTCTTGTTTAGCCTTCTTATTCAGGGGAAAAAAAGAAAGAAAAATTCCAATTGAACCAAGTGCAAACTTAGGTGTTGATTCAACTCAAAAAGTTCAACACCTGGTTATTATATACAATAGTGAATGGTCCAATACTCCAATGATGATCTAATATGCAATTAGTCCTAACCCTTTACAAAGTCTGATTGTGTGAACATAAACGGGTTTATATGATGTATTGGAGATTCGTTGTCGTCTGCATATAAAGCGCAAGTACTTCTTGTAAATGTATTAATCTCTGACATTGTATGGAATGCAGGTATATCTAACGTGACCCTCATTCAATGCACAGCAGTTGACCCAAAACCAATCCAGATCTAGTCCCTCCGTGATTGGCTTATCCCATTCATAAAAGGGGATTGTCAAAAAAAAAAAAAAATTCTAGCTAAACGCTTGCAAGATTGTGATTGTTGTTTCATGCCATATATTTAGTAAGTTTGCCAACTGTCTGCCACTCGTGCTCGTGCTATTTGGTTAGGGAGTAAATAACTCTTGTTAAGAACAAAAGTAATTAATGGGTAAAATAATTTGTTGGTGCAAATATTCTGCTTTATATTTGTTGATACGTATGGCGATTTGTTGAAGGATGTTTAACTCGGTTATATCAGATTTGTTTCATTTTATGTACGTTGTTAGTAATATTTTTTTTCTTTATATTTGGTTTTTTATAACTTTGTCATTCTTGGTGCATTTATGTAGTTTTCTTTTCCTTCAAAGTTCAAACTGCTCCACACTTGAACGTGGGAGTCTAGCATAGATGGTCAATGACTCCGTCATAATTCTAGAGGTAACGGATTCAATTCCCGCTCGATGTGGAAGAAGAATAAACTATATTTTACAGATTGGGCTACGTCTCTATAAATAAATGACCTTGTTCCAAAAAAAAAAATAAATAAATAAATTGCTCCACACTTTCTACAAGAGAATAATAGGAATGCAGAATGCTGAAAGATTATAGAAGGGAAGTAATTAAAGATCTACATCAGCATAATTATTTTCTATTTTCAGGCGAAGCGCCAATTAAAGACTACACGGAAAAGAAGAAGAGAAATTGATCTGCGCTGTTGGAGCCAAACTGGGATGTCAATAATGGCAACCGGGGTCCAGCGTCGAGGGTCTTGAAAATTCAAAATGGTAATAAAGATAGAATTTGAGGCGAATAAGGTTATAAATGCGATTACTGAAGTGGACCCAAAATGTAGCCGTGTAGGCCAGATTCTCGGATGTATTTTGTTTTGGGTTTTGTTTTTCAAGTGGTACTTTGCAATTTGCAACTTTCCGAGTGTTGAACACTTGAACTAGGCCAACATGCAGATTTAGTGTTCGTATCAGTGTATCACACCGTTACAAGATAATGTCAATGAGTAGGAAAATATTGTTAACTAGAGGATGACCTGCGGATTTGTGGATGGAGGTGATTGCACATTTGCATTACGTACGTCAGTACGTGACTTATGCGGGTCCTTGTATCCCTTGACATTAATCATGCACTTATCAGTCTTTGCAGATAAATCAAGCCTTAGAATTTTCCAGTTCGATTTTCTACTTAGGGTGTCTTTTTGTTTGGACAAAACATTAATGTAGTAATTACTAATCAGTAGTCATGATTCAATTGATATATGTTGGGCTAACTTTCTTCAAATAGAAAAAAGGCCCAATTCTATAAAGGAAAACATCAGCAAATCTAAATTTCCATCCACATCAGCAAATCTGACAAAGCAAAGTGCCGATTAGAGGTGCTAACAAGTCAAGTTGATCAGATATTATTTAGGTTGTAATCCAATCCTAGTTGTCAGCTTACAGCATCTCAAATCTGTAATAAACCACCATAAGTTAAAATCCATTGAACCCATGCGTTATTAGGCAGCTAAGCTTGTGCTGGTTTTGTGAATTTCATTGATAAAAAGGTTTAATACAAAAAAATAATAAGTTCTACTTAATAGAGGAAAATGCAACAAAAAGAATAATGCATTGTAGCTATAAATAATATGAAAATGTTCTTATTCAAAAACTAAAGATAGCAAGTTAAGAAATTATACTTCTCTTTGATCTGCAATGCATGGATGAACAGTTTAAAAAAAAAAAAAACAATGTAAAAATGTGGCTTCGGATTTTATGATAGTTCTTATAACACTACTAAATCCATATATCTATTTTGTACTTATCAGTAAGGTTGGTTTCATTACCCAGCTTGCACTCGCTCAATGATGATATTAACTTTTTTGAAGTAAATTGGGGGTCAAGCCTCCCAACTTATTTTTAAATTAAATGTTTATAAAAGACCTTCCAGCCATATTTCGAACCTGCCATCTCTCACTTGAAATCCATTGTTCTTTGCCACTAGACCAAGAGCCGGTTCTAATGATGATGTTAACTATTATATATTTTTAAGAAAATAATTCAAAATGATCAAATTTGTGCAAATTAAAAACTCAAAAAACAAATGAGGCACTTCAAAGCTTGTACGACTGAAAAAGGGAAAAAAAAAAAAACAGAGAGATATGTTAAGCACTATTTGTGTAATTCACTGATCAAACGACCAATTAATATTTCAAAATGAACCCTTTGCGACGTCAGTGTGGTTCTCGACAACTGGTTCAAGACTGATTAATATAGATGATATACAGAACTTTTGGATACAAAGCAAACTCAATGGTTTGACTTGGAATGGAACAATTGGGGTGGCTATAAATTGGAACATTTGGAAAGCGAGACACGGAGTAGTTTTCGAAGACGAATTCGAATTTAGGCCAAGTCGCAGGGAGAATTATACAAGACGCTGCAGTTTGGACAACCAAGGATGGTGAGACGTTTTAGGGAATTAGAGTTTAATGTGATTATATTTTTCAGAGCTTGGCCTTTCCTATGGCATTGTAATTAAACATTTTATTTGTTTAATAAATTTTTGTAGGAGTGGCTACCGTCACCTACTTAAAAAAAATATTTCAAAATGAAGTTTTATTCTTTTTTTCTTTACAATAAAGAGTAAAATCTTTTTACTCTATCTTTCGTCTTTATATTTGGAAAGTGAGAAGGGAAAGGCCCAATTATCTTATAAATATGCTAAGTCGTAACCCATTTACAAAATAACAAAGTGTGATTGTATGAACAGAAAAGGTTATTTCTGTCAATTTTCCTTTGTTTTTCCAGTCATGCATGATTATGTACTGGAGATTTGATGTCGTCTACATATGAGGCGCTCTACTGTTCCGATTGATTCTCAAGTACTACTTGTAACGTATTAATCTCTGACATGACATGGTATAGAATGTGACCCTCAAAAAAAAGACATGGTATGGAATGCAACTATATCTAACGTGATTCTCATTTAATGCGCCGAAGACTCCCAACAATCAATCTTTATCCATTGTCGCTCCGTGATTGTCTTATCCCATTCATAGGAGGAAAAGATAAATTAATTTAATGCTTAAAGTTAAATCGGATAGTTGCAAGATTGTGAATATTTTTCATGCCACATATTCTGTCAGCTTGCCAACTGTCTCGCACTGTAGTAAAGGCGTCAGGGTGAATTATCTGCAGTGCAAGAATGGCAAAGCTCACAAATGAGGGTGCGCTTAGATTAAAAAATATTTCAAACAAACTCAAATTAAAAATTATTTGAAGTAATAATTTTAACTCAAAAAACTTTTCTTTAATAATTCAAGAAGAACACTCTTAATTTTGAATACTTAATATTAGTGTTATTTTTAAATCATTCAAACGAAAAATCGGCACAAAAAAAATTATAGAAGGAAAGTAATTGAAGACCAACAATACCAGCATAGTTATTTTCTATTTTCAGGCGAAAGCCAGTATCGGCACAAAAGAAGAACAGAAATTGATCTGCGCTGGGAAGGAATGTCAATAGTCGCAACCGGTGCCCAGCATCTAGGACCTTTAAAAGGCTTTAATATCATAATATTGAGGCGTATAATGTTATATAAATGCCATTACTGAAGTGAACCCCAAATGTAGGCCAGGTTCTCAGATGTAATTGAATTTGGGTTTAACAGTGAAAAGTTTTAAATGGGTTTTGATTTCAAGTTGTGTATTGCAATTTGCAACCTTGAATGACTTCTGTACATGTAGACTTTAGTATTTTCTCTAATTCGTATCTTTCTACATCTCTTATCTAAAGTACTTTAAAGATTATAGAGTTAAGAAGTTCCAAATGAATATTCATAAAGATATTATTAGTTTAAGGTTAAAAAAAAAAGAACAACAGATGCGTGCTGAATAATTTCATGTTACTATATCTTATGAAGTCTCATACAGATTTTTGAGAGAGAATACACAGGACAGTACAAGATTGAATTAAAAAAAAAAAAAGCTGAAAAACTGGTTCAACCTTTAAGAAAAAAGATTGAAAAAAATATGATCCAAGAAAATTACCCACACCTCTCTCTAAAGTTAATATCCAACCATTTAATTTCTTCCATTTGATGCGAATTGCCGCCTTTTTTTTACTTCTTTTTTGTGAGTTATATGCACTAAATTGGAGTTTTGATGTTTAACTCTTTGCATTTTTCCAAATCTCTTCTAGCTCTCTAGCAAAGGCTTTCTGCCTACCAACAACAATAGTGACATGATCCTTGCGGTCGATTATTTTCACTTGTGCCCTGGGAACTTTGGATTTTACAGCGTAGCTGCAATGGATCGGCAAGAGTTCATCATTCCTTCCATGATACACTGTAACCGAGCAATTCAGCTGATCACGTACTACATCAAGATATGTTTCTACCTTACCAGCACTGCCACAGATGACATTATGTAAAGTGTGGAACGACCCGATGTGGTGGTGGCCAAAGAAACCATCCATTAAGTATGTTCGCACCCTGTTATTCAAATGTAAAGTCAATTATAATTATGAAATTATTACTCTTTTAGAGGAGTAAGCTTCTTTAAACTATGATTTAGAGCTACATTCTTTAATTGTGACATTTAAAGCATATGCATCTGACAGTCATGCCAGTTTAATAACTGAAGAGTTAAGGCCTACCCATAGACCAAAAGCAATAAAACTAGGAGGTAAAAAGTAAAAGAGTGAAATCATTATTCACGATGAACTTTCACTAGTAATTTATCTGGACTAAAGGGATTTTCTTTTATGCTGATAATATAACCAGAAAAGGTATCAGAAGGTATCAAGAATTATGCACAGTTATTTTCTCAAATTCGGAGAAATTTGAAATGTATAGGGACTTTTCTTTTAATGAAAAGTGGTGTACTAGTTGACCACTTATTTCAAAAAAAAAAAAAAGAATGTACAGGGACAAAGCTGCCAAATGTTTTGAGTTTAAACTTGAGATATATTGTTTGTCATAAACCATAGTGTATTCTTAAGTAAAACTCATCTCATTAACCTGAATGGAGTACATAATTCTGGAAACAATCTTAAATGCATAGTACATGAACTTCAACACCTTTTAATTCTGGAAACAATCATGTTGAACCCACTAGTTCCAACTTACTTCTTTCTTTCAAGACCAGTACTACATTAAATGGGACATAATACATGAACTTCAACACCTTTTAAATTTTTAATTAGTTAATAGCAATCAAATTTTCTGGCCCAAATGGAGGCTTGCTCTTTATGTAAGACAATTTCCGTAATAAAAATTTATAAGTTTGCATTATCAGGA
Organism: Rhynchospora breviuscula; assembly: GCA_027562975.1. Classification (NCBI taxonomy): domain Eukaryota; kingdom Viridiplantae; phylum Streptophyta; class Magnoliopsida; order Poales; family Cyperaceae; genus Rhynchospora; species Rhynchospora breviuscula. The sequence goes on along the minus strand of CM050400.1, from coordinate 27,325,545 downwards.
GAAGAGGGTCGAATGTCTCATATCCATTAGATTCAAAATTTATACAATGCTCCCTTGTAGGATGGTACTGGTATCGTACCGAGCTTAGCTTTCTACTCAATTAGTTGTGCTCTGTAAATCATTTTTTATTTTAATCTAATGGCCAGTGTGGAGGAATTGCTACCTTGTCTTCCAAAATAAAGGTCCTTTATTTTTCAAACTCATTTATCAGAATTTAAATCTGATAATTGAATAGTTGGAAGATTCATGAATTACTGTATCTGATAATTTGTCATGCTCTGTGTCCTCGTGTGAATTTATCCTAATAAAGTAGGATTTTTTTTTTTTGTCTAGATTAATTTTTTCTCCAGTTATTCCTCATCATGTTCAAATTTCTTACATCTTAATTTTTGGGTTCATATACCGGCTCTAAGGTTGTAATCATCATTAATAGCAGAGATAAATCGGTGTAGACACAATGCGTATACTCAAAAATTTCTTTTTGATCATTAGACACACTCAATTTGATCTATCTCACTTACCGTTAGAGATAAATAAATGTCAAATAAGAAAAAAGCTATATATTATTTGGGATAAATCTTAGATGGGGTTAGGAATATATCCAACTACTTAAGTATTTTTCTGTAGACACAATTAACAAACGTGCATCTTTGAATTTGGATCTTTGTTGTTCGTATATTGGTGAACAAACCGTTGAGTTTGTTCAGGTTAAAATTGTCTAGGTCGGATGTAGTCCCCCCAAATTATGTAGCGAGTCATTCCCATTTTCATTTTTGTTGTTTTGAAAACTTATCCGAAGCATTTTGGACGGCAGCTCCATGCCCTCCATGACTCCATCCCAAGCCTTATCGAAACATGATGCCATCAAATTGGATTGACGGGATACTCTGTTAATTCTCCATTGACCGTCCGTTAGACAAAAATAGGAAATAGAATTTCTTCCTTTTTATGCAATGTTGGAAAGGAATTTATCAGAGAATTGGTTTAGAGGGAGCTATGACTGTATGAGAGAAATAAAACAAAATTTTCCTGTTTTGTTTAATTGGAAAAAAAAACATAAAAATATAAACGAACGGAAAATTAGTCAGCACAGACATTAACGAAACGTTTATTATCAATCAAATTATCAATCAAACAAAATTAAATTTGATCGCATCATGTGGCTCACATAATTAAGACTTTTGATGGAATCGCAGTTCATAGCCCTTCAGATGAGCTCCAAACAAAATTTCAATTGTGATTTGTTTGCTTGTAAGATTTGCCAGGTTGTAAGCTCTCGTGGCATTTGGATACAAAAAAAATCTCAGAAATTGGACCATCAAAGGATTTGTTTCGTACACACTATGGTGGTTGTTCTCGTCTCCTATAGGAGCTCCAACCTCTTTAATTATTATCTGAAGTACTATCATGTGTTACCTCCTAACCAATGTTTTGAAAACCGGACCGGACCGGCCGGTTCGACCGGTTCAACCGCGAACCGGACACCTCTCCGGTCCAAACTGGCCCGGTTTTTTGTCTGTTTCCGAACCGCAACGAACCGGCCGGTTCGGTCCGGTTTTCGACTGAACCGCTGAACCGAACCGGCCGGTTTAGATTTTTTTTATATTTTTCAAGTGGTTCAATGAAATTCTCAAAAAATGGGAAGTGTGGGAATCGAACTTGAGATGTTTAGAATAGCAAAGAGATGCAATACCACTAGGCCAGTGGGCTTTTGTTGTAAATAAATGGACATTTAGTTTTTATAAACTATATTGCAAGATAATGTCCTCCGGTTCTTTCAACCGGTTCGACCGGTTGAACCGGTTGAACCATCGAACCTTTAGCTTCACCGGTTCAATGTCCGGGTCGGTTTTCAAAACATTGCTCCTAACCAGAATTTTGTAGGTTCAGATTAGGAAGTTGGTTGTTGAGTTTAGATCCACCAATCCTTGACTACAGTCAAACCATTGATTTTTTTTTTGTGCATCTTGAATGCCCATCAAATAATGATACCGTGTATATATGTGGGTCCACTGGCCCCAAATTCACTAGCGAACTGTCCGTATATTATTATCCAATTAATTCTCGTATATTAAATTTTTCGTGGGTTTTATTTAATCATCATTAAAGTATTTAGTATTCTACTAATGGAAAGATGATATGTTGGGGCCTAGGAAAGTGGACTATATACCTAGATTTCTTTTCCTCCTTGGGACCTTGCTAAAATTGTTTTTTACCCTTTGAAAAGAGAAACACAACTTTTATAAATCTATTCTAGTTGGAGCTGATCTACGCATTTTACTACGTGACACCATAAATATTATTTAGCTTAAATAAATTATTATGTAGGTCAATACATTTTATTCCACAATCTATTTGAAAAGTACTTGACTAGTGCGATCTGAAAAAAATATATAAAAAGATTAAAAAAAAACTTGACAGTTCCATCGCCACATAAGCATTATTCATTTAAAACTTGTACAGTATTATTCATTTTAAATTTTGTACTGAACCAAACATAAGTTAATTGATCTATACAATATTAAATCAAACTGTTATGCTGTGTTATAATTATTCAAATAAAACTTCAAAATAAAAAGTCATTAATATTCTAAGCAATTGCTCAATTTTTTAAGTTAAAATGATACGGACAATATTAATATTGATGCCAATAAAGATAGTTAAAATGAAACATCTAAGTACAGACTTAGCTAGTCAATTATAATAGTTCGACCATAGGGCAACAATCAATACGGCATGAACTACAATGTTAATGTGAAATATTTAGGTCATAAATACCCCTATAGATGCATCGACATATCTAATTTAAAAATCTTCCATCAATTAAAGAAAATTCTGGCTTTGTAATAAAATGATATATAGAAGAAAACCATATAAACGTCATTGTCGGATATGTCGAGCGAAATTGTATTCAGATCACCAAACTAGCAACCGAAACATTCTAGGGAAGGGGGAAAAAAAAAAAAAAAAAAAAAACCCAATAGCGCATATGAAACATCTATAGGAAGAAAGGTGGGCATTTTGACAATTGATTAATTTGATAATTCTGATATTCATAAAAATAATTCAATTTTTTTAAGATCCATTTCGAATTTGATGTATACTCTATATATATTATTCATTTAAAAATTGAAAAAATTGCAAGTAAATTAAATTTATTGTTCAGAAAAAAAGCTTGAATTTTACAATAATCCAAATTCATAGCTAAGACTTGATGAAACAATAATATTTAAATTGAATGATTATTGATATACAACAAATCTATAAGATCATTAATAATTAACATGTCTATAGTTTTTTTTTTTTTTTTTTTTTTTTTGAGTTGACATACCATTGTACGTGAACCCATTAATATATTTATGGGCTCTATCGATAGATGAAAAAGGACAATTCCAAAATATTAGTAAAATTTATTGAAGAATTATACGGTGGAATAGGAGCCGATAGAAAACCGAAGTCCCGTTTGTGACAAATATTGCCCTTAATTTAATTAGTTGTATCCTACGAAAAACTTCAAAAAAAGGACTCACTGATTAAAGTGGCAAACCTGTTGAAGGTGACGAGCCTGAATGCAATGTCCCAAAACCGATGGTTCTTACACAATAGGACGCACACTGTTCGGCTTAGATGCTCGTACCAACAAATCATCGACGCACCAAATCCAATCAGAGGCCAGATCCGTCTCGGCGCCACCTTTCTCAACACATATTGTGTAGGTTGCTGCTCCCCTTTCGGTACCGGAAAGAACGGCTTCAACCCACAAAATAATTTAAAAAAAAAATTAAATCACTTATATATGGAACCCTATTTTAATAAAAAAGAACAAAATTGAACAAGATTAAGTGAACTTACTGGTGCAATGAGTGTGAGGGACTTGACTGCACCAGGATATTTAACTGCTAACGCAAGTGCTATCAAAGAACCAAGAGAGTGTGCCACAATGTGGAAGGATTTGACATTGTAAGGCTCGAGAACCGACCGTTCGATCATTTCCAGATGCTCTCGTAAAGTATAGAGTGAATCAGCAGGCTTCGGGCTGCGCCCAAAACCCAATAAGTCGACCGCAAACATTCTGTACCGTGATTTTGCATCGGAGCTGAAGTTTGGGAAAACAGTCTCGGTCCAGAAAGACGATGAAGATATAAATCCGTGTATGAATAGTACATCTTCTTCCACAATGTTACCATCTACATACAAAGTAGAAAAGGTAGTCAATATTAACACTTTTATAGTGTGCCAACCTTTGTTAATTTTTCAATCAGTTTTTTTTTTTTTTTTTTTTGTGTGTTATGACCTGTTGGTCCTTGGGCTTTGACAAAGAGAGTATCCGGTGAAATCGGGTTGCAATCGGCACAGTGGCAGTCTGACCAGCGTGGGACCAGATGCGATTTGTGGCCGCCTATCTTACCTTGCAACGTTTGAATAATTGCAGAGTTCACTGTAACTGTGGTTGTCGGGCTCCCTGCGGTTGAGCTTCTTACTACTGCACTGCCGCGACTGGTAATGACGGTCGAAGTATCACAACTAGACGCACTCTTGAGGCGACACAGCTGGTTAACTGTCAACCGAGACACATCAGAGAGGAGAGGGGAGCGACAGTAGAGCGTGTCAGAAATGTCCTCCAGCTGGAGCTTGCTTGAGGAGAGCGTAACGACTTTTGACCGGCCGCTTTCTGACACCAGTATCTTTCCAAAGCTAGTGATCATGTCTTTTGGTGAAGAAGAGCAATAGCACGGCCGCCACTCGGACTCCATAATGTAATCCAAAATCTTGTACAGAAAACAAAACAAAATGTCCAGCAAGTCTAGAAATGAGAAAACTATCAAGCTAAGCGCATCATTTAGGGCCGATCCAAAGGTGGCCATTGCTTGTCTAACTGAAATGCTACCTCTCATTGCCTTTCTCATGGAAGAAAAAGGCAATGTAGGATGAAACAAGCTCGGATGTACCAAGTACTGGCTTAGCTTGGGCCGGGAATTGTACTGTCGAGTTGTTGATTGAAGCAAACCACCAGGCAACTAATTAGTAGAGATGGAGACGAGAGAAGGAGACGAGAGTTTGGAGTGGTGGGGGGCACTTTGGGTCCCTGCGTAGAGAGAGAAATGGAGATGAGATAAATGAATTGAATGGTTTCATTAAAATCTAGTGCTGGAGAATAGAAAAGGGGTAGGTGGTGGTTGGAACGCCCAGGCTAACACTTCCTTTAGTAAGAGCTCTTTTGCCAATTTATTCTGCCACGTGTGCACACAAAATAGCGATACTATATTGAGAATGAAATTTTCAAAATGTGCAAAGAAATTGCAAGACAATGGATGGGTGAGCGCATGTGGAGTGGTTGGGAAGAAATAGCCAGTGTGGAGACTCGAGCATCCTTCTTAATTAACATATTCAATAGTATCAATGATATGTTGTTTAGTCGAAAAACAAATTACATATAATTCGCACTTATTTGTTTCTAGCTGTTTCTGTCACTAGTGTCTACAGGCAGTCTTTGGTGATAGGGTCTCTGCTAGCTAATGAGTGGGAGCAAATTAAGCGCAGTTAATGACAAAGTGGTCTACTTGTAGTTCAACGTAACCAAACGAAAATGTTTATGACGTGGTACAATGAGGATGTGACAGAAACGGATTCAAAATAGAATTAAATAATGCTGAAATTATATAATTCATATCTGTATTATATTATTCATGTCAATTTTTTACCTAAAAGATTAAGATATTGAGAGTTCACAAATACAATTTTTGATAGAAAAGAAAAGGAAAAACATGTACAGAGTGATTTTTTTTAATGATAAGGAAGGATCAAGTCTGGTAACATATTTACTAATTAAATATTTATAAAGAATCTCACTTTAAAAAATGCGATCACCATCTATATTGTTTTTTTTTTTTTTTTTTTTTTTTTTTGCATGAGACTAATGATTGGCTCTTAATAAGAAAGTGATTTGCAAATTGAAATTCTATTTAGTCAGATATCCACATTTTTTTTAAGACAATAATATGAGAAGGGTTGTGGTGTCCTATTCTGGAGCGCCACAAATGCCATACTTTATTTTTTATTTTTTATTTTAAATTTTGAAATTTAAACGTCCAATTCGAATCATAATGACACATATGTAGTCATAAAATTGTATAATTTTTAAAGTTCATTTGATACTTGATTAAGATGTCGAAACTGAAAGAATCTAGTTAACTGTGATCGATTGATTAATTTTAATATATTCATTTTAAACCTCTTGATTAAGTATCAAATTAACTCTAAAATTATAAAATTTTATGGTAACGCATTCATCGCTAAAATAAATAAGATCAACAGTTAGAATTAGACTACGTATTTTTTTTTTTAAAAAAAAGTAAGAAGTAAAATATGATATTTGTGACAACCCAAAAATAAACACTAAATCCTCTTCTAATTATATGATCCTTGGGTAATTATTGAACAACCATCCATAATCTTTATTAAAAAGGGGAAAAAAACCTCATCCATTATCAATTGATCATATATATCTACACAGATACGAATGTGTAAAATCTATTTCTGAAACTTTTTATTGATGTAAATTCTATATATAATATGCAGCACACACTTAGGTATGATGGCTAGGAATGCCTCGAGTTAATTACAATCGAAGCTACTCTTCTCAAAGTTGAAACAAAATAGGAGAGATGACTACGAGCGCTCACTGATTAGTTCGGTTTAAGACTAAATAAAATTAATACAATTCCTTTTGGAACTTTCTGTCATGAGCTCGCTTTAATTTGCAATCTTGTTTGAGCTTTATTTTTTTTCCCCTTAAATCAATTATAACTGTTGGTCCATATATATTAAAGAATGGTCCAATTTTCCGTTCTTTTAAGTTTGCATAAATAGAAATTATGCCAGCAAAATAAACCAGATTTTAATTGAAGAACGTAAACAGTTCTATTTATGTGAATACTGAATTGCTAATATAATAATATTACAATGTTCATAAAAACATTTACTAATATTTTAAATTTACTTTCTTGGCATGGGGTCCTAGACAAACAGAAGTACCCTTTTGGTAAATATAATGAATACTACGTTTCTTAACAAATTATAGTTTTAATATAGAGACAAAAAATATCGAAGTATTTGGAAACAGATACCTGTGTAAAATCCATTAACAAAAATAATGTTAAATTTTTTCTTTGGAAACATAGTTTGAAAATTATAGGTATTCGTAGCTGCATGAAATTATAGGTATTTCGGTTGTCATAATAAATGAGTACCTAATAACTATTTGCTCTCATTTTCCCAATTGACATAATTGTCCTGATGAACATATAAGTTGGTGAGAACAGTGCTGGATGGGAATCCACAATTATATATGTTTTTTGAAAAAAAAATAATTGATGCTTTAATTAGCATACGATTGAAATAATTCCAGTCACTTAATAGGTAAGTGTTAATGATCAGAAACCAAGCGGCACAAAGTCGCGTGAGGTCTGTTCACAGCTGAATCCAACCATACCAGAAACTGCTTCCAGCTGAGATGCGTTTTGTAACAAACTTCCGCCGCTACTCTTCTTCACAGATGACCGTTGCCTTGCCTCCTTGTAAATATTTTCTCTAATTCTTGTTCTTGGATGTAAACTCAGTGTCTATATAAAAATCCTTGTACTTGTAAATTACAATCAATAGAATCACTATTCTGTCTGACTGTCTTTCATTACTCTCTCTTCTTGCTCTCACCTTGATTGAGAAACTCTATAGTAAGCAAGATATATTCAACAAAATATGATACGGAACTTAGATATTGGTAATGGCAATATTGATCATGGTGCTATTATTAGTTATGCCTTTTCCAATGAAGCAATCACGGTGCTATTTATAGCTAGTTTTGATAATAGCCACTCTGATTATTGCCTATTATGTATTGCTTGATTGAACTGGAGGATTAGATCTGACTTGGTTTATCTAACTCAAAATATGTCTATTATCAGAAGCGGCTGAACCCTTGTCTAATATAAATAATAAATATATTTTGTAGGAAAATTCTGCAGTAAACTAAATTTTCGTAGAAGATTATTTAAATTGTGTATGTCGTGCTTAAATTTATTTTTCAAATCTCTGTGATTTTTCATATTGTGATACAAAGCTCATCAAAAAGGAAAAATTTCAGTTTAATGCGTGAGTCCCAGGCCTAAAGTTAATCTTAGACATTTCTAGTTTCAATTGAATGGATAGAGAACCTATAAGTTTGCGCTCATTAAAGTCTGAATAGTATTCCGGAATCACACAGTTAATGTGAATTGCAATTTGCAAAACTATGTTGTGCATATTTGGGCTATAACCTTAAAGGCCCATGCCTGTTTTTATAATAATATTACCTAAGCAAAAATTCAATTAAATTCTTGGACCCCACAAATCCAATTAAAATGCTAATTCGGAACAGAAAGATAGTCCACCTCCGGGACTGAAAAATCATAGGCTATGCGGCACAAGGTGTGTACCCGGAGTGAATTAGGAAAATCTGTATCTGTGGTACGGATACTAAATAGATGTCGAAATCGTAAAAAAGAAAATGCACATATATGCAATGCAAATATTTTAAACGATATATGTGTATCATGATGTTCATAGTAAGTATATAATATATAAAAGTATTTCAAATAAATATGTTCCTAGTGAGTATATTTCGAATTCAGATAGTTTAATATCTTAACTATTTCAGATTCAAACAGTTCAAATAAGAACCAGCTATTGGTCTAATGGCAAAGAGCAATGCATTTTAAGTGAAATGTTGCAGTTCGAAATTCAATTGGAGGTCTTTCATAGACATTTAATTTAAAAATAAGTTGGGAGTGCTTGACTCCCGATTTATCTTAAAAAAAAAAAAAGTTCAAATAGTCGCAAGCAGTGTTTTACAGAATCAGATCGAACTGGATTGTTTTTTCTCACATGGTCCACCTCTTTTTTGTCCTCCATCCTCTCTCGTCACTTATAATATGCAATCTCACTAAGGGGTTGGATACTTGGATAGTACTATTAATTTTTAAAATACCATATCATAAATCAAAAGTAAAGACTTCATAGCATCGGATGTTCGAAATTAAAAATTTTAAGCACCATTTACCATTTATAGCTAGTTTTGGTATTTGGGGACATATCACAAGCCACAAGCCCACAACCCACAACTTAGTACAAATCATGGTGAGAACAAAAAGTTAAAGTTGACCCCAGTCAACTTTATCGGAAGTTTAAGGAAGAATAAAGAATCTGAGAAATAAGTACTGACATAAATTTGTGTTCGCTTGCCAACAAACTTCTGGTGCTATTTGCTTGGGAGTTAAAGACCTGTATCAAAACTCATAAGCATCTCCGCGTTGACCTTTTGGTTTTTGTGTTTCCCAACTACATTGACTTTTGAGGAACGGGAATATGGGATGGGGAACTGGAAGTCTAGCACAGAAATCAAGCCGACCAGATTTGATGGTGGAGTAATTGTATACCAGATCGGATTGCATTCTCTTTTCTTCACACAAAAGTCGACTCAATCTTCTCCTTATCCAAGGCATGATGTTTTATCTGCTGATTCTGTTCTGAATTCATAAAGAAAAATAAAAAGTTCACCAGCTTGGCCTTTCTATTCTGTTTTTTACCTTTTTACTATTTACCTCGCGGATATGGATATATTCAGTTGCTGAAATTTAATTGTAGAAATAAATACATATTATAATTTTTAATACAAATTTGATTTTTTTTAAATATATTTATTATTGACGAATAAGTGGATTTCTTAAAAAAAAATTAGCTGCTGGTGAAAATTGATACAAGTTATACCGAAATTAGAATAATAAAAATAATATGTGAAGGTAATTAACAATTTATAAGGTTGCCTTTTACCGATTCGTAGGGAGTGTCAATGATAGATTAATTTTGATACACGATAGGTTAGAATCAAATTACCTCTTAGCCTAATTTAAGAACTTTGTGAATATTGATACACGATAGATTAATTTTGAGGCAAACTGTATTTATGTCTTTAGTTAAAACGCAATGCAGTAGCATGCTCAATCAATTATATGGCAGACTATAAGGTAATTATGAAGGGATAACTTTATAAATGTAGAGCTATATTTTTATGCACCTTTCAATTTCAACGCTCTATTTTTTTTAATAAATTAAAAAAAAAAACGAACCTGTTAAAATCTCAGTCATTGACCAAAATTGGTCCTAAACCAATATGAAAACAGAAAGTGCTTAAAATTTTCTTGGTTCCAAGAGGTGGTCAGGTGGACTCTTTTTGCATGTAATATTACAGACATGAATACTAGAATCTTGTAGCTTACATAAATACGTTTCTATAAATGCTGTCATTTTATTACCTATATTATTTGGTGCACCCGGATTCATAAATACAAATTAATCTGCATGCATCCGTAGACAGTACAATATGTGGCTTGAATTCATATCCATATTAACTCATTAAACGAATTCACTATTGAAATCCCATTTATGAGCAATTGGTTCCAAATTAACCCCGCCCTCCCCCCCCCCCCCTCATATATACCCCCTTGCGGCCTCGCTACTTCTGTTCTGTCGCCCTGCTGTATGAAAAGTAGTTCCTCGAAATTTGCAAAATAAACCTGTTTTGGAAAAAAGCACAGGAACATAATTAGAAGCATGCTCGTAATAGAAGTGAATATAGTACGATAGAAATTTACATTTTTCCTTCCTAAAAGGAAAAAGAAAAACAAATAAGAAACTTCTTCTGTGAAATGAAGGATAGTTGATAATACAAATTATACTTGAATTAACAACACAAACACCTGCCCAACTATTTCTCCCAACACACACACTGCTACTTCTGTTCTGTCGCCCAGCTGTATGAAAAAAAGTTCCTCGAAATTTGCAAAATAGCCCTGTTTTGGAAAAAAGCGCAGGAACATAATTAGAAGCATGCTCGTAATAGAAATGAATATAGTACGATAGAAATTTACATTTTTCCTTCCTAAAAGGAAAAAGCAAAACAAATAAGAAACTTCTTCTGTGAAATGAAGGAGAGTTGATAATACAAATTATAATTGAATGAATTAACAACACACACACCTGCCCAACTTTTTCTCCCAACCATGGAGGAGAACTTCACCTCCTGCAGATTGCCCCACTAGCAAGTTATTACTTGAATGCAGACAACCACATTGTACAGATAAGCGCATGAAATAATTACATACACGCTTATGCATCTGAATCGAAATGAGAATTGAGCAACAAAATTAACCTCAGGTTGCAAATTGCCACACTTGCTAGTTAACAGATGAATGTAGAAAACTACACTTTATGGAGAGGCCAGATGAAATTATCATGAGATACATTTGATACATCCGAATCACAATTAGAATTGAGTAACAAAATTTACCTCAGATTGCAGATTGCCACACGTAGCAAATTAAAAGATTGTAGGTAATTGCAGTAAGCTGCATGAAAGTATTAAGATGTACATTTGATACATCCAGACCAGGGACAATCAGGACTGGTTAACACAAATGAAACATCAGTACAAAGCTGAGACCAAGGAAGATCATCTTAAATTTCCACACAAGACAAGGTGGTCCGGTACCAATATTGGTGGCCTGGTACTTACACTGATCTGGTGATGATGGTTTGAGAACTCAGTAGACAGGACATCTCAGATTTCTGCACTATGCAAGCTGGACAGGTACCAATATCAGTGGCCTACGGACACTGGTTTGGTGATAATGGTTTGAGAACACAGTATTGCCCAAAACTATAGTATAGGATATTTCAACAATACCATACAGGTACCAGATGGGTCTGTACTAAACAAAATTGTTAAATATTGCCAACAATTAGTCCTTTGTCCAGATATTATATTGTGAATTACATGATAAACAAAATTTTAAAAGAGTGAAAAGAGAAGTCCATCTGACCAAAAGATTCACATCCTATGTAATCTGACCTGCAGATTAATATCAACTCCAAATATAATCAGCACGAGCATACAAACATAACTGAACGACCCTATGTCAAACCTGACCATACGAGTTATGTTAATTTTTAATATTTTTTAAGCCTATTGATGTATTGTTGATGTGAATATTTAAGTTGAGATGTAAATTTAAAATGTACATAAGAGATAAGGAAAAACATTGATGTTAGAGTTGAAACCTCAAAACACAATATGGGAACTATATTGGTCATAACAGCCCCATAAGAAAAAAAAAGGGAGAACCTGTACACTCATTAGATAGATACAAACAGGGAAAAACAGCTCAAATATTTGTAGAAAGAAATCATAATCAAAGAAGTGCAGGTAGTACAAACCAGTTTTTAATTGGTCTAACAAGAACGTCCACAAAAACATTCAGTATCAACAAAGTATAATATTTAATAACCATCACCTGCTCTTCATTTTAAGTGCAATAATTAATCAACCAAGAGAAAAACTGAAGACTACCCTCTCTATTTAACCATAATAAAAAGAAAAGAGATGAAGCCACCAAGCCATATTAACAATTATTAATGATTTTACCAAAATACCCTTCAAGGTCTTTAGGCCGTTTCACCTTTTATTGGGAGGCAAAATGATATTTTTATTTTAAGAGTTTCATAATAAGTTTTAGGTTGGCTTTTCAATGTACTACTTTTATAATATATTTGCCAATAAAGAAGTTCTTTAACCAAGAAAACTCTGAAACTGACTCCTAATTGTATTTGCCAAGACATACAACAATTTAATAAAGTGTGGCCCTGATAAAAATTCCTTTTTTTTAAACATAGTATTTCATTTCATTAGAAATTTTCTGATCAAAATGAACGGATTTGGTGTCATTTGGTTGTAATTTCTATGTTATTAGATCCAACAAAATCCTGAGAAATCAATTGAAATGAAATGAAATACACGTAAAAAACATTTTGATCAAGGCCTATGTATTATTGCTATTGTAAACTAATAATTGAAAATCAATAATATACTCAACTAATTATAAATTAATCAATAGGAATAAAAAAGTCAAATCTCGACCTGAAGTCAGAAATTGGGAAGTTTGAAATTATCCAGACTAAGACAAAATGTTAAGGGGGGTTGTCTAACCAGATAAGTGTTATTTTTCTTCCCACCCCCTCCCCCCCAATGCAAGGTTGTCTGCAGGTAGAGAAGAGGTGGGGTGTGTATAAAAATATTATGTCAAAACAAAACGCCCTTACAGAGCGATACCTGGGCTTTCTTGGTGCTTATATAGATGCAAGACATAAATTAACTAAATTAAAAACAAGAAACAGTATTATTAAGATAATCGTCAATATGATAAACAATTCCAAAAGAAAAGAACCTGCAAGGGACGAAGAAGAACGAAATAAGCATTCTCTTTCCATAAACTCATACCTCAAATGAAGGAATAGCTGCACCATAATCAACATCAGATTCACTGCTTACCTCCAACAATTACTATTCCATCCAGTACTTCTACTGACAGTCACATTTCAATACTTACCTGGTATCAGAGAGACTAGTACAATATCATAATCACATTTAATCAGCACGAAGATCACAGGGGTTCTAGTTTCAGGTTTCCAAACTAGAAGAACAGATAAGAATGCATCTTTTGGGTATGTCAATTTAGCTTTTAGAGAACTGTACAACAGAAAATAAAACACTAGTCCCATGTTTGATAATCTAAGGAAAAGAATATCGCTATTCTTCTAAGCTAAAATGACCAACAGCTAAAATCAGATGCCCATTGACCACTATTTTCTCTATATGCCTCATTCAGTCACAACTTCCTAATTAACAAAAAAAGAAAAAGGTGATCATCCGCCTTCTTTTTAAGCAGCCAAAAAGTAGGTACTCCAATTATACCCACATCCTTCTGCAATTCAGATTGCTTGATCACAGTTGAATTTCCTGCAAAAAGCGCATCAAGAGCCAGAAACTCCTCTAGCTTGCATTTGCCTCTCGATCAATTTGTCAACTAAAGTACGAATCTGCAATTGATTATGGATACATGTTAGTTATCATGTGATCTGAGAAGTAGAATGAGATTTTCTTTATCAAAAACTAAGAATTGGCAACAAAAAGAATGAAAAGAAAGTTTTACCACTAGTTTAGGTAAATCTGAAACCATGGGTCATACCTTGTTCTTCCGTTTGAAATCAAGAAATTCAAAAGCTGACATCCCTTTTTCTGCCTCTGACAACTGATCCAGAACCTGGCAAAGATGAGATGAGCGAGATACAATTAAGAATAAATAAACAATGAGCTTTAATAGATAATAGGGTGTGGTTGCTGAGTTATTTATTGGGATGCTTAACCCGATGGCAGATGGGTCAGTTCCCAGCCATGGCCAAATCCTAATTAATTTTTTGAAATAAAATTGGCCCAAATATGTTTAAGAACTCAGAATACATGCAAAATCAGAAGATACTACTTTGGATAGGGTCAATCCATCATGTCACCAGAACAAAAAACTTCTGATCTGCTGGTCTGACTAGATCAGACTTTAATGAAACCTGGCATCATAACTCTTCCGATCTAGCTCCAAAAGGTGATACCAAACAAAAACAACAGGGAAAAAAACAAAAAAGAGGTTCTACCTTAGTGACAGTCTTCTTCATGATCGCCTTATAACCCTCCCGATCTAGCTTGTTGGTCTTGTAAAGCGGCTTCAGCAATGTTGCCACATAATCCAATATCCCCTGCTTGACCCGCTCCACTCCATGAGCCCGACCCTCTGAATTCTTCTTGCTATCTGCCACCTGTGAGGGCAAGCTCCCACCTAGCCTTGCATTCTGCAAGGCTACAGCTTCCGCTGGCTCCTCTCGTTCAGGAATACACAATCGACTGTAAAACTCGGGATAAGCTTCGAAAGACTGATCCAGCCACCTTTCAATTGCCGACGCATCCTTCACACCATCAACTCTTACCAGGTCTACATCAACCCAGGCAGTTCTAAAGATCAGTCTATTTTCAGGCACACCGCTACACTCTACTACATCTTCCCTGATTGTGGGACATTGATAGCTGTTTGTAGACGTTCTTGGAATATCATGATTCGAGAAAGGAATCTGATTCTGACAAGCAGGAACCCTAAAGCTGATTTCAGGATCTCCACTTAAGAGGCGGCGCCTTTGATCAGATTCTTCAGTGTGCAACCTATTTGCAAACTTATGGAAGGATGGTATTTTAGGAAGCTCGAGGGCTGCTTTCTCTGCCTCAGCAGATGCATATGCCTAAAATCAAGAATGGAGAGAAATGCTATAAAAAAAGGAAATTGAAAAAAAAAAAACCAGAATTAACTAATCCTGTACTGTCTTAAGCAATAAAGATTAAAACATCTACAAAATACAGTGTAATAGCTTTGGACAAATGAATCCCCAAAAGTTCCATTTAAATTGTGAACATTCATCCTAATATTTTTGGCTAGAATAAGACGTAACAGTGCAGGAGAATATTAATGAAAGGTCAGGTCTGACATACAAAAACAAGAAACCAGAAAATTTTCAATATTCAACAGTTAACCGGGGAAAAATGCTATAACAATGTGATGGAATCAATACCTGAGCAGCTGCAATGGCTGCGGCGCGGGCAGCTTCAGCAGCAGCAAAGGCTGCAGCCTCTTCTTCAGACATAATTGGGATTGCTTCTCCCTCTGACTCTACAGCATGCACCGTTCTTTGTGAATGTAGAGAGCTCGCTTCAGATTTGGCATCTAACATTGCTTCTGTTCTCATTGCTCTACCTTCAGGTTTTTTGTTTGATTTTGAAATCTGCATGGTTCCTTTAATTTGTGGATCCCTGACTTGCAACAACCTCAGCCCGCCATTCTTAGCCTTTTCTTTACGGAATATCTCTATCCATACTCTAACAAGCTGACTTGCTATTGCACGGATGTCTCGGCTGGTGTGCAGACATACTTTCTCTTTTACCGTCCTTCCAATACCTGAAAGAACCATAATTTGGTTTAATTAAGGAATCAATATATAAACCAAATCAGTTAAGAGCCACAGAACTAACCTGATATACGTACAGCCACCAAATCAGTTGACACAAGCACAAGCAACCTCACACAATGCCGCAACAATTGGGTTGAGTTCTTCCCCAGTGAATCCTTCACAAGAAAATTAAAATATGCATCAGCAGCCTAACTGAAGTACAAAATTCATTTTGACACAACACCAAAATTCAAACTTACAAGAATCCAGGAGTTGAGAGTGCCCAGCCCTTCCTTGGAGCCAGCAAAAGACTTGAGGGCATCGACAGGAAGCCGAAGCAATTCCTTTGCCAGATGCAACCGTCCAGAGGTACTCTTAGCATTAAAAAACATCTCCTTTAGCAATGCCTCCTTGTTGACTGAAGGATACATGGCCCTAGATAAATCGCATGCCTCCAGCCTCCTTGACATGTCCCTAACCTCATTTCTTGCACGATCAGATCGTCTGTTAGCAGTCTTGCTTGCGCTCTCCATGGCTTCAACCTCGGCCACAAAGTCCCTACCAACACAGAGCAAATCTATTATACGCACAGCTTCACGTATACCACTAAGCATTGCGCCTCCAACAGTGTCAGGATGCTCCTTGCAGGTGGCCTCACCGGCAAAGAACAAACAATTTGCAACTGGTTTTCCCAAGATATCATAATCTTCCCCTGATGCACCTACAGCAACATATGAGTAGGATCCTCGGGTAAATGGTTCGGAACCCCAATTAGTGACCACAGAGCCAACTGGGTCTGGCACTGTCAACTTGCTGAATATCCTTCGGAGCACCATCATAGCATGCGCCACATGGTCTGCGGGGCTAATAGTCTGCCCGTCTACAGCTGCCTTACCAGCCACAAGTGCTATCAGAACAGGGGCATCGCAAGTCTTTTTGACATTCCAAAACATGAAGCACCTGCCCCTCAGATCTGTCTCCTCAGCTGTAGCCCCAAAATAGTCAACAGTCTCATCCCAAAAAACACTGGGGAACTCCAAAACGACCTTGTTCAGAACACCAAATCCCAGCCGTTTTATGGACATCTTTTTCCAGTCTGGCAAATCAGGAGAGAATTTGATGGATGCTGTTTTTAGGCAACCAAGGGGGATCGTCACAAGAACA
Source organism: Rhynchospora breviuscula (assembly GCA_027562975.1). Classification (NCBI taxonomy): domain Eukaryota; kingdom Viridiplantae; phylum Streptophyta; class Magnoliopsida; order Poales; family Cyperaceae; genus Rhynchospora; species Rhynchospora breviuscula. The sequence goes on along the minus strand of CM050400.1, from coordinate 27,308,466 downwards.
GCATCTCCATCAAATTCACTACCATTTGATGTGCAAACCTTTGCCTTCTTCCCACTCGAAACATCTTCATAATGCACTTCGGTTACCACATGGCTCAAGCGAACATCTAACCCATTAGCCATGTTCTCGACAACAGAGCTAAAACCACCTTTAATCATGCAGTGAGCCCCACCAAACCCTCCATAAGCATCATCCTGATTCCAGTGGGGGAGTGAGACCTCCTTGAGCATCGTCGCACAGCCATATTCCAAGTGTGCAAAATGCCAATTCATAACTCGCCGCTCCATTGGTGTAAGTACATCTGTTCCATCAATGTTCTTGCCTATTTCATCCAATCCATCACACTCTATAACAGATGGTGTAAAACCAGACTCTCGATGCTTTCTTAGACCATATTCCAGCCCATGCTCCAGAGAAAGCTGAGTTGACTTCTCGCCATGGTGAGCCACAAGAAGCGCCATTTCATCAAGAAGGGTGTTGTACTCTGCTTCCAGAGCCTCATCCATGGCAGGAGGAACCTTGTCACCTGTCACTGAATCATACAACGGGCAGTCGCTGTTTAGTACTGTTAACTCAAGACCGAGTTGAGAGCAGATGAGAGCTGACGGATCAGGTTGCCTCTCGGTTGCCAGGTCAGCCTCCACTCCGGTAATGATGCTGGCACCAAGATCAACTGGGACTGAGAGCGACGTGCGATCTGTGTGGACTCGTCCACCTATCCTGTCACGTGCCTCAAGAACAGTGACATGGAATCCCTGACGGTGCAGATGGCGTGCAGCAGCCAGGCCAGACGGACCAGCTCCTATTATGATAATTTTCTTCTGGATTACAGTGTCATAGGAGGGTAGCTTAGGACCAAAAGGCTCCCCTTTAACAGAGTCCTTGATGGTGGAGGCTTCATATATATCTAGAGTTGGGTCCTCACGAAGGTTGGCTTTGCCACTGTAAGGGGCAAGATTGTTTTCTGAGCTTGCCAATTCAATTTCGTTCATTTCCTCCAGCTTGGGTCTCTTTATATCTTCAATATGAGCCCCAGCTGGTTTGACCTCGGAGTTACATGCCTCTTTTTCAGATGCAATGCCAGCATTTATATAACCCTGAAGGAGAAGAAAAAAAAGGATTACTAAAAAATGCCATTATCTTTAGGTACTTGGGGGCCTATTTAAAATTAATATCAAATGTATTGTCCTTAGCATAATAAAGAAAAGCGCCTGCATCTCAGGGCCTTAACCATGTTGAGCTAAAGAGGAAGAGAGGGAATCTGTATAGCTTCTGCCACGTTATTAATATAATTTAACAAAAGAAAGTATAAGATACTTACATTTTGATTGAGAAAGAGATAAATTTCACGTATCAGTGATTCATGAGGTGATTCATCTTGCAAAGGAGTGTCAGATATACCGAATCTGGAAAGCGGCAATATATGTCTGACATCTTTCCTCCAGTGGCTTAATATCATATTTCTGAAATTAGAACAAAAAACAGACAAATATAAGACCATAAAGATAACTGGTGGAGGTACATAGAGAGAAGGAAAAAGATTCAAGCATAGCTAGTGAAGGATATAAGGGATATAGCAAAACACACACACATGCCCGCGCACACGCACAAAACAGAGGTCTTTCTAAGCATCAATTAGTTTACATTCGGTGAAGGAAAATATTAGAGATTGCTTTATCAATACCGGTGACAAATTTTGCGAAAGATAAATAATTCCACCACAAGCACATATCTCAACAAAGCTCATCACTGACGAAGACTGCATCAAATTCATCTTATCAAAAAAGGATACACAGTACCAGTTATGATTGCCAGTTATTGAATGGTAAATTAAATTTATCTACTTCAAATTAGCTTACAGACAGTTTAGTAAATCATTACATGTAGCTTGGTGAACTCCAATGAGAAATCTTGCGAAAAGTGACCCTACCACAAGGACATATCTCAACAAAGGACATCATGATGATGACTATGTTAAATTCTGTTTTTACTTTTTAATGATAACCAACCTCTACACACCACTACCATAAAAAAGTGTAGTATTTAAAGTAATTGTCGATTAAAGCAACAATTGACAACTGATCATGCACTATTCCATTTATTTGAATCAATCCAATGTAAACAAAAAAAAAAAAAACACGCATAATGACATATAAAAAGCGTGGTACTTAAAGTAAGGTATTCAATTGCATTTCCCTTGCATTTATTAATTCTCTTGGTATTTCCAGCAAATATGAATATGTCAATAGATCTAGGTCTGTTTTAAATGTAAGGATACAGCCACATAAAATAATGCAGGAACAGTATAGATGTGGACACAATTATTGAACCAAATACTACATGTCTCGGTAACTGTGTGAATGTGCCTCAACTGATTTGTTTATATACACATTGACATAGAAAAAAACCAGTACACAACAAAGCATTTTTTGTCTATTAAAGGAACTGACTGAAAATCTGACCATCAAAGTTTGAGATGTCAGGTTATTTATTATATTTCCTATAGAAGACTACAAAATTCATAAATGAATCCTTTAACAATTCATAATGCAAGACACAAATAGTAAACCAAGTGGTAACAAACCTGCATTCAAGATATTCCTGAAGGCCCCCTTTGCGCCTCAACAATTCTTTGAATTTGATCTTCTCAATAGGCTTAGTAGCACGTGCCTTCAGACCAGCTGCAACGGCAGCCACATAGCCATTAATAGCCTCTTCCTCCTTTATTAGCAAATACTGGTCTCTCGACTTAAAAGACTGGTCAGGCTGATCTACGGGTAAGTTGTTAAACAACCCTTGTTCATTCACCACGACTTCCCAGTCAGCATCTCCCTCATATGCCATGTCATCATGCCTTCTTTTCTTCACATTTCTTGTACGTAACACTGACTGGTTCTCATGGTTTCCAAAATTGGGCTCGTTTTCTTCCTTTTCATGAAATGCATCAGGTTCATTTTTTGTGGCCTCATCATGGTTAGGCGACATGTCATCTGCCTCAGCCCGGGTAGAATCTGGGGTCCCTGGTATTTGCCTCTCAGTAAAAGTGTCCACAGTATTTTCTTCTAATTTGATTGCCTTTTCAAACTCTCTATCAGAAGGGAGGCTTAGGTCATTATTAATTACAAAATTTCCTCTATCCAATGGCCCGTTACAGGGGCTGCAGGTGGAGTCAATATTTTTCTCTGATACAGGATGTATGTTAGCACCTTTTCCCCCAGGTAACATCTGTATATCTTCTGAACACTCTTTAACTGAAGAAACCTTAATCTTTTCATTTTCATACACTTCTGAAACAACATTTGCTTGGGAAATTTCTTCCCTAAATAAAACCTGAATCTCTTCCACATGGCATTTTACAGGAGACTCTTCACTCTTTTCTTTTTGTTCTGTCTCGGAAACAAAATTTGCTCCAGAAATGCCTTCCTTAGATTCCTCTTCAACACCCTTCTCAACAGTGGGTTCTGCAAGCCCAGCTGAACAATAGCTCAAACCAACAACCCCTAATCTTTGCACCTCTTTGTCATTCTCAGTGAATGTGTCTTGTTCATCCTTCACACAAGGTGTCTCAGTTTCCTGCTCAGGAGCAGGAACTGAAATTTCATGAGGTTCTTCAGCAGATTCTACCACAATTCCATTAGAAGTAGTGGCAGCCAGTTTATCAGACCCCTGACATTTTGCTTTTCTGGATTTCTTGAAAATAACTGAAAGAAAGTTCTGGTGCCCTTCCTCGTTAGGACCAGCCGATCTATCTCGATCAGAAACATCTCTCTTTTCCTCATCCTCCAATTTTACATCAATTCTCAGCCTTTTATTACCAGATTTCAATGTGGCTGACCTAGAAACAACGTCAGCACTCTCCAATTCCTGCGGTACCTCCTCTTTAACCACTGGATCAGCCACATGAGACACTTTCACACTCTTCGGCCTCTTCAACTTTTTCTTTATGGAAGCAAGGGTATCATTGATTTCACCAGAAGACACCATATCCTCACTAGGATTTTCCTCAACTCTATTTTCACAAATTGGTGTCTTCTTTCTGTTTGAAACCCGAGATTTCCTGACCTTAAACAGGGACCCAATCGGTTTTTTTTCATCCTCATCTGATTTACCCTCTGATTTTACTGGGGTTTTTTCGGTATCACTCCCCATCTACACCAAAATCCCTAACCTAAAATCAATATTTTTCAAAAACATACCAGAATCGCCAGAATACAGCCAGAATCAGCACTGATCCAGCCGCTCCTTATCACATAAGGAACCCAACCAGCACCAATCAACTCAGAATTCTACAAACCACCAGGCAGGAGAGGCTTCAGAGATAGAGAAGAACAGAAATAGGGATTTACAACCTTGCCTTTGGGGTTAGATTGCGGTGTGAGAGAGCCGGAGAGAAGGGAAGGGGGTATTAAATAGCGCGAGGATAGAGGTAGTGTAAGGGGGAAGTCATCAGTGAGGAAGGGGAATGCACGCCACGTGGCGCGTAGCGAGGACAGGTGCCAGGAGGGAAGTGAGGTGTCAGAACGGGGGATTGAAATAGGCGCGCGGCCGGGGGCGCTTGAAGCCGGCTCGTTCGTTCGCCTCCTCTCGGTCGCACTTTCCGTTTCACTGCGCACTCCTTTTTTGTTTTTTATTTTTTATTTTTTCCGTTTGTTTGATTTTCTTTTCTTTTCTGTTATTTTTCCCAATTGCTTTTTTGTTCACTTAATTGGGTCTGATCCGTAAGTCGGCCCGTATATACAGGCTCACTATGTGCTCCGGGCTGATGTTTCACAGGCTCTTTTCTTTCATTATTTTTTCGTTTTTTTCCCTCATGCCAATTGATTTTTTTCTTTTTTTTCGAGAACTCATCTTTTTTGCGAGATTTTTAATCATTCCACTAAACAATAACTCATTTTTTTGCGGTAACAAAAAAAGTGAAAGATTGACCATTTTTTTTTTGTGGTGTGAAAAATTGAATTTTTTTAGTTCTTCGTCTGAATGAGAACTCGTTTTCTTCGCTGTGTGAAAAAACTGCACTTTTTAATTCTCGTTCTATTTTTTTTTTTTTTGCGGTATGAAAAAAATTAATTTTTTTTGGCGAATGGTTGACAAAACTTGTTTGTCTTTTTAGTGAGAAAAATTCAATTTTTTTGGTTCGCGTGAACAATTTTTTTTTTTTAAGATGTGAAAAAAATGGTTGATATCAGTTATTTATTTATGCATTTTAACCGTAATTGAAACCAAATACTGCTCAAACAAATAATATTCACTTTATTTTGTACTATATCCTGAAAAAATTGGATGCTGCCATAGCATTTGACTTGTTTTGTAGAAATTTGATAGATTTGACAAAATAAATGTATAAAATGAAGAATTTTAGAGGAGAAAACGACTGAATGGAATCCGTAGCATTATAGAGATCATCCTAAGTTTTCCAACGTCTTTGAATCACCTCTATCAGAATCCTGATGAAAAATTTATGGTTAAAATGCTATCGATGCTCAATGCTGAATACGTCATTTCTGTTAGGAACTCAAGTTCTTGTGCAATTTTATTTTTTATTACTAATTAATATCTAATTAAACATGCACAACAAAAATGATCTAGTATTTAAGCATCAAGCACACATGAGAAACGGGGAGGAGTTTCGTACCTCTTCCAAACTCGCAATTTGAAGGCTCGATTCATGGTATAGAAGTCGATGGCGTGCCTCCAATCACCATAACCACGCTGGCCTCAAGTCCACCAAAAGTCTTAACCAAATTCTAGAGGTTTGTGCTAGCAAACCCTAGAACAGGACTAATTCCTTGTTACCTTTCTTCACAAAATTAACTATTTAATTTGTGGCTAATATTCAACAAATGAATTCCTATGAAAGAGCAATAATTTGAGAGAGCAATGGAGGAGAAAAATCTAATATTTTTTCTGTAATTTTCGTCCATATTAATTAGAGAGAAAGGAAGAGGTTAACGCTAAATTTAGCGGTGCTGTTTCCTTAATTAACAGCCCTATATTTAGGCATTCAAACGTAATCCTTCTTTCACCCAATATGGACAAAATTTCCCCTTATATGCTGGCCACAAAATGGCCTAATTTAGTCATTTCATTTTGTTATTTTGCTCTCATATTAATACATTAAATCAATCATTTAATGGTCTAATTAAATTGCTTTCTTATTAAGCTGAATTTTCAATTTCAACCAATTAAAATATGTTGAATTAAATTAATTATCAACTCATTGATAATTATTTTGGAATTAGCAAATGCATTAATTTATTTCTATATGATCCATTTGACTTAATTAATTATAACAGTTCATAACGGTGTATAATTAATTAATCAACTTATCATATTTTCACTGCGCTTACTGCTGTGAATAAATAAATAATGTACTGTATGGTTAAAACTTTATTTGTGTGACCCTTTGAGAATTTATGCTATGTTGGCCATAGAATTAAATCGCTATTTAATTTCAATAATCATAAGCGGTATCTAGCAACACGTTATGACTCCCAATTCACATAAATAATGTACTGATACAAATATTCAAATCCTGTATAAGAAATAAAAGTACTTCCTTGTCTGATTCTTATGTCACATGATATCATCGCATAATCCAAGATAGGAATGTGTCATTCTTGCAGATTATACGTTTCTTGATCTAGAGATAATTGTATAAGTTGCTAGCAAACAATTCATCTCCATTAAGGGGCCCAAACAGATATCATCACTCACTAAGTAAATTAGAGAATGACATACGGTTTTCTTGATGAACAGTTTTTCCCCGCACAATTCAAGAGAACATAAATAAAGTCCGTATAGCAGCCCTTATCAGGAATCAACGGTAGACGATATTTATAGAACTTATCCTTATGTGGAAAAACTGAACCATCTCAAACTTAGAATTAAACTCAAATGAAATAAATAATGATACATAACACAATCCATATATTTATTTCATTGGGTCATGTCCTGTATTATATTTCACAACATATACATATGCAATTAAGTTGATAACTACTTATCTATGATTTGTAGAACTTAATCATCACTTAACTTGCATACTAATCTTTTATGATAATTAATGTTCCTTATTAATTATCAAGATTATGGACGATTTAGATTTATTATTGTCATTTTAACGAATGATCTACAGAAATCTACAATTCAGATCCTCAACCTGAATGATTTGTCAATAATAAACTCTAGGAACAAATGATCAAATATCATCAATAATATAAACTAATATCATAGCCATCAAATGATTGGCTTCTAGGACATAACTCCAACAATTTCGGAGCTGAAACGTAACTTTCCATGCCTAAATTTCGTACTTATACATCCATTTCGGTCCGAAAATATCGAGAAAACGTTGATTTTGGCAAGCTTTGAAGATAAAAACTTTATTCTATTATAATATCTCGTGAACACATTCCTTAACCTGTCTCCCAAGCCATACAAGACATGCTACATGCGTCACTTTCTGCCCTGGTTGGAAGAGGAAACCTCTATAGATGAAATTTCACCTTTTCACCATTGTTCTCGCACTAAAAAGCACATGATTCCACCATTTTTCACATAGAATGACTATGACAATGACTTTGGAGCAATTATATGCACTGCAACGACAGTAGAAGAGTTCAAACCACGACTTTGGAGCGATTCTAGACACGATGGTGGTAGAATCGATCCAACCACAACTCTAGACGTTCGATATCTTGAGTTAGAGGTGATATTTGGTTTATTCTTTCTTTTTCTCTTAAATTTGATCAGATGGAATTTGTATCTCATTTATGATATCTCGTATTTATATACATATTTTGACCGTACTTAGCACCAAAATGGCACTCAAACCAATACAATTGCTCATGATTAACTGTGTTTTCCAAGATTTTGGTACTGCCGCCGCTTCTATCTTTATTTTGTAAAATTCTCGCGGAAATTGAAGACAAAACGTGCCAAACAAGAAGAATGGAGCCCAATCCTCAGCCGGATGACTCATTCCCGGCTCATACACACGTGCCAAGGACCAGAGAAGACTTCCTTGGGCCGAGACAGATCAAATATTGCGTGAAGGCCCTGGTCCCAGCCCAATTCACCTCGTCAGTGCCTAATTTCGGTCCGAAATGCTCCCATTTCGGTCTGAAATTCATGTATGGAAAGTGAATTTTGGAAAGTTTCGAGAAAGGAAAGGGAATTCATTGCCCTAGCCGCCTCCCTGACCTTCCATAGGAGTATTTAGGCACGTATTTTCGTGCAGAACGGGATCCCACATTATTCCACCTTTTACACCATATTTTCCATCGTTTGGCTTCGTTTTTGGCTCTTTTCGCGGGTTTTCATTAAGGAGCAGCAGTGTTAGCGTGCGACGGCAGCAACCTTGTGACTCTCCATCGATTTCCTGCCCTAGAAGAAGGAGTAAAGGCTAAAGGATAATTCGGTTTAATCTTTCATGCTTTTATCTCTGAATTCTATGGCTTGTATCTTTATTACTTGCATGATATTTGTGTGTTGTCTTGTAAACATGTTAGGCTAGATTTTTATGATGTCTTAAGAGTAGTTAGTAGGTTAGTTTAGTATTTTGTGATGACTTGATTACTTTATATTGTGCTATGTGATATGTTTTGTTGAGAATTATATCTTGCTTGGTTATTTTAATTGTTTGTTTGATTGTCTACCTATTAATGAACTGCAGCACCATTAGGACATTAAACTAGAACAAATAATTAGATAGTTAAGTACTTGAGGTAAGCCAATCGCTCGAAAGAGTAGGTTAGTTTACGATCGAAAGGTGTAGCTTTTACTGATCCGATAGGACTTTAAATACCTCTAGAAATCCAACCAAACATTCTTAAACAACTAATATCCGACACGAAAGTTTAGGTTTAATTGTTTACGTGGTAAAAACCAAGTTCCAAACCAAGTCAGAACTGAAATCGCGACAGCTGAGGTTAGGACTTAGGTCTGGTTGTTTAATAACCTTCACATAGTACTGTGTAAAAATATCAAGTCGGAACGAAAGGTCTAAAGCAAGTTTTGGCACAAAAAGCATGGATTTTGGTCCAAAATCCATGCATTTCGGTCCGAAATTTGCCTCTGTCCAAATGAAAACTGAAGGCAAAGGTGCTTGATAAATGGTTTTCATACGTAGTATTTCAGCCATTTATAGGACTTAATTTCATGCATTTCATCGTAATTTCTATTGTTTAACTGATAATTTAAGTTAGAATCTAGGTACTGCCATGTTTGCTCTGTTTTTGTACAGGATTGAAGATAAGATACTCAAAACGGCGAAATCTGCATCGATTGGCGACCCACCAAGAGCACCAGCGGGTAGAAGAGAAGACTGGCGACACAGAAGATTTCAACGGGCCGCCAGGTTCAACAGCGGGCCGCTGGAAAGGAGGAAACCACTGCCAAATTTAGACAGCCAGTTTTGTTAACTTCTCAACCGCGTTCTGAGCTATTTCTGGAGCCTCTAATCGCACGTCCTTGACCTCTACAGAACCGCCAATGCCTATTATAAAAGAGAGAAGCCTTGACGCCAGAAGGGATGCAATTTTAGAGGTTAATTGCAGCTAAGTTGAGACAGCCAACAGGATCGCCAGCGGGTCGCCGACACCACCAGCGGACCGCTGTAGAGTAGCAGAAGACAGAAAGATAGAGTCCAAGTTGCAGTTTGTTGTAACCTTTGATTCTTTCTTATGTTTTTGTTTATCTTTGATACCTTTTGGTTTTATTTGATGAGTTGTAGCGAGTAGATACTGATTAGGGGCCATGGCAGTGAACCTTTTAGTTTATGATTAGATAATATACTTTTTAGTTAATTTCTTTGTTGCATGTTGTGTTTTATTTCATTTCTTTGATTTCTGATCTGATTGCTTAAATTGCTTAAGTTAGATTTGCTCGCATTCGTCGAGTATAGGCCTTGCTTGATTGTTTAATGGTTAAGTCCAAACCAAACTTAAGATATTTGATGCAATTGTACCAACTTGAATGTTTGAACTGAGAGGTTTAAACCAGGACTAATAACGAGAGATAGGTCCTTTCTAAGAGTGAAAACTCGAAGAATTCATTAGGATAGAAAGGTTTAAACTTATAGAAACTAGACCACGAAACGAGAGTTGAAATCTAGGTTCTATACGAAGGGATTTGAGTTAATTGATTGTCAATCAGACCTAAAACGAGAGTTTGATCTGTTAAATATCAACCAAACCATATTCCTTACACAAAGCGACTTCTAAATTAACTAAATTATTGAATCTGTACTAATCCTGGCGGGCCGTTGAGTGAACCAGCGAGGTGGTCTATGCTCGCCAAGTAGCCAGCGACCAGTCAATAGGATTAGCGACCTGAGTTCTTTCAGCGGGCCGCTACGAAAGTCAGCGGGCCGCTAGAATTGGAGTAAACTGAAGAATTAACTTGCTTTAAGCCCCTAGTTTTAATTGATTGCGTTTTAACCCTCTTCTATTGTGATCTGTTAATTTATGATTTATTTTACTGCAAGTTCTTATTAATTTGTTACTGCAACCAATCAACTTTTATTGCTGATCATTTAATTTAGCAAATTAAATTGAGTTAGAATCCAATAATCCAATTCGTCCCTGTGGTTCGAACCCGAAATACTTAGACGATTGTCGTGCGCTTGCGACTTAATTTAGGTAGATTAGGGTATAAATTTAAAACCAAGAAATCCGCATCAAGCTTTTTGGCGCCTTTGCCGGGGACGGTAGCGATAATTAGGTTTAAATTCAATTTTAGCTTGTTAAATTCCTTTTACCCTTCTTCACAAGATTTTGTTTCTTCAAATTTCAGGTGTGAACACTAGCAGGTGGACGCGGAGGGAAGAAGACCACCAGTGAAAGCAGCTCAGGTGCGAGGAAACCGAGACTTTGCGAAGGAGGAGTCTCTCTGCCTGAACCACAACTACTCTCAGCGACCCGCCGTCAACCTCAGCGGGCCGCCAAGAAGTTGACAGAAGGCAGAGGGAAGTCTTTTGCGACCTCATCGAGTCCACCACCTCTTCTCGTATACCAGAGACGAGGAAGAGGGTCGATCAGCGATCCAGAACAGACGACACCATACCCAGCGGACCGCCCACTCATCCAGCGGGCCGTTGATTTGGGTCCTGACACCATAGAGGACCCCAAAATCGAAGAATACGACCTTTCTGATACCGACTACATGGCTGGGAACGGCGATGGGAACCAGTTGACTGAATTGGAGCGTAGGGTGCTCGAGGAAATTCAAATGAGGGAGGCTGCAGCTCGCAACCGACCTTTGCGCGAAATGGGTGTACCCGCCGCAAACAATATCGGTTTTGGAGTCAACCCTCCTAACCCCCAGCGTGCGAGGGACTTTGCGTTTAACCCCGGAATAATCAATCTGGTACAAAAAAACATGTTCGGGGGAGACTCGCATGAAGATGCCAACCTACACTTGGAGGAGTTCTTACAATGTTGCATCCTCCTCAACTTTGACCAAGTTCGAGACGACACAATCCGCCTTACTCTCTTCCCTTTCACTCTAAGGGGACGTGCAAAGACTTGGCTTGCCGGTTACAAGACCCATCCATTTGAGTCTTAGGACGAGCTAGCCAAGGCGTTTTTGGAGAAGTTCTACCCTCGGGAGAAAACTGTCCAAATTGTTCGCAAGATTTACAACTTCAAACAAGAGAATGATGAGAGCCTTGGGGAAGCATGGGAGAGATTTAAGGATTTGCAAAGGATTTGTCCACATCATGATCTAACTGAATCTAAATTAATAAGTTGCTTTTATGACGGTTTGGCTCATCTAACTCGTCAAAATGTTGACAATACTGCAGGTGGATCACTCTTGAACTTGGGAAGCGAAGCGGTGATCGACTTGGTTGATAGAATGGCACGAGCACAAACCAACTACTCGACAAGGTTTCAAGGCCAAACTCGTGGAGTGCTCGAAGTGGACAAGAACACACACCTCCAATCTTAAATTGATGCTCTCACAACTATGCTCAAAAAGATGAATGAGAAGAAGCTACCCGCCGTGGTTCAAATTCATTCATGCCAACTTTGTGAGGATGAAGGGCATTTGGCTCCACAATGCCCTCGCCTTCATCAAAATGAGACCGAAGAGGAAGAGGTGAATGCTATCAGCGATGAACCCTCTTTCTTTCCGAATGTGGGACAACGGGATAGACGTAACCATCCGGGGCTCTCCTACTCAAACCCTAATGGTGCGGCTAATCCCGGTGTCTATGCAAACAAAGGAGGCAATCAACAAAATCAACCATCTCAGCACCGCATTCAGGTTGACAACTTTATGCGCGACCAAGGGATATGGAACAACAAGGTGTTTGTGGAGATCAACCGAATCGGCGAAGCCTTGGACCAAATTCTCAAAAATCAAAATTCGATGGTGACCCAACCAGGTAATGGAGTGATGACAAAGACAGGCATGTTTCCAAGCCAACCAGAGCCCAATCCAAAGGCTGACGTCAATGCCATTACACTCAGGAGCGGCACGAACTACGACGGATCCGAAATGCCTGAATAACCAGCCTCTGGACCGGAATCAGCGGACCGCCAGAACAACCAGCGACCCGCTGAACCTGAGATGAGGCTGGTGTCTGAAGAGGATAGCGGATTTGTGCTGGTCGAGGCAGAACCAGCGGACCGCCAGGACACCCAGCGGCCTTCCAGTCCTGAGCCTGACAGACAGAAAGAAAAGGGCAAAGCAGTCCAGCAAGCCATCTCTCGTACAACTGTGCCCTATCCTCAGCGACTAGCCAAAGCCAAGCAGAACAAAGAGTTCGGTAAGTTTTTGCAGGTCCTGAAGCAGCTCTCCATCACTATCCCATTCGCGGATGCCTTGACACAAATGCCATCTTATGCTAAGTTCCTAAAAGATATACTTAGCAATAAGAGGAAGATCGATGAATGTCAAACGGTGGCCTTGACTGAAGAATGCAGCGCATTAATCTTGAACCAATTGCCACCTAAAATGAAGGATCCGGGCAAGTTCGCTATTCCATGCAAGATTGGACGAGCAAGCATTAGGAGGGCATTGTGTAATTTGGGAGCTAGTGTGAGCCTCATGCCTAAGTCGATTTTTGACAAGATCAGAGTTGGAGAATTGCAACATACGAGGATGTCTCTCCAATTAGCCGACCGTTCCGTTTGTTTTCCTCTCGAAATTGTTGAGGACATACCGCTACAGGTAGGTAACCTCTATGTCCCTTGTGATTTTGTTGTCGTAGATATGGAAGAGGATTTGGAGGTACCGATCATCCTTGGACGACCCTTCCTTGCCACCACTGGAGCGTTGATTGATGTGAAAAATGGCAAGATGTCCTTAGAAGTCGGGGATGAGAAAGTCGAGTTCCAAATCGACAAAGCCATGAAGATGCCTTCTCAACATGACTCAATCTTCATGCTGGAGGAACTCGACGAAATGGTGGAGGAGACGATCTTCAGTCAGATTCTCAAAGTGTATAACTTCTTCTCCGACACCGATGAAGAAATGGTAGAGGCAGACTGGGTATTTAGCGAGATTCTGCAAGCAATATAGCCTCAACCATCTTTCTGGCCACAAGCCAGCGGCCCGCAGGCCTCAGCAGCGGTTCGCCAGGCGGTTTCAGTTCAGCTCAGAACTGCATCAGAAACAGTGCTCAGCCTCGACACAGTCGGCGGCCCGCCAAGATTGTATTCCTGAGCCTCCAAAGCTGGAACTGAAGCAGCTGCCCGACAGCCTCAGGTACGAATACCTGGGCCCTGACCAGACTTATCCCGTAATAGTCAATGCACAGCTAGATGAGGACTAGACTGACAAGCTCTTGAAAGAACTGAGAGCACATAGAAGGGCGATTGGCTATTCAATTGAGGATCTAAAGGGACTTGACCCATCAATTTGTACACACCGAATTTTACTCGAAGATGGATACAAACCCTCAGTTGAACATCAAATGAGACTAAACCCTAACCTGAGGGAGGTTGTTAGGAATGAGGTGTTGAAGTTGTTGGATGCGGATATCATTTACCCGATTTCCGATAGTGAATGGGTGAGCCCGGTCCATGTTGTGCCTAAGAAAGGAGGAACAACAGTTAAGAAGACCGAAAATGATTAGTTGATTCAAACAAGGGTGATAACGGGATGGCGGATGTGTATCGACTACCGCAAGCTCAACACCGCCACGTGCAAGGATCACTTCCCATTGCCTTTTGTGGACCAACTATTGGAACATCTCGCCAACCATTCTTACTTTTGCTACTTGGATGGCTATTCCGGATTTTTTCAAATTCCTATACACCTAAGTGACCAAGAGAAGACTACATTCACATGCCCGTATGGAACCTATGCATATAGGAGGATGCCATTTGGGCTATGCAACGCCCCCGCTACATTTCAAAGGGCTATGATGGCTATATTCTCGAATTTCCTTGTCTGATTCTTATGTCACATGATATCATCGTATAATCCAAGATAGAAATGTGTCATTCTTGCAGATTATACATTTCTTGATCTAGAGTTGATTGTACAAGTTGGCCAAACAATCTAACTCCATCAAGAGGCCCAAATAGATATCATCACTCACTAAGTGAATTAATGAGGGATATACGATTTTCTTGATTAACAACTTTTCCCCGCACAATTCAAGAGAATATAAATAAAGTCCGTATAGCAGCCCTTATCAGGAATCAACGGTAGACGATATTTATTGAACATATCCTCATGTGGAAAAGTTGAACCATCTCAAACTTAGAATCAAACTCATATAAAATAAACAATGACACATAATACAATCCATATGTTTATTTCATTGGGTCAAGTCATGTACTATGTTCTAATAACATACACATATGCAATTAAGTTGGTAACTCCTTACCTATGATTTGTAGAACTTAATCATCACTTAACTTGCATACTAATCTTTTATGATAATTAATGTTCCTTGTTAATTATCAAGATTACGGACGATTTAGATTTATTACTGTCATTCTAATGAATGATCCACAGAGATCTACAATTCAGATCCTCAACCTGAATGATCTGTCAGTAATAAACTCTAGGAACAAATGATTAAATATCATCAATAACATAAACTAAGAAATTAAGTCATTAAATATTGACTTCTATGACACAACTCCAACAGACTTTTCGGTGTATGGCACTACTTTCGACCATTGCTTGGCTAATTTATTGAAGATTTTGAAGAGATGCGAAGAGGTCAATCTAGTGCTCAATTGGGAGAAATGTCATTTCATGGTTCAAGATGGAGTGGTGCTTGGACACAATGTTTCATCCAAAGGTATTTCGGTGGACAAGGCGAAGGTTGAAGTCATTGAGAAGATAAGCAATCCAACATGCGTGAAGGATGTGCGGAGTTTCCTTGGGCATGCCGATTTTTATCGACGATTTATCAAAGACTTCTCTAAAATTTCAAAACCTTTGACAAATTTGACAATGAAAGATGTTGATTTTGATTTTGACTCAAATTGTGTTAACGCGTTTTGTAAATTGAAGGAAGCTTTGGTCACCGCACCAATATTGCAACCACCGGATTGGAACCAACCCTTTGAGTTGATGTGCGATGCAAGCGACTATGCCGTAGGAGCGGTGCTTGGCCAACACAAGGATAAGAAGCCATGTGTGATCTATTATGCGAGTAAGGTGCTAGATGAGGCCCAAATCAACTACACCACTACCGAAAAGGAGTTTCTTGCTGTTGTATTTGCTCTGGACAAGTTCCGACCCTACCTGGTCTGATCCAAGGTGATTGTGTATACAAACCATTCGGCTCTCAAATATCTCATTAGTAAGAAGGATGCCAAACCAAGACTCATCCGATGGGTCCTTCTATTGCAAGAGTTCGATTTGAAGATCCGTGACAAGAAGGGGACAGAGAACTCAGTTGCAGACCACCTGTCCAGAATCAGATGGAATGAGCCGCAGCCGATACCGATCAACGAAAGCTTCCCGGATGAACAACTGTTGGCAGTCGACCCAGTACCAGCGGCCCGCCATGGATGGGCGCGGCCCGCTGACCCTTCAGCGACACGCCGGGATCACCAGCGGCCCGCTAGAACTGGGCAGCCACCATGGTTTGCAGATTTCACAAACTATTTGGCTACCGGTGTACTGCCTCTAGAGCAGACTTACCAACAGAAGAAGAAATTCCTCTCAGATGTCGAGTTCTACTTCTGGGAGGACCCTATTTTATGGAGGCTAGGCGTGGATGAGATGTTTCGGAGGTGTGTTCCACATGAGAAAGTTGGTGCAATTCTATCTCATTACCATTCGTCGAGCTATGGAGGACATGCTTCTCATTTGAAGACAGCCACTAAGATACTGCAAGCAGGGTTCTATTGGCCATCAATCTTCAAGGATGCCCGTGCCTTTGTTCTCACATGTGATCAATGCCAAAGGATGGGCAATATTTCAAGTAGACATGAGATGCCATTGAATTCTATTTTGGAAGTGGAGGTGTTTGATGTGTGGGGTATAGATTTCATGGGTCATTTTCCATCGTCATGCGGACTCGAGTACATTCTTGTAGCAGTGGCTTATGTGTCAAAATGGATTGAAGCCGTGGCATGCAAGAAAGCCGATTCGGATGCGGTAAAGAGGTTGTTCTCTAAGATCATATTTCCTAGGTTTGGAGTTCCTAAAGTTGTAATAAGCGATGGAGGGAAACACTTTATCAACCGCCAATTCGAGAACTTATTGAAGAAGCATGGAGTCAACCATAGAGTAGCTACACCATACCATCCTCAAACTAGTGGGCAAGTGGAGGTTTCCAATCGTGAGATAAAAAATATTTTGCAAAAGACGGTTGGAAGGTCAAGAAAGGATTGAGCCCTCAAGTTAGATGATGCACTATGGGCATACCGCACCGCATACAAGACTTCCATTGGCATGAGCCCGTTCAAGTTGATTTATGGAAAGGCATGCCATCTACCCGTTGAATTGGAGCACAAAGCATATTGGGCCACTCGAGCCATTAACTTTGACTACAAGGAAGCGGGGGAGAAAAGAGTATTGGAGTTGCATGAGTTGGATGAGATTAGGTTAAATGCCTATGAGAATGCAAGTATGTACAAGGAGCGAACCAAGGGTGTGGACTTTTTCGTCATCCCTCGAAGAGTGAAAGGGTTTCCTCGAGAAATTAGAACAAGCCTTAGATTCACCCCCCTTAAGGTTCGATCTCTGCGCTGAGTATCTCTTGACGACAAGAGAACCTGAACAAGAGTCGCTTCTTGCGAGGGTTTATTAATTTCGTGGGTCCTTTCTTTCTAGTAGGCGCAAGCCCCTACTGTTAATTACCCCGTAGTTGCCTACGGGAACCTCTGATTAAGGGATCTAAAGAATTATATGTAATAGGCTAGGAATATCGTCTCTAAAATGATTTTGTGTTTATGTGGATTTTATTTCTTTTGGCTTAAACCGGACTCAATTGATGGTACCAGACATAATTGACGGGACTCAATTGAGGACACTTGAATAATTCTAGATTTTCATTTGGAACAGATTTGGTTTTTTATGTCGGGGTGTGGTTTTCAGTCCTGAGGCTATTTTGGGCCTTTGTGGGATTTGGATTTGGATTTTTATCAAGGCTATTTTGGGCCATTTGGATCTGGATTTGGTTTGAGTTGTTTAAGGCTATTTTGGACCTTTGTGGAATTTGAATTTGATTTAGGTTTTATAAGGCTATTTTGGACCTTTTTGGATTTGATTTGAATTTCTCGGGACTGTTTTGGGTCACTTGTGAGAAAGGGTTTCCGGGACTATTTTAGGTCGCTTGTGGAAACAGACTTTTGGGTTCTCGGGGCTATTTTGGGCCACTTGTGAAAATTTGAGTTTTGACAATCCTTGGGACTATTTTGGGTCGCCTATAAGGATTGATTTCCGGGACTATTTTGGGTCGCTTGTGGAAACAGAGTTTTGGGTTCTCGGGGCTGTTTTGGGCCACTTGTGAGAGTAAGGGTTTGAGTTTCAGTTCTCAGATTTGAGTTTGGATTTTGAGTTTCTTGCTTTTGATCATTTCATCTTTAGATTTTCGTTTCTAGATTTGTGGCAAATGTTTTGGTTTCTTCTGTTTTGGTTTTTTTTTTTTATTTAAGTTTGGTTTTGAGTTTGTATTTAGAGGTTTTCTGGATTTTAGGTTTCTAGCTTTCATAATTTGGTTTTAGTGCTAAGGCTTTGGTTATTTTGGATTTAGGTCTCAATAACTTGGCTTTGGCTTGGATTTTGAGGTTTTTAGGATTTGGCCTTTTGGTTTGAGCTTCATGGTTTTTAGGATTTGTCTTTTGGTTTGAGTTTCAGGGTTTTCGGCTTTTAAATTTGAGTTTCACGGTTTCTAGCTTTTGGATTTAGTTTTAGGGTTGATTTTGATTTCAATGAAGAGTTCGTCTTTCACCAAATGTAGAGGTTTGGGTTTTGACTTTCGGTTTATGTTTTGACTTTTAATTTTCTGAAGTTTATCTTTGGGTTTAACAATTTTCTTTTATTTTTTTTTTATTTTTTTATTTTAGTCTTTTGAGATTTATTTTTACATTTCTAATTATGTTTATTTTTGAAAATATTTTATATTTGATATATTTCTTTTTTTTAAAATTATTTATATTTTGTGATTTCTTAATTTTTTATGCTTGAAAATTTATTGGGAGAGTTTTAATAAACTTTGACTTCATTTTAGAATTTTACAAAATTTATTTAATATCATTTTAGAAATTTATATTTTTGTTTAATATTGGAAATGCTTCTAAAATACAAAAGATCAGTAATTTGATAGATTTTCATATCAAAGTATCAGTGAATTTGGTTTGTTTAGATTTTTAGAAATTTTTGGATATTTTGCTTGAATTTTTCTGAGTTTCCTTCTATTTTTAATGAATTTTTGAAGTTTTCTGATTATTTGTAAATTTCTGATTGGTCCACGTCAGCAGAAGAGCTGAAATGGCGCCGACTGGGCGCTGACTGAACTTGCTGACATGGCAGAGCGCGAAGTTAAGTTTGACCGAGCGCTGACCATCCTTAATTGATTTGTGTAACGGGTTGTTGTCGTGTGAACGACTCGCCACATGAGGTTTGGGTAAAGAAGGTCAATACGCACACGGGTTTAAACCCGTCTTCTCCGACAAATCCTGGCCTTTATGCAGAACGACCCCTGGCTTTTCTCCGGCGGAATTGCGGCGACTCTGGCCGTCATTTTGATCGATGTTAGATTTTTCGGATCCGTGAGTTCAAGGAGAACACGCCGATGCAATTATTTGGAGTTGTAGAGGCGTGGTTTGCTACGTGGCACCTGAGAAGCTTCGAACGGCCATTAACGGCGTTTGAAGTGTTCTGGTCATCTTCTTCTGCCAGGGAGAGGTTCAATACACTCGTGAGCATGTATAGAAACCCATTTTGAGGTCAGCTTTGTAATGAGAAGCTTGTAGAGAGGTGAACTGGACTGAGACATCTCGGCTTAATGTTAGTCCGATTTGAATTTTCTTCGTGGGGCCCACGGAGAGCTCCATTGATGCTAGAAATGTCTTGGTTAGATGAAGGAGCTCAAACTTGGCTAGTCTAAGCGTCTAATTCGATTTGAGGTGTCATGGTTTGATGTGAGGAGCATTGAGGCAGGATATGACAATTTGTACATTTTTGCTCAACTTCAAATTTACATGTAACTGGACTTACAGCAGTAAAGTTGGATCTTACTCTTCATTTGGGTCCAGTTGAATTTGTTTTAAGTGTTTTGATCAGTGCAGAGAGTAAGAACAAGTCTTTTAGCATTTGCCACAATTTTCAATTTTTCATTTTTGAGCCATTCTTCACTGTTTTGGAGCAATTTTTATTTTACTTGTCTAACTGCAATGAAAACCACTTACACAGGTCCAAGCATGTATGAGAAGTGCAATCCAAAGCTGTAGAGATCCATTTTTTATTCTTTTGCAAAATAATTGTCTATTTACTCCCTTTCAGTCACTTTTGAAAATAAATTGGAAAACTCTTTTACATTCAGCCAAAAACTTTGTGAATTTGCAGGAATATTCATTAATATACTTATAATCTTTCTGTGTAATTACTTTTGCAGAAAAGTCCAAGACTTGGAAGAAAATAATTTATTTAGAGAAATACCCCTGCTGTCCTTTATTAATTCATATAAAATAGTGCAGAATTCCAAAAAAAAGAAAAAAGTATCCTCTGATGTCCAGTAGACATGGCACCTGCAGTCCATGCATATTTTTATGTTTTTATACAAATAAAACCCCATATTTTTATTTATTTCCACTGCTGGCCAGATTTGAGCATTTGTGTATATATTTTTATTTGATGACAATATAAAGTATGCCTGTGGAAACACAGACTCCATACTATTTTATGCATTTTGGTCCTATATTTTGAGAAAATTACAATCATGGGGCTGGTTAAGATTAACCTACCATTTATTCATTACTTTTTGAACTTTTGCTAACATATTGAACATGGCTAGGCCAGAGCTAGGCTCTGGACCCATACCAGGTCAATTTAAAGCTTTCACAAGAAGATTGAGCTAGGCTACAAATCCTCAAGTAATAGCCATGGAAGATTTTACATTTAACACGAGAACACCTCATGAAGCAAGGAGCTATGCTCCAAACCTCCATGGGTGTTTTTAGTAGGACCTTTCTCATGGCCATGGCTGATGCTACGCTTCAGACCATGGCTAAAAGGAGCTATGTTTGTATGGCTCAAGCACACCATTGTTTGGTGGCCGAGCTAGGAAGAGAGGAGGCAGCAAAACGATGAATTGCACTTCAAATTAACTTCTTTATTTCACCCACGAACAGTTACAAGCAAGAAAACCCTTAATTTACCTTTCTCTCTCTCTTTTCTCAAGTGTTTGATCAATTGCCTCTCACAATTACCCTCTAACTATCCTAATTCCACGAAATAGCAATAGCCTAAACCTAGCCTCAATCTGTAGCCGCCCTCCCTTTTTTTTTTTCAGATCCAATTTTGGGGGTTTTATAGGCTTAGGGTTAGGGTTACACTTCCATGCCCGAGACATGCTCCATCTTCTGATTTTGATCCCGTGGCTGATGATAGGCTGCGCTAGGGTTTAGGTTTTGGCAAAACCATGTGCTAACCTCAACGTTTTACCACGGTTTCCATTCCCTGGCGCATAGGAGGCCACGTCGTCGACTTTTCCGATTTTACCCGGCTTCTGCACAGTAAAACCACGGCTCCCTCTTCCGCTCTCTTCTTTTTACCGAGGTAGAAGACGACTCTGCATCTGGGCTCAAGATAGGTGTGTCGGGTTTCCCGTGAGCCAATTAAACTTTTCAAATTTCGACAGTTTTCGGTGTATGAGCCAAGTGCATCCAGCTTTTTAATGGGAATAGTGAATTTTAATGGGGCAGCGACATTCCTGGCCTCCCCTGGATCCGCTGCAGTGGATGCACCCGACAGAGGGTTTTGATTTTTCTGAGAATTTCTTTCAATTTCCATTGATTTTCCATATATTCTTTGATGTCAAAACAAAATAAATTATTTGGAGACCTTCCCTTGGGTATTTTTGGACAAAATTTTATGGGTGAACTCAGAAAAATGTGAGGCATTTAATGGTTCAAAGGGTTTTGCAAAATTCTTTGCAGATATTTCTCGGGAATTTTGTAGAATTTTGGGGTTTCTTTGCAAAATTTGGAGTTTCTGTTGACATTTTGGAATTGTAAAATCATGATAATTCATCATAATTCTTAGGAGATTTTTGGGTAATTTTTGGAAATTTTTGGAGTTTGTTTTGTATTTTTCGCAATTTGAACTTGATTTTTCGCAATTTGCAATTTGAATTTTGGTTTTCGCTATTTGAATTTGGTTTTAGCAATTTGGATTTAGCAGTTTGGATTTGGTTTTCAGGGTTATTTTTTTAGGGTCAAACACCAAGCAATGGCATGACAAGCGCATCCTAAGGCGTGAATTCAAGGAATGAGACTTGGTACTCTTGTTCAACTCAAGACTAAGGCTATTCCCGGGCAAGTTAAGATCAAAATGGTCAGGACCATTCAAGGTCAAGAAGGTCTTTCCGATCGGAGCGGTTGAGATTTGGAGCGAGACTCATGGTAGCTTCAAAGTCAACGGCCAACGTCTCAAGCTTTACATGGAAAAAGTGTCGAGTGGAGAAGATGCAGGAGTCATGCGCCTTACTATCCCGACACCTAGCGAAACATAGACATGAGAGATCGAGCTCAAGACCCTAAACGAGCGCTTCTTGGGAGGCAACCCAAGGATTTAGGAAAAATTAGATTTTAATTTTGTGCAATTTATTTTTAGTCAGAAAAATCACAAAAAAAATAAAAAAAGTAATAAAATTGAAAAAAAAAAGAAAAGGAGTAGTTTAATTTAATTTAAACTTCGTCTAATTTTCAAAAAAAAAGACAGCTCCGTCACCTATTTCAGCGGCCCGCCAAGCATTTCAGCGACCCATCAGAAGTTCTGCGACCCACTGTCCAAGCCTAGCTTGGAAGGAGGGACCAGCAACCCGTTGGAATGGCTAGCGGCCCGCCGAGCATAACTGAAATTCAAAAAAATATAGGCGGCAGTTAATAGAGGGCAGAATGGTCTTTTCACCATTCACCCCTTCAATCTGCCATCTCTCTCTCTCGATCTATTTCTCTCCTGCGACCAAACGACGCAACCAGCGACGCCGCTACCTTCGATCGCCTCACATACCGACGCAGTAGCCGCCTTGCTTCTCGACTCTCTCCACGCCGCCACCAACTCATTGCGCCGCCGCACTCCGCCACAGATCGACCAAATCAACGGCAATACTCGGCCTATTCTCCAATCCGAGTATATAAGGTAACCAATCCATCACCTCTCTTCAATTTCAGGACTCAAACGGTAAAAAGACCAACAAACCAACCCAATCTGGTACCAAAACCAACACCACCGAAAAAACTCCAAATCCGATACCCCTCTACCTCTGCTACACCAGTTTCAGCGGCCCGCTAATCAACTCAGCGGCCCGCTGTTCAGACAAGCCAAAACCTCTGCTAACCCCACTCTCAGCGACCCGCCGAAACCTTCAGCGGCCTGTGGACCTCAACAATGGCACCTAAAGTCTTCCGCAGAGGGCTCAGGGCAGCCAAGAGAGCCTTGACAGGGAGGGGTTCCTCCAGCCAACCCTCTCAAAGGGCTGATGAACCACCTCTCAATTTGGATGAGGCGAGTCGGGATGTTTTCGGCACCGACTCGGGAAGCGAAGAGATGGAGGTCGATCCTCAAGTGACTGAAGAAAAGGGTAAGGCCCCTATGGAGGAGGATAGTGGAAGTAAAGAAGAGAGTGAGGAAGATGGAGGAACTGAATCCGGTAGTGAGACCGGGAGTGAATTTGAGGAAGGGACCGAAGAGGAGGAAACTGAGGAGGAGAGGATATAGGTGGTGCCCGACGTGGTGGAAACAACCACCCGGGCAACAAGGAAGTCCCGGACAGTGGAGGAGGAATTGAAGGGCAGCGAGCCCCGTTTCTTGGAGGCCGAGGCAAAGGCCCAGTATAAGCGCCTCAAGAAGAAAAAGATAGAAAACAGCCGCTGCCTTGACCCGAGGGTTTTGACAGATCTCGGCATTGAGGCCGATTTCTACGCCTTGACTGAAAATGCCGGGATCACAAGGGCATTTTGGGAGATAGTTGAGCCCGCCTATACCCACCTCACAATTGAATTCTTGTGCACACTAAAACTAGAGTGGCTAAAGGAGCGGGACGAGCATAAGGCCTCATGGACCTTCCATGGCGTTCCTTGTTCTCGTCTTGAGAGCGAGATAGCCGACATTTTTGGCCTGAGGCGAGGAGGTTTGGATGTGCGAGACGTGTAGACCTCGAAGGATCTAGTCCAAGCATTCACACACAAGAGAGAGAGGTTAGGAAGGCTACCTCTCCTTGTATCGCAACAAGAAGGCTCGAATCCGGCGATGTCGAGGTTGTGCGCACCACCACGCGTGTCTCGGCCTCAAGTCCACCAAGGTATTAACCAAAACCTCGATCTATGCTAGTAGATGAGAGGTTAAACCTAATCCCTTCCTTCGCTTTGCCTTAATTAACTATTTAATTGGATGGAGGCAAGAGGTGCTCAACACATGAGCTTACGAGAGCAATGGTGGAGAGGAAAAATTCTGAAATTTTTCCTTTAATTTTCGTCCAAAATATTAGGGAAAGAGAAAAGGGCAAGGTGGCTAAGGTTTTGGCTCCCAAAGTGGTCCTTTTATAGACCAACCACTCTCCCAAAAAGTTGTAACTAATTTACAACTATGCCATCACTAGGGCAGCCATAAAATGGGCCTAAATGGGCTCAATCAATTATTTAATTGGTCTTCTTGAGATAAACTCCTTTTCCAAGAACACACCATAATGAGCAACAACTATCTTGTTCTCGTTGCGGTTGTAGAAGTAATAACCCTTAGTTTCCTTTGGGTATCCTACAAAATGACACTTGTCCGATTTGGGTCCAAGCTTATCGCTCGTTAGTCTTTTCACACAAGCTTTACAATTCCAAATCTTGAGAAACGACATGCTTGGCTTCCTACCAAACTAAAGCTCATAAGGCATCTTCTCAACGTAGTTTGATGGAACACGGTTTAGTGTAAAAGCTGCGGTTTCTAATGCAAAATTCCAAAACGATTTAGGCAAGTCGGCTTGGCTCATCATCGATTGAACCATGTCTAGCAAAGTTCGATTCCTCCTTTCGGATACACCATTCCATTGTGGTGTTCCCGGTGGAGTGAGTTGTGGAACGATTCCACACTCCTTTAGATAATCACCAAATTCGTGGCTCAAGTACTCTCCACCTCGATCGGAACGCAAGATTTTGATTTTTCGATTGAGTTGGTTCTCAACTTCATTCTTGAACTCCTTAAACTTTTCAAAGGATTCGGACTTGTACCGCATCAAGTAAATATACCCGTATCTACTATGATCATCGGTGAAAATGATGAAGTATGAATAACCTCCTCGTGTGCAAATGCTCATAGGTCCACATACATCGGTATGCACGAGATCTAATAAGCTACTTGTCCTTGTACCTTTGTTGGTAAAAGACGCTTTGGTTATCTTTCCCATCAAACATGATTCGCATGTGTCAATTGGCTCGAAAGCGAATTGATCTAAGAGATCAACGATTTGTAATCTCTTAATGCGTTTCTCGTTGATATGACCTAAGCGGCAATGCCACATTAAAGTCGAACTCTCATGTGAAATCTTACGTTTTCTACTGTCACGTTCAACACTTAAAACATGTTCGTTTGAATCAAGCACATAAAGACCATTCAATAAATGCGCAACACAATAACAAACATCATCACGCAACAAAGTATAATTTTTGTTCTTTATTACAACACCAAATCCATCCAAGTCTAAACACGAAATAGAGATAATGTTCCGAGTGATACAAGGAACTACATAAACATCTTTTAGTTCCAAAACTAAACTAGAAGGCAAAGTAAGCTCTACGTTCCTAACGGCTATAGCGGAGACGCACGTGCCGTTACCGACGCGGAGTTGAATTTCGCCTTTCTCGAGCCGCCTCCTACTCTTTAGTGCCTGCACATTTCGACAAATGTGAGCACATGAACCAGTATCAAATATCCAGTCTGTGTTAGAGGTAGCGAGAAGGGTTTCAATGACAAATATACCTGAGGTAGAAGGCCGGACAGTTCCCGCCATCTTGTCAGCGAGGTACTTGGGCCAATTCCTCTTCCAATGGCCCTTGTTGCTACAGTAGTAACACACGGTCTCGGAAGTGGCTGGGTTCTTCTTTCTCTTGGAACCCTCGGGAGCTCCCTTGGCCGAACCTTGGGGCGTCACCGTGTCTTTGCCCTTTCTAGTTCTGCGGGTCTTTCTTTTCTTGCTCTTCTTGCTCTTGTCGCTCACCGCAAGAACATCTTTGGGCCCTTTCTCCTTTTTGAGACTCTCCTCCGTCTCGACAAGCATGTTTTGGAGATCATCCATGCTCTTGTCCATGCCATTCATCCGGTAGTTCACAACAAAACCGGTGAAGCTGTGAGGGAGAGAGTTGAGAATAAAGTCTTGAATCGCCCCTGACGGGAAGGGCGTATCAAGCCTTTCGAGCTGTCGAAACAACCCCGCCATCTTCATGATGTGTGGCCCGACTTCATGACCTTCCGCCAATCGAGTATTGACGACGGCCTTGATGAGACGAGCCCTTTCGGTGCGGGCCTTGATTTGGAACATGTTCGAGAGACGAGAGACCATTTCAAACACTCCATAACCACTATCCATGAACTCCTTTTGGAGTTCTGCCTCCATAACAGTGACAATCAGGACGGACATCTCCATGTCGTCTATGACGTGCTTGTCATGGGCATCCTTGTCCGCTTGAGGGGCATCCGACTTGGGAGTCGCGGGGATGGGAGTGGTAAGGAGGTATTCTTTCTTTTCAAACCTAAGGACAAGCCTAAGGTTCCGGTGCCAATCCAGAAAGTTGGCACCGTTGAAGGCGAGTTTTTCTTTCTCTAAAAGAGAGCGAAGCGAAAAGGATGAGGAAAACATCTACAACAATTAATTCAAATTAAGGCCAATTAGTTTATGTTTTTGTTTTATTTTCAATAAAGTAAAACTTTCACTACTTTAATATAAGTCCCTTAAAAGTAATGAATTTCTAAGACCCCTATTTTCGTCAAGTTAGACCTGCTATGGCACGTCACCCAAAATGACTAGATAAGGTAGGTTCTCTTTAACCAATCATACAACTTTATGATTCTTGGTTCGCGTCGCGAACTTCGCCCCGATGTCCAAACTCTAGTTAGGTCCATCGATAAGTAACATCTCTCTATTTGCTCCTTACAAATCCTTTTATTTGCACCCCGACTATCAAATTGACAACCATGACGTCCGCTTGGACGGACCGCGCTATGAGAGGGCAATTGACGTGAAGGGGATAGAGAGAAGGAGGACGGTCGACTTAATCAAATTTGGGACAAACAATTATGTGACTCTTGTTTGGTGGTCGTGTAATCATACACCCATACCTATCATATGACATTCATAGCATCCACAAACATTCACATAATAATAAGCATCTCAAACATTGTTGTGGGTTTGTATGGCTCCCGCTTGCATTAGTTCCACCGCATCTCCATGTAGCAAAACTAATCTAATTGTCCCTCCCACTAATCATATGGATCCTATCCTATATAATTAAAGGACAAAATACATGTGAAAATATCCCTAATTCCCTCCTAGCCTTAGGGGCATGGAAGCCTCACAAGTTACATTAAGAAATTAATCATAATTAATTAATTAACCATGGCATCAAAGGCCTTACATACAATCAATCACATGCATTCACAAATTACAACACACAAGACATTGGTTTCTTGAGCCATACTATACCCACCATCCTTCCTACAAAACAAAGTTAGCACATGTCCCTTTGTTTCTTAATTAACAACAATGAATTAGAGTCTTTGCACATCGCTTGTAGTTCGGGTCTTTCCGCATAAAAGTTTAACTTTTAAACAACTAATTTGCTTAAACTATTTGAAAAGCTAATTCAAAAATTGTAAACAGAAAGGAGGAATATCAAGGAGTATTCTAATTAATTTATTCAACCAATTTGATTAATTAGCAAAATACTTTAACTATTTAAAATATTAAATGGGACCCGATAAAATTCGAAATTTTTCGATTTCAAAAAAATATGAAATAAATCATGCATACTCCCTATTATGAGTGTAACTATCTGTCAAAATTTCAGGGAGAGATCACTTACCATCAGAGAGAAACAAAAATTAACAAATCATCAAACTGTGCACGAAACACCGTTATCCGATTTTCTGTTTTTGTCTAACTCTTTTGGTCTGTAGGATCATCTTCCAAAATGTTTTCATACAAACACTTTACATAACAAATCTACTATATGTTATAGGCTACCAATCCATGAAAAGAAAACCAACAAGTTCTATTTAAAATCATCAAGATAAATAGCATACAAGCTACTCGCCCTGTTCTGAAACAGACTGACGACTTAAAACATTTGACTCAGTTGAGGTACCAACCTTAATGAAATTATTTGAAACTAATTTTCACAGAATTCTAACTTCAAGTAGAAACTTTCTATTCAAACACTTTTTCATAAAGTATTCTCAATTAGTACAGTTTATCCAAACAATCAATTTGTTGGAAAACCAGATCTGACAACCGATTCAAATCTCTTGACTTGATTGCCCACATAAAATCCGAAGCATGCATCAAAATATACATGTCCAGAAAGAGAATCAAGTCTACAAGATTCTTAGCCAAGAAAAACAGATAGTTATTTTCGAAAAATAAATCCTTCATGCCTAAAACACAGAACTGTGCAGCAGAGTACCAGATCTGCGCACCGTTACCGTTTAATTCACCATAAATTCATAACAACTTAGAAAAAGATGAAACTAGTGGCTAAAGAACCACATCTCACAGATCTACAACATTGAATAAAATTTAGAATTTTTCTGAAAGCTTTTCTCAGCGAAAAAACCAAAAAAATGTCGAAAACAGAACAGAAATCTAGACAGCAAGCAAGTGCATCACTAATTCATGTGTTAATTAATCATTTCTCAACTAATTATGTGTTAAAATGCTTTAGAACGACCTAGAGCTCTGATACCACTGTTAGGAAGTCTAATTTTCGAATTTTTGTGCTAATTAATCATTTAATAAGCAATCCAAACGACTTAGACCTCGAAGAATCTAGTCCAAGCATTCACACACAAGAGAGAGAGGTTAGGAAAGCTACCTCTCCTTGTATCGCAACAAGGAGGTACGAATCCGGCGATGTCGAGGTTGTGCGCACCACCACGTGTGTCTCGGCCTCAAGTCCACCATGGTATTAACCAAAATCTCGATATATGCTAGTAGATGAGAGGTTAAGCCTAATTCCTTCCTTCCCTTTGCATTAATTAACTATTTAATTGGATGGAGGCAAGAGGTGCTCAACACATGAACTTAAGAGAGCAATGGTGGAGAGGAAAAATTCTGAAATTTTTCCTTTAATTTTCGTCCAAAATATTAGAGAGAGAGAAAAGGGCAAGGTGGCTAGAGTTTTGGCTCCCAAAGTGGTCCTTTTATAGACCAACCACTCTCCCAAAAAGTTGTAACTAATTTACAATTATGCCATCACTAGGACAGTCATAAAATGGGCCTAAATGGGCTCCATCAATTATTTAATCGGTCCTCTAATTCAATTAATTAGTGGCCCAATTAATTGCTCTCAAGTTGGACCTTTAATTTACCATTTAAATATAGGCCCGTTAACTCAAATTAATTACTTTAATTAATTCATGTTGAACAAATTAATTATCAACACTTTGATAATTATTTAAGGATTAGAATATGCATTAATTTATTTCTATATAATCCGTTTGACTTAATTAATTAATTATGACGGTTTGCAACAGTACATAATTAATCAGTCAACATATCATATTGTTGCATTCCTTAATACAATCAAATAAATAATGCACGCATGGTCAAAATCTATTTGTGTGACCCTTTGAGGATTTATGCTCTGTTGGACATGGAAAATAAATCGTTATTTATTTCCAATAATCATAAGCGGTATCTAGCAACACGTTATGATTCCCAATTCGCATAAATAGTGTACTGCTACAATATTTTAATCCTGCATAAGAAATAATAGTATTTCCTTGTCTGATTCTTATGTCACATGATATCATCGTATAATCCAAGATAAGAATGTGTCATTCTTGCAGATTATACGTTTCTTGATCTAGAGATGACTGTATCAGTTGCTAGCAAACAATCCATCTCCATCAAGGGGCCCAAACAGATATCATCGCTCATTAAATAAATTAATGAGGGACATACGATTTTCTTGATGAACAACCTTTCCCCGCACAATTCAAGAGAACATAAATAAAGTCCGTATAGCAGCCCTTATCAGGAATCAACGGTAGACGATATTTATTGAACCTATCCTCATGTGGAAAAGCTGAACCATCTCAAACTTAGAATCAAACTCAAATGAAATAAATAATGACACATAACACAATCCATATATTTATTTCATTGGATCGTGTCCTGTACTATGTTCTATAACATATACATATGCAATTAAGTTGGCAACTCTTTACCTATGATTTGTAGAACTTAATCATCACTTAACTTGCATACTAATCTTATCTGATAATTAATATTCCTTGTTAATTATCAAGATTACGGACCTTTTAGATTTATTATTGTCATTTATTATAAATGAAACACAGAGATCCACAATTCAGATCCTCAACCTGAATGATCTGTCAATAAATAAATCAAAGAATAAATGATCAAATATCATCAATAACATAAACCATAGACGTAGCCATATAAAGATTGGCTTCTAGGACATAACTCTAACAGGGCTGTGGGAGAGACTCACGGGATTGCGGGCTCCAAAGGAGAAGAAGAGTGTTGACATTCAAATGCCCGTGATCCGCTTCATTCAACGGGCATTATCTCTCTCTATTTTTGCCCGCGGTGAGTCGGGTAACAAGGTGGTAGTAGGAGAGATGTGTGTGCTGTCCCAAATGCTCCGCCGAGGCCAATCGGAGAATCAAAACCTCGCTTGGCGGATGCTCAAGCATTGGCATGACATCGCCACGAGCCGTGCGACCGGAGCGGAGCAGATCACGATAGGTAGGTATATTACTCACCTAGCCAAGCAGGTCGGAGTCTCAAGCTTCCGGATGAAGCAAAGTGCGGGGCCCGAGCGACTAAATATGGATTTATTGATCACGATGGGCCATGTGAAGAAGACGCCCCGCGAGACCCGCTACGTGGTGGGGGACTACCAGCTGGAGATCCCCATCACCTTCAGGATTGGCCAGATGCGCACCGGCGACTATCTCCTCGTCCGGAACGGCCATCTGGTGCTGCCAGCACCAGCAGCAGGTCCTCATCCTACAGCCAGCGACCCGCAGGAAGGACCAGCGACCCGCCAGAGATCAGCAGCAGAGACACATGCCAGCGGGTCGCACATTGAGCCAGCGGCCCGCCAGTTTGGGCCAGGAGCAGAGCCAGAGGCTGCTGGAGGAGATTTTGCGGGGACGGGCACATCTGATGTCCCCTATACAAGTGCAGGCAGCAGCTACCAGCCATTCATGCAGCAAGGCTGGGGCCAGCAGGCATACGATCCCATGGCACACTACCAAATGCTCGTTGATGTGCATGGGTATCAAAGAATGCTTCACCGAGACGTCTCCGAGTTACAAGATGGCTACTCCAACCTGGAGCAGCGCATGGACCTGATCGAGAGGAGACAGGCCGAGGAGCTGAAGGAGGCCCGAGCCTTCCGTGAGTACCAACGCGAGTGGTACGAGCGGGATGATGCAAGGAATAGGACACGGGAAGTCCTTTTCGACCATTGGGCGAACCAGATCTTTGGGGCACCTCCTCCACCACCTGCTGACGTACCGTTCTACCCACCACCGCTACCGGAGAATGAGCCACCGCAACCACCACCCGAGGATTGAGCCAAGCATGTGAGTTTTCTAATTTCCCTCTATTTATCTTTCTAGTGTAATTAATGGCCCTAGGGACAGTGCCATGAATTAAGCTTGGGGGGTAGAGAGAAATCAGAAAATGTGCATTTAATTAGGTTAATTAAGTTAGGAAATTGCATTTCATGCATTTTAGGCTCTGTCAGCCTTGTTACCAGCGGGCCGCTGATAACATGTTGGCAGGGCTTAGAAAATTCTAAGTACTGGAGATTTTCAGTGGGTCGCTGAACCCATCATTTGGGTCGCTGCTAAGGCAGCGGGTCGCTCATGTAGCCAGCGGACCGCTGGAAATGTCCAGAACTTAGGGTTTTCTTGCATAATCATATAGTTTTGTAAATATTGCATAATTAATGTTATTTTACATTTAGGATAAGTTAAGGAGTTGTTTAGTGAGTTAACCGATGCTGACTTGAGCAAAAACAAAGATGCATAACTGAAGAGCAAAATTGTTGAATTTTTCTAAATTTGCATGAATTTAATTGGCAAAATCGAAATGTAATTAGGATAGGAGTTTGAGTTTTCCATGATATATCTCAACTGAACCTAAGTTTGCTAATCTGATAAGTTAAAAGAATTGATCGAAACATTTAAGACGGTAGCCACCACAAATCAAAATCTCGTTGAGATCAACTTTAGCAACACAAAGACATGATAAATTAAGGAATGATCGTTAGGTCTAGAGAATTTAACCATGTTTTCAAGTTTAATTAAAAGTCGAAGATGTACAAAAGCATAACTTGTAAATGATAAAAAAAAAAATTTTGAAAAATGAAGAAAAACACAAAAATAGGGGAACTAAAAAGCGTGCAATGCCATGGATATTGCGGGAGGCTATAGGTAATTGTGGATTAAAAAAAATTCTATAAAATCATGGGTAAGAAACAGAAAGGCTCATGATAAAAAAATAAATAAATAAAAAATTAAATAAAATTCACTCTAATCTGGCCGACCACTCCACCGCGGGAAACCTTCCTAGCCCCGGGAGAATTAATAAAAAGTCCAACCCAAAAACTTTGGAAATGGTTAGGTGAGGAGTTGTACCATTTTTTCCGCCTCACTTTAGACCAATTTCAATGCGTTTTTGAAAAAAATGGTTAAATACCCAAAGACCTAATTGTGAAATGAATTAGTATGTCATGGACGTTTGTGTTGGTAGGGTTAGATCCCGTCTCAATTGCTAGACACAATGCATTAACTTTGATAAGTCAATAAACTTAGGTATTGATGAGATAAATCATGGAAAATAATTACGAATATCCTGGTTGCATGTTAGGTTAGCCAATTACACAACAACAAAACTTGGATTTTGAACTTGAAATTGTAAAATTGATTTTGGTTGAAGTTGTTGAATTTGCTCAAGTCTTGATTAGTTAACTTGTTAATTAACTCTCTAACTTGCAGAAATAACATGTAAATAAATGAAATTAAGCTCAAAAACTATAACTTAGACTTAGGATCTTGCTTGGGGACAAGCAAATGTTAAGCTTGGGGGGGTTTGATAAATGGTTTTCATACGTAGTATTTCAGCCATTTATAGGACTTAATTTCATGCATTTCATCGTAATTTCTATTGTTTAACTGATAATTTAGGTTAGAATCTAAGTACTGCCATTGTTTGCTCTGTTTTTGTACAGGATTGAAGATAAGCTACTCAAAACGGCGAAATCTGCATCGATTGGCGACCCACCAAGAGCACCAGAGGGTAGAAGAGAAGACTGGTGACACAGAAGATTTCAGCGGGCCGCCAGGTTCAACAGCGGGCCGCTGGAAAAAAGGAAACCACTGCCAAATTTAGACAGCCAGTTTTGTTAACTTCTCAACCGCGTTCTGAGCTATTTCTGGAGCCTCTAATCGCACGTCCTTGACCTCTACAGAACCGCCAATGTCTATTATAAAAGAGAGAAGCCTTGACGCCAGAAGGGATGCAATTTTAGAGGTTAATTGCAGCTAAGTTGAGACAGCCAACAGGATTGCCAGCAGGTCGCCGACACCACCAGCGGACCGCTGTAGAGTAGCAGAAGACAGAAAGATAGAGTCCAAGTTGCAGTTTGTTGTAACTTTTGATTCTTTCTTATGTTTTTGTTTATCTTTGATACCTTTTGGTTTTATTTGATGAGTTGTAGCGAGTAGATACTGATTAGGGGCCATGGCAGTGAACCTTTTAGTTTATGATTAGATAATATACTTTTTAGTTAATTTCTTTGTTGCATGTTGTGTTTTATTTCCTTTCTTTGATTTCTAATCTGATTGCTTAAATTGCTTAAGTTAGATTTGCTCGCATTCGTCAAGTATAGGCCTTGCTTGATTGTTTAATGGTTAAGTCCAAACCAAACTTAAAATATTTGATGCAATTGTACCAACTTGAAGGTTTGAACTGAGAGGTTTAAACCAAGACTAATAACGAGAGTTAGGTCCTTTCTAAGAGTGAAAACTCGAAGAATTCATTAGGATAGAAATGTTTAAACTTATAGAAACTAGACCACGAAACGAGAGTTGAAATTTAGGTTCTATACGAAGGGATTTGAGTTAATTGATTGTCAACCAGACCTAAAACGAGAGTTTGATCTGTTAAATATCAACCAAACCCTATTCCTTACACAAAGCGACTTCTAAATTAACTAAATTGTTGAATCTGCACTAATCCTGGCGGGCCGCTGAGTGAACCAGCGAGGTGGTCTATGCCCGCCAAGTAGCCAGCGACCAGTCAATAGGATTAGCGACCTGAGTTCTTTCAGCGGGCCGCTACGAAAGTCAGCGGGTCGCTAGAACTGGAGCAAACTGAAGAATTAACTTGCTGTAAGCCCCTAGTTTTAATTGATTACGTTTTAACCCTCTTCTATTGTGATCTGTTAACTTAGGATTTATTTTACTGCAAGTTCTTATTAATTTGTTGCTGCAACCAATCAACTTTTATTGCTGATCATTTAATTTAGCAAATTAAATTGAGTTAGAATCCAATAATCCAATCCGTCCCTGTGGTTCGACCCCGAAATACTTAGACAATTGTCGTGCGCTTGAGACTTAATTTAGGTAGATTAGGGTATAATTTAAAAGCAGGAAATCCGCATCAGTGCTTTAGAGCTAAACTAATTGAACACGTAACCCTAGGACATTACTTGCATCTGTTTGAGTCCAGAAAAAAAATATAAAAATTAATCCAAAAATATTTTATTATTTATTTCTCGAATTTTAATTGCTCTAAATTCTTATTAAAACCCCACAAAAACTTTTCTGTCTAGCTTTTAAGAAAGACTAAGTCCGGTACTCATTGTTACCGTCCCTTGGGTTCGACCCTTAGCTTTACCCCAAACGACTAGTAGGGTAGAACTTAGGTTTATAAATTTATTTGACTTAGGTTCTGAAACCTCTATCAATTTACTTGCATGCGTTGATTGTTTTATTAGCATGTTATACTAGATTGTTATGTCTTAGGATTAGATAGTAGTTTATGTTTAGTTTGATGTGATGACTTGACTATTTTGTTATGCTATGTCCTTTCTTTTGTTGAGATTGTTGTCATGCTTGTTTGAATTGTTGTTGAATTGATGTTTACTGCTAGATGAACTGCAGCGTCTAATTAAAAGAATAAACTAGATTAAATACTCAAGTTAGATAAGTACATGAGGTAAAAATCGTAGGCTCGAAAGAGTAGATTAATTTGCAACTGAAAGGTGGAGTTTCTAATGATCTGAAAATGTTTTAGATACCTCTAGAAAAACAACAAATAAAACTTATAGTTAGCTCCAACACGAAAGTTGAGGATTAACCTACTTAAGAGGTGAAAGTCGAGTTTCATACCAACTCCAGTCCAAAAAACAACAGCTTAGGGTAGGAAAGTTAGGTCTAGTCGACCAGTAGCGTTCACATAGCATTGTCCAAAGAAACCAAGTCAAAACTGATGATCCAGAGCACAATTCGTGCCGACCTAAGTTACATTTCAGTCCGGAAAAATGTAATCAATTCGGTCCAGAATCTTGCATGCGAAAGTATGTGACAACGACACTTCTGAAGCCAAACTGAATGAACCTGAAACCTTATTTTTGTGTCTTATTTTTTTTAACAACTAACAACTCTAACACATAGCTATTTTGAACGGCAACACGAACATATGTAGAAAATACACTGTAAACAAATTTTTACTGCTAAGCTTACCTTTTCTGGCTAGCCTCTCCGATCTTATGTGGCAACAAAAATTATACCACGTCTTAGTGAGTAGGACAATGGGGATTAAAGGATGAGAGAGTAACTGTTATTTCATTTGTATTTTGCCGTAGCCCCTTGATTTTTTTTATTTGATAATCAGCTGATTAAAATTAATTCTACGCTCATTTATTAAATTTTTGTCAAAATTATATGCATTAAAATTAGAATAATGATATGAGCGTTAAATATTGATTTATTGTTAAATTCGTTTTTTTTTTTTGTGTGTGCATCTTCTTTGTCTTGGCACCTGGAGTTTTAACTATTGATTAGTTCTTAAAATTAATTCTATGCATATTCAATCTATTTAATATTGATTAAAAAATCATATGTGTTAAAATTAGAAGAATCACATTAACGTTGAATACGGATTCATGGTCAAAATTATGTGTGTATAATCAACCTTAAATATTATTAGCATATGAAAGAATCCGCATTCAATATCCGAGATATATTCGTATTCGTTTTCGTATCTGACAACATCCGAACTGTATCCGAATTTCTTAACATCTGCAACGTATCCGAATCCGAATGCATCTTTATCTGTATCTGTATCCGAAAAAAAAAATGGATATGGATATGATTTGACCACTATCCAATCTGAACTCACAAGTCAACTTTGTAACTACAACAACTTCGAGAGAGAGAGAGAGGAAGCGAGAGAGGGAGAGAGCGGGAGGACATTCGACAAGGAGACTGTAACGGATTCCCGATTCCCTCTGTTTGAAGATCTACCGGTGTCAGATTTAGTGTTTTCAATACCGCATCAGATATCGAAAAATTTCGGTAATACTGAAAATTGGAGCAGTGACCGATAGGACAGTTTCAAATATTGTGGGAGAAAATACCGAAAATTTTTTTTTTAGTTGAATACTAGATATGCGTATCTACTATATAGGACTATTCCAAATAAGGAAAAAAAATTTAGTTGAATACTAGATATGCGTATCTACTATATAGGACTATTCCAGAAAAGGATATTGCAATTGATTAATTGAATCGTTAATTTTCCTGGAAATAATGAGCAAGACCAGGTACAAGGTTCTTATTAAGTCCTACTAATTAGTTACTTGTCCTTATCCTGGCGCCATTATCAATCCTTTAACAAAGTTTTACTTTATACCTAGCCATCTACAGGTTGTCTTCATGTGATTCTAGTGAAGAGCACAATTTTTTCCAGCAAATTGAATTGTTTAAAATCTGGCAAGAATCCAGTAGATAAATTTTTTTGTCATTTTTTACTTTTTTATGACTTGAGAAAGAGCAATATAGGCAACGATGTCTTCGCCACGGCGAGCGCTGTAATATGACATACTAACATGCCTTGAGTTTAATTAGCTAGTTAGCTAGTCTGTTAAACATACTAACATGACGAATTATCTTTTCAACAAAAACATGCGATTCTTTTAATAGATCACACCTTAGAAAAAGAAATTGATAAACAAACCTTCATTTAGTCAAAATTAAATACGGAATTATTATATTCTATTCAATTGATTTCTTAATCAATTGGCGGTTCCACTTGAGAGCACTGCAGTGCAGACATGGCAGTTACATTCTGCTGACATGACGCCAACGCGGTGAGATGGTTAAGTATAATCGTATAAATAACAATAATTTTTAGGTACTGCGCTTGCGTAATTCCAAAGTACAAGTTGTAATAGAAAATGGTTTGTTATTCAAATCAAATAAATGGAGATTTGGAGAGGTAATAGACTAATAATAGGGAAATTGAATAATGACATCATTAATTAATCTAATTGAAAGTCAGAAAAGACTTCGCTCTTCTTTTGCTTCTTTTGCTTCTTTTGGCACCCTCTTGACCAATTCAACCAAGTCAATGAAAACAGGGTGACGTGTCCTAAGTGGAGAAATTCAAAAAAAAAAAAAAAAAAAAACAGGGTGACGTGTGCGACTGTGCTGTGCTGTCCTACTCCTACTACCAGCATCCTCTGCTGCCGTAAAAACGACAGCAGAGTGCTGTCCTCGAAAATTTTATTAGTATTTAAAAATTTTAAAATTTAAATGATGAATCCAATCATTGATCTTGGTAAATTTTACGGGCGATACTTTTTCATATAAATTTTATAAAATTTGGAATCGATTTTATACTCGATTAAGTAACCAAATTATGAATGTATTAGAATTAATCAGTGATAGTTAACCAAATTCGTTCATTTGTTAGCCATTTGATCTAGTATCAAATCAACTCCAAAATTTATAGAACTTACATATGAAAACAATCTTTCCTTAGATTGAATGTTTGAATTTTTTTTAATTTTTAAATATTGATAAACATTTCAAGGACAGCACTAAATACATGTGCAATGGAGTGAACATGAACTAAATTAGTAGCTCTTTTTATTAGAAAAGAATGTTTACATTCCGCAGCTTCATTAAGAAAAAACAAAAATAAAATATGCGTGTTGAACAACCACATCAGAAAAATATGTAACTGATCAAGTGGTAGTGCCGTAGTGTGGTACGAAACTTCAGCATGTTCTCCCCTGATATACGTAATAATCTTTTATAGCAAACTAGCTCAGTACAGTTGTACACATCACAGTCAAACAACGAATTTTACATGCATGTGTTCTTCCAGTAGCGAGTTTACTTGACATCCCTAACTCTATTATTTTCAATAGACAAATGCTCTTTTTAAAAGTAATTTTATATATGTTGGAAAAGCTTGTATGTGATTCATTTTTTTTTCTTTTTTTGTGATAAAAAGAGTGAATTATATGAAGTGGACGTAATCTCAACAAAATTCTTTGGGCAACAAACTTATTAAAATTTACAAAATGCGGCATTCAAGAAAATTATATCTTTCTATTCTGTGTGTAAAAATTTCCAAATTAAGATGAAGTACTTTTTGTACAAATATTGTATGGAAGTAATTACAAATATTTCGATCATAAAAGATTGGAAGTTAAATTCAGGTTTAAATGATAAAAAATGGTATTTGATAAGATAATAAGTAAGGAATTGTGTGCGCTCTTTTCCGAGAAAAATAAATTTGTGTGTGTTTCATAAATATATTATTGCCTACAAATTATTTGTTTAATTAAGAATTAAAATAAAGAGTTAGCATCCCTTCAAAATCACAAGCATGCATATTGTCCGAAAATAACAATACTAATACTAAATTAAAGCAAATTTAAAAGAAAGAAACGAAAGACAATTATTAAGAGAACTAAATGTATATGACAATTAGAATTATTTATGGTCTATGTGTTGTAGCGTGCATGTGTATAATTGTCCACGATATGTATGGTGGTATAGAGCGCACATCCTCTCTCTCCAATCTCCATGTCATCACTACTCACTAGTCCAAGTAGACCTGTCAAACGTTAGTAACATTTACGGAAATCCTCTCTTACGTTTAATGTTACGTTAATGTGACGGAATTGATTTATGTAACGTTTAACGTTTCATTTATTAAACGTAAAGCTTTTTCCTTCCGCTTAATGTTACGTGTACATTAACGGAAGAAACGTTAATAACGTTAGAAATTGGCTTCCGTTTTTTCTCCAACTAAGTTACCAAAAACAGTTTATAAACTGTATCAACTAACATAGAAATTTTGCAAGTTTAAAACCAATAAATACGGCAGCCAAACAGATCTCAACATAGCAAAGAAAATGTACTAAAGAGGTCAAAAATACATCTCAAGCAAGCAAAGTTATTAATTACTTTGAATTCAACTCAGAGCATAAACACACATAAACTAGAGCATTACATAAACTAAGCATATTAACTACTTGGGATCTCAAGCTATCTCCTCAGTTTTTACCAATCTCAGCCAATGGCTAAATAGAAAACCATAAAACACATGAATCATCATTGGAGGTCATTGCTTGAGATCCAAGGAGCCAAAGAGTTGCACAAGTGCAGAAATTGTGTACTTGTGCACTTGTTACAACTCCAGGCTTCAACCACCAAAAAACAACATAATCCAACGTAATCTAACAAGCTAATCCAACTCCAGGCTTCAACCATGCAACTATGCAAGGAGCCAAAGAGTTACACAAGTTCACAACTACACAACACAAGTATCTGATGAATCCAAAATGCCTTGTAAACATCTAAACATAATGCAAGGCATGCAAAATATTCCAAAATGATTCAGAATACCTCACCAGTCACCAAAGTTCCATCACTGGACCTTGTAAACATCCAAAATGCCTTGTAAACATCTAACAATGGGCAATGCCATCGGCATCCGATGTCGTTTCATCACTGGACCAAAGTATCTCACCAAAGTCCCCACCATTTTCTACATTAAGCATAATATAAAGATGCATGTTAGTATATATATGACAGGTACATATGAGTAATATAAACATTAAGCATAAATGCATAATATAAAGATGCTGTACCGGTGACTGAAGCTCTCAACCAATCTTGAGCACATATGAGAGCCTCAATACTTTCATCATTTAATGAGCTCCTTATTGGACTTAGAGTTCTACCACTATTACTAAATGTGGACTCAGATGCCACGGTGGAGATTGGCACAGCTAGGATGTCTCGAGCAAGTCGAGACAAAATTGGATATTTGGCTGCCTTTAATTTCCACCATGACAAGATATCAAATGCAACATCCAAGCTGTTTTCATCTAATCCATCGGCTAGATATTCCTCTAACTCTGATTTTTTAGGATCAGCCCTCTTTTTATTTTTCATGTAATCTTTCAATCCAGCCCTTGACACACTTTCAGTCTGTCTAGCTAAGGCACTAAAATATCAAACACAAGTAACAGTTAATTCATATGTTATTACTAAATGTTGCATGCATGTATATCAACTTGACAAGTAACAGATAATTCAACTTGACAAGTAACATATATATCTAACTTGCATGCATGTATATGCATGTAACTAAAAATTGCTCAAGTACACATCTTATTACTTGTAATTCATATTTTGGAAACAATAGATAACATGCACTTTACTATATAATGCAAGTTAGATATAATGAAATGCACATTGTATGCTTGTGACTGCCAATTTAGATAAATAACAAGTGGAGAGTTTACCTCACTTGTTGTGATGAGCTACCAATTTGTTCTTGTGACTGCCTATTGTATGCATTCTCGTAATCTTTGAATAATGCATTAATGCAATTATTCAAGTTGGCCATGAATGTGTCATAGTCATGAGGATACATCTCCTTAATGTAATACTCAACAACACCAAATTTTGATCTCGGATCAAACACACAAGCAATTGCTAGCAACATGTTACCACCAGTCCAATACTTGTCCCACTTAGCATACATTTTTAAACTCATCTCTACAATGAATGGATAGTTAGAATTCCTCATTTTCTTAATGTTTGAACAAACTTCACAGAACTCTGGAAAGAACAAGTTGAGAGTTGGATACTTGGTTCCACTAAGTGTTAAAGTAGCATCATAAAAAACCTTTAGACAATCAAGTAAAACCTTCAATTTGTTCCAATCAAGACCAGCAACTAGCTCAGAATTTTTATCAAGAACGGCAAACCTTTCAATGGCTTCTCTCAATTCAAATGCTAGTTGCAACATGAGATAGGTGGAGTTCCACCTTGTTTGAACATCCCATGCCGGTTTTTTATCGGGGCCTTTTACCTGAAATTGCATACAACATAATTATTTAATAAAAATTACATTTCAACAACAAAATTAAATAAAATGTAGTATCAATTCATCAACCTGAGCTACAGCTCGCTTGAACTTCTCCATTCTTGACTGTGAGTGACGAATGTACTTCATCGTCTCTCGAATAGTTTTTATCTCACCATCTAATACATCAAGACCATCTTGGACTATAAGGTTTAAGATGTGACAACCACACCTTTGGTGGAATAGTTGTCCATCAGCCGGCAATGTATCAAGAATGGGTCCACTAAGCAATTCCTTAACACAAGCATCATTAGCACTACTACTATCAAGTACAAGACATAAGGCTTTTTTATCCAAATTCCACAACACTAACCTCTCATATATGGCATCAGCAATATTTTTGCCTGTATGAGGACTTGGCAAAGGACAGAATGCAATGACTCTCTTATGAAGTTTCCAACTTTCATCAATATAATGACAAGTAAGAGCCATAAAACCTCTATCTCTACCCTTATTTGACCATAGGTCACCAGTAAAACTAAACTTACAATCTAACTTGCTAAACAAATCATACAACATGTCCTTTTCCTCTGCATAAATGTTTAGGCAATCAGCCCTAAGTGTATTCCTTGATGGTACTTTAAACAGAGGTTGCAATTCTCTTAAGAATTCTTTCAAAAAATAATGATTGACACAATTAAAAGGATAGTCATGAGCAACTACCATTCTTGCAAGGCCCTTTCTGCATTTCATTTGATTAAATTCCCACACATCAAGAGCTGGTGCTGCATATAGAATAGAAGTACACAATATAATTTACAAGTACACAATATATTTTAAAAATGAAACAAGGTGGAAACACTCAAGTTGTACCTGTAGTAGTACCAGCTTGCAACATTTTTTGTAGAGCATTAGGTTTGTGTCTCATGGCTTTGGGCACCTTTTGGCAGGACTTTTTAAAATGGTGCATCAAAGAACCAGTGCCCCTTCCATTCCCCATGTCATAAATGTGTCCACAGAATTTGCATTTGGCCTCATAAAAGTCATCTTCTTTAGGCTCACCCCTTATGAAATACTGCCAATATTTAGAGGTCATTCTTTCTCTTTTTTTCCTCTTTTTGTTGGATTCAGGATCAGGTTGAGGGCCTTCAGTTTGAGGGATTTGAGTTTGAGGGACTTGAGTTTGAGGTACTTGAGTGTCACCATCAGCTTGTCTAGCTTCGTTTTCAACTCTTTGGATTTCCTCTGGAGTGTAATTTGGATCTAATCCAAAGCTGCAATATAAAAAATACTCAAGTTCAATATAATGTAATATAAAAAAACTTGTAATATAAAAAAAAAGAAGTGTAGTTAATACCTGTCCTCAGAGAGCTCAAGATCTGGTTCAGACGCACTCTCTGAATTTGTCATAACCAATCTACAAAAGAGAAGTTAACTATTAACTAAAAAAAAAATACTTTAATGGTAGAAATAAATTGATGACAGAAAATGTTTAAGCATTTAAGCATTTTCTGTTTACATAAATAAATTGATTTACACATAAATATTTAATGGCAAAAAATATTTTACACATAAAGAATTAATCATTTTACACGGTTTAATTAATGACAGAAAAGTATTTTCCCCATGTCATTACTCATTACACATATTAAGACATAAAATGATTAGTTATTAAATACAGATATTAACTACACCTATTAAATACAGATATTAAATACTCGTATTAATTGTTCAGTAATTAATAGCAGACACAAATACACAGTGATTAGCTACCAATGATTAATTAATTACTACTTGTATTAATTGTTCAGCAATTAATGACAGTATTAACTACAAAATGGGCTATTAATTACTAGAATGAGACAATGATTAGTTATCAATTTCTGTTAGTTTTAATTACACCTATTAATTTTTGTAACCAATCATTAGTAAATGGGCTATTAATTACCAGAAAGGGTTTGCAAAAAATATTTGAACAATGGAGAGTACATTATCAGATGAGAGTTTCAACAAAAGAGTTTGTAAAAAAAATGTACCACAACTTGTGCCTTGATTCCAGCTTGTTTTGCTTCCAGGCTCAAGTTAGATCTTCCAAGTTTTTTTCTCGAGTGAGTACTGTGTACTGAGTTGTATGTATAGCATCAAACCACAAAAAAAAAAACAACAGTTACAAATAGATGAACAAAGGCCAACAAAAAAGTATGTCAAAATTTAAAAAAATCTTTCAAATATTTACCTCGAGAATACTAGATCTTCCTTTCCTCTCTCTCTCTTTCGCTGTTTCTTTCTTTCTTTCTCCGTCTCTAACTCTTTTTTTCTTTTTTTTTCCGT
This sequence comes from Rhynchospora breviuscula, assembly GCA_027562975.1. Taxonomy (NCBI): domain Eukaryota; kingdom Viridiplantae; phylum Streptophyta; class Magnoliopsida; order Poales; family Cyperaceae; genus Rhynchospora; species Rhynchospora breviuscula. The sequence continues at coordinate 27,264,848 of CM050400.1, read as the reverse complement.
CCCTTTTTTCCCTTCCAGTTCCAGATCCATATGACCATATATACAAAAACAAACAACGATTCATCAATCATCATTATTCACCAGTAATTATGGCTATTGACAACTGACAAGTAGCTAATTAGGTAGAGTACTGAGTACATAGAGAAACGGCTCTTCACCTCATCAGTAATCATGGCTATAAGGCTATTGACAAGTGATCTGCCTTGCGAATTGCAATCGTCACACTTGGGAGTTGGGTTTGGGTTTGCCATTGCCATGGGTACTGTGCGAGAGCTGAGAGCCAGAGAGAGATGAAATGAAATGAGGCGTGCGAGAGAAGGAGCGGCGCAACCTAGGTATACTTATCCCTAGTTTTCTCCGTCACTCTTATTTGCTCTGCAATTTCCCTATTCCATACTTCTGCAATCATATTCATATCGATATATATCATATATTCGTATCTGATTTAACGTTAAAACGTAAATAAACGTAACGGAAATGGGCTGTGACGTTTACGTTACGTTATTCAGCGGAAATTACGGCCCATTTCCGCTTACGTTACGTTGGGCCAAACGTAACCAAATTGTGCTACGTTTAACATTCCGTGGGTGCGGAACGAAACGTTAAAACGTTAAATTGTTAACACTTTGACAGGTCTAAGTCCAAGTAACTTACGCAGCTTCTACAATAACCAGCAAATCAGAATGCTTGTGTCTTACGCGGACTATATTTGTTTCCACATAATATAAATTTTTTTTTATATTCTTTTGTGAGGATATATATAACACTTCTAGCTAGCTACCTACTATATGTATATATATGTTATATAATTAATAATATATATATATATATATATATATATATATATATATATATATAGCAAAAATTGAAAGGCCGGCTAAACCACGTGTTTAACTCTAATGAAAACTTTCATTTAGTACTTACGACTTATAACCCCAATTAACCATTCCAAAACGTTACAAATATATTAGGCATATCAATATAAAACCATCGCTCTCACTCTCTGAAATAAAAGGAGGCAACCACAGAGAAAGATGGAAGGATAAACAAACAAGACAACCAACCAAACGACCACCAATCCCTCCCCCAACTTAATCCAGAAAAACTCCAGTATATACTAAAGAGACAAAAAAGAAGAAAAAGAAAGAAACAAGAGGCTTTTCTCTCTCAATTCAATCTACTTAGCTCAGAGTTCCATTCGCATGGAAGCCGGTACAATACCGCCTCCAGGTCCCATAGTTAACAACCATCCTAGCACCAGTACCGGAAGTAAAGCCGCCTCCATCTCACCGAGCATATTCATAATTGCTGCAATAGTAGCAATTGCACTTATTAGCGTCCTCTTCATTCATCGACTCATTCGCTTCTTCTTTGGCCACTCTCACGGCTCCTCATACCACTTCTCCTTTGCTCGTACCAATAGCAATGCTGGTAGCGTCAACAACCGCGCCTTGTCAGAGCATGAAAAAGCTAAGCTGATTGATTCTCTTCCTCTCTTCACACTAGCCTCATCTTTGGCTAAGCTGCCAAAGTCATCACTTGACTGTGCAGTTTGTTGCGAACCATTTTTGCCAGATGCGGAGCTCCGTTTACTGCCGGCTTGCAAACATGCATTTCACAAATCATGCGTCGACAAGTGGCTCAAATCCAACCCTTCATGCCCGCTCTGTCGGTCCTCAATCACCCTACCATATCCACCCCTTCAGGATATTTCTTCCGGAAGCTTCCGGTTAGAGCTCGGTAATGTCAGCTGTAGAAGATCTGAACCAGAAAGCCAAGTCCAGAATAGAATTCGACCCCCGGTGCCTCCACTCAGGACCTACAGCTTGGAATCTCATGACTATTTCATAGAAGAGGAGGTGGAAATAGTTCAGCCTCAAGTGAATAAACCAGAAAAGAAGGAGAATATTCCTCAGATATCTGATCTTGCACCACCACGGCCACCACGGCCTTCTCCGCCACCACCTCCTCCACAGCCTCCTCAGTCTCGTCCGCCACCGCCACCGCCACCTCCACCTCCTCCGCCTCCAATAGAGACTGCGATTTCAATAGAGAGCCTGACAAGAGAGAAGCCCGTTCGGGGGTGGTTGCAAGAGTACGTCGATGGACTTGCCTCGTCAGCATCTTCGTCCTTCAATTCGATGAGGTTCCCTTCTCAACGCTGGAGTGGGAGGTGGAGTGGAAGGTGGAGTCAACGTTCAAGTCAACGGTTTGACACCGTAGGAGGTGAAGGAGCACCGCCGGAAGCGTGGCTGTGGGACTTGGAAGCGGGACAGAGTGAGGAGGCGGGAGGTATGTTGGCGGTGTACAGGTGGCTCACAGGGGTATAATGGTAAATTCTTGTCACTAACTTGAGTTCTCAAATCTCACTGGCGGCTCAGTCGAAACATGGGGCTTAGGTCGCATGGAAATTTCAAGAATGCCACGGTATGGGTCCGAGCCTCCGAGGGGACCTGTTTGTTGTTGGATCATTTTCTCCATTTTCAAATTCACAACTTCTCCATTTCCTAGTAAAATATCTGGTTATGGCTGTAATGGATAATTGCAATCGTCGAGGACTGCAGCGGAATGTCAACACTGGGACCAAGGGGGATCCGTTTCAGAGTTTCAGTTAAGAGGGTTGAACGGGTCTGCGGAATGTTATTTACTGGGTTACAAGACCCTTACAAATTTTTACTAGTATGCCAACGTGGCATGCTTTCAATTTTCATGGCCATCTGACACACACACTTGTGGGCCACATCAGTGTATGCTGATGTTTTTGTAAGAATTGTTATGTGCCGATAGATAATGGAAATGAAAATTGATTACTGCCATCTTCAGTTTTACCATCCCTGCCATCGCTAAATATAAAGTGAACACATAGAATAGACAAGGTGAACATATATAGTGATCAAAGTGAACACATACAAACAAGTAAGTTTAATAAAAATAAGTTCAATATACATATAAAAATCTGAACAAAAGATGACAATAATAAACATGTAAGTGTTCACTTTGTTAGCCTATATGTTTATCTTGTTTGTTGTATGTGTTCACTTTGTGTTTAGCGATGGTTCGCGATGGTTTATTTGCCGATGGTGGTTATAATTCCTGAATGGAAATGATTGCGGCATCCAGAGAGATTTTTATTGAATTCTGGGCTTTTTCGAAGACAACGCATTCAATTCGTGACTGCTGCTTCATTTTTGTTAGTTTGCTGAGATTTCTTATCTTTAAGCTGAACAATTCATTATTTTACTTTGGAGTTAAATGGCAGGAAAAAATACAAGCCAAAAATCGTTAGTTGAATCACGTGCATGCTTGGCGAGATGCAACCATAAATTATTGGAGGTGGGATTTTAATGCAGTGTTGTTTGTGTAATGAGTTCAAAGAAAATTTTCAAATGACTGATCATGTCGATAATGGTGAATGCATCTCTATTAATTTTTACTCTTTTTAATTCGTTTCAATAATTTTAAACTACAATTTTTTTATTTCTATTTTTTCGTTGTTTAATATCTTCATTTTTATATTAACAAATATTAAAACAATTAAAAAAAATATTAAAATACATTATTTTCTAGAAAGTTTTCACCTGTAAATTATTGTAAGCGGCTTGAATCGGATCGGATCCATTGCATTAGAGGTCTTAAACAACATGTGTTCATGTGTGTGTGTAAATCTATATTATTAATTAAATCTCATGTGTGTCTGTTTTTTTTCCGACACATATTAATTTTAAAGAGAAAAATTATAGCAATTTTTAATGCAAATAATTTCCTTTATGTCTCATTTGATTTTTTTTTTTTTTATCTTTACTATATGAATTAGGAAACACGCCCATTGGATGTGACATCATAATGTGTTAGGAAGTCTAATTTTCAAATTTTGTGCTAATTAACTATTTAATTAACAATCCAAACGACTTAGACCTCGATTGATCTAGTCCAAGCATTCACACATAAGAGATTGAGAATAGGAAGGCTACCTCTTCTTGTATCGCAACAAAGAGGCTCGAATCCACTCGTTTGAAACCGGTGGCGTGCTCTCCCTCCTTTCTCCTTGGTCGGCCTCGAATCCACCAAGAGGATTAACCAATCTCTAGGTTCTAGTGCTAGCAAGAACTAGAGAGAAGCTAATCCTTGCTTTTATCCAACTAATCAACCTTTTAATCAATGGATCTAAGCTCAACACATGAGCCCTATAGATGAATTAATGGAGAGATAAGAAGGAAGAAATTCTGAAAATTTCTTTCCTCTTTGGAGGTGGCGGCCTAGGTAAGGAAGAGAGAGAAAGTGGGGTTAGGCTTAGGGTTTCTTCAATAAGCATCCCTATTTATAGCCAACCAATCCAACCTCATCCCTAAAAATTAAGGACCAAATTACCCCTCCTTGTGGCCAGCCTAGTGATGGGCTTTGATGGGCCATTCACTCTTGTGTTTAGTCTCTCATTAGCATACTAAATCAATTATTTAGCGGGCCTTTTAATTACATCCAATTTGGGCTTATATAGACTAATTAAATTAAGTCTATACTTTTAACTTTATTCTATCAATTAAATTAAATGTGTTGAAATTAACTATCAACTTATAGATAATTTTTATAGGATTAGCAAATGCACTAATTTATTTCTATGTGATCCTTTTGACTTAATTAATTATAACGGTTCGCAACGGTATATAATTAATTAATCAACTTATCATATTTTCACAGTACCTACTGCTGTGAATAAATAAATAATGCACTGTATGGTTAAAACTCTATTTGTGTGACCCTTTGAGAATTTATGCTACGTTGGCCATGGAATTAAATCGCTATTTAATACCAATAATCATAAGCGGTATCTAGCAACACGTTATGATTCCCAATTCGCATAAATAGTGTACAGCTACAATATCTCAATCCTGCATAAGAAATAAAAGTATTTCCTTGTCTGATTCTTATGTCACATGATATCATCGTATAATCCAAGATAGGAATGTGTCATTCTTGCAGATTATACGTTTCTTGATCTAGAGATGACTGTATCAGTTGCTAGCAAACAATCCATCTCCATCAAGGGGCCCGAACAGATATCATCGCTCACTAAATAAATTAATGAGGGACATACGATTTTCTTGATGAACAACTTTCTCCCGCACAATTCAAGAGAACATAAATAAAGTCCGTATAGCAACCCTTATTAGGAATCAACGGTAGACGATATTTATTGAACCTATCCTCATGTGGAAAAGCTGAACCATCTCAAACTTAAAATCAAACTCAAATGAAATAAATAATGACACATAACACAATCCATATATTTATTTTATTGGGTCGTGTCATGTACTATGTTCCATAACATACACATATGCAATTAAGTTGGCAACTCCTTACCTATGATTTGTAGAACTTAATCATCACTTAACTTGCATACTAATCTTATCCGATAATTAATATTCCTTGTTAATTATCAAGATTACGGATCTTTTAGATTTATTATTGTCATTTATTATAAATGAAACACAGAGATCCACAATTCAGATCCTCAACCTGAATGATCTGTCAATAAATAAATCAAAGAATAAATGATCAAATATCATCAATAACATAAACCATAGAAGTAGCCATATAATGATTGGCTTCTAGGACATAACTCTAACATAATAGACATGTTCTGGCTTATTATATTGATTTTTTTTATTTTTAGCATAATGTTGAATATCGGATGAAATTATCTAACAAAAATTGAGAATCGTATTTAGATTATGTAATAGAGTTTTTTCATTGTTAATATTATCCACAATTTCTTTTCTTATTTTTGAAAAATAAATTAATGCACACTTAAAATGTTTTCCATATGAAACCAAAGTCTTGGACTTTCGATTGGAGTTTGCATTTGTACCACATATTCAATTATAGTACAAAAATCAATGATGCAAATCGTATATAAGGAGTTGGATATACACTTCAATTGAAACTTTTACAACCTTGAATTGGTGCTTTTATAAGTAGTAGTGATTAGTTTTCTTTTGTGCCTCTTTTAATTCCTCTCTTTTATTCCTCATTTGATTTTTCTAATTTTATCTTGTTAATCATAACATTTTATAATATTCTAATTTTGCATCAGTGATCATTAATAATTGTATCATTGCAGTACAATCACTTGCCTATATACTCAAATCTTTCAAGTGTCCACTGTACAAAAAGTCCATCAATTACTAATACATACAACCAAAATGACTTTTGATTTCTCCACGACTATTCAAATCGATAAATTGCCAAGTTTCCAATTCAATTGATAATTATGCATGTAGTTATACACGTCATTAATTATTAGCACATGGAAAATTCTTATCGAGTCAATATCGATTTATTACAGGAGTATATAATATATATGATACATTTATTTGTTGTCGACTTGTACTTTCTTTTGGCAACAGGGAGAGTGTGCATTTCACAAGTCGACTTATTATCATTTGTTGTCGACTTATCCTGATTCCGCCACTGTAATATATATGATACATTTATTTGTTTTCGACTTGTACTCATATGGCTATGTTTGGCAAGGGGTCGAACTAGCTAGTTCGCGAACTAGACTAATTCGGCGTTACCAAACATGAGCCGAACTAGAATAAGATCTAGTTTGCCTTCTAGTTCTAGTTCTATCAAAATCATAGAATTAGAAGCCGAACTAGAACAAGACTTGTTCTAGTTTTTATTCTAGTTCGGCCCATTTACCAAACATAGCCTAACGATTCACATGCAATTTTAGGAAACCGATCAGCTATCAACTTCAAAAACAGATGATTTAGATCCATCCAATCAGGTTCATGGGATATAAAAGTCTAGTTGGAGATGGTTCCTAGTTGTTATATATCTTATTAAATAATTATGCATGTTTAATTCAATGTAGTACGATAACCTTTTAGGAGATGGTTCCTAGTTGTAATGTGAGATAGCTTTAGCCGTTTAGTCGTTTTGCTTGCTAATTAATCAGTTTGACATTAGGAAAGTATTACCCTTCATAAATTTTAGGTTGTGATAATTTATTGAAGTATTAATTTGGATGTTTTGAAATAGTTTGTTGTCAAAACTCAAAAAGTAATATTAAAATTTTTCGAACACCTAGTCGATCGCAGATATGAAATTTTTTTGAAGGCTAGGTGGCAATTGCCACACCAGCAATTTCATTAAAGAAAAGAAATTACAAAGTACAAGGAGGTGAAAAAAAGAAAAAGAAAGAAAGAATGAAAAACAAAAGAACGAATAACCAAACAAAATTCAACTTGCAGGGACATGAACGGGGAAACTTGATTGTGGATATCCAAGAGCAGAGACCATAAAGAGAAATAGCGTTCAATTAATTTATTTGCTTTTTCAAATTCCACTTTAACATTATGTTTTTTTTTTATAAAAATATTATATTCTAAATACAATTTAAAATGAGCGACTGACATAAGCCGCTCATTTGATGTTCATTAGCAAATTAAACAATTTCAAAACTTTAATAGTGTAGTTCGCTAACAGAACGCTCAGTAATCGTTGGCAGAGCTTATCTTCATTTCGGCTGACTCAGCTGATGAGTGGCAAACTTAAGGAACACACATCGAGAAAGCATGATATTTGTTTATATTTGTTACCATCAACTGAGTGTTAATGAGGGTGCTACTTTTGACTAATATGATTTTGGTTTATTATATGTTCTTTTTATGGAACTTTTTTTAATTAAATGCCGAAAATCATTATGAAGAAAATTTCCTTTTAATAAACGTGTGGTAAATAACAAAGTCGTAGTCAAATTCTACGCTATTCAAGGAAATAGGAAGATAGTACAAAGTAAGCTTGCGTCGTTTTGCTTGTTTGGTCGTCTTTCGGATATTGGCCGGCCCCATGTAACCAATGTGGACAGCTAGGCAAATATAAACCTTCAAAAAAAAAAAAAGCTAGGCAAATATACAATAACTTAGCTGTCGCGACTCGCGAGTTGATTTCATAGTCCTTAATTTATTTTAAAACTTGAAATTGACGCAAATTTGCCTTTCTGCAAGTTGCAATTTCTAGGTGCTTAATTTTCTTAGGTTCTTAGTTTATGACATCCCACGGACGTGGGCGGCTTATGTAATTATTGAGTTGTTTTATGAGGTGATAAATATTCTCACTGCTCCGTGTATTCATTTTCTGAACTAATTTCATACCCTTTCTGGAAAGAAATCTTTATGACAGTCAGTTTTTCAATTATTTTTATTAAATAGATTACTCTAATTAATTAAGAAACTGTATACTTATTCTATATATGCAAATATAGGCAAAATCTTAACTTTGACTTGAATCCAATCTAATATAACCTGAACTTTCCTAAACAAAAATCAAATTAAAGTTAAATTAACTTAACTTGATCATAACTCATAAGGCGCGCGCTTCTAATCGTTGTTTGTTTGCTGTCGATAAAGCATGTCGTGATTTTCATCCATACCGGCTTAATTAATCCACTAGATATGTCATATGTGCCGAGTTTGCCATTTGTGCAAAAGAGCCTCAGAAAAAGACTTTCCGTGCAAGCACGAAGGAGGCATGTGATGTCACAGACTCACAGCTATGCAGATCGGTACAATTTCGTGCACGCCTTGCTCGTTTTATGCATATATCTGTTGTTGATGTGTCTTCATTTGAGAAAATAAACAAAAATGATAAGTGTCATTGTTTAATTCGTGTCATCGCTTGCAAAAAAAAAAAAAAAAAAAAAAAAGAAAAAAAAAAACATACTCTCCATGTTTTCGTCTCTCCTCCGTTTTCCCTCCCCCTTGTCTCCCTGCTCTCCACTTTTCCCTTCTCTTCTATCTATCTTTCTTCTCTTTCTGTCTATTTTCTTTTTTTTGCCTCCCTTGCACGTCTTCTGTCATAGTGTGAAGTCTGACACGTATCAAGATGAATGTTTATAAACAACAAAATAAACACATAAAAGAAACAAAGTGAACACATACAATAACAAATAGAAATACATTTAAAATAAACAGATTGAATAAATAAAGTGAACACTTGTAACATTAGAGTGAATTGATATAATAAACCAAATGAACATTTATAATAATAAAATTAACAGATAAGTTGAATAAAAAATAAAAAAAATAAAATGAACAGATTGAACAAATAAAGTGAACACACATAACAATGAAAGTGAACATAATACAATAAACATAAATGCACATATATAACAAATAAAATGAACACATATAACAACAAAATAACCAGATACAAAAGATAAGTAGAATAAAAACACAGTGAGATATGAGGTTCATCAATGTGGAAGGGAGAAATACAAATAGAAAGAAAACAGAAGAGAGCTTGAAGAAGAGGAAAAAGAAGGAAGAGGGGAAAAAAAAAGCACGCAATAAGAGACGATGCTCACCATTCAAATCTAAAGTGAGGGAAGGAACGGAGATAGTGCTGGTTGAGGAGAGCGTGAAAAGGCAGAGGGAGGAAAGGGGAGATAACATCTTGTTTGATGGGATCCACCGCTAAGAGTCGTTGGGTGAAGAAACAATTCCATGATGGCGAGCGATGATAGCCATTGGGGAAAATTGAGCATAAAGAACAATTTTAAATTTTTTGATGGAATAAAAAAATGACAATTTTACAAAATTTTAATCAATTGAATACATTTAAAAATTGTAGTAAACTGAATTATGATTAATAGTATGTTTTATTTTATTTTTTTATGTTGTATATATTGTCTGCTAGTCCGACCCAAAGTTGTCATAATTTTATGTTTAATTTCCAAATTGAGTAAATGAATGAATAAAAAAATTGGGAAAATATCATCAATTAGGTGACAAAATTTGAATTTTCTTTTTTTTTAAAAAAAAGAAAGGTTTTTGTTTATTATTATTATTATTATTATTATTATTATTTTAAATTAGAAGTGCATGGAGGAATTGAACGATCAGCCTAGTATTTTTACCATTCAACCATAAAAGAGTCACATGCGAAAATTAATTTTCTAGTTGTGCTATACTACTTTTCCTTACTGTGCTGTACTTGTTTCGTGCTTCTTTAATGAGCAAGGTTTAAAAATACACTCAGGGGCCGTTTGGATCGCTTAGGAATTTGAGGAATAGCCTATTCCTAAGCGGAAATTTATTTCTAACCATCCAAACTCTTCACAAAGTTACACACTTCCCAATATTTTCCGTCTAGGAATAAGTTATTCCTCAAATTCCTAAGCGATCCAAACGGCCCCTCAGAGATTTTAAAGTTGCTGGGTATTGATTTTCAAAGGAGAAAGATGGACTGTAACCTTTTGAAATTTTATACATAACGCTTTAAAATATTATTTAGTTCCTAGGTTGTTATATATTGCATAAATTTGTTTACAGGATACTTAAACTCATGATCATTTGGAAGTCATCTGAGACATCAGTTTGATAGCTACTTGCTTGCCCAAAAAGAAAAATATGAATATATATGATGAAATCATAACGTATAATTGTTTTCTTGATCAGTGGCGAAGTCAAAGAAATGACATCATTACCTGTTGAGGTGGTAGAAGACAGAGTACTTTAGAGATAAGGTCTCCCCTTCATCTTTCTACAAGGCGAACCTTGATGTTTGATATAACTGCTGTATTAATTGATGAGAATATAATTATATAAACTCCGCCGGGACAGATCGTTAGGGTTCTAGCAATATCTTATTTTCAATAAAAAGGTAATTATTTGTACATGACAATACATATATAGCAAAAACTCACGTGAGTTTTGCTATGGTGAGTTGCGCTCAAAAACTTTTAGATTTGGTTCAAAATGATCAATCCAAACCGTCCAATACGATCTCTCTATTAAAATCTCCATGCTGACCAAATTTTATATTTTTTTGAATTTTTAAGTATTTTTTTCGGATTTTTAAAAACTGCCATTTTTGAACGGTTCAGAACTAATTAGATTAATGATTTTCTAAAATTTCAAAAAAATACTTACAAATTTGGAAAAAAAATGTAAAATTTGGTCCGCATGGAGATCGTATTGGACGGTTTGGATCGATCATTTTGAATCAAATCTAGGAATTTTGAGCGCGACTCACAAACCCCTGGTGAGTCGCGACTCACCATAGCAAAACTCTACATATATAATAATTAACAGAATAAATTCAGCCTGCGTGATATATTTAGCAAGCTAGTATGAACGCAAGATAAATCAAGTGAATAACACAATCGTTATCATATATACAGTTGTTTAATTGACGCAACTTAAAGACTGCAAGTCTTTAGTCAATTATAAACAAATTGAAAATTTTTTAGAATGGACAATGGTGTCCCAACGGGACCCGGCAATATACATATGTGGTGTATATATATATATATATCCCCTCAGGGTGTACATATATCTCTAAAGTACTTCACAGTGATTATCTTGATAATTTTAACAATATTAATTCGCTTAAAATAAATTTAAATAAAGTTTAAATTAAAAAGAATTTTATGAATATTATTAAAAATTAAATTATACCATAAGTATAGTTTGATAAAAGATCTTAGTTTAGACTCTGAAAGTTCAAGTACTTGATGATACGTATAGCATGCAGATCATATTTACGTTGTGAGATTCGAAATTCAGAACCTATATTCGAAAAGAGGAACGGTGCCCTAAAATTTTCGCTACCCCAAATGCCACAGATCGTGAGTCGTTGGATCAAAACTTGATAAGAGGTCTGGATTAAACTCATTAAAAATTCTATCGCTTTGTAAAAAGAAAAGCCAAGGAGAACGAAAGAGAGAAACCAACCTCCAACGGTGTTCCCGCTTGCATCGTCGCCGCCTCCGCCGACAGCTCGATCTCTTCTCAACTCTCCCTCTCTGGATCTCTCTCTCTCTCCTCGTCACTCTAGCTCTCTTCTCTTGTGATAGAAGCTTGTGCTCTTGTCTCCACTGTCGCTATCCAAAGAGAGCTCGAAACCCTAGGTCCTCCACCACCTCAATAGTCGACCAATTTCTACTGAAATTTTCTTATAGTGGTTAGAGTATCTCTTACGTATGCTGAGTAAATTTGCTTGACATGGATTATAAACAGGGTGGGTTTTAATTGAATTTGCTACCGAAATCTCGTCTCACATTTTTATCCAGATAAATTTTCAAAATTAAGTTTGGGATCAATGTGACTGATTCTACGGTTTTAAGATTTGTTTGATTTTAAAGATTTGTGTATGTTGCGTTTCTTTTTTGACAGATTTTGTACACATGTTAAAGATGTTAAGGTCATAGAGATCAAGGACTCCGCATCCTGGCCATCCAGTGGATGGTTTTGATCTCAGCCGTCCGATTTAATTTCAACGGATATGGATGTCTCGTGCATAATACTAGGATTGATAGGCCCGAAAAATCTAACCGTTGAGATTAAATCGGACGGCTCATATCTAGAGACGTCCACTGGATGGTTTTATTAAACCATCCAGAGGATACGACCCCAGAGATCAAGTAGCCTTAAGAGCATATGCGTATACTCAGATTCTATTAATCTGGTAAACAAAATCATGAAGGATAACATGGAACGATTAACATAATGGAGGGCAAGACAGGTGGTCTATCAAGCAAGTCAACTACTCAAGGAAGGGACAAATCAAATTTTGCTCAGGCATACTCATAGTCATACGATTGTACCAGCACACAACCTCTAACCATGCAAAAGGAACTGGTACAGCATGACAAGAGGATAGCTGCATCCCCCAGTGCATAAGAGTCATTGAAATTCAATTATTTTTGGATAGAAATTTCTTCACCTTTATTTAGACTGCTTAATGTGTTTTATTTTTCAGCTTTTCTTAGATTTGCTGGTAGGATTTACTTTTAGTTTTTTCTCTATTCTGATTTCTCTTTTCTTGTCTGTTAGGATATCATAAGGTAATTCAGTAATTTTTCTAGATGTAGTCATGGATTTAGAGAGGTGGGTACCCATTAATTTTGGGTTGTAATCTCAGCACATTGTATCACAATTTTTTTCTTTTTTTTTAACGAATCCGTCTAGCGGCCTTTTTCACAAAAAAAAAAAAAAAGAAAATTTCAATTGATAACTCCTTGTAGTAAGCACTAGGAAAGCAGGACATTATAACTTACGTCGGAACCTATAGCATATTTACATCAAGTCAGATTACATCAAGCTTACAACAAGTTCATTTATAATTGGTTCAAGCTTATATTCAACTCACATTCAAGCTGAACAAAAACAAAATGTAAATTTAGCATTAACAAATTTAACAACCAAAATACTTAATGTCTTGACAATTCACCACCTAACTAAAACAGTCAGCAACTAATTAATTCTCTAGCATTCAGTACAGCAACTCTTGTATGTTTAGCCAACCTACAAAAAATGAGAGATATTATAAATCTTTTTGCACATAGAAAGGAATACATAGATAAATAAAGCTGATAGCATCAAACATAATGGTCTATTTCCTCACTCTAACCTTAGTCTTTATATAACCTAAGTTAGGCTTAATTGCAACCTTAGCTGATAGCACTAGTAATTTTATCACACCTAGTACCAAATACCTGATCAGACACCATATTTAGCAGCTTAATTTAAAAGGTGCATGTTCCTTGTACCAACTTGATATCATCACCCAGCTAAAATTAACTAAGTGCATGTAATTTCAACTGTTATAAAGAATTATTTAGTTCCATGTTTCATGTATATATACAAAAATAGACCTATAATTTCTAGTTATGATTTTTTTAATTCAAGATAGTGTTACAATGCAAAACAAGTCCAAACAAAAGGTATCCATAGCTAGGTATGGGTTTTCAATTTGTATTTGCCCACATGAATTTATACTACTGATAAGCTTCGCTAGCCCTCAATTGTGCAATCAGAACCACAATTTAGCTTTCCTATGCAACATTACCTAGCCAAATACTCAACTAAAAGTAAAAATTTAATATTGCATAGCCACAATTTAGCTTTCCTAATGCAATATTGCTTTCAGATTCCACTCAATAACAATATCTTTATTTAATCGTCTGGTATTTGAAAACTCTTCTATATCAATGCACAAAAATGGATCATGACATACAAAAACAAAAACCATGTTGTTTAAAATTTAACGCATCACACTAATTCAAAACTGAACATCATCAATTGATTAAAAAATGAGAAGCACCACTTTGATTAAACATTGAAGAGCATCAGATTGATTAACAAAAACTAACCAAGCCATTTTAATTAAGATGTGTTAGTGAGAGAGAGTAGCATTACAAGAGGTGACCCAATAAAACCAACAAGTACCTTCAACCTCCCAACTCCATTCTTTTTCGTGAATAAAATTCAGCCATCAACCAAATTCAAATAATAAATATAAAATATCACAATGAAGGTTTGTAAAAGGTAAAAATAAGAAAAAAGAGATACTCTAACCTCTAAAAGCAAATTTAGTAGTAATTCGTCGACTATCGAGATGGTAGAACATAGGGTTTCGAGTTTCCTTGGGACTGTGACAGTAGAGGCAAGAGCACAAGATCACGCAAGAAGAGAGCTAGAGTGATGAGGAGAGAGAGAGTCGAGAAGTGATCGAGCTGTCGGCGGAGGAAGAGACGATGCAAGCGGGGACACCATCACTGGAGATTTCTCTCTTTCGCTCCTTAGCTTCTCTTTTTACGGTTCCCTTTTTACAAAGCGATAAAATTTTTTTAATGAGTTTAATCCAGACCGCTTATCAAGTTTTGATCCAACGACTCACGATTTGTGGCATTTGGGGCAGCGAAAATTTTGGACCACCGGAACGCTCCTCATTTTTTAATGTGTTTAATCCAGACCGTTTATCAAGTTTTGATCCAACGACTCACGATCTGTGGCATTTAGGGTAACGAAAATTTTAAGGCATTTAGGGTAGCGAAAATTTTAGGGCATCGGAACGCTACTCATTTGGAAATTACCAAAATTGTAAGATGATTGATTGTAAAGTGTTCTCCGTATATAGAGGTTGGCTATAGGACACTCTAGTATATGGATCGTCCCCGTACACCAGAGTTGTTTTTAAAATTAAAATGGTAAATAGTGTACTGGGACAATTTAGTCTCTAAGGGACCGTTTGGATCGTTTAGGAATTTGAGGAATAGCCTATTCTTAGGCGGAAAACATTGGGAAGTGTGTAAATTTGTGAAGAGTTTGGATGGTTAGAAATAAATTTCCGTCTAGGAATAGACTATTCCTCAAATTCCTAAGCGATCCAAACGGCCCCTAAGAAAATTTTAATATTGAGAACAACTATAGCCAACCTCTATACATGGAGATTTTGAAAATACGTAGCAAAAGAATTTTAAAAATATGTAAAATTTAGTCTCTAAGGAGATTTTAATATTGAAAATAACCTAAACGATTTGGATTGACAATTTAAATTTTAGATTTCGAAAACAATTTTGGTGAAAATTTTTTTGAAAATACGTAGCAAAAGAATTTTAAAAATATGTAAAATTTAGTCTCTAAGGAGATTTTAATATTGAAAATAACCTAAACGATTTGGATTGACAATTTAAATTTTAAATTTCGAAAACAATTTTGGTGTAAGTGAACGATATGTACACCAGAATGTACTAGGGCCAACCTCTTCGTATATATTCAAATTTTATATCGCGGAAATAGATCTCCTATGTCAAGATCTGATCTATATGTTATGATCTTATGGTACTTTTTTTTTTTCAAAATTTAAATATTTTTTATTTTTTATTAATGACCCAAACATAGCAAAATACAAACTGTTCGTATCAAAAAGAGTTTTTTTTTTTTTTCAAAATGTAGGGTCATCTAAGAATTTTTATGTTAAAATATATGGGAATTTTTTCCATAGATATAAATTCTGAACTGACTTAATCGCAACCGTCCATTTAATCTTTTTGTCAAAATGAATGATTGTGATTTTGTATGATTACTAGGTAAGCATGCATGCGGTATCACGGTTGATAGACTTCATTGGTCATTGCGAAATTGCTTAACAATCAAAATAACCTAACTAAACTAAATATCTTTCTAATTATTTTAATATTTTAGTTTTAAACTCTCCATGAACTCTGACATTTCCTCCCTTTGAACTATCAACATAACTCTCAGCACGGAAGGTTGGAGAAGGTATATCTAGATATTTGTGTTAATATGGAAATATGCAGAGGAGAAATAGAAATTAAGGAACTGATGGAGGAATTTTTTTAAATGAAGAATATTTATTTAGAGAGGCATCAATAAAAAAATTTATCGCTCTTCCGCATCTAGCGAAACTTGAACCGGCCCATTATTTATCTTTCAAGAACTAGACTCGCACTTTCAAGAACAATTTATTTCTAATTTATAAGATTAAAACGCTAAATAAATCAATAGGAAAGGAAAGCGTAATGCCCCGGCGAGATCCCATTTGGTACTCAAAGACTTGAACAAACGTTATAGTTACTAGCGGGGTTTATTGAGTTTCGCTTGATACATGAGTTTTTCTAAATTAATTTTTTAAATTTGTTTATATAATTTATTTATTTATTTATAATTAAGTTATCTATATATTTTAATTTGTATAATTCAATTTTATTTATTTGCATCAAACTAAAAAAAAATTGTCTAAATTTGTAGATGATTGTAAAACATTACCAAAGTACGATGTTTTAAAAATATTGGGGCTGTTTGGATCACATGGGAATAGGAGGAATTTCATATTCCTAGGCATAAATTTATTATAAACAATCCAAACTCTTCACAAAATTACACACTTTCCAATACTTTCCGCCTAGGAATAGGCTATTCCTCTTATTCCTAAGCGATCCAAACGGCCCCATTAAGTTAATATGTGTTGAAAATAATCTTGTAGATTATAATAGTATATTGCTAATGTCATTTTGATTGCTTAAAATAATAGTAATTACGCATATAATTTCCAAATAATGCATACTTTGAGCATCATTTCAGCATTTCAAATGATTACATATTCTTTATAAGTCATTTGATGACAATAATCAATATTAAAGCCCTCTATACTATCAAGAAAATGATTCAGATCTTACTTATTACAAAAAATTGAATTATACAGACTAATTAAGCATATAATAAGCAAACAATGCATATTCTAAGTATCATTTGAGCATTTCAACCTTTTCTGAATTCATTCTAAGTCATTTCATCACAATAATCTATATTTAAACTCTCTATACGGTTTATAATATAATTCAGATCATACATAACAAATAAAATTTTGATTATACATCGTAATTAGGCATTTAAGTGCAAACAATACTTATTCTGAGTATCATTTGAGCATTTCATCGATTTCTGAATTAACTCTAAGTCATTTCATCATAATAATCTATATTTACGTTCACTATACAGTCTAGGATATGATTTAGATCTTACTTATTAAAAAAAGAATAAGGATTTAGAAATGCATGCCTATCCACATTCCTTATTCAAATTCCATGGTTTTGTTAGAATAGAAATTTGGACCCGAATAAGCTCAAATTTCTTATTCTTGTGTTGTTTGGATTTCACAAGAATAAGGAATTTGGAGCTTATTCTTATCTAAACTCTTATTCTTATTCATCCAAACACATAATTAAGCTTTTGCAGTGCAAATAATGCCTATTATGAGTATATTTTGAGCATTTCAATCATTTTTTAATTCATTCTAAGTCATTTCTCCGCAATAAAACTACATTTAAACACTCATACGAGATTAAGATGTTACTTATTAAAAAATATTAGATTTATTGTGATAAAATGACTTAGAATGAATGCAGAAATAATTGAAAAACTCAAATGATATTCAGAATAAGCATTGTGCACTTTATATGCGTAATTGCTATGTATAATTCAATCTTTTTTAATAAATAAGTTTTGAAACATATTCTAGACCATATTGGAAGCATATATGTAGATTATTGTGCTGTAAAGACATAGAAAGAAAGTTGAAACGATTGAAATGCTCAAATGATACTCAGATAAGCATTTTGCACTTTCTATGAGTAATTGCTATGTATAATGTAATTTTTTTTAATAAGTAATATCTAAATCATATTCTAGACCGTATTGGATGTACATATCCGGATGTGAACGGATACGGATTTTTTTAAACGGATGCAGATGCGAATGTGAGAATGCTAAATGGTGCGGATACGGATGCGAATTCGGATAAAAATCCAGATCCGAAATATATTAGAAAGCGGATAACCGAATTCAGTAAGCCCAATAAACCTATATCCATTTTCATTCTGTGTCAGCTAGTGAACGCCTTCCAGGACCGGGCCGGACTCTCGGGAGGCCGGGTCTAAAAGGGCCTACTCAAGGGCCGGACTTAGGGAGGCTTTTGGAAGGGCCGGACTTAGAAGGGCTTAAATATGAAGATTGAGCCTGACCCTTTTAGGCCCTCCGGGTATCAAGAGGCCGGGCTAGAAGGGCCTGAAGGGCTTGAAGGGTCGACAGACAGACAATATATTTCTTTAAATATTTATTTAAACTATATTTAAAATGAACAATTTTTATTTGTAAAATATAATAAAATTACTATAAATTATTTAAATATAATTGTATACATTTATTTTTCATTATATATAATATTTTTAGCATTTTCATCTTTAATTTGGGTTTAAGACCAATTATATTATAATAACATAGAAAAAGTAAAAAAAAAAAAACAGCTTTTGTTAACATATTAATGAATTAAAATAAACTAAAATTACGAATGTTTGAAATAATGTAACGTAAAAGATGAAAAATATGTATGTATTTTTAACTTGTCTTAGCATCGGGTTCAGATATTTCAATATTATTTGAAATGATCTGTTCAATTTATATTGGATCAAATATGATCTTACCTTTCACTTGAGATTGTGCCTGATTATTCATAACTTTGGTCTCTCTAGTCCTTAGGCCTTTTCTAAGTCTGGCCTCTTTAGGCCCTGGCCCTTCCAAAGTCCGGCCTCTCTAGGCCCTGACCCTTTCAAAGCCTGGCCTCTCCTGACCTTTCTTAAGGGCTTAGAGAGGCCGTGCCGGACCTTTGTGTCAGAAGGGCTTGGTCAGGGCCGGGTCCAGGATCAGAGGCTTTTGGAAGTTCACTAGTGTCAGCCCAATAAATACTACAGATATAAAATGTTGTAACGGGGAATCAAACCCAATAAGTGCCATACATGACCGAGTGCCTCTACCACTACACTAATAAGCTGTTGTTTGTCACAGAGTTTCAGGTATTTTTTTATATTAGGTTCTAGAGTTGCTTAACAAAATATGTACGAATTTGATTTATCGTGTAAGATTTTTAATTTGAAATTTGTACGAATTGTAAAAAATATAATTATGGCTAATAAAAATTTATAAACAAAATAAATAATCTTTGTATTTTATTTTGAAATCAAGTTGATAAATAAAATAAATTTATTATTGAGTAGTAGTAGTACTTTTATGAGTCATCTCCAATTGACTTTTACATAAAGTGCTATATAAATAAATAAATATAGATCAATCAAATTGCAATTTGTATCTGATAAAATATATCTGTATTAACGTTTGTATCCGACAATATCCGAAATGTATTCGCATTCGCTTAATATCCGAACCGTATTCGTATTCGAACATATCCGTATTCGTATCCGTATTAAAAAAAAATACGAATGCAGATATGATTTTACCACTATTCGGTCCGTATCCGATCAATTTTCATCCCTATGCTGAAATGACCTAGAATGAATGCAGAAACGATTGAAATTCTCAAATGATACTCAAATAAGTATTATGTACTTTATATGAAAAATTTCTATGTATAATGCAATATTTTTGAATAAATAAGATCTAAATCATATTCTAGATCCTACAGAAAGTTTTAATATAGATTATTGTGCTGCAATGACTTAAAATGGATGCAGAAACGATTCAAATACTCAAATGATACTCATAATTGAATTATTTGCACTTTATATGTGTAATTACCATGTATAATCCAATCTTTTTAAATAAACAAGATATGAATCTTAGTCTTGACAGTATAAAGAGTTTAAATGCGGATTATTGTTAAGAAATCACTTAGAATGAATCCAGAAAAGATTGAAATGCTTAAATGATACTCAGAATTGCATTATTAAACTTTATATGCATAATTACTATATATAATCCAATCTTTTTGAATAAACAAGATATTAATCTTAGTATGGACGCTATAAATAGTTTAAATGAAAATTAATGAGATGAATTTTGTTGGAATGAAGCCAGAAATGATTGAAATGCTTAAACGATACTCAGAATTGCATTATTTGCACTTTATATGCGTTACTACTATATATAACCTAATCTTTGTGAATAAACAAGATATAAATCATATTCTAGACAGTATAAAGAGTTTAAATGAATATTATTGCTATTAAATGACTTACAATAAATCCAGAAATGATTGAAATGCTCAAATGATACTCAGAATTGCATTATATGCACTTTATATGCGTAATTACTATGTATAATTCAATCTTTTTGAATAAACAAGATATGAATCATATTCTAGACATTATAAAGAGTTTAAATGTTGATTATTATGATGAAATGTCCTAGAATGAATCCAAAAATGATTGAAATGGTCAAATGACTAAGAATTGCATTATTTGCATTTTATATCCGTAATTATTATGTGTAATTGAATCTTCTTGAATAAATAATATTAAATCATATTGAATCAAATAGTAGACAGTAGAAAGAATTTAAATGTTGATTATTGTAATGAAATGACTTAGAATAAATCCAGAAACGATTGAAATGCTTAAATAATACTCAGATTTGCATTATTTGCACTTTATATGCAGAATTACTATGTATAATGTAATCTTTTTAAATAAATAAGATATGAATCACATTCTAGATAGTATAAAGAGTTTAAATATAGATTATTGTGATGAAATTACTTAGAATTAAGCAAGAAACGATTGAAATGCTCAAATGACACTCAGAATTACATTATTTGCACTTTATATGCGTAATTACTATGTATAATCCAATCTTTTTGAATAAATACTATATGAACCATATTCTATACAGTATAAAGAGTTTCAAAGTAGATTATTGTGACGAAATGACTCAGAATGAATCCAGAAAAGATTGAAATGCTCAAATAATACTCAGAATTGCATTATTGCACTTTATATGCGTAATTATTATGTATAGTGCAATTTTCTTGAATAAAGAAGATATGAATCATATTTTAGACAGTATAAAGAGTTTAATTGTTGATTATTGTGATGAATTGACTTAGAATGAATCCAGAAATGATTGAAATGCTCAAATGACACTCTGAATAACATTATTTGCACTTTATATGTGTAATTACTATGTATAATCCAATCTTTTTAAATAAACAAGATATGAATCTTAGTCTGGGCAGTATAAAGAGTTTTAAAGTTAATTATTGTTAAGAAATAACTTAGAATGAATCCAGAAAAGATTGAAATGCTCAAATGATACTCAAAATTGCATTATTAAACTTAATATTCGTAATTACTATGTATAACCCAATCTTTTTGAATAAACAAGATATTAAACATCGTGTAGACGCTATAAATAGTTTAAATGAAAATTATTGAGAAGAAATTATTTGGAATGAATCACGAAACGAATGAAATGCTAAAACGATACACAGAATTACATTATTTGTAATTTATATGCCTTATTACTATGTATAATCTAATCTTTGGGCTCGTTTGGATCGCTTGGGAATAAGAGGAATAGCCTATTCCTAGGCGGAAAGTATTGGGAAGTGTGTAACTTTGTGAAGAGTTTGGATTGTTTATAATAAAATTTCCGCCCGGAATTGCTTATTCCCCTTATTCCCAATGCATCCAAACGAGCCCTTTGTGAATAAAAAAGATCTGAATCATATTCTAGGCAGTATAAAGAGTTCAAATAAAGATTATTGCGATAAAATGTCTTAGAATAAATCCCAAAACGATTAAAATGGTCAAATGACACTCAGAATTGCATTATTTGCACTTTATCCGTTATTATTATGTGTAATCCAATCTTTTTGAATAAATAAAATATGAATCATATTATAGACAGTATAAAGAGTTTAAGTGTAGATTATTACAATCAAATGACTTAGAATGAATCCAGAAACGATTAAAATGCTCAAATGCACTCAGAATTGCATTATTTGCTCTTTATACATGTAATTACTATGTATAATCTAATCTTTTTGAATAAATAAGATATGAATCTTTTCAATACCGAATAAAAAGTTTAAATATAGATTATTGTGATGAAATGACTTAGAATGAATTAAGAAACGATTGAAATGCTCAAATGACACTCAGAATTGCATTATTTGCATTTTATATGCGTAATTACTATGTATAATTCAATCTTTTGAATAAATAATATATGAATCATATTCTATACAGTATAAAAAGTTTAAATATAGATTATTGTGATGAAACGACTTAGAATGATTCCAGAAAAGATTGAAATGCTTAAAAAATACACAGAATTGCATCATTGCAATTTATATGCGTAATTACAATGTATAATCCAATCTTTTTGAATAAACAAGATATGCATCATATTCTAGACAGTAGATAGAGTTTAAATGTTGATTATTGTAATGAAATGACTCATTATTTGCACTTTATATGCGTTATTACTATGCATAATTTAATCTTTGTAAATTAACAAGATCTGAATCATATTCTAGACAGTATAAAGAGTTTAATTATGGATTATTCTGATTAAATGACTTACAATGAATCCATAAATGATTGAAATGCTCAAATGACACTCAGAATTGCATTATTTGCACTTTATATGCGTAATTACTATGTATAATCCAGTCTTTTTGAATAAACAAGATATGCATCATATTCTAGACAGTAGATAGAGTTTAAATGTTGATTATTGTGATGAAATGAATTAGAATAAAGCCAGAAACGATAGAAATGCTTAAATGATACTTAGAATTGCATTATTTGCACTTTATATGCGTTATTACTATGCATAATTTAATCTTTGTGAATAAACAAGATCTGAATTATATCCGTGACAGTATAAAAAGTTTAAATGAATATTATTATGATTAAAGGACTTACAATGAATTTAGAAACGATTGAAATGCTCAAATGCACTCAGAATTGCATTATTTGCAATTTATATGCGTAATTACAATGTGTAATCCAATCTTTTTGAATAAATAAGATATGAATCAAATTATAGATTGTATAAAGAGTTTAACTATGGATTATTACAATCAAATGACTTAGAATGAATCCAAAAACGATTAAAATGCTTAAATGATACTCAGAACAGCATTATCTGCACTTTATATGCGTAATTACAATGTATAATCTAATCTTTTTGAATAAATAAGATACGAATCATATTCTAGACAGTATAAAGAGTTTAAATATAGATTATGGTGATAAAACGTCTTAGAATGAATCCAGAAACGATTGAAATGCACAAATGACAGTCAGAATTGCATTATTTGCACTTTTTATGCGTAATTACTATGCGTATTCCAATATTTTTGAATAAATAAGATATCAATCATATTATAGGCAGTATAAAGAGTTTAATTGTCGATTATTACAATCAAATGGCTTAGAATGAATCCTGAAACAATTAAAATGAGCAAATAACACTCAGAATTGCATTATTTGAACTTTATATGTGTAATTACTATGTCTAATCCAATATTTTTGAATAAATAAGATATGAATTATATTATAGATAGCATAAATAGTTTAGTTCTCGATTAAAACAATCAAATGTCTTTCTATGAATCCAGAAACGATTGAAATGCTCAAATGACACTCAAAATTGCACTCAGAATTGCTGTATTTGCACTTTATATGTGTAATTACTATGTATAATCCAATCTTTTTGAATAAATAAGATATAAATCATATTATAGAGAGTATAAGGAGTTTAAATATGGATTATTCCGATGAATTGACTTAGAAATAAATCAACAAACGATTGAAATGCTCAAATGACACTCAGAACTGCATTATTTGCATTTTATATGCGTAATAAATATGTATAATCTAATCTTTTTGAATAAATAAGATATGAATCATATTATATACACTATAAAGAGTTTAAATATAGATTACTGTGATAAAATGTCTTAGGATAAATCCAGAAACGATTGAAATGTTCAAATGACACTCAGAATTGCATTATTTGCACTTTATATGCGTAATTACTATATGTAATCCAATATTTTTGAATAAATAAGATAGGAATCATATTATAGACAGCATAAAGGGTTTAATTGTCGATTATTAAAATCAAATGACATAGAATGAATCAAAAAACGATTAAAATGCTCAAGTGATACTCACAACTGCATTATTTGCACTTTATAATCTAATTTTTTTGAATAAATAACATATGAATTACATACTAGACAGTATAAAAACTTTAAATATAGATTATTGTGATAAAATGTCTTAGAATTAATCCAGAAACGATTGAAATGCTCAAATAAAACTCAGAATTGACTTATTTGCAATTTATATGCATAATTACTATGTATAATCCAATCTCTTTGAATAAATAACATATGAAGCATATCATAGATAGTATAAAGATATGAAATATAGATTATTACGTTAAAATGTCTTAGAATGAATCCAGAAATGATTGAAATGCTCAAATGAAACTTAGAATTGCATTATCTACACTTTATATGCATAATTATTATGTGTAATCCTATATTTTTTAATAAATAAGATATGAATCATATTATAGACAGTATAAAAACATTAATTGTGGATTATTACTATCAAATGACTTAGAATGAATCCAGAAACGATTAAAACTCTCAAATAATACTCAGAACTGCATTATTTGCACTTTATATGCATAATATTATGTATAATCTAATCTTTTTGAATAAATAAGACATGAATCACAATCTAGACAGTATACAGAGTTTAAATATAAATTATTGTGAAAAAATGTCTTAGAATGAAACCAGAAACGATTGAAATTCTCAAATGACACTCAAAATTACATTATTTGCACTTTATACGCACAATTACTATGTGTAATCCAATCGTTTTGAATAAATAAGATATGAATCATATTATAGATAGTATAAAGAGTTTAATTGTCGATTATTACAATGAAATAATATAGATTGAGTCCTGAAACGATTAAAATGCTCAAATAACATTCAAAATTGCATTATTTGTACATTATATGCGTAATTACTATGTGTAATCCAATCTTTTAGAATAAATAAGATATGAATCATATTATACACAGTATAAAGAGTTTAATTGTCGATTATTACAATCAAATGACTTAGAATGAATTCAAAAACGATTAAAATGCTCAAATGACACTCAGAATTGTATTATTTGTACTTTATATGCGTAATTACTATGTGTAATCCAATCTTTTTGAATAAATAAGATTTGAATCATATTATACACAGTATAAAGAGTTTAATTGACGATTATTACAATCAAAATGGCTTAGAATGAATCCAGGAACGATTAAAATGCTCAAATAACACTCAGAGTTGCATTAGTTGCAGTTTATATGCGTAATTAATATGTATAGCTAATCTTTTTGAATAAATAAGATATAAAACATATTATAGACAACATTAGGAGTTTAAATATAGATTATTGCAATGAAATTACTTAGAATGAATCAAGAAACGATTGAATTGCTCAAATGACACTCAGAATTGTATTATTTTTACTTTATATGCGTAATTACTATGTCTAATCCAATCTTTTTGAATAAATAAGATATGAATCATATTATAGACAGTATAAAGAGTTTAATTGTTGATTATTACAATCAAATGATTTAGAATGAATCCAGAAATGATTAAAATGCTCAAATGACACCCAGAATTGCATTATTTGCACTTTATATGCGTAACTACTATGTCTAATCCAATCTTATTTAATAAATAAGATATAAATCATCTTATAGACAGTATAAAAAGTTTAAATATAGATTATTGCGTTGAGATGTCATAGAATGAATCCAGAAAGGATTTAAATGCTTAAATGACACTAAGAATTGCGATATTTGGACTTTATATGCGTAATAACTATATGTAATCCAATCTTTTTAAATAACTAAGATAGGAATCATATTATAGAAAGTATAAAGAGTCTAATTGTCGATTATTACAATCAAATGACTTAGAATGAATCTAGAGATGATTAAAACACTCAAATAACTCTCAGAATTGCATTAATTGCATTTTATATGTGTAATTACTATGTATAATCTAATATTTTTTAATAAATAAGATATAAATCATATTATAGACAGTATAAGGAGTTTAAATATAGATTATTACCATTAAATGACTCAGAATGAATCAAGAAACGATTGAAAATGACACTCAGAGTTGCATTATTTGCACTTTATATGCACAATTACTATGTGTAATCCAATTGTTCTGAATAAATAAGATATAAATCATATGATAGACAGTATAAAGAGTGTAAATATAGATTATTGCGATGAAATATCTTAGAATGAATTCAGAAACGAATGAAATGCTCAAATGACAATCGGAATTGCATTATTTGCACTTTATATTCGTATTTACTTTGTATAATCCAATCTTTTTGAATAAATAAGATATAAATCATATTATGGACAGTATAAAGATTTTAATTGTCGATTATTATAATGAAATGACTTATAATGAATCCAGAAACGATTGAAATGCTCAAATGACACTCAGAATTGCATTATTTGCACTTTATATGCACAATTACTATGTGTACTCCAATTGTTTTAAATAAATAAGATATAAATCATATTATAGACAGTATAAAAAGTGTAAATATAGATTATTGCGATGAAATATCTTAGAATGAATGCAGAAACGAATGAAATGCTCAAATGACAATCAGAATTGCATTATTCGCACTTTATATTCGTATTTACTTTGTGTAATCCAATTTTTTTGAATAAATAAGATATGAATCATATTATAGACAGTATAAAGAGTTTAATTGTCGATTATTACAATCAAATGATTTAGAATGAATCCAGAAACGATTAAAATGCTCAAATGACGCTCAGAATTGCATTATTTGCACTTTATATGCGTAACTACTATGTGTAATCCAATTTTATTTAATAAATAAGATATAAATCATATTATAGACAGCATAAAGAGTTGAAATATAGATTATTGCGTTGAGATGTCTTGGAACGAATCCAGAAATGATTTAAATGCTGAAATGACACTAAGAATTACAATATTTGCACTTTATATGTGTAATTAGTATGTGTAATCCAATCTTTTTAAATAACTAAGATAGGAATCTTATTATAGAAAGTATAAAGAGTTTAATTGTCGATTATTACAATCAAATGACTTAGAATAAATCCAGAAACGATTAAAACGCTCAAATAACTCTCTGAATTGCATTAATTGCAATTTATATGTGTAATTACTATTTATAATCTAATATTTTTTAATAAATAAGATATAAATCATATTATAGACAGTATAAGGAGTTTAAATATAGATCATTCTGATTAAATGACTTAGAATGAATCAAGAAACAATTGAAATGCTCAAATGACACTCAGAATTGCATTATTTGCAATTTATATGCGTAATTACTATGTCTAATCTAATTTTCTGGAATAAATAAGATACGAATCATATTATAGACAGTATAAAGAGTTTAAATATAGATTATTACGATGACATGTCTTAGAATGAATCCAGAAATGATTGAAATTCTGAAATGACACTAAGAATTGCAATATTTGCTCTTTATATGAGCAATTACTATGTGTAATCCAATCTTTTTGAATAAATAAGATAGGGATCATATTATAGAAAGTATATAGAGTTTAATTGTCGATTATTATAATGAAATGACTTATAATGCATCCAGAAACGATTGAAATGCTGAAGTGACACTTAGAATTGCATTATTTGCACTTTATGTGCACTATGTGTACTCCAATCGTTTTGAATAAATAAGAAATGAATCATATTATAGATAATATAAAGAGTTTAATTGTCAATTATTACAATGAATTGACATAGAATGAGTCCTGAAGCGATTAAAATGCTCAAATAACACAGAATTACATTATTTGCACTTTATATGCGTAATTACTATGTGTAATCCAATCTTTTTGAATAAATAAGATTTGAATCATATTATACACAGTATAACGAGTTTAATTGTCGATTATTACAATCAAATGACTTAGAATGAATCCAGGAATGATTTGAATGCTCAAATAACACTCAGAGTTGCATTAGTTGCAGTTTATATGCGTAATTAATATGCATAAGCTAATCTTTTTGAATAAATAAGATATAAAACATATTATATACAATACAAGGAGTTTAAATATAGATTATTACGATGAAATGAATTAGAATGAATCAAGAAACGATTGAAATGCTCAAATGATACTCAGAATTGCATTATTTTTACATTATATGCGTAAGTACTATGTGTAATCCAATCTTTATGAATAAATAAGATATGAATCATATTATAGACAGTATAAAGTGTTTAATTATCGATTATTATAGTCAAATGATTTAGAATGAATCCAGAAACGATTAAAATGCTCAAATGACACTCAGAATTGCATTATTTGTACTTTATATGTGTAACTACTATGTGTAATCCAATCTTATTTAATAAATAAGACTTAAATCATATTATAGACAGTATAAAGAGTTTAAATATAGATTATTGCATTGAGATGTCTTAGAATGAATCTAGAAATGATTTAAACGCTGAAATGACACTAAGAATTGCAATATTTGCTCTTTATATGCGTAATTACTATGTGTAATCCAATCTTTTTGAATAAATAAGATAAGAATGATATTATAGAAAGTATAAAGAGTTTAATTGTCGATTATTACAATCAAATGACTTAGAAAGAATCCAGAAACAATTAAAATGCTCAAATAACACTCAGAATTGCATTAATTGCATTTTATTTGCGTAATTACTATGCATAATCTAATATTTTTGAATAAATAAGATATAAATGATATTATAGAGAGTATAAGGAGTTTAAATACAGATTATTCCGATTAAATGACTCAGAATGAATCAAGAAACGATTGAAATGCTCAAATGCACCCAGATTTGCATTATTTGCACTTTATATGCACAATTACTATGTGTAATCTAATCGTTTTGAATAAATAAGATATAAATCAAATTATAGACAGTATAAATAGTGTAAATATAGATTATTGCATTGAAAAATCTTAGAATGAATCCAGAAACAATTGAAATGCTCAAATGACACTCTGAATTGCATTATTTGCAGTTTATATGCGTATTTACTTTGTGTAATCCAATCTTTTTGAATAAATAAGATATTAATCATATTATAGACAATATAAGGAGTTTAACTATAGATTATTGCGATGAAATGACTTAGAATGAATCAAGAAACGATGAAATTGCTCAAATGACACTCAGAATTGCATTATTTTTACTTTATATGCGTAATTACTATGTGTAATCCAATCTTTTTGAATAAATAAGATATGAATCATATTATAGACAGTATAAAGAATTTAATTGTCGATTATTACAATCAAATGATTTAAAATGAATCTTGAAACGATTAAAATGCTCAAATGACACTCAGATTTGCATTATTTACACTTTATATGCATAATTACTATGTGTAATTCAATCTTATTGAATAAATAAGATGTAAATCAAATTATAGACAGTATAAAGAGTTTAAATATAGATTATTGCGCTGAGATGTCTTAGAATGAATCCAGAAATGATTGAAATGCTGAAATGACACTAAAAATTATAATATTTGCACTTTATATGCGTAATTACTATGTGTAATCCAATCTTATTAAATAACTAAGATAGGAATCATATTATAGAAAGTATAAAGAGTTTAATTGTCGATTATTACAATCAAATGACTTAGAATTAATCCAGAAACGATTTAAACGCTCAAATAACTCTGAAAATTGCATTAATTGCAATTTATATGTGTAATTACTATGTATAATCTTATATTTTTTAGTAAATAAGATATAAATCATATTATAGACAGTATAAGGAGTTTAAATATAGATTATTCCAATTAAATGACATAGAATGAATCAAGAAACGATTGAAATGCTCAAATGACACTCAGAATTGCATTATTCGTAATTACTATGTCTAATCTAATTTTCTGGAATAAATAAGATACGAATCAAATTATAGACAGTATAAAGAGTTTAAATATAGATTATTGCGATGAAATGTCTTAGAATGAATCCAGAAATGATTGAAATTCTGAAATGACACTAAGAATTGCAATATTTGCTCTTTATATGAGCAATTACTATGTGTAATCCAATCTTTTTGAATAAATAAGATAGGGATCATATTAGAAAGTATATAGAGTTTAATTGTCGATTATTACAATCAAATGACTTAGAATGAAACCAGAAACGATTAAAATGCTCAAATAACACTCAGAATTGCATGAATGGCATTTTATATGCGTAATTACTATGTATAATCTAATATTTTTGAATAAATAAGATATAAATCATATTATAGACAGTCTAAGGGTTTAAATATAGATTATTCTAATTAAATGACTCATAATTAATCAAGAAACGATTGAAATGCTCAAATGACACTCAGAATTGCTTTATTTGCACTTTATAAGCACAATTACTATGTGTAATACAATCGTTTTGAATAAATAAGATATAAATCATATTCTAGACAGTATAAAGAGTGTAAATATAGATTATTGAGATGAAATATCTTAGAATGAATTCAGAAACGATTGAAATGCTCAAATGACAACTCAGAATTGCATTATTTGCACTTTATATGCGTATTTACTTGGTGTAATCCAATCTTTTTGATTAAATAAGATATGAATCATAGTATGGATAGTATAAGGAGTTTAATTGTCGATTATTATATTGAAATGACATATAATCAATCCAGAAACGATTCAAATGGTCAAATAACACTCAGAATTGCATTAATTGCATTTTATATGCGTAATTACTATGTATAATCTAATATTTTGAATAAATAAGATATAAATCATATTATAGAGAGTATAAGGGTTTAAATATAGACTATTCCGATTAAATGACTCAGAATGAATCAAGAAACGATTGAAATGCTCAAATTACACTCAGAATTGATTTATTTGTACTTTATATGCACAATTACTATGTGTAATCCAATCGTTTAGAATAAATAAGATATAAATCATATTATAGACAGTATAAAGAGTGTAAATATAGATTATTGCGATGAAATATCTTAGAATGAATTTAGAAAGGATTGAAATGCTGAAATGACAGTCTGAATTGCATTATTTGCACTTTATATGCGTATTTACTTTGTGTAATCCAATCTTTTTGAATAAATAAGATATGGATCATTTTATGGACAGTATATAGGGTTTAATTGTCGATTATTATAATAAAATGACTTATAATGAATCCAGAAACGATTGAAATGCTCAAATGACACTCAGAATTGCATTATTTGCACTTTATAAGCACAATTACTATGTGTACTCCTATTGTTTTGAATAAATAAGAAATGAATCATAATATGGACAGTATAAAGAGATTAATTGTCGATTATTACAATGAAATGACATAGAATGAGTCCTGAAACGATTAAAATGCTCAAATAACACTCAGAATTGCATTATTTGCACTTTATATGCGTAATTGCTTTCTGTAATCCAATCTTTTTGAATAAATAAGATATGAATCATATTATACACAGTAGAAAGAGTTTAATTGTCGATTATTACAATCAAATGACTTATAATGAATCCAGAAGCAATTAAAATGCTCAAATAACACTCAGAATTGCATGAATTGCATTTTATATGCGTAATTACTATGTATAATCTAATATTTTTGAATAAATAAGATATAAATCATATTATAGAGAGTATAAGGGTTTAAATATAGATTATTACAATTAAATAACTCATAATGAATCAAGAAACGATTGAAATGCTCAAATGACACTCAGAATTGCTTTATTTGCACTTTATAAGCACAATTACTATGTGTAATACAATCGTTTTGAATAAATAAGAAATAAATCATATTATAGACAGTAGAAAGAGTGTAAATATAGATTATTACGATGAAATATCTTAGAATGAATCCAGAAAGGATTGAAATGCTCAAATGACACTCAGAATTGTTTTATTTGCACTTTATATGCGTATTTACTTTGTGGAATCTAATCTTTTTGAATAAATAAGATATGAATCATAGTATGGATAGTATAAAGAGTTTAATTGTCGATTATTATATTGAAATGACATATAATAAATCCAGAAACAATTAAAATGGTCAAATAACACTCAGAATTGCATTAATTGCCTTTTATATGCGTAATTACTATGTATCATCTAATATTTTTGAATAAATAAGATATAAATCATATTATAGACAGTATGAGGGTTTAAATATCGATTATTCCGATTAAATGACTCAGAATGAATCAAGAAACGATTGAAATGCTCAAATGACACTCAGAATTGCTTTATTTGCACTTTATATGCATAATTACTTTGTGTAATCCAATCATTTTGAATAAATAAGATATAAATCATATTATAGACAGTATAAAGAGTTTAAATATAGATTATTTCGATGAAATATCTTAGAATGAATTTAGAAAGGATTGAAATGCTCAAATGACACTCTGAATTGCATTATTTGCACTTTGTATGCGTATTTACTTTGTGTAATCCAATCTTTTTGAAAAAATAAGATATGAATCATATTATGGACAGTATAAAGAGTTTAATTGTCGATTATTATAATAAAATGACTTATAATGAATCCAGAAACGATTGAAATGCTCAAATGACACTCAGAATTGCATTATTTCCACTTTATATGCACAATTACTATTTGTACTCCAATCGTTTTGAATAAATAAGAAATGAATCATATTATAGACAGTATAAAGTGTTTAATTGTCGATTATTACAATGAAATGACATAGAATGAGTCCTGAAACGATTAAAATGCTCAAATAACACTCAGAATTGCATTATTTGCACTTTATTTGTGTAATTACTTTCTGTAATCCAATCTTTTTGAATAAATAAGATATGAATCATATTATACACAATAGAAAGAGTTTAATTGTCGATTATTACAATCAAATGACTTAGAATGAATCAATGAACAATTAAAATGCTCAAATAACACTCAGGGTTGCATTAGTTGCAGTTTATATGCGTAATTAATATGTATAATCTAATATTTTTGAATAAATAAGATATAAAACATATTATAGACAGTATAAGGAGTTTAAATATAGATTATTGTGATTAAATGACTTAGAATGAATCCAGAAACGATTAAAATGCTCAAATAACACACAGAGTTGCATTAGTTGCAGTTTATATGCGTAATTAATATGTATAATGTAATCTCTTTGAATAAATAAGATATAAATCATATTATAGATAGTATAAAGAGTGTAAAGATAGATTATTGTGATGAAATATCTTAGAATGAATCCATAAACGATTGAAATGCTCAAATGACACTCAGAATTGCATTATTTACACTTTATATGCGTATTTACTTTGTGTAATGTGAACTTTTTGAATAAATATGATATGAATCATATTATGGACAGTATAAAGAGTTTAATTGTCGATTATTATATTGAAATGACTAATAATAAATCCAGAAACAATTAAAATGCTCAAATTATACTCAGAACTGCATTATTTGCACATTATATGTGCAATTACTATGTATAATCTAATATTTTTGAATAAATAAAATATGAATAATATTGCAGACAGCATAGAGAGTTTACATATAGATTATTGTGATAAAATATCTTAAAATGAATCTAGAAACGATTGAAATGCTCAAATGACACTCAGAATTCCATAATTTGCAATTTATATTCGTAAATACTATGTGTAATCCAATTTTTTTTGGATAAATAAGATATAAATCATATTATAGACAGTATAAAGAGTATAATTGTCAACGATTGAAATGCTCAAATGACACTCAGAATTGCATTATTTGCAATTTATAAGTGTAATTACTTTGTGTAATTCAATATTTTTGAATAAATAACATATGAATTATTATAGACAATATAAAGAGTTTAAATATAGATTATTGCTATAAAATATCTTAGAATGAATCCAGAAACGATTGAAATGTTCAAATGACACTCAGAATTGCATTATTTACAATTTATATGTGTAATTACTTTGTGTAATCCAATATTTTTGAATAAATAACATATTAATCATATTATAGACAATATAAATGGTTTAAACATAGATTATTGTGATAAAATGTCTTAAAATGAATCCAGAAACGATTGAAATGTTCAAATGACACTCAGAATTGCATTATTTGCACTTCATATGTGTAATTACTATGTATAATCCAATCTTTTTGAATAAATAAGATATAAATCATATTATAGACTGTATAAAGAGTTTAAATATAGATTATTGAGATAAAATATCTTAGAATGAATCCAGAAACGATTGAAATGTTCAAATGACACTCAGAATTGCATTATTTGCACTTTATATGCGTATTTACTTTATGTAATCCAATTTTTTTTTAATAAATAAGATATGAATCATATTATAGAAAGTGTAAAGAGCTTAATTATATGTTATTACAATCAAAAGACTTAGAATGAATCCAGAAACGATTGAAATGCACAAATGACACATAGAATTCCATTATTTGCACTTTATATGCGTAATTACTATGTGTAATCTAATATTTTTTAATAAATAAGATTTGAATCATAGTATGGATAGTATAAAGAGTTTAATTGTCGATTATTATATTGAAATGACTTATAATAAATCCAGAA
This sequence comes from Rhynchospora breviuscula, assembly GCA_027562975.1. Classification (NCBI taxonomy): domain Eukaryota; kingdom Viridiplantae; phylum Streptophyta; class Magnoliopsida; order Poales; family Cyperaceae; genus Rhynchospora; species Rhynchospora breviuscula. The sequence continues at coordinate 27,230,014 of CM050400.1, read as the reverse complement.
ACGATCAAAATTCTCAAATAACACTCAGAATTGCATTAATTGCATTTTATATGCGTAATTATTATGTATAATCTAATATTTTTGAATAAATAAGATATAAATCATATTATAGACAGCATAAGGCTTTAAATGTAGATTATTCCGATTAAATGACTCAGAATGAATCCATAAACGATTGAAATGCTCAAATGACAATTAGAATTGCTTTATTTGCACTTTATATGCACAATTACTATGTGTAATCAAATCGTTTTGAATAAATAAGATATAAATCATATTATAGACAGTATAAAGAGTTTAAATAGAGATTATTGCGATAAAATATCTTAGAATGAATCCAGAAACGATTGAAATGTTCAAATGACACTCAGAATTGCATTATTTGCATTTTATATGCGTATTTACTTTGTGTAATCCAATCTTTTTGAATAAATAAGATATGAATCATATTATAGAAAGTGTAAAGAGTTTAAATATCGGTTATTACATTCAAAAGACTTAGAATGAATCCAGAAACGATTGAAATGCTCAAATGACACTCAGAATTGCATTATTTGCACTTTATGTGCGTAATTACTATGTGTAATCTAATCTTTTTGAATAAATATGATATGAATCATACTATACGCAGTATAATGTGTTTAATTGTCGATTATTACAATCAAATGACTTAGAATTAATCCAGAAACGATTAAAATGCTCAAATGATTCTCTGAACTGCATTATTTGCACTTTATATGCGTAATTAATACGTATAATATATTCATTTTGAATATATAAGATATTAATCATATTCTGGACAGTGTAAGAAGTTTAAATATAGATTATTGTGATAAAATATCTTAGAATGAATCCAGAAACGATTGAAATACTCAAATGACACTCAGAATTGCATTACTTGCAATTTATATGCGTAATTTCTATGTGTAATCCCATTTTTTTTGGATAAATAAGATATTAATCATATTATAGATAGTATAAAGAGTATAATTGTCTATTATTGCAATCAAATGTCTTACTATGATTCCAGAAACGATTGAAATGCTCAAATGACACTTAGAATTGCATTATTTGCAATTTATATTTGTAATTACTTGGTGTAATCCAATATTTTTAAATAAATAACATATGAATCATATTGTAGACAATATAAAGATTTCAATTGTCGATTATTACAATCAAATGACATAGAATGAATCCAGAAACGATTAAAATGTTCAAATGATACTCAGAACTGCATTAATTGCACTTTATATGCGTAATTACTATGTATATTCTAATCTTTTTGAATAAATAAGATATGAATCATATTCTAGACAGTATAAAGAGTTTAAATATAGAATGTCATGATAAAATGTCTTAGAATGAATCCAGAAACGATTGGAATGCTCAAATGACACTCAAAATTGAATTATTTGCACTTTATATGTGAAATTACTATGTGTAATCCAATCTTTTTGAATAACTAAGATATAAATCATATTATAGACAGTATAAAGAGTTTAAATATAGATTATTGGGATGAAATGTCTTAGAATAAATCTAGAAACGATTGAAATGCTCAAATGACACTTAGAATTACATTATTTGCATTTTATATGCGTAATTACTATGTGTACTACAATCTTTTTGAATAAATAAGATATGAATAATATTATAGACATTATAAAGAGTTTAAAAGTCGAATATTACAAACAAATGACTTAGAATTAATTCAGAAACGATAAAAATGCTCAAATGATAATCAGAACAGCATTATTTGCACTTTATATGCGTAATTACTATGTATAATCTAATCTTTTGGAATAAATAAGATATGAATCATATTCTAGAAATTATAAAGTGTTCAAATATAGATTATTGTGATAAAATGTTTTAGTATGAATCCAGAAACGATGGAAATACTGAAATGACAATCAGAATTGCATTATTTGCATTTTATAGGCGTAATTACTATGTGTAATCAAATCTTTCTGAATAACTAAGATTTGAATCATATTATAGACAGTATAAAGAGTTTAATTGTCGATTATTACAATCAAATGATGTAGCATAAATCCAGAAACGATTAAAATTCTCAAATAACATTCACTATTGCTTTATTTCCACTTTATTTGAGTAATTACTATGTATAATCTAATCTTTTTGAATAAATAAAATATAAATCATACTATAGATAGTATATGGAGTTGAAATATAGATTATTGCGATGAAATGATTTAGAATGAATCAAGAAACGATTGAAATGTTCAAATGACACTCAGAATTGCATTATTTGCACTTTATATGCGTAATGACTATGTGTATTCTAATCTTTTTGAATAAATAAGATATGAATCATATTGTAGACAGTATAAAGAGTTTAATTGTAGATTATTACAATCAAATAACTTAGAATGAATCCAGAAACGATTAAAATACTCAAATGATACTCAAAACTACATTATTTGCATTTTATATGCATAATAAATATGTATAATCTAATCTTTTTGAATAAATATGATATGAATCATATTATACACACTATAAAGAGTTTAAATATAGATTACTGTGATAAAATGTCTTAGGATGAATCCAGAAACGATTGAAATGTTCAAATGACACTCAGAATTGCATTATTTGCACTTTATATGCATATTTAATTTGTGTAATCCAATCTTTTTTAATAAATAAGATATGAATCATATTATAGATAGTATAAAGAGTTTAAATATAGATTATTGTGATGAAATGTGTTAGAATCAAGCTTTTAAAAAATGGCGTTTTTTCGGTATTTTTTCGGAAATTTCGGTATTCTGTATCAAAACGCATCAACGTCACAGTCGTAAGTGAGAAAATGTCGTAACGCAACATTTGCATTTTTTTGGCAAAAAATCGTGAAATAATTTGCGTTTTAACAGAAAACCAGGAGTCAGGAGTCCAGACCAAAAACCAACCGCCCCCCTCCCCAAATCTGCCTCCCTCTCTCTTTCTCTCTCTCGGCCTGTCCGCTAACAGCTCCGTCATTCCAATCCCCTCCGCCAGCAGCTCCGCCACTCCTACTTCAGCAGCTCCGCCACTCCAATCCCCCGTCAGCAACTCCGATCTCCTCTATTGGCAGCGCAAGAACAGTGCTACTCTCCTCCTCCTCCGATCTCCTCTACTGGCGGCGCTTGCGCACAGTGCTACTCTCCTCCTCCTCCAATCTCCTCTACTGGCAGTGCAAGAACAGTGCCTCCTTCAATCCTTCTCCACTCCGTTCCTCTCTATTGGTGTGATTCCTTTTTTTTTTTTGTATCAATTTGAATTTGGTAAAATTGGTTCGGTAGATGATTTTGCTAGTTTTTTGTTCTTAATTCAATCATTCATTTCTTTGTGAAATTGTTATGAAATCAGTTATTTTACTGTGATTCTTTGTGATGAAAACCATTTATTCACTATTTCTCTTAGTCTTTATTTGTTTTTTTACTATTAGTTACTTAATTATGAAAAGCATATTAGTTTTTAGTTCTTTACTGTTATGCAAATGTTTAATAAATAATAAGAGTATAAGACATATTGGTTTAATAAGACATTAGTTCTTTACTGTTACTGTATGAAAATGTTCTTTACTTAGTTATGAAAAGCATATTAGTCTTTAGTTCTTTACTGTTATGCAAATGTTTAATAAGACATATTAGTTCTTTACTGACTGTTATGCAAATGTTCTTTACTTAGTTATGAAAAGCATATTAGTCTTTCTGTTATGCAAATGTTTCTTTCAAAAAAAAATAGTTTTTTATATGGTTGATTGGTATATTACTCCTTACTCCAGAATTGTATTGTCACCGTTTTATCATTGAAAAAATACCGCACCGTTAAATCAACTCCGGACCGTCATACCGAAAAAACCATTTTTTAAAAGCTTGCTTAGAATGAATCCAGAAACGATTTAAATGCTGATATGACTCTTAGAATTGCATTATTTGCACTTTATATGCTTAATTACTATGTTAAATCCAATCTTTTTTAATAAATAAGATATGAATCATATTATAGAAAGTATAAAGAGTTTAATTGTCGATTATTACAATGAATTGACATAGAATGAGTCCTGAAGCGATTAAAATGCTCAAATAACACTCAGAATTGCATTATTTGCACTTTATATGAGTAATTACTATGTGTAATCCAATCTTTTTGAATAAATAAGATATGAATCATATTCTAGACATTATAAAGAGTTTAAATATAGATTATTCTGATAAAATGTCTTAGAATGAATCAAGAAACGATTAAAATGCTCAAATGACACTCAGAATTGCATTTTTTGCACTTTATATGCATAATTATTATGTATAATCCAATCTTTTTGAATAAGATCTCAATCATATTTTAGACCCTATAGAGAGTTTATATGAAGATTATTTTGTTGAAATGACTTAGAATGATTTGCAGAAACGATTGAAATGCTCAAATGATACTCAAATAAGCATTATGCACACTTAATGTGCGTAATTGCTATGTATAGTGCAATCTTTTTGAATAAGTATGATCTGAATCATATTCTAGACCCTAGAGAGAGTTTAAATATAGATTATTGTTTTCAAATGACTTATAACGAATGCAGAAACGATTGAAACGCGCAAATGATACTCAGATATGCATTATGCACACTTTATATGAGTAATTGCTATGTATGATCTGAATCATATTCTAGATCCTATGGACAATTTAAATATAGATTATTGTGTTGAAATGACTTAGAATGATTGCAGAAATGATTGAACTGCACAAATGATACTCAGATAAGCATGATGCACACTTTATATGCGTAATTTCTATGTATGATGTAATCTTTTTGAATAAGTATGATTTGAGTCATATTCTAGACCCTATGGATAGTTTATATATATATTATTGTGTTGAAATGACTTAAAATGAATGGAGAAACGATTGAAATATTGAAATGATACTCAGAATAAGCATTGTGCACTTTTATATGTGTAATTGCTATGTATAATGCAGTCTTTTTGAATAAGTAAGATCTGAATCATATTCTTTTTGAATAAGTAAGATCTGAATCATATTCTAGACCGTATTGGAAGTTTAAATGTAGATTATTGTGCTGAAACGATTTGGAATAAATGCAGAAATGATTGAAATACTCAAATGATACTCAGATTAAACTTCCAATACGGTCATTAGCCACTATTATCAAATATCCATGGCCACTACTTGAATTATCTTTTTGTCATTATCTCATTTATTATTTGAGAGAATTTCTGTAGTACCTAAACTTCTTACTTGGTAAATTCAGGATTACATAACATTTAGTTTACTTTATTTGGCAAAAAGATTTTTATATGTAAGTAATGTATGTTGTTTTGACTTAACAATTTATATGAAAGTAGTGTATGTTGTTTTGACTTAACAGCTTTTCCTTGTTCATTTTATTTCTTTTTTACTTTAGCCCCTGAGCCTTTTTTAATTGATCCTTTAGTCCATCAGTTTCATTATTTTTTTTAGGTCCTTTTTGAATATCATACTTTCTTTCTTTTGTATATTTTGATATCTCTTATTTATATATACATTTTGACCATACTTAGCACCGAAATAACACTCAAACCAATGATATTCACTGTTCTTTTGTGCTATATTTGTCAAGATTGGGTACTGCCGTGGAATTTGACTTGTCTTGTAGAAATTTGGTGGATTGGACATAATAATCGCACAAAAGGAAGAATTTTTGAGAAGAAAATGACTAAATGGAATTCATGGAACTGTAGAGCTCATCCCAAGCTTTCCAACGATCTTTGAATCACCTCAATCGGAGTCCGGATGAAGAAATTATGGTCAAAATACTATCAGTGCTCAATTCTGGAATTTTGGTCCGAAATTCTCTGATTTCGGACCGAAATCTGGAGATTTCGGTCCGAAATCCATGTATGGAAAGTGGAATTTGGCAAGTTTCGAAGAAGGAAAGAAGATTTCTTGCCCTAGCCGCCTCCCTGACCTTCCATGGGTGTATTTAGGCACGAATTTCGACCAGAAAAGGGGCCAACTTTCTCCACCATTGGATTCCACCTTCCATAGCACTTTTTTCACCTTTTTCACCACCGTTCTCACGCCGAAAGGCGTGAGATTCCACCTCTCGCAGCGGAGCACGACCATGGCAGCAACCTTGGAGAAATTCTGGACGCGACAGCGGTAGAACCAATCCAACCACGGCTCTAGGCGATCGATATCTCGAGTTAGAAGCGATATTTGGTTTATTCCTTCCTTTTTTCTTGATATTTTGATCAAATGGAGTTTGTATCTTATTTTACTTGCATGTTAGGATAGATTAATTATGTCTTAGGGCTAAGTAGTAGTTTAGTTTAGTATTTGTGATGACTTGATGGATTGATTGCTATGTTATGTGATTTATCGTGTTGAGAATTATTGATATGCTTAGTTATATTATTTGTTTGCTTGATGTTTACCTATGGATGAATCGCGACGTCTTTAGGGCATTAAACCAGACTAAACTCATGATTGATTAAGTAATTGAGGTAAGCCAAACGCTCGGAAGAGGAGGTTAACTTAACGACCGAAAGGTGTAGTTTCTAAATGATCCGAAAGGACTTAGATACCTCTAGAAATCCAACATGATAAACTTAAGTGACTAAAATCCGACACGAAAGTTTAGGCTTAGTCATTTACGTGGTAAAAACCGAGTTCCAAACCAAGTCTAAAACCAAAATTGCGACGGTTGAGGCTAGGATTTAGGTCTGGTCGACAAGTAACCTTCACAAAAGATGGTATTAAATTATCAAGTCAGAACAGAGAGTTTGGAGCATATTTCGGAGCGACTTATATAGATTTCGGTCCGAAATCTATACATTTCGGTCCGAAATCCTTGATGCCCGTGTGAAAACACGTGTACTAAGAGCTTCAAAGCTAAACTAAATGAACCCTAAACCCTAGGACATCTCTTGTATTTATTTAGAGTCCAGAAAACACCAAAAATAATTTAGTTACTTGCATCTTTAGATTTAATCATCCAAAATCCCATAAAAATTGTCTTGTCTAGCTTTTGTGAGAAAGTAAAGTCTAGTAATCAATTGTACCGTCCCTTGGGTTCGACCCTTAGCTTTACCAGAACGACTAGTGAGGTAAAACAAGGTATATAAATTTATTTGATACCGGATTTAAAGCCTTCATCAAATTGGCGCCGTTGCCGGGGACGGTGTTGATATTAGAATTTACTTTAGTAACGAGAGACTAGATATTGTATCTTTCATTTATTTATTATTATTTTAAAAAAAAAGGAAAAAAAATTTCACTTGTATCATCATGTTTTATTCTTTTCAGGACCGTGAACATGAAACTGAGTACAATTGGAGGCGACAAGGAGATCCAAAGGATGTAAGCATGCAACGATTATATCACCAATTCAATGTGGTGAACAACAAGATAGAGACAGCATGGAAGGAAAGATGGAGCGAGCATCAAGATCGACTCAAGCATCAACTCAATTTGGTGAACAATACCATAAGGAGAGCATGTAGGGAAGGACAACTTGATGCAAGGCCCATACATGATGCATATAACTCTGGTTTGACTAATAACTCTTGTTTTTCTAGGTGTAATTCATGTTCAATGTCTCATAATGAATCTAGATCGAATTTCATGGCTGAAACTTCTAATTCTCAATTACTTTCGCAATTGTCAAATGATAAATTGATACGTGAAGATTTTATGGACCAGCAAAGAAAACAAAATGAGGAAATTCTTGGAAAATTCAATTCTCTATCATCTAGGTTCAAAACTCTTACCACACAACTAGAAGAGATGATTAGGACCAAAATTGTTCAAGAAACGTGTTCCTCATATAGATCACGAGATGAAAAAAATGATAAAATAACATTGCAAAGTAATGAAGAATTAGATAGTTTTAGTTCTTTGAAAGAAATTGCAATTTGTTATGAGACTGATAGTGATGATGAGACGCAACTTGAAGAACAAGAGAAAATAGAAGAACCAAAAATTGTAGCACCTGCACCCAATTTTCTTCCAATTTTTATTCCACCTAGATTAACTTATATTGACAAATCTAATGAGTTGGAATTGAAGGATCCTCCAATAAGTGCTATCATTGATGAATTTGAGAAGAAAGAAGATGGTGGTACACCTCTCGAAGTCGAGGCATCCGACATGACAAATGGAAAGATCACCAAAGTCGACTTGAGCTCTCAACCTGGAAAATGCTTGAAGAATAGTGATGTGATGGAAAGCGACAAACCACAAATCAAGTATCGCATCACAATCGAGCGAAGAAAAATGACATCCAAACAAGAAAGCACCAAGCATGTTTCAAGGATCTTTCTCAAGTACTTTTGGGTGAATTATGATGCATTAAATGGGCGTAAAGTGAAGATAAGATGAACATGAGAGGTGGTCAAGCTCGTGACCTAAAACAAGCGCTTCTTGGGAGGCAACCCAAGTCCTAAAATTTTTTATTTATTTATTTACTAAAATTTTCTAAAAAAAAAAAAAAATCTCTTATGGTTGGTTTGGATTTTTGGATATACAGGTTTTGATTGATTGTGGATGTCCTACTTACAACTCGCGCTAGAGCACCACGGGTCAAGCAACAAAGAAGCACACGACCCACGCACGACCTCATGCGAGTTGCATGCCACAAGAAAACCTATCCCGTTGCTGCCACGAAGCTCCCACGTTGCTGCCACGATTTACTCAAGCTGAAGTGCTGCTGTCCCGCGCCAAACATAGTCGAATTCTTATGGAAATCCATGCCTTGATTTGGTTAGTTTCTATTTTCCTCCTTTTTAATTTTGATCTCTGTGATTGCATTGAGGACAATGCTTGATTCAAGTTTGGGGGGGAACAGGTGGAAAATGAAATTCTGGATTTATTGAAAATTTTGATGCAAATTCGTCTCTGTTTTGGCCATTTTTGAAAATTTTTTGTTTCATTTCGGTCCGAAATCTGGCCATTTTGGTCCGAAATCAGTCTCTGAAATGTTGAATTTTGTGAAAATTTGCTTGAAAAATTTGGAAATTAATTTTTGATGCATGCTTGATCTATGTTTTGGTTGAATTGATGAAATTACTCACTGTTTCACACTGTTTGAAGTTTAAAGCATTTTGAAAATTTTTTCTCAAGGACTTTTGATTGTTTAAAGGCTTTAAATTGATTTGTGTACCAATAGACCGAGTTGAAAATTAGTTTGAGATAAAAGAACCTGAATTTGGATGCTTGAAAATTGTCAAAATAGTTTAAGTCGATTCTTGTTATTCACTTAAGGTTCCCATAAATACCCTTATGCCCTATGAAAATACCTTGCTCTTTATTGAAAAAATTGTTACTAGATTTTATCAACTAGTGATTATACAAAGGGGTCCACTCCCCCCCTTTTTTTTTTATTTCTTTTTACCACTCTGTTATAACTTAGGAAGTTCCAAATTCAGTTTTTGTTTATTCCCCTAACTATGAAGAGGATAGTATTCTGAACTTATATCTTTTTTCTTTAAAAAGTCCTTTCAAAATACTCGTGTGTTTATATATATTTTTTTTGGAGAATAAGCTTTGCTCCAGGTTTTGTTAGTTTTATGGTTATGCAAGGAAGCCCATTTTTTTTTTTATATATTATGCTTCTTTTGAAAAATAATTTATCTTTTCCAGAAAGTCAGATTTTTTTTTTCTTTTTTGCAAATTTCAAACATACTGTGAGTTATATATAATAATATTTGAAGGACATTCCTTGCTTCAAAAATATATGAAAACTTCTTTTACATATTTTTAATATGGGTATCTTTGTTGAATTTAGTTTTGTTACGCTTCTTCTCTCTCTCTCTCTTTTTTTTTTTTTTTTTTTTTTTAAGCCTCTGATGTTTGGTTATTACACCTTTGATTGTAGCTTTTATTTCTTCCTTTAATTCCTGTCTTTTTCTTAATTCTTACATCCTTTCATGGCTGGGTATAATTACACTAGAGGCTCAGCATTATCTGATGACAAAAACCCTTGAGTGCTTCTTACCCAACAGACTGGATGTGAGTTTTATTTATCCTTTGTCATCCATTGTTGTGTTCTTTATATGGGGCTAGTGGCAACCATTGAACCAGCACTTTCTGGTAACAAAAACTCATGGAGGCCCTATATCCCTTCCTTATTATTTGAATTATTATTTCATTGTATTTTGAGCAGTCTATACATTCACACTGCTGGCCAGCACTCTCTGGTGACAAAAACCAGTGTGTTAATTACTCATAGAGTCATAGGAATGCACAAATGATTGTTGTTAAATACAAGTTTTTCTTATTATCTTTGAAATACCAGTTGATATAACCACAACAAGAAAAGAAGAAAAGAAAAGAAGAAGAAGAAAGGCGGAGACAACTAAACAAAAGAGTAGCAAGCAGGTAAAAGAGATATCTACAGACGAAAATAATAGAAGAAAACTTCATTATTTGAAGACAAGCATACAATTATGGTATTGTTTTTTACAAGTTTCTTTTTTCAAAACAAGACCAACAGCACTTTTTCATCTGAAGAGGCTCCTTTTATAGAAGATTTGTAGGGTTCTCTATTCTTCACTGCCACTTGGCATTTTCTCCATATTTTTACTCCTTGATGAAGGGTTCAGATATAGGGATGTAGGTCCGGCAAACGTGCCAAACGCACACGGAATAGTCCATTCCGTTTTCGTTCCGTTTTAGAAACGAAACCAAAAGCACTGTTTCGTTTCTGTTCCGTTTTTGAAACGACAGAAAAAATTGGTGCCACATTCCGTTTCGTTTCTGTTTTCCATTATAATTCCTTATTTTCGTATTTCATTTTGGTAAACGGTATAATTATCCGTTTCGTTTTTGTTTCATTTTTTGAAACGGCAGGGAAAATTGATGCCACATTTCGTTTCGTTTCTGAAAACGGAACGGCAGGACGTTTTTTATTACGTTTTGACAGGCCTGCAGGGATGGCTTGCCGCCTGCTTTTTTATAATAAACCCAAAATCCCGAAAAAATTAAAACTAACGTTACTGTTCACACGAATATCGAAAAAAACGTTTAAAAATTCAAAATTTTAAAACTAACGTTGTTAGATCGGCAATCGGAATGCCGATATTGGAAATTGCTTAGATCGGCAATTAGAATGCCGATCTAAGCTTAGATCGGCATTCCAATTGCCGATCTAAGCCAAAAGCCGCCAGCGACCCTCCTCCCCCCCTCACGCTCCAGGTGTGTGTGTTTTTTTTATATAATTTAATTAGTTTATTTATTTAATTTAATTAGTTTAATTAGGTAATTAATAGAAAAAATAATTAAAAAATTACTAAAAAATCAGAATAAATATAAATAATATTAATATGTAATTTGAAATTTTTTATATAATTTAATTAGTTTATTTATTTTATTTAATTAGTTTAATTAGGTAATTAATAGAAAAAATAGAATAAATATTAAAAAATAATTAAAAAATTACTAAAAAATCAGAATAAATATAAATAATTATAATATGTAATTTGAAATTTTTTTATATAATTAATTTTAATTACTAATTAATTATTAATTGATAGTTATCATTGATTATATTAATGTAAATTTATAAAATTAATTATTAATTATTAATTGATAGTTATTAATTTATATTAATCTAATTAATTATTAATTGATAGTTATTAATTGATTATTTTTGTCGTTTTTTTAAATGTTTCGTTGAAAAGTCTTTCTGAAAGTGCGAAAAAGTTACATCGTTAAAGGATAAATTTAGAGGCGAAATTATATTTAATACGATATTCAGCCTTAATTTCCAATATGAGAAATACTTTTCTGGAATTTTATTTAATACTCAATCAATAGATCATATGATTTTTTATGAATTTTCTTGAACTTTTTTATGCAAAATAGAAATAAAAACTCAAGAAGTCCGAAATATCATAACACAAAATAGAAATATAGCAATAGAAGTCCGAAATAAAATCATAAGACTCTCATACAAAAATATAAATATCACAATAAATATCACACTATCCTACTGACGTCCATCACGACGGTACCATCCCTGAGAAGGAGATAAATCCCATGGAGCACCAGGCAAGTTTCGAGGCTCTCGGCCTGGAGCAAGTCCTGGGGGAGGAGGGGGGGGAGGCAATGGAGTGCGATGACGAGGCGGTCTGCTAGATGAGGCTCCAGAATCGCCGACTGGATGGTGAGACATAGGTGTGAATGGGTCCTGTAGTGGAGTACCGTATGCCTGGTAATAAGCATCCGCCTGAGAGATAGGTGTGGGGCTAGACGTAAATGGCTGACTGTACCCTCCTCCGTACTGAGTCTGAGTATATGGTGGAGGTGGAGGATACTGAGCCTGAGTATATGGTGGAGGTGGAGGATACTGAGACTGAGTATATGGTGGAGGTGGAGGATACTGAGTCTGAGTAAACTGCGGCTCTGTGGTCTGGGGCTGGGAATGGGGTGGAGGGTGCGGCTCTGTGGTCTGAGACTGGGAATGTGACCGTCTGCTCCGAATAAGAGGCTGACTGGGTCGTGGAACATCGAAAAATGTATCCCAATCATGCAGACTGAAATCATGCTGTTACAGATAATAATAATAAAAAATAATTATAGAATATTAAGCATAAAAATAACAATAATATTAATAAAAGTGATTAAAAAATGTATTATACCTGCATAAACTGCTGCTCCTCAACAGATCCCGGCTCTGGTGCATAATCCTCATCATCCGTATCAGGGATAGACTCGATGTCTGAATGAAGACCCTTCGACTCTAAGAGTCGAGGCAATCGATGAGGCTCGCCAACAATATCCAAAGACGTGCTGCATCCCCTCAGCAATTTCTTCCCAGCGCGACGAAATCCCTTCGTGACAGCCCATGCACATCCTCGCAACGCCTCCCGCAAAGTATGCTTGACCTGTTCAATTTTTGTTAGCTACTGAATTATTTGTTAGGCACAAAATTTTGCTTAATATAACTTACCAAATTCATGTGACCAGGCGTCTCGCGAAGGTACGACAGGTCGTGAGCCGGACCAGACGCTGCCCTTTCAGGAATCTGCACAAGATGCGCACCTCCATGTACCCTCAACCAGCGTCGGTAGTCGGTCCAAATATCCTCGCTCCACGGCCGCTCCTCTACCACCCTAGCCTCATTAGTGTTCGTCCACATGTTGACCTCAGACCGAAAGAGTTCTTGCCAATCAATGCCTCGATAGGTATTATGGTGATATCCCATCAATTGCTCCATTCTCGACCAAGCCTGTTTTATTCAAATGACAGTTAATCAACAAAATGTAATTGCGAGAATTAAATAATGAAATAGTATATGAAGAGTTAAATATACCTGAGGTGGCGGTGGGGGAACTGTCTGATAGAGCTCAAACTGATGCATAACACGATCTACGTGGTGCCACATCACAGCCCAATAATGAATGCATGGGATGCGTAGAAGGAACATCCTCTGCTCAACCTGGGCACAACGAGGCATGCGGGCCCTGATGTGATCATAAGGCCTCCACACGACGTGCTCAGGCTTCATTTTCATGCAGACATCCCTTGCATACTCTATCCCACCGCGAGTAGGGCCGGTCACCTTCTTCGATTTCTGTCTCGTCGTCCACTTCCTGCATTTCCATTTTGTTGTTTGTTAAAATCAAGTAAAACATATTTTTAAAATTTCAATTAAAATGAAATTAACATACCTCCCATAAGGCGGACACGAGTCAATATTGGGTAGACCCCAACCATCAAAATCCTGAATGATCTTCGGCCGACTAAGTAGCAGTCTTGCATACGACCACAATTGCAAGAGCACCCAAGGAGCAGCAACATGTATATTATTATTAATGAAGGCAGTGTCCAAGCCTCGGTATAGCATGGCAAGAGTGGCCCCACCCCAATTGTACTGCACCGAGTTACTAGAATGAAGATCCTGCAAATATTAATTTTTTTTTACGAATAAATGTGAGATATTTACGAATATCATAAGCGTGATTTTTTTTCATTATTTGTTGGCTAACCTGCAATAATTGCAGATAGAAACATGGAACCGAGTCACCCGTGCCGTCAGGAAATAACTCGCACCCAAAAATCTCCAGCACGCAAGCGCGTGTGTATCTATCGATTCTCGCTGCATCATTTGTGCCAGGTCCCCCAATCTGATCCCAAACCTTACGCAGCTTCGTGAATCTAACGGAATAAGATTTCCTGCATTATATTATAATGTAATTTGATTGTAAGAATTATATATATTTAAAATTAACATAAATTTTTTTTAAAAAAAACCTTCTTACGTCTGTTCTTTTTCTCTGAAACATTTCTGAATTATCTCCGTGTCTGTATCCTCCGGCAACGCAAAATCCTGAAGTAACTGTATGGCGTCATAATCGGTCCGTCCAGTAACGGTTCTACCACTCGTAGGTAAACCGTACAAAAAGGCCACATCCTGCAAATAGTTCAAATTTTATACATATATATAGTTCCAAAAAAATAAAATTACAAATAGGTATTGATACGAACCTCTAGAGTGACCGTCATCTCGCCAACGTGCGGAAAAAAGAAAGTGTGGGTCTCTGGCCTCCAGAACATGGCCAGACCCTGCAAAAGCGAATGATCGAGCTGCATATGACCCAACTGAACGAAATGTATCAGTCCAAGTCTCATCAGACGCTCGTCCACCTCAGCAGTACGTGACATCTGAGCCTTATGTACTACTGCCCTCCAATTCTGTATATATTTATTTTTTCATTATTTTAAAAAATAATACCAACATAGAAATATATAAGTAAAAAAATAAAAGAACAATAATAACTTACACCAGTGCCACGAACTTTGAACCCATCTAAATGCAAAAGACGATCTGCATTAACAGGACCGGGAGGAACAACAGGACCGGGGGGAACAACAGGACCGGCTGATGTAGAAGCCTCGGCATCGGTAGATGTAGAAGCGCCCACATCTCCACGAAGCCTCGTAGATCTACGAGGTGGTGCCTCTGATGTCTCTGGTACTCTTCTTCTCGGTGGCATTTTTATTACACTGCAATAAAAATTAAAAATGTAAAAAATCTAATAAAATTTCGGCAGCATCTCCCCTATACCTAGAGTGTTTCCGAAAAAAAAACACCCAAATCCCCCCTAATTACAAACCCAAATCTCATACAACAACATTTTCAATCCAATCTCATACAATAACATTTTCAATCTCATACAACAACATTTTGTATTTTCTCATACAACAACATTTCCTATTTTCTCAATAAAATAAATTAATTAAATGTATAAATATTAAAAAAAACTCACCTCGACTAGAAGCGCTGCTTGTCTCTTTTTAAAAAATTTTTCTACATTTAAAAAATTATTCTATCAATTTTTCAATATTTATTCTATTTTTTTATCTTAATTACCTAATTAAATTAAATAAATAAACTAATTAAATTATATAAAATTTTTTTAAATTACATATTATAATTATTTATATTTATTCTGATTTTTTAGTAATTTTTTAATTATTTTTTCAATATTAATCCTATTTTTTTCTATTAATTACCTAATTAAACTAATTAAATTAAATAAATAAATTAAATAAAAAAAAGAAAAAAAAAACCATACCTGTGGAGAGGAGAGTGGTCTCGCGCGAGAGAAAGTGAGAGGGGTGGGAAGGGGTCGCTGTCGCCTTATATAGGGGGGGAGTCTTAGATCGGCAATTGGAATGCCGATCTAAGCTTAGATCGGCATTCTAATTACCGATCTAAGCAATTTCCAATATCGGCATTCCGATTGCCGATCTAACAACGTTAGTTTTAAAATTTTGAATTTTTAAACGTTTTTTTCGATATTCGTATGAACAGTAACGTTAGTTTTAATTTTTTCGGCCCAAAATCCGATCTTAGTTCAACTGGACCGTCAACGTCAAGGCCCAATAAACCCAAAATTCCAGGGTTTGATCCAGTAAAGCTCTTCCTCGTCGAACAATCTAGAAAGAAAACCCTCTCCGACTCATATCCCCTTCTCGAGTCTTCCATTCCAGTTGTGTTATTGTGATAACGCTGAGGCGACATAAACCTCTACTCAAACACGCTCAGTGATAAACACATGGCGCAATCCTTCGTCGTGGCAGCAAACCCTAGTCTTCTCCGGCTTTCCTTTCACCGGAGCGCCAGTTTACCTCGCCGAAGCTCCGTTCGTGTGTCAGCTCTCAAATGGGAACCCTCCAAGGTCTTCTCTTTCTCATTCTTTCATTGAAACCATTTAGTTCGCAGATTTTTTTGCGAGCATATAAGCCACGGTTTAATTTTGTTGTGGAATGTTTGTTAGTAAAGATCAATGGACTTAAGGATTTCTTTACATTTACATTAAAAAGTATTTATATTGTACGTTTCTTTCAATTTGGTGTGAATTTGAGTGAAATGTATGTTCTTTGATTATGTCAGGTTGCTCCCCAAGGTGATAGAGTGCTCGTTCGTCTCGAACAAATCCCTGATGTAATTTCTCTTTCTTTTAGTATTGCTTTCTCATTTTTTTTTTTTTAATAACTAACAATCCTGAAAAGAACCCTTGGAAATTAGTAAGGATTTGATTTGTTTTACTGCATTTGTTGGTGTATAACAAAGGATTACTCAGCTGACATGTTTTTTAACAATCAAAACAAAGTGTTGTGACAACTGTGACATCCAACAAATATCTTAGCAAAATAAGAAGGGGAGACACATTATTATTCAGATATGATGTGTATCAATTTGTGCTGTTTGATAACCGGTTGGTCATGCATCAAGTAATTTGAAAAATTAGCAGTCATTGATGTTTGGTCAATGACCAAATTCTATTATCTAGATCTTCAATGATAAAAAGAAATCTTAACTTCAATAATCTGTATTATCTTCTCTATAAGCATATAAAAGAGTTATTGCGTTTTCACTTTATTTTCATGAGAATCAAGAACTTGAAAAATCAACATCCAAAATAGTCCACATTATTGAATTTTTGCAAGCTCTTGATGCAAATAAAAAAGACATCATAATGTCATATTTTGTTTTATTTGTGTCTGTATAGAGGAAGCAACATAAATCGCATCGATCGGTTTTATTTTTGACATTTTTGAGTCTTATTGAGTTATTAAATGGAGGCATTTGAACCCTGCTCTTTGAGTAAATAGCTTGATGAAAGAGAGGCTATTCTAAGGCTCTATTGAGGGTTAACTTATCTAAAATAGTAAAATAACTCTGAAAAGTAGCTATATCACTAAAATGCCATACTGCTCCTGTTTCTTTCACCTAAAATACTGTGTACTGGCCAAATCTTTTGCATTTGAGGTTGTAATACTCTTTGGAATTCTGTAGAAATCTGCTGGAGGAGTCCTGTTGCCTAAATCAGCAGTCAAGTTTGAGAGATACCTCATGGGTGAGGTAAGGACTTCATGTTTGCTTCCTTGATCTGCTTTTAACTTCTGATTTGTACTTTTCATTTTTGACATGGCATCTTGTATTCAGATCTTATCAGTAGGCGCTGATGTTAGTGATGTTGGAGCTGGGTATAAGGTAAATTGTTTATTAGTTATTATGTTCTCATAGTGCTGTAAGAACAAGCTTGAAGAAAACTGAAGCATTATAAGCTATAATTTTTTTGATTATTTTATTTGTTTTTGGTTTAATGTTGGCTGCTGATGTCCTTTCTGTACAGGTATTGTTCTCGGATATCAATGCCTATGAGGTACTTGATCTTTATCAATTGTTGGTTTTGAATTAAAAGTTCTAATATGATGATATTCTATATAGGTAGTAAATTAAGCATAATTTAACTATAATTTATAAATGAAAAAGTACACAAGGGTAGCAAAATCTGGATTGTGAGAACTAATACAGGTGCCCAATCTGTGTGGCTTCAATATAGATCGTCGTATTTGTTTTATCACTTACTTTCCTTTTTAAGTGAAGATTTAAATAAAATAGTATATCGTTGTTATTGCAGGTTGATCTTGGAACAGAGGAGAAGCATGCATTTGTTAATTCAGAAGATCTACTAGCTGTTGTGGAGTAGAATTGTACCAATTTTGTAGTTGAACTGTTTTTTTTCTGTGTTTGGTGGAGATTCAACTCCCATGATTGACGCTGTCACAACCGAAAACACTGTTTGAAATAGTTGATTTATTTGCTGGAGAGATACTTGCATTGTATGGTTATAAATAATCCTGTTGGTAATTCGTTAGATCAGCCTTTTGCTTCTTTGTCTCAGAAAAAGAGAAATATATGAAAAAAAATATATTCTTTTGTCGGGATCTATGAATTAGCAGGATATATTATTAGATGATTGCAAATTATTTATTTTGCCTGCGTGGGATATTGTTGTTTGACAGCTCTGGCACCCTACTTAACAATTATCGATACCATTTTGCATCGGAAATATAAACTATTTCAGCATTTATGTAGATAACTATATATTGCTTAATTACCTAGTAAAATGCAGGCAAGCCTGCCCTCTGATAATCTCTGTACTGTTAAATGTACATTAACTAGTTCATAATTTCATATTGGTGGGGATCTCGAATAATTGATTCGACTTTCTTTTAGCTGATCAAACTTGGTGCAAGCCGAAGTTCATGAATCCTTTCTTAGCTTGGAGTTTTTCCTGTGGTACCTAACTTTTTTTTTTTTTAATATTTTGAATATTTACGTATGGTCTCTTCTCACCACAAAACAATTAATTCTCCGTTATACAAGGATTGCGGAAGAAAAAGAGTGTATCGTTTGCAGCACTTTATGGTGAGATAACGCGATGGACAGCTCATATTTATGGTGTTATGAAGAGATCTGCCTAGAGGCCAGAGCCACTGAAATCCAGGCGGTTTCAACCCCTCCAGCTGTTATGTAATTAATACCAATTTGATGCTTCGAAACAAGGAACAGTACTGGGATTGACAGTACAACAAACGCAATGTATTCAGTATATGACTGGTACAGCTACATCTACAAAAAATAGAACAAAAAAAAAAGAATAATTACTGGAATGAATACAAAGAAAAAAAAGGAAAAAAAAAAACTTAATGCTAATTCAATTTATTCTTCTACAATTTCTTCTAATCTGCCCTCGTCTACCAGTGAGCACCTCAACTCTGCCAAGCTTGACCAAGGCCTGAGTGAACAAACTTGGGAAGTCTGTTGCGTTGGCCAAGAGATCAACCATCCACCTGGTTGACCCATCAAGTGTGAGCGCCTGATCAATAGGCAAAATGCCTTTGTTGTTCATGAGTTGCTTATAGTAATTGTTGTCAATTGAGAGAGCACTCGATGGATCGTCGAGATATACGTAATTGTTGTCTGCTTGTCCCGTCGGGCAGTAGTGGTTTTGGAGGACGTTCATATAGGATGGGTTCATGGAGGGGTCGGGCTTGCTCGTGCCCATGTAATTGTAGAGGCGGTCATTGATTACTGAGCAATGACACACTCCAACTGTGTGAGCACCTGAAATGATAGTGCAGTTAATTAGTAAAAAATGGGAAGTTTTACTATCAATAGACATTTTAATTTTGAGCAAATTTTGAATATTCTGATTAATGTCAAATGATAGAGGAAAAGATATACAGTTGAATCGCCTGACTGAGCTGTCAAACCATTTTGGAGGATATATTGATGATAAAAATGATGTCATACTTGGTATAATTAAAAGAAACTTATATTCAGATTAATCACGCAAGCAAATATAACATGGCTGTCAATAGCGGTGGAGTTACCTAAGAGAAGAACCATGTCAAATGGATTGAGTCCTTTAGACCCAAAGAACTGAATTGCATTTGAAACAGATATGTCTGGTGATGGTAGATTTACATTGGAAGCAAGTGAGACCAAGCTATCCCTTCTGCCCATCTGTACCTGAAATGGAGGTAATCCAGCCTGATACATTCAAATGTCCAGACAAACAATTGCACAATTAGATAGGAAAACTGATTGATAAGCAAAAAAACTAATATATTCAAGAAAGAAAAGTTATTTAATAAGAAAAGAAATGAAAGATTGGTATTGGCAATTTGGCATGCTAATTGTCAGCTTAATTACCAAAACAGTAGCATCTCTGGTTGCAGCAATAATGATATCAGAACAGGAGACAACACCGGGGCATACTGCTTCCAGTACCACTTTAATTTGGTCAATCAAGTCATAACCAAACACGCTCAGGTTTGGATTTGCAGTTTTCTCACTGTCTGGCCCATCTAACAGTATCGATGCATCACAGCCCTGTCAAGCAGAAATATAATAGCTCATTACAAAAACGACCATAACAGTACACAATTAGCATTTGTTGTTAAGAAAAAAAAAATGGTTACATTGACAGCGCAATCATGAAATTGCAACCGAAGGAGACCCGCAACAATCTTCGGGTTTGTTGTGAAGCTGTTTTTGACAATACTTTGTATGATTGCCTCTACATTGTGCTGCCCACATCTACCATTGTAGAAGCTGTACCGCAGCCTGCCATGACTAACAGCTACCAGATCAAGTACAAGTATTGCAAGTAGTGTTGTCTTGAGAGCTTTTGAGCACTTCATCTTTTTCCTTTTCTCTTTTATTCCTGTTGGCCTTGCTTTCTCCCTCCTTTTCTTTCTGTTGTTCTGAGAAAGAAAGAGGGAGACAGAGAGAGCAGGGAAGTCTGTGACTGACAGACGAGAAGAATTATATTTATATAGTGAGACAGAACACAGAAAAGACGGTTTCAGTTAAACCCTAGAATGGGCGGTTTAGTTAATCTATTTAGCGGCTTTTTTGGTCTTGGGGCTGCTGGTCAACGATGATTTTTTATCGTCAATTAATGATGAGATGCAAGGATCCCATGCATTTAAATTTCGCCAAAAGTGTGGCAATATATCCAATTATTTTTGC
The DNA here is from genome assembly GCA_027562975.1 of Rhynchospora breviuscula. Lineage (NCBI taxonomy): Eukaryota > Viridiplantae > Streptophyta > Magnoliopsida > Poales > Cyperaceae > Rhynchospora > Rhynchospora breviuscula. Next base: position 27,209,169 of record CM050400.1, on the reverse strand, counting down.
TCAAAACTTGGTCTACTTTATCTATTTTAATTATTTTCCAGAGTCTTCTTTTTCGAAATTAACAACTTTTTAATTATTTAAAATACATCTAAAGTATGCTTGGATTGCCCGGTAATAGCACTAGATCAATAACAGTTAGTGGTGTTACTCTTAATTAGATGCGTTCAGAGTATTTTTTTTTTCTTTCTTCAAAATATTGTTTAGTATTGTTATACTAAATCAATATTTTGTAAGAATAGTGAAATTAGCTATTTTTGTGTTAATATTACTCTGGATCTTGCAATATAAATTATGTACTCTTCGAAATAGATAAAGGTAAGCACTATCCATACAATTTTTAAATTAACACTTTCTTGCACTATTTTGCTATACTAACCGAAATATTACTGTTGCACTATTTTTTTGATTATCCAAATGCACCTGAGCTTTGCTAAAGTAATAACATTAGCATATCGGTAGAAATATTAATGATCTAGATCTGAGTTAATTTATGCTTGTAAAATGATGTCTAGTAATGCAAGATTTTGGATGTATATTTGTGGACCAAATTCATAATTTAGCTAATTAGTGTGTAAATTAGGGAAATATCCACACTGGTAGAATAAAACCAACAAAACATTTATATCAAGTAATCATTAAAATTAGTAGGCACGATATTCAATTTGATACATATAGTACGGATTACGAGACTTTTGACAGGTAGACTAACAAGACCTAACAATGGTACAGTTACCAGTGAATCCATACCAGTAATAATTACTAATTAGTGACCATTTAAATGGAATCTGATCACCTGATGCCGCGAAAAAAAGTCAATTCAAATCAAATTTATATATACCTCGGAATTGTTGTGTATGCTATGGATAAGCTCCTTACACATGGCTAGAATTCGTCTGTACTCTTGCCTTAGTCTAGACTCTAGATAGTAGAATATGAGATCCCCTTTCTGTCAAACATGTAAACAAATTTTCATTGGGTTTTTTGTAAGTTTTCTCTTTGACCAAACTTCAAAGCATGGCACGCTTCTTTTCCTCAAAAGTAGAACAATTTAAATCCTTAATTAGCTCCAAAGATTCCTCCACGAAGCCTACGCATCAATATTTCTTCTTACAGTTTTTGCCTTTTTGGTGTTAAATTTCTGAGCTTTAAACATATTTCAAACGATTTGAGTATTATTCCATTAGTTATGACTTATGATTTATGAATGTTGCTTAATGCAGGTTGGGTATTATACTATCATATCTACAAGTTGAATATTATACTATGGGAGCTATTATATATAAAAAAAAAAACAAACAGACAAACAAAAAGCAAAACAAAACAAAGGCCACTCATTGAAATATATAATTGTTTGTTTTAAATTTTAAATTATATACTTCACTAAAAAATAAATAAATATCATTACATCAAATCTCGTGTTTTATTTCTCTGTGCTCGTGCAAATTAGTGACGCATAAACATAGTGCATATTCCCTCTCTAATATCATATTATTATTATTGAGTTATGATTTATACTTCACTCGTGCCTGTTGATACAAGATTATAAATAAAATATATAGTCACTATGACTGTATAAAGAATGAACAGAATACCCAAACTATTCCTAATTGAATTTGAATCGACCAGTTCCAATTGGCTGAATACAAGTTACAAATTTATTTGTTTATTTTTTTGCATTACCAGTTTCCACTTGCCATCACGTTGAGAAATAAAAAATTCATATTTTTAATGCATAGCAGAAAATGTGAGAATTATTCGAATTATGAACAGGTGGAAGATTAGATGTTATGTGGCACTTTACAACGATACATGTAAATATGTAATCCATCTGGTTATTGTTCTTACTTTTTCTACATTTATCTTTAGAATTATGTATGAATATTCTGATTCTTCTTAGTTTTTCGTTATTTGAGTTAGCCCAACAATAACACTAATAATTGCGCTCTTACATGCCACAGAGAACCCGGAACGGAATAATTTTATTGAGACTTCGAGCACTTTGAAATTCTACTAATTAGTGACAGATAGTGAAATGATTAAACTAATGGATTAGTCGTAAAAGCTCATCAATTGCACGTAGTGCTATCTTAATGCTTTCATCTTGGCACATGATGTGCGTGGATCAAGGGAGAAGGTAACCAAAGAAAAACGTGGCCTCACGAGTACGATAATGTTTCCGATTTTTCTAAAAGTACATTTAAAAAAAAAATAGAAGTACTATTTTTAGATACATTAGTTTTTAAAAATGTCATTTGGTATACAGTATACTCTGTTTTGAAATATTAAAATTGAATGTGCTACTGGTAAAACTGGAATGTTGTATTGAATCGTACACAGTTATACGGGAGTTCATTATTCATTTTTGCATTTGATGTTTTATTTTCCAATTATAATTTAATTGAGAGAAAAGGAGAATAACATTTATTCCATTCGTTTGAAAAGTGTATGTATGTCTCTAGTTATTATCCATGTCTGCTTTTATCTGGAGCATCCAAGGTACATTTACCTCATTTATCTCATGAGTTATCTTAAAAGTTTTTATATCAAATAATCGCATCGATCAATGAATACGAGACATAAGTTATATGCTTCAACTCGTGCTAGTTTTTCTAGTCTAGTTCGCATCTTATGAGTAGAAACTATTTTTCTGTGCAGCCCCACATTATCGACAATTCTTTGCAAAATCTAAGGTTCCTCTCTTGACACTAGCAAGTAGCATGTGATAGTTACCAAATTATGTGTTTTGGTTTCAAAGAAATGCTCATTCAATTATTAAATAATGAAATTTTGAAAAGTGAGACGGTAGTTGATATATCGGCCTCTTTCAGATAGCCCAAATAAACAAAATCTGGTAAGTCTATTAAAGAAGTAAGAAGTAATTGAAAACAAAACTCTCACGTCTCGTCGTTGTTTTCGAATTGTTTGCGAAAATCCCTCGGCTTAGCAGCATGGTTCTGAAACTCGGAATCGGACTCGGACTCGGACTGTTGGTCATAGGAGTCGAATCGGGTGACTCGGAAAAACTCGGGTGACTCGGATCGAAAACTCGGATTTTTTACTAAACTTATTTTACACTTTAAATATTAGAAAAAAAAATACGAACATGTTAGAAAAAATATATTCTTCACAATTTAGTTAAAAAACCTAAATATTAGAGTTTGAAATAAACAAAGATATGAAAATAATAAAATTATGGAACCTGAGTCAGTTACATTTCAACTTCTTTTGGGAAATACAATTTAAAAAACTATTAAATTGAGTCTTTAAGACTTATAATAAAGTTTGTTTAGTAAAAAATAAATTTTTTATGAAGACATATTTGTTAAACCATTTTACTATACAAGTAAAAATATTAGAGTACGAAATTTCTAATTTTTCTATGTTGTTTGATTAATTTTTAAATCAACCGTTATTTTGTAAAAATTATTTTGCTCTAGAAAAATCTGGACCATTGAAAATTAATTGAAACGATCCAACTGGACATCTCCAGTTGATTCCCTTTCTTCCCCAACTCCCTTTTTTGCTCCCGTACTCTCCAACCCAAGAAAAAGGGTTTGAATCCCCTCATCAGGAGGTTCCACGGCGGCCCACGGTACATTCTCCGGCCATCTCACGTAATTTCTCCACCCATAGCCACCTTGGACGGTGTTCTCCGCGCCTCACCACCTCTCTCCGTTGATATAAACCATTAATGACGGTTCAAATTTCGTTTCCGTTCCAAATCGGGAAAACTCGGCTCGGTAAGCGCCGAGTCCGTTCCGACTCGCCCGAGTAGACTCGGAATCGGTCGAGTTTTCGAACCATGCTTAGCAGTTAGCACCATGGTTCTGAAACTCGGAATCGGAATCGGACTCAGACCGTTGGTCAGAGGAGTCGGATCGGATGACTCGGAAAAAATCGGGTTACTCGGATCGAAAACTCGGACTTTTTAAAAAAAAAATCATATTTCATGCCCTAAAAATCAGAAAAAATATGAAAAAAAATCGGAACAAATTATTTATTCAAAAATATGTTATAACTCAAATATTTGAAGAGAAAAAAAATCAACTATAATATAAAATAATATGACTTTAATTTTTTTCAAAAATAAAATAAAAAAAATAAGTAGAGTTTTAATGATTTAATAAAATATATTTAAAAAAATTAATTTTTAAACGAATATAATTTCATTAAAACATCTTAACATATCAGTTAGAATCGTAGAGAACGAAATTATCATTTTTTATATGTTTTTGGATCAATAATCATTTTATTATAAAATTATTTCACTTCTGATTAATCTGGACCGTCTGATCATATTTAAATGGAAAAAATAAAAAAATGCAGAAATAGAGCTGTCCATTGTAGTCCCTTTCCCTTCTTCTTCTCTTTCCCGTTCCCAAATCGTTTCCTCCAGGCACATGAGAAAGATTAAATCCCCTCGTGAGCAGCCGCCATGATGCTTTTTTCGGCCACCTGACGTCATTTCTACACCCTAGCAACCTTTTCCGGTGTTCCCGTACCCCTCTTCACCTCTCTCCACGAATGAAAACCAACATTAATGGTGCCCCAACCCGATTCCGCTCCAAACCGCCAGAAATCGGATCGTCCTCTACCGAGTCCATTCTGAATCGCCCGAGTTGACTCGGACTCGGACGAGTTTTTGAACCATGGTTAGCACCCTCCTTGCCCTGAGCCGATGGAGTTTTACCCCGCTAAGGGTAATTGGTACTTACCAACCAACTAATAGCTATTCAGCGTCATTCACCAGAGGGAACGCTCCTTCTCCCTCATTTTTTTTTTCACGTCTTACCTTTTTTCTTTCAGCTCTTTTTGTCTGTTCCCTCTCTTTTCTCTTTTTTTCTGTTTTCTACCTCTTTCTTCTTTCTATTTTTGTCCCCAATTTCTTTTGTTTTTTCGTTTTTCTATCTCTATTTTTCTGACAATTAGTAATACTAGCGAGTTCATCTCCTTTTACCACAAAAATAAAATCCCTGCCATCTTGTATAAGATAGATTTTGTCAAAGTTTTTGACACTATTTCTTGGACTTTCCTGACAAATGTTCTTGTTGAAAGGGATTTTCCTGCAGCTTACATTGCTTGGATTTTTCAAATTCTCAAAACGTCCTCGTCTGCTGTCAAAGTCAACGGAGAATTTTCTTCGTTACAAAAGAGGTTTGATACAAGGAGATCTTTTATTTCCTCTCATCTTTATCGTTGTCACAGATGCTCTTCAATCCTTTTTTAATAATGCTTCTTCTCTCATCTCTGGTTCTATCCTGATCCCTCCCGCGCACTGCAATATGCGGATGACACCATAATCTTGATGGAGGCTAATTCTCATTCCTTGTTAGTAGTCTCGGAAATAATTTCAAATTTTACAAAATTGTCTGGTCTTCGGGTCAATGATGCAAAATGTCTCTTTGTATCTATTTCCATCGATGCATCTTCCCACTCCACCATTTCTTCTATTTTTAGATGTCAAGCAAAGGAACTTCCTATTACCTATCTGGGACTATCCCTATCCATCCGCTGTCCAAAAAAAATCCACTTCCAGCCTCTAATTAATGCTTTTCAACGTAAGCTGGATGGCTGGAAGGCTCGTTTTCTTTCTATTGGGGGAAGACTTACTCTGATAAAATCTGTCCTGACAGCTATGCCTCTACACTACATGCAAGTGCTGAAGTTGCCTCCTTGGCTAATAAAGCACTTAGAAGGGATCAGAAAAAGATTCTTTTAGAAAGGAAAAGACAAATGTGTTGGAGGGTATTGTCTGGTAAATTGGTCTAAGTGCTGTCTTCCTAAATCTAATGGCGGTCTAGGAATTTTAGATCTTCAACGACATAACCAAGCGCTATTGCTGAAATGGCTTTGGAAGCTTAAGCATGAACAAAATTCAATCTGGTCCTCCTCAATACAACTTCTTTATGGTACTGCGGATATTAATGATTTGGTGTCATGTATAGTCTCCTATGGATTAACAGATATTCTTCAGCATGCCTCTTTCTTCAACCTCTCTTGTAATTTTTCAGACGAATCTCCCCTCCCTACTTGAAAATGGACAGTGAGTGGAATCTTCTCCTCTTCGAGTGCCTACGCCTTCCTCTCTAACACTGGCGTCCTTTCTAAGTATGTCCCATATCTATGGAGAATGAAATCACCACCAAGAGTTAAAGTTTTCCTCTGGTTACTTCTACAAGACTGACTTTTAACACAGCAAAATCTTATGAAAAAAGGTTGGCCTTCTCCAACCGTATGCCCTTGCTGCGGTACTACTTCTATGGAAACGACCGAGCACCTCTTTCTACAATGTCAATATGCATCTTCTATCTGGTCATTGGTGTAAACTCGATTCAGGCTTTCTTTTTTAAACCTCAGTATTGGAATAGGTGATTTCTGGCTATCACACAAATGTCAGGAGTCTAAACAGTGGGACATTATCTGGACTGCCACTGCTTGGAATATTTGGAAGGCGCGCAACAGACGTATCTTCTTAGATCAGTACTGTTAGAGTTATGTCTTAGAAGTCAACAATTTAATGACTTAAATATTAGTTTATGTTATTGATGATATTTAATCATTTGTTCCTAGAGTTTATTATTGACATATCATTCAGGTTGAGGATCTGAATTGTAGATCTCTGTTGATCATTCATTAGAATAAAAATAATAAATCTAAACTGTCCATAATCTTGATAATTAACAAGGAACATTAATTATCATATAAGATTAGTATGCAAGTTAAGTGATGATTAAGTTCTACAAATCATAGGTAAGGAGTTACCAATTTAATTGCATATGTGTATGTTATTGGAACATAGAACATGACATGACCCAATGAAATAAATATATAAATTGTGTTATGTGCCATTATTTATTTCATATGAGTTTGATTCTAAGTTTGAGATGTTCAGCTTTTTCACATGAGGATAGATTCTATAAATATCGTCTACCGTTGATTCATGATAAGGGTTGCTATACGGATTTTATTTATGTTCTCTTGAATTGTACGGGAAAAAGTTGTTCATCAAGAAAACCGTATGTCCCTTATTAGTATATCTAGTGAGTGATGATATCTGTTGGGCGCCCCTTGATAGAGTTGGATCGTATGCATGCAAACTAGACGATCATCTCTAAGATCAAGAAACGTATAATCTGCAAGAATGACACATTCCTATCTTGGATTATACAGTGATATCATGTGACATAAGAATCAAAACAAGAAAATACTTTATTTCTTATGCATGATTGAAACACTGTAGTTGTACAGTGTTTATTTATGTTAATTGGGAATCATAACGTATTGCTAGATACTGCTTGTGATTATTAGAAATAAATAGCGATTGAATTTCTATGGCCAACATGACATAAATCCTCGAGGGTCACACGAATTAAAGACTCTTAATCAACAGTGTATTAATATTAGTTTACTTGCATTGGAGAATGCAATATATGATATGTTGATTAATTAATTATATACCGTTGTGAACCGTTATAATTAATTATTTCAAATGGATCATATGAAACTAATTAATGCAAAGTCTAATCCTATAATAATTATCAAATAGTTGATAATTAATTTTGTTCAACACATTTAATATGATTATATGAATTATATTAAATATAAATGGGCTATCTTTTGATTACCCGATATGAGTCCAACTTAAATGTAATTAAAGGAGAGTATTAAAGGGAATTAAAGACCAACTAATATGGGCTTGGAAGCCCATATTAAGGCCCACCACGTTCTAACATGGAGTGGTCCCCAAGGGTTAGGTTTGGATGGCTGTATAAGGACCATAATTTGGAAGAAGCAAAACTTAGTTTTTCTTCTCTCTTTTTCTCCTCTCTAGCTGCCACCTTCTCCTCTCCAATGGAGTAATTAGTTGCTGCCATGGAGAGCTTTTTTAATTGCATTTTGTAAGTGCTCATGAGTTGAGCAATAGCCACCTCTCCTAGATATCGATTTACAAAAAAAAAGGCGAACCATTGGATTATGTGATTTCACACGTTTCGCTAGCACGAAATCTTGTGAAGTTGATTAATTCTTTAGTGGACCTTAGAAATGAGAACAAGAAAAGGAGACGAGCACGCCACCGCCTCCTATGCCATGGTTGCGCCTCTTCGTTACTATATGAAGAAAGGTTAAATGCTTATTTTCTTCTCTCTTGTGTGTGCTAAAAGGGCTAATTACTAGATCCTCTTGTGTTTGTGTGCTTGTTAATGGTTATTAAATGTAATAAAAATTAAAATTGCACATGGAAAACACTTTCTAACAAGTACACCCCTCCGGAGTTTGTATTGAAGGAGGTTTTTGCATGTTCAAGTTCTTGGTCAAAACATGCCTAGTCAATTTTATTTTCGCTGTTTACTCCTTTATAGCTTTAGTTCCCTTTGTATAGGTTTTTAATTTTTTTTCTTTCTTTTTTCATTTTGTAATTATTTTTTTCCAATAAAATTTGCCGGTGTGGTACTTTGCCACCCGACCCTCAAAAAAGACAATTAGTAATACTAAGAAATTATTTAATAAACATGAGTGTTCAGTTTATTATAACAAAGGAGTATATAATATTTACTCAGTATTACTAAAGGGTGTGTTTAATAAAAGTAATTGTTCTCTTAGTTACTACAAAAGAGTATCTAATAGAAATAACTATTTACTTAGTTATAACAAGGGAATATCTAATATCTACTAAGTCAGTAATACTAAAGAAATATCTACTAGATGTATTTGTTCACTTTGTTTCTTATATATATTCATTTTTTATGTATATATGTTCAGTTTATTTTTTTATTTGAGTTCACTTTGTTTGTTACATTTGTTCAATTTATTTGTCATATATGTTCAGTTTGTTGTTGTATTTGTACATTTTTATTATTTATTTATCTTATCTTTTTATCTGTTCATTTTATTGTTGTATATGTTCATTTTGAGAAAACGAGATAGAGTTCATATGGTGGAGACAAAGGTAAATGAAACATAGGTAGGATGAGAGAGTTGGAGTTGATGGAGAAAAAAGTGAGACAAAGGGTGGAATAAGGCACGAGAAGGGGAAGTGAGGGGAAGGAGGAGAGAAGCGAAGAGGGAGAGAGAATCAGAGAAATAAAGAGGGAGATTGAAAAAAAGTGAAGAAAAACGTCAGGGGAGGGAAGGACGCCAGCGAAAGGGAATGGAAAGGGGGCGAGACTTGCGCTTTCCATTTTTTGTGCCTGGATGGCGCGGATGGCAAATGAGCGAATGTCGTATATCATTCATACTAATTTTTCTCTGATCTCCTCGCTCACACTATTTCGCTCTGTATACGACTATTCTAGTAGTTGTGATCATTGATTACATATCAAGATCTAAATAAATTCTATCTTCCCTTAATTTTTATTTGTTATTCATGAATTTCCTACACAATTGCAATTGCATTTGTTCTCAATTATATAATTATTTTTTGATAAATTTTATAGTGGAATGAATTTTTTTAGCTGGACATTCAGATTATTCATTTAAAATTATGAATAGACATGATTGATTATGATTCACGGTTGATGAAAAATATAAGTCCACTGTAGAATTGTTATTATTTTTTTTTCAACTATTTAACGAAAAACCATTTAAAGCTTTTTCAAAAAAGATTAGAAAAAGAAAAATGCTCAAGCTTTCAACCATTGTAGCTCCTAAATATTGTTGAACTAGTGTGCAAGTTCATCAGGAGAAAATTTTTTTTTTGTTGAACTATTCTTACAATATATGGAACACTAATGTGTATAGAGGTCTTATACACATTATTTTTGTGCCGTTGGATCTCTTAAAAATTCGTGCGGAGATCTTGATGGATGGTCCATATAGAGGCGCTGAAAGTTTTGTTTAATTTTTCTGTTAGTGCCTGTTTAATCTTCTGTGTCTCCCCTTCTTCCGTTTGCACAAAACCTGTGCAGCTCCTCCATATTCTTCTCCTCCTCCGCACAATTTGTAAAAAACCTAGATGGGAGATGTGATGTGATTACTCGTTCATTCCGCTATCTTTTTTCTCTCCGACCTGCTACCTCAGCCTCTCCCTTCTCGCAACTATCTCCTTCGTTGCCTCGTCACCTCTACCTTCTTTACTCAATTTGCCTTTTGCCGTCTCGAGAAAATTTGAGGGAATGGAGGCGAATCGAAGAAGCATAACCGGGAGAGAGGAAGAAGAGAGAGGCGCCTCTGCGTCGTCTTTGGTAGGTCCCACGAGGCGATCGATGGGCCGGTTGGCCAGGCTTGCTCCGCACAACCCTCTTCCAGGCGGTTCATCTCTGATTTTCTCGCCAAACCCTCGCCTCCTATCTGATCCCTGCTCGACACCCTGCTCTTGTCTCTTTCTCCTCTCCAAGGTTCGTGTTCTCTTGCCTCTTGTTTGAAAGATGGTAGAAGTTACGACTAGTATCAAACTATCAATTGTGAATGATTTTGATGATTTTTGAGTTTTAAAAAATCAATTTTGCAAATGGCATCTATCATTAGTTAATAGCATGAAAAATAATTAGCAAGCTTTGATATCTTTTGACTAAATTCATCTAATTCTTCTGAAGGAAACAACATTAATTGCTACTAAATTCGTAATAGTACCATATACAAGGGATTGATTAGAAAAAATAGAGACAGCGAAAGGAAAATTATTACTGGTTTTCTCTGAAATGATTTTATTTGATAGCAAGAACACTGCATTTAAGGTTGTGAGTTTAGTCTTGTACTATAACAGATATGTCAAAACAATTAGAAATTTAGAATTGAAATGGTGTGCCACCGACCACTGTTATTCACTTTTTTGTATGAACTGAAATGGTATTTCTTTGCACTGAACACATTAATTTACATCATCAACAATTACCAATCAAAGTACAAGGCTAGAAGCCAACATGCACAGGAGGTTGGAGGTTCTGGTCCTGGATTCTTTCTTTGGGGGCTACGCAAGGATAGCCACTAATCCAGCTTTTCAATACCTACTCATATTTTCAAAATATATATGACAATACATGTATGATTTACACGGTTTCCGGAAATAAAATTTCATGCAAATTAATTTTAACAACAAAAATTAAAGAACATATAGTGCATACATAGCCGGCATACTCAATAATGACTGAGCCTTAGTTTGTTTTCCAACAGACCTTTCTGATTTCTCCCTGATTTTCGTCGAGGACACCAAGTAGGCCCATCTTTACAATTGTCTTACCGAAGAGGCCCAAGAAGTAATCATTGTTGTTAGCCAAGTCCTGAACATATGAAGCAGTACCTGGGTCGAAGGCAATTGCATTATCGATTAGGAGGATACACTTGCCTTGGAGCAGCATTTGTTAATACGAGTTGTCAACTGTGCGTACACTGTTGGGGCTGTCTAAGAAGACAACATGTCATCGGTTGAGGGGTTATTCTGGCAAATAATATTGTCCTTGCTGAGGAAGAAAACATAGAAGGGGTTCAAGCTTGGGTCTGGCAGTTGAGTGCCCTTGTGGTTGTATAGCCTGTCCTTGATGACATTCCAGTGTGTGACTCCAACTGTGTGCGCACCTAGAATGAGAAATAAAGATGCTGCATTGTTAAGAGTTTGTTTTATACTTTAGCTGTTTAGCATATCTTTATTTTCCTTAGAAAAATCTGAATATTTTCTTGTATGTTTAAATAAACATGTTTGCTTCCAACAGTGATCAGTTATCTGGCAAAACAACAGTTTCCAAGGGGCTGAAGCCCTCCTGTCGGTAATAAACAATCGCATCAGCAACAGAGATATCAGGTGCTAGTAGTTCAACGTAAGATGCAAGTCCAACCAGGCCATCATATCTTCCCATTGGCACTTCAAACCTTTTCCCGTGAGCCTAATATTGATATAAAAAGAAAGATGTTATTGAGAAGAGAATAATCAGGCACCATAATGGTAGTTCTAAGAAGATCACCACTGTAATTTAACTGGCACAAGTAGAAACATGAAATCTGTAGGGTTGCTGCTGCAATGATGTTTGAGCAAGAGACCACACCAGGGCATTCGTTCTCTAATGCTTCAAGGAAGATGTCAATCAAGTCATAGTCTTTAACAGTGAAGTTGGGGACGGCGGTCTGCTCACTGTTTTTGCCCCGCGCAGCAGTAGTGATGCATCGCACTTCTGTTGATAGATCACACACGATGCTTAGATGGATTATATTAAAAATGTGAAAAGACTTGGAAGGGTAGTTTGGTGAATCTTTAAAACATTTGCAGCTGAAAGATATATGTAAGAACCCGGAATGCGGTATATAAGTATATAACCTTGTCCCCGTCACGGAACTGAAGGTGTAGGAGGATTACGACGATATCTGGGTCATATTGGAAGCGGGTTTGGACAATACCCTGGATGATTTGACTCGACATCCTTGCCACCACATTTGCCTCCCTAATAGCCAACTGTCACCTCGCCGTAATTGATGAGGCTCAGGATAGGCAGAGCAACAATGGCTGCCTGGTTCCCCATAGTTCACTTAATTTGTATAAATTTTGTTAGACTATGGTAGACAACGAGTGCCTTGAGGTGATGGAAGAAGCGAGTTTGCATGCTTAATTTATATCCTACGGTCCAACCTATTGTAGAGAAGAAGCATTGACTTTTTTTTTAAAAAAAAATAAAGAATAAAACTCCGTTTCATGAGAACCAGTTCTTGGTCTAGCGGCAAAGAGCAATGCATCTTAAGTGAAAGGTTACCACTGTAATTTCGCTATCCATTATATTATTGAAATTAAAAATGTTATTGACTTTTCCTTTTATCGAAAGTACTAAAGCCGTATTTACCCATGTAGGTATGTTTGGAAATTCATGAATTAGGAACAAGAACTAGAATAAGATTTGTTCTAGTTCTTGTTCCTAATTCCATGAATTTGTGGGAACTAGGAACAAGTCCTTGTTCCTTGTTCTTGTTTTGTTTGGATTTGTGAAAACTGGGAACAAGAATCTTGTTTCTAGTTCTTGAAGTTGTCAAACACACCCAATTATAATATTAAGGTCCGTATCTATAATTAATTACGCTGACCTCCTTGTGCAACCTTCAAAATCAGGTCAATCTGATTGAAATTTAGATGATGTAAATCACATAATTCACTAGAACGGTCCGTTGAGTCATTCCAAATGTTTACTACTTAACTGCACAAGTAATCCTGCTATCCTTCTGTCTCTTAAGAAGTTTTGCAATTTGCACAACTTCAATTTGGCCACGCAGGGGATATTTTTGGTCTACATCCACAGTCAGTATTTAAGTTGAGGTCATGGTACGGAACTGTGAGAAAGTAAAAAAAAATAAAGATCAAATCAATTCCTTTAGCAGCTCTAGTTCTATGTATTATTCAGATTGTTGATCCAGTGATTGTCTCAATTTAATCTTGCAAGAGGTACTAAAGATTCTATCTTGTTTTTTAGGGCCAGCAAAATTCTGGCAACATCAAGTCTCTTTCATAACAATAATCAAATCTCTTATGAGATGAACAATTTAATTTTATTGAGTTTCGCATGTAGATAGCTCAAAATTAACATCAAGAAAACTACCACCTATATCATACGTACAGGTGATCAATTTTGACGATTTGATTGGCATTAGGTGATTCAGTGTTCAGAACCTAAACCTCCACGGATAGCAGAAGTACCAACTAAAAAAGATTCTTTATTTTCATTTCTGCTGTATATTAATTAAAACCTCCTAAAGAGTGCAAAACTTAAATTTGCAAATTGTATAGATATTTAAGCATAAAAAATTCAAAATTTGTGCTAGGTTGTCATTCTCCCCTGCAACATGATGCTGGGAGATGACAAGCACTCTGTTGGGATGGGTAACCACTCCCTAACCATTATATTACATTTTGTGATGGCCAAGTCACGCAAATCATGTTTAAATTCGATCCACATTCCTTAGATTGGAAAGTATTTTGACCAAATTTTTTTTTGCTGAAGCATCTACACCACCTACGGTTACATGTGGCAGGTTAAGTATCTCAACTTTTAAATACGGTATCTTCCAGTTACCAAAATATGAGAAATAAAAATAATAATAATAAATGTTAGAGTCAGATGCATTCGATACTTGAGTTCGTTAAACACGATCATATCTTAATTTTTAAGATTATAACGGTCAATTCGAACCGCTAAGTTGTTACCTCTAGCCCTCTAGTGAAATCTTCCTGGAAATCAAATTTTGAATTTTTATGAACTTTTTTACTATTTGTTTTTTGAATTTAAAAAAAAATCCTTAATCTAATTAGTTTTGGACTCCAATTTTGAAAAATCTGAAAAAGTAATAAAAAGTTTAGGAAAAAAATGCAAAATTTGATCAAATTGAGCCAGTTCAAATATAGGTCATTTAAAATTTCAATATTTGAATTTAGGATCGGGTTTGACTCTAGCATTATTCTTAAAAGTTATGTATTAAAAAGTTCGAGTGAAATCTATTTCTTCATTGGGGATTTTTTTTTTCGGCAGAAAGGTTTCTTGTATAAAGCGTCTTAAAAAATGTTGAACTAGCAGATACATATCACATATTAGTGATGTACATATGGTACCGTCAGATGTGCCTTTCAAATCTAAGTGCTATCCCAGTAATGAGGCATGGTTTAGCAACAAGAAATATCATTTGGAATATTAAGTGTTAAAATATTCATCTAGAAATTAAGAGGTAAGGTATTATATTTATATGAATAGAAAGAGGACCATACTAAGTCCTCGATCGTCAAAATTATATTAAACCTGACAATACTCAGGACATAATTAAGACAGTTGTTAGCGCATAGAAAAACTTGATTAGTTGTGACCACGAGTTTATAAGTAACAAAAAAGAATAATAAATCAATTATTATTATTATTTTCTTAGAGATATAATATTTAACCTAATTAATAAGAATGTGAATTTAATTACAATGCATTAATATGAACATATATTCTCAAATAATTATAAAAATAACAATAAAAAAATGATAGGCATAACTTAATAAATTTTGTTGTGGTTAATTGGTTATTTAAGAGATGCATGGTTGTACAAATCTCACATATTCACATATTTAGAACGAGATACAAACTTTTCTGACCAATAGTTCATTAACTTCAAAGCACTTATTATCGACAAAATAAAATATTATTATAGATATTTTGTCAAGTGTTGTTAACAGTTATGAGTTATGGCGGTAATACAGAGACAGTTTTACAAATCTCATATACTTGTGTATGAGTGCCATATTTATTAATAATAACTATGAAAAATATTTACAATTATATTTATTCGGTAACAATAACTAATTTAATGTTAATAACTAATGATCCAAAAAAAATGTCCGGCAGTCGGGCACTGTTCCTTTTGTGTCAACCCCTCTTTGATCTTGGCATCAAAATTTGGTAGATTCATAATGTTTTTTTTAATATAATAATATAATAAAGATCAAGTCTCTAATCTTATTGTTTATTTATATTGAAAATAGATACAAAATTGTATTAGAAGGAAAATAACTCCAACAAAAAATAAATAGAAAATATAATGAGTTCCGTGTATTGTAAATCTTGTTAATTAAATAAAACAAAATCAGAGTAATATTCGAAAGATCCAAATTTTCTCCCTCTCTTCACAGGATGAAAAGAACAATCGTAATTCGAAAATGTCACGTGCAACAATATGGAGAATGATTATGAAGAATAGAATACAACGGTTTAGCCTTTATATCATTTCGTAAAATTTATATGTTTTCACATCCATAGAATACAACGGTCTAGTCGATTTTAAAAATAGTCACATCCATATATCCGTATGTTATTCAATTTTATGTACCTTCTCGTTAATTACTGATTAGATATATGACTTGTACATTTGGAATGGGTTTTGTGATTTCCTTCGACTGCGGTAATTTGCAGTCCACATTAGTCTACCGGCATTTATATCCAAAAAAAAAAAAAAAAAAAAAAAAATCAATCCACATTTCTTGTTGAAGGGCTCTCTTTTAATAAAAAGAATTCTGTAAATTAAACATACCATAGCTGCTTGTTAACCAAATTTTTTGAATTTTCTGAAGAGTTCAACACAGGAGGACCGATACAAGCTGGGGCATAGACCAGGAATTGGCAATTGAACAAAAACGTGATCTCCATGACACTTGCGACGTGCTTACCTTCACATATCCCCTGGAAATGGTCACCAAATTTTATTGGTGCAAAAATAATGCAGGAAAACTGGATTGAAAAGACTATCATAATGCTCCCTAGTCCCTACCAACCTTCTTGCCTATAAATTTGGGTCTGTAAGTGTTCTTTCTTCCATCACCCCAAGGCATCTTCTCTACCATAGTTAACAAGGTCTAAATAAGCCAAGTTAACTATGGCAAAACAGGTGGCCATTGTTGTTCTCCTAGTGCTTGGCCTTGTAAATTCCTCCTACGCCAGTACTAGTGTTGGCTATTATACTGGCAAGTGTGGGAGCAAGGATGTCGAGTCCATTATCAAGGGTATTGTCCAGGCCCGCTTTTCGTATGATCCAGATATCATTGCATTCCTCCTCCGTCTCCTGTTCCATGATAGCATGGGGAATTTGGTAAATATATACACCAAAAAATTTTCCCTTTGTAGTGTATTGTGTTAACCGTTAACACTGATTTACCAGATGCTGCTTAAAGAATGTAAAAATGGACAAATAGAAGCAAATTTTTTGTTTGCAATTTTGACCAACTATCTATCTAAAAATTTTGTGTAAATTCTTCCACAGAAAACTGATGGATCACTACTGTTGAAAGGCCCGAACAGTGAGCAAACTGCAGTCCCAAACTTCACTGTAAAAGGCTATGACTTGATTGACACCATCAAGGAAGCGTTAGAGCAGGAATGCCCTGGTGTGGTTTCCTGTACAGATATCATGGTAGCTGCTACTCGAGATGCAATTCTCTTGGTATATTATGAGTTTTTATGCTATTTATTTATACAATTACATTATCAATGTAGTTTTCGAACATCATCCATTAATTGTTTTCTTTTGTTTTGGTTTGTTTCTTATTATTCTCTTAATTTCATGTCTTGTAATTTTAGGCTGGAGGAATATTTTTTGATGTACCATTGGGAAGATATGATGGTAAGGTTGGACTGGCATCCAACGTTGTACTGCCACCACCAGATATCTCTGTTGCTAGTGCAATTGCATATTACAAGCAGGTGGGCTTCACCGACTTGGAAACAATTGTTTTGCTAGGTAACTAATTATCGCCACTTGTGCATGTAAACCTGACAGAGAATATTTGAAGCATCCATTTTTACATAATAAATATCAAATGAATTTTAACACTGATAATTTATATTTTTCTCATTTAGGCGGGCACACAGTTGGAGTCACACACTGCAATGTCATCAAGGACCGGCTTTACAACTTCAAAGGCACTCAACAAGCAGATCCAAGCTTGGATGCCTTCTACGTCTTCTTCCTCGGCACTATTATTTGCCAAAATAACGATGAAATGTTTGTCTTCTTAGACAGTCCCAACAGTGTACGCACAGTTGACAACTCGTATTACCAAATGCTGCTCCAAGGCAAGGGTATCCTCCCAATCGATAATGCAATTGCCTTCGACCCCAGTACAGCTTCATATGTTCAGGACCTGGCTAACAATAATGATTATTTCTTGGACCTCTTCGCCAAGGTAATTGTCAAGATGAGCTTGGTCGGTGTGCTTGACGAAAACGAGGGAGAAATCAGAAAACAATGCTGGACAACAAACTAAGGCTTGGGTTTTAATACGTGTATTGCTCATCTCGGAGCTTCTTTACATTTTCAAATTTTTTATTACCATACTTGATAGCAGTTTTTTCATTCTTTTTGTTGTCCCATTTGATGTGCATGAAATTTTGTCTTTTTATTTTTATATATTTTTATCGGATTTTCCTCTTTGAGATAACATATAAACATGTATCTGGTTTGTATTCGTTTCAATGATTCTGAATGTATGATCATGTAAGAATTAATTGACTATGAAATGTCTTGTTCAACTTTTGGAATGCTACTTCTTCTTTTTAATTCTATTTTAAGTTGTATGTTTACGGTGTTTTACTATCTTTTACATATCTATATAGGTCGCTAACTTGGTGAGTTCTCACGAACGTCACTAAAACATTATTAAAAAAAATGAATATTTCTCATTATAAAAGATCTCTGTTTTTTTTTTTTTTGAAGATAAATTGGGGGTGATATCTCTGTTTATTTAATTTATACACTTTTTAATTAAATATTGCTGCAAAACTCCTTTCAAACGTTGCCCTTTCTCCTTAACTCCAGTCATGCATGTGTTCTTAATATAAAACTCTTTTATTTTCTCCCGTATATTCCTATTACAAATGCTTCCAAATATACACGTACGAGAAATTATGGGAGAACATAAACTAAGTTTCGTGTACTTGTATTAGATCATTAACAAAAGACCGTGCAAATTTTCATGGCATCACGTAGTTTTCTAATTGGAAGACAAATTTCCAAGTCAATGGATCACAGTGGCCACGTTATCTATCAGACCTTTATTCAATGGCATGCTAAGCTCTTAAAAATTCTCCACATTTCTTTTTTTGCGTGTGAATTATAGTCTATGTTGATGCTGTCAACTTTCTTCAAATTTCTACTCATTATATATTTTTCTTTTTAATTGAGAATGTTTATTTTCTGCAAATCCACATTTTCCCCTTACAGAATTCAAATTCATATTTCTATAAAAAAGTCATAGTTATGTTTTAAAATTCTTCTCTGGTTTGATTAACCTTAGCTTGCTTGTGAATTTTGCTACGAGTTATCTGCTACAAAAAAAAAAAAAAAAAAATGGAGAACAATTACAAATTCTGAATATATTTGTTTTTTGGAAGTTAATCCTCAATATATATGTGCCTCTGCAATTCTGTTCGCAGTATTGAAAATATAAAGCCAGAGTACATGGTCCAATTATTTGTGTCCATGGGGCTGCGTTCTCAACTTGAAGGCACAAAAGCAATTTTATGTTTTTATCAAAAGAAACAACCAACAAGATACATTATGATATAATAAAAAGTGCCTTATTTCGAACTCTAATCACATGATGAAATTATATCAACCATGCACTAGGTCAGAAACTTCAATAGCAACATACACCACAGTTGTAAATCGTTCAATCAATGCCCATAAAGGTGGATAATTTTCTGTCGGATCAAAGCACATTTTTGGCACGATAAAAGCCTCAACAAACACATTTCTAGCTTGAACGTAGTTCTTGCTTTTTATTGACTCAGCTGCACCGTTCAGCTTGGGAATGACATCTGTGCACGCTTGCAAGCATTTTTGCCGGGCTTTTTGATGATTGGGGTCTGATGAAGCCTTAAAAAATTTGTTAACGTCTGGAATTAGTGATGTTGCAGTTTTTATTGCAATATCGGCCGAAATTATGGCAATGCCATGTAAGTCAGCGCTATGACTCCGAGGATCGGTATTAATGACAGAGTAGCAGTCTTTTCTGGTAACATGCCCGCTCTTCATATTTTGGCATACCTTATCCACGTTGGAGGCGACGGCAAAGCTTGAAAAGGGATGATAGGAGAGAAGGATAACATAATAAAGGAGAGGACGCAGGGATCCCATGTTGTTAGCGATGTGAAAGAGAAGGATGAATGCATACAATGATGGGATTGAGATATTTTTAGTTTATATAGGTATAATGAAGATTGTAGTTTTATTTTTTACCTTTCCTTTATTTAGTTTGTCGGGTACAAGTCGTTTTGCACTGTTGGTATATATTGAACTAATGAAAGATAATGTAAAAATAGGAAGAAGAAGAAGTAATGAAACAGTGTTTTTAATTTCTCATTTTCTTAATGAATGAATTACAGCGCCTCTTGCCTTCTTATATCTGATACAGAATATTCCTTGGTCTAATTCCTATTGGCTAATCACTAAGAACCAATCCTAGTGCTACACCACTGATTGTAAACGTCAGAGTTTGTTATCCAGTGATATATCCTCTCCAGTAGATGCTACAATGGATGAGTGCAGTGGATGACTTACAACTAACGATACAATGTACAAGCAATTAACGTTTTGACTCTAAAAACGAAAAAATATGAATACATTCCATATGGGAAAAACTGCTTACATATTTCTAGATAAAATCGTATAACAATTAATATTATATGTAAATTTCGTCAGCATACCTAGCTATAAAGAAACAAGGAAATTATTTTTCTTAGAGAAATGTTTAAGCCCAACATATAGGATGGATGTGGTCCGTGACGTCCGTCTAACATTATCGTATTCACATTTTAAATTTCAAATGACTGGCCCAAACTGTTAGATTGAATTTTCATATTGAAAACATATATGAAACCAAATTTTATATATATATTTTTATTTGTTTAGTATTTATTTTGTATTTTTGAAAAGTCACTCTTAAAATAAAACTTATATAAAACGTCTAATAACAACAGTTTTTAAAAATACAAAATAAATACTAAAAAAATTCAAATAAAATATAAAATTTGATTTCATAGAAGTTTTCAATATGAAGAATCAATATAGCAGTTTGGATCGGTTATTTGAAATTTAAAATGCGAAAACAATCATGTTGGTCATAACACATCCGTTCTATACGTTGGACTTCAACATTTCTCTCTTTTTTCTTTAATACTAGCAAATGAGCCCACCCGACTGTGTGGGAATAAGAAAGAAAATTTGAGACGATTTTATTAGACGGCGATTTTGGTATGATGGAAGAGGGTTGATTTGTTTTTCTCTTTCCTTTATTGTGCGCACAAATTAAGAAAGAATAAAAAAGAAAACAACCATTCAGTGCCTTGATCCCTTTCTGTAAAGGGGTCCGACTCTTTGTCTGAAATACAGATCTAAACCGTACATTAGATCAAGTTGCACAAGATCAACGATCTATAACGATGTTAACAAATGTTTGAATTCCTTTTGTGAAATTATTATGACTTTGTTTTGGATGCTTTTATAAGTAGTATAGATAAAAGATTCGAGTGCTAACTCATTTTTTTCCTTATCCAGAACATACCATCAATACAGAAAACGTTATCTTTAGTTACTATATAAATTTTGGTGACGCATTTATTGTGTGCAATATAGAAGTGCAAGTGTGCAACCTAAGGAGTATGTTTACGGAATTACAAATAGTAACAGTATACCATATTTTTTTTAATCTTTAGTTACTAAATTTGGATCACGCATGCGCATTTATTGTGTGCAATATAAGATGCGACCTGAAGGGTATGTTTTTGGAATTGCAATTAATAATCGTATACCATTAATTTCTGAAATATGACATGAAAATCATCTCTGGTCTGATATTAGCTCTTAAGCTCACATGAGAATTTGTTACGAATTATGGTACAAAGAGTAAACGATAATTTAAATATATATACCACGGTAAAAATTTAAAATTTGATATATATTATTATTATAAACGACAAATTTCATTTATGCCACAATAAAATAATAAAAATTAATTTGATGTCATCGGCCAATTTTTACCAATTTTGAATATCTCTTTGTACATTAAAACGAGAAATATGTCATCATGAAACAAACAACTGGTAATGTACAATGAAATTTTTCAAAATAAAAAAAAAATATTTCCAAAAATTTTGAAATGCTCAAAATTTAAAATTTAAAATTGAAAATTGAAAATTTTTAAGTTCAAATTTAAAATATTTAAATTTCAATTTGGAAATTTCAAATCTGAAATTTAAATTTGAAAATTTCTGAATTTCTTTAAAATATTTAGAGCTTTTAGATTTCATGATCTAATTTTCTCTTTTTCAGTCCTTTTATTAATGATTTAATTCTATGATGGTAAATTGATTATTATATTAAAAAATGATCAAATTTTAGAGTAACATAATTCTTATTTGCATCTAATCCTCAATATGTGTTATTTGGCTCTGTACTTATGTTCTCCGTATCTGAAAATATTTTGGCAGAGTTGATGAACCAATTACTGTAACCCTGGGATTGCATCCTCAACTTGAAGGTACAAGAGCAATTTTAAGTTTTTTCCCGAAAGAAAATAGTAACAAGATACATTCATGATATAATAAGGAGTTCGTTATTTCGAACTTTAATCACATAATTAATAAAATAAGATCAACCATGTATTAGTTAGTTACTAGCTAGGTATCCAGAAACCGCTTTAGCAACCAACACCACACTTGAAAAATATACATCTTCTTTATCAACCAATGCCCTTACTGGTGGATAATTTGCTGTCGCATGATCGCACTTTGCTGGCACACCCAAAGCAGCGTTAAACACATTTTCAGCTTCAGCGAAGTTCTTGCTTTTTATCGACTCCGTCACACTGTTCAGCTTGGGGATGACATCTGTGTACACTTGCAAGCATGTTTGTAGGGCTTTTTGATGATTGGGGTCAGATGAAGCTTTCAAAAACTTGTTGAGGTCTGCAATTACTGATGTTGCATTTTTTGCTGCAATATTGGCTGAAATTATGGCAATGCCATCTAAGTCGGCAGTGGGACTCTGAGGGTCAGCACTAAAGACGGAGTGGCATAGTTCTGGGGATACGTACCAGCCTCCGAGATTGTTGCATACCTTATCGAGTTTGGAGGAGGCGGCGGAGCTTGAGAGGGGATGATAGGAAAGTAGGAATAGCAAAGAGAAGGAGAGGATGCAAGATCTCATGTTGTTAGCGGTGTGGAAGAGGGGTGAATTGATAATGATGGGATTGTGATTCTTCTTAGCATATATATATATAATCATATTGAAAATTTGTTGGCTAATTTGTTATGGTTACTTTCTAAGTAAGGTAAATCTTTCTTTCTCTGTACGCGAAAGAAATGCCGAGTTTGTAGGATACAAGCGGATACGCTTTGTCCTATATCGATGCTCTTAATAATACATAATGTACAGAATGAAACAATGAGCGTTCACTCCAAAAGAGGAAAAAATATATGAATGGACTCCAGATTGGAAAGACTGCTAAAATATTTCTAGGAAAAGGGCAGTTAGAAATCCGGTTAGGATTTTTGTGGACATTTAATTTTCATCAAAAAGTTAACGCACTTTTGACCCATTTTTTCTTAAAAAAGAAAATGATATATTACGCTCAATGGGTATTATATGTGAAATTTCGCCACCATGCCTTACAAAAAAGGAGTTTCATTGTTTTTATATAAAAGATCGGACTACGAACTATATTTATAGTAAATTTATTAATCTATAATTTCAAACAAACAATCTTTACAAATGGCCGTTACCTTTAGGTACTAAAATTTTGATCTGGGATTCATTCGGTGCAATATATGATGTAACGTATGGTGGTGTATGTGCCACGGAATTGCAATAATCGTATACAAATTCAGTATATAGCATGAAAAGAAAAAACATGCATATTTTGTATTCTTTGAATTCCTTTTTTGCTGGCCGAGGTCGTAGCATGATAGCATCACAATGAGTTAACAACTCATGGTTTATTTTTTATACTAACCAACGGATCAATTTGAACAGACACATAATCTGCCTATGCAGGGAATGGAGGAAAGATATATACAGAGGTCTCTCTCAGCTGGAATTATGACAGAGAGAGACAAATTGGAAAGAATGACCCCAAATCCCTGACTGGGAGTTGCGAGAGAACACGGACGGAATAACTAACATTCTATTAACACAAAAGACAGGACGGGTCCATATCAATCAAATTTTCAAACAATTTAAATAAAATAAGACACCTGATTATTTGAAAAATATTCAGTTAGAAGTAAAATACCAACATTCTTTTCAAAACTTTATTACTATATTTAAAAAATGCTACGATTATCCACAGGATATTCTTGTGATGATCTATCTTCAATTTGAAATTTTGAATTTCACTGTTGGCCTCCATTACTTCTTCTCAGCAATTTTTGAGCCTCAACGGCCTAGTCTGAAATGAGCCTGAGACAACCAGTATTTCTGCCTTTTCGGACATGATTTGAATGATTAATATTTTTCATTATCTCTTTGAATTGATTAAAACTATTCATTCATCTGAGCAGGAATGACCACTTTTTAACTCTGGAATTGCACTCATTGTTCCGTTCTCCTTGTTGATATCGAATAAAAAAGGATTTGGAATTCCAGCTAAAACGAAACAGAGTTGATGATCATGGTACCGAGTACTGTTTGGATGCATGGTGAATAAGACTATTCATGAATAAGCTCTAGTCGTATGAAACCAAACAACACATGAATAAAAAATTTGGATTTATCTGGATGCTTATTCATATTTCTAAAAAATCCTAAAATATGAATAAATTCAAATTTCTTATGCCTTATTAATTCGAATTTCTTATTCACTCCACATCCAAACATCATGATACATTTGTGAATAAGATGAATAGGCCTATTCATAGGTGAATAGCTATTCTAGTACAAAGTTGGAATTCAGATAAATACACTATTTTTGTTTGGATGAGAGGTGAAGTCCATGCGAAAAAGCTGAGACGAAAGGCGACAAAAGGGAGGAAAGGAGCCAGGGGTAGGGAAAGGAAGAGAGGAGAGGGGAGAGACGTCAGAGTAGAAAAGGGGGCGCGGAGAGAAGGATGGTGCGAAAAAAGTATAGGATGACGCGGATGATTTTTTGTGGATAACTATTATGTCACACCCCACACTGACGGGTCGCGGAACATTAGGTGAAACGGTATCTTTTGGATCCATCTGACGGTCTGTCAACCAACGTCGCAATATAGAAAAAAAACAGAGTTAGGTAGAAACCTCAGTAACCGGTTATTTAACGACGCAATTTCTCTATACTTAATTAATATACAAAATTCAATAAGATCAGATTAAACTACAGAATATTATTCAATGCAATAAGTCAATTTCAACCGCGAATCACCTTCTCTGAGGGTTACCAACGGTTTACTATCACATCATGAATCACCTTCTACGAGAGTTGCGAATGGTTGATAGCACAATTCAGATAATTAAATTATTTATAACGATCACAATAAATAAATCCAATCAAAATCAAACGATAAATAAATCAATTAATCAATACGAAATTAAATATAGAGAAATTCGGTTATATGACGGAACAGTTCGAAAATCATCCAGAACTACTTCGACTTAGCATTAAAATCTCGATCGGCCGCCTAAACAAAATTTCAATAAATCTTTTTCAAAGCTCTCTCTGATTATATCTATTGTTGGATAATATTTGAGTAACTTTTAATAAATGAGGAGCTTAATCATCTGAAGAAATGAAAGGTAAATGAATGAATTTATATGGATTAGGACCCTCAAAAAAATAATTTATATGGATTAGGAAGGAGCAAGAAGTAACACGTAACAGAGGTGTATAGGCAGATGACATTGCATAAATGTAAAAGTGAATTGCGTGGCAACTGTGGGATTTGCTTTTATTATTTTTTTATTCGGTCAAAACCGGTCAAACAAATATATACGGAACAGGAAAAAAAAAAGTTGCACCAAAATTTACAAGATAATTTAGTTTTCCTATTCGGTCAATAATAAAACACAATATTTGACTGGTCAAACAAGTCAACTCTAATCAACTAGAGTCAAAATTGATGAAAGTCGGTGGAGTGTTACATTCTCCCCCACTTTCAAAAAAATTTCGTTCTCGAAATTCGAGAACTTCAAACGGACGATAACACAAGTCCAATCAAATATAAATCAAATAAGATTATCATGATTATATTAGAATCAAATTTCAAATAAAACGATAAGGACTCAAACACAGTCCGAGAAACAAATGCTTTGATACCATCTGTCACATTCTGCACCGATGATTGAGGCTCTCGGGGCGTGAGGTGAAGCAATATCTTTTGCATCCATTGAACAACACTTCAACCAACGTCGTAATAAAGAAAAACACAGTCAGGTACAAACCTTAATAATCGATTATTTAACGACGCAACTCCTTTATACTTAATTATATACAAAATTCAATAAGATCGGATTAATCCGGAATATTATTCAATGCAATCAATCTATTTCAACCGCAAATTACTTTCTCTAAAGGATACCAACGGTTTACTATCACACCACAAATCACCTTCTACGAGAGTTGCCAACGATTGATAGCACAATTCAGATAATTAAATTACCAATCACGATTGCAATAAATAAATTCAATCAAAATAAAACAATAAATTAATTAATTAATAAATATGAAATTAAATATAGAGAAATCCGATTACCTGATTGAGTAGTTCGAAAACTGAAGGAACTTATTTAGCCTTTTTTATAATTTTAGATCGTATCTAAATTAATCAAACAATGAACTAATAAGAGAATCTAGTGAAATGGCCAAGTTTAGTGCAAGAGATAGAGAAAAAGCGTTTAACCTCTCTTCGTATCGCAATGAAGAGACGCAAGCATGGCGTAGGAGGCGGTGACGTACTCGTCTCATCTCCTTCTTCTCCTTTCTAAGGTCAACAAAAGGATTAATCAACATCACAAGATTTCGTGCTAGCGAAACGTATGAAATTGCCTAATCCGATGCTTTCCATTTCTCTTCTAAATCAATATCTAGGAGCGGTGGCTAGAGCTCAATACACGAGCACCTAAAATAAGAGATTTAGAGAGAAAAATGGCAGAAATTTTTCTCTCCAAAGAGAAGAGTGGCGGCTAGGAAGAGTGGAGAGAGAAGGAAGCACAAAAGTTGTCCTAGGTCTCACATAAAACCTTCTTATATAGACCTCCCCAAATAAATTGTGTAGACAAATCTACCCTCCGAGGGCTGGCCCCAATGAGGCCTATTTGGGCCACACAATACTCTCTCTTGTTGTACATTGATTCTATAATTAATAGCCCACTCTTCTTGCTTTTATACATGGCTCAAAATGATCATTTATTTAATATAATTCAATAATCATATTACATGTGTTGAACAAAATTAATTATCAACTATTTGATAATTATTATAGGATTATAGTTTGCATTAATTAGTTTTTTTTGACATAATTAATTATAACAGTTCGCAAATGTATATAATTAATTAATCAACTTATCATATATTGTATTCTCCAATGTAAATAAACTAAATAATGCACTGTTGGTTAAAACTTCTATTTGTGTGATCCTCGAGAATTTATGTCATGTTGGCCACAGAAATTAAATCGTTATTTAATTCTAATAATCATAAGCGGTATTTAGAAATACGTTATGATTTCCAATTAATATAAATAAATACTGTACAATTATAGTATTTCAATTCTGCATAAGAAATAAAGTATTTCTTTGTTTTGATTCTTATGTGACATGATATCACTGTATAATCCAAAATATGAATGTATCATTCTTACAGATTATACATTTTCTTGATCTAGAGTTGATTGTACAAGTTGGTCAAATAATCCAACTCCATAAGAGACCTAATAGATATCATCACTCACTAGGTATACTAATGAGTGACATACGGTTGTCTTGATGAACAACTTTTTTCGCACAATTTAAGATAACATAAATAAAGTCCGTATAACAGCCCTCATCAGAAATCATCGTTAGATATTTATAATACTCATCCTCACGTGAAAAAATTGAATCATCTCAAACTTAGAATCAAACTCATATAAAATAAATAATGACACATAACACAATCTATGTATTTATTTCATTGGATCAAATCATGTACTATGTTCCAGAACATATATATACATATGTAATTAAGTTAGTAACTCCTTCTCTATGAAAATCATCGAGAACTACAGCGACTGAGCATTAAAATCTCAATTGGCTGACTAAACAAAATTTCAATCAATCTTTTTCAAAGCTCTCTTTGAATGGATCTATTGTCGATAATATTTGAGGAACTTTTAATAAATGAGGAGCTTAATCATCCGAAGAAATGAAAGGCGAATGAATGAATTTATATGGATTAGGAAGGAGCAAGAAGTGACACGTAACCAAGGTGTAAGGCAGATGGCATTGCATGAATGTAAAAGTGAATTTCGTGGCAACTGTGGGATTCGCTTTTATTATTTTTTTTAATTCGGTCAAAACCGGTCAAACAAATATATACGGAAAAAAATGAGTTGCACCAAAATTTACAAGATAATTTAGTTTTCCTATTTGGTCAATGGTTAAACACAATATTTAAGACTGTCAATAAAAACATTTTTTATAGCTATACCTATTAAAAATTTCTTTACCCATACTCTATCTATACTCGTTAAAAATTAACTTTATCCGTACCCTATCCTTACCCGTTAAGAATTAACGGTAAGGATAGAATAATGGTAGAAAAATTTAATAATGTTAATAACTCAATTAAAAAAATTATACAATAGAGATAAATAAATAATATCAGATAAATATATTAATAAAGTGCAACATTGAATATAATACTTTAAATATAATAAAATCATACAATATCTTCTCAAGTCAATTGTCACAAAAAAATTACATAACTAATTACTAATTATACAATATTTTCTTAAACGGCAACGGAGAAGGGATCTTCTGAAGAAATTTAGTGTTTTTTTTTAATGTAGCCCGTGAATGAACAATGTAGCTCGTGAATGAAAATAAAAAAAAATTAATATATCAATTGAATCTTACTATTACATCTTTCCAATTTAATGTATTATTATCTCAATCAAATCTTAAAATTTAATTGCCTAGTTTAATTATTAATGTATCAATTGAATCTTACAAGCATATCTTTCTGATTTAGTTTGTTATTAACATATTAATTGAATCTAACAATTATATAATAAATTATATATTTTTATTATGATAAATATTATAAACTATATATATAATGGTACGGGTAATTAACGAATACAATATAATCTTATCCATACCCTTATCCAATAAATTAACGATTTTTTTTTTATCTACGCTCATACCCGATAGTTTAACGAAAATAAAACCTTACTCATACCCTTCTTGTCGAATACGATACAGATATGGTAAACGGTTAAAAGGATACCAATGACGGCCGAAGTCAACTCTAGTCAACTAAAGTCAAATTTGGTCAAAGTCGGTGGAGTGTTACAGGTTATCACACATATGGTAAATAAATTATAAGAAATGCTGGCTTAAAACTTTGTAAGTTTAGGCTCAGCCCATTATTTTAATCAAAGCCCAATATTTCATGCATCTCTTGAAGAGTTCACGTCGTTGGATAATCAAACGGCCAGGTGAAGATTGAATTCGATCATCTTCGATTCTGTCTGTATATTATCTTATCTCTGAATCAATTACCTTAAATAAGGTCAATTCGATTAGCGGATCTGTCATGTTCGGGTCAATCA
Source organism: Rhynchospora breviuscula (assembly GCA_027562975.1). Classification (NCBI taxonomy): domain Eukaryota; kingdom Viridiplantae; phylum Streptophyta; class Magnoliopsida; order Poales; family Cyperaceae; genus Rhynchospora; species Rhynchospora breviuscula. The sequence goes on along the minus strand of CM050400.1, from coordinate 27,179,950 downwards.
GATATTCAGATGCTCCGGTCAATTGAAATCGGGTTGTTTATAGTTACTAATCATTACAGTTCAAATTCATGAGAAATGTTTGGATATATTTAGATTTCAATTCTCGAGTTGCAATTGATGGATCTGAACTGCTCTTTGTATTAGTCATATTGAAATATCATCGGAGACAAAATTTTATATTTTATATTTATTTAAAAATATTTCACTGTTTTTAAAATTTCTTAAAATCGCATTGGCAATTTTTTGATCAAGCAATTTCCTAAATTCTGAAAAAATTAAAATAGTAAACGAATTAAAAAAAATATTAAATTTGACTTCAATAAGATTTCAGTTAGAAGAACACAAGAGTAGTTCAAACTTCGATTTAGACATTTAGTCATTCACTACTTGAAATTGAAGATCTAATCACGTTGGATAGACACAAAATGTCAAATATGTTTGACTTTAACATTATTCTAATTTAATAGAGGATTAGATTTGAATAAGTGAAGATCGTTTTGTTCCTGGTTGCTTATCGAAGTTATCGATTGTCTTAAGCCATTTTCAGGTATCTAATAATTTTGAATTCATTAAGGCCCTGATCAAAATGATTTTTCACAAGATTTCATTTCATTTGAATTGATTTTGTAGGATTTCATTGGATCTAATTACATGAAAATTCCTACCAAATGACACCAAATCTGTTCATTTTGATCAAAAAATTTCCAATAAAATGAAATCCCATATTTAAAAACAAAAAAGGATTTTTATCAGGGCCTAAGTCATTTACTTTTTTCCATGCCTTTCTTTTCTCCTTTTCGTTTCTGTTTAACTTTCTTTTACTTATTTTATTTATATTTTTCCCTTTTAAAATGTCACTAGGTGGCCTCTTCCTAGTCTATCGAAAAAAAATAAAATTGAATTCATGATTTTTATTTTATTTTATTTTTTGGATTTGAACTGTCTTGTGTTCAAGTAGGACGTAGAATATGTGAAAGTATCATTATTAGTAAATATTGATTGAAATATTAATTTGTCATCGGCATAAAATTAGTCACATTGTTTGAAATATTATTTTGAAATAATCTATTTAAAAGAATTATCTTAATCAATTAGTAAAAATAATATAGTACCGAGCCGCGTAGGGCCGGACATAATTAAAAAAAAAAAAAAAAAAGAGGGAACGGAGTGGCCCGACAGTAATTTTGAGGTCCCATTACAATGGTCTAGTTCACCGAGTCTCAGATTTTGTACATAAGATTAGGCGAATCCTTGTCATTTTTGTCGGATCTAGATTGAATGGATGGAACTTCTCAAAATTATTGAATTCAGAATTAATTTTATTTTGATCACCTTGGGCGAATCATTCAATTTTATGTCTGTTAAGGATTAAATTTGCCACTTCATGTGCTAGTGGATGAAGCTTGCCAATACCAGATCACTTTAGTTGGGACTTGGTTTGTTTGAGTATTAATTGCACGGCCATATACAGTTGAGGTGATGGAAAGCAGTTCAGCAGAGTAAATGCTCCCATGCTCTAAACTCTTACCAGAGTAAAGTCCGTGATAGTATTAATGTCCTCTTTCGCAGGCATGATAACATTACTGTGTCATATTCCTATAAGTTTTCATCTCTTTTCCTTTTTTAAGTACATGCAACCATGTCATATGTTTTTATAATTTATTTATTTATTTTGGGAAAAAAAATAACTGTGCCATATTCTGTCCGTTGAACTAAATTCGCAGAGTTTACATCGGATCAACACACTCTTTTTTATATTATAGTAAATGGACAGCTCAAATTTAATCAATTTTGATAGGATTGAATTATCAGCATTAAACTTTTTGTTTTCTTTTCTCTCTTAGTAAAATCCTCTGCTTATTGTATTCCGCTCTATAACTTAAATTAGATTATACTGTTTGCAACTGTTTACAAAACATTCAAGCAACTTCTTCTTTATTCATGATGAAATAGGCGAAACAACTTTGAAAACCATATCAATGATGGGTTTGTACTTGTCTAAGAAGAAATGCAATGAATCAAAACAATAGTAACTGTGCATTAAAGGGTTGAGGTTTGATATAGTAAGGTTATCTCTTTTCTAACTTGCACATGCCTGGGGCTATTGGAACAGGACCTCTGGTTAAATTATATTGTGTCTAAAACTATGAAAAGTTGACGAGGTTCAACAAGACACATCACGAATTAGTACGAACGATATGCTAATTTGTATAATGGTTTTATAAAAACAACTAAATAAGGTGCATCAAGTTTTCTGGATAGAAAAATCCATAGAAGATCCATCTTCTAGCCACTAGCTAATGTTTTAAATATCCAAACAGAGCCAAAAATTCTGTAAAAAATATTAAAAAAAATTTCTAACAAAATGAAAAATAATAGAAACATAACCGGCCATCGATAAACATTGTAGTTAAGGATTTGTTTCTTACATTTCTCTATTTTAAAATATTTTTTTAATACTTTTTAACAATTTTCTTACAAATAAAACAATAGAAAAATTATGACACGAGTTGACACGGTAACAGGTTCGTGTTGTGCCAATCGTGTTGTGTCAAAAAACATATTAATGTGTTAGCTCCATCTCTACTCAACACTACACGACCAAAAAAGTAACTCGTGTCATATGGCATCACACAGGTCGCAACACTGTCATGTTTGGTACGACACAACACGGCACGCACAATTAAAAAACACTAGTTGGAAGTTTGGAACTATTGAAATTGAATAATTGACCTTTTTTTTTTTTTTAAGTAAAATTGGGGCATGATGATACTAACTGGAAACAGTCCGGATTCGGTAATGGCATACCTGGAACTTTGCTATTGCCCGCAGGACAGTAGGCAGAGTGATGTTTATTTGGGTATATTTACTTATCCAATCTAATACTGAATAACATGTATGACGTACATACATTGAATTTTTAATAGTCAAGATATTTAATTAAACTTTTATTATGTAGAATACAGCAATAGATTAGCATCTTATTCACAATCACGTAGTAATTAGCTAGCAAAGAGTAACACCACACACAAAACCATGCTACTTTATAATGTTCAAACAGTTGTGTCCAAAATTGCATGTTGTGGCAAACAGTGGCCAATTAATTAGTTAGCTAGGTAGCTAACAACAGCCTGAGAGAGCAATGCTATTCTGGAAAATCCATCGTTCTCTTTGCTCAATGGCAATCCTGGCATGGCGTCACAGCTTGCCGGTACCCCCACTGCTTGCTCCACCACCTCCTTTGCGCCATCATATCTGTCACAATCCATTATTAGGAGATGGGAAAAAAAGATGGACATTATTTTTTTTTTTTCTTGTGGTCATCCATTGACTATATGATTAGTAGACTTAGCTGCCAATGCAATGTCCGGCTGTCATTATCGTACATGATTAACTGATAAAAATTGAATGTTTTAATCCGATAGAAAATTTTGATCAGATGGTTCTGATTGACAGTAAGATAGCAGATGCTGCATAAATACCAACTTGATCAAAACTTGTCAAAATTAACTGTTCTAAATCCACCTAGAGATTTTGATCAGACAACATACCATTTGAATTGTTTGAACTTTGAAGTATACATTTGGGGACAAAAAGAAAATTGCAACCTTCCGTACGAATTACCGGGGCACACAAAAAAATTAATTAAACATATTTCCCACCAGATTTATTGGTTTCCAGTAGACGTGGAATATTACTTTGGCAATTAATTCATACCTTCCGGCTGACACTGACTGTGCCGACCACCTGAGAGATGCTATCACGTCGTCATACAATTTCAAGCAAGTTTGGAGCCCCTTATGCACTGGCTCAGACGAAGGAGTGGTCGAAGAGAAGGTGGAGGAGGCGAGCATAGAGTTGATGGTCGATTTGACATTGGTTGCATTTGATATTGTGAGGTTGAGAGAAATGAGTGCGAGTAAATTGTAGTCGGCAGTGCGGCTACGGGAATCGGCTGCGAATGAAGTGAAGCAGTAATCAGGGGTTATGTAGAAGCCGCCGAGGTTGTTGCACAGGTGGTCTAGTGGTGAGGTGGTCTGAGTGGTAGTGGGGTTTGAGGACAGGGATGAAGGTAGAGAGGACAGGAGGAGGAATGAGAGGAGAGAAAGTAGGGGGATGGAAGGATTCATTTTTCTTTTCTTTCTTTCTGGGGGTTTTAGTATGTGTTTAGGTACTTGGGAGCAAGAGAAGGTGGATCATGAGGGAAGGAGATTACAGTTTGCTTATGAAGGCACTTGTTTCTTTTGCAATTTGACCCTTGAAAAAGCTCATCTTTTGTGAATTGAGTCTCAGATTGTTCTTTTCATACCTTAGAATGGGCCTAAATTGATCTGAACATGATTAATGAACCGTTTTTCCTGGAGTTTGGCAGATCTCCAATTCAATTGCGCACCTCACGCCGTCACGCGTCAGTGGTGACTGTCGTCTTTCCAAGTTTTCTCGGGTTACTTTCATTTTTTTCATTTTTTCTTCTTTTTGGAGAAAGGTTACTGTCAAATTTGACGGAACCTTTCATTTACTTCTAGATTACTTTTGCGAGATAATAACCAGAACAATCAATTTGGAAAACGGAAAAGAAAATGACGTTGTAAATATGTCACTAACCAAACATATTTGACTAAATTGGGATGGAAGGATCCTCTCCGTTTTCACTGAACTGGAGAAAACTTGATTGTTTGGATGGATCTGCTGAGCTGTACTTATACAAGAATACAAGATACCAATATATATATAAAAAAAATAGACAACAATTTTTGACAAGTTGAATAAAACTATGGCTTTAACTTCAGTCATAAAGATATAAAATAGACATAGAAAACCATAAGCAATGGAAGTTTCCAGTTTTGGGGCAGCAAAGTTTACAGCAGATCCGTTTTTCTTTTTTATTTTTCCAAATTTGTCCAACGATCTTGATAATTTGGCATCATTTTGGTCTTTCCACTTGGACAAACGGACTTCACATCATTCCTCCTAATTTTAGTTCGGACTACACATGAAAAAGATGCCGATAAGTTTGAATTGTAGTTGTGGTTGGTAAGAATCAAAATTCTCATTTTGTTTCAATTACGAGTTAAAGCATATACTATGAAGTTGTTCGATATGTATGATTTTATTATCATTCCCGTTAATCAGTCATAAGATTAATAGTTTATTATTGTTAGCTTGTATAGTACGTACTAGCTAGCGCGTATAACCTTTACATGATTTTTCATGAAATCATGTATGTTCTTAAATTACACTATTTCTTTTATTTATCATATTTTTAAGTGGACAAATTATTTATTTTTATGCCTACAATTGTGCAATTAACCAGAAATTAGTTTTTATCTAATACTTATAGCTTTGAAACACATATAAAATCCATGGGGAAAAGAGGTAATTATGGAAAAAATTATTAAATAAATTGATAGCACCAATTCTTAAGACTGATTAGAGAAAATGTGCCGAAAATATTTAGGAGGTTTAGATATCATGTCAGTGAATTTTTTTTTTCTTTGTGAAGTGAACTTACATTTTAAGACCACATAATTATTGCATACTTTTTATTTTGATAAGTATAGACAAATTTTGTGGGGAAAATTCGTGGACAAATTATGATGCACCTGTTCAATTTTCTTAAAATCTTCAATAAAAGATCAAAACCATCACCGTAGCCGCCTACTAAGATATGTGATGTTTGTCGCTTTTCACTTCAGTTTTCGCTCCTCATCCTCAATTTAATCCATACCGCTAGCTATTTCTCCAGTAGATCGATCCAGCTAGGTCAAACAATTTCATATATTAAATTAAACGGGTTTGATCAAATTGACCCATTTATTTGCTGAGCAGGATACGAGTTGGATATCTTTTTCAACTGCGACAGATCGGGTCAGGAATTTCTTGTGAAATAATACAAAAAGTTGTTCATGCTTGATCCGACTCGACCCATCAGCATTGTATATAGTGTACACGCATCAGGTAATCAGAAATGGTCTCAGTAACGCACATGATGCTTGGTTGGATGAACATCTCTTTTCCTTGTGGCATGCATTTACTCATTTCCCAATTCAGTATTTCAGTTGTTCAGGAATCAGAATCATTAATGCATTTGTCTTAAATCACATGAATTCACTAGTAGAGCCTACCTCATTAAATGATAGTGAAAACACAATAGTTTTTCTTTTAGTTTTTTTCCCCTGTTGGTAACGAGTGTGCCAGTGTTACTGAAATCTCTTTATTATAAAAAAAAAAATAATAATACTGAAATCCCTTTAATTAACTGTAAGATGCGTATTGGATAAGTGAATAGAGATAAGAATATTTTTATTACTTATCGAATAATTAAATACGTAAAAGAAATTTGCATATCAAGTTACAAGTAAAACTATTTCTGACATAATTCTATAAAATAATTGAGAATCCATACAATACATGCACGTTGTATATATAGATGTAAGTTTTTAAAAAAAAAATTTTAAAAAAATATAAAGCTTTGTTTGTTATGAGATTTTAATATATAGATTCTTCTAATTTTAGAATAGATTCGACGAGTAAGCTTGTGATACACAAAACGGATATGCATCAAAATTTACATAAATCATATATATATTATAATATTTTGGTTATTCATTCAATATAAAATGTTTTTAATTATGGCGAAACTGATATAGAGAGATTTTCTACAATGTTTGATTATAAAATTTTCTTAAAAGAGTGAGGCCAAAAAGCACATACATGTTGAATTGTTGATGAATTTTAATTAGTTTTTATTTGATGGAGATTTATTACGAATATGTTTTCAGAATTATAAATTTATTCAATAAATATATGTTATCCAAAAGTAACAACATCTTTTGTAGTTAAAAAGAGACGATCAGTTGTCAGAACAAGGGTAACAAAATACAAAGGAACACCAAGGTTTACAATGCAAATATTTCAATTCATGATAATAAGAAAGCCAGTTCAATGTGTGCTTAAATTGGAAAATTTGTAAGTTGCTGGAAGTTGGAATTACTGCAGTGTAATAACATGAAGATAAAAAAATAAATACGTTTTGGTTAAAGAATATCAATTATGAGTACAAACAAATAACAATTTGACGTATTTATTAAGAATTTAAGATAAGGGAAGGCATGGTAATGTTTTAATAAATGACTCAGAGTGGATGTAACATGTAAACATACATAGAAGCATTCCTCTTCCTCTACCAGTCAAAACCCAATTACTGCAAGAACCCATAGAAATGGTTGCCTCTCTTGCTCCCTTGTGCCTCATCCTCCTCTCACTCTCCCAGCGCGCCACCGCCACGACACTAAATGAAACTTGTACCAACATCGTCGGCTTTGTCCCTTACGACTTTTGCATGGTAACCCTTCGATCAAACCCACATAGTACACATGCCAACACCACTACACTGGCCTTCATTTCACTCAACTTGGCCATCATCAATGCTACCACAACAAAAACCAAAATAGACACCTTGCTGAACAATGTGCGAGAGCCTGAGCTGAAAAATGGGCTCCAAGCGTGTAATATTATTTATGGGAATGCAATTACGGATTTGAGATCAAGTAGTGATTTCCTGCTGAGTACAAAATTTGAAACTGCAAAGGCACTCGCGTCGGCTGCTAGTACGGCTGGGAATGAGTGTGGAGATGCATTAAGGCATGCCAAGATGGCAAGCGTGCCGAGAAGGAGATTGTTAAGAAAGGAAAATGGAGATTTCGGGCTATTGACACTGCTTTTTCTTGGCATTATTAATCATCTGTTGTGATTAGAGCCGCTATGTCTTTAATTAGGTTTGGGTCTTTGTTGCTTGTCATGGGTCTTCATTTACCTTGGATTTTTTATGCGAAGATTGAAGTGTTTACCTTTGCTGCTAGAAATTTGTTGCGGATGTTATTTTCGTTCTCATTTGAATGCTCTTTGATGAAAAATATAATTTTCTTGCGTTGCAAACTGTTGGACAATTGCGATTCAAATAGAATCCCAATCAAATCTTTGATGCCTGGTTTGTTGACTAATTGTTGAGATTTTTAGAGAGTTGTTAATTTTTTTTCCTTCTTTTTTACTTTCATTCTGTCTGCATTTATATTCGTCCTGTTATTCCTGAGCATTTTTCATCATTGAATTTTTTTTTGTGAGAATATTCAGCACCGAAGTTTGAAGATGCTAACTCACCCTCAACAATTTATTATTTAGTAATTACCTTCCGTAGTAAAGTCCATGTTTTCTAAAAACAAAAAAAAAAAAAGAAAGAAAGCCATGGTGTACTTTTTAGTTTTTACCTCCAAGTATTCCTGAAGAAAAGAGGAACGGAACAGCCTAGTCCATCTCACGATAATTGGGCTTAATATACTCCAGTCTTTTCACAGACGAACATAGAACACGAAAAAATTAAAAATAATATTAAAATATTTCCAAATTTCGAAATATTACTATAATAATTCGAATTAATTAAATGGTATCATGATATCAGATTTCGAAAGTCTGATACTGAAATCGTTCTTTGAAAACACGATATCGGCCCAGACCCATCTATATAAGCACAATCTCATCTTCTTCCCCCTTGCCTTCTTCTTTGCGACGTAGTGACAGCTTGAGAATAAATATTTAATTTATATATTTATTAAAATTATTTAATTTATTTAGTTTAATTAGTTAAATAATAGAAAAATTAGAATAATTATTGTAAAATAATAAGAAATAGTGAAAATTCAGAATAAATAAGAATAATTAGTATAACTAGTGTTAATTTTTTTGGAATTATTTTTACATTTAAAAATTCAGAATAAATTAATTAAAAATTAAAAAAATTAGGAAAAAATAAAAAAATAATAATTTTTTAAATATAGTAAAAATTTGTAAAAATTTTGTAGGGTAATTTGTGTCTATATGGATTAATTTAAGCAATATTGTTATAGTTAATCAAGTAATCTTGTGTTATTATGTGTGAGGTCATTTTTGGCAGCAACTTAAACTCATTTTAAGTTAAGAATTTGTAACTAGTTAAGTCACCTTATTTCACTAAAGTTGTATTTCATAGAGAATTTAAAAATTAGTAACGTATAAGATAATCATATTTTTATTAATATATGAGTTGTTAGTTATAAAAATACCGAAATACCCACCCAATTTCTGTGTTGGAAAATTAATAAGATGGAGTTGGATTAATTCTATTATTTTTTGTTTGAAGTTGATTTCGGTGGAATTGATTTTAGTGAATAGAAATGATTTGATTTAAAATGAAATCTATTGATTGGAAGAATTGACAGGAATTCATTGATAAACTATAGAGAGGGATGATCAGACGTTCTAAGATCAATTCTCATCAATTTACTTCCTTCTGGATGGAATTTGAAGAGAGTGAACTCTCATCAATTGAACTCCCACCATTAAATATTTTCGCTTCCCATCAACGAATTTGGACAGAATTGGAATTCCAATTCCAAATCCCACCTTAATTATTCCTTTCCGATCAATGCCTAAGTGATAACAGCATAATTTCGGATTCGTAAAACAATGTTTCCCTCTCTCCGAGTCGGATGTTTGGTTTCGCCCTTTAATCAGCTTTGAAATTTCTCTGCTAATGGCCAACCACGTAACAAATAAAGACCATATGAAAAATAGTAGCAACGGGGAATACAACACAAAAGACTGCACCATGCAAGCCATGGTGCTTCCCTGATGCGAACATTTGTATATTTTTTTTTTACAGTAAAATATTTATAGATTTGCTTTGTTACTCAACAAAAAAATGTGATCAAGTACAATGCTCATTCAAAAAGGAAAAAAAAACTTTCGTGTATAATAAAGTTATTCTGCAAATGCGTGCTTGTCTAAATTTCTAATTCTAATTCTATGGTTTTGTTAAAATATGAATAAGGACTTAAATTTCTTATTCCATAGTTGTTTGGGTTACACAAGAATAAAGAATTTGAAACTTATTCTTATTCGAATTTTTATTCTTGCGCATCCAAACGCACCAAATAATATTTTTTTCTCGGAGAAAACTTAGAAAGTATTGTAGGAGATGAGTAGCAGAGGGAAGTGGATGCCGAGCGAAAGGAGGCTTGCCGGCTTGGCATTTTCTATAATGAGTTTTGCTTGTTAAAATTATAAAATTTTAATAATAAAAGAGATAAAAGAGATGTGTTGTTTATGTTTGGCCTTCTCTAGAAATTTCAAATTAGGTAATTAGCTTTTAAAAATTTGAAGAAGAATCTAGTCTCATTATTTATTAATTAATAAACTTTTAAAATCTTTTTTATTGTTTAATTAATTCTTCATATAAACCTTTTATTGTTATATTTGTTTTTCTAGGTTTCAAAATCTAGATTCTTGCCGCCCCCTATATTTTCTGGTTCTGTCCCAAACTCCCAATCCAAGGTGAATAGTGCCTTGTCAGACGTACGCGTTCAATCATGGTCGTGTGTTTACACGTCGAAGACGTGGTAGCTGGGTTCGCCTGACATGAAAAGGCTCTTCAAGCAATCTATACATAGTTTAAAATTTCGGATTGATGCGTATGACTACTGAAATTATCAAATGATTAACTTTATATGTAATTCTGTAAAATCTTGAGCTCTTATAACCTTCTAGGCTGGTTCTCTGCGGAACAATCTGACCCAACTAAGATTAATTCATGTCAAGATATATAACATAATAGATCGGATTTGAGCTTAAATTTTTGGGCCTTTTATAGTACGATCATATCAAGCCCAATTGATGGATTGGCACTCCAAATTTTTCAGAAGCCTCAAAATACACCTGTTTATTACATCGTCACTTGCGGTTAGTTTGGATCATTAAGACTGTTCATTACATCATCACTTCCGGAGTTGCGGTGTCTAAATCATTCATTTAGAGATATATTTGTATTTTTTTTGGTAAGGTGAAGCCCGTATATTGTTTACAGATATTATACTTGTTATTATTATACCAAAGTGTAAGGTTATTAGAGGTAAGAGCTGAAGGTAGTTTTCTTCTTTTGGCAGCCCTTTATGTAAGTAACGAAATAAAGTAATAAACTAATGTAGCTCTCTATGTATTTTAATTTTTATTCTTTATGTAACTCTAGCCGCTCGCTAACTCTTTCATTATTAATTAAAGATTGGGACTTCTATTTCATTTATTTAACACAATAACGAAATAAACAAATGTTTCAGACGTTCTATATATACGACAAAAAAAAATGTAAGCATGATACCTTAAACCTTTCGAAGAATAGAATGAGGGGGGGGGGGGGGGGGGTCGTTAGTAATTGGAGTTTACTAATAAAAAACGTTCTATATATTTCTCTTGTTGCATATTTCTTATTTATGTGACTCAAATTGGAGTTTTTATACTTAATTTATTTTCAAATATAACATTATTAAAATATAAAATAAGCAGTACACTCTTATTTCTTTCAGTTAGGAACTTAGGATTAACAAAAGAACTCTCTTGTCGTATAGAACGCATTTAAGTCATATTAGGTGAAATCAAACAGAGGTGCATATTTGCAACAACAGATCTTGTAATTTCTGTTCAATGTCTTATTTCCGTACGAAAGAACTCTCTTCCCACATATATATTAATCAATTCTTATCTCCTTCAAGTTGAATTGTTTTTCGTTTCTCCACCGCAGCCAAATTATTCACAACGCCTGGTCAACATTTGCACAACTGACAATACAATTAATAACTGTTGCTTCAAGAAGGAAAGCAGAGTATTTTACTTATTTACGGAAGGAATCTCTGAAGGGTACATTAATCTGTGGTCTGCGCACAATTTACTTTAGTACATAACACTTTTTTCTTCCTATAATTCCCTTTTTTTCCTCCCCACGTCTCCTATCTCTAGACAGAATTCGGAATTTATCTACAGTTTCAAGCAAACTTCAAACTAGATTAAACTCCATTTATAAGTATAATCATCTGGCACAAAACCCTTCAGCTAAACCGTTCCCGTTAACTTGTCTGAAAGTGTTTTTCCGCTAATTACTTCAAAACCAAGAAGAGCGAGAGATGAAGGCTGCTCTCCTCTCTCTACTTTGGCTAAGCCTTGTGCTTCACAGCCATGCTCAACTACAAAATGGCTTCTACAATGGCAAATGTGGAACCAATAATGTCGAGGCTACTATTCAAAAGTATGTCGCACAACGTTTCGCCTCAGATCAAACTATTGTAGCTGGCCTCCTTCGTTTGATGTTCCACGATTGCTTTGTTCATGTAAGATTTGATTTGTTAGTTCCACTGCTCTTGTAGCAGTAATGCAAGTGAATTAACTAAACATTTACATTAATTGTGATAACTTTTCAGGGTTGTGATGCATCAATACTACTAGATGGACCACAAAGTGAGAAGACGGCGATACCAAACAAAACTGTGTTCGGGTTTGATCTGATCAACCAGATCAAGGCTGCTTTAGAGTCAATGTGCCCAGGTGTGGTCTCTTGTGCGGATATTATTGTGGCAGCAACTAGAGATGCCACGGTTTTGGCTGGAGGACAGCAATTTGATGTCCAGACAGGAAGGAGGGACGGCACAACTTCTTTTTCTTGGCTTGTGAATCTCCCGCCGCCAGACATCTCGGTTTCAGATTCCATCACTCTTTTCGAATCAAAGGGGCTCAGCAGCTTTGACATGGTTGTTTTAATGGGTACGCATCAGCCTATTAGTACGGCTTACAAACGAGAATTTATATCTTTGTTAAGAATGTTTTTGAAATATAATCATACATTCATACTTAGTAGTGATTATTACGTGCAGCTGGCCACACAGTTGGGGTCACTCATTGCTCAGTCATCAAGAACCGTCTATACAATTATCAAGGAACAGGAGGCCCCGATCCGTCCATGCTCGGGTGGTATATGTGGTACATCCAGACCTATGTATGTCCAAAGGATGCTACGTGGGACAACATAGTTTACCTCGATGACTACTCGAGCCTTTACACTGTGGACAATAGCTACTACAAGCAGCTTGTAGCTGGAAAGGGCATCCTCCCCATCGATGCGGAATTGGCCAGCTCCTGGCAGACCAGCTGGGCTGTGAACTTACTGGCCAACGAGTGGGGCAGCGCATTCCCGAGCCTGTTCAGCCAGTCAATGGTCAAGCTGGGTCAGGTCGATGTTCTCACCGGAACCCAAGGGCAGATTAGGAAGGTTTGTAATAGTGTAAACTGAGAGTAGAACATCAATTTACAGAGGTGCATTCGTTTGAGGATGACATGCACAAAAAAGAGGAATTAATTCTTTGAATATATATTCTTTTTGTTTGATTTTAAAAGCAATACTATTCTTTTTATTGCTTTTTATTTCTTTTTGGTTTATTTTTCTTTCCTTGAGAGTTGATTGTAAAGAAGGAGAGATTTTATTAGGGGGAAATATATACACAGTATATGTAATAAATTCTGTAATAATTAAAGTTATGTTACGCACAAGACAAGGGGCATGGTTTCTTTCCTGCGTAATATAAATTTTCTATTTTTAATTCAACATTTTTGTGTGCCGTATTTATTTCGGTGACTAATATAATTATAATCACAAACATCTAATACAAAAGCAGGTATGTTTGCGCTTCTGGAATTAATTATATATGCTTTTATTTAAAATTAGAGCCTCTGTACTGTTCACCAAGTTTTATTATGCATCATCTTGATAATTTTGACAATACAATTATATCAAAAAAGATAAAACCATACATGTATCCTTCTTCTTCATTTCATATGAGGTATAGTATGGTAATTGTGGGCTAATTTGTACATTTTTTTTTTTGTTTTCACTTTCCCCCAAGCAATTTGTACATACTTAATTATCATGAACAAGTGAGTCTACAACAATGTTAATGACTCTAAATACCAAAATATCAAATAGATGTATATCATTTCAATGTGTAAAAGTTGACTTTCTGCTGTTATTAATTAATTGGACCATTATCGTTGTAACCGGCCAGTCACATGAAAATCCCTCGCTTTGCCCCCTTTTTTAAGCCACTCTATCTGTTGGTTTAATTTTAGAAAAACTCAGCTCATAATTAACAATGCGTATATATGCATTAATATTATCGGGGTGGAGTTAAGAGTAATTTATACTGCGCACATGGGGAGCAACGTTCTACGTGCATAATGCAAGCTGTTCATGATTCATCACGGAAAACAATGTAGGTGTAATGACATTACAATCAAGCGCAAAAGGTTTATATTTCAATCAACCAGTGAACTACTTTTTTATAATAAATTTATTGCACCCAGTAAATTAAGCCACAACCCACAAGGTACCTTAACCAAAATTTATTTTATCTTCCTTCCTTTCTCTCTCTGTACGTTTGTTTCTACCTACATCTAAATTTCAAATGGAAAAGGAAACTATTGTTGCTTCCGTTGAAGATTAATTGTTTACTATAAAATAGTATTGACTTACAATTTTTTTTTTCTGTCTAATTAGGCTTTAAACTAATAGTTCAATTTGTCCATTTGCTTCTTGATTCATCCGTCCAATATTTTGATAACTAACTTTATTGAAATCGCCTAAGAAAAAATTTTCAAATGGAAATTTAGAAGTGTAGTTTATCATTTTAAATAGGAGGTCTGTTAGCTCAGTGTAATTTCGAATTTATTTTTGTCATTCATCGAAAACTAGTTAAACTTTGACCATGATAGAATTTATATCATTTGATGAATAGTTTTAAAAGTTCCGTATTAGCATACAATAATTATTTAACAATTTTAATTCTCATGAAATAATATTATAAAACATTGAATGTGCCATATAATAAGTTTTACATACAATTGAATTATATTTAGAAGTTAGAACAAAAAGAAAACGTAACTACGTAACACTAGTCTCGTAATACTAAAAGAGTAATTGAAATAATCTTGGGCTTCGCTAAAATGGTAAAAGTTATGAAGATTGATGCATGATTTAGCGCAAGAGTATACGCCAATGAGGCAATGATAGAAGAGCCAGCCTTGGGCATGTCCACCGTCAGGCCTCTAGCTTCTTGCACCTTTTGGTTGGACGAATTCATGAGGTAAGATGCACATGTGCCGAGCCGGAGGATCTAGACAGGCGGAAAACATAGGAAAAGTAATTTTATTAAACGATCTAGGAACGCGATTCATCAATAAGGAATGCCAGCTAAGATTTCGGAATTCGGCCCACTCTTGTTTTCTTTCTTTCTTTTTCTCTCTTACTTTCTTTCTTTTTCTCTCTTACGTTCTGTACTTTCGCTATTTTCTAGTCTTTTCTCTTCTACTCCTTTTTTTTATTTTCCCCAATATTCCCTTTTATGATGCGGACGATGTAACAAATTTATTTCCTATATATAATATATATATTTTTTGAGCTAGTCAAAAGCTCCTTAGATGTGGCGTTTCGATACGACGTCCCTCATATGAAGGCGTTAGGATTATACGTGAATGTCACATCGGAATCGGAAATCGGAAAATAATATAGTAGACCCGGATCCGTTACTGTATTTAAGCACTGTTGGAGAACAGTAAACGGATCTGGGCCGTCTAATCTCTGAATGCGATGCTGGTCGTCCGATTAAATTCATCCTATCCGTCCGATGTATTTCTTCTGGAGAATTCCTACGCACCATCTCACTCCCTCTCCTTCTTTCTCACAGATCCTTTCCACGGACTGGATAAAAGGATTCCGCCCATACGATTCATGTACGGCGGACAAAGGGGTAACTCTCCCATCTCCCATGTGAGTTATGTACGACTCTGCTCAGATGGCCTCCTGTTCCTGGCCATCGGATCCTCACTTCGCGTCCGTTCGATCTTCTCCCTCTTCTGGAGAGTTCCAAGCCCTCTTTATCTCTCCATCTTTCTTCTCCATGCCTCGTTTGGATCGCTTGGGAATAAGGATATTCCTGGACTTTCCTTATTCCTGGACTAAAGAGCCATCCAAACGGATTAGGACTAGTTATTACTGGACTTTCCTTATTCCTGCACTTTTCCCAACACATCTCTCATTTTACTACACATTCATTCCTTATTCCTAACACATCATCCAAACAACATTTTCCGCCCGGACTAATTATTCCTTATGCCTAACACATCTTCCTAATTTTTCCGTCCGGAATAGTTCTTCTTTTCTTATTCCTAGCCATCCAAACGAGCCCATCAAAACAAACAGTAACTCTTTTCAAGGAGTATCTCTAATTTTTACTCGGGGTTCTCTCTTCCTCTCGCTCGATTCTGCATGCTGCTACCCATGAGACAGAAAATGGCACCGTCCTTCGCCACCGTCCTTAGTTTTGAGGGGTTTGTCAACTGATTCGTTGAGGTTACAGCTTTTTGCTTTCGCTTTACACAACACAATTTTGATTTACTTCTTTTGTTCCTTAATTTCTATATTTTCGATTGCTGCAACTTATTTTGTAGTTGGTTCCAATGGAATTGGGAATGGTTAGCAATATGGCGGTTTGGTGCTGGCTGCTACCAGAAGAAAGAAAAAGGAATGAAGTCATCAGCAGCTTGATTTTATCCTCTAATTTGGACCACGTTACTTCGTTGCAGCTTGATTTTGGAAATGGTTAGCAGTATCTCTTCTCTAATCCGGCAAATCTTAAGCTTTGATTAAGGTACATTTTGTAGCTCCAGAACTCCTACATAAAGTATAGAAAATTGATTCTTGGTTGTTCCAAATCTGTGTAGGAGATGCCGATACTTTTGAGACCATAATTTGTGCATAACTCTGTTTTGTTACTTTTGATTTTAAAATTTTATTAGAAATAAGAAAAGAGGCGTGGATGTCGTGTAGTGCTAAGACATTGAAATAGATTTCGTTGAAATTCTTTTTTGTATTTATACTTTATTCTAATATTTTGATCCACTCAAGTTCGAGTTGTTCAATCAGTTTAGTGTAATATACTGAGCTAGAACATAACTGCATTTTTGCTCTCTGTTAGTTCACCGCTGAGGTTTTATTCAAATATATCCAAGAATAGTAAGAATAGCTGGATAGATGAGGTAATAGGCAGGCTATGCCAGTACATGCTGATGCAGGGCTAAAGAGATGAAATTCTTAATCTTCTTATGTCTTATACTATGGAGTCCTTGGAAATTTTCTAAGGACAATAAATATTAAAAACAAATTAAAAAGACTGCAAAATAAGACAATATGTCAATGTTATTCAAATGAATAGGTGAAACCATTCAAAATCAATTATAAGTTATGAATCCTCTTTTCTCTAAAAAACCGTGTACATGGGTACTGAATTTTGGTTATCCTTAGATGTTAATTTATATTGCATCACAAATTTTGTAATTTAAGGAACTGTAGGTGCAATGGAACAAGTTTAGGAGCACAAATTTTGCATATATGTTGAAGCTTTATGGTTGGTAGATTTGAATTGTATTCTGATCTAATTTTGCTGAAGTTCAGTTAATCCGTTTACAATGAATAGATAGACCACTATGAACCTAAACAAGCATGTACTAGAGCAATAAAGAAGGGAGCAAATTTTTGGTTAAAATCATAACTAATATTATTTTGTACAGATTTTAGGGGTAAAAAAAATGGCGACACAACAAGAGATAAAAAAAAAAGCCATATCGTAAATTGGCCTTGCAACTTCACCCTGGTAAAAAAAAGAGCGACTGTACGGAGAGCAATTTTAGGCGATTTGAAGGCGATTGGAGCGAGATGGATGCTGACGGATGGCAGCTTGTAGGAAGGAGACGCAGAACCAGGGCAGCTCCGGCCTCTGGCATCCCCCAGAAGCTCGCTGCAGCGGCTGAGCTCTCAGTCTATGGTGGAAGGTTGTCGTATGCGCAAGTGCTCACTTCTGGCAAGGCGGCGACCAGCACAAACCCTAAGCCGACTGCACACAACAACCTACCGCCTCCACACCCTGCCAGACCACGGCAGCCGACCCTCATCACTTCCCCAGACAGCCCAATCACCCTGACCTTTCCACCAAATCTGCAAGACCCAGGCTGGCACAACCGCTGCTTCCGTTGCTTTTGGAGGGGACACACGGCGCCGAAATGTAAGAACCGGAGCCGATGTGCAGCGTGTTGGGAGGAGGATCATGAATACTTTGACTGCACTAACTTCAATCGGTGTAACTATGTGGCTAAGAGGCAGCAAACTCGGCAGCGGCCAAAGCACACTGGCAACTATGGGCGGGGCTCAGCCTCAGCGGCTCCGATAGCTTCTGGTAAAAGGCAGATGGTACACAGGTCGAGGGCTGGTATTAAACTGAGTCAACCAGACAAGGAAGCAGCCCATCAGCAGTTTCAACCACGTGAGGAGCAACAACAAGAAGAACCTGATTTTCTGGATCTGCTCACAAACCCTAAAGCGTCGTCCGTCCTGCCACCACCTCAAAATCGGCCATTATCAGTCACTTGTTATCTGTCAAGGGACATGCGCTACTTCTCTGAGTTAAACAAGCTTTCTAACTCACTGATTATTACTCAGCCAGAGGACTTTCCCATAGAATTATCTCTTGATTTTGTGGCGTCCTTGGTGGCTGCAACAGGGTTGGTACAGGCAGATCAATTGAAAGTGGGTTCCTTGAATGGGGGGCGCTTTTTGATCTCACCACCTCCAGGAATCAAAGCGTTCGACATTTGTATGGCTTTCAAACAAGAATGGTGGGATAATGGTTATAAAGCAGCAATTTGGTCACCTCTACTTGAGTCTGAAATTGCAATCCCTAGATTCAAGGTGTGGGTTCGCTTGGTGGCTGCACTCCCTCATCTTTGGAGAGAGGAATATGTAATACAAGCAGTTGGGATGTTTGGGAATTTTTTGGGCACCATTGTTCACAATGAACCTGGGAACTTGGCTAGTTGAGACGCAGCAGTGGCAGTTCCAGATTTAGAGAAGATATCTCAGTGTGTCATCCTTTCCATCGGGGGTATGGATTACAAAGTGATGGTGATGATTCAAAAATGGCTCCCTTGTCAGGTTTATTCCTTGGATGACTTGCCAAAACTTCCTCCGGTGGTAGACCCACCAAACATTAGAGCTTCACCTTCGAATTCATCATCGGAGGCACCCATAGTTAGCACAGATGGCACCATCACCATCGACATAAAAAGCATGAGACATATTTTCAGGAATGTCAATCCCAGGGACATTCCTGGGGATATTGCGGCGGTGCTCAACACCTCCGGTGAGGATGATCCACGTGGCAAGAGGCCGATGGATGGAACTGTGACTTTGCTTAGGAGAAACTTCACGGTGGAGTCTGTCAGTCAGAAGGGTGTTAATGGGTCAGACGATGCACGTGGGGCCAGGAGAAGGGTTACTCACGGCACTCAAAACGCCGTCAGGATAACCACCGGTGGGTCGGCGTTGGGAGAGGGTGCAAAGTCTCCGCCACAGAAGATCCTCTCGGAATTAGCCATGCATGAGCTGCAAGCTTCTGTGCGGTCACGTGCTGAGAAGGGTGCCAACAAAAGACCTCTAGTGCTGCAGGACGATTCCGCACAGGTTCTGCTTCAGTCCAAAACTTTAATTTCTGAGTACTTTTCTGAGTGGGAAGCTTCTAGCCTTTTTCCTGAGACTGCTCTTCTTGGCCCTAACCAACAAAATGACACTCTTGCACTTACTGGACCGCTGATTGATTTACCTATTCACCTCTCCAGTAATGTAAACAAACAGAATTGTGTGACTAGGGATTCTGAGGAAAATTTAAAAGTTAAAGAAGTTAAGGAGAAAAAACAGAAAGCCACAAACACCAAAAAAGTCACACCAATCAATAGGAAATATGTGACTAGAAAAGGCAAAGCTTTGAATGAGCAGGGGTTCAAGGCCCCTTTACTGGCCTCAATGGAACCGGATAATTTTATCAATGTTCCATTGACATATGCTGAATCTCTGGACATAACCACGTTGTTTGGAGTAAACCATGATAGTTTAGTTCAATTTGCACCTGCTTCAACTCAAACAGAACCGGTTCAGGAAAACCGTATTATTGTTAGACTTGCTAATCAATCTGATTGTCACCAGGTGGTAAGTCCGTTAAAGTACATGGGCCGGCCCAACTTCAAAAGAGGCCGACATCACTAAGCAGAACCTCCAACTCAAAAGCCTCTCTCCACTAAAAGGTCACTTACAGCAACAGATGACAGAATGATGGGATGTGATGAACTTAATCCAGCAGATCCAGAACAGTGCCTCCAACTCGATGCGAGTTCGGAGGAAGGATTTTAATTTTACTGCAGTTGCAAGCTAGCATGTTTTGCTATTTCTTAAGCATTCTTGTTATTGATGTTTTGTAAACCAATTAAGATTTTAACCTGGAACGTCAGGGGGCTAGGTGATGTGACAAAAAGACGTGTGGTGTCTGATATGTTGAGGCAGTCTAGATGTGACATTGCATGTTTGCAGGAAACAAAACTTGATGTAGTTGATCTTGGTATTTTGCAGATGATGTTTCCTACCTTCTTTGATAAGAACGTAGTATACTTAAGCTCTATACACACTCGAGGAGGGTGTATAATTTGCTGGAAGCATTTCTTTACTTTAATTAACTCTTGGGCAACGTCGTTTTCTTGCTCTGCTTTGCTTAAGGATAATAGGTCTAATAAAACTTTTCTGGTTACTTGCGTTTATGGGCCGCACGCATCCCGGTCAAGGACGGCCTTCTTCCGACAATTAAAATTTACAGCCGCCTTTTCGCCAGGATTATGGGTTGTTTTGGGAGATTTTAGTACCATCAGATGGATGGATGAGCGTTCCACGTCTTCATTAGATTTTAATGCGATGCAGATTTTGAATGATTTTATTGACTCTTCTCATTTGATTGACCTTCCCATACAAAACAGAAGATTCACGTGGAGTAATATGCAACCAAACCCAATAATGACAAGGCTGGATAGGGTGTTGGTTTCACTTAATTGGCAAGGAATTTTTTCTAATATTACTTTAGAAGCTTTGCCGATTGTGGGGTCTGATCACTGTCCACTTCTTCTTCGGTGCCGGCAGCTTGCCACCATTCCGAAACCTTTCAGAATATAACGCTTTTGGCTTGGTAACCAGGAAGCAATTGGTTTAACAGCCCAAACCTGGGATTCATCTGCACACCTTGACACTCCGGCTATGGATTCTTTCGCCGCTAAATCACTGAATGTGCATAAAGTTTTAAGACAGTGGCATCAGAATAATTTTTCGGCGATTGCCATCTTACTTATGAATGCAAAAACATGTGTCTCTTGTCTAGATAGATTACAGGAAGTAAGGCTCTTGACAAGTTTGGAACACAAAGTACACATTTTGGCAAGAACAAAGGCATTTGAATTGGCCAGCATTATAGAAACTAGATGGCACCAACGTGCAAGAACAAAATGGATTTCTTGTGGAGACCGTAACACACGGTACTTTCATGCGGTGGCTACGGCTAAGAAGAGGGCAAAGTTCATCTCACAGGTCAAAATTGATCAATCTGAAATCAGTGACACAAAACAGATCGTGGTAGCGTTCACAAATTTTTATCAAAACTTGTTGGGAACAGAAGCTCAGACGAGTCCTTTCTCACCTTCAAACCTCTATGCAGACCAATCAGATGACTTGCTCGATATCGCATTACCCTTGACTCATTTGGAGGTTAAGAAAGCGGTTATGAATTTAGCAAATAACAAATCATGTGGGCCAGATGGGCTTCCTAATGAGTTCTGTAAAATACATTGGGAAGTAGTTAGGCATGATTTAATGAAAATCTTTGATTCACTGTATAGCTGCAGCCTAGATTTGACGAATTTTAATTTGGCCCACATAATTTTGCTTCCCAAAGAAGAAAATGCAGCTTCCTTGTCAACCTTCAGGCCAATAAGCTTGATGAGCTATGTACCAAAACTGATTTCTAAGGTTTTGGCTAATCGGTTGGCACCACTCATTCCTTCCTTAATAGCAATGAATCAGACTGGGTTTGTCAAAGGGAGAGTTCTAGCGGAAAATTTCAACACGGCCAGAGAAATAATAGCAGAAATATCCAAAGAGAAGGAGCCAGCTTTCATGCTAAAATTAGATTTTCAGAAGGCATTTGACAGTGTGGCATGGCCTTTCCTTATGGATACGCTACAGAGCAGAGGCTTTCCACAGAGATTTACTTCCTGGGTCACTCAAATCCTTAACTCTTCTACATCTACAGTGATAGTAAATGACTATGTGGGATCGGTTTTTAAACACAAGAGGGGATTGAGGCAGGGGGACCTATTGTCCCCGCTTTTATTCATACTGGCAGTCGATGTTCTATGCAAGATGATCGAATCAACAGCACTTTCAGTGAATCTCGGTATTACAAGGAAGTTGAGAACTCCTTTTTATATGCTACAGTATGCCGACGACACACTGATCTTTTCAACGGCCAGAGGCAACGCACCTGCAACTTTAAACTGTGCATTGCAAATTTTTTCCTTGGTTTCTGGAATTAATATCAACTTAACCAAGAGCGCTTTGATCACATTCAATGTTTCGCCGGATCAGGAAGCATCTCTACAAGAAACACTAGGTTGTGCACTCTCAAAATTACCGTTGACTTATCTTGGCCTGCCCTTAACGTTACACAAACCAAACATGATTGATTATCAACCTTTAATTGATAAAGTGCAGGCCAAGTTGCAGAGTTGGAAAGGGTCAATGTTGTCAAGGGCAGGCAGATTGGTTCTGGCCTCATCGGTCTTGTCTTCCATTCCAATTTTTTTCATGTCGGTTTTCAAACTTCCGGCTTGGGTAATCAAGGAAATTGATCGAGTGAGGCGCAATTTCTTATGGGGAACAAACCGAAGAGCAGTAGGAGGTTTACCTTTATTGGCATGGGACAGAGTTTGTTCTCCAAAATGCGCTGGGGGTTTCGGCTTAATTAATCTTAAATTACATAACATTGCTCTTTTGTTAAAGTGGTGGTGGAAAGCGTATCATGATACATCATCTCAATGGGCCGTAATTACACGATTGATGTATGGAAAGAGGGATAGCAACATTCCCCCGATTGGTTGGAATGGAGAAGGATCTTTTTTCTAGAAGAACTTAATGGCTATACGGTTCTATTTTCAGCTATCTACTACATCAAGAGTACAGTCGGGAAAACAAACTTTGTTCTGGTATAATAATTGGGGGGGCACAATTCTACACTACTTCAATTACTCTCAAGGAGTGCCAAACAAAAGATACTGCTCATTGGAGAAGGCGATACCGATTTGGCACCAGCTCTTACCGGCACCTTTAACTGCAAATCAGGACCAGTTACAGAGCTTTACATCTCATATCAATTTGGGGAACGGTAAAGATCAAATTGTGTGGAAGTGGACAGGGAATGGTATCTATACAGCGGCATCTTTTTACAAAGCAATGATACTGGCTGGTAAGCAAACCTTCCCCTTGCGAAATGTTTGGAAAATTAGAGTGACCCCCTCTATCAAATGTTTCCTTATTTTGTTGGTTCATGGAAGGCTTTTAACACAAGACCAACTTATGAAACGAAGCATACCTGTGCAATTGGGATGTGTTCTGTGTGAAAATCCGATTTGTGAAACAGCACAACACCTCTTTTTTGATTGTTCAATTTCAAAGATATTGTGGAGGAACCTACAGATTTCCAACAACATCCCTTAAATCATACCGGACGCCTCTTGCTTGATGAACATGATACACTTACTGGATACAGCGGCTACTGATATATTTCACTCTTCCTTGATTGCTACCACTTGCTGGGCTATTTGGTTGGAGCGCAATAATAGAATTTTTAGAGGTGAAAGTCGTTCACTAGGGGCGATTCAGCAATGGATTATTGGAGAAGCGACAATTTTTATGAAGCATTGCTAGAGTTAGGTGTTTGCAGGATTGGTTTTAATGTTTGTTTGTTTTTTTTCTTTACTTACTAGATAGTCTCTGTCTAGTTTATCCAAAAAAAAACTTCACCCTGGTAAAAACACTAGAGATCAGGTACTTTGTAATTTAAACACTACTGTTGTATTTTTCCTATTCATTTTAGTTCTTTTGCATTTACTACCAGTAAGTTGTTTGCTACCTGTCCATGACTTTATTTTGAGATATTTCTGAGTTGCATTTAATATCACATTGTTGTATTATTTTGTTGTGAAGGTGGTTAAATTAACTTTTGATTAATTTTTCCTGACTGAAATGAGTTCTTTTAGTGTTTTGTTGTTCGACGTATTTGTTTTCTATCAGAAAAAAAAGAATTGAACAAAGATAGCCCAAGTTGATTCTGTTGTTCCTTATCAAGGCTTATGAACTATTTATTCTGGAAGACACATTATTGCAAAAGGGGAAATCGACAAAATCGAATTGAAACTAATTCTTTTACTATTTTACATGAAGTCTAGAGTAGAAATTAGAGGAGCTTATTAGTTAATTTAGCAGTGTTTGTTGAAATTCAATTAATTTTTACTGGAATGATCATACTAATAATTTTTTGTTTCAAAATTTGTAGGATAGGAAAGATACCGATGAAAACTTGAACCCTAACTTGATCCCTGACAGCCAGGAGAAATAGGCCAACAATACTGATTAGTGGCCCCTGTGCCCCAAATTAGCAAATTTACCGGATGTGAGTTAAAGTCATAAGCAGAGATTTGTTGTGAGTAACTAGATTTGTTTTGTTGCATTTTATCTTATGCAATGCAATGTGACTGGGTAAAAAATCTAATGAATATAGAATTAGACATAATGGACAACAAGGAAACCTTGGTGATCTTTTTTTTTTCTTTTTATAATTGTGGGGTTTAGCAAATTATATTTAGATAGAATTGAGCAAATTATGCTGAAAAAAAAACTTATCTTTATTTATTGATACATACCATGCATTCATTACCATTGACACCCAAGGTCACTACAGCCTTTTACAACTTTAGTACTTAGGTCAATTCCTATTTTAGATGCATCAAAATTTGATACAAGTAATTGATAAGTGTTGTAGAACCTTAATAATTTTTCACAGTATTTCGGTACAATATCAAATAGATTGATTAGTATTTATTTTTAACATTTAAATTGTAGTTGATTTGGTTGTGCCTTTATGATTTTACTGCTTACATGTTTTTTTTTTTCCTATTCAGATAAGGCTCTTGGTTAAAAACTCAAGTGTGTGATTAAGAATAAGTATGAGATAGAGGAGTTAATAAAGCATTGTAGTTTCTTCTGAATTGAATGGAGGAGTCATTCAAGGTAACTGTGTGCTCACCTAATAATACCATATGGCTGATTTGCACATCTATAAATTTCGCTTTTGTTCCAGTATTAATTAAGAGTAATTATTGATGTTACTAACGTGAATATTGCTAATTCATTGTAGTTGTCAGTTTAAATTTTGTTCAAAAAATCTAATTTTGGATGAAATTGTAAGCCATGTAACCTAATTTTTTTTTTTTTTAAAAAGTGTACCTAATTTGTCTGATAGATTGTGAGCTTATACTTTATTAGTATATTTTTCGATATATTTTCTAAGTTGATTTTCATTCAGTATCAAATTGGTGCATCATCATACTATTTCTGTTTTGCTTACGGTTCAATTAATTAATAAATAATTTGGTTAATTTGTTCATTGAATTTACTGTTGTTTAGAATTAGCCTCTAGAAATGCTAGATGTATACATTAGATGAATTGTTGATTAGATGATTTTTCCTATAATTTTTTTACGATTTTCTTTTTTAAGTAATTGGCTGTTTTGGCTATATGTTACCATAAAAAAATCAGCTAAGAATTTGGCAACATAGACGAAAATTTTGCTTATATGTTTGCTTGCATTTAGGATTTTACGATTACATTTTTTTCTTTTTTTTTATGCGTACATTATTTACAGTTGACATTATGTATATATTTGTTTAAAAATTCTGTTAGGTTAGTTCGTTCAATTCAATCTGTACATATTTGTCCATCTATAATATCTTCAAAAAAAAAAAATTTAAACATAGCTAATCTTTTAAGAAAAAATAATAAATAAAGATAGTTCGCGCAACGCGCGAAATCCCTCTAGTTTATGTAAAGAAGGTAGCAAATCTTCATCCATCAGAGCAGGGTGTTTGACCTATTGCACATTTCACTACCAAGTTATAACCGTACAAACATCATGGTGTATAAATTTGGGCGTTAATTTTTGTGTAGGTCTCTTCTTGACGTACCTAGACGCCGGGACACGTTCTGAAGTCCTTTTGAATTATGCAATGGGCTAAATTTGGACGTTATAGTCCTTTTGAATTATGCATTAAATTTATTATTATTATTTTTTTTTTTGAAGCAAAAATGGAGGTCAAGCCCCCATTAAATTTTAGCCAGTGGCTAAAGTTACAAGGAAAGTAAAAAAAAAAAAAAAATGAACAATAAAACATAAACAGTTAATTCATAGATGGTGAATCGTTATTGTTGTGCATAGCATTCCATTCCACAAGCATTTGAAGTACCAGGTTCTCTGGCCTTTGAGAAATATTTTTGAAAATTCGGTAGCATCTTTCCCTCTAAATGACAAACGCACTAAATTTATTTTAAAAAAAAATTATTGCTTAAATCATAAAAATAGTTGAACACAGGTAAACACAGGTACTTGTTGGAGTTGTGTCCTAGAAATCAATATTTAATGACTTGATATCTTAGTTTATGTTATTGATGACATTTGATCATTTGTTCCTAGAGTTTATTACTGACAGATCATTCAGGTTGAGGATTTGAATTGTAGATCTCTGTGGATCATTTATTAGAATGACAGTAATAAATCTAAATCGTCCGTAATCTTGATAATTAACAAGGAACATTAATTATCATAAAAGATTAGTATGCAAGTTAAGTGATGATTAAGTTCTACAAATCATAGATAAGGTGTTACCAACTTAATTGCACATGTGTATGTTATTAGAATATAGTACAGGACATGACCCAATGAAATAAACATATGGATTGTGTTATGTGTCATTGTTTATTTCATATGAGTTTGATTCTAAGTTTGAGATGGTTCAGCTTTTCCACATGAGGATAGGTTCAATAAATATCGTCTACCGTTGATTCCTGATAAGGGCTGCTATACGGACTTTATTTATGTTCTCTTGAATTGTGCGGGGAAAAGTTGTTCATCAAGAAAACCGTATGTCCCTCATTAATTCACTTAGTGAGTGATGATATCTGTTTGGGCCCCTTGATGGAGTTGGATTGTTTGGCCAACTTGTACAATCAACTCTAGATCAAGAAACGTATAATCTGCAAGAATGACACATTCCTATCTTGGATTATGCGATGATATCATGTGACATAAGAATCGGACAAGAAAATACTTTTATTTCTTATGCAGGATTGAGATATTGTAGCTGTACACTGTTTATGCGAATTGGGAGTCATAACGTGTTACTAGATACCGCTTATGATTATTGAAATTAAATAGCGATTTAATTACATGGCCAACGTAGCATAAATCCTCAAAGGGTCACACAAATAGATTTTGACCATACGTGCATTATTTATTTGGTTGTATTAAGGAATGCAACAATATGATATGTTGACTGATTAATTATGTACTGTTGCGAACCGTCATAATTAATTAATTAAGTCAAACGGATCATATAGAAATAAATTAATGCATATTCTAATCCTTAAATAATTATCAAAGTGTTGATAATTAATTTGTTCGACATGAATTAATTAAAGTAATTAATTTAAGCTAACGGGCCTATATTTATGTCACACCCCGGAAGCTAGGTACGACAGCTCCTCCGCCACAAGAGTAATTACTACACTTGTAAGGCTAACTAACAGATAGCCAAATTTTTTTTTTCAAAATTATTTATTCCATTTTCTTGATTTTGGTTCCAGGGAAAAACAATTATCACACAAAAGTTTATCTTATTTTATTTAAAAGTTTTACAAGCTACAATACAGTAATTTACAAAGCCTGGTATTTATTTCTAACCACAACCCTAAACCACGTCAGTGATATTAAACACATAGAAACTGACGGGTCCTTTCCAATCTAACCTATAAACCAAGCTGTAATATATACATATATATAATAACAGAAGGTCCAACAACTCAACATCAACACCAGAGAGTCTTAGAACACAGGGCTTGACGAATTCTCCTATAACTCGTCAAACTTCCTCTTCCGAGTTCGATTGTGGGTCCCACTCGGGCACAACACCATCACTCGGACCATCAGAACCAGGAAAATCAAAATACACATAAGCATATATCTCGGGTAAGTCATCGAAACTGAGAAGGATAGCGACATTACACTGCAAATGGGGCACGTAAACTTCTAACTTCACAAAAGAACACTCAACAGTGGCAACTGCACGTGGCCTAAAAAGCCTGCGACGCTCCTGGAACCCCCGCCAAACGAGGCACATGCAAAAATAATAAACGGATGAGAATAAAATTCTCAATGCGGGTTTTAGTTCCAGTACACGGGACCTGGTAAACATCCGTGCAACGGACTAATTCCCAAAATAAAAGTTTATTCAGAATTTAACAAATAAACAGATTTAATACCGTAGGTATCAGTCAGAACAGTCCTAAAACTGGCATACTGCAACATGCAATGCAATAACAGAAACAACAACAAGCATAGTTGTTATCAACAATTCCAAAATTCAAATTATATTCTGTTCACTCAAGTTCTCAAGGCCGGACAGATTCAGAGAGAACCCTTCCCATAACCATTGATTTTACCGCATGGTACAGACCAGACAGAGGGAATATCCAGAAATAATAGCGCTAATAGCCTGGCCGGGTCGGTGGCCAAACCGAAACACTGGAGAGTGAAATGAACAATTAAGTCATAACTATGCCGACTGGAATCTCAAATGGTTTCACATGTCCAGATTATATTATAAATAAATTCTTCCATTTTGAAACCATTCCAGTTCTTTGAAATCTTGACTATCTCAATAATTAACAAACGATTAACTATGTCAGATTTCATTCTTTCAATATCTCAAACGGATTTTTCATATCAACATGCAATTTTCACATTTTTGGGGTTCTATTTTTCTGTATGCACAAAGAAATGCATTATCAACTGATTGCAGCAACATGCTATGCATTAATTTAAAAATACCGAGCTCCGGATATTAACAAGGAATCCGTGTAACCGCACTTTCACAGTTGTCCTGAGGGTCCTGGTTGCAGATTGCGCCTGTTCACAAATTATAGATCAATTCCGTTAATATTAAGTTAACGGTTGCTATAATCCATAAGGTGGAACTTAACCTCAAAGGCTTGGTTAACTAACAGATATTTGATTTTAACAGGTACAGTTCCAAATTCCTTAATTCCTACTAATTACTATTATTAAAAATAGTCGATTTATTTAATTATTTATAAAATTAATTTATCTTTCAGAATCGTTTATACGTTTTCCTAATATCGAAGTCAGATAGCAGAAATCAGAAGTCAGATAACAGAAAACAGAATTTAAACTCAAAGTAAATCAATTATCCAGAAATAAAATTGTTTTGAGTAAAGTGGGATCAGAATGTCTGAGTAATTGCCATGATATCCGTTCTTTAATGTTTCAGTCAGACGTCTCATCATATCCCTAATGGAAGGCACCAAAAAGTTAGACTATTTGAAATTGGGTCAAAGTCTTTAGTCTAACGTTTAATCAAACTCAACAGAAATTAATCTACAGATTAATCGCTAATTAAATCTCAAAGCCGAATTAAAGCCCACAGTTTATAAATTTCAGAAGCCCACAATTCAATTTCCGAAAGCCCACAATTCAAGCCCACTTTTCTTTTCTTTTCCTTTTCTTTTTACTCGGCCCAATTTTCTGGCCCAAACAGAAATCCAGCGACAGCCACACAACCGAGTCAGACTCGGTCAACCTGACCCAGTTGACTGAGTCGACTCATAACGGGTCCGACAAAACTCGATAAGCCAAAAATTAATCCGATCCGATAATCCATCTCAATTTTGCATTAAAACCCACAGAAATATTTATATCCATCCAAAATTACATTCAAGCCCACAGAAATATATATATCCTTTGTATGTCACAGATAAGCCCTCAGAAATCTATTTTTCTTTACATTTCAGTCCCTGAGCCAACGTTTAACATACCAGTAGCCACTGCTTTGTACCAGAGACTGGTACAAAGTTGTCAACAACTCAAATTCTTAGCAAACACTTCCATACACGCCTAATATGCATGCTTTACCTTTGTTAATCATGCTTTTAAAGCAACATATCCAAAACAACACCTATAATGCCTATCACAGCCAACCATTCATTCAACAATTCTTAATAACATCTAATTTATGTCAAGCACTGGTACTAGGTACCTAATATCCATGACTTAGGGTTATCTGAACCCAAAAATGCACAAGTAATAATCTCAACAGGTTTCAATTTCAAAACAGCAATGATTTAAGTTCCTTTTTTCCAATTTCTTTACTCAAAGCCTTCAATTCACTGCCACAGTATGATTTAGTTTGAAAATATGCAATCAAACTTTTACCAAACATCAAAAGAATTGTTATAAAACTGATACAACTTCCAAAAATCCATGAGATGCTAAAATTCAAGTCAAACTTTCACTGTTACTCATGCAACAGACCACTATACCCTTAACAGATTCAAATTCAAGTCACTGACTTCATGAATATGACCAAATACACATGATTACTTAAGTAATGCAACTTTATTTTTCTCAAACTTAACGACAGAGGCTCAGTAACCATCTAACAATACAAGTTCAGTTCTAAATCAACACATAAGAGATTTAAACTCAACTGTCTTATCAGTAATCTCATTCCCACAGAGCAGCATTAAATCAAATCCATAGCCTACTGTTAGTCAACAGATATTAACTAACAAAATAGCAATTCAACACACAGTTCATCAGCCAACAGTCACACAAGGGACAGAAAATATACCTCTCTCGTGAGAATGAAGGAACCTTCTCAGGGATTCCAAGAAAACCAAAGCAAAGACCAAGGATAAACAGATCAAGAATAGGGCCAGATCCATGCACGATTTTCACCTTAACAAAAAAACCCTAGAAATTAGGATCAATGAAACCAAGCAAATTGGGAATCAAATGAAAGAGATAACGAAAGAGAAGCACAACAATACCTTTCCTCAGTGTCTGCCTCCCCTCCTCTTCTCTAAAATCAAACCCCCATTTCGAAAATCCCAAAACACAACCAATAAAAAGGCCTTACCTCAGACAGGAGTGAGAGAGAAAAGAGAGATGAGTAGTCCTGAGGAGAGGGTCGTGCCACGACAGAGGGTTAACAGCCGCCATCGATCGAAGGAAAGAGGAGAAGCTCTCCTCGTGTGAGTCATCACTGAGGCCAGAGGTAAGAGCTGAGGTGTCTCCACACAAGAGGATGGTCAGAGTCGTCGTGCCACTGCAACCAACCAGAGCACAACACAAGCGCAGAAGCCACGAGCTCAGAAGGGGTGAGCTCGAGGAGAACAGACGGAGAAAAAGAGAGCCAGATCAGAAGAGAAGACGAGGCAGAGAGAGGAGTCGCCTCGTCGCCCTCTCTCTTTTTTTTTATTATTAAAAGAGATCCAGATTTTCTGTGACCAAACCGTGTGGCTGATGGTGTAATTAAACTCTGACAAGCTTTTGTAAATTAGCTATTTCACCTAATTAAATTTTCTCAGATTAATTCAGAAATCGGAAAATTATGGCAATTATATAGAAATACTCAGAATTTTATAACGAACATTATTGCGTTTCCAGAGGAGAAAACTTTCTTTAATTTACTGCTACTTTATTTTATTTAATTTCTTGATCATATAATTCATATAATTATATTTAAATCTAATTCAGATAATTTGGAACTTGATTACCCGTCTAATTGGTCAGAATTATTACAATTTAAATGGTAAATTAAAGATCCAACTTGAGAGCAATTAATTGGGCCACTAATTAATTGAATTAGAGGACTAATTAAATAATTGATGGAGCCCATTTAGGCCCATTTTATGGCTGCCCTAGTGATGGCATAGTTGTAAATTAGTTCCAACTTTTTGGAAGAATGGTTGGTCTATAAAAGGACCATTTTGGAAGCCAAAATCCTAGCCACCTTACCCTTTTCTCTCTCCCTAATATTTTGGACGAAAATTAAAGGAAAAATTTCAGATTTTTTCCTCTTCACCATTGCTCTCTTAACCTCTCATCTACTAGCATAGATCGAGGTTTTGGTTAATACCTTGGTGGATTCGAGGCCGAGACACGCGTGGTGGTGTGCACAATCTCGACATCGACGGATTCGAGCCTTGCGATTGCGAGTTCGCAAGAGGTAGCCTCATATTCCTTCTCTTGTGTGTTTGAATGACTTTTGCACTAGATCCAACTTGCTTGATGTTTTAATTGCTAAATTAAGTGTAATTAGTACAAAAATTAAAAGTTGAGCAGTTCCTAACAGTGGTATCAGAGCACAAGGTCGTGCTTAAGTTATTTTGACACTTAATTAAGAGAAATTGGTTAATTAATGGATTAGTAGAGTTGATGC
Source organism: Rhynchospora breviuscula (assembly GCA_027562975.1). NCBI lineage: Eukaryota > Viridiplantae > Streptophyta > Magnoliopsida > Poales > Cyperaceae > Rhynchospora > Rhynchospora breviuscula. The sequence continues at coordinate 27,147,552 of CM050400.1, read as the reverse complement.
TATTGCTTGCTGTCTGGAAACAGCAATTTCTGTGTTGTTATGCGTTTTTCACTATGAAATATTCTCTGGAAATTTTTTCTATCAACTAGAAAGTTGTAGATCTATGGATTGTGGTTCTTTTGGCGTTATATTCACATTTTTCTGAAATTGTATGGATTTACTGTGAATAAAATGGCAACGGTGCGCAGAACCAGTTTCTGCTTGCACTGTTCTGTTTGAATGGCTTAAAAGATTTATATTTTGAATATAAGTACCAGTGTTCTATGGCTAGAATTAAAGAGGACTTGAAACTCTTTCTGGACATGTATAGGATGTTGCATGGTTCAGATTAATTCGTGGGTTTTCAAGTATGAAAAGAAAGATCTCGTCAGATCTGGTTTATTGAACAAATTGATTGTTCTAATAAACTGTACAAACTGAGAACTCTTTCTGGAAAATTGTTTGAATAGAGTTGTTTCTTTTTGAGTTAGGATTCCAGGAAAATTAATTTCATAATTTTTCATGGAAGTTTGGTACCTCAACCAGGTCAAAACTTTTCGGTCGACAATCTGTTCCAGTACAGGTCTAGTCGATTGTTAAGCTTGTGATTTGAATTTCTTAAACTGAACTTAGTGGTTTTCTTTTCATGAATAATTAGCCAATAGATTGAACAAGTTTTTCTATGTATATTGTATATATAAAAACTAGATGGAAGGTGGTCTTTCAGACCGAATGGTTGAGAAGAAAAACAGAAAATCTCAAAACGGTATTTTCGCGCACTTATTTCAGATTTGTCTTTTTTTATTCTCCCAGATGGTTCAAGATCTCTTCCTGAAATTTTGACTGGTAATTACAATCTAGACAAGGAGCTTATATAAATTATTTCATATTTTTTGGAGATCGAAAACTGTGGATTTTGTCGTGTCCCATTAGATATTTTTTTTATCAAAGTATTATTTTCTAATTATTCAAACTAGTTGAAAAAGTAATTTGAATACTCCTTGTGTGATCTCCTTTCAGTTTTTGATGATTGAAAAAAGGTTTCAAAAGGGATTTAAACAAGCTTGGTTGTTTGAAATTTGAGCATTTATACACGGAAATTGCGAATGGCAAATAATACGCAAAGATACTTGAAAGTCATTAATTGTAAACAAATTACACTAGTGGATAGACTTGTGCTAACTGTGTTTTGTAGGAGGATGTGGGTTTAGTATGGCTCATGATTCAATACCTTGTGGTTTGTAAATTGAATGCATGTGTGATTGCGTATAATAAGGCCTTTGGTGCCATTAATTAATTTTGATTAATTTTTGTGTAACTTGTGAGACTTGCATGCCCCTAAGGTTAGGATGGGAGTAGAAATTTACACATGTAATTTTGTTTCTTTATTTTATATAGGATTTAGATCCATATAGAATTTAGTGGGAGGGACTAAGATTAGATTAGTTTTGCTACATGGAGATGCGCCGAAAACTAATGCAAGCGGGAGTCATACAAACCCACAACAATGCTTGAGATGCTTATTATTATGTGAATGTTCGTGGATGCTATGAATGTCATAGGATAGGTATGGGTGTATGTTTACACGACCACTAAACAAGAGTCGCATAATTGTTTGTCCCATTAATTTGATTAAGTCGACCGCCCTCCTTCTCTCTATTCTCTTCACGTCGTTCGGTGTCAAATGACGCTTTCTCGCCGACGCGGGACGTCTTTTGGTTAACCCTCGAAGTCGGGGTGTAAATCAGATTTACTAGGAGCAAATAGAGAGAGGTTACTTATCGATGGACCCTAATCGGATTGGACATCGGGACAAAGTTTGTGGATGTACATGAGACATTTCACAAATCAAGAGTCATATGGTTGATATGATTGGTTGGAGAACCTACCTTATCTAGTTGTTTTGGTGTTATGCCGACGCTGACCCCATCTCAACGAAAATGGGGATCTTAGATAACCAACTACATTTGGGACATTAAATAAATGTAGTGGGAGTTTTATTTGTTATAAATAAAATATTTGCATAAACTAAATGACCTTAAATTGGTTTTGTTATAGATGTTTAAACGTGTTAATTTTTGTTGCGATCAATCTTTGAAAAGAACAAGTTTTTTTTTTTCTAAAGGTATTTATTTGGAGAAATAATACCGATTCCTAAGACATGATCTTAGTGAAAAGAAATTTGAGCAAGCTTATTCTCAAAAACTTTTCTCAACTTCCCAAACGTAGCATCGCAATGATTGATTGACTTTTAGCGAAAAGTTATTCAATAAAGCGGTTGCCTATATCCACATTTTAGAATTTCTAGACTTTTGAATTGGAGAATTCATACGGACTAGTTTTGACTCCTACGCTCTCATCCACTTACTTAAGAAGATGTTCTTAGAGAAAGTAGATATCGACTCAATCATTTATGATCGAGTGATAGAGTATGAGTTAACCAAGAGATTCCTCTTCTATAAGAAAATATGTGAATGTTCCATTAGCTTACAAACCGAAAGGTATGAGTAGCTAATTGCCAACTAGAGATATTAAGATCTCCAATATCAAGGATCGTTGATATTGTCATGCAATCTCTTACTTAGTAATGAAGGATACGATGTTATTTTTCGCTCACTTGTTTGTGCAAAAGGTAATTAAACGAGTATTAAAGGAATACTTCGCTAAATGATGAGTTGAGACTTCGAGACCCTCATTTGAGACCGTGTGTCGCATGAGATATTTCATTTGCCGTTTTATGGAGACATTTGAAAGATTGTCCGAAATACCATGATTATAATAAATAGAAATGTTCTAATCCTTAAGGTGCTTGTCATTCAAGTTATCACGCTATCTCTAATTCACACTAGTAATTAGGTACTAGTTCATATGCTCGCATTTAACGAAATGTGTAGGCAATGAAGAATAAGAGAAAGTTCGAAATAGATAAAGTAAACTCCGTTTTAGAAATGGCTTGCTCATCCAAGCCACTACCATTGAATACGTAGAGTTATCTTTAGTTTGTTTAGGAATTAGAGGTTGTATACCTTATTCCTAACATCTCAAAAGTCATTATCTTCACTTCATACTTGATGATGGATGATAATGCTTTGTAAAAGAGAAATGTTGTTCTCTTCTTATTATGGATTTGTTTATATGATTTCATGCATCTTGATTGAATTTGCTTGAAATAGATAAACAAGTGTTGAATGAAAAATAGGATACGTAAGACTTCACGTAAATATTTGACTTTAATGTGAAATGACCGCTTAGTCATACATAAACGAGAATCGCATTATAAGAGTCTATGTAACGTAGAGCTCGTAACTCAATTTGATTGCGAATCAATTGAAATATGCGAATCATGTTTGTTAGATTACAAAAGCGCCTTTAACCTACGAAGGTTTAAGGACAAGTGACTTGATCAGGACTTAAACATGTCGATGTATATAGACCTATAAGCACTTTGTGTTATGGAAGGTTGTTAATACTTAACTACTTGACCAATGATCATAATAGATATTAACGTATCTATTTGATAAGATGTAAGTATGAACCTTTTGACTAGTTCAAAGGAGTTCAAGAGTGAAGTTGAAAGACCATTCAAGAAAAATAAAAGTCTTACGACGGATCATGGTAAATAGTTAAGTCATATGGTTTGATATATTACCTAAAGAGTATGAAAGTCATTTCACAACTCGCTCCATGAGAAATATTATATTAGAATAATATGTCCAAGAATGGAGGTATCGAACTTTAATTGATATCGTTCGATCGGTAATAAATCAAGTTGACTTATTCAACTCTTATTAGGGATTTATATTTGAGGACAATATTGTTTACACTGAATAAAGTTCCATCATAGTCCATTGAGAAAGATATCTTACGAGATTTGATTTCTAAGTACGTTATTTCTCAAGATTTGGTGTTAAGAAGCTTATTTCAAGTTTGTTGATTGATAATCTTAAATCCAAATAGGACGCTTAATGTTTTGTAGGATACCTTAAACTGATCGAAAGGTACTACTTATACGAACATGATAAGAACAAGGTAGTTGTTGCTCATCATGACGTAATCTTAGAGAATGACATTTTCAAGAAGAAGTAGTGGGAGCAAAGTGAGCATTAAAGAAGTTTATGCGTCACCACAAGAAGTACTCTTATGAGAAACTTGTCACTCCATATATGGTGCTTAGTGGGAGTTGAGCGAAACTTCATTTACAAGCAGTTGTGAAATGAGGAAATTCATATGCGCGCTCGCTTCTAAGGAGTACTCAAACATCTCGTGTGTGGATGACGTTTGAGGAACTCGTGCGATATATAAGGATCAAGAACTTATTCTAAAAGTTGTTGTAAAAATAGTTTATGAACCTCGAGCACCAATCCTACAAAAGGTCAACGAGAGTGAATCGCTTAACCGAATGGTACATAGGCTTCACGATATTCTCGTACTTGGCATATGAGAATCCGTTGATAAATAAAGAAGTGATGGAAGCACCCGATTCCACAAGTATGGTTTAAATCCATACGGTCTTTAAATACAATCCATGTATAACAACAAGATATAGACCTTGGTTGATGTTCATAAAGGAGCAATCCATCAAGAATATTTAGATCTTTAAAGAAAAGATTGACATAGAAGGTAAGTTGACTATGTACAAAGCACAGCTTCGCGCTTGTAGCTATGTCTAAGTCGATACCAAGTTGACTATATACTAAGCACGGCTTATTGCTTGTAGCTATGTATAAGTGAATAAAGATCGTTCTAGCGACGTCTATATTTTGTATATATTGATATATGGAAAGGAACATCAAAGTCGTCTTCTTCGAATGAATAAAGGAAGAGTTTGATGTGTTTCTAGAAATATATACATACTTCAAGTATCCATTAATGGATCGAAGTAAGTATTGTGAAAAGTGGAATAAACATTTTGACAAGGAAGTCAAAGAGTTGAACTTCGTCAAAAGAATCTTGTATAGACAAGATGTTCAGTGGTAGCATGAATGTGTTACTTGTATTGTACAAGGTAATAAGATATTAATTGGGAATAACATTATGGAAATGGATGTTGTCAAGATCTCATTAGAGAATGTTTTCTCAATAGAGAACTAGGGCAAAATCGTCTAAATCCAAGAAAACAATATCTATGGTGATAGATTATGATGGATGTTAGGTTTGAGCTAATGTGCATATAATGACAAAGTGTTCTAGTAACACAGTATGGTGAACTCTGAGAAAGGATGTCTAACTACGTCATATGGCATAAGACTTGAGTTTGACTCGGTTTATTGCAACTCAATTCGAGAAGAAGTGTATGAAACAGTTCAAGCATTCTTCTATTATGAGTTTCATTATGTATTTATGCATATGTCCCAATGTGTAGTATTCAAGGAGCATGATAAACAGTTATCAAATGGATACAATAGAGACACATTTGGACAGTAGTCAAGGATATCCTCGAGTATCTTATGAGAAAGAGTGATATAAATTTTTCATTTTAAAAATAAAAGAAAAATCGTGTAACCTGTTACACTGATGCTAGTTTTTCGAAAGATTGATATAATCACAATTGAGCTAAATATTTTGCTTAAAGGTAGTGTTGTAAGTTTAGAAAGTGTTCTAAATGAGACATTGCAACCGTTTCCGTCACCAAAGCAAAATACATAGCAACTTGTGAAACAACGAAAAAATGGTTTGGATCTAGTGCAAAAGTCATTCAAACACACAAAAGAAGGAATAGGAGGCTACCTCTTGCGAACTCGCAATCGCAAGGCTCGAATCCGTCGATGTCGAGATTGTGCACACCACCACGCGTGTCTCGGCCTCGAGTCCACCAAGGTATTAACCAAAACCTCGATCTATGCTAGTAGATGAGAGGTTAAGCCTAATCCCTTTCTTCCCTTTGCTTTAATTAACTATTTAATTGGATGGAGGGAAGAGGTGCTCAACACATGAGCTTAAGAGAGCAATGGTGGAGAGGAAAAATCTGAAATTTTTCCTTTAATTTTCGTCCAAAATATTAGGGAGAGAGAAAAGGGCAAGGTGGCAAGGGTTTTGGCTCCCAAAGTGGTCCTTTTATAGACCAATCACTTTCCCAAAAAGTTGGAACTAATTTACAACTATGCCATCACTAGGGCAGCCATAAAATGGACCTAAATGGGCTCCATCAATTATTTAATTGGTCCTCTAATTCAATTAATTAGTGGCCCAATTAATTGCTCTCAAGTTGGACCTTTAATTTACCATTTAAATATAGGCCCGTTAGCTCAAATTAATTACTTTAATTAATTCATGTCGAACAAATTAATTATCAACACTTTGATAATTATTTAAGGATTAGAATATGCATTAATTTATTTCTATATGATCCGTTTGACTTAATTAATTAATTATGACGGTTCGCAACGGTACATAATTAATCAGTCAACATATCATATTGTTGCATTCCTTAATACAACCAAATAAATAATGCACGTATGGTCAAAACCTATTTGTGTGACCCTTTGAGGATTTATGCTACATTGGCCATGGAATTAAATCGCTATTTAATTCCAATAATCATAAGCGGTATCTAGCAACACGTTATGACTCCCAATTCGCATAAATAGTGTACAGCTACAATATCTCAATCCTGCATAAGAAATAAAAGTATTTCCTTGTCCGATTCTTATGTCACATGATATCATCGCATAATCCAAGATAGGAATGTGTCATTCTTGCAGATTATACGTTTCTTGATCTAGAGTTGATTGTACAAGTTGGCCAAACAATCCAACTCCATTAAGGGGCCCAAACAGATATCATCACTCACTAAGTGAATTAATGAGGGACATACGGTTTTCTTGATGAACAACTTTTCCCCGCACAATTCAAGAGAACATAAATAAAGTCTGTATAGCAACCCTTATCAGGAATCAACGGTAGACGATATTTATTGAACCTATCCTCATGTGGAAAAGCTGAACTATCTCAAACTTAGAATCAAACTCATATGAAATAAACAATGACACATAACACAATCCATATGTTTATTTCATTGGGTCATGTCCTGTACTATGTTCTAATAACATACACATATGCAATTAAGTTGGTAACACCTTACCTATGATTTGTAGAACTTAATCATCACTTAACTTGCATACTAATCTTTTATGATAATTAATGTTTCTTGTTAATTATCAAGATTACGGACGATTTAGATTTATTACTGTCATTCTAACGAATGATCCACAGAGATCTACAATTCAGATCCTCAACCTGAATGATCTGTCAGTAATAAACTCTAGGAACAAATGATCAAATGTCATCAATAACATAAACTAAGATATCAAGTCATTAAATATTGACTTCTAGGACACAACTCCAACAATCTCCCACTTGGCCTAGAGTCAATCAGTAGTGACTTCTAGCCAGTGAAGAATTTAGACCGATGTCATATATCCATATATATACATGCCTCGAACCTCAAAAGAAATAATACGCTTAAAGCAAGTTACTCATACGTCCATCACGTATGGATGCACAACTGCATCTCGTATTCTGCTTAAGGTAGAGGTTATGTCAGAGTATTCGCTGTGCTCGCGAACCTATTCAATTTTGTTTGACCCTATACGTATATATACTCATATATATATGTTCTTGATCATCATCATATGAGATCAAGTGATAATTTCATATATCATAGTTGGATCACCAATTTTAATATTGGATTCTTCAAGATTAAGCTATGGTTTGAGATGCACGTAACCATATTAGCTTGATTGAGAACTTCTTGATCCAAACCATTCTTTTCCGTTGTTTCACAAGTTGCTATTTATTTTGCTTTGGTGACGGAAACGGTTGCAATATTCCATTTAAAACACTTTCTAAACTTACAACACCACCTTTAAACAAAATATGTAGCTTAATTGTGATTATATCAATTTTTCGAAAAACTAGCATCAGTGTAACAGGTTACACGATCTTTCTTTCATTTTTAAAAAAATGAAAAAATCATATCACTCTTTCTCACAAGATACTCGAGGATATCCTTGACTATTGTCCAAATGTGTTTCTATTGTATCCATTTGATAACCGTTTATCATACTTTTTGGATACTACACATTGGGGCATGTGCATTTATATGGCGTACATAATGAAATTCATAATAGAACAATACTTGAACTGTTTCATACACTTCTTCTCGAATTGAGTTGCAATAAACCGAGTCAAACTCAAGCCTTATGCCATATGACGTGGTTAGACATCCTTTCTTGGAGTTCACCATAATGTGTTTCAAGAACATTTCGTCATTATATGCACATTAGCTTAAACCTAACATCCATCATAATCTATCTCCATAGATTTTGTTTTCTTAGATTTAGGTGGTCTTGCCCAAGTTCTCTATTGAGAAAACATTCTCCAAACAGATCTTGACAATATTCATTTCCTTAATGTTATTTTCAATTAATATCTTGTTATATTGTACAATACAAGTAACACAATCATGCTCCCACTGAAAATCTTGTCTATACAAGATGCTTTTGACGAAGTTCAACTCCTTAACTTACTTGTCAAAATGTTTATTCCACTTTTCACAATACTTACTTCAATCTATTAATGAATACTTGAAGTATGTATATGTTTCTAGCAATACATCAAACATCAAATATAAACGTTGCTAGAACGATTCTTATTGACTTACACATAGCTACAAGTAATAAGCTGTGCTTAGTGTATAGTCAACTCGTTATCGATTTAGACATAGCTACAAGCGCGAAGCTGTGCTTTGTATATAGTCAACTTGTCGTCCATGTCAATCTTTCCTTTAAAGATCTAAATGTTCTTGATGGATTGCTCCTTCATGAACATCAACCAAGGTCTATACTTTGTTGTTATACATGGATTGCATTTAAAAGACCGTATGGATTTAAACCATAATTGTGGAATCGAGTGCTTCCATCACTTCTTTATTTATCAACGGATTCTCATATGCCAAGTACGAGGATATCGTGAAGCCTATGTACCATTCGGTTAGGCGATTCTCTCTCGTTGACCTTTTGTAGGATTGGTGCTCGAGCTTCATAAACTATTTCTACAACAACTTGTAGAATAAGTTCTTTATCCTTATATATCGCACGAGTTTCTCAAACGTCATCTACATACGAGATGTTTGAGTACTCCTTAGAAGCGAGCGTGCATATGAACTTTCTCCTTTCACAACTGCTTGTGAATGAAGTTCCGCTCGACTCCCACTAAACACCATGTATGGAGTAACAATTTTTTTAATAAAATATTTCTTGTAATAACGCATAAACACCTTTAATGCTCACTTTGCTCCCACTACTTCTTCTTGAGAAAGTTATTCTCTAAGATTACGTCATGATGAGTAACAACTACTTTGTTCTCATCACATTCGTAGAAGTAGCACCTTTCGGTCAGTTAAAGGTATCCTACAAAACATTAAGCGTCCTATTTGGGTTTAAGCTTATCAATCAACAAATTTGAAATAAGCTTCTTAACACCAAATCTTGATAAATAACGTACTTAGAGATCAAATTTCGCACGAGTTCCTCAAACGTCATCCACACACGAGATGTTTGAGTACTCCTTAGAAGCGAGCGCGCATATGAATTTCCTCATTTCACAACTGCTTGTAAATGAAGTTTCGCTCAACTCCCACTAAGCACCATATATGGAGTGACAAGTTTCTCATAAGAGTACTTCTTGTGGTGACGCATAAACTTCTTTAATGCTCACTTTGCTCCCACTACTTCTTCTTGAAAATGTCATTCTCTAAGATTACGTCATGATGAGCAACAACTACCTTGTTCTTATCATGTTCGTATAAGTAGTACCTTTCGATCAGTTTAAGGTATCCTACAAAACATTAAGCGTCCTATTTGGATTTAAGATTATCAATCAACAAACTTGAAATAAGCTTCTTAACACCAAATCTTGAGAAATAACGTACTTAGAAATCAAATCTCGTAAGATATCTTTCTCAATGGACTACGAAGGAACTTTATTCAGTGTAAACAATATTGTCCTCAAACATAAATCCCTAATACGAGTTGAATAAGTCAACTTGATTTATCACCGATCGAACGATATCAATTAAAGTTTGATACCTCCATTCTCGAACATATTATTCTAATATAATATTCCTTATGGAGTGAGTTGTGAAACGACTTTCATACTCTTTAGGTAATATATCAAACCATATGACTTAACTATTTACCATGATCCATCGTAAGACTTTTATTTTTCTTGAATGGTTTTTTCAACTTCATTCTTGAACTCCTTTGAACTAGTCAAAATGTTCATACTTACACCTTATCGAATAGATACGTTAATATCTATTATGATCATTGGTCAAGTAGTTAAGTATTAACAACATTCCATAACACAAGTGCTTATAGGTCTATATACATCGACATGTTTAAGTCCTGATCAAGTCACTTGTCCTTAAACCTTCATAGGTTAAAGGCGCTTTTGTCATCTAACAAACATGATTCGCATATTTCAATTGATTCGCAATCGAATTGAGTTACGAGCTCTACGTTACATAGACTCTCATAATGCGATTCTCGTTTAATTTATGACTAACCGGTCATTTCACATTAAAGTCAAATACTTACGTGAAGTCTTACGTATCCTATTTGTCATTCAACACTTGTTTATCTATTTCAAGCAAATTCAATCAAGATGCATGAAATCATATAAACAAATCTATAATAAGAGAACAATAATTCTCTTTTACAAAATATTATCATCCATCATCAAGTATGAAGTGAAGATAAGGGTTTTCGTGATGTTAGAAATAAAGTATTCAACCTCTAATTCCTAAACAAACTAAAGATAACTCTACGTATTCAATGGTAGTGGCTTGGATGAGCAAGCTATTTCCGAAACGTAGTTTATTTTATTTATTCGAAACTTTCTCTTATTCTTCATTGCCTACACATTTCGTTAAATGCGAGCATATGAACTAGTACCTAATTACTAGTGTGAATTAGAGATAGCGTGATAACTTGAATGACAAGCACCTTAAGAATTAGAACATTTCTATTTATTATAATCATGGTATTTCGAACAACCTTTCAAATGCCTCCATAAAACGGTAAATGAAACATCTCATGCGACACACGGTCTCAAATAAGGGTCTCGAAGTCTCAACTCATCATTTAGCGAAGTATTCCTTTAATACTCGATTAAATACCTTTTGCACAAACAAGTGAGCGAAAAATAACATAATATCCTTCATTACTAAGTAAGAGATTGCATGACAATATCAACGATTCTTGATATTGGAGATCTTAATATCTCTAGTTGGCAATTAACTACTCATACCTTTCGGTTTGTAAGCTAATGAAACATTCATATATTTTCTTATAGAAGAGGATTCTCTTGGTTAACTCATACTCTATTACTCGATCATAAACGATTGAGTCGATATCTACTATCTCTAAGAACAACTTCTTAAGTAAGTAGATGAGAGCATAGGTTTCAAATCTAGTCCTTATGAATTCTCCAATTCGAAAGTCTAGAAATTCCAAAATGAGGATATAGACATCCGCTTTATTGAATAACTTTTCGCTAAAAATCAATCAATCATTGTGATGCTACGTTTAGGAAGTCGAGGAATAAATTTGGGAATAAGCATGCTCAAATTTCTTTTCATTAAGATCATGTCTTAGGAATCGGTATTATTTCTCCAAATAAATACCTTTAGAAACGAGCTTATTCTTTTCAAAGATTGATCGCAATAAAATTAACATATTTAACATCTATAACATAACCAATTTAAGGTCATTTAGTTTATGCAATGTTTTATTTATAACAAATAAAACTCTCACTACATTTATTTAATGTCCCAAATGTAGTTGGTTCTCCAAGATCCCCGTTTTCATCAAGTAGAGCCTGCTATGGCACGTCACTCTACTTAACTAGACAAGGTAGGTTCTCCAACCAATCATATCCACCATATGATTCTTGGTTTGTGAATATCTATATATATTTACAAACTTCGTCCCGATGTCCAAACTCTAGTTGGGTCCATCGATAAGTAACCTCTCTCTATTTGCTCCTAACAAATCCATTTATTTGTACCCTGACTATCGAATTGACAACCATGACGTCCGCTTGGGCGGACCGCGCCATGAGAGAGCAATTGACGTGAAGGGGATAGAGAGAAGGAGGACGGTCGACTTAATCAAATTAAAGTGGGACAAATAATTATGCGACTCTTGTTTGGTGGTCGTGTAAACATACACCCATACCTATCCTATGACATTTCATAGCATTCACAAACATTCACATAATAAGCATCTCAAGCATTGTTGTGGGTTTGTATGGCTCCCGCTTGCATTAGTTTTCGCCGCATCTCCATGTAGCAAAACTAATCTAATCTTTGTCCCTCCCACTAAATTCTATATAGATCTAAATCCTATATAAAATAAAAGAACAAAATTACATGTGTAAATTTCTACTCCTATCCTAATCTTAGGGGCATGCAAGCCTCACAAGTTACACAAAAATTAATCAAAATTAATTAATGGCACCAAAGGCCTTATTACACGCAATCACACATGCATTCAATTTACAAACCACAAGGCATTGAATCATGAGCCATACTAAACCCACATTCTCCTACAAAACAAAGTTAGCACAAGTCTATCCACTAGTGTAATTTGTTTACAATTAATGACTTTCAAGCATCTTTGCGTATTATTTGCCATTCGCAATTTCCGTGTATAAATACTCAAATTTCAAACAACCAAGCTTGTTTAAATCTCTTTTGAAACCTTTTTCAATCATCAAAAACTGAAAGGAGATCACACAAGGAGTATTCTAATTACATTTTCAACTAGTTTGAATAATTAGAAAGTAATACTTTGATAAAAAAAAGTATCTAATGGGACACGACAAAATCCACAGTTTTCGGTCTCTAAAATATATGAAATAATTTATATAAGCTCCTTGTCTAGATTGTAATTACCAGTCAAAATTTCAGGAAGAGATCTTAAACCATCTGAGAGAATAAAAAAAGATAAATCTGAAACAAGTGCGCGAAAACACCGTTTTGAGATTTTCTGTTTTTCTTCTCAACCATCCGGTCTGAAAGACCACCTTCCATCCAGTTTTTTATACATACAATCTACATAGAAAAACTTGTTTAATCTATTGGCTAACTATTCATGAAAAGAAAACCACTAAGTTCAGTTTAAGAAATTCAAGTTACAAGCTTAACAATCGACTAGACCTGTACTAGAACAGACTGTCGACCGAAAAGTTTTGACCTGGTTGAGGTACCAAACTTCCATGAAAAATTATGAAATTAATTTTCCTGAAATCCTAACTCAAAAATAAACAACTCTATTCAAACAATTTTCCAGAAAGAGTTCTCAGTTAGTACAGTTTATTAGAACAATCAATTTGTTCAATAAACAAGATCTGACGAGATCTTTGTTTTCATACTTGAAAACCCACGAATTAATCTGAACCATGCAACATCCTATACATGTCCAGAAAGAGTTTCAAGTCCTCTTTAAATCTAGCCATAGAACACTGGTACTTATATTCAAAATATAAATCTTTTAAGCCATTCAAACAGAACAGTGCAAGCAGAAACTGGTTCTGCGCACCGTTGCCATTTTATTCACAGTAAATCCATACAATTTCAGAAAAATGTGAATTTAATGCCAAAAGAACCACAATCCACAGATCTACAACTTTCTAGTTGACAGAAAAATATTCCAGAGAATATCACATAGCGAAAAACGCATAACAACACAGAAATTGCTGTTTCCAGACAGCAAGCAATAACATCAACTCTACTAATCCATTAATTAACCAATTTCTCTTAATTAAGTGTCAAAATAACTTAAGCACGACCTTGTTCTCTGATACCACTGTTAGGAACTGCTCAACTTTTAATTTTTGTGCTAATTACACTTAATTTAGCAATTAAAACATCAAGTAAGTTGGATCTAGTACAAAAGTCATTCAAACACACAAGAGAAGGAATAGGAGGCTACCTCTTGCGAACTCGCAATCGCAAGGCTCGAATCCGTCGATATCGAGGTTGTGCACACCACCACGCGTGTCTCGGCCTCGAATCCACCAAGGTATTAACCAAAACCTCGATCTATGCTAGTAGATGAGAGGTTAAGCCTAATCCCTTTCTTCCCTTTGCTAGATACCGCTTATGATTATTGGAATTAAATAGCGATTTAATTCCATGGCCAACGTAGCATAAATCCTCAAAGGGTCACACAAATAGGTTTTGACCATACGTGCATTATTTATTTGGTTGTATTAAGGAATGCAACAATATGATATGTTGACTGATTAATTATGTACTGTTGCGAACCGTCATAATTAATTAATTAAGTCAAACGGATCATATAGAAATAAATTAATGCATATTCTAATCCTTAAATAATTATCAAAGTGTTGATAATTAATTTGTTCGACATGAATTAATTAAAGTAATTAATTTGAGCTAACGGGCCTATATTTAAATGGTAAATTAAAGATCCAACTTGAGAGCAATTAATTGGGCCACTAATTAATTGAATTAGAGGACCAATTAAATAATTGATGGAGCCCATTTAGGCCCATTTTATGGCTGCCCTAGTGATGGCATAGTTGTAAATTAGTTCTAACTTTTTGGAAGAGTGGTTGGTCTATAAAAGGACCACTTTGGGAGCCAAAATCCTAGCCACCTTGCCCTTTTCTCTCTCCCTAATATTTTGGACGAAAATTAAAGAAAAAATTTCAGATTTTTTCCTCATCACCATTGCTCTCTTAAGCTCATGTGTTGAGCACCTCTTCCGTCCATCCAATTAAATAGTTAATTAAAGCAAAGGGAAGAAAGGGATTAGGCTTAACCTCTCATCTACTAGCATAGATCGAGGTTTCTTTCGATTGCGAGTTCGCAAGAGGTAGCCTCCTATTCCTTCTCTTGTGTGTTTGAATGACTTTTGCACTAGATCCAACTTGCTTGATGTTTTAATTGCTAAATTAAGTGTAATTAGCACAAAAATTAAAAGTTGAGCAGTTCCTAACAGTACTAAGAGGTTGATTTCGCTTTTCTACATAGAATTTAGTGCATAACTAATGTTAGTGAATTATGCATTCCTGTTGTACTCTTAGGGATTGCTCAACAAGAATCCACATCCTTTGTTGCGCTTGCATAGGGTAGCAGCTGTACACGGCCGTCCGATCGATGATGGGTGCCCTGTGATTAATCAGAGCCATCGAGATTCGTGCGATCCGTAAAAATTAGCCATCAAAATTAGATCGGATGGATACAAATTGGTCCGCTACATGTTAGTGAATTATTTTTTGCTCCAAAGGATTTTGGTCCTGCTCTAAAGTGAAATCGTTTCATTGTTTCGTTAACCATTTCGTCCAACCAAAAGAAATCATTTTATTGTTTCGTTAACTGTTTCGTCCAGACGAAACGAAACGAAAAACGGTTAAACGGCTTCCGTTTGCAGGCTATTCCGTTGTCTTTCTTCTCAATTTTCCATTCCCTTTCTTTTCATAGCTTGGGCTCCCTCTTTCTGGACCAAAGCCTTTTAAGCACGTGCTTAGTTGAAGAAGCCCTTATTGGGCCTTATTATGTAGATGGATTGACAGATAAGAACAGCGGAAACGAGAGCATGGAACTAATAATTCTAGCATGGGCATTGCATTAACTAAAACAAGGTAAACTATAGGTCTATAGCTCTATAAGCAATTATTTTTTGTAACTAAAACAAAGATAGATTGATGAGTTAGTATAGGCGACAAGTTTTACAGAAATAAATCTGCTTTACTCAGGATTTGAAATTTGTTCCCGTTTAAAATTCATCTCAAGAGTACATAGCAGCACCAGTGATATGACGCTGATAATTAATAATTATATATTCAAGGGTTCTAAATTCTAACTATCATAAATGGAAATAGTAACATTTTAGAATTATACTAACGCTTTTCGAAGAATTATACTATCTTTGGATTTTCCTGAACTTACATAATATATAAAGAAAGCACTAAAAAGGTAGGCCCTGATGTGTAAAAGAAAAAAGGGTACAAACTTATATTATACAAGCTCTTCGAATGAAAATAATACAGTTGTATTTCAACAATCCAATACTTGTTTTCTCTACAAAAAGTACACAGAGTTACCTCAAAGAGAAAATCCCGAAATACAAGTATTGTTTTTTTTGAGGGCCAACAAATGTTGGCAAATTTTCATTAATAAAAAAGAAGGATTACAAAAGTATAACAACAAAGAACTCTATCGATACTAGCATCAAAATCAGTACGACATAGCAAACCAAAAACATAGACTCACAACAAAGCCTACACTCCAATGTACCAGCATCTTATTGGTACCGATACACTCCAATTTACCAGTACCAATATTGGTACTGGCTCACCCAATTTCAGCTCACAACTTACATAGTTACATGACGCCTACGAGCCGCCCTCAACAACCTGCCTCATCAAGCCCAGTCCACACAGCCGTCAAATGTATGCAGAACCACTTATCTGATGCCTACAAACCGCCCTCAGAGTGATGCAGAACAAAAAGAATGAAAAAACAAACTGCACACATGTATCATACTCTTAGAATATTAGCAGCAAAGTGCCATCTCAAGATGAGCAATGGACGGATTCAGAACCAAGTATTAGTTTGTCCTGGAGCAGACTTGTCTGATTTCACCCTGGAGCAGACTTAACCAAGTGTTAGTTTTCCTCATGGTCACAATTATTTTTGTAAATCTTGCATTGGAGACATATACTCTATACTTATGGAATTTCGAATCTGATATGTGCAAGCATTGTGCCCCGTATTTTGATAATATGATTAATTTTACTCTGTACAAGGAAATCCCTTATTTTTGACCAGCTACTAGTAGTTCAAAATCTAAGTTAAGTTCGTTAATTAGAAAAAAAATAATAAAAAAATCAATTAGTTTACTTTGTACTTTATTTACAATATACTGATATAATTCCAAAATTTTTAATATTGTATGACGTCAAGGTGATTTTGATTTTAATTGGATTGAGCGAAGCTTCATCGTATAAAGAGACTTTTTTTTTGTTTTTTTTTATTTCTGTCTGGAAATAAGTCTTGTAGTAATAAAATAATAAGTCTTAGTAGTGCAATTACTTGAACGCGGGTCATTTGTTTTTGGAATTAAAACCACTACAGATTTTAGCAAGTCTACAGGTACTTCTCCTGTTCTAAAAACATTTATGATTATTTGGATAACTTCATTTGTCAAGACATTTTAGTTTTTCTGTATGAATCCTGCATTGACCCAATCTGGCCCTGCATTGACCCAACAGTGTGATAAAGACTGTGAAGTTTATTGTGGTCAATGCTCCTTCAGCCTACAACGCCATTTTGGGAAGAAAGTCATTAAATGATTTAGGAGCCGTGGCATCCACTAAGCACTTAATGATTAAGTTCCCTACAAGACTGGGGGGTAGGAATAATGAAGGGAGATCAGCAGAAAGCTAGGAAATGCTATCAAGTAGCAATGGCGAAACAGGTGGCACAAATTGATGAGGAAAAAGGACCACAAGGAAAACAGAGGCGAATGCCTAACCTAGGGGGACCGTCAGAAGAAGTAGAAGAGGTAGAGCTCGGACCAGGAGTAAAAACCAAAATAGGGACGGCCCAAGGAGCAGCAGATAGACAGCTGGTGAAAGAATGCCTTTTCAAAAATAAAGAAGTGTTCGCTGAAGAAGGTGGACGAATGCCCGGCATAAACAGAGAAGTGGCAGAGCACAGGATCAAGTTGTTCCCAGGAACTAAGCCTGTGCACCAAAAGAAAAGAAAATTCGGATCCGAAAGAAAGGCAATAGTGGAGGCTGAGGTTCAAAAGTTACTCGAAGCAGATTTCATACGCGAAGTCAAATGTCCAACATGGCTCGCCAACCCAGTAGTGGTTCCGAAACCTGATAACAAGTGGAGAATGTGCATCGACTTCACGGATCTGAACAAAGCATGCCCGAAAGATCCTTTTCCCCTACCTAGCATTGATGCGCTCGTAGATTCCACGGCGGGTTTTACACACCTAAGTATCATCGACGCCAATGCTGGATATCACCAGATCAAGATGCGTCCCGAGGATGAGGAGAAGACCAGTTTTCTCACCGAACGAGGGATTTATTGCTACAAGGTGATGCCCTTCGGTTTGAAAAACGCTGGTGCAGAGTACCAAAGAATGGTGAACAAGTTGTTCCGAGAGGAGCTGGGTAAAATCATGGAAGCTTACATAGATGACATGGTAGTAAAAAGTTGTTCGGGGAAAGATCACGTTGAACATTTAGACAAGGTATTCGCAAAAATGAAAGCGGTTGGAATGCGCCTGAATCCAAAGAAGAGTTTTTTCTGTTTAGGGAGTGGAAAATTTCTAGGCTTTATCGTTTCCCAAAGGGGAATTGAGGTACACCCTAGTAAGTGCCGAGCAATCATGGAGATGGAAGCTCCCAAAACTGTGAAAGGCGTACAGGAATTGACCGGCCGAATTGCAGCTTTAAGCAGATTCATTTCAAAGTCAGCTGAGGTATGCCTGCCTTTCTTCCAAACCATTCAGAAGAACAAAAAATTCTAATGGACAACGGAGTGTCAGCAGGCTTTTGAGAAGATCAAGGAATATTTAGCTACTCCGCCCATAATCAGCAGACCGGTGAGCGGCGAAATACTATACTTGTATGTGGCTGCTTCGGATACCGCTGTGAGCGCGGTATTGATGAGAATAGAAGAGAGAAAGCAGAAACCGGTATACTTTGTATCTCGGGTCCTACGGGACGCCGAAGTCCGATACCCCCCAGTAGAGAAGGCCGCGTTCGCTGTCATGACCGCATCGAGAAAATTGAAGCCATACTTTCAAACACACCCGATTAAGGTGTTGACTGACTTACCATTACGAAAGGCACTAGGACAACTCGATGTAGCAGGAAGATTGTTGAAATGGGCAGTAGAGTTGTCCGAATATGATGTTTCTTTTGAGCCAAGGACAGCTTACAAAGGACAGGTGTTAGCCGACTTTGTAGTGGAATCTACAGCAAGACCCCCTGTAACCCTCGAGGAAGCTGTTTGGGAGGTATTTGTGGACGGAGCATCCTCCGACAGAGGGTCGGGTGTGGGGGTAGAGATCAAATGTTCGAAAGGTGAAAAGTTCCACTATGCGGTCCACTTGACTTTCGAAGTATCCAACAATGTAGCCGAATACGAGGCCTTACTGGTAGGAATGCGTTTGATCGAGGCAATAGGGGCGAAGAAGGTTCGCTTCTACATGGATTCGCAATTAGTGGTAAATTAGATTAAAAGAGAGTATGCAACGATGAATGAAAGGTTGGCTCTGTATTTGGAAAAAGTAAAAGCCGTCATGGCTACTTTCGAGGATGTTTCGGTAGAATATGTCCCGAGAACTCAAAATGAGACTGCTGACGCTCTCTCCAAATTGGCCAAAGAAAGTGATCTCGACAGAGAGAAGCCAATTGTGATGTTGGAAGTCCCACAACCGAGCATTGATGTGGTGGCCATAGGGATCTATATCATTGATGCTGGAACCGAGTGGTATGCATTGATTTGGAATTATTTGAGAGAAGGAAAACTTCCCGAGGAAGAGAAAGTGGCAAGAAAGGTTAAAAGGTGGGCCTTGGAATTCACGATCATGGATAACTTACTGTTGAAAAAAGGATACGGAATCCCATGGCTTACATGCGTAGGAAGAGCAAAAGCTGATGAAATAATGGGAGAAGTACACGAAGGGATATGTGGCAGTCACCAGGGAATAGTTTCGCTGAGTGGCAGGATAGTTCGGGTTGGTTTTTACTGGCCGTCGCTGAGAAAGGATGTAGAGGAATATGTCCGAAGATGTGAAAAGTGCCCAGTTTCATTCACGAATACCTAGACAGCCGCCTCATCCCATGCAATCCATTTCAAGTCCGTGGCTCTTCGATGTGTGGGGTATAGATCTGTTGGGACCTTTCCCCCAAGGACAAGGAAATGTGAAATTTTTGGTAGTGGCCGTGGAGTATTTCACCAAATGGATCGAAGCTAAACCTCTAGCAACTATCACCTCGCAAAAAGTGGTGGACTTCGTGAGGCATCAGATCGTATACAGGTACGGCTTACCTCACACGATCATCTCCGACAATGGCACGCAGTTCACCGGCGCATCATTCCAGGATTTCTGTGAAGGCCTCGGAATCAGGTCGTGTACGTCATCAGTCTCGCATCCCCAATCAAATGGCTTAGCTGAAGTTTCCAACCGAACCATTTTGGAAGGTTTGAAGAAAAAGATAGAAGGGAGTAAAAACACTTGGCCTGAATATCTGAATGAGATTCTGTGGGCCTATCGCACCACCCCTCGGACAGCCACTGGGAGATCTCCTTTCGCCATGGTGTATGGGATGGAAGCTGTAACTCCAATGGAAATAGTGCACCCGTCGCTACGTACGGCTACGTACAATTGGGAGAAGAATGGCATTCGCAGAGAGAAAGAACTAGACACCATATTTGAACTGAGAGATGAAGCTCGGGCAAAACTTGAAGAATACCAAAGGAAAATGAGAAAGAACTTTGACAGAAAAATCGCTCTGAAACATTTTCAGCTAGGAGATTAGGTGTTAAGGAAAGTGGAAGCGACAGGGAAACAGGTGGGAAAGTTGGACCCCGCATGGGAATGACCTTTCGAGGTGGTCAAATCCATAGGAGGAAAGGCGTACCACTTGAAGGACATAAAAGGAAAGCGTATTCCGAACGCCTGGAATGCAGCCCATTTGAGAAAATCCTATGTCTAAGGGCGTAGTACGCAGGACTTGTACCGTAGTTGTCCTACTCCGTACAGCCCCAAATTATTACGTTTATGTTTTGTATTTTTGGTTATGTTTGTTGGATAAGTAATGTTAGGAGGTGCCCCCAACCAGGGGTTGTATCCGATGGCAGTGCCCCAAGGAAGGGATTGTATCTTTTTTAATTGTTTGAATAAAAATGTTGTCAAAAAAAAAAAAATTGTTGTCGCTTGAAAAGTTAAGTCGCGACCCTCCTCGAGAGTTATCTCGGAGTAAGCGCATGAAAAGTTAAGTCGCGACCCTCCTCGAGAGTTATCTCGGAGTAAGCGCATGAAAAATTAAGTCGTGATCCTCCTCGAGAGTTATCTCGGAGTAAGCGCATGAAAAATTAAGTCGTGACCCTCCTCGAGAGTTATCTCGGAGTAAGCGCATGAAAAATTAAGTCGTGACCCTCCTCGAGAATTATCTCGGAGTAAGCGCATGAAAACTTGTCGTGACCCTCCTCGAGAGTTATCTCGGAGTAAGCGCATGAAAAATTGAATTTTTCTCCGAGATTGATTCGGATTAAGCGTACCACGAAAGATTCTTCGGGATAAGTGTCTGGCAGAGATGTTTTGTAATTTGAAAGCGAAAACGAATCTTTCCAAACAACAGTAAAGACAAACGACGCTAACCAACTGCTCAGAAGAGCAATAAAAATGACTGACATGTCAGAATGCTTGCGTAAAGAACATAAAGTCGTCAGGAATTAAAGAGGGAATTCGAACCTATAAATACCACCTCCTACCTCTCGTTATTCACTCCAATAGTTCATCCAAATTCAAAAACTTCAAAACCAACAACACACCAGCCATGGCAAAAAAGAAAAAGAAAAAGTACAAACACGACGACAATAAGAAGAGAACTCAGTAGGATAGCTGAAAGGAGGTGGAAAATCCAGTAGGATAGCTGAGCTAGTGTAGTAGACTCTCAGCATTATCCCACGAAGTTTTTCGCCTTCAGATGATGGAGGTCTACCCAGCTTCAGACGATTGCACCAAGGATGCACTCGTCCCGAAGGATGGAATGTCTCCCCGAAGGAGGCCCGGGTTTGTTAGTGTTAGAAGCAGAATGACACCCAACCCGAAGCTAGCTCCGACGACGCGGCAACAACTCACAAGAACAGCCTCCGAAGGGTCAAGTGGCACGACAAGACAATCCGAGGAAAACACGGATTGTTGTATAACCCATAGGAAGGGATATAGGGGAATTATGAATATAATAGTTCCGAAGTTAGGGTTTTCGAGATGCCTTGATAGGCAAGTATGCCTAGCGAACATATCTCATAATTTGTAATTTTGATGAAATTAGTTCAACGAAGGCAAAACAACCTTCTTTTTTAATTCTTATCCCGAACATATCGATTTGTGGTTATGAACTTAGTGTACTTCGCGTCGCGAAAGATATCGTCAGCAATAAAAAGGACAGCTCATAAGCAAATACGAACTTAGTGTGCTTCGCATCGCGAAGGGCATCGTCAACAATAATAAGGAAGAAAACAAAATACAGAAAGATAACTTCATTAATCATTCGGATCAAAATGTGACAACTTCCTTCGGCGCCCTAAAAAAAAAAAAAAAAAAAAAAAAAAAAAGAGGGAAGGGACACCGGAACAGCTTAACTAAAAATCCTTTTTAACTTAGCTTCCTAATCTTCCACGGGTTTGGGAACATCTTCAGGCCAAGATACTTGATCCTCGGGCCAGGGATACTGAGGAGCAGCCATATCATCTAAAATCATCATGCTTCCTGAAAGAACACTGCCATCAGGCCCAAGAAGACGGTCATCTGATCGGCGCCAGCTACATTCGGGAAGCGAAGGGAGAGGAGGGATCTCTTCGGGAGTTAAAAGTCCAAATTCTTTGTCTGTAAATAGATAGAAAAATTGAAGTCCCCGACACACCTGAAGCAGTGCGTTCCTCATGACTAGAGCAGATTGTATACTGGCAGCTCTCTTGAAGGCACGAGATCGGAGAAAAGAAGAAAGGAACTCCCGACAGATTTTCTCTTTTTCCTCTTCGGAAAAGCTTGTAGCACTTGTAAGAAGAGAATTTTCAACAGAAAGCTTCGTCACTTCTTCTTGGAGGATTGCAGAAATAGCCTCGGCCTTTTCTTTCTTTTTCTTCTCCTCGGTTAAAGAATCTCGAACTAGAGAGAGCTGACATATGGCCATGTTTCGCTGCCGAAGAGAAGAATCAAGCTTTAGTAACAGGACGTGTCGAAGGTGTTCGAAGTCCTCAAGTTTCCGAGCTTGTTCAGCATTTTCCTTGATTAAAGTCTGAGCCAGCAGGATAGAAAGTTGGTTAGCAAAAACATAGTTGTGTGTCATTGAATGACATTCCTTATATTGTTGGTCGTGTCCGACCTTTAAAGACTGTACCTTTGATTTCTCCTTTGCCAATTCGGCTTCCAAGAGAGCCATCTTCGCGTCTTTGGCGGCGAATATTGAGTGCAGCTCAGCCAAACAGTTGGCCAGGCGAGTCGAAGAAGGAGAACTCGACTGCAAAGTAGCTGTAGCCGCATCTATGCCAGATGAAGGAGGTGTACCAGGGGGCCCCATGAGCAGAGGAGTCGGACCCATCATATCGATGTCTTCCTCGAAAAATGATTCCCGAACTGGAGTTGCCGGACAAACACGTTCGCCAAGTCCCGAGATAGGGATAGTAAGAACTTGGGAGGATCCTGCAGTCTGGGCTCGGGATAGGCGAGACTTAGAGCCACGGCGAGGAACTGCAAACAAATTTTCATCATCATCAGGTAACTCTTTCTCCTTTCCGAGGTCACGACGGGAACTGGCCTCGGTTATTTTCAAAGAAGGATCCCCCTCCAAAGTACCAGTATGTGAGGCCGAACCCTCTCCAAGGCCAGGATGTGTCGGAGAGACCGTCGTGGTTTTCTCCGAATCTTCGTTAGACGACTTCCCTGAAGTCTCCTCGGTTATCTTGGGGAGAGGGATGGTCGTTCTCTTCTTTCGCCTTTCGCTGGCAGCTGTGGAAGTCGCACCCCTCTTCCGAGATTTGGGAGCAACTAGAGGAACCTCAGAAGACAAAGGCAGATGACCAACTTCCGCACCCGTGGCAGAGAGACCGTTGTAAATCAGGCGGAGGGGCCTTTCATTTGAATGACCTCGTTCATACGATGAATAAAAACATATTCATCGGGGTTTGGTGGATCAATGGGAACCTTATTGAAGAAACCAGTGTCCTTGCGCCATTTCTTGGTAAAAGCATAAGCGTCTAGATAATCTTGGCGGATAAAACAAAAATGCTTCTCCCAATCTTCAATCTTTTTTATTTTCTCCCCGAATAAAGAAGTAGAGCTCTTTACCCGAATGGTGCAGAGGTCAGTGGCTTGAGTGAAGGAAAAGTAATACCCGAACATCCTAAGATTGGGTTTCAGCTGCGGCATTCCGAGGGCCACAGCAAAAAGATCGAAGATTACCTCAAAAGAACGGATGATGCACCATGCCTTCGGATGCAACTGACCCGCAGGGACCTCGAGGGTACTTAGGATCTCCTTCACGAAGTCTGAATAGAGGATATTGTAGCCACATTTGGCGAAGGACCAAAAGAGAACTCCCCCGATCTCCTCATCATACGGCCGATCGTTCGGGGAAGCCTCTACGAGCGCATCTTCCTCCCCAAAGCCTATCTCCGTGGAAAATGTCTGAAGAGCACCTTCGTCCCACGGTTTAGATTGGAAAGTCGGGGCAGTTTTGAAAACCTTATCCAAGGGATAACTGGAACGACGATATATTTCCTTCTTCGGAGCAACACGACCCTTCGGAGGCTGTTCTTGTTCTCCTGCCTCCTCGGGATTAGTAGTGTTGGGATTCACAAGTTGCTGGTATTCCGATGATCCCTCGGACTGTTGTTGAGTAGTCTGCCCCGAAGAACTCTCACCTTGTTGTTGAGCGGTAACTTTAGGATCCATTCTGTGAAATCAAGTAGATTTTTAGATGACTCCAAGAGCACAGGACCAGTAATAGAAAGGCGATCCTAAAACAAGAATAGTTTTAATGACAGCCATGTCATAACAGGCCTAAAATATAGCAGTTCTTACTAATAGGTACTAGATTAATAACTGGGGGACGAAGAGCAACTGACAAATCAAGAAATGCACCTAAGAGATGTGAACCAAGAATCCATTAGGCAGGTAACACAAAGAATTCGTCACGAGATTCAGATGGTCGAGTCTACAATTGAGGTACTGTTCAACACCGGAAAACATTGAACGATTTGAGTTTTCCGGTACAACAAGACCTGACGGTACAACAGCAAGCAATTTCATGTTCCGGTAAAACAAGACATGGCGGTATAACTATTGAGTCAAGAAGGAAGAGAAATGGAGCCAAAGAGGAAAGAGGGTGAAGGAAAGTACCTAGCAATGAAGTTTGCAGATGATCGTCAGAGAAAGAAGGTCAGTAGAGCAGAACGTGACGGCGCAACAACAACGGTGGGAGAAAGAGCGAAATCTTGAAGAGCTAGTGATTTTAGGAATTGGGAGGAAGATAAAAATGAAACGGAGAAGGAGGAAGGAGAGAGAGATGATATATAAGGACTAAGGAGGCGAAGAGTCGCTTAGAGGAGAAAAGGCGGGAAAAAAGAGGGACACTGATCCCAAGGAGAAGGCAAAGAGTCGGTTCAATAACCCAAGGATTTTAATGATGACACGTGTCCAAACAGTACTCACGGACCAGGCTAAAAGACAAGAAACAAAGCGACACTTCTCCTAACCTTCCCTCCTAGGCTCAAGGGCTTCGGAACTCAAGAGCCCCGAAATGGTTCGCCAACTCTCCGCCTTAAGCTTCATAAATTACGCTCAAGGGCTTCGGAACTCAAGAGCTCCGGAGCCATGGCAGCTAGTGTCTTGATCTTGGGCCTTGCGGTCATGACTCAAGGGCTCCGAAGTTACTGCACCAATCCCTTTTCCGAGTCCATGGCTGGGCTCAAGGGCTTCGGAACTCATTAGTTCCGAAGTCATCACCTTAACTCCGCTTGAGGACCCAGATTTCGGATGCTTCCTTCCAATGCTTCTTCTCCAACTTGCGATAAATACTTATCGCAAGTTCAAGGGCTAATGATAGGGCCAGAGTATGAATGGCCTGGCCCAGTTTTACAAATGGGTCAAACGGGTCAAAGCCTGGCCCATATCCAAAAACATGTGAGGTTGGACGACTAGTTTAGCAGCCTGGAATCCCCAAAGATGTGCGAGGAGCCTCGGAGCGTGACGGAGAATGACCGGTGAGGCCTTCGGACAGGTAGAGGGGACAATATGCAAACGGTATAACAAACTGCACGCAACTGGTGTAAACGGCTGTCTGGTGACGTCAGCATGAGAATCTAATTAAGACGCCTATAAATATAGAGGGGGGATACAGAAAAGGGGGTTACAGATTCTGTAGGAAAGACATGCATAACTTACCATATTAAGAGCCATATACAAATCTCTCTTCCCTTAAATCACTCTTGTTGA
Organism: Rhynchospora breviuscula; assembly: GCA_027562975.1. Lineage (NCBI taxonomy): Eukaryota > Viridiplantae > Streptophyta > Magnoliopsida > Poales > Cyperaceae > Rhynchospora > Rhynchospora breviuscula. Next base: position 27,121,291 of record CM050400.1, on the reverse strand, counting down.
TCTCTCTACCTAAAACTAGACGTATCACCAGTTTTTTTTTTTTTTTTTTTTTCTAAGGGCTAGAACTTAAGCATTGTAATTGACTTGGCAATTGATGTATATATGTCTGTATCTGAATTTCTGTTAATGAATGCCTACGGGCCATGTTTTAGAAAAAGAGGTCTACTCCGAAAAAATTAAAACTAACGTTACTGTTCACACGAATATCGAAAAAAACGTTTAAAAATTCAAAATTTTAAAACTAACGTTGTTAGATCGGCAATCGGAATGCCGATATTAAAAATTCCAATTGCCGATCTAAGCCAAAAGCCGCCAGCGACCCTCCTCCCCCCCTCACGCTCCAGGTGTGTGTGTTTTTTTTATATAATTTAATTAGTTTATTTATTTAATTTAATTAGTTTAATTAGGTAATTAATAGAAAAAATAATTAAAAAATTACTAAAAAATCAGAATAAATATAAATAATTATAATATGTAATTTGAAATTTTTTATATAATTTAATTAGTTTATTTATTTTATTTAATTATTTTAATTAGGTAATTAATAGAAAAAATAGAATAAATATTAAAAAATAATTAAAAAATTACTAAAAAATCAGAATAAATATAAATAATTATAATATGTAATTTGAAATTTTTTTATATAATTAATTTTAATTACTAATTAATTATTAATTGATAGTTATCATTGATTATATTAATGTAAATTTATAAAATTAATTATTAATTATTAATTGATAGTTATTAATTTATATTAATCTAATTAATTATTAATTGATAGTTATTAATTGATTATTTTTGTCGTTTTTTTAAATGTTTCGTTGAAAAGTCTTTCTGAAAGTGCGAAAAAGTTACATCGTTAAAGGATAAATTTAGAGGCGAAATTATATTTAATACGATATTCAGCCTTAATTTCCAATATGAGAAATACTTTTCTGGAATTTTATTTAATACTCAATCAATAGATCATATGATTTTTTATGAATTTTCTTGAACTTTTTTATGCAAAATAGAAATAAAAACTCAAGAAGTCCGAAATATCATAACACAAAATAGAAATATAGCAATAGAAGTCCGAAATAAAATCATAAGACTCTCATACAAAAATATAAATATCACAATAAATATCACACTATCCTACTGACGTCCATCACGACGGTACCATCCCTGAGAAGGAGATAAATTCCATGGAGCACCAGGCAAGTTTCGAGGCTCTCGGCCTGGAGCAAGTCCTGGGGGAGGAGGGGGGGGAGGCAATGGAGTGCGATGACGAGGCGGTCTGCTAGATGAGGCTCCAGAATCGCCGACTGGATGGTGAGACATAGGTGTGAATGGGTCCTGTAGTGGAGTACCGTATGCCTGGTAATAAGCATCCGCCTGAGAGATAGGTGTGGGGCTAGACGTAAATGGCTGACTGTACCCTCCTCCGTACTGAGTCTGAGTATATGGTGGAGGTGGAGGATACTGAGCCTGAGTATATGGTGGAGGTGGAGGATACTGAGACTGAGTATATGGTGGAGGTGGAGGATACTGAGTCTGAGTAAACTGCGGCTCTGTGGTCTGGGGCTGGGAATGGGATGGAGGCTGCGGCTCTGTGGTCTGCGGCTGGGAATGGGGTGGAGGGTGCGGCTCTGTGGTCTGAGACTGGGAATGTGACCGTCTGCTCCGAATAAGAGGCTGACTGGGTCGTGGAACATCGAAAAATGTATCCCAATCATGCAGACTGAAATCATGCTGTTACAGATAATAATAATAAAAAATAATTATAGAATATTAAGCATAAAAATAACAATAATATTAATAAAAGTGATTAAAAAATGTATTATACCTGCATAAACTGCTGCTCCTCAACAGATCCCGGCTCTGGTGCATAATCCTCATCATCCGTATCAGGGATAGACTCGATGTCTGAATGAAGACCCTTCGACTCTAAGAGTCGAGGCAATCGATGAGGCTCGCCAACAATATCCAAAGACGTGCTGCATCCCCTCAGCAATTTCTTCCCAGCGCGACGAAATCCCTTCGTGACAGCCCATGCACATCCTCGCAACGCCTCCCGCAAAGTATGCTTGACCTGTTCAATTTTTGTTAGCTACTGAATTATTTGTTAGGCACAAAATTTTGCTTAATATAACTTACCAAATTCATGTGACCAGGCGTCTCGCGAAGGTACGACAGGTCGTGAGCCGGACCAGACGCTGCCCCTTCAGGAATCTGCACAAGATGCGCACCTCCATGTACCCTCAACCAGCGTCGGTAGTCGGTCCAAATATCCTCGCTCCACGGCCGCTCCTCTACCACCCTAGCCTCATTAGTGTTCGTCCACATGTTGACCTCAGACCGAAAGAGTTCTTGCCAATCAATGCCTCGATAGGTATTATGGTGATATCCCATCAATTGCTCCATTCTCGACCAAGCCTGTTTTATTCAAATGACAGTTAATCAACAAAATGTAATTGCGAGAATTAAATAATGAAATAGTATATGAAGAGTTAAATATACCTGAGGTGGCGGTGGGGGAACTGTCTGATAGAGCTCAAACTGATGCATAACACGATCTACGTGGTGCCACATCACAGCCCAATAATGAATGCATGGGATGCGTAGAAGGAACATCCTCTGCTCAACCTGGGCACAACGAGGCATGCGGGCCCTGATGTGATCATAAGGCCTCCACACGACGTGCTCAGGCTTCATTTTCATGCAGACATCCCTTGCATACTCTATCCCACCGCGAGTAGGGCCGGTCACCTTCTTCGATTTCTGTCTCGTCGTCCACTTCCTGCATTTCCATTTTGTTGTTTGTTAAAATCAAGTAAAACATATTTTTAAAATTTCAATTAAAATGAAATTAACATACCTCCCATAAGGCGGACACGAGTCAATATTGGGTAGACCCCAACCATCAAAATCCTGAATGATCTTCGGCCGACTAAGTAGCAGTCTTGCATACGACCACAATTGCAAGAGCACCCAAGGAGCAGCAACATGTATATTATTATTAATGAAGGCAGTGTCCAAGCCTCGGTATAGCATGGCAAGAGTGGCCCCACCCCAATTGTACTGCACCGAGTTACTAGAATGAAGATCCTGCAAATATTAATTTTTTTTTACGAATAAATGTGAGATATTTACGAATATCATAAGCGTGATTTTTTTTCATTATTTGTTGGCTAACCTGCAATAATTGCAGATAGAAACATGGAACCGAGTCACCCGTGCCGTCAGGAAATAACTCGCACCCAAAAATCTCCAGCACGCAAGCGCGTGTGTATCTATCGATTCTCGCTGCATCATTTGTGCCAGGTCCCCCAATCTGATCCCAAACCTTACGCAGCTTCGTGAATCTAACGGAATAAGATTTCCTGCATTACATTATAATGTAATTTGATTGTAAGAATTATATATATTTAAAATTAACATAAATTTTTTTTTAAAAAAACCTTCTTACGTCTGTTCTTTTTCTCTGAAACATTTCTGAATTATCTCCGTGTCTGTATCCTCCGGCAACGCAAAATCCTGAAGTAACTGTATGGCGTCATAATCGGTCCGTCCAGTAACGGTTCTACCACTCGTAGGTAAACCGTACAAAAAGGCCACATCCTGCAAATAGTTCAAATTTTATACATATATATAGTTCCAAAAAAATAAAATTACAAATAGGTATTGATACGAACCTCTAGAGTGACCGTCATCTCGCCAACGTGCGGAAAAAAGAAAGTGTGGGTCTCTGGCCTCAAGAACATGGCCAGACCCTGCAAAAGCGAATGATCGAGCTGCATATGATCCAACTGAACGAAATGTATCAGTCCAAGTCTCATCAGACGCTCGTCCACCTCAGCAGTACGTGACATCTGAGCCTTATGTACTACTGCCCTCCAATTCTGTATATATTTATTTTTTCATTATTTTAAAAAATAATACCAACATAGAAATATATAAGTAAAAAAATAAAAGAACAATAATAACTTACACCAGTGCCACGAACTTTGAACCCATCTAAATGCAAAAGACGATCTGCATTAACAGGACCGGGAGGAACAACAGGACCGGGGGGAACAACAGGACCGGCTGATGTAGAAGCCTCGGCATCGGTAGATGTAGAAGCGCCCACATCTCCACGAAGCCTCGTAGATCTACGAGGTGGTGCCTCTGATGTCTCTGGTACTCTTCTTCTCGGTGGCATTTTTATTACACTGCAATAAAAATTAAAAATGTAAAAAATCTAATAAAATTTCGGCAGCATCTCCCCTATACCTAGAGTGTTTCCGAAAAAAAAACACCAAAATCCCCCCTAATTACAAACCCAAATCTCATACAACAACATTTTCAATCCAATCTCATACAATAACATTTTCAATCTCATACAACAACATTTTGTATTTTCTCATACAACAACATTTCCTATTTTCTCAATAAAATAAATTAATTAAATGTATAAATATTAAAAAAAACTCACCTCGACTAGAAGCGCTGCTTGTCTCTTTTTAAAAAAATTTTCTACATTTAAAAAATTATTCTATCAATTTTTCAATATTTATTCTATTTTTTTATCTTAATTACCTAATTAAATTAAATAAATAAACTAATTAAATTATATAAAAAATTTTTAAATTACATATTATAATTATTTATATTTATTCTGATTTTTTAGTAATTTTTTAATTATTTTTTCAATATTAATTCTATTTTTTTCTATTAATTACCTAATTAAACTAATTAAATTAAATAAATAAATTAAATATAAAAAAGAAAAAAAAAACCATACCTGTGGAGAGGAGAGTGGTCTCGCGCGAGAGAAAGTGAGAGGGGTGGGAAGGGGTCGCTGTCGCCTTATATAGGGGGGGAGTCTTAGATCGGCAATTGGAATGCCGATCTAAGCTTAGATCGGCATTCTAATTACCGATCTAAGCAATTTCCAATATCGGCATTCCGATTGCCGATCTAACAACGTTAGTTTTAAAATTTTGAATTTTTAAACGTTTTTTTCGATATTCGTATGAACAGTAACGTTAGTTTTAATTTTTTCGGAGGTCTACTTGTGAGTTGTGGCTAAAATTTATTTCGCACAGAATATTGCTGCTTTGGATGTGGCGCTTTTAGTTTTTAGCCCATTATTGGATAGCAATCTATCTAACCCAAACTTGTGCTTCTGGACTTTCAATTGTTTATTCTCCGCTGATTCTTCTAGCACTAGTGAAAATGTCTTCCAATTTATTTATAAATTAATACATGTGTGTATTAATATTGCTATACACTTATTTTTCTCAAGATAAATCATATTCGACCGCGTATATATTAAAATTATTTTGTTATGAACCTTCATATTATTATAGCCTAATTTTTAACTAGGGGGGACTCATCGAACTTCGCTCGATACATGAGTTTTTATTGAAATAATTTCTATTTTATTTTTATAAAAAAAATATTATTCATGTTTATTATATTTTTTTTTAGTTGTTCAATTAAAGAAAATGAAACAAAAATATTTTAAAAAGTTGTGGGCCGCAAGAGCTTGAGGCTTTTTAGCTTCCACATATGCATATCTTCTGTATGTCAGCTAAATAAAACATGCAATTGTAAATCGTTTTAGCTACACAAACAGAAATACAAAATACTTCAAAGAAAAACTTAAGAGAATTTCTATATATGCACCAATTGGTATGAAAAAATATACCAGTATGTGGAGGTTATTTTCTACATGTATCATACATACACGCATAACAGTCAGACTAAGTTATAATTAATATGAAGCTGGTGCCAGTTAGAGCAACAAATCCCTTGGTTCTTGGCATTTGAATGGTCGTACTCTAAGTGTAAGCAATAAATGTTGCTAAGATAAATCAGGATCAGTGTATATAAAATAGATCCTGAAAATGGCAAAATGTTAGACCTAGGTGTAAGCTTTTACCAAAGGAAAAAAATGTTCACATGTTCAATGAGAAAAATATTAGACCTGATGTCGTAGCGAGTGTATCCACTTTTTCCTTTTCATACAATTGGATTTATTATTTGAATTGGCAGTGTGCTATTGCATTGCTTCAACTGTTTTGTCAAATGAAAAATTGAACTTTTTACCTTACCTTCTTTTTTGTGTTAGATACGATAACTAAAGCAATTGAAAAATGGATATAGGCTGTGATTTAAATTAGTTTCTAGATTACTTTATGGTTTATTTTGAGCTATTCTTATTTTTCCTTTTATTTACTTTCAATCGTTTCTTTTCAGGGACTAAGATCCCAAGATCAATTAGTTGAATTTCTCCGGGTGGCTCAAATATTTTAAAAACATCAAGTTTTTGTATTTGTGAATTATAGTATTCCTTATTTATTTATTTAATGCTTACCAACAAAATTTCTTATCGGTGCATAATCATAATATTGTATGACGTCACGGTGATTTTGATTTTAATTGGATTGAGCGAAGCTTCATCGTATAAAGAGACTTTTTTTTTTTTGTTTTGTTTTTCTGTCTGGAAATAAGTCTTGTAGTAATAAAATAATAAGCATTAGTAGTGCAATTACTTGCACGCGTGTAAAGAAAAAAAAAAAAAAGAAAAAGAAAAGAAAAGAAAAGAAAAGAAAAGAAAAGCCGAAAGCGGACATTGTTTTCTGTCGTCGACCCCAACCCTAACCCTAGTTCCCAAATCCCAATTTCTCTCCGATGGATGGCAGTGGCACAGTCGGAGGCGGCGATGCTCCAAATGGCAGTCCTTCTCCTCCCGCTCTCAGCGAACCCCTCTCCACCTCCTCCATTCCTAGACCCGAAACTGTCGAGCCGATGGAGACGCTCAATGACGCCATGCGTGGGACATCGGTCTCTGCGGAGGCGCCTCCACGGAGGAAGATGAGGGGTCCCCTGAAAGAAGGGGATTTCTTCAGAGAATACTTGGCTAGAGCCTCAAGGAACAGCCTCGAAGCCAGGAAGCGCTTGATCGAACGACTCCGTGCTGAACCCCCCAGTCCCCCCGTCAAACGAGTTCGACCTAGAAGAGATGAACCTGACAAACTTTATCGTGTCTTTGAGGTTTAATCCCATATACTGACCCCTTTCAGCACCTATTTGAAATATGTTTTTCTTTCCATTCTCTTATTGATTGCTTCTGGTTACCTATATGATTAAATGCAATTGGAATGCATAATTACAACATTAGCATGGTTTCTCTACTTAGGAAACCAGAATTTGATATATTCACACCTATTGTTCACCTGCCTACATTCTATATTCTATATATGAAACCCATTCAGAAAGTTTCACCTCTCTTGATGCCTAATTTTTGCCTCAAAGGCCATCTTTTGGTAATTATTTATGAATATCACGGACATGTAAGGATGATTGGATATCAAGTAAAACACGAAATGCATCGATGGTTTGTTGAAGTAATGAACCACCAACCAATTAGAATGGAACAATCTGCTATACCTGCCTTGCTTGTGTTATGCCTGCTACACACTCTTGTCGGTGTCCTTTGCTACTGTTATATTGATGAATAAGGGTCTTGCCAGAAACCAACAACCCTCATTTCATTTTCATATTTATTCAAATAGCACCAGTGTATGTTGTCCGGGAATAAATAAATAGAACAGACTTAACTCTAGCAAAATCCAATTGCAACAAATACGATGCTACTACCTACAGTTTCTGTGATAACTTTGTTTTCGTATCCAGTGTTTCCGGGGACATCAAACATGCATCCAGTGCTACGACCATCACTCCAAGAAGTGCCGGTATTGCTGCACCACCAAGGGCTCTGTCGTTAGCTTGAACAAAGAAGAGGCTGCCGAGTATACAAATCAGTACTCATGCCACGAGGGTCGTGGTCAGGTGATACCAAAAGAAGATGAGTTTTTCTGCCCTGACAGCTCTTGCCAATTCTGCGGCCCCCTAGACAGTGTACTCAACCACATTACAGATGCTCACTCAATGGCCATCCGGCATTTCTCCTACGGTGATGTCATTCGAGTCCCGCTTCATTTGGTTGGCAAGTACCTAGTTCTGAGAGCAGAGGATGGTACCGCTTTTTTCCTGTGGGTTGATGATAGTAGTCGCGGCAAGATATTGTCTGTTGTCTGTGCCAAGCAGCAGCCCAGGTTCCGTAGGACCAGGTTCACCTTTGAGTTGACATATGACTTGCCTCCTTTGGTACGCAGCTGGCTTAAAGGGCAACGCTGGACGCCTCTTTATTGGGCCAGCAACCCAAGAGTGAAGCCCTGGGACATTGTAAGCAAGTCGATCGTCAATTGTGGGAAAAATACTGATGTTACTGGAATCGCCAATGCTGGTTCTAATATCATGAGGTCTTCTGTCTCAAGCTCTAATCTGGGAAACATGCACACAGACAACAAAAATTGTGGTCTCTGTATACCTTGGACATTTTATGACTCATATTGTGGCCCAAAAATGTGGTATGGAGATCTTCTTCTCTCAATTTCTTCCCCGTCCAATGCAATTAAGCGAGCCACCTAACGTCTGGGCCTGCTTATGGAGGCCTTTTCCTGGCCGAGCTATATTTCAAATTTGGCTGCACTGTTATTATTATTATTATTTTTAACATGCTGCTTTCAATAAATGTATGTGTGGGATTATGTGGATGTACTTTTTTATAGCTTTTAAGTAGTATTATGCTTTCTTTAAATGTATGTGTGGGATTATTTGCATGTACTTGACAGCTCTATCAACTGGTTTCTTGTTAAGTTGAAAAAAGGCCTTCATGATATGAAAATAGTTTTTCTTTTTATGACTCTTTTGACTTGGTACATTTGTTTCCATAGGTCCAACTTTGTTTGATTTGGTCTCGTATATTGTGGTTATTTTAATCTCTTTTTCGTCTAGAATGTATGAATGATTGTCAGAGCAGAAATTACACTTTCAACTCTAATATTTTTGTGCAACTTGTATTCTCTTAGACAGATGCCGAAAGTCATTACTTGGCGGAGTAATTGACACTGGTTAACAGAAGAGGTCGTTTTGCGTGTGTCGGGGGCATGCTTGTTTTCTCGTAGTTAAACAGGACAGCCGGTTATGTGTGTGGTTTTTTGTGACATCCTGAATGCAAAATCCTTTATATGTTCCTCGGATGAGAACTTTAATTGTGCCTCTTCTGAATAATCAGGAGACAAATTGCAGTCTGGTTAACTAGCAGTTTATGTGCCTTAACAGAACTTCAATTGGCAAGTTTCTAATATCACTAGATTTTTCAGTACCAGCTCCGCTGGAACAAATAGTTATGGCAGTGTTCATGAGTTAGTTTATACTGTTTCCAGGAGAGTTTCGGTTATTCATACATAGTGTGCACTGTTTATAATATAAGATAGATACAAATTATACAGGTGTTATTACCGTATAAAATTTAACAACAAAGGAGAAGTAAATACAATTTTAGGGAAAAATCAGCCATACATCTTTCAAATTTTACCAATTTCAAGTTTTTTTTTTTTTTTTTTCTTGGAAATATTCAGCCTTCCAACAATCTGTCTTCTTTTTTATTTCCCCCTTTCCTCCTAATATTAGAAATTACAAACAAATGCTGTGCTAATATGCTATAGTTTTTTCCCTTCTAAAGATCTTTCGCGCTGCTGGAGCAAGTTTCTGTTCGTTTATTCATCGTACTCAATGAACACACACGGGATAAGGGCTCTCAACTTGCTGTAGCATCAAACAATATTTCACTATTAAATGTAAAGCAACTGAGAAAATTCAATAGCATATGACTATAGAAATGTAGCAAATGGTATGTATACCAGTATTGAATTTGTGATATGGGTGGTCTCAAGAAGATACGTGTTTTCGAGCTGAATGGAATAATATCAAAATATCAGAAATTTAGGTACCAGATAAAAGGTATATATATTATATAAAAAGATGTAATGATTATTGAACAAATACTAATAATAAGTGACACTTACCCGTTCAGTCTCCAACAGATCTTTTCTGGTTCTCTATGGGAGTGGGAAAAAAAACATATGGGAACATAGGTGGTAGACATTTCCTTGAATAAAATTTGATTAAAATAATGCCACGGCACTAACCAGAGTGAACAGTCTGTCTCCATACCTGTGGCAATATTAGGTGACGTTGGTGGCCTGATGAAGAACTGAGCAAATGTAAGTACGAGAAAGGGCAGACAAGAAACATTAAATAAAACAAAAAAAAATTAGAGATAATGATACGCAGAACAAATGCAATAATGTGAAGGGATGAGACGAAAACTAACAAATTGTTACACAAAGGACAACAAAATTCATTTATGTTAATTATAAGCCGAATTTAAAATGGCAAAATTCTAACGAAGACCTTACCTGCTAACCAAGCCCAAAATCACTAAGGCAAGTACACAGAATGTCATCTCAAATATTTTTCTTTGTACCTGTTAAAGAAGATAAATATTTCAATCCTTTATCCCAAATTCAGTTACGTACTCATTCATAACTGATAAATTCTTTACAAAATTTTCCAATTTTACCCCTAGACATTTTAACTTCTTTTTTGATTTCCAAGTTTTGTCAAACATTTTATTTAATATATATATTGACTGCTAATTATGAGTTAAAACGGCAATATATTTGCCAGAGCCACTAATTGTTAGCGGTGGAACTAAATTATTGCAATTCTTATGATCATTATTATTGTAATTGGCATTCACTGGTTCAAGCAACACTCTAAAGAGTTAAATAGATATACCTTTATAACTTACCGTGTCTATAAATTGTAACTTCCTTTTATTTAAAAATTTGTACTACATTGAAATTGGTCAGAAAGAGAAATTCATAGTTTACCCAGCCAAAACCCACATCATGCTTAGGGGATCTCACAGTAGTTAGTGGCACAGGCCATTTGTTCTCGCTATCAGGGTTGATTTTTTTGTGATTCTCCCACTGCAAATTACATCAACAGAGTAAGTGAAATGTATGAACTTCACGCTTATATGTTTGGAAATTCAGTATGCACATGTTGATGTGCTAGTTGCAGTCAACGACAACCATTTTTGAAGCTCCTAAAGTGACACCAATTTTTTTATCATAGTGTTTCTTGATTTTCATTATCTGTACGTATCTTGACTACCTGCGCAGCTTGATAATGAGACCATGACCGTGTCAGCAGATGGTAGTCACTTTTTAATGATTCAATCTCGACAGTGGCGCCCTGTGAGAAATAAAGGAAAAAGTAAATTTTGAAAATAATTAAGCAAACATTAGTAAAATTAAGTAGATATTTATATGTTGAGAATAATGGTGCGATGCCATACCTCATTATCAACTAACGTGATGTGCATATTTTGGAAGCTTCAATTGGATTGATTCGAGAATCAATTGGAGCATTATTTTGTTTTCCACTTTCTTGGATGATATTTTTTTTGCGAATAAATTCGAGGAGCATAGGCAAGAAAATATTTTCGAGTGAAATTATCAGCGAAATATATAACAACTCTGAGGAGAAATTTAGTGATTGAATACCTCCCTGTACACAATATTTTGTGTATAAGCTCGGTGACAGTTGTCAGGATTTATGATTAGTATCTTGATTCCTTTCTTGTACTTAGCTCTCGAAAGAGCAACATAAAGTTGTCCATGCGAAAAAACTGGCCGAGGCAAATAAATTCCTATTATTGGAAGAGTCTGACCCTGACTTTTGTTTATCGTCATTGCATAGCAAATACGTATTGGGAACTGTTTTCGTCGAAGGGTGAACGGCCACCTATTTTCTTTTTTTAGAAAAATAATCCGAGGTATCAATGTTCTAGTTCCTTTAGCATGCTCAGTAATTACTTCAGCTTCTATTGAATGTAATCCTATGCGCGTGATAAGTAGACGAGTACCATTACAAAGGCCTGATGATGGATCAATATTTCGTAGTAACATGACAGGAACTCCAATCTTAAGAGAAATTTCATGATTGGGAACACCATTGGGATTTAAGAGATTTAGGTAGTCAACAGGATACATATCACGCAATTCTTCTGACATGGTTGCACTTTCTTGCATTGTGTCTGAACTTAAGTAAGTGAATGATTGACCCGGAATCATATCGGTAATAATAGAATTGATATTGTCAGCATCTTGATTGGTAGGTGTTACAATGGCACGGTCTCGTAAATACTGAATATTTTGATAATTTGACTTTATGTCAGTATAAGTGGCTGAAATTATCGAAGAGCATGGATCTTTAGTTTTAGGCAATAATAGTTCTGATGGTATCTCGATCCAGTCTGCTTCTGATGATCCATATAGTTTTTTACCATGTGCAATACCATCTCCAACCGATAACAACCAACGTGCGAATTGTTCAGCCTCAGCATGTTCCTCTGAATTCATATTGGCATGGAGTAAACGCATATTAATTATTAGATTAAAAACACGACAATGTGACCAGAGATCAGAATTGATAATACAAGAGTTGACTGAATCGTGACGAGATCCACCTGCAATAATCGGCAAAGTTTGACGAAAATCACCGCCAAGTAACACAGTGATGCCTCCGAAAATTTTATACTTTCGATCATTTGAAATTACTCCCATAATATCTCGCAAAGTAATATCAAGAGCTTCAAAACAATGTCTATGATTCATAGGAGCTTCGTCCCAAACAATAAGAGACGTATGTTGGATAAGTTCTGCTAAGTGAGATCCTAGCTTGATATCACATGACTTTATATCTGCCACATCAACAGGAATTTTAAATCTAGAATGTGCAGTTGTTCCACCTTCTAATAGTAATGCTGCAAGACCAGACGATGCAACCGGCAAGACAATTTTCCCGCGAGAACGACATGAAGCAATGATGGATTGCCATAAGAATGTTTTTCCAGTACCACCATGACCATCAACGAAAAAAAGTTGTCCGTCTTCTCTATCTACTGATTCTAAAACATCATCATGAACTTGTAACTGTTCCGAATTAAGCAATTTACGCATATTTATTGACTCTGATATTAAACCCATGCGATTAAATGACATTTGTTCTCTTATGAGACGATTGCTAATTTGATCTGCAAAATTTGAAGCTGGCAAGGGTAAACCGAATGAAGATAATGTAGTGCCTAATTGGACCAAATCTTTTTCAAGACATTCTAAAATATAATTTTTTTTCATATCTTCGGGTACTTCATAAGATCCATTGTTGGTTGTATTTTTAAATTGGTAATCAACATCATCTCCAAGGAGGTGCCATACGTTATTCCATATATGCATAGGATTTGTAGGTTGGCTATATTCGAGAATATAAACAAATAATTTCCGAAGTTGATATGAACTGGACCAGTTAGATGCATCTTTTATTGCATCAACCCATTCGCTATCATCATCTAAGAATCCGGCAGCTCTACAAGCATCTTGGAACGTTTCATAAACAACATTATTTATTATTCTTAAAGACTCATAGGAAGTAGCTCCACAAATTTGAGTAAGCAATAAACGCAAATAATATAATTCAGCTTGACTCGGGTGCACGTAGTACATTCGACCTAAACGTTTTTTTTGTTTACGAGAAGTCCACTTTTTTTCTTTCGTATTCCAGACATATTTTTCAGGTATTTGAGAGTAAGTTAAACTACGTGCAGCTGGATCCCTTTTATTAAGTTCAAACCATTCAGTTAGTTTTGTTCGCTCTAGATCTTGGTTGCTAACAACATAAGCTAAACAATCTGTATCAGTGAAAGTGATATTATTTTTTCCTTGCGAATGTACTGGCAAACGTTCAATAGATGGCCACCTTTCATGTACACGATATTGATAGAGTCGCCATATAGCTTCACATGGTGTTATGCACCGACAATCCAAATAGTTTTGTACCTCATTGATAACAGGCTGTTCATTTGAGTTGGAGCCATCGACAGAATTCGATTCCTTATTTATCGATATAAATTGTCTGTCAGACCCTTTGCAAACATATTTGAAAAGATATTTGATTAATTGAGGACTGTAACATTTTTCAACATTCAAATGCGCTTGGTACTTGATAAGCAAGGAGATATTATGAGGAACAACATGGGAATTTGAGAAAATGATATTATTCTTTTCGAATACAACATTATTATCCCGCCTACGGTAGACGACACTTCCATCTTCATTTATATTTGTAATGGAAGCAAACTCTTTTGGAAATTTTTTTGAGCATCTTCCATCTTTCATACAAGGACTATTCCTGTTCATAACTCCGCAAGGACCATGTAACATAAATTTACTTACAGCATCATATCCAAGTGGATCGGCATTAGGATCTGGTAGCTCTGCAATTATCAAACGATCAACATCGGCAGCAGTTTTTAGTTTGTGCTTTGTGGCCAGCCAAAGGATTATATGTGCATGAGGAAGGCCCCTTTTTTGAAATTCTATTTGAGATACAACTGTATAAAAAAATGAGAGACACAAAATAAAAATAAAAAAGATTAGAATCTCAAATAAATAAAACTTTAACATGTTATTACATGATAACCAGAAAGTAAAAAATATTATTTTTTACATCATGTTTTCACTTTCTCCCTTGTGTGGTCCTATGTTGAACATATGACCACAATTATTTTTAAAAGGCAAGAAAAAATTCATAAAGAAAATATGGCTTAGACTTAAACCAAAAGGGTAAATCTAACCTGCAATGGCTTTACCAAAAAAAGAACGATCGTCAACGTCACACATCAACTCATCATATTTCATCTTGAAAACTCTACACACAATGTCAGGGCGTTCATCAGGACGTTGTCCAGGCAAAATAGATCGTTCAATTTCAATCCACTGTGGGTTGCATGTGAAAGTAATGAATAAGTCTGGAGGGCCAAAACGACGACAAAGAGCTGTGCAATCATGGTAGTTCTGAAACATATAGCGGGGCCCTCCAACATGTGAAGAAGGTAATATGATACGTTTTTCGAGTTCACGACCGAGCATATCACCTTCGGTAACAGCACGCCTAACATTGCACAATTTTTCGGATCGCATTATATGTTGATTATGCTCTATGAAAGAAAGTCTGCTTTGGTCAAGAGATACATATATATCTAGAACAACTTGTTGAAATAGCTTCCCAGCTTGAAATATTGTAGGAGCCTCATTGCATCGTGGATGAAGACGAAAAGAGTAGTATTCGGCCATTGTTACATATCGTCTTTTGACTTTGTTTGTGCCAGGCATATTAGGCACGTAACGGATGCAACGATGGAAACCTTTCTCACCATATACACAGATAATAGGATATTGAAAAGGTATATAGAGTGGATTATCGCTGTAGATACGTTGTAATTTTTTAGAACGATATTCAACGATTATATCTCGGTTTGATTTACTCGATGTAATATCACCAACAACAAATCCCACTACTTCTGATGCACTCGGGGGGGCAATATTGAGGGTTTCTTTGATTACGATCTGAATGTATACGTATGTGTAATTGAGGAGCGTTCATATAGGCCAACCTTTCCTTAATAGTTCTATATTCCTTTACAAGAACGTTATGCTCATCAAATATTTGAGCAAGTGCTTGAACAATATGCTGTTTTGGTTGATTTTGCGAAGAAAATTGAGAGAAATGAGCAAGTCTGTTTTGAATTTCGTTCTCTGTATCATACAAATAGAGTTGTGCGAAAGAAGGTCTTGATCCTGGTAAAGGCAACAAAGAACCCATTTTGTGTGATACTTGTCCAGATATTTTAAAGACATAAGGTGCAGAACCATCATTAATAGAATCGTCCACATTACATCCGAATGAAGTAAAAGAGAACATCGAATTATAAGTACGAATAAGTTTTTTGAAGTGTTTTGAATTGGGATTATCATTTGATGAAAGTAACTGTTGCAAAATAGCTGGTGGATGATCCAAAAAAGGGAGACCTACGCGACCTTCCCGACAACAAAGATTGTAGCTAACGCAATTTCCTGCAGAAGATTTAACACATCTTTCTCTATACCAAAAAAATGCACCACAAAAGCGGCAACTATGCTCTGGATTGCCTATATCCAATGGTTTGAACTTGTGCTGAATACCTGGTAACAAAAAAAAAAGATGAAATAGGCATATCAGAAAACAAATTAATAGCGTTTATAGCCAACCACCATATCGATAGTAACACAAAAGAAAGGGACAAAATCTTAGTTCTGACCAAGTACAATTGATAATGACGTGAAGTAGTACATTCGACAACAAATGAGGTGTTGATTATCTGGGAGCAATTTTTTCCAAGCCAGCAAATCATTCCAGATAAGTATCTTAGAATTGTAGCTGTCAGTTTTGCAATTTAAACAGAAAAATAGTACAGATAAAATAACAAACCACTATTTGCTGCTTTGACGCCAGCCTGTTCTAAAGTTAGCTGCGCGGACGCATTATTTGCACAGAGAATTTTAGTTTTAATGCGACGCGAACGATAAGATACTTTGCGCGAGTGCTTGGAAAATGTCTTTAGAGGAAGTGAAAGGTCACCAGAGGTGGAAAGTTCAGTAAACCCGTCATTCATAGATGAGGCACGTGGTGGGAGTTCTTTCAGCTGTTTCATGATAGCTACATATAAAAAATACAGGCAAACAACACGTTTTATGTAATGATACCAGAATATACAGTATAAATTTGAAATCATTGGACAACAGAAAGTAAATAAACAAATAAAATAGAGATTTTTTTTTGTGCCAGCAAAAAATTCCAAATAAGTATCCTTTCTTACATTAACATGACTTCATAACATTTTAATGCCGAAGGCAACTTGAAAAGAAATAATCGATAATTGTGACCACATGACAAAGCAAATAACTCTGCTAAGAATATGTAATTTTCATTTTTGCAATTTTAAGCAAAAAAAATAGTACAGATAAAAGTAAGCACCGTTATTTGCTGCTTCGTCGCCAGCATGCTCGGAAATCTGTTGCGAAGATGCATTATTTGCAGAGAGAGTTTTAGTTGGAACACGACGCGAACGGTAAAATGCTTTGTGTGAACTATTAGCAAATGCCTTCAAAGGGAGGGAGATGTCATCGGAATTGGAAATTTGAGTAGATTGATCATTCATAGACGAGGCATGTTGTGGGAGTACTTCCAACTGTTCCAGGACAGCTACATATAAAAAGTACATGCAAACAATTAGGAAATCCTTCCAGAATATAATAAAACAATGTCAGAGCATTGGGTAACAAAAAAGAAATTAACAACAAAATGTGGACTGACTCTCAATAGCAATAAGTAAATTCTTCTTACTGGATATGCAAAAATAATTCTCAGAAATTACATAAACACATACATAGAAGAAGACATAAGAAATAAATAATTTAAGACCAAACTGTTGGCAAACTTGTAACATTAGTACATAAATGCATTCAAATAGATAACGAATAGAACATTTATGATCAGATAAATGTGATAAACAATAGACAAACAATATCAAAAGAAGGAAAAACAATGAATATTATAGATAATAATCCCAGAAGTCATGTAGTACTCACGAACAGATGCAGGAAAGTTTGTGGAAGGAGCAGAAGGATGAGAAGTGCCAACATCAAGATCCATCGGAGAAGGATCATTGCTGCAAGGATAGTATTCATTCCGAACGCGACACGAACGATACAGTTTCTTGCGCTTAATGCTTGAAAAGAACTTCACCGAAAGAGGTAGCTCATCAGAATTTGAAGATTGAGTCCACGAAGTACCAAGAGAAGACATCATGCAAAGATAAACCTGAGTTGAAGCATTGAAAAAAAATCAAGCAGTACTTAGTGGCCACACAACTTCAGAAGGTAAAGATGAAAACAAATTTCATAAATATAAATATAATTCAGTCTCAAATTATAGAACCATTCGAATCAAACTCCACTTTATACCAGTTAACAATGAAAACAGCTATAGAGCTAGTAGCAATCAGCATAAAGGTAGAAACTCCACTTTCAGCATATATGGAGCACATAGTATGGGTTTTCTCATTCAAAGTAAAATTTCTTTTTCCATTGTAGTTTCAATCCAAAAATAAAACTCAACTCCACTGGCTAAGGTCTCAAGATATACCAAGAACAATTAAATTTCATGTGCAGCCTTTTATGTAGATGGATCAACTTAATTTGATTTATCTAACTCAGCTGAAATTAACTATCACTTGCAGGCGATCCTATGAATTGATAAAAATCCATGTATATCTTTCTGATTTAGTATTTCAGAACTCAGGTTTATGCGCCATCTATAATTCAATTTAGAATCGATATAATTGATAACCAGTTATAAGGAAAGATTGTGGCCAATTTCTATTTTTGTTTAAATTCAATAATATGTACTTAATGGTTCATTTAATTTTCTGGAACGATCGAGAAGTTGAAGGCAAATTAGTGAAAATACAATCTAAATAGTGGTACATAAACCCTTTCCCCTCCGTACACACACAGAATGAGAGGAAGTCACAGTAATTGCACCATAAAAAAAAAAAAAGAAACCAAACCTACCAACAGAAAAATAGAAAAAGACCATAGAGCAAAATTAGCAAAGCATAGAGTAAAATTAGCGGAAATTAGAAAGGCTTCTTACTCCGTACCTTCGCCGCTATTGTGATCCTCCCAAATCGAACAGAACCGGAAGAGGAATAACCAACTACGGATCTGTAAACTTTCCGAAATTTTCAGAAAAGAATAGTTCCAACGAAATATAAGGACGGCGAGAAAAGGGCGTGTGAAGCTACCAGAGTCGAGAATTAACGAAGCACCGTGCTCCTTTTTTTCTTTACTTTCTCGATCTTATCTGTACGGAATCACATCTGTACCGACTTGGAAAATAAAGAAAGAGGCTAGACAATTTGGTTTGGATGATTTATTGTGGTATCTCCGTATAGGAAACTATATTGCTCATATAACACAATACAACAGAGAATATTGCACCAGGAACTGCACGGAGGCCAAAACAGGAAATCAAAATTATTGGGGTGTGGCTGTGTAGGCAAGTACGTTGCCTACGGGAGAATATAATGTGTAGAAACACCAAGGCTGCACGGAGTGACAAATAGAAAATCGAAAGCACTGTTCATTACTGTTCATTACTGTTCATCCGAAAAGCAAACTTTATATATAGTATAAATGAGGTCTTATGTCTCAAGCTCTAATCTGGGAAACATGCACGCAGACAGCAATAATTGTGCTCTCTGTGACTCTGTGTACTGTGTACCTTGGACATTGCTCTGTTGCTAGGCCTGCTTGGTGTTTTGTGATCTGGGTTCATCGCTCTGTTGCTTGGCCTGCTTTTCGCTGTTCCTCTTGCGGATTCTGGACTCTGCTTCGGTATTGCCTTTATCCCTCCTCATTATCTTTTTTTCCCAAACTGTTTCCTTCGTGCTGTTGTTGTCGCTGTTCGCAACAGGTTCTCTTTCGTGTTCTCTCCTCTTCCTCCTCATTAATTTATTTCTTTTCTTTGATTCTTTGACTCCTGATCTGTTTCTTTTTGTTCTGATCGCAGGTTGTTCCAGTCGCATCCTTACTTCTTTTGTGCGCAGGTAATGCAGGTAATGGTACTGGGACTATAATAGAGGGATACAGAATAGTTGTGTTTTATGTTCTCCTCATTGATGTGTTTTATAGTTTAATGTTCTGTCATCCTGCAAAATCATCAGTATTGTGGACTTTCTATGTTTATAATGAATATGTTAGTTTATCAGTTCAGAATACACTCAAGTGATGGTTGCAGTCTCAGTGCGTTTGTGGTGAAAAAATACCTGTGTTTTTAATTTTCTTGGGATGCTGGTTGGTATCTAATATTGAAGGGGTCTGTTTGGTTAATACATATTGTTAATTATCGATTAGCTAGGTAATCATGTTTCTGGACAGCACAAAAAAAAAATTCAGAACAAAAAGAACTCAAATCAGATTTGTCATTGCCTTCACTCTTCAGTACCTCTGAGAAAGCTCAGTAAATGCCTTGAAGATATTGTGGTTCTTTGCTGATCATATTTCGACATCACATATAGCTTAGCAACATAATTGAGGGTCAGAATAAAAATTTCTTAAAATATTTCATTGTAGATAAATGATTCAATGTCCAAGGTTTGTATATTGGTAGATGATATTTATGTTAGTAGATTTATTCTGTCTAATTGAATTTCAGGATTTTAGTTTTAAAATCGAATTTTTTATCTATATTATTTATTATTTATGTAATTGCGTATGTCAGATAAGAGCAGTGAAACAGCTGTAAAAGGTGGAGTGCAAGGTTCAGCTTCTAACTATTGCATATGCTGCTGCCTCAATCAAGATGATATCGTCTCATATTTTCATATGCATGGTCTATTTTCTCCTCTTCTACTATTTGATTTATTTACTCATTATATAATTACTATATATTTTGATGCATAAACTCATATCATCCTCTTCCTTTTTTGAGACTAGCTAGGCTTACAAAAACGCAAAAATCAGATGCAGTTCAAAATTAAGACTTAGATGGCGGTGATATCCATTTTGAGCCAATATTTCTTCATGTTAAGGTATTACCTAATATTTTTTGTCATCTTTAACAACAAAAATTGAGGGGTATATAGTGTACCGGATTCTTGGTGCCTTTGAGTTTGCTTTTAATTCTGCTGTACCATTGTGGGAATGAACAAAAATTGAAGGGTATATAGTGTACCAGATCAATTAATTATACACTAGGTAGTGTACGATTTTTGGTGCCATTGGCTTTGCTTTCTTTGTAATCTGATTTTTTTTTTTTTATTGTAATTTATTTCAGTGTCAGCTAGCTAAGACAGTCCTAGAAGGCTATATTTGTGGGTAAATTATGGATCTTAACACTGATCAGCAGGTAGTTTTTAGAAATTGATGGTTCATAGTCTTTGGTTTTTAGATATGATTTTGATAGCGATTTTTTTTTTGTGGAAAAACGGCATTCAATGTTTTTGTGTGGTTTAGAGTTCAACTTTTTGTTAAATTAAAAGGTCATTATAACAGATGATAAACAGTAAGAGGGTGAGTGTATAAATATGAGTAATTTAAGGAAATATTGGGGGTCAGAGAAGATTATTGTTACCTTTCTATGTTAAAAAATTATTGCCCTCTAATTATATTTTTCTTTCCAGATTATTTAAATATTCTAGGCTTATGATGCAAAAGGCTTTTTAGAGAATCAGACAGGAAAAGAGAAGCCTATGCTTGGCCCTTTAGGTTCTATTTTTTTTTTTTTTCATTTTTTTAAGTTGTATATCATTGATAATCAATGTTGAAAATATTTTCTATAAAATTGTGGTTCTACTGTATAAGTTTTTTTTTTTTAATTCCTTGGATTTAACTCCTGTTGATAAAAAATAGTTACATTCTAAGTGCTGGTTTAATGAGCTATTGTTCTCTTATTATGTTCATTATATGTCTGTGCTTCTCAGGGACAATGTTATGCAATTTTTATTAGGTGATGGCTCTGTGCCTGATGCTGTCAATTTGTTATAGTACTATAAAAAGATTTATGCATACACAATAGTCATTTGTTTGTGTCCAGTATGCTGACTTTGCTATTCTTATTCTCATCTCTGGCATTGTCGCTTCTTCGCCATACCAGCATATCTCATTTATTTTCGCTTTATTGAGGTTGCGGGATTTATGAGATGTGATTACAGCCTCTTTATTTTTGGCCTCTGAGGCTGATGTTGTATCAACCTACCAGTACAACTTGCCTATGCATACAACTAATTTTATAAAATTACCCTAGCAAGAAAATGTATGATTTTCTTAGAGCAATGGATCTTTTCATTTTTTGACTTAAATGTATCCCTCAAAATTACTTTTACATACAATTTTTATTAGGTCAATTTGATATGTTGGTAGATAGATTTTCGAGGTCTTTGAGGATAAATAACAACAGTGAGAGTTAGCCAAGGAACTAACTACACATATGCATCTTATGCATACTACAGATTAAATAACACTACCCTGATGTCCATGAATATGATTAGGTTAACATATTGGCTATATTAGAGCAATCTATCTATTCTAATTATAATGCACCAGCTGATTTACTTAGGATATGTTACTTAGGATAGAATTATTTCCTTAAACAAATCATATTTTCGTTAAAATTGACATGTAGCACCAGCTGATTTACACTTCAACTGATAAAAATCAAATGGATTGAGAGAGAACATGTCCTACAGAACTAAATTGAATCTGGGAATAATATATGTTATATCTCAAGTTCGACTAATGCAATTTATGTTCAATATTCTTTTTGTTTGTTAATATATTTGGACAGCTCATAACATATATGACTAACCAGATTAGGTCTCAGACATATAGGATGAGATTGCAACATATAACAATTTCTGCAGACGTGACTTTGGAGAGCACAACCATTATTTGTGGTGATCTGGATGTTTAGATCTGATACATTTGTCTTCGTAGCGGTTGTTGGAGTATTGCCCAGCAAACAAGTTTGTCTTAATTTCCTCCCTTCATCATATTTACTGGTATGATTTTCAAAACCCTTGCTTTGCGGCATTGCTATTGAAATTCAATAGATGGTTCAGTTTGAAAAAAATTACAATTTTGAGGAGTAGAATTTAGATCAATTGTCAAATTATGGTAACATAATTACCATAATTATGTTGGGTTTCTTTTCTAGCCTACCCCAACTTGTTTGGGACAAAAGGCTTAGTTGTTGTTGTTGTTGTTGTTGTTGTTGTCAAATTATGGTAACATAATTACAGTTGCCTCTGAGCTGTGGCCTGTGGATCACTTTATAATTTCACTAACTTTTTACAATGGCTCATTTTAGTGACCAACGCACGAAGCAATAGTAAACTTGACCAAATATATTTCTATATTTAGGTTTTAGTGGGTACTTATTTTAGGAGAAAGAAAAAGAACTGTGCTCCCTTATTTTGGTGCAACATAAGTCAGTTGACCAAGTGAAAGGTATTTTTTATTTTGCTTCTTTGTTTCTCTTTCGTGCCATCTCTTGCTTACCGCCCTCAAAATACATGATGATGAAAGAGCTGATTTGATTTTTCGTGTACAAACTTTCATTCTTCATGAGCTAGAATGATATGTTAGAATTTTGAATAAAAAGACGCAAAAATACTGATGTTTCACTGTGTGTTATTCATAAGTTTCTTAATTTACTTCCACATTCATATAATCTAATATACTTTTTAAGTTTTTTTCAGCAGCTTGCAGCCTAAGCTTGGAGTGATAGAGAATGTGATATGCTCTTGATCACTAGAGGAGGTACATACATCACTAAGAATATTATTTAAGATGAAAGTTTCACAAGAATTTTAGTAGTTGTTACTGTCAGATAATTATTGTTAAAATTATACTGAAAGCATGAATGCATTTTTCAATGTGCTTTGCATTGAGAAAGAATACCTGCACTAATTTTAGAACAAAACAAATACTATTTTCTAAGGGCATAACTGAAAATGTAATCAATGTTTTCTTTTTCTTAGCAATATGAAACTGTTCCCACCATTAAAGCATGGTTGAGTGTATTTGTATTGTGTCGCGAAAAACTAGAGGACAAAAAAGTACCATTTTGATGAAGGTGACGGGGCAATGTACTACATGGCATCCATTATTACGACTTACTAATAAAATGTTAATTAGTGGAGCAATTTTCAGTTTAATTCTTCATTGAAATTTCTCAATGTAAATATAATTCGATATGAGCTCAAAAAGAAAATGTTTTGATATAATTACAAATTTACAATAAATACTTTTATAGTATGATATTTACTTCAACATTGTTCTCTTTTTGTCAGATAGCATAGAATACTAGATATAAAGCTGTTGCAGAGTTTCAAAGAAGATTGTTGGCTGCCTAGAGGCGGGGGTGGGGAAGAGCCTCAATTAAAATAGAATTTTGATTGTTAACATGTAATTTTGATTGGAGTAACGAATTGTTTTGGTAGCCCTTTGATTTGGTGTACTTTTATTTACCATAAGTATCCCATCCGAGTTGATTTGAAAATATGTGCATTATTTATTTATTTATTTGTCCAAGTAGCTACTTATTGATTGATAGTCCTTTGTGGATTGTTTATTTCTTGATCAATGGTTATACTAGCTTCCAAAGCTTTTTAATTTTCACATTTTCCCGAATTTATTATTATTTCATATAGTTCAAATTTTTTTTGCCTCGCATTGCATGCTAAACTTCAAATAATAGAGCATGTGAAAATAACACTATAGCTAAAATTCAACAAAAACTGTGTAAATTAAAATAGCAAATAATTACCTATCGCATAATGTAAACTTAAATAATTATATATTTATAAAACAATATAAAAACTAAAAACCGATATATAACGATATAAAAACAAAAAATCTATATTAGTATAATCAAACAAGCATACTTATCATAAATATATAAAAATTATAAAAAGATATTAAACAAAATTTTGTTACAAACTCATGTATCAAGCCAAATTCAACATCTGACCAACATGAAATTTAGTGAAACTTTTATTTTTTTCTGTAGGTCGTGCAACGCGCGCCACCCCCGCTAGTTGGATTTATTATTTAAATTGGCAGTCTGCTATTGCATTGCTTCAACTGTGTTTGTCAAATGAAAAATTGAAGTTTTTACCTTACCTTCTTTTTTGTGTTAAATACGATAGATAAAGCAATTGAAAAATGGATATAGGCTGTGATTTAAATTAGTTTCTAGATTACTTTATGATTTATTTTGAGCTATTCTTATTTTTCCTTTTATTTACTTTCAATCGTTTCTTTTCAGGGACTAAGATCCCAAGATCAATTAGTTGAATTTCTCCTGGTGGCTCAAATATTTTAAAAACATCAAGTTTTTGTATTTGTGAATTATAGTATTCCTTATTTATTTATTTAATGCTTACCAACAAAATTTCTTATCGGTGCATAATCATAATATTGTATGACGTCACGGTGATTTTGATTTTAATTGGATTGAGCGAAGCTTCATCGTATAAAGAGACTTTTTTTTTTTGTTTTGTTTTTCTGTCTGGAAATAAGTCTTGTAGTAATAAAATAATAAGCATTAGTAGTGCAATTACTTGCACGCGTGTAAAGAAAAAAAAAAAAAAAAGAAAAAGAAAGAAAAGAAAAGAAAAGAAAAGCCGAAAGCGGACATTGTTTTCTGTCGTCGACCCCAACCCTAACCCTAGTTCCCAAATCCCAATTTCTCTCCGATGGATGGCAGTGGCACAGTCGGAGGCGGCGATGCTCCAAATGGCAGTCCTTCTCCTCCCGCTCTCAGCGAACCCCTCTCCACCTCCTCCATTCCTAGACCCGAAACTGTCGAGCCGATGGAGACGCTCAATGACGCCATGCGTGGGACATCGGTCTCTGCGGAGGCGCCTCCACGGAGGAAGATGAGGGGTCCCCTGAAAGAAGGGGATTTCTTCAGAGAATACTTGGCTAGAGCCTCAAGGAACAGCCTCGAAGCCAGGAAGCGCTTGATCGAACGACTCCGTGCTGAACCCCCCAGTCCCCCCGTCAAACGAGTTCGACCTAGAAGAGATGAACCTGACAAACTTTATCGTGTCTTTGAGGTTTAATCCCATATACTGACCCCTTTCAGCACCTATTTGAAATATGTTTTTCTTTCCATTCTCTTATTGATTGCTTCTGGTTACCTATATGATTAAATGCAATTGGAATGCATAATTACAACATTAGCATGGTTTCTCTACTTAGGAAACCAGAATTTGATATATTCACACCTATTGTTCACCTGCCTACATTCTATATTCTATATATGAAACCCATTCAGAAAGTTTCACCTCTCTTGATGCCTAATTTTTGCCTCAAAGGCCATCTTTTGGTAATTATTTATGAATATCACGGACATGTAAGGATGATTGGATATCAAGTAAAACACGAAATGCATCGATGGTTTGTTGAAGTAATGAACCACCAACCAATTAGAATGGAACAATCTGCTATACCTGCCTTGCTTGTGTTATGCCTGCTACACACTCTTGTCGGTGTCCTTTGCTACTGTTATATTGATGAATAAGGGTCTTGCCAGAAACCAACAACCCTCATTTCATTTTCATATTTATTCAAATAACACCAGTGTATGTTGTCCGGGAATAAATAAATAGAACAGACTTAACTCTAGCAAAATCCAATTGCAACAAATACGATGCTACTACCTACAGTTTCTGTGATAACTTTGTTTTCGTATCCAGTGTTTCCGGGGACATCAACATGCATCCAGTGCTACGACCATCACTCCAAGAAGTGCCGGTATTGCTGCACCACCAAGGGCTCTGTCGTTAGCTTGAACAAAGAAGAGGCTGCCGAGTATACAAATCAGTACTCATGCCACGAGGGTCGTGGTCAGGTGATACCAAAAGAAGATGAGTTTTTCTGCCCTGACAGCTCTTGCCAATTCTGCGGCCCCCTGGACAGTGTACTCAACCACATTACAGATGCTCACTCAATGACCATCCGGCATTTCTCCTACGGTGATGTCATTCGAGTCCCGCTTCATTTGGTCGGCAAGTACCTAGTTCTCCCTGCTGCCGTCCAGAAGCTCCCTCAATGGCATGTCCATCCAAGGAAAGCAGCTCTGGAACCTGCCATGACCGTAAATTATCTACTTCCACCGCAACTGAAGCCTTGGGTGAACAAGTGTAGGGCCTTCGAGGCATACCACATTGAATTACTAGCTGAACTTTTATTGCCTTCTTTTACCCTGTTGCGTACAGTGAAGAACTCTCCTACAGCACATCTCCGTACTATTGGAGAGCTTCTTTCAATCCCAACTATTGAGCCAGCCTCGGCAAATTCTAGGCAGGTCTTTTCAGCATCCCACAAACCAAAGCTGGTGTTCAATTCCTCCTCCACTTCCAAGTCACACCAAGGGATAGACTTGCCCTCGTCCTTTCAACAACAGCGTATACCTCGCCCTGTCCTGATTATAGTATGTTATTTATTAATAGCTATTTTTAAAACTTTAATGACTAGTGTCTTGTGCTGGCTATTATGATACCACCTGCCACCTGGTATCTCTTTAAAATTTCTAAAGAGAATCGTCTCTATTGTGCATTAAGTAGCTTATTGCTTGAACTTAGACAGAGCTGAATTAATTAGGTTCACCGGATTATGTGTTTTTTGCCAGGTCCAGTTAGGATTTGCGATGAATCACAAGTGTTGAGTTTTTGTTAATTTAGTTCTTATGTTGTTTCAATTTATTATGTAAAACTTTGAATTCAATTTATAACACAGTAGACAAACTAGATTGGCTCAGATTGGCTGAAATACGCCTTGAACTGAGATAACTGACATGCAACTCTTTATGAGCAATAAAGTTGCATATCTTTTTTGGAATAAGTTGACCTGTCACAGCTCTAAAATTCTCTGAAATATGAGGTCATACCCAATCATTTTTTTTTTTTGGTTTTGAAATGTTGACAAAGACTGCCTTGGTCTCTCTTTATCAGAATGCCTCTCTGTATCACATTATTAATAACTGTTTCAGCTTCTTGGATCTGATAATACTAATTTACATGGAGAATTTGAACTGTGTCCACTATGTATTTGGATAATTATATTGTATTCTTTGTTTTTTTTGTCATCCAGGATCAACAAGAAGACAGCAGCACCCATGTGGGTGTAAATTCGAGAAAGCGAGGGGATCACCCAATTGACGACAATGATGGACCTCCATCTGAAGGCAGTCCTGCTCCTCCCCCTCTCGGCGAACCCCGCTCCACCTCCTCCATTGCTAGCCCCGTAACTGTCGTGTCGATGGAGACGCTCAATGATGGCATGCGTAGGACATTGGTCTCTGCAGAGGTGCCTCTATGGATGAGGATGACGATGACGGGTCCCCTGAAAGAAGGGGATCCCTTCAGAGAATACTTGGCTAAAGCCGCAAGGGCCAGCCTCGAAGCCAGGAAGCGCTTCATCGAACAACTCCGTACAGGACCCCCCTGTACGCCTGTCAAACGAGTTCCACCTAGAAGAGAAGAACCTGACAAACTTTATCCTCTCTTTCAGGTTTATTCCCATATACTGACCCCTTTCAGCACCTATTTGAAATATGTTTTTCTTTCCATTCTCTTATTGATTGCTTCTGGTTACCTATATGATTAAATGCAATTGGCATGCATAATTACAACATTAGCATGGTTTCTCTACTTAGGAAGCAGAATTTGATTTATTCACACCAATTGTTCACCTGCCTACATTCTATTCTATATATTACATTCTATTCTATATATGAAACCCATTCAGAAAGTTGCACCTCTCTTGATGCCTAATTTTTGCCTCAGGCAGCTTTTTGGTAATTTTTTATTCTCATATGTGAATAACACGGACATGTAAGGATGATTGGATATGAAGTAAAACACAAAATGCACCGATGGTTTGTTGAAGTAATGCACCAACAACCAATTAGAATGGAACAATGTGCTATACCTGCCTTGCTTGTGTTATGCTTGTTACACACTCTTGTCGGCATCCTTTGGTACTGTTATATTGATGAATAAGGGTCTTGCCAGAAACCAACAACCCTCATTTCATTTTCAAATTTATTCAAATAGCACCAGTGTATGTTGTCGGGGAATAAATAAATAGAACAGACTTAAGTCTAACAAATCCAATTGCAACAAATACGATGATACTACCTACAGTTTCTGTGATAACTTTGTTTTCGTATCCAGTGTTTCCGGGGACATCAAACATGCATCCAGTGCTACGACCATCGCTCCAAGAAGTGCCAGTATTGCTGCACCACCAAGGGCTCTGTCGTTAGCTTGAACAAAGAAAAGGCTGCCGAGTATAGAAATCAGTACTCATGCCACGAGGGGCGTGGTTGGGTCATACCAAAAGAAGATGGTCTCTTCTGCCCTGACAGTTACCAATTCTGCGGCCCGCTAGACAGTGTACTCAACCACATTACATATGCTCACTCAATGACCTTCCACCATTTCTCCTACGGTGATGTCAATCGAATCCCCCTTCATTTGGCCGGCAAGTACCTAGTTCTCCCTGCTGCTGTCCAGAAGCTCCCGCTCCCTCAATGGCATGTCCATCCAAGGAAAGCAGCTCTGGAACCTGCCATGACCGTAATTTATCTACTTCCACCGCAACTGAAGCCTCGGGTGAACGAGTGTAGGGCCCTCGAGGCATACCACATTGAATTACTAGCTAAACTTTGCTTGCCGTCTTTTATCCTGTTGCGCACAGTGAAGAACTCTCGTACAGCACATCTCCGTACTATTGGAGAGCTTCCTTCAATCCCAACTATTGAGCCAGCCTCGGCAAATTCTAGACGGGTCTTTTCAGCATCCCACAAACCAAAGCTGGTGTCCAATGCCTCCTACACTTCCAAGTCACACCAAGGGATAGACTTTCCCTCATCCTTTCAACAACAGCGTATACCTCACCCGGTCTCGATTACAGTATGTTATTTATTAATAACTATTTTTAAAACTTTAATGACAAGTGTCTTGTGCTGGCTATTGTGATACCACCTGCCACCTGGTATCTGTTTAAAATTTCTAAAGATAATCATCTCTATTGTGCATTAAGTAGCTTATTGCTTGAACTTAGACTGAGCTGAATTAATTAGGTTCACCGGATTATGTGTTTTTTGCCAGGTCCAGTTAGGACTTGCGATGAATCACAAGTGTTTTGAGTTTTTATTAATTTAGTTCTTATGTTGTTTAAATTTATTATGAAAAACTTTGAATTCAATTTATATAACAGTAGACAAACTAGATTGGCTCAGATTGACTGAAATACGCCTTCACCTGAGATAACTAACATGCAACTCTTTATGAGTAAAGTTGCATATCTTTTTTGGAATAAGTTGACGTGTCACAGCTCTAAATTTCTCTGAAATATGTGGTCATACCCAATTATTTGTTTTAGTTTCTGAAATGTTGACAAAGACTGTCTTGGTCTCTCTCTTTCAGAATGACTCTCTATATCACATTATTAATAACTGTTTCAGCTTCTTGGATCTGATAATACTAATTTACATGGAGAATTTGAACTGTGTCCAATATGTATTTGGATAATTATATTGTATATTTTGTTTTTTTGTCATCTAGGATCAACAAGAAGACAGCAGCCATGTGGGTGTAAATTCGAGAGAGGGAGGGGATCACCCAATTGACGACAATAATGGACCTCAATCTGACGGCGGTGTTGGGCCGTCAGGCGGTGATGGACCTCCATCTGACGGCGGTGATGATGATAAAGCTAGCGAGTCTGATAACATGTTTGATGAGAAAGAACGGCCATGTTTTCTTGATCTATTTTCACGCGGAGTTCTAGATCCTCTGGAATATGCTGTAATAGCGGATTTGGAAGTAATAGAGTGTATGCTATGTCGTATGCCGCTTTATCCTCCTGTAATCCAGGTATATATCTTTAGATGTTAATTGATTCGTCTTTTTCCAAAATTATCTTGTTCTTTCCTGTAGCTTATACAATACAACTACACTTTTTTTTTTTTTTAGTGTGAGAATGGCCATTCAATATGTCGACCTTGCTCTGATGCTTGCAATAAGAAATGCAGTGCTTGTAAGGCAGACATGATTGGGGAGAGCTTCTCCATGGGAGAAGTGGCTAATCATTGCATCATGTATTGCCGAGACGGGAAATGTCCAGAATATGGCACAGTTCCATACCATGAAATGGAATTTCACAAAAGAAACTGCAATACATTCTATGTATTTTGTCCACTTTGCCAGAAGTCCTTCGAAGACATGTATTTTCGTGAACATCTAGAAAAATACCATGACGAAAATCTAATGTCATTTGTGTATGGGGAAGAGTTTAATGTGATTCTAAAAGACAGGAAATACATCTTTGTTGAAGAGCATGATAATATATTTGTCATCATCAAAGCAAAGGGTGTTTTTCACTTGTTGTGTGTTCGGCCATATGATCACCCTTGCCCACCCTTTTTGGGACGTATTGAATCACCTGCTAGCAAAGGGAACAGGGGAAGTTCAGAACTAGTCAGTTCTGTGTTAGTTGAGAAACTTGAAGATGAATCCATATTTTTTGCTGAGAAAATGAGTATTGGTGAAATAACAGTGCTTATTCAGCGTGGAAAAAATGCTCAGGTAATGTATTACTCATTTGAACATGTACTGTATTGTTTGGTATATATACATATATTACATTCTACTTTTGGATATTTTTAGATTATAATTCAGGATAAGGATAATTTGCCTCTTTGAATTTGAATTTTTACTTGTTTGAAATATAAATTTATAATGTGATGCTTACTGGAAGTATCAATTGTTGTAATTATTGGATATAATTCAGGCAAAGGAAGACACAAATCAAGACGAGGAAGAGGAAGACACCGAAGACAGATCAGGATGAGGACGAGGAAGAGGAAGACACAGAATACACAGATCAGGATGAGGACGAGGAAGACACATATCAAGATGAGGCAGAGGATGCTCAGGTAATTTATATTATTTGTGATTGTTTAATAGGATTCCTAAATACTATTCAGTTTCAATTTTTGCTTACTTTTTGGTGGGTGCTGGAGCCAGGTGGAAGTTGAAGATATTGACAAGTATGAGAATTATATTGATGAAATTGAAGAAGAACGTCCTGATATCGATCCAAAAGGAAAGGAAGTCACGTATCTTAAGGATTACGAGTTGTGTACACTACCGATAGAGTTATTGCAATGTTCTCAATGCAGTTTACCATTGACTCCTGAGATATATCAGGTAGGCAAACTATCTGTCTAGTTGTTTATCATGCATGTTTAATAATTCTTGCTGCTACTAAGAATCGCTAGTTTGTCACATCAGTATTACTTAATTTTATATTTTTATGTGCAGTGTGAAGAAGGACATGAGGTCTGTGTTAGGTGCCGCGGAATCGGAATATGCGATTGTGGATCACACTTTCAACACCGGAACAATGCATTGGAGAAGGTTGTTGAAACTGCCATGGTTCAATGTGTTTTTGAAGGTTGCAACGAGAAGTTACCATATTTTAAGTTGCTTGCGCATGAGGGTCAGTGTGTTTTTCGCTCGGGTTAGTTGGAGAGGAATGGAAAGGGAGGAGAAATAATAGAGGGAAAGGGATGGAATGGAAAGGAAAGAAAAAATCATTGTACGTCCTTATGTTTGGATACTTAATGAGAGAGAAATAGAAAAAAAAAAATTTGTTCCCTGTTTGGATAATCAAATAATGTGAAGGTAAAATGATATGAATTGATCACAATTGACCATTATACCCTTGAACCTTTCATCATATTTCTTTCAAATCTCGTTACATATTTTAATGTATGCAATTTTAAAATGATAAATAAAGTAAAATAAAATCTGCTTATTGATTGAATTATCTATTCTTTTGCCGATTAAAAGGAATGAAAGTTTAACTATTTGTTTTAAAATGACTTAAAATAGTATTTAGATTTATGAATTGAGCGAATGATACAGCCAATATTCACGACTCGTGACACCTGCGTATATCACTATCCTTCTAAGACTAACGTATGAATCAGTGCATATGGGTCTAAGTAGCAATCTTCAAAAAAATAACGCCATAAAATGGTACTGATTGACGTGGTTCCAGTCTAAACGTCAGGGATTGAATATACTGGTAATTTGTGGTTTGTGTCCCAATAATTTGAAAAATATTAGATTCGTTCAACAGTTCAATCTCCAATTTGCATCTCCTCTTCATGCTAATTCACCAATGCACCTCTTGCTTAATTTTGATTAATTGGAGAATCTTCTTTGCTTAATTAACACTTGAATAGATGTAATTGGAAAAACTTTTACTGGAATAGGGTTTAGCACTCAGTTTACTGTTTAATGCAAATTAGAAAAAGGTAAGGGATCGCTTTCTAAGAAAAATCGTTTGGTTTGACCTGAGCAGGAGCAATTGCCAAATAGCTTGGTGAGCGGAGACCAAGAGAAAGCAGGGATGCTGTAATTCGGGAGAGGCGATTTGTTAGTCGGGACATATAGGATACAGGAAAAGATGATTGCATAGCCGAAGGGCGTCGCCGTCTTTCCGCCTTAACATCTCGTGCTTCGATTTTCCTTCCCCTCGCGTACACTTCAAATCGGAGGAGAACTATTTTGTACAAAAAGTAAAATGTACGAAGGAAACGATTCCCCTCGTAGCTAATTGTCCCTTCCGATTTTTTTTCCATCCAAACACGAGAAAAAGATGAAATTTCGGTCTATTGCCATTCCCTCTCACCCGTTCTCTCCTATCCAAACACAGTGTAAACATATCAAGGAGAAACATCAGGAGGTTGTTCTTGAAATTGAGTTTAACACTCCTGCAAAGAATGAATTTTATAATTGCTTAGTCTTTTGTCTCAAATCCTGTCAAAAATTCTTTGCATTTTATCACAGTTTCTTTTTGTGTTAGGTTGTAAATTTTCACTAGTAATTTCACGAATGTTTCGAGCTTTTTATTGTGATAGAAAATCTTTGCCACTCCTATATTTGTTCGCCATTAATTGTTTATTTAATACTGTCTATTTATGAATTGTTATGCGGCAAGATAAAAACCGGATTATATGTTGATTAAGGATCGAGAGTTTTACAAGTTACAAGAGCGAAAGTTTTCACTAGATTCTAAGATAAGTACATAGTAATTTATAAAAAAATATTTGAAACGATTAGCATGCATATAAAATCAATAAAATTGTCAGAAATTGTTATACATTTTTGTTGTTTTCAGAAATTTTTTGAACTAATCTATTCATCGCATTACTTAATTTTTTTTTACCTTAATAATAGACTATACGAGAAAGAATCTTTAGTAAAAGATAAATATTAATTATGTATTATATAAATCAGCTCGTTTTCACTTGAAAAGATAAGAGCATTATCTTAATATAATTAATTTTTTAAAAAAAATCAGAACTATTTGAATTTTTTCCAAATAATCATAATATCATATCTTATTTTAATTCTTCTCATCCGATTTAAAATTATTATTCGACCGATATTTTTGAAAATCAATATTTGTTGCCCACCACTTATGCAGTACATGATCCGATGCGTCATTTTTCTCAAATTTCATACAAAATTATTGAGATTCATTTCAATTTTTTTATAAATAAAAAATCATAATTTAAAAAGGTACTGAGATAATATATCAAAACTTTCTTTATAAATTTAAAGATGGGATGAGGAAAAAAATCAACATAAACCGCTCGTCGGAGGTGCAAAATTAGAACGGTATCTTTTGCATTCATTCGATGGCCTGTTAGCCTACGTCACAACAGAAAAAACAAACGGAGTCAAGTACAAACCTCAGTAACGACTATTTAAAAACGTGTTTCTTTATAACTAATTAATATTACAAACTTCAACAAACTCCGATTATTTCACTAGACGGAAGACATGTAATCTAACGTATAACGACCCCACTGTCAGCGCCATAACTGCCGCCATATAGTTGTACACCAAGTTCACGCAAAACTGTCTCTTCCACCATGCCACCTAAGATTTGTAAGCTACCAAGAAGACGAAAAGAAATAGACGCGATAGAGATAGTGAAAAGTTGTTCAATTAAAGAACCTGAGTTTTGATTACTATAATTTCT
The DNA here is from genome assembly GCA_027562975.1 of Rhynchospora breviuscula. Lineage (NCBI taxonomy): Eukaryota > Viridiplantae > Streptophyta > Magnoliopsida > Poales > Cyperaceae > Rhynchospora > Rhynchospora breviuscula. Next base: position 27,086,822 of record CM050400.1, on the reverse strand, counting down.
ATTTTATATTTATAAAAATTTTATTATTCATGTTTATTATATTTTTTAGTTGTCCAATCAAAGAAAAGGAAACAAAATAATCTAAAAAAGTTGTGGGGTGCAAGAGCTTGTGGATTTTTAGCTTCCACATATGCACATCTTCAGTATGTCAGCCAAATAAAACATGCAATTGTAAATCGTTTTAGCTATAAAAACAGAAATACAAAATACTTCAAAGAAAAACTTAAGAGAATTTCTATATATGCACCAACTGGCATGAAAAAATACCAGTATGTGGAGGTCATTTTCTACATGTATCATACATACACGCATAAAAGTCAGACTAAGTTATAATAGACAATCAGACAATAGTATAATCCTGGCCAATTAGATCCGGATCCGTTACTGTATTTAAGCACTGTTGGTGAACAGTGTGGCTGACAGGTGGGTCCCACTTAACAGAAAATTATTTTAAATTCAACCTGCCTTGACATGGATAGTTTATCTAGATTTTCTATGATGGTCTGGACAAAACTTGGACACAGGTAAAGAGTAATTGTCACACAAGATCCGGTCTCCAAATCTAGCCTTCTGATGAGCGCTCACGTGGTGCTCCTACAAGCTACAACCATGTGGCGTGTGTACGGTGTACCCAGCTTAGGCCCCACCTCGGCTCACGAAATGGAACTCCTCTCAAGCAGATGGTGTGCATGTCCAATTCTCCATTCCTGATAATTATTCGCTCCATTTCTTTGGTGCATGCACGTCTTCAGTTCTTAAGTATTTAAAAAATATGCTTCAGTTTTTAAATTATTTCGAGGCCTCTAAAATTTCATTTGGACTTTAAAACTCATGTAGAACAAACAATAACGAATCTTCCATTATGATTTTTATTTCATTTTTTGAGTTTGAAAATGTTTTTAATAATTTTTCAGATATTATAATACCTTATTTTTGTAATTTCGTAGATGTGTTCAGATTTTTAATTGTTTATCGGGCCTCACCAAATTTATTTTGGCACGGATTTTTGTTTAAATACTCAAAAATTTAAAAAATCTAATAGTGAACTTTTTTGCATTGGACTTTGCAAATACCTAACATAATTTTTTAAGTTTAGAAAATTTAAGTAAAGTTAATATTTTTTTTATTGTTTGAAGGCCTTTCTGAATTCATTTATTCATCAAGTTTTATGTGTATTCTCACAAAATTATAACGAGTTCATTGATATCATTTTTTTATTTTTCGACATTTACAAAATTTACGGTGTTTTTCCATTTTTTATTAGATATCCAAAAATATTGCATTTTAGTTTTTGACTATTAGATTAGATATCCAAAAATATTGCATTTTAGTTTCAATCGATTTTTATACAATTGCTCAATATATTTTTTATAAATTAGGTCATTCCCTTCTATCTTTTGGGTCTTCAAAATATTTTATTTGGTTTTCACGATGCTTATATATAACCACAAATATTATTTTATAATGCTTATATATTACCATAAATATTTGCACAAACAAACAATAGAAAAAAATATAGATCGCGCAACGCGCGAAGCCCCACTAGTTAATATGAAGATGGTGCCAGTTAGAGCAACAAATCCCTTGGTTCTTGGCATTTGAATGGTCGTACTCTAGATGTAAGCAATAAATGTTGCTAAGATAAATCAGGATCAGTGTATAAAATAGATCTTGAAAATGGCAAAATGTTAGACCTAGGTGTAAGCTTTTACCAAAGAAAAAAAATGTTCACATGTTCAATGAGAAAAATATTAGACCTGATGTCGTAGCGAGTGTAACCACTTTTTCCTTTTCATACAATTGGATTTATCATCTGAACTGGCAGTGTGCTATTGCATTGCTTCAACTGTTTTGTCAAATGAAAAATTGAAGTTTTTACCTTACCTTCTTTTTTGTGTTAAATACGATAAATAAAGCAATTCAAAATGGATATAGACTGTGATTTAAATTAGTTTCTAGATTACTTTATGGTTTATTTTGAGCTATTCTTATTTTTCCTTTTATTTACTTTCAATCGTTTCTTTTCAGGGACTAAGATCCCAAGATCAATTAGTTGAATTTCTCCGGGTGGCTCAAATATTTTAAAAACATCAAGTTTTTGTATTTGTGAATTATAGTATTCCTTATTTATTTATTTAATGCTTACCAACAAAATTTCTTATCGGTGCATAATCATAATATTGTATGACGTCACGGTGATTTTGATTTTAATTGGATTGAGCGAAGCTTCATCGTATAAAGAGACTTTTTTTTTTTTGTTTTGTTTCTCTGTCTGGAAATAAGTCTTTATATATATATATATAAAGTTAAATCACCTCAATTCGGCCTTAGGAACAGTAACATTTATCTTTTTCCGTGGAATTATCTGGGGCGTTGCTTTCGTTTGTACGGTTAGATGTGGTTCTAAGGTCTTCTTTCATCGCTGATCTTATCCGTCGCCTCATCCCACGTCTCTCACTTCAGCCCAATCGCCTCAAGCTCTCACCCTATCCCAATCGCCACCGCCTCCACCACTTTCTCCTCCGGCTCCGTCGTCGCTCGCGCCGACTCTCTTCGAGAGTTGATCCGCCTCTTGAATCGCCATCTTCGGTTTAGGGTTCTGTATTGCCATTCCAACCTCCTCTTGTCTCTCACCTCCCTCCGTCAAACCTCCATCTCCCTCTCCTCTCTCCGTCCCGCCGTTGACTCTCTCACCTCTTTGCTTCAGGAGAGAGAGAGCATGTCGTGGCGATGGAGCGATCGGTGAAGGATTTCTTCCGATCTACACCAATCCTGCATCAATCTCTGCCTAGATGCGCTTCCGATTCCTACGCCAGTCAGTGAGGTGCGTATAGGTTACGAATTTTTCTTATTTTTTGTTTGATTGACGACTGATATGTGGATTTGTTGGTACAGGAAAATAAGCACTTCAATTTAGAAGCAATATTGTCGCGTCTGTTGGCTCTCTGCCCTTCCTTTTCGGTGAGATGCTCTTACCCTACATTTTGTTGTTTCCTTTATTTGATCGACACCACGGCAATTGCTTCATCTAGGGCTGCAGAGCTTTATGGTTTGTAGGTATGGTTAATTGCTTGATTATGGATTTCTACTGTTGTTTTTGGCTTTAAGGGGGCTGTAATTAGGATGCTTTAGGCATAAGAAGTAAGAATTGAGTCTAATTTAATCATGAATCACCTATTAGAAAATTCTTGGGATTGCTATAGAAGCAAATATGTCTGGATTGTTTAATTGTTCAACAATCTGGTAAGATGTATGTTCAGTTTTCTCTCAATATGGATATGTGTTTGGTTCATGTATCTAGCTTATACTTGCTAAAAAAGGTTGTGTTATTGTGTTCTGGACATACTGGACATGGAGGAAGACATTAGATTTTTAAAGCTTTGTGACATTTAGCATGGAGCAAATTTATCAGAATAGTTTTTCATCCTATGCCTGTCAAACATTTCTCTCTCTTTAACAAAAGTTATGTTTGAAGAAAAAATGAAAAAAAATAAAGTAATATGACAATAAGAAACAGAAAGGGCTAATTAAATGCTGGTAGTTGTCATAAGGAAAGAACAACTGTTGAAGGCTACACCAACAATTGTCATGGCTTAATATATGGATGAAAAAAAAAAACTCACAAGAAAAGGGAAAATGGCTGTACTTTCTACATCGATCTAAGCAAACGAAATATTTAGTCACCTGATTAATACAATGAAAATCCAAAAATAACTTGGCTCAAAAAGTTGAAAATTTTTTGTGCTGAAAGAGGTGAATTTTATATATAAAATGTTTCCTTTTTTTTTTTACAACAAATTCCTATTGCTACAACGATTAAAATGATATTTATATCATTGTTTTCTCTTTTTTTTTTTCTGATTTTGCTTTCGTACTAATAAAATGTTCTCTTTAGCAGCTTAATCAATTTCGAATGAAAGCTTTGAGGTTATTAGTTGTGCAACTGATGTTCCAATGAAGGGGACAAAAAATCAGTTGATTTATAAAAGTGCGGTAGTGAAATTTTTATTTGGTCTTGAACTGCTGTATAAGTTTAGCCTCTCATTGAAGATGGTTCTTGTCATGTTTATAATCCATTTAAAAGATGTTGTTCAATTTAGGTACACCCAATAAGAAGACTTTTATATTTCCATGGCACTATCAATATTGAGGGTTTTATCTCACCATTTTTTTTTTTTTTTATGATCATCTAAATTTGAGAAATGAACCAAATTTCTTTGTTGTTCTTTTTTTTTTTTAAGTTGTGTGACCAAGTCAGGTCCTATTATTTTCATTAAAATAGCATGCTGTCTGCAAATAAGAGGAGGCAAATATATATACATATATAAAAGAGAAAAGATACAAAGTTCATTTCTACAGGGAGGGATATGGTAGCGTTTTTTGGTTACATTATCCTTCTATTTGTTTTTTTTTTCCCTGAATGTGTACTAATAGCTTAAAACAACATCACATGATTTTACAGTTACATTTCTTTCTCTCTTCCCTTGCCTGATTTACTATCATACGTTGTTAAACTTATCTTTATTTTATTATTATTATTATTATTATTATTATTATTATATTTTTCTTTTGTAAGTCATGTCATGTTTGATGTGTTTTCTCTTGCCAGCAGCTACAAGTGAAGAGTGCATCTTCTGCTGCCTTTTGTTTTCATGTTTGACGTGTTTGCCCCTGTTTTATTTAATATTTGTTGGTGGTATGGAATTTTTGTCTGCTTGCTTTGGTGTTAACATCAGAAAATAATATTGGTGTGCGTCATTTGAAAAAGGCTTCTTTCATAGCAAGAAATTTTGCAAAGAAAAAAATATTATACTAAATTATAAAGCTGATGCAATAATTTTAGTAAATAAATTGAAGATAGAAGTAGCACTTTTAGAGAGTACTTTCCAACCAAGGTCAAAGGCTGTCTTGTCATTATTGTCTTGGTAAGACCAGTAAGAAATTTCATCCTAAAAGTTCTATAATTTACAAATCATGAAATCCCACCACTCTGTATATAACTGATATAGGAAATGAAAAGGGAACAACAAAGAAGCATGAGCCAAGGCGCTCGGTTTGGTGGCGATAGAGGCGCCAACTCTATGGCGTGACTGAAGAAGAGCCATTGAGTGGCCACCAGCATTTCCTTTTATCATATATCATGAATTCGAGGTGATATTTTTCTTCTATTACAATTTCTTTTTATTCCTTGAGTTTATAATTAAGAAAAAAAAATTGATGTGTTTGTTCATTATATTAGCCTACAAGGAAGAGTATGTTTCTAAAAAAAAAATTGGTTATGTTTTGTGATATTGCTTTGGTAAATGATATTTCAGCAAATCCAAGGACCTATATTAACAAGGAACATAAATAACAGTGTAACCTCTCACTTCAGGATTGTTACTTCCAAAATCTTGGCATAGGATGAATAGTATAACTTCTAGAGAAGTATTTTGCACAAAAGATTATTTTCCTTTTCACCCAAGTTTTTTCAGCATCAAGTTGACAAAGATCTGTTTTGATACAGAAAAAAATTACTCAAAATCTGTGCAGAATTTTTCTCCGTTTCAACCAGATTTTGTCAGCATCACTCATTTTGGCAAAAAAAGAAAAAAAGAATTTCTTAATATTAATGCTTTGACAATAAGAGGCTTGGGTTATCTTATGATGGTTTCTCTTTGAGCGTGGATTCAAAGTAAGCTCAACTTTTGAGATGCAAATGGTGATCAATAGCTATTTTCCCTCTTCAAGTTATTTCCTTGCGGTGATCAGTTTTCTTCCGTTTTTGTACCAGTTTTCTTTTGTTTTTGTACAGTAAAAAATTGAGTATTCGTGAGCCTCCCTGGTACTTGTACAAATTCAAATTATGATCGTGTTTTACTTTTTGTTTCTATTTGGTGCTCTTATGTAGGCCTGAAAGTTTATATTTCTTTCAGTACAGCACAACAGGAGCTTCATCTTAGAATGAGAAGCGTGCAACATATTATCTTTCATGGAGCCTAAATACATTCATGGAACTGCTTTTATGAATCACCATAAAGTGCTTCATCCTTATTTTCTCTACAAGTTGAGATCTGTGTCGAAATGAGAATTTTTCAGATGCCTTTTTTCTGCTTGAAACAGATCACCCCTTTTGGCGCCATTAAAGGTCTATTCCTCTTACTTGCGATCTTGATCAGATTTTACCAAAAGGAGTTCATTCTGTCATGAATTCCACGGTTGACATAGGAGATGCTAAGTGTTAATTCATGTGTTAAGTTAATACCTCTATTATAATGGTATTGCTTATGCCACCAAAGGTATGAATAGGTGCTATTCCACGGTTGACATAGGAGGTGCTAAGTGTTAAATTCATGTGTTAAGTTAATACCTCTATTATAATGGTATTGCTTATGCCACCAAAGGTATGAGTAGGTGCTACTAGAACATGATGTGATTATTTTTCCTTGATTACACTCAATATTACATCTTAACTTTAACGTGCCATTGAAACCAAAGTTTATTATACTTGAAACTTGCTGCATGTAGCAATGAGCTGTTATTTACAATAAGCAAAACGTCTTAAACTCTTAGTTAGATGCTTCATGAGCTATATTGTGGCATCTATGTAAAAAATGATAAAATATTGCATAAATAGGAAAAATTACGTTAATAGTTTTCATTCTTGGATATTAAGTGCATTAATTCTTCTCTATTTATTTTTACTGGCAATAAACCACATGTTGAGATCATATTAGTTTGTATCATTGGAGGTGTGGAAGTTTTAGCTCATCGTTAGGCATTTGTTTTTTTCCCCACATTAGGAAAGCAAGATGCCGAGGCCTTCAGGAGGTGCAAAGCTATAAACAAGTCTGAAATCTTCTTAAGCTACTCATCTTCTGATTTTTGAAATCTATGATTTTGTAGATCATTTATATTATTGTACTTTTTTTTCATTTTTAGTATGTTCAATTAGGAGATGTGGTTTTTTAAAATGACAACATGCAACAATGGATCAGTGCTTTCTGAGAAACATGGACCTAAGAAAGACCTCTGAAGTGAGAATGAAACAAAATTCTAACTGATTAAAACTTGCATTGTTATTTTTGCGCTTGCGTAATAGTGATATAAACGGATTGTGAAAAATATGGGACGGTGAATCGGTGATTACGTGGCGTATAAGGCTTAGGAAATAAATAGCTTACACGGTAGCAACAGGGCTTACTATTCCATAAATTATTCTCAGGCCACTTAACAGTGTCTGCAGATTCCCACAAACCACCGAAAAAATAACTCAAAAGAAGCACTCTAACAGAGACGTTCGTATCGTTTGCATATACTGTCAAATGTTGTAGGTACGTATCAAAAATAAAAAAATAACAAATAATAAACAATACAGTGCCTTGACGAACACCTTACAATAAACTACACTTTCTAGGGGTCGCGGCGAAGCCGCGACGGACAGAGTTCCCCTAGTTCTTCTCAATTTTCCATTCCGCTTCTTTTCTTAGCTTGGGCTCCCTCTTTCTGGACGAAAGCCTGTTTAAGCACGTGCTTAGTTGAAGAAGCCCTTATTGGGCCTTATTATGTAGATGGATTCACAGATAAGAACAGCGGAAACGAGAGCAAGGAACTAATAATTCCAGCATGGGCATTAACTCAAACATGGTAAACTATAGGTCTATAGCTCTATAAGCAATTATTTTTTGTAACTAAAACAAAGATAGATTGATGAGTTAGTATAGGCGACAAGTTTTACAGAAATAAATCTCAAGAGGTTCGCCTTACGCAGGATTTGAAAATTTTTGCCGTTTAAAATTCATCGCAAAAGTACATAGCAGCACTAGTGATATGATGCTGATAATTAATAATAATTATATATTCATGGGTTCTAAATTCTAACTATCAATAAATGGAAATACTAACATTTTAGAATTATACTACCGCTTTTTAGATTTAATAACATCTCCGATGCACTTAAAATCGTGCAAATAAACGACACCAATTAAAATAGACAACAGACAATATGCGCATCTTGTTTCTTATCAGATGTTGCTCCTAGACGCTTGATATCATAATACAATTTCTTTGGATTTTCCTAAAATTACATAATATATAAAGAAAACACTAAAAAGGTAGGCCCTGATGTGTAATAGAAAAAAGGGTACAAACTTATATTATACAAGCTCTTCGAATGAAAATGATACAGTTGTATTTCAACAATCCAATACTTGTTTTCTCTACAAAAGTACAGAGTTACCTCAAAGAGAAAATCCCGAAATACAAGTATTGTTGAAAAGACAAAACTCCATGCACATCAAATGGAACAAACAAAAAGAATGAATAAACAAACTGCACACATTTATCATACTCTTAGAATATTAGCAACAAAGTGCCATCTCAAGATGAGAAATGGACGGATTCAGAACCAAGTGTTAGTTTGTCCTGGAGCAGACTTGTCTGATTTCACCCTGGTTTCCAGTAAGCACACCGATCAGGCCCATCTTTACAATTGTCTTGCCGAAGAGATCCAAGAAATAATCATTGTTGTTTGCTAGGTCATTAACATATCCAGATGTGGTGGGGTCGAAGGCAATTGCATTATCGATCGGCAGGATACCCTTGTGTTCAAGCAGCATCTTGTAATATGAGTTATCAACTGTGACCACACTGTTTGGGCTATCCAAGAAGATAAACATGTCATCGGCCATGGGGCAAATAACATTGCCCAGTAAGAAAACATAGAAAGCATCCAAGCTTGGGTCTGGTTGTTGAGTTCCCTTGAAGTTGTGCAGCCTGTCCTTGATGACACTGCAATGTGTGACTCCAACAGTGTGTCCGCCTAAAATGAGAAAATGATGTTTACTGTTATGAGTTTTTCTTTTATTGCATACAAAAATTTTAGTATTTCTTGTTATGTTCAACTATATATACAATAATACAAGTGAAGAAGCAGATGCAGCTGCAGTGATTGGTAATTACCTAGCAAAACAACAGTTTCCAAGGCGCTGAAGCCCTCCTTCCCGTAATATTGAATTGCATTGGCAACAGAGATATCTGGCGGTGGAAGATCAACATTGGATGCAAGTCCAACCAGGCCATCCTTCCTTCCCATTGGTACATCATAATAACTTCCTCCAGCCTATGTAATATTTATAAAAGAAATAATCGTTGTTGTAAGATGATCACCCTGTAAAAGTTAAATGCATGAGTCGTTTCACATACCAAGACAACTGCATCTCTGGTAGCAGCAGCAATGATATCAGAGCAAGAGACCACACCAGGGCATTCCTGCTCTAACGCTGCCTTGATGGCGTCAATCAAGTCATAGCCTTTAACAGTGAAATTCGGAACAGCAGTTTGCTCACTGCCCGGGCCCGCCAACAATAGTGATGCATCACATTGCTATACAAATTGAGATTTACAAAGCACTTAAGATTGATAGATAGATAGTCGACCAATGTTGAAAATAAGTAATTTTTTGTAAAGTAAACATTTGTTAAATCTGGAAAAACATGACCCTCTGTACTAATCGGAGATAAGGGATTGGTGGTTAACCTTGTCACCTAAGCAGTCGTGGAATTGAAGGCGCAACAGGAATGCAACGATAGCTGGTTCATAGGAGAAGCGGGCCTTGGCAACACCACGAATAATAGACTCGACATCCTTAGTTCCACATTTGTTGTTATAATAGCCTACAGTCGCCTGGCCATAGCAGGAACTGATGAGACCGAGCACAAGCACAGCAATGATAGAAGTCCTTTTAACCATAATTAACTTGGTTTATTTAAACTTTGTTAACTATGGAGATAGGAGCTTGTTGAGGTGATGAGACATGAGAATGTTGAATGCCCAATTTATAGGCGAGGTTTATTTAAACTTTTTGCATAGATTTTCAAGCTTATCATTGCTTAATAATTCTTATATATTTTTTAAAAAATATGGTGGAAATCACGTCTTTATGTTCAATTGCCATTCTGCGTCAAAAGCAGTATATAACCTAATTTCTCTGCTCCTGATCCGTCCCTCAGTTTTCAGCTTAACAACTATAATTTCTATTGTCCATGGTTTTGAGCTGGCATATGTAATGTTCAATTTAAGAAACCCACAGAAATGCTTGATGTTTATTCAAGAGTAGCCAGAAAACAATTTAGCGCGGATAAATAATTGAGGTCTATTACGAAAAGTGGTTGCATATTAATAACGAATATTTGACATTATATATAATCCCACAATCCTATTGTTTAATTTATATATAAAAACTTAAAACTCCTATATTGATCTTAAATCATTTGTATTAATTGTTTATTTTCATGAGAAATATGTTCAATTTATTTTATCGTAGATCAAATTAAAAGAATAGTAATCCCATGTAGTTTATTATATATAATGGATATATTTTTTTTAATATATTTGTTTTACGACACTTTGATTATTTAGTATAAAATTAATTATAAAATTAAATCATCAATTATAAGATAATGCATCTCAATGGTAGAAGGATTAGGTTAACCTCCAAGAGATTAAGCATTGAAGTCCCGCGTACATTTAATTTTAAAAGTTGAATCACAATAATTTCCCTCCTCGTTAAAATTTTTTTTAAGAATTTGTTAGATTGCATTCAATAAATCCATCTTCTCTGTTGAAATTCCTCTTAATAATTACTATTTTTTGAAATGTAACGACTCAATGATTCTCCTGCAATTAAATTATCAATAGAACCAGATCGACTACCAATTGAAGTTTAATATAAAATAAATTGTAATTTTGTTTGACCAACTGAAGAATAAATTAGCAACGGTTCAATAATGCGCAAAGTTATTTATCTGCCGCTAAGATCAGGATATTATTATAGATTATTATAGACGCAAGATGAAAAACGGTGGGTTCTTGTTCACTCCAAAAAATACAAGATGGGAGCTCGTAAGTTAACGGCAACGCCCGGCCGCGCTCATCAACGGGATTAGCTCCACCAGTCCACCTCCTTGAAGTGAGCCTCCTTTAGAATTGGCTCTAGAGGGGCTTACTGGGTCTAAGCAAGGGGCTGTTGGGACTGACATTAGGGGTCCACCTGTCAGGAGCTTATTTTTTTATTCTCCGAAGAATGTGAATAATACTGGTGTTTATGGGAAATCAGAGGGGAGAGGCACTGGGGGTGGGCTAGTATTTGGTCCACGGGATATCAGTAGACCAACGTTACGGATTAATAATTTTCTTTCATTCTCAAGAGCTGCACGACGGGCCCCACCAGTCGGGAATCTTGAAAATCTGACGAAAGAGTGCGATGGGGTTTCTTGCACTGCGAGACATGATAAATTAAGTTGTTCTCAAGATGCATGTATGCTCGACATTGAATCAGACATATTCGTCGATGAAAATTACTGAAAATTACTTAGGTTGCTTTAGATGTGCTGAGAGATGACATAAGACGATGGGGTGTAAGAAACCCCTTGCTCTCTGGTCTTATTTCACTGAACCAAACTGGCTTTCTTAGGGGACGTTCAATTACTGAAAATTTTGCTTGTGCTCACGAAGTTATCTCTTTGACAATAAATACCGAACTTCCTCTAGCCTTGCTCTGATATTCATAAGACTTTTGACACTTAGATGGTCTTTTGGAAATGTTAGAGCTGATATTCATAAGGCTTTATCTGGCCTTCCTCTAGCCTTGCTCAAAGCTAGTGAACATCCAAAAGCCTCTGACTCTTGACCCGCCCCTGGCCAAGTCCTTCTGACACAAAAGGCCGGCCCGGTCTCTCTAAGTCCTTAAGAAGGGCCAGGGTCTAGAGAGGCCAGGTTTTGGAAGGGCCATGCCACAATCTCAGTTGAAGAGAAGTCAGATTTTGAAAGGGCCAGGGCCTAGAGAGGCTAGGCTTAGGAAGGGCCTAATGCCTATAAAGATCGAAGTTATGAATAATCAAACACAATCTCAAGTGAAAGGTAAGATCATATCTGTTCTAATGTAAATTGAACGAATCATTTCAAATAATATTTAAATTTTTGAACAAGATGCTAAGACGAGTTAAAAATATATACATATTTCTCATCTTTTACGTTACAGTATTTCATACATTCATAATTTTAGTTTATTTTAATTCATTAATACGTTAACAAAAACTATTTTTTACTTTTTCTATGTTATTATAATATAGTCAGTCTTAAATCCAAATTGAAGATAAAAAAATTAAAAATATTATATATAATGAAAAATAAATGTGTACAATTATATTTAAATAATTTATTGTATTTTTATTATCTTCTATAAATAAAAATTGCTCTTTTAAATATAGTTTAAATAAATATTTAAAGAAATATATTGTCTATCCATTGGCCCTTCAAACTCTTCAGCCCCTTCAAGCCCGGTCTCTCGAAACCCGGAGGGTCTAAAAAGGCCAGGTTCGAGAAGGACCAGACTCAATCTTCATATTTAAGCCATTCTAAGCCCGGTCCTTCCAAAAACCTCTCTAAGTCCGGCCCGGTCCGGCCCTTGAGTAGGCCCTTTTAGAACCGGCCTCCTGAGAGCCCAGCCCGGCCCTGGAAGACGTTCACTACTCAAAGCTGATATTCATAAGACTTTTAACAAATGTTAGAGCTCAAATTCATGTGTACATTTTGGAAATGTTCGATCATAATATCATTGCAGTTGCTGGAGATTTAGTAAAAAAAACAAAAATGGTTTTTAATAAGTATGATTTCCTTCTTTGACAAGTGTTAGAGTTCAAATCCATCTGTTCATTTTGAAAATGTTCGATCATAATATCATTGCGGTTGCTGAGGTCGAACAGTCAAAATATCAAGAGATAGCTTTCTTATTGTTGATCTATTTTGAGATCGATTGGTGGATTCAAATTCATGTACAAATTTCGTCATTCAACATGCGTCATCTGGGGATTTTATGCACATAAACAAGGGGCTTTTTCAGCTGTTCAATTGATTATATTTTCTTATACCCAAAATGCCTCTATTGTTAGTGGTTTTAATTAATTTATTATATAAGGGAAGTCCAAGGCTGAAATGACTACATTTTCTGATACTCAAGATGCCTCTATTATCACTGAAACAATTATTAAAATTTTAATAAAATGTTGTCGACCCGAACTAAATTTGAATCGACTCGAAGTTTTGCCATTCTTAAGTAGTGCTATTCATGTATATTGAGTACGTTGGAACAAGAAATATCATCAAGAGTATATTATGAATTGAATTTGAATGTTCACCTAAAACAACGACCAAAGAATATTCATAGTAATAGAAATGAAGTATCATAGTACTAAATTCTCTTCTACTAGTACAAATTTTATAAATTGAATATTAAAAAATTATCTTAACGCGTGGAGAAAACGGTGTGCTTTTGTTTCTAAAATAAAATAAAAATAAATCTCGGTCGTCGATAATGCAACTTCCATTATAACCATAAAAGAAAGAATGACAGCTTTATGTTGTCCAACTACATGATAATATGTCAATTTAGTAATTTTAACAACTGTAAATAATAACTTAATAATTTTGAAATTCAAAGCTGAAATACAATATAAGTTTTAAACACACACCCGATAGAGAAGTGTAATTTCTGAGAGTTGACCAAGTAGACTACTGCAGTTTTGTGTATACAAAAGTTGCGAAAATCAATCTAGTCAATATTGATGAATGTGTCGGTTTTGTTGTTATTCGCTAGTAAAACTTAACAAATATGTCCCATGATAACTAGGCTCCTGGCTGTTGTACGTCAATTTGAATCCATCTACTCTTTTATTTTCTGTGCTGCTCTGTTATTAACATTAATTTCTTGTTTCTGCAAATAATTTATAGTAATTGTTAACAAATATATATAAAATTTAATAACACTAAAAATCCTCTTTATCAAAAAAAAAAAAAAAAACATTACAATTGGCACAGAAATGTTTCTTCCATATACTTAAGCTTTTGAAAACCATGGTATTTGGTAATTCAAGTTGCCAAACTCGAAACTGCGGGAACCAACGGGAGAGAACTTAGGCCATACTGCTGTATAGACAGAATTGGCAATTGAACACATAGACGTGATTTCCATAATTTTTTAAAAAATATATAAAAATAATTAAGCAATGATAAGATTGAAAAGTCTACACAAGCTCCCTTGCCAAAAACCTCGCCTATAAATATATAGGGCATTCATCATTCTCATGTCCCATCACCTCAACGAGCTCGATCCTCTCTCCATAGTTAACAAAGTTTAAATAAACCAAGTTAGTTATGGTGAAACGGGTTTCTATCATTGCTGTGCTTGTGCTCAGTCTCATCAGTTCCTGCTATGGCCAGGTTACCGTAGGCTATTATAACAACAAATGTGGAACTAAGGATGTCGAATCTATTATTCGTGGCGTTGTCAAGGCCCGCTTCTCCTATGAACCAGCTATCGTTGCATTCCTGTTGCGCCTTCAATTCCACGACTGCTTAGGTGACAAGGTTAACCACCAACCCCCTATCTCCGATTAGTACAGAGGGTCATGTTTTTCCAGATTTAACAAATGTTTACTTTACAAAAAATTACTTATTTTTAACATTGGTCGACTATCTATCTATCAATCTTAAGTGCTTTGTAAATCTCAATTTGTATAGCAATGTGATGCATCACTATTGTTGGCGGGCCCGGGCAGTGAGCAAACTGCTGTTCCGAATTTCACTGTTAAAGGCTATGACTTGATTGACGCCATCAAGGCAGCGTTAGAGCAGGAATGCCCTGGTGTGGTCTCTTGCTCTGATATCATTGCTGCTGCTACCAGAGATGCAGTTGTCTTGGTATGTGAAACGATTTCATGCATTTAACTTTAACAGGGTGATCATCTTACAGCAACCATTATTTCTTTTAAAAATATTAATTAGGCTGGAGGAAGTTATTATGATGTACCAATGGGAAGGAAGGATGGTCTGGTTGGACTTGCATCCAATGTTGATCTGCCACCGCCAGATATCTCTGTTGCTAATGCAATTCAATATTACGGAAAGGAGGGCTTCAGCGCCTTGGAAACTGTTGTTTTGCTAGGTAATTTACCAATCACTGCAGCTGCAATATATAAATACTGAAATTTTTGTAAGCAATGAAAGAAAAACTCGTAACAGTAAACATCTTTTCTCATTTAAGGTGGGCACACTGTTGGAGTCACACATTGCAGTGTCATCAAGGACAGGCTGTACAACTACAAGGGCACTCAAAGAGCAGACCCAGACTTGGATGCCTTCTATGTTTTCTTCCTCGGCAATATTATTTGCCATAATGATCCCAATGCTGTTGACATGTTTGTCTTTTTGGATAGCCCAGACAGTGTACTAACGGTCGATAACTCATATTACAAGATGCTGCTCGACCACAAGGGTATCCTGCCAATCGATAACGCAATTGCCTTCGACCCCTCTACTTCTGGATATGTTAATGACCTAGCAAAAAGCAATGATAATTTCTTGGATCTCTTCAGCAAGACAATTGTAAAGATGGGCCTAATCGGTGTGCTTACCGGAAACCAAGGCGAAATCAGGCAAGTCTGCTCCAGGACAAACTAAACTTCGTCCTAAATACATCCATTGGTCGTTTTGAGATTGTACTTTGTTGTTGATACACTACGAGTACGATACATGTGTGCAGTTTGTTTATTCATTCTTTTTGTTTGTCCCATTTGATGTGATTTTGTCTTTTCAACAATATTTGTATTTCAGGATTTTCACTTTGAGGTAACAATGTACTTTATTGTTAATTTATTATTGATTCTATAAAATATAGTAAGCATGTGAAGCACAAACAAATACTGAATTCTTAAAATGTAATTATATGATTTCCATTTGGTGAATTTGTTTGGTATAAGCTTGTATAGACTACTGAATAGTCAAATCTGAACTACTCAATCAAGATAGACTACTGATACTTGCTATGCTTATCAGCATAAAACAAGTTCTTTCACTTCGGAGACATCCGATGAAATTGCAGCATAAAACAATTTCCGAACTCTGGTCAGTATTCTGATCACCTCAAACTCAAATTCAAGTGCTTAAGTGACTAACAGGAGTCGTAGGACCGACATAATTCGGACATTAGCATGTATGGAGTAGAAAGGATTTAACTATTTGATTAAATTAAACTTGCGTTTTTTTTGAAGGCTAGGTGGCGAAAACTACGCCAGCAATATATTAAAAAATAAAAGTATTTACAAGGAGGAACGAACTAAAAGAAAAGTAAAGAACAAAGCTGAGGCAGATAAACGAATCCTTTATGATTCGGTACAAAATCTAGAAGTAAAAAGTCGGAAACAAAACAAACCTGAAGCGAGGCGAGGTGTGGTGCAGGTGACGTCGAATGTGGGTGTTAGAAAATCGTGGGTAATGAACACATCGCAGTGGAAGTCGATTTTTCAAGATCTCAGGACGATTCCTTTCACGGCATGACACAACAAGCCGTTCTCGTCATCTGAACCTTTGTCTTCAAGCACTAGTAGGCTAAGACCACGTGACAGCACGAGTCTAGCATCTGTTTCCACAGTATAAGTGCCAGACGGCTGCCACACCAATCTCTCTAATAAATAAATTACGGTGTTTCACTCTCATTAAGTGCCCCTACTTGATGTAACAAGTAGAGGAGAAGTGGAATTCTCTCTCCCCCTATATTCTCTGTTTCTCTATGAAGAGAATGGTCTAATCTATATGTATAAAACGCATCTGGACATGGAGAGATATAAAGAGAGAGACTCCAGCAACCAACAGGTGCAACTAGCAAGCGCGAGCCAGGACAGTCTGTTCCAACAATGAAACGGTATGTTCTAAAAATTGTTAAACCAATAAATGGTTCCACTGAGAACGGATCAGTATCCTCTGCCGCGCGGCACGGGCCGCAGTTTTCATACGAGCCGTCCGATCTGATCTGTACGGTTAAATTTTTTCGGGCCTATCAATCCGGTATTTTCTAGGGGCCGTTCAGATTAGATCGGACGGTTGGGATGAAAAGTGCGGCCCGTGCCACGCGGCAGAGGATATGAATCGCCACTGAGAACTGCGGATATTATAATTCTCTTTAACGCCATTCATGTGCTTTTCATCACTTTGACCAATGCACCGTAAATTATTTAACAAATATTACTAAAACTAAAAATTGAATAATAAATATATAAAAAAAAAAGAATTTTGATTATAAGCATGTCAGGCGCCACTGGGTCGGCGCCCCTACAGCCGCGCCTCTAGGAATGGCTCTCCCATGTAGAAAAGAAATTAATTTTTAAAAATATTAACGCGCCACTGTTGTTAGCGATGTCATACATTTTTTTAAATAATAATAATTTTATCAAAAATAAAAAAAATTTAAAAAATATTAACACGCCAATCTCACTGGTGCTGTCAGATAAAATTTATTTTTAAAAATAATTATATATAATAAACTGAATATTTGTACTTAACTAAATATTTGTAATTACTAAACTAAACATTTATACTTAATAAAATGAATATTTTTGTTTATAATATTTATATTTTTTTATTGCCTAATTGAACATTTATACTCAATTAACAGAACATTTGTACTTACCTAACTGAATATTTGAATAAAAAATAAGTGTGTTGGGTGAGGGGACCATCGAACGCTCGCTTAGAGGAGCGCCTCAGCGATGGCGTGTGATGGTAAATCGTCGGATGGCGATAATCAATTACCTTTCGAACAAGCTTTCATTATTTTTCCAGATACATACGTGCGTTGATAAAATTTTATCAAGTTTAGGCCCAGCATAAAAGTGGGCCCTCATGTTCCTCTTAAATGTCGGCTCATAACTCAAACGAGTCTGAATTTTTAAGCACATTTCTCTTTCCTTATTTTTAACCGAAATTTTGCAGATCCCTCTCTGAGGCTCTGACAGTAGGTAATTGCAAATGAAATCCCCGAGCTTCTCGATTCTTCAAATTAATCCCTGGCATCATATCACTATTCCTTATAAAAGTACAGATCCAAAAATATTGAATCTCTAGACCTAGCATGTATACACTTTTTGTGATTTTCGATCAATTTGATTTGTGGCTATATGTCAATCAATCGACGAAAAGACAATATATTTAGAGTTTACATCTAAAATGAAAAAAAAAAAACATTGCTTAGAATAATAATTATTTTTTTCAATTTTGGAAAGAAGGCACATATGAAAAAATTTTATCATGTATAATGTTTTAAGGGAATAAATATCTTTGATATAAAGAGATATATAGTTTAGCTACGGTGAGATGCATCACAAAAAGTCCTCCGTGAGTCGCACACAAAACTCTTAAATCTAGTTCAAAATAACCGATTTAAACAGTTCAATACGATCTCCTTATTGAAATCTCCATGCAAACAAAATTTTACATTTTTTTCCGAAATTTTTAAGTATTTTTTTCGGATTTAAGAAAATTGTTAATCTAATTAGTTCTAAACCGTTCAAAAACACCAGTTTTTAAAAATCCGAAAAAAATATTTAAAAATTTCAAAAAAATATAAAATTTGGTTTATATGGAGATTTCAATAGGAAGATCATATTGAACGGTTTGGATCGGTTATTTTGAACCAGATCTAGGAGTTTTGATCGCAACTCACGGAGGACTTTTTGTGATGCATAAACTCTATATACATATATTTCTTAAAATATGTTTTATGCTGATTTTAAATTTTTATTGAATTACAAGTATTTTTTTATTTTTATTTGCCGACATATTGAATGGGTAAGTTTTGTAGTGACTCTAAACCTGCCGTTCACTATTCCCAACTGGCACCCACTGAATTCTAATAACAAGTTCACATGTTGATTACTTGAAAATTCGTGATTGAGGCGATGTTCCAATCGGTACTGGTTAAGGTTCACTTAAAGCCTTAAATTGAACCAAATTTTGTAGCAGTCTTTTCCTCTCCAATCTTTAAGGTTTTGAGACTCTTTTGAAATAAAGGCTGATGTATTTCTTTGCTTTGTTTCTGTGGGATGTTGAAAACCAAGGGATGTTGGTGATAAACTGGAAATTTTTATTTCAGTCCAGGGATTGTCAGTTGCGGATCATTAGTACAGGGTGGTAAGCTGTCTTCTTTTGGTGTGCCAGTAATTAAAATTAAACTATGACGTAGTAACAGTTTGTAAACTCTGCTAATTTTTTGGCTCCAGTAATTAAAATATACACATAGCTATAAACACATGTTATATCTTTATATATTATCTAATTTTAAGAGCATAAAACTTAGTCCGGTTTTCTCACCGGTTCACCGGCCCTAACACCAATTCATTGCACAATTGCACATCCAGTTAATATCTTGCTCTTCTGGTCCCTGCTACAAAAAGGAAAGCACAATCTAATTTGATAATTTACGGGAATCAAAAGCGGAGGGAAAGGAAGGTTCAGGGACGGAAATGATGCCCGGAAACTTGATACACCCGAAATTGGTTCCACAAATTGGCATTGCCTACTGGATCTTTATATAAAAAAAAAGGATAAAAAAAGGAAATCCTTAGAAATATTTCCAAATAAATAAAACCTGCTATCACCAATCAAAGAAATCCTTAAAAATATTTCCAAATAAATAAAACCTGCAATCACCATATATACAAGGAAATCCTTAGAAATATTCTTCAATACCCATAACGTTGCAATGGAAGTCTATCTTCTCTCTTTCTTCTGCCTAATCCTTTGCTCCTCTTATCCCCTCTTTATCTCCGCTGCTTCCTCAAATGTTGACCAGCTATGCAATTTGCTTGGTGGCTGGTACGTTACCCCACAACTCTGCCATTCTGTCCTCGATTCTCACCCTCGAAGCCGTACCACAGACCTAAATGGCCTCGGCATCATCGCAGCCAAGGCTACGGCTGCAAAGGCATCATCGATAGCAGCTGATATACAACTGCTGCTATTAAAAGCCTCGTCAGACATCAACCAACAAAATGTCTTGAAAACATGCCTGAAGTTGTACACAGATGTTGTACCTCTGCTGAAAGGTGCGATTACGGCGATAGAAGTCAAGAATTACAGCAAGGCTGAGACCGTGCTATATGCGGCCTTTGAAGTAACAGGAAAATGTGATAATGCAGCGAGAGCTGATACCTTCTTGTGGAGTTCGCTTAATCATTATGACACGGAGTTTGCTAATGTGTCATGGGTCGCTCATGCAATTGCAGCATACATAGAAAGATACGGCACTTGATTTTGATTTTGCATGAAGTATGAGAAATTGATGATAGTTTAATCTCTTGATGTCTTCAATTCTATCATTACTAATGTACGTAATAATTTTCAGATAACCTATCGATGCTTGTTTTTCTTTTGAGATTTGTATTAAAATGAGTTTATATTATATGCCTTTATAGATCAACCAAGACCCTCAATAATTAGTACTATTTGATAGAAATAAATTTATTGTTCGGTTGCCGGATATACCAAGAACAATTTTTCTTATTGAAAAAAAATAGAACTTGTACGCAAAAAGTATATTATAAATGAAGATATTTTCGGGTATACTTGACAACTTTTGTGTAAGCGGCATGATACTTCCTTTAAATTCAGATATTTAGAGAGGAAAGAATGAACACAATTTTTTTAAGATGCGAAAGAATTAATACACGATCATAGTCTTATGGTTTTTGGACAAAAATGATATATTAAATAATTGCAATGCATATAAATACTTTTTAAAAGCTCGTCTCGATATTTGGGAGCACAATAATATTATGGGTTAATTAGATTTATGCCACTGTGAAAATTTGAAATTAGTAAAATGCCATCACTAAATGACAAATTAGTTTTATGCCATTATAAAATAGTAAAAATTAGTTTTATGCCATCGACAAATTGATTTGCCAATTTTACCCTTTTAAATATGACACTATAAAAATGTGAAATTAGAAAAATGCCATCACTAAATGACAAATTAGTTTTATGCCACTACAAAAATTTGAAATTAAAATATGCCATCACTAAATAAAATTAGTTTATGCCTCTAGAACAATACCTGAAATTCAATATAAAACGTCATGTGTTCTCATTATATTGGAGTGGTCGATCGGTGGCAATAATTATCCAGATAAACACAAAAAAGCAACGTCACAAACTCACAATGCTTTTCAAAAGAACAAAAATATTATGAATTAGTATGCACGTGATAACATGGGATATCTCCCCTCTAGTAGATCATATAACATATGGTGCAAAGAGCTACCGGTAAATCCAAGCCGTATGATATCAAACTAGCAAATCGTAACATTTGTCATGAACTTCTGTCAAGTCCCCCAAAGCATGGATTTAAATTTTGATTTTCTTTCCACTTCCGGGAATTAGACATGAATATAAGTGAAGGTCAAATAAGCATGGATGCTAACGAGGCACAAAGGGACAAGAGTAATACCATAATTTGAAAATTCAGAAATATAAAATCTCCAGCGCCGTCTTTTTCTTTTTTAGGGTTTATTCAAATAAGGGTAATTTGGACATTTTAAAAAATAATAACAGACTTGATGATGGAATTTTTAGAATTTACAATGTTTTTGGAGAAAATAATGGCATAATACTAATTTTAACAATTTTATAGTGGCATAAAACTAATTAGCAATTTAACAATGGCATATTTCAAATTGGTAACTTTTTGCAGTGGCATAAATCTAATTGTTCCTAATATTATTGTTGTGTGATGAGAATACTTAAAATAAGCAAAGCATATTATACATCCATTAATTCGGTTGCCGGATACATTGTTCGATGTGTCCTTTTAATCAAGCAATTTACTATTTCAGTTTGTTCGTATAATTTAATTAATGCAGTAGTATTCAACTTTATGCGTACGCCGTTATATCGAGTTCTGGTGGTTATTGACAAGTGCTCATCGGCTCTTATGAGCTCTTTCGTAATAATAGCATCCTCCTAACTTAGAACTAATTATTAACGGGATGACTAGTGCAATCCCATGTCCCTTCCTCTCCTCTCGTCTGTCTCCCACGCTTCCATTCTTCTCCTCTCATCTCCTCCACGCATTTTGCACCCTCTCTTTTTTTTTTTTTTTTTGATTCTCGTCTTTCTCTCGTCTGTACTCTATACATTTATATTAAGATAATTCTTTCTTACGAATAACTGAATATTTATGATTATAAATTAATTCCTCACTATATCTAATCAATGCACTAATAAGATAATTTCTTGTTACATCTAACTCAGCATTTATACTTATAAAATGATTTTTTATTATAGCTAATAGACTTATAAGATGATCACTTATGATAACGACCTGAACATTTATACTTATAAAATGATCCCTTATTATATCTAATAAATGTACTTATAAGATGATCCTTTGTTACAACAAACTTAACATTTACTCTTATAAATACTCTCTTATTATAACAATTTTAGCAATAAAAACAAAGGATTTAGAGAGAAGAGAGAAGACTGGAGATCTGAATGGTGAGTCGGGACAGAGAAGAGAGAATGGGAGAAAGATCTAGATGAAGGAGAGAGAGGGAGGATGGTGTTGAGAATGAGAGAAGGACCTAGATGGAGTCGAAAGAGAGAAGAGAGAAGGATATGTATGGTGAATCTAGATGAGGAAGAGGAGATGGCACTTAGATGGCAGAAGAGAAAAGAAGGGAGAAAAGATGGCACCGAAAGAGAGAGGAGATAGTGGGGAAAAAGGAAGAGAGAGATGTAGGTAAGAGGGTAACGTGGATGGGAGACGCGAGTCCTAGGATGGGAAGGGAGGGATGCCAGGATGAGACTCTGACGGTAAATAGAATGGTATGGAACAATTTCCAAGTAATAAGAGGAGTTTAAATTTATCTATTTTTTATGTCTTTTTTTTTCTACATTATTAATAATAAAATAATAAAAAAGTCGAATAACAAATAAATTTACTAGATGTGATTTATACTATATTTCTTATACAAATTTTTAAAATTTAACTTCATATATTAAGATTTAAGAGTCAAAACTTTGAAAAATCAACGTCCAAATAATCCACATTATCGAAAATTTTTGTTAGCTCTATGCGATTAAATTGCATATAATAATCCTTGTATGTGCACAAAGCAATCGACACTAATCATGTTTATCACTTTTATTGTGATATTTGAGTTGTAGGTTGATAATTTTTTTTTTCCGAAAAGAGCAATTTAAACAAATTTACAAATACAACTCAAAGCAATAGTCTTACGGAACTGATAACTGTAATCAAGCTCTAAAACAATCAAACAATCATTAACCACTTTTTATAAAAAAAAAACTAATTTTCTCTTTTTAAAAATAGAAAGGGCGTCTCAATTTCTCTCTTCCTTTCCCTTCACGTCACTCTTCCCCTCCGCGTTTTCTCTTTCCGCTTTCCCCTATGTTTCCATGCGTGTTTTCTTTTCCTACCTACATCCTCTTCCCTTCGGCCCTCCTCTTTCATATCTTTATCTCCTGCTCTCTCCTCCCCACTTGTACGTCTCCCATTTCGACTCTCCTCTTGTGTGCCTTTCTCTCCTTTCCTTCTCTTCACATCTGTACGATTCCTTTTTCCATATTTTTTTTTCTCCATCTTGCACCTCTTTCCCCTGCATGCGAGTCTTTTCCATCAATTTCTAGTGATACTGACATATGAACAAGTATTTACTCCTTATAACAATATAATACTCCCTTATAGTTAGCAATTACTCCCTTCAACAAACTATTTCTTTACACATATTAGTTACTCCCTTTATTAATTACACATAGAAATTTATTAGCAACTCCCTTATATATATTAGATACTCCATTATACTAATTTAGTTACTCCCTTAAGTAAATAGGTATTTAAACTAATTAGATACTCCTTATCTATTAAATACTCCCTTAAACTTAGTAGTTACTCTCTTATTACAAATAACATATTTCCATAATAAAGATAAAGAAAAATATATTTAACACTCCCTTTAAAGAATATTACTTGTACAATGTAATCCTTTATGTTAGTTATATCATATTCTTACAAGAAAAAAAAATGAAAATGATAACAAACAAAGGTAGGAGGTAAGTGCGATGAAAAAAATAGTAAGAAGACGGCAGAGAAAGGAGAAGAGATCTATGACGTAGATGAAAGATAGTAAAGGGAGATTTATGGTGAAGGAGAAAAAGAATCGAAGAAAGAGATATCGAAAGGGTAACTGAGGAGACAGAGAAAGAAGGGAGGCGTGGTGAAATATCGAGATAGGGAAGCAAAGTAGACGGATGAGGAAGTGCATCAGTGTGAGGGGGAGAGCGCGTGTGAAATGAGGAGAGACGGATGAGGGGAGCGCGTAAGTATGAGGGAAGAATACATGTGAGAGTGAGGGGAGGGTTTCTAAATCATCCCATAAAAACCATCAAAATCCGGGGAGTGTGAGGAGACAAACATTGTTTCAGCTTAAAATCCCATCAAATTTCGGTAATCGGTACACAGGGACTACTTCCCCTTTCACTGCAGCGATTTTTTGAGCTATTAAAATAAAATTTTAAAAAATAACAATATAGCGGTGGAACTCATAAAAGAAAAAAAAAATAATAAGAAGGCATTGGAACCTTCCTATGAATAAAACAAAGCAAAACTACATATAACCTGATGGACGGTGCAGATCAATCGGCCGGTTCTCTCACAAAATACCTAACTCCCTCTAGTCAAGGAGTCGGAACCTCTCAATTAGTAAAGACCGTTAACTGACCAAGATAAAATATAAGAAAGGAAAGAGAAATTTCTCAATTTCCCTGTTTATTTTTTCTCATTCTATGGAACTCTAAGCGACCATCCATGGGGAACGAACGAGACAGTGAGGAGAAGTATTGCAGACTAAGTGATGCCAAAATAAGCCTCGAAAGCGTTTCTCTTGAAGAAAAAGATGAGAAAAGAGGGTTTTCTCTCGGCTTCTGGATCTATCTCTCGAATTCGGCGCGACCTTGCTCTGTGCTTCTTCATCAGGTTACGAATTTTGTTTTACTTTAGGGTTTCTTTTTCGTTTCCTTGTTGATTTTGTTATAGCTAGAGAAGGAACTGACGCCTCCTTTTCTGGGTTGTGGTGGAGTGTAAGCTGCTCTTGCTCCCGCTCTTTTCTTTGTAAATTGGGAACTTCTGAAATTCAAGTACAACTGTTTTGTTCTGGTATATACACTTGATTTGGTACTTTTTCCAAGAATCTATCATTTTGTACAACCTTACTCTTTGATTGAACTTCGATTGTCTATGATGACATAAGTATAATTGTAATGCTAGAAGCTTTAGTCTATTATATTGAATTGGTATAATACCACCCATTGCATTTTGCTTAATGTTTCTTATAGTTTGTTTAAGTTTGAAAATAGCTCCTTTGTAATAGCAAAAAAAAAAAAAAAAAAAAAAAAGGCAAAAGTTATTGTATTGGATCAGTTTGTGTTTGGTAGGTTTTATAAAGAAATTGCAACTTAATATCCAGAGTGAATTTCAAATGTTTCCACATGGTCCCATAGAAAACACCAAATTATACAAATAAAAAGTTTGCAATGATTAAACTAGTTGCATGGTTTCATTTTCAGATAAACCCAAAGGTAGAAGGTGATGTTCCATTTGTTGCACTGAATGAAGAAAGTAAATTGATTATTTTCCCATTATTGGGCCTGCATGAAGAGGCACCATGCCCTGGAAGTTTATTCCCATCGAGAGGTGTGACCCACTTGTCAGCCTCCAATCCATGTCCCTCAGAGAAATGGGTTCACATCGGCTGTCAGGTATGCTTGAGATATGTTATTCTTTATTTCATTACTACTTTTGTTCATTTTTTTAATTCCATATTTTGTGGCTACACATTACCTTTGAATTTGACTTTCAAGCATGCAATTAAATAAGGGAAGAGTGGACACGTCATTTGATTTCATAGCCATGATATAGCATGTTGCCAGCTGTTTACGAATTAGTACAATCTGAGTCCTTTTGAGATCCCTGCTTGCCCTTGTTATGTTGTTAGCAAGTGTTTGAAAGTAACCTGTTCAACTGTGAGCTCAAAAGATACCTAGGAATGAATGAGTGGAGAATGGAAGGAAATTATATTAGGTATGGAGACAAAAGGTTGTATGCACCTTTTAGTCACATAGGCAAGGAAAAAATTATTTTTTTCTCTTATAATAATGCTTTCCAGTTTCCACTTACAATACAGCTATGAATATTTGATGTTTTCAAAATTATAAGGCTTGTATTGTCTTCTCATTTTCGTTCTTGTGATTATTAGTCACTGCTGTTAGTTCTTACACTAATTACATTGTGCTTTTAAAAATTTAGGTTACCCAAAGATACATGTGTCTTCATATCAATGCTATCATGGTAGATGGGACGAGCCTCCCCTTGTCTAATGCAAGAAACCGAAGATATTCTCTGAGGCTCACGACACTTGTTGGTAACAAGGGGAATGTTGAGGGATACTTCTACAATTCACAAGTTTGGTCTTCATCAGTGTCAATTAAAAGCCAATACACAAAGGTTGGCTTCCTCAAATGCTTTTCTTTAACCAAGATTAATGGTGGTACATATTCATACTATATATATTCTCAAATGCTGGCAAGCATGCGTGTTTGTTGTATTTCGGCAACAAAGTGCTGGATTTAATCTAGTGGTGTGAACTCAGCTTATTCTGGTCTTTTGTCTTACTGTTACCTCTTAAGGATATTCATACTATATATATTTTCACAAATGCTGGCAAGCATACATGTTTGATTGTATTCGGCAACAAAGTGCTGGATTTAATCTAGTGGTGCGAACTCAGCTTATTCTGGTCTTTTGTCTTACTGTTACCTCTTAAGGATATTCTTGATCTAAATTATATTTATGGTTCTACAAAGGTCAATCTTATTACAGAATATTGAAGAAATAGTAAATTGCAGGACCAACCAGTGAGGTTATTTCTTGACAATTCATCACTCCCTGATGGGGTTGAGGCAGGCCCTGACGGAGTCTGGAACATTGTTGGTGGAAAGGTAAAATTATTTAATTTTTTTTAATGAAATCAATTGCATAATCTTGGGCAGTGCACTATACAAGTCACAACATCAGTTGATTCGAACCCTGTTTGTTTCATTTGTTTATTTTATATTTTGTTAACCTTTTAATTATCTTGTTCAGGTGCTTGAGGCCTTTTATGCTTGAAATCAAGAATGTCCGAATAACCCAGAAAAGCTAAGCTTAAGACAGAATATTACAGTACTGTTAAAGTAAATGCTATATGTTAACACTGCCATACCATTGGGTGCAGCCTCACTACTGTAATAGTAATGCATGTTCCTTGGTTAGGCCCTTCCATCCTGAAGCCTAGTATAGTTTATTAATATGTCCTTATAGATAACTGTCTTTCTTTATTTTTTATGTAATTCAAGAGTGTGAATCTTCTGAATTGTCAATTGTTTCTTTATTGATTTTATGGATGCAGCCTTCTTGCCGGAGGAATTTCTCCTTGGAGGTACTATTGTTGAACGGTATTGGTCAACCTGTGTGCAGGGATATGGAGGTTGTCTTATAGTCCTTTCATATCTGATTACCTGAATTTGCTCATAGGACATATTTTTTTTTTCTTTTTGTGGGTTTCCCTTTTGCATGAGTTCCACCTAAATCTTATAGATTGTTCTTCTTGGGTGTCACTAAAGTATACATTGGAGGGTATGGTGACTTGTTGGTAGCTTTATCTGACCTAAAAGCAATTATCCACATCTATTTTTCTTTTCTTTATAAAGTTTTAGTGTCAATCTATTCATAAAATATCAATCAATCTGCCTGTGCTGTATTGAAATCCACCGAACTCTTCAGTATTGGACGGTACATTTGTAGTGTTCCTTTTTATTTTTTGATGAGAGATTTATCTCTTTTATTTTAGATTATGGCATCGTTGGTTTATGCGGACAATGGAGCTCCTGTTGAGAACTCTAGAGATGATGGTGAAGACCCATTGTTACTTAGTTGTGATGGAATGGAGTACCCGTCAACTAATCGGCCAGTTCCACTTGTACGCGGCCGTGCAGCCTTTAAGCTCAAAGTGGCTAAGGTAATTTCAGCATTCAATATTGGGGCTTCATGAAAGTTAAAAGTAATGTCATAGGAAGAGGGATAATTTTTTAAGAAAAGGAGATGAGTTGTTTCCCATCAGCATTCTCAAGCTGGTCAGGTGTTCCATAATTCATGTCATGCCCTACATACTGATACATACACTCTAGAATGCAAAAAAAAGAGAGCAAAAAATAACCTAAAAGTGTAAGAGAATAGAATTTAACATTTGTTCCCCGAATATTTGAGAAATTGTTCAGACTACTCTAGCATCATATGCACGGTAAAAGAAAGATAAACTCAGGATCTTCTAGTGGCAAAGAGCAATACACCTTGAGTGAAAGCAGGTTTGAAACCCGGCTGGGGGGTCTTTCATAGACATTTAATTTAAAAATAAGTTGGGTGGCTTAGACCCCTAATTTATTTTCAAAAAAAAAAAGGATTTTCTGGAAAATTGAAAACTGTAGATATCCAAATTTTATTTCCTCTTGTTTTGATTACAGTTGAAATTGACCCTTTACAGAAATTGCTTGAGTTTTTTACATTACAATAACATAATATGCTTTGATTGAACCTTTTTCCGTTTTTTGTCCCTCTGATTTTCAGTTATCATCTAAATGCGACAACAGGCTGTTCCGTGTTTTCTTTTACCCTTTTAGCACACAAAGATACCCATTTCTTGAAACCTACTCCCAGCCAATCCGTTGCATTTCAAGGAGTAAACAGAACCAACGTACAACCGGGTCAGGGAGAAAAATTTTGCCAACTCAGCCTCCCTGTGAAAACCCCTCATTGCAGAAAACTAGCAACGGGCATAACAATGGAGGAACTTGTGGCCTTAAAACAGAAGCTAGTAGGGAGATTCAGAATCAGACTCAAACTCTAAATCAGAATCCAAATCAACAGCATAGCCCAAATCAGCATGAGAATGGAGGTCAGAATGGAGCTGCAGAGAAGTTTGACCAGCCAGAGAAACGGCCCAAGATAGAATGCAAGATGCCAATGGAGCAAAAGGATGCAAATGAAAACTCTCCTGTGGTAAAAGAAACATTTATCATGTCTAACATTATTTCAGATTAGCATTTAAGGGCCACTGTAAAGGTGCCTTTGAGTTGGTGCCATGATATTAATATCACTTAACCAAGGGGGTTATCTGATCCTAAATAGGTCATTTTATGACTATGGTGAAGTTTAGCTTGTGCCAGTTCTTTATAAGCAGGTGGCACAAACAACCTTAGTACATCATGGTCAAACATGATAATGTGCTGATGCTGGTCTGATTTTAAGACCAACTCCATTTTGTTCTTTTTTTTTTCTTGTTTTATTTTTTAACATTATTTTTCCATCGAGTTTGGTATGCTGTTGTTTGTTATTGCTGTCTTCATCAGTATCATTGCAAGTTTTGTCCAGTACAGTAGAATCTGCTAGTACAAAAACCTCTAGTACCTCTTCATCGATCTTAATTTTCTCACTCATGTTCAATTTATATATTCTTATGCCTGTTAGTTTTGAATCATAAGGTATTGAATGGAACGTCAAGCAATGCTGAAGAAGCTGAAAGCAACCCGCTTTCAGGCTCAGATAGTGATGGTGCAAACAAAGCCACAATGCTGAGAGAAGCCTTGGAAGCAACAAGATTTGGTGCTTCCAGCACTCTTGATGATGCACTGGTGTTCAGGTATTGCTTGGAAGGCATGTTGGAAAGGTCAGTTATTCTAAGAGAAGCCTTATCAACAGCATCTAATGATGACATGGCAGATTTTGCAAAGCGGGTCGGGCTCTACACTGGGTGCTCCCACCACAGGTACATGAACTAATGACCTCTACTTTTCTGTAAATTTAAGTTCCTTTTTCTTTCATCTTGTTTCTAAGGCCCTTCTGCCAAAGACACCATGACCGAATTTAGTCCAGTGACAATGTCTTGTTTGCGAGCTGGTGTGGCAGTGATACCAGTTTAGCCTTTTAACTCGATTTTTCTTTGACAAATATGCCAGAAACCCATTGGCTTTTTCCCATAATTTTTCATAGAGCCCTTTTCCATAAAAAATCTTTTTTGTGCAATTCAAAAAGGGAAGTAAGCCTCTGTATTATATTGGTGAAACTGAATACTTGATATTCAACAGAACCCTTGTTACCTTCTTGTGGAATAATAGAGTGGATAAATTTTGGACCATAAATAACAAAACTTTTCTTCTTTTTCATGGATGATTTTTCCTATCAGGAAAAATAAAAAAAAATCAGAATTATGCCAGTTATTTGAATCTATCCCATTTTTCTTTTGTTTTTGATCGATTTTTTTTGTTGGGGTACTTTGCTTCATTGTTGCAATTAATTAGTAGCTTCCTTTCATTTCTTGGCTTTGCAACTGCTTGCATCACAACTAGGTTTTAGTTGTGGTCTTATTACAGAATTGACGGTTAATTGAGGAAACATGGTGTTCATAGAAAATTGGGTTAAAGTGAGGCATAGTTGAACAGCTGAGGGTTTACTCGAGGCACAATTTGTCAACAGAAGGTAACTCAAGGATTAATCGGGGTAAATCAATGGTTATTGAACAATGAGGGGCCAAAGTACATCCCCAATAAAAGCCAAACCAGCATAAATTTACACACAGTTATCTTATTTTATTTTTTTATTTATCTCATACCTTTTCCCATTGCTATTAGAAATCAATTATTAATGGCAAAGAAACTGATTGAAGAAGGGGATGAAACATGGACGTCAATCTCATTCAACAAAACTCGTGTGCTTTGGTCATGTGTAATTCCAGAGATAGTTAAGAAATTCATGTTCATCTCCCATTCATCCAACAGGGGTTTGTCGGAACAGGTTATTATTCTTTTGTCTAATCATGCATATTTCTTATTTTAGGTTTGGATACTGCTAATTCTAGTCTACAAATATATTGTGACGGTGCCAACTTTGGCATGGTTTACAAATGGTAGCAAAGAAGAAGGAAATTAAGATTGAAGCAAGTTAAATCAGAGAAATAAAGATGCTAAAAACTTACTTTTAAGTAATTTATTAACTCTCTGGCTTGAATATTACAAGGAATGCCCTTTCGCAGGCACAAGTCTAGTGCATAGAAGACCAACAAAAAGGAAAACCCAATAAACAATGAAGACAATTGGAAAGTAGGACTCATTTATTCCTAATTATGATCCAGACTACTAATATTACAGAAATTATTGCAACAGTAGATAATGTTTCAGGAATCAATTGCATCCTTTCAAATTCAGTATCTTGCAACATATTGTTTATTTCCAATCCTAGAAAATTGAAAAACAGAGTTCATTCAGCAAGGTGTAAATTCCATCTCCAAAATTAGAAGTCTAACCAATTTTCGCAATTCAGGACATAGAGGTTTTAAGAGGAATTGCTGGCTGTAGTGAAGAATTGGGGAGAGAGGACTTTGAAAGATTGTGGTATTGGATGTATCCAGTCGCTCTTACATTGGCAAGAGAGAGAATAAACAAATTATGGGAATGTCTGGTTCCAAGATGGATAGAAGGGTTTATCACAAAGGAAGAAGCCGAAAATGCCCTCCGAAGCCCAAAAGGGCCTGAGAAGCCAGGGACGTTTCTGCTGAGATTCCCAACTTCTAGAAGTTGGCCCCACCCAGATGCTGGCAATCTTGTAATTTCCTATGTTGGCTCCGATTTGATGATTCATCATAAGCTACTAGCGCTTGATTATAGGTAAGTTATATAGCTCCTCAGTATGAGTTCAACCTCTGTTTTTTTTCTGATCCAAAAATGTAATGTGGACTGTAGTTACTATATTGGTTTGCAATAGTTCTTGTTCTTGATTCAGGCTAGTTTGTCCTGTACCATACTTAAACTGAAGTGTATAAATGCCAGGGGCCAGGTCAGTTTCTTATTCTACTGACAGTCTGTTCAAATGAAATACTGAAAACATAAGATAATCTTGAACTGATCAATCTAATTTGTTATCAATTGGACTAGCTATATGGACCTTCAAAAGGTATGCTGTTGAAGTTTTTTTGGCATGGTGTTAATATTTTGTTGGTTGCAGTGATGAAAGGGGAGAAGAGCTGCAACACTTGCTTCTAGAGGAACCTGAATTAACGCAACTGGGGAGGTATGGCTTTTTCTTATTATGTTAGCACTTGTTTGATTTCTTTCCTCATTTTTTAATGATACTGTGGACTTCCATGCAGAGTTATCCGCCCTGAGGTATCTTGAAGCATTCGCCAAACAATTTTGGAGCTATTTTGCTCAAATTTCGAGTCTTTTTGTAGCAGAGGTTCTTTGTTGCGGGGAAAAATAACGGTGTTAATGTTATAGAGGTGTTAAGAGAATGAGGTTCTGTAGAAATATGTAGTATAATTGTAGAAGCTGATCAATGGTAGGAATAGGATCTGTATGTAAATTAGCTTATATATAATTAAATGCTCGCGTGTTAACTGGATGAATCAGACACATGCCCTCTCTTACAAAAAGATATTCTTGGAGATCTAATGTCTAATGTTGTAACTTGTAACTGAAGAGAAATTTTTGTGAGCGGTATCTTCGTCCCTTCTTTTTCTAATAAGAGGATGTCATCATCTGTTAACAACATTTACTCAAGGTTCTAGACTACTACTTACCAGCAATATAAGAAGTCAGGTATTAGAGTAATATCCTAATTCAAGAAAATTTGAAATTAAAAAAAAAATACATAATCCTCTCTCAGGTAGGTAGTGACTTCTCTATATTGTTGTAATCTGCCATCAAATTGCAATATATATTAAAAAAAAAAACAAATACATGATTTATGATTTCCTCCTTAACTTCACCCAAATAAGGGAAAGAAATAATCGCTGTACGGTTGCACCTCAAAAATTACACTCGAGCACCTTGACAAAAGGGTGCATATACATAAAATAAATTTTGAATATACATGTTTTTGCAAAAGAATCTCACGGGGTAACCCTTGTGGATACTCCAGGAGCATCGAATGATTAAATTCTACAATTCACAAGAACAATCCTCAAACTATCTAACTAGGGTCTTCACCACTCCTTTGAGTACATAACCCCAACAAACGCAAATCCTCTCCGTGTTTCTCGGCACTTGATACCAAATTCTCTTCTTCAGTTTTATCCATATCACTCTCCTCCAAAGGTGGGAACAAGTAAGCATTTTTCTTATAGCTCCAAACAAGCATTGAAACTGAATCTTGTGGGGTTATAAGCCCTTCATCTTTAATTACACAACGCAATTCCTCAAGCGTATTCATATCAGTTAATTTGATATACTCTACCAAAACCTGTTCATGATCAGGCCGCCATCCTCCAGGGAAGGGTGTGTAATCAGGTTCAGGCACCATTGACATGCGAGTATAGTGCAATCCATCAATTGAATCCACCAAACCCATTCTGAGCAAATTGTGGTACTCTGGCGACTGCCCCTTTTTCTCCTTCAGTGGACGACTGAGATTCCTAGAAGCAATCTTGTACACTTTAGCTCTAGATCTCAACTTGTATTTTGCAGCATAGAGCTTTGCTAAAGATCCACGAATAATATACGAGCAAAAATTTACCACCTTCTTTCGGTTATCAGCATACCGATACCACTCTGCCATAGTTAACAAGAACTTGTTCATTTGTAAATTGGTGTGGGCCTGCGTGGCATGGAACATACGAAAGCATGGTTGTGGATCAGGTTCACGGTCACCCTTCAGAAACTCCAATTTGCGAAACTGCTTTATGCACTGTTTAAGGCTCGCAGTGACTGACAAGAGAGTGCCGACTCCTTTCTCGCTAATAATTTTTCCTCCTGAAGCTGTGTAGCGCAGTGTAGGGTACACGACCCGGCGACACAAAACATGATCCAGAAACATAATTCCTTTTGTTATATGTTCTATGGGAACAGACTCATTATCGAGTTTAAGTTGAAACCTTGTGTCACAAAATTCAATCAATTGCTTCCTC
Organism: Rhynchospora breviuscula; assembly: GCA_027562975.1. Classification (NCBI taxonomy): domain Eukaryota; kingdom Viridiplantae; phylum Streptophyta; class Magnoliopsida; order Poales; family Cyperaceae; genus Rhynchospora; species Rhynchospora breviuscula. The sequence continues at coordinate 27,052,944 of CM050400.1, read as the reverse complement.
AGTACAGCAGCATCAGCACGTGGTCCACGAACTCCTATTAAAAAGTGAGCACCAAACCGTATATAATCCATCTTGCGAGTTTTGTCAGGTCCAGTAGTTGGCAAAAACTCAGGCCAGGAGACGTTTGCTTGCTCCCTGTCCCATGTGTCAGTATTAGAAGGTTTATAGAACTCAGTTATTCTCTCTTCCATCCATTTATCCAATTCATCTAGGCATATGTTAGCTAAAAGAGGGCTAAGAACTCCGCAATGCCCCCAATCAGGTTGCTTTCGTGCTTCTTCCGGTGCAAACCCAAAGAAGGTCTGCAGCCAATACGGATCGGGTTTTGGCTCATCTTCTGCCAAAACCCGTTTCTTCTGGTATTTTCTGCTCTTCCTTTTTTTCTTCAAAGCCTCATCCATTGGGTTTACTGTTATGAGGGGCGTGAGAAGTGCTGCCCGGATTAAGTCCACTATCTTTTTATCTCGAATTTCACGAATAAGTGCATTCAATACGAGGTTGATTTTCGGACAATCAAATAGTGTGCTCAAGTCTCCTTTGAGGTACCAGAGATACCCAGCAAAGGAACGACGAATGGTACGGATGGCAGTATGGGCAGTACGGCCAGGTCGAAAAGCAAAGGACTTTGACGAAAATCGGGATTCAAAAACAGGTTCAAGGATCAGCAACAGTACCTCATGCACAATCTTGTCTTGAAATGTTGGTGGGCCAGGTGCTGTCAGGAAAGCCTTGAGCTTTCGCTTAGAAAGAGTTGCCGGGTCAGTCGGGTCACGGGGCGAACGGATGAAGGGCGTAAGCCGGTTGCCCCATTTAAACCGCCCATCTAGCACCGCATTGCGGAGGGAGAGAAGGGAATGGATAGTGGATGCGGGTATATTGGAACGGGGCAAGTACGACCCGGTATCATCGGCATAGGCTTTCTGGTAAGCAAGGAGCCATAGCTCAAGACGAGAGAGGTAAGAAGAGAGGGGAGGAGTGGTGGAGGGTTCGCGAAAGGAGGAGACCCAGAGGGAGGCACAGAGGGAAATCGGATCTTCTTTTAAGAGGGTTGACGGGTCGAAGGGGTCTGCAGTGAAGGTTAAGGTGGAACGGGAGGGGTGAGAGCGGGTTGACGGGTCGAACGGATCCGGGCGGGACGGAGACGGGTGTGAATAGGAGTGGGAACGGAGGGGAGGGGAAGGGAGGGGAAGGGAGGAGAATTGACGGAGGTAAAAAGGAAGGCGACGGAGGAGAGTAGAGGGGTTCAGGCGAGGCATTGGAGATTTGGAGTGATGCGTTGGGGTTTTAGGAGGTGAAGGAAGAAGGGTTGTAGAGAGAGGAGGGTTTGCTTTAATAAAATTATTATTATTATTTAAAAAATGAAATTTAATTATCAGAACCTCGTCATCTTCTCTTATAAAAATTGAATTATTCTGAAAGGAATAAAGGAACATAACATTATTTTCTTTCCATTAATAATGTTGTCATAGAACAACAGTTCTGAATAATAAGAAAGACAGAATAACAAGTGAAAGAGATTAAAAGAAAAAGTAAATTATGTAGTTGATTATATTTTTTTTGTATGCGTCGAAATTTAGACCGTTTTATTTTAAAATTATACATCAATCCTGTAAGTCCGTTTGGAAACTTTAGTCTATTACATAATATTTCGAGGAAAAATATAAAATAAAGGAAGCAAGTCTAGAGAAATTTTTTTTACCACATCAAAAATTCCTAGTCGTTTGAGGGATGCTAGAAAAAGAATAAAAAAAATATCAAAATATATAAAATCCATTTTAACAAATTTAGCTCTGATCAAAATGAAAGAGTAATGTTGATATTATTCAATAAGTTAGATATATTTTACATAAAATTTAGTATAATGTAAACGTTAATAAACCATACACAGAACAAAAAAAGAAAAAAATTAACATGATTTTATCATTTTTTAATCAATAAATAAACAATTTTCAAATTCCATCATTTTTTTCTTCAATATAGCTAAACTATAAAAAAAAATTATAGATTTTGTAGTTCGTAGCTACCAAATAAAGTCCATACACAATTTGATTTTTGTAGTACATAGAAAACAATTTTCTATTCTGTTGATTTTTTTGTCGAAATATAAACCTCGATAATCGAATTTTGGAGTCCAACACATTAGCATATAGTTAGTAGCGTTGTTATTTTTTCAGAAAGAACGAGATCAAGTTTCACTGAATATAGATGAGCTATTTAGGCCCTGATCAATATCTTTTCTTTTCTTTTTTAACATGGGATTCATTTCATTAAAAAAAAATTTATCAAAATGAAAGGATTTGATGTCATTTAGTTCGAAATTCGATGTAAAAAAATCTTGATAAATCGATTCAATTGAAAAAAAAAATTCTGTGTAAAAGACATTTTGATCAAAGCCTTATTTTACAATCGATATGTAAATTGTAACACTTCTTATCACGTGCCTGCCACTGTCCTTGTTGGCCTTTTTCACTTTTGTGAGTTTGTCCTTCGAATTTCTTGTCTTTAAACTATACTAGAGTGAATCTCGCGCATTGCTCGATTTATTTTACGCTATATAAAAAAATCCCATAAAAATTTGAGATACTTTTCAAATATTGTATGAATCTGCCACAGAGAATCCTAAAATCTGTTTTTGCAATAAAAGATCATACGCCACAGAAAATCCAGAGCATTGTGCTAACCACGGTAGCCACGTGCATTGCACGGGGAATCTGGGATCCACATTAGAGCAAGCCTAGGCTTGATTTTTCAAAAACTGAGGCCTAGTGATGGAATTTAAAACTTTTCCTGGGATTAAATATCAACGGTGCTTGGGCTTAATATGTTTGGATCCATTTGTGCCTGTGCTCGGCCTAGAATTTTCCTCTTCGCTTCGCTCAGTTATGCCTGGGCTTTTTAGTGCTCCGTATTTTTTTGAAAATTGGATCCATTTTTCTTCCTATGAATCAGATACGCATGGTTTGGTAGCTGATTAGTTCTACCTTTTTTTTTCACTGGAGTGATATGTGTCATCCCAAAATTTGTCATCCTGATCATCCAGTCAAAAATAGAAAGTCACTCCAAAGGAGTTCTTTTCATTTTAACGCATTCATCTTCCTGTCTCATTTTATACGTAACAAACTGAACATTTAGACTTAATAAATCGCGCATATATACTTAACAAATAGAACATTTATACTTACTAAATTGAAAATTTTCGAGACAAAGAAGAGGGACGCACGGACCGGTTCATGACCCCTTCTAATTTTTTTCATACATTTTTGTTCGGTTTGTGACCTCTTCTATTTCCGTACCTACCTATTAAAAATAAAAAAATTGAAAGTTAATACTTAATAAACTAAACATTTGTACTTACTAAACTAAAAAATTATACTTAATAAAAATGAACATTTTTACTTATAACATTTATGTTTTAATTAGAACTAGCTGAACATTTATACTTAATTAACAGAACATCTGTATTTACAAAACTGAACATTTATAATTATTAAACTAAATATTTATACAAATGGTATTGAGTATTTAGACAATAAAATGAACATATATAGGTACTAAATTGAACATATATACTTATTGAACTGAACATTTATACTTACCCAACTGAACGTTTGTATCTAATAAACGCACTAATACGATGATCATTTATACTTAATAAATTGAATCTTTGTATTAAATAAACTAAACATTTATACTAATAAATTGAACATTTGTATTTATAACATTTTAATAACTGAACATTTATGGTTATAACGTTTTGACTTAATAACTGAACATTTATACTAACTGAACATTTATGTTTATAACATTTTAATAATTGAACATTTATGCTTATAATATTTTGACTTAATAATTGAACATTTATACTAATAAACTAAACATGTATCCTTATAAGATTATTACTTGTTACAACTAACTGAAATTTTGTACTTAATATACTAAACATTTATGTTTGGAACATTTTATGTTCTTTATAACAATTAACTGAACATTTAGAGCATTTAGATGAACATTTAGAGAATTTAGACGCACATTTTTCTTGCATAGGAAGCAGAATTGAGGTGGGGCCACCGACGATTGGTGTCAAATCAAGAGGTAGGAGGAAGGAAAGGAGGGAGGAGAAAATGGCAGAGGGGGCGGAGGTGCCATAACCCTAACTTCAATCAATCAATTTGACGATTTCGATGATTGCTGTATATTTTGGAGTCACATTTGCATTCACTCCCGCATAAAATACCCAGACTCGATGGATGAACAAGCATTCGTTTAACACGTAGATTTGTAGGAGCAAGTACAATAAGTTCGTTCAGCCCTTCTCTAGGTCGTCCAGATGCTTGTGAATAAATTGTTAAACACAAAACAATCTTCTGAAAAGGAATACACAAAGTCATTCAGGTTGGGAAAGAGACTCTTTTTGTATTCTGATTAAAAGAAATATAGATAGCTTTGACGTCATGTTCACTATTTTTTATGCCCATGTTGCCAACTCTTTGAAAAGGGATTTTTGCCGGGAATTAGAATTTATTAGGACTAATTAGCATGGTCCATGATGCATGTAAATAAGAAATAAGAAGAAAAATAAGATCTATTTAATGTGCTACTATTTAAAAATGAAAGGGGCCATAACATGACGAAAATACAAAAATGAGAAGTTAGCTAAATAAATCAATTTAAAAAAGAAGAGAGAAGTGAGATGCAAAACAAGCTTCAAGATCTTTAGTCATTTCATTTGATTTTTCTCCAATATCTCTATTTTTATTGGATTGAAAAATAAAATGTATTCTACTTTGATTTATGATTCTCGGAAAATTGTTTAAGATGTAATTGAATGATTTATTCTATAGTATGCTTTTTTTTTTTTCCATTTTTCGTCATGCAATCTACACAAAGATAAAAATAATGAGTCGCATAAATATTGTGTTTGGTATTTTGGTAGCATTAATATTTGCATGATGAAAATAAATAATGCATGTTATGGATTTCAGCTGAGTTTATTTTACAACCATTAATATGGCGGATCAAAATGATTCAATAGAAAAATTTTAAAACTCTATTAATTTCCACACAAACACACAACAAAATGGTATATTGTCGTTTATAATAACAAAAATTTGATGTAAACTATATAATAAGATTTGAAGAGCCTCGTTTTTATTTTTCTATTGATCGATATAGAGGAACAAAATGGAAAATTTAGATTTCTTCTTTAAAAAACAAATTAATGAAAAATTCTATAATTCAAGAATATTTTTTGGAAATAATTTTTATGAAAAATCATACTTTTTCTTTAATAGCCTTGTAACTAATATTGAGTTGTCATCGAACATTTCTCATCAAAATTTAACTATTCGTTAAAAGAAAAAAAAAATATATTAAAAAGTTAGATAAGTGGTCCAATGTCTATACTTACTAATTTCTCAAACAAATATACTCACTACTGAGTGTATATATATGTCTCGTCAAATTCTAAATTCTATAAATGTTTTAGTGTTCCAACAAATGTTAATTTTAGTATCAATATGTTTAATACTTTAACTTGACATGAAAGTTTTAAATTGTTTTTTTTTTACGAGCAAAAGATGCCCTCAACATGTGGGCAAATAAAGGAAACAAAATAATTGATAATATTTTTATTTTATATAGAGCTGTACATGTTATGCAATAAAAATAAGTGTCCTAATCTATCAACGATACAAGTAGATATCTTTTAAAAAACTAAATTATTTAAACATCATCCAACGACCTGGTCCTTTTATGGTCAAAAGGTCTGACATTTTATCTGAAATCAACATCTAGACCACGGATCAAATCAAATCAAACAAATCAGTGGTCCATAGTTGATACAAAGAATGTTTACATCCCTAGTTGTAATTTTTATAACTTTTCTACATATGCTTTTATAAGTAGTAGGAATAGGGATTTTGAAGAATATTCATACTTTATTAAAATACAAAAAATACGTTGATTATTGTTCTTATATTTGGAACAATTGTGAATATTACTATTTATTTTCCATTAATATTACTTTTTTAAAAAAATGAGGTCATTTATTTAGAGAAGGTGTTTAACTCAATGTGTGGAATACACATTTTATTTATTCTTCTATTTAGAGAAACCTACAGAGTTGCCCGATTATTTAGTTAATATCATTTATATTTGCCAGCAATCTATATATTGCCAAATGACGAATTTAAAGCTAACTTAGTTTTTCAAACGTTGAACTTTCTAATATAATGCCAATACATTTGATTCCGAGAACTTCTGTAAATATGTCCGCAAGAAAGTACTACATAAATATCTAGTTCTTGGATTTTGACCCAATCACCCTGACTATGGCGTTATTTTATTTCAGAAATAATAACTGCCATCGCTTCATTTGTCATCGCGTGCCATCGTTGCTTACCAGGTTCACGCGCATGAGCCTCGCATGAATTTTGGATCTGTCAACAACTCAACGTGAATGTCTGTTATATATGTTCAGTTTAATAACCAATGTGTTTCGTTAAATGTGTCAACTGATGATTTTATTACATACTAATTGTAAAGTGAAAAGAAGTATTTCACATTGAGATAATAACTGAACAAACTGAACACATAATATAACAAAGTGAGCATATTTAAGAAATAACACGAACACATATAATAATAGAAACAACATATACAATAAACAACAAAATGAATACTTGTAACAATAAAAGCGACCACTTATACCAACAAAATGAACACCTATATAAAAAAAAACAGACATAAATTATTAATTGAATAAGAAATAAAATAAACAGATTGAGCACATATAGTGAATTTCTGATAACAAAAAGTGAACATTTATAACTAATAAAGGGAACACTTATAGCAATAGAGTGAACAAAAATAACAAACACGCTGGGTGAGGGGAGTGCCTCAGCGATGACATTTTTAGATGGCAGTAATTAATTTTCTTTTTTTTAATTCATCGTTGCCTTGTACCCTAGATCCCACCAAGTTCCCAACACATGCGAATTCGCCCCAAATTCCGAAACTTTTTTTTTTTGTATATTTATATGCTTATGAGGGAATCAAATCCTCAGCAGTCGACTGTACCAAACAACCAAACAATATTTTTTAAAATTTAAAAGTTTGAAAATTCAAATCTTGAATTCAAACCGTTGATCTTGTTCAATTTTACGGGCGATTTGTTTTCATATAAGTTTTATAAATTTTAGAGTTGATTTGATACTTGATTAAGTAACCAGATTATGAACCAAATTGGTTCTTTGATAGTTAACCAGATTCGTTTATTTATTGACCACTTGATCTAGTATCAAATCAATTCCAAAATTTATAAAACTTATATGAAAATGCATCGCCCGTAAAATTGAGTAAGATCAACGATTTGGATTCACCATTTGAATTTTCAAACTTTTAAATTGTAAAAGAAATTATTTTGACCGTTTGGTACAGCCGATATATTCGGCTGCTGAGGATTTTATTCCTGCCTCTCAGGCTGTCAGGCATATGCCTCTTTATTTTTCGTTTCATATGTTCTTTCCCACACAATTCATTTTTTATGGTCACGTTTGGGAGCAACTATTTGTGACCCCATAAAAAATTGGTTCCTTGGTAATGTAAACGCACAAACGATTAATTATTTGCAAGCTAATTGAAATGGTTGATTTGATGTTACTAAAATCAATTTAGAAATTTAATATTAATTTTGATTTAGCAAAATTATCTATTGAATAATGTTGTTTAAATTAGCACCACCAATTGCAGTAGTTTTGCGAAATTTATTGAAAAGATGTGAAGTTAAAGTGACAAATTTTAAATTTTAAGTTTAAGATGATTTAAATAATAGAAGTAAATTAATATTTACTTATGAATTGTTAAAGTGAATTAGATGATGTCTCACAAAGTATTTGTGTATGGTGGTAGTGAAATAATGAATCCGTATAGAATAAATCTATTAAATTAATTTTCAGTACCATATTATGAATAAAAGTATTAAGTATAATTCAATTAAATTGAAATAACTTTTATGGAATAATGTTTACGTCTTTATGACTTAGTAAATCGGCAAAAAAAAAATATTTGTGATTAGGTCAAAAAATAATTTTATATATTAAAATATATTATTTATATTAAATTTAGTAAATTATTTATTGTGCCTAGACTTAAAAAAAAAAAGTATGGATCCGCCACTGCATTGCACAATGCTCAATCTTTATATATGTATAATTTTCTTAATATTTTCAGGCTACAAGAGAAAAATATTTGCTCAAGCATCAGTTCACCAACAACTCAGAAGTCAGAAATATGTATTACGTATTAACCAATACAAAATTTCCACTAGTACTAGTATAAGGTCACTCTAAGACGCAACTCACTACAATATAAAACGAAATGCAGATAAAAATTATAAAAACGCTATAAAACGGAAGTTACAATTAAAAAAAGTCGAACAATATAATGCGATTTATTATTTTCGAGGCCAATGCTTGTGGGTGGGACTGGGAGCCAAGCCATTAAGCCAAGTCCATTTTCTTCATAAAACCAAAAAAAATAAAAATAAAAACAAAAAATAAAAACCCCACTGACACCCCCAGAGAGAAAATTAAATAAATAATAAATTGATTCCATTAATTATTGTTCTCTCTCTTCTCCGATCCCCATTCGACGAGACAAAGCCCCAGCTCACTCGCTCTCTCCCCCACTTCTCTCTACCCTTCTACTCGCTCGTTCTGAGATCGCCATGGCGCCTGTATCTGCTTTAGCCAAGTACAAGCTGGTGTTCTTAGGCGATCAATCCGTCGGAAAGACGAGTATCATCACGAGGTTCATGTATGACAAGTTCGATAACACTTATCAGGTTTGATCCATCACTTTTCTGTTCGATTTGTACTAATTTCATATATTTATGATCGATTTTGTGATAGGTTAGTACTGCCTCCGATGGGATCAGATCTGTTTTGATTGATCCCGGTTCCAGTAGATCTCTTTGGTATTAATTTTATTTTCAATTAATATTTGCATCAGATCTGAAATTGACCGCCATGAGATCTATTTTAGCACGTTTATCTCATATTTATTACATGAGAAAGTGCTATTTAGTCCTTATCAACCATGATAAATTTTAAACTTAGGTGAATGTGATAGATAAGATTATGATACTTGTTAACTTGTATGAAGTCATGTATTCAGTTGAATTGTTCTCTTAATCAGTCTTCTGAACATACTAAACCAGTAAACCAGAAAGTTAGGGGAAGCATGATTCAACATACATTTAGATAACAACAGATAATCATTTTTTAATAAATTTCTTCATGGTTTTGAATATAGAACATACTTCCTTTTGCCTATTCTAATTGGAAATACTTTTTAAATTAAATTTATAGGCTACCATTGGTATTGATTTTCTCTCAAAGACAATGTACTTGGAGGATCGTACAGTGAGGCTACAGCTTTGGTAGGTTTCAGTACCTTGCATATTATATGTTTATGTGAGTTAATTAAGACCATTTTATATTCCCCTTGACTTTTATTTGTGCATATGGATCTGAATAGTATTCAGAGAATAGTAAACAAATGAGAATAAGTACAACAACATATTCATTTTTGTTCATTAAACAATATTGTTAGAAGTAACTGTTGGGGCTGAATCTCATAGATCATTTTCAGCCAAATTGCAGTATCACTAGCACTTAAATATATTGTTTGGTATTTCTGGTACAAAATCCATATTCGACTAGAATTAGATGTTTAAAGCTCAATTATGCAGTGGCCAAAGCATAAACTTTGATCAATCACTTTAGTACTGAATGTAAAACAATACACTATATGATGTTTCTAGACCAGACTGGGATGTCACGATTAGTGGAAATTAATCATTACCCTAAAAGTAATACGCTGACTCGTTTCTCATTTTTTTTTTCTATTAGATCTTCATCAGCTGTCTTCATGCCTCTTTTTCTTGTTCTTATTAGTGATTAATTTCCAATTACAGGGATACAGCTGGACAAGAGAGATTTAGGAGTCTTATCCCGAGCTACATCCGTGACTCTTCAGTTGCTGTTATTGTTTATGATGTCGCCAGTATGTTATTTTATCATCATATATCTATAGCCAATTGGTAGAGCACATTACCTGCAGTAGAGTTATTGTATTTCTGCTTAAGCCTTAATAAAGAACTGGTTCATTCATATAACCTAATTTAAACCAAACAAACTTAAGTTATCTTTTAAGTTATCTTATAATAAGATCACATGGTATCTTTAATTTCTCATTTTTGGTTGTTATAAAGTGTCAATATTTCAGCTGGCTCTGTCTGTACTTTTTATGAGTAAATTTCCTATTTAAGTTTATTTTCATACATTGGGACAGGCAGACAATCATTTCTAAACACATCAAAGTGGATTGAGGAGGTTCGCACAGAGAGGGGCAGTGATGTCATTATTGTTCTTGTTGGTAACAAGACTGACCTTGTTGACAAGAGGTACCTTAATTTTCATTCTACATTTTTCTCCTTTACGATAGTACCTGGCACTGATTTTATTTTATGTGGATAATTTCCTGGATGTTCAATTGAACACCAATTTACCACCACTAACCATATGTGTGTTCATTTTAAGATCAGTTTACCCTCAAATGTGCAACCAAGCTTGTCTTTAATCTGACAAATAAATGAAATTTTATACTGTGATGTAAAAAGGCAAGTATCTATAGAGGAAGGAGAAGCGAAAGCACAGGAGCTAGGTGTGATGTTTATTGAGACTAGTGCAAAAGCTGGGTTCAACATCAAGGTTTGTTTTTCTTTCTAAGATGCTTCCAAGGATTTTCTTTTGCTATATTGCTTTATTGTAATATGCAGAAATTTCAGTTGCCAGTATGAGATACTGTAGTGATACTAAGGATATGGTTCCATGGGTCCTTCTTTTAGCAAGAATTGGCTTCATCAATGCATCAAGTTTTGATCACTGAATTTTATAGCACTAAAAAGCATGCAGAGATGAAACTGATACAAAAACTCTTGTTTGGCTCGACCAAAATTTCTGTTAATTTCTTTTGTTTCTCTTGACTTTCGGTATGTTCCTAAAATCAGGTTGAAGGGCCTTTTTCCATTTTATGAATTAATTAATGGTTTATATTAGCTGGTTGGTGAATTCGAGGATATATCTTCATTGAACAAATGAGGATCACCAATAGACCAACTGGATTATCTTTGCTTAGCAACAGACTGAACCAAATAGGGTCTTTTGGCAATAAAGTTACTTGACAAATCTTGACAGTATATCTCAAATTCACTCAAAAGAGCTTTAAAATCCAAAAAAAGTTTATAAAAACTTACCAATAGAAATAGAGTAATGCTAGAATCAAACGCGTTTGACGTCAAACACGATTCTAGGCTCAACTATTGAAATTTCAAATTATCGATCCGAACCGCTTAATATGATCTTCATATTGAAATATTCTTAGAGACCAAATTTTATATTTTTTCGAAATTTTTAACTATTTTTTTCAGATTTTTTAATATTGAAGGGTCCAAAATTAATTTGATTGAAGATTTTCTAAAATTCAAAATAAATAGTAAAAAAAAATTGAAAAAATATAAAATTTGATCTCCAAGGATATTTCATTATGGAGAACAAATTGAGCGGTTCAGATCGGCCGTGCTAATCTCGAAAATTGAGATCCGATCGTGTTTGACGGATCAAGTGTCAAACGCGTTTGACTCTAGCATTACTCATAGAAATATTAGCTTAGGGCATGTTTGGAAGTGTGGTGAATAAGAATAGAATAGCTTGTTCAAGAACAAGGATGGTGAATAAGAAATGGTGAAGAATTGCTTATTCATGTAATTCTCGATGTTGTTTGGATGACTAGCTAAGAATAAGAACAAGGAAAAAAAAATAAAATAATGATTTGTTGTTTATATTTTTCAACTAACTTCTATGCAACTATCCTTTCTATTTTTTTTTTTTTTGGCGCCACCTCAATGCTACTGTCTATTACTTAGGCTTAATCCTTCCTTTCGTACAAGTAATTGCAATAAAAGAATTCATTTTAATTTTATTTCTTAACTTATTATGACTTCTATTTTCATTCTGTTGTATGTTATTTAGATTTGGGCCGCTTAAAAACTTCTACTATTAGGCCCTTGTATAAACTTTCAACTGACATTATTTAATATAATATGCCCATGGGCTTTCTACTCAAAAAAAAAAAAATTGCAATAAAAGCAACTACAAATTGCAACGGTAGATACTGGACATAATTGAAGAGAGAGGCAACGGTAGGAAATAATTTTAAATGGTTTCTCTCTCTGACTCTCTATTATTTAATCTTGGTGAAGAGAAATATTTTAATATTTTAGTGGGTCACGGGAGTAATTCCCAGCTAGTTCCAGCGTTTAGTTGGAACTAGAATAAGGGCACCGAACAAGCAATTCCCCTTGTTCCTAGACGTGTTTGGTGACACTTAGAATTGCTAGTTCCGAATAACACCTTATTCCGAGGGTTCCAAACACACCCTTAATTATCAAATATTGAGGGATTTAAATAACATTTTGTATTGCCTTTGAATTCAGATTATTGAAAGGTTCAAATTATCAAATGAACAGCAAATCAAGCACGAAATCTCTTTTTTTTTTTTTCATGATGTATATCATATTGATAACACCCAAAAATACGGTATTTATATTTGCAAATATTACCTTTTATATAATTTCAAATATTATTTTCAGTTAAATTTGGATCAAGTACAATTTAAGATAAGTTTCCATTTTCAATCTGAAATTGAAATGACATGATAAGAAAACCGCACACATTTTGTTGTGTATACTTAATATGAGTGGTACCTGACCACCAGCTACTCTGATGTGAAGATTCTTTCTGCATATATTGTTTTTTGGGGGAAAAAAAAAAATAAAGAAACAACACTAATATGATTTGTGCTGTGATGTGCAGGCACTTTTCAGGAAAATAGCAGCAGCTCTGCCTGGGATGGAGACTCTGACTTCAACAAAGCAAGAGGATATGGTTGATGTTAACCTCAAGGCCTCCAACGCCAACGCTGGCTCTCCGCAACAGGCTGGTGGCTGCAGCTGCTGAAGGAGACAAGAAATAAAGAAAATAAAATCATATCAAGTATACACCTTCTACCCAGATCATGTTGATAGTTCGTAGAGAAGTGGTTTATCAGTAGAGTTTTACTGTGGTTGAGAAAACCATGTGCCTGTTAGCATTTGTTTTAGAACTTGTAAGATGTTTTGGCTATATGTTAGTATTTGTTGATGTTTTCTTCTTTTTATTCCTAATTCTAGTCATTGAGGCAAAAGTTAAATTTAGATTGGGTTCGTGCCATGTGTTTTTGGGTCTGCAAGAACAATCGAGGATATTAAGGGGATTGAGCATACGTGTTGTTACAAGTAATATAATGCAATATTTTTTTTGCTTCACCCGAGTATTATTGCTTTTGACTTTGCTTTGGTTAAGGAAATATTGTGAAGTATGTGAGCCGCACTTATGTTATTTTTTCTGTGTTTCTGTCTTCTTTATATTGGTATCATGCTTTGTGCTTTTGCAATGGTAACTCATACTGGAACCATGCCAGTATTAACCGTCTGTTCGTACTTTGTTGGAAATGGAGCTTGATTTTCGTTGGCTTGGGCTTGTTCGTTGTGCTGTACGAAGAACCTTTTTATCCATGTATTTCCATCATGCCATGAGATCTTAAGAGGAGATAGACTATTTTTTTATTAACTTTTTTTTTTTTTGGGTACGACAAATCTGAACCTAAATGTTTTCTAGTAAAGTTCACATTTTAGCTAAAATCCCCTTTCTTTTTATAGTTTTTAATTGATATTGTAATAAGTCGATGTCTGATATATTGTTACAGCGTATTTATTCATGGACTCGAGATGGTATTTGAATGCAAAATTATTTCTTATAATATAATGACGCTGTGATTTTAACACTGCGTTTGCAACATAAGAAAAAAAAAACATTTATAAAATAAAATAAAAATGAAAATTGTAGATTAATTTTGGCTTGATGGAATGGTTTTGTATCAAATTATAGCTAAATCCCATGAAATCACGCCACTGCTATGGTGTGATTGGTGTGATTTAATATTGAAAAGAAAAAAAAAATCAGAAGCAGCTGGATTTCGGTCTTCGGAGAGGAAAAGGAACTACGCCTCTTGAAAATTGAAGGAGATATAATATGATGGATGGATATATAATAAGAAAATTTGTAAGTTCATTCCCATAATCTAAAATATTGAAAAAAAAAAATTGAACTGCAAATTGTTAAATTACATTCACTTGATTTTAATTCTCAATTGATTGAACCAATTCCCTGACACCGAATAATAGTTATTTCGTGAATTTCTTTGACAGTAACAGAGCCCATTCTAATGTTTTATCTTTTTGGAAAAACCAGATAGAGAAAAGATAGACTAAATTGAAGAACCAGCTCACCTGATTGAAGATTCTCACAATCTAACTGGCCGTTAAACTTTGACTATTTGCTAAACACTGTCGGTGTTAGAAAACAACAGGGAAAGCTTAATAGGATGATCTGGGTCGGGCATTTCCTGTTTGAGTGAGTCTAATTGTTGGAAGGAACCCAGTCCAGGTGTCACTTACCTATTAGTGTTGATCTTCTATGTTCAAGTGCATGAATACCAGCAGTGTCGCATGTTGCTTAGCAGCATCCTTGGTTCAAAGGATCATGTACACGGTCGATGTAGTAGTTAAGAATGGGACAATGTGCCCATTTTTTTTTAATTAAACAATATATTTATGTATAGACTCTTTTTTATGTTACGTATGCATTTTTCTTAAACCAATTTACATATGACCCCTGTATTTTATGAAATTTGTTCAATTATTGACCGCCTAATTATAATATAATAAGTTTGATATGATCATTGTATTGATATATGATATATGATATATGACCTCATCTGATTTTTTTTTTTCTTTGGCTCTGTCTGTGTGTGTGTTCAGTGAAGTAGAATACTTAACACAGCTAGTTTATCCACTTTTGAAATGGCGCAAACTGATATATTACGACTTACATGTATCTACACGGTGTAGTTGTGCGACAAGTACGCAATATATATGTTTTGTGTTGACATATTCATGTATTGTCTTTAATTAGACGTACGATGTTAATTTATAGATTGAAAATTTTGACACAGCATGATGTAACCGTACATATAACTAAAACCCAACCGAAAGTTAATTATTTATTTTCTATTTCATTTCGAAACTTACATATTTTTTCATATACTTTTTCTATTTTTTTAGATGTTTTTTAGTTTCTTAAGAAAAAAAATACACTTCCATGACACGTAGTACTCAGACTTATCGTGTTTATGAATCATATTTCTGACACAAATTGGCATAATATTTGTGTCAGACGCATTCGTGCTTGAGTCATGCAGACATGGAGCAACAAATTTGGAACACCCTATTTCATAAAATCATTTGATAAATTTGATAAATGACCATTCTTAAAGGCCACGTGATGTTTGCACATGTGTCCGCACTTCCAATTTATTGTCGCTATAAATTTATAAGCTCATGTAAACATGGCACTGTGCAGATAAGTTAGTAAATCACAAGCGTAATAACATCACTGATAAGAATGCATATAGGTCACCAACCAAACAGCAACAAGAGACTTAGTACAAACGTTAACATCAACACTCTTTCATGACAAGTATGCACTTTTAATTGTGTCAATATCATTATGAATGACTTAACCCTACATATGACAAGTTGACAACATATGAGTCCAGGACATCCGTACACAAGCGACTGGATCTCCATAGAGTAGATGCGCACAAAAGGTCCAATTGAAGGTGAATCGACTAGAGATAATTTGGTTTGAAATTTTGAAAGGTCCACTCAATTGGTTGTAGTCAAAACTTACTGGCTAATAATTGGTAATCTTCTTTCTACAAGACTACAAGAGGAGTCACAAAACCCAATTAAGGAGGGAAGTTAAATTTATATAAGCCCAAAACACACATAATTAGGCGCTTGAATGGCGCCTAATTAAGGACTGATTCCAAAGGGGCATGTGATGTTTAGTTAGGACAGATCACATTACGTTGCAAATACAAAGCACTCTTGTATTGGTGAAAAGAAAAAGACAAAAGGAAATCTTTTTTTAACAAAAGCTTGGTAGCGGCTACCAAGCCAAAGGAAATCTTTAAACAAAATTTTCTCTTTGATTACCAAAAAGTAATAAAATATTTGACCGACTAAGTCACTCTCCTTGTTTTGGCTCTGACGCCACCATCTCTCTCAGACTCCCACTATGAGTCCTAAGTGCTTAGAAAATGACACACACTCATGCACTAAATAAATTATGTATTATAGGGTACAAGCAAATGCTAAGGTATATGTCTGATCATTATTTATTATCGATTTATCACCGTGTCTCTCTCTCTTTTTTGTTAAATCCCAAATTTGTCTTAGTACGCCGAATTACATTTTTTTCCCACAAAAATTTGAAGCTCTTGAAATAAAGAATCATATGTGTACATGGAAGAAGGGCACCTTGAAATTGATTTCCATCCCTTGATTTTTATTGAAAGGGACAACATTTAATTTTGTGATTTTCGTATCATCTAACTGATTTTAACAAGGAAAAAAATAGAAATACAACGAAAAAGAGTTCCTATTGCGATATATTCAGTTCTTCATAATAATACAACAACTCTTCGTAAGTAAATAAAATCTTCATTACAAACTGATTTAGTATATATAACAACAATTTCATTTCTAGAGTTAATATGCCCAAAAAAGTAATAAATAACCGAACAAAACAAAATATAAAATAAAATATGAAACAAAAAAAAAAAAAATGTAAGCCTTCTAATTTACTGAAATCTACCTGTATCCGCCAGTTTCCATGACAATTTATGACCAGCTGACATGGCTGCTCCGGCAGGACACTTCCTTGCTGACTGCACACCATCCACATGGCACTTCCTTCTACCACGTCGCATCAAACGGTGCATCCATCGTGGATTAGAAGAGTTCATTCGCATTTTATCTTTCGAAAAGAGGCCAAAAAGTGAATACAGAAAGGAGAACTTCACCTTCCCTCCACGTGATCCCTTCTCAGTCGTGTAAGTGGTGGCGGGGCCATTCTGAGGTGTATGGAAGAAATGTAATGTTCTTTTTCGAGATGAGGCAGGGACATAAGGGGACACAGATCGAGGAAAGAGAACCGGCAGCATTTTGGGAGAAGGGGAGAGAGGTGGCGGGGAGGAAGTACCATCGGGTTTATGCTTATCTTTAGGGACAAGGGACAGAAGGCGGTCGTGGAGGCATGCAGCACACACGCCGGCGCCGTTGTGGAAGGGATGGAGCTTGCACTTCATAGATGATAATGAGTAAGAAAGATCGACTTGTGGTTAGAGGTTGTTTTCTTTAGTGGTTTGTGTGGTTGATCCATGAATAACAAGCGAAGACCAAGGAGTCAGCAGACTTAAAAAGGAGAGGTATTGTTCGGGCTTTTATGTTTTATTGTCCGGTTGGTAGGCGATAACGAAATGGAGATGGGTGAGGCGAGTAATTTAGACTTGGACTTAACTAGTAATTAGTACTGGTCGAATTAGAGCTAATTAATTAGGCTAGCATTTTGGTCCAACAAGCCTGGTGGAACTTTTGGATTCCTGCATGGAACTTTGTCGTCAGAAATTGCAGCCTTAAAGAGTTTCCAACGAGTAAAATGCTTTTACTTGAATTAAATCGTACCCAAAGGTAGTCAAAACTGTTAAAAGATAAGGATGGCGTTGTCCAATGGAGAACGCTTTTGCCCTGCAGAAACTGCAATATTTGCAGAATGCTTTTTCTACTTTCGAAAAGAGAGAACACATCATGATTATATTGCAAAACTCTGCAAAAGAGGTTAGTCAGATTTTTTTTTTTTTTGGGCTTGCTCTTTGTCCAAGTCTGGTATCGTTTCGAGACATGATCGATTAACTGAATTTGAGTAAACCTGTAGAGGTGTTAAGCCAATAAAACAGTCATACAAAAAGAAAATAATATAATAATTAAAACTAATAAATATATAGGTAGGTACCAGTGACAAGAATACAAATGAATTTTCACAAAAAAAGAATAAACATAAATTAGAGGATTAGGTGAGTAGCAATCTGGAAAGGTCTCACACTGACATAATGACATAACAACCATGTAATAACCAAAGTGGTTACACACACTATAATACAACAGAGGTGACATTAAGCCTGAACCATGATCAATTTCCGATCTCTTGTCAGGCCCACGAGACAGCCTCTATCTCGTCTCTAGCTGACTTGTACAGCTCCAGCCTCTTTGCACATTGTTGTCTCCTCTCCATCAAGGCAGGATCTTCATCCAACATCTGAGCTAACTGCTTCGCCTAAATATTTGCAGAAAAATAAAAAAAATGAATTAATTATTTTAAGAACTTGCAGAGACTAGTTAGACTTGTGCCTCTAGTATATTTGATAAATTATAAAATTCTTCTTTGATCAAAGAACAATTTAAGGCAAAATTGAGGCTTAATTATACGGTCGTATTATGGACATGAAGTATTCAATAACTCAAAAGTTTGAAAATGATGGGTAAGGCAAGGGGCAGGGATACTTCAATTTTGATAATACAGGACACATCAAGTTAAACCTC
This sequence comes from Rhynchospora breviuscula, assembly GCA_027562975.1. NCBI lineage: Eukaryota > Viridiplantae > Streptophyta > Magnoliopsida > Poales > Cyperaceae > Rhynchospora > Rhynchospora breviuscula. The sequence goes on along the minus strand of CM050400.1, from coordinate 27,034,280 downwards.
AGCTATATTTAATGGTCAAAGTTTGGGGCTTTAATTTGGTTTAATTCTAAACTTAAGTCTACAATAGCAGACAAACCAGCTCAATTGATGTTAAACAGCAGTACTAGCAAGCTATAAATAAAAAGGTTCTGAAATTTTGTACCTCTTTTCTCCCTACTTGCGTGTAAAAGTAGGTGAGCAAAGACCGTTTTGCCTCTCTGACCTGGCAATGGACCACAGCCTTTGGTATAGTATTCTTAAGAGTCTCTGCAACCATCCCAATATAAGATGACACATTCGAGGCTATTCTCCTGAAGTGAGCCTCACTGTACCGATCCATGGTAGGAGCACTGTTATTGGTAGAGTTAGCAGCAGTGGACCCACGTGCATCAGACCCTACCTTCTCCACTTCTTGTGGAAGCTTCCTGAAAAATTCCACAGTTAGGTAAGAGGCCTCCATGTCAACAAGCCGTACTGTTGTCTTTCGGCTCTCTTCACGGAACTTTTCTAAGGAGTGGTATGATGCAGCAGCAAGCTCGCTTTGCAAGGATGGAAATCGTTTCAGCTCCTGAAATGTGATCATGTGGAGTGAGATTAGACTGTTTAATTAATACTCAAAGATGAAAAGATACATTAATAGTATATACCAGGAAGATATTATGCTAGCAAGCAACCTGATTTGCATAAGGAATGCAGCCAATTTGATCCTGTACCGTCAATCATATACCAGGTACATAGCCAGATCGGTACATAGCCTTATATCAGGATAAGGACACATAACTTAGAATAAAACTTCTAGGAGAGCTATACAGGAGATGGAAATTACAAGAACCAACCTGAGTCTCTGCTATTGACTTTCTGACTAGTTCCTTCAAAACATAGTGTACCTGACATTAAAGAGGAAAAAACCAGAGATAAGTCATAAATTAGAAGGGGAAAAAAAAAAAGGAAGTAAGATTTTATGTGAGTGTGCACATGTGCATTGGGACCAGGGGGAGAGAGACTAACAGCATCAACAGAAGCTTCTGCAGGGCCTCTGAAGTAATTAAGAGCACTTTCAATGAGGCGGCGATAACCTTGCTCAGGAGCAATTAAGTGGGGCTGGTATCCATCTGCCTCAGATACAACTTTCCTGACATTTTGTAATGACAGGTGCCTGTCGAATGGGAGTTTTCTCAGAGCAGCAGGAAGCTGGTTATCAAAGACCCCATAAATTCGGTCACCTCCTGGCCGCCTATATATCATGTCAATATCGTTTACTTAGCAGAAAGTACCACATAAAAACCTAGAGTTAAATGTTGACAGTATTAAGGTTATGCAGACGAGCTATGTGACCTTAACAAATACTAGGTCAGTGTGGCTCTTTCTACAATGTTCTTTCAAAAATTGAGCTCTCAAACTCAACCAAAAAGGTGTGCATATGCAAAAAAAAAAAACCAACTCTATAATAAGAGAATCTTTCTTTTGAAAAGAAAGAACCTGGAACAGGTGTATGCAACATGTAACAACCAGTTCAGTCAGTAAAATGCATGAGGTTGGAAGGAAGAAATTATGGGAATTACCCTCCATCAAGGTGCTCCTTGAAAATCTTGTCAAATGCACGGCAAAGCTCCAGAATCGTGTACAGTTGAGCCTGTTAGCATGTCAATTAAAGAAAATTGAGAATGAAGATAATACTATTCCAAAACGGTATCACACAAAATAAGAAGATATAGATAAAGCTACTATAAGCTTAAACTCACAAGGTTGGTTTGTAAGCTTCAGTCCAAAATTTCTCGGATCAACTTCAAATGACGAGTTTAGGCCATTCAGACCAACTCATTTGATGCACAGTGCATATTTGTCAATCTTTTAATTTATTTACTGTAAAGCCAAGCAGTCAAAAAGTGGAAGCTTAGAAGTTCATTTTAATGTGCTCATTTACATCCTTTTTTTTTGACCACTTGATTTTGTACTAAGAAACTTAAAAATTAGTAAATTACAGATTTGTCATTTAACTGCATCAGTCATCAAATAGAGCAGCTTAAATTTGTCATTTGAACCCGATCCAGTAGATTTTGAGGTTGACCTCACAAATCATCTTGGTGCTCTTAAGCACCTGGTAGAAAATTTTAACTTACTCCTGCATCAACAGCAATAGGCCTTCCTAGATGGTCCATCTCTGATTCCAGTTCATCAATTGTTTTATTTATCAGCGAGGTGATACTAGGAATTCGTGCCCTGATCACTGCCTCCAGGTGCTATGAACATGAAATAAAGCAAAATTAAGTTGGCCAAAAACATATAAACAACAAATACTTCAGACAATTATTTCAGCACTTAACTATTGACTTAGTAATTTCCTTAATTATTTAGTTTATGTTTGCACTATAGTAAAACCCACCATTTGTTGACAAAATATTTGGGTTCTTTGCAGGGCCTAAATAAACAGTAAGCTTCCTTGGTTCTTTCACATCAACCATATGTTAACAAATATCTTGTCTACCTTCTCATTTCCTTTAGTGCAAAAGATAATATGACAAATTGATGTATGACAAATTGATGTATAATGTACCTTTGAAAGGAGCTTTGCCAGATATTCTGAACCCATTTTGCTGGCCAAGTGAGAGTAATCAGGACTGTTATCAAAATATTCCCTTTCCTTTCTCCTTGCAACTATCATGTCTACATTTCTATTAATGTCAGCTTGAGAGCGGTTAACAATTCCCACCCACGGGTGTTGCAGCTTGTATGCTCTCCCTTCAAGTACCTAAATCAAACAAAGTAACATACTATTGTTGTATAATTTAATGAATTTCTTTGTATGTAAAGAAGGTGTCAAAGATAAGAGAAGACGTACATCAAGTGCATTTGTCCCCTTGTCCATTAGATCAAGCTTGGTCATGACACCAAATGTCCTGTCACCTAAATCAAATTATCACAAGCTTGATATCAAAACATAAACACAGTATTTCAAGCACCTTGTTACAGTACTAATTATAACACTACCAATTTGGAATGGTACCTGTAGGGTCAACTTCCCTAGCGAGTTTAATGGCATCAGACGTTGCAATATCTTGATTAGCAGGGGAGATTGCCAAAATAATACAATTGGGCTGCAAATTAAAATCATAATGAGTCTCCCTTTAGTCATCTCAACGTGATATATTATTTAACAACTTGAGATAACTCGAACCATATTCTCAATGTTACCTTCTCGACATAAGAACGAACCATACTCTCAATTTCTTGAACAATGCTCTCAGGTTGTCCCTCTGTAAAAGCAGTAGCATTTCATGAAAATTTTCCACGAGGTACTGATTAATGCGAGATCCAATAAATGAACCACAAAGTACATACCCACAGCAACCTTTGTCAAACCAGGCAGATCAATCAGAGTCAAGTTGACAACTGTAAAAGAGCACAATATTATATTACAGCACAACATATGGACGAGCCTCCAGTGAAATATGATATATCAAGAAGTAATAGTACCATTTGGAGAGTAGATACTGAGTTGAATAGGAACAGGGGATATCTGTTTGGTCTTCCCTGTGATTCGATCTGTTTCATCTTGTATTTCTTTTCTGACAAGAGCTGATAAAAGAAAAGAAGAGAGATATGAGACTATAACAATTCAGATATGCATAAGCTAACCTCTATACAATGAGCACAAAACATCTTTCATATTTAAGACTATTATTTAAGACTAAAAACTGATATTCCCTAGCAACAAACACAATTTACTATAAAAAACACCATAGGACCAAGTTGAAGTGGAATTTACCTAAGCGATCTACCTGTGGATTAAACTCCATAATAGGTTATCGCCAGATTTTAAATTCAACATAAATTAGCATTGACTCTAGACTAATTTTGAACTTGTAATTTAAAAAAAAAAAAAACAAGAGGAAAAAAAATTGGACGTGAAGGATACAAGGCAGTTGTGACATTAACAGGAGTTTCATAGTCTCATCCCATTAATGTTGTTCCAAGTGATTTCATCTAGCCTAAAATGTAACATATAAGATAACCTATGCAATGTAACTCACCAATAGAGATAAAACAAAAAAAGAAGCCATACCGAAATCAGAAAATTTCCTCCTGGGCAAGTGAAGGAACTCAGCATAATCCTGCTGCCCATCTTCTGTTTTGTGTAATTGCAATACCAAAGGCCTCCTTGTCACAATACCTTCAAAATATTAAAGAAGAAATTATGAGAAGCATAATTTATCCACTATCACTTTCAATTCTTCTCTTTTGACAAATATGTCCATTTTTGAAAGGATGCATGATCCTATGTTTCTTCGAGAGGCACATGACATGCTTATGAGAGTGTTCAGTCGCAAATAGATAAACAATGCTTAATAGTGCCTAAAATATAATCAAATTATCAGAACAAACTAAAAATTATGAATTACCGGATCCACGAGGAAGGAAGTCCCGGCCGACTATGCTCTCTAAAACAGACGATTTGCCTGAACTCTGACAACAATACACGAAAATTTCTCAAAATCCTAAAAAATCTAAAAAGTGAACAGTTGACGCAAATTACAACTCAATTAATCAAATTCATCACAGAGTGATCACTAAACTAAACAGTTGCACTTATACCTGTCCGCCAACAACGGCAACTGAAGGAAGCGCTTCCCAGAGCGTGGGAAGCGAGAAGCCGTCGTTGCCACCATGGTCGCCTAGCACTGTACATGCTCTCTGTATCTTGTTCACCAGTCCGATCAAGCTACCCATGGTCGCCATGGCTGAAACCCTAACCCTAGGTTTTTGTCAACAAAATTTGAAAATTGAAATGGGGAGTGAGAGAGAGAGAGAGCTAAGCAACAAGCTGGGTGTCACTATCTGCTGAGCGTTTCGACTTTTGATTAAAAGTGGATTCACACCGATAGTGAAGTCAGTGTGCTCATATCTTCTTATTTATTATATTTTGATTTTTTTTAAAATGGGGGAAACTATGTTCTCCATTTTTGTTTAAATGAAGACTCTTTTTAAGTCCCATGATGTACAGATATGAATTTACTCGTCTTCAAACGATGTTTTTCACTGGACGGGAAAACTAATGGTGCGGCAGGGGTATTATGGTCCGTGAAAACGGTCGGATAAGGACAGTGACGCGTGGCCTGAGGTGATTCGTCCAACTTCTAATGGGTTCGCTGTCTGGTCCGCTCCCGGAGCGGACTGTTGCTTCAAATGTTTTCAAATTTTTTACAGGATTTTTCAACGCACTCAATTTCTGGATTTTCTTAGAACGACTAGCATCCTGATTAGAATTTTTTTTTTCAAGAGAGATTTTATTAAAAATCATTTTATTAAATTCTAAAAAATTAGTTCTAATCAAATGAAATCTCCTGTGAAAATTATTTTGATGAAAGTCTAAGACTGTGCTCCAGAACACTCCTATTAAAGGAGAGTAGAGTAGCGGAGAGGAAGGTTTGCCCAGATTTTGTTACCCTCCAAATCGGAGTGTACAAACAGTAGAGTAAACTTTCTTCAAATCACTCTATCTCTCACCTCTTCTTCTTTTCCTTTCCATTACTCTCTAACCGATCTGGAGCGAGTAAACCTTTCGGTCAGAGTATCTTCCGTCACTTTCCCTTCCTCTCCCTCCAAATTAGTTGTTCTGGAGCATAGCCGAAGTGGCGGAGCCGCATTCATTAAATGCGTCCATCACCCATTTAATATTTTAATTATACACATTTACAGCATATTTTTCATATTATATTACTTATTTGTATTTTTTAAATATCATATTTGAACTCCATAAAAATATAAATTAAATTAAATTATAGACCTCCATAATTGTATTAATGCTATCTCAATATATAATTATGTCTGTAAATATGAACAATTAATAGAGTACGTGAACTCCACTTTAATTTTCTCTGGCTCTGCCTACAGGACTATTTTTTACAGTCGGTGTTTTATCTTAGCATTTGGTTTGGATCTTAGCATTTTGAACATACTATAGACACAAAAAGGCGCCGTAGAATACATATGCGATAAATGCATTTTGCACGAACAAAATAAACAAATGGGTCATCTTATCTTAGATCATATATGGAGAATAATTATTAACTTTTATGATTTTATGATGAGCTGAAACGAGTATAAAATTGCTTATAATAACCAACAGCGCGCTGCTCGACATGAATTAAATGCAATATATATATGCACAAAAAGTCAAAAATAGATATATTTTTCTTAAATTAGAACAATTAAGTATTTTAGTTTTATCTCAAATCATATTTAGAGGATAAGAAATAACTTTTGTGACTTAATGGCTTAAAATATTATTATAATTTTTTTTGAGAACGGCTTACTATGAACTGTAAATGCATTCTATCATATTTATTTGCACAAAAGTTGATGTAATTTTCAAGAATTCGAACAAGTGAACTTTCATATATTTTCCGGGATTTATATGCCTTGTACAAAGTTTGATTATACAAGGAGGCCCCAACACATAGGCCTATTGAACTTGATCAATAATTGTGTTTTAGCCGGTAACTAGACAATAGATCACAAATAGTGGAATTCCAAAATTTACAATTATTTTGGTCTTGAAATAACAATTGGATGGTTCCACCAGTTGTGCACAGAGTCACGCAGTAGTAACTATTATCATCTTTAAAGTCTCGTCCATCTCTTGAATCATGCAATGCATCAAAAATCCTATCTGAAATTCAACGCATTATGAAATGAGACGAACAGAAAGTGTTGTTTAGACTGGTTTTGTTGTGCATGCAAGGTATCAACATACTTTTCCTTGTACCATTTTTGGGTAATTTTGGTCAATTTAAACCGTATTGTAAGTTTGTAACAGCGGTACTGGTAATTATGGTCTGCTGTTCTGCTGGTACAACTCTAAAATCTAATTAGAAAATAATTATCGATGTCTTACATTCTTCATAAGTGGTAAAAGCACCGCGTAAATGTCTTGTTCCCAATTTCAACACTATTTTGTCATTCTTCGTAGAAATGGAGACCATTTTTAGTTGAATCTGCCCTGCAGAATCATACAAGAGAAAGAAAAAAAAAAATGAACCAGCAATCCCTTTGATCTTATTTCAACACAAGGATTTTTTATGTCCTATACACAACCCATGGCAGTGTTGTACCTGAAATACCATGTGTTTCATATTATTCTCATTTCTTACTTTTTTAATTTCTGTTTGCCCCTATTCAGTTTGAGTTAAGCCTAAATTAACTTAACTTATATTGATACCGATTGTGCCTGCTGGTCCATACCAAATTAACTAGGGATTTTTGTATATATTCTTAGTATGAATATGTTTCAGATTTCTTACCAGTAGGCATGCAAAGATGCATCCTTGCACCTCTTTGGAGAGCCTTGTAACCCTCAGGAAGACAGCAATTACTTTCTGCTCTCTGTTTTAGCGTGGCAGCCCCTCTCAAGCCTAAATAAGAACATCAATTTCAACTGAAAAATTCAGCAATCAACATGAGTTTAATTCTAACGGAACCCAAACACCATACGGATTGTCCGAACTGCTAGTTCATCATCTAATTCTAGTTCTTGTGAAATGGGGAACTAGAACTAGAACTAGCGTGCTCTAATTCTAATTCTAGTTCGGAATCTAGATCACCCCGCTTCCAAATAATGATACATTGAATGTAGATTTCTTAAAAGAAATCACTACTGATCATACTTCATGTATTTTTTGTAAAAAACTGATATATTTCAAACTATGAGAATGAAAAATAACTGATATATTCTTTCTCAAGGGTCTTATCAATTCAGAATGATCCTCATTTCAGATCTCCTGACCAGGATTTTCGTACAAAATATTTTTCATTTTACTAATACTTTTTTGTCAATTCATGTTTGGTTAGATTTGAACCATTTGTACATGACATATCTAATTATGCAGTATGAATTGAAAAGGATTTTCCTTTCCCAGTTAGCATTACATGTATCCTTGTTTGCTTAGCGGCAAAAAAACATTGATTGTGGTTATTTACCCTGAAAAATTGGTACACTTACAAGTTGCAGCAGTAGCAGTTAATGTAAGCATATCAGCAGAGCTCCGGCTCTCCAGCCCCGTTCTTATTGCAGATGTGACTTGGTTTCTTTTTGCACCGACTGCTTCAGCTGCTTCAGCACAGACAGTGGCTACCAATGCCGCAGCTGATGTGACAATTGTGTTCATATCAACTGCTGTATTGTCTCTTTGTTTAGACAAACAAAAGCGTTTAGATGAGATATTTGATGCTTCTATGTTTGAATTTGCCACTGTGCCAGCTATTGCTGCCGCTAGTCTGGCCACAGCAAGGGCCGCATGGACCTGTGCCTCATGAAACCTAAGCACTTCTTTTCTCTTTCTTCTACAGTTCTTGGAGAGGCTACAGAAAATCTCTGGTCTTAGCCACGACTTCATGTTACCCAGTTGTACCTACATATGATAAATGCAATTTTTAATTAATTTCTTTTTATTTATGTAAATTTGTTGTAAGTTATTCTGTCTATTTCTTATTTACCACTGTTTTTTAGATGAATGACTTTAGGTTATTTAGAAATTTTAATTCAGTACTTATATATATATATGCATATTCCAAATAGAGACAACGATGGAGACATAAAAATTAAGACAGATATTTAAACCTTCTCTAATGCCATTTCATACTGAAGGATTGCTTGCAAGATTTATGAACATATAATCAATTAAGTTATCTATGTGTCCTTACCCGACTTGCTTGGATAGTCGTATGGATTTGATGAGCCGAATGATTGGATTTTAAATCAGAAAGGGTGGCCTATAGAAGTAGATTAAAACTTAGTCATTTAAGCCTCTCAATGTTCATCTCTTTTAACACTTTAAAGAAAAATTTAATAATTTTCATACCAAAAGTTCGTCAAGTTGACCAATTGAGCTTTCGTTATATCCAACCAAGCTTGTGTTACTTTCTTGGCATGGATCTTCTTCATCTGTTTCACTATTTTCATGTGACGTAACAAGACTCTGTAGAGAAGAAAGAGACTTCAATTCAATATTTCTTTTCCTAGAATGTACGGTTTACGTTAGTATAGAAGTGTAAAATGTCTTTTATATGAACAAGTTACTTGAGTTGTAAATTGCCTTGATTTGTGGGAATCCTATTTAATTTACTGCCTTATGATGGTGTCAATAGATTATGTTAAGTATCTTTAGCTTATTTGTAATAACCTAATTTCTTCTTCTTCATTTGTATTCATCAGTCCTTTCGGTAGAATTAAGCTGTCCTAAATAAATGGATATTAGAGAATTCTGGTGTAGTTGCATACATTAGCAGAGAGAATTTGAAAGAAATTAGATGATGAGGGGCTCCAAGATCTCGAGAGGAACTCCATTGCTTCGTGGGGGTTGTCTGGTATGTTCAAGGGATAACACTTTGAAAACTGTGATTTTCCTTTGGACCACTCTGTACCAGTTTTTTCGTCCATCTTTTGCGTCCTTTCATTCTACCAAAAGATACTAAATTAGAGCACATCAAATTTTTTAAGCATATATGTAACAATAAAATAAAGCAGGTTAATTAAGGATTTATCGTTGACTCTAACAACTGCTTGCAGCAATAACTAAGAAAGATGAAACTTAAGGCTCTTTCAAAGTTTGCTATTGAGATCAGAAATTATTCTACTAATAAAAGATGTGAAACTTTTTTCTTACTACTCTTTGAGGAGGAACAGAGCGGCTTCTTTGAAATGGGATTTTTCCAAACTTCATGCTGTTTCTGGGGTGCTCCATTGTTTAGTGTTTTTGTATCTGCAAGTTAACATCATTGATCAATTACAGAATGGTACATATCATGGTGGTACCAGTTGGAGATACACGATTAATATATTGGAAACAAATATAAACTTTTCTAATTGAATATGTGGCCTTTGGAAATGTCTTTCCAACCCAGAACATACTAAATAGAAATTGAACTACAAGATAAAGGAAAATACAGCAAACGAAACCAATAAAAAAGTTATAATATAGTAATTGAACTACAAGAACAGAGCAGACTGAATAGCTATGCTGAGGCTCTTACTTATTTTCTGTTTTGTTTTCTTTGTGGAAGTTACTTGTTTTGGGAAGAAGAATTTGTTTGTTGGCAGGGTGGGGGTTCGCTGTTAACAACTATATAATCTTACTTGATCTAGAAATCCCACTTGGATTACATGTACCTGGAGCTGGAGCTGTATTTATACACATCCTAAAACAAGAATGTCAAAGTCACAAGGCGATTTTTAAATGAAATTTTCCTATTCCCACTTGGATTAACCCAATATATATTATCTAACGTTAGGACTTCTCTCCTTCCAACATTCTGAGATATAATTGGTTTCTACAGTACATGCAACGCCACCTTAAACTCTTGCATTGATGCACATAAAAGATATGATGGTTCAAGTGCCTTGTAAGATGCCTTCAATATCACAACTTCACTTTTGAATTTATATTTTAAAATTCAAATGTAAAATTCAATTATTGATCTGTTTCAATTTCACGAGAGATGTATTATCATAAAAGTTTACAAGTTTTTCGAATTAATTTGATTCTAGATTAAGAGATTGAAAAATAAAAGAATTTTGGTCAATTCTGATACGTTCATTTTTGCGAAATTGAAATAGATCAATAATTTGGATTTGAGCATTTGCATTTTAAAATCTGAAATATAAATTAAAAAGTAAAATTGTGATATTTGAGGCACCTAAATAGGACACCGGAACCCTCATAAGAGATAGTGTTATCTATATCTTAATTTCTGGTACATTTATTCGATAATTAAATAATATTTGTGTTGTCATTCAACTTAATTTGGGGAAAGTATTTTGCAGGTCCTTTGAACTAAATGGTTAAAACTTTTTAATGACGTTTTGTATTTAATAGTTATCTAATGGATGACCAATTATTATTTAAATTGACGCCTATCTAAATGATGTAGAACACAAGTACAATTCTAATTTTAATAATTTTAAGATATGAAATAGATATAACATAAAAGATAGATGAACGCTATAATTACCTCAAATATATTAATTTGTCATGATAATGTTCAAATTTATTACAGCCAATTTTTATGATCATTACCTTAATTAATAGACAATAATGTACTGCATCATCAAATTAGTAATTAAATGGACTTATGTTCATTTTATATGGCCAAGGGATAAGGAACTTATCTTTATATTCTTGTGTCTTCGATATTAGTTGGCAAGGGAAAGGATGTTAATTTGCATGAATTGGTCATTATCTATGCTTCTATGTGTGGCTAGCTGTGCAGATCAGAGAAAATTCAACTGGGAGCTATTGTGTAATGCAATGGTAATGGTGGAGGAAAAACCTACTATCACTGCCCTCTTTCTTTTTGGACTAAATTATTTGATGACATAATTTTTCATGTATGACAGATGGTTTATGACGATGCAAGCCTGAGTCCCCATAGAACTGCAGTAAAAGCTAAAACAGGAAAAATGATACAGGTGCTCCTATGTTGTTCCCAACATTGTAGGATTATTACAATAAGCTATTCCGTTATCTTTGGTTAATTTATAATAGGTCTTTGTGGTAAAGTCATGGTCAAGTTGTCATGGCATGTGATAGGATCACCCGTGACGGTGCAAGTGATCATGGCACTTGGGCAAGTTGTACAAAAACCAGACGAAGAACTTGTACAAAACTAAAACCTATCATCTTCAATCCACAGCCCCAAAAACATCCCATCCAAAGGCTGCAATTTCAGTATCAGAATAACTCGTAGGTTGTCAGGAAGTTGCAAAAAAAAGATCAGATACCATGCACCTATGCAAGAATGCCATACAGTTTTTCCTTTGAATTGATTCCCAGAAGACTTGCTAAAAAGTTAAAGAACTAGAGATTATGAATATGATCCCAAGTGTGTATTGCATTATTGATGTATTCTTACACAACTTAGTCCAATTGGCATATTATGCTTCTATTACTGTCGCATGCATTAGTTGGTCGGTTTGTACCAGTGATACACGCTCATCAAAATATTTACTGCATTTCATTAACAAGTTCACAGATATTGAATGTATTAATATATATGTAAATGATGCATATTAGTCAAGATAATTTAGCATATGAATTAAATTTACAAAGTACATAAACCAAATCCAACATAAAAAAAAAACTTCAGTAGTTTCATTATGGATATGAAAATATCACTGAACTCTTTTAACCTGAATGAAAAAATAGATTTTGATTTGTATATACTAAATCTCATTGATAAGCAACAGAAGTCAATGGATCTGATTTGAAAGAAAGCAGCAACTTGCGAAGATTGTACATGATGTAACTTTTTGGAGTTTTCAATGGATACTTGCAGGCTCATATTTTTGTGGAATACATGTAAGAACTAAAAACCAAATAGAATACACTAAGTGGTCCAGCTTTAGTAAGTAGGTTGAATTAGGAAAGTAGGATGGTCTATGATATTTTAATACGTGAATTGCATTTATTTTTTTAGTTTGCTTAAGTTGGATGTAATACTTATCAGTCAAGATCAGTGTGGTGGACCTGGTGGTCCATAAAAAGGTTACAATCCCGCTGAAAGTAGAAAAAAAGAGAAAAAAAAAATGTCATTTGATCAAGCCACTATTTAAAGCACGTATAATATGATCTCCGAAACTCGCTTGTCAACTCGACAATCTCTACAACAGCCACAAAAATTACAATGCAACTCACCTTGCACGTCTCGTTGTCAATATTTAGAAAGAGAGAAATCACAGTATCTTTTCCAATCAGACTAGACATCTGTCTCTTCCTTTATGAAAAGCAGAACTCAAGACAACAAATTAATCGCTGCAATGCTAGAAGTAAGCTTTGTGAATCACCAAAGTTCTTAATTCCTTTATTGTTTTCTGTTGTTTTCAGATTTACTTGTATACTTTTGCAATCTTTTTGCATTGTTGATATAATTAACTGACCGGTGAATCTTTCTTATATTTAATAAAATTATTGGGTATCCATTGGCATGATCAACCACCTTGCAAATGAAATATAAATTATCCAAACACAAAACAATGGCATGTAATCAATATAATTAGAACAGAAACTTCACTTGTCAGAAATGTCGTAACAGTCTGCCACCACTCTTCCTACCAGTCCCTGTTGCCAGACAACTTTGATGAGCTTTTACCAACAATATGGCTGACAACAGAAACACTAAGATGGGAGAAAAGAACTAGTACAATACCTTAAAAGTATCATCTGTCTGGGATATCTGAGATCTAAAGCAATGCAAAGTTGACTTTCCCAATCTTTCTGCCTGTCAGTTGAAGTCATCGAAGTTTCTGCGGTACACCTGTTGATAGCTGTATGGACACAGGGCAGAAATTGTATAATTCTGATTTTTGTTCTTTAGCTAATTTTTTTCCCCCTTTTTTCTATTTTTAGTTAAATTGTTTAATACAAAGAATACATGTAAACTAAATATAGGTAGTTAAATAGACTAAGCGCAAGATAGAGAGAACAAGCAAAGCTAAAAAATTAAGAAACCTGTACCCCTCACTGATATTAGAAATGAACAAAAGAAAAAAAAAAAAAAAGTTGGAATTATGTGTCCTTTGAAGAGAATTCTCTTTCTTTTTTCGAAGTCCCTCTAAAGGTCTTATATTTATATTTTAATAATTTAAGAAATGAACATCCAAAAGTTATATCAATTGATTGTGACAAAAAAAATAAATAAAAAACCGACAATGTTACGGCAAACAATATGGAAATTCTAGTATGACATAGTCTATATATAAGCACGTTTACCAAAAAATTATATCCTAACATGATCCAACGTTAGAGTCGCAATAGTGACCAAATAAATAGTACAGCGTGGAATATAACACCAACTTAAATTAGCATCCTTTTAGATCAAGTTATTAATAGAATATAAGTTAGTAGTATTAGAGAGCCACCTTTGCTCAACTCCTAATACATCTAAAATACTTCTGGATTTTGTATTATTACTTGAGAATCATGCATTCAATTATTCTAATACAGTTTGGCTATGAAAATACTGCTGAGGTATTGGAACGAGAATGGAGATCTTGGATCCAAACCTTTTTTCAGTGCTTTTAAAGAATCAAGGTGTTATGTTCCTAGTTCTGGTCTTTTCTATTCCGTAGAAAAATCACCTCAATTAGCAGCGATGTTTCGGCGTTCAATACATTTTGTACCGTTGATTTATCTCTCACATCATCTCACACATTGGTTGGCTTATTTTTAGTGCATCAACTTTCATATATAACTTCAATGAACTTTTTTTATTCGACCAAATGCCACAAAACAGTTGTAAATTTCATGTCATTTGATAGACGGTAAATTTACGTAAAAATTTTATTAAATTTCATGTATATGATATTTATAAAGTATAGACTGCATTCCATATATTTAGTCGAAATTATAAATTACATTATATATTTGTTAAAATTATCAAGAAATCCAAATTAATTAAAAGTGACGTCATAGCAAAATTTATGTGTTTTCCTTCAAACAGAGACGTCGTAGGTATTTTTACTTCACAGTTTCCGTTATAATTGTATAGGAGTGATGATGGCAAAAATGCACCCAGAAACTAATATATATATTACTTTTGTGAGTTCTGTCACAAACCACTGCCACAACAGTACCTAATATATTATTTCTATCATAAATTAAAATATACATTTTAATTACATTAGAATCTTGATTTATAACTTGTCACTTTATTGTGCGTCTCTTTTTAGTATTTATTTAGAACGTTCCACCCAATACCGGAACGCATCATGCGACGATCCACCCAAACTAGGAAAGCATTATTGGGCAAAATGGCATGTGGAGGCAACATCAGTTCCGATAGAACAAAGAGCAGGTGGCAAGGCGATGATGGGAAATGGGCTGAACTAAAAATTGAAGTTCGGAGTTTAAACATTGGAGAATGCATTGCATTTGGATGGGAGATCTCGTGCTCTTGCTCCCTGTTTGACACGAGGCTCGACGACCAGTACTCCCTCCCTCAGTCGCCCCCTGATTGAGTTACGCGCAGCCCCAAATTAATTCTTTCGTATCACCCAATGTCGTCATCGTGCCTTACTGTTAAATTATATATATTTCCTTTTTTTGTTTGGAAAATTATTTTGGCAATCTAAATACTTATTAGTACTTCAAATATTTTTTAGTACAACTACTATAGCATGGTTCTTTGTAGGTTTAATTTTTTAAATTACCCTATGTCGTCATTGTGTCATGATGGACATATATTTAATTTTGTTTGAAACTTTTTTTTGGCACTCTTACAGTTTTCTTCTCGTCCTTCAAATTTGGTTCAATAATAGTAATTTTTTTTAATCTTACAAAATAGTAAAATATTAATTTAAAATATATATATTTTTTGGTTTCAATTGAGATTTCAATGTGAATAATGCATTGAGCGGTTCAGATCTATCATTTGTAATTCTAGATTTGTAATCTAATCGTGTTTCATAAGCTCATCAGTCAAACACATTTGACTCTAACATAACTCATATTAATATTTATAATTTTAAACCTAGTCAAGATTGTCTATTATTATGTACTAGAATTCGATTTTTTTATGGTCTATTCTATGCGTTGTGATGATAATTTTGTATTATTTTATATTATATGTTAACACTTTATCTAAGATTTTGTTGTATTAATATGTAGTTAGGAAGTACTAAAATATTAGACTTTGTTCTTAATTTAAGTATCTCAAATGGTTTCAAGGATATTCTACAGAGCAAAGCTTTTTTTATGCTTCGATCCTTAATGAGGTAGATCCTTCTCAAGCACGGGGACTTGACCCTTCTACAACAAATGGTGGAAAATCAAAGTGCCGCCAAAAGATTAAGATCTTCCCTTGGTTGCTACTCCAAGACCATTTTGCTCACTGAAGATAACCTCCTGGTGAGAGGATAGCCCACAATCCAGTCTTGTACCACTTGCCAGGCACCGCGCATCGGCTCTAGGATTCAATCCAGATCCATTTCAGCCTCCCGGTCATTACATTTACCACCAATCTTATCGACGTTTGGCTACACTACAACAGAGCTACAATTGGTAATCAGTGGTATATTATTTGGGCAGCAGTGTTATGGAAAGAGCATAATGCAAGAGTTTTCTCTTCGAAAATCTCAAGCATTTTCCTGCGAGAAATTTTGGAAAATTTGCAACTTTGGAAGCTTAATGCTTAATTTTTAATATTGTATTTTGTATTATAGACTACTAGATCTTTTTTCTTTTTCTCGTTTTACCCCTGTAATCTGTACAGTTTTCTGTTTAATGAAAATTTGCGAGATGGCTATCGCCGACCGGCCCTCGAAAAAAAAAAAAGAAAAAGTTTTTAGCAAGCTGCTAAGTTACAAAAAAGCCGAAACAGAAACAAAACAAACAAATCTAAAAGGCGAAGGTACCTTGTATTTTACTATTTTAAGTCAATTAAAACAAAACTTTGTTATATGACGCGGGTCAGCGGGTACCAGTCGCATAGGTTAGGGGAGCACACGCTGTAAAAAATTTGGGGTACACAGTACAGTTTTCAATAGTTAACTTATCGGTTGACTGACTTCTAGTTCTTTTTGTGCTGTACAGCTAGGGCTGTCAAACGTGGTAAGTAGCGACGGAACAGGCCGTTTCGTTTGCCGTTCCATTAAGGAAAACGGTACATGATTTCATTTTGTTAACCATTCTATTTTCGAAACGGCACAGGATTCGGTTCCGTTATTCGTTCTACTTAAGGGGCCGTTTGGATGAAGCCGGAATTTGCAAGAATTGCAAATTCCGGGCATAAAATATGCCAAATTTAATATAAATAATTCAACCTCTTCACAAAGTTACACACTTCCCAATAAATTTATGCCTAGGAATAGGCTATTCCCCAAATTCCTAACCCATCCAAACGGCCCCTAAGAAATTACACATAAAATGACTTGAAAAAGAGGCGAAATGGTTTGAAACGGCACTATTCCTTATTTCGTTTGCAGTTTCATTATTGAAACAAAATGAAGACTGGTGCCGTTATTCGTTCCACTTCTGTTATACAGAACGGCATCACGTGGGAACGGCAGGATTGACAGGCCTATGTAGAACCAAAAACGAAGTAGACATTACTCGGCAACATAACAAAATAGGCAGGTTCTAAGGGACTAGTTGCCAAGTGGGCTAGTGTTCTAGCATCAAGAGACACACTTATTGAGGGAAGAGATTTTCCTCTTTCGGTCGGCACTTGCAACAAAAATTCATGCGCATATAATCTTGTACTGTACCTAGGCCAAATCCTAATTTAACCTAGGTGATTAGATGCATGGATCCCACTTTTTTACGGGTGCATGCATAATTCGGAAGAAGTGATATAAAAAAATAAAAATAAAAATAATGTCAGAGCAACAAATAGAACTCTGCAGTGTCTAATTGTTAAGTTAAACTAGTTACTCAGTGCTCCTTTATATACTTAAAACAAATAATTTCTTATAACATAAATTTACATTACGATAAACACTGAATTGGGGTCTCCAGTCGCTGAAATTCAATCAATCCTTGCTCCATTAAATAAATAGATAGATGTTACAGGGACTTAAATCTTGTGTGGTTTATTTTCATGATTTCATCAATTGGCTCGGTGGGATGTGAGAAACAATAAACATTTCAGCCTTCCTAAACAAAATATATCTTTGTATTATCAAACAATTTTATTAGGTTTAGTTGTTATCTACTTATTGTTTGTTACCATCTGAAGCATCAAGTTTCTTGGCTATTGAAGGCTCTAGCTCATGCAGCATGTTCCACAAATTTAAATCTTCATAATCTTGTATTAAGAGACTCCCTCCTGCATCCTTTAAAACTTGCTCAGGATTTCTTGTGATTAGTCCTACTACAGGCATCCCTGCCGCCACACCAGCTCTGATCCCTGATGCAGAATCCTTTATTTATGTACAAATGAAGAAAACAGTTAATACTAGATAATAAGTCAAAACTTTCGAAACCTAGATAATGACTTTAATGTATTATCAAAAAGGGTCTCGCAAGAAGTTTTACATTAAGTACCAAGAAACAAAAAATCATAGAGAGACAGCAATAAATAGATTTCAGATTTCCTATACTTATGGTGTTGATACCATGGCCGTGAACCAACATTACAATTGAATATAAGCTATGGAAGTTTCAGTGCTAATGGTGTTAAATGGGCTAGACTGTGCAGTTAAGGGTGCCAATATACAACTCAATCTGATACTGTTCTTACCAAATACCAATTAGTCATGAACTGACAAGATCGTACCTCAAATACAAATGCGTGGTCAGGAGATGCACCTAAAAGCTCAAGTCCCTTCAGGTACGGGTCAGGAAACGGCTTAGCCCGTTCACACTCACTGCCTATCACAAGGAATTGAAAAAAATCAGCTAGACCAAGTTTAGATATCATTAATTCCGCATTTGCCCTCGGAGCATTGGTCACAGCTGCACGCTTCAATCCTTGATCTTCAATCCATTTACACAACTTGTGGAGGCCATTAACAGGCTCTAGTTGATCTTTCGCCAAACTGAAATTATCAAAGGTACTTTAAGATTTTGATTCGATACGAGTTACATAAAACTTTGGTTTCTGCTTCATGGACAAAAGATCAATGTTAAAGGCTTAAGATGTCTCAATTAGGTAACTTCAGCAAAAAAAAACGCTGCAGATGTATGATCAGCTTTGATTTGGAATTTTATTTATCTCTAAGGACATTATGGTTTACTCAGGATAAACAATCCAACATTTTGATTTCAATCAGCCTGCCTTTAGTAAATTCTTAAATAATTACATGTACCGGTAGACTTTATACCAGTAGATGAGACTCTATTACCTGCGAAACAAGGCTTCTTTGTCATCCATGAATTTCATGTATTTATTGTGATCCCAATCTGGAAATAAGAAGTTCCCAATATCTGGATTGTGCTTCCCGCTTATGTACTCGCTGAAGAACTCTTCAGTTATTGGTTCGCCATTGTTGAAACCTACCTGTCAAAAATTGCACCTTTTTAGCACTAGGCACTTGTAGGAGTCAACTTTCATGATCCATATTAAAGATTCAAGTAATACCGCATCTCCAGTACTAATAACTTACTATCAAGTTACTGTAATATGGGAACCATTTGGGTGCACAAGCTGGTGGTGTACTGGTTGTTCTGAATTTACATTTAGTTCATTTATCATTTTTCTTACATACAACTTGTAAGTTAATTTTAATTTTGCCCATTTGGGATTTTAACATCATCAATTCACTATCCTGCCAGATATAACAGTAAAGCTAAAATGTCCAGTATTATACTGTAGGCAATACTGTGCCAGTAAGGAGCTGTAGCAGCGATAGAACTGACTGAAAGACCAAAGTGCAATCCTTCTCATTTAAATATATTTCAAGCCTTTCATAAGAAAGAAATAAATTCATGTATAAATCTATCTGGCATATATCATAACTTCACATGGTCTGAAATTTAAGTGATGTTTTGCTGACCGGCCGACCTGCATGGTAATTCATACTTGGATAGAAATAGCTGCTAACAACATGAGGGACGTGCAAATAAAGATACCTCTTGAAGCATTTCACGAAATGCGTAGTAATGAATGGGATCAGAATCACAGATGGTGCCGTCTAGGTCGAATAAAACTGCTTCTACTGGAGCAAGTTTAGAGAACGCTTCCATGCTGTATAAATGCATTTAACTAAAGAAGGTTAGATTGTCATGTTCAAATTGAGGAGGTGTCATAACAAAATCCAGGTTTCAGAAAACACATGAAAAGATAAGGAGCTTAGCCATTTGCTATCTACTTCTCTTTCTTAGCCTCCTTCTCAAATTCATTTTACTGTTTATAAGAAAACTTAGTTTCTTGCTGCGATTAATAAATTCAAACTTCATCTTCTGATTTTGTCCATCAAAAAAGGAGGCTGATGTCAAAGAAAAATAAAATAAAAATTAGAAGAGCCCAAATTTAGAATTGTTACCTCTCGGCATGACATTCAATGGCTGTAGACATGCTCTTATAATTTATTAGGAGAGTCCGAATAAACGGTGAGAATGGATGTTGAGATTACAAAGAAGAGCTCTTTATTAATTGGAAATGAATCAAATGTTGATGGTGGGAGAGGGAATTTGAGAAGCCAAAAAGTTGGGTATGTGGGGGTGAATTTATTCCGGAATGCCAAAAATATAAGCTAAGTTTCTCTTAAAAAAACACAATGCAGAGGTGGAATTTTCTCCACCAGAAAAAATCGTTGGCAAGTTTTGTTTTGTTTTTTTTTTTTATTTTTTAATTACAATAGCATTCTGTATACTAATCTCCAATTCAATTTTAATCTGACATGAATTTCTATAAACCCAGTTTTTACTTTCTTATACGTTCAAAAAAATTCCCCTATTTTTTTGTTAATTATTCATATATTTATTTATCTATTTGTTTTCAACACTTAGCAGCCTCTCAGGTAGAATCCACATTTAGGACGCAAGTCTCTAACTTTTGGGTTGGGACTTGGGAGGACAAGTTCTTTTTGGATGGCTGCCAGAAAATGATTGGCAACGGGACTAAATTAGAACGAATATTCTTTTTGGTGCTGCGAATGTCATAATGCAAGACTAAAAATATTTCTGAGCGCTCATAACAATTATACGATTGATCTTATAATGTTTATTTAATTTTTCATTGTACGAAATTCATTAGTAGCGAGTGATGATAAGCAAAATGTTTGACGAGTCTCTGCATTTCAATTCTTTCCAAAAGAGTGGGAGTAAGCTCTGTCGCTACATCAGATGATAAGAGGAAGATTGAATGTCTTAAGACTCGTTTAATATTAAAAAAAAATACAAAACAACGATTTTGGAATAGTAAAAGTAAAAATTTATTTTTATAGAGTGAAAAAACGGTATTTTGTATTATTTAGAACTAGGGGGCTTTGGTGTCGCGGCTTCGCCGCGACCACCCCTTGGATGGATCTTTTTTATAACAATTCCTTTGTGTATTCTATGTTACAGTGTGATTATAAAATGCGGTTTTTTTTTTTTTTTTTTTTTTTGCATTTGATACATTTGCAGTACAAAAGTTTTTTACAACTATGTGTTCAATCATAGTGAATTTGTTCAAGAAGAAACTCATTCGACAAATCAACATGGACGATTGTACCAGTTATTCTACTTGATAATAATATTGAAAAAATGACTATATATAAGAAAGTAGAAACAAAAAGTTGACTATAATAAATCAATAAATATATAAAAAAGAGGAGAAATTTCACTGCAATTTTGTATTTGAGTTAAAAAAAGTTATTCAATGTTGATTTGATTTCTTCATAGAGCTTGAGTTTGATTGCATCCATCTGAGTGTCCATTGCTGACTTCTGTAGCCCCATCCTGAAAATCAACAAATTTTTTGAGACAACATTTGAAGCATCATGGAATACGCAAGAAATTTTAAAAATAAATACTAACACAACATACTTTGAAGAGGAAAAGTATGAAACAATTTTTGTATTTACCAATGTTTGTAAATTTTTTGAAACTGTAACAGTTGATCTCTATTGCAAACTTATTGCAACCTGCCTACTGTACATTTATGTACCTGCTGTACCACTATAACCATGTAAGAGTACCAGTAGTGTTACCTAGGTACTGGCACCTTACCCCTACATACATTTTCACCTGAGCATCACTAACAACCATTATTTATATACAGAAGGTCAATGTCAAAGGCTTGAAAACCTGAAACTGCTGACACACTAACAATATGCAAAAAGAACCCTCTAAAAGCACTTTTGAATATATGGATCAGCAAAACCAATACTCTACTGGTACCACACATCCCAAGAAATTTTTGTAAAACAAATATTATTGATCTTGCAACTACCATTCAAATTTTTGTTGCCACTTGGTGGCATCTACTATTAGAAAAGTTATTAGTGAAATGAATATGTTTTTCAAAGCTATACAAAATGAAAAATAAAACCTGATATATATGTGCTTTGATAGCCTATAAAATAGCCTCTCATAGTAGCTCCATGACCTTATTGTCACTTGGTGGCATCTGCTATTAGAAAAGTTATTGGTGAAATGAATATATTTTTCAAAGCTATACAAAATGAAAAATAAAACCTGGTATTTATTAAAAAAATACATTAAATCAAATCATAGAAGCCTTCATTTTTCTTTCTCTTTTGCTCTTTCTGCACAAAATATAGAAATAAATAATTAATGTCCAAATTAAATCAGAAAATAATGATTTGGGATATTTCTACTTCAGTAGCTACTAATTGACAACTCAATTAAACAGTATCATTGTGTAACCATTGCATCACCCCCTCTCTAGTTAAGACATGAATATTTATTTTTCTATAGCATTATATAAACAGTAAATATGGAAGTAAGAATTTATCATGAATGGCTTTCCAGATTTTCAAAACTCTGACATGAACTATTTTTTTATCCTTGGGACCGTTTGGATCGCTTAGGAATTTGAGGAATAGTCTATTCCTAGGCGGAAAACATTGGGAAGTGTGTAACTTTGTGAAGAGTTTGGATGGTTAGGAATAAATTTTCGCCTAGGAATAGGCTATTCCTCAAATTCCTAAGCGATCCAAACGGCCCCCTTATTACTAAGCAGGAGATCGATAGTACAGTAGACATGATTTTCTGAAATTAATATTAATAAACAGTAAATATGGAAGTAAGAATTTATCATGAATGGCTTCCCAGATTTTCAAAACTCTGGCATGAACTATTTTTTTATCCTTATTACTAAGCAGGAGATCGATAGTACAGTAGACATGATTTTTTGAAATTAATATTAATAAATAATTGAAAATCAACTTTATAATAAAATTCAAGCAAATCTGTAAATAGGAAGACATTAAACAAAAGCTGAAATGAAAAAATATATTACAAAAGAGAAATGATGGTAGAGCTACCTTTGAAAAGATATCTTAGGAACTCTCTGTGCAGCAGCCTCTGTATACAGATGAAAAGGAATTGTAACTCCAACAATGACTTTTACCTTTCTACATTTATTGATTTCATTAAAATTTATCAAATAGCAATTTAAAGCAATGAAGAGTGCATATAATAATAGACCAGACATGAACTGCCACATCTCCCAGCCCATTATGTGACAAATTAACCATTGCTTGTTTCGCATCTTTCACTTCTTAGTTAGCATCGCGTGTTTATTAATCATCTTTCCCCTCACTGTGTGCTGCAGAGGCAGCGTAGCAAAGAAGTTGTACGAAGCTTTCCTGTTGCATGCCAACAAAACCTCCTGAGCTTGTTGAATGGGTTCTCTGGCTTCGAGCCTTCGACAGATCAGTCGAACGGGAGTTCGCCACACTGAAGAGAGGGTTGTGAAAGATTTTGACAAATCGTAAGTTCTTCTCAACTTTAGAATTCAATTTCTCGTTCATTTTTCATTTTTACCTGCAAAGTGAAAGAGATTATAAAAGGATATAATATGACTGTTTGTGAAATAGAATAAACTAAAGTACCTTGCTAAAAGATTTTGCTGGATCCTCTCGAGATACCATATCTTGAGAAGTTATTATACAACCATACACCTGGAAGACCTTTGTTGATTTTGAATTCTTATATGTTCCCTGAAAATATTAAGAAATTTCACATTAATTTTGTACATAAAAATGAAAAACATTAGATATATGATTACCTGGCAAATTTATGGAATCAACTTATATCTTCGCTTCACTAATTCTCCTCCAACATTGACTAAATTAAATCATCTCTTGCTGGTTTTTACTGCTAATCATAAGTTCTTCTCAACTTCAGAATTCAATTTCTCATTCATTTTTCATTATAAAGATTCCTAAATTGCATGATCTAAGTGTGAGTGCATTTCTTTCACAATGAATTATAGTAATAAAAGAATAGAGCGAAAGTGCATGAAGTTGTGTACCCCGTAATATGATTCTTATTTTCACCTCGTACTCATCTGTACAGCTCTTTGACGTCTCCCATTGGGAACCATCACTTGCCTGGTGTTGATGCCGCCAATAATTCTTTTTATTCACCTTCCTTTTTTCCTCATGCATCTTCACATGCTACAATTACAAACAGTAATAAGAACTTTAGCATGCAAGAAAGTATGAAATGCAATAATTTAAATATCATCATCCACAATGATAGGCTGGGCTTGCACATCAGTTCAATTTTCTAGGATAAAAACCACAGTACAGAAGATAAGAAAGAAATATTCTAATATTGCCATTATAATTGGTATGCTCTTCTACCGACTAAATTCAAACATAGAAGACTTTCGACACCTCAACTATTTCAGTTTGCTGGTTCTCATACATATTAGAAACTGCTAGCAGAAGATGCTCATCTAATCAAAATATTTTGTGTCAATTGATGCAAACGGCTTTAGATAACAATAACTAAATAAATTCTAAAATGGTGCTCACCTCGAGGGAAATCGACAGCTGTCATGACCTATATTTTCAACATAACGGATAGATGAATATTAGAAAATCAATGAACATCTTAGAACAACATGTAAAATTATGGACAGATTACTGAGAAAAGAGAAAAGAGAAAGTGCAGAGGTATTTTAACTAACTTCTAGATAACACTGTATCTACACTCAATTATCAAGCCATAAATATCAAAATTACGAATCAAAAAGGACCTAGTAATGGTAAGCTTCCAAAAAAAAAAAAGTAGTTTTCTTTCTTATGCAATCTGAAGTTGTTAAATATGAAAGAAACCCACGGTTAAAAATATAAATGAAATTGAGTTTGAGGTGTAACCTCAATTTCCGTCCAATCTCCAGATTATGCCCAACCACCTCACGCTAGCCCTGCTGTTTATATAATTATGTGTTATCAATGAAGTTTCTCAGTGTGCTTATGAAGTACCAAATAACAAATGTATAGAAATCAGTCAGAAATAAAGTGCTCAAAATAAAAGAAAAATAAAAATTAAGTGAAAAAATAACAAACTTGTATAATCCATTGTACAATTCATTAGATTTCAGAGAAATCAAGATTCGTGAGGGAAAAAATGTGGTGCATCTCAATGAGAGAAGCAAACATTCTTGTCAATTAATTTGGGTCAAATTTAGTAATATTAATTGCCGCTTTTCCCTTCGTTCCCCATTTTAAATTTGCATACATAAAAGGAACGGACTAACCTTTTTCCACCTTGGTCCTCATCCCTTTTCTCTGGCAGTCAAAGGAGATGGGGGCACGAAGGCAAAACGTCGATCAGGAGTAATGATAGCACGGCCTTGAATCTGGCACTTCCTCTAATCCTTCTCCAGTGTTGCCTGAATCTGCGAAGCAGCCGGATTCATGGCAACATCGTCTGGGATAGAGAGGTAAATCATAAAGAGAAGATGTTTGAGACAGATTTTTATCCAATTCTTGTGACGAACGGAGCATAGTTGTTCGATCGACTACCACAAATGGTTTCTCCGGTCGGATAATTGAAGAAAAAGGTTTTCATTTTCCCTTTCTCCTCTATCTCTCTCACGGCCGCTTAGAATGGGAGAGAAAAATACGACGATGGAGAGAAGGATTAAGAAGAAGCGGTGTGGGAAATATACCAAAAAAAATGAACCAGAATTAAATGCAACGTACTAAAACCGTAATATCATCTGGAAAAGACTGAATAAAGGGCCGGTGCACATTTACGACACTATACCCGGTCCACCTCAATACGTACACCACCGACACACTCATTTCCAAATCCAACCATAGAATCACGAACCAAAGGGCCGGATAATTCAACCGGAAAAAGAAAAATAGTACTGTTCATAAGGATGAATTGAGGTGTTAAAGGATTATATATATATAACCAACATGATTTTTTTTCTGGCACAGCAAGATAGTCTAACATTCTTGAGTGCCAGTACATAACATCAACGCAGAATCCTATCTGTGTGATCACAGCAAGCAATACTGAGACCTTAAACGTACTGTGCAGCTATCAAACCTACCTAACTATATACATCCATGAAAACCAATGTCGACAACTATAAAAGCAAAAATCATGCATGGATGGCAACATAATCTTAGGAACCGGATACTGTTAGAAAACATGAGAAGAAGAAGCAATGCTTACACAAAAGAAGCCACCACCAGAAGGCACAAAGAATGCTCTATCTGCATGATCCACCCGATGAAAAAGAAGCAAATATCCTATGAAAGCAAAAAAAGAGAAGAAGGGAGAAAAGAGAGATGAGAAAAAGATTCAATCAGCAGCTTAAAGCAATCAGCATGAGCACAACAACCAAGTAAGAAAAACCAAGCAATAGAAGTTACAGGTACCAAAATATAAAAAGTACAAGGCAAAAATATAAACAAATTACGGCTGCATTACAAAATTAGATAAACCATGAGCTTAAAAGTAAGATATATTTTCATAATGTATACGATCCATTAGCATTTCTTACATAGTCAAACCTAATTAATAAACTATGTAAGATAACTTGATATCTCAAATAGATTTTTATTAGAGTTTTAAGAATAGTGAAGCATAAAAATGGCAATTCTCAAGGATATTATTTGCAAATACAATAAAAGAATCCAGTATTAAATTCATGATTCTAGGCATATAATTGAAATGAATGATAAAAATAAATCGTCCAAGTCCATAATTTTCTCAATATAATTTCATGATTGACAATAGCTAGTTAGAATTTCGAGCAAAAGCAATAAGTCATTCAGATTAGAACAAAATCTAGTCAACAAAAAGAAAAATAAAAAAATTTGGGAAAAAAAACGACTATTGAAGTTTAAAATTATTTTACCAGTACATAGGGCAGTTGAGGTGTTGGTTCGCCACCAGCTTCTCCTTCAGATCAATGAACAATAGTATCAATATGTGAAGGCAATAAGAAGCTCATCGCTTGTTTTTTCAATTCCTGAATTCAGATTGATGAACGCTCAGGAAGCTTTCACACAATAAAGAATTTAAGATAATTTGAAGCTGTAAAATAGAAATATTAGAATTATAGTTGACACATTCATTTCAATTTACCAATCTTTTTTGTTATAACGGGTCTTAGTATTTGTGAAAGTTAAATTTTCTGCCATGTCACAAAGGGAAGAACCACAAATCAGTTTTTGAAAATCTCAATCTACGATCAACTTACTTCAAAATATGATTACTCATTTGACTGGGACAATATTCCCAAAGCATCGCCTGAGTTATCACTATTTACAATTTCTATTTTTGTCCAACAACTCAATTTACTCCTGAAACTTATCTTCTTTTAAACTTTAGGCCATCATAAATACGGCTACAGCGATACTCTCTCATTCTGTTAGAGAGATAGTTATTGAACTTCTTAGCAGTACTAACCGCAACAGTATTTCTAGCTTAGTCTGCTCTATGTCACTCTATGCCATCTAGTTGGAAAGGAACAACCGCATCTTTAGGGGATCGGAAATATCAGTGGAGGTGCTGAGGCGGTGGAGTAGCTAGGAGAAGAACTGTGTGTGTTTTATTTCATTTTTTCTGGCCTTTGTTTTCTTTTTGTTATTGACAGCCGCTGTCAACCAATTCTAAAAATAAATACATAAATAAATAAATACGGCTACAGTCTGAGAAGAGAGTTAAAATACATACAACATGGAAGACAATAGTCATCAAGATAAAGAGTGATCACCTGCAAAAAAAAAGTTCATACGCTTAGAATGATCACCCACACACTCCATCTTTATATCTTTTATGTCTTTTATAATCGAACCTATTCAATCTGATTTAATTATATCTGTTTTTTTTCTAAAATCTACCATAGACCTATGTGAAAATACAATTCTCATACTCATTAGACGATCAGCTTTTCGCATCGTCTGAAAGAGGTGAAAACTCTACACCAATTTATTTGATGTAAACATTATTAATTGGGTATAACCAAGTGACATTCATATTCAATTGTTTTGCATTGAAATCATTATTTTATATTTCTATCAATAAGTGCAAATGAATCCACAAAGAAACTAATAATCCATCATTTCCAATAGTGCCCTCGATACATGTACTTACCTTTCAATCATGGAAACATCAGCACCATTTAGTCTGATATGTAACAAAACAACATTATTAACAGTTCATGAATGCCATTTCTTAGTAACTTAAATCAGTTATTTTATTGTGCGAACCACTTTTCTTCTTGATAGGTGCTAACAAAGATAGAAACTTAAAAATATCAAACTAACAATATAAAAAACAATACTAAATAAAAATTCTACATGTAAATTTACAACTTTTTTTTGTACATAAAAGCACAACAAATGATTTAACACAAAAAAATTAAATTTGATGGTCAGAAGTTTTCCACATACATTTGCCTTTCCATTGCAAAATAAATCATCCATAATAAGACCTGAAGGAAGCAAGCAATGGACGACAAAGAGGTGCAGTGATCCATCTTCTGTACCAAAACTGAAAATGATTAAAGCTATTTTGAAACAATAGAATGTACTCAAGAGGTGACAATTATTCCAACACAAAAGCATTAGTTGAGAAAAAATTAACATAGATCTATGTGCAGCCAGCAAAAATTTTAATTTGGAGAATAGGGATAGCTGACCACCGACCCCTCTCTTTGTGCTAAACCCAGTTGCTTTCTTGGAAATCATCATTTCGTCCTCTACTCTTAATCTGACGGTATGGAGTATTGGGTTTTTTTTTTTAATATCAGTCGGAGAATCTGGTCGCCCTTAAAATAAGTTAAATAAGGACAAATCGACAAAGCAAAGTAGGATTGAATAAAAAATTCAATAATTAGCAAACAACAACAAAATACAAACGAACTATGACCAAATTCTTACTTGGCTTCCTTAATCCCAAAATCACAGAGAGTCTCAAGAGGCAAGAAAGAGTCCAGGCAACAAAGCGAAGGCTCTGACCAAATCAAAAAATCCGAGCACAAAATGAAAGATCTCAGTATCATATATAAACGCTATTTCAGATAAAGAATAGGACTTTACGAGAAATTGTACTCAATTGGAAGGGGAAGAGCCGATATTGTAATCAGTACAACCAAGGTTGCGAGCCGAGACTGGAGACGGTGAAGATCGGAGGAGGAAGGGAGGCAGAGCGTTCATGCTCTTTCGTCACGGAGCCAATCGAGAGACAGACAACAGAGGGAAAAGAGGGATGTGTGTAGAGAAAGAGAGAGTAGAGGGAGAGAGAGCGGTCAGGGGCGGTGGAGAGAGGCTATGCATGAACAGGTGTCCGTACGCTACCTCTCTCAAATTCGATTTGGGAAATACAGGTAAATAATATCATGAATAACATAGATGAACACGGCACACGTTTTTACATAAAGACAACAGAGCAGCTCTATATGGTCAACGCTGATACAACTCAGCAAGAGTTATTAAATACCATACACCGATCCTAACTCTTCATATGCAAAACCCACCGATTATATCTAACCGTTCAATTCACATCCAACCGCCCAAATAATTCACCAAAAAAGCCAATGAAAAATGCAAAATGTCACTGTTCATAGGGTCAAACTACCCCATCCAGGATTATATATATACTAGCAACCAACCAAAAATTCCTACACTGCACCAAAAATTAATGACAATCATATTCAGGCCATTACAAATTACAACTCCACAAAGGTGTGTACATACTTTAATAACACACAAAGGCAAATTTCACACTGCTTTATTCATAGACTTGATAACAAAAGAAAAGAGAGGATTCCTATCTTTATTCACTTAATACAACTGAAACCTAATCATGAAGATGGAAATCGAAAATTTATTGTTCAGTTAACCCATACCAGAAATTTGTAATTTACATACAAAACCTAATCTGAAGATACTGGTCCTTTGATATTTCATTTACGAAGTAGCACACTGATTGTCCAATCAATAATAAAAAGTGAAAAGTTTACTTCACTATTATTTCAAGAATCACATCAGGGCAGGAGACAAGGGTGTGTATAAATACTATATTACCAGTAAAGAATGACTCCAATTTTTTTTTTTTTTTGGTGGTTTTTAGATACTTAAATCTTATTTTTCATAGTAGATGCTTCAGTATTCAACTTACAATTGGTTAAAATGTCATTTATATTCCTTTATCTTACAATGCACTTAATGCAAGACTACATGAGATGAAGCTGTGCATAATGAGAGAACCTAGACTTTCTTTGCATTTCTAAAGTAAAATTGCATATTTAACACCCTCAGCTATTGGACTGACGAAAAAAAAGTGGAGAAATCTTTTAGTACAAATCACATCTGTACTTTATAAGTGAACTGTCAAACCATGCAGGAATGAAATTGTTTTAGTTTTTTTTTTCTTTATTTTCGAACTTGGGAGTATTAATTAAGAATATTTTTCAAATTCTTCAAATGTGCTACTTGACTTGGACATATAAATTACCTCGAAAAGTTGCTTCCATTTAAATTGAACTTTCTTTTGCTGCATCATCTCAATCACTCTATTTGCATTATCAACTCCATATTCCATCTCGTAGAATCTCTTCCATAATTTATCTGTCACAGGGCTCAGATCTGTACCCTGCAATGTTGACATGCAAATATAAAACACAATATCAGTCACTTAATATAATATCTGTAATAAGGGAAATAGTATAAGCCAACAACACATATAATTAGGAAGAAGAAGGAAAATCAAGAATTGTAGCTTACCTTCCTGCAATTTTCTATACAGGTCAATTGGGTGATGTTGCAGTGAGGCAGGATTCACTCCAGCAAATTGGAATCCAACCCACTGACACTCCCAATGCATTTTACATTATCTATAGCTAGGTTGATGCACAGATCAACCAAGCTTGGAGCTTTTTTTCTGTGTATTCATTAAATCAATGATTTGATCGCTCGTTTGAAAATTTTCTTAGTCTGATCAAATCTGAAGAAAACATTAAACCTTTGAGTAATTAAGGTGTTGATCTCAGCTAAATTTAGGTTAAATTCTTAATTCGAAGCCTATGAATCAGATTGAATTGTCTTAAAACAATTTCAGGTTTCGCTTCTCCTTTTCAATCTTCCATTTCAATGAAATTTTGCCGATGGGTATTTTGCTTAACGACCTTAAAAAAAATAAAGGAAGGAACAAACAAAAAATGAAACAAAAGAAGAAAGTTACCTATTTTGGAGAGAAAATTGCGATCTAATTCGTACAATTGATCAGAAAAATCTCTTGAATTCGATATTGTTTGATGGGAATCAGAAATGATCGAGCATTGAAAGCTAAGCAGCTCTGAGAGGAGATAGAGGAGGCAGCGACTGAGAGTAAGGCTAGGGTTTTTGGAGATGCTCAGCCTTGATTGAACCGCTCCCAGTAGTCGATCAATCGGTTCTGAGGAGAGAGAGTAGCTTGGCCTGTTGATGGAGATGTTCCGAGAGGAGGCAGCCTGTCTATCGTACTTCCGAGAGAGCGGAGCGAAGAGGTATCGATCGCAAAGAGAAAAAGAGGAGAAGAAACACCTTGAAGGTGGGAGGTAGGAGACTGCAAGAGGATGGCTGATGGGGAGGAGAAGCAGAAAAATAACTGAAACGGAGGGCGACGGTGGAGAAGAAACAGGTTATAGCCTGAGAGACTATTAGGATGAGGCGTTGGCGATTGGGACAGGGTGAGAGCTCGAGGCGAATGGGTTGAAGGGAGAGGCGATTTGACATGAGGCGGCGGCGACTGGTATGAAGAGAGAATAGATGAAAGAAGAACCACCGCTTAGATGACAGTGAAACGGGTTGAGGATCTGGGAGAGGATCTGCGGAGGAGGACTTTGAGGTGGCGCGAATTTAGTGGAGAAGACGAGCAGAGAGTCGGGAGGGGGTGGATAAGCGGCAGGAGAGGCGCGTGAAGGAGCAGCTGGCGGGGCGTGCGAGGTTGGCTAAGAAGGAGATATGGCGTTATCTAGAATCCCACCGCCACCGCTCTCTTAGAAGCACATTTAAATCAATATACACCCGTTGTACCGTTGACCAACCCACAGCCACCGATCTCAGATCTGGAAATCCAACCATTCAATCATGGATGGACGGGCCAGATAATTCACAGGAAAAAAGAGAAATGTTACTGTTCATAGGGTCAAACTACCCCATTTAACTTTATATAGTTATAAAGACAAAATGTTAATTTTGAGAAAATGTTAGTTGGAATAGTGTAGTAGTAAATTGTATAAAAATAATTGGAAATCATAAAGTAACCAAGATGCACTTTATATAAATTTTGGATTGCCCAGAAATAACTACAGTTTTATAACGAAATAGCGATGTAAGAATCCCCCCGTCTGAATTATTATTAGCTTTTCCCATCTACTATGTCCTTCATTTAAAAAAAAAATAATAATAATAATTCAAAATCTAAAATTCATATTTGAGAATTTTAGAAATATTATTTGTATAACTTTTATGTATGTTTTAATGGCATTTTGAGCCCTCATAAAAATATATAAATTAATGGTATTTTTACTCTAGAATTATCTATAAATTATGTTAAAATTTCTTTCATCCTTAAAATGAAAAGCACGGGCAATGGAATCTGATTATTTCTGTAACTTTGCCAGAGCGTAAATGTAAGCTGTTGTTTATCTTGAATTCTTGATCCAGAATTGTTACTGAGGTCAAATGCAGCCTACAAAAAATGAAGCCCGTTGATTTGTTTGATCATTGTATATATATAGGCCCAACAAAAATGGCAATGGTCCGGAACCTGGTATGATTCTCTCTCCAGTATCAAGAAACGGAGATGTCCAGAATTCCTCTCAACCACTAACCATCACTGCGCCGAGTGAGTCTCAAACTCAGGACACATCCATTTTGTCGGAAAAAGATGCAACCTCTCGAAACTAAAACCCTGCTCAAGCTCAACCAGAAAAGCTAAGATCTTGCTCGAACCCAGATACCTGCGCTGATACGCTTCCCCAAATGGCAACTACGACGCGATGGCCATGTCATCCTCTTCAAATTTCCCATCGTCATCGCCATCTCTCCAGCCTTCAGTACCGCCGCCACCGGCGCGACGTTGCCGTCCGCGCCTTCGGTCGGAGCGACATAGAAGGCTTCATGCGCCGAGTCGCCTCCGGCGAGGCTTGGAAGGACGCTTGGCGTGGCGCCAACGAAGGGTTAGAGCGGGCTGCTTTCGAGGCTCGGCTTGCGGCTCAACGAATAGACCGGAAGTACTCGGTGTCACGCCGGCTTGATGCAGCGGCTCGTGCCGCGGCGGTCAGAGCTCGAGAGATTGATGCTGAACTGGGAATTGGACGGAGGTTGAACTCTTTTGGGGTTGATTTCTCGAGAAACTGGCCTAGGGTTGGATACTGATACTTTCTTTTTTTTTTTTTATCAGTGTAAAAATTGCGGAAGAATAACTAATAGAGCTCATTGATGTCTCACCTATTATTCTTTTACTTGTTTTGGAATGTGCAGTACCGGAGAGAGCTCAATGATTACTCAAAAACACCCATTGGCAGGGGTTTAGTTGTGAGTGCTTTCGACCTTTTTTCCAATTTAATATACCTTTATACAAACCTAACTGTCAATATGCAGATGTTTGTGATGCCAATTATCAAATCTATTAATTAATTGATTCAAGAAAACAAAATTGGCTTATACTTTTGTTCTTGATTCGGTGCAGACGCTGTTTTTTGTGTGGTTCCTGTTGTCAGGATGGTTCTTCAGGTTCTTTATTCTTGCCACATGGGTTCTACCCTTTGCTGCTCCCCTTCTTATTGGTGCCTTTGCTAACAACTTCGTCATTGAGGTACTATTTCTTCCCTCTACACTGGAAATTAGAAAAATCGGACACCATAATTGTATCTGTGTATTACTATTACTCTATATATAGCTACTCTAAATTTAACCACTTCAGCTTAAAGACTGAACTTCATGTTACATAGGGAAATATTTATAATTTTTTTCTTCTTCGGTCTGTCCTTGACTGTAGTATAGAAAGTTATAAAATGAAACTTGACAAAAGAAGCTGCTTGTCACCCTAACTTAAAAGTTTTTGGCAATGCTTTGTTTTTCCCATGGATTATTGCCAAGATTTCTAGGGTAAGTTGTGGTTTGACATGGGTTAACTGCCAAGACATTCAAGGACCTGTCTTATGGCAGGTACTAATGGAGGAGCAAATTAAAGTTTTTTCCCGGTATTCTATTTCCATCACTTGGGTCTGTTGAGAACATGGTTAGATCAAGGAGCCTAATTATTATTTCGGCACATGCGCAGCACCAAATTTTATTTTCTACTTTTAGCAGTTTCGACAATAAATGTAACTGCGTAAATAATGTAAATTTAATAGTAATGATCTTTTCAGAAAAAAAGTGGTAACAATAACATATGAGATAATATTAACACTAATCTATATACTGCACTCTGTTAATCTGCTTTTTGATCCATTTGCTAGAGTAGCTAGTATAGCAGATTAACCTATTTTAATGCAACTCCGGACCGTCTCATCCTTATTTTGGCAACTTTATTTTGATTGAATAGTGCACTATTCTACTATTCCATAATTTCAAAAGTCACCAGATGAGCACATCAGTCATTATAGGTCAAACTTTAATATTTGTTTGGTTGGCCTATCTGTATGAGAGAGGATTGACACAAGAATAGTTATAGATAGGCATATCATTATCATTAGGATAATAGCAGAAGGGTAATTGTAGTTTTTAACCAACTTTGGACTGGAAAGCATATATGAATAAATATGGGCGGTTTACGCGCTAATACTAGTAGGTTAAAACACAAGTATTGTTTGGGCCGATATAATCTTTACAGATATTTCATATAATTTGAACTGTATTCTGACAGCTGTTCTTAGATTTTATCTTGTTATAGTTCTTTATTTTTATTTTAGAAAACAGTGACGTCTATTGGCTCCTCCATCGCTGATGTAAACCATATGAGCTCAGAAATTCCTTATTATAGTTATGATCAACTCAATTCTAAATTGTTCAATATACTCATATATAGTGTTGTTTAGTCAGATTTTCTAAAGCTTAACAAATGGAGATATATAAATTGTTTAATAAATTGTTAATAATTGTGATGTTAGAAAACACAAAAGTACAAATATCTCGCTAATAATATTGTTTAAGAAGCTTTTGAAAGATTATTTACTTAAAATAACTCAGAGCATTAAGGGACCTTGTTCATTTTTTCATAATTTTACTTCCCCAACCTACTCTTCCTTCTTTGAATTATCGGCCTTGCTCTTCATTTTTGAACTATTTTGTCTTGCATGATGTAGAACTTCATACACTGAAATTTCAGCTGATTTAGAAACTTAAGGTCCATTTCTTTTTGGCGGCCTGCCATTTCTGTTAAATGTTGCATTCTTGGAGAGCCTTGTGCAATTATTAGCAAATTAGCATAGCCCTTCATATTTGTCGTTTCATCAAATGCCTAAATTGTGATAAGATAGCATAAGTGCATAACTGTTTGCCTTTTCATTTTCTTATCTGTTTTATTGTTTTTTGGGCCTATAAACAGGGAACATGTCCAGCTTGTAGAACACAATTTATTGGCTACCGAAAGCAAGTTATTAGATGCAGAAATTGCCAAAACATAGTATGGCAACCAAAGGACAACTTCTCAAGAGGAAGCAAAGGTGGTTCGTCCCGTAACAATTCAGAGCCTGATATCATTGATGTTGAATTCGAAGAA
Source organism: Rhynchospora breviuscula (assembly GCA_027562975.1). Classification (NCBI taxonomy): domain Eukaryota; kingdom Viridiplantae; phylum Streptophyta; class Magnoliopsida; order Poales; family Cyperaceae; genus Rhynchospora; species Rhynchospora breviuscula. The sequence continues at coordinate 26,998,671 of CM050400.1, read as the reverse complement.
AAATGAGGGAAGTTGATTTCGGAAATGAAGAAAAGTGATTTTGTGTACATTTTTGAGAAATAATGGCAATGTTAGGTAGGGGCTTGTTGAAACAAGCGTGCTCTTGAAGTTTTTCTGTCCGTTTGTAAAATTTAGTGAACAGAATTTTCATAGGAGTTGATTGGTACATTAGGTACATAATTTTGAAGTCATGTTATAATGTTGCCTTGCTGTTGAAATCTCTTACAATTTCCATCCTTTAATGCCGTCCACAATTTCAGAGATTCGCTCCATGAACCATCTTGGTAGAATTAATTAAGTATAATATATCTTCAAATGAAATCAACAAAAAAGAAAAGATAATCAGCGAATTACCCCCCAAATTCTCCATACAATATGCATATATCACCTAAATGCTAGGAAACTTTTTAACTGGCTATCAACTTTTTGTAAGACTGCAAGTCCCTGAAACACCAGAAATGGATTTCCTATTCCATCAAAGCTTTTCTGCTACTAATTTGCATCAAGAAACATAAGATGGTTGATTCGGTCAATTCTGACATCTGCAATTGGGTCAATCGGTTTCTCCTTTCCTTCTGTTAGATAGAATGTGGTAGGTTCGCAGCTATATTCATCTACAATAAGAAGAAAGATATTTCAAACAAAACAAAATAGTACAAAAACATTGATTCATTTGTAATGCTTAGTGGTATTTCTTAAGGTCTATTAGTGGTCATAACCGCAACTCCTAAAATGACATGTTATTGCACAGGAGTTGCAAATTAAAAAAAATAAATAGTAATGTGAACAATGATTTTAATTGAAAGGATAAAATATATACTGATTTTCTCCAGCTTATGAACACTAGGCGCCCAAGCAATAATTGAATTCTTGAAGGAACCAAAATTAATGCTTTGTTCGTTTATTCATTTTCTTCTTTTTTTCTGATAAGAGTGGCACAGTCACTGATTTGCACACAAACCAAAGTTACAAGAGCTTGACGAAAGAAAAATGAACCTAACGCATAAATTAACTACACCCAGTCTATGATTATCTCCTGGTATTGTACCAATCAGATTAAAAAAAATAGAACCAAACAAGGAAGAGATGTTCGATATCATACCATAAATTGTGTTGTGTGCAGATGTAGGAGGCATTGCCAAGAAATTCAAACCCAAATAGAGCACCATCATACAAAACACAAGCACGATTAAAACAGATGGAGCAGCCAAAGCCCAATACCTGAGAGCAATAGCATATTAGGAATCCCAATAACGCTCTGGGTATAATATTTGCTAAAGAAACTCCATAGAAAATAACCAATTTTATAGTGACTAGTGAGTCACAAACAACAAAAATCATTACAAGGAATTCTGGCTATTAAGAGATCTTTAGATCCTTGATCTCAACTTGGCACTGGTAAGGTGTTAAACCAGTTTGCGACAGAAAGATAACTGTATAAAATCAGGAAACGGATTAAATATACATGAGGACCAAAATGGCAAATATTTGATCCATTGAGTAACACAATACTGCAAGAAGACAGTTCTATACAAATCAAAAAATAGATACAACATGTACTTGCTAGGATAATAGGTAATCCCAACGGAATGCAACAATGGCTCTGGTGTATAAGCCCACACTAAGTGTATAACTGCAACAAAAAAAAAACAAAAAAACTGTAATATCAGTCCAGCACTGGTTACACAGAAACTAATTTGCAATAAATCAGAAATATTTTACAAAATGCACCTTGTTCTTTTAAAAAAATATGCAACATATTTTATTGAAATACAATCCCACCAAACTGCTACATATCAAAACAACCAGGGATCAGTAGCAAAGTCACTTGGAAGATAGGGGTATCAAATGACCTCACCGAAATATGCAAATTAGCTCTTGCACAGATATGTAGTTTCTTAATTTTTCTAACCAACTTCTCTGGAATTGACACCATTGACTGTACCAAAAGAGGATCGTTTCATCCAAAAACTTATTATCCTAATCCTCATTTCCAGTTGGTAAGCTCATTAATAACTAAATTCATGACACGTACGCAAATGCTTCTTCCAAAATGTCATTTCAGATGGGAACTCATAACCATGTCCAAAAAACAAAATGTACTGGCAGCTTGATCTATTGGGATAGGTTAACACCAAATGTATTTGACATCTGTAACATCTGATCAAAACGTTCTCAAAACAATGCAGATATTTTATTAACAGCTTACATGGTTATGCATCAATTTTGATGCAATTTGACAAATGGTTGGTCATCCATCAAGCTGTTTTAAACTTAATGGTTCAATTTTGGTGGTGCTTAATCAATGGCCAAACGATTCCCCAAATGCATAAAGAAAATTATCTGAATCCTATCTAAACTATAAAAAACGTAATTACGAGTTTACATTATTTATTTTGACAACAATTTAATCTGATGTCAGAATGTCAAATAAGTATAGGTGTCAATAAATTTTTGTGTGCGATGATCAGAGAGGTCGGAGGATTTAAACTAGAATGTGCATACAGTCAGACTGAGTGCTGGACTTGGACAACAAATTCAATACTAAGTGATGAACACTATTCAATGTAAGGTACAATATCACAATTTTTGGCATAATGTTGAGGGTTGTTCCAAAAATTGCTTGAACTGGAGGAAATTGAATTGAGACTCGACCTGTGGCGATGACAGTGGTGATGGATGCCACAAATCCATACACTTCTGATGGTTTCGGTCCATGCTCTTGGTCTTGGGCGAAACCAGCTCCTGCTCTATCGTCTGTTATTTTGCGTTCCTTGAGATTCGGAGAGGAGGCGTCGGAGCTGGCTACCGAGGCCGATGCACGGCGCTCGCGGAGTTGACTGAGAATGCTAAGAGGGCTGCTCGTCGACGAAAGTCCCTCTTCCATTCTTTGATCTCGGTTACTATCTGCCATGTCATGTAATTTAATTGTAGTGGGGTTAATTTGATAAAATTTTGACAATTTTTCCTAAATTAAGCTAAATTATATATTTTTTAAAATATAAATATGTATATGCATGTGCTATTCGAATACACAAGTTAATTGTGTGTCAATTTCTTAAATTATTATTTAAAATTTCCTTAGAATCATTAAAATATGAACTGTTATAAATAATAACGGTTAGATTTACGTCAAATTTATCATTTTTCATGTATATATTATAATAATAAAATAACACAAAATAAATAGAGTTCTTTTAAAAAATTGGATTTCAGAATTATATATTTTGTTCCTTTTTGTTGCCATTTCTCAAAATTATCAAATCAATTTATTACCAAATTCATATCTAATTAATAGTGCTTTCACTCGTAAAACTGTCAATGACCAATCTATAGAGAATACAATATCATTTGATATTGTTGCAGTGAAAATAAAAAGAAATTAAAAATAATGTTAAAGATTAATCAATCAACCTAAAAGTTTTTATTATCACAAATTGCATATTTAAATATTATTGAATAGAAAGACATTCGAATTCTTGGGAATTGCTTTCCTCACTCTCTTGATGGAAAAATTTTATATACGATAAAAAGTACATAAAGAATTTTAAATTGAACAAAGAATAGTCATTTTTTTCAACAATAGCACAGCTATAGCGGCAATTCCATTGCCACTATAGCGCAGGCTTTATAGCGGCATTGCTATTGCCGATATAAGTGCTATAGCGGCAATGCTATTGCCGCTATAGAGATTTTCTTTTTTTTTTTTGGCTGACAATTATTTTTTTCGAAACTTTTTGTGTTTTGTGCCGCATTTAGGAGAGTGGGTGGGGGGTTGAGAGGGTTTAATGCATGGTTTGAAAACTATTTTGGCCTAGAATTATAGTTTTGTATTATATTTTGTATTATAGTTTGTATTATATATTTTTATTAAATAACATTTGTATTATAGTTTTAAATTTGATGCACCTCATTATAGTTTTAAATTTATCATTTTGTATTGTGCGGTTATTTAAATAAAATTTATTGAATAAATTTAATGAGAATTATTGAATAAATTTATTTATGGAAAAAAATTAGTTTATGGAAAAAATAATGAATGGAATTTATTGAATATATTTAATGGAAATTATTGAATAAATTTGTTTATGGAAAAAATAATGAATGGAATTTATTGAATAAATTTAATGGGAATTATTGAATAAATTTGTTTATGGAAAAAAAATTAGTTTATGGAAAAAATAATTAATGGAATTTATTGAATAAATTTAATGGGAATTATTGAATAAATTTGTTCATGGAAAAAATAATTAATGAAATTTACTGAATAAATTAGTGGGAATTATTGAATAAATTTGTTCATAGAAAAAAACTAGTTTATGGAAAAAATAATTAATGGAATTTATTGAATAAATTTAATGAGAATTATTGAATAAATTCTTTTATGGAAATAGAATTAGTTTATGGGAAAAAATAATTAATGCAATTTATTGAATAAATTTAATGGGAATTATTGAATAAATTTGTTTATGGAAAAAGAATTAGTTTATTCCAATAAAATTTAATGGAAATTATTGAATAAATTTGTTTAATGAAAATTATATTTTTTTAAAATAAGCTATTAGGCTTAATTTATGTATTTGAAAATTAGTACATTGATGTAAGATTATTTTTTAGTGATTAATTACTGTATTGAAAAATTAGCACATTGCCACAAAAATGACTGTAATGAAAAATTAGTATTTTGATAAAATAAATTAGTACATTGATTTTTTTTTAAAATAACATAATTTGTGAAAAGTAGATTTTTTTAAAAAAAATTTTATAAAATGAATTATTACTATATGAATAAATTACTGTATGGTTTGATTTTTTTTATTAAATTTTGTTTATTTCAATCATATGAGTTCTGGATCAGATGAGGCCGGTCCGTCTAGTTCTGAACCCGGTGCCACAGGTACCTCAAGAATTAGACGATCTAGAAATTGCACATCTCGTCCAAATTGGTGGGTGACAGTACCCGGTTTAAATAACCGCACAATACAAAATGATAAATTTAAAACTATAATGAGGTGCATCAAATTTAAAACTATAATACAAATGTTATTTAATAAAAATATATAATATAAACTATAATACAAAACTATAATTCTAGGCCAAAATAGTTTTCAAACCATGCATTAAACCCTCTCAACCCCCCACCCACTCTCCTAAATGCGGCACAAAGCACAAAGGGGTCGTTTGGATGGGCTAGGAATAGCCAATTCCTAGGAAGGAATAAGGATTTTTCGTTGGGAAGTGTGTAACTTTGTGAGAGAGATGAAATTCCTAGGAATATGAAATTCCTAGGAATTGGCTATTCCTAGCCCATCCAAACGACCCCAAAAAGTTTCGAAAAAAACAATTGTCAGCCAAAAAAAAAAAAAAATCGCTATAGCGGCAATAGCATTGCCGCTATAGCTTTTATATCGGCAATAGCAATGCCGCTATAAGCCTGCGCTATAGCGGCAATAGAATTACCGCTATAGCTGTGCTATTGTTAAAAAAAATGACTATCCTTTGTTCAATTTAAAATTCTTTATGTACTTTTTGTCGTATATAAAATTTTTCCTCTTTTGATTGGAGATACCCATTTCATTGAATAATGACCAAAATACTCCTAATTTATGAGGAGTGCTTTGGACACGACACACAAGAAATTCCACTTGGGATATTCTAATAACTTTTTTTGACACATTTGCCCACATACACTCTGAAGCCCATTTGGAAAGTTCGAAAACCACGCTTTATTTCCGATAATAACATTGTTCATGGTGTCTCAAGACAATATTTGTACGTTAAAAAAAATAAAGTACAATTATGATATTATGATAGAAAGTATACTTCTATCACTTAACTAATGATTTTTATTTTTTTAATGTTTTGAATACCATACTAGCTATCAAACCGGTCATGCAAAGAGTATGAAATTTTATCGATTTAACCGGCTGTATCAATTTTAATACCAAATGACATCATAAGTATTTTGATCTTAAAAAACAATGTCATAATAATTTAATGATAAATAAGTTATGTACCGATTTCAAATATTTAATTCTATAATTTTGTATCACAATTTATAATTGAGTTCTATTTTCTTTTTTTTATTTAATTTCTTATGTATATTTTTTCTTTTAGGAAAAAACATGATAAAATTTAATAAAAAAATAAGGCCTATTTGCTAAATCACTGTGACCAGCTCGTGCATCTATTGCTTGTTTCTCGATAATTCATTAAAACCGACTATGCTTCTTTTTTTTTAGATATTTTCGCAGATGCTTTCTAGCAAAAAAATAAAGCGGCATTGTAGCTTTTCATACCGGACTAGGATCCATTATCTATTATTATTCGAAATATCCAAGAACTGTTTAATTATTAAAAAAAATTCATGATATATCAAAGATAACCCTCTACGTCATAAGAAAATGATTTAATACTCATCCTTAAACCATCCAAATTAATAATATTGGAGGATATACGGTAAAAAATGAAAACAACTGTAATAGTACCAACGATTTTTGAGAGTGTAGGTGCATTTATAAGAAAAAAAAAATAATAAAACTCTGTTGAGAAATGAGAATTGACTCTTAAAATTGGAAACTAAAAAATTGACCTAAAATATTAAAGCAAGTTAATGCAAATTGAAGCACAGGAGCAGTTGTTAATGCAAATTCAAGCAAGTTCTTTGCATTGATCCCATTATTTTAATTAGATTATTCTTTAGTTAAAATTTAAGAAATATTTAGGTGTTCTCTGTTTTCTCCTTTTTTTTTCAATGCACAAAATGATCAATTTTCAAGTGTCTTTAATTTGGAAGACCACAAAGTATATTATATCAAGTTTCTGCAACTAAATGTATTATTGGTAAATATAATGTTTTGTTACAACGAAAACTAATATTTGTAGTTTGAATTTTCTTAGTTTTCCTTTTTAACTAATTTCACCTGCCAGCTGAATGTTTTGCGATTTTTGATGAGTGGTAAAACTTCTTGGACCGGCGGAACTTTGACCTCCATGAGCGATTATCTGGCACCTCCGTTTCTCCCACGCTGCTGGGTGCGTAAGATTACTTGTCAATTGTCGTGTTAAGTAGTTTTAATTTATCTAGTTTTTCTTTTTATTTGAACTAATTTCACCTTTCTATTGTTTTTTTATAGTTTTATGAATGCACATAGAATGCTTTTGCTCAATGGACCATAGTGGAATGTTTGGTAGACTTTTTACATATTAATTAGCAAATGATGTTTTCCACGAGTTCGATCGCATGTTGGCCGCGATCCTGCATCAAAACAGCGTATAATCATTTTCAAGATGTATCTCATTTGATTTTTCTCCAATGTCTTTATTTTTTAAAGGGTAGAAAAATGAAATGTATTCTAATTTGATTTATAGTTCTCGAAAAATAATTTAAGATGCAATTGAATGATTTATTCTATAGTATGCAATTTTTTTTTCCATTTTTGTCATGCAATCTACATAAAGATAAAAATAATGAGTCGCATAAATATTGTATTCGATGGTATTGATATTTGCATGACGAAAATAAATAATGCATGTTATGGATTTAAGCTGGGTTTGTTTTACAACCATTAATATGGCGGATTGAAATGATTCAATAGAAAATTTTAAAACTCTATTAGCTTCCACACAAACGCACAACAAAATGGTATATTGTCGTTTATAATAACAAAAATTTGATGTAAACTAAATAATTAGATTTGAAGAGCCTTGTTTTTATTTTTCTGTTGATCGATATAGATGAACAAAATGGAAAAATTGAGATTTCACCTTTAACAAACAAATTAATGAATAATTCTATAATTCAAAAAAAAATTTGGAAATAATTTTTATGAAATAATCATACTTTTTCTTGAATATAGCCTTGTAACCAATGTTGACTTGCCATCGAACATTTCTCGATTCACGTTAGTGAAGCGTTAGTGGGGAAAAAAACAACATACATTCAATTTATACTCTCATCAAAATTTAACTATTCGTTAAAAAGTAAAAAAAAAAATGTATTAAAAAGTTAGATAAGTGGTCCAATGTCTAACTTTACTAATTTCTCGAACAAATATACTCAATACTAAGGGTGCGCTCTAGAATTTGGATGGAGTGGAATTGAAGGGGATGGGAGAGAGGAGAGGAACTAAAACTTGATCCTCAAATTTGGGGATTAAGATTTGGTGAAAAATCTGAAGAGTAATTCTCCCCATTCCTCCCCATTCCTCCCCATTTCCACTGAAATTTTTAGATTCTGGAGTAGGTTAACCCTTAGGGCAGGGTTAGGCAGGTGCCCTCTTCCTCCATTCATCCCTTCTACCCTCCTCTGGAGCGGACCCTAAGGGTCTGCTCCAAAGGAGGTTACAGGAGGTGAATGGAAGAAGAGGGCAGCTGCCCAAGACCTGCCCAAGCAGTTCACCTGCTCCAGAACACAAAATTTTCAATGGAAACCAATGGAAACTGATGGAAATGAGGAGAACCACTCTTTATATTTTTCATCAATTTTGTCACCCCAAATTTGAGGGTTAAGTTTTAGTTCCTCCCCTCTTTTCCATCCCATTCCATTCCATTCACCCTGCGATTCTAGAGCGGACCCTAAGTGTATATATATGTCTCAACAAATTCTAAATTCTAAATGTTTTAGTGTTCTGACAAATGTAAATTTTATTATCAATATGTTTAATACTTTAACCTGACATGAAAGTTTTAAATTATTTTATTATATAATAATAAAATAACACAAAGTAAAAAGAGTTATATTTTAAAATTGGATTTCAGAATTATATATTAGTTTCTTTTTGTTGTCATTTATCAAAATTATCAAATCAATTTATTACCAAATTATTATCTAATTAATAGTGCTTTCACTCGTAAAACTGTCAATGACCGATCTACAGAGAATACAATATGATTTGATATTGTTACAGTAAAAGAAAAATAAAAATAATGTTAAAGATTATTCAATCAACCTAAAAGTTTTTATCATCACAAATTGCATATTCAAAGATTATTTAATGTTTATTATTATCGAGTATTATTGAGATTATTATCGAATGCAAAGACATTCGAATTCTTATTTGTTACATGAAAAGAAAAAAATTCCGATATACTCATGTAAAACATAAAATTACATCTCTGCATAACAGTGTTCATCTAAAATTTTATCAAAATAAAAATGAAACACCTAAAATGGCACATTGTTCCGAGTTCCGAGTTCTAATCACTGTTGCCTTCCGGAAAGGTTTAATTACTGCTTTGCTTGCTCCAAAATTCCCTCTCACTGACCTCAATCCATGGAGACCTCCTTGCCGAAGAAGCGTTCGAGAAAAAGAAAACCTCGGGACAACACCTCTCCTAGTCACCTACCCTTCTTCAACGAGCCCTCCGCCTCCCTCTTCCCGTCTAAAGGCGACCTCCTCCGTCTGGTCGCGGTGCTCGCTATCGCCGCCTCAGTGTCCGCCGCCTGCCACTTCATAATCCGATTCCTCAACCGCCGTCCCAAGCCCTTCTGCGACACCGTCGACCTCGTTTCTCCCGATCCCTTGTACAGACACGGTGAGTAGAGTAACGGGTGCTACCTGTGTTAGTGGTAGTGTTTACCTTCTTTGTGCCTATCTCTTTGAATTTATTTACCTACTATAAACTCTCTTTCTTTACAAACGTTTGTTTTACTATAAAATCTCCATTATGTAAGCAATGCATTGGTAATCTTGCAATTGTGAATTAGTTTGTGTTGGTTCGATTGTGTTTTGGTGTCTGTTTGCCCCAATTTTTTGCTTCTATTGAAGTTTCTCATGTAATTGGGTGTGATAGAGATCTAATTGTCTTAGTATAAAAAAGAAGAAGGACAGTACTAGTTGCCATTTATTGACTGGTAACATAGTATATTACCAGCTGATACAGGTTCTTAGTTCTTATACATTGTATTGATAATTTGCCAGCCCAAATATTATGTTACCAGTTGCAACTGGCACTTTGGTTCGCAATTTTTTTAAAACACTAAAAAGTTTACAGAGTAATTTATTTTTACCTTGTTTTATGAAGCATTTGATTTTCTGAGTTATACCCAATTTTATGTACAGATTTTTGTGATCCTTGCCCTGCAAATGCACATTGCCATGATGGGAACTTTGAATGTGTTCGTGGATATCAAAAACATGGGAAGATGTGCATAGAAGATGGTGCAATTAACCGCAGAGCCAAAGAACTTGTATGCCTTGGAATTTTTACTATTTTTCTATATTTATTACAAGTCTATTATTATGTTACTCCACAAAGCCTGGATAACTGATACCTGAAATACCAAATGTTTCATATAAAATATTAAATGGAAGCTTTCGTAAATATTATCCCTGGTAAAATATGAAATTGCCTCCCATACCGGCACTTTTTTTCCTCTGAGCAGCCAAAACAGATGTTTTGTAGTTCTTATAGCGCCACATATGTCATTTATCCTGGTTTTTATTTGTTAAGTCTTAAGTATTAACAGGAATAATCCTTTTATGCTTTCATTGCTCTATATTCATTCAATTTGAATAAAATGTGTGTATGCATTTGTTAATCATCATATTTGGTAAATGCAGTCAGAATTGCTGGAGCAGCACATCTGTGATGCACATGCAAGGGTTCTTTGTGGAGACACTGGGAATATCTGGGTCTGTTATAGCTTGTATGTAGTTTTATTTTTATAATTGATAACAGAGTTATGAAATAGATATGACGTTACATTTTTTGCGCAATTTTGTAAACCTCTTTTCCATTTTTTATTTTTCCGTGTTAATGCAGTTTCAGGAGTCTGATGTGGAGAGGATCCTTGATGAAGAAATTGCAAAGAGATTTTCTCTTATGAGAGTAGATGGTTTTGAGTATGCAAAACATAAGGCAATGGAGAGAGTAGAAAGCTCAATGGAGATAAAAGACAATATCAACAGGTATCACACCTCATTATTAGTCTGATATTTGTGCTACCTTTAAGCTGTATCAACTTGCTAGTTTTACAGTTAAGGACCGAATTCTTATAAATGTCTCCTTGCTTGGTGTTCAACTAGTCAGCTGAGGGTAAGGAACTAATTCCAATTAAATTAAATGCAGTTAGAACTCAAAAGATGCTTAGTTGCAGAATTTAGGGCACTGAGAGTTGAACTGAGCTTATCGGAAGCTTCAGTTTGATAAAGGGTGGTTATTAGCCAGAATTAATATATTTAATAACCCAACCTAATATGTTTCTTGCGTTTTGTAGAACAAAAGAGATAAAGTGTCCTGAATCTCTGGCTGAGCTTCACAAATCTGCTAGCTGCTTGATGCGTCAGTGGATATACAGGAATATCAAATTTCTCGTTTTATCTTCTTTTCTGGTATGCTTTCCTTGACTTTTATCTTTCTTAATATATTTGGGTTTGTATTCCCATTTCAAGCTGAAAAATTATCTGGGAATATCCTGACAGCTCCCAGTGGCTCTGGGCATTTTATGGAGAACTCACCAAAGAAGAGTCTTGTGCAAGAGAGTTGAACAACTATACAATCAGGTGCTGTGATATTTCTCCTCCTGGAATATAGTGTACAAACGCTCATAATAGTTTCCACGTGTTATGCAACTTTTGTTCTTTAACAGGTGTGTGATATCCTTGAAGATAATGCAGCAAATAGTAGTAAAGGAGACAGAAATGGAAGTGAACCTTGGGTGGTTGCTTCTTGGTTAAGAGATCATCTGCTTCTCCCAAAAGAAAGAAAAAATACCATGTTATGGAAGAAGGTACCTTTTTAGTTGCAGTATTTGGTTTTAGTACTATCTAATTTTCCAATATCCTTGCATTCATTTTCTAATTTTTATATGATTGTTTGTATAGGTAGAGGAACTGATACAGGAAGATTCACGAATAGACCAATACCCTAGGATTATTAGAGGAGAGACGAAGGTTGTTTTTGAATGGCAAGGTACACCTTCCTATCATGCATGTACCCAAGAATTTTGTGCTAAATTTGGATCATCAATATCACTTTTGTTCTATTCCTGTATGCATACATAATTCTGTTAGTTGAAAAACAAATGTTCTTCGTCTTTTGTAATGTTGTAGCTGATGGTACACTTAGCTCGAAGATTAAAAAACTGCAAGCAGAGAAGTCGAAGTCAGGTGGTAATGTCAGTGCATCTTCTATCCATGAAGAGAAGAAAGACAGGAAACATATATTAGGTGTAAAGCTTTTTGCATAGACCATGTGGAGGCAGTGGAGCAACATTGTAAAATTTCTGGTCATGTGGCATTGTACTATTGTTTGTATTACCATGTATTGATTGGCAGAGGCGTTTTTGTGTGTAGTTTACTCAGACCATTGAAACGGTAGGCTTTTTGTGAGTAGTTTACTCGACCATTGAAACAGTATTCTACCCTACACATCAGTATAACGTTTGTCCATATATTGTACTTGATGAAAGCTTACTTCCTTAAGCCGTTATTTATATCATTACAAAAATTCCACACCCTTTGGGTTGGTGAAATGTTAACTATTAAGAATATATTAACAACTCCTCGAATGATCATAATTGATTTATACTGAAATGTTTACCTTATGAGCATTAAATCCTTTTTGTAAGCCCAATCACGATGTGTTACTCAACCTCTTCTAAATTCAAATTCATTAAATGATTTATATTAGCCAGGCTATTCCATCACTGGCTTTTCTGTCAGTGGCGTGGAGTCACGTCACGTCACGTGTGAATTTTGTACAATTTTTTTTTTTTTGTAAAAAAATTCATACTTGTTAAGTTTTTCTGAATACGATAAAATACATAGTACCATACCATTGAAGGAACTTAACCGATATCAGCCAGCAATTAGATAGTCATACTTCTTTTTTTGTCTAATTGAAACGAGAAAGTGTAATATGCATCATAGTGCATAGGGTTTTCTATGTCCTGCGGACTTTTTCGGGAATATTTTATAAATTAACAAATCTAATTTAACCAATCTAATTAACATATTGAAATCTCATAGTAAATCAAATTTTACTATTTTTAAAATTTTATTACTATTTTTTTGAATTTTTTAAAACCTGCCATTTTTTTCTAAATACGATAAAATACATAGTACCATACCATTGAAGGTAACTTAACCGGTATCAGCCAACAATTACATAGTACTTCTTTTTTTTTTTTTTTTTGTCTAATTGAAACTTCAACCTCCTAAAAGAAGTATTATTTTTCTTGCGTAGAGGCATGGGCCACTCGAAAATATCCATCCTAGATATTATTATTATTTCGTTTTCTTTTATTCAATAGAACCGGTCTCCAGAGCCGACCGCCAAGACTCCTCTCGTCCCCAATTTTGACGGCTCCCAGTCCGAGCCGATCCCCGATCGCATCGCATGGTCGTCTCTTACTCTAATTAAAAATTTAAAACGCAGTCGCACATAACATTCTTAGGGACCCCGTAAACCGTAAACCAGATCCACGCCGCAATTTTCGCTCCTTCCACAAGTGAAAACTGAAAGGGCATCTCTAGTTCTCTACTCGTGGAAAGGAAATATTGTCCGTTTGCGATATTCCGAATCCAGTATCGAACTCTGTTAACTTCCTCCTCGGATGCTTGATTCATGCCCTTGGGATTTCTCCATCTAAGGTTCGTCTTCCTCTCTCTCTTCTCAGGATCTATGATTTCTTTATTGCGAGTTAGTTTTCGTAGTTTGAGTAGCATAAGATTTCAGTAGAGTATGAGAAGCGTATTCTGTGCGTATCAGATCAAACGGTGGAGTGTATTGAGCTTTGATTTCGTCATTTGCTTTTAGTTTGCTTGGAGAGTCATTTACCCCCTTTTTTTGGCTTGTTTGTATTAATTTGTACTGATTAGAAGTAACAGACAGTAGTCTTGAGGAACATAGTTTGTTACTAAATCAATTGCCTGATGCATTGACTCCTTTTCTATTTGATACAGAATAAAAAATTTACCATTTTTAAACTCACATAATTTTTGTAAATAATTTCAACTGGTGAAATTGAATTGACATGTAATTGAAACTGTAATGACCTAGTCTTTTGAAGGAAACAAGAGTTAAGATTTTTACTTTTGTGTATTCATCTCACTGTAATTCTAACATTTTTACTTGTAATCAAGCTGTTATAGATTGTCACTTTTAAATCAGAACCCTAATAAAAGTAAAGTTTTTGCTTCTGGCAGATGAGGAACTCCAAAGTGCATGCAAGCAACCGTAGGACCCGCAGTTCCCTACCAATAATCATATTAGTCAGTCTATGTTGTTTCTTCTATGTACTTGGTGCATGGCAAAAAAGTGGTACGGGTCGAGGTGACAGCATAGCACTTCGTATAACTAAAGAAACTGACTGTACCACCCTACCTAATCTCTATTTCGAGACCCACCACAACCGAGGGGACACCACATTGACCACAGTCAGAGTTTTTGAACCTTGCGAGGAGCAGCATACTGATTATACCCCTTGTCAAGATCCAAGTCGTTCAATGAGACTTCCAAAGGAGAATATGGTATATACAGAGAGGCACTGCCCCTCTGAACAGGAGAAATTACGCTGTCTGATACCTGCACCCAAAGGATATGTAGCTCCATTCCCATGGCCTAAAAGCCGTGATTTTGTGCCGTATAAAAATGTGCCATATAAGAGTCTTACTGTTGACGAGGCAGTGCAAAGCTCGGTGCAGTTTGATGGAGATGTTTTCAAGTTCCCAGGAGGGGGTTCTATGTTTCCCCAAGGGGCAGATGCATACATTGATGAGCTGGCGACTGTTGTACCAATTAAGGATGGGACAATTAGAACTGCTCTTGATACTGGCTGTGGGGTATGTATGCTTTAACATTTCCATTTTGGCACACAAATAATATGTTTTCTTGAGCTTTTTCAACGTATAATAAGGTTGTGAACGGTATTGCACTTACAAGACATGGACAAACCAAATAAGCATGCAGTTACGGTATTTGTAATATGTAAGCAAACTTATGAAGGGCATTGTACCAGGAGAGGACATACAATTTTATCTTGTATTGAAGCAGAAAAGTTTTACTCGTGCTCATTATTAATTTTATCTTGGATAGGTCGCTAGTTTTGGGGCTTACCTCTTGATGAAAAATGTATTGACCATGTCATTTGCACCACGTGACTCTCACGAAGCCCAGGTGCAATTTGCACTGGAGAGGGGCGTACCAGCTGTAATTGATGTACTCGGTACCATGAAGCTGCCTTATCCATCTCGGTCCTTTGACATGGCACATTGTTCTCACTGTCTCGTACCCTGGACATTAAATGGTAAGTGGTATAAGTAAAGGGTAACAGGCACCCTATACTTATCGAGATCTTTTTTTTTCACGGTCATGGCTAAAAGGTAATTTTGGTATTAATTGGATAATGTACTGACCTATCATTTTGCAATCACTGCCTAGCTTGGTTACTTGGTCTTTCAGCATCTAATCTTTGCTAGTTTCTAGAGCTGTACTTGTATGATACAGATGTAACTGCAGAGCATCAGTACTCCTATTTTATATTTTCATAATATTTAACAAGTTAGTTATAATCCTTTCTTCTGGTTTCTCCTATTGGGATGTCCAGCACTATGCTGTACTGGGTTTGGTAATACAGTGCAAAGCTAATGACACTAGGCCTGAATTTAGGGCACTTTTTGTAACTGGCTTTAATTTAAATCAATTTATATGAACTATTGTTCTTCGTACAGAAGGGATGTACATGATGGAAGTGGATCGAGTTTTGAGACCAGGGGGATACTGGATCCTTTCGGGACGTCCTGTTAATTGGAGACAAAATTACCAAGCATGGAAGAGACCAAGAGAAGAACTGGAGGAGGAGTTTAGAAGGATCCAGAGCCTTGCTGAATTGTTGTGCTGGGAGAAGAAGTATGAGAAGGGAGATATTATAATTTGGCAGAAAATAGCTAGTTCTAGTGAGTGCAATAGAAGGAAAGATAAATCTATCTGGATGTGTGCATCTTCTGATTCTGACAATGTCTGGTATGCGTTTTTTTTTTTTTTTTTTTTAAAAAAAAACATTTCAAATTAGGTTCTTAAAGCCTCAACAAATCACGTGCATTTCTGGAGACATTGAATTAGCTTTAATAAAGCTATATACTTCTGTACACTTGTATCCGTTGGCAGTTGGCTCCAAAATCTAAACAACAATATTTAAATTGTCCTCTTTCTCCTTGTATTAAAAAGAAACAGGAATAAGGGTATTTTTTTTGTGCAGTACTTTTCATTTTGTACATTTTGCATTTACCTTTTGTTTGTTGGCGATAGCATGGTGTTATGACGTTTCCACCATTGCCATGAAATTTCCCTCCCTTGTTGAAATTGCAATCCTTGAGAAGAAGTAATTGAACATCTAAAATTCAGTTTTGCTTATTGCAGCATTTTATCTGTTCTCTATTATTCAGTGTTTATTTTTCTTCAGGTATAAGAAAATGGAAGTATGCATAACTCCATACTCAGAAGAAGAAACCAGACCACTAAAGCCTTTTCCAGATAGACTGTTTGCAGTCCCACCAAGGGTTTCTCTGGGCCAAGTCCAAGGCATCACACCAGAATCATACCAAAAGGATTCTATGCTTTGGAGAAAGCATGTGAATGCTTATAGGAGGATAAACAAACTTATTGGGTCGGGTCGTTACCGCAACATAATGGACATGAATGCAGGTCTGGGAAGCTTTGCTGCTGCTATTCATTCTCCTAATTTGTGGGTCATGAATGTGGTCCCCATTGCATCAGAAAGGAATACTCTAGGTGTTATATATGAACGAGGTCTGATCGGCATATATCATGATTGGTTAGTTTAATTTGTTCTCTTTCTTTTCTTCTTCTTTTATTAATTTTCATGCCATTCTGGTGCGTACACTGTCCATGACTGGAAAAGTGGAAAAGATATCTTTTGTTACTTTTGTTGTTAAGTTGCTCAAATGTTTGGCTAATATTCTGGTTGAGAACCTTAATTAATTTACTTGCAGACGTTGTAGTTGCCAACATGAGAGAGATAGGTCAGGTAGTTTGTGAAATATCAAAATTAGTAGAGTAGAAAGTAGGATATTTATTTCCATATTTTACATAGGACTAATGTATATGGTATACTTCTCCTTCTGTGGTTTGTGCGCCCAATTTGAAATTGTTTTTCTATGTCTGTAATATCTTTTTCCACCATTAGACCATGTGCAGAGCTAACCTTCATTGATTTTTCTTAGGTGCGAGGCCTTCTCTACTTATCCAAGGACGTATGATTTGATACATGGAAGTGGGCTGTTCAGCTTATATCAACATAAGTAACCTTCGCTATATGTTTAAAGCTTTCGATATTGGCATGAGGGTCTTAGTAAAGCAGAAATAAAAAAAAAAAAACAAAGAATAACAAAATTACCTTTTTCTCTAATTAACGTTAAGTTGAAATCTGATTGTGATCACCCACAGGAGATCTCATAATTCTTAACGGGGTTTATTACTGTATACAAATGCTGTATACCTTATACATAATCATAGATAGTATGCAAAAGGTGTAGTCTGTAAAAAATGGTATGAGTGTGGTAATGAGAATCATCTGCATTTATTTTTTCTCTTTCTTAAAATAAGATTGTGAATTTATTGTTTAAAACAATCAGGTGTGAGATGGAAGACATCCTGTTGGAAATGGACCGCATCTTGCGGCCGGAAGGAGCAGTGATACTCCGGGACCATGCTGATCTCCTAAACCAGGTCAGAAAAATTGTCAGTGGCATGAGATGGAAGACAAAAATGCTTGACCATGAAGATGGCCCCCTGGTGCCAGAAAAGATTTTGATTTGTGTTAAGGAGTATTGGGTTGGCACGGGTGGTGATTCTATCTTGTAGATAAAAATACCAAGTTTTGTTGGGGAAGGTTTTAACTTTTTGTTGCATCCTTCCCTGTGATTAGAATGTAGAAAATATTCTGTAGGAAGCAAAATTTGCAAAAAAAAAAAAAAAAAAAAAAAAAAAATGTAATGTTTATTTGTATCTCCATTTTATCAGGTAGTGTAATATTTTCTCCGTCTCTTCTCTTTAGTTTGAGAAAGAGAAATTAATAGCACATGAGCATTGCCGGCCAGGAAGAATACGAACTGCATTTCGTTTTTCTGAGGGTAGATTTTTGCTATCTTGATGTTTAGGAAGTAAAAATTTTATCCAGAAAATTATTTTAGGTTCTTGGCAATGCTTTGCCGTTTTCGGGAAGATGGTCATGCTGGTTTGTATTATTTTTGGCATGCAGTAGTGTCAAAATCCGGATTTGTGCATCATGAAATTGAGCTGATCATTTGTGCATGTCAGTTTATCTGTCACTTGCTTCGGGTGAGTTTATTGCATCATTCTAATAGAAATATCAATAATAATCATATAATTATCTTATCAAACTAATTATATTATAATGAACATTGTAATTGAACAAGCTTTTAAAAAACTCTATTTTTTTTTCGTTTTATTGCCGTTTTATCTTAGTTTTGGTTGATAACACATTACCGTTTTATCCTTTTTATCACAGCATAAATCATTTTTTTACCATTTCATCGCCGATAAATGTTACATCACCACCCAACTGTCAAACCGCATAAATCGCATTTTAAAATCTTGTAATTGAACAATACATTTATGTGTATACCCCTTTTTACTATTATCCATCCGTCGAGATTTGAGAGCAGTGAGCTAACAACAACGACAAAAAAAAGAATATGGAGCTACGAGACCTCCGCAAAAGACATCTAAGGGGCCGTTTGGATGGGTTGGGAATTGGAGGAATTGTCTATTCCTAGGCATAAATTTATTGGGAAGTGTGTAACTTTGTGAAGAGATTGAATTGTTTATAATAAAATTTATGCTTGAAATTGGAAATTCCTCCAATTCCCAACCCATCCAAACTGCCCCTAAAGTTCTAAACAACACTAGTATGGGCTACTTGTTGGTCCACTAGGGGGTGATGGCGTGATGCCATAAAAGGAGACTGTATCCTCTGTTATTTTTAGTTCAACAGGTTGTTGTTTCAAAAAAAAAAAAAAAAAAAGTTCAGCAGGTTGTTGCCTTTTTCAGTTTGAACTGTCCTACTAAAACACATTAGAACGACATAGAGATATATTATTTTAAGGGTGAACAGTTTATTGCTCCTGAAAACAATTTTATTATATTAGATCGGACAATCTGATCGGAAAAGTAGATCCTGCGATTTAAATCTGAAATGATAAAATGAACAAAAGGACACCATAAAATATCGTCCGGATAGCATGTACTTATAGCGTGAAAATTGCTTTGTAAGAGCACTTTATTCGGATTTGGTGCTATATAAAACCATATATAAGTATGAAATACAAATTTATATTACAACGGAAGATTTACTTAGAATTGATAATTTCTTTTCATTAGTCTTTGGTTGGGAAATAACTTACTTTTCATAAGGACTGTTTAAAATGATTAAAAGATTATTAAAAAAATTACGAGGAGCTCTACGACTAAAACAAACGGCAAACCACACAAAACTTTTTGTATATTATCCAATTTTTAAATTCAAACTTAAAAACACTTCATCACGTAGACTCTGCGTCTATTTTTCCCTAACCTTTCTCTTCTCGGAAGTAGCGTTGTCAATTTCGTGTCGTTTCGCACGTTTCAGTTCCGTCCGAAACGGAGCGGAGCGGAAATGGAGTGGTTTTTTGTTGCGTTTCACTCAGTGGAACGGAAACAAAACGGATATTGGTAAATGTTAGTGTTCCGTTTACCGAAAACTAGACTGAAATCAATGGAAAATCACTGAAATCGGTGAAAAATGAGAAACGGAACAGAAAACGATACGGAAAGGAAACACAATTCTATTACGTTACCAGAAACGGAACGAAAACGGAACACCTTGTTCTGCTTTCGTTTCGCACGTTTGACACCCCTACTCGGATGTAGGGATGAAAGAGTTGGGTTCGTGGATTTTGTCTAGAACATCAAAATCTGACTGACTATAATCATATTACAACAATTTTAATATGTGACTAACCAATCACAAGCCTTAAAAATAACGGGACCAGATTTCACATATTTTGATGCTTTTATTGGAATGAAATAAAATGGATATGAATACCTAAAGAGTGATTTGATATGATGAAAATATTAGATAACATGCTGCAACGACCAATAACAAAGAACAAGTTCAGTTAAAGAAAAAAATTTAAAACAACACATAATTTCTATTGCTATTTAGTTACATAAATTAATTAATTAAAAATAATATATATCATTCGGATCAATAGTAATTTTTTCCCATAAAATTTACATTCATAACTTACATGCCAATCAAAATCTATAGTTTATCATATCAAATTTATTTGGTCAATTGAATATACGTTACATCCCTACTTGTACAGACTACTTTGTTTTATGGATAACGACAAATACAATGGTGACAATTTTCCAAAACATCACTTCAGCTCTGAGGCTACTGCATCCGACCACAGAAGAACCTCACGTACGAACTAGCGGGCCGCACTAAGTCAGCTGACAGCGAATCCAAATCTGACTAATAAAGAGTATTATATATATATTAAATATATTAAATAAAAAACCAAATATTATCCGCAGCACAAAAGGACGAAGTTACCCCAAGATATGATCGCCACGTCACGTTTTATCATTCGAGTCTCGACTTTCCTAAATTACTCGAATTAATCTGAACGTGGCAGCAGCTTCTCCTCTTCAAAACCAAGCTGGAAAGGAAATCATTAATCAAGGGCATTATCGTCTTTTCGTTGAACAGAAAAAGAATTGCAATTTGGTAATCGTCCGAAAGGAACCGGACACTGGTAAACCGCCCACGAATCCTGACCGTTCATCATGGTCGCGCGTCGATGGCAACATGGCACGTGGGGGACCCCCTTATACTTTATCCAGCTCATGGTCGGAATTAAAGAATTCTTAAATTCAAATCAACTTGAATAGAAAATTCTCAATGTTTTTCACCAAGACACAGCTAGTGACAGAACGTTAGCAAGTACATGATAAACTTACAATCCCATACAATTATTTCATAGAAAAAAACATACTATTTTTTTTAATTAAGATAAATTAAATTTTTAGCAATATTGATAGGTCTTACAATTATTTCATAGAAACATATTTTGTTAAATTAAGATATAAATTAATTTTTAGTAATATTGCTATTTATAAAAACTAGTTTTGTTTAATTCTATCATTGGTCATTATTGTTTGAAACTTTTGATAACATAGGTTGTATGACTTAATGAGGTACATGAAACGCAAGGGAAGGGTTAATACAAAAAATACAAAATATAGCAAGGACCACAATAAAGTTTCCGAATTAAAAATTGGGTAACCACAGACCGATTCACCGATACTTCGGTTGGAACTGTGAAGAAAAGAAAAGGAGAAATTGCAAAAATCGCCTTTCTATTTCCCTCCGCCTCTTCTTCAACCTCATCTCCGATCGCCTTGCGATCGATCAAGGTAAACACTCACAAAATTACCCAAAATCTCACTCGAATTTCATTGTATTTTTAGTTTCTGGTTGTAACTAGGAGGTTTCTTTTTCTCTAAGAATCGCGAAACCATGGCGTGTTGTCGGTGTTTCGAGTGCCTTTTGAAGCTTTTGAATTTCATCCTAACACTAGCTGGATTGGCTATGGTTGGGTATGGGATTTATTTGCTCGTCGAATGGATTCAAATCACTTCTGATATCAATGGCCATGATGCGGTTTCACCTTCGAGTAATGGCATGCCGATCTTGCTGCTAGGCCGTCCGTTGCTCGGAGCTGTTTCTCTTTCCGATGACATTCTCGATTACCTCCCCAAAGCATGGTACAATTTTTTTTTTTCTATTTTACATCTAATTTTTGTTAATATATCCAGTATATATATTTTTTTTTTTCATTTTACTCTTTGCTGAAAGATTGTGATGGAGGATACAAACTGATCAAATGAATTGTACAATTTTAATATTAATTGTTGATACAGCAGGACTTCATTAGTTTTACTTCTGTTCTATCTTATCTAAATTAAAATATTTTTTGAGGTTAACTTCTAGAACTGGTGAATAAACAAAGCAAGTTGGTTTGAACTTTAGTTAACATTGTTGTATTGGCTTTGTTCCTTATACCTGTGTTATTTATCATATATTAAAGAACATGCTACAGCATGATGCATATCATTAATAGTTGGTGAATTTTTTATTTTAGGCGTCAAAGTTTACATTGAATTTACATGAACAGGTTTTTCTCAAATATTGTTCAGATCATTATCATAATTCTCTTTATCATTATCTTTTCAGGTTCATATACTTATTCATTGGCATAGGAGCTATTGTATTTATAGTATCGCTCTTCGGCTGTTGTGGTGCATGGTGTAGAAACGGGTGCTGCTTATCATTTGTATCCTTACATTTACTTAGCAGCTGATATTTTCTTTTTATTTGTACACCTTATATAAAATTGTGCATAAAAGATGCTACCAGCAATGTGAGCTATGCCTTTGGTGTTATCCCCCTTTTTGTCCATTTATGTCTTTCATTTTTGTCCTCGTCTGTGATTAATGCATAAATAGGCTTATTCAGCCTCAATTACTACAGATTTGACGTAATGTGTATTGATAAATAAATGTAAAAGTGAAAAGAGATTTGGCTAGAATGGAAGGACTAAGGGTTTTTTTTTTTTGGTATTCTGATAATATTGCTACCAATCATCTTTGAATGATGATAGCATGGTTTATTTCTTCTGAAGTTCCAAACATAGAGGCTCCCAAATTAACCAAACCTTTTCATTTTAGATTCGGTGAAGTTAATTTTCATCCAACTTTACCTACTTGTTTTGTAGATTGCATAGTTGTATTGTTCTTTTCCTTAATTTTAGATAAACAGTACTCTTTTTTGGTAGCGCTTTTGATTATTGCAGAGCTGGGTGCTGCTGCCTTCATCTTCTTTGATCACAGCTGGAAAGATGTACATATTCTTTGTCCGACCTTTTTGAATGGTTCAATTGCAAAAATCACTTCACTTAGTAGTAGCACTTTCTACAACTTAAAAAAACAAAGATAAATAACATATGCAGAATAGCCTACCTAGTCTGGTTCATGAAAAAGTTGAGTATTTTTGTGCATTCGGCTCCCAGAACAACTAAGGTTTTGGGAACTGTTTATGCATAATTTTAGTGGTCATGAGGGGCAATGTGTGCCAGTACAAAAGTTGATTGCTGTTTCTGTGTTTACCATTTTTCTGTTCTCTTTCTTAATAACTTATATGTAAATTTGGCTTCACTTGCAGGTAATTCCTGTTGACAAAACAGGGAACTTCGATACAATTTATGATTTCTTGGAGCAGAATTGGAATATTGCTAAATGGGTTGCTCTGGGTGTTGTCATTTACGAGGTTATTGCTCATCTTTGAAAGTTCTGTCTAAACTGAGGCTAAATATATTAAGAAATGGCCAAATAAGCTCCTAGCTATGTTACCACTGCACCACATACTGTCAATCCTGCATCTTTGAAACTAAACTATGCAACTTTCCATGTGTTTTCAAAGGCTTATTTTAGCTTTGGATTTTATTTGTGGCTTTATAGCGTATACGTAATCATCTAGATGGTTTGAAGCTCATTTTGCAATGTCACCCTGAAACTAAATATCCATTATTGCAGAAGCTTTTTTTGACAAATTACACCTTGATTAATTTTGTAAGGACAACTTGTGGATGTCCAGACATCGAATTTTATTTTCGAACATTTGATAGTATTTATGTAAAGTAGCCAAAGTAAATAATCCGTGATGTTTCCTGAGTCATCTAACCAAGTGCGTCATATATTTATTGCCTATACTCCATACCAGTTTTAGTCTTTGATATTTTTACAAACACAGGTTTTGCTATTTTTGTTGGCACTGATAGTGAGAGCAGGAAGCAGACCAGCTGACTATGACAGTGATGAGGAGTACATCAACCCGAGAATGACTATGCATCAATCTCTAATCCAGCGTCAGAGCATTCCTGCTGCCGGTGTGCCTGTACCGACCCTTGACCAACGCCCCAGCCGCAACGATGCCTGGAGCCAGCGCATGAGGGAGAAGGTACAATAGTGCTGATTGCTGCTGTATATTATTTCAAAACAATTTTTGCATTGCATAAAAATATTTGAGCTTCCATGACATCCATTCTTGGCGATTATATACATCCTTTTTAGGATTTTCTTTTTCTTTTTTTCTTAATTGTTTGGGTTGTGTTTGGTATCCTTACTTTTGTTCCAGAAACACTAAAAATCTGGCATAATGTGAAGAATCCTCAAAAACTTGGAAGATATTTCTGCCTTTTTTTTTTCCGGAGGATTTTTTCTTCCAAAAGAAAGCAGAAGTTCTTCCGTCAGAAAAATCCTGCATGCTGTTCAATTTTTAATTTTTTATCATTTCTTCAGCCTTTAAATGTTTTTCTCCTTCTTAATCCTTCTGAAAGTTATAACCAACACCAATGTGGAAGAACATATCTAAGAGAATGGCTATCTTCCATTCTACTCCTGAAGGAAATGTATGATACCAAATAGGGGCTATAGGGCTTTTATTATGTGGAACAGAGCCCACAACTAAATTGTAATTTGCTGGATAAACACAAATTTATTATGCCAATAGACCAGGCCCCTTTTATTTTAATACATTTAGAGAAAGGAATTTTGTAGTGAAGGTTAATGTACTGTTACATAAATTGAGAAATTCCTAATTAAAAATTAATGTCCAATATAAGTTTTTCATGTTTGACATTAAAAAGTCAGGGTTTTAATATTTTTATTATCTATAGCAGTACTTAATGGAAAAGACTTATCTGGTCTTAATTATAAAAATAGAAGACCTGGTACTTTATTGTAGAAAACTGGAATGATAAATTGGGTGATGCCAAAATACTGTTTAGATATGCCAAAGGCAAAATTATATAATGGGGAGAACTAAGAATATCTCAAGCGACATTTGTTTTTTTTTTTTTTTTACACACATGACTTCATTATGTCTTTTTTTTTTTTTTTTTTTTTTTTCTGTTGTGCAGTATGGTCTGGATACTTCTGAGTTCACTTACAACCCTTCAGATCCAAACCGATACCAGCAGCAACCACCACCTCAAGCTGAAGAGAGGAGGGTCGGTTGCGCAATTATGTGAGAGGCGTTAAATAAAACGACACAAGTATGATCCCTGTAAACATAGTTTTCCTTTAGCTGCGGCTTTTGCAGATTGCTTGTCTTCCTGTTTCACCTTCAGCTTCTACTGTAGGCCTTGTTTGGGGGAGGGGTAACTAGGGGATGAAGATTATCCCCACCTCTTGCAGGACATAACTGTATTCCTAAGTTATCTTGCTCTCCCAAACTGAGCTGTAGAGTATAACGTCTAATTTAAACTTTTTTTTTTTTGCTACGAAACAAGGACTTGTGTGTAGATTTGCTTTTGTGATTGGTGGGACAAGTATTATTTTCAGAGCCTTGTGTCCATGTTTCATATATATTGATTGTGATCAGTTTTGTAATTAATTTTTTTAAAGAATAGAACCGTTTTGGGATGGTGCCTTGCTAGTTTTGTTAAGCTCTTTTCAATTTGAATTATATATTCTTTCTTGGTATTGAGAGAGGAGAGATTTTCTTAGCCGTCCCCTCAATCACAGTTGTTCAAACAGCATTTGAATCCCCTAAAGAGGAATTAGCTTTTGAAATTCTGATTAACCTGTTAGGGGACGTGATATCTTCTAGTAGATAAATTTTGAATTACAGCAATGTTATATTTTATGATAAATTATTTCTTGCGATTAATTGATATATTCGATTTATGGCAGTAAGAAAGAGAGATGCAAGGTTGGCAGAAACTGCAACCATTCTTTCATGCTTGGGACATTTTACCGGAGAAAGACTAAGGCTGTGCTCCATGAAACGCTTCTTAAAGGAACGGAGAGTAGAGGAGAGGAAAGGTGCCCGATTTTTGTTACTCTCCGATTTGGGGTGTACGAGTTTACTCTAAAATTTTTCTAATTTCAGTCTGCGGCTTCCATCGCCTTCTCTTCCCTTCCATCGTGCGTGGAGTGAGTAAACACACGGGCAGATCGGTTTTCCGTTCCTCTCCCTTCCATTCCTTTACGAAGGCTGTTCTGGAGCACAGCCTAAGGCTCTGGTCAAAATCCTATTTTTTTTAACATGGGATTTCATTTCATTTCATTTCGTTGCAAAATTCTTGATCAAAATGAACAGATTTGGTGTCATTTGGTTGGAATTCCCATGTAATTAGATCCAACGAAATCTTGTGAAATCAATTGAATTGGAATGAAATGAAATGAAATCCCGCATAAAAACATTTTGACCAGGGCCTAAGATATATCATCTTTATGGAATTCATTTTACATAACATTTTACCGTCATGGAGTCAAGGTGTTTCTATAAATAAAAAAAAAAATCATCACAGAAAATATAGTATATATCTTCTATCTTCACAAACCAATCCAAGTATCATTGAAATAGAATGGCTTACAGCCACAGGAATTGTTCGTACGCTGTATTCTAGATAAAATATGGTACTGTTCCCTGGGAAGATAAGTTCTCATTATTTAGATCTAAGGGTTATTGTATGCATACATTTGTATACGGTAGGCACAATACTAGTAAAATACTTACAAACCCGAGCTTGTATCTATAAACTGAAACCGTTACCTTTGACACATGCAATAGACGAAAAAAAAAAATCATTTTTTTTATTTGCCATATAATCTGGATATTTAATCAACCTGGCAACACCGACACAGGCAACTTAGTGCTTCCCTGACAGCTTAGTATTACATTTATTTATATTGATTTTCTATCAAAAAACGGCTACAAGATATGAACAAAATTGATGCGAAATTGGCCAATTAATCTATATGATCCAATTTGAAACTTAGAAGGAAAAAAAAAATTCTTCATTGAAAGATGCTGCTGACCGAGCAATCATCATGAACACGCCAAATGGTTTCGCCTAAGAGATTTGCAACTGAAAGAACAGTCAATTGAGGAAAGCTTTTCTGCTCATGTAACGGTATGGTATTTGTTATAATGACTTCTTGAAATAACCCACTTGATAGCCTCTCTATTGCCGGTGGACTTCAAAAAAGTGATGATAAAAACGTATCAGAAAAGCCAGGTAACATGAAATCTTTTGCTCTTGGATGATGAAACTTGGTGCTTAAATTTTGACTCTTTTATGTTTTTGTTTTGTTCTTTATTTTTTTTGAATTTCTTCTTCTGATTTATTTTTTTTGCTCTTAGCTCCTTCTAATAAGAAAAGTTAAAGAGTCATTTTTTTATGGCGTCTAAGTCAAAATACCAGTGCAGTTGTGTACCAGTTCAGATATCAACTTCTCTATTTCAGTACCTGAAAACAGCATGGGTGCTACAAGCATAAACTTCTCTAGCTCCTTCTTGGTGCAATAAAGCAGCACCCTTTGCAATTGTCCCTGTGTACCGGCCACATATAAATTTATATAAGTGTTAAATGATCTGCACAAGGGCAGCCAAATGGATGTAAATGTTTTTTCAATAACTTTTCAGGGGCAATCTAGATTTAAACCTAAATATGATATTAACTAACCAGCTGTGTCAATCATATCATCCACCATAACTGCTACTTTTCCTTTAACATCCCCAATAAGATTCATTACCTGGACAATCACAATTACGTCCCTTTTAAGCATATAACTAGAAATTGTCTTGAGGAGAACAAAATGTTATAACAGACAATTAACCTCAGTAAGGTTGTGGCCCTGGCGCCTCTTATCAACAATTGCCAGAGGTGCATCTGACAATTTTTTGGCAAACGCTCGTGCTCTGGCTACCCCACCTACATCTGGGGAGACCACAACCAGATCATCAGAACAGATCATCTTGCTTGCCAGGTAATCCAGTATGACTGGCTAGACTTTCCAGAGAAAACACATGAAAAAGAAAAAAGAAAAAATAAGAACAAACAAGAGGCAAATCAATAATTAGGTCAATTCAATATATCAAATTTTAGGAAAAACAACTTCCACATCTTCAACATCATGTGATCTCTTTTGTAATATAAACCCATACATCTTTGTTAATTCTTTCTTTAAACAATGGCATTATTGGTAACGATCTGCAAATTTTTCTTCTCAATAGAGGTGTCGGTGGGCTTAATACAACAGGTCATCACTTACGGGTTACAGTAACCAGGTTTTTTTCTTTCATCTTGCATAATTGGAATCTTCATGCTTTAGAAAAGCATCTGTTTGAAGTGGTTTTCTAAAAATTGTTACCTGACCATAGACATGATCAACTGGAATATCAAAATAGCCCATGGATTGGCCCGAATGAAGATCACATGCAAGCACACGATGTGCGCCAGCCTCTGTGATAAGGTTTGCTACAAGTTTGGCTGCAATTGACTCACGGCCTTGTGTCTAAATAAAGAATAAAAAGTAGTATCAGCTTTGCAATAATCAGTGACTTGATTCAGCAGTAGTTTCTTGAGTGTTTCTAAAAACAGATTCCTACATCCATTAATAAGTTTGACTTGTAACTGGTAATTGGATGGATTTGAGTTTTGGGAATTCGAAATTTAAGCCAATAATTGACCAACTCAGAATTTCAACGTATCAACAGCCATAATTAGCTGGCCACATCCACCGCCAAAATGTTTGAACTTTTCTTCTCAATGTACGCCCTAAATATATTCTTTTCTTCCCATTTCATGTCATGAAAAATTGGGCTAGGCAAGAACAATCTAGAAGTTCTCTGAAAGGAATCCACTATCACATCTCTCTCAATTTTCTTTTATTTATAAATAAAGACTGCACTACAACATCTTTTGAGGATTTAACATGTCCTGTCATTCACACAAAAGAAGACAGCAAGAAATTGTAAGAAAAGGGAAGTATCAGTGATGCACCTTCCTATCAGCTCTAGCATACCCAAAATAAGGTATTACAGCTGTGATGTTTTTTGCAGATGCTCTACGGCAAGCATCAATCATAATCAACAGCTCCATTAAATTTTCATTTGCAGGGGGGCATGTAGGTTGTACCAAGAATACATCACAGCCTCTCACGCTCTCTTGTAGTTGAACATAGATCTCACCATCAGCAAATCTTTTTATTTTTATTTTGCCAAGTTCTAATCCTAGGTAGTTTGCTATCTCCTGAAATATATCAAAGGGCACGTGTATTAGCTAGTACTGAAAAGGAAAAAAAATAAGAAATGAGATAAATTATATGGTTATAGAATACCCGATTGTTTATAGAGATACCTCACATTTACAACACATTAACAGGAATCATTTTACAAAATAGAACTATTATTCATTGTATATGCAAAACAAGCATTTATGCAACTGTATTAAATGAACCTTAGGATCCATTAAACATTAACAACCTGAATAATCTACAAAAATCACCAAATCCACTAAAAATGTGAACTAAGAACTAAATTTACTAGAATTTTCACTTCAACAGTTTGAATGGTTCACTTTAGTTGGATTGTGGATTTTAGTTTAGCAGTTTATGTATCATGTTTTTACTTGGGAAAGTGATTGAGGTTGATTGTTCAGAAGTGGTAATTGTGGTCACCAGCAGCAATCTATGACTGACAGACAACCGCAAGTTTAGAAATAAAAAGGTATACCAACTAAAAGATGACAATTTTACCCTGCTATTGGTTAGAGACCGTATCGAATTGAAGTGAAGTAAATTCAAATTGTTCTCTGCATAAAATTTTTATTGTTTACCAAAATCAACTATGGTGCATAGTTTTCAAAAATATCTTCATGCTGAGCAAATTTTCAGACATAATTCCATTTATTTCTGTCAACTAGAATTTCCAAAAAGAGTCATATGCAAAATGAACACATGCAGTACATGCATAAGTAGACACTATCCAAATATGACTGTAAAATAGAACAGAAAAAAATCATTTCAGTAATCAAAGTTAAAAGTTAACAGACCTGAGAAAGTGCAGGATTAGCTGTTCCAGAAAAGATGCGCAGCCGTGAATTCTGCCTTCCTATACCACCCTGAAGGCCGCGCACCCCAGGATATATTCCTGGAAGCATACTATCATTTATCACTGGCATGGAGGGAGGCACCGATCCATTATCAAACCTGAGAGAGTCAGGGATGCCACACCTCTGCATATAAATAATTAAATAAAATTATAATATGGACTGATAAAGCCCCTGAACCTGAAAACACTTGAATGATCACTTATAACCTTAAGTTTGAGAAAATACTAAATGGCTGCAACTCTTATCTTTCAACAAGACATTGACAATATATAATATACAAAGTAATTAACCTCCTTTCTCTGTCATTTTTTTTAAAGAAAAGCACTGAGAAAGTAGTGTACTCTAAGGTCAAAGCACGCATGGAATTTCTTGATTTACAGATTAATACACTGATAAGTGTCACAACGCATAAAAAGACGAAAAAATAAACAAAATTCGAAGAGAAGAACGAAAAAAGGGGAAGAGACTGACAATTACATGGCGACGAGAGGTTTGAAGGAATCGATGGTGAAGGCGGTCGGAACAAGGGTTTGAGGAAGGAAAGGAGATAGAAGGAGAGGCAGGGGACGAGACCAAGGAAGCCATTTCCGGTTCTCTATCCACGCTGAGAATGATAGGAAGATAGGAGGCGAGAGATGGTCATGACTCACTGTACGGTATGTACCCCACTTGGCAATTGTTTGACTTTTTGACTGCTGTCGTGGCATCATGTTAGAGCCTCTCCCGCTTTTTTTTGGACCGTCCCTTCTTTCCGTTAGAGAGTAATGGGCGGCTGTGATGGAGCATGGTTCGATTGATAGTCAAAATTTGAGAATTGAGATAGGTGATCTGAGGGCTGACCGGCTGAGAGCTTATTAATTGCACACTTGAAGAGCAATTTGATACAATAATTATAATTTTTATTATAAAAAAAATAATTACAATTACTGATGGAAAAATTATAAAAAAGTATATATAATTGTTAGTTTATAAGATTACTATATTAATTGACATCTGCTGTCAATTTCTCGAAAAAAAAAAAACAAAGATTACTAAATTGTTGAGTAGCACATCAACTTGCAGGAAGTCTGCATTCACGCAATGATATAAAATTTGAAATTTCAATTACTAAATAACTTATCAATAATAAAAAAATGGAGATCGTATGAAACTGACAATTACAAATGTTGATGTGATGATTATATATTTTTTTAATTGTAGGGATATCAATTTTTTTTTTTTTTACTTTATAAAATTGCTACATTAATTGTTTGCTGGAAGTATCATGTTAGCTCGCAAAGTTGTTTGAAATTGATAATTGTAAGGATATAAAATTTGAAATTACAATTACTTAACAATAAACAAAATTAAAATAAAGTATAAAGATGATATAATATTATAATATGGTTAACAACTGATTGCTAAAATTATCGACATAAAAAAATATACATTAATTTCGCTATATCAGGAATGAAATTATTTAAATCTTGAAAAATCAGGCTCGAATGGTCTACTGACTATCGGATATTTTCATACAAAAGGCTTTTCCGCAGGAATCAAAATTCACTTTCTGAAATTAAAACTAATAATATAGATATCTCCTCCTTCCTTCCCATACCTTTACAGTTAAGGCTGTACATACCCGATAAAGGCTGCCTAAGCATCTCATCTAAAAAGAGAATGACCAAAATGGAAAAAAACAAAAAAAGTAAAAAAAAAAAAAAAAAAAAAAAATGAAAATGATCTTCATCTTTCCAAAATATGACCTCTCATGTTTCTCCTTTTTAACAAGACTTTAACTGTCCTTCAACTCTTTTAATTTGGCATCCTTTGCTTTCTCTCCTTGCTTATATGTACAAGATACAGACCTTAACTGAGTGTTCTCCATGTTCGACAGCAGCTGGCTTACAGTCTTAATTTGAGCAGCACTGCAAAATCCAATAATAAAAAAGGATTAAGATTGTACACACCCAGCTAATGAAAGTTTTTCGCAATAATATTTAAGCAGTTCAATTAAAATGATAAAACAGTGCAATCTATTCAATGGCAAATTTAATTACCCACATGAACTACAATTTGAAATTTTTTCAAGTTACAAGTGTGGAAAAACATTCTAGTTACTTTGCAACTCAATACACATTGAGGACAAACTATATGACGAATCAATGCATATCCTTTTGGCTTAAGAGGGGAAGCAAGGAGAGGAGTCCACACTGGCCCAATTGAAACATCGGGTGTTTCAATACAACAAATGAATTGGCAATCTTAACATATGCATCTGAGACAATCATGTTGTATGGTTATCCATGTGATCGATGGAAAATGACCCGTCACTTAGAAGATGATAAACCACTAGTTCCATTCCCACTCCCATTCTCTTTCTACTTCACTCTGAACTGCTGTTCCACCATCACCCTAGCTCAGAAAGTACTTATCCACCTTGCCCAAATGTTCCTTCCCAATCTTTTTATCTACCACCAACTCTTTTTTCTCCTGAGAACTCAGCTGTCAAATCATCCTCTATTTCCAACCCAACCACAACATGGCTTGTTGTTTAGATGATAGGAAAAGGCCATCTTGTCTTATGATTTGCTTTTCCATTGCAATTTTGCCACCAAATTATTAAGCTTATGAAATATCTTTGCAATTCAAAGTAAACACAAATTTGAGCAAGCGGCAACCCCCCCCCCCCCACCCCCCACAACAACACCCAACCTCACGGTTTCGAAACCGCGACACTTACAGCAAGTAGCGAAGATAGATTAGGAGAACGGACGCCACGAATTTCCTAACAACACTCATTGTCTTCTCGTAGCTGAGATGAATTGAATAAAAACTATTGTGTTTTGATGGAATTACCAATGTGACTGGAATCCATGAAAATGAGTTTTTCTGAAGGGACATTGGGAGAATATGCTCACTATGGCTTGGTAGAATTGAGAGAAATAAAAAGGAGCTTGAACAGAGTGAGAGGGGATTCAATGAGGATGGGAGGGACTAGAGACTGAGAGGGGGAGAGAGAGAGAAAGAAAGACATTCGCATGGGAGTAATAAAGAACTCAAGTTCCAAAAGTCCACAAATCTCGACTACTGATCAGCACAAAATCCAAGACACAGTTGTCAAGCTAATCATTGTCATGTGATCCCACATTAAACAGTTACCTCAGTGGAATTAATGTAAGGGTTATGTACCAGAAAGATACTGATAATGTGGTATTGAGCAATGCTGGTTTTGTAAACCCTGAAACTGTGAAACTAGTTTAGGTAAATCAATATCACGAAAATAAAGTTTATAAACTAGACAGTATGAGATAAAAAGAACAAAGAGGTTCTTTTCATAACTATGCATCTATGCCCCATTGGCATGATTTTGATGGACCATAAAATAGTACTGTCTAGATGGTTTATATATTTGACTGAGTTTGAGAGCACACACCTATTTAAGCTGCTTTCCATGTAAGCATCCAAGGAAGATATGACATGAGGCAGTTGCTGTAGCACCTAGACAATAGGACACTTTGAAATTGTCAGTGTGTTCCAATAGAAGTTCCAACCAGTTTTTGAATTCTTATAAGTTGGATAACTTTGACATACTTGTTCAGTACTTTTTGCAAGCGAAGCTTTAGCCAAGAGACTTTTAGGGACTTTTATTAATTCAGCCTGCAAGAGAAGAAAACTTTAGCAAAAACAAACTTTATAAGAACCAATTAAGTGATAATTACTTGCTTCTACTATTGATATATGGGTAATTTGTTCTGAGTGCAATAGGTGTCAAATTTTTTTTGAAGGTTAAGTCCTACAGATGTCAAATTTAAACCAGAGTCTGGTAAAAAAGAAGAGATAATACAATTAACAGATCTGTATTGACCAAATAACTTAATAAAAAAAAAAAAGAATTGTTACGACATGCATTGGGTACCTGACAGAGTGTGGTACCACTCTACCAGTTTCGTTGTTTGTAATTTTGGGTTATTTAATACACCAGAATGATTTCATATTCAATTATTTCACCTCAATGGAGATTATAAAGGTACCAACAAAGGATGAGTTAAAGAAATAATTGAAGGCCTCCGCATTACTTGTGGAAACAGGAGGGAGTGTGGATGGAAAAGAGGGAGAGATGAGCAGCGAAGGAATCATTGCATACACATCTAAAGGGCTTATCTTCTCCAGTTAAGTACCGACTTGAGAGGAGTAAAGCTCAATCAAGGGAGGTAAAAAGAGACCTGAGCTGGAGAGGATTGTTGCATGAGATGGAGGAGATTAGAGGTGGATTGCACGGCTTGAGAAATCTGCTCCGCCACGGCTGCCTTCGCACTGTCTTCTCTGGTGCTACTTCCTCCTACGCCACCCCTTAACGTCGCCATCGATTTCCCTGTCTAAAGTCGGCGCAAATTTGGTCTGGTTGCCGTTGGGGGAGTGAGGGACTCGATTGTTTCGGCATTTTGGGAATTGCTCAGGTCACGCCTGACTTGCTCAATCACTTCCAAATTTACCAAAATATCCTCTCATCTCCTGTGTTGTTTTCTTCAGATTTCAGTGCTAAATTGAGGGCATTTATGTCATTTAAAAAAAAAAAAATGGGAGAGTGAACGAGTAAACAGAGCAATTCCCCGGCATTTTGAGGTGCGAGTCAATGGACTAAAAATCAATCGGTCGGTCCGACGCAAACAGAAGTAACGCCAAATTATTAATTTTTAGTTTAATTTCTTCCATACCCTCCAATCTTTTTTATTTGTCTCTTACGTTTTCATTGTTTCGATTTACCTTCAAAACTCTCCGAATGTCCTTTCATACGCGAGTACATAATTTTTTGGTTTCCATACAATTTCATCAAAATTTTACTTGAGTACATAATTTTTTGGTTTCTATACGCCGATACGCGAGGAGATAAATTGTGTTAAAAAAAGTTGTAAGTGGTTTATTTTTTCATGTATATGAAAATTAATTATGCTACAGATAAAATATACACGTCATGTCTCTTGCTAAGATCTCGCTCGAACATTCTCTGTCCCTCGTTAAAATTAAAACTCAAAAATATCTATTTGTATTTTTTTTTAGAAAGATACTTAGATCTATCTATTAGTTCGGTTCAACTGGAGGAACATAAAAGCCAAACCTGATACCAAGAAATCGAACAACCTAAAAAAAATTCAAATTTGGTCCATAAAGACCCTAACTAATGCCTTGATTAGATTTTTTTTTTCAACGAGATTTCATTTGATTAGAAATTTTTTAGACAAATAAAAAAATTAAATTTTATTTGATTGAAATTTTCATGTTATTAGATCTAACAAAGTACTGAATAATCAATTCTCATCAAATAAAATTTGCCTGAAAATATTCTGATCAAAGTCTAATTAAAAAATACGAACCAAGTTAAGTCCGGCTCAAAATTAGACGAACCGAACCCAATAAACGGACTGAAATCCTCTACTGTCGGAAACGACAGTAGAGGCCTACTGCCGGAAACGACAGTAGAGGCCTACTGCCCTCACACATTTTATTTATATATAAAAATTTTAAAATTTAAATACCGAATCCAAACCGTTGATCTTGTTCAATTTCACGGACGATGCGTTTTTATGTAATTTTTATAAAATTTGGAGTCGATTTGATACTCGATTAAGCGACCAAATTATGAACGTATTAGAATTAATCTAACCAGATTTGTTCATTTGTTGACCACTTGATCTAGTATTAAATCAATTTAAAAATTTATAAAACTTATATGAAAATGCATCGCTCGTAAAATTGAACAAAATCAACAGTTTGGATTCAACAATTGAAATTTTAAAATTTTGAAATATTAATAAAATCGTGAGGGCAGTATACCTCTACCGTCGTTTCCGACAGTAGAGGATTTCAATCCCCCGATAAACAACCCAAAAATCAGCGACATAAGAAAAAGGCCGCAATCCGACCGAAGAAGAACGAGCTCGAGAGAGACAATGGCGATGGGAGGAGGTAGACAGAAGATAGCATCTATGGTGCCACACCTGGTCAAGACGCTTAGAAAGCAGCCTCTTAGCCCCACCACCACCAATCACACTCTCCCTTCTCTCAGGTCGCTCCCTTTCTCCTCTCCCTTTTCCTTCATCTTTTTGTTTTTCGCATTTTGACTTTAATTCATTAAATGCTGATGAGCCTGGAAAATTGTCTATTAAAAACTCTGATTTGAGAAATTGTTGCAGGAGAACGTTTTCGCTCTACGATCAGATTAATCTCATAGATACTGTCCCCGATGATCAGCTCCGTTTCCAAGGGTAAATTACAATTCATCATATTCAATTTTATCGCCTGACTTATTGTTATTTTTTATGTAGATAGCCTGATTTGTGCTATTTCAAAGTTTTGTTGGGTGTACCTATGAGAGAATCCTTGATTGAATTACTGCGCTAGTTTGGGTTCATTTGATGATGACAATGAAGCTTAGAGTTTAATAGACTGTATACTCTAAAACAAGAAATTTAATAATAAGAATAAGCTCCAAGTGGTCAGTTTTCGAATAAGCAAAGTGTGTTCTTATTTATTCTTTGTTTGTTCTTGAGTGGGATTTCAAAGTAAAGTGCGCATTTGAAAACTAGATATCCTTTTCTATTAGTAATAAGTTCAATTGTGAAAGTTAAATTGTGAAGAGTTCTGTGCTTCAAATTAGAAGGTTTAATGTTTATCCCAGCCTATACTGGTCATCGAGGAGTTCTGTAGTATTCGCTACTTACTGAAATCGGATAACTATCCAGACACTTCTTGTTTTGTCCAATAGCAAGGTGAGAAGTCATTGTTACTCGTCTTACTGTTATGCCAGTGTTACTATATACAGTCTCCATTTTTGTTATTATGTCAATTTTGTCACCAACATATTTTGGTACAATATATCCCTCATTGTATCATCTGGCCCGAAATTAATCAATTAAACAACACAAGACAAAAAAAAAAAAAGATTAGCAAAAAGAGCTAACGAGATTAGGTTGCATCACTTGTGGTGATTAATAATATGTTTTTATATTGATTGTAGGTACTCAGATACTGGATTCACAATTAATGGTACTAAGTATGAAGGTAGCTTGCTTATAGTAGAGAATAAAATAATGACGTGGGCTCCTAAAAAGTTCTCTGATATAACCCCTCAAAGGTATGTCCTCGTACTAGATAATTCAAACAAAGAAAATCATGTATTTCCTTGTGGGTTTAGATGGTATTCTTACGTCGCATTCGTAACAAAATTAGAATTTCTATTGAGAATTCCTTTGTTTGTACAGTATAGAGCATTACAGTTCATTTCCTAAGTAGAAGTCTGCCTCAACTGATAAATGTGAAAGACACAAGTACTGCTGTAAAAATCAGATCCGACTTGAGTGCCTGCTCAACCTAACCTGAAACTGAGCCAATCAATCCTGAAGAAGAAGAGCCAGTTAAATTAACATAATTAGACCTGGAAAGCAACAGCTCACTACCAGCCAATCTAGTTTGATCCAAACCCCATCTGAAGTGTATTTGAGCTACTTGAAGCCGAACAGAAACCAACAGACTCCTGATCGATTTCTTCTTGAAAGCCTGATACCCTAAACTGATCAACCTGATCCCAAACAGAGACAAAATTCAAATCACCTGAAAGCCAATTAGACCATCACAAATGACATGAGAACTAACAAAAGACATAAACGGTTTCAGCCAACCAATTCTTTGCTTTATTTTGACACATTTCTCTATATTTGAAGTGAACATGGTGTATCACCAATGCATATTATCCATGCAAGTTATTTTCTCTTACAGCTTGAAACTTATAAACACTGTTTTTTTTTTATCACTTCTGCAGCCTCTCCATCTTTCAAGTTGTTCGACCAGTTCCAGGTAATGTTCTTTATCTAAGCTTCCTTTTTTTTTGGTAATTCATTTAAAGCTCTCTGTTTTAGTCCTCTGCGCTCCTACACAAAATGTGCACCCATTCCAAAAGAGAACATGGTGTAACCTTATATTATGCCACTATGAAAATTAGAAGTGCTTTGATCCTCTACCTTTTATAGAAGTCCAAGCAGCCCTCCTTTGTTTTTTTCCTAGATATTTTACAGAGAACTAGGATTTTATGATATTAATTGAAGGCCTATAACAGGAGACTTATAAGTGATACCTCGCTCTGGTAACTGGAATGCATGGCTTTTCTAATATTACGTGGTACTTGATATTTTGTGGTTCTATTGGGGGCAAAAGTGATAATTCCTTGTTTTAATGCAACAAAAAAAATTACCTTTGAATTAATCATTATTATATAAATTGTTGGTCCCTTCAGATCAGCAAGTCTTCAAATTCATCTGCATTATTTTCTTTATTGGTCCAGAAATTTTGATTCTTGGTTGTGGGAGAAACATCTTTCCAGTGGATCCAGAGCTTCGCCGTTTTATTCGTTCAACTGGCATGAAATTGGAAGCTGTTGATTCGGTAATTTATCTTATATGTTTGAAGTGCTTCACCTTTTGGTGTAAATTCTGCTTATTTTTACTTGGAACTTAGATCTGTACTTGCTTGTACTTTTCCATTGACTCAACATGTTGGGAGGTCCTTTCACATTTTACCCTCCCAACCTGACATGGCCTGTCTGGGTTAGCGTTAAGTTCTTATTCCTGTCTAATTTATTCAATTTCTGTCCGTTTCTTTTTCTGCAGAGAAATGCTTCATCTACTTATAATATTTTGAATGAAGAGGGTAGACATGTTGCTGCTGCTCTTCTGCCTTATGGGGTCGAATCTTGAATTTTTCCATTACTGTACTCAACTAAAGGTTTCTTCATAAAATTGTAGGAATGTATTAGTCTTTCTTTTCTTGTGTTAATGTTTCCAAGTTTCTTTATGAGCATCCTGTGCATATCGATTGCATTGTGCAGTCCTATCTTTTACTTGTGTTATGCAGCAGTCTAGAATAAGTATTCTTACCTTTAATATTACTTGTGAAGCAAATTGAGATTGTCTTATCTTCTCAATTATGCTGTTGACAGTGCAGTTTCAGATCGACTTATCCTAGGCTGAGGCTATTCTGATTTCTTTGTTGTTACTGGCGGGGTTGTCGGTTTTATTTAGTGACTACCAGTGGATAAAGAGTTCAGCTTTGTCAGATCAGCATATCAAGCGTACACACGATAGCACAGGAATGAATAAATTAGCTTTACGAGGAACACATCCAAGAGTTCTCCAACTTGCAGAACATGAGCAACATTTTTCAAACATGTATTTTAGTGGCAAGCAGCAGCCAAATACATTGAAAAGATAAAAAAAAATACCGCAGCAAAATTATCTGGATAAGTTATCTGTTTTAACATTTTTCATGGAAGTTCCTTCTTGGCAAGTTCAATCATGCCTAAAGCACAAGTGCCTTTTATTTTTCTTTTATGTGTCAACAAGATCCAATTATTGCATTCAGTCACCAGAGAAAAGCTGAATCTTGTCGAATCATTTTGTTACATTGAGACAAAAATTTTCTCCAGCCAAATTCCTCACGAACCTTTTCATGGCCGACGAAAACAATAAACAAAAAACAACTAATGGATAAACTACAAGAATAAAACAAACATCAGAAAACTTCCCCACTTCATGAATTAGGAGGAACATACAATGGTGCTGGTAAGAAAGGGAAAGGAGCGACTGATGCATATGCAACAGGTGCGTGCCTCACATTTGTTTTCCTTTGTTCAGTTCCATTATACATTATTTTCTCTTTAGCATCATGCACAATTTCAGCCAGCATATCATTATTTTCATGTTGTTCGTTGTGTAACCGGTGAAAAAGTAAACCAGACATAAAAACAGGAAGGTAGAGGAGACTCGAGTGAAACATTCTTGTGGCATTTTTGGTGGTTCGTTCATTGACAAATAATAAGGCAGCTATACTTATCCCAAGTGTTAGAAGTGTTGATTCTAAGACAAACCACTCTGAAGTTAGACCCCTGCATATATTTGCAAAAGCCATTAAGGAAGTAGTCCTCATCCTTAATATTACATTCTTTTAACTATCTAACTCAACAGGATTGGATCTAGATTGACATTCAGATTTTCTTAGAATAAATGTTCTTAATAAAAAAAATTCTTCTAGGACAGATTTCCTATCTTTTTGTGGAGATAGTCTCCTGTTTTTCATTTTTACCCTAATTTTAAGTGGAAACATGCTGATTTTCAAGGGACCAGGGAAACAAGAATATAACTGACATTCCCCAACAAATAATTTCATATTCTAGATAAGATGTCCTAAAACATGTTGTTATAGGTAAGATGTCCCAAAATGTCCAACAAATTATATTTACCTATAAGTTCATATTCTAGATGAGATCTCCTATAACAAATTGACCAAATGCCATAGCATATGTGGTAATACTTACATTCATAGGCTAACCACCCCAGGGGAAGAAGATAGAGGCAATTTCTGAAAGAGACCAGTGCAGTTCTCAAACCAGAAGGATCATTGAAGGAAAACATGCGAAACCTAAGCAGTAAAAAAAAAAAATGTAAGAAACCACTAACAAAATCTTTAAAAACAAACAACAATAAAATAAAAAAAAAACAAAACAAAAAGAGTACCCTCCAGCAAGGTAGTCATTGCGACACAAGTAGGCAAGCGCCATGAAATGGGGCATCTGCCAGAAATACAATGCAGCTGGTAGTATCATTGCTTCTATTGATATATTCGATGAAGCTGCAGCCCACCTATAGGT
The DNA here is from genome assembly GCA_027562975.1 of Rhynchospora breviuscula. NCBI lineage: Eukaryota > Viridiplantae > Streptophyta > Magnoliopsida > Poales > Cyperaceae > Rhynchospora > Rhynchospora breviuscula. Next base: position 26,957,997 of record CM050400.1, on the reverse strand, counting down.
GAAACCAGTGTAAGGTCAGCAGGAGTTTCTACAAATATAAAATCTGAGAAATGGTCCTTCCCAAATAAAAGCATCTTAATATATAATTATATATATACAAGTATACAAGAGAGAAACACCCCAGAAGTGGAGGAATGGCACCCACAATTGCTCCAACCCATGTATTAACTGGGTGTATTTGTTTTAATGGAGTGTACACAAAAGCATATAGAAATAAATTCGAAGCTGCAAGGCCAGCTGCCAAGTTATTAGTCTGCAGTGATGTTGCCAATTTACCAATTATTAGCTCAAGCACTCCAAAGCAAAGAATATCAATAATAAGTTAAGAAGTATGGAATACTGAGTAATTTAAAAATAATCATTTCCTTTCCTAAACATGAATATAATAGAAGTATGAAAGATCCTCTCTTAAATGTTAAGTTGAATTGTGTTGCAAGTATGGAGACCCCTGATTCAAGAAATATAAAGCATCATTGTGTGTAACAGTTTCAGTCTAATTTACAACTGTGTCTGTTTCAGGTAGACAAAAAAAAAATGTTCACTCATTTTAATACAGAACATTTGTCATCCTCACAGAGTAGAGCCATTGTCCAAATTCACAATGGCACAATGGCAGGGCGTCCTTGTGAAATTTCCTAAAGGAATCGGTCAATTATTTAGAAAGGACAAAGGAAAGTATGAAACCTGCCATGCCAGCAAAGAGGTTCCTGCAAGACCGATAGTGGAGGCCCACATGGCAGCATGAGGGATGGAAACGCGACCAGATGGCAAAGGCCTTTTGCATGTTCTTTTCATTTTAGCATCATTCTCTTTCTCGAATACCTGAAGTATAGTTTCAGTGCAAAAGAATGAACCTTGATTTAGATATAGTTCTCAAACTCATTTTACCTAACGTATAGCAGTACATGAAAGTAAGAGACCAAACTAATTTACTTGGTTTATTAGATAATTGAACTAGATTGGTGCTTTGTGTTCGATACAGCTGTGTATAAACTGGCAAGAGATAATAAGCCTTAACGACCTACCAACATAATAGCTTGATTAAGGGAGGAGCATACAAACCATGCACAGTCAGAAAAGCATGGTCACTATTCAAATTAAAGAAATATCTGGTTTAGAAAATGCAAAATCAAATACTGTACACAAAGTTTATGCTGTCCTGTTAGCTCTATAGTATATACAAAATGATGTTACGTTATGGTATCAGATGAAATTGTATAGAACGTGCAAAACAAGTACCAGAGAGAGGTGAGATATTTTTTTAGCCTCTTTTGGGAGGGAGGCAATGATAATAAAGACTAGATTTCTGGTTTCCAATGAGGAACATATGATAAGGGAGAAAAATAAAGAAAAAAAAAAAATACAACACAATCCCGCGATATCAATTGCAGTGCCACTTCCCAGCACATAACCAGCTCCTGATGTCGCTACCACCAACATGCTACACATTTCATTCATCCATTGAGAAAAGCAAAAAAGGGAACCCACAAGAGCATTAAATTGCATGATGAGAAAAGTGGACAGACCTTAGTTTAGCCTTTGAGAGCTCCCAGTAGCATCGCCCGTAGTGCAGAAACACATTGCGAAAGGACGATAATGCCCCGGCCGATTCAATCGCAGCGTCCTGTCCTTCCAAGGCAGAGCCTCCAACGGAGGTAACCTCACCGCCAACCCCGACGGCAGAGGAGTAAACTCTGGAGAAGAGGAGAAACGAGGAGCTTCGTGGGGAGACGTCGGGTATAACATTGCTCGAGGCCGAGGAAGGTAGAATGCAGGTGGGATTTGGCGACAGAGGAGAGACGAAGCTGGACTGGAGGCGTCCTCTTGCGGCGCATCGCCACATGACGGTGAGGGTGAGCTAAATCGATCCGAGAACTGGCGATATCCAGTCCGGAGGGAAGACAGTCAGCTTCGTCTTTTGGCATGTTTGCAGAGATGTTCCTGCATAAACTTAATTTCACTTTTTCTTGGGAGGATTGTTTCTCGTATGATCTCATCTTGAGAGATCAAAATCTTTTCAGCTAGAATTTGCTTTTGTATGAATGAAATTATGAAAATTAAAACTGGCCAGACTACTTCATGAATTAATTTCATATTCCGGTATAATTTTCGTAATTTGTTCTCAAAGTTGCGCTCAATATACGACCTGATAGTTAATATTTCTAGAAAAATTCTTTAGATAAAATTCTAAGGGCATGGATCCACTGCAGATGACGTACACTATATAGTTAGTTTGAAATTTCATACTCAGTGTCCAAACCATCCTTAAATGCACACTCGTCTATTATCTAATACACATTTGAATATATTAGATCAATTTAAGGTTGTTAATTTAATTTTCTAATATTGCTTTTTTCATAGATTGGTTACAGTTGGCAATTCATGCTCAAATATTGTGTTGGGTTATGTGATATCACACTTGGTTCGCCTACTCATGGACTTTACAATAAGGCTCAAATACACTGCAATTGGTGCTCAAATATACGAAAATGCAGTCAACAGATAACCTAAACTGTACTGGACTACTTAGCTTGGTTCCAACCACGTGTTTGACTAATGATGTTCGTCTATTATTTGCATTAGGCCAACAAGATGTTAAAGTTCAAAATTAAGCTTTAGTGAGCTCTAATTAATTCTCAGATAAGCAATTCAATAATAGCTCAATTGCCATTTAGCTGAATTAAATGCACCTAAAAGTTTCTCTTTTACTGGTACAGCTGCTCTCTCAGGGGCTTCCATACCCACACTTTCTTAGGTACACGGTCCATAGACAATATAAACAACATTTCTTAAATGCATATAATAGCATACAATATGTTGGACAGAAGCTTGGCATCAATCCATCAGAAATGATAATTTAAGCAACAGAACCGATCAATATCAAGCAACATATTAAATGTATGTGATTCAGCCCTTGATGTTTACAAAATATCACCATTAAATTTATGCAATTAAGCCCTTGTTCTTCCATATCCTTTATGAACAATAAAAAATAAGATAGTAATTAGAGAAACAATGTACAATTAAATCTACTACGATTTATTACTTGACTGTAAACATATCAGTAATAAATTATACACCAACCAAATTAATTAAATACACAACAATTGTTTGTCCTTTTCCAATTTTTAAATGCCTAAAGTTTGCAGGACAGTATATACAAGGGTGGCAAATTGATGTTCTGACAAGTCTATTACCAAGAATATTATACCTGATCAGTTAGAAAGAATATTATTATCTGAATTATACACAAGATTAGATTTATAATTTTCTTTTGTTTAGTTTAAAAGGTATTATGTGATTAAGCCAATTTCCTAAATCCCAATGCTTTAATATTATGGCATCGGGAAATTTTGGTGCAACATTGTAATAGGTTTTACATATCACCATATACAAATTGAAGAATATGTCGTATACTGACATCAGATATCAACCGTAATTAAAAATGGAATATAATATCTTTGTACTGATAAAGTACATACAAGTGATTGTGATGACGATTCTCCTGGATTGTGGCACCGCTTCTATTGGGTTGTCTTGAAAGAGAATTCTTGTTTTCCAATCAAATTCACGGCTTGTTACAACTAATCAAGATTCGAATTGAGCAGATAGAGACGAAGGAGACGAAGAGACGGGTTTCGCGTATTTTAGGCGGGAACTGACGGAGAGACGAAGAGGGAAATTGCTCAGGGCACTCCCATCTTACTCAATCACTCCCAAAAATGACTAAAATACCCTCCTCTCCTGTCTTGATTTTCTCAGACTTTAGCCGTTAAAGGAGGGTATTTTGATCACTTTTGGGAGTGATTGAGTAAGTTGGGAGTGCCTAAGCAATTCCCGACGAAGAGAGGCGAGTTTTTTTTTTTTAATAGCGCTGTAAATCCTGACCTTTAGATTCGATCGAACGGTGCATATACAAAGTTCTCCGCCCTACCGAAAAAAAAAAAGTTACGTAGAGGATTTGGTTCCGATTCGGTTCCCCCATGTCTCCTCCTCGCCCGCCCTGAATTTTTGAACTCTTTCTCTGCACTATGAGCTCGGGAAGGAAACGCAGCGGCACGCCGCCACCCAAGCCCAACTCTGTTAAGAGATTCCAACTAGGCATCACCTCCTCCTCCGCTGCTGCCACTCCACCAACTCCGGAGGCCATGGAGGAGGAAGCAATGGATGAGGACGTGTTTCCTGACGAAACCCTACTGAAGTACGAAGAGGATGAAGAGGCGCTTCTACTGCTTCGAGATGAAGCGCTCTCTTCCCGACACTCCAAGTGGAGCCGACCTGCTCTTTCGTCGAGCTACCTGTCGTCGTCAGAAAGCATCGGTATTTGTGCTTTTAGCTTCATTTTTATTATTATTTTTTTTTAGATTTTGAGGTTTAATTTTGTTTGTGGAAATGCAGTATTTCAGCAGCTGGAGATTGACTACATTATTGGTGAGAGTCACAAGGAGATGTTGCCTAATTGGACAGGTCCTGCTGCAATTCTTCGAATTTTTGGCGTTACCAGAGAAGGTAATCATTTTACATCCCCCCCACCTTCAGTAACTGTAGGAACATTGTGCCCTTTCAGTTACCCAATCCAACAAATCATTTCAACTATAAGGTCTGTCTGTGTGATACGTTAAACAACTTTTGCTTAATTTCGTCAATAAAGTTAACAGTTTCACTAGCGTTCTTGTTTGTTAGAAAAGAGGGTTTTGTTTGTGATACTAAAATTTGGAAGTTCTTTATTCCCTACCTTTTTACTGAAAATACCTTATGCTGAACCCTTGGGGCTCATCTTATTAATCAGGAACCAAAAATAAATATTAAGTGGATTATTTTTTCCCTAATTATTCCAAAAATAAAAGAAAATAATTAATCCAAAACTACAAGGGGAAGGGCACTAGAGCTTCGATTTGATCCTCATGTAAGGTAGTTCAGATTGTCTCAAAGTATCTATTTATATATTATACATCCTGAGATGAGATTGAGCATTCACCAGTAAAATATCTATGATAGAGCCATCTTACTTATTATCAGCAGTTTTACCTCGCTGCGATATATAGTTCTTTATCATTTCTTGCCGGCCTTGCTGTTAAGGCTCAATGTTAATCTGGCCATTGGGTTACAGGTAGAGGGAATGATCTATTACCCTAAGCCTATAAATATCTTTTTAGAAGTGAGAATCTGTGATTTTTACAGGTCATAGTGTGTGCTGTCATGTGCATGGATTTGAGCCATATTTCTACATAAGCTGTCCGCCTGGCATGGGAACCGATGACATCTCACACGTCCATCAAGCCTTGGAGGTACTTTGTGCTAATGACACCATGATTGTTTCATACATAGTGTCTGTCCATCACATCCTACTTTTGTGTTGATATATTTAATTCGCAGGGGAGAATGAAGGATTCATACAGAAATAGTAATGTGCTGAAATTTGTTAAGAGGGTTGAATTAGTGCAAAAGAAGAGCATCATGTATTATCAGCCTCTAAAGTCGCAGCCTTTTCTAAAGATAGTGGTTGCATTGCCAGATATGGTTGGTTGCTGTCGTGGTAAGTTGGAGATAAAGTTCAAAGGTAGTCCAAATTGGCCCTTAATGTTAATGTCGTGGTCAGCATGGCTTCAAAATAATTTCTCTCGTTTTGGTTGAATCAGACCTGTAAACTTCCAACTTTTTTTTGTATTTTTTTTTTTTTAATTTAGGCTTCATTTGAGCTTCTCTACTGTACAACTGATAGGACATTTTGTAGAGATTGTATTAAAGACGTGGAAAGTTATAGTACATTATGGAAATATTGTCAAACCAGAAAAGCAGAGTGTCTGCGTAATAAAAGAATATCGACAAGGTAGAAAATTTTATATCAAATTAAATACACAAATTGATGAATTTATTTTATATTTACAGGTATATTCGAGAGGGGAATAACAATAGACGGCCTTGGTTCAAAGAGTTTTGTTACATATGAAAGCAATATTCTTTTTGAACTTCGTTTCATGATAGATTGTAATATAGTAGGTGGAAATTGGATCGAGGTCCCTTCTGGCAAGTACAAGAGAGGTGCTAGGATTTTGTCTTACTGTCAACTCGAAGTTGATTCCTTGTATCCTTTTTCTATAATTGGCATTTTGGAAGTGTTTGCTGAAGAGGCACATATATCAACTAAATCATCTGAGGAACTTCAGGAAATGAAATGCCACATCTTTTACAAGACCCCATATTGAATTTTAGCAAACTCAAACAGGACTTGGTCTGACCAGTACTTCCATCTTTTGGGCACAACCAATTGCCAGGTTGCACAAGAACTGGTTCGTGTACTGATCATGACTAATGCTGAACCGGCAAGCAGTTGATTACAGTACTTGTTTTGGAAACCACTTCTTCAAATTGGCCCATTCTGTATCACAATATGATTCTCAAATGTCATTTCAGTAATATGTGTAAACAATTTTTGTTCCTTAAATGCACTTAAAGATACTCAGATTTGATAAGCCATGCACCGGACGGAGAGTACTAAAAAATGGCACCATTTCGTATTCTGAGTTTCGATATAGAGTGTGCAGGCCGGAAGGGTCTATTTCCAGAACCTACTCATGATCCTGTTATTCAGGTTAACTAATTAGATTTATAATATTATATTTTAAAATGTATCGCTTTCGTTTCATGCTAAATTATTTGGTTTTTTCTTCTATGTTTTGAGTAGATCGCGAATGTGGTGACTCTGCAAGGTTGTGACCTGCCATTAATACAAAATGTCATGACTCTAAAATCATGTTCACCAATAGTTGGAGTTGATGTGATGTCGTTTGACACCGAGAGAGATGTTTTACTTGCTTGGAGGGTAAGTTATTTACTTGGTGAATGATTTCCTTTTTAGATTTGAGAATGATCTGTTGTAATTTGTTCATGAAACTGTGTAGGATTTCATCCGTGAAATTGACCCAGATATCATAATAGGATACAACATCTGCAAATTTGATCTTCCATATCTTCTCAAGGTGCACTTTCTCAGCTCTTTATAAGCATTATATTACTTTATTATGCATATGGCTACAATATAATAGTGTTATTTCTCTTTTTATTTTATGTCTGTTTTAATAGAGAGCTGAAGTGCTTAAGATAGCAGAATTTCCAATCCTAGGTCGGATTAGAAATAGTCGAGTTCGGTTCGTGATACAATTTTTTCTTCAAGGTAACATGAAAAATTGAAACTTCTCACTTAGTCTTAGAAGAAATCTGGTTGAACTATTCAAAGTTTATTAAGTATTAGTATCATAAGTTGTTCTTGTTTGTGAGCTTAAATCATTATATTGGAGGATTGCTGCTTGTACTTGGTCTTTTTTTTTGGCTATTAGTAGGACAAGGATAAGTAGCAAATTTAATACTCATTTTGTCTAAGTGGTCCTAAAGTAAGATCTACAAATTTAAGCAAAGGCTTTGTCTTTCTAATAATCATTATATTCTATCTATTTTTACTCCCATTGTTTCTCAATTCCTCACAATAGAGTTCTGGAATTAACCCAGGCAGTACGGTGTGCGTAAAAGCAAAGAGATATCAATCAAAGGGAGAGTTCAATTTGATCTTCTTCAGGTTAAGTTCTACAGTGAATTTCATTAGCAGAGCATTAATTATCTCTTTATGTCTTAATTCTTTTGTTTTTGGCATAAAATTGTAGGCTATACAAAGGGATTACAAGCTTAGTTCGTACTCATTGAATTCCGTGTCTGCACATTTTCTAGGACAACAAGTCAGTCTCCAATACAATTATTAACCACTTTTCTTTTTTGGTGTTCTCTGTCTATTATTGAATAAATATGTTCTGTGTTTTCTTTCTGTTTTCTGCAGAAAGAAGATGTTCACTATTCGATAATATCAGATCTTCAAAATGGTAATGCTGAGACAAGAAGACGTCTCGCTGTCTATTGCTTGAAAGTAAAGTGCTTTACCCTAATTATCAAATTATACCTGTTCCACAATTTATCATCATTACGGTTTCTGAATGTTTCCACACCAGTGAATGTTTTTGTTAATATTACAATTCCAGGACGCTTATCTACCACAGCGTCTCTTAGACAAGTTGATGTATGTATATAGTTCTGTTGAAATGGCAAGAGTCACTGGTGTCCCCATCTCATTTCTTCTATCAAAGGGTCAGAGCATCAAGGTATAAGACTTTATGCTTAAGGCGACCTAGAAGTACATTATTCTACTAATCTGACATAGAAAAATGAATTCTGTAGGTTCTCTCACAGCTCCTGAGGAAGGCAAAACAAAGAAACCTTGTTATACCAAATGTCAAAGGTCAGGGTTCAGTTTCAGACACTTTTGAGGGAGCAACAGTAAGTTTTTCTTTTCTTCCTTCCTTTTCTTTTTAATTTTGTAGTTGTCAACCACTAGCTAAATTTACGAAGAAAACTGGGATAATATTATTTCTTGTAGATACTCGCAGCAATAACATTAGCACTTAATTTTGGTAGGTTTTAGAGGCAAAGGCTGGATTTTATGAGAAGCCTATCGCTACTCTTGATTTTGCTTCATTGTATCCTTCCATTATGATGGCTTATAATTTATGTTATTGTACCCTTGTATGTAATTCTACAACTTTATTCTTAATTTAATTTAATTCTGTTAAGCATAGCCAATTTATTCACTGAAACTGCTTTTATGTTAAGGTCACACCAGAGGATGCTCGAAGGCTAAACCTACCACCTGAAAGTGTTCATAAAACCCCTTCTAATGAAACATTTGTCAAACCTGACGTGCAAAAGGTAAATAATGCATAGTTTCTTTACTCTAATTTACATCTGGGAGGATCTAATATGATTGGATAATTTTCCATTTCATTCTAGGGCATACTCCCCGAAATTCTGGAAGAACTAATTGCCGCCCGTAAAAGGGCCAAAGCAGATTTGAAGGTATGCAATGATGAATGAATATAGTTAATATGCAATTTTGTAATTCTTAACTTATGATTCCTTTTTTTTGTTTCCCGTACCTGTTTAGGAAGCAAAAGATCCTTTTGAGCGAGCTGTTCTCGATAGTCGCCAGTTGGCCCTGAAAGTAATCAACTTTTTTTTTTTCATTTGTACTATTGAGGAGTCAAAAATACTAATCGTTCTTTTGTGTAGATAAGTGCAAACTCAGTTTATGGCTTCACTGGAGCAACAGTTGGTCAACTGCCGTGCCTGGAAATCTCTTCTAGTGTTACAAGCTATGGTAATTTAAATTTTAAAGAAAAAAATTGATGCCCAAGACCAGACAATACATGCTCTGATTATTTGTTTTACTTCGTTGTTTCAGGTAGAGAGATGATTAAACATGCAAAGAAAATTGTGGAAGAGAAGTTCACCACTATGGCAGGATATGAGTACAATGCAGAGGTAACGATTACAAGAATAATTTCTTAAGTTACTTATGAGTGAGTTTTTTATCACAGATTTTGTTAGGTTATTTATGGAGATACGGATTCTGTGATGGTACAATTCGGCGTGCAAACTGTAGATGCTGCCATGAAATTAGGAAAGGAAGCTGCAGACTCAATCAGTGGTACATTTACTGAGGTACGCCCTTTAAGTAAAACATTGAATATTACACAAAATTCTTTTGCTGCAATTCTGCAATTGCAAGCTTCAGGTACGCCAGGAAAGATTAATTCACTATGTGCATAATGCAAATAAATAGATGCAGGTTTTTGCTGAAAATTATAGTATAACAATCTACTGTTTAGTTTTCCATATGTTCAGATTTCGTTGGAAGGGCACCTTCAATTCTATATGAATTGTAATTTAATATTTTTTTTCCAAAAATTCTAGATAACCTTATTTTAACGTAACTCTGATTCTTTTTACCTCTTTGAAGCCCATCAAATTGGAGTTTGAGAAGGTATATTTTCCCTATCTACTAATTACCAAGAAGAGATACGCTGGCCTGTACTGGACTAATCCAGAGATGTTTGACAAGATGGACACCAAGGGTAAGAGCTAATGTTAGTGTCAATATCGGGATATGGAACTAAGAGTCCATGTCTTACTTTTATTTGCAAATGACACGCACATCTCTTACAGTTGCAACTTCGAGTAAAAAATTATAGTTTTTACCCTAACAGAAAAGTGGAGGCGAAGTCAGCCAAACATGGTCAACTACCCTAGGCAATCAGGAAATACACGTTGCTTGAGTTCAGTTCAGTTGAGCTGCTCGGATGGAAACCTAAATGGTCTAAAATATATTTAATATTTGACAGACTACTGTTGTTCCATTTCAATACATAAAATGGTTGTGAATTTTGTTATTGCCAAAAAAGTTTCTATTTTGGCTCCAAATATGAAAAACATGTTATATATGCAAATGCAGAGCACTTATGTCTGACTCGCAAAGAGTATATTGAACATCAAATAAATGAAATTATAATCTATCTGTTTTGGTGCTTAGGCATAGAAACGGTCAGAAGGGACAACTGTTTATTGGTGAAGAATTTGGTTACCGAGTGCCTTTACAAGATATTAGTTGACAGAGACGTACCGAGTGCAGTACAGTATGTGAAAAATACCATTTCTGATCTTAGGAAAAATCGGATAGACTTGTCTCTGTTGGTCATAACAAAGGTGAGACTTTTATTTTGAGATATGTAAAAGGATCTTAATCGATATTTCTGATTTTGGTATAATGTAGTTACTGTCATTATACTGCAGGGTCTAACAAAAACAGCAGACAACTATGCAGTGAAGACTGCACATGGTGAACTTGCTAAACGCCTGCAAAAAGTACGAACTCGATATTGATCTCTCTTTCAAAACTTTAATAAGCATAATTACTTCTACAAGAAACTTACGAAGATAATATTGTGTCGAAGCAGTTATTTAATAGGAAATACCGAAATAGTATGATTAGGCCTATGTATTAGACAATTTTTCTCATTTGTTAGTTCAGGGAAGTATCACTTTATAATTTTGAACTGAAAATCAATAGGGTGAAATTGATTTGAAATGTTTCTCTTGTCAAACAGAGGGTTGCTTCAACTGCACCCAATGTTGGAGATCGTGTCCCTTATGTTATTATCACTGCTGCTAAAGGGGCCAAGGTATGGTCGGAGTTTCTTTATTCACACTTTCCCAAAAAGTGATCTTTTGCAATTCCATTTTATAATTCGTACTTTTTGCAAATTAAAATTGTCCTTGATACACAGGCTTATGAAAGGGCAGAGGATCCGATCTATGTGCTAGAGAATAACATCCCGATAGATCCTCAGTATTACCTTAAAAATCAAATCAGTAAAGTATGTGTCTTGTTTGCTTAGTTTGTTGCTTTATATATATAAAATAATGAAGCATATCCTAATTAATGACTCTGTGTAAACAACTGTAGCCACTTGAAAGAATTTTCAAACCAATTCTACCAGATCCACTCAAGGAGCTTTTTCATGGAAGCCACACTAGAGCCGTTTCAATGTCAACTCCTTCAAATAGTGGGATTATGAAATTCGCAAAAAAACAACTTAGCTGCCTTGGATGCAAAGCTGTTATCAGGTGATCCGAAACTTGCATTTGCTTTGCACCTCTCCTTTCTTTAGTGTCCTTCTATCTAACTGAACTTATCCGTATTTATTTCCATTAATTATTATCTGGGTTACTTTTTGGTCACGTCAGTGGTTCAAACCGAACGCTCTGTTCACATTGCAAAGGAAGAGAAGCAGAGTTTTATTGCAAGACAGTGGCAAATGGTAACTTTCTTTTCCTTTTCTTGTCCAAGTGAAAAGCAAATTGGCCTTTTTAAGTGATGGTACTTTGAGCTTTCTTGTATTTTCGTATTAATGGTTTTTTCTTTGAAGGCATGGTGATGATCACCATCATGCAAATTTTCGTTACATAAAAAAAGTATCGTGCATATTTACATTGCTGTTACAGAAACCGTGGAAAAAACAAAATAACAAATAAAGAAAACATCCTAACCCTAGGTAGTTCGGCCCTATGCGTATTTATTGATATTTGCAAAACAGTATCAGAATTAGAGTTGCTATTTGGAAGACTATGGACTCAGTGCCAAGAATGCCAAGGCTCTCTACACCAGGATGTTCTCTGCACAAGGTCTGTGTTTCTTACTTCTCTTGCCATATTAGTCATGTTTTGATTCAAGGATGCTAAACTCTAGCATCTCATATTTCAGATACTTCCACATGGACGGATGTGTACTTGAATGTGATAAATTTCTTGCTAAACATTGAGATTTTGCTGCTAATTTAACAAGCCAATGCTTTTAATAAACCCACATTGAACTAATACCAAACCAAGAAGCTATGTGGACTAATATATATACCCTAATTTTCTCTTATCAGTTGGCTCTTTACTGTCTTAATATGTTAAAGTTAAAATATATTGTATATTTTTATAAGAAAAGAAAAGAAAAGAAGGAACAGATGGCCCATTTATATCTGATCTTTAATTGTTTATTGTCTGAACTAGTCGTGATTGCTAAATATTTTACCGAAGGACAAAAGCACAGAAGGACATGGCTGAGGCTAAGTTGCAACTTGACCGATGGAACTTCTAGTTTTCGAGGTGATATGAGGATACCTCGTTTGTTTGGTTCATTGGATTGACCGACGACTTAGTCAGCGGAATGAGAAAGCAAGTTGAGCTTGGCGGAACAAATTATCATTTTATGGAAATCTCTGTTCCTAGCTTGGCAGGACAAAAAGTATCATTTTATAAATCATAATGTAGTTTTAATTCAAGAAGTTTTGTATAATAATTGCCTTTGTAGTTTGCAATTTAGTTCTGACCATGCTTCTTTTTTACTTGACGGGAGATTGATTTGTATATCTTATGGTTCTGTTGCTTTACTATATATTGCAAGCCCTAGGAGATCCAAAGCAAAGTTACCTATCGTTTGTCAAGAAGCTCGTGTTGTTAAAACGGATATATGTAGCAATATGGCAGGAAGATCATATTGTCGGCCTCATTCAATTTTTTTCTTTTCCTTTTTTTTTTTGTGTTGTATGTGGTGATTTGCGAAGAAACCTTTTATTTGATCTGTTTTGATACTATGTTAGGCTAATTACTTTGTTTTTAGGGGTTAATGGTAGTGAATCAATTTATGTAGTAGTTAAATAGTTAAATGAATCTTTTGATTAGTTTTATGTTTATCATGTGATTTCTATCTTTTGGTTGTTTATTTGCTATGTGAAATCTGTGATTGCTTAGGTAGAATTGATTATGCCAAGTAGATTAAGGTTTTATCTAGTATGGTAATTATAATCTATAATCTTGCATGAATTGATTAAACTAATTGAGGATTGAAAGTAGTTGAGAGATGAAATCAGAACCAAGTAGCGAGAGGTGAACCCTTCTTGCAATGAGAGTTGCGAGATATCCTCCGTATGAAAGATATGTTTTAAATTCCTTAAGCCAAAAAACAAGAGTTGAATAACTTAGGGTTTTTAATTGATGAAATAATTTATTTGTATAAATCAGAACTGTAACGGGAGTTAGTATATGGTAACTTAGGTTAGATTATGATTCTGCACATAATTAAACATAGAATTAGTCAAAATACTTAATTAATTGTGGTTCAAACGGGACGTCTGAGAGATCGGACAGATCGTTTCGAACCAACTACATAGAAAGGTTTGCTTGCCTGATCCCCTAAAATTTTTAATCGCTTGAATTAAACTTTGAATTGTGATATATAATTTAGGAATTAATTTAGAACGTCCTTTAATTGTTTAAATTTAATTGCAACACCAAATATTATTTTTACATCGATTGTTTTTATAAAAAGTCTTAGATTAATTGGAAATCAAGTTTAGTTATTAATCCATCTCCGTAGTTCGACCCTTAGCTTTACTACGATTGATTCAAATCAGGTAAAAACAAGGTATTTGTACTAGGTTTTACGCCTCGACCAAGTTATTCAATCATCTGCATGAAAAATAGTTGGAATTGAGCTGTCATGACATATTTGCATTTAGCTGTTGAACTGGTATGTGATGAGTTTAATTCTGAGGCTAAGTTAGTATAAAATATAGTATTTATTTTTATAAGTACTATATTGTACTTAGGAGTGCATCTTTGCATATACTGTGATAGTTAATTTTATTAGTAATGCATCTCATGATCAGTGGCATAAAGTTTTAATAGTACATATATGATTTTCATAAAATCAGTGCATTATTTGCATATTTGGCTAAGTTAAGCACATATAGCATTTTTGGTTGAATTTTGAGGTTATCAGTGTGTTTTGATGCATTATCCAAGCATATTAAAGGGGTGACAAGCTATATAATGTACATATGCATGATTGAGGTATTATCATGGAATCTCTAGACTAACTTTAAGTCTTGGAGGCTTAGTCTAGGTTGTTGGCATGATGTTTGGACTGTTGGAAGTGTTGTACCAGTTACTGGTACATGCACAGAGGCTTTGGCACCTTGTTGCGTTGGCTCTGGGATGAAATCGTGTGAGAAAGATTTTCTGAGGGCTTTTGTGTAAATTTCTGAGGAGTTAACTGTGACATAGGGGTGATATATGTAATTCTATGGGCTTTTATGAAAATTCTGAGGGTTTAATAAACTTGGTGGGCTTCTGTGAAAGGAGGAAGGCATATCGGATCGAATTCGGATGTGTTGAGCTCTGTCGGACCCGTTACGGCGTGACTCAGTCATTTGGGTTCGACCTACTGGTTTGGTGGGCTGTCGCTGGAATTCTGTGTGGGCTAGATTTATGGGCCGAGCTGGAAAATAAAGAAAATAAAAGTGGGCTGTCAGATTTATTTGTGGGCTGAGATTGAATATTAGTTGTAGGCTTTTCTGTGGGCTGAAAAAATGAATTATGTTGGGCTTGTAATAATTAACTTTCGTATTAATAGTAAATTAGTAGACTAATTTCTGTTGAGCTTGATTAAACGTTAGACTAAAGACTTGGACCCAATAAAATAGTCTAACTTATTTGGCCATTTAGGGAAGTGATGAATCGTCTGATTAAGATAGAACAGATATTGTGGCAAATACTTAGACACTATGATCCCGTAAAATATAAACAAAATGAATTTCTGATATATTTTTTAGTTTAATAATAATGATTTCTGCTAATTATGATATTTTTTATATTTCTGCTATTTGACTTCATATTTTTGTTTCTGCTTTCTGACTTCGATAGTAGAAAATAATAACAAGATAATAAATCCAATTCGGATGATTGGGCAAGTAACTAAGATTAGTGACACTTAACGTAAAAAAATCTATGCTAAGAACTTGGAACCGTATCCGTCAGTCAGGTAACTATTAGGAAAACTAGACTTAAGTAAGATTCACTAAGTGGATTATAGAAATCCGTTAAATTAATATTAACGGACCTTGGTCTGTAATTTGTGAACAGGAACAACTAGCAACTCGGAGTCTCAAGATAACGGTGAAGGTGCGAATACATGGTTTCTTAATCAAAATCCGGAATTCGGTATTTTTATATCCATGCATAGCATGTTGAACAATTTTGACAGTGCATTATATTCATCCATATAGACATAGAAGCCCTAAATAAACAAACAACTGCATGTTGATTATATCTCTGTTTGAACTATAAAATCTATTAAGTCTGACCTCGTTATCCGTTATTTTCGAACTAAATTGTCAGACTTAAACAATGACTGGAATGGTTTCCGTAAATTCATTATCATGTGATCCTATTTTGTGATAGAAGAATCAGGCTTTCTGAAACCATTCTCAATCTGACTGCATAAGCATAAATAATGATTTTTAGAACTGCTGCACTCTCCGGTATTTCGGTTTGGCCACCGACCCAGTCAGGTTACTAGCTCTATTATCTCCGGGTATTCCCTCTATCTTGTCTGTACCATATGGTAAAATTTATGGTTTTGGAAAGGGTTCTCTCTGTAACTGTTTGGCCTTGAGAACTTGAGTGTATAAGTTATATGTGTGAAACTGTTATGCTTATATTCGTGTGTTTCTCTGTTAATGCATGGCATGTTGCAGAATACCAGTATTAGGGCCATTTCGTCTAATACCAACGGTATTAATTTGTTATGATAATCTGTACATTCTATGAATAATTAAATCATTTTGTTATATGGGATTTTAGTCCGATGCACGGACTTGTATTAAGATTCGCGTATTGGAACTAAAACTCGCACTGAGAATTTATTCTCATCTGTTTGTTGTTGTTTTGCATGTGCCTCGATTGGTCGAGGGTTCTAGACGCGTCAGCGGCTTACAAGGCCCCGTGCTGTGGCAATGATAGAGTCTTCATGTGTGAGACTAGAAGTTTTTGTACCAAGTCTACAGTGCAATGTCATTATCCTTCTCTATTTTGATGACCTTCTTGAGATATTTACTTATGTATACTTTGAGTTTTTTTTTGTTCTGATGGTCCGCATGATGGAATGGTACCCGAATGGGAACCCCAACAGGACGCGGAAGAGGAAGTTCGATGAGCTGTAGTGGCGCTCGTCTTCTGTGTGTCTGTGTTGATGTGTTTGTATGTCTGTCTGTGTGTTTTGTGTAAGCCGTTCTGATGTAGTGGTTTTTGTGATGTCTTCTTTGTAAAATATGCAAGATAAGTAAGCCTGATGTTAGGATAGTTGGGTGGAATTATCAGTTAAACTCCTGTATAATAGAACTGACAAGTTAATAGGTTAGAAGTAAGAAATAAGCCATGCTTTGTAATATTAGCGTATTGTACTTAAAAACTTTGGTTGCAATAAGATAAACTCTTGTGTTTTTGTTTGTAACTGGGACCGAAATCAATAAAATGGAATACATAAATTTAAAAAAAAAATATTCTATGTTGCAAACTGGAGCGTCTATACTTGCAATGTGCGTTTAATTTGTTGGATTTGAATCGAATACACACAATGCGTATGACTCTTTAGAAACTATTAGTAAACTTATACAAAATTTAAATCGATTCAGATCGCATGTTATTGTTATGGAAAAATTATTTGAAGTGTTTTAAAATATGATTAATGGACTGCAAATAGAGTTAATACATATACAGTGCAAAACCACATAGATAGAAACATGCACGGAAAATTTAATTAATATATTTCTAAAATATTCTTTTATCTAAGTAAAAACATAAAAAATCAATATAATTTTTTTAAAACCTATACAAAATTTTAATCAATATTCAGAAAGCAGGTTATTATCATAGCATAATCATATGATAGTTTTTTAAAATACGGCTATATGGACTTTAGATGAGTTATATATTCACATGCAGTGCAAAACCACATGCATAAAAAAATCAGGCATAACATATTTAATAACATAATTATTGACTAATTTTATTTAGGTAGTCGAATAGAATTAAAATATAGCCATGTCGATTAATTAATTTTGAAATTATACTACTATTTTATTATATACTTTTTCAAAAAGAATTAAAAATAAGTTAATTTAAATATTAACTTTCGAAAAAAAAATTTCAGATATATATATTCATACTGTCCGTATATTCTACCGTGTATGTGCTACATAGAGGTCAACTTCATACAAATTGCTTTTTTTTTTTTTCTTTTTGAAACGGAAGTCCCCAAGCAGAACTCCAGAAAACAAAAATTGCAAGTAGTAACTTGTCACGGAGCTGATGACGTAATATACAAATCAAAGGAAACTCATCTTCAGAAGAAAAAAAAAAAAAGAAAATTTCATGAGTTTGGCTACTGTCAAAGTGATTCGATGGATTGTTCCATCAAACTCGATTAGATCTCAAATTAAAAAATTCAAATGATCGATCCAAACTACTCAATATATTCTTCGTATTGAAATTTTCTTGCCAACCAAATTTTACGATTTTTTAAGTATTTTTTTTCAGATTTTTAAAAATTATTGTTATTAGAGGGTTCTAACTAATAAGATAAAAAATTTCTAAAAATTAAAAAAAATACAGCAAAATTTTTTTAAAAATATAAAGTTTGGTCGGACAAGAAGATTTCAATATGAAAATAATATTAAACAATTCTGATCCATAAACTTTTAAATTTAAAATAAAATCGAATTTGACGGAACTCTCATTTCTCAGACTCAACGCATGTTAGAAGTTATATTTTTAAAACATTATGTCGATGTGCATCATACATAGCACGCCCCTAAAAGGATAATAGCTGGATTCCTTGATTCGGTAGTAGTCCGTACCCACCACCAAAGCTTTGGTATTAACGAAAAATTAAAAAAATATATAAAGTTTCATATCACGTATCAATATTCCAACTAATTAAAATATAAATCACAGGAGATATTTTAACATTTAGCATCTACATTACTGGTCTATCAGGGGTTCGGCTGTAACGCTCTACTAACAGATGGCTCCAAGAAATGTTGCAATCATCCCATATATTTGGTGATCCTCCTATTTAATTGAATTTCCCATTAGTTTTTCCTTCTATTCTTATTTGTATTCTTTTGGAGAGGAACAGTGGGACTTATTTGTACTTTCGGTTTTGGCATCGAGTTTCTAGCATATTCCCCACACGATTTTTTTTATTTCCTCGTTTCCTGCATTTCAACTCGGCTCGAGCCAAATAAATCCAGAGGCCGGTGCACAACGTCACCACTCAAAACAAAAACCCTGGGCACCGATTAGTTACTGTTTACACCTGGTGCGTACCGTACGCCAAATTTCTCCGTGGTCCAAAGAAAAATAATGGGTAAATAATGGCTCCTATAGAATGAAATAAAATAACCTCGTAGTCAGGGTGACTGGGTCAAATCCACGAGCTAGATATTTCTGTGGTTCTTTCTCTGCAGACATATTTGCAGAAGTTCTCGGAATCAAATATATTGATATTATATTAAAAAAGTCCAATGTCTGAAATAATTAAACAAGCTTTAAAATTCATCATTTAATAAGATACAGGTTACTGGATTATATTTATTTTTGCATAATGTAAATAATATAACTATATAACAGTCCAGATGGTCCGTTAATTCCGTCTTTTTTCTATAGCAAAGATGGATAAATTTTGTGTTTTCACATATCGAGTTAAGTCTCTCTAAATAAACAACATTATATTATTTATAAACATAACGGTATGAAGATGATTTTAAATTTCATTAAATATTTATGAACTAACGGCGTTTGGATTTGCCGGTATGAAGATGGTTGTTTTATTGATGGTTAAATAAAAAATAGATAATTTGAGAATCTTGATACATAATCAGAATTGACAAATTGACCACATTCCAATTCTACACACGATCATAACTCGGTACATATTTTCTCACACGAATACGACACATAGAATCCGGATTCCAAATCTGGCACGCAATATACAACCAAGTTCCAGGTGTAATAAAGAATTTCATTCTCGAGGCAGAAGTAAGAACTCTTCTACGCTGTCCCATTTGGCCATTTCTAAGTTCTGACCCCCTCCTCTTGGCGCCTGCGCCTCCAACTCTGCTGAGAGTCTCTCCAACAACGCTCGCTCCTTAAACCCCGCTTCAGTCACGCACCTCTCGAGAAAAATATTTTATTTTCTCTGAGTCTCTGACATTCAATAATAGCTCCAGATGGCGGCGATGGAGATCGGGAGCATGGCGGCGCAGATCTCTCCGGCGACCCGTACGGACTCCGTCTCTCGGCGCGTCGGCTCGAAAGTCGCTAGGAACGGATCGTGGGCCCCGCCTGTCAGCCAGAGAAATCTCGCTGTGAGTGTGAGGTCTGTCGGGACCAGCGACGCGAGCGCCAAGGTCGCTGATCTCGCTTCGTCCAATGGCGTCGCTACGCCTGTGAGTTGTGATAATAAATTCAAAGCTCTTTTGTTGCAAATGTAGTGCCGTTTTAGTGCATGATTCGATTCCAGTTGAATAGGATTTTTTTTTCCTAATATTATTTAATTCTATTTTGCTAATCGTCGAGCTTTGATAGATCGGGGTATTTCGTGAAATTTCCTTTTGGTTATCTTAAGACTGACAATATGTCATGAACAAAAGGATTAATTTTAGACGCTACAATTTTTGTTGAGCTAATTGTCATTGGAATTCACGCCAACGGCCTCACTCGTTTGAACGAGTCAACCAAATCAATTGGGAATGGTCGCACGATACGAATTGTTTAGGTCTGGCAAAACCCATAGATTCTCTAGTGGGAATTAAGAGAAACTTAAGATCATGTTACATTTCGTATGAATGCCCTGTTCTGGTTGAACTCAGCATCTTAAGTTTCAATTAAGCCTCAGTTTATTTTCAGGGAAGGAAAAAGAAAAATTATTTGAGAATACTTGTAAAGTATAATTGTGATGGGTTTGGTCAGATTCTACAACTAATACAGTAATACTTATCAGGACCTTTCTGGTTCCGTGTATGAAAGTCTTATAGTTTTGTAAGTGTCCCATTATTTTCAAAATTCATGTTACCTATAAACTATTTTGCTGTTTTTTTTCAGGAAACAAGTGACCTGATACAAGACATCAAATTTGATGATGTGGTGCTAAATTCAAGGAGAAAAACAAAGATTGTGTGCACAATTGGCCCATCCTCAAATACTCGCGAAATGATATGGAAGCTGGCCGAAGCTGGGATGAATGTGGCACGCCTCAACATGTCCCATGGGGACCACAAATCGCACAAGAAGGTTATAGACTTGGTCAAGGAGTACAATGTGGAAAATAAAGAAGGCAACGTCATCGCCATTATGCTTGACACTAAGGTATTATCGTATTCATTAATTGCGGTATGATGATTAGTGCTGTTCTATTCTGGAGAAGTAAAAGTGACATAGTTATCCAACAACAACAACTAAACCTTTTGTCCCAAACAAGTTGGGGTAGGGGAGAAAAGAAACCCAGCAGAAAAATCATCCAAAAAAATAAAATAATATATAAAAGTACTAATAATACTAATAATAGTAATAATACTAAAAGTACTAATAACACTAATAAAAGTGACATAGTTATCCAAGTAGAAATAATAGGAAATAATTTAATAGTGGATTCTGAACTAGAAATCTTTCTAGTTGAGGAAGAAGCAAAATCATTTTTCTACTCGGTGTTAACATCTTGCTCTTCTAATATGGGGCTTATGCTCCTATATTCTGGGCTCTGATTGTTTGTTTTATCGGGGTATGGTAACAATAAATACTATTGAGGTCATATTTTCCACCTTCCTGTTACTGGCCCTATTTTTTTTATTATCATTATCATTATTATTATTATTATTATTATTATTTTGAAGAAAAGGGTGGGCCTGTCAACCCAGTTCGTTTAGAAATAGCACACTTCTTTACAACTGTTACACCATTTTTTTTAAGAAAAGGGTGGGGATACCACTCCATTTCATCTGGAAATGAAACACTTCTTTACAAATCCTGTAACCTGCAATTTCAACTGGCCCCTTATTGTATTACCACTGTCCTGTGGGAACTGTGAAAGTATTTATATTCTATTGATTCTGACATCGGAAGAATAAGTACAATGGTTGTGCTATTGCAGGGACCTGAGGTCAGGAGTGGAGATCTTCCTGAGCCAATCATGCTAAAGGAAGGACAAGAATTCAGTTTTACTATAAACCGTAACTTGATATCTGAAAACACCATTGGTGTAAATTATGATGATTTTGTGAATGATGTGGAAGTTGGTGATACTCTTCTGGTAGATGGTAATTTATTATAAAATTTTGAAGCTGTCAAAATCAGTGATATGCTTGCTCTGAAAATAGGATCTTAGCAATATGTATGCATATAACTAATAGATTTTAAAACATACTGATGCATGATATGAAAATAGGATCTCAGCCATTCATATTCTTTTGTATTGTTAACTTGTGTATACTTGTTGTTTGACCAGTAATTCACCATTATAGGTGGTATGATGTCACTTGCTGTGAAATCCAAGACTGCTGATACAGTTAAATGTGAAGTGGTAGATGGCGGTGAACTTAAATCAAGGCGCCATTTAAACGTGCGCGGCAAGAGTGCTACGCTTCCATCTATAACTGGTAACAACCTCCTAATCTTGTGCTAAATGAAAGTCATATATGTGTGTTTATCTAATGTTATGCCTTTTCTTTATGTATATTATTGTTGCAACTACTACAGATAAAGATTGGGAAGACATCAAATTTGGCGTGGAAAACAAGGTTGATTTCTATGCTGTTTCATTTGTGAAGGATGCTGAAGTAGTGCATGAGCTAAAAGACTTTTTAAAAGGTTATTGTTGGTTAATCAGAGTGTTAACTTTTCATTGTATCATTTGCTTTTAGTTAATTTTCATTTATCTTTTCTTTGGTTTCTATTTTCAATTTGCAGGTTGCAATGCTGATATACATGTGCTTGTGAAAATTGAAAGTGCTGATGCAATACCAAATCTCCAATCTATTATCTCTGCATCAGATGGGGTCAGGACTTATTATCATTTTCTTTCAAATATTTTCATATGTTCAAACCATAAGTTAGAAATCCTTACCTCTAAATATCTTTGTAGGCAATGGTAGCTCGTGGGGATCTTGGGGCTGAGCTTCCAATTGAGGACGTTCCTATGCTACAGGTGATTTAATTATTGTATGTTTTTCATTAGATTGCCATTGGTATCAGATTATTCGCTAACAGTACATGATAAGGTGGGTAGTGGTAAGGTTATCTTTTCATAGTTCATTGGGTATAGTTTTGGGTAAAATTGTTTAAAGATAGCTTATTGGATGCTGCCATTAGTGAATTTTTATTGAGAGCTTATTGAGTGTGGATGTGGGAAAGTATTTTCACCATTTAACCTATCAAGATGAATAAGAGTTAGTTCCATACAGCTGTGGCTACTAGGTGTACTACCTTCAGCTCATTCCATGCACACTTAAAATTTTTTTTAATTGGACTCTTTTGCCCTTGGTTATTTCTATCATGGCTATCCTTGCTAAATTGAATAACTATAAACACTAAACACAGTACATATCGCATACTGCTCCTTTCTCAAATTGTAGTTAATTTCTTCCTCATCATTTACAAATTTAGTACGATAGCAAAATCGAAAGTTGTTAATTATGTTATTAATTATTAAAAATAACAAAGAGCTTGTAATGTGCCACTTCACTCAACTATAATTCTAAAAACATGCATGAGTCCACTGTTCTATTAGGGAACAAGCATGCCGATGATAATCAAACATAATATTTATTATCCTAAAGGAGTCTTAGACTAAATTAAGAGTTTGAGAAAACTGACCATAACTGATACTCAAAACAAACATAATTAATTTACTAATTCTTCAGAAAAGACAGATTTTTTTTTTAATTTGACACTCTTAAAACCAAATTAAAAATTCCATCAAGTTGGAACAGTAATATTATTTGAATATACCAGTAAGCAGGGGCGGAGGCAGTAGGGGGGCTTGTCCCCCTAAATTTTTTTAATGTTAGTAAGAGCTTTTGTATTTTATGCTTAATTTGGTTAATACATAATATCTAGTCCCCCTTGATAAAAAGGTTCAATAGATAGCTCAAAAATAATTTAGTCAAGTTTATTATTTGTCCAAACTTGTTTAGTTATTATTTTTTGCCTCTCTTAAAGCAAAATCATAAGAGGAAAAAACACAAATGAAACGTTTCTTAATATGGAACTCTTAGTTTATTAGTTTTTTAAGAAAAACACTTCTTTATTAATGTATTTGATACAATTCATATTCCAAAAAATTATTTTTACTAGTAAAATATCCCCCCCCCCCCCACCCCCAAGATGAAATCCTGGCTCCACCCCTGCCAGTAAGCCTTCACTTAATTGCTAGCTAGATGAGGAGCATGGGATCGCTATGACTGGGACAAGAGTGTTGCATTTGCATAGAGTGGGTTTATTCAATTTGACAAGTTGCATTTGCATAGAGTGGATTCTATTCCTTTTTGCAAGTTAAATACATGGAATGAAACAATGAGGGGCAAAACAGTTTGTTTCTAAACAGTGCCCACTTGTTTGCTGTATGAAAATCACAACTCTGTGAATAGCTGCACAGTTATTCCATTAGTGTGTGTGCTTGTAATTTTAAGCAAATAACTTCATATTTGTGCTCTCTGTGAATAGCTGCACAGCCTACCCCAACTTGTTTGGGACAAAAGGCTTAGTTGTTGTTGTAGTTTCATATTTGTGCTCTCATACTTGATGCCGGACAAATTCAGACCATTTATGATATTTTTCTTTGACCCTGTTTACCCAATGTCTTATGCGATCTTTCTGAAAACCAAAAGTAATAATTGTAAATACATTTCAAATTTTCAATTAACCTATCATTTGACCTATTTGCACAAACTACTAGTAACTCTAATGCTGCCAGAGAAAATTTGTGTTCCAAACAAGAGGATTAGGACTGATAGTTGCACTTGTTTCTGAACTGAAACAGGAGGAGATAATAATGAGATGCCGAAGCATGGAGAAGCCAGTAATTGTCGCAACAAATATGTTAGAAAGCATGATAGACCATCCCACTCCAACAAGAGCTGAGGTCTCTGACATAGCCATAGCTGTTAAAGAAGGTTCTGATGCCATCATGCTTTCCGGCGAGACTGCTCATGGAAAGTAAGTCCTTGTAAACAATGCATTTGAACTGATTTTTGTTTCTCGCTAATATTTCTTTTTGCACTCTCCATTCAGTTTATTTTTTCTTGAATTCTCTTTTTTGTTTTTTCCCTGGTGGTTTGGTGTTCTAAGTACAATTTTTTTAGAGCAATGTCATATATACTGTTGTAAAATTTCATATCCTTGGATACCAGTGCCTGGTGAGAAATATCATGTATACCGTTGCCAAAACATAAAAACATCACAATTTACTTGTGAAGCACAACTCCTTATGTGCTCCTAGCCATTTAATTGAGAAGATTCCCTAGTGCCTTAACTCTAATAAACCATAACAGCAATATATTAGTCTGTTTTTTGTAGGTTCTAAGAGTATATGTAGTACTTAAAAGTGTTTTAGAGGGCATATTAGGGAAATTTCATTTGCAGAGATATGCAGGAAATGTTAATGCTATGTGGGTAAATGTAATTATTTGTTTTAGCTTTGCTTTAGCTTAATTAAAGTGCATATGTCAGGCTATTTACTCTTTTCTTTCTCTTCTCTCTCATTTTTATGTAGGTACCCACTAAAAGCAGTAAAAGTAATGCATACAGTGGCACTGCGAACTGAATCAACTATGTCAGCTAAAACCGCCTTACCTGTATCTGTGCCTTCAACCCCTGTCCAGGTAAACTGTGTTTTCCTTTTTGAAATATTTCTTTATTGAATTCATCAGTTTGAAGCCAAAGAAAATAATCTTGTCCTTTATCTTTGCTATTTCCCTTCTCCTTTATTGAAGGCTTTAGGCAGTGGAGATTTTGCTCCACGTGAGTTGAGTAAAATGTTTGCCTTTCATGCAACCACCATGGCAAATGCTCTCGGCACACCTATAATTGTTTTCACGCAGACTGGGTCCATGGCTGTGCTCTTGAGCCACTTCAGACCCTCATCTACAATTTTTGCATTTACGGACCAGTAAGTCAGCAAATGCTATTTTGGAAATGATGATGATAATTAAGAGGTAACTAACACATGATCTCTTTCTTGTAGAGAGAGAATAAAACAGAGACTTGTGCTGTACCAAGGTGTAGTGCCTGTACAAATGGAGTTCTCTAATGATGCTGAAGATACGTTTTCTAGAGCTATTGAAGATTTGGTGGTAATTAAGTGTGTGTGCGTGTATTTCATTTATAACGATTGGTTATTGGAACTGAAGTTCAATTTTGTGATGAAACAGAATAAGAAGCATATAAAAAAAGGAGACTATGTGACTCTTGTTCAGAGTGGTGTGAAGTCGATCTGGAGGCATGAATCAACTCACCATATCCAAGTGCGTAAAGTTTGAGTTACCAGGAGGGTGAAAGAAACAAATGCTGCATAGCGTTTGTTGTATGTGTTCTTTCGTTGAGGTTTGCCAATGCAGAGACTTTTACAGTAGAAAACGACCAAATCCTGGTATTAAAAAGTTCTACCTTGGCAAAGTGCTTTTAGTTTAATAGTGGACCGTTTTAGTTGTTAGGTTTTTATTCGGTGGTTCCTTGTTTAAGTTAAATTATTATAACTGTGCTTACTTTGTTGTAACGGTAAATTATCTTTATTGAAATTTTGCGTATTTAAGAACAACCAAGCTTGTGTTAATTTTTATAGGTCGTTTTTTTTTTCCTTTCTTCTAAGGTTCTTCTCAACGTAAACAATAAGTTTGAGTTGACTTGAATTAACGGGTAAAAAAGAACACGCAGATCAGATTTCCATTATTTTGCACACAAGTTAGAATGGGGAAGCTAGTACTCTGCAGTCCGCACTACAACGGTATCAATCAATTTATCTATAATTCCGAGATGCAGCAGTCAATGTGTATTGATGATTCAACTTATGTGACGAACTAGTAAAAGAAGAATATACACCATTACAGTTGAATTAACTGTTTTTGTATTCAGATTAGGAGCTCATGTGGCTTCTAGCGAGGTAGGAAAAAGCTTGTATTGCCCTTGACGGACCTCCTTGTGGGCTACATTGCAGAGTCATGAAAGCCACTCAGCCCCTAGTTTGCTTCACCCATTTTAAGATTCCAAAATTATCTAGGAACCCAATTTATAAATTTGAAAGCTTCTGCCAACATAGTCTCAGAAGCAGAAAGAACTCGTTGACATCTGTACTGTAGGATCATGCTACTTCTGTTTATCTTACTAAAAAGGACCTGTCAAATCTAATTTTTGGCTATCAACATTTTAGCATAACTTTGTAACCATAATAAGCGAACAGCTCAGTACAACTTCAGATAGCTTATTATCGATTAGTGCTTAAAGTAAAACAGATTTCTACAACTTGAACAAGTTATTATTCTTACAGTCTTCTCAGGCTTCAAGATGAGACTTCCATTTCTTCAATTTGGGTCACCTCTTCATCTCCATTTGTTCTCAAGCCATCGCCTCCCTTTATCACTGGAGTCTCATTTTCATCATTATGTCCGGCAAACTGTATACCTCTATACCTTTTAGCACATAACACAAACAGAATGAAACCAAGTACATTGAGCAAACCAATAAGAAAGTAGAAGTTGTCCATGTGACCATGGTTGAGGTTATCTGCAATCCAACTCTCTCTGCTTTCTTTCCTTGATGCCTTAATGATAACCATCACAATTAGTTCACTCACAAAGCTCCCTGCTGACATGGATGCAACATATAATGCACTAGCAAAGCTCTTTAATCCATCGGGGCTCTCCTTGTTGAAGAACTCCATCATGCCAACATAAGTAAAAACCTCTGATGCACCAACCAACATATATTGAGGCATTTGCCATAGAATGCTTAAATTACTGGTAGCCTTGCACCTGTCGGTGCATACACTTTGATGTTTCAATCTATAAATTTCAACAAGTCCGGCCGAAAACATAGCCAGGACTGAGACTATGAACCCGATTCCCATTCTTTGGAGCTCAGTGAGGTCCTTCTTGAGAATTCCTAGCATGAAAGGGGAGATGCAGAATTGATAGAGAACAATGAAACCTGATACACCAAGTATCTCAAACACGTTCATGCTACCAGGCGGAATTTGGAGATTGGAAACAGCTTTGTTCATGGCTTCGCCTTGTTCAATAAATACTGATGACATCTGGTTATATGCAATAGAGTATACTACAGTGCAAATCCAGATTGGGAAGAGGCGAAGAATGCATTTCACCTCTTCAACTTGTGTCACTGTGCATGGCGCCCATTGCTTGGATGATACTTTTTGCGTACTTTCAGAAGATAATGCTGGATGCAGCACCACAGCTGCTTTGTCTAAACATCTATGAAAAGGAAGAGGTAATTGAATCAGATAAGTGTTTCCATAAACCCAACTTTTTAAGTAAACCAAGAGATTGAAACGAAATTGAAAAGGACGATCCAATATTTGGTTCTAATTAACCATAAAATGAAATATCATGTCTCGCATTGCCGGAAAGGAGTCAAATTAAGCATACATTTATAATATCTTATCTTATGAAGGGACTGACAGGAATTAGTTGCTATAATAGTTTGACATACCATTTTTCTTTACAAGTTTTGCTTCAATAAAAATCAAAGTCAATGTATAGTTAATTTATAAGGAATACCATTACTTAAATTCCGGAGTATGGACTATCTTTCTCATGGAACAATTCTTCCCATCGGCCTCATACAAATACTCTTCCTGGGGTGCCTTAACGCTTCTATTCTTGACCGATGTAACTATAACTTGGCCAATCCTGACAAGTGGATTGCCTCCTGGGTTGAAATACCTAAAATGTAATGTTCCTGAGAAGAAAAGGACGACGCCGAGGAAAGATGCTGCGGCAGAAAAGGCAAAAGAAAGTGCCCACTGACCCTTATCTTGTAAGTACGTGAGGACAATATCAGAAAATAAACTGCCGACATTGTTTGCCACAAAGAAGTAACTGAAGAATGCCATTTTGGATTTTTGTTCTTCCAGGGACTCTGCATCAAATTGGTCTGCACCGAAGGCCGTCATAGCTGGCTGGTATCCGCCATTTCCCAGAGCGATTTGGTAAATTGACATGTACAAAATAAGTGCCTCAAAATGAGTTGGTGTTTTGCAACTTTTGGAATTAGCCTCGTACGAGTAACATGAATTTTGGAGGAGATAGTAGGACGTGAAGGATAGCTCCACCAAGCCCTGAAATTATGACAGATATATATTTCAGAGTTAATTTTTATTAACCTTCTTATAAACTAATTTGCAAACTTTGAAGTTGGCATATCATTGAGTGTGGAACTCTGGGAATTCAATTTCATTGAATTAGCCAATTAATTTTTTTATAGTATTTTAATATAACCAATTCTTTTACTTTTTAGTATGGTCTTACTAGATTTGATTCACTCTTTTTTTTCTTCAACTGGATTGTATTTGCCATATCAATTTGCTTGCTTGAAATAATAGTAATGAGGCCTGAATATGCACCCAGTTTATACATAGAAATAGTTTTTATAGTGATTAACACGTACGTCAAAAAGATGAACTGAAAGATGATACAAGTCTTGTATCTGCCCCAATATGAGTCACTGATAAATGCTCCAACAATGGAGAACATATACGCAGTTCCTACCCAATTGCTCACACGGTTTGCTGCATCGGCATTCTCCATATGCATCACTCTGGTCAGAAATAGTACCAAATTTGCCGCGACACCAAAGAATGCAAGTGTTACCAGCCCTTGGTTCACTGTTTAATCAAATTGACGATCTCAGCACTTGCTATTACAAGAAAGTTAAAATTGACACAAATGATTTACTAAGAACATGGGATTGAATCAAATAAAATTAAACAAATATGTAGACTATCATGTTATATACGGACTGCATGTAAACTGTGAGGTGCCACGATATATCGATCGGGGCTTATTTCATTCTGTTACATTCTGCTATTAATTGTCATGTATATCTGGTTCCAGTTCACATGTAAACACAAATCTTTTGACCAGCTTGAAGAACAGCAAAATAAAAATAGAAATTGCACGTGATAGAATACCTAATAAGAGCACTGCAGCAAACCAACCACCAGATTTGCTTCGGATAGCGGGATTCCCATACCAATCAACAGAACCATCCCTGCTGGTGCATAAATCTTTCCTCACCTTCCCCTTCGCACTCCTGTTAGGAGTTGCTTGTGGCTGCAAGCAGAAGATTTTCCCACTCATTTGAATTCATTGGTTTTCCTACATAAATCTTTATATTTTGTTAATTGGAGGAAAACCTACAGAATTTGATTTGGATTGCATATTTGCATTTGAAGTATGTGAGTTGACTTGCTATATACATATGTCCACATGCATCGTGCACAATTCATTGTTTTTTTATAGAATGTAGGATTAGTGAATAAACCATGCACCGTCCTTAAATTTCCTAATTACTGAAGTTAATTTTTACACTTTATCTTTTTGGTAAAACCCCATTATTATTTTTACTCCTATGTAAGAGATATTTCAAAAAAAGAAAAAAGAGCGTGAATATTTTAAATTTTTTTTGAAGAAACTTTTAAAAATATTTAAATTGATGAAACCATTTTTCATGTTTTCCTTACACCTTATCTTATCTTATCAACAAAGAGGAAATTGCAATTTAACTGAGTGTTTCTCTTTTTATTTTCTTCTTTCTCTCTTTTGAAAGTAGGCAGAAAGCCTACAATTACTTCTCATCCTCAACATAATCAGAAGATGCAGAATTTTTTGAAAAAAAGTTGTTCGCCGCTCCATCTACATATTCAATTGAATTAGTTCAAAAAGCGTTCATCAGGGAAGGTATATGCAGCGTGCCACTGCAATCTGAGTGCAGAAGCTCCACTAAAAACCCAAAAGGAATTTAAGATCTCTTATAATAGCTACACAAATCGCCGCATCAACAGTGGATTAGAAACATTCTGAAATCGCCAGACAGGTTTTTTTGTTTTGTTTTATTTTATTGATTTATTTGTTTATTTTTTGCTGCCACATAGCGAAAGAGGTCATACTATATAGCAGTTATTTCGAACAAATCTTAGAATCAATCACAATGCAAGTTCATATCTATTCAAACGAAGTTTCTTTACTTCAGAAATTCTAATCTTTGAGCTCTTAGATTGAATTTCAACAAAAATTGTAATATTTGGGAGCAAGAACTCAAAGGGGATGCACAAAATAAATCATTACTGGATATATACGCAAGAATCTTACACAGGCTAGCTAGAGACGGAGAGAGCAAGGTGTAATTCTAAGCATATGCACTTACCTCTACTATTGCCATGTCTTCAGCCATGATCAACCTCTCCAAGTCTTTGGAAAATTCTCCCTTTTGTTTCCACTCGGGGGAGGCTTCAGTGCTAGTATTGTACTGTTTTTGGCCTTATGTTATCGAATAGAGGGTTTTCGAAAATCATGAACTTGGACTAGGTTCTTGTAACGGTAGTTACTGCAGCCTAAAGTGGCAATTGTTCCTATTTCCCAGAGCAGGTCTTTTACACACTTTCTTGAGTGATCAAGCGTATAACTGAGTTTCTGATATCCTCCGTAGCGTGTTATTGTTAAATATGTACCACAAAGGGTAACTAATAAAAGTGCTACTGAGTTTTTTAATTATTATTATTATTATTATTATTATTATTATTATTTATTTTAAATTACAAGAGGTATTCCTTAATTAAAAATCAGCATTTACGTAATATTAATAATATCTGGTATTATCAACTACTGTGTAATCTATGTGACCACACAATATTACAAGCACTTGGCTCTAATTTACCCAAAATATATTATGAGCAAAGATTCAATGCCACATTTTTTTTGGTGCCACAAATGCCGTACATTACTTTTTATTTTAAATTTCAAAATTTAAAATATAATCTTCCGATCCGAACCGGATCTTCTTCATTTTAATGATGGATGTTTTGCCATAAAATTTTATAATTTTTTAAGTTTATTTGAAGCTTGATCAAAATGTAAAAATGAACGAATCAAAATAACTATAGTAGATTAATTCTAATATGCTCATTTTTTTAACTCTTGATCAAGTATCAAATAAATTTTAAAAAGTATAGAATTTTATAACAATACATCCATCGTTAAAATGAACAAGATCAAAGGTTCGGATCGGACGATAATATTTTAAATTTTGAAATTTTAAATAAAAAAATGTGGCACCGGAACTTTGCTCATATATTATTTTGTGGACATTCTAAAATAAAAGTTTTTAAAAAATAAAGTACTAATAATAATAACAATTTTTCAAAGGCTCCAAATCCTTAGTTAAACTAGACATAAACATCATCCAATTTAACACACGCCGGACTACAGGAGTCATATGCCATTTCCTCTTCAGTTGTAAAATGTTCCCGAGTTTAAACAGCTGTGAGTTGACATACCGGTTATATCATGACACGAACGAGTAGATTGACAACACGACAAATGCCACAGAAGATCTTGCTCTGCTTACCACAGAAAATGTCACCAAACGAAACGGTGGTGCACTTTCAAAAAAAAAAAAAAAAAAAACCAAACGGTGGTGCTATTAACACTTGTTGGAGTTCAGGGTTGTCTTCATTTTGCATAATCGTTCGCTAGGCTCCATGCAAATGTTGTTTGCCATACGCGCTGTGCTACCCCTAAAATATGAAAAATGACCATTTAAATTAGAAAAATTAATGGGTGATGTCTTTGTACAAGACCTCTGAACTGCTAAATTCTATAGAATATATCCTCGGAAATCTATATCCAAACAAAACCAGAAAAAAAAAAAAAAAAACTGTGAACTTCTAATTTTAACCGATAGAGTTTAGTTTTATAATTTTTACAAACGTCCTTTCAATATCCAATTTGAGATACTTTGAAGTTTGAACCAACAATTTCTCTTATCCAATTAAATCTTAAATAAAAATGATCAGATTATCCTCAAGAGTTTATAACATTTGTTAACTTCAGTAATATATATATATATATATATATATATATATATATAACTTTTCAAAATAGATATTCAAACAATACATGCGCCGCAAGTTTATTTAATTGTGTATGATATATTTGAACAGTATTTTTGTTGAAGCCTATAAAAAAATTATAATTTATATTTCTTGAATCAAGTAGAGAACTATTTGAATTAGGGTATATTTTAATTTTTTTTCAAATTTAAACTATGCATCAGTAACTGCTTTTCAGATAACTAGATTCTAAACTTATATTCCCAATAAAATTTGTAAACGTGAATTGGACAAAGTTTATATTTTGCTTCAAATTATATAGATAAATTTTAATAAAGATTGACCAATTTTATATTACGTATCAATTTAAAATTATCGTTGTTGTATTTTTTTAGATCCGTATAAAATTAAATGGTCCAATATTTAACAATCACTAATTATTACAAGAAAAACAGCGTTGAGGTAGTGGCACAAGCAATACAGTAATATGGATAATTAATATGATTATCCATAGCGTCATATATACACTACCAAGATTGTTTGTATCATCATATTTAATAAAAAATGATAATTACATGCATCTCAGCACTAAATATCCATACGACATGAACTTAACGTAAATTTCAATATTTTTCTTACCAGTGATAAGATAGGATCAATTTAGTATAAATTGAAATGTTTAAAAACCAAATGATAATTTTAAATATTTAAAGGTCTGAAATAGTGAACGGATGACATTTAAGTACCATTTTTTAACCTTTTAATTTGAACAAGGCCTGAGAGAGGAAGCATGGCATCACATTTTCAGTCTACAAGTCCAAATAGTACCTTTTCTAGTTGCCAGTTACAGAATAAATAAAATGGGGCTCTTATATAGGCTTTTGGACCTACTATTGATCAGCTTATAGGCCTAAATATATATGGCTAGACAGTCCTAGACTCCTAGGCCCCTAACTCATCTGGATAATGGCATAAGCATAAGCTGCATAACGGACAAACATTTTCTAATTTTAAACATTATTTTTTTATTGTTAATTTTAAACATTATTTAGCTCAAAATCACTTAAGTTAAGTGTTCTAAAGTTGAGAAAAAAAGATGTTCAAACCAGTATTTCAATTACGATGAGAAGTTTGTGTATGTATTTGCAATTCAAATTGAAATTGGAAAACGAATTAATGCCCGTTATCTAAATTGCATGACCTCTGAAACTGAAAGTGCTGGCAAGACTTATGAGTTACCCACTTAATATGCCAAGGCAGAATGAATTGCTCTATAACTGCATTGCAGGCTTGCAGCCGTGTAAGTGCTGTATGAACCAAATTATTGTACTCGAGAGAACTGATTCTACAGGGTTAAATTGGATTATCAGGGAAATGACACTCCCAGATATAAAAATTGGATATAACCCCCTCTAAACTTCAACATCTGCGTATGACCCCCTCTAATCTTCAACACTGGATATAACCCCTCTAAACTTCAAGATATGCGTATAACCTCCTCTAATCTTCTAAATTTAAAAGATGGTTGAAATTAATCAAGGGGGTTTATATCTCAAATTGAGAAAATTAGAGAGGTTATATCCAATTTTGAAGATTAGAGGGGGTTATACCCAGTTGTTGAAGTTTAGAGGGGTATATCCAATTTTTCCTTTTGAAAAATTTTGCTGCTCAAAATATCTTCAAATTATTTTTGGCAAACTCTCCATTAAAAAAAAAAAAAAAACTGAATAGATAAACGTGCATTGCGCAATAGCGAAGTGTACATTTTAAGATTAGTTTCAACAATAAATTCATAAGTTTGTGTAATAACGATAAGTGAATTGTTAAGTGTTTAATATAGTAATTGATTGATAGTAGTATGTTAAATGTGTATTAGCGATGGTCAAGTGTGCATTAATTTCTTGCCTTGTTCCGTGCTAACCGTGAAGTGCTTGTTGACGATGATATAGATAGATCACGGATCACTGTACTCCAAGTTGGTTTTCTAACTCATAAACTTAAATTAATAAATCCTTTACTTCTTTTTTACCAAAAAAAACAACTTGCAGAAAAGACCGCCAAAACAACCAATCTTTAGCACAGCACATATATATTTACAATAAAAGACGATGGCACTGGAAGATCCTATTTAATACACTTTAGACAAAATGAACTCTCTGCTACTTGGATTAATTGGATTAGAAGTATTTTAATAGGTGGTTCAGCTGCAGTGTTAATTAATGAGGAAGTAGGAGATGTTTTTTAATGTAAAAAATGATTGAGATAGGGAGATCTTATCTCTCCTTATCTTTTCATTTTAGCGGCTGAAGGCTTGACCAAAGGTACTTGAAAAAAGTATAAATCATAATCACTTTAAATGTTTAGGTCCCACAATTGATGGAAAAGGTAAAATCATGCATCTCCAATACGTTGATGATACCCTTCTTTTCATCAAACGTGATCCTATTATGTTACAAAAGATATCTTGGACCCTTAAATGCTTTGAAAGTATTTCTGGATTTAAGATAAATTTTGCTAAATCGAAAGTAATTCCCCTTAACCTTACAATTGAGGAAGTAAATATAACTACTAGTATAATGTGTTGTAAATTAGGTAGTCTTCCTATCACTTACCTTGGTTTACTCCACTAAAAAAAATTAAGTAAGACCGACTGGAACAAAGCTATAGATAAGATTAGGAACAAATTAATTAAGACCGATTGGAACAAAGCTATAGATAAGATTAGGAACAAATTAACTAAGTGGGAAGATAACCTCCTCTCTTTAGGAGGAAGACTTGTTCTCCTCAATTCTGTTATTACAACCCTCCCCTTTTCCATTTATCTTTCTTTAAATGTCCCTGCTAGGTTATTAACAAAATAGACAAAAATATGAGGTAATTCCTTTGGTGTTCTTTACAAGGTATTGGAACTAGGAAATACAATTTAGTAAAATGAGATATAATTTGTAGAAGAAAAGAGTTTGGGGGTTGGAAGTTCTGAACCTCTCTCATATGAATTCAGCCCTACTAGGCAAATGGGTCTAGAACTATATGCATAGAGAGCATAAAGCAATCTGGAAAGATCTGATCTATAGCAAATATCATGAATGGTAAATATGGTGCTGATGATTTCTCTCATTTTTGGAGAAGTTTGCAAAGTCTCTTCTCTATCTTTAAAGTATGTAGTAAAAAATTAATAGAAAATGGTCAAAAAACTGACTTTTGGCATGACATCTGACATAAGGACTTTTCTATTGCTAGGGACTTTCCAAATTTATATGAGAAAACTGTTAGAGTTATGTCCTAGGAGCCAATTATTAAATGGCCACTTCTATGGTTTATGTGATTGATGATATTTTATCATTTATTCCTTGATTTATTAATTGACAGATCATTCAGGTTGAGGATCTGAATTGTGGATCTCTGTAGTTCATTTATAATTAAATGACAATAATAAATCTAAAAGGTCCGTAATCTTGATAATTAACAAGGAATATTAATTATCGGATAAGATTAGTATGCAAGTTAAGTGATGATTAAGTTCTACAGATCATAGGTAAGGAGTTGCCAACTTAATTGCATATGTATATGTTATAGAACATAGTACAGGACGCGACCCAGTGAAATAAATATATGGATTGTGTTATGTGTCATTATTTATTTCATTTGAGTTTGATTCTAAGTTTGAGATGGTTCAGCTTTTCCACATGAGGATAGGTTCAATAAATATCGTCTACCGTTGATTCCTGATAAGGGCTGCTATACGGACTTTATTTATGTTCTCTTGAATTGTGCGGGGAAAAGTTGTTCATCAAGAAAACCGTATGTCCCTCATTAATTAACTTAGTGAGCGATGATATCTGTTTGGGCCCCTTGATGGAGATGGATTGTTTGCTAGCAACTGATACAGCCATCTCTAGATCAAGAAACGTATAATCTGCAAGAATGACACATTCCTATCTTGGATTATACGATGATATCATGTGACATAAGAATCAGACAAGGAAATACTATTATTTCTTATGCAGGATTAAAAATATTGTAGCAGGACACTATTTATGCGAATTGGGAATCATAACGTGTTGCTAGATACCGCTTATGATTATTGGAAATAAATAGCGATTTATTTTCCATGTCCAACAGAGCATAAATCCTCAAAGGGTCACACAAATAGGTTTTGACCATGCGTGCATTATTTATTTGGTTGTATTAAGGAATGCAACAATATGATATGTTGACTGATTAATTATGTACTGTTGCGAACCGTCATAATTAATTAATTAAGTCAAACGGATTATATAGAAATAAATTAATGCATATTCTAATCCTTAAATAATTATCAAATTGTTGATAATTAATTTGTTCAACATGAATTAATTAAAGTAATTAATTTGAGCTAACGGGCCTATATTTAAATTGTAAATTAAAGGTCCAACTTGAGAGCAATTAATTGGGCCACTAATTAATTGAATTAGAGGACCAATTAAATAATTAATGGAGCCCATTTAGGCCCATTTTATGGCTGCCCTAGTGATGGCATAGTTGTAAATTAGTTACAACTTTTTGGGAGAGTGGTTGGTCTATAAAAGGACCACTTTGGGAGCCAAAACCCTAGCCACCTTGCCTTTTTCTCTCTCCCTAATATTTTGGACGAAAATTAAAGGAAAAATTTCAGAATTTTTCCTCTCCACCATTGCTCTCTTAAGCTCATGTGTTGAGCACCTCTTGCCTCCATCCAATTAAATAGTTAATTAAGGCAAAGGGAAGGAAGGGATTAGGCTTAACCTCTCATCTACTAGCATAGATCGAGGTTTTGGTTAATACCTTGGTGGACTTGAGGCCGAGACACGCGTGGTGGTGCGCACAACCTCGACTCGACGGATTCGAGCCTTGCGATTACAAGTTCGCAAGAGGTAGCCCTTTTTCCCTCTTTCTCTTGTGTGTTTGGATGGCTTTTGCACTTAGTTTAATTAGGATTAATTAAGAGTAATTAGTCTAAAAATTAAATTTGTGCACTTCCTAACAGTGGTATCAGAGCACATGGTCGTGCTTAAGTTATTTTGACACTTAATTAAGAGAAATTGGTTAATTAATGGATTAGTAGAGTTGATGCTATTGCTTGCTGTCTGGAAACAGCAATTTCTGTGTTGTTATGCGTTTTTCGCTATGAAATATTCTCTGGAAATTTTTTCTGTCAACTAGAAAGTTGTAGATCTTTGGATTGTGGTTCTTTTGGCGTTGGATTCACATTTTTCTGAAATTGTATGGATTTACTGTGAATAAAATGGCAACGGTGCGCAGAACCAGTTTCTGCTTGCACTGTTCTGTTTGAATGGCTTAAAAGATTTATATTTTGAATATAAGTACCAGTGTTCTTTGGCTAGATTTAAAGAGGACTTGAAACACTTTCTGGACATGTATAGAATGTTGCATGGTTCAGATTAATTCGTGGTTTTTCAAGTATGAAAAGAAAGATCTCGTCAGATCTGGTTTATTGAGCAAACTGATTGTTCTAATAAACTGTACCAACTGAGAACTCTTTCTGGAAAATTGTTTGAATAGAGTTGTTTATTTTTAAGTTAGAATTCCAGGAAAATTAATTTCATAATTTTTCATGGAAGTTTGGTACCTCAACCAGGTCAAACCTTTTCGGTCGATAGTCTGTTCCTGTACAGGTCTAGTCGATTGTTAAGCTTGTAACTTGAATTTCTTAAACAGAACTTAGTGGTTTTCTTTTCATGAATAGTTAGCCAATAGATTAAACAAGTTTTTCTATGTATATTGTATGTATAAAAACTGGATGGAAGGTGATCTTTCAGACCGGATGGTTGAGAAGAAAAACAGAATATCTCAAAACGGTGCGTTCGCGCACTTGTTTCAGATTTGTCTTTTTTTATTCTCTCAGATGGTATATGATCTCTTCCTGAAATTTTGACTGGTATTTACAATCTAGACAAGGAGCTTATATAAATTATTTCATAATTTTTGGAGACCGAAAACTGTGGATTTTGTCGTGTCCCATTAGATATTTTTTTATCAAAGTATTATTTATCTAATTATTCAAACTAGTTGAAAAAGTAATTAGGATACTCCTTGTGCGATCTCCTTTCAGTTTTTTGATGATTGAAAAGTTTTCAAAAGGAATTTAAACAAGTTTGGTTGTTTGAAATTTGAGCATTTATACACGGAAATTGCGAATGGCAAATAATACGCAAAGACACTTGAAAGTCATTAATTATAAACAAAGTACACTAGTGGATAGACTTGTGCTAACTTTGTTTTGTAGGAGGATGTGGGTTTAGTATGGCTCATGATTCAATGCCTTGTGGTTTGTAAATTGAATGCATGTGTGATTGTGTGTAATTAGGCCTTTGGTGCCATTAATTAATTTTGATTAATTTTTGTGTAACTTGTGTGGCTTGCATGCCCCTAAGGTTAGGATGGGAATAGAAATTTACACATGTAATTTTGTTCCTTTATTTTATATAGGATTTAGATCCATATAGAATTTAGTGGGAGGGACAAAGGTTAGATTAGTTTTGCTACATGGAGATGCGGCGAAAACTAATGCAAGCGGGAGCCATACAAACCCACAACAATGCTTGAGATGCTTATTATGTGAATGTTTGTGAATGCTATGAATGTCATAGGATAGGTATGGGTGTATGCTTACACGACCACCAAACAAGAGTCACATAATTGTTTGTCCCAAACGATTGAGCCAAATCACTCTCCTTCTCTCTATCCCCTTCACGCCTTATGTTCGGCCATTGATGCATTCCGCCGACGCGGACATCGTGGTCCACCATAGGTAGTCGGGGTGTAAATCGGATTTGCAAGGAGCAAATAGAGAGGAGTTACTTAACAATGGACCGTAATCGGATTGGACATTGGAGTGAAGTTCGCGACGCGAACCAAGAGTCATAAAGTTGTATGATTGGTTAAGGAGAACCTACCTCATTATTAGTTGCTTTGATGTTGTGCCGACGCCGGCATCATCTCAACGAAAGTGGGGGTCTTGGAAATTCATTACTTTTAGGGACTTATATTAAAGTAGTGAAAGTTTTACTTTATTGGAAATTAAAACAAAACATAAACTAATTGACCTTTAATTTGAAAATTGTTGTAGATGTCTTCCTCGTCTTTTTCGCTACGTTCTCTTTTAGAGAAAGAGAATCTCGCCTTCAACGGTGCCAACTTTCTGGATTGGCACCGGAACCTTAGGCTTGTCCTTAGGTTTGAAAAGAAGGAATATCTCTTGACCACTCCCGTCCCCGCGGCTCCCAAGTCGGATGCCCCTAAAGCGGATCAGGACAAACATGACAAGCACGTCACGGACGACATGGAGATGTCCGTCTTGATTGTCGCTGTCATGGAGTCAGAACTCCAAAAGGAGTTCATGGATAGTGGTCTAGGAGTGTTTGAAATGGTCTCTCGTCTCTCGAACATGTTCCAAACCAAGGCCCGCACCGAAAGGGCTCGTCTCATCAAGGCCGTCGCCAATACTCGATTGGCGGAGGGTCATGAAGTCGGGCCACACGTCATGAAGATGGCGGGGTTGTTTCGGCAGCTTGAAAGGCTTGATACGCCCTTCCCGTCAGGGGCGATTCAAGACTTTATTCTCAACTCTCTCCCTCACAGCTTCACCGGTTTTGTTGTGAACTACCGGATGAATGGCATGGACAAGAGCATGGATGATCTCCAAAACATGCTTGTCGAGACGGAGGAGAGTCTCAAGAAAGAGAAGGGCCCCAAAGATGTTCTTGCGGTGAGTGACAAAAGCAAGAAGAGCAAGAAAAGAAAGACCCGCCGAACTAGAAAGGGCAAAGGCCCGGTGACGCCCCAAGGTCCGGCCAAGGGAGCTCCCGAGGGTTCCAAGAGAAAGAAGAACCCGGCCACTTCCGATACCGTATGCTATTACTGTAGCAAGACGGGCCATTGGAAGAGGAACTGCCCCAAGTACCTCGCTGACAAGAAGGCGGGAACCGTCCAGCCTTCTACCTCAGGTATATTTGTCATTGAAACCCTTCTCGCTACCTCTAACACAGACTGGATTTTTGACACCGGTTCTTGTGCTCACATTTGTCGAAATGTGCAGGCACTAAAGAGTAGGAGGCGGCTCGAGAAAGGCGAAGTACAACTCCGCGTCGGTAACGGCACGTGTGTCTCCGCTATGGCCGTTGGGAATGTGGATGTAACTTTGCCTTCTGGTTTCATTTTGGAACTCAAAGATGTCTATGTAGTTCCTTGTATCACTCGGAACATTATCTCTATTTCTTGTTTAGACTTGGATGGATTTGGTGTTGTAATAAAGAACAAAAGTTGTACTTTGTTGCGTGATGATGTTTGTTATGGTGTTGCGCATTTATTGAATGGTCTTTATGTGCTTGATTCTAGCGAACATGTTTTGAGTGTTGAACGTGACAGTAGGAAACGTAAGATTTCACATGAAAGTACGACTCTAATGTGGCATTGCCGCTTAGGTCATATCAACGAGAAACGCATTAAGAGATTGCAAACCGTTGGTCTCTTAGATCAATTCGCTTTCGAGCCAATTGACACATGCGAATCATGTTTGATGGGAAAGATGACCAAAGCGCCTTTTCCTAACAAAGGGATTAGGACAAACGACTTGTTAGATCTCATACATACCGATGTGTGTGGACCTATGAGCATTTGTGCACGAGGAGGTTATTCATACTTCATCACTTTCACCGATGATCATAGTAGATACGGGTATATCTACTTGATGCGGCACAAGTCTGAATCCTTTGAAAAGTTCAAGGAGTTCAAGAATGAAGTTGAGAACCAACTCAATCGAAAGATCAAGGTCTTGCGTTCCGATCGAGGTGGAGAGTACTTGAGCCACGAATTTGGTGATTATCTAAAGGAGTGTGGAATCGTTCCACAACTCACTCCACCGGGAACACCACAATGGAATGGTGTATCCGAGAGGAAGAATCGAACTTTGCTAGACATGGTTCGATCGATGATGAGCCAAACCGACTTGCCTAAATCGTTTTGGGGTTTTGCATTAGAAACCGCAGCTTTTACTTTAAACCGTGTTCCGTCAAAGTCCGTTGAGAAGACGCCTTATGAGCTTTGGTTTGGTAGGAAACCAAGCATGCTTTTTCTCAAGATTTGGGGTTGTGAAGCTTATGTGAAAAGGCTAATGAGCGATAAGCTTGGACCCAAATCGGACAAATGTTATTTCGTAGGATACCCTAAGGAAACAAAGGGTTACTACTTCTACAACCGTGTCGAGAACAAGATAGTTGTTGCACGACATGCGGAGTTCTTGGAGAAGGAGTTTCTCTCAAGAAGAAGTAGTGGGAGTAACGTGGTGATTGAAGAAATTCAAGAACCGCAGCAACAAGAGATGCCTCAAGTAGGCAATCTAGTTGTTCCCAATGTGGTGCCAAATGAGGTGGTAGTCGAACCCATTCCACAAGTAGTTGTAGAAGAAGAGGTTCAAGAGCAAGCTCCCTCAATTGAAGACTCAAACATATCGCGAGTCGATGATGTTGAAGTTGCACCCACACTTGAAGTTCAAGAACTAAGTCCGCAAATCGTTGTGGAACAAGTTCAAGAACCTCAAGCATCTACCCTACGAAGATCGGCAAGGCCAAGTCGTCCACCTATAAGATACTTAGATTTGCACGACGTTCTCGTCATTGCGAATGACGAACCCTTGACCATAAAGGACATGAAGGAAAAATCCGACTCAAAGGAATGGCTTAAAGCCATGGAATCCGAAATGCAATCCATGTATGAGAACAAGGTATGGACCTTAGTTGACCTTCCCGACGGAGTAAAACCCGTTGAGAACAAATG
This sequence comes from Rhynchospora breviuscula, assembly GCA_027562975.1. Taxonomy (NCBI): domain Eukaryota; kingdom Viridiplantae; phylum Streptophyta; class Magnoliopsida; order Poales; family Cyperaceae; genus Rhynchospora; species Rhynchospora breviuscula. The sequence continues at coordinate 26,915,798 of CM050400.1, read as the reverse complement.
GATCTTTAAGAGAAAGGTCGACATGGATGGCAACTTGACCATTTACAAAGCACGACTAGTTGCGAAAGGTTACAAGCAAGTTCATGGTATTGACTATGAAGAAACCTTCTCGCCAGTCGTCATGTTCAAGTCAATTCGGATCTTGTTAGCAATTGCCGCATTCTACGACTATGAGATATGGCAAATGGATGTCAAAACTGCCTTCCTAAATGGAAACTTGGAAGAGGATGTGTATATGACACAACCCGAGTGTTTTGTGGATCCAAAGAATGCTAACAAGGTGTGCAAGCTTCAAAGGTCCATTTATGGATTGAAGCAAGCATCAAGGAGTTGGAACAAGCGCTTTGATGAAGAGGTCAAGAAGTTGAACTTCATTCAAAGCGAGAAGGAACCTTGTGTTTACAAGAGGATTAGTGGGAGCGTGGTTGTGTTTCTTGTTCTATATGTTGATGATATACTCTTGATCGGGAATGATATCCCCGAATTGAATGCAGTCAAGGATTCATTGAAGAAGGTGTTCTCAATGAAAGACTTGGGCGAAGCCGCCTACATCCTAGGAATCAAGATCTATCGAGATAGATCAAGAAAGTTGTTAGGCTTGAGCCAAGATGCATATATTGACAAAGTGTTGGAAAAACACAACATGGCTAGTTCCAAGAAGGGTTACTTGCCTATGTCACATGGCATATTCTTGAGCAAGACTCAATGTCCGACGACTGATACAGATAGAAAGTACATGAATCAGTTCAAGTATCCATCTGTGGTCGGTTCGATTATGTATGCCATGCTATGCACTCGCCCCGATGTGGCGCATCCGATTAGTGTGACTAGTCGATACCAAGCTAACCCTGGTATGCCACACTGGACCGCAGTCAAGAATATCCTCAAGTATCTCAAGAGAACAAAGGATAGCATCCTCGTGTATGGTGGAGACCAAGAGCTCGTTGTAAGTGGTTACACCGATGCTAGTTTCCAAACCGATCGAGATGATGCGAAGTCACAGTCCGGCTTCGTATATCTGCTCAATGGTGGGGCCGTGAGTTGGAAGAGTTCCAAACAGGATACCACGGCCGATTCCGTCACCGAAGCAGAATACTTAGCGGCGGGTGAAGCAGCGAAAGAAGGCGTTTGGATCAAGGAATTCTTGACCGAGCTGGAGGTGGTTCCAAGCATCTCAGGTCCAGTGGATCTCTACTGCGACAACACGGGAGCCATAGCTCAGTCCAAGGAGCCTAGGTCTCACCAAAAGACCAAGCACATTCTACGACGATTCCATCTCATCCGTCAGTTTGTGAATGACGGGTGGATCAAGGTCAAGAAGGTGGACGGTGCCGCGAACACAGCGGACCCTCTGACAAAGCCTCTATCTCGAGCCGCACATGAGTTGCACGTTGCATCCATGGGGATTAGGCGTATGCCTGAGTGGCTTTGAGTTGTATCTTTTATCTTTTGAGGTTTTAGTATGAGACATGTATATTTTGGATATTACATTGAGTACTATGCACTGGCTAGAAGTCGCTGTTGATTGACTCTAGGCCAAGTGGGAGATTGTTAGAGTTATGTCCTAGGAGCCAATTATTAAATGGCCACTTCTATGGTTTATGTGATTGATGATATTTTATCATTTATTCCTTGATTTATTAATTGACAGATCATTCAGGTTGAGGATCTGAATTGTGGATCTCTGTAGTTCATTTATAATTAAATGACAATAATAAATCTAAAAGGTCCGTAATCTTGATAATTAACAAGGAATATTAATTATCGGATAAGATTAGTATGCAAGTTAAGTGATGATTAAGTTCTACAGATCATAGGTAAGGAGTTGCCAACTTAATTGCATATGTATATGTTATAGAACATAGTACAGGACGCGACCCAGTGAAATAAATATATGGATTGTGTTATGTGTCATTATTTATTTCATTTGAGTTTGATTCTAAGTTTGAGATGGTTCAGCTTTTCCACATGAGGATAGGTTCAATAAATATCGTCTACCGTTGATTCCTGATAAGGGCTGCTATACGGACTTTATTTATGTTCTCTTGAATTGTGCGGGGAAAAGTTGTTCATCAAGAAAACCGTATGTCCCTCATTAATTAACTTAGTGAGCGATGATATCTGTTTGGGCCCCTTGATGGAGATGGATTGTTTGCTAGCAACTGATACAGCCATCTCTAGATCAAGAAACGTATAATCTGCAAGAATGACACATTCCTATCTTGGATTATACGATGATATCATGTGACATAAGAATCAGACAAGGAAATACTATTATTTCTTATGCAGGATTAAAAATATTGTAGCAGGACACTATTTATGCGAATTGGGAATCATAACGTGTTGCTAGATACCGCTTATGATTATTGGAAATAAATAGCGATTTATTTTCCATGTCCAACAGAGCATAAATCCTCAAAGGGTCACACAAATAGGTTTTGACCATGCGTGCATTATTTATTTGGTTGTATTAAGGAATGCAACAATATGATATGTTGACTGATTAATTATGTACTGTTGCGAACCGTCATAATTAATTAATTAAGTCAAACGGATTATATAGAAATAAATTAATGCATATTCTAATCCTTAAATAATTATCAAATTGTTGATAATTAATTTGTTCAACATGAATTAATTAAAGTAATTAATTTGAGCTAACGGGCCTATATTTAAATTGTAAATTAAAGGTCCAACTTGAGAGCAATTAATTGGGCCACTAATTAATTGAATTAGAGGACCAATTAAATAATTAATGGAGCCCATTTAGGCCCATTTTATGGCTGCCCTAGTGATGGCATAGTTGTAAATTAGTTACAACTTTTTGGGAGAGTGGTTGGTCTATAAAAGGACCACTTTGGGAGCCAAAACCCTAGCCACCTTGCCTTTTTCTCTCTCCCTAATATTTTGGACGAAAATTAAAGGAAAAATTTCAGAATTTTTCCTCTCCACCATTGCTCTCTTAAGCTCATGTGTTGAGCACCTCTTGCCTCCATCCAATTAAATAGTTAATTAAGGCAAAGGGAAGGAAGGGATTAGGCTTAACCTCTCATCTACTAGCATAGATCGAGGTTTTGGTTAATACCTTGGTGGACTTGAGGCCGAGACACGCGTGGTGGTGCGCACAACCTCGACTCGACGGATTCGAGCCTTGCGATTACAAGTTCGCAAGAGGTAGCCCTTTTTCCCTCTTTCTCTTGTGTGTTTGGATGGCTTTTGCACTTAGTTTAATTAGGATTAATTAAGAGTAATTAGTCTAAAAATTAAATTTGTGCACTTCCTAACAGTGGTATCAGAGCACATGGTCGTGCTTAAGTTATTTTGACACTTAATTAAGAGAAATTGGTTAATTAATGGATTAGTAGAGTTGATGCTATTGCTTGCTGTCTGGAAACAGCAATTTCTGTGTTGTTATGCGTTTTTCGCTATGAAATATTCTCTGGAAATTTTTTCTGTCAACTAGAAAGTTGTAGATCTTTGGATTGTGGTTCTTTTGGCGTTGGATTCACATTTTTCTGAAATTGTATGGATTTACTGTGAATAAAATGGCAACGGTGCGCAGAACCAGTTTCTGCTTGCACTGTTCTGTTTGAATGGCTTAAAAGATTTATATTTTGAATATAAGTACCAGTGTTCTTTGGCTAGATTTAAAGAGGACTTGAAACACTTTCTGGACATGTATAGAATGTTGCATGGTTCAGATTAATTCGTGGTTTTTCAAGTATGAAAAGAAAGATCTCGTCAGATCTGGTTTATTGAGCAAACTGATTGTTCTAATAAACTGTACCAACTGAGAACTCTTTCTGGAAAATTGTTTGAATAGAGTTGTTTATTTTTAAGTTAGAATTCCAGGAAAATTAATTTCATAATTTTTCATGGAAGTTTGGTACCTCAACCAGGTCAAACCTTTTCGGTCGATAGTCTGTTCCTGTACAGGTCTAGTCGATTGTTAAGCTTGTAACTTGAATTTCTTAAACAGAACTTAGTGGTTTTCTTTTCATGAATAGTTAGCCAATAGATTAAACAAGTTTTTCTATGTATATTGTATGTATAAAAACTGGATGGAAGGTGATCTTTCAGACCGGATGGTTGAGAAGAAAAACAGAATATCTCAAAACGGTGCGTTCGCGCACTTGTTTCAGATTTGTCTTTTTTTATTCTCTCAGATGGTATATGATCTCTTCCTGAAATTTTGACTGGTATTTACAATCTAGACAAGGAGCTTATATAAATTATTTCATAATTTTTGGAGACCGAAAACTGTGGATTTTGTCGTGTCCCATTAGATATTTTTTTATCAAAGTATTATTTATCTAATTATTCAAACTAGTTGAAAAAGTAATTAGGATACTCCTTGTGCGATCTCCTTTCAGTTTTTTGATGATTGAAAAGTTTTCAAAAGGAATTTAAACAAGTTTGGTTGTTTGAAATTTGAGCATTTATACACGGAAATTGCGAATGGCAAATAATACGCAAAGACACTTGAAAGTCATTAATTATAAACAAAGTACACTAGTGGATAGACTTGTGCTAACTTTGTTTTGTAGGAGGATGTGGGTTTAGTATGGCTCATGATTCAATGCCTTGTGGTTTGTAAATTGAATGCATGTGTGATTGTGTGTAATTAGGCCTTTGGTGCCATTAATTAATTTTGATTAATTTTTGTGTAACTTGTGTGGCTTGCATGCCCCTAAGGTTAGGATGGGAATAGAAATTTACACATGTAATTTTGTTCCTTTATTTTATATAGGATTTAGATCCATATAGAATTTAGTGGGAGGGACAAAGGTTAGATTAGTTTTGCTACATGGAGATGCGGCGAAAACTAATGCAAGCGGGAGCCATACAAACCCACAACAATGCTTGAGATGCTTATTATGTGAATGTTTGTGAATGCTATGAATGTCATAGGATAGGTATGGGTGTATGCTTACACGACCACCAAACAAGAGTCACATAATTGTTTGTCCCAAACGATTGAGCCAAATCACTCTCCTTCTCTCTATCCCCTTCACGCCTTATGTTCGGCCATTGATGCATTCCGCCGACGCGGACATCGTGGTCCACCATAGGTAGTCGGGGTGTAAATCGGATTTGCAAGGAGCAAATAGAGAGGAGTTACTTAACAATGGACCGTAATCGGATTGGACATTGGAGTGAAGTTCGCGACGCGAACCAAGAGTCATAAAGTTGTATGATTGGTTAAGGAGAACCTACCTCATTATTAGTTGCTTTGATGTTGTGCCGACGCCGGCATCATCTCAACGAAAGTGGGGGTCTTGGAAATTCATTACTTTTAGGGACTTATATTAAAGTAGTGAAAGTTTTACTTTATTGGAAATTAAAACAAAACATAAACTAATTGACCTTTAATTTGAAAATTGTTGTAGATGTCTTCCTCGTCTTTTTCGCTACGTTCTCTTTTAGAGAAAGAGAATCTCGCCTTCAACGGTGCCAACTTTCTGGATTGGCACCGGAACCTTAGGCTTGTCCTTAGGTTTGAAAAGAAGGAATATCTCTTGACCACTCCCGTCCCCGCGGCTCCCAAGTCGGATGCCCCTAAAGCGGATCAGGACAAACATGACAAGCACGTCACGGACGACATGGAGATGTCCGTCTTGATTGTCGCTGTCATGGAGTCAGAACTCCAAAAGGAGTTCATGGATAGTGGTCTAGGAGTGTTTGAAATGGTCTCTCGTCTCTCGAACATGTTCCAAACCAAGGCCCGCACCGAAAGGGCTCGTCTCATCAAGGCCGTCGCCAATACTCGATTGGCGGAGGGTCATGAAGTCGGGCCACACGTCATGAAGATGGCGGGGTTGTTTCGGCAGCTTGAAAGGCTTGATACGCCCTTCCCGTCAGGGGCGATTCAAGACTTTATTCTCAACTCTCTCCCTCACAGCTTCACCGGTTTTGTTGTGAACTACCGGATGAATGGCATGGACAAGAGCATGGATGATCTCCAAAACATGCTTGTCGAGACGGAGGAGAGTCTCAAGAAAGAGAAGGGCCCCAAAGATGTTCTTGCGGTGAGTGACAAAAGCAAGAAGAGCAAGAAAAGAAAGACCCGCCGAACTAGAAAGGGCAAAGGCCCGGTGACGCCCCAAGGTCCGGCCAAGGGAGCTCCCGAGGGTTCCAAGAGAAAGAAGAACCCGGCCACTTCCGATACCGTATGCTATTACTGTAGCAAGACGGGCCATTGGAAGAGGAACTGCCCCAAGTACCTCGCTGACAAGAAGGCGGGAACCGTCCAGCCTTCTACCTCAGGTATATTTGTCATTGAAACCCTTCTCGCTACCTCTAACACAGACTGGATTTTTGACACCGGTTCTTGTGCTCACATTTGTCGAAATGTGCAGGCACTAAAGAGTAGGAGGCGGCTCGAGAAAGGCGAAGTACAACTCCGCGTCGGTAACGGCACGTGTGTCTCCGCTATGGCCGTTGGGAATGTGGATGTAACTTTGCCTTCTGGTTTCATTTTGGAACTCAAAGATGTCTATGTAGTTCCTTGTATCACTCGGAACATTATCTCTATTTCTTGTTTAGACTTGGATGGATTTGGTGTTGTAATAAAGAACAAAAGTTGTACTTTGTTGCGTGATGATGTTTGTTATGGTGTTGCGCATTTATTGAATGGTCTTTATGTGCTTGATTCTAGCGAACATGTTTTGAGTGTTGAACGTGACAGTAGGAAACGTAAGATTTCACATGAAAGTACGACTCTAATGTGGCATTGCCGCTTAGGTCATATCAACGAGAAACGCATTAAGAGATTGCAAACCGTTGGTCTCTTAGATCAATTCGCTTTCGAGCCAATTGACACATGCGAATCATGTTTGATGGGAAAGATGACCAAAGCGCCTTTTCCTAACAAAGGGATTAGGACAAACGACTTGTTAGATCTCATACATACCGATGTGTGTGGACCTATGAGCATTTGTGCACGAGGAGGTTATTCATACTTCATCACTTTCACCGATGATCATAGTAGATACGGGTATATCTACTTGATGCGGCACAAGTCTGAATCCTTTGAAAAGTTCAAGGAGTTCAAGAATGAAGTTGAGAACCAACTCAATCGAAAGATCAAGGTCTTGCGTTCCGATCGAGGTGGAGAGTACTTGAGCCACGAATTTGGTGATTATCTAAAGGAGTGTGGAATCGTTCCACAACTCACTCCACCGGGAACACCACAATGGAATGGTGTATCCGAGAGGAAGAATCGAACTTTGCTAGACATGGTTCGATCGATGATGAGCCAAACCGACTTGCCTAAATCGTTTTGGGGTTTTGCATTAGAAACCGCAGCTTTTACTTTAAACCGTGTTCCGTCAAAGTCCGTTGAGAAGACGCCTTATGAGCTTTGGTTTGGTAGGAAACCAAGCATGCTTTTTCTCAAGATTTGGGGTTGTGAAGCTTATGTGAAAAGGCTAATGAGCGATAAGCTTGGACCCAAATCGGACAAATGTTATTTCGTAGGATACCCTAAGGAAACAAAGGGTTACTACTTCTACAACCGTGTCGAGAACAAGATAGTTGTTGCACGACATGCGGAGTTCTTGGAGAAGGAGTTTCTCTCAAGAAGAAGTAGTGGGAGTAACGTGGTGATTGAAGAAATTCAAGAACCGCAGCAACAAGAGATGCCTCAAGTAGGCAATCTAGTTGTTCCCAATGTGGTGCCAAATGAGGTGGTAGTCGAACCCATTCCACAAGTAGTTGTAGAAGAAGAGGTTCAAGAGCAAGCTCCCTCAATTGAAGACTCAAACATATCGCGAGTCGATGATGTTGAAGTTGCACCCACACTTGAAGTTCAAGAACTAAGTCCGCAAATCGTTGTGGAACAAGTTCAAGAACCTCAAGCATCTACCCTACGAAGATCGGCAAGGCCAAGTCGTCCACCTATAAGATACTTAGATTTGCACGACGTTCTCGTCATTGCGAATGACGAACCCTTGACCATAAAGGACATGAAGGAAAAATCCGACTCAAAGGAATGGCTTAAAGCCATGGAATCCGAAATGCAATCCATGTATGAGAACAAGGTATGGACCTTAGTTGACCTTCCCGACGGAGTAAAACCCGTTGAGAACAAATGGATCTTTAAGAGAAAGGTCGACATGGATGGCAACTTGACCATTTACAAAGCACGACTAGTTGCGAAAGGTTACAAGCAAGTTCATGGTATTGACTATGAAGAAACCTTCTCGCCAGTCGTCATGTTCAAGTCAATTCGGATCTTGTTAGCAATTGCCGCATTCTACGACTATGAGATATGGCAAATGGATGTCAAAACTGCCTTCCTAAATGGAAACTTGGAAGAGGATGTGTATATGACACAACCCGAGTGTTTTGTGGATCCAAAGAATGCTAACAAGGTGTGCAAGCTTCAAAGGTCCATTTATGGATTGAAGCAAGCATCAAGGAGTTGGAACAAGCGCTTTGATGAAGAGGTCAAGAAGTTGAACTTCATTCAAAGCGAGAAGGAACCTTGTGTTTACAAGAGGATTAGTGGGAGCGTGGTTGTGTTTCTTGTTCTATATGTTGATGATATACTCTTGATCGGGAATGATATCCCCGAATTGAATGCAGTCAAGGATTCATTGAAGAAGGTGTTCTCAATGAAAGACTTGGGCGAAGCCGCCTACATCCTAGGAATCAAGATCTATCGAGATAGATCAAGAAAGTTGTTAGGCTTGAGCCAAGATGCATATATTGACAAAGTGTTGGAAAAACACAACATGGCTAGTTCCAAGAAGGGTTACTTGCCTATGTCACATGGCATATTCTTGAGCAAGACTCAATGTCCGACGACTGATACAGATAGAAAGTACATGAATCAGTTCAAGTATCCATCTGTGGTCGGTTCGATTATGTATGCCATGCTATGCACTCGCCCCGATGTGGCGCATCCGATTAGTGTGACTAGTCGATACCAAGCTAACCCTGGTATGCCACACTGGACCGCAGTCAAGAATATCCTCAAGTATCTCAAGAGAACAAAGGATAGCATCCTCGTGTATGGTGGAGACCAAGAGCTCGTTGTAAGTGGTTACACCGATGCTAGTTTCCAAACCGATCGAGATGATGCGAAGTCACAGTCCGGCTTCGTATATCTGCTCAATGGTGGGGCCGTGAGTTGGAAGAGTTCCAAACAGGATACCACGGCCGATTCCGTCACCGAAGCAGAATACTTAGCGGCGGGTGAAGCAGCGAAAGAAGGCGTTTGGATCAAGGAATTCTTGACCGAGCTGGAGGTGGTTCCAAGCATCTCAGGTCCAGTGGATCTCTACTGCGACAACACGGGAGCCATAGCTCAGTCCAAGGAGCCTAGGTCTCACCAAAAGACCAAGCACATTCTACGACGATTCCATCTCATCCGTCAGTTTGTGAATGACGGGTGGATCAAGGTCAAGAAGGTGGACGGTGCCGCGAACACAGCGGACCCTCTGACAAAGCCTCTATCTCGAGCCGCACATGAGTTGCACGTTGCATCCATGGGGATTAGGCGTATGCCTGAGTGGCTTTGAGTTGTATCTTTTATCTTTTGAGGTTTTAGTATGAGACATGTATATTTTGGATATTACATTGAGTACTATGCACTGGCTAGAAGTCGCTGTTGATTGACTCTAGGCCAAGTGGGAGATTGTTAGAGTTATGTCCTAGGAGCCAATTATTAAATGGCCACTTCTATGGTTTATGTGATTGATGATATTTTATCATTTATTCCTTGATTTATTAATTGACAGATCATTCAGGTTGAGGATCTGAATTGTGGATCTCTGTAGTTCATTTATAATTAAATGACAATAATAAATCTAAAAGGTCCGTAATCTTGATAATTAACAAGGAATATTAATTATCGGATAAGATTAGTATGCAAGTTAAGTGATGATTAAGTTCTACAGATCATAGGTAAGGAGTTGCCAACTTAATTGCATATGTATATGTTATAGAACATAGTACAGGACGCGACCCAGTGAAATAAATATATGGATTGTGTTATGTGTCATTATTTATTTCATTTGAGTTTGATTCTAAGTTTGAGATGGTTCAGCTTTTCCACATGAGGATAGGTTCAATAAATATCGTCTACCGTTGATTCCTGATAAGGGCTGCTATACGGACTTTATTTATGTTCTCTTGAATTGTGCGGGGAAAAGTTGTTCATCAAGAAAACCGTATGTCCCTCATTAATTAACTTAGTGAGCGATGATATCTGTTTGGGCCCCTTGATGGAGATGGATTGTTTGCTAGCAACTGATACAGCCATCTCTAGATCAAGAAACGTATAATCTGCAAGAATGACACATTCCTATCTTGGATTATACGATGATATCATGTGACATAAGAATCAGACAAGGAAATACTATTATTTCTTATGCAGGATTAAAAATATTGTAGCAGGACACTATTTATGCGAATTGGGAATCATAACGTGTTGCTAGATACCGCTTATGATTATTGGAAATAAATAGCGATTTATTTTCCATGTCCAACAGAGCATAAATCCTCAAAGGGTCACACAAATAGGTTTTGACCATGCGTGCATTATTTATTTGGTTGTATTAAGGAATGCAACAATATGATATGTTGACTGATTAATTATGTACTGTTGCGAACCGTCATAATTAATTAATTAAGTCAAACGGATTATATAGAAATAAATTAATGCATATTCTAATCCTTAAATAATTATCAAATTGTTGATAATTAATTTGTTCAACATGAATTAATTAAAGTAATTAATTTGAGCTAACGGGCCTATATTTAAATTGTAAATTAAAGGTCCAACTTGAGAGCAATTAATTGGGCCACTAATTAATTGAATTAGAGGACCAATTAAATAATTAATGGAGCCCATTTAGGCCCATTTTATGGCTGCCCTAGTGATGGCATAGTTGTAAATTAGTTACAACTTTTTGGGAGAGTGGTTGGTCTATAAAAGGACCACTTTGGGAGCCAAAACCCTAGCCACCTTGCCTTTTTCTCTCTCCCTAATATTTTGGACGAAAATTAAAGGAAAAATTTCAGAATTTTTCCTCTCCACCATTGCTCTCTTAAGCTCATGTGTTGAGCACCTCTTGCCTCCATCCAATTAAATAGTTAATTAAGGCAAAGGGAAGGAAGGGATTAGGCTTAACCTCTCATCTACTAGCATAGATCGAGGTTTTGGTTAATACCTTGGTGGACTTGAGGCCGAGACACGCGTGGTGGTGCGCACAACCTCGACTCGACGGATTCGAGCCTTGCGATTACAAGTTCGCAAGAGGTAGCCCTTTTTCCCTCTTTCTCTTGTGTGTTTGGATGGCTTTTGCACTAGATCTCCTTTGCACTTAGTTTAATTAGGATTAAGTAAGAGTAATTAGTCTAAAAATTAAATTTGTGCACTTCCTAACAAAAACTAATAAGAAAGAACATCTGACTTTAGCTCAAGTATGGAATAATGGTAACATTAATTTTTTTCTTACTAGAGGAATTTTCAGAGTAGTCAGAGTTAAAAAGATGCTCTTCTAGACATAGTTAGGAATTTGGATATTAATGTAGAAGTAGAGGATAGTATTTTCTGGAATTTAGAAGGACATGGTTATTTTACAGTTAAGTCCCTCTATAAATTTTTAAATTCTGGAGGTGTAACCACTAATTTAGAGCATTCTGTGTGGGAATTAAAATCCCACTCAAATTTCGGTGCTTCTTGTGGTTGGCAGTAAACAATAAATTTTAACTTTTGATAATTTAGTGTTAAGGGGATGGCATGGACCAAATAAGTGTCAATTATGCCAGAATATTGAAAGTGTTGATCACTTATTTGTCAATTGCCCCTACATTAGACCTTTTTGGATAAATTTTAATATGTTCAATACTAGAAATATTAACCTGGACATTACTAGTTTAAATAACATCTAGAGTAGTATAAATAGACTTGGTAACACATAGACATTATTCTAAAACTTTATTAGTTGCTCTATGTTGGACATAGTGGATTGAGAGGAATAGGAGAACTTTTAATTCTAGTGAGGGCTCTAATTTTCACTCCCTGTACTTTAACATATTGAGCCTTTATTTTTTCTGGACATGTTTTAATACAGGAATGGAGGCCAGCTTCATGAGCATTGCTGAAATTCAGAGGCAAATCGCTGAAAGAGACACAAATAGACATCTCACAGATGATGAAGACTTACTGGATGGACCAATAAGGCTTCAACAAGTTTCAATATGCTCCACAGTTTTATCCCCAAGCTAGAAGTCTCTGAGGCCGCTTTCATTGACAAGAACAACCTCCTTTTTGTGTGTAGAATGTTAAAACTTGTGTTTCTATGTTGGTATGTGATATTGGGTTCTGGAGTTTTATGAATTTGGTAGTTCTGGTTTTTACTAGTAACCTTTCGGAACTTTAGTTGCCTAGTAGCTTAACTACTTTAGTTTATAGCTAAAACTTTAGATAAGCTGTAGTTTTATTTTGTTATGGTTTTGTATCCGCACTTTTATTTTAAATTTTAAATGAAAGCCTACCTCAGAGTCTCAGACTACTTTTCCTAAAACAAAAAAGACTATGGCACAAAAAACAAACAAAAAAACAGGGAGGATTCCTTAATGTTGCATTTTTCTGTGTGATCGGCAAATGGGGTTATGTCCGTATGGCAGTTTAAAGCGCTGCCTGGCCTTCTCTCGGCAAATTGTGGGCCCGGATTCGACCGGTCTGTTGTGGCCTCATGCTTGTCTCCGGCCTGATTTGACTGCAGGTATATCATTGTCTTTCTTCATAAATATATATCTCTTTCTTTTTAAATTTTTTTTTTTGAGGTCCCGTTTGTCTCTCCATAAAATATTATTTTTTGATAATATTTTCCTATTAGAGGGGAATTACGGTCTTCTTGGATTAGTTCATAGTGGAAGGATCCTAACTCGTTACTCGTTAGTGGCTTAATGGGCTGAATTTATTACTAATTTGCACGCAAATTCTAACTTATGGATCCATTGGGATCATAATCTTTTTTTTTTTTTCTCTATTAAATGGTTCAAAGTGGCAGCATAACTACGGTCCAGGTCACTTGAACAAAGAAAAAAAAAAAATACATATATGCTGAATGTTGACAAAATATAAAAGGAGATAAAATTGCTCCAGTCAAGTCGTTCGTAAAAGAAGCAAGTCTCGCATTGGTTGATACTTCTAATAATATATTTTATCTAATAATATACTTCTAATAATGGGTAATTCTGCCATGGATACTTTTTTACATGAGCCTAAATCTAGAGTTCTAGACCATTCATTCAAAATAATGAATGATTGTGATTTGATCGGAGTTTAAATAAAAAATCTAGATTTGAGCACATGTATCTCGCTGGCTGAATTATCCATGATATAAAATTGTTCTTTGTAACAATTACAACCCTCTATTGTTAATTATCTCAGAAAAAATAGTTGTATGGCGGCAGATTTGAGAATAAATTTTAATAAGAACTAAATTGAAAATAAAGTACCTGGAAATGGACGGAGTTTCTTATTAATCACATACTTTTCTATACCTGAGAGAATAATTCTGTTATGGATACATGGGAATAAAATGACATGACCCAATCCATTCGCGAAGAAATTGAGAGGTAAAATTATAAGCGTGAAGTTAGAAATAAAAAACAACAACATAATAGTAATAATAATGATAATAATAATAATCATAATAATAATAATAATAATAATAATAATAATAATAATAATAATAATAATAATAATAATAATAATAATAATAATAATAATAATAATAATAATAACAACAACATTGATTGAAGTAATACAAATGATGATAATTGGAACACATACAGTTATAATGATAATGATAATAATGACGACGACGACAAGACGATAATGAGAAGAAAGTAATAACATTGCTATAATGATGTCGATCATAGTGATACAAAAACGATAATAATAGCGATATGGATTTGTAATATCCCCAACTTTGTATAATCCCTTGCTATTAACCAATTTGCAATATATAAAAAGTTTGGATCTTAAAAAAAAAAAATTGCCTCTCCATTCATTCTAAGAGATGAACACGTACCCTTTGGATGATTGTTAAATCATTGATCATGTTTCTATTTGCAAGGTACTAAATTTACATTAAAAAAAAAAAAACTTTTCTAGACCCGGTTTGTATTTTTCCTGATGAATCAAGATCATTTATATGTTTAAAGGATATAATATACTTTTCAAGCATAATTTACCTTTTATTTCATTTTGTTGTGAACCATTTCTGAAGACGCGACAAAAACCACAGGTTAGCGAAACACTGAGCATCACTAGACTCTCAAGTCTCAAGTCTTCATCATTAGGTCCTTTTTTTTTCTTTTGAGTAATATTAGGTCCTCTCTTTCGGTCTTTCACTTTTGCTCTCTCTGTTCTTTTTATTTATTTGTTTGTTTATTATTATTTTTTTACATTCGGTTCCAACTTCCAAGCTCTGGGTTGGGTATAATTGGGTCTAACCACGAGAATCTTTACAGTTATACTGTTGTAGTAAATTAGTAATTAAAAACGAAAGGGTAATTAAGGGAGAGTTGACTTGGGATTATATAGGAAATTTTTTGAATTCTACATGCTCCACATCCAGCGCTGAACCAATCACAGCCCACGTTGTCTCCTTAATTTCCTTAATAATCATCTCCCTGCTCAGGAGTCCAGTTTGGCAAGCCGCTGTCATGACCCACCTACCAAACAGCCTTTCCTTCATAATTGAAATATATAAAAAAGCATAGTACAATCTTTTTCTGATGCTACATCTCACTTCTATTCAATATACCGAATTGACATTTTAATTTTGTTGTGTTGCATTATGTTAAACAATATTTGATAAGGACGAAAATACCCTTGATTCACTTTTCTATAATTATCAAATGTCACAAAAGGGTTAAAAATGAGATTTTGCTGCGCCTTTTCTAGTGAGTTATTATGACGTGATTTTCACAAATTCTATCAAATAAACTCGCGCGTTTTTCTTCTGTTTTCCGTCTGCTTATGATTATTCGAGTCATGAAAAAGGCAAGTGCTTTTTGCCACTGGGTTTCAGAGAAAGTGCATATACGTTCACGTGACTCAATCGAGTACTTCGTAATTACTAAGACGAATAATAATTCCTACATTATGCTAAAGTTAGATGTAAATATAGTGACGTCATGCATAAAAGTTAAGCGATCGATAATTAAAAATTAATTATTAGAATTAACTAATTTGATACATAAGCTATTTGAATAGTAGGCGATGGTTAATATAGTATTTTTTTTTTTCTATTTCACACTGAAAAGTAAATGAATTCAACCAGGAGAGCTTCCTGTTCATAGTACACGATATATCATTTATATTTATTTATTTCTAATAAAAAATAACACGTACCTCAAATAATATTATCTATCAAATTAATACAAACGAAAAATAAATTACATAAAAGTCCGGTTGTCTGAATAAGCGATTTTTTTATATTAATTAAAGCAAAAATTTATTAAAATGAGATCATTGTTTTATATCTGAGTATTTTAGACACAACGAATTTTATTCACAAAACACTAAAAGCATGTATAATTAATTAATTACTAACAACATGGTTAATTAATTGTACGACAATCCAGCGTATCAAATAAATATTGCTTTTTATATTATGAGAAGAGATAAGTATGATACATGAGTGATCCCACTAAAATAAAAATAAGAGATAAATAAAATCAGCAGTTAATACTCAGCCACAAATTTCATTAATTCGGTCACGTACTATTTAGTACAATTTAAGATGATCACAAGAAAAATCATTAGTTTATAACTACGAGATCAACAATTGAATAAATTTTATATTTTTTAAGAGAGAAATACGAATTCCTTAAGAAAAATTGTATATATATTATAGATTTAATAAGGTGGTGACTTTTACTAAATCATAACGTGAAATGGATAAAAAAAATTGAAAATTCAATCATTTCTTGTTTAACAGAATTTAAGAAATATCCATGCAACTATTGAACTATATAATAATTAAACCTCAACCGATGAATATATACCATGGATTCGGGCTCCGCGAGGATACCACCATGATCCTTTTTCCCTTGATATCATTACTGCGGTTAAACAGGAAACGTTACGTTTCTTAAGGAAGTTGCAACTTGCAAACCGTTTTTTTTTTTTTTTTTTTTGATGAAAAACAAGGGTCAAGCCCCTGCCATATATTATTAAAAAATTAAAAGAGTTAAAAGAGTTTACAAAGTTTAGCAAGAAGCTAAACTCAACAAAACAGAAAAAAACTACACCGAAAATAAAAAGCAAAAAGGAAAAAAGAAACAGGAGGGACTTGAACAGCTTCCTGAAGCTTTGACAAGAAAGTAATTGAGCACTGAAGGAGACGGTGGTTATTTTCTAAAAAAATTTCCACTCCAAGAGAATATCCAAGATAAGATCAGATAGCTGTTTAGCAGTATCTTGAAAAATTCCGCAGCACCTTTCCCTCCAAGTGACAAACTTGCAAACGGTTATTGACTTATATATTGTTTGGATAAAAGAAAATTATGTATACCAATGAACAGCAAAAGTGAAAACTTGTAGTAGAGTAGTCATATCTAATTACTTGATATTTATGGGAGAATTAAATAGAAAATTATTTAACTGGTTCCAGTCCTCTCTGGAATTCTACGGTTAAAATGTTTTCATCTGGACTGACTCGGTAAAATAAGTTCAAACCTGAAAAATTAATAAAATGAGTCAACCGTCCAACTTAAATTGTCTGCAACAAATTTTATAGTTGAGTTTTGGATCCATTATCTCCATGCAAGATATACCTTGTCTTTTATTACTAAATCAGAAATTAATTATCATATTAAAAAAAACAGAACTGAATTAAATATACATATTGTTGTATTAAATATACACATTGAGTTCACTTCTATTGGAATTGTTAAGAAACATATAAGGAAAAGCCTCATATATTAAGTTCGCTTTTATTAGAAAATAAGATTTAGTAACTTAAGTTGGTAGCATCTACCAAGTTTTTCTAAAAAAGTTTAGTAACTTACCTTTTTTCCACTCGAGCTACTAGTTGAATTCTAACACATCATACTGTCCATCATAAGTTGATCTTAATGAATTTCTTCTATTGGTGTATTACAAAAAATAAAGACTTCATGAAAACTTCACTGCATTTTGGGCGTTTGTCTTAACATGCTAGTTGATTGAATACCAAATATTTTAATTTATTATTAATATTAGATTAGAATACTAAATTAATAATTTAATTTACTATTAAATTTGAATACTAAATTAATAATTTAATTTAATATCAATAATTGAATACTTAAAGTATTTTCATTCACTATTAATATTCGAACACTAAATTAAGAATTTCTTAAACTTCAAATTTTGTTACGAGTTTGCACTTTGCACTTGGGGAAATGTTGCGTCCGAATATTCAAATTCAGTTAACTGGTGAAGAAAAACTAATTGTAGTGAAATAATTGCAGAGGAAAGTATCAGCTGAAATAAATGCACAATGCTCAAAGGGTACATCGGATCCTCTCTGCGCAGCGTCTCTTTCGAACCCTGCCTCCTCTCCAGTCTCCTTCCTGCTCTCCTTCTTCACTGCTCTCTTTCACTCGCACCTCTCTCTCTCTCATACCTCATACCACCTCTCTTTTTCTTTCTCTTTCTCTCTCTCTTTCTTTCTAGGGTTTCATCCCTTTCCCTTATGCTCTTCCATTTTTGAGCATCTCAAGCTCTAGATCCCTCTCTCTCTCTCTCTCGGTATGGGTTGCTTCCAATCAAAGGCCGCCATTCCACCATCCGACGAACCAGAACCTTTACCCGACAAGGCGGATCTCGGTACGGCCAGAACTCAACCTCACCTCTCTCTCTCGTTGTCTCTCTTTCCATGCTCGATTTCATTTCTATTTTTCTTTATTTTTGAAGCGAATGGAGATGGTACTGGAGGCGATCAGGATAAGGTGCCAGCTTTCAAGGAGTATGGTCTAGCTGAGCTGAGAGCTGCGACCAAGGGGTTTAGCACGGATTTGATCGTGTCAGAGAGTGGAGAGAAGGCGCCTAATGTGGTGTACAAAGGGAGGCTCGACGGAGGCCGGCTTATAGCTGTCAAGAGATTTTCTAAACAATCATGGCCAGATCCGCAACAGTTTGTGGTAAGCAAAGATGTCACTGAAGAAGGGAGGAAAAAGAAAAGGAAGGAACTTTTTTTGGTTTGCTTTTTAAGTTTGGTTGGGTTCTTGTTGATTTGCCCCACTGTGGTGTTTTTTTCAACTGGTCCCACTCCTCAATAAAAAGGGGATCGACTAAAAGTGAAGTAGTATGGGGAGATTAGCTATAATTATTAGCATCAATGAGGAAATAACTTGAATGTTTGTGCTAGATAGGGGAGTGTGAATGTACTTGTGTTTACCTATAGTTAGAACTTGTTTAGGATTGATTTCAGGGGCAATTTTTCTATACTTTCTTTTATAACCCCACAACAGTGGATAATATACCAGATGTCTCTCTCCCAATTTCATTACGCATATAATTATCTCCTTTTGTTTTTTTTTTGCTGCAGTAATTGCAGAAAAATGAAGGGCAGTTTTCTTTCAAAAACAATGGAGTTGTTGGAAATAGTGTCTTTGTTTGCTGTTGATATTTTGTGATTTTGCATGGACAAAATTTGGAAAACTAGCTGTTCTATATTGATTGTAATTGTTTTATTGTTTACTTTCTGTTAATAAAAATGTAGGCAGAGGCAGCAGGAGTAGGAAAAGTAAGACATAAACGCCTTGTAAATCTTATTGGATGCTGTGCTGAAGGCGATGAGAGGCTTTTAGTGGCAGAGTACATGCCAAATGATACTCTTTCCAAGCATCTCTTCCATTGTATGCCTCTCATTTATAGATTCTTTTTTCTTATTTCTAAATTTATATTTTCATTTCTCATGGTAAGCTTATGTATATCATGGCTGGTTCAAATGCAGTAAAGAGACACAAATCCACGAATTTGATGAAACATAGAGTAAACATGAGCAAAGAACCTCTGATGATTGTGAAAATAAAACAGTGAAAAACGATTCAAACTGAGTGTTTTGAAGCAGTTTCCGATCCCCGTGCTGTGGTTACATAATGGTCCAGAGCTTGGTTTGAAACAAATAGAATTGATTTTCACAAAAAATCATAACTGAAACTGCTATGATAGTTTCAATATTCAAATAGTATTTATTAGTTGTTCTTCCAAGTCAAAATGCATGTTTCAACAACATTTTAATCTACTTGAATTTGCATAGGGGATAAGCAGCCCTTGCCTTGGGAAATGCGATTAAGGGTGGCATATTATATTGCACAAGCGCTCGACCATTGTAATACTGAAAATAGGAGGCTCTATCATGACTTGAACGCTTACAGGGTTCTCTTTGACGAGGTACAAAATAAAGTCTTTTGAACATACAAAAAAGTAAGTATAAAAGATTTTAAGAAAATTTTTAAAATAACCACTTTATTTTATGCATTTTTTGACAGGAAGGTGATCCTAGGTTGTCAAGCTTTGGATTGATGAAGAATAGCCGTGATGGGAAGAGCTATAGTACAAACTTAGCCTATACACCTCCTGAATTTTTACGAACAGGTTTATAGTTGTATTTAGTTTAATTTAAAAGTGCAAAGGTTATTAATTCCACTTACTGGCCAAAATGGAGAACTTGGGCTAGTACCCCAGCCAAAATGTTCTCGAGCATATCATGAGATCAATACTAATACTTGTAATGCTATGTTTGTTTTACTTAGTTATTTATTCACTTGTCGTATCAATCTTCTCCTCCTCCAGGAAGAGTTATTCCAGAAAGCGTGATATATAGCTATGGAACAGTTTTATTGGATCTCTTGAGTGGCAAGCACATTCCTCCTAGCCACGTATGGGTTTTTTCTTCATTAATTAGTGAAATAAGCATAATTACATCTACTTTTTTTTTTTAATCATTGGGTCACTATAGAAGATTATTTTATTGTATATTGTGATTGCATTGTATGCTTAGTGGGTGCCTACTTGCACTAAACATATGGTAGCTTTTTACCCGATGCATAATAAAGCAACTTCATTATTTAGTTCATGGATGGAACATAGGAAATGTGCAATTGCACCTCAATGTTTCCCATATATACAACAACAACAACAACAAAGCCTTTTGTCCCAAACAAGTTGGGGTAGGCTAGAAATGAAACCCAACAAGGTCAATTCTACCCATATATAACTGCCTCAATTAATCTCAGTCTATTCTATACATTTTAGTCCCAATCACATTGTCAAATTTGACTTTTACACTGGTACATTTAATATATCCGCGAGAGTGATATGTTAACTCGATTTGGGTACCTTTCAGGCATTGGACTTAATACGAGGAAAGAATATTTTACTTTTGATAGACTCATCACTGGAAGGGCAATATGCAAATGAAGATGCCACCAAATTAATTGATCTTGCCTCAAAGTGCCTTCAATTTGAGGCCAGAGACCGACCTAACATCAAATTCCTTCTTTCTTCAGTTGGGCCTCTTCAAAAGCAAAAAGAGGTAAAAATTAAAGATTGCGTTCAAGCTCAAATAAAGCCAAAATAACCCTTGAAATGATTCCATAATTTCAGTCTGCTTTACATCTTATTTCGTCCTCAGGACAATGTTACTGCAATTTATCCTCGATTAAACCATCAGAGGTGCAATTTACCTTATCAATTAATGTCAATACTCCAGTGTTGTGCCCAGCTTATTATGGGTTAATCTCAATTGAAACCAATTTTGCTTCACCAACCCTTAATAGTGTAATTCTCAGTTTCTATGCAATTGTCCCTTGTTCAATTGCAAATAAATTATTGTAAATTAGGGGGTCCAACTGGTTTTTGTATGGCACCTGTGATGGACCTAATAGCCAGGGGTGGAACCAGAATTGGAGGATAGGATAGGCCGAGTTGTCGAGGTCGGCTTCAATTAGGCTTTAGTAGCTTAAAATTTCAACATTAGAGTAGGCCAGACACATCAAATAATTGAATTAACACTGTTTTTATAGCATTTAACACTTAAAATTTTTTTTGCATGACATAGGCCAGGCCTATGCCTGCCCCGGCCTGTCTCCACCCCTGCTAATAGCAATGATTCCTATTGCAAAATCATTTCAGGTAGCTTCACATGTGCTATTGGGCATAACCAAGACAACAGCAGTTCTGCCAACAATTCTATCTCCACTTGGAAAAGCATGCTCAAGTATGGACCTGACGGCTGTTCATGATATCTTGCTGAAAACCGGTTACAAGGATGAAGAAGGTGCTGAAAATGAGGTAATTTCCAAAGATCAAGTGTGGTTGCAAGAGTTTTGGTTAGATTGTTTTTAATTACTAGCGAGCTTTTGGCTAAACTACTGCACTCAGCTCATGACAATTTGATAGTTTTAGACATTATAAAAGAACTACTATATGCTGTTAGCGAAATTGGACAAGATTTTCTTTTTTTGGCTTTAAATATGTTGAAACTAATATAAGTAATGCATCCTTGTTGAAGGAGCTTTGTTCCTTAGCATTTTATTTTTCAAATCTTTTAGCTTTCATTCCAAGAATGGACCCAGCAAGTGCAAGAGATGCTCAATACAAAGAAATTTGGAGACATTGCATTCCGAGACAAAGATTTTAAGACAGCCATCGAGTATTATTCAAAGGTACCTTATATTGTCCCTTTTCTTGAAATTTGTACATTATTCAGTCCAAGTTAATATATCCTCTCTTAAAATATCAATGTCTTTCATAAATTCAGCACCGACATGCTAGGAAACCTCTAAAAGAAAAGAAAATTAGTAAATTACAAACAATAAATTAGCCAAAATGTCAGAAATATGTAATTTAATCACTACTCATATGTGTAGTAATACATTTGGCAATTACACAGTTGGTGAACATGATGTCTTCACCATCAGCCACGGTTTTTGCAAGAAGAAGCTTTTCCTATTTAATGAATGGCCAGTCTGAGCTGGCATTGAGGGATGCAATGCAGGCACAAGTTTGCATGCCAGAGTGGCCAACAGCCTTTTACCTTCAAGCCCTTGCCTTATCCAAACTTGGTATGGAGACTGATGCACAAGATATGCTAAATGATGGTGCCACTTTCGAAGCAAAAAAACAGAACAGCTGGCGAGGCTAGAAAATATTTCATGTATACCCCTTGGGAATCTCACAATACCTGGTGTGCTCCTGTCAAGGAGGATATCAACCCTAGACATGTTTTCTACACAAAGATGATGACATTGATCCTCCTACTTCATGGATTCCGAAGCAAATGGGGCATTTCTATCATTTTCTTTTTTAAATCAATTGGGAAAGAGTTGTCATATAGGGGATATTTCTCTTTTTTTGGATATAAGAAGTATTATGAGGTTTTGCAGGGGAATACAATGAAATTCTTTTTAAAAATACTTTCAAATTGTTGTGTGAAAGTGCACAATGTAATGCCAATGGAGGGTGATTGGGTTTCTTGCAGGGTTGCAATTGTATTTTCGTTCAATTAGGAAAATGGCCACTGAGGTTAGATTAGATTAGCTTCTGTATTTTAGCTGAAATTAAGATATTTAGATGGGTGGCAATTTTTCTGACCCTTGTTGTACTTAGGTGGCTTGTATATTATGGGATCTTAGTAAAAAAATTTTTATATCGTGGTTTGGAAAGTCGTTTTGCGTTGCAGCATATTAGTTTATTTTCTTGGAAACGTTGCTGGTGTGTTAGTTTGTGGCGAATTCCATTTGTTATGTCCATTTTTAGATTTGTTAAAATTTTAGATCTCGGTAGTAATTAGTTATCTTTTCTTTATGAAACTCACAATTTTAACTAGCTCTGTAGTTACACTAGCCTTATATGGCAAATGAGAAGCTGTGCTAAAAAATTGTTCAAACACCATTATATTACTGTAGCATATCGTTTTTACTGTTATGTCAAATAGTTGGCAGCTGTAAAGTGAATAGTAAACTTCGGTCAATTTTAAAATTTTTGTTTCTTGTTTGATATTAAGTATTTATTCGTTGTAATCTAAAAAATTCAAAAGCCATTGTTATTAATTAAAGTGAACAAACGACGGTACATATTCAATATTCTAAAATTTGGTTCTAAACTGACGTTTTGATGGATGTTTTTGTTATTTTCGGTCGAGCTCTTTGTAGAGTCACTTTAGGCTTCGCTCCCAAGCAGGGAATCACAGTGAAGGGAAAGGAGACCAAGAATATTCACCTGCTCCAGGTTTGTTTTCGAGGGTGAACTGTAGTGAACGGAAGTGAAAATATTTACTCCACAATGAATAGTGAAGGAAGATCTCCTTCCCCATTTGAATCCCATCTGAAGTTCTCTGATTTTGGTGGTTAATTTTCTGGAGCAGGTGAAGTTGAAAGAATATCTTTTCCCTTCTTCTCTCTTCCTCTCACCTAGCTTTTTTTCATCTTCTTCAATACTTTCTGCAGCAGACCCTCAGTGACTCAGTTTTTATTAGTTTTAAACTTTTAATCTTGGAACCCTCCTTGGGCTCTTAGTTAAAAAAAAACTAACTGCATGTTTTGAATTCTAGATATGAACTTTCGAAATTAGAAATGTGAAAATGATTATATAGAAAATTTAATTTGAATGTTTGAATGAAGATGCTTCAAAATTTGAATTTGAATTTGCCACCAACTTTGTTTAAGTTTCTGGTGTGATATTTAAATTAATTTACATATTAATTGATTTAATTCTCTAGTTGGTAATTCAATTGATAAGTTATGCATGATAACAATTTATTCTAGAACTTAAGATGATAATTCGTCCGAAAGTCCACATTCTTACTGTTAGACTGGAAGTTCACATCCCTAAGTCTAGGTAAGAAGTTCAGTTTTCTATTTTGGACAAACTATGATTCTAGTACCTTTTTAATGTAATAAATTCAGTTATCCTATTGCAGAAAGTCACATGGAGGTAATTTTCATTGCTTGGAAAGTTGTTTAAACTACACAGCAAACTATAGTCTTTAAATTTTTTTGACCAAAAAAAGGTGTGTGGCATTAAACGTAGATAAGAAAGTTACCTAGTTCAGTGGGTAAGTTAGACTATATAATATAATTTGTAACCACAAACTGGTTCACAATCAGCCGCCAAAATATTTTTGCTTTAGTTTTTCCCCCTTTTATAAGTGCATGTATGCGAATTGAAAAAAAAAATGTTCAATAACTTTTACATCAATACAATATAGATCGGTGTATTACTGTACTGCTGTAATATAAAATATGCACAAATGCTGGAAGCGCAGAATGATACATGTCTAGCAAAGTGCACATATAAACTATTATAAGCGTGTTAGATTGTGGTAATTAAGAGTGATTTAAATCTTTTTTGAAATTTTCTTTTATTTTTTTTTATTATCTAATCAATTTAGATGATTCTCTCCATTGAATCCATTTGAGATTACATATTAGTTCGAACTCTTATATTCAGCAAACATCCTTATGTTTTCAGTTTACTATATACTTCATTATCAATTTCTCTCTAGAACTTTGCAATTTAATCAATATAAACTATTTCAAACTTTTTTAAATGTGTCGAGCAAGACTTCAGACTTCTTTTAAGATGATATGGATCTTGCCCCTTGGACACAAGTAGAAAACGAGGGATGGGATAAGAAAGCGACCATGCACTACACTCTGCCCAAAAGTTAGGAATGATTTTTTTTTTTTAATGATAAGTTGGGAATGATAGTTTCACATATTTTTTTGTCCTTTTCTGAAGCTGCATTTACGTTTTTACCCATCCCTTCTGTTTGAATCATTTTTTTTTTATAGAAATACGTTTGAATCAATATTTGCTTGCACTTGTGCGTTAAGAAACTTAAGTTATTCCTTGAAATTACGGTGCCAATTTGGTATATATACTTAGTTCTGGCTAGCATTTTTTATAATAACGGTTTTAACTAGAACTAGAAAAAAGGAATCGTGTGCAATTGTTAAAGTATACTAATTTACATGTAAAGAAACATTTCCTGCGTTACAAGTTGTGTTTTAATTCAACTAGTCTACTTTGAATCAGTTCAATACTTGGAGAAACGAGACCGACCTCATCGATCAATCGCTATTTAAAGCAACTTTGACTTAAAATTTGGAACCCGTTCATGAGAAAGTACCAAAAAAGGTTAAAAAAGGAAAAAAATTAGAGAGAGAAAAAAGCAGAGGTCAGGGCTGCAGGTTGCTCCATATTGGCCATTTTCTGGCATCATTTTAAGCTGAATATTCTGTCGTTGTCAACTTGAAGAAAAAGAAATTAATGGAACCAAAAAAGCTCGATCACCAGCACTATCGTTTGATATTGAATATTTTGTATGTATAAGCTATTTATCTATTTTAATTTTTCATAGACATTAGACTTCTAATTTTATTTTATTTGTTTGAGAGAAACATTAGACTTTATGTGTCCAAGAGGGATACTATCCTAGTATGACAAAAGCTGCCGAAAGTGCTTCGGAGAGGGACAACAAGATAGCATATGATATGTGTTTCTTTTTGTTTGCACATCATTTTAATGTCATGATATACTGACGAAGGTTCTGACAAGTATAAATGACAATGCCGGGACAACAATCCTGTATGTAATTTTACAATAGGACTATCATTGAATCATATATATCTTTATAAAGAAGATACCATAATGCAGGATAAAATAAAAAAGAATTTATGTTCCCTAACACATAACCCAACAACTCAAGGAGACAATATCACTATTTTCAGAAAAATTCAGTTTGAATTTTGTGAGAATGACAGTTTCGTTGTCTGATTTCTAAATCTTTTGCATTAAAAAAGAATACATATTTATGACATTGTCTAAGATCTGCCTAAAATTTGGCGAACAAACGCATGTAAAAATAATATCAGGAAATCTCACATTATTAGGTCTAGCATCTAGCTCTAGTACTTACCACTAAGCTGCTCAAGAATCGGACGGTGAATGTCGCTTAACTACTAGAACAAATTACCCCTCCACCCTGGCACCATGAAAATCAATGCCATCTGGTTCGGTGTGATACACATGCCGCAAGACCTTTCGTTCATTTTAGATCGGATGGTTTAAATTAAGTCTAATTATATATACATCAATTTTAAAAATTAGTCAAACTTTTATCTGAAATGTTCAATTTGAAATAAAAAGCCTCAATATTAACACTGTACGCATCCACTGAAATGCATACAAGACTATATAATTAATACCAACATATTTAGTTGGAATAAACACTTCTCTTTATTTCCTTTCCGAAAGTTGGACCAAGAGTGCGAAAAAAATTATATGAGGTATATAAGATGCTAGGGATAATTTTAACTAAAATTTCAAACAATCTCGATATATAATCCTCAAATAATCTAAACCCCAAGTAAATCTATGCATACGTTACAATGCACCCTACTAGCAGGAGCGGCCGCCGGGGTGGGACTAAAAAGACAGCTTTGTCCCCGTGCTTCAAAATATAATTTTCATATGTATTTCCAGGAATTTTTTTATAATTTGCACCCTCTCTCCAAAATTAAATGTGAATAACTGTATTTAGAGAAAAAAATATTCTACTTTATAAATAAGTTTCTATTTATTTTTTCTATTTTCAATATTCTGTTTTCCTAAGATAAATTTCTGACTCCGCCCTTATACATTAGAGTGCGCACTTTCACAAAAATAAAATGAAATCTCACGAATTTTAGTTTTAAACAGATTGATAGGCATATTTGAACTTTTAGATCATCATTAATTAGCTAGGACCGTCCAAAATACATTCTCGATTTAATTGAAATTCACACTCATTTGAAACTTTGAATGGAAGAGCGTCTGGTATAAACTATATATGATATATACTTACATTTTTATTTATTTCTTGGAAGCTTAACAAAAACCGCGCGCGTGAGATTTTTGGGAGGTACAGATTATGGAGAAAGCTATAATATTTCTATTCCAAAATCAAAATCTAAAATTATAATATATCTGTGTTTACAATATGTAATCTTGTTAAATGTTATTTTTCCCTAAGAAGCTGAGCAAAACGCCTCAGAGTATTTATAAGTTGCAGCCTTGCAGGCTCTAGAGATTGCCATAATATAACTATCCAAAGCCAAGTGTGAAATTATAAACGATTATGTATTGTTTCCAGAAAAAAAAAAAACAATTGTGAACTTTAAAATGTACATGTGTTAATTAGCTACTCGTATATATTTAGATATTATAAATTTATAATACAAAAAAAATAACTAGGTTTTTTCTTGTTTAGTCCTGATACATGAGATAGGGAAGGAATACGTAGCATTATTGCTAAAGAATGGCTTCAAAATCAAGCTGCGAAACTAATAATCCAGGAAAGATTCTGTCCAACGTGTACATTATTCCGTTGTTTGTTTAATCAATTACTATAAGACAAAGCTTAACTTTCACAATTAATTGGCCTAGCTATTGATTGCAGTCTTTTAATTATGATGGAAAAAGTTTGTGTGTACTGTACCCAAGCGTGGTCCCAGAAAAACTTTATAAAGCACCGTGTGTACAAAATCTTTCTAAGCTTAAAAGGGGTTATTAATTAAGGCTTCTTAAAGTGAATTACAGTCACGGACGCACGTTGAATTAGGAAACGAGTCTGTTTGAGTTTTGACTTTTTGGAGAATTCTGTTAGAATTTCAGCATATTATTTGAACCTTTAATTTTGGACTAATATTCTAAGTTCAAATAGCAATGAGCTCACAGACTTTATTTAAGTATATATAAAAAATGTATTTGCTTATGTCCAATGACCATTGGATTTGGTAATTTGATTACTGCAAAAAAAATATAGTATGGATTTTTTTTTTGGAGTTTTTAGAGGGTGTCTAATTAGAATTTTTAAAAGTTTTAGAAGGATTAGCGTAGAATGTTTAAACTTGTAAGGACCTATATATTTAGAAAGTTGGAGTATGCCAATTTACTTTCTAATACACTTAGTTCCGTACCTAACGCCACGGTATTGAAAATAATGTGATATTTTGATGAGGAAAGCTAGTATGTGGTCTTTAAGTTCAGTCTCGGCCCTCGGGTCGAAGAATTTTATTTCAAAATCAATGAGGTCAGCATTAAAAAAAAATATAAGTTGATTAAACCAATCTAATTATCAAGCTAGTATTGCATTTACATGTTAATTTCATAAAGAGGAGAGTTCTGACGTCCCAAATGCCTTAAAATCATTTTTTTGATTAATTTATCAAAATATAAAATTTAATCATCAAATTCAAACTGTTGGTGTGATTTAATTTAAGGAGGATGTATTTTCATAAAACTGTAAATTTTTAGTTCATTGATGCTAATTAAGAGGCAAAAATATAAGTATATATTTTAAAAATAATCTATCATAGTTAACAAGATTAGTTCATTTTTAATCCTCTTGATCGAGTATCAAATGAACTTCAAAATTAATAAAAATTATATTAAAACATATGACACTATAAAAAAGATGACATTTACATAGATTTTTTTTTTATTCAAGATTTTCTTGCTAGACAAATTTTAGTCTAGTTATATTTTGAAAAAAAATTGAGATATGGCTTAACAATTTGCTAGACTTTTTTTGAGTTATACTAACACATAAAAAAAGTCTATGAGTAGCACCTTGCTACATTAGCTATTACAAGATTCGGTAAGTCTATAAAAAAGATTTGCTACATTAGATATAACAAGATTCAGAAAAGTCTATAAAAAAATAAATTGCTAGATTTTTAAAAACATATTAATAGAAAATTGAGTCTAACTAAAAAAATTGCTAGATTTAGTACATCAAGTAAATCAGCTGTTTAACAAGGTACAACATACATAGAAAAATCTAGCTATAAAAATCTATATAAAGGTCATCTTTTTTATAGTGTGACTCATAAAATTTAAATAAGAACGACAATTTGAATTCACTTTTTAATTTTAAATTTTAAAATAAAATTAATCAAATAGTGAGTATGGGGCATCCAACATGTAGGACACCAAAAACCTCCTCTTTCATAAATTCTATGTTCATTAATATAAAGTCTATCAGTCATTGAAAGTTTAAACATAATAATGTATTTATTTATTTTTCATTTTTTTATCTATTAACTTTGTACAATATCCACCAAAAATTTTATAAACATTGCATGTAAATACTGCGCTCGATCGTAAAATAAATCGGCGTGAATAGTTTGAATTTGTTATAGATATCAAATTAATAAATATAAAGTTATCCTCACGAACCATGTACATATTTACTTTATTTGAGTTCTAGTCCATAACAGGAAAGGTACATGCATATGATGTCATCGACAAATATAGACGATGCCAATTTGCGGCATAGCTCGGTTTATTCTTGCACTAGTCGGCAGGCTTTGTTGGGAGTGCATGAACGTCTACATCAAAGGAAGCTTTGATTGATTAAGCTGTGCAAAATATTCCAATATGATGATCTAAAGTCGTCGTTTCGGACTTCGGAGAGGTTTTTGATTGATCAAGTTATGTAATATAGAAAGTCTAATAACTAATTATTTGAGGTAGAAATTTTTGACAATCATTTATTTTAATAATTGTATAAGTACCTTTTAAAGTAAAGCTTAAATTTGAAATTCAATATTAGAAACATAATCTATATATGTTGTACATATCATATATTACTTCTTTAAAAAATGAGACTTCCATATGTTTTACCGTTCATCAAATGATCACTAATGTATCATTAAATACTACGCAAATTGCATGAATTTTGTTAAGAGGGTATGTATATATATAGATATCTAATAATATACCTCTAAATTTACATTTACAATTTCAATTTTATTTTGAATTAATTTTAAAATGTATCATTAAAATGATCAAAATAAACACTATATAGTGACTCCTCATGAACACACATGAAGTTTTGTTCAAGCCATATTATCACTTTTTCCACCACAAAAGAAGAAATTAATATCTGCTTATTCTGTTCCCCACCCGCCACACATAATATGCGAGCACTAGTTACAAGCATGCTTAATTTCTTGGGTCATAGACTCATATATATGGCATTTCAAATTTAATGCAATTTTCGTTGGATGCAAAATAATGCGACTTAGGAATTTCATGTTTAAAAAAATGGTTTTGCGAATATATAATTGTCAACTTGTTAAGATAATTAAGATATCAAGGTGCTATATATATTATTTCGTATAATGCGCGTAGAAGAAGCAAAAAAAAAAAAAAAAAAAAAAAAAAAGCCGCGTTTTCACCACTACTTGTGCTTCTTATATAATTAGCCAGCTATAAAGGTCCAATATATACATAGCGTACAGTTAATAAAAAAAAAAAATACATAGCGTACAATGCGCGTAGAAGACAAAAATTTGTAGCCGCGATGTCACTCACCGTTAATTGTGCTTCTTATTAGTTACATTTGCTACTACAGCTGATGATCTAGCATTGGCACTGTATATAATTATATATATGAAACTAAGATGGAATTATTTGTCAATGATTTATTTTTAAAAAATAATTAAAATATATTTAATTTTAACAATGTGTACATACATGTTGTTTAATATATATCAAAAGTGCCAATTCAATTTTTTTTACGAGTACGTAGTTTGGTAATAGATAAAAATAAGTTATTAATATTAGCTCTGTATCAAAACACGCACAAAATGTCATCATTTTTATGGTTATAAATAATATATTAGCTCTATGTATATTGGTCATTCTTGCAATATTAGATATGAAATTTAAATTATATTGAAACAATGTGCTAAACATACTAATCTGTGTACTGATCAAATATTGAAACAATTAATGAACCGCTTCAAACGGCTACTAATTAACTGCTCGTATATGACATTTTTGTTATTTTAGTTTTACTCGTCCGTTATTACTTTTTCTTTTGTGTGTTCATTTTCCTTTTTTTTATTCCACCCTTTTTTAATATATTAAACCGTTGGAATTTATCACCTTTAAATGAATATGAAAACAAAAGTAACAATATCTATTTTTCTAATTCTTATTATGTTCAGGTGCATGCAAGCCCATGGATCTCTAGATTGTGTTCTGATTTTACCGCAGAAAAGTGTTCATTTGTTGATTTGTTCATACACCAAATTCATATAAGATAAGGTAAAAAAAAGGGACAGCTGTAAAGTTAGAGACAGGTAGTAATTTTCTTCCCGTCACTATTATATTTTCCAGCAGCCAGCAGCCAGCAGCAGGAAAAATACTCAAGCGTTCAAAGTTCAAATCCAATATAATACATTGAATGATGATTAGCGTGTATCATGAAGTTTGGTGAAGAAAGCTGGAAAGATGATATACGAGGTATATATACGGTTTATCACTTGTGTTGTACTGTACATATATAGTTTCTGACGCTGCTAATTGTTATTACTAAGAGCGAGAACTTCTATAACAACTTTTCTGTTAAAAAAAAAATGTGTCCTATCTTTTTTTTATTTGTTTTTGACTGTATGAGAAATATATATTCTCTTTTTATTCAAAAATTTATTGTCAACGCATTAGAAAGATAGTAGTAAAAATGACTAAAATTTGTCCTAAAATGACACTACACAAAAAAGCTATCAAAATTAAACAGATGAGATAATTACGTACATAAGTGTGGAAGCAATTCCGATTTCGATTTTTTTTTCCTTTTTATATGTATATTTTTGTAACCATATACAATAAACAAGGCAAGCCCCACAACGACAATACTATGCATCCATCATTCATCAACATTGATTTGAGTTTGAGATGGTTAATTCAACTAAGATAATAAAAGTTACAATTTAAAGCAACCTGTGTCATGATCAGTTTGACAAACATAACCCTTTATTGTACTTGCCAACATGCTGATGTGGACAAACTAGGGGAGCTAAGTTGACGCTATAGTCCTATTAGGCCAATTAAATATGCGCCAACACGGTTTTAAGTGTGAAAAGGACTAAACACTGTTCTTCCATCTCAATTGCAAGACATTTTTTCACTAAAACCCCTCGAAATTTGAAAATAAAAGGTTGTAGCATACCATCTTTGCGACTTTGCCTGTATTGTCGCTGTCATATTTATGTTTGTCATTGACCTATAATTTATTTCATTCTAATTCAAAAGAGACTCGCAGATAATGCTCAGCAGGAGAAGTTGAGTCTTGTACTTTTCAAATTCATTTCTACTATTTTTGTTAGTATAAATTTGTCTGTGTAATTTACCTTGAATTCTGATGTGCTGTATAGAATTTTTTTCCTTTCCGAGGGAATTCTGTATAGTTTGCACCTTAATTATATACAAATTAAAATTCCTTTCATTTTTTTGTAACAATTAATATATATTCAAATTTATTTCAGATGAAATGCATATTTATTCCTCATAACGTATATTTACTTCTTGATAGCTACAACGTATACTTATTCCACACTCATTAAGTTTCTAAACATTAATTGTAATAGTTTATTATGTTCTGATGTCTTTTTCAATTCCATAATGTAAGCCATAACCTTACTTGAATACGAGGTTGCTTAAGTTAGTCATTTAAACATTCCTAGCTAGTATAATTCAAGATAAGAATCAACGTTTTTATTTTATAAGCTCATCACTTTACATTTCAATGTCGTATTATTGCATTCACACGGGAGTAAAATACATATAAATGTGATAAATTTTATAAATTTATGATAAGAAGTCATGAAAAACAAATTGAAAATCTGTATGTTTAAGTTGAACTTTAACTATCTCACTTATTTAAGAGTGCAATTTTGCAATTGCGTAGTAACATCGATTTGAATTAAAAATGAAAATTCTTACATTAATTCAAGTTTGACACTATCAAAGTATCAAGAGTCCTCGATCGCTTCCTGGCGCCTGTTTCATTCTTTGATCATATTTTGTCAACAAAAAAGGATTAAAATTTCAGCGTTTTGAAATTCTTGAAACAAATCAAGCTATCAAATTAGCTCCATGGAAGCAATATCACATTTGGATAGTGCAAGCTTGAAAACTTGGGCTAGTCATTACAAGAGCCAATAAAATCCTTTTGTTCAATTATTTTACCTGCAATGTATTCGATAAAGTAGGTTTAGATAGAGATTCCATTTTCCTTAGTTAGAATTAAAATGTGTTTTCATTAGCATATTAGATAGGGATACAGAAGAGTTATTTTATGCCTGTTATTCTATGGGATAGTAAACAAATATAAATTATATGTGATAGTTTTTAATAATTTGTTTAGTTGACATGATGTTTGTAATTATAGCGAAATTGATTTTCGAAATATTTTGTATACTTTTAATTAATTATAATATTTTTTTATGTATTTTAATGGTACAATCTACCTGCTTGTAATTTAAATAGAATTTTTTTATTTGTTTTCTATTTGGTAATGCTTATACTAATTATTATTCTTTCTATTCAATACATTATTCTCTATTATTCAACGGATAAAAGTAAAGTATATATAAAGCTAAATCATAATAAATAAAGATAAAATTCCAATAAAATTAAATTTTAAGGAATATAAATACATATAAATACAAAATATTTCTAACCTACGCCCTATTTATTACATAATTACTTCTTAGGTTTGTGTATAGCATTCCTTGAGGCCCTACTAACACTAGTGTGAAACCAAAATCGTAACTCTGTGTTAAAGCCGTTACTTTCGGGTTCGTTCTTTGCTAGCGGCTCCCTTACTAACTTCTATAAATACGCTTAACACCTCATTTTGTCTGTACTCCCTTCACCTTCTTCTCGCTCCAGGTCTCCAACTTAGCTCAAATCTTACAAACCAACAATTTTACCAACTAGACTTCTGCTGTTGGATCGCTTTCAAGTCTAATTTCTAGTTCTTATTGAAAATTTGGGAATTTCGGGCTTTTTAAAACGTGTTTTTTCCTCCTCGATTTTACAAAATCCTCTGATAGTGGTTTTGGTGAACAAAAATTTAATTTAATTTCACAGAATATGATTGAAGTCTCGAAGCATTGTAACATCTCGAGAAATAATTTTGCTTCAAAGAAACTCTCTGTCAAGAAAAGCTTCTATTTTTGGATATTTCAAATCTTTAATCGATACTATTTTCCTCAATAACCAACATTATAGGATGTTCTTAATTAGATTAGCAATATATTAATTGTACATTATCAATAATTCAAATATATTGTACTGGCTTCTTGGGTCTTTTTAACCCCAAGTTTCATTGTTATATATTCCGTTTTCCTTTTTTTTATAAATTTCGAATTTCATTTCCTTTATTTCTGAAAATGGGGGCTTTAACTCTGCCACCTGGTTTCCGGTTCCATCCGACTGATGATGAATTGATTGGATACTACTTGAAGAGAAAAGTTGAAGGTCTTCATATTGAGCTGGAAGTAATTCCAGTTATTGATTTGTACAAGTTTGAACCATGGGAGTTGCCAGGTAACCACTTCTACCTTTCTGTTTGTTCAAATGCCAATTACTTTTTTTTTTTAAGAAAAAGAAAGGGTCAAAGTCTTCTAATTTTTTCAAAATTAAATGTCTTCAAGAATTCATGGGGTTTCAAACCCGCAAACCCCATTGTGTTGCCTTTCGCCACTAATTAAATATCAGTAACCAACAAAGAAATTTAATTTGGAGTGCAGTTTGATCTTTCCCCGTGTTTTAAACAATACAAAACAAACAAAACACAAAAAGGACAGAGCTGAGAAATAGTGAGTTTGTGGCAGGTAGTTTAACTTGGTTTCAGATCTGAAATTTGGATTAATGTTTCTTAAGACTATACATTTTTCTTTGAAATTTTTTTTTCTTAATTATATGCTCAATCTAGGCATTGCTAATTAAGACTCCAAAGAAAAACTTCAATTCATGATATGGAATTGGAAAACATCACAAAATGCAAACTTTGGTAATATTAACTTGGTAGCTAGGCTCTGGGATCTAATGCAATAATGTCTAAAACAATCAAAAGTTCATTATTTTATTATAATTTGAGATAAATAGAAACGAGTCTTCCAACTTTAAATATTCATTAGAGAAGTAGTTAGATTTGAGATCCGTCGACCTCCACTCAAAATATATTGTCCTTAAACATACGAGACCAAGCACCAATTTTTTCATTCTTAGGTATTTCTTTTAAATAAATGGATTTTTAAATTAGGTCTGCGGGAATGTAACAAAAAGTCTGTTAAGAATAAGGAAACTAGCCACTACATACTAAGTAAAAGAATCATCTTTTCTTTTTGAAGCCTCCAACCATTGGCAAGCATCTATTCTTTCTTTCCACTATATAGGTCGGTTCTAGATAGATTTACAAAAGTCATTTCATCAAGGATAGTACAATTTTTTCATTCCATTTGTCATACAAAAGTCAAGCTCGAGGAATATATATTCTTGTATAAAGAAATACAATTTTTCAGGAAAAGGGGAACCAAAACAGCTTTCATTTTTTTTTTTTTTCTGTGGTGGGGGTTGGGGGGGGGGGGGGGAGGGGGTTGTGTCCACGTTATTTCCATTTTCTAATATTTTCTTAAGATAAAACATTATTCAAAAATGTATAGTCCACTCAAAATGTATAGTCCTTAAACCCAGGATCCAATAAGGGACTTTCTTAACAAATGTACAGCGCTTGCTAGTATTGGATTGAGCTACTCTGTTAATGAATCTCTCTACCCTTTTATTATTTTACTTCTAAATGTGCAATATCATTCATGTGACATTGTTTATAGCAATTAGTTGGCACTGCTAATTGCCATATGTATATAGTGTATATCATAACTGCAATTACTATTTATCAAAAGTGGCACATCGGGTGAAACTAAAAAGAATTTGTAAAAATTGCATGTGAAATTAAGAATACTGATTAATTACTCAACAGAAGTACAGAACATGTATTAGCTGCAACTTGTGTGACCTTCCTTATTTTCTGAACGGAAAAGAAATTGACTCATTAGCTATCTTTTCCCCCATTGCAGATAAATCTTTTCTCCCAAAAAAAGATTCAGAGTGGTTCTTCTTCTGTCCCCGGGATAGGAAGTACCCGAATGGCACGCGCACCAATCGTGCAACCGCTGTCGGGTATTGGAAGGCCACTGGCAAGGACCGAAAAATTGCATGCGAACCCTCAACCTTCGGGCTCAGAAAGACCCTAGTTTTTTATAAGGGTCGAGCTCCCGGTGGAGAGCGTACAGACTGGATCATGCATGAGTACCGCCTCTGCGAAAATCTCTCACATGGATGCAATAGCTTTTTGGTACTTATATATATAATCTTTCCTTTTTAACTTAGTTCATTTATGTTACTCTTTTATTTTAAATATCTACTTCATCAATAATCTAGACGTTATTCGCCAATATGGTTGTTAGGTTTTGGTACCGGGATCTAACTATAAAAACAGCATGTTTGTATATATGCACTTAATTAATTAGTGCCTTTCATAAATTACTAATACCATATAATTAACAAACTGTGCTTTTATGTAATCACTTCACAATTACAGGGTGCTTATGCGCTATGCCATGTGGTGAAGAGGCACAACGACAACAATGGACAAAAGGTAGTTTCATCGATTGGATTACCTGCTAACACGAAGAGATGCTTCAGCAACTTTGAAGTATCCACTAGCCCAGAAGGAAGTTCTTCTGCCGTGACGGATCAATTTAACAGAAGCATTGCCTCGACACCTGCCTATTCTATGAATTCTCCTCTTGAAATTGCAAGAATGGAGATTCAGACACTGCCTAACTCAAATTCTTTAAAGGTACAACTTGCCATTATTATTTGAGAAATTAGGAGATTTGTATAGTATTTTGTCTATGGATTTCACAAGAAAAATAGTATTCAATTGAAACAACAGAGCAACACATACTAACTCCGGATTCCCCAATCGAGTGGATAAAAGATCTCTAAAATTCAATAAATTCAATATATAATTGATCTTATTCTGTATATTTGCAGTTTCCTTCGGCAAACGAAGACATGTATGACTTGATGGCGACTGATAATGGGCTTCCTAATTTGATGGAATTAAACCCAAACCCTGACTGGACTTCAATGCCCCCGCCATCTTCCTTCAGTTTCCTAGGAGAAGATAACTCACTCACTTGTGTGTCACAGTCAAGCGACGTACATCCTTTAGTTCCAACAACTCCGACGCAAGCAATGCAGATGTTTAACAATGTGGACAGTTTTTTGCAAGATGAAACCTTTGATTTAGATACACTGAAATATCCATTTGAATCTTCCAGTGGTACACTATTTGTTTGTTCACCACATAAGTTTATTTTTTCCTGACATATATATAAAGTTTACACAAAGAAAACAAATGCTAATTTTTTATATAGTATTTCGTATTTGTCTCAGAAATGTCTTGGTACCATTCAAAGTAATTGAACTATCCTCAATTCCTTTCAGGCTAGTCATGGATAATCAAATATATAATATGGTTAACCAATCAACCTACTAAGGGAGTTTTAGAAAATCATAAGAAAAATAAGAGCGAGACACATTTATTAGAATCACAGCAAGAGGGTCGGAATTCACACAAAAACTTCAAGATGTCTAATAATTTTCTTTATAATTTTAGGTGTTGATAATTGGAATACGATGTCTACTATGGCGCTTTGCAGACAAGCAAGTGAAGATGATGTTGGCATGTGGCTACAAGAAGATAACATGTTCATCATGATAAATTAACACTATTTATAAATTGATACATGAAAGTTCGATAGAACCTCATTAGTATCTTACATTATATAGATTTGAAATAAAAGGTCGGTGTGATGACGCTGTGTAATGTCTAAAAGGTAATGTATTTATTGTATGTGTTACTCAATGTATGGTTGTGGGTTCTATTTATGATGTACATAATAATATTTGTAATCATTTTATTGCGTTTATGATGCATCATATGAATAGCTGAAATGAGAAAGCATTCCCTGTTTATTGTAACTTTCATCTCTAATTTGTCTCTGTAGAACAAAATCTGACAAATCGGTTGCTTCAGACACTAAAGAGGCATAAAATGCTATTGTTTCACGGAAAAAGATCAATTTTATAAAGTCAAAAGAAGTACACGCCCTAGATTGGCAAAAAGAGTGAAGAATTAAAGGGCAGCATGTATTTGTGCTTAGTTTTATCATCAAACAAAAAGGAGAAGCCACATCAGTGATCAGTGTGCAGAATATCAATTGCCGAAAAGAAAAAAGAAACCATTTGTGTATAGATGAAATTATCCAGAGGTCACTTTTTCTCTTTATTCGCCGGATGAAAGATACTTTTTTATAAAAGGAGGATACAAATGTGAACTGCTTGTTGACTTGTGATTTGTGAAGGCTAGGTTTTCTTTTTGAAACAATAAATCTAATCACTGGCCATCCCTTGGGCCTGGGCCCAATTAACACATCCGTTCGTGTAATTTCCATCTCTGTCATCACGTGGCACGCACGCGCACCTTCAAATTTTCAGATAATATCGGAAAAACACATCTCTCTTCCGTCTAAAAATCTCTCTCCTCCCTCCATCAAAATCAAGCGATTTCTCTCTCAATCTCTCAAGACAAAATTGGATATAACCCCCCATAATCTTCTCTATCCGGATATAACCCTCTGCAATCTTCAAAACCGGATATAACCCCCTCAAATCATGCTTAATGGGGATATAACCCCTTTTTATTTATATTTATTAATTTTTAACTAAAGAAAATTAAAAAATGAAAATTCTGACCAAACTACCCTCCTCACTTCAAAAACGATTCAACTTCCTTTCTGATATTCATGATACCAGATCTTACCATTGTTGCCAAAAATATTTTATCTTCTTTCTGAAATTAACAATACCAAAATCTTCTATATGTCTAGTCTCATGACACCCAATAAGAATGGAAATGGAGGAATCAAATGATCTTATTAACGTTGTACAGTTGTATTTGTCTTTTTCCAAACTGACAATTTTGAATAAGTAAAATTTTTCTAATTACACAGCTTTGCATCAGTTGTACCATGCTTGTTTCCATTATCTTTGAGACCGACAAAGAAAGGAAATATAGATTGCATTGTTGCCTAATTTATTCTCAATATCAGAAACTGATACATGAAACAAATGCATTGTTGCCACTTAATTGCATCGTACTGGTAAATGTGTTGTATTACATGAAAGAGAATGAAAAATGTTGGAGCATCTGCTAGTGATCTCAATAGATTAAATTTGTTTTCTAGCGCAACAGTAACTTTTGAGTTGCAAGAAGCAAAGTGATCCGTAAGATTTTCTTATTTGGTTTAGAATTCATACTAGGTAAGTAGGTCGTTTACAAAGATTTCAATTGTTGAATCCGATAAATTTTATTTTATCTTTTCTTGAGTCTGAGAACGATATAGTTTGACATAATTTGAGACCGATCAGATTTGGATGTTCAGATAAGTCAGTCTGGACTTTTGATTGAAATTTGATCTAAATGTTATTCGACAAACAAGGAGGGAGGAAGGGACACGGGAAGAAGATTGAGTCTGGTGATGTAGAAGGTGAAACGTTTTCGGAAATGAGAAGGGTAATTTGGTCAGAGTTTTAATTTTTTTTATTTTCTTTAGTTAAAAATGAATAAAAATGGATAAAAAGGGGTTATGTCCCTAATAAGCATGATTTGAGGGGGGTATATCCAGTTTTGAAGATTGCAGGGTTATATCCGAATAGAAAAGATTATGGGGGGTTATGTCCAATTTTGCCCTCTCAAATATGATATCTCTCGCTCCTGTAATCTCTCTCTATTTTTATCCGTCTCTCTCCTAGAAGCACGGTCGTCTCTTCAACTAGTTTTCTCTTGTTTTCCTGATCTGATACAAGTTTTTTCATCGATATCTGTGCCTTTTTCTTCAGATTTTCCCATGGCGGCGCATCTGAGATCGATCCCTCTGTTTTAGTACCTCTTTTCATGGTCAGGTTTGTTTTTTCACTGTTTCGTTGGATAGACGCTTTTTCGTTTCATTTTTGTTTTTGTTTTGACTCCTTTTGGACGTGGATCTAATTTTCTGGTTTGTGTTCTCTGGTTTCAATGCTTTCTCTCAGATCTGGCAAAGATTCAAGAGGAAAAGTTCAATTCGAAGGTACAGAAGAAAGAAAAAACGATCGATGTGCTAAATCCGGCTTTCAATCTGGCATTCATCACTAGACCTAAACTGTAGACACACTGCCAAGGTATATATTTCTCTAACGCATGCTTATGTTATCTAATAATTAGTTTTAGAATCATAATAATAATAATTTGTAGTGACTTACAGTTAAAAAGGGAGTAATTTATTTAAATAAGGGAGTATATTAGGGTAACATAGGGAGTATTTTTTGGGATGTGGTAGTGTATTAGTAGCTTAATGGTATCTTGGTATTTTGTAACTAAGGGAGTGAGTTATTCAAATAAGGGAGTACATTATCAGTGTCAGGGGAGTATTTATGAATGTGTTAGTGTTTTATCAGTATGATGATATTAGTATTATAAATAAAGATGCATGGAGTCCGGATCAATTTTTTGTTTTTCCTACGACACGGCATCTCAGCTTACATAAGATTTCAGCGATTTTTATGGCGAAACAGTCTGTAACCCATTGTGTATCGAATCAAAGTTATTCAAATTGACTTCATATTGACCTGTTACACCATAAGTTGTTGAGTCATTAGTGCATTTTTTTTTTTTTGGTTGTAGGATACGGACTTCGACTCATCCGTCTCTTCCTATTCTCCTCCAAATTTCTTCTCATTTTTTGCTTCTCCCAATCCAAATCATGTCATTATCTTGCTGCATAAACCTAGATCCACTTTGCCCTTTCTCTCTCTCCCCCCTTCGTCGGCTTCCCCACGACCCACGTCCACGAACTTCGTCGGCTTTCGCTCTCTCTATGCAGAATCAAATTTCGCTCTCCCTCTCCGTCACCTCCTATGAAAAATTAAGGCTAGATGAAATCCATTTTCACGATCCATCGCGAAATGCGTAATCAAAAGGTATTTTGAAATTAATTTAATTATCACATATTTCGGGATACGTTCCCATAAGCATGTGAGTATGGCTCGAACCCACCTATTTGATTAATCAAAGATATTTACTGATGCCCATGCTTTGTATTCATGGTAAGACTAAAGGGGTGCTTACTGGTATCAATAGATACATTTCAAATTCAATAAATGTTTACTGGTATGATTGATACATGCTTTGTTTTTTTTTTAAAAAAAAATTATAAGTGTTATTTAACACTAAGAATTTGATTGTGGAAATTATTTGTCTTATTGTACATGGACACCCTTTTTGAAATTTATTTGTCTTATAAGATTTAAAAGGAGACTTAATTAGAAATTTTATTGAAAAGATCTTATTGATTGGATTGATCCACCGAGAGCTCTCTACCTTGATAATTTTACATTTCACAACTCCTTTCATTTTTTTTGTCACCTTTACATGACATAAATTTACAGTACACTATCAAATTTTGCAGTTGACCAGAGAGCTATGCCGAAACATTTCAATTGATCATATGGAAAAGTCAATTCATTGCTCTTTTCTGCTATTAAGTTCAGTTATTTTAAAAGCCTAGAATCTGATATTAATTCCTTCAAGGGTGATATTGGTGTGCCATGTGATGCATTTTTTCTAATGATTTCACTATTCAAGGGCATGGAAGATAATCAAAGAAAAAAGGTAGCAAGGTATGTTTATGTTAACTTTGAGACATATTAAGTCAATACTATACTTTTTAATGTGCATAATAGATCTGAATTGTTTACAATTTTGTGTTAAGATTTTTGAGAGAACATTTTTACACACAACTGCCATTATGTGCAACTGGAACGGCAACTGCAATTGTAGATGCAATAATAACAGAAAATAGTTTTTTCTTCTTTAAGGTCAAAAAACCTGGTGGGAGAAACATGCTATACTAATAATTATGTTGCTGTTATTTTTCTTCTTTAAGTAAAATTAAGCTTTTATTGATGAAATCATGAAACTAGACAAATAAACAAGCTGACACTTTTATTTGACTTTGGTGGTCATGCTATCATTAACATCAGTATGAAACCTACCTACAAGTGGGCTACGGATAGCCAAACCTGATTCAAATAAAATATTGTCGATTTTTGAAGGTTGTTTAGTTTCGCATACCCTTATATTGTAGCTTTGCAAATTAATTACTAGCTATTTCTGCTTGCATATTCTTGGGCACAATCACATATTGATATTGGGAGAGAAAAGGTCAACGATCCATACTAATTCTTCTGACAAATCGTACTAATGAGATGTGCATAAAGAATTGTACAAGTAATTCAAAGTGGACACATCTAAGCAGATATGATTTAATATAGTTTGATATTAATAGATGGAATGTGCACAAATTGAAGTTATAGGGAGATGACATTTTTCCTGCTGTTTTGTTGTTAAGTCACTGGTATTGGAGTTTATCAAGTCCTATTTTTTTCCTACAATATCGAACCTTTCTATACATTTTTAATATGCATGAGAAAATGTACTTTGGAATGTCATTACCCTGCTGTTAAATTCCTATAAATGAAACTAATTTCATATTTAGCCCTGGTGCTTCTATTCTAATCAATTTGGCCTGAACTCTTCTCAGCATTAAGCTTCTAATATGTGATATTTTAGTAATTGTAAAATCAATGTTTTGAAAACCGGACCGGACCGGCCGGTTCGACCGGTTCAACCGCGAACCGGACACCTCTCCGGTCCAAACTGGCCCGGTTTTTTGTCTGTTTCCGAACCGCAACGAACCGGCCGGTTCGGTCCGGTTTTCGACTGAACCTCTGAACCGAACCGGCCGGTTTATATTTTTTAAGTGGTTCAATGAAATTCTCAAAAAAATGGGTAGTGTGGGAATCGAACTTGAAATGTTTAGAATAGCAAAGAGATGCAATACCACTAGGCCAGTGGGCTTTTGTTGTAAATAAATGGACATTTAGTTTTTATAAACTATATTGCAATGATAATGTCCTCCGGTTCTTTCAACCGGTTCGACCGGTTGAACCATCGAACCTTTAGCTTCACCAGTTCAATGTCCGGGTCGGTTTTCAAAACATTGTGTAAAATCATATATTTAATGCCATGTATAAAATTACTGGGCGGCAAAGAACTTTATATGTTATTAAAAGTACATACTCACAACCTATTTGTGCAGTTTAAAACTCGAACACTAAGAGTAGGCATTGACTTACCTCGAGAGCTCGAGAAGGATACATGAAAGTTATCAGTCCATTTTGACAAATTCCATTGTCATTGAGGTACCAATCTGTATCTTTGTTTTTAGATATAGTTAATGAATTAGAATTTCAAAAACAACAGCTATTATGTATAACATACCATTTTATTTACATGAAGTTCCATTCAATAATTCTATTATGGAAAAAATATTTGCTTTTTCGATGCCAAATTAAATTTTAGTAACTTCTGAACATTATCAAAAGAATTCTCACGTTTAATGTTTTTGGCCAGGAATCATGGTGGCAAGTTTTGTCTACCAATGATAGCACTCCAGCCATTAGAACCTTACCTTCTCCAGTAGCTATATTTGTAGAAAATTAGAAAGAGAGCTTGGTTT
The DNA here is from genome assembly GCA_027562975.1 of Rhynchospora breviuscula. Taxonomy (NCBI): domain Eukaryota; kingdom Viridiplantae; phylum Streptophyta; class Magnoliopsida; order Poales; family Cyperaceae; genus Rhynchospora; species Rhynchospora breviuscula. Next base: position 26,872,238 of record CM050400.1, on the reverse strand, counting down.
TATTTGTTCTTTCATTAATTTGTTCTGTCCTTGATTTACTTTTACTTTTTTGGTAGGATATTTTTTCTCAAGAATTTATTGAAGTGAAATTAAATTAATGCTTTTGAGATGGAGGATCTTATTGCATATGCTACTAATTTTTTTGAAAAGCTACGTACCTTGATGAAATTTTACATTTTAAAAAAATATTGGTGTTCATTATCCTACATTTAAAAAAAAAATATGCAAAACAAGTTACTAGGTGTTACATGATAAATTCTCTATGCAATCACGATGCTTATGTGGAGATTTCAATTGCTTGAAGGAGTGTCAGAGATCAAAGGATATGTCATACACTATTTCTTTTCTTTACATTTTAATGGTAATTCTTTCCTCCCTTTTTATTAGTCTGCTCCCTCAGTGATTTAAAAAATAATGTTGCTTGGACGAAGTTATATATACATGGGAAGAGATTCACCACTATTGCCAATGGTATGAACCAGTTGTCCTAATTAAGAGTATAGCACTGTAACAGTTCATCCAAGGCCGTACCACTCAGTACTCAACTGGTACCAGTATGTATTACTTTGACCCTTTAGAAAGGATTTTGTACGTACTTGGCTGCTCTTTTGGAATTGTGAATATTTTTTGCCGCTAACAATTCAAATAATATGCTAATTGTTGAAAATTTTGTTATGTTTTTACTATTAGCTTTTTTTTTATAATTCTTTCTTATTGACACTGTACTTCCGTAATTTTTATTTTATTTTTAATTTATTTATTTTTTTTGTAGAACTATCAGAACCTGTCGACATGTAAGTTGAAAATCATTTCAAGCTTAATGCACATTTTCTTGACAGCACCATTTTTAAAGGCAAAATCCCGATTACGGTCCTAGGCCTTCTCAAAACAATTTTCCCACTTGATGTTTGGGAAACTCTTTTCTTCCAGCAACTTTCTTTTTTTTTAGAAAACTTGACAGTGACTGTCAAGGAGATTCTTCCAGCAACTTTCAATATCTATGTTTTATTGTTTTTTCTTGGTTGAGAGAGGTAGTCCTGTTAGGAAGAGAAGGGATTACTTAGCGTCTCTCAAATATACGCTATTAATTTTTATTATTTTTTACCTTGGTAATTATTTTGTTTTACTCCGCTTTGGTTCTCATAACTGCTAATATTTATTTTCTAAATAATAACAATGGCGTTATTATTAATTTTTTTTGTTTATGCGAGGGGATTACTTTTTTTTATTCTACTTTGGTGCATGGTTAGATTCTATATACTATTCATAGCCACTAATTTGGATGGTAAATGGTTGATCTTTTTAGTTCCTATCTCATATTTCACAATCAGAGCCACTACAGTGATGTTTTGTACTACAATAAAAAATTTTAAAACAAATCAATCAGTTGTAGTTTTTAATGACTATGGTAATTAATTAATACACTATGTATAACATTCTCTTATTTCCAACTTTAACCTTTACAAATTTTAAATAGATAACATATTTTAAATTCATTACAAAATCAAATATCGAGCGAAGCTCAATTAGTCCTCCTAGTTTTTAATAAAGGAGTAACTTATTTAAATAAGAGAGTATATTAGCATGAAATAGGAAGTACTTTTTTGGATGTGATAGTGTATTAGCATCTTGATGGTATCTTGGTCTTCTGTAACTAAAGAAGTAAATTATTTGAATAAGGAAGTATAATATCAGTGTCAGGGGAGTATTTATGGATGTGTTAGTGTGTTATCAGTTTGATGGTATTTTTAACGAGGAGTGACTTATTTAAATAAGGGAGTGTATTAGCATTTCATAGGGAGTAATTTTTGGATGTGGTAGTGTATGCTTGGATTTTGATGATGTAGTTTTTAATATGATTTTTAATAAATTATTTTTGTTGTTTTTACAGATTGATATTGAAGGTGACAATATTGTGGCTGGTTACAACTTACTGCTGGATAGTTCTATTGAGATTAAATTTGTGTTACCTGCAGTTCAACCTGTTGTTTTGTTGGAACAACTTATTATGGATGTATTGAATATGTTTCCCGAAATATTTTGTGTTTTGTTATGTTTCTTTATGCTTTGTTATGTTTATTTCAATGTTATAAATGCCTATAAATATATCCGTCTTTCTACCACATTATTTAATCCCTCTTTGAGAAATAGATACTCCCTCATTGAATGTGTATATTTTTATTAATAGAGCGCACTTATTATTACTCCAATTGTATTTATGTTTGTATAAATACATACTCCTTAGATTTATAAATTTACTTCGTAATTAGCAATTAGATACTCTCCTATCTGAAAACTAATTTGACAATTAAATAATTTATAAAACAATTGCTGATGTCAAAAAATTCAAAATGTTGTTGATCGTTGAAAAATGCGTTGTGACGTTGCTAAAATGCATGGTGACGTCAGCATATAGCCAGACGATCACGGAATGCGCGATAAACGTGTCATGACGTCAGCGACAAGCGTGTTTTTGTTCCTATTGCCGTTTTCATTTTTAGCAGCGCATGGTTTTGCATTTTTAACCACTGATTGCTTAATTGCTTTAGCTCTTGATTGCAATTATCAGTTCCGAATAAAGAGATAGGAACAACTCTCCCTAAAATGACCTCGCTAAGGAAGCAATGATATCGCGACTGCGTGACCTCGCCAGATGGAGTCCTATCTCGCCCTAATAGGCATCCTGATCCTGAGCTTGGTGAATAAGGTGGTGAGGACCATAGGAGACGATCGTTACTGACCTCTGACACATGTGACATCACGAAGGACTGTCATTATTGGCCTCTGACTGGCTGACGTCAGAAGAAGATTCCTCTAGATCTCTATGTATACCTCCCAGACCAGAGAAAAGGGGAGGCCACAAGTTGAAGATTCCTCTAGATCTCTATGTATACCTCCCAGACCAAAAAAAAGGTATAACACCCACTGACATTTGACCATCTTTAGGGCTGCAAACGGAAAAAGAAATACGTAATTCCGTTTCGTTTCGGCCCCTGCGAAACGATCAACGAAAGAAAAAATGATTTTGTCCGGTATAGCGAAACGATCAACGAAACAGCGAATAGTTTCGTCGCAGTGTAATTTACGTAAATCTTGACTGTTTCAGTCCTGCGAAACAATTACCGAAACATAAATCAGTTTCGTCACCGAAACGAAACGGTCAACGAAACACCCTTGTTTCGCCTCTGTTTCTAACGTTAGACATGTCTAGGTCCAGTGGCGGATCTAGGAAAAATATTTAGGTGGGACTGTGGGTCTATAGTGGACTGGTGGACTATTGATTTATTGGGCCATCGTAACCGGAAAGAGAGAGAGGACACGGGATTACGGAAAGCAAACACTCTTCAACCTCCGTTCAACATCTTCAGCCCCACCTTTGAGTACTCCAATGGCAGAAAAATTAGCTGGGACTAAAGGGGGACTCTATGGGTTCGACGGCGTTAGGTGGGGCTCTAGCCCCACCCGACCCAGTGCTAGATCCGCCCCTGTCTAGGTCCATCTTTAATCGAATTAAACCAGGTTGGACTTTTGTTGACCAAGAGTTTGATTTTTTTACCATATTTGATCATTTTGACCAGCTATTGACCTTTGACCAATTAACCAATAAAATAAAAAAAAATCCATTTATCCTTGCCGCTCTGAAGTTTTGACTGAAGAGAATTATTACAAAGTTGCCACCTGCCTTATGCAATACCTTGCGTGTCCAATTTTCAAAATACATAATTTTCTTAAGCAATTCCATTGTGCCACGTGTCTCATGTAGACCTTGATCTGACAGACAATAAAATTATTTTTCTTGTATTTTCTATATCTAATCTATCTTAAATAAATTCTCTACCGTACTGGGTCATATGACTCATATGATATCACAAGGTAAAAAGAGGAAGAGAGAGAAAAAGGTAGAGAAAGAGGAATCAAACTGAGGAAACGCGTCTTTGTCTTCCAATAAGTTCAAACTTGACCCTCGATAAATTAAGGATTTAGTGGTCCGTACCATTAAAATACTAATCCTATCCGTCCCTTTATTCGTTTTAAATAAACATGCAACTCCAACAGCACCACTCCAAGTCCCATTACAAACCCAAGTTCCACTCCCCAAAGTCCCAAACCGTTTGTACTCAGTGGCCACTCCGCACCACCACTCCCTCCTCAGTCCGGAAGTCCCCTACTCCCATCCCCAAACCTCAGTCCACCACTCCAATCTTCTCTTCCTCGCCGCTCTCCTACCCCAAACCCCAGTCCGACAGTCGCTCCCTTCTCAGTCCGTCATCGCTCTCTTCTTCTTTCCAACGCTAATCGCAACGCCACGGCGCCACTTCTTCTTTCCCTACGACCGAAGCCGACCTCCTCTCTTCTCTCTGTACAAGCTAGCTTGAACTCGCTGAGCCAGCTCGTTTCTTAACGAGACGAGTTCGAGACACAGCTAACTCGCTCGTGGCTTGGCTCGTGAACAGTCCCACACACAACACACCAAAATGCCATTCTTCTTCTTCTTCTATCTTCTTTTCCTATACACATTGCACCGCCACGCATTACCGACCAATGCCGCAACAGCCCCAGATGAGACCGCAGCATTACTCGCCATCAAATCATCCCTCATTGATCCACTCGGTGCACTACAGAACTGGAAATCTAATCCAGGGATGCCGCATTGCAACTGGACCGGTGTGCAGTGTGACACTAAAGGCACAGTCATCGGCCTCAATTTATCTAACTATAACCTAAGTGGAACAATATCAGACGATATTCTTCTACTATCCAACCTTTCATCTCTTAAAATTTGTTCCAATGCCTTCTCTGACACTCTGCCTGCTGCTCTTACCGGCCTTACCTCACTAAAATTCCTAGATGTAAGCGTTAACAATTTTGATGGCCAGTTTCCAGTTGGATTTGGATCATTTCTTCAGTTGACATACCTCAATGCATCAGGGAATTACTTTGAGGGCCCATTGCCGGCTGACATTGGCAGTGCAAATGCACTGGAAATCCTCGATTTTCGTGGTGGTTTTTTCACTGGTTCTATCCCAGCGTCGTACCGGGGCTTGCAAAAGCTCAAGTTTTTGGGTCTGTCGGGAAACAAGCTGACAGGTACATTGCCTAAGGAACTGTTTGAGCTGTCTTCTTTGGAGCAACTCATAATAGGATATAATGAGTTTGAGGGGCCTATACCGGCGGATATAGCTAACTTGACCAAACTCCAGTACCTCGACATGGTGGTTGGAAATCTCAATGGCCCAATTCCTCCTGAGATAGGGAAATTAAAGATGCTAAACACAATTTTTTTGTACAAGAATAGTTTGGGAGGTGATATACCAAAGGAAATTGGTAACCTTTCCTCACTGGTAATGCTTGATTTATCAGTAAACATGATAACTGGTGTTATACCACCGGAGATAGCATTACTGAGCAATCTCCAGCGATTGAACCTGATGAGCAACAGGCTCAAAGGGACAGTACCAAATGGTATTGGTGATTTACCACAGCTAGAGGTACTACTATTATGGAATAACTCACTAACCGGCCCATTACCAGCCAGCCTCGGAAAGAACTCTCCTCTGCAATGGCTCGATGTTTCAACCAATGCTTTGTCAGGAGAAATCCCAGCCGGACTATGCCAAGGAGGTAACCTCACAAAATTAATTCTATTTAGTAATGCATTTACTGGGCCCATACCAGTTGGCCTGACCACTTGCATGCCACTGGTACGCATGAGGATGCACAACAACCAGCTGAATGGTACAGTGCCTGGTGGTTTTGGTAAACTACCAAGGCTACAACGACTTGAGCTGTCTGGAAATGAGTTAACTGGTGAGATACCTGACGACATCTCTTTATCGACCTCTCTTTCATTCATTGACCTCTCACGCAACCAACTGCAATCAAGACTTCCCTCATGTATCTTATCAATACCCAGTCTTCAAAGCTTCATGGCAGCTGATAATGAGCTAACTGGAGGCGTCCCTGGTGAGCTACAAAACTGCCCCTCTATGTCAACATTGGATTTATCGAACAACCGGTTGGAAGGTACTATTCCCTCAAGTCTTGCATCTTGTGCAAGGCTAGTTTCTCTTAGCCTGAGAAACAACCATTTCACTGGTTCCATCCCGCCATCAATTGCCATGATGCCTACTCTGTCGATTCTAGACCTTTCAAACAATTTCCTAACAGGTTCCATACCAAGCAATTTTGGTAGCTCGCCAGCTTTAGAGATGTTGAATTTAGCATACAACAACCTCTCAGGTCCAGTACCATCAACAACACTTCTACGCACTATAAACCCGGATGACCTTGCGGGGAATCCTGGCCTCTGTGGTGGTGTTCTTCCACCATGCTCTGGTGCTACTGGTATGCTGGAATCTCCTTCAGGGTTCAGATGGGCCGATATGAGACATGTGGCAGCAGGGTGGGCCATCGGTTTTGTTATCGGTTTTGTTATCGGGCTCTTTAGGGAAATAATATAATAGATAAATAATTTAGATTCTAGTTTCAATCAAAATCAGATTTATTAGATATTATTTGATATTATGTATCTTTGCTTATGTTTATGCATCTTTTCTTAGTTTACAATTGTTGTTATATTTTTAGTTATTACCAAATTGGAAATTCTCTATATATTAAGATGAGGTACTGTATGAGAAATTAAGCAGAAATCAATAAAAAATAGTCTTCCTTTATCTTTATCTCTCTTCTCCCTATTCTCTCTTCTAAATCCAACCAAAGCTCATAACAGGTTTATCTGTTGCATTCGGGCTTTTTTGACCATTTTACTTGGGAGAAAGCTATATATTAGGTGGCATGAAAGGGGCACTTGCTGTGATGATGGATTTGAGGAGGGAGGTGAGTGGCCATGGCGGCTAACTGCTTTTCAGAGATTAACTTTTGCAAGTGTAGATGTACTTTCTTGTGTCAAGGAAGGGAATATGATTGGTATGGGTGGGACTGGTATTGTGTACAAGGCTGAGATGCCGAAGCATCATGCTGTGGTTGCTGTGAAGAAGTTGTGGCATGCTGGTTGCCCAGAAGCCGGTGGTGCTGCTGGTTTGGAAGGTGGAGAGCTCGCCAAAGAGGTAAGTTTGTTTATTTTAAATTTTAATTGAATGTTTTAATTAGTGAAAGAAAAAAAAATCAATAATATCACCCCTTGTTGCCGGGTAATGTACCGTTCTGAAAAGTTAGTATTTCTAAAATAAACACTTATATTTAGTTTTGTTCCTCTGGGTGTTTTTTGGCTAGAAAAAATGTTTTTTGACCCCTTTCAAGCTTCAATCTATCTGAAACTCCACTAAAATGAAGAAAGATAAGAAAATAAAGAAGAATAGGAACAGGACAAAATGAGACCATTAAACTAAATTATGATCCAGACAATACCAGAAAGGTATGGATAATCTGGTTGTCAGGTATTTAACTACTATACAAAATGATAAAAATCACAAGTATCACTACATTTCTGGTACATGAACATGACAGTCTAATACAGCTGAAACCTCAGTCGACTGCTTCTTTTTGGATATTCAATATGTTAAATTAACCTAACATTTTGTTTTTTGTTTGAATAAAAGGTGAGCTTACTTGGTTGGCTCCGACACCGAAATGTTGTGCGAATGCTCGGTTATCTAAGCAACGAGAGTGACACCATGATACTTTATGAATATATGCCCAATGGAAGCCTCTGGGAGGCACTCCATGGAAGAATGAAGGGAAAATTGTTAATCGATTGGGCTTCGCGGTACAATGTGGCAGTTGGAATTGCAGCAGGCCTAGCTTACCTGCCTTATGACTGCCGGCCTCCAGTTATTCACCGATGTCAAGTTGAGCAATGTTCTCCTGGACTCAAATCTTGAGGCGAGGATCGCAGATTTTGGATTGGTGAGGGTTGATGATACACAAGAATGAGACAGTTTCAATGGTTGCTGGGTCTTATGGCTACATTGCTCCAGGTTTGCTGTTTATTTCATGATTATATTACTTGGTTCCAAATTTTTCTGTCAGCCAAAATTTAGGCATTAACTATACCTGCTATGTTCTTTACTTGATTAAATTTATTTATATTTTTTCCAAACATAATAGAATATGGTTATTCACTGAAAGTGGATAAAAAAACGACGTATACAACTTCGGCGTGGTCCTGATAGAGCTCCTAACAGGCAAGCGACCAATTGAACCTGAGTTTGGCGAGAGCCAAGACATAGTTAGCTGGGTACGCGAAAGGCTTCATTCCAACTGAGGCGTCGAGGAATCGCTTGATCCGGCTGCCGGTGGCCGGTGTGAGCACGTCAAAGAGGAGATGCTCCTTGTGCTCAGAATTGCAGTTCTTTGCACTACCAAATCACCCAAAGACCGCCCATCAATGCGTGATGTTATCACCATGCTAGCAGAGGCCAAGCCACGACGAAAGAGTGTTGTTGTGGCTGCGGCAGCTAAGGAGAAGCCTGTGTTCACAACCTCTCCTGATGTCAGGTACCTATAGTGTAAAAAGACAGGATGATGTTGCAATGGCTGTTAACAGTTGAAACAAGGAAATGGTCTTTGCCCCCCATTAGTTTCCATTCAGGTCTCTTCTCCAACCAATTGATCAAATCCAGTGAGGCCGCATCCCTCATGGATACCCCCACAAATACCGTGCAATGTCAACGCCAGCATAGAACGGTACAAATATAGCTGCGGCTATTGAGGAATCATTGGTTAGGCATTCGTATTGCTTCATTCGGTTGTTAAATATCACATCTACTGCATATTGGTACAAGGCAAATGAACGGCGACAGCTTTAAATATGTATTTAATCATTTGTGCACTGGAATAGGTACAAGGCAAATGGAAAGTCAAGCACCAAGATATGATCGAATTGTGCAAGGAAGTTAATGAAGTTAAAAAGAGGTTTAATTATTTCAATATCCAGCATGTGAGACGGGTAAAACACCATTTTTTTTTCATTATTTCATTGATTAATTTTGATCGATGGCTTTGCAATTCTCTCTGCACTTTCTAATCTCACTCTCTCTCTCTGATCATTTTTTGGTTTTGGAAATTTCTTTTAGGAGTTCAATTCTGATGCTGATCATCAAGCCAACTTGGCTATAGACCTTCGAGGTGAGAAACATTCAGTGAATAATACTTGTCATCGATCAGTTCTTGTTCTGGGTCAGGCTTTTTGGTTTGGCAAAGCACTTTTATTTTCTGTTTGTGGAGTGGTTCATGTGAACTAGGTTTGGGTTTTGATCGGGATGGAGCTAAAGTTTTATTTGACTTAGATCTGGTTCAGTTCACCGATTAGTTGGATTTCAGATTTCAGTATGACTCAGTTCCATTTGTTTTGTGTTTTTCAAGCCTTTGGCTTTCCAAAATAACTGGATCAGTTAGTTGGGCAGGTTACTCCCATCAAATTAACTTTTGTTTGGTCTTAAGTGAACTCCAGACTGCTGTACCAGTAACGAACTTTTAATTATTTAATACAGATGGCCAAGTTTCAGAGGTGCGTGGTGATGGGTTTAGCATGTGCTCTGAAGTTCTCCTTGTTTTGGTACTTTAGTTTAGTTGCTTATATATATTCTTGTATGGCACTGGGTCTGACTATAAGAAGCAGCTCATTTTGGGGAATTGTCATCTTCTTCGTATCTTTCATTTTGTTTAGTTGGTTGGAGCTGCAACAGTATAGTATGATTATTACTACTCTTTTAACTTCTATCATGTTAGATAAATATCGTCTGTTTTGAGTGTCACATTCCAATAGCAAGAACCCCCCTGTAAGTGTTTGTTTGCTTGTTTTTATCTTTCTTTTATTTTTATGCGCAATATTACTTGCGAATAAGGATGACTGTGGTGTCTAGGATCTAGGATAGAAGGCATTTGATAGGAAGTCAATAAGATAGTTCGGTTCAATAGTGAGCCTTGTATTATTGCAGCTCAATAAGATCGTTCAGTTCAATAGTGAGCCTTGTATTATTGCAGCTCAATAAGATCGTTCAGTTCAATTAGGTTCAAATATCTTCATGATACTTTTATTGTTAAATCCTCAACAGTTTAATAAGGTTCAAACGTCTTCATGATGCTTTTATTGTTAAATCCTCAACAGTAAAATTTCTAAATTAAGTAAAAAAAAATCATTAAATATATATAACGGTTGATTTTACTTCAAAACTAAATATAGTTGCAAACTCGACTATATACCTATATCTTTAGTTTCAAAATCAAATGCCCACCAGCGTTATTTCTACTAAGCATGTCTGTTGGTCCCGCTAATAATTGAGAACAGGAATATCGGCTTGTATTAAAAAAGCTATAAGCACAACCTAGAAATGTTGAAGGCGGAGAATTAGACTGGATTAATATTTTGAATAGTCATTTTCAAGATCCACTCTCACATTTTGAGTTTCATTACGACCATCTCAGAATGTTTCCTAAACTTGTACCGTACTATCTATCACTGAAAGGAGTTTGCTCACTATCGTTAGAAAAACTTCAAATTTCGCTCTAATAAATAAGAATTTCCTTAAAGAAAATTTAAATTCTAAAAATGAAACAACTTCAATAGCTTGTCTGAAGCAGTATGATAAGTACAATCCCAAAAAATCCCATTAATCTTACATATAATAAAGATTCATGTAGGACTCCAAAGAATGCGAATGAAAAGGTGCCTATCAAGAAGATGTCTTAAAAGATGTGATTAAAAAATGTCTCGTCAAAAGATGTAATCAAGTGAATGCCTCCTCCACCAAAGGTGTTAATATTTTAACTATAAATAGTATTCATTAACCATTTCACACTAACAAAATGACGAAACATAATAGATATCTCATTACTCTCAAATAGAAACTCAGACATGATACGTGCATAGGTCACGAAAAGTTTGGCCTGTAACAGATTGGAAGACAAAAAAATATATGGGGCATGAATTTTGTCCTACTAGATAGTAAGGTAATTTTAATGCAATACATTTTTTTTTTCCTTATATCATGTTGATTTCAGTATTTGACAATAATTTATTTTCAATATTTTTTTCCCATATTTATGTATTTGGGCCGACAACTTTATGGACCTATATGAATTAAAAATATTCAAATCTTTGAAATTAACAATAATATTAGTTTAAAATATTATGTTTCTTTACTAGAAGATTTTTCATTTTGGTATATAAGGAGGTGCTATACAAGGTTTTGTTGATATTGAATAGCACCAACGAATCCAAAATGATTACGGAAGGCGTCATGTGCGAAATTGGACGGTTCAATGTAGAACATATTAGAGGAGGCTATCATATATTTGACACGATCAAACCAGAGAAAAGTAAAGGAGTAATTAAACAAGCGGCCTGATCAAACTTTATTCATATGTAAGGGAGTAATTAAACATGTTCATGGGAGTATCTAATATATATAATCAAACAAATTATCAAATATTCATGGGAGAGTAACTAACATGTTTTAAGGGAGTACTTTATTTGTATCACGAGTGTAGTTATATTTGACAAGGGAGTATCTAATAAGTTTAATTGAGCAATTATTTTAAATTTTGTTATGGAAGTATATATTTAATGGTAAAGGAGTAACTAATAAGATGAAAGGAGTATCTAATAAGTTCAACATATCAATTATTTATGTGAGTGCACAGTATAAAGGAGTAATTAATATGTTCAAGAGAGTATTTTAATTGGACTCAGAGAGTATATATATTTTCACAAGCGAGTATTTTATATAAATTACATAGGTGTATATATTAAGGGAGTATTTTATTTTGTATCAAGGGAGTATATGATTGTGTACCAGGGAGTATGTAATGTCTATTGCACTGTGCTGATTTCTAATCGGTAAACTAACCTAAGAAGATCCGACCCACTGAGAGAGAGAGAATGGCGAGGTCCAGTTGTTTCTCGCGGCAGCTGGGGGCAGCGGTCCGAGAGCTTGGAGGAGCATGGTACGGGAGCCACATGGCAGCTGCTAAGCGCGCCATCGTGGACCGCCTCCCTCTCGTCGATCTTATCCTCGAGATTCGCGACGCTCGGGTAGGCAGCTCATATTTCTTCTGAAAGTTGCTCTTGTTTTGTTCTTTCTACATAAATTCGTACAATCTCCATTGGAAGAAGCTGAATTTTGGTTAAGAATCCTTTTTAAATTGCTCTCAGATTCCAATTACTTCTGCATTCGGGCCTCTGAATCGTTGGTTCGGATCCAGTAAGCATGTAGTTGTGCTTAACAAGGTCGACCTAGCTGATCGCTCTTCCACTGAGGTCTGCATTATAGTTTTGAAAAGAACATTTTCTTCAAACTGTGTTTTTAAAAAATGCAAAATATTCAAATCATTATACAACACTTCCTGCAGGAATGGATAAAACATATAAGGCAACAGGGTTGTGCATGCTATGCAGTCAATGCACATAAAAAGGACAGCATAAAAGAGGTAGAACAGTACCAATTTCTATTTAGGACGTAAAAAAAAACAAAAAGAAAAACATGTTATTCCATGTTAAAAGTATGAGTTCTGTTCAGCTGGTGACTGTTTTAAGAGGTAAAATAACTGAGCTCAAGTCTGGTGAAGGTAGATATACGGCAACAGTTATGTTGGTCGGAATACCGAATGTTGGTAAATCTGCAATTGTAAATTCATTGCATGAAATTGGAAGGATCCAAGCTGAAGGTATGCTTTCTAAGTTGAATTAATAGATTCAAGTTCCTGTAATTTTTTCACCAACTTATGGTTTTAAATAATATCTTAACATTTTAAGAGAAGGGGAAACTCAAGCAGGCTGTAGTGAGCACTTACCCAGGTGAAACTAAAGAGATAACTGCTTATAAGGTAAGTCAATTACTGCATCATTATCTCCTAGTACTAGCCGGAATATGAGGGGTACTCAAGTGTCTTGCCAGTATTGTGCTGATTTTAATATTTCTCGATAAATCTAATTTGAGCTGAATGTAATATTTTTGGCCTGTGTTAATCAATTAATAGAGATCAGCAACAAGTATATATGATAGCCTTAATTATATCAATACTTAGTACTTATTGTATCAAAAGGGGAATTAATTGTTTTTTTTTTTCTGTACTAAAAGTAATAGGTGTATTAAATCAAAATTTTGTTTAATTAAGATCACACATATTGCATATTTCTGATATTCAAATATACTTTTTCAGATGCAAAGTCATCCAAGTATATATGTATTAGACACGCCTGGTATTCTATGTCCAAAAATTGCAACTGACGACTCTGCCTCCAAGCTAGCATTGACAGGTATAAAATCCATGTGACCATGTCATTGCATTTTGTATTAATTTATTGTTATGTTTTGGGATGCTGACTTACCAAACATTAAAGGAGCAATCAAGGACTCAACTTTGGAAGAGGCTGGTCTGGTCGAGTTCTTCCTTTCTATTCTGAATTTTTCTGATGAATACAAGAATTGGAAGGATTCTGATCGTTCTGCTGAACTCATGTTAAAGAAGAAGAGCAGACAACATCCTTCAGATCATACCAATGTGTGTGTCATCTTGCTATCATTTTAAATCATTTGCTTGTTTCTTTCTTTATTTCAGAGTTGCATTCTAACTATATGTTTGTATTGAATGTTACATTTCTGTTAGTTTCCTTTCTAGGGTACCAAAACCCAACAAATTAGGAAATTTATGCAGGAAACATTCAAGGGTGTTAGAGCTTCAATATCAAACATTCCCCATCTCATATAGTCATATGCAATTTTAAGCACTTTATACCACATCTACTGATTAATCCTTCTAATTTCTTTAAACTTACGCACACTGCAAGCCATATTTTATTTATTTATCTATTTTTTTGCTCTCCCTTGTAGAAACAAAAATGCAAGGAATCACAGTCTGGGTATATAATTGGTTGTTTGTTTACTCTGATTTCACTTTTGTAGGATGTTATTGTGAAGGATGTCCGAAGAATTCTTGCCAAGGCAAGACACTCCTTCACGGGTGATTTGAAAAAGGAAGATGAACTGCAAAGACTTATAGAGTCTCAGTTAGTGGCGTTGCAAGAGCCTTTTCAGCTTTGTGATTTAGTAGAGGATAGAAATAGGGTCATTGCTTTGAAATTGCTTGATCTATACTGGACAGGGAGGCTTGGTCACTGCACACTAGATACTTTTTTTTTTCCCCAAATGATCTGTAGCAAACAATTTTTTTAAAGTTTTAGTACTTTGAGTTGGATCTAAAGAAAGAAATATCTCCATATTAATTTCAGGTCCACCTTTTATTCCATAAGATGGAATTGGAGGCATGATTAGATACTTAGTTTGAGATCAAATATATTATTATGTTGCCTCGCACATGAACAGCAAATTGATTTTATAAACGAATTAGGCCTAATGCTTTCCCCTGACAAACAAGACAAAATTAGTCATATTATTATTGCATATCTGGATCACCCTGCCAGATGGCATTGAGAACAATCATTGCAATGAATATAAGAGAAACTTATTTGAGACGGCATTAAATTAAAGGGAAAATGTCCAATGTTAGCAATATTATCCCGAAGTCAACAGGAGAATATTTGTGCCAAATGCAGCATGGAATCAGCTAGTTCATTAATAAAATTTTAGCACAATTCTGTACAGCAGTAATTTATTTCACCCCAAAATACTGGTCTATTGAATAAATCGCTTGACAGTCACAGAATTGATCCATGTTATGATCTGCATGTCAGAACCTGGTACTGGAAGCAGAAAAGAAAATGCAAAACAAGAAATGCTAATTCTACCCTAAATCATCTAGAAAAAATAACAAATTTAACCAAATTGAAGTATTGACAATGTCGTCAATGTGACATAAACAGTAGTATCAAATGTTAAGGAAAAGAAAACAATACATCGAGACAAAACAATCGACAGATTTATTAAAAAGTAACTCTTCTAAATTTTTCCAAACAACTGTTATACTAGTTGTTCAGTATCAGAGTATGCACATTCAAGTACCTTGTCTGCACATTGATTCAATATCTTTTTCCTTCCTTTCCTAATGGAAAATAGAAAAACTTCATTTACAAAATAGCACTACTACCGAGTCAATCAAGGAAAACTTGATCAAAGAAAATACGACTCAAGGGTCTGACACCTACAAGGCTAATACAAAACATTACCCATCTATATTATGGGACAAACTACTATATCAGACTAAAATATACTCGACGGGAGGAAAAACAATAGCTTGATGCTTCAAAATACCAAACAGTCATGCCATATCACTACCAGCTTCCACAAGCTCATCAAATTTTCTAGCATTCTCTTTTATGATACCTATTAATCTCTCACACTCATCATTAATCTCCTGTGACAGGAACCTTTCCATGCTTTCAAACCAATCCTTGAGTGTCATTTTTTCAATATCAACTCTGACTTGGTCACAATTTTTCTCCCCCTCTACACTAACATTTTCTTCTCCCTCCCCTTCTATAACCGTACAAGAATCAGCACTGATTCTAGCCTTTTTTCCCTTTCTATGTTTCGGAACAGCAACATGGTCAGAACCACTCTCACTAATCAGATTTATCACTATATTGACATCATTTTCCTTCTCTGAAACAGTAGATGCCTTGCCTTTCCCTTTTGCTCTACCCATTCCCTTTTTCTTCATTTCAACCTCCTTTACTTCCAAAACTGAATCAACCGAACAATTAGTATCTACTTCCTTCAAAACCCTAGAGGAGTTGTGCTTCCTAGGGTTTCTTGTCAGCTTGGCGCCTCTGTCCTGATCTGATTCTTTGATCCCTGAGCAAATAAATTGAAAAGGATCCATAGACACCTCCTCATTCAAAACCCCTGCAGCATTCCTTCCCACAATATCCTCTCTATCTCTTTTTGTTCCCTTCTGACCCATTTCAACCCCAGAATCAGAATTCAAAGCCTCTTTCTCCTCATCATTTACAGAAGAAATTGCCCGAGCATTGCTCCTACGACCTCTTACTGGAGCTGAGACTTTAGATTGAGCCTGTTTCAGCTCTACTTTCTCCTCAGAAACCCTAGACGAATTAGCTCTTACATTAACCCTCAAAGAACCGCCTCTTCTAGTAACCCTCCTTCCCCTTACATCATTCCATTCCACAATCTTTACCCCAAGCTTGGTTTTCTCACCAATTTCAAGAACATCCCCATCCGAGACAGGTACGGGCACAGATGCTTGAATTGGCGACCCGTTTAGGATCGTGCCATTGGAGGTGTCCAGATCGGAAACAATCCATCTAGAATCCGCCTGAACAAATTGGAAGCAGAGGTGTTTTTGAGATATACCTGGGTCGCGCAACGCCAGATTGTTGCCTCTCATGATTCGACCGATATGGATTGTTGAATCGGGCTCGCAGACAAGAATTTCGCCATTTCTGGGGCCTTTGAGCACGGTTACTTGGAGGATAGGTGCTTCCATGGTAGATCGGAGAAAGAGAAACAAGAAACGACGGAGAGAGAGGGAGGGATTTGAAAGATTTTGAAAATTTTGGGGAGAAGACGAGATGAGATGTAGAGGCCTAAAGGCTAAAACCTAGATTAAGGCCCGCTACAAGTTTCAAAGGAATTCTACTTGACAGCCGCTGTCAAGAGTTTCTAAAAAAAAAAAATACAAGTTTCAAAGGAATTATGAGGGTATAACTGTAATTTTAATGTGATAATTCGGTCCGGTGTCGGTACCCCTGTAATAAGAGGTCGGAAGATATTGCATGGTAATTTTTGGGACTTTTTTTTTAACCTGTGTAACAACCGTCAGAGATATGTCTAGAAAATTCTGCAATATAAAGATTTAAACTAATAACTAGTTAGATTAATGAATTAACAAAGAAAATCTGTAATATTAAAATTCTGTTACGATCTCTGTGAAATTGCTATACAATTGTGTTTGGATGAGAGGTTGAATAAGGAATAAAAATTAGGATCTCGAAATGCGTGCTTGTCCAAATTTTTAATTCTAATTTCATGATTTTGTTAGAATATGAATAAGGGCCCAAATTCCTTATTCCATGATTGTTTGAGTTGCACAAGAATAAAAAATTTAGAGCTTATTCTTATCCGAATTTTTATTCTTGCGTATCCAAACACAATCTCCTGGATGATTCGATTATATGACCAACAAATTAAAAAGGAGATTTAACTGTTATCTTTATTGTAGATAGTAAAAATTGTCTAAAAATATATAAATCAGTAGCAAAAATTATTGGATGACGAAATCTGAAGTTTAGGGAATCAAAATATAACCGACTATGTTATCTCCAACTCGAAATATTTATTAAATTAAGCCCTGAGTTTTCTGGACCCTTTGATCAGTTAATTTGATCTCTGAAATTCCTTAACCATTTGATTTAAAAATCTGAAATTTAAAGTCTGCAACATGGAAGACCACATAGTTGGAGCCACACGAGATCTAAGTCTTAAGGGCCTGCTCCATAAGAGTTTAACCGAAGTTAAGGAAAGGCATGGACAGACAAAGGAGGTGAAGGAAGTATATGAAAATTAAAGATGATCTATAGTTGCTTGCTCTAGCTTTCAAAAAGGTTGTATAGAAGTTACTAGTAGAAACCTTCTATTTAATATATGTAAGGACCATATTACCCTTTATTCATATCTTGTCCAAATAAAGAACCTCGGGAGAATTTTGCTCGTTCCTAAGCTTTTGTAAGAACGTGAATTCTTTCTTTGATCATCTCGGTTAGTCATTTACACAAATTTTAATTAATTTGTGAGGTTCAGAAAAATGATGTAATTAGAATTAGTTAATGCTATATTTAACTTTCTCTTAATGCCTATATAAGATGTAAGAAATGAAATACACTGAATAGTCATTCTTTAGCAATGCCTATATTTAAGTATAGGCATTTATTTATGGTAAGCAATGCCTGTATACGCATCTACACTGGGTCAATTACTGGTAACTAAAACCAGTATAGGTATTCAAAACTCGGTAACTAAAACCAGTAAAGTCTAAAATCTAAACAATGGGTAAGTAAATTCAAAAGTAGATAGAGAATTAATCCTTGCATGATTTGCCAATAGATGAGATTATTGTACATCTATACTGGATATTGATAATAGAAAAAATCACGAAGGTAATATGGAATTGTTTAAGACCATCTCTAAGATTCTATCATCCCCATCATCCCCTGGTCTTCTATTAATGAAGACGCTGGATAATTAATGAGGATTTCACGGGATGATGGGATGATAGAATCCAGGGATGAAATCCAGCGCAGCGCCCTCATTAATTATCTCCAATATTCTGCTTCGCTCCCCTTCCCCTGCCTTATGTTTCGCTCCCTTCAACAGTTACATATTAACTTCAACAATTATCGAGCGCCCCTATGAACTGTTGAAGTTAATATACATAAGTACATAATAGTTGAAGTTAATATATATAACTATTGAAGTTAATATATATAACTGTGCTATTTATATATATTAACTATTAATATATATAAATGTTGAAGTTAATATCGTAGCTGTTGAAGTTAATATATATAAATGGAACAATTATATATATTAACTTTTAATATATATCTGTTGAAGTTAATATCGTAGCTGTTGAAGTTAATATATATATAAATGGAACAGTTATATATATTAACTATTAATATATATAATTGTTGAAGTTAATAACTGCTGGGAAGTTAATATATTAACTGTTGAAGTTAATATGTAACTGTTGAAGTTAATATGTAACTGTTGAAGTTAATATTGTAATTGTTGAAGGGAGCAAAACAGAGGGGCGGGGATGGAGAGCGAAGCAGAAGGGCGGGGAAGGGTTAGCGAAACGGAGAATGATAGCCAAAAATAGAAAACACGTAGAGGGGATGGGGATGATAGCCAAAAATAGAAAACGCGTTTAATAACTGCTGGGGATGGTGAGGATGGTGAATATTGGAGATGATCCTTATCAGCCCTAAAGGTAATATTGACATCTATAATATCCTTTCTGTCTAGTCACGAAGGTGAACAAAATAACCCCAAAAAAAAAAAAGGCAAATGAATATAGAAAATAACAAGCTAAATTGGAAATAGAATATTGATAGTAGGAGAAAAGAAATTCTTATAGAAATTTCAATACCTTGAAAAGGAAATGTGACCTGCTCACAAATTAGAAAACAATATGTAGCTTCTTTCTTTTGATGAGCAACAAAGAAGAAGATTGAAAAGGAAATGTCATACCTACGCATAAATTGGAAAATAATTTGTAGCTTATTTCTTTTGATGAGCAACAAAGAAGGAGATTGAAAAGGAAATGTCAGATCTGTGCGGAAAGAAGGAAAACAATCTGGGCACAAAGGAAAGAGATGCTTTACCTCTAAAAGTGGTTGATTTGGCAGGAGAACACCAAAATTTGGGGGGGAATGTCAACAGTTCACCAATTTTTTGGAGGGAACGATGAATTTGGTGGGGTCCAATGCCAGATATAGAAAATCGGAGGGACAATTTCGCCAGAAAAGTTTGGTTGTCGCGTGCTTCTTCGTTACATCCCGATTTTAGGGGTAACCAGTCTTCTCCATAAATTGGCTATTCAGGAACTGTAGTTTAGTTGAGTTTCCGTCAATTCAACTGGCAGCAACGATGAGAGCAGGGTATCTCAGTTCATCTCCCTTTCCTTAGCTTCGATTACACCTTCTGGAGCATGCCCTAAGGGTCTACTCCAAAACAACGATATTAAAGGAATGGAAAGGGAGGGAGAGTAAGGTTGTCCGGTTATTGTTACCCTTCAAATTGAGATGTACAAAGTTTACTCTTAAATTATCTAAATTTCAGTGTGCCTCGTCCATTGTCTTTTTTTTTTTTTAGAAAATAATTGACAATGGCTCTTCCGTTGTCTTCTCTTTCCTTCCATTAATAATTTGATTTGTGTAGCAAGTGAGTGATTCGGATAGTAAAACCTTCTTTTAAGGGTCTGTTCCAGATGAGTGGAACCATGGTGAACGGAAGGGAGACAAAAGACTTTCACTTGCTCATGTTTGATTTTTCTCCGTTGTAAAGGGAAGAGAAATTTTTTAAGACGCGTACACATCTTTTCACCTCCGATTTTGGTGAGTAAAGAGTTTAACTATCAAATTGAGTCATTTTTACCCATATATCCTTGAAATCTTTCACTAATAATTTGAAACGTGGGTTAATTTAGTCATTTATCTACTCAAATAAAAGTGATAAATGTTAACTATGAAAATTCTGGAGCACGACAAAGCTATTGTTTTTCACTTCATTTCCCAATACCTAACTCCTCCGTGGCACCATCTTGCGAGAACTCGGATCAAATGTGCCGCTCCAATCAGAGAGAAACACTCGACTCGGCTGCCCTTGTCCCCATGCCCTCATCTGCTGCCGCCCCTTTCTTGCCTCTCGAAATTAGCCACCTCAGCACCATGGGTCCCACCCTTTTACCTCTCCCTCTGCCTATTTAAACCGCCTTCCTCTCTTTAATTTCTGATCGGAGGGACATATAGAATCGCATAAGGATTAAAAAAGAGTAAGAGAGAGGAAAGTGAGATGGCGGTGAAGTCGAATACGAAACTGGTGGTGTCCATCGGCCGAAGAAGGAGGTGGCAGCGACAGCGACAGCGAGACAAGTCGAGAAGGGCAGCGACAGTGGGGCGAATCTAGAAGGGGGTTGAAGTTGGATTTTGTCTCCCTCTTCTCGTCTCTTCGGATGTAACTAAATTAACCGTTATGCAAATCGTTTACTCAATTTATTAATCTTTTGGCAATTTATGAATCTTTTGGAGCTTAGGAATTAATCTGCTGGAGTAATTAAAGTAATCTGTTAGAAAGAAATAGTTATTTGGTTGCTAAATACGATGCTATATCTGGGTCAAATTTGTTCTGTTGCTTGATTGAAGGAAGAAGAGATAAATAACAGATTGAGTTGCAAGTCTAAATTGCTTGGTTTATAGATCAGTTGAAGCATTTATGGGCTGAATGGATACTGACAATTTGATAGTTGTGAAGTTACTGTTGAATATGGGGTTGTGTAATAATTGGATTAAGGCTTATAGCCGTGGTTTAATTAGTGGTTGGGGTTATCGTTGGTTCTTGAAAAACTCCTTAGATTTGCACTTCTTACTTACCAGTGGCTGCTCAATTGAGTCTTGTAATTGAATAATTTGTGCTATAAGGATAGATTGAAAAGTAACAATGTTTATGTAAGTCATATCATGGATAGTTTGGGTTATGCTTGCCTGTTATTGTTTAATTAGTGTTGAGACTCAATACTTCACACCATTTTATGATTCACGATTGTTATCTTGGGTGCTACATCACATGATCCATGTGTGCCTTGTACCATTCTGGTACGTGTTTAAGCCACAAGGGGATAGATGGTAAAATGAATTTTGTTATTAGAAACCGATTTGTAAAATATTTTCTTAAACTTAGGGCAAAACTGTTAGCAGGGTTTAAACGGTGAAGTTATGTCATAAAATAAAAGAATGAGGTTAGTAAGATTATGGGTCGGATCTGATAAATAGCGGATGAGGTTAGTAAGATAACAGGTTGGGTTTAAAAACTCGAGACCCATTTATGCTCTTATCCGAATCTGTTTTCATGAGGGTCGTATAAATTATAATATGCCAATTCCAAATTAGGTTGCAAATTATTTATGTGGGTTGTTCCTTTTATGGACTTTCAAATATAAACCGTGAACATAAAAGGTTGACTTGGACTATTCTGGTTTTATTGGTTGGTTCGGATCAAAGAATTAACATGGGTTTTATGAAATTCTTATGAGGGCTTTCTGAAGAAATAAACGAAGACCTATATCCAAAAGTCAAGGAATAATTTTTGGATTTGAATAAAAAGAAAGATTAGACTCTTAGTTTACCAAAGAATTAGTTGGATTTCAAATTTCGGGATATGACGATAAAGTCTGACAAAAATAAAAGAGCAGATACAAATACAAGGGCATGCTTTCAAACTCATTCTGATCCCAAAGTAAAATAAATTATTTCTATTTTTTATTTGAGATTGTCTTTCTGATTTCTTATTTCCGACTTTTATTTTCTGAATTGTTTTTATGTCGGATTTTATGTATTTAAGTCATAACTCTGATACAAATAAAATAAAATAATAAATTGTCATAACTCTGATAATAATAACAATAATAATAGCTGAAAGTTATGCATTAACATATCTAACCTTAGACTATCTGTAGCAGATTTACTTAAAGCTCCACTCTAAAGGTCTTCAATAGTCATTAAATAAGCTTTAACAATTTATATGTGTTAAAACATGAACGATCACTGATGCGATAAACGTAGCGGGCACAGGTGCGGATTACGCAATTTCTTTGTTAGAACTCGGAATTTGGTATTTTAAATTCATGCATGGCATGTTGATCAATCATTGGCAGTGCATTCTATTTGTGTATATAGACAATAGAAGCCCTAAAATAAACAAACTGCATGTTGAATGAAATTATCCAATTGTTTAGTTGAAATTGCTAAGTCTAACACAGATAACCGTTTGTTTATGAATTGAACGATCAGACTTGATGAACAGACTGAAATAGTTTCCAAAACTGATCCTATCAATGACTATGATTTGTAATAGAAGAATCAGACTTTGAAAATTGGAACCATTATACTCAGTCAGCGTTGCATAACTTATACTATACTGTACTGTATCACTCTCCGGAGTATGGTTTGGCCACCTGCCCGGCCATGATTACTAGCGCTATAATTATGGAAATTCCCTTACTGATATGTAACTGTAGGACTAGGATATATGGAAGGGTTCTCTCTCATTCTGAAAGGCCGTGAGAACAAGAGTGCATGTTAAATGAAAATGACAGTTATGCTTGATTTGATTTCTGTTGCATGTTCATGTTTGCAGCATGCCAGTTGTTGGGCCATTTCGTTTGGTGCCCTCGGTATAAATTTTGTTTCAATCATAAATATTACTTATGATTTCTCAAAAGATTAATTTAAATGTTGTTAATTGTTTTAAACGGGGATTAATTCCGATGCTCGGATTCGTACCAAGATCCGCATACTGGAACTAAAATCAATACCGAGAATATATTTCTCATTCCGTGCATTTGTTTTGCATGTTTCCTCGGGGTTCCAAGTTCAGAGACGGGCTCACTGAAGTCAAGTGACGATTAGGCCAAATCCATGCCATGGAAATTATTCAGTTTGGAATTGAGTCTGAAATTTCGAGAAATTGTAATTGGTTTTGAAACTATACATTTGTGCAAATAATAAAGAGATGTTTTGTTATGTTCTCCATGGCATTGTTGTACTGTTAACCTTGTGTTGAAAAAAAAAATAGCCTTGCGAATATATACAGGTAACTGTGTGTTCGCTACAGAGATGATTGTCATCCCTGGTCGGTGGTCGGTGGGGTGTGACACTGAGTGAATGGGTTCATCAAAAACTTTGTAATTGAATGGAGTTTACGATTATTCCTAATAATAGGTCTAATTGTCAGGTTAATATAAGAAAAATTATCCTCAGAAAGACAGAAATATTGAAGCAAGCGAAATCCTTCAATAATGAGACACCTTAAGGTCAACTAAAACTTTGTGAAAACTGAAAAGGCTTTGCAGTGCACCAAGCTGAGAGTGGTCTTAACCCAACGTCAGCTTGAAGAAGGCGGGTGCTGCAACATGTAATTAATTCAATCAGTTACAGATGTTGACTAGTCAAACCATGTAAGTTCAGAGGTTAAGGTCATAAGGTGAATGCACTGAACTGGTTCATGCATGTATGAGTAACGCCTATTGTTTACATGTAACTATAACTATGTAACACAATTGTAAGAGATGATGCACAAATATAACACAAAAAATCTGTTTATTAATTCACCCTTCTCTCTCTCTCTCTCTCTCTCTCTCTCTTTGCAATATGAAATGCTGAACTTTCTTCGCTACTGAAATGCTGAAATTCTGAAATTTTATTGGGTTGCTGAAATCTAACCCTCCGCTTCTGCCACTCCGTCAACCCACAATGGAACCTTTTCTCATCAAACAAATCATATCCAGCAGCTGCAATCTGAGATGAAGATAATATTTGTGGATGTCTTCTTGCTTGGCATGGGCGTTTATAACCAGGTAAATATGCCTTGCAAATGTTTGATAAAAAGCTCCAGAGAGCACTCCACATGTTTGAATTATCGATAATCAATAATGTAATGTCACCAAATTAGGTTAAACCTTAAAACTCGTCAAAAACCAATTCGTTGCGGAATAGATATGAAAAAGAGATGTCTATATTATGAAGTCAACCTACACAGTCTACGCCCATAATTTGTTAATCACGATGTCAGTATATTAACCACAGCCGTACAGCTACCGGAATTACAAGATGGAGATGTCTACTGATTGTTCCAGTCTCTCCATGGCAAGCCTTGCAGATCTACTGCACATCCTTAATAATGATATGGGCTCTTAATTTTGCTATCTCATTTGAACACAAGCACTAGATTACACTAGTGGTACTGCCGAGTGTTAATCAGTTATTTTTTGCCTAAAATTTTGTTATTAATTTGATTTTCTTCATGTTTTTTTCATATTTAACTAATAGATGTTACTATAATGGACACCGCCTATTCATGATTTATTAGTGTATGCATGATATTTTCCACATTTGAAGGAAAATAGCTGTTTTTTAGGATAATAAATGATATTGACAATTTTTTCTTGGCACCATATAAGGTTGGAGAATACTAAACTTAATTTGTTGTGAACTTGACTTGGTTTCGTGCTCATACCATCCTGTGATTGCCATCAGAAGGGTTTTTCTCAAATTGTGCATTTCTAATTTGGAGAAATTTCATAAGATGCAAAACAGATAAATGAAAGATAAATTTATCAAAGGAACAGAAAAAAATATCCTGTTCCTTACCAATTTTTTTTTTTTTTTCCCTTTTCCCTTCCCTCTTCATTTGCACATTAAACCCATTTCTCTCTTTCTGAAGACACGCACTACATTGTTTTGTTGTGCTAGGCAGACAATAAACCAAATCCAATCTAATGCAAAATACTAGTCCAAATTTGGATTAATTATTATTGCATGCCTGGATCACCCTGCCAGATGGCATGGAGAACAATCATTGAAATGAATATAAGAGAAACTTATTTGTGACAGTATTAAATTAAAGGGAAAATGTCGCAAGTTAGCAATATGATTTCCAAGTCGACAGGAGGAAATTTGTGCCAAATTCGTTACGGAATCATCTATTTCATTAATAAAATTTAGCATAACTCTATCCTGCAGATATCTCACCCAAAATACAGGTCTATTGAATAAAGTGCTTGACAGTCACAAGAATTGATACATGTTATGATCTGCATGTCAGAACCTGGTACTGGAAGCCGAACAGAAACATGCAAAACAAGAAACGCTAATTCTACCCAAAATCATCTAGAAAAATAACAAATTTTACCAAAATGAAGTGCTGACGATGCGATATAAAAAGCAGTAGTATCAAAAGTCATGGAAAAGATGAAAAGTAACAATACATCAAGACAAAACAATCGACAGATTTATTAAAAAGTAACTTTTCTAATTTGCTCCAAACATCTATTATACTACTTGTTCGGTATCAGACTATGCACATTCAATTACCTTCTCTACACATTGATTCAATATATTTTTTCCTTCCTTTCCTAATGGAAAGTAAAAAAAAACTCCATTTACAAAATAACACTGCTACAGAGTCGATCAAGGAAAAATTGATCAAAGAAAATATTGAGTGAGTCAAGGGTCTGACACCTAGAAGGCTAATACAAAACATTACTCATCTATATTATAGGTCAAACTACTATATCAGACTAAAATATACTTGACAGGACAATAGTTTGTTGCTTCAAAATACCAAACAGTCATGCCTCATCACTACCCGCTACAAAAAGCTCATCAATGTTTCTTTGTAACATTCTCTTTTAGAAGAGCTAGTATTCTTTCAGGCTCCTCAACAATCAGCGGTGGCAGGAAGCATTCCATGATATTAATTCCCTCTCTATGTTTCAGAACAGAACCAGTACTCTCACTATCCAGATTTATCACTACATTGACACCATTTGCCTTGCCTTTCCCTTTTTCCCTACCCATTCCCTTTTTCTTCATATCAACCTCCTTTACTTCCAAAACTGAATCAACCGAACAATTAGTATCTACTTCCTTCAAAACCCTAGAGGAGTTGCCCCTCCAAGGGTTTCCTGTCAGCTTGGCGCCTCTGTTCAGATCTGATTCTTTGATCCCTGAGCAAATAAACTCAATAGGTTCTATAGACTCCTCATTCAAAACCCTTGCGGCATTTGTTGCCACAATACCCTCTCCACCTCTTTTTGTTCCCTTCTGACCCACCACTTCAACCCCAGAATCAGAATTCAAAGCTTCCTTCTCTTCACCATTTACAGCAGAAATTGCCCGAGCATTGCTCCTACGACCTCTTACTGGAGCTGAGACTTTAGATTGAGCCTGTTGCAGCTCTACTTTCTCCTCAGAAACCCTAGACGAACCAACGGTTGAATCAACCCTCCTTCCCCGTAAATTGTCCCCCTCTTCATTCCCTTCCACAACCTTTGGTACTACAATCTTTAAACTAAGCTTGGTTTTCTCACCGATTTCAAGAACATCCCCGTCTGAGACGCGTACGGGCACAGATGATTGAATTTGCCACCCGTTTAGGATTGTGCCATTGGAGGTGTCAAGATTGGAAACAAACCAGCCAGAATCCGCCTGAACAAATCGGAAGGAGAGGTGTTTTGGGGAGATACCTGGATCGCGCAACGCCAGACTGTTGCCCCTCGTGATTCGACCGATATGGATCGGGGAATCGGGTTCGCAAAGAAGAATTACGCCATTGTTGGGGCCTTCGAGCACGGTTACTTGGAGAATAGGTGCCTCCATGGTAGATCGGAGGAAGAGAAGCAAGAATCGATGGAGAGAAATGGAGGGATTTGAGAGATTTTGAAATTTTTGGGAGGAGAAGAGATGAGAATGAGATGGTCAGAAGGAATGAGATCCTCTGGATTTCTCTAAAAGAAATCCAGTGGACTTCCTTGCATCTGAACCGTCCGATTTAATCTCAACGATGATGGATGCCCCGTGAATAGTACCAGATTGATAGGCCCGAAAAAATTTTAGCCGTTGAGATTAAATCGGACGGATCAGATGAGAGGAAGTCCACTGGATTTCTTTTAGAGAAATCCAGAGGATACGGTTCCATGGTCAGATGGGAACGAGATGTATTGCGTCTGTTGTGTTGTGTAAGAGCATTAACAAGCCTGCCTGAAGAGGACTAAAGCCCAATCAAGGCCCATTACGAGTTTAAAGGAATTAGGAGGGTTAAAGAGTGACCATTAGGTATTTAGGTACCCGTACCCCTTCTCCCATGAAGAACTGTTCAGAATTCAGGAACGATTCATGGTTAATTTTGTGATTAAATGGAATGCATGGTAAAAATGTTGGGGTTTTTTTTTATCTGAAGAGTGAATGACAATTTTTTTTTCATAACAAACTTTGTAATTGAATGGATTCTACGATTGTTCCTAATTAAAATAAGAAAATGTTTGCCTGAGATCTCAAATTTGAAAAATCTGTTTTAAAAGAGGATAGAGAGGGGAGGAGGGGGTAAATAAAAGACAGGTCTACAGTTATGACATTGGAGAATACTCCTCGCCGAAAATTTTATATTCATGGCCCAATCATAATGTACAAATATATATATATATATATACACACACGTTTTGCTTTTATTCGATAATAAAAGTAGGAATATTCGTGAATAGAGATTAAACAAGTATACTCATAACTACTGAAGAAGTAATATTCTTCAATAATGTGACACCTCAGGTTCAATAGCTTCTCACCAAGCTGACAGCATGTAATTAAATTAATTCAGTCAGTTACAGATGTTGACCAGTCAGACCAAGTAAGTTCGGAATTACAAGACGGGGAAGTTAGCTTATTGTTCCAGACTCCATGTCACTGATTACACTAGTGGTAGTACCAAGTGTTAATCAGTTCTATTTTGCCTAATTTTTTTTTATATTAATTTGATTTTCTTCATGTTTTCTTCATATTTTCTAATAGGTGTTACTACATTGAACGCTGCCTATTCATAATTTATTAGTGTATACATGATATTTTACACATTTGAAGGTTACTTAAAAAATTACTGTTTTATAGAATAATAAATGATATTGACCATTTTTTCTTGGCACTATATAACATCGGAGAATACTAAATTTAATGTTGCAAAGTGCAAACTTTGTCTTGGTTTCCTGTTCATACCATTCTGTGATTGCCATAGAAGGGTTTTTTCTCAAATTGTGTGTTTCTAGTTTGGAGAATCTTCATAAGATGCAAAATAGATAAATGAAGAATAAATTTGTCAAGAAACAGAAAAAATATCCTGTTCCTTACCAATTTTTGGTTCTTTTCCCTTCCCTCTTCATCTGCACATTAAACACATTTCTCTGTTTCTCAAGACACGACATTGCTTTGTTTGGGTTAGGCGGAGAATGAAACAAATCCAATCTAATGCAAAATATTACTACTTGTCCAAAATTTGGGTTAATTATTGAATTTACTCAGATTCATAAAACTCATATGGTCCCTCAACAATCAATCAGGAGACTCTTTGACAAAATTATTTATTTTATTTATGGAGCAAAACGTACGCATATCCCTAATATTGGTATGGAGGCCTTCTGGATTACAAAAAATGCAATCTACTAGTTAAGGTATCCACTTAAAGCGTGACAGAAATGATCAGACAGATCTCTGTGTCGCTTAACTTCTCACTCAGCAGTGGGAAGTACTCCATGACTATGCAAATCCCCGATTTTTACATTCTCCTTTGTCTCATTTTGCCTCACCTCAATGGAAACCAAGTCTCCTTCAAACTCCTTAAAACCGAATTTTCGACCCAATTCCTCCACCTCCTCTATAACAAGCTCTAGCCTCGCTGTCATCTCCACCAAAAGCGCAGCGAATGCTGCAAAAGGAAGTGCCTCAGAGAACTCCAGACTCAGCATGTCTATCTTACTCAGAGTTGGCCTCAGCACTGGCTGATCCCCCACTCTGGTGTCATTTTTGTTGTTTTTATTTTCAACAAGCGCATCTACATCACTCTTAGCTAAAGGAAGAGTCACCATCGAGTTGCTATTGATTGCATGTTTGGCAGTTGACTGGACGTTTTTGGAATTCAGAAAAGGGCATGGTAGAGAGCTGATGGCAGAGTTGAGGTCATGTAGGGCTTGGTGTAGATGGTCCGAGAAGATGTCAGGGGAGCACTGGCAGTGAGACCGAATGCATGAGGACAGGTCTAGGAGAACTTTGGAGACTTCAGTGGCAACTCTGATACAAGGATCTCGAAACAGCCGTCTGACGGATGGCGGGGTCTGATATTATTGCAATCATGTGATGGAAATTAGATAGGTTATGAAGGGAAAGTCGGAAGTAAATTAAGAATTTATATATACTTTACTTGCACATGCCAAAGATGGAGTTATGTTTTCTTTTTCATATATACTATGAATCTTGTAGTTATCATGAAGTTATTTCTGGTAGTTAACGATTCAACAAAGGTGTATACTATTAGGGGCATTCTATTATGAGTACTTGGCACAATGCATAGTCTGCCTATATTTATAAATATGGGATTTGTTTGAGGAATAATTTCTACCTACTTTGAATTTCTCCTGCCAATTGCCAATGAAGAAATGTACTTGGGGTATCATTAGTACTAATCATCCTAATACTGTATAATTCTAGTGTTAGTACATGAGTAACTTAATGACATATTTTACCTGAATTTCAGATTCCAAACATCCATAAAGAGATACAGCCGAATAACCAAAATGCCTAAGTGCGGTACCAAGCTTAACGTACTGTTGCCATGGGTATCTGTAACAGTGTCTCAAATGTCGTGGCTCCCAGCTTGCAAACATTGCCTAAATATCATTGTTCCAAAATAGTATGGTAAATTTCATAACAAGTGATAAAAATAAAAATAAAAAGAGAGCGAAATAAGAACTTACAAGTGTCACATCACTTGATTTTGAATCCAATATCAGCTGATAGCCTTCAGATATCATCTCCTTTGTTGATTCCACATCAACAGTGCTGCCATCCTTCTCCTGGTTGTGAAAGTAGAGACTAACACATGCTAATTTGATAACATAAGATGTTATCAGAAACAAGATACTGTTATACATCTTAGCTTGCAATTATGGAGCAATTATGCTGGTATTAAGATAGACTTCCTGTACAATATGCTTTACAAAGCTATGACAGTTGAGCCTTCAGTGATTGGTTTCAGGACCAATAGACATGTCTTGTAATAGTAACTTCACTTAAATCCAAAATAATTGGACAAATATTTTTCTTGACCCGACATATATTACCTTCAATTGATTTAGCCAATCCTTCTAGTTTACGAACAGTATAATTGTGAAGATCTTCTCCTGACCACTTTGGAAAAATGAGGGTCATGCAGAGGCAAATTCCGCAGCCAATACCAATGGTGAAGAGTCGTTCACATGCCAATGGCACAACATCATCTTCCCGAAAGCTGGAGACACTTATCAGATTAAACGTCAGCAAAAAAAACCACCAACCCGTAGTCAAAGTTCCTTTTTATTTTTGGAAAGAATCTCAAATATGTGGCAAAAAATCCTGGACAAGACATCAAGAGAAAACAATTTGTTCAAATATTTTATCAGACATAAAATAGTTACTGCAAGGCAATGCCAACAATATTTGTTGCTGCATAGAAGAATGTCAGCTAATCCATATATATAGTATCTGCAAGTCACCAATTTATAATCTGTAATTCCGAAAATTTATATAAGACTGATTGAATGGTGTTTCCTCAATGTTCACTGAGATTGATTAAGCAAATTTGGCCTCAATTAAACCTTAATTTATTTGATTATGTTCTACCTATTATAAATACTGATGATCCGACAAAAATTGCACGAAATGTTTTTCCAGACGTCTCAGCTACAACTTCTATAAGAAATGCAAGAGATCCCGCACATAGCGTCCCCAATCCTCTGTTCAGTCCCTTGCAGAGCGTGGCCCCTCAAACACACCATGAATAAATATAATTAAAACAAAGAAACAAAGTATAGCATTAATTAGGAAAATTTTAATCTGTGCACTGGACAAAATCTTAAGATATACCATAAATACCCTTGAAAAATTAGAAATCTCATACATACTTCGAAAAACTGGCATATCTAGCATATTCTAGGGAAGATGCAATATCTATACTGCTAACGTTCTCAAGTTTATGATTTGCAGGGATATTCACACAACCTGATGACTAATGAATCTCCTTAGTTTTACCTTAAAAAAGAAACAATAGGGAACTGAATTCTACCTGCAGCGAATTCAAGCACCACCAGCACAGTCATGACAGCCCACATTGCGTTATTGCCGAATCTGTGAAACAATGGATCGAAAATATACAAGAAGGACACCAGTGTGAGTGCCACACCAACCTTTACTGCATGCACTGCTCTTCTTGGATCTTCTCTTCCAACTTGGTACCAGCTTTTCCAAATGGAAGCCAAAAATGCACTTATTTTTACAACAAACTTTTCCATTGCTTTGTTTCATGTAATGATTCCAGTCACTGAGATGGCTAAATGAATTGTTCAAGCACCACTAGACTGGAAATGTTCTTTGTTCATTTGAGAAACCCAGATATATGGAGGAAAGAAATCAAATGAAACCTATCATACTGTATTTTTGCTATTTTTTTATTCTGTGAAGAGTATAGAAGCGGCCCTATTCTGGGAAGGTGGCAACAATCCGTTGTTGTTATTATGAAGTCACGTATGAACCTTCATAGGAAGCGACATCTTGGTAGGTTTTTTTAAACACCCTTTTGTACAGCAAATTAAGAAAGATTGATTTTGGGCCATCCGCCTTAAGCAATACAGGGAATGGTCGGTCTGTTGAAAATGCAGCATAAAATATGTGTCAGAGTGTGAATTTATTTTCTGACACACTTTTTTTTTTTAGTCATAGTGTTCCGAGTAGGTATCGTATCCTCTCATTCCTCTAGAATAATTACAGGTGTGCATTGCTCAGCGCATATAATCAAGGTCAAGGCCATCTTATAATTTTATTACAATCATAAACAAATTTAACTGCCTTAGGCAGCCGGGTACAAGGAGAGGATCATTTCTTCGTGTCATTTTTTGAAGGCCGGCGAAGCAGATCATTTTCTTCTTGTCGTAATGATGAACCTATATATTCTTTCAACGGAAAGAGCAGCAGAGCAAAATAGCAGTTCCAGCTGCGTCTGTTCTATCTTTTTGTTTTATTGTTTATTCATATGCATATCCGTGGTTCAACACTTCTACCTATCAAACAATCACAGTTGTTTATCATTCTGAATAAATGATCTAGATTTCAGTTTATATGAGAAAAAAAAATTATCTATTGAATAATT
Organism: Rhynchospora breviuscula; assembly: GCA_027562975.1. Lineage (NCBI taxonomy): Eukaryota > Viridiplantae > Streptophyta > Magnoliopsida > Poales > Cyperaceae > Rhynchospora > Rhynchospora breviuscula. The sequence goes on along the minus strand of CM050400.1, from coordinate 26,839,860 downwards.
TTCCTTTTTTTATAATACTTTTTATAATAGTGGAAGCTTTTTTTAGTTTATATTTTTTTTTAAAAATAGAGGGTAATTTGCGAACTAGTTAGCAATGTATTAATTTGAGAATACAAAATTATAAGCATGATTCGATTTAGTGACCAATTCATACCATCAACAACCGTGCAACTTCCGATCATATTTTAGAAACCCAAGAATGTAGTACCTTTCTATTGACGGAAAAAATCTTTAGATATTTTTGTCAATAAGCATTACTTGTATATAATCAATATTTGTGCGCGCGTGCTGCATGGCTGATTGGGTGTGTTTTTGTGAGATTAATTTTGGCTGCGTATTTTCGTTTTTTATGTGATATCCCCTCTAAACCTAAGGCGAACTTTAATTATTGTTTGTGACAGAAGCAATAGCATAACAAATTTTAACTTAAAACCATTAACATTTGATTATTAGTTGAAAATTGATTACGAAATAAAAATAAATATAATGATAATAAGAAAATAACCTAAACTATAAGAACAAAATGGAATATATGAGATAAAATATATAATAGCAATTATAAAAACTAACAAATAAAAATTCAAAACAAAAAGACATAACAGTTAAAACCAACTATAAAATAACAATTATGATAATAAAACTAATGATAACAGAATTTAATAATAATAAGAAAAAATTGAAAAATTGTTAAATAGCAATAATTTAACAATTATGACAATCATCATCATCATCATCATTATCTCAATCGTAACTCATTTGTAAGTAGATTTTACCATTTGGTCCGGTCCTGTCCAAATCCGGCTGGATCTTTGGGTTGAGTCTATTCAGCTAACGTGGTCCAATGGCTATCACGAACCGGGTTTAGTCCGGATTTATTTCCCCCTCGGTACAAACCCATACCAAACTCGGACGGGTTGATCTAGTCCGGTCGAATTTTTTAATTATTTTTTCGTAATTCCAAAAAATGTGTAAAATATTTATTAAAATTCGTTAAAAATATTAGATTGCAAAATACATGTAGAATAAATAATTAATAATACTATGTAGAGTTAAAAATTAAATTGTTTGAATTGTTTGGATTTTTTTCGAATTTGAACTGTGGGAGCTAATCCGGATTGGGTTTGGTTCGAATTAGTCAGGTCTAAAGACGGGGCGGGTAAGTCCATATTTTTTTTTTCAAAACCCTATGCCCAAATCTGTGTTTTGATCTAATCGGGTTCATCTGTCAGTCCAAGTCCAATCCAAGTCCGGTTTGGGCCAGTTCGATCTAATGTTCGAATTTAGGCCAGGTCGGATCGACCCTTCCGAATTTTTGGGTGGGAATTACTTACAGTAATCAACGCTCTGTGCAATCAAGCAATCAGAGCGCTATCGCTCTCACCCTCACCCTCACCCTCACCCTACGCGACTTTAATTTCCTTGCCTCTGCCCCCTCCGACCCTCTCATTCAATCAGATCCAGCCTCCCTCTCTCGCTTTCGTAGTCGCTGCACCCTCTCTTCCAGCCTCAGATCCAGCATTCGCACCCTCTTTTTCACCTCGATCTACACCTCCACCTCCTCTGTTTCTACTCTCCTCAGCTTCTGCCCCCTCGCGATCTATGGCTCCACCTCCTCCGTCTCTACTCTTCTCATCCCCTCCTTTCTCTTACTTCTCTTTGCTTGTGTGAAATTATCTCTCTTGATTCTATCTTATTCGGAAGGGAGAAAACATGAAAAACAGGAAGGCGATTAGATCTGGTATAGGAAGAAAGAAGTAGAGATTGAGAAGGGTGAGAAGAGAAAATACATTCAGATATGGTCCTTCTACGGTTTAGAAGTAACTAAATGACTATAAGGGAGTAAATAATGGATGTAAGGGTGTACCTAATAAGTTTAAATGAATAATTGTTTATGTTTTGTTGTGGAGTATATAATTCATGGTAAGGGAGTAACTAATAAGATGAAGTGAGTATCTAATAATTCGACTCGAGGAGTAAGTAGATAAACAGCATAAGTGAGTAATTAATATGTTCAAGGGAGTATTTTAATTTGACTTGAGGAGTATATATACTTTCATAAGAGAGGATTTTATATAAATCACATAGTTGTGTCATAAGGGAGCATTTTATTTGTATTATGAAAGTATATAATTACTAACTAATAAGATGAAGGGAGTATCTAATAAATTAAAAAGGGAGTATAAATGCGCATTTTCATTTAATGCAGTAACTAATATCGAAAAAGGAAGTAAATAATATGCATAAGAAAGTAACTAAACATGTAGTTCATTTAGGGAGTAACTAATAATTATAAAGGAGTAGATAAAACTTACAGGAGTAACTAATAACTATAAGGGATTATATATATTCTAGCACGGGAGTAAATAAAAAAAATTAAATATGTAGTTTATTTAAGGGAGTAACTTATATAAGGGAATATTTATATTCTAGAACAGGAGTATATACTTGTTTAGGTGTCAGTAGCAATGTAACAAAAGCAGAAGAGACGCTGTTTGATAAATGGTTTTCATACATAGTATTTCAGCCATTTATAGGACTTAATTTCATGCATTTCATCGTAATTTCTGTTGTTTAACTGATAATTTAGGTTAGAATCTAGGTACTGCCATGTTTGCTCTGTTTTTGTACAGGATTGAAGATAAACTACTCAAAGCGGCGAAATCTGCATCGATCGGCGACCCACCAGCTTGATTGGCGACCCACCAAGAGCACCAGCGGGTAGAAGAGAAGACTGGCGACCCAGAAGATTCCAGCGGGCCGCTAGGTTCGACAGCGGGCCGCTGGAAAGAAGGAAACCACTGCCAAATTTAGACAGCCAGTTTTGTTAACTTCCAAACCGCGTTATGAGCTAATTCTGGAGCCACCAATTGCACGTCCTCGACCTCTAGAGAACCGCCAATGATTACTATAAAAGGGAGAAGCCTTGATGCCAAGGGGGAGGGGAATTGAGAGGTTAATTTGCAGCTAAGTCGAGACAGCCAACAGGATCGCCAGCGGGTCGCCGACACCATCAGCGGACCGCTGGAGAGTAGCAGAAGGCAGAAAGATAGAGTCCAAGTTGCAGTCTGTTGTAACTCTTGATTCTTTCTTATGTTTTTGTTTATCTTTGATACCTTTTGGTTTTATTTGATGAGTTGTAGCGAGTAGATACTGATTAGGGGCCATGGCAGTGAACCTTTTTAGTTTATGATTAGATAATATACTCTTTAGTTAATTTCTTTGTTGCATGTTGTGTTTTATTTCCTTTCTTTAATACCTGATTTGATTGCTTGAATTGCTTAAGTTAGATTTGCTCACATTCGTCAAGTATAGGCCTTGCTTGATCGTTTAATGGTTAAGTCCAAACCAAACTTAAGATATTTGATGCAATTGTACCAACTTGAAGATTTGAACTGAGAGGTTCAAACCAGGACTAATAACGAGAGTTAGGTCCTTTCTAAGAGTGAAAACTCAAAGAATTCATTAGGTTAGAAAGGTTTAAACTTATAGGAACCAGACCACGAAACGAGAGTTGAAATCTGGGTTTTATTTGAAGGGATTTGAGTTAATTGATTGACAACCAGACCTAAAACGAGAGTTTGATCTGTTAAATATCGACCAAACCCTATTCCTTACATAAAGCGACTTCTAAATTAACTAAACTGTTGAATCTGCACTAATCCTGGCGGGCCGCTGAGTGAACCAGCGAGGTGGTCTATGCCCGCCAAGTAGCCAGTGACCAGTCAATAGGATTAGCGACCTGAGTTCTTTCAGCGGGCCGCTACGAGAGTCAGCGGGCCGCTAGAACTGGAGTAAACTGAAAGATTAGCTTGCCTTAAGCCCCTAGTTTTAGTTAATTGCGTTTTAATCCTCTTCAAAGGTGATCTGTTAATTTAGGATTTATTTTATTGCCAGTTCCTATTAATTTGTTATTGTGACCAATCAACTTTTATTCTTGATCGTTCAATTTAGCGAATTAAATTGAGTTAGAATCCAATAATCCAATTCGTCCTTGTGGTTCGACCCCGAAATACTTAGACGATTGTCGTGCGCTTGCGACTTAATTTAGGTAAATTAGGGTATAAATTTAAAAGCGGAAAAAATATCATCAAGCTTTTTGGCGCCGTTGCCGGGGACGGTAGCGATAATTGGGTTTAAATTCAATTTTAGTTTGTTAAATTCCGTTTACCCTTCTTCACAAGATTCTGTCTCTTCAAATTTCAGGTGTGAACACTGGCAGGTGGACGTGGAAAGAAGAAGACCACCAGTGAAAGCAGCTCAGGTGCGAGGAAACCGAGACTTTGCGAAGGAGGAGTCTCTCAGCCTGAAAATCAACCAATCTCAGCGACCCGCCGTCAAGCTCCGCGGGCCGCCAAGAAGTCGACAGAAGGCAGAGGGAAGTCTGTTGCGACGTCATCGAGTCCACCGCCTCTTCTCGTATACCAGAGACGAGGGGGAGGGTCGACCAGCGACCCAGAGCAGACGACACCAGAACCAGCGGACCGCCCACTCATTCAGCGGGCCGCTGACTTGGGTCCCGACACCATAGAGGACCCTAAAATCGAAGGACCCGACCTTTCTGATACCGACGACATGGCTGGAAACGACGATGGGGACCAAGCCCTTGAACTTGAGCGCAGGGTGCTCGAGGAACTTCAGATGAGGGAGGCTGCAGCCCGCAACCGACCTTTGCGCGAAATGGGAGCACCCACCGCAAACAATATCGGTCTTGGAGTCAACCCACCTAATCCCCAGCGTGCGAGGGACTTTGCGTTTAACCCCGGGATAATCAATCTACTGCAGCAAAACATGTTCGGAGGAGACTTGCATGAGGATGCCAACCTACACTTAGAAGAGTTCTTACAATGCTGCATCCTCCTCAACTTTGACCAAGTTCGAGACGACACAATCCGCCTTACCCTTTTCCCTTTCACTCTAAGAGGACGTGCGAAGACTTGGCTTGCCGGTTACAAGACCCATCCATTTGAGTCATGGGATGAGCTAGCCAAGGCATTTTTGGAGAAATTCTACCCTAGGGAGAAAACCGTCCAAATTGTTCGCAAGATCTACAACTTCAAGCAAGAGAATGATGAGAATCTTGGGGAGGCATGGGAGAGATTCAAGGATTTGCAAAGGATTTGTCCACACCATGATCTAACTGAATCTAAATTGATAAGTTGCTTTTATGACGGTTTGACTCATCTAACTCGTCAAAATGTTGACAATACTGCAGGTGGATCACTCTTGAACTTGGGAAGCCAAGCGGCGATTGACTTGGTTGATAGGATGGCACGAGCACAAACAAACTACTCGACAAGATCTCAAGGCCAAACTCGTGGAGTGCTCGAAGTGGACAAGAATACACATCTCCAATCTCAAATTGATGCTCTCACAACTATGCTCAAGAAGATGAATGAAAAGAAGCTACCCGCCGTAGTTCAAATTCATGCATGCCAACTTTGTGAGGAGGAAGGGCATTTGGCTCCACAATGCCCCCGCCTTAATCAAAATGAGACCGAAGGGGAAGTGGTGAATGCCATCAGCAATGGACCCTCCTTCTTTCCGAATGTGGGACAACGGGATAGACGTAACCATCCGGCGGGTGCTCCCATTTCGCGCAAAGGTCGGTTGCGGGCTGCAGCCTCCCTCATCTGAAGTTCCTCGAGCACCCTGCGCTCAAGTTCAAGGGCTTGGTCCCCATCGTCGTTTCCAGCCATGTCGTCGGTATCAGAAAGGTCGGGTCCTTCGATTTTAGGGTCCTCTATGGTGTCGGGACCCAAGTCAGCGGCCCGCTGAATGAGTGGGCGGTCCGCTGGTTCTGGTGTCGTCTGCTCTGGGTCGCTGGTCGACCCTCCCCCTCGTCTCTGGTATACGAGAAGAGGCGGTGGACTCGATGACGTCGCAACAGACTTCCCTCTGCCTTCTGTCGACTTCTTGGCGGCCCGCGGAGCTTGACGGCGGGTCGCTGAGATTGGTTGATTTTCAGGCTGAGAGACTCCTCCTTCGCAAAGTCTCGGTTTCCTCGCACCTGAGCTGCTTTCACTGGTGGTCTTCTTCTTTCCACGTCCACCTGCCAGTGTTCACACCTGAAATTTGAAGAGACAGAATCTTGTGAAGAAGGGTAAACGGAATTTAACAAACTAAAATTGAATTTAAACCCAATTATCGCTACCGTCCCCGGCAACGGCGCCAAAAAGCTTGATGATATTTTTTCCGCTTTTAAATTTATACCCTAATTTACCTAAATTAAGTCGCAAGCGCACGACAATCGTCTAAGTATTTCGGGGTCGAACCACAAGGACGAATTGGATTATTGGATTCTAACTCAATTTAATTCGCTAAATTGAACGATCAAGAATAAAAGTTGATTGGTCACAATAACAAATTAATAGGAACTGGCAATAAAATAAATCCTAAATTAACAGATCACCTTTGAAGAGGATTAAAACGCAATTAACTAAAACTAGGGGCTTAAGGCAAGCTAATCTTTCAGTTTACTCCAGTTCTAGCGGCCCGCTGACTCTCGTAGCGGCCCGCTGAAAGAACTCAGGTCGCTAATCCTATTGACTGGTCACTGGCTACTTGGCGGGCATAGACCACCTCGCTGGTTCACTCAGCGGCCCGCCAGGATTAGTGCAGATTCAACAGTTTAGTTAATTTAGAAGTCGCTTTATGTAAGGAATAGGGTTTGGTCGATATTTAACAGATCAAACTCTCGTTTTAGGTCTGGTTGTCAATCAATTAACTCAAATCCCTTCAAATAAAACCCAGATTTCAACTCTCGTTTCGTGGTCTGGTTCCTATAAGTTTAAACCTTTCTAACCTAATGAATTCTTTGAGTTTTCACTCTTAGAAAGGACCTAACTCTCGTTATTAGTCCTGGTTTGAACCTCTCAGTTCAAATCTTCAAGTTGGTACAATTGCATCAAATATCTTAAGTTTGGTTTGGACTTAACCATTAAACGATCAAGCAAGGCCTATACTTGACGAATGTGAGCAAATCTAACTTAAGCAATTCAAGCAATCAAATCAGGTATTAAAGAAAGGAAATAAAACACAACATGCAACAAAGAAATTAACTAAAAAGTATATTATCTAATCATAAACTAAAAAGGTTCACTGCCATGGCCCCTAATCAGTATCTACTCGCTACAACTCATCAAATAAAACCAAAAGGTATCAAAGATAAACAAAAACATAAGAAAGAATCAAGAGTTACAACAGACTGCAACTTGGACTCTATCTTTCTGCCTTCTGCTACTCTCCAGCGGTCCGCTGATGGTGTCGGCGACCCGCTGGCGATCCTGTTGGCTGTCTCGACTTAGCTGCAAATTAACCTCTCAATTCCCCTCCTCTGCTGTCCTTGATTTCCTTGCTGCCCGGGTGGTTGTCTCCACCACGTCGGGCATCACCTCTATTCTGTCTTCTTCCTCACTTTCTTCCTCCTCACCCCCGTCCTCGAATTCACTCCCGGTCTCACTACCGGATCCACTTCCATCCTATCCTCCATTCTCCTCCTCACTGCTATTGTCCTCTTCCATTGGAGCCTTTCCTCTGTCATCAGTCACAGGAGGATCAACCTCCATCTCCTCATTTCCCGAGTCGTCCCCAAAAACATCCCGACTCGCTTCTTCCAAGTTGAGAGGCGGCTCCTCAGCCCTACGAGAGGGTTGGCTAGAGGAACCCCCCCTTGTTAGTGCCTTCTTGGCAGCCCTGAGCCCTCTGCGGAAGACTTTAGGTGCCATGTCGAGGTTTCGGTTGATTCGTCGAGATTTTGGGATGGCTCTGGATCAGGTTTGCCTAGTATTAGCGGGTCGCTGGTGGTTTCGGCGGGTCGCTGATATGGGGTTTGCAGAGGTTTTTGCTTGTGTTCAGCGGGTCGCTGGGTTGACTAGCGGGCCGCTGAAACTGGTGTAGCAGGGGTAGAGGGGTATCGGATTTGGGGTTTTCCGGTGGTGATGGTTTTGGTACCTGATTGGGTTGGTTTGTTGGTCTTTGTACCGTTTGAGTCCTGAAATTGAAGAGGGGTGATGGATTGGTTACCTTATATGCTCGGATTGGAGAATAAGCCGAGTATTGTCGTCGATTTGGTCGATCTGTGGCGAAGTGTGGTGGCGGGGTGATTTGGCGGCGGCGTGGGGAGAGTCGAGTAGGTCGGCGGCGATCGTGGCGGCGCGTGAGGCAGTCGGAATCGCAGGCGTCGCTGGAGTCGATCTCGGGTCGCCAGAAAGTCAGATCGAGAGAGAGAGACGGCAAAATGAAGGGGTGAATGGTGAAAAGACCATTCTGTCCTCTATTAACTGCCGCCTATATTTTTGAATTACAGTTATGCTCGGCGGGCCGCTAGCCATTACAGCGGGTCGTTGGTCCCTCCCCCAAGCTAGGCTTGGACAGCGGGTCGCAGAGCTTCTGGTGGGCCGCTGAAAGGCTTGGCGGGCTGCTGAATTAGGCGACAGAGCTGTTTTTCACCTGAAAATTAAGCCAATATTTAATTAAATTATACTACTCCAAAATTTTTTTTTTTTATTTTTGAATTTTATTACCCTTTTTTTTTTTTGTATTTTTGTTTTCTATTTATTATATTTTTTTTTTAGTTTTGTGGTTTTTCTGACTGAAAAATAAATCGCATAAAATTAAAATCTAATTTTTCCTAAATCCTTGGGTTGCCTCCCAAGAAGCGCTCGTTTAGGGTCCTGAGCTCGACCCCTCATGTCTACGTCTCGCTAGGTGTCGGAGCAGTAAGGTGCATGACTCCCGCATCTTCTCCCCTCGACACATTCTCCAAGTAAAGCTTGAGACGTTGGCCATTGACTTTGAAGCTTCCATGAGTTTCGCTCCAAATCTCGACCGCTCCGAATGGGAAGACCTTCGTGACCTCGAATGGTCCCGACCATCTTGACCTTAACTTGCCTGGAAATAGCCTTAGTCTTGAGTTGAACAAGAGCACCAAGTCTCCTTCCTTGAATTCACGCCTTAGGATGCGCTTGTCATGCCATTGCTTGGTTCGTTCCTTGTACATCATTGCATTCTCATAGGCATTCAACCTAATCTCATCCAACTCATGCAACTCCAAAATCCTTTTCTCTCCCGCTTCCTTGTAGTCAAAGTTAATGGCACGAGTGGCCCAATATGCTTTGTGCTCCAATTCAACGGGTAGGTGGCATGCCTTTCCATAAATCAACTTGAACGGGCTCATGCCAATGGGCGTCTTGTATGCGGTGCGGTATGCCCATAGTGCATCATCTAACTTGAGGGCCCAATCCTTCCGTGACCTGCCAACCGTCTTTTGCAAAATGTTTTTAATCTCACGATTGGAAACCTCCACTTGCCCACTAGTTTGAGGATGATATGGTGTAGCCACTCTATGGTTGACTCCATGCTTCTTCAACAAGTTCTCGAATTGGCGGTTGATAAAGTGTTTCCCTCCATCGCTTATCACAACTTTAGGAACTCCAAACCTAGGAAATATGATTTTAGAGAACAACCTCCTTACCGCATCCGAATCGGCTTTCTTGCATGCCACGGCTTCAACCCACTTTGACACATAATCCACCGCTACAAGAATGTACTCAAGTCCACATGATGATGGGAAAGGACCCATGAAATCTATACCCCACACATCAAATACCTCCACTTCCAAAATAGGATTCAATGGCATCTCATGTCTACTTGAAATATTGCCCATCCTTTGGCATTGATCACATGTGAGCACAAAGGCACGGGCATCCTTGAAGATCGATGGCCAATAGAACCCTGCTTGCAGTATCTTAGTGGCTGTCTTTGAATGAGATGCATGTCCTCCATAGCTCGATGAATGGCAATGAGCTAGAATCGCATCAATCTCCTCGTGTGGAACACACCTCCGAAACATCCCGTCTACGCCCAGCCTCCACAAAATAGGGTCCTCCCAGAAGTAGAACTTGACATCTGAGAGGAACTTCTTCTTCTGTTGATAAGTCTGCTCTGGAGGCAGTACACCGGTAGCCAAATAGTTCGCGAAATCAGCAAACCATGGTGGCTGCCCAGTTCTGGCGGGCCGCTGGTGGTACTGGTGTGCCGCTGAGATGTCAGCGGGCCGCGCCCATCCCTGGCGGGCCGCTGGTACTGAGTCGACTGCCAGCAGTTGTTCATCCGGGAAGCTTTCGTTGATCGGTGTCGGCTGTGGCTCATTCCATCTGAGTCTGGACAGGTGGTCTGCAACTGAGTTCTATGTCCCCTTCTTGTCACGGATCTCCAAATCGAACTCTTGCAATAGAAGGACCCATCGGATGAGTCTTGGTTTGGCATCCTTCTTACTCATGAGATATTTGAGAGCCGAATGGTCCGTGTACACAATCACCTTGGATCCGACCAGGTAGGGTCGGAATTTGTCCAGAGCAAAGACAACAGCAAGAAGCTCCTTTTCGGTAGTGGTGTAGTTGATTTGAGCCTCATCTAACACCTTACTCGCATAGTAGATCACACATGGCTTCTTGTCCTTGCGTTGGCCAAGCACCGCTCCTACGGCATAGTCGCTTGCGTCGCACATCAACTCGAAAGGTTGATTCCAATCCGGTGGTTGTAATATTGGTGCAGTGACCAAGGCTTCCTTCAACCTACAAAATGCATCAACACAATTTGAATCAAAATCAAAATCAACATCTTTCATTGTCAAATTTGTCAGAGGTTTTGCAATTTTAGAGAAGTCTTTAATGAATCGTCGATAAAACCCGGCATGTCCAAGGAAACTCCGCACATCCTTCACGCATGTTGGATTGCTCATCTTCTCAATGACTTCTACCTTCGCCTTGTCCACCGAAATTCCCTTGGATGAAACCTTGTGTCCAAGCACCACTCCACCTTCAACCATGAAATGGCATTTTTCCCAATTGAGCACTAGGTTGACCTCTTCGCATCTTTCCAAGATCTTCGATAAATTAGCCAAGCAATGGTCGAAAGTAGTGCCATATACCGAGAAATCATCCATGAAAACCTCCATGTCCTTCTCAATGAAATCCGAGAATATAGCCATCATAGCTCTTTGAAATGTGGCGGGGGCGTTGCATAGCCCAAATGGCATCCTCCTATATGCATAGGTTCCATACGGGCATGTGAACGTAGTCTTCTCTTGGTCGCTTGGGTGGATGGGAATTTGAAAGAATCCGGAATAGCCATCCAAGTAGCAAAAGTAAGAATGGTTGGCGAGACGCTCCAATAGTTGGTCCACAAAAGGTAATGGGAAGTGATCCTTGCGCGTGGCGGTGTTGAGCTTGCGGTAGTCAATACACATTCGCCACCCCGTTACCACCCTTGTTTGAATCAACTCATCATTCTCGGTCTTCATAACCGTAGTTCCTCCCTTCTTAGGCACAACATGGACCGGACTCACCCATTCACTATCGGAAATCGGGTAAATGATACCTGCATCCAACAACTTCAATACCTCCTTTTTGACAACTTCCCTCAGGTTCGGGTTCAGTCTCCTTTGATGTTCAACTGAGGGTTTGTATCCTTCTTCAAGCAAAATCCGATGTGTACAAATCGACGGGTCAAGTCCCTTTAGATCCTCAATTGAATAGCCAATCGCCCTTCTATGTGCTCTCAGTTCTTTCAAAAGCTTGTCAGTCTGGTCCTCATTTAGCTGGGCATTGACTATCACGGGATAGGTCTGATCAGGGTCCAGGTACTCGTACCTGAGGCTGCTCGGCAGCTGCTTCAGTTCCAGCTTAGGTGGCTCAGTCTCCCAGTTTTGGCGGGCCGCTGATGGATCCAGCGGGTCGCTGACTGTGTCGAGGCTGAACACTGTTTCAGCTGAAGTTCTGAGCTGAACTGAGACTGCCTGGCGGTCCGCTGATGAGGCCTGCGGGCCGCCGGCTTGTGGCCAGAAACGTGGTTGAGGCTCTATCGCTTGCATAATCTCGCTGAATATCCAGTCTGCCTCTACCATTTCTTCGTCGGTGTCGGAGAAAAAGTTATACACCTTGAGAATCTGACTAAAGATCGTCTCCTCCACCATTTCGTCGAGTTCTTCAACCATGAAGATTGAGTCATGTTGAGAGGGCATCTTCATGGCTTTGTCAATTTGAAACTCGACTTTCTCATCCCCGACCTCCAAAGACATCTTGCCATTCTTCACATCAATCAAAGCCCCGGCGGTGGCAAGGAAGGGTCGTCCAAGGATGATCGGCACCTCCAAATCCTCTTCCATGTCTACAACAACAAAATCACAAGGTACATAGATGTTACCTACTTGTATCGGTATGTCCTCAACCACTCCGAGAGGGAAGCGTAAGGAACGGTCGGCCAATTGGAGAGACATCCTCGTGTGTTGCAAATCTCCAACTCCGATTTTGTCGAAAATCGACTTAGGCATAAGGCTTACACTAGCTCCCAAGTCACACAATGCCCTTCTAATGCTTGCTCGTCCAATCTTACATGGAATAGCGAACTTGCCCGGATCCTCCATTTTAGGTGGCAATTGGTTCAAGATCAATGCGCTGCATTCCTCCGTCAAGGCCACCGTTTGGCATTCGTCGATCTTCCTCTTATTGCTAAGTATGTCTTTTAGGAATTTAGCATAAGATGGCATTTGTGTCAAGGCATCCGTGAACGGGATCGTGATGGAGAGCTGCTTCAGGACCTGCAAAAACTTACCGAACTCTTTGTTCTGTTTGGCTTTGGCTAGTCGCTGAGGATAGGGCACAGTTGTACGAGAGATGGCTTGCTGGACTGATTTGCCCTTTTCCTTCTGTCTGTCAGGCTCAGGACTGGCGGTCCGCTGGTTCTGCCTCGACCAGCACAAATCCACTGTCTTCTTCTGATACGAGCCTCATCTCAGGTTCAGCGGGTCGCTCGTCAGGCTGGCGGCCCGCTGATACTGGTCCAGAGGCTGGTTCTTCAGGCATTTCAGGTCCATCGTAGTTCGTGCCGCTCCTGAGTGTAATGGCATTGACGTCGGCCTTTGGATTGGGCTCTGGTTGGCTTGGAAACATGCCTGTCTTTGTCATCACGCCATTGCCTGGTTGGTTTACAACCGAATTTTGATTTTTGAGAATTTGGTCCAAGGCTTCGCCGATTCGGTTGATCTCCAAAAATACCTTATTGTTCCATATCCCTTGGTCGCGCATGAAGTTGTCGACCTGGATGCGGTGCTGAGATGGTTGATTTTGTTGACTGCCTCCTTTGTTTGCATAGACACCGGGATTAGCCGCTCCATTGGGGTTCGAGTAGGAGAGCCCCGGATGGTTACGTCTATCCCGTTGTCCCACATTCGGAAAGAAGGAGGGTCCATTGCTGATGGCATTCACCACTTCCCATTCGGTCTCATTTTGATTAAGGCGGGGGCATTGTGGAGCCAAATGCCCTTCCTCCTCACAAAGTTGGCATGCATGAATTTGAACTACGGCGGGTAGCTTCTTTTCATTCATCTTCTTGAGCATAGTTGTGAGAGCATCAATTTGAGATTGGAGATGTGTATTCTTGTCCACTTCGAGCACTCCACGAGTTTGGCCTTGAGATCTTGTCGAGTAGTTTGTTTGTGCTCGTGCCATCCTATCAACCAAGTCAATCGCCGCTTGGCTTCCCAAGTTCAAGAGTGATCCACCTGCAGTATTGTCAACATTTTGACGAGTTAGATGAGTCAAACCGTCATAAAAGCAACTTATCAATTTAGATTCAGTTAGATCATGGTGTGGACAAATCCTTTGCAAATCCTTGAATCTCTCCCATGCCTCCCCAAGATTCTCATCATTATCTTGCTTGAAGTTGTAGATCTTGCGAACAATTTGGACGGTTTTCTCCCTAGGGTAGAATTTCTCCAAAAATGCCTTGGCTAGCTCATCCCATGACTCAAATGGATGGGTCTTGTAACCGGCAAGCCAAGTCTTCGCACGTCCTCTTAGAGTGAAAGGGAAAAGGGTAAGGCGGATTGTGTCGTCTCGAACTTGGTCAAAGTTGAGGAGGATGCAGCATTGTAAGAACTCTTCTAAGTGTAGGTTGGCATCCTCATGCAAGTCTCCTCCGAACATGTTTTGCTGCAGTAGATTGATTATCCCGGGGTTAAACGCAAAGTCCCTCGCACGCTGGGGATTAGGTGGGTTGACTCCAAGACCGATATTGTTTGCGGCGGGTGCTCCCATTTCGCGCAAAGGTCGGTTGCGGGCTGCAGCCTCCCTCATCTGAAGTTCCTCGAGCATCCTGCGCTCAAGTTCAAGGGCTTGGTCCCCATCGTCGTTTCCAGCCATGTCGTCGGTATCAGAAAGGTCGGGTCCTTCGATTTTAGGGTCCTCTATGGTGTCGGGACCCAAGTCAGCGGCCCGCTGAATGAGTGGGCGGTCCGCTGGTTCTGGTGTCGTCTGCTCTGGGTCGCTGGTCGACCCTCCCCCTCGTCTCTGGTATACGAGAAGAGGCGGTGGACTCGATGACGTCGCAACAGACTTCCCTCTGCCTTCTGTCGACTTCTTGGCGGCCCGCGGAGCTTGACGGCGGGTCGCTGAGATTGGTTGATTTTCAGGCTGAGAGACTCCTCCTTCGCAAAGTCTCGGTTTCCTCGCACCTGAGCTGCTTTCACTGGTGGTCTTCTTCTTTCCACGTCCACCTGCCAGTGTTCACACCTGAAATTTGAAGAGACAGAATCTTGTGAAGAAGGGTAAACGGAATTTAACAAACTAAAATTGAATTTAAACCCAATTATCGCTACCGTCCCCGGCAACGGCGCCAAAAAGCTTGATGATATTTTTTCCGCTTTTAAATTTATACCCTAATTTACCTAAATTAAGTCGCAAGCGCACGACAATCGTCTAAGTATTTCGGGGTCGAACCACAAGGACGAATTGGATTATTGGATTCTAACTCAATTTAATTCGCTAAATTGAACGATCAAGAATAAAAGTTGATTGGTCACAATAACAAATTAATAGGAACTGGCAATAAAATAAATCCTAAATTAACAGATCACCTTTGAAGAGGATTAAAACGCAATTAACTAAAACTAGGGGCTTAAGGCAAGCTAATCTTTCAGTTTACTCCAGTTCTAGCGGCCCGCTGACTCTCGTAGCGGCCCGCTGAAAGAACTCAGGTCGCTAATCCTATTGACTGGTCACTGGCTACTTGGCGGGCATAGACCACCTCGCTGGTTCACTCAGCGGCCCGCCAGGATTAGTGCAGATTCAACAGTTTAGTTAATTTAGAAGTCGCTTTATGTAAGGAATAGGGTTTGGTCGATATTTAACAGATCAAACTCTCGTTTTAGGTCTGGTTGTCAATCAATTAACTCAAATCCCTTCAAATAAAACCCAGATTTCAACTCTCGTTTCGTGGTCTGGTTCCTATAAGTTTAAACCTTTCTAACCTAATGAATTCTTTGAGTTTTCACTCTTAGAAAGGACCTAACTCTCGTTATTAGTCCTGGTTTGAACCTCTCAGTTCAAATCTTCAAGTTGGTACAATTGCATCAAATATCTTAAGTTTGGTTTGGACTTAACCATTAAACGATCAAGCAAGGCCTATACTTGACGAATGTGAGCAAATCTAACTTAAGCAATTCAAGCAATCAAATCAGGTATTAAAGAAAGGAAATAAAACACAACATGCAACAAAGAAATTAACTAAAAAGTATATTATCTAATCATAAACTAAAAAGGTTCACTGCCATGGCCCCTAATCAGTATCTACTCGCTACAACTCATCAAATAAAACCAAAAGGTATCAAAGATAAACAAAAACATAAGAAAGAATCAAGAGTTACAACAGACTGCAACTTGGACTCTATCTTTCTGCCTTCTGCTACTCTCCAGCGGTCCGCTGATGGTGTCGGCGACCCGCTGGCGATCCTGTTGGCTGTCTCGACTTAGCTGCAAATTAACCTCTCAATTTCCCCCCCCCCCTTGGCATCAAGGCTTCTCCCTTTTATAGTAATCATTGGCGGTTCTCTAGAGGTCGAGGACGTGCAATTGGTGGCTCCAGAATTAGCTCATAACGCGGTTTGGAAGTTAACAAAACTGGCTGTCTAAATTTGGCAGTGGTTTCCTTCTTTCCAGCGGCCCGCTGTCGAACCTAGCGGCCCGCTGGAATCTTCTGGGTCGCCAGTCTTCTCTTCTACCCGGTGGTGCTCTTGGTGGGTCGCCAATCAAGCTGGTGGGTCGCCGATCGATGCAGATTTCGCCGCTTTGAGTAGTTTATCTTCAATCCTGTACAAAAACAGAGCAAACATGGCAGTACCTAGATTCTAACCTAAATTATCAGTTAAACAACAGAAATTACGATGAAATGCATGAAATTAAGTCCTATAAATGGCTGAAATACTATGTATGAAAACCATTTATCAGACGCGCTGGGAGGGAAAATGTGCATGAGAAGAGGGTGATGCAGGGGAGGAAGAGGTGAATCACTGGCCAGAAGGTGAGGCAGGATGAGAAGGTGAGGCGCTGATAGGAGGGGAAGGGCGCGGGAAGGAAGAGGTTGATCGTGGGCACAAGAGGAGGGAGAGGCGCGAGAGGAACGAAGGGAAGGAGAGAGGAGCGAGAAGGAGGGGCTAAGCGAGTGAGAGGCAGGGAAGGGAAAGTAGGGGAAGAGACGGGACGTATTTGGCAAGAAGGGAGGCGGTTTCCGTATTTGGCAGGAATGGGGAGCATTATTTTTTCCATAATTATTTTTTGGGTAAATGTCACACCCCAAGACCGGGGGTGCCGACAGCCGCCGCGAATGCACGCTTACCTTCGCACACACGCAAGGCGTACTTTAATTTTTCACTTTATTTTTAGAATAAATAAATGAATGATATCACGCAATCAAAATACAGTTTATGAAATTCCAAGATATAATTATATCCGTGCATCAAAACCCTCAACGTAATACTTATAACCAAATTGAAATATTTGCATATAATTAGAAATTGAGAATGTAGCGAACTGTATGCAACTAGAGAACAATGTTGCATTTGCATAATTTAAACAAGAAAGGTTCATGTATATAAATATACAAGTAGACAAAAGTAAAAACCAATGAGACTAACATTTTAGACTGTTTTCAAATATATGGATGTATGCAATTCCGTATACATAACCACCATTACCTCACTACACATGCTCCTAACATTCAAACAGAACTCTCGTATAAGTATTGATCTAAATAATTTAAAATGAAATGAATGCAATTACGCACAAGATATAAGTTTTCTCAAAATACAAGTACACAAATATCTTAGACGTGAAAATTACAAGTTCCATATGAGTAACACTAGACATAACAATTGCAGTTCGATACTGTATGATATAAGATAACCACAATTTTCACAATATCCATAATCTAGATGTGCAAGGCAACTAGTTCATAGAGTACATACAACATACAATTCTCAAAATAAGCACTAACTAGCATGCATCTTTTAGCCTAGAAAATTTCGGATTCATTATGCGGATGAATGCCAAGGACACAAGCATCCCAAGTGATACAGTTCAGATTTGTCTGAGTACATTTACATGATTTTCATAAATACATATACTGGTTGAGCACATACTAGCTAAGTCACCAATAAATCATATGAAAAACATTGCATAGTTTAAAACATATGAGATATATAACATACGAGAGTACAAGCTAACAAAACCATCAGCCACAATTATGTAGTTAAATATAAGCAATTGCTAGCATACAAGTTTGGTAAAAAAAATATGGAGTATACAGTACTTGAAGATTACACGAAACTCACCAAGTGACAATAAAATGGCTTAATCCTTTACGGCTCTGACCCCGTTCGTTAACCCTGGAACCCACACAAGTGGAAGAGTGAGATAAATAAAATTTATCTCAGTACGGTATTCAGTTCCAGCCACTTGAATTTTAAATACAAGTTTAGGAACTAATTACATTACTGAGTAAAAATACAATTTACAAATCAAGTAGATAAACATTTATCTTTTTATTTCAAATTTCAAATAAGAACAACAAGAATAGTTTAAACCAGTTAATGCAATATGACGTGAGCTCGGCACCACTTCAATATCAATTCAAATTCCAAGTATAACAAACACCGGCTCATTTGATTGGACATTTATCTAATATGCAATTCTGGTTTCATATGTCAATAGCAGAGTCAAATATGTCGCGAGGCTCCTTCTATGAGGACTACCAACGACCAATCAGATATGCCACGAATCTCCTTCTCTGAGGGTTACCAATGGCCAATTCAATTCAGATATAATTCAATCAATAAAATCCAAATGTACAAGCAAGCTGGGAACACTCACACTCTGGACCATTCTAGACTGGACCTACTGAGTCCCGGTACATAAGCGCTTATTATACGGTGCTTGGTAGGATGGGTCATGACTCCACCTCCAAACATTACGAGTGTCTATCTCAACCACACAAGCTGTACTTACCTTAATCAAATCACATTTCAATCGGATACCATTCAATATGCCTCTGTACAATCATACATCATTTAAATAAACAGAATTTCATGAATGCAACAATTTATGAACACAACATGCAAGCTGCTAATGAAGTCTTTATATATAAAACAAATTAAAACTCAAGTGGAATCCGTACCTGATAACACAATAAATATCAGCAAGCAAACAATTAATCATACAGACCCTCAGTTGTACTAGCTATATCCGGCTTGAAAACCTGCCCTGATTCTACATAAACAAATACTAGACTAAGTCCTTACTTAAGCAAGCAAACAATAACAATTCACATTCAACAAATTCGTTGATAAAGTTAGGGATTTGATTAGTTCTCTGGTTATATCATAAAATTATATTAAACCTTATTGGTTGTACTAGCAGATGATTTCAAAGACTAGATAGTGGTTAACAATACTAGAAATCAGTACACAATGGTAAAACAATAGTGCTGGACAATTTCTGGTACACCCAGTGAAGGGTATTTTTGACAGTTTACAAAATCCTTTTTTAATTCCTGAACGGCTGAACAGAATCAAATGAAAATTTAACTGTAGATGAAACATGACAGGACGTATCTCCTGTAAAAATTTCAAAGCTTTTGGACATACGGATTAATTATAATGAATTTTTGAAATCAGCAGAATCAGGTTTCAGAAAATCTGTTCCAGCAAAATGCCAGCAAATACGTCTGAAAGTTCATGCCTTGAAACCCTTCAAATAAATCTCTAAAGATTTTGTAAAAATTACAGAAGTTGCCTCTAGATGTCTATTTGCAAATCTAAAAGTTTCAAGTCTTAACTGAAAACAGAGAATAAATGAAAAATCAAAAACTGCACTGGGGTCTGTCTGTTCCAGAAAACTGTTTTTTTTTTTTTTTCAAAACTTGACCTGGATTCAAATATCTTGTAAAAATACCAAATCAACTCAGAAAAATTCACATTAGGTACCAAAATTTTCGTCTGGAAGTCTAGTTTCAAACAAAGCAACTCTCATGTCCAAATTCGAAATAAAATAACATCAGTTACTTAAAAATTGAAGCAAGGTCACGGTGGTATGTAAAGTCATAAATGTACTTATTCAATTTGACCCTTCAACAAAAATACCGATTATTATCTCAAAATTAGTTTTGTGATAACTAGTATATGCTAATATACATGGTTTTCAGTTTGACATCCGAATTTGCAAGTGCACTGGTTTGGTACTGGTGCAAATCACAATTAAATCTAATCTCTTTCTCTTCTTTTCCTTTATCTTACTTCATTTGAACAGGAACCACAGATTTTTCTCTCGTCATCTAAATCATTTAATTAGAACATAAAGAAAGTAGAAAATATCAAATTTAAAGGGGTATCCACTTCGGCTCAGGGCTTGCCACAGCTTGAGAATTTGCTCCCTAGGACAATTCCTATCTTTCTTTGAATTTTCCCCTATCTTTTTCACTCTTAATATGGCTGAATTTTTAAAAGTTGGTACGGCACAAAGAGTAGCTCGGTTTGAGAAGAGGGAAAGGGAAATAAAGAAGAGGGAGGCGTGGGGACTGGGAAGACCATATCCTAATTTCCAGGAATAAAGCTTCTCCAAGTTGTCTACTCCTTTTGTTCATTTGCACATGGTACATCCTTAATCCCAAGAACCTAAGACTTATAGTATAAAGAACACTCAATTTAAAACATAATTAAAACAACGGTTTAGAGCAAATAAAATATGTAAATGTACTTTTATTCCAATTATTCCTGTTTCACCATAAACATTCAGCTAATTCAGTTTGTAGGAATTTATGACGCATAGCAGCAATCTTTATATAATACAAAAGAGAAGTTACAAATTTCTATGTTTTTATTCCAAAAATAACAATGAGTATAAAAATTTAATTTCATGCACGAAAATTACTCAAAATAAAATCAAGCAAGTGTATAAGAATTTTTCTGAAATGTCAATATAAACAAAGTATCTAGCATTACAAATATAGAAAACTTTCAATTTCAGAAAATAAAATCACTCAACTAATAATTTCAGTCATAAATTATCAAAATTTCACTATAAGAAAAGTTCAGAAACAATAGAAATTCAGTGGTCAAAATTTTATAAAAATATTCATAAATAGTAAAAATTTCATAGTGTCACAGTAAATACTATTTGTAAGAGAATGAACAAATGTAGTGTAAAAAAATCATTTTTTTTTTCAATTCACTCTTCTCTCTCCGTCTCTCACTTTGAAATGCATTGAAAAATAATTCACATGCTTCGTAAATAATTTTATTTAATAAAATTATGCCGCTTTGCCACCGGACCCTCAAAATAAATAATAATTCACAAGCTAAATTTGAAGAAGTGATCTATCTTTCTTCACATATTTTATTAAGGGGATTATTTTATAATATTTCTCTCTCCAATACAACGGTTAAATGGGATTAGTTTGATAATTTCGATCTGTTCGTGAATCTTGTTCCAGCGTTTCGTCAGAACTAGGACAAGGCCCCGAATTAGTAGCTCGCGCTGTTCGTGACGTGTTTGGTTCAACCTAGTTCGGACAGTTCACGAACTAGTCTTGTTATAACCGTGCCAAACACACCCAATTGATGCCAAAATTTTCGCAGCCTCTGCAACGCTGAAACACTGAAATTTTATTGGCTTGCTGGAATCTACCCCACCTCTTCTCCACTCGATCAAAGCAGCTATCGAACCATTTCTCATCAAGCGACTCAAATCCAGCAGCTGCTATTTGACATTGTTTGCGAATGTCCTCTTGCTTGCAATGGATGTTTATAACCAGGTAAAAGATGCCTTGCAAATGTTCGATTAAATGCTCCAGAAAGGCGAGAGCCTTCACCATGCGTACAATACTGAAAAAGTAATTAATCGACCACGGAATTGCCCGATGCCGTTGCAGTTTCGTTTTAAAAACGGTACAGAAACAGCATGTCATTTACCGTTCCGTTTATTAAACGAAACAGATTTATGTTCCATCAACCGTTCCACTTATCATTTTCTATTAAAATAACCCACTTTAGTATTTCATTTTCAGATAACGGTATAACCAACTGTGCCACATACCATTTCGTTTAGAAAACGGTACAAATTTTATGCCACTTACTGTTCCATTTAGGTTAAACGAAACGGCAAAACAGTTAGTGGCGTACTGTTGACAGCCCTACCAACACCTCAGGTATCAATGCCATATTGCACCTCCATTACCTTTCTGGACACACCCTGTTTACATTGCCTTCATTGATAGCCTCTGGGTCCATCAGGTCACAGTGACTAACATAGTTGTTTGTAATTGGAGTGGCATCTATACAAAGGTGCAAGGAAAACATCACTGTTATATAAACTAGTTCTAATCTCGCGCGTTGCGCGATTCATGCATCCCAATCCGAAAGTGTTATGAAACAGTTTCCTAATGAGTGTGGATACGTTATGGAAATTTTTGCAAACAGACGCGTAAGATTTACGATCATTATTACAATGGACAATCATCATTAATTGCGCATTTGTAAAGAGTTAGATTGTCATTGTTTACACTAAAATGACCATGATCATTAGGCTGTTGGTGAAATTTTGCGTTGTGGTTGTTGGTTTGCAAACAGCGGTGTAAAATATTTCTATGGACTGTTATCCTATTGAGGCAGCCCATAATCATGGGTTGTATCCTTCGGAGAGGTGCACCCAGTAAGAGCCATGGTCATCTCCAGACACATAATGGTTTAACAGTACCATAGTACCACTTTCAATTGCCATGTATCTATTTCAAGTTTTGAAAAAAATATAAATTGCCCATGTAAAATTCCATATAAATAACAAACTACACAGAAATTATTGGCAATAAATTTAGATCGGAGGAAGATAACCAAATTAGTTGCATCACATCTGGGAGTCAAAAATATCCCACAATCATTGCAAGCCTACAAATAGAGAGATTAACATTAGCCATATTGTATAGCATCCATATAGTAGGTGTACAGAGCATGACACATTCAATAAAAATGAGTCAAGTAGTCCAAACTGACAGTAAATTATTATAATGCAAAAGAAACCCTACGTTGATGCCAAAAGAAATGATTTTGATATCAACTATCCAGATACACATGCTTGAGTTTTGTAAGTACATAAATTAACACAAACAAATTACAAAAAAAAAAAATGCTACCTCTTTAATTATCGTACCATTTGCATAATAAAATGATTTTCATTGAGCTAAGTATTATTTTCATTGTGACACAAATGAGTATCCAATGAAACAGAAACGTGCTAACTATTATCCTTCCCAACACAATGAATAATCATAAACACTTACTGGTATGATCCTCGCAGAATCCAATACATGTTATCTATCCTGCTGCATCCATCATCACTGATCTGATGAACAAAAACAAATCATGAAACTATTGTCTGCATTTGATATCCACCAAGTCGGTTACTGTATGGAGAAAAGAAGGGGAAAAACCCATTGACAGTGAAAAAAAAATTAAAGAATAAAAGATATAAAAAAAATACTACCTTATTTTCCTGCCTAATCTCACTCTCCCTTAAAAGAAAAAATACCATTGACAGCCAACCAAGCGAGATGTAAAGAAGCGATCAAAAGATCAGATGAGTGAAATTTACCCTGAAGTAAACATTGTTAAAAGAAATAACCATACACCAATGACTCCTTTCTTTAATCAGAGTGCATATAAAGGGATTGGTGTTGCATGAACAGGACAAACATCAATAAATTCCTCTAAATTTCAGAACCTCCTTGTCCAATTGAATTAAGTAGCACTAAATCCGAACAAAAGGAAAGATTTGAAATCTAAAGAAAGAAATGAAAAAAAAATAGTAGAACAACGAAGACACTAATAAGGATAATTTATAATCATAATCACTTACCGGTATGATCCTCGCAGAATCAAACACTTGTGAAGTTATCTACACTGTTGCATCCATCGATCATTTGATTTGATAAAAAAAAAAACAAACCATGAAATTATTCTCGACATTTAAAATTCTTGCCAGTTGGCTACTGTATGAAGAAAGGAAGCGGGAAAAACCCTATCAACAGTGGAGGAAAAATCAAAGAAGAAAAAAAATATATAAAAAGACTTACCTTATTTTCCTGCTTATCCTCACTCTACATTGAGGACAAACACCATGGAAGTACGACTCAGTTGTACCTAAATTCATAAAAAAGAAAATATCAGAACGTATGCAAGGGAAAATAAAAAAAAATCTAATGCAATTTGACAAAATCTCAATTTAATACATTTCTATGCACGACTATCCAAACCATAATCTCAATTGAAGGAACAATTACAAATTGTGGTGGATATTTTCCCAATAAAACCCAATTTTTTTTCTTCATTCAGGTACCATGTAAATAATTTTAATAAAAATGTTGAATGTGTTAAAAAAAAAAAGAGAACTCTGATGACAGAATGCATACATACTCCTCAAAATAAACAAACAAAGAGAGAAAATGAATATATGAATTATTGAATACATAGTATGAAGAAACAAATGCATACATGCTCCATTATTATAAAAAGAAGTTTGATAACCTTTCAATGATAGCTTAACAAACAATTTACGTACCTTGAGAAATGTAGGTATAAGATCATAAATTATTTTGTTCTCCGGATATAGATGGAACCTGGAAGCAGCCAAGCACCTATAATATAGCTCTTCAATTATATTGTAATTTACTAATTTAGTTAAGGGCAAAAAATAAAGGCAGCAATAATAAAGATTATCTGGTTTGTACTTACAATGCAAGAAATCCTTCTTAATTTATTCTTAATTTCTATTTGACAGCCGTTGTCAAATTCTCTAAAAAAAATTATTCTTAATTTAGGTCAACTGGGTATAATAGTGACTTAAATGGTCCATTTGTAACCAAAGATACATCAGTAGCAATTGTTCAGATGAACCCAGCACAATCGCCACTGACATATTGTCCTTGTTTCTTTTTTAATTCGGATTTGTTTGATAACAACAAAAATAATTCTAATGGCCTCTCTGTAAAACATCCCTACTTATTTGAGTAGCAATACAGATTTTATACCCTAGCACAGAAAGATACATACCATTACAGACCCAAGCTATGAAGCTAATACCTCTTTACTCTTTAAATCTCGTGCCTTCATCGTACTCAGATCAACCTCTCCACCTGATAAGGAAGAAACCATAACTAATTAGAAAAATATAGCTATAAGCTTTTTCTTCTGTCTATTGACCAAAAACAAATAAAGTAGATCACATCTTCAATTTTAGTGTCATATTAAATCAAGTTACCATCTAGAATGTTTATGGAAGTGGCTGTCTTTATCATATGTAGTTACCATCTAGAATGCTTATGGTACTAATTTGTTCAAGATTCAGACATCTGAAGGTCTAATTACAAGCTTGATGACAAATTGCATAGTTATTTGAGCTAAAGTGATGACCATTTACACAATTGACGATTAATTGCACAGCAACAATTAAGTTATTTGAGCTAAAGTGCGGACCATTTACACAATTGATTCAAGATGGTCCAATTATTTGTTTTCGACCTAAGCTTCATCAATCAATAGAGTACAAACTCAATAAAAGCACAAATTTAACTAACTCATACAACTTTATCAAATAAGCTGACCTCAAAATTTATATACATCCATCAGCTAGAAGACAGGAATACATTGATCTAATTAAAACTTGTAAAAGACAGCCACTTCCATAAACAATCTCACTCATAGCATCACGTTTTCAGGTTAAGCCTCTTGAGGAAAAAAATAAAATCAGAAAGATAAATCCAGATATTTATAACGTAGTATATGAGGAGAAAAATCGAATTATTTAGTTTTATGGGGGAAAAAACTTAATTTGACTAAGTTATGGAGAGAATTCTTACCAGCTCTAAACGCAGCTGCTCTTCGTTGGCCTCTTCAACCATCAACTTGAAAAATGAGAATATTAAATTAAAATGATAAATAATGATTCAGAGAGAAAGGAAACCGTCCAAATGCATTAGCAACTGAAAGAAAAACAAAGAAAGAAGGAAACAAACAGAGATTCATACTCAAACGGTACTCGTATGAAAGAGAATGAGACGATCTATCCATCCATACCACCGGAATCGCGAGATGAGATCGAAAGTCGCCATGATTTGAACAAAACAGCGATAGCCGCCGATCTATCCATCCATACCCTTTTTGCCTCGGTAGTTGTGTAGCTCAAAGACTCAAATGGGAGAGAGAATACAGAAATGTGGAGAGAGAGTAAAGAAACGCAAAGACCAATCAAAGCCAAATAGACGCTAAATCAAGCTAACGGACTGGATCAAGTAATACAGAATGGATGGCTCAGATTTGTTACTGTTCTATTTACAGTGCAGAGAGGCCAGCACGTGCAGCTCACGCTGGACAAAATGTATATATTTCTAATAGGATTTAAGGGATAATGAAAAAATTCATGATTTATCAGTGTATACATGAAATTATCCACATTTAAAAGTTACTTGGGAAATTACTCTTTTTGTAGAGTAATACATGATATTGGACATCTAATGACGCTATATGACATTGGAAAATACTAAATTTAATTTGTTGCAAACTTTATTTAGTTTCCTGCCCATAACATTCTGGGATAACACTCGCCAACTAACCTTCAAAAAAAACAATAAAAAACAAAAAAAAAAAAGACATTCTGGGATAACCATCAGAAGGATTTTTCAAAACTTTAGGCAAGTAGGCAGATATAAAATAAATTGAAATCTAATAAAAAATAATAATACTTGTGCAAGTAGGCAGACATTAAATAAATTGAAATCTAATAAAAAATAATAATACTTGTCCAAATTTTGATTTAGTTATTGCATTAACTCAAATTTACAGAAATCATATGGTCCCTCAATAATCAATCAGGAGTCTTTGTCATTGTTATTTATTCTATCGAACAAAATGTATGCAGGACCTCAAATTTTGATATAGAGGCCTTCTGCACTATAAGATAATGCACCTCACTGAAAAAAGTATAAGTGTGATATAGAAATAATCAGACAGAACTCTGAGTCACTCAACTTCTCAATCAACAGCTTGAGATACTTCATGACTAGGCAAATCCCTATTTTTCACATTCTCCTTTGTTTCATTTCGCCTCACCTCAATCGAAACCAATTCTTCATCAAACTCCTTAAAACTCGCTTGTCGACCCAACTCCTCTACCTCCTCTATAATAAGCTCTAGCCTTGCTGCCATTTCCACCAAAAGGGCAGCGAATGCTGCAAAAGGTAGTGCCTCAGAGAACTCCAGACTCAGCATGGCTATCTTGCTCAGAGTTGGCCTCAGCACAGGCTGATCCCTCACTCTGTTTTCATTGCTGTTATTGTTGTTGTTTCTCTTTTCTACAAGTGCAGCTGCATCACTCTTGGCCGAAGGAAGACTCACCATCCAGTTGCTATTGAATGCATGTTTAAAAGTTGAGCGGTTGTTTTTGGAATTAAGAAAAAGGCGGGGCTGGGAACGGATGGCGGAGTTGAGGTCATGGAGGGCTTGGTGGAGGTGGTCAGAGAGGACATCAGGGGAACACCGGCGGTGGGCCCTTATGCACGAGGCCAGGTCTAGGAGAACTTTGGAGATTTCAGTGGCAACTCGGACGCAAGGATCTTGAAACAGCGCTCTGACAGATGGTGGGGTCTTTGAGATTGTTGCGATCATGCAATGGAAATTAAAGAGATTGTGAAGGGAAGGACAGTCAATTAAGAAATACTTCATTTGCATAGCTCTTAAATGGAATTGTGTTTTCTTTTTCAAACATACTGTAAAACTAGCAGTCATTAACTTGTTTCTGGTCTTAGCTATTTGATTGATGGCCTACACTATTAGGGGCATTTTATTATTGGTTCTGGCACAATGCAAAGTTCACAAATTTTGTAAGTTAAATTAAATATGGAATTTGTTCTAATGTAATAAGTTGGTTTATTTACTTTGGATTTCTCCAGCCCGAATACCAACAAGAAGAGATGTACTATGAAGTATCATTGGTACCAATCCTCCCAATACTGTAAATTATGGGCTAATTGCATGGGTAACTTGAATTAAGGTCATATTATACCTGAATTTCAGATTCCAAACATCCATGAAGAGATACCGCAGAATATCCAAAATGCCTTAGCACAGTACCAAGCTTGACATACTGTTGCCAGGGGTACTTGTAACAGTGCCTCGAGTGCCGTGGCTCCCAACTTGCAAACATTGCCTAAATATAATCGATCCAAAATATTATGGTGAAATTGCCATTATTAGTGAGAATTATTAAAAAAAATTAACCAAAGAAAATAAGAACTTACAAGGGTCTCATCGCTTGATTTTGAATCCAATACGATCCGATAGCCCTTGGATATCATCTCCTTGGTAGATTTCACATCAATAGTGCTTCCCTCCTTCTCTTGGTCGTGAAAATAGAGACTCACACATGCTGGTTTGATTTCATAAGATGTTATCATAGGAAATATACTGTTTTACATATTAGTTTATGATTATGCATCAATTATGCTAGTGCTAACATAGACTTTCTATGCAATGTGCCTTACAAGTGATGATAGTTGAAAATTTAGTGATTATTATCAGGACTAAAATCCATGTATGGTAATAATTGGACAAGTATCTTTTAGCACTGATAGATTTTTACCTTCAATCGAAGTAGCCAATCCTTCTAGTTTACGAACAGTGTACTCGTGAAGATCTTCCCCAGACCAATTTGGAAAAATAACAATGCTCATGAAGAGACAAATGCCACAACCAATAGCAATGGTGAAGAGACGGTCACGTGCCAATGGCACAACGTTCTCTTCTCGAAAGCTCGAAACACTTATCAGATTAAATGTCAGCAGAAAAACTAGCACCCCGTAGTCAAAGTTCTTTTTTATTTTTGGAAAGAATCTCACATATGTGGCAACAAATCCTGTAAAAGACATCAAGAACAATTGTTCAAATATTCATTCATTCATAGTTTCTAACATGCATGCTAGGGCATCAATTTTTTGTCGTCGCTGCACAGAAAAATGTCAGCTAATGCGTATAGTAGGTATAACTCACGGATTTATAATGGTGATTCCTCACAATGTTCGATTAGACCGATTAAGCTCAAATATGGTAATTCCTCACAATGTTCAATGAGACCAATTATTATTATACTTCCTCTAAATGTTCAATGAGACTGATTGACCAAATTTTACAAAAGTATGTCCTACCGATTATAAAGACCGATAATCCAACAAAAACTGCACGAAATGTTTTCCCAGACCTCTCAGCTACAACTTCTATAAGAAATGCTAGAGACCCTGCACACAACGTCCCGAATCCTCTATTCAGTCCCTTGCATAGAGTGGCCCCTACAAAAAGACAGCATGGAACAATAAATTAGAGAAAGGAACCAAAGTCTAGTATTAATTCGGGAGAATTTCCTCTGTGCACTGGGTAAAATTTGAAGATATGTAATAAATACCCTTAAAAAATGAGAAATTTCATACGTTCCCAGAAAATCAGACAAATCTTGCATATTCTAAAAGGGAAGATGAATACTTAAAATAGCCTTTGCTTTCCTCAAATTTCATTTTTAATTGCATGACTGAGAAACAGGGACACTGTTCCATTCTTAATGTTTATTATTTACAAGGCATGTTTGATATTTCTTTAACTATAAAACTTGAAAAGTCTCCTTAATATAACCTTATTTTTTTATTAAAAAAAGGATAGAACACCAAATTTAACCTGCAGTGAATTCAAGCACCACAACCACAGTCATGACAGCCCACATCGCATTTTTGCCGACTCCTTTAAACAATGGCTCGAAGATATACAAAAAGGACACCAGTGTGAGTGCCACACCAACCTTTACTGCATGCACCACTTTTCTTGGATCATCCCTTCCAACTCGGTACCAGCTTTTCCAAATTGAAGCAAAAAATGTACTTATTATATCAACGAAATTCGCCATTCTTTTCAGCCAAGATTGCTTTGTTTCATGAAATGAGAGGTCTCCAGCCAGTGACATGGCCAAATGAAGTTGTGGAAGCACCATCAGAATGTTCTTAGTTCATATGTAAAACCCACTATTTATGGGGAAAGGAATCAAACGGATTCAACTGTCCAGTTTTTTGCTAATTTTTTATTGTGTGAAGGGTATAGTAGAAGCTGCTCTTTTCTGGGAAGGTGGTGACTGTTGGCTTTTATAAAAAAAAGAGAAGGCTTGTTAACATCAAATCACATGAATCCTTTTAAGAAAACGACATTTATTGGGCAAATTAAAGCTCCTTTTGGGGTTGTAAAGCATATGCATTGATTCTGAGCCATAAGGTTCCAGCAATACGGGGAAATTGTTGGTCCGCTGAAAATGTAGCAAAAAACATGTCTCTGTGTGTGTATTTCAGATACATTTTTTGTTACAGCAATAGTATTTTGAGTCGGTGTCCTATTATATAGTATTCATAGTACGAAATGGTCGGCTCATATAATCAGCTGTTGGCTACAATCATAAACAAATTTATAAGAACTCTTTATGTTTCAAAAATTAAATAATATGGTTCAGATTTTACCCATAGTAATGATCTACTTCACCAGATGTGAGGTCATGGCATTCCTTGGTCGATTTTTTTGACAACAAATTCTTTCCCTAGTATTTTGAAGTCTAAAAGCAATCCGATAGTGTTATTGTATTCTAAAGCACTTAAAAACAGAGGCAAGTTTTCTGAAGGTTTTGCTGTGAAAGGAAAAATTATATTTTTTTCAAGGGTTTTCAATGTTTTCTCAAGGTAATTCAAGTTTTTTCAAGGATTACTTATTACTTTCATAATATTTCTTAAAACTTCAAACGAAATTTTGCTGTCAATAAAATTTGTTATGTTTTTCTTCTTAACTAAACGTTCTTGTACTAGTTCCTTGACAAGTATAATTAGACTATTAGATCAATGCAATAACACAAAGAACGTAAAATATGAAAAGTGAAAACAATCAGAATTTTCTTAAATAAAAAAAGAAAAAAGAGACAGCTCTGTCCAACTTGGCTTCTCTTTTCTATTGTCTTGTTAGGGACAATGATTTGAAGCGTAAATGAGCTCATGAAAAGTAATTAGGCAAAGGTGCAACTGATTGCGCCGTTAAGGGTGAATATCTTAGCATTTTCCCTTTATTCTGGGGTGGTTTGATTTAGGCTTGAGAGGTTTACATTCAAGTCAACTGTCATTTCACAAAATAAAATATTTAATTTCCAACAAAGCAACTCACAGAACAGCTAAATATTATTTTCCTTTTTGTGTAGAAGAAAAAATAACAGGGAATACAAATAGTAATATGATTACCCCGTTTTCGAAGTTGAGTATATTGATAATATAAATCATCAAACGCGCTGTTAAAATATACTTTATATTTCACGTCATATCAGATAACAACTTTATGCTAGAAATAGAAAGCAAGCAATAAGATTCAACTCATATTTAATAGAACTTCTATTGACGTCAACTTTAGTAGTCAGTAGACATTAGTGGATAGTAAAATCCAAATCTAGTGGCGCGCGACACAGCGTGTAGCGCACCACAGACCGTCCGATCAGATCTGGATGGATGAGGGAGTCCTGTACATGTAACCAGATTGTAAGGCCCGAAAAAGATGAACCGTCGAGATCTGATTGGACGCGCGTTAATTATATGACTTCATCGATAATATTTTCAAAAATTCCATCTATGCTAAATTGCTAATGAATCAATAATTGTGTTTGTAGGCTGAAAGCATGTCCAAATTCACGAGTGCATTTATTTCAGAAAAAAATAAATAAATAAATAACACCCACACGAGCCGAAAAAATTAAAACTAACGTTACTGTTCACACGAATATCGAAAAAACGTTTAAAAATTCGAAATTTTAAAACTAACGTTGTTAGATCGGCAATCGGAATGCCGATGTTGGAAATTGCTTAGATCGGCAATTGGAATGCCGATCTAAGCTTAGATCGGCATTCCAATTGCCGATCTAAGCCAAAAGCCGCCAGCGACCCTCCTCCCCCCTCACGCTCCAGGTGTGTGTGTTTTTTTTATATAATTTAATTAGTTTATTTATTTAATTTAATTAGTTTAATTAGGTAATTAATAGAAAAAATAATTAAAAAATTACTAAAAAATCAGAATAAATATAAATAATTATAATATGTAATTTGAAATTTTTTATATAATTTAATTAGTTTATTTATTTTATTTAATTAGTTTAATTAGGTAATTAATAGAAAAAATAGAATAAATATTAAAAAATAATTAAAAAATTACTAAAAAATCAGAATAAATATAAATAATTATAATATGTAATTTGAAATTTTTTTATATAATTAATTTTAATTACTAATTAATTATTAATTGATAGTTATCATTGATTATATTAATGTAAATTTATACAATTAATTATTAATTATTAATTGATAGTTATTAATTTATATTAATCTAATTAATTATTAATTGATAGTTATTAATTGATTATTTTTGTCGTTTTTTTAAATGTTTCGTTGAAAAGTCTTTCTGAAAGTGCGAAAAAGTTACATCGTTAAAGGATAAATTTAGAGGCGAAATTATATTTAATACGATATTCAGCCTTAATTTCCAATATGAGAAATACTTTTCTGGAATTTTATTTAATACTCAATCAATAGATCATATGATTTTTTATGAATTTTCTTGAACTTTTTTATGCAAAATAGAAATAAAAACTCAAGAAGTCCGAAATATCATAACACAAAATAGAAATATAGCAATAGAAGTCCGAAATAAAATCATAAGACTCTCATACAAAAATATAAATATCACAATAAATATCACACTATCCTACTGACGTCCATCACGACGGTACCATCCCTGAGAAGGAGGTAAATCCCATGGAGCACCAGGCAAGTTTCGAGGCTCTCGGCCTGGAGCAAGTCCTGGGGGAGGAGGGGGGGGAGGCAATGGAGTGCGATGACGAGGCGGTCTGCTAGATGAGGCTCCAGAATCGCCGACTGGATGGTGAGACATAGGTGTGAATGGGTCCTGTAGTGGAGTACCGTATGCCTGGTAATAAGCATCCGCCTGAGAGATAGGTGTGGAGCTAGACGTAAATGGCTGACTGTACCCTCCTCCGTACTGAGTCTGAGTATATGGTGGAGGTGGAGGATACTGAGCCTGAGTATATGGTGGAGGTGGAGGATACTGAGACTGAGTATATGGTGGAGGTGGAGGATACTGAGTCTGAGTAAACTGCGGCTCTGTGGTCTGGGGCTGGGAATGGGATGGAGGCTGCGGCTCTGTGGTCTGCGGCTGGGAATGGGGTGGAGGGTGCGGCTCTGTGGTCTGAGACTGGGAATGTGACCGTCTGCTCCGAATAAGAGGCTGACTGGGTCGTGGAACATCGAAAAATGTATCCCAATCATGCAGACTGAAATCATGCTGTTACAGATAATAATAATAAAAAATAATTATAGAATATTAAGCATAAAAATAACAATAATATTAATAAAAGTGATTAAAAAATGTATTATACCTGCATAAACTGCTGCTCCTCAACAGATCCCGGCTCTGGTGCATAATCCTCATCATCTGTATCAGGGATAGACTCGATGTCTGAATGAAGACCCTTCGACTCTAAGAGTCGAGGCAATCGATGAGGCTCGCCAACAATATCCAAAGACGTGCTGCACCCCCTCAGCAATTTCTTCCCAGCGCGACGAAATCCCTTCGTGACAGCCCATGCACATCCTCGCAACGCCTCCCGCAAAGTATGCTTGACCTGTTCAATTTTTGTTAGCTACTGAATTATTTGTTAGGCACAAAATTTTACTTAATATAACTTACCAAATTCATGTGACCAGGCGTCTCGCGAAGGTACGACAGGTCGTGAGCCGGACCAGACGCTGCCCCTTCAGGAATCTGCACAAGATGCGCACCTCCATGTACCCTCAACCAGCGTCGGTAGTCGGTCCAAATATCCTCGCTCCACGGCCGCTCCTCTACCACCCTAGCCTCATTAGTGTTCGTCCACATGTTGACCTCAGACCGAAAGAGTTCTTGCCAATCAATGCCTCGATAGGTATTATGGTGATATCCCATCAATTGCTCCATTCTCGACCAAGCCTGTTTTATTCAAATGACAGTTAATCAACAAAATGTAATTGCGAGAATTAAATAATGAAATAGTATATGAAGAGTTAAATATACCTGAGGTGGCGGTGGGGGAACTGTCTGATAGAGCTCAAACTGATGCATAACACGATCTACGTGGTGCCACATCACAGCCCAATAATGAATGCATGGGATGCGTAGAAGGCAGTGTCCAAGCCTCGGTATAGCATGGCAAGAGTGGCCCCACCCCAATTGTACTGCACCGAGTTACTAGAATGAAGATCCTGCAAATATTAATTTTTTTTTACGAATAAATGTGAGATATTTACGAATATCATAAGCGTGATTTTTTTTCATTATTTGTTGGCTAACCTGCAATAATTGCAGATAGAAACATGGAACCGAGTCACCCGTGCCGTCAGGAAATAACTCGCACCCAAAAATCTCCAGCACGCAAGCGCGTGTGTATCTATCGATTCTCGCTGCATCATTTGTGCCAGGTCCCCCAATCTGATCCCAAACCTTACGCAGCTTCGTGAATCTAACGGAATAAGATTTCCTGCATTACATTATAATGTAATTTGATTGTAAGAATTATATATATTTAAAATTAACATAAATTTTTTTTTAAAAAAACCTTCTTACGTCTGTTCTTTTTCTCTGAAACATTTCTGAATTATCTCCGTGTCTGTATCCTCCGGCAACGCAAAATCCTGAAGTAACTGTATGGCGTCATAATCGGTCCGTCCAGTAACGGTTCTACCACTCGTAGGTAAACCGTACAAAAAGGCCACATCCTGCAAATAGTTCAAATTTTATACATATATATAGTTCCAAAAAAATAAAATTACAAATAGGTATTGATACGAACCTCTAGAGTGACCGTCATCTCGCCAACGTGCGGAAAAAAGAAAGTGTGGGTCTCTGGCCTCCAGAACATGGCCAGACCCTGCAAAAGCGAATGATCGAGCTGCATATGACCCAACTGAACGAAATGTATCAGTCCAAGTCTCATCAGACGCTCGTCCACCTCAGCAGTACGTGACATCTGAGCCTTATGTACTACTGCCCTCCAATTCTGTATATATTTATTTTTTCATTATTTTAAAAAATAATACCAACATAGAAATATATAAGTAAAAAAATAAAAGAACAATAATAACTTACACCAGTGCCACGAACTTTGAACCCATCTAAATGCAAAAGACGATCTGCATTAACAGGACCGGGAGGAACAACAGGACCGGGGGGAACAACAGGACCGGCTGATGTAGAAGCCTCGGCATCGGTAGATGTAGAAGCGCCCACATCTCCACGAAGCCTCGTAGATCTACGAGGTGGTGCCTCTGATGTCTCTGGTACTCTTCTTCTCGGTGGCATTTTTATTACACTGCAATAAAAATTAAAAATGTAAAAAATCTAATAAAATTTCGGCAGCATCTCCCCTATACCTAGAGTGTTTCCGAAAAAAAAACACCCAAATCCCCCCTAATTACAAACCCAAATCTCATACAACAACATTTTCAATCCAATCTCATACAATAACATTTTCAATCTCATACAACAACATTTTGTATTTTCTCATACAACAACATTTCCTATTTTCTCAATAAAATAAATTAATTAAATGTATAAATATTAAAAAAAACTCACCTCGACTAGAAGCGCTGCTTGTCTCTTTTTAAAAAAATTTTCTACATTTAAAAAATTATTCTATCAATTTTTCAATATTTATTCTATTTTTTTATCTTAATTACCTAATTAAATTAAATAAATAAACTAATTAAATTATATAAAAAATTTTTAATATTAATTATTTATATTTATTCTGATTTTTTAGTAATTTTTTAATTATTTTTTCAATATTAATTCTATTTTTTCTATTAATTACCTAATTAAACTAATTAAATTAAATAAATAAATTAAATATAAAAAAGAAAAAAAAAATCATACCTGTGGAGAGGAGAGTGGTCTCGCGCGAGAGAAAGTGAGAGGGGTGGGAAGGGTCGCTGTCGCCTTATATAGGAGGGGGAGTCTTAGATCGGCAATTGGAATGCCGATCTAAGCGTAGATCGGCAATTGGAATGCCGATCTAAGCTTAGATCGGCATTCCAATTGCCGATCTAAGCAATTTCCAACATCGGCATTCCGATTGCCGATCTAACAACGTTAGTTTTAAAATTTCGAATTTTTAAACGTTTTTTTCGATATTCGTGTGAACAGTAACGTTAGTTTTAATTTTTTTCGGCCCACACGAGTGCATTGATGTTACATAAAGGAACAGGCCTAAATATGGCCCAACTCCCTAAAATCAGATCCAATCCGATATTTTATAGAAACATTAAAAATTGAAAACCCGACATGATACGAAATCAAGATGATCTTAAAAGGTCCAGGCTCAAACCCATTCCCTTATTCAAAAGAATAGAAAAAACGCTTTGTAAAGTCGAATTAATATGGTTAAACCGCCACCTTTCTGTCCCAACTCGTAGTTTGCTCTTCCTATAATACATTAAAAAAAAAAAAGTGATGCTACAGTACCGTACATAATGTCCATCAGTTGATATTATAGTTATTAAAACGACCAATTTGAATTTTAACACCTGATCTATATATCAAATTCTTGTAGGATACCAAATTTATATTATTTTCAACAATTTTTACTATTATCGGATATGGATAAAACCATTTTTCTATAGAATGATATGTAATATTGAAAATAAATGATTTTTTGCTGTTCCTAAGTAACGGTCTCTAAAAAGGTGAATATGCTATCAATTGTTTTGCAAACCAATACGTATTTAATTTAGTTGTATTTGAATATATA
The DNA here is from genome assembly GCA_027562975.1 of Rhynchospora breviuscula. Taxonomy (NCBI): domain Eukaryota; kingdom Viridiplantae; phylum Streptophyta; class Magnoliopsida; order Poales; family Cyperaceae; genus Rhynchospora; species Rhynchospora breviuscula. The sequence continues at coordinate 26,803,576 of CM050400.1, read as the reverse complement.
AAGTGGAACAATGTGTCCTTTTTTGTGCGTGTTCAACTTTCCATCAAGATATTAGTACAACTAGGTTGTCCGTCGCGCATTGTGCGACCTACGTTTTTTTTTGTAAAATTTTTGGTGGAATATTAGTATCGAAGTAGAATTATCAGCTTTTTTTTTTTTAGGATCGTTAGCATTTTTTTCACAGGGAAGAATTTTGTTTAGCATGATACTAAAGAAAAAGACAGCGTTATGAGCACTGTGAAATCCAATTAACATGTGCAGAGCTGAATTAATTGGTAGCATGAGATTAACCAATGATCTAATTATGCACGCAGAAAATTATGGAAAACATAAATTTAAGATTAACCTCATGTATGCTTTACGAAAACTAAGGCTCCAAATCCAAAAGTAAAATTTATTGTATCTTTAGACTACTTTTATGAATGCCCATAGGCCTAACTTCGTTGAAATAAAAGAGTTACAAATCACATCTCGCCTTGATAAGCTTAAAATAAGAAAATTAAAAGCCCTGGTGCGCTGGTATAGCTTTTTAAGGCTGGAACTGTACTAAAGAAACCTAAGCAGAACAGAAAAGAATAAAACAAAAATACAGAGAAAACCAGAATAGAAAATCATACACTAATAAGTCCTAAAACAAAAAGCACCAGGCACAAAAACAAAAAAGGACAACTACCGAGGCCTCTCTAGTACCCTTTGAAAGAACCTCTCCTCCAAGACAATCTGATACTCTCCATGTGGCTGGTATCTCAAACATGGTTCTCGTTGGTAATTTACTACTTGCCTTGTTGCATTATTCGCCATATGATGTGCCTGATGAGTACCTACTGACATGCTGCAGCATAATACCACGGTTGTTAGAATGCATTAACCCCTAAATTTGTGTTACTGTCTGCAATGCACGCCAGGAAGGTAAATCACTGCTATCTTCTTGGTTGACCGTCTCTACCAGATTCAGGCAATCGAGAAAAATTGCACATTCGGATGTGACTCTATATTCAGGCCTTAGTACAGATGTTTCATTTCCTCATTGAGGGCTACAACCTCCGCATGGAAGGCATCTTGAACGTTGAAATGTAGCATACCTATTGAGCGCAGGATGCCTTTTTGAAATACCAAATATGCCCCTCCTGCTCTTCCTAATTTTCCCACAAAGCATCAACAATTATCTGCCGGCCATCATGGTAATAATCATATTTTTTTCCACCATATTTGAGACCCCTCCCTGTATCCAGGTTGTGCCTCATATAATTCCGGTCTCATTGTAGCAGTCACCCTCTGTAACAACTGCAGTGCATCCATAGGAGAAATCTAATGTAACAGTAAAAACTGATGTTAAAAAAATTAACTCCTGCACATGTACAGAGAAATCTATTCCATTCACTTTCATACTCTTATCTGACAATGGAACACTAAACAACCATTTCTTTTTATTGTTATATTTGTTAGAAGAGACTTAACACCAAAATGGGGTCAAATGGTAATAAAGCAAAGATATTTCACGAAACAAATGCAATCGGCATTGATAATTCAGCCAAAATCAATACAATTCTATGTAACAAATGGTAATTAAGCATGAGGTAAATACAGATGATGTACTTGGTAAATCAAAGATAATGTAACTTACTGATCTCTACTCTGATGGCATGGCATGGCAATTGCTATGCACCCTCCAAATGTGAAACCAACGGAGAATTTGGAAATACTGATAAATTACACAATAAGAAATTCAGTAAAGAAAAACAATATGCAATTTTGTCTAGTATGTACAAAATTATTCAATACATGAGAAATTTGCGTTTGGTAACAACATTTTTTGTTTTAAGAGGGATCCAAGCTAAAATACACCTCACTTGACTACAGCATTGTTGCCTTCTCCAAAATGGATCTAGAAAGTTGGGGATGTGAATGGAAATACGATGAAAAATAGTTATCATCGATGAAAACCAACTCAAAAAGATAAAATTAGTTTATGATTTAACTTACTGGTAATTGGCAGTTGCAAATATTGAGCAGTTTATTTTTTAACAAAAGCTGATTATATGCTCACATATATTTTACCAGTTGAGTTGACCTTTGTATAAAAATTTAAAAAAAGTTTAATAAACTTGCCGTAGCGAAACTGGACCCATGTTAGCTCTCAACATCAGAATCCTTGCTAAAATGAGTTGCCAAATAAATGTTAGAACGATAAACACACATGAAAAAAGTAAGACACCTGACCAATCTTGTATTAATTCTCCAAGCTCAATATTAAGTTATTCATGCCACTCCATGTATCATCTAAAAAAATTGTAATGTTATTTGCTTCTAATAATTTTTAGCCTCTGAATATTATGAATATAAATAAAATAAATCCCTAGCAACATCTCAAGGATATAACACTTAGCCTATAACAATTTCAAATTTGCTGGTAAATATACCAGTAACACAAAGAAAATGTAAAAGTAAGGAACATTATCACCAACATATATTAATGTTCCTTAGATTGATTATGATGCAACACTACATTAATGATTTTAACACAAACCATAGAACATAGTGAGGAAAATGTAAAACTATTTAAAATGTGCCATAGAATCTAAAAAAGAACTATTTGAAGACCCAAGCAGTACATATGAGAATTATTAGGTTGTATCAGTAATATGGTCTGGAAGAGATTTTGCTTTATCAACATAAATATGGCAAAGAGAAAACTCAAGCTTGCTTACAAAGGTCAACTTCGACTGAAGAAATTTAGCACTGCAAATGGAAAAAAAAACAGCAAATATTAAAATCAAAACAAAAAGATCTGAGGAACATGAGAACTGTTGCAACATAAATGAGCAAAATAATAATGCTATATAACCATCTGAGGCATTCGATAAACCAAAAGCTTTTAAAGCAGCATATTGTGAATTAACCAATCAAAAGTCCATTCTCTCGTCAAATGACACCTGTTAAGGTACCAAATTCCTCTTCCTTAAAAGGCAAAGACCAACGACATAATGATTGCCATAATTGGAGTAGTTTAATGTTTCTGCTGCATATGTTCAGACTGAAGTTCGTAATCTGCAAAGCAATGAAATCAAAGATGCACAAAGTAATGTGTCTGGCATTTTCTCCTACCAGACACTCCTGCTCTGACTCAGGAGAGTCTGCTACTCTCAGGCCAGAGTGGGTGTTTCTTACCAGACTGTATACCACAGAATCGACAACCCAAAACCAACAAAGACTGCATACATGGTAGGGGAAAAAAAAGCGCACAAAAACAGATAGACTGGGACCTGAGATACTATCAGAACAAAAAAGTGACAGGAGGGAAAACATTAAACAGTAATAAGAAAAGTATTGTGAGAAGAGCACGATGACCTGTGTTGAGGAGGAGCAGTAGTACAACCTGAAAACGATGCGATGAGGATAAGAAAAAGAATAGTGAGCATGAAAACAGACCAAAGAAAAATTGCAATGAAAAAAGAGAAAGGAAATTGCACGAAGAAAAAGGGAGGAAAATAGAGAGGACCTCTGTAGCAGGAAGAGCAAGAACAGCAGACTGGAAGAACTTTGGAAAAAAGAAGAATAAGCAGGTATAAAATCCGCCAGGAAAGCACATCCGGCAGTTGGCACAGTAGCAGCAGCAGAACAGTGCTTCGAAAGATAGCTGAACTCAGAATACAAAAACCAAGCTAGTAACCCAATCTAAAAAGAAGAAGGAAATAAAACAACAATTCCAGGAGAAGAGGGAGAAAAAAAACAACCTGTGAACCGCAGCAACCGAGGGGCATACACCGGAAGAGACTGTGCAGCAATCCAGACTGAACGGCGCACGGACCAAGATCAACCATCGTAGCAGGTTCGTACAGCAAGACCACGCCGATTGAGTCGGAACCATACCTCAAAAAGGGGGCGAAAAAAGCTAGAGGAGAAAAAATCGGTAGCAACTCTCCAACGGAAAAGACTGGTCCGGAATATCGTCCGAAAAAGAGAATCGCATGGCTGAGAATAGAGCGGATGTGAGGAATCTAATCGATCAAACCAAGGAAAAACGGCCACCTCTAAAGGCGCACAGAGACGAAGACCACCTAATCCTCCCAGCGCTACCCAGCCGTTGGATCTCAGTAGAAAAGAATGAACCGCCAGGATCAGAATACTGTCTGAACAACTGTGAAGCAATAGTGTGGTCAAAGGAGAAGTCAACATGCGCGCGTTAATATATTATATAATTGATAAGCTGTCTTAGAAAATGCAAGTCAACTTTGTATTATACTAGCTATCTCATCGCGCTTCGCGCGATGAAATTTGGGCTGTAGTTTGTGCCAAAATAGATCTTTTGTGCACATCATGTTCTATTGCTGGCAAATAATATTTGTTTGTTCTGTCGGTTGGGTATCGATTTTTTTTTTTTTGGTTTTAGAGATCCACATTGTGATGTCATATATGTTGATTTGTAAGTGTTGATGGCTTTGCCAGCAGCACAGTAGGTTTTTCTACTATTTTTGTCATGTATGTAAGCAAAATAACAGTCAATGGAAGGCAACAGGAACACCACAATGTTGTATTGGGTTTACTAAAAATATCCATAATAATAACCTTCAGTTGAACTTCAACGATTTTGTGGCATATATGCTCCCAAACTGTACCAACCTACATCAAAGCAACACATGGAACAAATCACGTACCGAAAGGCGAATAAGAACAAAAAGAATATAAAAATTGAGAAATACAAATTTGTATATAGTTACATGCCATATTGGAGACAATTTCACACCTAACTAAAAAACAACCTAATTGATTGTAATAAAGAAGAGGAGACAAAACTTACACTCTGCTTTGTTCTTTGTTCTCATATCAGTTGAACTCTAGTGTTTGTTCGAATTGAGAGATGAATTGTATCTTTTCAAGCTGAAACAATATCATTCATTAGTCAAAAAAGAAGAGCTAATTGATATCTCAACTTTTGCAAGTCTATTTAAAATAACATATAAAATCCTAATGATCTATAAACGTTTCCAATGTAGCAGCAAAAAAAAAAAAACAAACAAAAGTGGTCATGACGATTTTGTAGCAAAAGACCAGGCTTTACAGATAATTGCTCCAGATACCCTATATACCTTGAAAATCCTGATGCAACATAATTCAAAATTTAAATAGTCTTCATTGACCCTCTAAGCAGCACAAAACATGCAGGTTCATAGTTGAAAACAGCCAAGCTGGAACCTTTCCAAAACCAAAGGTTTAATCAATTAAACCAATCTATATCTATGCGCATGAGAACAAAAGTAATTGGTGGAGAAAAGATAATACCTTTTATCTGTTATTATAAAGCACATAATGCGAAAGCAGACATGTTTCGGGTTGCATGATGCAGCGAGATCACGAATTACCTACCTAACAAAAAAATAATAAAGAACAAACAATTAAATTTTTATGCTCACACATCATATCTGATATGTATATATCTGATAAAATTAAACTATAGCTCAGTGTGAACCAATGAGACTAACAATGGCTGTTCGGAAGTAATTATTATTATGGAAATGTAACTGCAGTCTTTCCTTACATATTAGAAAGGAAACAAACCAACCAAAGTACAACAAAAGCTATAAAAATCAAGTAAATACAATTCTATTCTTTGAAGGAATTTTGAACTTGAAAAGCTGTGTATTCATGTATAATGGTAAGAAAACAAAGGTTAAGTGAAATGAGAGACTAAGACCTGACGGGCAGAAATATTAAACACAAAGCTATGCTGCCTGTTGATATGAACTGCCCCCGCGATCGGGCTCAAAAGGCATGCCAAAACCTGTCTGTTTCAAACTTTGAGTTATCAGTAGTGTTGTATTCTGTATGAACATTGAAATACTGTCAATTCATTGGCAAGAGAAACAAATAACCTTGAGAAGGGTTGATTTGCCACATCCTTTGAGGCTCGAGCATCACGCAGAGCTGGCTAGACAATACTGAAATAAAGCAATTTTAGAAAGTCGGCACGAATTTATCCTTTTAGTATGTAATTGAATAGACAACATCAACAAAAGAACAGCTGGACAGAGAACATTAAATTCTAGCCCAAGAGCTTGCAGAACAGGAAATAATAAAAAAATGGTTCGTGATATAATGAAGCCAAATCAGTCATCAGCATCGAGATCTTATCCTCCCTCAAAATCTCTGATAGAGAGAATTGTTTGGTCAAATTTATAGCAAGAAATCTTGTAAGAGCTAAAAAAATTATTGTAGGTACCTGAAGCTCACCAAAGTAGCTGGTACAGAGTATATTCTGAGCCTTAATTTTCACTCTTGTAATAGTGTTGGCCACAAACAATAACAAAGTATGCGGAGGGTCAGATGGTAGAACTTTTTACATCTTTTCCTTTCAAATCAAAAAGAGAACAAATATTCAGCAAGCAAACAATGAGATGTATCCATTTAATTACTATCAGTGTATTCTTTTCAATGTTTTTATGGTCAATACTTAGCAAAGTCTAAACTTTCGGAAACAAAATTAATTTTCTCCTATCACATATACCGAAAATGTAACAGATCCCCACCTGAAAATGTAACAGATCCCGACCTCAAATGTAGCTGATCCCCACCTGAAAATGTGGCCTCTGCCTCTCATCTCTGATGATTGGATTTACAATCCCTTCTAAAAAAATACCAACACCATAATTCCTCAAATCAATAATTGTCTTTTGTTGTGTGAATTAGCAATTATATTTGCCGCTGAATTGAAGACAATTATATTTTGGAATAGCAATTTATACAATAGATGAATTTGCAGTTGAATGGAAGACTCATTCAGTTCAATTAGCTAAAAAATCAATTAAAAAGAGAAATCGAACGAAAGACTTGGCTTAGCAAAGAAATTCGCGAAGAGCTTTTGGGCTAAGATACTTACAAAAAGAGCAGATTAGAGCGATGACAGGTCTGATGGTCGTACCAGAATTGCCAAGAACTGATTTTTTAGAGACCTAATTAGCACCAAAATCAATTATTCTAGTTGATTACAGAACAATAGACAGAGGAAGAAAGGTACGCAGTGAGAGAGATTACTGGCTCACAGTTTTAGGTTGGCTTGCTGCGATCGGCGATCCCCATCTCCCTACCACTCTATCTCTCTCTGTCTATCCATTTTAGCTCCACACAGAGCGAAGAAAAGTCGAGAAGCGCCTACGTGTCGAAGAGGAGGAGAAGAGAAGGATGGAGCTGTCTCAGTCTCTCTCTCTCCCACTCTCCTTTTTGGTTCGTGCAGAAAAGGTAAGGATGGAAGAAGGGTCTAGAACGACCTGCTTTGAAGAGGTAGTTGATCGATCCGTAGCCATCCCTGTGTGTGAAAGAATTGAAACACAAAGCCACCTAAGAAATTATGTGCAACACGGAAGGCAACAACAAACAATGCAAATAAAATCCACAGTAATGATTGATAATGGACACTCCCCTGTAGTCGCCCCAGCGTCAGCTAGAATTTAAAAAGAAAATATATGTAGGAATGCTGTGCGACACAAAAGCCATCAACAGCCAACACACAAAAAATCTAACGCATAAAAGCAACAGTGGAGAGGGATGGTCACGATGAAATCCATCGCAAACATACTGAAATCCAACGGCTAGGGTTGGGGCGCAGTTTACTGTAGATTGGTCCAGGGAAAAATGAACTATTTTTGGATTTTAGAACTCATCATAAAAATCTCGATTTGTCTTTTCACAAACGACTCTTATAATTATACCACAAGGTTCATGTTTGAAATATCTAATCTAACAATTTTCTAAACAAAAGAATTCGGTCAAGGATTTCGAAAGTCACAAAGCTAATTATGTACAGTTGTATAAAAAACATATAATGAAGGCCACTCTTTTTTCAATAATACCTTTTATACTATTGGAAACTTAGTTTGGTTATGGTGAGATGCATCACAAAAAGTCCTTTGTAAGTAGCGATCGAAATTCCTGCATCTGATTCAAAATGACTGATCCAAACCGTCCAATATGATCTCTTTATTGACATCTCCTTGCAGATCAAATTTTACATTTTTTTCAAAATTTGTAAGTATTTTTTTCGGATTTTTTAAAATTGTTGTTTTTGAATGGTTCAGAACTAATTAGATTCATAATTTTTAAAAATTTCAAAAAAATACTTAAAATTTTTTTAAAAAATATATAAAATTTGATTAGCATGAAGATTTTAATAGAGAGATCATATTGGACGGTTTGAATCTGTCATTTTAAATTAGATCCTGAAGTTTTGAACGCGACTCATAGAGAACTTGTTGTGATTGATCTCACCATAGCCAAACTCATTGGAAGCTTTTGTAAGTTTGTATATATTAGCAAAAAAAAAAAAAACTGTAATTTGACTAAATTTGTACACAAGTTTTGACTGCTCGACTGTAGATCTAATTCCCAATCCATTTAATTGACGGCGTCAGTCCGTTTCAGTTAAACGGGAAATTAACGGATAGCCGTTTATTTTGTCGCGCAGTCAAAACAGTACTTTCTAGCGACTTCCAAGTTCCGAGTTCCAGGCTGGGATCCCATTTCTAGCGACATCTGCAGTGATGTTATGATTGTCATCCCATCTACCATCGAAAAAAATCCAAAAACTTTTGTACACTAATGCTATATTGCTATGGGTTCGTAGTATCGGGACACAGTAGCATCATATAAGGTAGTAACCAATAGCATCGCATCACAAATACATTTATCAAAGGCAAAACTAGGAAATTGCTTCCTACGCTCTTCGGTTTTTTAGATCCACTTCATTTTAGACGAAAATACATTTCTAATTTCATCAATTTACGTCACTCAATTCACATTCAGTTGAAAATGTGAGGGATATTTTCGGGAGTGAATCTCTAAAAATGAGAAGCGTAGGAAGCAATCCCCGCAAAACTAACTTCATACTAACAAAGAAGACAAAAAAATAATTTTTTTCACGCAGGCCCATTTATTTTTATTTAATATAATAGGTCATTCCAACTAAGATGACACAGCTGAGGTGATAGACTGATAGCCTGTATGGGAATTGCCGAATTGGAAATAAAATATATACCTGGTTTCTTAACTAAAAAGAATATATTATAATGTCATTATTATATTTTTAAATTAATGGGCGTTTAATTGAGGGAGTGCAGTACAATCTTCCTTTTTTTATTTTCTATTTTCTATACTAACAGTTAGTTGACTCGCTACATGAGAGTAATATTGGTAAATCTGTCGCATAATATCAATTTGGGATTCTCTAGAAGTGTCTCAAATCTGTACTTAAAAAGACAGGAAAGTGCCTAGGGGACTTTTTTTTTTTTTAAAGGCGAACTAAAAAACTAACAATGTTGATCTGTCGGAGTGTCTCATGATTGCATTGAGGTAACACGGGAAAAGAAATTTGACCTTCTCTTTAAGACGATTACTTCTCTTCATATTCTTTTTCCGTTTTATTTTCTTCCTGATAGATTCTTGTAATATCTTATATCGTGTAGAAAACTAAGTTTCATTAATTTATTTATCCTCGATGCATCAGTTACAACCCTTCGTCAAATAATTTAATTGTAGAAAGTGACAGTGACAATGACTAGAAAATGTACCATTTCAAAATAATTTGAAGAATAGATTAAGTCAGCAGTTAGGTACTAAATTGTATAAAATTAAATTATAAGAATCATTAGATGGAAACTAAGTGCTTTTCTCTGGAAGGATTCCAAAGAAACTTGTGTTTCTTCTAAACTGTGCTACTTTTTAGCAACTAGTATCTGAACTGTACAGTCAATTAGTCAAATTCAACATAAGTTTGGGACACAAGTTGATATTATTTTTCTCAGTAATTTTTTTTCAGCTTTTACAAATGGAAATAATAATATAAGCCGCGGCAGATGCATTGCATCTATCCGTACTATACAGAACAAATCCATAGTTTACTTGTCTACATAGAACTCTTTGACCCATCAACAGGTCACATAAATTAAATCTTTGTTTGATAATTAGAATGTTGCATTTATATAATATAATTTCCTTAATTTTTTATTGGATGCTACAGTGTGCAGTGTGCTGGCACCTTTTCAACCTTGTACCAACGTTCTCTCACGTCAAAATACAAACTTTATGGGGGTCCGTTTCATAATTTTCCCTTGACAATACGGTAACAAATTGAAAATTCACCTCTGAAGAATTTTCTCAAAAGACCCTTCTCTGCCATTTAAGTCGCAGCTATCAACCTATCACTCACACCTCTCTGCCCACAGAAAAGTGTTCAACCTCTCTCTTTCTCTCTCCTTCTCTCTTCCAGAAAACCATGGCCATCAAACCAGCAATAGCGAACCTAATAGACGAACTTACCTCTCTCTATCGATCTCTCCCACCAAGACCAACAATCGAAGAAGTCGATGCGGCCATGTCCGTTGTCAACTCCTCGAAATCAGAAGAAGAGGCGAAGATAAACGAACTGGAGAAAATGGAGAGGAGTACTGAAGTGCCAGAGGAGTTGTTCTTCGTGTTTAAAGAGGCGAAGAGGAACTGGATCTCTCTAATGGCGTATGAACAGAGGAAGGAGGCAGTGCATGTGTTGAATTTGGATAAGAGGCTCCAGGTGTTCGACGAATTGATTCAGAGAGCCTCTAAGACGGTGAGCCCGCAGGATGGTGAGGTTGGTGGGGAGAGATTTGAAGAGGTTGTGAAAAAGAAGGAAGAGATTAAAAGAGCTTTGAGCTTTCGAGGAGATGCAGCGTATGGAGATGATGTGAAAGTGAAAGTTGACTCCTTCAAATCTGAGGTTTCTGAAGGTTTAGTCTCTCTCTCTCTCTCTCTCTCTCTCTCTCTCTCTCTCTCTCTGTGGGTATATGGGAGATATGGTGTCGACAATCTTCATGTTCTGTAATAATTTGAGATAAATTTGGAATTTAGTAAGTTTACAAGAACTTATGCACAATTACGTAGAGTTGAACTTTTCCAGGGATTTTGCATGTGTTTTTAATATGTATAAATGACTAATTGTGGAAAGTAATTTGACTTGCTGGGTTTCAATTTGGTGAAGGTGTTATTTTGTATTTTTCACCTTTTCAATATTTCCAAATTTCCTCTACGCGATAAGATGAAGAAATCTCTAAAATTGAATGATGGTTCCTTTCTCTCTCTGTTTTTGACTCATTTTAAATTTAATTTTTTTTCCTGAAAAATACAGAAGCAGCTCAAGTAGTCGCCTGTTTTTACATTAACATGATAACATAGAACATATAAGATTATTTTGATGTACATCTTATCCCATCGTAAAAGCCATAAATTGTTTAAGCAAGGGTCAATAAAACAATCCTTTGAGACAGTCCTTGAAGCATCAGTTTAGTTGCTTCACCGACCTTACGGATGTCTCATTGCATAACAATACATTATCTAGCACGATAACCTCACAGTGTCACCCCTTACAAATCCAGCAGTCTTGATTCAACCACATTATTATGTCAAATCATAGAAGAACAACATTAAATAAGAACAAATCCACAGCTGGCTCAAACCTGCTTCAATTTTAAAGGAAAAAAAAAATGAGTAAGTCGACAGCACATCAGTGTTACTTGTTTTTTCCTAGTTGTATTTCTTAAATGAAACTTAATGCTTTATGATGTAGTCTTGTAAATTTTATGCCAAGAACAAGATAGTCTTCTTTCTTTTCTTCTATTGGCATGTTAGGCATACTAAATATTATATCAATAATCTATTTTCAACTTAATCCTAGAGACTAATCCATAAAAATCGTAAAAATGCAGGATCAGGGGACCCAGAGAAGCTTAGTCTAATCCAAGTTGCAAGTGTAATTGAGTCCTCAGCCAAGAAAGAATCCAGGGTTTTAAACCTAAGGGGAAAATTAACAGACCAGATCGAATGGCTTCCGTCTTCACTTGGTAAGTTGGAAGAAACAACACAGCTCGACTTGTCAGAAAACCGAATTACAGCATTGCCAACTTCCATAGGCAACCTCAAGTCCTTAATGAAGCTCGATTTACACTCAAATCAGTTAACAAATCTGCCTGAATCATTTGGTGATTTGTGTAACCTGATGGAACTTGATTTACATGCAAATCGTCTTGTATCACTTCCAACTACAATTGGTAAACTCATAAATTTAATTGACCTTGACCTAAGCTCAAACCAGTTGGCCACTCTACCCGACTCAATTGGTAATATGACCAACTTGAAAAGATTAAATGTTGAGACAAATGAACTTGAAGAACTGCCATACACTATCGGGTCATGTGTTTCCTTAACAGAGCTCCGATTAGATTTCAACCGCTTGAAAGCTTTACCTGAGGCAGTTGGCAAGCTTGGGAAATTAGAAACTCTAACCCTACACTATAACAGAATAAAAAGTCTACCAACGACAATGGCATCACTTGTAAGCTTGAGAGAATTAGATGTGAGTTTTAATGAACTCGAATCTGTACCTGAGAGCCTTTGCTTGGTGACAAGTCTGGTGAGATTGAATGTGTCGAAGAACTTTGCGGACTTGCGCATGTTGCCTCGGTCAATTGGGAATCTTGAGATGTTAGAGGAGCTGGATATCAGTAGTGATCAGATACGCATTCTGCCTGATTCATTTAGGTTTTTGTCAAAGCTTCGGATATTCAATGCTGATGAGACTCCTCTGGAGGTGCCACCTAGAGAAATTGTCAAGTTGGGAGCTCAGGTATATTTATATTCTCTTAATTCATGTAAGTTTAAACTACCACCATGAATTTTTTGATATGCTTAGCATTTCTGAAACTAAGTACCTGAATCCACATTGTGTTTTCCGCCTTGGGGTATTACTAATCTTGTTGGATGCCAGTGTGACTGGTATGATATTCTTCAGATTGCAGATCAAATTTTTCTGTAGATCAATAGATAAGGTTAAGCCAAAGAACAGATTATACTAGCCTAGGTATTCATACTGCTATCTTGCTCAGAATGCTTGTAATATTTAAGTTCTTTTATTATACATTATTCTTTTATGTTATTTATATTTCGGGTATAGTGGTAGGTGAAATTTCTTACTGCGTCCGTCATACTTCTGTATAGTATCTTGTGTTTTTAAAAATGATTAAAATAGCCTATGACCCATAAGTTTTGCAGATATTTATTATTTTTTCCAATATGATAGGCTGTTGTTCAATATATGGCTGATTTGGTTGTCTCGAGAGAAACTGACAACAAGAAAAAACGGGTTGGCGGATTCTGGTTCTGGATTTGCTCTTTGTTTCGGCCCGATAAGAAGAGAACAGAAGTGAGATCCGGGTCTGATATGGTCTAAGTTTCCATAGATCAGTAAGTCTGGCGGTTGTATTCAAGGTGTTTTTTGCAATAGCTAACGTCTGTATTCATGAGTTTTTGCTAGGCATTTTCTTATATAACACATGGACAGTTTCATATGCATCCCTGATAAAACCTCAAAGTCTCACATGTACCTGTGATATTTGCTGGGGTATTTGTGATATTTTGGGCACTGTAGGGGAGCAGACGACATTATTCTACTTTTGTGGTGATTTTATTTTGTGTTGTATTTATAAGTTGTAATAGCTGTGTAAATATATGTGGACTTGTAAATATTAAGTTATAACTCCTTTTGTATATATATAATATTATATTTCTTCCTTCAGTATTGTGATGTTTAATTAAATGTAATCCGGTGTTCACGCTATCGTCTGCAATAATTATTCGCTCCCTCTCCAGTACGATTTGTTTTTGAATTTTTATATATTGGATCAGATGTTGTTCTCAAGTTAATTTCTATCTCCAATTGCCACCATTTCCTTTTTTAGCTAAAACGCTAGATGTCTATGGAAGGTGAACACTAGGAATTCTGACAGCTAAAATTTATTATTAAATTTTGGAGCATGCTGTGTGCCCGCAGTAGCCCACAGATATACCAGAGCCCAGAGGAATCACAAAGCAGATGCATTCAACCTTTAAAATATAGAGTTGAGGTTGAGGAGGTTGATTGTCGTTGTCGGCCATGATCCAGCCTATATTTTCCATTATTCAATATACCACGAGGGCCTCAGATTAAATTTGGATCTTATCATGTTACAGATAAGATTGTTGACTAATCATGTTAACAGCCTTTCCTCGTTTGTTAATTCAAAAGAATGCTGACCGCAGGAGCAATTGAAAAAGTTAGCATTTCAAGCTCGGCATATATTCACATTATAATACGAAAGTAGCGATGAAACATAATCTTTACCATGGACAGAAGAAGAGCAAAAAACCAAATAATATCAGACGAAACTAAAATTGAGCTGAAATGTTTTTAATCTCAATGAGGACAGCCACTTGAAAAAGGTTTATAACTTAAATGATTTTATTCAGCTTTTGCTATACAAAAGGCATCCATCCTATTACTATAATGAGACTGATGATACAAAAAGGTTTGTATGATTTATTTAAATAAATCCCTACATCCATGCTTCCAATTTCAAAGTTTTGAAACATACTTAGTGTAAGATTGGTGCCCCAAGGGAAGTCTCAAATCTTCCCAGTTTGAATCTTCAATTTTAGAAAAATACTTGTCAACCGCCCGATCACCAATGAGCTCCAATTTAGATGGCGTCCACTGCAAAGATCATAACAAATTAAATTTTGTATCACCATGAGGTGGGAGTGTCTTTTGAGGAATTCTCTGGTCAAAAAGGTGGGAACTATCCATATTCTTCCTTCAACCAACAAGTTACCATGAATGAAGGGTTACTAAGTAGTAACAGCAAGAGAGAACATAGAAATAGGTAAGAAATGCCTTGAAAGCAAATTGTGCTTGAATTTCACAGAATCTTCCCCAGCAACAGAGATTGGTTGTGAGATTGGTTATGGATGATATATAAGAAACACGCTTTTGCTCCCCAATCCCCCATCCTACTACAAAAGTACAAAGGAAGAAAAAACCCACTAATTGGATGATATATCTACCAACATCAATCTGATTCTCAAAATAAGCAACAAAAAATCTCTACCCCTTAATTTCAATGTAAGTAAGAAGCAAACAGTATTTAGAGCCATCCTCAAAATTATGCAAAATTTGTTAGATAATAGTAAATGCCAAAGAATTATATTTCGACTTACTTTCGGGTTTCTATCCTTGTCAAACAAAATAGCCCGGCAACCCTGCAAATGCATATTTGTATTTTGACATAAAGGATGGAGTTTTAAGAACAAATATTAAAATATGTAAAAATCAAATGCCCTTCTTTGTAAAATGTATGTTTACCTCAAAAAAATCCTTACTAAAATCACCACGTAAAACATGGCAGACCATTCTGTATTCTCTGGTCAAGCACTCACCAACTGTTTGTGTTCGTCCCTCCCTTATCTAGACCAAAACAAATTATTAGTAGAAAGAAAAATGAAATATCTAATGGATAGATCCCTCCCTTATCTAGACCAAAACAAATTATTAGTAGAAAGAAAAATGAAATGTCTAATGCATAGATCAATACCGACAGCTCATCCAATGAGCAATACTACAAATGTAATTAGAAGATTTTAAGAATCACAACAAACTGTTCTAGTACTGATTCTTAATTTTTTTTTTTTTAAATTCACAAAAAAAAATTCAGGAATATTGATTTATTGAAGGGGGTAAGACAGATGATACTGAATTCAGTCCAAGGTTATTTTTAAAGAAATTAAAAAGAACAGCCCTAAGTTTATAGGGGCTGCATGAGTTACCTGCATCTAGAAACTAGAAAATAAGTATATGAAATTATAACAGAGATGTACCGATCTTAGGGATATTTTTAGACTGGTAGGTGAAGCCTTCTTAAGTGACTCGATTGCTTCATGTAGCCATTTGTCAGATACAACCAAGGCCTCTTTTTCCTTTAAAGAAATGGAGAAAATAAATTGTCAGAGGAAATTGCTTAAATGGACAAATAAACTAGGAAATCATTTTAACACTTACAAGGGCTGATAAAATTTCTTCCACTGTTCCTTTGGAGAAGCATTTGTTTATAATTTCCAACCTGACGTTACCCAAAGTCCCAAACAGTTATGCTATGCATACAAAAGGTCAAAGTAATAAGTTTATTAGAAAAATGAAATTGCACCTATTAAGAGCACTGGTCCCTTTCACTGGTACATGTTGCGAAAATTGGTCAATAATTCCACAAATTGTGAAGTGGTCAGAGGTTGCCGGCTTAGCAAGGGATTTCTCCAATGAAGCCAATTTCTGTGAACACAATGAGATCTTTAGACACGCCTCCAATTTGTATGTATTAAGACAAACCATACCTACCGCAAAATTACAGTCTACTCCCTGAAATTAATACAAAAATTATGTGAACATACTGTTGAATGTACAAAGTGTGTCGCAAGGCCACATGCAAGCATTTCGGGACCATCAAGCCTCACACCTGTTAGGCCAGCATACTCCCCTGAAATAAAAAAATATAGCATACATTTTAAATCTTTTTTGAAGGTTATCTAATATTTTCCATCCAATAATATAGAATAGATTTACAATTTTCCCAACCTCCAATGTAGTTGCAAAATGTAAATTATCATTGTCAAATAGACAGGAGAAGAAAATTACTGAAATAGACAGTAGGTGCAAAATGTAAATTGTCAAATAAACAGTAGAAGGAAATTACCGAAATAACCAGGGATCCTTGATAAAAAATAAGAGGCGCCTATATCAGGAAACAAACCCAGTGCAGTCTCAGGCATTGCAAAAACCTTAGGAAAATTAGATTAAATTATGTTCGGTAACAATAACTGACCACAATGGCATAGAGAAAGTACCACTGGATTTCAGTTTGAGCTGTATTTCTGTCATGATCTACATCTTTCTTTGGCTGGCCTAGTACTTACTGTGGTACTTTACCAGCTATTTTTCCAGTTAGGAAATGATAATATATGCTGCCACTATGTATTACACTCCATAATTAGAATTATCAAACCAATCTAATTATGCATAGTTCAGGTACTAACTGAAATGTACAGGTCCCACTGCAAGGAAGCATCATAAACACATTAAAGAACTACTGGATTATACTCATGCAACATCTATATTACCTCCATAAACAGAGAGAAACTACATTTTTAAATGCGTCCAAAAAATGATAAAGAAATCTTACTGTTTTCTCTGTAACAACTCGAAATTTGCCATGCATAGACACACCTGCTCCACCTCCCATGCAAATTCCATCAAGTAGAGATACCTTTAGAAATACAACTAGAACAATTAGAGAATTAACATTAAAATAGAAGGTGATTTCCCAGAAAGAGCATAGCCTACCTGAGGTTTGTTGTAGGTAGCAATAATGTAATTTAATGTAAATTCATCTCTGAAAAAATCAGCTCCTACAGTCCAATCAGCTGTACAAAGCCCAAAAGGCACATTAGAATTTATGAAATCCATATTGTATTTAGAGATAATACATCATACTAATTGGTCGAGAATATACCACGTGCAACTGCTGCCACATCACCTCCAGCACAGAATGCCCTTCCTTTACCCTGAAACCAAGTACTTGCTTGCAGTTAAAAAAGGAAAAGAAGAAAGCCACTGATGAAAATTCAAAAGTTTTAGAAAATAAAAGCTGAAAGGGCAATTGTGTCACCTTCAATATTAACACCTTTACAGTTGGATCATGTTCAAAGGCCTTGAAATTTTTCAACAACAAAGTAATCTGAAAGAAAAACTTCTAAATTTTAGTATGTGATGAACTGTTAATAAAGAGATGTATCACTCTTAGATACTGGTGTACCATTGTATAGGAAAGTGCATTAAGTTGCCGAGGCCTGTTTAGAATTAACGTCCTTGCAGAACCATTTGCTTCTACCAGAACCTAGAAACCCAAAAACAATACATGCATTATGTTAAAAAAAAGGGGTATTTTCTGGTACAAAACAAGCAGCCAGTCAATCAAACTTAAGTTTAATATCCCCGATTTGAGGAAATTAATCAGCACCAAAAAAATAATCCCTTGAAGAGACATAACAACACATACAGCCATACAGGTTCAAAATTGAACAAGGAAGGTAATACCAAAAATCAACTCAAAAACTACACCAATGACCCAACTTATACCGACTCCATATGTCAACCTTTACCTATAAGGGATAAAAATCAAGTGATTCTTAAACTTCTTGGTGAAATACCTGATCAGCGTCGTTGCCATTTGATGCTTGATTCGCCATGAGAGAGTTTTCAGGAGCTTCAACTGAAAAATTCGATCCGATAAGAACAAGAGGAGGCGTACGAAAAACAACTACTAGATAAGAGGCACATAATTTGAGAAATAAATAGCAGCTAAAAGCTGATCTTTCCTCACCTAGTTCTGTGTCGCGCTAGAAAAAGAGCGCAAGCTCTAAGCCTCTAACTCGTCTTGTGTCTACTGAGTTTGTTCTTTTTTGTTATTTTCTTCGATTTTTCCTTCTTTTTTTAGTAGTGTCCAGTGAAGGGACAAAGACGAAACTGGCGAGACGGTCAAAACGTCTATTTGTACCTGAATGCTTGGTCCCATTTGTCAGTTAAAACAGTAGCTTCGTAAAATCATGCTCCAGGACCACGGTAACTAGCGAGTAGAGTACATCTATATAAAAAAAATTTTTAAAAAAATAGTGACTACCATTGAAGGGGTAAAAAAAAGGTGATTTAGCTAATTAGCTATCTTCCTTAGCATCATTATTACTATTCCAATTTATTTGGTCCATCCAAAAATTGTTGGCAAAATTTTTTATATAATGCCACTCAAAACCTTAAAAATTCAATTTTTAAAATTGCATACAGCACTCTGATTTATTTTTTGACAGAAGTCTGCCGAATTCCGGACAATTGCTTTGATTTAATTTGACATAAATGCTTCGGTATTCAGCATATTTTTTTTTTTTATTACTCGGTATTCAGCATGTTAGATTATGGACTCTATTATTCATTTTAAATGTTTCGGTTGGAGGCTGTCAAAAGTTACCCGATACTCTGCTAGGGTTCAGTTCAAGTACTTTTTTTTAAGCTCAATTTAAACATTTTTAGTATATCGTCCATCTTTTGTTTATTCAGTTTAAAATTTAAAATACCATATTTCTCTATCGTATTTCTCTCTTTTTTTTCCCCCCGCTTTGTCTTACTGACTTACTCCTTAGCTAGTTAACGTCGACCAGTACCGAGTACCGACAGAAGTAAGAGCATGAATAGTCTTAAAACATTTCCCCCTTATTTCCATAAAATTTCTATTAAGAATAAAATAAGAATTCAATTCTCTTTTATTATCTTCTACATTTTACTCCAAACATCAAATCTGAATTAAAATTATTATTTTCTAAAAAACTATTCTATTTATTTCAATGCATTAAATTCTTGACACTATGCCATTCCGCGCAAGCTATGACATTCAGCGACTGAATTAAGTTCTGTGCACCGCAATACACCGAGCTCACGAAACTTTCTCATTGAATTTTCTTTCCAGCCTTTGATCTCTTGATCTGAACGAAGAACCTTCTACTCCAGTCAACACCCTCCCTCCTCTCCTCTCCTCCCAAATTTTCTCTGTACAAGGAGGCGGAGATACCTACCTCGATTTGATCCAAAAGAAACCATTCCTCAGTGCTGCTAGGGTTCAAAATTAGGAGACGAGATGCCAGTGGCGGCATCTGCAATCTATTTTCTAAATCTCCGTGGCGATGTGTTAATCAATCGCCTCTATAGGGACGATGTCGGGTAAGAGCATTAGCTTTAGCTCCATTTTTTAATTTGAAGTTTGATTGATAACTGACTTTTTTTTGTTCAATTTGGAAAAGATAAACCGCTTTCGGATCGTTTTTTGTTTACTACGATCTGCAAATTCTCCATATTAGTTGTCATTCCGTAGTTTTCTCCTCTTAGAATCAAATACTAGTAGGTTTTGAGCTAGATCTGACTGTTTTTATATCATGGAATGCGTCTAACAATTCATTGTGATTTGTGCTTCCAGAGGAAACATGGTCGATGCGTTCAGAACGCATATCATGCAGACAAAGGAAATGGGGACGTGCCCCGTTCGTCAGATTGGGGGATGCTCCTTTCTCTACATGCGAATTAGTAATGTGTATATTGTGATTGTTGTCAGTAGCAATGCTAATGCTGCGTCCTCCTTCAAATTTGTGGTTGAGGTATATTTTCATTTTTATGCTACAGTCTTGTGGTATCAGTATCATATTGGTCATGTCCAGTTAAGGTGTATACCTTGCAGCACCCAGACTGGTTTTATTGGATCTGGTCAGGGAACTTCTTAACAAGAAAAAAACACTGAAAATTCCTATTGCACCGTGAAAATTCCAGGATCAGCATGAACTAATCAGTATTGTGAGGTTTAATATGATAAAGCTATGCTTGTTTATGTGGAGATTGTTGGTTTTGTATGTTTGATTGGTCCTTACACGGACCAGAGCTGTCCTGGTCACTCCTTTTCTTAGTTCTTATGGTAACGAAACCAGTACCAGTGTTAATATAATGTTTTGTTACATAAAGCGGCAAAGCCAGTCATTAATGCAAGTGTGGGCACAAGAAAATATTACCAAAATCATAAAGAAAACTGCATGTCCCTTATTAACTTTACATTGAAGCTTAAGACAGCTTTACAATTTATGCTTGATTTATTTCGATCAAGTATAAAGAAATCCAAGGATCCTGCAGCTATTTGGAACTTAAGCTTGGACACAGGCCTAGGCTGTCCTTAAATAGATTTTCCCTAATTATGTAATCTTCCTGCACATGGTATCAAAGGATGTTCCTATTTTTCTCTGAACAGGCTGTTGCTTTATTTAAGTCTTACTTTGGCGGCAACTTTGATGAGGATGCTATCAGAAACAATTTTGTTCTCATTTATGAGCTACTTGACGGTATAATCCCACATATTGTACAGTCATAATATTTATAATCCTTAAGTTTCCTCTATTAAACTATGAAAATCCTGTTATGCAGTATTGAATATTGAATTGTTAACCTCAGTTTAGTCCCAGAAGATTGAAGCTTTAAGCTTCCTATTTTGAGTCAGAAAATCTGCTATTGTTTTGTTATTCTGTGATATCTTTAGTATCAGAATTAAATGTTGGGGGTACAGCTCTGAAATTTCTGTAAATATCCGCCCTCATTTACTAAAATGGCAAGAAATCAATTTTCTTTATGCTAAGCACAAACAAGCATCATGAAAACAAGGCTTGAAGTTCAAGCTCCTTTCAACCATTTGAACAGAAAATAGAAACAGGATAAAAAAATTATACAAAAACAAATGTTCAAGGCTTAAGAACTTATGATTTATAAACTTTGGGGACTGAACTAAAATTTAAGTGATAATCTAATAGTTTATTTTATCACTCCATGTCAATCAAACCTTTCTTTGATATGCATTTTTGTGTTCATCTTTTTGCTCCCTCAATTTGCAGAAATCATGGATTTTGGGTACCCCCAGAACCTTTCTCCTGAAATTTTGAAGCTGTATATTACTCAAGAAGGGATCCGATCTCCATTTTCTTCCAAGGTGATTAAAAGTGACTTTTGATGCAGTTCGTTATTTATTGAAGTTTGAAACTGTAGAACATCTCAACTTATATTTACTATTTTTTTTTCCTTCCTTTCTTCAACCCAAGGCATCAGAAAAGCCTGTCCCAAATGCTACACTACAAGTTACTGGTGCTGTTGGCTGGAGACGTGAGGGTCTTCACTATAAGAAAAATGAGGTGATCTTTTGTTTGTCCCTAGTATTTTTTACCTGGTATATTAATGGCGAATCTTTTCGATGGGAGAATTCTAACCGTAACATAATTTTAGGTGTTCTTGGACATAGTCGAAAGTGTTAATCTTCTCATGTCCTCTAAAGGTAGGATTTTACACATGATCACAAAGCATATGTTTGTTTATCCATTTTATGGTTTAGTCTGTCAAACTTGAAATGTAGGCACATTGATCTTTAATGTTTTCAGTATCTCTGTTTAAATAACACAATGGTTTGCCAATCTAGCATGTGGAATTAAACTTAACTGAATTTCTGCAGAAGAATAGGATGCGTTGCAGTTTTTCATTAGTCATTGATTGGCTTATTGGATTATGTTTTAACTGAGTGGCTGTTTAATCATTCTATCTTCAATGTTAAAGGAAGTGTACTAAGGTGTGACGTGACGGGAAAAATTCTCATGAAGTGCTTCCTTTCGGGGATGCCTGACTTGAAACTAGGTTTAAATGACAAAATTGGTCTGGAAAAGGAATCCCAACTCAAAGCCAGGCCTACAAGAAGGTAACAGATCACTTTCCTATTTAATTCACCATTGTTTGTCAATTTTCATATTGCATTATTTTAAAGACATCAACACCGATTAGTTCCATTGGAAACAAATAACCAAGATTTTTAATTGTAAAACCAAATCATTTTAAAATTGATATGAGTAATGTCACAGAATATCGTTGTCATTTATTGGATGAAGTTATTCTTGTTACCTGTGCAGCAATATTTTATGTATTTCATATCACTAGGATTTTATTAGTAGAGAAAACAGATTATCTATGGAAATGAAGAAAAATAAAAGGAGATGAACTTCTATTCAAAGATTTTGATTTGTAGGAAGATTTTTAATTAGGTATTAGGACTTCATTGTGATGGCTTTGTCCAATACTTTTAATTTTCACCATTCACTTCTCATTATAAGTTATTGGTCTTTTTGCAAATTATTGTGTTTTGGTGTCTTGTTATGTAAATAAAAACTTGCAGGTGTTTTAATGCAATAGACCTTTTGCTGTATGTATCTCTATTTCAGCTGCAGAATGTACCATCCCTTTGGGAAATATTTTGTTGTCTGTAGTTTTTGCATATTTACAAATTAAATTGCATAGTTAATATGAAATGAGCAGAGCTTCATGAAATAACATTTTTTTTCTCATCAAGCTTGCTCTATTTCTGTTTTTAGTGGGAAGACAATAGAACTGGATGATGTGACTTTTCACCAATGTGTAAACCTGACAAGGTTCAATTCCGAGAAGACTGTGAGCTTTGTGCCTCCTGATGGTGAATTTGAATTGATGAAGTAATTCCATTTCTCTTTACTGTCATTAACAATGTGATGTTCTTGCACAGTAACTGTGTTTGATATCTGTTTGTTATCAAATTTGACGCCTTATTAGGTATCGTATAACAGAGGGGGTAAACCTTCCATTCAGAGTATTGCCAACGATTAAAGAATTGGGTAGGACACGCCTAGAGGTCAATGTCAATGTATGTAATTTACCATGTTTTTTTATTTCCACTAAGTATTGAGCTGTATATTTCTTTGCTTTTGTATCAAAATAAAGTATTTATATAATCTCTAATTTACAGGTGAAGAGTTCATATGGTGCAAAAATGTTTGCTCTAGGAGTGGTGGTGAAGGTACCAGTTCCTAAGCAAACTGCAAAAACCAGTTTTCAAGTAACGACTGGCAAGGCTAAATACAATGCTTCCATTGATTGTTTGGTTTGGAAGTAAGTTCATTAAGGGGCCTTTTCCTAGTATCAACCGGTACTTGCATCATATTTGCATGTATCGACAATTGGGCCTGTATGTTTGCAATCAACAGACATACATGTCAACCTGAACTGAACTTATATTTTAAGCAAGCTATTTTACCTCTGGCTTTACTTTTTATATGAAATGTGGTTTAATTAAATTAAGCTGAGAAGCATATGGATTAATTGATAGTATTCGGTTTAAACTGACCCTGCCTTGTTTTAGGGGAGAAAAATGTGAGAAATGTTGGATGTTGTTTTCAAATCGAATATTCATTTTGTGTCATTTGCAGAGTTCTTTTTTTTTTAAAAAAAAAAAATTTGATTCTTGTGTAGGCCTGAACTCCACATTAATGTTTCTTCTTGCAAATTAAACTTGTTTATTATCACTTGACTAAACCTAAGTCACAACTTAAGCCTTTATCAAGCCCAATAAGTCGATAAGTAGGCACTTGGGTTAAGCTGAAAATTCTGTTTGCTGCCTATGCTTGTTAATTTTTTCCCCCTATAATTGGCGAAAAAATGTGCACACCTTTTTAAATTGCAGGATAAGGAAATTTCCGGGACAAACAGAGGCAACAATGAATGCAGAGGTTGAGTTGATCTCTACAATGGGTGAAAAGAAGGCAGTAACTAGGCCTCCCATTCAAATGGAATTTCAGGTACAAGTAATTAGTATTGCATTTATAATTTTTCCAAATAAGAGTATTCTGCTTAGAATGGTGGTATCATTTCTTATTCTTGTTGCCACTCAATGGCTAAGAAAAGAGTTTAGAGATGTCGGCCAAGATTGGGTCTGTTTGGGTTTGATACTGGTACTTTCCATGTGATCTGAATATTTTTTAAAATGAGGAAAAATACATAATATATTATTAATAATTAATTATGAGATATTATACTTTGATAATCTTGACTATTGTTACAATCAAAGCTATAATTTGAAATCTGGTATTATTCATTTGAAACATAACTAAGATTACGAGCCTGTTTTATCATTTGTTGAACAAACTTAAAATTGTAGAGACTGAATTTAATAACTCGATTATTCACTGTCAATCATACTGCAATACATTAATATTTGGGAACTTTGTTTATTAGGTGAACTATTGCCTAATTTCAAGTCATTAATATGTTTCTTTAGTTTATGTAAATGTGTGGCCTGACCTGACCTGACCATAATGCAAGTTTCCTGTTGGTTGGGTCTGAATTTGCATCCCTACTTGAACTTTGTTTTGCCACCTTATGCTCCTTTAGTTCTGCTAACAAGTTTATCTTCATCGGCAGGTTCCTATGTTTACTGCATCAGGATTGCGTGTGAGATTTCTAAAGGTATGTGCAGCCATCTTTTTTCAGTGTGCTGTCTGAACCCAAACAGAGAACAGAATTGGTCAACTGTTCAAACTTGTACTAGTATGCTTAGCATGTACTGATACTGTAACTGAGTGGCACAGACCTATTAGCAGTCAGTGGCCCATAACTTTAGTCCAATTTACTCTCAGTAAACAATTCTCTATTATAACTGAGCCTTACACCTACCAATTGAGTTGTAATATCTGTATGTTATCTTAGGTTTGGGAGAAGAGTGGATACAACACAGTGGAGTGGGTCCGTTATATAACCAAGGCCGGGTCATATGAGATTAGGTGCTGAATTTTTCGTACCTTAGTGAAACATTTCAAGTTATTCTGCTCGAAGAACTGTTGATTGTCTTAATATCCTTGTTTTGTTGTCCCTACTGTTATAGATTAGACCTCTTTATTTGTTCTTATATTTGATTTGAGCTGGATAATATTGTGTAAATAATAAAGTTTTTATAGTTTATTGGATAGTATAATTTTAAATTTCTTAAGCACGATGCTTGGATTTGTTCTCGGTGCAACAGTTTGTTTTAACAGAATGTGGCTTTTGACTGTTTAGTATTCATTCAATATATAGATGTTTCATTTACATGGTGTATATGTGAAAGTCTAGAGTGAAACGTTCTACCCCTCAGCTACATCTGGTTACAGGATCAATGTGGAAATAAGAAAATATTGTTTGATCTTTTGAAATAAAAAGTATATTTCATAAGAAAAATAAGTGATATGTTCTTCTTTGTTTCATACCACTCCGAAATATTGCACGCACAAACAACATATCTAATAGGTCCAAACAAAATTTTTCTGGACAAATTTTAAGCGCGTGCAGACGCCCAAAGGAGGCATTTTTCTATCCTGAAAGAAGGCCCTACCAATTTTATATGCCCACATTGTATAGAAAACAAGTAGACCCTTACTCCCTTAGTGCGGCTCCAACATAATTTAAGGATGACACGAAATATATGTACCAACTTGGGAATTAAATTAAACCAAACGATCCACTAGCAAAGCTAATTAGCGCAAGCAGCTACCATAAATAGCTTGAAAACAGGTGGTCTCATCAACTACATTAAATTAGAACACTACATCACAGCATAATTAGAAACTAAATAAAGAAATCAACTGAACTCTAGTAAGACCTGCCTAGAACAACCCAACAAACTGCAGATAGGAGAGAGTGAGGTCAAACTACTTCAGCTAAATTACTTGGACATCATCTTCATGTCAGACTCATGCCTAGTCTGATTTGCCCCAGAAAGTGGCCAACCCATGGGACTGTAACCAGATGAAACATGTTGGGCCCCAGAATTGCTAAAATTATGGCCCATGTGATGGTCTATAGGGCTTCCCGAATCGTCATCTGATGCAGACTCATCATCATCTGAAATTACATCAGACGGTGGGCTGCTCCCCGTCGAAACAGGACCAAAGCCATGAGTCATATGTGGTTGCAGGACCCCCATGTTAGGCGGAGGACCGGCTTTCATCATGGTGGGGACTGCCATGTGTGGGCCAGTTTTCATCATGGGTGCGTTTGAAATAGGCTCTCGGCTAAATGGCTCTGGCTTTGGCTTTGGCTTCTTACCTTCAGCTATGAAACTACCCACCACCACCTAAAGAGTATAGTGCAGAAGACTAGATTAGCAGAGACCAAATACAAGAAAACAAAATATAAAATAACATCCATCAAATACTAGTACACTTAAATCCAGTAGCTGTTGGGTTTGGTATATATGAAAGTAACAATACAGGTACAAGTATCATTGCCTTGTGCTACACAATCTTTTGAGAAACAATGACTTCACAAAGCACTACCTATTGTGAAATTCTTACAAGTCTTTTGAGAAACAATGTTACAACACAATCTTTTTCAGGAAAGACTATAGAGACATCCCAGGTTTAATTGCACACCAAAAGGCATTAGACTTTGCCCTATGGTCACTCAACCTTGATTTATTTCCCCACAACATTAGACTTTAACCAGCCACTGTCAATTCTTCTAAAAAAACATTAGACTTTTAGTTTATATCCTAATTGGGTCACCATATCCACTTTAATTCCAAACACACAAAATCATTATCCAATTTTCAAATAATTAGTTCCTAAACTATTATTCAGTCAAAAATTCACATTGGAAGCAGACAACACACAGTTTCCTTGACATTATATAGTATGGATATCTAAAAAAAAATTAGAAACTTCACAACCCATATAAATAAAATTTCTTAACAAAATTTATTTGTTAAAGATAACTTTCGTTGGCATACTTGAGTACAATTAATTTAGTAATTTACAAATCCAGTTCATAATTAGTGTGCAATTTGAATTTAAAATGGATACAGTGAGCCGGATACTAATGTAGTTGAGTGTCCAGTATATACACAGTAAAGTGATCTCCTCTGAAACTTATCCTACATATTCCAGCATTGAAGCAGCATGACATACTAATGTAGTTTTTAGAAATTTCATGTGTATGATTTCATAATTGCAATCCCCGTCTATAAAAAAAATTGACCAAAAAAAGAACATTTTTTTATGGATAACAGCATGAATAGTGAAAGTGGGAATAAAATGTAAAAAAAAAAGGAAACCTGGACAGGGGTGGAGGCCATAAGCATGCCAGCCACACATCCTCCAAGAACGCGACCATCAGATCCAGCCAGTGCCACACTCAATCCACCCGTGCGACTGCGAGTGTCCCCATCTTGTGCCAGCAGAAATGAACCCGAAAGAGATATTATCTCAAATCGACCCTGTGTTCATCAAAATATAAACTATAAAGATACATCCAATGTGAATAAAGGGTTTTACTGAATGCCGATACTACCCAGTACTGTCATGCTGAACTGTACTATCTGCAATGCATTTACAGGAAAATACTTCACAAAGGAGTAAGAAATGATGCTTTAGTTTCATAATGTGTGACTAGTGGAACTGGCAATAGGATACAGATAAGGAAGTTAAGAACCTCGTAGGTAACAAGGCCGCCTGAGGTGGCAGGCTGACGCAAGGTAACATTGCTTATGGCTCCATTAGCAGAAAGAACACAGATTGTGCGAGGTCCTTGTTGTGAAAATGCCATTATTTTAGAGGCAACATCCTGTATTTAAGTAAAATAAAAACAAAAATTACACAAATCACATATTTGTCAGCCGCAATCGGAGGGTAACAGAAACAATGTTGGATCTCAACCGCACATACCTCGCCGGGTGTTACAGTTATAATATGAGGTGTAAATGCAGCTCCAGAAGAACCTGAACGACAGAAAATTAGAGGTAAATTATCTATCATATCATGTCAAGTAGATTATAAATTATGATCTAACCATTCTTTTTCTTAAACTATTTCATAAGTAATTGGTTAACCAGTTAATAATTTTATATTATGCAACAAATCTTGCGCTTAGATCATATACTTTTTTCACAGAATGTTCTTTGAACATGCTTTATCACCAGAACAGATTTTAGCATAAACAGAATAATATGGGTACTTCAGGTATAACCACAAAACAACTACAAAATTTCATGAATGCCCCTTTAATGAGAAAAAGTACATATTTTATGTAAATTTCTGAAAAGATTACTTTTTTCACCTGATAATTTAAATGATATCCCAAAAGTACAAGTATTTCCCCGCTTCCTATCTGTACACAAGTCAATGAAAATATAAACCAAACTTGGGTATATGTTGGGAGAGATCAAGGGAGAAGGGATATAAACAATACATGCAGTATCCTAGGTTAACATATTGTCGTTTCTAATTATTAAGGGCATGAATCTAATTTGCTAACAGAAGTAAGATATATTGTAAGCTGTACCAAGAGCTTCAAGTTGCTTCTTTCTGCCAGACCCAGGAGGCCGCCCCTTTCTTTTGAATGAAGGGTCACTTGTTGGGCCATAATATGCACCTGGCGCAGAAGATCCCGATGCTGGCCTCAAAGCTAAAGCCATTCCTCCATCAGGACCATACTTTCTGGGCCTTCCTCTTTTTTTCTTCAATGGTTCACCTGAATTGTTATGACTATTGAGGAAGTAAGAACCAGGTGTTTGTGAACCTGGTGGACTGGGAGCATGTGACTCGAAAGAGAGTTGCACGGGTTGTGAGACACTTGAGGGGTTAGAATTGGGAGCAAATGGAGAGGAGCTGGGTGGGTTGGTTGATGGTGGGGGAGGTGCAGCCGAGGCAAATGGAGAGGGTGCTGAAATGGAGGTAATTGGTGTTGGCTCTCTTGAGTCCATCTTGTCAGGGGAACAACAAATCTAACTTATCCAGTAGTTACTTTCTTTAATGTACTAATACCTGCAATTTTTAGAAACTTTTTCTTTAAGTTTTATGCAATTAATTATCAATATGACAAAATTTCTCAAAGAACAAAGCAAATACAAAAGATATTTGTCCTGAAAGAAACACTTAGAACATCCTTGCTCTTAGCCCTACTTGCAAGTATTTGCAATTATTTTTGAACCAAGGAAAGTAAGTTCCTAGGAACAGTACTTGGCGCAACAAATCTAGGCAATATCAAGGACTGAGGTTCTAGGGGTTTACCAATGGCCATAATATGCAACTGCACTGCTATAAGAAAAAATTTGGAAAAATCAGGAAGATCCTGAGCATTCAATATACAATGCAGTTCCAAAACTGCATAAATTAGAAAAGATCAGTTTCCAAAATACAGCAAACACTGAAAATTATCCTTGATTTTCATTTTTTTTTTTAAAAAAAATGGGCTTTTACCAATTGCAACAAAAAGCTACACAAGTATAGATCAGTCATCAGTCCCAAAATACTGCAAGCATCGAATACAAAACTTGATTTTTAAATAAAAAACAATAATAACAAAGAACCTACGGCTGTACCAATTGCAACAAAACTACACAAATTTAGTAAAGATCAGTCCCCCAAATACTGTGAACACTATCTCTGATACCTTAATTTTCTTTAAAGAAAGGACTAGGGCTGTACCAATCAACGAAACAAAACGACATAAATAAGTAAACCCTTTGATTTTTTATTAATTATTTTTTTATTAATCAGAAGGACCTAGGGCTTTACCAATCACAACAAAACCTTACCTAATTTACAACAACAACCCCTACCGCTTAACGAATCGCAAGAGATAGAGCACTGTAAGTAGATCATGGCTTGTTGAGCATTTCCGATCAGTAGAAAGTTAGAATAGAAGAAAGGGCAAAACAGTCCAGTCCTTACCGAGTGAGTCACTACACAGTGAGCCACTCACTAAAACCTCATCTAGGGTTTCTATACAGATCAAGAGGAGAAGGTAAGCGTACCTTACAGCAGCCAGCGCAAGCAACCGAAGAGAGAAGCAGATCGAGAGAGAGAGGAGTGAAGAGAAGTGCGAGAAAGAGAGAGAGAGAGAGAGATGTTTGAGTCTTCTCATATTCCGTCGTATGAGGAGGCTACCCCGCTTTGACACATGGCCTTTCTCGCATCTCGATAACTACCTTTCGTTTCTCTTCCCTGTTTTTCAAAACCTGTGCCCAATATTATATCAATTTAATATTAATCCGGTCAGAGATAACGGACACATTGTTTGACCGTGTCACCAGTTCGTGACATTATTATATCCCGTTCTCTGTGGGGTCCACCATTCTACTGACCTGCCACAGGAAATAACTTGAGGATTGGTCTCAGAGAACTTGAGAACCTCTGGTGGGTTATGACTTTACTCCAGAAGAATATAAAGCGAATTCGGGCCCAATTTAAAACATCTCTCATTTTCAGGCCCAAATTAATTGCAAGAAATCCTGGGCCGAAGTCATATTACTAACTTATTTATGTGGCCGTGGCCGTGCGTGCATAATTCATCCGAATATTTTCAATTGAATTGATTACTGCCGTATGCAGTTTTGCCATCTCTTATCATCGTTAAACACAAAATGAACACATTAATAGATAAGGTGAACATATATAATATTCAAAGTGAATATATACAAACAAATAAGTTCAATAAAAATAAATTGAATATGTATATAAAAATCTGAACAAGAGATGACAACACTTATTTGTCTGTAAGTGTTCACTTTGATTGTCCATATATTTACCTTGTCTAATTTGTGTGTTCACTTTGTGTTTAGCGATGGCAAGGGATGACAAAATTGCAGATGACAGTTATCATTTTTGTTTGCAATTTCACATGCGATCCTGAAGATTACAAAATAATGAAATTTCATTTTTTTTTTTTCCTACAAGAAAACCGTGCATCTCATAATTCCTCCAAATATTTTGAAAATATCAAGAACATCTCTCTCCGAATTGCCTTTTGTAAACAATCCAATTCTCTCTTTTTGGTCATTTCCACTTAAGATGCACATGCTTTTTATGAAACTTGAGAAGAAGTCATAAACCACTTTATATACTTTTATCTAGACTTAAAAAGTTAGGAAATTGATGAAGGAGAACAGGGTTATTCCTTTATTACGTTTGTCCAAATTTTATTTATTCTCAATTTGAAGCGCATGCTAATCCAGATGGCTGGCTGAGCCGCTGAGGGGATGCTACTGTTGCTGAGCTTAAGTTTTTGGGGCAATTCCTGATGCTGCCTGGTTAAAACAAAACTTGAGAACTAGTATGTAAATTGTAATTTTACTTGCTGCATCTTGGTATAGTTAAAGTTGCCTTGAAGTGCGCCATTTAGAATTTTAAGATACTAAATTTTTTTAGTAGCTAGCGCCTCCGGCGCAACTATTATCTAAGTTTACTAATTAGTATTGTTTATTGAATTTATTATTTTTATTGTCTGACACAAAATTTTTTAATATCAATTTAAACCTAAATGTACCGTAATTAAGCTCCGTGAAAGATCAGTTGTTTGCACGCTTCTTATCTTCTTAGAAAAAAGCTGTCGTCATGCTCTTACCCAAAATAAAACACATCAATAAAGATAAATTAATTAATGCACCTGTGCTACTCAACAATGTTGCATCAAAACAGAATTTTTTTCTTTTGAGGCTTTTGTTTCATCAAGAGTAAAAGTTAAAACTTGCATCATCTAATAACCAAGAGGAATCCATAGAAATGGTAGAAAAAAGTAATAAGAAAATGAAAAGGGGGAAAAAAAATATAAAGTTTCTCACGACTTACCCATCCTTTTATATTTATCTCCAACATTTCCAAAATACACTTTAGCATATTTATATCAACATAAGTACGAACTTTCGTTGAATAAATAAACAAACAAAAATTGAACTAGACATGGCAGCTTCGTTGCACTGTGTTTATTTAGATTCAAAATAATCAAAGCTATTTCATCAAACTTGTCGAAATTTCTGATATAAAATATAAAATTTCTTCCCTGAAAAATTTGCCAAAATTTCTAGATAAAAATTTATAAATTCAAAATTAGTAATTTTTACCATGGAAAATCGTCGTATAAATTAAGCATAAATTTTCTGAAAAAAAAAACTTGTCAAAAATAACTTCTAATTGTAAGAATTATAAAAACGGTAATTAAAAGTTGTGACAGTATTTTCTATAATTTTTTCCTTCTTTTGAGAAGGGTGATTAGAAGAAGGGTACACTTTTCTATAATTTTGTTTTTCTTTTGAGAAGGGTAATTATAAGAAAAATAAGAAGGGTACACTTCTGGCATGAATTCAGATCAATCGATCTGCGAAAATTGGAGGGCTCAAATCGCATGTCTTAGGAGGGGATAATTTTTTTTCTATAAATTAGACATGAAGTAGCTTAGATTTCCAAATATATCTACCCTAGATTTCCAAATATACTTGGAAAGCAACACATATACGGATACATCATAAACCCATTAGAACTCTTAAGTTCAACTTGATCTTTGCAACGGACGAAGAAAGAACTATAGGCCGGGGGTTTAAGATATGGTGTGCACTAAAACTTCTGCTGAAGAAACACTCATCCCCAACAAGTATCTGGAATAGCATTAACAATCTCAACTCAAGTGACAGAGCCTACACCAAATCAATTTTAGCTTCTTAGTGTTGGACTGTTTGGAGTGATAGAAACAACTTTATCTTTAGGTACTTGCATTCTAATAACACTAACTCTTCTATTTTTAGAGCTTTAAATCTATTCTTAAACTGGACAGGTAACAACAATGGCCTAGCAGCCAATTTCAGAGACCTTGCTGCACTACAAAATGTGGCCAAGTGAAATGAAAAAGATGATAGTCTTAGAGATGGGCACACTACTGAAGATACGTCCTCAGCACACAATTAACCTCCTACTCTAGCCTGCTTGTCGCAATTTAGTTTAGCTTCTGTTATTTTTGTTGTTGCAGCTTTTACCTACCTTAATACTGTTATGGCTAGCTAAGGTGGTTTCCACAGAATTAGGTGGTACCCTTAGACCTGTCAAACGTTGACAACGTCCACTAAATAACCTCTGACGTTTAATGTTCCGTTGATGGAACGGAAATGATTCGTTGTTCTGTTTAACATTACGTTTATTAAACGTAATGATTTTTTGTTCCACTTAACGTTACGTTTGTTTAAACGGAAACAAACGTTAAAATGGTGCTTCCGTAAACTCAAGCATATTACATAAGCTATCAAAACACATTTTACAAATTGTATCAAGTAACATAGCAATTTTGTAAGTACAAAATTATAATCAACAAAGCATATTACATAAACTCAAGCATATTACATAATCCAACAGAACTCAAGCTATCAACAAAGCTATTACATAAACTCAAGCATATTACATAATCCAACAGATCTCAAGCTATCAACTAAAAGCATATACAGATATAGTACATAAACCAGAGCATATTAACTACTTTGAATTCAACTCAGATCTCAAGCTATTTCCTCAGCTTTATCCAATCTCAGCCAATGGCTAAATAAAAAATCATAAAATACATTAATCATCATTGAAAGTCACTGCTTGAGATCCAAGGAGCCAAAGAGTTGCACAACTCCAGGCTTCAACCACAACCATGCAAGTACAACATAAAAACATAATCCAACAGATCTCAAGTTATCAACTCAAAGCATATACAGATATACTACATAAACCAGAGCATATTACATAAACTAGAGCATATTAACTACTTTGAATTCAACTCAGGTCTCAAGCTATTTCCTCAGTTTTATCCAATCTCAGCCAATGGCTAAATAAAAAATCATAAAACACATTAATCATCATTAGAAGTCGCTGCTTGAGATCCAAGGAGCCAAAGAGTTACACAACTCCAGGCTTCAACCATGCAAGGCAACATAACTACATAATCCAACAAGGCAATAAGTAACAAGTGAAGTTACACAACTCCAGGCTTCAACAATGCAAGGAGCCAAAGAGTTACACAACTCCAGCCTACTAACCAACTGTCCAAAATGACAAAATGCCAAGCATAATATAAACCATCTCATATGGATCCAAAATGCCTTGTAAACATG
Organism: Rhynchospora breviuscula; assembly: GCA_027562975.1. Classification (NCBI taxonomy): domain Eukaryota; kingdom Viridiplantae; phylum Streptophyta; class Magnoliopsida; order Poales; family Cyperaceae; genus Rhynchospora; species Rhynchospora breviuscula. The sequence continues at coordinate 26,769,389 of CM050400.1, read as the reverse complement.
TAAACCATGATAATACCTCACTAACAGTGGGCAATGCCATCGGCATCCGATGCCGTTTCATCACTGGACCAAAATACCTCACCAAAGTTCCCACCATTTTCTACATATAGCATAATATAAAGATGCATGTTAGTATATATCTGACAGGTACATATGAGAAAGAATTTTTGTATGAGAGGCAGAGAATAATAGAGTATGTAATGCCGTACCGGTGACTGAAGCTCTCAACCAGTCTTGAGCGCATATAAGAGTCTCAATACTTTCATCATTTAATGAGCTCCTTATTGGACTTAGAGTTCTACCACTATTACTAAATGTAGACTCAGATGCCACAGTAAAGATTGGCACAGCTAGGATGTCTCGAGTAAGCCGAGACAAAATTGGATATTTGGCTGTCTTTAATCTCCACCATGACAAGATATCAAATTCAACATCCAAGCTATTTTCATCTAATGCATCAGCTAGATATTCCTCTAACTCTGATTTTTTTAGGATCAGCCCTCTTTTTATTTTTCATGTAATCTTTCAATCCAGCCCTTGTGTCACTTTCATTTTCTCTAGCTGATGCAGTAATATATCAAACACAATAAACAAATAATTATTGAAGAAAATTTAATTCAGATAAAGAAAATAATTGCTCAAGCACACATGATATGTATATGCATGTAACTAAAAATTACGTCTGACCTGCATGCATGTATATGCATGTAACTAAAAATTGGTCAAGTTGAAATGCACTTTACTATATAACTTCTATATGCCTCTGACCTGCATTCATATTTTGGAAACAATAGACAACATGCACTTTACTATATAACTTCTATATCATGAAATGCACATATTCAGATAAATAACAAGTTGAGAGTTTACCTCACTTATTGTGATGAGCTACCAACTTGTCCATGTGACTGGCTATTGTATGCTTTCTCATAATCCTTGAATAATGCATTAATGCAATTATTCAAGTTGGCCATGAATGTGTCATAGTCATTAAGATACATCTCCTTGATATAATACTCAACAACACCAAGTTTTTATCTAGGATCGAAAACACAAGCAATTGGTAGCAACATGTTATCACCAGTCCAATACTTGTCCCACTTAGCATACATTTCTAAACCCATATCTACTATGAATGGATAGTTGGAATTCCTCATCTTCTTAATACTTAAACAAATTTCACAGAACTCTGGAAAGAACAAGTTGAGAGTTGGATACTTGGTTCCACTCAGTTTTAAAGTAGCCTCATAAAAAACCTTTAGACAGTCAAGTAATGCTTTCATTTTATTCCAATCAAGATCATTCACTAGGTTGTAATTTTTTTCTAGAATAGCAAACCTTTCAATGGCTTCTCTCAACTCAAATGCTAATTGCAACATGAGATAGGTGGAGTTCCACCTTGTTTGGACATCCCATACAGGTTTTTTATCGGGGGCCTTTAACTTGAAATTGCATACAACATAATTACTTAATAAAAATTACATTTGAACAACACATTTAAATAAAAATGAGTTTCATTTCATCAACCTGAGCCACTGCTCTCTTGAACCTCTCCATTCTTGATTGCAAGTGACGAATGTACTTCATCGTCTCTTGAATAATTTTTACCTCATCATCTAACATAGCCAGTCCATCTTGGACTATGAGATTTAAGATGTGACAACAACATCTCTGGTGGAATATTTGTCCATCAGCCGGCAATGTGTCAATAATTGGTCCACTAAGCATTTCCTTAATGCAAGCCTCATTAGCACTACTACCATCAAGTACAAGACATAAAGCCTTTTTATCCAAATTCGACAACACTAACTTTTCATATATGGCATCAGCAATATTTTTACCTGTATGAGGACTTGGCAAAGGGGAAAATGCAATAACTCTCTTATGCAGCTTCCAACTTTCATCAATATAATGGCAAGTTAGAGCCATAAAACCTCTATCTCTATCCTTGTTGGACCATAGGTCACTAGTAAAACTAAACCTACAATCTAACTTGCTAAACAAATCATACAACATGTCATTTTCCTCTGCATAAATGTTTAGGCAATCAGCCCTAAGTGTATTCCTTGATGGTACTTTAAACAGAGGTTGCAATTCTCTCAAGAATTCTTTCAAGAAGTAATGATTTACACAATTGAAAAGGTAATCATGAGCAATTACCATTCTTGCAAGGCCCTTTCTGCATTTCATTTGATCAAATGCCCACACATCAAGGGCTGGTGCTGCATAAAAAATAGAAGTACACAATATAATTTAAAATGTACACAATATAATTTAAATATGTACACAATTAATTTAGATATGTCCACAATATAATTTAAATATGTATACAATATAATTTAGATAGACACAATATGTACCTGTAGTAGTACCAGCTTGCAACAATTTTTGTAGAGCATTAGGTTTTTGTCTCATGGATTTGGGCACTTTCTTGCAAGCCCTATCAAAATGGTGCATCAAAGAACCAGTGCCTCTTCCATTCCTCATCTCATAAACGTGTCCACAGAATTTGCATTTTGCATCATAAAAGCCATCTTCTCTAGTCTCACCCCTTGTGAAATACTGTCAATATTTAGAGGTCATTTTTTTCTCTTTTTTTCCTCTATTTGGTAGATTTAGGATCAAGGACTTGATTTTGAGGGTCTTAAGTTTGAGGGACTTGAGTTTCAGGGACTTTAGTGTCACCATCAGCTGCTCTAGCTTCAATTTCAATTCTTTGGATCTGCTCTGGAGTGTAATTTGGATCTAATCCAAAGCTACAATATAAGATATAATGTAAGCTACAATATAATTCTCTACTAATATAATGTAAGCTACAAAATCATAAACATCAATCAAACAAAAAAAGTTCATACCTGTCCTCCGAGAGATCTTCAGATGCACATGCACTCTTTGAATTTGCCATTATCAATCACTAATAGATACAATATAAAAGGTTTAATTAGTTAACAATATTACTATATATACATTCAACTATGCCGCATAAGATCAGAGGATAACAGACAATAAGTAATTGTATTAATTCTTCTGTTAGTAATTAATTAGAAACACAATGATTAGTTATTAATTAGAGACACAATGATTAGTTGTTAATTACAGAGACGATTTAATTACAGCTATTAATTAAAGAGACGATTTAATTACAGAGACGATTTAGTAATTAATGACAGACAATGATTAGTTATTAACTACAGCTAGCAAATCAGATATGTATCTCTTTTAGCGCTATTAATTATAGCTATTAAATACAGCTAAGTAAATATAAATGTACCAGAAATTTGAACAGAAAAGTTTGCAAAAAAATGTAACACAAATTTGAACAATTTTGCAAAAAAAAGTGTACTACAGTTCAGATCTGTTTCTATTTTTCAAAAAAGTGTACCACAATTTGAACAAAAAGAGAGAAAGGAGAGAAATAGATCTGATATTGTACCAGAAAGAGGCAAAGGAGAGGAGTCCGGCCAGCCACACCTCACCAAGCTTTTGACACTTCTTTAGCTCTTTCTTTCTTCCTCTGACTCTATCTATTTTTTTCTCTCTCTTTTCTGGCCATTTTTTCCCTTCACGATCCACATATAAAAGAAATCGAAAGTAGACAATCATGATTGCTACTATTCCCTATTGCCTGGTGATAATGGCTAGAGTTCACAGAGAAACGGCGGAAGAAGTGACTGGTGATGAGTGATGAAGGCTTGGGGGAACAGTCGTACGACGATCTGCCTTACCATCGTCGCACTCGCATGGACAAGAGCTCATCAATTTGTCATGGGATATGTGTTTGTGCGCGAGAGAGTGAGACAGGGAGAGAGAGGAAGAGGAGCTCAGGAGCAGGCGTGCGAGAGAAAGAGGCGAGTAGCGGCGCATTAGGTCATTATCTCACCTTTATCCAGCATCGTTGTCTCCGCTTAATACTCTACAATTCACCCTATTCCAACTGTCTGGAATATATACTTTAATACGAAAATAAACGAAACATAAGATGGGCCTTACGTTTACGTTACGTTTAATTACGTAAATAGCGGCCCGATTCCGTTGAATGTTCCGTCGACCCAACGTAACCCAAAATTCTTCCGTTTAATGTTACGTGGCGTATAAACGTAACGTTAAAACGTTAATACGTTCGCATATTGACAGGTCTAGATACCCTTGGCTTTACTTTCTCTTTTGTATGCTCAGACTTGTGGATAACGAATTCAGTTCCCCTTCTTGGGGAGCTCTTAGTTCAAAAAAAAAGAAAAAAAAAAAAGAAAAGAAACACTCATCCCTTGAGACTTGAGAGGAGAGTAACTTAAGTGCTCTACTCCGCCACTGGAAACATCACTTCCCGTCCGACTTGCATGTGCTAAACATGTCGCCAGTGTTCATCCTGCTGAGCCACAATTCTTAAATTAAATAATTATTGATACAACTATTTTTAATATATTTAATCAAAAAAAAATGAAAAAAATTTATTTTTAATATAAATTTAAAAAAGAAAAAAAAACTATTTTTAATAAAGCGGTCACAGGTTTTAATCTATAAAAAATATAGATTATCTTAAATAAAACAATATAACATGCATATTCCCCTCCAAATTTGGAAGCGCATTAATTTGCATCGAATAATCTTGTTTTTAGGATGGACATGTGGAAAGTACGTACCTTCAAAATCATACATCACAAAAGAAGAAAAGAAACACAGCTCATAGTAAAATAAATTAATATTATCACAAGGTGTTTATGAATCCTAGCTCATTTTTTTAAAACCAAAACTGTACTTTCAGCTTTTTGCCAAAATTCTACATATCAAAAATATATCTATTCTCCAAACATTATCTTATCTGATTAAAGTTCCTAATTATATTCATCTATTGTAATTATGTACATAGTGTGTTTATATATACCTAATTTGACTAGACACTCGCCTATAGTTTACACATTACAAAATCTCTAACTTGAACCGTTGCGTTCATTCCACATTTCCTTTCACGCACTGTACTTCTTTAATTTCTTTCAATCTTTAACTTCAGTTCTGATCTTCTGAATCCTGTGGCGCAACTTCCTTCGGTGCTCGTGAATTTTCATAAGACCATGACCCAACACCACAGCAGAGTATATCCCATGAGTGATCATAGGCGCAAGGATATTATCAGTCTGTAATTATCAAGAGAAAAGAGTAAGTTAGAGGAATAATAAGACTTAGTTTTTACTGAGCCTTCAACTAAAGAAAACCAAACGAGCTAGGTGCGGAAAGAAAATTGAAATTACCTGTATCCATTCAAAACCTAGGTAAAGAGCCAGCAATCCTTCCAACAGAGGAGAGTATATCTTTCTCATTTGCCTTCTTTGATACCAAGCTGAAATATTCACATATTGAATCTAGTCAAATATCATCACTGAGACAAATAATAAAATGCCTTATGTGCTCCTAGAGAAAATAGCTGATGAATTAATTAGGAGAGGTTCTGAGTAAAGCGCCATCCCCCCCAACTCAAATGTTGGAGTTTACAATGTACAGAACACACACTAGCATCAAAAATCTGATAAATTGTAATGTGACTTATATTACTCACCTGTGAATAATTTCTTGTAATTCTCTCGACTAGAAGGAGACTTTGGTATTGGTGTCACCACATAAGTAGGATCTGCAGCAAAAATGTATAAACAAAAGAAATTTCAATATAATCGACTAGAGGTAATAGTTTTTTCCTCGTGACACACAAAAAGAAACAAGAACATACCTTTAGGAGCCGTCGCTATGTAATAGAGGGATCCAGTGAGGGCTGCAGTGATGACTGCGGCGAAAGCTTGAGCAAATGGAACGAAAAGTGGCAACATACCCGTCTACAAAGGGCATTTTTATGATTTTCATACATTATAATAAAAACTTGTATTAATTGACCTTCAATATAATATGAATGGATTATTATTTTTACCAGTGATGCGATCCCGCGTGCGTCTTTCATGAGCTCAGTACCCCTCAGGAACATGTCAGACAATGAACCCTGCACATTTTTGAAAGAATTTAGCCAAATTAATTTTTTGTGAAATTTTTAGTTTGATTTTTTTTTCTTTTTACAAAAGTGATTGAATATAACAGAAAGTTTGTAAAGGGGTTTCATAGCATTGCAAATTTGTAATTAAGTGTGCAATATATTGTACCTGAACTGCGGCACGATAAAAGAGCTCCTCTCCAATTGAACTGGCTGTGACGATCAGAATGAACTGTACAAATACCCAATTAGAGAATCCGAAATGTACGGTTAAAGAGAAAGGATGGGGATGTCAAATAGCATGCTAGCCATAGTCATCAACATACCTGCCATGGAGACATGCCATAGAAAAAGCTCCTAAGCTCCTCATCCTCCACATCTCTTATTGCACGTGCATGCGGTGAATATTTCACCACCTCATCCTACATTGAACAAATTATAGGTTATGTTTGTTTTGTATTTTTTTTTCCCTCTTAATTTGTTTGTAGATGCATCATGCATAAGAGTTTTGGGTGTTGCAGTCGGCGGCAACCAAAAATATAACTTTGAGACTTAAATTATGATAGACCAAATAAATGACTAATTAAATGCCAAGCCAAGTAACGGATTACATATAGTTGAGTATACTGTATACTAAACTTTTAACTATAGACAGAACTCGATTGCTCATATGGCGTTGAATACTTGAGCAGTAAATATCTAATTAATTTTCAAGGAAAACATAGATGGGTTTGAAACATACATCAAGGATAAACAGAAGTGCCATGATTGGTGGGGCCGCATAACCGAGCCCCTCGACAATAGCATTCAACGAGGGATGGAATCCTCCGGCAAAATCGACGCCACTCATCGAGCAAATAAACTTGCCGGCAAATGCCATTGCTCCATATATACCTATCATCATTTTTAAAACAACAAATGTACTGTTGATTAGGAAATAAAACTATTCTCAATTTAATGTCTCTTGATTTTGTTACTTCTGGAAACTTAAAAATTTAATTAGAGCATGTAACATGAATCTAAGCTCAATTTACATTCCGAAAATTATCGAATTAGTATTTTAATATAAGTTTGATTCACAATAGTTGGCACACTATACCACAGTGGTTATTAATAATGCTAATTGCCATGTATCAAAGTATCAGATTATGACTGATTAACTAACCAATGCCGTAGCTAAGCCGAACAATTGCACCGAGCTTCTCCCAGACTGGGAAATCCGTCTCGGTCCCACCTAAACTACTATCAATTGCCGAAACCTGTCCGGAAGAAACACCCATGGCCGGTCCATCTGCCACAAGACCTCTCTGTATGCGGCTTTCGCTGTGGCTTCTAGTAGAAGCAGCACTAACTCTGTCTCCACTGCTGCTCCTCTCGACCGATGCCCGGGTTTTGATATACCTCGGTCTGGATAAGATATTAGAATTGCATCCTGTGCAAGTAGGAGAAGTGGATGTGGAGGTGGAGGTGTGAGGAGAAAAGCGGCTTGAGGAAAGAAAGGATAGTTCCATTAGAGAGAGAGAGAGAGAGAGAGGTAAGGCGAGGTGAGGTGTAGAGAGAGAGAGAGAGAGAAGGAGAGTTTTTTAATTCGCGACGCAAGACGACGTGAAGCGCGCTTAGGACACCACAAATTGAAGCCCACAGTATTTTATCTCATGGAACCATTAAACCACCATAGTGGGCCCCAGTTCAGGGATTATTAAACTTGATCAGTTGGTGTTTATTAAGAAGAATTAGGGGCGCTTTTGATGGCGTGGCAAGAAATGACTGGATAGTGGAGCTGCTGCGTCCTCGGTTTGGGACAAGGGATACCGAAACAACTCAGGTCCTGCTGACCTACTGACTCTTTAGATGCTTTCTTAGTTTAAGGATCTGTTGCGGATTATAGAAATATGCGGAACCAATGGAGAGGTGCCACGTAGAAAATAGAGATGAGGTGGGAGAACATGGGCTCGTGAGTGAATCGTGAGTCGTGACTGCTTCGGGTGGATAGAGGTATGTAGATCCTCTGCTGTACGAGCAGACTCGAATTATTGTAGAATAAATCACAATCGTTGATTTTATCCTTTTTAGGACAATATTTTATTAATCTTCAAGTATTTCTTTTACTTTTTAAATTACAAAATCATTAATAATTATACTATTATATCAAATCCGATCATATCTCAATGACAATTTTAAACGACCGATCTGAACCGTCCAATGTAACATTTATATTAAAATCTCCTCACATACCAAATTTTTATATTTTTCATTTTTTTTTACTTTTTTTTAAATTTTAAAACATCACCAATCTAATTAGTTATTAATCCTTCAGCAACAACTGTTTTTAAAAATTCGAAAAAAAATCTTTAAGTTTGAAAAAATGAAAAAATATTTAGTCAACAAGAATATTTAGATATGAAAATCACAATGGACGGTTCGAGTCAGTCATTTGAGATTTTCGTCTTGAGATATAGTCGGATTTGACGGAGATCTCCATCCATGTCGTGTCAACATTTCTCTATATATATTTTTCTAAATTCATTTTAACTAATTCTTTTTCGGTCAAAATAATTTGATCAAACAATTTCGGACAACTCCTCTGGTCTCATGCTGCAGAGATCAATCATCCTCCCACTACTCACTTTTGTTAGACCATGAAAAGTCAAGTGCCACGATTGAAAAGAAGTTGGAATGTTTAAAGTTTCTTATACCTTTTGAACTTTGAACTAACGATATCACCCGATAAAAAAAAAATGTTAGCATTAAGATCCAAATAATTGTCACCTGATTTGTCTAAATAGTTGACTGTCAGCTCCTAACAGTTGTGCTCCATCCCGAGTCCCATCCTGGGAATATCCGTAGATACTTGTACGTCCGTGACCAACATTGGCATATTCTACTTGCGTTTCCCCAACAATATCTAACAGCAACAGGACACAATGCTATCAAATTTGAACAGAGAATGAGAAATGAGAGGTCGATTCCAATTTTGAATTCGTATCGAAAGCAGAGGGTTTGTCTTTTAGTCTCCAAAACAGGACAGAGAGAAATTTTCTGTATAGTTTTCTCTTTCTAAATCATCATGTGCTGTTGGTTTGATAAATGTTGTTGGAAAAGTAAATTTAATAAAGTACATAAATTGTGCTACTCTACCAACAAAAAAAATCAAAACAATAAGATTACTTGCATGTCACATAATAATTCAATGGTCACCTACGGGTTTCAGCTTAAAAAAAATAAAAGAGAGAAAGAGAGATTTTAACAAGAAAGAGTTGAAGCCCTCACATTTATTTAATTTCAAATAAAAATGAATGGTTTGACCGCTATCTTTAATTTTTTTTTAAAAGAAAAAAAATAAGCATGTAACTTACAATAGATTCGACAATAGCAATGAATCTACAATAAACAGCTCCATAAAATTTAAACATAATGATCGATGCGTAAAGTTTGCATATACATTGACCTCATCAATTAATGTGGTGATTAAAATTCAATCACGAAACAGCTGGAGCTAATTATGACGTGGTGCACTAAATTTGCGAAAGACTCGGACCAATCAGGGATCAAACATAGAATTTCTAACGTCATTCAGCTTTGAATTTTGGAGGAAAAGCAGAATGCAAGTCTCAAAACTCAATTCTTAAGCAACAAGTCGGTCTCGTAAGTTTTTCACCGAGAATGTTCCGCACATGATTTGAAGTTGGCATCTTGTATATTTTGGATTCTCCACGTAGTGGCAATTCGTTACCAATCGTTCAGACCGGATGAATAGTCCAAACTAAGTGAAAACAACGGGCAAATATTTTCCTTTTTATACAACTTAGTAATTTGTAATGGTCAACTATACAAACAAAATTTTATATATATATATATATATAAAGATTTTAAAATGTGATTTGTGCGGTTTAGCGGTTGGGTGATGATTTATGATAAAACGGTGATAATACGGTGATAAAACGGTTATGCGGTAATAATACGGTGATTAACGGTCATGTGGAATGGCTAAAAATATAGGTAATTCAGTTTAATCGGTGATAAAACAGAACATTTTAAAAGCTTTATATATATATATATTAAAACGAATTATATTACCGCACACTGACACACTAAGAGTAGCATAAATGCTTAATACAACCAAAGTGCATATGTTGGATTCTCTAGGAACAAAGTAGGCAATATCTGCGAGTTCTATATAATAATGATGGTGATGAAAGAAATCAGAGCTGAAAACTGCAATCAAAGGCTAAGACAATCAAGCAATCAAAGACTAAAAATAGAAATTTTCGCTAATCAGATTTTTCCAAAAACGGAAAGCGCCTCCTTTCCGCTTTGCCCCTCCTCTCACCCCCACTTCACCATCTCTCCCATCGCACACTCCTTCCCTCTCGCGTCTCTCTTCCGTCGCTCACCCCTCCTCTCTCGCGCCTCTCTCCTGTCGCACCATCACCCTCTCTCTCTCATCACGCACATAGCCTCCGTCGTTGTCGCGCAGCCCTCCCGTCGCCGTCGCTCCTCTCTCCTATCGCACCCCTTCCGTCGCCGTCGCACCTCTCTCCTGTCGTGCATCCCCTCCCGTTGCGCATCCTCTCCCGTCGCGCGCTCACCCTTACCCCCTCTCTCTCTCTCGTTGCGCATCCCTCCTATTACTAACAATAACAGCATTACTGACAAATGTAAAAATAGATGCTCCCTTAGTAAAAATTAAATATTCCCTTAACATATAAATTAATACTCCTTTATGACATGTAATGACATAAATCTGTCAGATACTTCTTTATGAGAAAAACAATAGCAGAATCAGATATGAATGTTATTTATTCCCTTACATGTATTAGATACTTCCTTATATTAATTATTTACTCCCTTATAGGTATTTAGTTACTCCTAAATAATAGCAGAATCAGATATGAATGTTATTTACTCCCTTACATGTATTAGATACTTCTTTATATTAGTTATTGATCCCTTATAGTTATTTAGTTACTCCCAAACAATAGCAGAATCATATATGAATATTATTTACTCCCTTACATGTATTAGATAATCTCTTATACTCATTATTTACTCCCTTATAGGTATTTAGTTACTCCCAAATAATAGCAAAATCAGATATGAATATTATTTACTCCCTCACATGTATTAGATACTCTCTTATAGTTATTTAGTTACTCCCTTATATGTATTTGCACTCATTAGGAATGCCCTTATATTTATTAGTTACTCCCCTGTACTTAGTATTTACTTCCGTATATTGTATTAGTTACTCAATTATGTTTAATAAAATACACCTTTGTACTTTTTAAGTTACTCCCTTGCAGAGAACCGTATAATCAAAGAAGATTAATAATGGAGAGGAGCATATACAAGAATAATAATGGAGAGGAGCATATACAAGAAAGAGGGTGAAGAATTAGCAATGAATTTGAGGTTTTGATCAGAGTTGAGGATATAGAGGAGAAGGAAAAGCGCGTGAGATCTAGATGGGAGGGATCTCGTGGGTGAGGGAGAGAGAGTTTGAGGGGAGGGAGGCGAGATGCATGATGAAGGGGAGAGCTCCGGTGAGGGAAGGGAGGGGAGATGTGTGGTGAAGGAGAGAGATCCCGTGAGGGGAGGGAGGCAAAAGTTGGGTTCGGAGAAGAAACGGAGCAAAAAAATAGAAGAGAGGAGTAGATGAGTACTCGCGCAGGGATAGGGTGAGGGGAGAGTCGCTTCGTCACGTGAGAGGAGGGAGCGCTCCTTTGATTGTTTGATTGCTCAAGTCTCTGATTATATAGATGGATTCCCGAAAGAAATACTATGCTAGATTATAATGGGCCGTTTATGATTTAATGGTTCTTGGGCCTAATATATAAAGTGTTTCTTATATACAACTTAAAAGACTCTAAACCGAGTCAAATTAGGCAATAAGTTTTGTCGCCGGAAAAATTAAAACTAGTTTTACTGTTCATCGGAATTTCAAAAAAAATCTAAAAAAATTCTGAATTTTAAAAATGGCGTTGTTAGATCGGAATTCCGATTAACGATCTAACAAATCGCTTAGATCGGTAACCGGGAACCCGATCTAAGCTAAGATCGGTAACCCGGTTACCGATCTAAGCCCCACCGAAAAAGATGACAGAGACTTTTGTTTTTTGCCTTTTAGATCGGTAACCCGGTTACCGATCTAAGCCATACACGTTTGAATTTTTTTTTTCTTTTTATTTTAATTAGTTTAATTAGGTAAATAATAGAAAAAATAAAATAAATATTGGAAAAATAATTAAAAAATCAGAATAAATATAAATAATTATAATATGTGATTTGAAAAATTTTTATAATTATTTTATACATTTTATAATTATGAAATAATTAATTATAAATTAGAAAAAAATAATTAATTGCGATTCAAAATTTGTTCTTAGAATTTTCCTTATTTATATTGGGTTCAAATTGCGCTTAGGATGGTTGGCATAATCAAAACGAAGCAGGATTAGTTAAACATTCCTTTTTTTAATTTTGACAAAAATAGTAGGCTTGTAAGAAGTAACCCCACACTAGACACTACTCAGTTAAATTGCGCACTGTATTCCATGTGACACCACTACATTTATTCCATGTGACACAATGATTGGATTGATTAAAATTACATCTGCCAAGATTGGAATGATTCAAATAATAGAGTAAGATCGTCAATCAAAATAACAATCCAAGCTAAGATCGTCAACCGAGATAACAATCTAAGCTATTGTCATGTGATTTGATATTAACGAAAGCAACTTTAGTATATTTTAGTGGGATCGAAAGCAACTTTAGTATATTTTAGTGGGATCGAAAGCAACTTTAGTATTTTTTAGTGCCAGCGAAAATTTAGGGAATTCGATCGTAATGGTTATAAATAGATGGTCGCTCTCACAATTTGACAATCATCCATCATTCTCAAACACTGCACTCTGAATCAATTAAAGAAATAATCCACCAAATATGTTTTCCATTCCGATTTTCGTTAATCAATCTCCATATAATCCACCAAATTATTTTAGTTTCGATGCCTCATTGCAAACTGATTATGAATCAATTAAAGAAATAATTTTGTCATCACTGGGATTTTATCACGGTCATTACAATTTGAGAATCGTTTCGCATTTTAATACCATAATTGAAGGAAGGTACCAGCGTATGCAGTTGCCGGTGAACTCAGAAAATGAATGGCGGTATGTACAAGAGGAGGGCTTCCAAGCAAGAAGGCTACATGGCCTTGAACTGCACGTTGATTTGCTTCCAGCAACTGGTGATGGCTTACAAGGTAAATTACACTAACCTAACAGTTTTGGTATAATCATAACATTTCTAGCATTACAAGAATATTACGCATTTTGTAAATTGAATATTTCGTATTATAAGAATTATAAAATTGAATATTACGCATTTTTGGCTTAGGAAAAAATTAAATATTACGCATTATAAGAAATATGAAATAATATTTTATAAATAATGCTTTATTATTAACTGATGTAATTAGGAGGACAGACAAATTATAATTATGATTATAATTATAATTTTAATCAACAAGCCAACAATACCGAAGAAGACGAAGAAAGAAATAATGAATACAATACGAGTGCTCAGGGTTGGGATTCTTGGGAACAACCCGAGAGTAGTAGTCCACAACTGAGACAAAAGAGAACAAATAATCAGTACAATATGAATGCTGAGGGTTGGGATCCTTGGTCACAGCCTGAGAGTAGTAGACAAGCTCGACAAGAAGCAGAAGAAGAAATAGAAGGGGATATAGACGAACTTGACGAGGCATATGACCGTGGGCCGGGTTATCAGTCAAATTATGCAACGGGTGAGGACTTCACTGATGAAGAGGCGGAGTTTAGGGAGGCACAAGACTTCGAGGGAGAGGGTTTTGCGAATCACGAGTATTATATTACCGGAAGGACAGATAATTACCATCCCGTTAGGCAATTTTCGGATATCTCGGAGTACAGAAATTCGATTCCACAACCGTCTCAACCAGAACATTCAGGGCCTTTAGCCGAAGGAAACATTTTTATGTCGAAAGAACAATTAAAACAAGCTTGCAGTAAATACGCAGTAGAAAACAATGTACAACACAAAGCAAGTAAGAGTAGTACAATATTATATGTATTGGATTGTAAGGTGCCTACCTGTAAGTGGCATTTGTATGCCCGTACAGAAAAGGAAGGTATATTTTGGAAAATAATTAAGAATGAAGAAGAGCATACATGCGTGAGAAGGGTCGGGGATTTCACGCATGACAATCTGACGGCTGCTGTAATCGCAAACAGCATTAGGAATGCGGTAAAGAGAGATCTCGGTATTTCCATAGATGACGTGAAATCCATATTGGAGAAAGAATATCCAAATGTAAAACCAACTTATAACAAACTATGGCGTGGGAGAGAGAAAGCGATCGAACAACTTTTTGGATCATGGGAGGGCTCATACAACAAACTTCCGAGTATATTATTGGCTATACAAAAGACGACCCCAGGGACCCAGATCAAATGGTTGACAGAGAGCGTAGGGGATCCCAACAGAGCTATGTTCAAGGCAGCAGCATGGGCATATGGGCCTTGTATCGCGGCGGTACCGTACCTGAGGCCTGTTATCAGTATCGACGCGTCGTTCTTATCGGGCCGCTACAAGGGAACATTGTTAGCGGCATGCGGTTATGACCCGGAGCAGCGGTTGCTTCCACTAGCATTTGCAATAGTGGAAAAAGAGAACGAACAATGTTGGGGTTGGTTCATGAATTTTGTAAGGCGGCAAGTGATTGGAGAAGGAAAAAAATTCTGTGTTGTTTCTGATCGCCATTGGGGAATAAGGAACACGTTCAAACAACCCCAATACGGTTGGCAAGAGGATGAGAACCCTTCATATGCCGTGCACCGATATTGCATGCAACATATATGTGAAAACGTGTTCAAGGCATCTGACAAAGACACAACTCTGCCAGACAAATTCAGAAAGAAATTGGCCAACAAGAAAAAAAGGAGGCCGTTCTACAAAATGTGGAACGAACTGAAAACAACGAATCCAAAGGCGATCGACTACCTTATAAAGTGCGGAAAAGAGAATGAAGCAGATGACAACGAGGAATGGAGACCTGAAAGGTGGGCACAAACGTATGACGGTGGTTATCGTTGGGGTATTATGACTAGTAATGGATCTGAAAGTCTCAATAGCAGGTACAAGGCTGAGAGAAGACTACCAGTTGTTGGACTTGTGGAAGGCACTTGGTACAAAACTGTGAAATGGTTTAACGAAAGAAAGCAAATAGCATTGGCGAGACAGGCGGAGGGAGAACGATGGCCAAAAGAAATCCAACTTAAGCTCATGAAGCATTCTCTTAAAGCAGGTACAACTGTCCTTCCTTTGTAATCATATTTACTTCTAATTTTTAAAATGTATGATGATATGAATTCTTATATGCAGCGGCAATCAACGTTATCACCGTTGACATTGAACGTGGAGAATTTGAAGCTCAAGTGCCATTCGAAAAAAATGACCCGGGAATAACGTGGAAGTACCAAGTTTTCCTTAAGCGAAATTACCAACCCAGAGATCCTCAACTACCGACCAGGCACGCTTGGTGTAAGTGCAGAAAACCTCAACTCACAGGAATACCATGTCTTCATGTTGTTGCTGTATGCGGTCATTGCAGGTGGGATGTCTCTGATTTTGTGGACGAACGGTACAGCACAGAAAATATGCTCAAAATATGGTCAACAGGTGAATTTCATTGCTACGAAGATGAACATGAGTGGCCTGTTTATGATGGGCCCCTGATCTATCCGGATAAGAGATTGATTAATCGAGGAAGGCGAAAGAAGGATCGTAATTGGATGTGGATGGATGCAATGCGAAAGAAAAATCAGGCCAACCAGAGGCGCCGAACCAGAAGGGACAACAACGCTCATGAACCTGTGTCGATGGAGGACGTTCAATCTGGTCGTCGTACCAACCCTCGAAGGACTACAAGACCTTCTGCAAGGAACAGAGCTCAATCTTCTACAGGGAACCGCGGTGAACCTTCTAGGGAGCCGGTTCAACCTGGCCGGAATTCTGTAAGCATTGATCCTCACACAGAAAGTCGTGTCAGTCTTGGGATAGAAGGTATTCAACCACGTAGAAATTCCATTAGCGTGGATGAACGACCAATTTCGTTCCGACTTCCAACAACTCAGGGAGCTTCAAGTAGCAGGGGTACTCATGGCGCATCAAGTAGCATGGGACCATCTGACAGCACAAGCAGTGGAGGAAGGGGGATACGAGGTGGGGTTTTACGGCTAGGGTCGAGGTTCATGAACATCCTTCCAACAAGAGGACGAAGGCATTAGTTTGATGTAATAATCTTCATGTTTTGTGATAATTTTATGTAATGACGAAAATTGTTCGGTAGATTTCTCTATAATTTAGAATTGTACAATACTTTATTTTCCTACCTTTTGGTAATTGAGAAATCATTTAAATTTATCAACATCAATAAAATTATAAAACTGAAATCATATGCTTGTAAAAATCAACAGAAAAAATGTGTCTTGAGCAAATAAAATATTTATGAATAAAATACGGATGCACATGGATAAAACAAATAAATCTCTACTTCATTTGCACCCAACATGTGACGTGAAGCAACAAGTGTAGAATGGACGAAATTGAAGCAAATTGTTTTCTTATGTCGAATTAATTTGTTTATCATCTGACAATCATTCACTTGTGTTAACTTTGGTATTTTTTTCCAATTCAAACTTATATTTAAAAACCATATTGTATGGTTGGACTCTATGATATACGTATTATCTATATAAAAAATATATAATAATAATTGTTGCATATTTTACCGTTCATCGAATGAATTAAAATTTTAGCAGTCCAAAATTAACGTTTCCTGATACATCATTAATTATTCTAAATGATATAAAAAATCAATTGCTAGACTATCTATACCTCCCATGATGCACCTATAAATTTAATTTTATTTTCAACTTTGTTTAAATTAATATTAAAATCCATTATCAAGATTGTAAAGATAAGCATTGTTAAGCGATCCATCTTAATTAAATTATATAGTTTGGGTATCTGGTGTAATTCATTATCGCATCGGTCGTTCCAGTACATAATGGGCTATTTATCCTATGCTCAACCAGCCTTTATTATTAAGTCAAAAAATGAAATTCACTGCAATTATAATTTACAATTTTATAAAAGTCTCTTATTTGATGGTGGCGTTGAGTAGCGGCATTGGAGCCATTTCTATCGAAACAAGGTTTAACTGAGTAGTGTCTAGTGTGGGGTTACTTCTTACAAGCCTACTATTTTTGTCAAAATTAAATAAAGGAATGTTTAACTAATCCTGCTTCGTTTTGATTATGCCAACCATCCTAAGCGCAATTTGAACCCAATATAAATAAGGAAAATTCTAAGAACAAATTTTGAATCGCAATTAATTATTTTTTTCTAATTTATAATTAATTATTTCATAATTATAAAATGTATAAAATAATTATAAAAATTTTTCAAATCACATATTATAATTATTTATATTTATTCTGATTTTTTAATTATTTTTCCAATATTTATTTTATTTTTTCTATTATTTACCTAATTAAACTAATTAAAATAAAAAGAAAAAAAAAATTCAAACGTGTATGGCTTAGATCGGTAACCGGGTTACCGATCTAAAAGGCAAAAAACAAAAGTCTCTGTCATCTTTTTCGGTGGGGCTTAGATCGGTAACCGGGTTACCGATCTTAGCTTAGATCGGGTTCCCGGTTACCGATCTAAGCGATTTGTTAGATCGTTAACCGGAATCCCGATCTAACAACGCCATTTTTAAAATTCAGAATTTTTTTAGATTTTTTTTGAAATTCCGATGAACAGTAAAACTAGTTTTAATTTTTCCGGGTTTTGTCGTCTACAAAGCGTAAACATAGTTCTGGGAAGAAAGCAGAATATAAGTCGTGAAACTTAAAAAAAAAAAAATGGTGTTTTGGAAACCAGACTGTCCATATCAGTGAAGCTACCAGTTCGATGGTTCGAGTGGTTTAACTGGTTGAACCAGTGGCAAAAACCGGACAAACCACTATATATGCGACCTGAGTCCTGTTTCCACATAAGACATTTTGTAAAGAATTTTCAACCATACAATAAACCCGTAGGAACCCATTTCAACCAGCCGAACCTGCCGAACCGGCCAACTCATTCCAATTTTTTTAAAAATGTAATAAAGGAAAAAAGTAACTAGTCGGTCTCATAAGTTTTCCATAGAGAAACATCCAGACACAAGTTTTAAACTTAATTAGCGTTTTTGTTTCTCAACATACTAGCAAGTATTCTGTATGACCGTCCGACGCTCAGGCCATGACTGGTCTTGACTTGGAAGCAACGGGATACAACAACAAAACATATTTGAAAATAACACATGTAGAAATTATATCACAGCACACTGACACACTTAACGAGTGTAATAAAACAGTAGTGAAATATTTTGGATTCTCCAGGAATGATGTAGGCTTGGCTATTGGGCCATCTATTATAAGGTTTAAGGACTATAATAGTTCTCGGGCCTTAAAATAGAAAAGTGTTTCTTACAAGTTGCAACTCTCAAAGGCATAAAATTGCTAAAAATTACGTGATGGGTTTCTTTGTATTTCCTTACGCAAAGAGTTTGTTTGGGAATATAAAAATTATTACGATGACGTACGTTGCTGATCAACTTCTGATTAACATCCTCGTCATCAAACATGCTCATGAAATACATGCATATATTACATTTATATTCCCACCCTCCCATAATGTTTTTGAAGATAGCTGTGTTTAACATCAAATCCGAGTCAACAATACATCAAAGAAGTTTGGTAGGATGTCCCTATCAGTTACCGCATTTTCCTTGGTTTATTTCTTTATATACGTAGGACGCCCGTCTTTTTATAACTTGGTATTTAAGAGTCACAATTACAGGAATCCGTCTACTAGAGCTCTTTATGGTGTCCAGTTAGAGAACATGCATGCTAAACGAAGAAATAATAGTACTACTATTCTCTAAAAAAGAGGAGGTTATAATGCTAATATTTTTTTTAAAGATAAATTGGGGTCAAGTTTCTCAACTTATTTTTAAATTAAATCTATACTACTTATAAAAGCATCCAAAACAAGGTCATAATAATTTCACAAAAGGAGGTTCAAACATTTGTTAACATCATTATAGACCGTTGATCTGTGCAATTTGATCTGATGTACGGTTTAGATCTGTATTTCAGACAAAGAGTCGGTCCCCTTTACAGAAAGGGGTCAAGGCGCTGGATGATTGTTTCATTTTTTTATTCTTTCTTAATTTGTGTGCACAGTAAAGGAAAGAAAAAAATAAATCAACCATCTCCCATCATACTAAAATCGTCGTCTAATAAAATCACCTCAAGTTTTTTTTCTTATTCCCACACAGTCAGGTGGGCTCATTTGCTAGTGTCTATAAAAACTCCAGCCGGGTTTCGAACCTGCGACCTTTCACTCAATATGCATTACTCTTTACCACTAGACCAAGATGCATTGCTCTAATGCTAATATTTTATCTTTTTCAATTCAAAGAGTGATGTGGTTTTGTATAAGTTTTATAAATTTCAAAGTTCATTTGATACTCAATCAAGATGTGACAAGATGTGACAAAATGAATGAACCCTGTTAAATATGATAGATTCATTTTAATACGTTCATGTTTTAACCTTCTATCGAGACTCAAATGGACTCTAAAAATTTATAAAACTTAATTATGTGAAAACTCATCGCCATTATATTGAATTATCAATTGTTTGGATTCGACATTTGAATTTGAAAGTTTGAAATGTTGGTATTTGAGGACATGCAAAATGTTGGCACTAGAATTGTCCTCTTCTTAAAATTATTGTATCAACAAAAAAGAAACAATAATAGAAAATGAGTTTTGCGAATTTAAAAATATCAAATTGTGGTTAAGAATTAAAAATTGAAATCATTTTTTTATGAAACAAATGTGTTTAACCAGATGAATGAATTATACCCCTAAAGTATATTCTTACGGGGGTGGTCTTTGAAACCACTTCAAAATATCATCGATTGTCTAAAAGTGAAATAGATAAAAAATATATATATATTTGAAGACCCAACAACATAATAATAATATGGAAAAAAAATTATCGTAAATTTAGTGTTGTTTATATAAAAAAATAATTTCTTTGATATAGAATTACATTGTGGTCATATTTAGCAGTACCATTTAATTGGGAGTTCTGCTTCAAGTAGGTCGAAAAAAGTGAGTTATACATTTCGCTAGGTCAAACGAATGAATATGACATTTATAAAACACTTAAAAATGATAATTATTGGAATTAAAAAATTAATTAATATTTGCATTTTATTATATTTTGTACCAATGGATAAGATGACATGAAAGTTGGATGAGTTATAAAGTTTAGAGACGGGGGCCGTTAGCAGGACTTAACTTTCCTCTTTGACACATGTAACTCGACAAAATTTAGAATCCCGATATCAAGATTTCACGTTCGTATGCAGTGCCTTTTTTGTGGGTGGTACTGAGCGACTAGACTGCACCGTATCGATTTCTTGGATCCAGTCATGTGCAGATTTGTTTCGAGATACTAAAGAGGTATGGTCGTCTTCGACTGATATGATATGATGATATTCCAAGTTTTTTCGTCATTTTATCAGAAATTTTCTCTCAAGGAACCAGAACTTTATGGAAATTTAATTGTGGAGAAACTCTTATGAGATTGATAAGCACCAAACAATGTAAAGGATGGGTCGCGCGGAACCAGAGCTTTAAGGAGAAATTTAATTGGTTGGTAGTAATATCAGAGAGACAGAGAGTAAAGAATTAATAAAAAAAATAAAGTAAAGACTTAATCTAAAAAAAAAAAAGAGAAAAGAACTTCGATAAGCAAATGGTCTTAGCAACAAACAAGGTTAGTCTAAAACCCTTGGTTAAAAAAACAGGAAAAAAAAGTTACTCGCATACTTAAATATATGTCGTATATCAAATATGTTATAATTTTTTTTTAAAAAAAAAACTCTGACATCAATTAGATAGATATATGATCTTTGTCAAAACGATATGGAAGAAGAGCTCTGTCAAACCCGACCATATCTCAATATAAAAACTTCAACCAACTGATCAGAACTCTTTATACTGAAATCTTCTTGCAGGTCAAATTTTACAATTCTTCGATTTTTTTTTAAAATTATTGTTATTGAAGGTCCATAACTAATTATATTGGTGATTTTTTAAATTCTGAAAAAATAATAAATAAATAAAATTCGGTCAGCAAGGAGATTTTAATATAAAGATCACATTAGATTAGATTGTTGATTTAGATCAATTACTTGGACTTTTCATATTGAAATATGATCAGATTTGATCATCCATATTGATTTGACGGTAGCATTTCTCGATAAATTTTGTTACAATGAAGAGAAAGATATCTACAATAGCGGTCGGAGAAACCATCGAATCCCGCATAGACTAGAGGCAGTTGCCACCCATGCTAAATTTCAAAAATATACTTATGACTTGAAATAATTATAAAATTAAATATCTAATCCCATAATATTTTATGGCTCTATTCCTAATCATTTATCATGATATATAACGACCCCATAATTTGAAAAGTGAAAGGTATTTCGACCAAAAGAATTGAGGCCAGGTCCAGAAAAATCCATAAAAGTAAGAAAGTACAATTAGTAGGTACCCAGAAATATCAATACATGCAGCCTACAATTTCAATTTGCTTTTTCTTTTTCCGAATCTCTGCTTCTCTATTACTAATAAAAGCACCTAGAAAAAGGTGTAAATATGTTAGATAAAAGGAGTAAACATGTCAGATTAAAAGGTGTAAACAACCTTTAAAATTAAATATGGATCATTGATTTTGTTAATCTATGGCTCAGATCTAAATATCAGATAAGGAGCAGCCCTTCTGACTGAAAAGGGCAATGTCGCTGGATGGCATAGCAATTGCCTCGTGCGCTGAGGCACAAGGGTTCGATTCACATGTTCGTGTTTTTTTTTTATCCTGCGCTAAACAAACCTGAAAATATTATTTTTGGCGATGATCCCTAATTCTTCGCTTCTTTCCTTCTTCGCCTCTTTCTTTCTTGCTTCCTTCTTCGCCTATGAGGAAACCTGAAAATCAGATGTAACAAAATCGAATCGCTAGAGTTTCCTCGCCTCCGCCAAAATTCAAGCTCCCTTTTCTGTAAACAATTTAAAAATTCATTTTGTGCCCCTATCCTCCTAATCGAAGCCAGAAATGTAAAGATCGTCTCTCCTTCAAAATTTCACATAAATTGGAAGTTGTAGCACCTCTCGGTCAGATTTTGGCTAGGTTTTTCTAACAAACTCTAATTTCTATCAGATTCATTTTTCAACTCGCTCCATGTCAAATAATATTTTTCATGAATTGAAATCCGCCCACACATTAATTAGGCACTGCTGCTAGTTTCAACAAACAAATGCAAACGACATTTCATTTAAGGCGTTTATTTCATCCCTTTCGAGAAAAGACGGTTCCTTAAAGTAATCGTACAAAATTTTTTATTATGATGACCCACTTAACTGAACACGTTGAAATAAATCTCCAGCTTTCGAATATATTGAATATTGTTAGGCTTTTTAGAATTTTACACGAACATAAATCCATGCAGGATATGCAGAACTGATTATTTGTTATACACTAGCATGCTTTGTCGTCGCGGCTTCGCCGCGACCACCCATCTGATTTTATATATTTTAAATTTAAGCTCGGTGTATTTTATGTTGGAGTGGTTTAAGGGGCATTTGATGGATATGCATCTGTCAGTTTTGAACATATAATAATTTTTTCGCATTGTATGGATTGATGATAGTAAAGACAATAATAACTAAAAAGATGGATGCACAGGTAGTATCTATTATTATACGAGCTATGTAGTTTTTTTTTTAAACTATGAATAGATTTCAATTGATTAGGCACGGGTGTACTGTTGCAAAACTCGTTTATAGAAAAAAAGTGTACAACTACCAATCTTGTAATTTTATATATACAATGCATTTCTTATATAATTAGCAATGACAAATAGGAATTATTCAAAACATTGTGAGACATCCAAATTCTAAAGCAAAATGAATTCATAAATCACAATAAATAGCTTGAAATAAGAAATAAAACATGGCATAAGTTGCTTTAGAAAGGAGACAGCAAAGAGGCTAAGTTTGAACCATTAAGGTTATGTAAGACCTAATTTGAAGTGCATTTCATTTTTGCATGTTAGTGGCCCTTATCGGTTCCAAAAAATTTTTTTGAAATGAGTTTATGGTCCATAACATAATTCTATAATAAGTCGATAAATCAAAATAGTAGATGAAAAATATATGATAAATATGAATACACGAGATGACAACATCTAGATTGAGGTGACCAGCACATGAAATATTTAGAAACCAAACATGCAGTCCTTCTATAGCTATTCATTGCTCTTTTTCAATATATGCAATTACTAAAATAAAATAAATATAAAGCAAATTTAGCAAATGTAAACATCTTGAAATTAAATCACATAAACAAATTTATTAACATAAATTATTTGCCAGTATACATACCATGGATATTAAATCGTTTAACTAATGTCAATATTGTTGAAACATTCCCATTTTGCCCCTTAATTATGTTCAACGGTTGCGTGTAACATCTAAAATGTAGTTGTTCAAGGCCTGCAATATCTTCAAGAAGTTATTGAGCTCTCCTTGATCCATTGAAGACAAGCAGCAGCAAAAATAGTGAAAAATAAAAAATAAAAGAAAATCAACCTCATCTTAGAAGTATATGAGCTCGCTTCTTTCTCTACACTAACACAAAAATTGTGGAAAATCACTCAGTTTGTTTCTGAAAGAAAAAAAAAAAAAAACAACACATTAACAGCAAGAAAAATCATAAAGTTTCATGGACATTTGCCACTGCTATTTAGCAAAATTAGTGGTGAACAATTAAAAAAACGAGATGCACAGAAATGATCTCCATGCATACTATTCTTTGACGGGCAACGTTATCATCGAACAATAAAATAACAAAGCAATTAAGACAGTGTTGTACCTTTCAGGATGATATTGGTGTATGCACCTGTTGTGTTTTATAGGATGTGCTTCGCAACAAATTACCATATTATTTAAGCAAACTATTTTTCATACATATTCTGACATTATGAAATTTTTGTCAATTATATAACGAAAACTTTTAACAGTAGTTGAGCTGATTAGATACTAAAAAATAAGAAGTTTGTGATCAAAAGTCAAAATTTTTGATGCAAAATAATAATCCCACCCTTCAATTATGCAAAGATAAAAAAAAAATGAAAATCAAGTTTCCCTGGTCAGCCATATGAGCCTTTTCCAAAAAAAATATATAGTTGCACATCACTGATCCTACTAAATCTAAAAAAAAAAAAGGTAGAAACGATGATTACCAGAGTTTTTGTTCAAAGCTCTGTTGCAATTTGGAGTGTATGCTCCAATTCCACTCCTTAATGTGTGTTGAGTGTTCAGAAGCAAGTTTGATATGATTCCAGCAATATACTATAATATAGTCAATAGTTTTTTGAATTGCACTGCAATTTAGATAACTCAATGATGTATTACATGCTTAACAGCACAAGTAAGGGTGAGGGTATGAACAGATATTCGATGAATACTCTATTTCAAATGATCAAATTCCTTACATCATGATATTAGTCCGAACCATCTGGTAAAGAATAAAACATTTCAAAATAAAAAAAGAAAAATCTACGACCTCTCGCCACCTCAACATGCTCTTCTCACTAAAATCCTTCCTTCCTCTCATTTGGAAATACTTCAGTCCACGTCTTGTTGTAATTCTCGAAAAAATAGAGTAAAATATGGAAAAGAAAGAAAAAACTCATCACAATAACTTACATTTAAACTCTTAATACTGACTAGAATATGACTCATATCGTATTTAGTCAAAAAGATTTGATTATAAATAGTAAATATGCATATAAAGTGCAAATAATGCAATTCTGAGTATCCTTTGAGCATTTCAATCGTTTCTGCATTCATTCTAAGTCATTTCATCACAATAATTCACATTTAAGCTCTTTATACTGTCTAGAATATGATTCATATCTTATTTATTCAAAAAGATTGGATTATACATAGTAATTACGCATATAAAGTGCAAATAATGCAATTCTGAATATCATTTGAGAATTTCAATCGTTTCTACAATCATTCTAAGTCATTTAATCACAATAATCTACATTTAAACTCTTTATACTGTCTAGAATATAATTCATAACTTATTTATTCAAAAAAGATTGGATTCTTTATAGTAAAGTGCAAATAATGCAATTCTGAGTATGATTTGAGCTTTTCAATCGTTTCTAGATTCATTCTAAGTCATTTCACCACAATAATATACATTGAAACTATTCATACTGTCTAGAATATGATTCATATCTTATTTATTCAAAAAGATTGGATTATACATAGTAATTACGCATATAAAGTGCAAATAATGCAATTCTTAATATCATTTGAGCATTTCAATCGTTTCTGGAGTCATTATAAGTCATTTCATCACAATAATCTACATTTAAACACTTTATACTGTCTAGAATATGATTCATATCTTATTGATCGAAAAAGATTGTATTAGTGATAGTAATTACGTATATAAATTGCAAATAATGCAATTCTGAGTATCGCTTGAGCATATCAATCGTTTCTGATTTCATTCTAAGTCATTTCATCACAATAATCTACATTTAAACTCTTAGTACTGTCTAGAATATGATTCATGTCTTATTTATTCAAAAAAATTGGATTATACATAGTAATTACGCATATAAAGTGCAAATAATGTAATTTTGAGTATCATTTGAGCATTACAATCGTTTTCGGATTCATACTAAGTAATTTCATCACAATAATCTACACTTAAACTCATTATACTATCTAAAATAAGAGCCGTATCTTATTTATTCAAAAAGATTGGATTATACAAAGTAATTACGCATATAAAGTGCAAATAAAACAATTCTGAGTATCATTCGAGCATTTCAATCATTTCTGCATTCGTTATGAGTCAATTCAACACAATAATCTACATTTAAACTCTTTATACTGTATAGAATATCATTCATATCTTGTTTATTCAAAAATTAATATTAATCATAGTAATTACGCATATAAATTGTAAATAATACAATTCTGAGTATCATTTGAGCATTTCAATCGTTTTTGGATCCATTCTAAGTTATTTCATCACGATATTCTATGTTTAAACTCTTTATAATGTCTAAAATATGATTCATATCATGTTTATCTAAAAAGAATGGATTATATATATTAATTGCGCATATAAAGTGTAAATAATATAATTCTGAGTATCATTTGACCATTTCAATCGTTTCTGGATTCATTCTAAGTCATTTCATCACAATAATCTTCATTTAAACTCTTTATATTGTCTAGAATATGATTCATATCTTTGTTATTCAAAACGATTGGATTACACATAGTAATTACGCATATAAATTGCAAATAATGCAATTCTGATTATCATTTGAGCTTTTCAAACGTTTCTGGATTCATTCAAGTCATTTCATCATAATAATCTATGTTTAAGCTCTTTATACTGTCTAGAATACGATTCATATGTTATTTGTTCAAAAAGATTGGACTATACATAATAATTACGCATATAAAGTGCAAATAATGCAATTCTTATTATCATTTGAACATTTCAATCGTTTCTGGATTCATTCTAATTTCATCATAATAATCGACATTTAAACTCTTTATACTGTCTATAATATGATTCATATCTTTTTTATCCAAAAATATTATATTATACATAGTAATTACGCATATAAATTGTAAATAATACAATTCTGAGTATCATTTGAGCATTTTAATCATTTTGGCATTCATTCTAAGTCATTTCATCACAATAATCTACATTCAAACTCTTTATACTGTTTAGAATACAATTCATATGTTATTTATTCAAAAAGATTGGATTATACATAGTAATTACGCATATAAAGTGCAAATAAAGCAATTATGAATATCATTTGATCATTTCAATCGTTTCTACATTCATCATAAGTCATTTCATCATAATAATCTACATTTAAACTCTTTATACTGTCTACAATATGATTCATATTTTATTTATTCAAAAAGGTTGGATTATACATTGTAATTATGCATATAAAATTGCAAAATATGCAATTTTGAGTATCATTTGAGCATTTCAATCATTTCTGGATTCATTGTAGGTAATTTCATCACAATAATCCACATTTAAACTCTTTATATTGTCTAAAATACGAGTCTATCTTATTTATTCAAAATGATTGGATTATACATAATAATTATGCATATAAAGTACAAAAAATACAATTCTGAGTATCATTTGAGCATTTCAATCGTTTCTGCATTTATTATAAGTCATTTCATCACAATAATCTATATTTAAACTCTTTATAATGTCTTAAATATTATTTATATATTGTTTATTATAAATAATTGAATTAGTCATAGTAATTACGCATAAAAAGTGCGAATAATGAAATTCTGAGAATCATTTGAGCATTTCAATTTTTTTTGGATTCATACTAAGTCATTTCATCACAATAATCTACATTTAAGATCATTGTAGTATTTAGAATACGATTCATATCTTTTTTAGTCAAAAAGATTGGATTATACATAGCAATTATGTATATAAATTGTAAATAATGCAATTCTTAGTATCATTTGAGCATTTCAATTATTTCTAGAGTCATTCTAAGAAATTTCAACACAAAAATCTACAATTAGACTCTTTATACAGTCTATAATATGATTCATATCGTATTTATTCAAGAATATTGGATTATACATGGTAATTACGCATATAAATTGCAAATAATGTTATTCTTAGTATCATTTGAGCATTTCAATCGTTTCCGAAGTCATTTTAAATCATTTCATCACAATAATCTACATTTAAACTCTTTATACTGTGTATAAAATAATTCATATATTATTGATTGAAAAAGATTGTATTATTGATAGTAATTACGCATATAAATTGCAAATAATGCAATTCTGAGTATCATTTGAGCATTTCAATCGTTTCTGATTTCATTCTAAGTCATTTCATCACAATAATCTACATTTAAAAACTTTGTACTGTCTAGAATATTATTCACATCTTATTAATACAAAAATATTGGATTATACGTAGTTATTACGCATATAAAGTGCAAATAATGCAATTCTGAGTATCATTTGAGCATTTAAATCGTTTCGGAATTTATTCTAAGTCATTTTATCACAATAATCAACATTTAAATTCTTTATACTGTCTAGAATATTATTCATATCTTGTTTATACAAAATGATTGGATTATACAAAGTACGCACATAGAGTGCAAATAATGCAATTATGAGTATCATTTGAGCATTTCAATCGTTTCTTGATTCATTCTAAGTCGTTTCATCACAATTATCTACATTTCAAGTATTTATAATGTCTAGAATATGATTCATATCTCATTTATTCAAAAATCTTGGATTAGACATAGTAATTACGCATATAAAGTACAAATGATGCAATTCTGCGTATCATTTGAGAATTTCTATCGTTTACGCATTCATTCTAAGTTTTTCGTCATAATAGTCTACATTTAAACTTTTTATACTGTCTATAATATAATTCATATCTTATTTTTTAAAAAAGATTGAATTATACATAATAATTACGCCAATAATGCAATTCTAAGTATCATTTGAGCATTTCAATCATTTCTGGATTCATTATAAGTTATTTCATCACAATAATCTACATTTGAACTCTTTATACTGTCTAGAATATGATTCCTATCTCATTTATTCAAAAAGTTTGGATTAGACATAGTAATTATGCATATAAAGTGCAAATAATGAAATTCTTATTATCCTTGTGGATTTCATTCATTTATGCATTCATTCCAAGATATTTCATCACAATAATCTACATTTAAATTATTTGTACTATCTAGAATATGGTTCATATCTTATTTATTCAAAACGATTGCATTATACATAATAATTACACAAATAATGCAATTCTGATTATTATTTGATCATTTCAATCATTTTTGGATTCATTATGAGTCATTTCATCACAATAATCTACATTTAAAATCTTTATACCGTCTAGAGTATGATTCATATCTTATTTATTCAAAAAGATTGGATTATACATAGTAATTACGCATATAAAATGCAAATAATGCAATTCTGAGTATCATTTGAGCATTTCAATCGTTTCTGCATTCATTTTAAGTCATTTCCTCACAATAATCTACATATAAACTCTTTATACTGTCTAGAATAAGATTCATATCTTATATATTAAAAAACATTCGATTATACATAGTAATTACGCATATAAAGTGCAAATAATGCAATTCTTATTATAATTTGAGCATTTCAATCGTTTTTGCATTCATTTTAAGTCATTTTATCACAATAGTCTACATTTAAACTCTTTCCATTGTCTAGAATAAGATTCATATCTTGTATATTAGAAAACATTTGATTATATAAAGTAATTACGCATATAAAGTGCAAATAATGCAATTCTGAGTATCATTTGAGCATTTCAATCTTTTCTGCATTCATTATAAGTCATTTCATCACAATAATCTACATTTAAACTCTTTATACTGTCTAGAATATGATTCATATGTTGTTTGTCAAAAAAGATAGAATCATACATAGTAATTACGCATATAAGGTGCAAATAATGCAATTCTGAGTATTATTTGGGCATTTCAATCGTTTCTGGATTCATTCTAAGTTATTTCATCACAATAATCTACATTTAAACTCTATATATTGTCTAGAATATGATTTATAACTTTTTTATTTAAAAAGATTGGATTATACATAGTAATTATAAAGTGCGAATTATGCAATTCTGAGTATCATTAGAGCATTTCAATCGTTTATGGATTCATTCTAAGTCATTTGGTCACAATAGTCTAAATTCAAGCTTTTTATACTGCCTAGAATACGATTCATATCTTATTTAGTCTAAAAGGTTGGATTATACATAGTAATTAGGCATATAAAGAGCAAATAATGCAATTCTTATTATAATTTGAGCTTTCAATCGTTTTCGAATTTATTCTTAGTCATTTTATCACAATAATCTACATTTAAGCTCCTTATACTGTCTAGAATATAATTCATATCATATTTATTCAAAAAGATTGTATTTTTTAAAGTAATTACGCATATAAATTGCAAATAATGCAATTCTTAGTATCATTTATGCTTTTCAATCGTTTCTGGATTCATTCAAGTCATTTCATCACAATAATCTATATTTAAGCCCTTTATACTATCTAGAATTCGATTCATATGTTATTTATTTAAAAATATTGGATTATACATAATAATTTCGCATATAAAGTGCAAATAATGTAATTCTTAGTATCATTTGAACATTTCAATCGTTTCTGGATTCATACTTAGTCATTTCATCACAGTAATCTACATTTTAACTCGTTATATCATCTATAATATGATTAATATCTTATTGATTCAAAAAGATTGTATTTTTTATAGTAATTACGCATATAAATTGCAAATAATGTAATTCTGATTATAATTTAAGCTTTTCAATCGTTTCTGGATTCATTCAAGTCATTTCATCATAATAATCTATATTTAAGCTCTTTATATTGTCTAGAATACGATTCATATGTTATTTGTTCAAAAAGATTGGATTTAACATAATAATTACGCATATAAAGTGCAAATAATGCAATTCTTAGTATCATTTGAACATTTCAATCGTTTCTGGATTCATTCTAAGTAATTTCATCACAATAATCTATATTTAAACTCTTTATACTGTCTAGAATATGATTCATATCTTGTTTATCCAAAAATATTGTATTATACATAGTAATTACGTATATAAAGTGCAAATAATACAATTCTGAGTATCATTTGAGCATTTCAAACGTTTTGGCATTCATTCTAAGTCATTTGATCACAATAATCTACATTCGAACTCTTTATACTGTCTAGAATACGATTCATATCTTATTTATTAAAAAAAATTGGATTCTTCATAGTAATTACGCATGTAAAGTGCAAATAACGCAATTCTGAGTATGATTTGAGCTTTTCAATCGTTTCTACATTCATTCTAAGTCATTTCATCACAATAATCTATATTTAAACTCTTTATACTGTCTAAAATATGATTCATATTTTATTTGTTCTAAAAGATTGGATTATACATTGTAATTATGCATATAAATTGCAAAATATGTAATTTTGAGTATCATTTGAGCATTTCAATCATCTCTGGTTTCATTCTAGGTAATTTCATCACAATAATCTACATTTAAACTCTTTATATTGTCTAAAATACGATTCATATCTTATTTAATCAAAAAGAATGGATTATACATAGTAATTACACATATAAAGTGCAAATAATGTAATTCTGAGTATTATATGAGAATTTCAATCGTTTCTGGATTCATTTTAAGTCATTTTGGCACAGTAATCGACATTTAAATTCTTTAAACTGCCTACAATATGAAATATATCTTATTTATTCAAAAAGATTGGATTATAAACTGTAATTATGCATATAAAGTGCGAATAATGCAATTTTGAGTACCATTTGAGCATTTCAATTATTTCTGGATTCATTCTAAGTAATTTCATTACAATAATCTACATTTAAGCTCTTTGTACTGTTTGGAATACAATTCATATCTTATTTATTCAAAAAGATTGGATTATACATAATAATTACGCATATAAAGTGCAAAAAATGAAATTATGAGTATTATTTGAGCATTTCAATCGTTTCCGCATTTATTCGAAGTCATTTTATCACAATAATCAACATTTAAAATCTTTATACTGTCTGGAATATGATTCATATCATATTTATTTAAAAAGATTGGATTATACATAGTAATTACTAATATAAAGTGCAAATAATGCAATTCTTAGTATCATTTGAGCATTTCAATTGTTCCTGGATACATACTTAGTCATTTCATCACAATAATCTACATTTAAACTCTTTATACCGTCTATTATATGATTCATTTCTTATTGATTCAAAATTATTGTATTTTTTATAGTAATTAAGCATATAAATTGCAAATAATGCAATTATGAGTATCTTTTGAGCATTTCAATCGTTTCTGGGTTCATTCTAAGTCATTTGATCATAATAATCTACATTTAAACTCTTTATACAGTCTAGAATATGATTCATGTCTCATTTATTCAAAAAGATTTGATTAGACATATTAATTACGCATATAAATAGCAAATAATGCAATTTCGAGCATCAGTTGAGCATTTCAATTTTTTCTGGATTCATTCTGAGTTATTCCATCACAATAATCTACATTTAAAGTCTTTATACAGTCTAGAATATGATTCATATCTTATTTATTCCAAAAAGTTGCATTATACATAGTAATTAGGCATATAATGTGCAAATAATGCAATTCTTTCTTTTAACTTGAGCATTTCAATCGTTTCTGGAGTCATTCTAAGTAATTTCATCACAATAATCTACATTTAAACTCTTTATACCATCTATAATATGATTCATATCTTATTGATTCAAAAAGATTATATTTTTTTATTGTAATTATGCATATAAATTGCAAATAATGCAATTCTGAGTTATCATTTGAGCATTTCAATCGTTTCTGGGTTCATTCAAGTCATTTGATCATAATAATCTACATTTAAACTCTTTATACTGTCTAGAATATGATTTATGTCTCATTTATTCAAAAATATTTGATTAGACATAGTAATTACCCATATAAATGGCAAATAATGTAATTCCGAGCATCAGTTGAGCATTTCAATTGTTTCTGGATTCATTCTGAGTTATTCCATCACAATAATCTACATTTAAAGTCTTTATATAGTCTAGAATATGATTCGTACATATCTCATTTAATTGAAAAGATTGGATTATACATAACAATTACAAATATAAAGTGCAAATAATACAATTCTGAGTATCATTTGAGAATTTCAATCATTACTGGAATCATTCTAAGTCATTTCATATCAATAATCTACATTTCAGCTCTTTACACTGTCTATAATACGATTCATATCTTATTTATTCAAAAAGATTGGATTATACATAGTAATTACGCATATAAAGTGGAAATAATGCAATTCTGAGTATCATTTGAGCATTTCAATCATTTCAGGATTCATTCTAAGTCATTTCGTCACAATAATCTACATTTAAAATGTTTATACTATCTAGAATATGATTCATACCTTGTTTATTCAAAAAGACTGGATTAATCATAGCAATTACGCATATAAAGTGCAAACAATGCAATTATGAGTATCATTTGAGCATTTTAATCGTTTTTTTATTCATTCTAAGTCATTCAATCCCAATAATCTAAATTTAAACACTTTATACTATCTAGAATATTATTCATATCTTGTTTATACAAAATGATTGGATTATACATTGTAATTACGCACAAAAATGCAAATAATGCAATTCTGAGTATCATTTGAGCATTTCAATCGTTCCTTGATTCGTTCTAAGTCGTTTCATCACAATAATCTACATTTCAACTATTTATATTGTCTCAAATATGAGTCATATCTCATTTATTCAAAAAGTTTGGATTAGACATAGTAATTACCCATATAAAGTACAAATAATGCAATTATGCGTATCATTTGAGCATTTCAATTGTTTATACATTCATTCTAAGTCTTTTCCTCACAATAATCTACATTTAAACTTTTTACACTGTCTAGAATATGATTCCTAACTTATTTATTCAATAAGATTGGATTATACATAGTAATTACGCCAATAATACAATTCTAAGTATCATTTGAGCATTTCAATCATTTATGGATTCATTATAACTCATTTCATCACAATAATCTACATTTAAACTCTTTATACTGTCTAGAATATGATTCCTATCTCATTTATTCAAAAAGTTTGGATTAGACATAGTAATTACGCAAATAATGCAATTCTGCGGATCATTTGAGCATTTCAATCATTTCTTGATTCATTATAAGTCATTTCATCACAATAATCAACTTATAAACTATTTATAATGTCCAGAATAAGATTCATATCTTATATATTCAAAAACATTCGATAATACATAGTACTTGCGCATATAGAGAGCAAATAATGCAATTCAGAGTATCATTTGAGGATTTTAATCGTTTATGCATTCATTCTATCTTATTTCATCACAATAATCTAAATTTAAACTCTTTATGCTGACTAGAATATGATTCCTATCTTATTTATTCAAAACGATTGGACATAGAAATTATGCAAATAATGCAATTCTGAGTATCATTTGAGCATTTCAATCATTTTTGGATTCATTATAAGTCATTTCATATAAATAATCTACATTTAAACTCCTTATACAGTCTATAATTTGATTCATATCTTATTTATTCAAAAATGTTGCATTATACATAGTAATTAGGCATATAATGTGCAAATGATGCAATTCTTTCTTATAATTTGAGCATTTCAATCGT
The DNA here is from genome assembly GCA_027562975.1 of Rhynchospora breviuscula. Lineage (NCBI taxonomy): Eukaryota > Viridiplantae > Streptophyta > Magnoliopsida > Poales > Cyperaceae > Rhynchospora > Rhynchospora breviuscula. Next base: position 26,734,791 of record CM050400.1, on the reverse strand, counting down.
TTCTGGAGTCATTCTAAGTCATTTCATCACAATAATTTACATTTAAACTCCTTATACCATCTATAATATGATTCATATCTTATTGATTAAAAAAGATTATATTTTTTATAGTAATTATGCATATAAATTGCAAATAATGCAATTCTGAGTAACATTTGAGTATTTCAATCGTTTCTGGGTTCATTCTAAAGTCATTTGGTCATAATAATCTACATTTAAACTCTTTATACTGTCTAGAATATGATTCATGTCTCATTTTTTTTAAAAAGATTTGATTAGACATAGTAATTACGCATATAAATGGCAAATAATGCAATTCCGAGCATCAGTTGAGCATTTCAATTGTTTCTGGATTCATTCTGAGTTATTTCATCACAATAATCTACATTTAAAGTCTTTATAGAGTCTAGAATTTTATTCATATCTCATTTAATCGAAAAGATTGGATTATACATAGTAATTACGAATATAAAGTGCAAATAATACAATTCTGAGTATCATTCGATAATTTCAATCGTTACTGGAATCATTCTAAGTCATTTAATATCAATAATTTACATTTAAGCTCTTTATAGTGTTTAGAATACGATTAATATCTTATTTATTCAAAAAGATTGGATTATACATAGTAATTACCATATAAAGTGGAAATAATGTAATTCTGAGTATCATTTGAGCATTTCAATCATTTCTGGATTCATTCTAAGTCATTTCGTCACAATAATCTACATTTAAACTCTTTATACTATCTAGAATATGATTCATATCTTGTTTATTCAAAAAGACTGGATTAATCATAGCAATTACGCATATAAAGTGCAAATAATGCAATTCTGAGTATCATTTGAGCATTTTAATCTTTTTTTAATTCATTCTAAGTCATTTAATCCCAATAATCTAAATTTAAACACTTTATACTGTCTAGAATATTATTCATATCTTGTTTATACAAAATGATTGGATTATACATTGTAATTACGCACATAAAGTGCAAATAATGCAATGCTGAGTATCATTTGAGCATTTCAATCGTTCCTTGATTCATTCTATGTCGTTTCATCACAATAATCTACATTTCAACTATTTATATTGTCTAGAATAGGAGTCATATCTCATTTAATCAAAAAGTTTGGATTAGACATAGTAATTACGCATATAAAGCACAAATAATGTAATTATGCGTATCATTTGAGCATTTCAATCGTTTATGCGAATTTCTAAGTCTTTTCCTCACAATAATCTACATTTAAACTTTTTACACTGTCTAAAATATGATTCATATCTCATTTCTACAAAAAGTTTGGATTAGACATAGTAATTAAGCAAATAATGCAATTCTGCGGATCATTTGAGCATTTCAATCATTTCTGGATTCATTATAATTCATTTCATCACAATAATCAACTTATAAACTATTTATACTGTCCATAATAAGATTCATATCTTATATATTCAAAAACATTCGATAATACATAGTACTTGCGCATATAGAGAGCAAATAATGCAATTCTGAGTATCATTTGAGGATTTTAATCATTTATGCATTCATTCTAAGTTATTTCATCACAATAATCTAAATTTAAACTCTTTATACTGACTAGAATATGATTCCTATCTTATTTATTCAAAATGATTGGATTATACATAGTAATTACGTAAATAATGCAATTGTGAGTATCATTTGAGCATTTCAATCGTTTCTGCATTCATTCTAAGTCATTGAATAACAATAATCTATATTTAAAATCTTTATACTGTCTAGAATATGATTTATATCTTATTTATTCAAAAAATTGGATTATATATAGTAATTATGCATATAAATTGTAAATAATGCAATTCTGAGTATCATTTGAGCATTTCAATCGTTTCTGCATTCATTTTAAGTCTTTTCATCTCAATAATCTACATATAAACTCTTTATACTGTCTAGAATAAGATTCATATCTTATATATTAAAAACATTCGATTATACATAGTAATTATGCATATAAAGCGCAAATAATGCAATTCAGAGTATCATTTGAGCATTTCAATCGTTTCTGCATTCATTCTATGTAATTTCATCCCAATAATCTACATTTAATCTCTTTATACTGTCTGTAATGTGATTCATATCATATTTATACAAAAAGATTGGATTATACATAGTATTTACGCATATAAATTGCAAATAAGGCAACTCTTATTATAATTTGAGCATTTCAATCGTTTTTCTGGATCCATTCTAAGCAATTTCATCACAATAATCTTCATTTAAACTCTTTATACTGTCTAGAATATGATTCATGTCTCATTTATTCAAAAAGATTTGATTTGATATAGTAATTACGCATATTAAGTGAAAATAATGCAATTCCGAGTATAATTTGAGCATTTCAATTTTTTCTGGATTCATTCTGAGTTATTTCATCACAATAGTCTACATTTAAGCTCTTTATGCTGTCTAGAATACTATTCACATCTTATTTATTCAAAAAGATTGGATTATACATAGTAATTACGCATATAAAGTGCAAATAATACAATTCTAAATATCATTTAAGCATTTCAATCATTTCTGGATTTATTCTAAGTCATTTCATCACAATAATCTAAATTTATACTCTTTATACTGTCTAGAATAAGAGTCGTATTTTTTTTATTCAAAAAGTTTGGATTATACATAGTAATTACAAATATAAAGTGCAAATAATGCAATTTTGAGTATCATTTAAGCATTTCAATGGTTTCTGCATTCATTATAAGTTATTCAATCACAATAACCCACATTTAAACTCTTTATATAATTTAGAATATGATTCATATCTTGTTTATCCAAAAAGATAGGATTATACATTGTAATTACGCATATAAATTGCAAATAATGCAATTCTGAGTATCATTTGGACATTTCAATCATTTCTGCATTCATTCTAAGTCATTTCATCACAATAATCAACATTTAAAATCTTTATATTCTCTATAATATGATTTACATCTTTTTTATTAAAAAAGATTGGACTATACATAGTAATTAGTAATTATGCATATAAAGTGCAAATAATGCAATTCTGAGTATCATTTGAGCAATTCAATCGCTTTTGGATTCATTCTAAGTCATTTAATCAAAATAATCTACATTTAAATTCTTTATACTGTCTAGAATATGATTCATCTCTTCTTTTTTCAAAAAGATGGGATTATACATAGTAATTACGCATAAAAAATGCAAATAATGCAATTGTGAGTATCATTTGGGCATTTCAATCGTTTCTGGATTCATTCTAAGTCATTTCATCACAATAATCTACATTTAAACTCTTTATATTGTCTGAAACAATATTTATACAATTTTTTTCAAAAAGATTGGATTATACATAGTAATTACGCATATAAAGTGCAATAACGCAATTCTGAGTATCATTTGAGCTTTTCAATCGTTTCTAGATTCATTCTTAGTCATTTCATCACAATAATCTAAATTTAATCTTTTTAAGTGTAGAATATGATTCATATCTTATTTGTTCAAAAAGATTGGATTATACATAGTAATTGCACATATAAAGTGCAAATAAGGCAATTCTGAGTATCATTTGAGCATTTCAATCGTTTCTAGATTTATTCTAAGTTATTTAATCAAAATAATCTATATTTGGACTCTTTATACTGTCAAGAATATGACTCGTATCTTATTTATTAGAAAATATTGGATTATACATAGTTATTACACACATAAATTGCAAATAATGCAATTCTGAGTTTAATTTGAGCATTTTAATCGTTACTGGATTCATTCTAAGTCATAACAAAATCTACGTTTAAGCTCTTTATACTGTCTAAAATACGATTCATATATTATTTATTCAAAAATATTGGATTATACATAATAATTACGCATATAAATTGCAAATAATGCAATTCTGAGTATCATTTGAGCATTTCTGGATTCATTATAAGTCATTTCAACACAATAATCTACATTTAAATTCTTTATACTGTCTAGAATATGAGTCGTATGTAATTTATTAAAAAAGATTGGATTATACATAGTAATTACGCATATAAAGTACAAATAATGCAATTCTGAGTTTTATTTGAGCATTTCAATCGTTTCTGCATTCATTATAAGTTATTTCATCACAATAATCTACATTTAAACTTTTTATACTGTCTAGAATAAGAGTCATGTCTCATTTATTCAAAAATATTTGATTAGACATAGTAATTACACATATAAATGACAAATAATGCAATTCCGAGCATCAGTTGTGCATTTCAATTGTTTCTTGATTCATTCTGAGTTATTTCATCACAATAATCTACATTTAAACTCTTTATACTGTCTAGAATATGATTCATATCTTATTTATTCAAAAAGATTGGATTATACCTAGTAATTACGCATATAAAATGCAAATAATGCAATTCTGAATATCATTAGAGCATTTCAATCGTTTCTGCATTTATTTTAAGTCATGTCATCACAATAATCTATATTTAAGCTCTTTATACTGTCTAGAATACTATTCATATCTTATTTACTTAAAAGGATTGGATTATACATAGGAATTACGCATATAAAAAGCAAATAATGCAATTCTGGGTATTATTTGAGCATTTCAATTGTTTCTGGATTCATTCTAAGTCATTTAATCACAATAATTTATATCTAAACACTTTATACTGTGAAGAATATGACTCATAACTTGGTTATTCAAAAAGATTAAATTAATCAAAGTAATTACGCATATAAAGTGCAAATAATGCAATTCTGAGCATCATTTGAGCATTTCAATCGTTTTTGGATTCATTCTAAATCATTTAATCAGAATAATCTACATTTAAACACTTTATACTTTCTAGAATATGATTCATATCTTGTTTATCCAAAAAGATTGGATTATACATAGTAATTACGTATATAAATTGCAAATAATGCAATTTTGTGTATCATTTGAGCATTTCAATCGTTTCTGGCTTCATTATATGTCATTTCTTCATAATAATCTACATTTAAACTCTTTATACTGTCTATAATATGATTCGTATCTTATTTGTACAAAACGATTGGATTATACATAGTAATTATGCACATAAAGTGGAAATAATGTAATTCTGAGTATCATTTAAGCATTTCAACCTTTTCTTGATTCATTCTAAGTTATTTAATCACAATTTTCTACATTTAAACTCTTTACACTGTCTATAATATGATTCATATCATATTTATTCAAAAATAGGATTATACATAGTAATTACGGATATAAAGTGCAAATAATGCAATTCTGAGTATCATTTCAGTATTTCAATCATTTTTGGATTCATTCAAATTAATTTCATCACAATAATCTACATTTAAACTCTTTATACTGTCTAGAATATGAATTGTATATTATTTATTCGAAAAGATTGGATTATACATAGTAATTATGCATATAAAGTGCAAATAATGCAATTCTGAGTATCATTTGAGCTTTTCAATCGTTTCTTCATTCATTATATGTCATTTCATCACAATAATCTACATTTAAATTCTTTATACAGTTTACAATATTATTCATATCTTGTTTATTCAAAAAGATTTGATTAATCATTGTAATTACGCATATAAATTGAAAATAATGCAATTCTGAGTATCATTTGAGCATTTCAATCGTTTTTTGATTCATTCTAAGTCATTTAATCACAATAATCTACATTTAAACTCTTTATACTGTAAATAATAGGATTCATATCTTGTTTATCCAAAAAGATTGGATTATACATAGTAATTATGCATATAAAAGTGAAAATAATGCTGTTCTGAGTATCATTTGAGCATTTCAATCGTTTCTGGATTCATTCTAAGGCATTTGATCACAATAATCTACAATTAAGCTCTTTATACTTCCTAGAAAACGATTCATATCTTGTTTAGTCAAAAAGATTGGATTATACATAGTAATTAGGTATATAATGTGCAAATAATGCAATTCCTATTATAGTTTGAGCATTTCAATCGTTTCTGCATTTATTCAAAGTCATTTTATCACAATAATCTACATTTAAGCTCTTTATACTATCTAGAATATAATTCGTATCATATTTATTCAAAAAGATAGGATTGTACATAGTAATTACAAATATAAATTGCAAAACATGCAATTCTTAGTATCATCTGAGCATTTCAGTAGTTTCTGGATACATACTTAGTCATTTCATCACAATAATCTACATTTAAGCTCTTTATACTGTCTAGAATAAGATTCATATCTTATTTATTCAAAAAGATTGGATTATACATAGTAATTAGGCTTATAAAGTGCAAATAATGCAATTCTTATTTTAATTTGAGCATTTCATCACGATAATCAGTATCATTTGAGCATTTCAATCGTTTCTGAGTTCATTCTAAGTCCTTTGATCACAATAATCTACATTTAAACTCTTTATACTGTCTAGAATATGATTCATGTCTCATTTATTCAAAAAGATTTGATTAGACACAGTAATTACACATATAAATGACAAATAATGCAATTTCGAGCATCAGTTGAGCATTTCAATTGTTTCTGGATTCATTCTGAGTTATTTCATCACAATAATCTACATTTAAACTCTTCATACTATCTAGAATATAATTCATATCTTTTTTATCCAAAAAGATTGGATTATTCATAGTAATTACGCTTATAAATTGCTAATAATGCAATTCTGAGTATCATTTGAGCATTTCAATCGTTTCTGGCTTCATTCTAAGTCATTTCTTCACAAAAATCTACATTTAAACTCTTCACACTGTCTATAATATGATTCATATCTTATTTATACAAAAAGATTGGATTATAAATAGTAATTATGCACAAAAAATGCAAATTATGCAATTCTGAGTATCATTTGAGCATTTCAATCAATTTTTGATTCATTCTAAGTCATTTAATTACAATAATCTATATCTAAACTCTTTATACTGTCAAAAATATGAGTCATATCTTATTTATTCAAAAAGATTGGATTCTACATAGTAATTACGCCTAAAAAGTGAAAATAATGCAATTCTGAGTATCATTTATGTATTTCAATAGTTTCTAGATTCATTCTTAGTCATTTCATCACAATAATCTATATTTAAGCTCTTTATACTGTCTAGAATACGATTCATATCTTATTTATTCAAAAAGATTGGATTGTACATAGTAATTACGCATATAAAGTGCAAATAATGCAATTTTGAGTATGATTTGATCATTTCAATCATTTCTGGATTCATTCTAAGTCATTTAATCACGATAATCTATATTTAAGCTCTTTATACTGTCTCTACTATGATTCATATCTTATTTTTTCAAAAAGAATGGATTATACATAGTAATTACGCATATAAAGTGCAAATAAAGCAATTCTGAGTATCATTTGAGCATTTAATTCGTTTCTGCATTCATTATAAGTTATTTCATCACAATAATCTACATTAAAACTCTTGATACTGTCTAGAAAATTATTCATATCTTGTTTATTGAAAAAGATTGGATTAATGATAGCAATTACGCATATAAAGTGCAAATAATGCAATTCTGAGTATCATTTGAGCATTTCAATCGATTTTGGATTTATTCTAAATCATTTAATCACAATAATCAACATTTAAACTCTTGATACTATCTAGAATATGATTCATATCTTGTTTATTCCAAACGATTGGATTAATCATAGCAATTACACATATAAAATACAAATAATGCAATTCTGAGTATCATTTGAACATTTCAATCATTTTTTGATTCATTCTAAGTTATTTAATAACAATGATCTACATTTAAACTCTTTATACTGTCTAGAATATAATTCATATCTTGTTCATCCAAAAAGATTGAGTTATACATAGTAATTACGCATATAAATTGCAAATAATGAAATTTCTGAGTATCATTTGATCATTTCAATTGTTTCTGGATTCATTCTAAGTCATTTTATCACAATAATCTGCATTTAAACTCTTTAAATTGTTTAGGATATGATTTATATATTTTTTATTCAAAAAACATTGGATTATAAATAGTAATTACGCATATAAATTGCAAATAATGCAATTCTGAGTATCATTTGAGCTTTTCAATCGTTTTTTAATTCATTCTTATTCATTTCGTCATAATAATCTGCATTTAAGCTCTTTATACTGTCTAAAATATGATTCATATCTTATTTACTCAAAAAGATTGATTTATACATAGTAATTACACATATAAAGTGCAAATAATGCAATTCTGAGTGTCATTTGAGCATTTCAATAATTTCTTAATTCATTCTAAGTCATTTAATCAGAATAATCTATATCTAAACTCTTTATACTGTCAAGAATGTGAGTCATATCTTATTTATTCAAAAAGATTTGATTCAACATAGTAATTACGCATAAAAATTGAAAATAATGTAATTCTGAGTATCATTTGAGCATTTCAATCGTTTCTGGATTCATTCTAAGTTATTTCATCAGTATAATCTACATTTAAACTCTTTATACTGTCTAGAAAATGATTCATACCTTATTTATTCAATAATATTGGATTATACATAGTAATTACGTATATAAAGTGAAAATAATGCAATTCTGAGTATCATTTGAGCATTTCAATCATTTTTGGATTCATTCTGAGTCATTTGATAATAATAATTTACATTTAAGCTCTTTATACTGCCTAGAATACGATTCGTATTTTATTTAGTCAAAAAGGTTGGATTATACATAGTAATTAGGCTCATAAAGTGCAAATAATATAATTCTTATTATAATTTGAGCATTTCAATCGTTTCTGCAATTATTCTAAGTCATTTGATCGCAACAATCTATATTTAAGCACTTTATACTGTCTAGAATATGATTCATATCATATTTATTCAAAAAGATTGGATTATACATAGTAATTACTCACATAAAGTGCAAATAATACAATTATTTGTATCATTTGAGCATTTCAGTCGTTTCTGGATTCATACTTAGTCATTTCATCACAATAATCTACATTTAATCTCATTATACTGTCTAGAATACAATTCATATCTTATTTATTGCAAAAGGTTGGATTATACATGGTAACTAGGAATATAAAGTGCAAATAATGTAATTCTTATTATAATTTATGCACTTCAATCGTTTCCGGAGTCATTCTAAGTCATTTCATCACAATAATCAACATTTAAACACTTTATACTGTCTAGAATTTGATTCTTATCATATTGATTCGAAAAGATTGGATTAATCATAGTAATTACGCATATAAATTGCAAATAATGCTATTATGTGTATCATTTGAGCATTTCAATCATTTCGGACTTCATTCACAATAATCTACATTTAAACTCTTTATATAGTTTAGGATATGATTTATCTTTTTTATTCAAAAAGATTGGATTATACATAGTAATTACGCATATAAATTGCAAATAATGCAATTTTGAGTATCATTTGAGCTTTTCAATCGTTTTTGGATTCATTCTTAGTCATTTCATTACAATAATCTACATTTGAGCTCTTTATACTGTCTAAAATACGATTCATATGTTATTTACTCAAAAAGATCGAATTATACATAGTAATTACGCATATAAAGCGGAAATAATGCAATTCTGAGTGTCATTTGAGCATTTCAATCGTTTATGGATTCATTCTAAGTCATTTAATCACAATAATCTATATCTAAACTCTTTATACTGTCAATAATGGGACTCATATCTTATTTATTCAAAAAGATTGGATTCTACATAGTAATTACGCATAATAAGTGAAAATAATGCAATTATGAGTATCATTTGAGCATTTCAATCGTTTCTGGATTCATTCTAAATTATTTCATCACAATAATCTACATTTAAACTCTTTATACTCTCTAGAAAATGATTCATATGTTGTTTGCCAAAAAAAGATAGAATCATACATAGTAATTACACATATAAAGTGGAAATAATTCAATTCTGAGTATCATTTGAGCATTTCAATCGTTTCTGGATTCATTCTAAGTCATTTGATAACGATAATCTACATTTAAACTCTTTATACTGTCTATAATATTATTCATAACTTATTTATTCAAAAAGATTGGATTAGACTTAGTAATTACGCATATAAAGTGCAAATAATGTAATTCTGAGTATCATTTGAGCATTTTAATCGTTTCTGGATTCATTCTAAGTCATTTCATCACAATAATATACATTTAAACTATTTATACTATCTTGAATATGATTCATATCTCATTTATTCAAAAAAATTAGATTATACGTAGTAATTACGTATATAAAATGCAAATAATGTAATTCTGAGTATCATTTGAGCATTTCACATCAGGGTAAAAATATGGAGTCCATGCTAAAGTTTTAAATGTAGAGTTAACGGAATACTATATATAGGAAACACTTTAATAAGAAATAGTCTATGTCCTCTCGTCGCCCCAACGTGCTCGTGTTGAAACCCCTTCCTCACTCTCATCTAGAAATACTTAAGATTCCATGCTAAATTCGTACATTACCTGACTTGGTATTGTTATATAGTCAACTCTAGCAGTAGTACATGCTAATTTCTCTCGGTAATTAAAGATCTACCCAATGTCCTCTTTTGCAAAATTAGTGTGAAACAAATATCTCCAATAAGTTGGAAACTAAAATCATACAGTGTGAAATAAATATCTCCAATATTATTATTTAGTCAACTCCAGTATTAGTACATACCTATTTCTTTTGATGGCTCTTCAAATCATACACAGAAAAATAGATGTATAACAAATATCTGATAAGTGAGAACTAATAAGTTGGAAACTAAAATCGAGCCACTATTCGAATCACTATGACAAAAATCAAATACATGCAAACTAATATATAGAGAATATATTAGTCGTTGGATCAGATGGAAGCACGCGAGCAGAGTAAGAACAGCTATCAGACGCATCATTGCGGGACACAACCAATGGCTGCCAAAACTAACGGGATGTAATCCATACAACGATGACTCGTTGAAAGATTGTCCAGAAGAGCCATCATTATTCACATCAAAAGCCGACGTGTAGACACCGGTATCACCCCCGAGAGAGGCTCGCAAACGACAGAGCTGCCACAATGGCATGACTGCCAAATCTAAAAAAATGGGTGACTAATTTAGAACAAATTTGTTAGGTTATTTTCATTGCTTGTATGTGCTACTATCTCTGATGTACTATAATATGCACAAAGTTTAGTCGCACAATCAGGCACTAATATATTGGCCATGCATTTACTGAGTTGTCATTTTGTTCATGATTAACTTAAACTATCTGTGATCTATTATAATGTGCTTATGTGCACAAAGTTTAGTGCATAATCAAGCACTGATTAATTGCTTGTGCATTTACTGAGTTGGCATTTATTTTCATATTTAAATTAACTATTAGGTAAATGTTTCTTTGACTGGTCTAATTTTATCAAACACAATCATGATTGGTTCGACCTTTTGAGTTTTACAAAACAATAAACATGGCAAGAAATGTGTATTAATCTCACTGTTTTATGGTATTTGCACTTGTGTGTCTCACTATCTATGGTCTATTATAATACGCACAAAGTTAAGATACACAATTAGGCAATGATCTATCGCGTGTGCAGAACTGGTAAAGGATAACAAAAACTAATGCCCAAATAAGAATTCGAAAAAAATAACCAACTGAACAAAGTACAAGAAACCCATAATCAAAATACACTGGCAACACAAATACAATAAATATAAATTACAGAATGCACCTTGGAAGAGCGAAATCACAAAGAATTATCCCATCAAATTAAGAATGGTCAAGTATAATAGCACCTAAGGTCCTAAGCGGACCAGACATCATTCAGCATTCAGGAAGAAAACGGGAGAGATCACCAATAAATCCAACGAGGGGAACAAATGCTGGCGCAACATTCCCTATTACCTTAGGGACTATGCCAGTAGTAGGGCTATGGTCGACACACCTTGGTACCAAGATTCTAATTACCAACCTAGATCCTACAAATACAAATCACAACTATTTTATTTTTCGTACGGAGTAAAATAGATCCAAAAGAAATAGGGAGAAATTTAGATAAAATAGGAACTTACACATAATTACCGCACCCTTCTTCCTAACAGGCTTCTCCTCATCGTCAATTCACTGCGTCACCAATCAAACCTATAATTATGAGTCATAATACTTGTTGTAATAGAAGCAGAGAAATCATGGTCGGGGGCCTTGACATGTGTTAACAAAATGAACGCCATGTTTCAAACATGAAACATGCTTTGCCTCCTTTGACCACCTTAAACGTGTTCTAGTAGGAAAAATAAAATTATCAAAAGCAAACATATCAATCAAAATTTTGGAATACAAATAGAGGTAAAGAAACCCTCAAATTGCTTTCCAATTTCCATCAACTTCAATAGAAAAATTTTGGTAGGAAACCAAATCAAATTTTATATGTAAATTAAAAATTGTTGATTAAATAAAGATTAACGGTAGAAAACACTACTTTGCAAGGAACCACCAACGAAATAGGTGACGCTTTCAGATCGCCATCCTATAAACCACCTTCTATCTCGTCCTCTTCGTCGACGGACATCGCACAATGGATCAAATCTGATGATGAAGGCCTCATGGCGTGGAGAGCACACCTCCTTGATCGATTGTTGCTACAGATGTCTGGAAGATCGAAAAATTAAGATAATTGATCCCTCTCGCTTATTTGCCGCTTGGGAACGGAAAGTAAAAAATACCACCGCTTGGGAAGAGGTCGGATGCAACAGAGAATAAAATGAAATGTCGTGGACCAACAGATGTAATAAATACATAAAGACAAATTGATAGCACCGTTCCGCATTTAAATCAATACACCAAGTCCATTATTCTCTATCCAACAACCACAGATCTCCCATCTCCAAATCTAATTGCACGATTCCAAATCAAAGGACCAGATAATTCGCGTGAAAATTTTAAAAGGGCACTGTTCACAGGCACGGTTATTAAAAAAAATGACGTCGGTGAATGGTGTCTCAAAATTGTTATCAACCATCCAATCTCTAATCCAACGGCCCACGTTAATCCCTGAGCAAAAAAAGAGAAAGTACACTGTAGACTTTACGTCACTCAAAACCAAACTTTAGTAGGTTTTAATTTTAGAAAATGGTTGGTTGATGCCTTGATGGTTGTCAGAGAAAACATAAAAACTTGAGTCCTCAAATTTTTCATTAAGAATGGTTAATGCTTTTAAGAGGGCCGGGTTGGATAGGGGAAGAATGTGACAGGCTGCCAGTCCAATCAAAGTTTCATTTTTCATATAAAGTGGGAATTTCGCGGGAGTAGGTAGGACATTAGTCCAAATAATACGCGAAAATATTTAGTCTATAAAATTTTGGTATGTTGAGCTCTATATTCACAAAAACTCAGATAATATATGACGAACTTAAGTAAATGAGACAGGAAAGTAATCTTTGGTTATAATATGGATTGCCATAAAATTTATTGAATTGAAAGAAGTACAATAAACAATGAAAGTACAGGACCGAAATAGTCTGTACTCTGTAGTATTAGTATTCGACGGAAGTATATATTATCAATTTTAGAATTTGTTTTCAAAAAATAAAGTTAAGCTCGAATAATTGGTCTAATTTGACAACAACAAAAAAGTATGTGGATTCTTTGAGAATAAACAAGAAATAATTAATTAAAAAATATTATTTCTAAATGATTAGGAATATACTAATTTGGATTAAGATTATTATTTTTTAATGGTCTCGAAGTCGGAATAAATTTTAATTAATCGAAATATTTTTGGATCATTTTTTGAAAAAAATTGTTCTTTATTTCTATCCATTCAAACGGGCCAATGTATTAATGAAATCTCTTAAAATCTCTACGTTTGGTAATTAGTGGAGGCGATAAAAAGGACGCGCTTTGAAGAAAAAAAATATTTATCTATTTATTATTATTATTATTTTGCCAAACACGCTGTTTGAATGTTGCTGACTACAATCTTCATTTTTCTTTCTTACTTAATTCAATGATCTGATTACTTTTTTTATATTAAAAATTGAATTGACTTTGAAGGCTGCTATCTTTGGGGCCTCCCACGACTAACTTAGATACAATTTATTTATTTATTTTTTAAGCATGCCCGTAGGCCAGCTGATACTGACGAAGTTGCATGTTAATTTATATTGATGCTGTTATAAATAAACTCGGTCTACTAGGCTGCCCTCCAACTCAAAATTGAAGAATGAGACTGAATGAGTTTACTTGCTTTACAAAATTCATATATAGAGACGGGATTGATGGAGATGGAGATTTCATCTTAAGATGTTCAATTTTAATTTTCCTAATTTTGGATGTAGTCTTAAGTAAACAATTAATTTAATCTCCCCTTCCTTCGTCTTATCTGATTTTCCCTCCCATCATCCTTCTTGAAATGGCGTAGGGTACATTACAACTCAAAATTGAAGTTTAAACTGGATGAGAGTGGACGAGGGTGATGAGTTTACTTGCTTCAGAAAATTCACATATAGGAAGACTAAATTAATAGAGATGAAGATTTCATCCCAATATGTCCATTTTTAGCAGTGTTTTCAATACCATCAGTGGCGAAGCTAGGATTTTGTGTCAGCAGGGTCCATAAATTAATTTTTTGAAAACATATGTACGATATAACGTCTAATATAAATATAGTATAATAATAATTTTTAAATAAACAACTCTAAAATAATGTTACATAAAAAATTCATGAGAAATCAAATATATAAATAACAATAAAAAATCTAAAATAATATATTTAATATACAAAATAATAATTCAAAAATCAAGACAATAAAAAAGTACAACAATTTTCTCTAAATTATTATTTTTATCATAATTTTGCATAATTGGTTCATTAGAAAGAGTTTTGCTATGGTGAGTTGCGATCAAAACTCGTAAATCTAGTTCAAAATGACCGATCCAAACCGTCTAATACGATCTCCTTATTAAAATTTCCATGCAGACCAAAATTTATATATTTTTTGAAATTTTTAAGTATTTTTTTCAGATTTTTAAAAACTGCTGTTTTTGAACGGTTCAGAACTAATTAGATTAATGATTTTCTAAAATTTCAAAAAAATACTTAAAAATTTCGAAAAAATGTAAAATTTGGTCTGCATGGAGATTTCAATAGGGAGATCGTATTAGACGATTTGGATCGGTCATTTTGATCTACATATATCAGTTTTAATCGCAACTCACGGACCCTTTGGTGAGTTGCAACTCACCATAGCAAAACTCCATTAGAAATCTCATTGCACACTTATTTTTTCTTATTATAGATATAAAAAGATGGGAGGCATACGGAGAAGTTCCGGCCACTGTTCAAACCACAATATTTCTGATCTTTTGTGGCGTTTGAAATTTTTTTACAGGAACAATATTTAGAATTTTTAGTGGCAGATTTTATATAATATCCAAATTGTATTTTTTATCTTCCGTGGTATCTTTTGTTTATAATGTTCTAAAGTTCGCAAAATATTATATAGGCGAATCACGCAATGCTCGAGATTCGCGCTAGTATATAGATGCTACAAATAATTATTCATTTAAATATTCTATTTTATTCTAAGTTATGTCTTAATAAGATTCGTTGGAGAGAAAAAAAGAAGACGATTAGTCAGGAACAAACACTACCTGGGTCCCAATGTGATTTTTTCGGCGTCGTTATGCAATTCAAATCAAACACGATATATTCAGCTGGGTCCTTCAAATTTTTGAGATGGGTCCCTAACCTCTTATGATTTTTTTTTAATTACAAACAAATAAAATATGAAGTAAATTTTTTTTTGAGGTGGGTCCATGGACCCACCAAATCATACATGGCTTCGCCCATGAATACCATACCGGCACTCTACTAGCTTGGTGATCGAAATTTGGTATTTATCCGAATTTTTTTTTCCGTATTTTCTCTCACAAAATCAAATATCGTCATTTCAATTATGGTTCCGGTATTCAATATTATTGAAAATTTTCGATAATCGGTAGGTATTGAAAACACTGATTTTTAGTTTGCCAATTTTAAGATGGAACGAGTAAACAACTAATCTAATTTAATTTTTTCATCATTTCCTCTTCTCTAATCTCCACTCCCCCATCCTTCTTGTGATGTTCTGGATCACAGCCTTAGTATACACTAAAAACTGTGCAGTATAAACACACCAAGACTCATGTTAGAACGTTACACTCAGGTGGAGTCATGAAATTTGTTATTTCGGTCCGCAAATGAACAAGAGAGCTGGTCGTTTGAAAGTGAAATTTTAAACATTATGTTTTTACACACTTTTCAATTTCAACATCAATTTAGATTCTAGATTATTATTATTGAATATAATATATTCGGCTGTAAGTTTCGCTCATTGTCAGTCCAAGGTTGACTTGTTCGATTAAACTTGTGTCTAGTTTCCCTTTTAAAATATTGTATTTTTTTTTCATTTGTTGGATAAAATGCTACGTCGGATTTGTTGCAACACGGAATAAAATTCATTTTACATAATTGTATTCCACATTTCCGTCTAATATTTATTTTCTAAATTTAAAAGTTTGTATAGAGGAGTATATTACAGGAATTCATGTCCTCTATTTTTAGTAAAAACCAAAAGAGGGGACCTCTGATATTATAAACAGAAATCGTGATCTCATTTGACATTTTTAGTATGCTGTTACTGTACCACACGACAATTCCTAGTATTAAATGCCACAGAGGCAATATTTTTTTTTCTTTTAATTTTAAAAATATTCGTAGGCATAGTTATCCGAAAAAAAGGGAATCCTCGATAATATATTGAATGAACATGGTGCATTGATCGAGTTCCACTGACAAAACTCTTTCTAGGACGAGGACATGGTCCATGCGACCATGCGTATGGTCGATGCCAGTAAGGGAATGATTAAGGGCTCGTTTGGATCATATGGGAATAAGAAAGGAATAAGAATTTTAGGAAGAAAACGTTGGAAAGTGTATAACTTTATGAAGAGTTTTATGTCTAGGAAGAAGCTATTCCTAGCCCCATCCAAACGAGCCCTAAAAGCTTTTCAACCGTCCGGATTTATTGCAAGAAGCAGATTTCGACCGTCGGATCAGATAGGCGGTTCCCGTCTGCTGATTCAGATCTGGTTTATGGTACGCCGGTACGGTGACAGGTAGATAACGGCACATAATGCCACATGGTAATTAATCCACGTGTCACTCTGTAAAATAAATCTGACACTCACACTACTGTAGTATTGCTGCACTGCATCCGCACAGCAGAAAGTTAAATGCTTAACAGTTCTTTTCAAAAAAAAAAAAAAAAAAAAGCTTAACAGTCCCAAACCCAAAACAAGGAGGAGGTCGCCAAAAACTGGAACAGCAAAAAAATAAAATAATTGTTTTTGCTTTTCTCATTGTAGCAAGTAAAGTTAATATGCCATATTTTCTCCTGGTTTTATAATGTAATAAGTAAGGTGTTTTTCGTACAAACATTATAAATAGCTCCAGCACAACATCATGTTCCATTTGTGAAAGAAGGCACTTTAAATTATAATCAAGTTTTCACTTTGTAATCTCGATAATTATAATTAATGTTTAATCTTGAAAATAACAATTTAAACATGTGATAAATACAAAAATTGATAGATATTATTTCAAAAATTTATCTTTTTATCTTTAATGAAATGATCTTACGTAATAAGAATTAAGTATTTCTATATTCATATCTACAATTCTTGTTACTTAATCGCTTGATGTTCAATGAAAAATGACATTATGTGGAATAACATAGTGAAAGTGACGGCTTCTATATCATATATCAAATAATTCAAAATATACGGGCTTCTATGAATTTATTGAAATTATAATCGAATTTATCTTAATTATGCAACTTAACCATTTCACAGTGTGATTATCTCAGAGGATATATGATCTATTTAACTCGTAGGTAATTTATATCTAATCTGCATAATTATAAGTTTGTTTTGTTTTGAAATTCTTTTGAATTAATTTGAGAAATATTATCAAAGCTATTCAATTACATTGTTGTCGACGTATATACCTTTAATGGCTAACTTAGATATTATCATGTTTATTGATTTGAGTTAAAAACAATTCTAGAGATAAAATAAATACTATTTTGTACTTTTGTTAATATATTAATTGAAGTTTCGAACGGTGATACAAATATACAATTATCATATATATATGTTATTTAACTTGGTTTTCTTTCTATTTCACATAAAAAGTAGTTTGTAGCTTGTTTAATTTATGACGTGTTCTAACTTTAACAGTTCGAACGTACGGTTGTTAAATTTTTTATATTGGATTTAAATATTTGCTTCGTTGTACTTGTATATTATGTTTGTATCATTGCATGCAAAGGAAATCATTTTTTTTTCCTTTTTACACAGAACTCGTATCATGTGGTTACGACTTACGACTGTAAATAATTTTTTTATTTTTCGAAATTTTTTCGATTCAAATTTTCAATCTCTAAATTGCACGTAATTGTTCCTATCCGCGTTGGAAAAAAATTTTCTACGCTGGACTTGATTATAAAGAAACCGGTTGTTGGGTGACGTTCTGGTTGCTTCTAGCAATGATACATTAAAATATGCTTAAAACGTACAGACCTATCCACCGCCCAAGGCTCTTTAACTCTTTAAATCCTGACCCTACACGTTTTGAAATTCTCTTAGCTTTGTATCAAGGCATGAGATTTCCGTGTCTCACACGCATGAGATCACTGCTGCTCTAGTCGTTTTTACCCAACAATTTTTTTACATTTACGTCCCACATAAAACTTCATATACAAATCACTATCTTTGCGGCAGCAAAGAAACTATCTGAAGATAAGGATTATCTTCTCTTAAAATAAGGATAGTCTCTTTACTGCTTTTCTAATTTCCAGTCTCTTAAACTTCATTGTTTTTTTTTTTTTTCTAAAGATGGCGATTCGCTTGTATTTTTTAAATCTATGTTCCATTCAATACGGTCAGTTTAATTACGCGGCAGTGCGGCACTAATACTATTGGAAATTATTTTATTTTGGAAATTGATTATTGTGGTCAAGTGCATGTAATATTAGGTCAAAATCTACCTATTCTGCATTTTAATAGAGCTTATTATTATGACTTTGGAGCGTGCTAATGTGGGAAGTGGAATGATGCTTAGGGCTGGCAACGAGCCGAGTTCGAGCGAGCTAGCCCTAGCTCGAACTCGATTCGAAATTGATTCAAGCCAACTCGATTCGATTCGTGAAGGAGTCCCGAGTTGAAAAATTGGGCCTGTATTCGATTTGAAATTAATTCGAGCTAACTCGGTTTGATTCGTTAATAACTCGAATTGGTATTATAAAATGCGAGGTATAGAGAAATGAGAGATCACGAGAGTGGGCTTGACCGCTTGAGGCATCAGTGCGAAGGAAAAACTTGGGCTTTATCTTAAAAGAAGATGAATGGGCTGGGACTGGGCTTGACTGCTTGAGGCATTTATTATAAAAAAATAGAAAATTGATGTATATATTCGAGCTGAATAACTCGCGAGCTGTGCATAGCTCGAACTCGATTCGAAATTAATTTCGAGCTCAAAAGCTCGATTCGATTAAGAACTCGAAATTAATTCGAGCGAGCTAATTTCGAATAATTAGTGAATCGATCTCGAGCGAGTCACGAGTCACGAATTATTTTGCCAGCCCTAATGATGCTAAGCATGCAGTGGAATAAGCTCCGTTCTTTCTTTATTTTTTTCCCTGTATCTATGGAGCTGCAATTTATTTATATGAATATGAATATTATATGCATATACATAGACTAGTCTACATTGTTAATTGCTTCATTTATGCCGTATAAGTCAACATCAGGAGAACAGCTAATTCAAATAACCGGCCAAGCGGATTTTGAAAAAAGAAATATCACAAACCTTAATTTTTAAACAAAATCAGCTCTATGAAAACAACAATTTATGGAGCACAACTGCACGCTGGTCCCCACTTAAAAAGAAAAGTAGCAAACTGGTCCCTCATTTTATTTGCTCTTTTGACTCAAAGGGGTCGTTTGGATGGGTTAGGAATAGCCAATTCCTAGGAAGGAATAAGGATTTTCGTTGGGAAGTGTGTAACTTTGTGAGAGAGATGAATTGTTTATATTAAAATTTATGCCCGGAATTGGAAAATCCCCAAATTCCGGACACATCCAAACGACCCCAAATAGCAGAATAATCTCGAGTAAGGTACAAATTGAAATTTGATTAGGTTGAGAATTGTTCTTGAGTATAAATTGTATTGAAAATATTATAATATAAAAAGCGGGCCGACTACGTAAGTTACACACACGTATATAATAAATTTCGTTACCTTAAATAATTATGATTCGCTTTATTTTTATTTTTTAAATTGAAGATAACTACTTCATTATCATTTTGAAAACGTTCTATTTATTCTATGTTTATACAGTTAAAATAGTTGTCTGATTTATAGAATTTATATAATTTTAATTCTCTAATTAAAACTTGTGGAATCAATTCCTGACAGTATTCTGTATGGGTATTTTAGCAAAATTTTCGGAGATGCTCATCCTGGTCCTGGCGAGTGAAAATATACCTTCGTATTATCGTATAAATCGATTCGCTGAATTATATGTTGTACATAGTAAATTGCAACGAGATAACTTCTTAAATATTTTTTTTTTGAACAAAAGAACCTCAAAAAGACAAGAAGGGGTACCAAATTCAATTAAACTAATTAATGATTACAAAAGGAGCACGCAAATACCAGAAAGCACAATTCAGAACCCTTGTATTTCCAAGTCTAGCTGCATAGAAAGTATTTTCCGGATCTACGTTAATGACTGTTTGTGTTTTGTATCTTTCAATTAAGGTTATTCTTCAGTCGACGAATTTGTGAAGTTTTAGCATTTCATACTCTCAAGTCTTAACTCTTAACGAAAAAATTTCAGGATTAGGCATTAAACTATGAATAACAAACAGTTAGTACGGAATGGATTTGAGGATATAATTTGAAAGGAGGGGTAAATATGTGAATGTAATGGGTTTGTTTACGAATTCGTACAAAAAAATTCTGCTAATGGACGGACTCCAATCCATGTCCAACTCCGTTCAATGACGAGGAGTTCAAGTTCATGTCCAAACCAAGTCCATTATATATAGTATTATCCAGTTCATATTCTAAACAAATGAAGTCTACTATTTGTCCATAAAATTACCTTATGGACGAAGCTTTGGACGTTTTTATAGTGCATTATGTAAAAGACTTCTCAAATAGTATCTTAATATTAATAGCTCCAATGATTAAGTAATCACTAATTTTATCCAAAATTTTGGAACTTTAATATTCGAAATTTTAGAAACTTATAATTCGAAAATAAAAAAATTTGAAAATTTAAAATTCGGAAATAGTTTTTAAATTTCAAATTTCTAAATTTAAATTTTGAAAATTTAAAATTTGAAATTCGAAATTTCAAAATTTCGAACTTAACAATTGGACTTGGACTGGACTTCAATCCAGACCAAAAGTTGTCCAACCAAAAAATGTCCAACATTGTTCAATTCATATTGTCCATGTACGGTCCAGTCCATTAGTAGCCTCAACCAATATAATGATGATCATCGACTACGACGATGATCTTCATTTGCATTTTGATTTAACGAATTTTCAAATCGTTTTATTAATAAAACAAAACATATTAATTTCACATAGTTTGTTTAAAACAGTAATAGCATTATAGCATCATAAGCTTTTTGTATTTCTTTTGCACCATTTTCTCCCTAAAAATATTGACATACACTTTGTATAAAATTGAGCAGTGTAGATAAAAATTTAATCAGTACATTTTGCTTTTATACGGTCTAACTAAAAAAATTTGACATCCTAATCTAGGTTTCGATCCATTTGAATAATATAAAAAAATTTCTTATAAGAAGAATATCTCGAAATTATTTATAGGACGCAAACTCTACTCGTCCAATCACAAAACAAATAATTTATACCGGTCATTTATTTAATACAGAATGATAATTAAGATGTTGTATGGATTTGTTTCAACTTATATTGGCAAAAATCAGAACCCAGAATCCGATTAACTGTCGAGATAAGAGAGAATTATTTTCTTAGAGACTTTGACCATATTTGATGTGGGGAATGGTATGATTAAGTGAAAAGATAGAAATTGAATAGAGGCTTCGCTATAAATTTGTAATATTAGAGAGTTTGATATATATTTTTAGCAACAAAATACTATTAAATTCGTATGGACATTGTTTACTATTATTATAAAACTATTCGTGTAAATTTTATTCAATGTATATCCTTTCTATGACAAAATTTGGAAAAAATTAGGTGACAAAAGTTATTTCCCATTTTTTATATCTACGACCTCAAAATTAGGTGACAAAAGTTATTTCCCATTTTTTATATCTACGACCTCATCTCACTAATAACTCTTTCAAAGAATTTGATATTTATAGATTTTTTTTTTCTCAAAAATTTTAGAGTAAACTTTAGATCGTTCATCCAAATAATAAATGAGTGTGATCGATCAGCTCAAACAAAAAATTTCCCAACTTTAATGTTTTCCAGGACGTACATGGAGCTTTCCTCACGGATTGGAACCAAATTAGAAATTTATAGAAGGGCTAATTCGAGAAATTTCCGTAGAATTTTGTGTCCCTGATAGAAATTCATTGGGGGATCTGAGCGGACGTGGGTCCCGCACTCGTCAGTCTCTCTCCCTGCCTCTTCAGTCTTCACCTTGTCCAATTCTCTCAAGTCGCCATTGATTTGATTCCCCAAGAAACCTTTCACCACAAAAGAATCGACTCTTTTTTCTCCAATCACATCTCGATTCAAATACTACTAGTGCGTAACATAACCCATCCACTATACATTTCGGCGCGTTCTCTCTCTCTCTGATGGGGAGTTAGGCTAATTCCCTCGGAGCACGCATGAAGAAACGAGGAGATCGAACCATGTCGGAACTCTACGATCGAACTCAGAAGATCCCTCGATCGAAGGTTTTATTCGTATTAATTTTGACAAGCTTCGATCTTGATTTATTCTTGTATTTAATCGACTAGATTCGAATTCAAGTTAAGTTCTGGCGATTATATGGGGATAATCTGATATGTATATTCTGATTCTAATTTTAGGTTGAGGGGAGCTCGTGCAAAGAACCCTTGGATGAGCCAGTGGATGAGAGTGGTGGAATAAACGAGGTACCAATTGAAATAAATTGAACTAGCTTTAATTTGCCGCAATTTTCCCTTTTTTGTTTCGTCTCAATAAACACATAACGCAAACAAATGCTTTAGAAAACGATGATATGGCTAGAGATTGTAATATTGAACTTTGTTTGTGATTTGGCAACCTTTTATATGAATAATTTGCTTGGAGTGCTTACTTTTGGTTAGAATTAACTGAAAGCCTGATTGATATGTAATACTCCTTGTTAGAAGAAGTTCTATTTAATCAATTTTAGTGTGTAGGTCTACTTAAATTCATCAATTTGGTTTTTTTTTTCGATTTACACAAAATACACATCTTAAATTTTCATCCTTCTCTACCAGAATAAAAAGTCTCCTTCTAGAAAGAGAAGCATTCAAGATGATGATAACCCCTGCGCAAAGCCTGAATCTGGCACATGCAATGTATGTAATACCCCTTGTTCATCTTGCTTACACCGCATGCGCGTGGAGACTGACACCTGCTCGTTTGTGGGTGCCTGTAGCGAACACTTCCATTGTGAAAATGCTGAAACCATATCGAAGTTGAGAAATCCCAATAAGCCCAAGCCTTTTGATGTAGGAATTGTAAAACAAGAGGGGCAAGGAGAGAGTACTTCCTGTTTAACAAACTCTAGAAAACTAAAAGACACTCAAAGGTTAGATAGCCATAAAGAATCTAGTTCTGATAATTGCCAAGAATCACAAGAGAAGAAGATGTTTAATTCAACTGATTCGCAAGAGAAATCTGATTCCAACTTCAGAGTTTCAGAAAAGAATAATGTGCTCAGTAAAAAGATGTCTGGTGGATTAGAAAATTGCGACACAAGAGGTTTTTCAGAGAAAGATCGGAAGCAATTTCATAAAGTAGTGGAAGTAAAAAATCAAGAGACTGATAATGGTTTGATAGATGTAAGTCCATTGTTATTATTATTATTATTATTATTATTATTATTATTATTATTTTGTATTTTTGTAGTTAAACCACAAGCTGCACTGAACTTATGAGATTTTGAGCCCCTTTTTGTAAAGGGCAATTTTTAAAGATTCAAAGAGTAGAGAGGTCTTTTTCGAGATTATGCACCCCCTTGCTTCCCAGTCGCCCTTATCTTTTCCTTTCAATTAATCTACTGTTGACTTGATAAGTGAGAAGCATTTGAAGATGTTGATTTAAATGGTCTTGCAACAGGTGAATGTTTGTGATATTTGTGGAGACACAGGCCGTGAGGAGCTATTAGCTACGTGCAGTAGATGCATTGATGGTGCAGAGCACACGTGAGATTCTTTTAACATCTACAAAACTTAGAAGCTGGACAATCACTTTTGGTATCGTGCTGGTAAAAAAAATGATAGTGGCATATATATGTGGCATGGGTTGTACCTAAAGTGTGCCAGCCTGGTCTAAAGTTTGGACATGTTTTCCTTAGCTTTGTTTTTTTTTTTTTTAATAATTGAGTTTTGGGTTTCTATCTCTTTCTAACTGAGATTGCATGTCAATGAGCTGCAGCAGCCATTGTTGTAATTATAAATTATGAACACTAGCATTTAATTGTTTTTAATTTGTGTTTTCTATGAAGTTACCAATTTTTTATGCCAATCTAGGTATTGTATGCGTGTGAGATTGGAGAAGGTTCCAGAAGGTGACTGGCTGTGTGAGGAGTGTCAGCTCAAGGACAAAGCTGACAAAGAGAAACAGAGACAGAGACACACTCAAACCACTCCCCTTTCCACACCATTATCAGAGAAAGAAAACAAAAGTGACATCACTATTTCTAAAAATCCTTTCTCCTGTCACAAGAAGTTGCGTATTTCAACAGACCGTGCTGTCTATGTGTCTGTTCCACCTCCAAGTCCACGCAAGTCTTTTAAAGAGGTGATCAGTCCTGGAAAATCTAGTAATTTGACTAGGGAAAAATTAGTGAAGACAGAGACATGCTCTTTTAAGGAGGTGATGAGCCCTAGAAAATCTAGTAATTTGTCTAGAGAAAATTCATCGAAGATGGAGATTTGCTCACCGAAAGATAGAAACAGTGGTCAAATCATGAAGAAATCTCATGCATTGTCTCGTTCTTACTCTTTAAGCAATGTTTCTTTACTGAGAGATGTGGAGAAGGGTCAATCAGAGATGCCTCCTCCCAAAGGTACAAATATAATTTTTCACTTATTTTTGCAAATGCACCCACCAATTTTCCCAGACCCAGAGGTCCTTTGTTATTTTCAAAATAACTGCATATTTAAGTTGACTAGGATTAGCTAAACATGATATTCTTTTCTGGAGAAACTCACCCCTTCATTACTTCTATGTAGTAAGAAACTTGTTTTAGATGGAAAAGTCCTTTTCTTTTGGCTCCAATATGAGGTCTGAATAGGATGACGTATCGAGCACTCCTTGTTATGATTCTTTTTTGGGTTCCTTCTTTCATGATAAAAAGCAGCAGTCTTTTAAAATAAAATCCATTGTACCTTCCATTAACCACTAATCTATGAGCATCAACGCATGCATGGTGTGCGAGAGAGAGAGAGAGAGAGAGAGAGAGGAAGGGGATGGAGAAAGGAGTGAGGAATTAAATTATTACTTTGGTCCAGCGTGTTAATATCCATTCATGTGTAGACATTAATATACATAATAATTTGCACATAGAGGCAAGTTCTTAATGTTGAGATTTGGTACATAACATGAATTATAGACCATAATATATGTTTGACTTATCCAGACAAGTGTTGATGCATTCACAAAGAAATGCTACATGCATCCAGTTATTGCATGCATGCACTCTTGGATCCATTTGTTTGGACTGAGACTATGAAGTACCAAACATGCATCAAATGTAAGGGTTTGACATTCTCTGTGTATGAGGTCAATGTACTCATCAAGTTTTTGTATTTCTGTCTTGTTGCTCTTACAGGGGTTTAATTTCCCATCAACTCAAATAGTTGATTGGCCAATAACTTTGTATATCTGCTAATTAGTTTCTACATGAAAATGGTTTGTCTGAAAAACACCTGACGTTTACAACCCTAATGCCTATTTTGAATTGCTCACCTTTAAAGCTATGTTGGTAAAAGTTTCCTTGTATGATGTAGGTAAAATGACAAAGCACCTCTCATTTAAAAATCCAAGCATGAAACCTAAAGTCAAATCTATGGCTGAAAGCATCCCAACCAAAGAGAAGGCATCTGGTTTCTCCCTTTTGAAGCCAACTGATGAGGCAAGACCTTTCAGAAGATTGATTAAATCTGCATCCTTGAAAGAAGGAAGTTCAAGTCATGCCAATCCAGATTCACTTAAACTAGCCAAACCCTCAAGTCCAACTGTCCACATCAGCCCACCTAAGTCCTTAGAGATGAGGAGAGAGAGAGAAAAGATCTCTCTGGAAAAAAAACATTTTAAAAGAGAAAACCGCACCAATGTTTTGGCACAACAACCTGGTGCAATAGTAAAGAAGATTGAATCTAAAGCTGAAGGAAATATACCCAAGAAACCTGAATATGTTGCCAGTTTCAGTCGCATGGAACCAGGTATGCTTTAATCTGGTACTCTCTTTTTTTTTTTTATGTACTTCTTCAAAAACATTAAAATGCTACATGCAATAAATATCCAGCTATTCTCTTCAGTACATAGAAACTGCAAAAACTTTTTATGTCCCTAAAAACCGTAGAGCATTCTATATAGTTTATATTGTGGCACTAGTCGCCTCCATCCTTCAAAAAGTTCCCCAGATGCCATCCATTGTTCTCAGGTGCGTAACTCTATCTGAAGACAAAACAGAGAGTACTGTGCAATTTTTATGAAATTGGGTGCTACTGTTAGAGTTATCTTTTCACTTTGCAATGGTTTTGTTGATACTTTTTATTTCAGATTACAATTCAACTTTGTTGAGTAGAGTTTTTATGACTCGTTGTATTCAGTGGTGAAAAAGTTATGTCAATAATAACTTTATATTTTGGTTTTGCAGCACCTGGAGATAAAAAGATGAGCAAATCTGTACTGACAAAACAACATCAAGCCTATAAAGACCCTAGGAGCGTACTGTCTCCTAAGGAAAGGGATAAGAAATTTAACAGATTGAAAACAGCAGTCAAATCAGTTCTTCCGGTGGCAAAAGATGGGGAAAAGAGTGAAACTTTTGACAAGCCCAAATTACCAATTCTCAAGACTGGGGTTTCTTACACTAGCAAGAATCAGAAAACAATCTCTAGTAATATTAGGGAGAATTCCAGATCGACATTCTCTGATAGAAGTAAAGTTGAAAAGGCCCCAAGAGATTTGCTTTCAGCAGCCAGCTCTTTAGAGAAAGAAGAACCAGGGGATTTGGATGTAATGTCCCCCAGTGTTGGGGTTGAGAAAATGAAACTACCTAAGGATATGCTCTCAAGGTCCAGCTCTTTGGATAAAGTAAAAACTTTGGATATTAATGTAATTACAACAGCAGTCGGGGTTGACAAAACAAAAGCAGAAGTTATGCTCTCAAGGTCCAGCTCTTTAGATGAAGGCAAAAATAGGGGTATCAATGTAATTGCAACATCAGTCAGGGTTGATAAAATAAAAGCACCTACAGATATTCTCTCACAGGATAGAGCTTTGGAGAAACCAATGGATTCAAATGGAATTTCCTCTGGTGATGAGTTCAAAATAACAAAAGCTACTGTGGAGACATTGACGGATTCAAATGCAGTTTCTGTTAATGTTAAGCATGTGGAATTGACACCATCGGTGCCAGTTATTTATGATTCATCTTCTCTACGAACTCCAAAAACGCGGAGCATTCCAGAACAGGATTCTGTGTGGCGGTAAGATTTATATTTTTTAATATTCAGAATTACAACATGATGATCATATTAGAATTCCCTTGCAATAAAAATTGTGTATATCTATACATCTTTGTTCGTACAGGGGTAGTTTTGAAATTATGCGAGCCACGACTCAAGCATGGGAAAGTTTTGATGGAATCCAAGCACACTTCTCTACACACGTCTCTCCCAAGGTATTTGATGTGGTGGCCAAGTTTTCTGATAAATTGAAATTGGAGGAAGTGCCTTGGGGTACTGCATGGCCAGGACAGTTTCAGGAAATCAAGCCAAGTGAAGAACATGTTGCACTTTTCTTCTTTGCTAGAGATCTGGAGAGGTTAATCAAATATTATTTTCTTCTCTAGGGTTCTTGCACAACAGAAAAGTTTACGTTTTTGTTATTTGATATATGTCAAAATATAATTTATAATGGAAATCTTTCTCATACTCCTACTTTTGGATTTTTATTTTATTATTATTTAAATTTTGGCTACCCATACAAATCCTCATTCGTAAAGAACAGAGGAAATACCCTCTGTACCTGTTAGAATCGGTGGCACTTCTATTGTCTAGAATGCTGCGGGGTGGAGGGGCCGCAAACGAATGCGGGGGGTGGAGGTGTTGTGGGTCATTGGGCAGGGGCTAGAGGGAGAGTTTGTGTACTGAGACCACAGTTAATTGTTACCCCAATTAAATTCGGTGTTGGCCAAATTCTTACTATCATCGTTTCCTCCTTTTCTTGTGTGACAGTTATGAGGTTAGCTATAGCAGACTACTGCAGAGTTTGATTGCAGACAACTTGGCACTTAGGGGGCACATTTGTGGTGTTGAACTGCTTATTTTTCCTTCTGACAAATTACCAGAGCAATCCCAAAGTAAGAGCTTACATTCTAGACAAGTTTATGATTCAGTTTGGGACAAGTACATCAGAGTAGGTTATTTCCTGTTGTGGTTCTTTACTTCCAAAAAGCATATTTATTCATATTATCTATGAACTGCCTTATTATGTATGCCAACTGTTAAATATTGGCACTTGAATTAGGCTTTCAAGAAAGGTGCAAAGAAGCACATATCAGTTGTACAGATAGCAGAAAATATCGATGTGCTCAGATATTGCCGTTGAAATAAAATACTAAGAATTTAGCTCTGCAGGGTGGAACAGTCTATTCTATCTCTGGGGCATCTTTTGTGCACGGAGACAGGCACCTCCCAAAACGAGCTTGAAATCCCCTAAACCAATTGGCGGGGCATCAGGGAACTTCTCAACTAAAATAAATGAAGATGTGAAACCCAGCAAGGAATTAAATATAATTGATAACTTACCAAAGTTGAAGGTAGAGGATGTTACCAATGCTCTAGATGTGGGTCCAGTACCCTATAAAAAACAAGGGGAACAGAAGTCATGCTTGGATCCCAGTGTATTCTGTGCTGATCGGGAAGCCCGGAATGCAAGTCATCCTGCTTCTATTAAACAGGTTCTTTTCTATGCATATTTTTTGTTAGGCTTATTTTATTTACGCTCAGGCATATCTATGTATTGTCTATGCTTAAGCATCAGTTGCAAGGACTCTTATATTATAGATCCAATTAGATAAACTTGCTAACAACATATTTTAAAACATAATAAATTAGTGATATCTCCACTGTATTCTTTGCAGAGTTGTGCTGTTAAAGCAGAAGATTCCAATGAGATGGCAGGAATTATTTCTGATGGCAAAGGTACCTTTCCTCTCAATGTCTATTTTACTTGATATTTTTTTTAGTTTATGATCACAGGGGTTAACTTATCATGGTTTTTCTTTCCTTCTTGTTTTTTTCCCCCTCTTTTCTTCAAATAGTGAATAATAAAACCTTATCACTAGAAAAACCAACAGATGCCAAATTAAAGCCAGGCAATGAAGGAGCCTACCTTTCAGATGGGACCTCATGTGATGAGTTAGATCTGAAGAGGAAGCGGGAGCATGATGATTCCCATATTGAGACTGCTCACAAGAGGAGCACCTTGTTGAATAAACTTGTTTCACCCAAGATACATCCTTTGTCAATCGATCTTGAAAAACCTGCACAAACTTGTGATTCGTACAAGAGGAGCACCTTGTTGAATAAACTTGTTTCACCCAAGATACATCCTTTGTCAATCGATCTTGAAAAACCTGCACAAACTTGTGATTTGTACAGTACAGAAGATGTAGAAGGCACTAGAGTGGGAGATGCAGGACAGTCTAAACTCGGGAATAATTTGGTTAATGTGATCTTGTCAGATGATGAGGATGTTGCACATAAAATGCCTAATCTGAACTTAGCTCTTGGAAATAAAAACCCTTGGCAAAAGGAGGTTCTTCCATTACCCCTGTTCCCCTTACTGAAAGCAAAAGAAGAGGAGAGTGATGCATCTTTGTCCTTGTCTCTGACGATTGCGCCTCCAGGTTCAGAGAAAGGGATGGAAAGGCCGGCTGGAAAGATGCAGCAGTTTCTGCCAGAGAAACCTGGGGTAAAGGAACCTTTACGACTCTTTGGTGGATACATCAGTCGCTGAATGAATAGTGTGTTTATCTTATTGTATATAAGCTAAGTTAGTATCTGGGTAGGTTAGATAGGTAGTCAGAGTAGTAGGACTAGAGGGTTCCGTACTTTAGATGTCTATAATAAAGGAGTGGTTTTTGGTGTTTCATTGTTTGTGCTTCCTTTGTTTTATCCTTTCTGGGTAGTTGGTCCTAGGATGAAGACTAACGGCTCCTGTATATACGAAAAGAGAAGGGTTTTGCATTACGGTTATAATTTAGATTATGTCATAGTATATCAGATTTTATGATCGGTTTGTGGTTATTGTCATAAGATCAGAAATCTTTGTTGGCTTGCTTGCATGATCATTTACCATTTGATGGTTTTGTTTCTATTGTAGCTAAGTTTTTGTTATCTTTTTTACAGTTTCTCTTTATACGGTCGAAAGCTTTTCTACTGAAGAATTATGAATTTATGATACCAATACCATATGTAATTAAATATATTCTCTCTCCAAAGTAAAGATTCTCGTTGGGCTGTCTAGCCCGATAGTAATTCTTTGATGTCTTTTGTAACTCTCGTCTCTATTTACTAGTTGTCCCTGTTAATTGTTTTTCATGTTATGTCATAGCTATAGATGTTGCTTGAAATACTACTGCGTTGTCACTGATTATGTATTTCTTATGCCTACTCGAAATACTACTGAGTTGTCACGATTGAATAGACTTGAAGCACAGAGATTTTAAAATTTCCATAATTAGCATTTTATCTACCATTACTTACCTTAGCTAGTGTCTATGGTTTATGTTGATTTTGAAAAGGGCGAAATCAACTAGGACTTGGACGTGCATCCTCAGCAGTCAAAAAAAAAGACTACTCCAAGCAGTCCTTTTTTTTTTAATATTAAAAATTTTTAAAATTCAAATGGACAATCCAAACCGTTGATCTTATTAAATTTTACCGGCGATGTGTTTTCATATAAGTTTTATAAAATTTGAAGTTGATTTGATACTAGATCAAGTGGTCAACAAATGAACGAATTTGGTTAAATTAATTCTAATACGTTCATAATTTGGTCACTTCATCAAATATCAAATCGACTTCCAATTTTATAAAATTTATATGAAAACACATCACCGGTAAAATTTAACAAGATTAACGGTTTGGATTCTCGATTTGAATGTTAAAATTTTTAAATATTTAAAAAAAATAAAAGAACTGCTTGGAGCAGTTCTTTTTTTGACTGCTGAGGATGTGCGTGCACTAGGACTTGGGGTGCGTTTGGCATGCAGAGTTTAGCTTAATTTTTAAATTAGTAAACTAATTTGTTAATCTACAACTATCCAAAAATATTAATTGTAACCCTTGATCCCACTAATCTGTGGGGCACTGCGTAACCAAACGGAGAGGAATGAAGAGAGCCGAGGAGTACAAATTTTGCTCTGCACTCTGCACTCTGCACTCTGCAGTTTCCGTTTTATTTTATTTTTCAGGACTCGCTGACCAAGCCCACATTGGCCATTTATCCAATTCTGCAATTCACGGTCCGGACGAGAAGACGAAGCCCGAACATATCACAAAGGAAATCAATTTTGACCCGTCATATTCTAGATCAACGTTCCAGATTGATCTTCATGGAAATCGTCATGCCTCACATCATCTTGTACAATCTCGTGCAACACAGTCAAGATTACATCTGACGGTCTCCATTTCACACATGCTTTTCCGTCTATTATTTACCTATTATTAAACCCTCTTCCCTCCACCGCCTTCTTCCTTTCTCAATTCTCCTTCCCTCCCCATTTCACAAAACCCTAACCCTAGTTTCTCCCATGGCGCTAAATCCCTCCGATCAAGCTTCCACTGGCATGTTCTTCCCGACTCAGACGCCTGGCACGGTGCTATGTTGCACTTGCGGCGTTGCCATGGCGCCGAACCCAGCCAACATGTGCGTGAGGTGTCTCCGATCTCGCGTCGACATCACCGAAGGGTTGCCACGTCAGGCGGTGGTCAACTTCTGCCCCGATTGCTCGTCCTACCTCCAGCCGCCGAATAAGTGGCTGAGATTCAACCTGGAATCGCAGGAGCTGTTGCATTTTCTCGTGAAGAGGCTTCACACGAGGTTCTCTCGGCTCGTAACGCTCACTCATGCTGAGTTCATGTTTACCGAGCCACATTCTAAGCGTATCAAGATCCGCCTTCGTGTTCGTCGTGAGGTACATTTCTCGGATTGATTTCCACTTTCTGATTTTCTTACATTTGCAGCTTATACTTTATCTTATTTTATTTGCATCTTTTTATATTTTGTGCCATTTACAATTGATGCTCAAATTGAGCTGGAACTATCCAAGTATAGTTAATTGTGGCAAAGTTGGGCATTCTGAATGATGAATTGACGTATTGTTTACTGTTCGATATAAAATGCATTAAAATTGGTCTTTTAATTGTACTGAAGCTTATTGCACTTTGATGAAATATGATGCTTCAGCCTTCAGGGTAATCAAAAGCAAATGAAAGATTGATTTCCATTACTTATTTTTATTTTGTGCTAGATTAGAATGTTAAATTCCTGAACAATATATTTTCACAATCTTGGCAAGTATAATATTGGTATCAGTGGCTTACCTGCTGATATATGTTTAACAAATGCTTGGTCATTATGGTCTGTAAGTATAAGTATTTAATGAGATCGTAGAGACCACCTAATGCAAATAACTCATCCACAAACAACCCTTTCTAAAAATTGTGAAATATTGAATCAACCTTGCAGGTTATGAATGGTGCAATATTAGAACAACCGCACATAGTGGAGTTTGTTGTGCATGACAAACTCTGCCTCTCGTGTTCACGTCTCCAGGCTAACCCAGACCAGTGGGTGGCAGCTGTGCAGCTACGTCAGCATGTACCCCACCGCCGGACATTCCTCTTTCTGGAGCAGCTCATCCTTCGGCATGGTGCTGCTACCCGTGCTGTGCGTATTGCTGATGCACCTCATGGCCTTGATTTCTTCTTTGCCTCTCGCTCACATGCCATCCGCTTTGTTGACTTCGTGAACTCGGTAATTATCATTAATTGTGATGATGTTTGTTTTTCAGCAAGCTACCCTCGATGTTAAACTTTATTATCATTAACTGTGTTTGTCTCAAGTTCAAATTAAAAGCATACGGCTATTACTTTTGAGAGAATAGTTGAACTGCCTCCTTTTCCATGGTCTCATCATGATTGAATATTTTAGAATTTTCATTAAATTAGTTCTCAAACTCAAATAAGGAATATGACCATTATATTTTATCTAGTTTATTTTAACTATGAACATAAATATTTATGGCCGTTAAGCTTCATTTAATGGGAACTAAGAGCACAAGTAAATGTCCAGAAAGTGTCTACATAGGTTGTATCCTTACAATCGTAGATTTTATGTGCACATAAAGAAAGTGGCTAAATAAATGCACCATAAAGAAAGCTTGTTATGTGGACTATCTAGACTCCTGTGTCAAGTAAATTGTAGTTTTTATGTTCATGTGAATAATTGAACTAGAATGTCCGTTATGTTGCTCTTATCTTGATCAATGACTTGTGTATTCTTAACAGGTTGCCCCTGTCCAATATCGCACAGACAAACAACTTGTCTCTCATGATCCGAAATCCAATGTCTACAATTATAAGCACACTTTCTCAGTAGAAATTTCTCCCATCTGCCGTGAGGATTTGATTTGTCTTCCACCGAAGGTGGCCCACTCTCTTGGCAACCTGGGTCCGCTTGTAATTTGCACCAAGGTGTCAAACTCAATCGTCCTTATGGATCCATTTACTTTGCGGGTTGCATACCTCAATGCGACCCAATACTGGAGTGATCCATTTCGCCCGTTATTGTCTAGCCGGCAGCTCGTTGAGTACTCTATCCTTGATATTGAGCCCGAGTCAGATATTGTTACTGTTGGTGGATCCCGGTACCAGCTGGCATATGTCCAGGTGGCCCGCATGTCAGACTTCTCAAATGTATTCACAGTCAAAACGCATCTAGGGCATTTGTTGAATGTTGGTGACAATGCTCTTGGTTATGATTTATTTGGAGCAAATCCAAATGACATGGAA
The DNA here is from genome assembly GCA_027562975.1 of Rhynchospora breviuscula. NCBI lineage: Eukaryota > Viridiplantae > Streptophyta > Magnoliopsida > Poales > Cyperaceae > Rhynchospora > Rhynchospora breviuscula. The sequence continues at coordinate 26,700,186 of CM050400.1, read as the reverse complement.
ATGGATAAGTACAAGGGATTGGTATTACCTGATTGTGTGCTTATGAAGAAGAGTTATGAGGAGGCGCGGGCCCGGCGTAGCGGCAAGCAGCGCAACTTCAAGCTGAAACGGCTTGACATAGAAGTTGAACCCACAGGTGGGAGAAAAGGAGAAGAGGATAAGAGAAATGACGAGTATCGGAAGTTCATAGAAGAGCTTGAGGAGAATCCTGAGCTGAGGTTTAATATTTCTCTGTATAAGAATGATAATTATGAGCCATCGGAGATGGGATCTTCTATGGCTGATGCTGAAGAGATTCCTTCTGTGCCTGTTGAAGAGCTAGTAGCAGATCTTGAGGGTCTAGATATCGGTGATGGTCAAGATCAAGAGTGATAAATTAGTTGCGTCAGCTTTTGTATTTTTTTTTCTCCCATAATATAGATGCTTTTCTTATTATTGTTATTATTATGAAGTTTTGGGGATACCAATTTTTAGCAGAGAATGTGTTGGGGGTGTAAGATTATTAGATGAGAGTGCTCTATGGATTTTGTCAAGTTATTTTGTGAGATCTTGTCAGAGGCGCTATTATGTTTCTTTATTTTTTTTTCCAAAATTTTTGGTGTTTCCTAACATAAAATTGCATTTTTCAGTTTAATGTCATTTTGGCTTTTCCTTTTCTTTTACTAGTGTTTCTGGTGGCATTGCTTTTGGTCGAATGTTTTACCTCATTCATTGTGATAGATTGGGTATGTAAAGGATCCGCAGATCTATTTCATTGCAAACTTGACTGTGGAAAGCAATTTTAAGTTATAATTGATGATGTTATATTATAATCCGGGCTTAAAAGATTTGCAATGCTATCTTGGTATATAATTTGACATCCTAATTTGTTATATGATTTGTACTACTGTATAATTGTCAATTGTATCAACACAAGTTTGTCTATTGGCTTTATAATTCGCATCGATTAACTTTTGTAATCTTTTTCTGCGCACATATCAAGTCGTCATAGTTACTGAGATCGTATTCAGGGTTTGGTCCCGAAAAATTGAAATATCTATTGAAGAGAACTAAGAAACTTTGCAATTGAGATAAGGTCTAAAAGTCATCATATTTTTTAGTACACAATATGCAAAAAATATATATAATTGCAAGCAATATGATTGATTGATCACGAAATAATTCATACAGGAATCACATTGCTTCAAACTTTTACATTGTACCTTAAATACATCGAATTTTTTTTTTTTTTGTGAATATATAGAAGTATGAAATATGATCATCTAATAAAGATAAAGATCAGAAAAAAAAATCAAATGAAAAAGGAAAAATTGGATGCATGCCACCTCAAAACTTCAAAATTTGAAAAATACCACCCCAAAACTAGTTCTGAGTCGATTGCCACTCTAAATCTCTTTTATTTAGAAAATTGCCACCCAATAACAATTCAAGTACTCTTTTATTATAAAAGCAGTACAAATATATTGTAGCTCAAACAATATTATGGCATTTCCCAAAATGCCCTTTGCCTCTTCCTTTTCCCTTTTTCCGACTGAGAGAGAGGAAGGTCTCGTAACAATGGCTGATCCCTCCAGTAATTCCTGTCACTAATCCCGTGTTCTCCACCATGGATCCTGCCGCTCTGATTGCCTCTCTGACAACTGCGTCGTTTGACCTCCGATCTCAGGCCGTGGCAGGAGATGATCAACTGCTCTACCATCTCTTGCCTCGCTGGCCCAATCAACATTCAACAAGGAGGGAGGAGCTGCGAGCCTGCGACTAGGTGGCTTTGTACTAGATGGGGTCACCTCATCGGTCGCATCTGCCTCACTCGTTGGAACTTCACAAATCTAATTTGGGTTAATATGAATATGAATTGAAACTTATGATTATATTGTTCTTTTATTTATGGTTTGTCCCATCTTAAATATGTGCTCTGGGTCGCAACTCGCAACAGAAATGAAAAGGACAAAAAAAATGAGAGAAGATGGATCGCAATAGAGGAAGGAAAGGAAAAATAATGGAAACAAGTAGGGACACAGGGTATTCTGGGAAATACCGAAAGTTATTTTGGTATACATTACTTTCGTATTATTTTTATAATAAAAGAGTATGAAAATTGTATTTGAATGGCAATTTTCTAAATAAAAGGGATTTAAGATGGCAATTTACTAAGAACTAGTTTTGGGGTGGCATTTCTCTAATTTTAAAATTTTGAAGTGGCTTGTATCTAATTTTCCCAATGAAAAAACAAATATATGAGATGATACGACCAAAATACTCAAAAGATTTATGGACCATTTTTACGTACAATCATAATCATGGAATAAGAAGTTCATTGCAAGATTGAATATGCTTGTTCCACAGCTTTTTTTGTTAGTGTCGACGATTCTTTTTGGATTGAGAGGCGTGTCCACTAAGCAACTTGTCTCAAAAGCAGCTTTATTCGAATTAAAAAACGACATTAAACTTAGATTTAAATTGCAATTTGCTCTTAATAAAATAACTTCTCAAACACCAGAAATTTCAATTGTAAATTATGACAGTGCATTCCGCTACCAAGTTCTCTAAAAAAAAATTATGACAGTGCATTGGGAGCAAAGATCCTTATCAACACGCTACAGCCGCTAATTATTTGGCGACCAAAAGTCTGGGACAGCCACAAATTTTTGCGGCTGCACTGTGCATCAGTGCGTCTAATCATGAGCGCGGATCTTGAGATATTCCAACGGATGTACTTCCGTGGAGTGTTGCAAACTTGCAATCCACTTCAGAGGATCTGCTCTCCTGCTGCATAAAATAATTGGTGGAGGGCAGCGAATCAGCGACGCCTCCTATTTCTGGGAACGGATTTTTTGTGACGGGAGTTGTATGTTGACTTCTGTTGGCGTTTCTTTTTTATTTTTGTGAAGGAAATTGTAACACTTTTTAAGAGTTAAAATCAATAATAGACCACGTTAATAGTGGATCTATTATTTTTTCCAAATACCCAACTCATATCGTTTAATTGGCTACTTGAGATGCACCTAACACCATAAATAACGCAAATCTGGAAGATCATTTTGCTTTTGGCTACTAAAATATATGGGTGGCCATCACCAAATTGTTCTCTTTGAATAGTTAAGTAGTTGGTGCAGACAAACACTGAACTCTGTATAAGAAAATAAAAACAAATAGATTATCTCCATTCAAACCAAAACAGGACGCCTCCAACTTTCAATAGATTCAGAGATAGAATAGACGGTGGATTTGTTTAGCATATATGTAATAATTGGTTGTATTAAGTGAAATGAGGTGGCCCTCAAAAAAAAAAAAAAAAAAAAAAAAAGAAGTGAAATGAGGTGAATGCTTAAGGAGGGACCCATCAATGCATTGAAAAATTACAGATCAACATCTGATAAGTCAACAATAATCCTATTCCATTAAAAATTACTCAATACTCATATGGTATTTCTTTACCGAAGTAAAAAATTATCTGGATAATAAGTACTTGACGTCCTTATCAAATCTACTGACACTGTCACACATGCCCTGTAAAAGTGCAATAAGATGTTTTAAGACGGTAATTATTTGAATTGAAATTTGACAATTAATTCAGTTGATTCTCTGATCGAGTAAGAATAATTTGATTTATCAATCTTTGAAAATAGGCTGCCGCTGTCAAAATCTCAAAAAAAAAAAAAAATCGTTGAAAATAGGTTAGATATAGTTACTTTTCTCAAACAAAATTCATAATGACTTTACTTAAGAGGAAGGAACAAATTAGATAAAACCTACTTCTTGCTGATTGAAGCTCTTAACAAGACCACTTGTGTTAGATGCAAGGGAAGCACGATATTGAAGGGTTTAGTAAATTAATTTTTTAATACTAGCAGTAAATTTTATTTGAAAATTAAGACTTTGTCATTTGGCAACCCTACCTTTCCGTTCTACAAAACGAATTTAGTCACTAAATGTCTCAGTTTATTGTCATTTGTTATTTACTAGTGGGATCTCGCGCGTTGCGCGATCTATTTTTTATTTTTACATTTTTTTTGTTGGATTTAGTATTATATGCTATTTACATATCGTCTATTCTTTCAAAGTTATAATTGGTAGAATTATACGAAGTACTTTACAATAAATTTTACGAAAAAAATTCTATGGAAGATAGTAGAACCACTAATTAATAATAAATAAACATTCATCAAAGGACTGATCAATAAATGGTAGCTACTTAAGAAAAAATAAATAAATGCAACGCTAATTAAAAAATCAACTAATCTACGATACATAAGGTACAGAAATAATTTTACAACAATTAGAAATACAAATAAAATGACTGCTTAAATAATTTGCTACTTGTATTGTAATGACATACATGCTAACAATCTAATTCTATTTCAATTGAGGTTCTCTTCTGTTTTTTTTTTTTTTGGGTGAAGCTTACTGCAACCAAGGTTCTTACCCACTTCAATTATATTTCAATCGAACCCTCCACCAGCTTTATATCTATTTTTTTTTTTCTTATTATGTGACAAAGAGAGCAATGTTGACAGAGAGAAAATGTTTGAGTAAATGTCAAAATATTATCATTTTTGAGCTCATATCAAATTAATAAAACGTTCTATCATGCAGCATATTGTGCAGTTATCTTTAACGTAACAATAATTATTTGCCTTGTAGTTTTATCCTGACAGACATAATACATACAATTAACCATGGTTCAATGGTGGAAACAATTTCATGTTGGCAACTAAAGAAAATTATTAACATTAAATACTTTTTTCAATTCTGCCCCTTAGACAATGGTATTTGTTTTGTCCCAAATCATTCCAAACATTCTTTCTTAATGAAAAGTACAGCGATCATAATTATTTGACAATAACAACCACTAAAATCAGTGTCAAACTTCATTCTAAATAAAATTCTTACTGTTTTATGTACCTCCATTAGAAATCAAGAGGACTGCACATCCTCTATTACTCCAAAACTTATGTTGCAACCTGACCAAGAAAGTTGGGCTTCTACAATTATATGAAGTGAAAGTAAATTAGAAAATCTTGAGTGTTGATACACAGTGAAATATGTTTAACAGCATTGTGCATGTTTTTATAAAAATTCAAACATATTGTTCTTATTTATCAAGAAGTGAAGCTTGTATATGGAAAATTAAATTTGCATTTTTTATTAAATAACGAATCTCCCTTTGCATAATATAGACAGCTTTTATGAAAGCAATAATAAAATGACACCTAATCTGGATAGACATGAGACATGAGCAATCCAAATATATTAACAGAGAAATATATATATATATATAGACATGAGACATGGGACATGGGCTAAAGTGCCATAGATGGCAATGCCATAGATGTCTTTTTTGAGTCATTTTTTTAAGATCCGAAATTCAATCAGTCAATCCAAACCGTTCAAATTGATCACCATATTGAAATACCATTGGAGATCAAATTTTACATTTTTTTGAATTTTTTTGCTATTTATTTTGATATGTTCAAATTGGAGGGTCTGAAATACTCGAATTATAACGTTTTTTTAAAAATATCATAATAAATATCAGAAAAATTCGAAAAAATGTAAAATTTGGTCTACAAGGGTATTTTAATATGGTGAATAACTTGAACGGTTCAGATTGAGCATTTGAATTTTAGATCTTAAAAAACGACTCTATGGCACGGGACCCTCTGTGCCATCTATGGCACGTTAGCCCTACTCTATATATATATATATATATATATATATATAAAATTCCAATTAGCTAAAAAAGCACCGGCAATGTTCCCGCATGCCTAATTTCAAAAATCATTCACCATGCATTGGAAAAGGACAAAGGAGACTGACCTTTTCTTTTGATGATTAAGTTTACACTGGTCATTTGATAGCACCAGGAACATATTCCTGCCAAATGTGATACTTCAATTTTATTGGAGAAAAATATGAAATAAAATTCAATATAAGTAAAAGTAGTACTATTGGTCCTTTGATATATGATTATTGTTTTCTATCTAAAATGACCCAAGCACAGTCTACCATTTATAAAACATTCTCGTGGTTCAAGTAAGAATATGCACTAATTTTTACCCATCATGCCACATCACCTTAAACCGAGCAAAAAAAAATTATCGAGACAAATTCAGGTTAACTCTTGATTGTTTAATTTGCTATTGCAACTAAATCATTGAAAATGGAGTACCTGCTTTGCTTGCAAAGAACGAAAATAGAGAGAAAAATATGTGCCTGTCCTAAAGTAAGAAAAAATGGTAAGAAACAAAATATAATTAAATTATATCAAGGTCCATAAATAGAAGAAGAAAACGATCAACCTTATTTTGTGAGCCTAACAGAATTATCCACAATCTGAGAAGCATTCAAGCAAAAGCTGTTTGTGTCTAAAAGCAGCATTTTTTTCATTTTCAAAAGCAACCAAGTTAGTACATACCAAAGTTGACTGCACCATTCTTCCTTTGTCCAATGCGACTCTAGAAAGTGAGGGACCTGGATGCAAATTTGATGAAAAATTAGATTTTTCCTACTGTCTATTAGTTATTTTTTTCTTTTTGTACATCATCAAATCCTACCATACTCTAAAAGCAAAGTAAAAGTGCACAGCAAGTATTATTCATGAAAACCAACTAAAAGAATAGAAATTAATTTAAGCTTTTAACTTACTGGTAAACGACAGTAAGAAATATTGACGATTTTACCTTTCAAAACGAAGCCGATTCTATACACACATTGAGGTTGAATTTTGTTTGAAAATTCTAAAATAGTAATAAAGTTGCTCTGCGAAACTGAAATCTACATGTTAATTGCAAATTATGTAAATACATACAATGTAAACTTTCACCTTGCCAATAGAGAGCTGTAGTCATTTCTGCAAACTTCTTTTCAGATTTGGCCATCAGAGATTGATCTGTAAATAATTAAAGATGAAAAGGTAAAACCAAAAACGTTATTTTCTGAAAAGGTAAAACCAAAAACGTTATTTTCTGAAAAAGAAAAAAAAAAGCAACTGCAATTTTCTCACATAAATAAATTTAAACCAATTTACTTGATGAGCTGTAACAAAATGAGATATAATTAGGAGATATTCAGATTCAATTATTTTGATTGAAATTATTATTTTTTATCATACCAAGGAAATTTCGAAATGAATTGACAGAAAAACCAAGCATGCACCATTTCCAAAAACGCACTCCATATTTCTTCTTAGCTTTAAATTATGGATCCATCAGCACTTTTTTTTTTTTTGAAAAACAGCCACCCAAAAAAGGGGTGACCTGCATTCTTTACTGATGCAGAATGGATCCATCAGCACTATTTAGTCTGATAGCTAACACAACAGCACTATTAGTAGTTTATATGAACACAATTTCTTAGTACTTGCATGATTTTTCAGCATTGACAATAAATTTCACCAAAATGAATTTAATTGTACCAGAAATGGCAATAGTATAAACTAATAGTTTGAACACATTGCTCACTGAACATGGGATTCAAATGGACTATATAATAAACTATATAAAAGACAAATACAAATCACCTAAATCCTATTGTTCTAAAGAAGCATTTTAAAAACTGTTTACTATATACCGTGGCTGAAACATATCACTTTAGACCAGAAACATAAGTTGGGTCAACAGCACAAAGCTAACAGAGTTGAAGTCTTGAAGATGCTATAATGCTACCCTTCGCACCTATTAAGCACAACCTGAAAAGCAATGAAACATGACATCTGTGTCAGACAGCAGCACCCATACTCGTAAAGCACCTCATAATAGGGAAATTCTGTAGTATTTACCCCCTTGATCCTGAGGCACAAAAATTGGAAATAATACTAAGTATTTTGCCCAGAAAAAAAAAAACTGTGTAGAATAAATATGGATTTTGTTCAGAATAGAACAAACTAAAGAACTTACAATTTTTTTTATAGCCTTTTGCTCACTAAATCCTTAGTTTGCCCAGAATAGCACAAAAATATAACCAAAAGGCTATAAAAGAACGACATGAAAGAACTTACATCTGGTAGGAAATCCTCACCGGAGTCAATTTTTTACTTTTGACAATTTGTGCTCCTATTCCAGCGCAAGAACTAAGTAACAAAAAGAGCATAACAGAAGATGAGAAAATACAACATCGACAGTAAAAAAAAAAAAAAAACAAACGGTGCTGATCATGAGATTGACAAAGTAGAGGAGAAAACTATGGGGAGAAGAGCAAACAAAAGTAAAGCAGCCCAAAACCTAAAAAAACCAACGATCTACTGTCAAAAAAAAAAATCATTAACAAAGAGAGGAGGGAAGAACTTCAAAGTCGAGCAACAAACCTAGATCTGGATCGGCGCTAATCAAAATCGTTTTGCTTCTGTTGTTAGATCGAGAGATCGCAACAGGAGAAGGGATAAAAAAATTTACTCGATCTGAAAGAGTGCTCGGTTAAAAGAAAATTTTGATGAGAAGCGAAGAGTGGAGAGAGCAAAAGAAAACGTGCCTCTGAAAGGAAAAATAAGTACAAAGGGGAGTAGAGAGAGGACAATAAGCGCTCCTGGAACCGCCTCCGTACAGAAGCCACATGGGTGAGGTCTTCTACCCGGTCCGTCCAGAGTATCTGCGAGAGAGGAAGAGAGAGAGCAGTGGGAAGCTGAGAACTCTCCAGAACAAAATCAATCGAACGGAGAAGAAGAGCTGAATCGGAGGGCCAAGATACGCAGAGGAGATTGAAGGGCCAGGATTGAAATACTGTCGGGAGAACTGTTGGCCAATAGTTCTTTCGGATGCGGATCCTATTCTGCGCATTAATATATGTTTTGATTTTGATTGTAAATTATGAAATATACGCATATATTACAAATTTTTGTAATATGTTGAAAGTACTTGTTCATATTGTAATGTTGATTATTTCTATTAGTTGTTTCCTTTGTTTTTTTTCAATCCAAACAGTGATCATAGATTTATTTCGTCAATTTTGATATCAATCACTTAAAATATAATAATAAGTTTGAACAAATTCAAATATCAAAAGATCGAGTAATAGAGAATTTTTTTTTCTAGCAATGTTTCATATAAGAAATACATTTTGAGAATCAAATTTTGATTTAGGATATAATAAGATACAAACTAATCTGAAAACATATCTTTTTTATTAAATTCAAAAAATTATAACTAAATCAATTGCAAATAGACCGCCCTCCATTCCATTTTCATTCAGAGAGGACCCGGATTATCAGCAAATGGAGAGGATTATCGATCCGGATCTTAAACAAACCAAGACGCAAATTCCTCCGATTCCTCCCGTGAGACTACTGACACTCTCCACCAACCGCGGCTCCCCATGTCTCCCTCCACTCTCTACAACTGATCCACACCACGATCGCCTAATCGGACGGTGGAGACAACGGCGCTGTCCTTTTAGCGTCATCCCAGGAAACCTCTCTCTCCATTTTGAGTGGTGTCTGTGTCTCTCTCCTTTCATTTTCAATCGAATATCCCCTATTTCCATCCCTTCAGGAAAGCACAAACTAAAATCTATATAAATAGGCCTCTGATCCACCCCGCACCGCTCCTTCCTCCCTCACTCAGGCATTTTCACAAGCAGGCGATAGGCGCTTCTACTGCCACGCCGACTCAAGGTTTCCTCTCATTTTCTCATCATTCTCTGAATTTTATTCCTCTCTGCTTTTTGTGATTGATTTGAATTGCTCATTTTCGAAGAAAGATTGATTGCTTATTTTGCTTTCGTTACTTCTCCCTTTGGATCTGAGATGATAGATCGAATATCTGGATTTCTTCTCGTTTAGAATGATCGGTGTGGAAGGTCCATACTGTACCAGAACGGGCTATTGCGTACTGGGCTTTGCTTGTAACGGTGTTTTGGTCTATGCATTGCTGCAGTTACAGTGTACATGGAATCTTGGGTTGTTTGGTTTAGTATCAGTTTGGCTAGTAGGATGATGACCTGAAGTCGTCCTTTGGACTAGAGAACATTGCAATGCTGTACTTGCTAATGTATTAGTTGATTCACCTGATTTTTCATAATCACTTAATATATGTTCATTTAATATTCTGCTGTAATATGCATCAACAAAAAAAACAAAAGAAGGAACAAAGTGACTTTTCCAGTCATCATCATAGTAGTTTTTGTTTGTTTTTCATAATCACTTGCTTTATGTTGCAAAAGAGGCGCCTATTGCTCTCCTGTTTTTGATTGTTCTGTAAGCAGACAAATTGGAAGTTTAGTATTTTCAATGACTTCGTCAAAGTGTCAAACTTTGGTCACAAATGTGCATTCTATTAACTTGGACTAGATGGTTTTAATCCTCTTGATTTCCTTATGTTGGTGGATGAAATATAGAATCAATCCAGCTTTATAATTTGTTTAACACTTCATCATCTTACCAGATGGGTGATGTTGCTAAGGACCTGACAGCTGGCACAGTAGGAGGTGCTGCGCAATTAATTGTGGGCCACCCTTTTGACACAATAAAGGTCAAACTACAGAGTCAGCCAGTCCCACATCCCGGCCAACCCCCAAAGTACTCAGGTGCAATCGATGCGGTGAAACAAACCCTAGCAGCAGAGGGTCCAAGGGGTCTTTATAAAGGGATGGGGGCCCCACTCGCCACGGTGGCAGCATTCAATGCAGTTCTGTTCACAGTGAGGGGACAGATGGAGGCGTTGCTGCGCTCTGAACCTGGAGTACCTCTTACTGTGAGTCAGCAGATCGTCTGTGGAGCCGGGGCTGGTGTAGCAGTGTCATTTCTTGCTTGTCCCACTGAGCTGATCAAGTGCAGGTTAGTTTGTTGTGTGCATTTACAGGACCCCACTATTTACTGTCATAATGGACTATAGTAATCGTTTCTCCGAATAATACCCGCATTTTTTCTTTTTCCGGCTCCTTTTGTAGGGAATTGATGAATTAAATGGGTACTGGCAAATTTTTGAATAATATTTCTGTTATATCTGAATTATTCACAAAAGTTTTTAAATAATACTCGAATAATTTTCAAAAAAGTATGAAATCTTTTGTTTTGATTTTTAAATTTTAAATAATATCAAATATTTCAGTGTATTATCTATTTTATTGTAGAGAAACAAACTATTTCTTAATTATTTCCATATTAAAAACCAATCATAAACTTTTGGCATGCTGGAGTATTTCCAAATTTTGAACTTTTTACTATGCTATGACCGTTACATGGGGGCCTGATTTTGGGTTTATTTGGCTTGAACTATATATTTGGCATCTAAAGCGTAACTATTTGTTTCTATACGGAAAATTCATTTAGCTGGAACATTTCCTCTGTCACAGCTGTGCGGTAATAGCATATGCTATTCAACACTTATACATGGCCTCCAGAGATGGATATTGTAAATGCTCCTAAGTAATTAATTTTCAGCATTGAAATTCGTAACAGTAGGCACAATTAACTTTTTCTCTCATTCACAATGTTGTATCGATTAACTAACCGTTAGATAAAGTTCTCCAAAAAAAAACTAACTGTTAGATAACAGAGGCCATGAATTGTAGAATTTCATGGTAAAATACATGAGATAAATGTTGCCATTTTCTTTATCATGTTTATCTCCTAGGGGTCGTTTGGATGGGTTAGGAATAGCCAATTCCTAGGAAGGAATAAGGATTTTCGTTGGGAAGTGTGTAACTTTGTGAGAGAGATGAATTGTTTATATTAAAATTTATGCCCGGAATTGGAAAATCCCCAAATTCCGGACACATCCAAACGACCCCCTAGTTGTTTTGGCCCGTTTACTGGCATATAAGACAAATTATTCTAATGCATATGAAATTTTATTACAAGGCTACAAGCTCAAAGTGCACTTGCTACCGCAGCTGCTGTGACTTCGGGGCCTACTGGGGCAGCAACTGCAACTGCAACCATTACTGCACCCGCCCCTGTAAAATACAACGGCCCTATGGACGTGGCCCGCCACGTGCTCAAATCTGAAGGTGGAACTCGCGGCCTCTTTAAGGGCCTTGTGCCAACTCTGGCCCGTGAGGTGCCTGGCAATGCACTTATGTTTGGGGTGTATGAAACAATCAAACGATATTTTGCTGGTGGGCCTGACACATCCAGTCTAGGCCGTGGATCCCTCATTGTTGCTGGTGGCTTAGCTGGCGGCTCGTTCTGGTTGACAGTTTATCCAACTGATGTTGTGAAAAGTGTAATCCAGGTCGATGACTATAAGAACCCAAAGTACAAGGGATCTATAGATGCTTTTAGAAAGATTTTAGCCTCTGAAGGGGTCAAAGGGCTTTACAAGGGGTTCGGACCTGCCATGGTACGTAGTGTACCAGCCAATGCTGCGTGCTTTCTAGCATACGAGGTCACACGGTCGAGCCTTGGGTGATTATATTCTTGGTTTCAGGTCCGTTGGTGAATTAATGTCAGTAAATAGCCTGTTTGTTTCACTTAAATTTCCTTTAGTGAAGGAATGACAGTGTTGATTGGGTGGAACTAGAGGGCTGTTTATGTCGAGCACTGTTCCTCTTTCTCCTTCTAATTCATTGGATTCCAAAATTGACTAAATAATGTGATTTCATGAATGGTTCTCCAAACTCTTCACTGATTACTCTGCAATTTCTCTGGCACTACTAGTGCGAGGGACGTGGGATGAACCCATCATTTAAAAATTCAGTTGTTTTTTCTAGTATTCTGTTCATTTTGTTCGATTTATTTAATTTTGTGAAAACATCAACTGAAGGCCAGAAAGTATAGAAAATTAGGCATTTCGTAATGGACTCATTATCTGCAACAAATCCATCCTTGTAAGTTTCTTGTAGAAAATTATTTTACGGCGTCATGGAAGCGACAAATATTAGGAGATGTGTTTCAAGAATAAGGTTGCACTTATTTTGAAATAAATTTCCTTGAACCAGAAAATGGTTATGAAAATAGAGAATGCTGATCGCTGATTGCCACATGAAAATTATTTTCGTTTATCCTCTTTGTTCCCCTGTTCCCCAGGCTCAAGCCCATCAGTCGACCTTTTTAGACTCGGCCTGTAAGAAATGCAGGGAATGTCGTGCATGCGGCATGCCTCGTGATGTACACGTGTCTACGTTACATTGACAGAGAGCTTGGCGACCTGTCGGGTTCTTCTGTTTTCCATACTGTGTAAAAGATCGTGCTGTTTTTCCTTTTGCACTTCGATTGCTCGTAGGGATATTGTTAAGACACCAGTCATGCACAATAAATCACCGTAACAGAAAAGCTGAACCTATGCAGACCACAGAGCCCCCATTCTGAATATTTTGGGCCTACCTGAATCTTTAAATATTTTAATTAATTAAATTACGTACTTCTAAAAAATGTTAATTATTCGGTATCCTTTTCTGATTTTTTTTAGCAATTGAATTATTATATTATTTATTATAGACATACGTACTTATAAGTCATGCTGAGTTTATCCATTGATCATATTAATTAAAATTATCAATGTAATCATTAGTAACTTGATATTTTCAAGTATTTTATGAATATACTGAAGCAAATAACTCCATCTAATCGGGGTCATTTTCTAAAAAATAAAAAAGGAAAAAGGAGCACACGCATCTTTCACTACCATTCTTTATTTTCTTATAAATCGCTTTATATGCAAATAATGGGTGCAACTTGGCCAACTTGATTCAGATCCTAATCAAGGTGACACTTTCGCCTCTTAGCTGTCAGAAAGCAACTCATTCCCCATCGCATTGAAAATTAAGTTTATTTTTTAATGCCTATTGGCATATTTTTTTAAAAAAATTAACTTTGGCTATGTTTGGCAAATGGGCCGAAAGGCTTGTTCTAGTTCGGCTTCTAATTCCATCGTTTTGGTAGAACTAGAACTAGAAGACGAACTAGACCTTGTTCTAGTTCGGCTCATGTTTGGTAACGCCGAAGTAGTCTAGTTCGCGAACTAGCTAGTTCGGCTCCTTGCCAAACATAGCCTTTATTAGCGACCCATTTTAAACTATAATAACGTAAAATTCCTTACAGAAAAATGTTTTGTTACTCCAACTTATCTCGAATTTCTACGCTCTAATTTAAGAGAGAATTTACTTAAAGAGACATTATTCAGTAGACAATACATTACTCTCTTCCACTTCTACAAGATCTTTAATGGTAACAAGCACCTCCCGGGATATGATTGCAATGTGCACGGAAAAGTTTTTAACTGGTACAAAGAGGCAAGAAAACAGGGGGAAAAAATTGCCTTTTATTCTGTGCTTTGTCATTTCGCGTAAAAGATGTTCGAGTTCGAGAATTAATCTTTTGAAGTTAGATCATTCGGCTTGGTGCCTCAAACCCTTGAGGAATGCCCGAATGGGCGTGCCAGTGCCTCAACTTAAAACTTAACAAGAGGATGCCTCTTACTCAAAAGCTACACTATCCATTTCTCTCACAAATTGATGATGTTTTTTTTTTAATATTTTACTGCCCTTTTATTTTAAATTAGTATTCTATATTTTTTTTTTCAAATTTTAATTAGTAACCAGCTAAATATCAGTATATCACACATGAGGTTTTTTTTTTTTTACAAAAAAAATTATGATAAATTCGGGCCTTGACCCTATTTTGTTCGAAAGAAAAAAAAAAGAACGTACTCTTAAAAGATCAAGAGTTTTTTTTTGACATAAAAACAAGGGTCATGCCCTTATCTTTCTATTGATAACGCAAATGTTTACAAATTAGCCAGTGGCTAAATAAAGTAAAAAGTTACAATGTAAGTGAAAGAAGAGATTGATTTAGAGAAACAACAATTTTATTTAAAGAGAAGAAAAAACGAAGAAAGAGTGAAGATTCAGGAGCTTTTGCCAGAGAGGTGCTAGCTACTGCATCATTAAGATGTGTTTAGTCTGTTCCATTCGAAAGTTGCCTGGTCCACCAAGAAGTGTATGTCATTTGATTGATTGTTGAAAATCCGCGTGCATCTCTCACGCCATAACACAAAAGTGAGGATTGCGAGCAGTTCCTTGGTTTTCTTGGAGATTCGCTGGAAATGGTCTTGTAAGAGCAAATTTATGTTAAGAGGGAGGGTATGCATGCTGTCAAGAGTTGAAACATGCTCTCAAAAAATTCCCAAAACCGGTATCGCGAAAAATTGACTATTGTATCTTCCTGCTTGTTTCTCCAGTCATTATTCGTCTTCTGCTATGTAATTTATGTTGACAACTACATATTATTAGATATCTCTAAATACTAATATTTCCTGACAGCGCAGTATATCATAATTTAAAATATTTTCTTAATAGTTAATCATGAAATTTTGTTGGCATATATTTTATCAATGCAGGTCTCCTTTTGGAGACTACGATCACAGAAAAAAAATAATCATGTGATCAAAAGGCATATTTCTAGAAATATAAAGGTTGGATGGAGCTTCATTTTATTTAATTATGTCACGGAACATGAAATATTGATTCACCTACAAACAAAGGTGCAGTTCTTCAACAGTCTACCGGTGATTATTACTCATAGACCTAATAATAATATTTTGAGCACAAAGAAAGATTGGCAATTCTATGATTGAAATTTCCATTAATTAATACAAGGGACTTAATTTCGAATAAATTAATATCCAGAAACGGTAAAGAATCTACTCAATCGTTTCCAAATGAGGAAATGTACTATTGAAGCAATCGAAATGTTTTCCTTCGAGGCCGGACAAGAGGTAGTGGACAGTTTCCATAAGGTAGGGTCCATAGTCTATATATGGTGAAATTGAACTTTTAAAGTTCTATTTTTTTCTTTTTCTTTTGATTCATATTCGTACCAGCAGAATACTTAACATGATTCCAAAATTCATTAAAAAAAAGTTAAAATAAAACATTGTCCTTGTTTGGGTTGAAGGAGAAAAAAAAGGAAAGAAATTTTTAAACCATTGTTGTTTAGTAATTTTGGTTGAATATTTATTAGAATCTAAAGGTTAACAAATATTAATAATTTGTCAAATTAATGTATAACGAAGACGAGGCCAACCAAACATAAAATAATAAAAGAATAATTTTCTCGTGTTCTATTGTATCTCTTCTCACTCTTCAGTCTTCACCTCTTTTTTCGTTTATCTCATGTGAGCCCAACAATGTAATAGACTTGATCTCGTTTCCTATCCCACCAAGAAGGCTACAGTAAATTGTGTCATCTTTCATGTAAAATTTACAGTCTTTTTGTCAAAATCTCAAACAACGACATGTTAGATCTTTCCATTATCAGTGTTCCAAAAGACTACTTGGTCTATTCATTAATAGTTAAGATAAATACACTGCTTTTATATATCAACATAATGATTAGTAGAATGATACAATCATACAATGCTATGCGACCATCATTATTTCAAGAAGTTATAATGCTTTTGTGTTAATTAATTGATTTGCCAGAGAACCAATTCTATTGGCTGGTGGAATACCACTAACTGAAAGTGGGGCAGGCTTCCTCCTAGAGTTATATTCCTATGTATATAAAGTGTTCTTTGAGTCATCTCAAGAGCCAATGGCCAAATTCAGAATCATTTATTATTGGATCTGACGATGACTGCTATTGGAAAAATTCTTACAAAGCCTAGAGGAATATAATGAATAAAAGAAATTATAATTCGCACTGAATAAAAAAGAATAAAATCTCAAGACAGTAATATATATATATATATGCATGTTGTAATAAAGAAAAAAGGTCTAGAGGAAAGAGGTTGGTTGGTGGATGCTCAGAACATAAGAGAAAATGTCCAACAAAATCAGATATGATGCACCCCAATTTTCACTGATACCACTAAAAAAAAGAGATGATAGTTACACTATATTAATCCAAAATGTAGGTGTTCATATATATTCATGCTTTTTTAAAAAAAAAAAAAAAAAGATCTCTACAATAGGCTTCAGATCCCAGTTACCTGTAAAAACATGCTCGGATGAATATAATCTCATACATATGCATGTGATATCTTTGATCAATGCATGACATTTTTTATGGAGGGTTCCGCTGACAAGTTTTTCTAACCCATTTTGGACTAATATTTCCAAATCGGATCCTATAAAAGTCATAAAAACAAGGAAAAATATATAGTTAGATTGCACCTGAAACGTTTTCCCGATTTGAGGTCTATGAATAATTTGGAATTATTGAAATGAAACAAAAGAACTATATAAAAATAACGAGCTATTGTTTTGGTGCTTTCAATTATGGAAATTCTTGTTTTAAAATTTTCATCTCATGCAATCCCCCTAATATCAAACACGACTTAAGTGGGACTATATTCTCTATTTAACATTCGGGATTTTTCGTTTTCAACCGGGTAAAAAATATAAGGTTGTGTGATTTTGCTTATTTATTTAGTTTCCATTTATAAAAAAAGAAAAACAAAAGGATGTTCAACAAAATGGTGGAATTTTAAAAAATGAAAAAGAAAATATGCTTCGATTTCATACTATTGGGCTCAGTGTTCAACAGATATTATGAAGGGTGATGTAGTGATGTTAGACCTATTGTACTTTTGAAAATGTCACTCTTCTGCAACGTGACAACGTCACCTATACTTTAAAAATACTAAAAGGTAGAACAGAAAAGGGTCGAAATGTAGAAAAAAGAGAAGTTTTACTGCAAAGATTCATTTCATTTTTTTTTTTTTCACAATTCTATATATTTACTGCAAAAGATGTGTTTTTTTCCCATAACTTTTATTCGACAAGACGGCAACTATGCCACCACAATTTTTTATATTCTTTCACCACTTATTCCCTGAAAAACACAGCCCCGCACAGCGGTGAGCAAAAACCATGTAACTCGTGAGTTTACTCGAACTTAGACTCATGAAAAGCTCGGTTAAAACTCGAGCTAAAAGAACTCGAGTTGGCATAACTCGACTTGAACCAACTCGGTTAATCGACGAGTTGAGTTTGAGTTAGTCTCAACTCGGCTGGTTGACTCGTGAGCTGACTCGTGACGTAATAAATTTTAATTTTTTGGAGATTATCAACATGATCTATGAGTATTAATATTGAGTTTCAAGACATATTTTGCTTCAAATCAATGGAAAAGAATAAAATTGATGATAAATTTTATTTTTTATATTATTGTATATATCAATTACTTTAATTTTGAAATAATGTATCAATTAAAAAATGAAAATTTGAAGTACTCATGTCAAGTTGGCTTGTGACTCGTGAGCCAACTCGAGTTAAAGACGAGTTGAGTTTGAGCTAACTTAAAAAACTCGAAAGTATTTCCAACTCAACTCGAGCTAACTCGAGTTATAGTTGAGTCGAGTTTGAGTTGGTCCCAACTCGCTCGAACTCGGCTCGTATACAGCCCTAGCCCCGCAGAGTTGAAGTCTCTATTTTTAATTTTTAATATCCCATTGAACCTGTACAATTTTTTTACTTTGTGTTTTTTTTCACACAAAATATGTCACCTTAATTAATTGTAATTGTTGTACTTATCTAGTTTAGTTCTTATCTCTGATTTTTATTCCTCCAATAATCATGGACATGGCCATTTTATCTTTTCTAAATGTAAAGTTCAAAAGGGGAAGCCACTATCCGATAGTCAACTGTTATGGCGACATGGTTAGGTGGCTTTGATGAAATTATTTCATTATTAATCAATTGATACCTTGTCGTTTTATAGAACTTTAGCCACTATCCTTGCATTGTAAGAAATAACAATTCACATCTAAATTCTAACT
Organism: Rhynchospora breviuscula; assembly: GCA_027562975.1. NCBI lineage: Eukaryota > Viridiplantae > Streptophyta > Magnoliopsida > Poales > Cyperaceae > Rhynchospora > Rhynchospora breviuscula. Next base: position 26,681,530 of record CM050400.1, on the reverse strand, counting down.
GCTTGCACCACAACTTACAAAAAATAGTATGTGGGATGATGAAATCAAATCTAGTGCAGCGCGCAATCTGAGCCATCCAGATTAAATCTAACGATGATGGGAGCCCCGTGCATGTAACCAGATTGTAAGGCCCGAAAAAATCTAACTGTCGAGATCAGATCGAACGGCTCGGATCGCTGAGCGGCACGGTGCCGCGCGGCACGAGATAAGGATTCGTGGGATGATTGTCTTGCTAGCCCTTATGGCAGCTACAACGGAAACCATGCTGCATGTAATTTCTTATTCACTTGTGGCCGCATACGATCAAACAGTCTAGTTAGTTATTTTGGACCATTATTATGTAAGACCTTTCCTTTTTCATAAAGGAACTATCCAAATAAAATTATGAATTTACTAAGGTCTTCATGATATTTGAGTGAAACATACCTTAAAAAATTCTTGAAAAATCACAAGATCTAAATACATTCAATTTAAATAGGAAGATTTTAGATCAGCAATTTGGTAATTGATGATATCCCTAGAAAAGGATAAGCAGTTTTATAAATTTTCAATAATCTAGGGAGTTGTTCCATAGAATTTTCAATTATCAATCGCACTTTTTTATTGCGATTAGTTGAGGATATCCCCAGAAAAGGATAAGCAGACACTGACAACCAGTTTGGTAGTTGAGTAAAAGTATTGAATTGATAGACTCTAAATTATTCACACCTTCAAATTATTTTCTGAAAAGAACATTCTAGACCCTCAATACATGAAAACAATAAATAAAGTTGCAATAATTTTCCGAGAAGGGAAAAATAACAGTGAATAATAGTCCTAAACAGAGAATCACAATTTTACAATTCTCCCCCAAAAAGGAAAATGCTTCACCAAAAAAGGAAAAGGTGGAAGTTCCATAAGACTTTTTCCTTCCATTTTCCACCACATTGTTACATTTCCCCCGGACTAAATTATCTATTACAGAAAGGGGTAAAATGTAAAAGGAGAATGCCACAAAAATTACACTTTACTGATTTCACTCCCAGACCCAGTACAATCGATTCTACATCAAGTCTGATGACAGCAAGCAAATCCAATCCCAGGAAATCAGAAACCATGTATTTAGCGGGCCTCCTGAATTTCTGAAACCAAAACAAAAACCAGAATAGCAAAACCAAAAGCAAGTTTACCTTTACCCCCCTGAAAAAATCAGTAATCTCCACCCTGAGCCGCCGCAGCCGCCTCAGCCAAAGACTTGAGCTTCTGGAGATTCAATTTGATGACTGTATCAGCAAAGAGCCTGGTATCCTCCTCGCTGTTTCCTTCTGGCACATCCACCACGTACGATTCCAAAACAACGGTCCAGATCTCGCCTCCTTCTTCGAACTGATTCACAGTCGTTACGCTTCTATAGTTTTGCAATCGATGCTCTCCGCCTATGATGGTGAATCCAGCGATCTTTCTCTCTTCGTCTAACACATCTAACCTCTCGGTGCTAGTGCTCGCTGGTAAACCAGAGATAACGCTGAGCTCTCTCAGGCATCCGACCTGGACCCCACCTCCGCCTATGATCGAGCAGTTTCGGATGAAGTGCTTGTAGATCTGAGGACAGTCGAAGCGGCGCACGAAGGACCACACGAAGCTGGACGGAGATCGGATCCGCTGTGAAAGGAGAGAGGAGCATCGGCCAGGGCCCACCTGGTAGGTGTGGTAGGCGTCGATGGTGGGGCCCAGGGAGGCGAACTCGGCCGGAGTTAGGCCGACGGGAGGTTGCTGTACGGGCGGAGAAGGTGGATGCGAGGGTTCTGAGGCTTGAGCTGCTGCTGCTTCTTCCATTCCTTTCTTTCTTTCTTTCTTTCTTACCCTTTTTGAACTCTTGGAAGTGAAGAGTATATTATTTGGTGAGTTTTGGATCGCGAAGTTTGGGCTCTGGAGATAGAAATAGATGTTTTAGTGGATTGGGACGTGGGGCTAATTATTATTTTATTGGGTTTTTAATATCTTGCCTTATTCTTTGGAAAGAAAAATTACATCGGGCCTCTTTTTTTTTTTTCACTTTGTTGTTTTTTTTATAGTCCGTACTTATTATTAATTAATTAATTAATTAATTAATTCAGTTTATTGTTTTTTAAAGTTCGTACGTATTATTAATTAATTAATTATTAATGCAATTAAAGTTGATGATTACATCAATCAATCGAAGTTTGCATGTAAAAGATATGTTCAATATACTAGCATCACTCCATTTATCTAATAATACGAAAAAATTAACTAAATCTTAAAAATTAACAAACAAAGTGTTGTAATTAGAACAATCATATTATAAAATCTCGATCGACGGATGGTTCGTATATCTGACCCTTCATGAGTTAGGATTTGAAATTTAACTCCATTTCGTAGATCTATTTTGCAGTTCCTTTGCGATAATTAAACTATAATATTTTATGAAGTATCTCATTGTGATACTGTGATAAACAAAACAATAACCAAATTTCATATCTTGATATTTGTAAATTCTTACAAGTACTTAATTAATAAAAAAAAGTTTTGAATTTTGAATTTAAAATTAAATTAATTAATACAAAATTTCGGGCATGATAAATATTATTCCAATATTCCTCATCCGCACAATCTCATGCGTTCCCCCCCCCCCCTCTCTCTATTTTTGGATCAGCGCTAATTTCCATCCTAATTTTATCGCTCATCCCTCCCCTCTTCCAAGTAGTCTAGCACCTAACTTTCCCTCCCACCCCCACCCCATCCTTCCCCCCACATATTATTTTTCTAATAGTTTTAGTTTTGAATGTTAATTGTCCTGATTTTGTATGCTAATTGCTCAGATAAAATTTAATTGTTTTAGTTACCATGATATATAGCTAATAACAGTTTATAGAACAATTAATTTTTTCCTAGTACAGTTAGTATTATTTTCCTAATTGTCCTAGTTCCGTATACCAATTGTTCTGGTTCTGTAAACTAAATGTCTTAGTTTCTAGGATAGCCAATAACATTTTTCGGGATAATTATTTTTTCCAGGATAGATAGTATTATTTTTCTGTAAATTAAATGTCCTAGTTTCTAGAATAGTTAATAACATTTTCTAGGATAATTATTTTTTTTCAAGATAGTTAATATTTATTTTTCTTATTGTTCTAGTTTTGTAAACTAAAGGCTACGTTTGGCAAAATGTGTGAACTAGAATAAGCCGGCTTGTTCTAATTCTATTTCCATGATTTTGGTAGAACTAGAACAAAGAGGGGAACTAGGCCTTGTTCTAGTTCGGGTCATGTTTGGTAACGCCGAACTAGTCTAGTTCGCGAACTAGCTAGTTCTTGTGTGTGCCAAACATAGCCCCCATGAGATGGGAGGTGGGAGGGAAGCGTAAGCACCAGGAGTAGAAGGAATGAGTACGCACTAGATGAGGATTAAAGACAAAAACAAAAAGATAGGATGACGATGGGCAAAATATGCTGAAAATGAGAAAAAAAAATTAAATGAGGCTGAGATGTCTTTATGTAATTTGGATTTAAAAAACTCAAAGTCCTCCGTGTATTTACGACTAGATTGTCTTCAGTTCTCACTCTAACAAAAAAAGGTCAAAGAAAAAAAAAACTATTATTGTACATGAGCGAAATGGTATAAGATGTAATAATTCATACTTTATTTGTTAAGTATAACACGTTCACATCAATAATTGAAAAAACTTTGAATTTGTTTTATACAATATTAGAAAGGTGAAAGAAAAACTCGACAGTTTATTATAATTCACTTGAATTATTTATTTTTCATCCTTTGATAATTTATGTTTACAAAATAAATTGAAATTTAATGATTTGGCAATAATACATTACTTTAGAAAATATATAAGACCAATACTTCTTGAATTTATCGCCAGCACTTTTAAATTTTAAAATGCGCTGATAATAAGAGATAATGTCAACGGTACAAATAGATTATAATAAATTCCTGCCAACATAACATCAGAAGTAAATAAGTAATGTCTAGTAAAAGTGTAAAACTACGTCAACGGTACAAATAAACTGTTATAGTGAAAATGTCAACCAACTCCGTTGCAGTCTACCATCTAATGACTCTACGTGAGGTTAGTATATATCGGGATAATCAAAGGATTATTAAAAGCCGCTTTTGTCAGATTCCCCATAAATGATAAATCGTAATTTGCCATTTTGGTCCCTGTTATGTATCAGTTTGAAGTCTGAACCTCTTCAATAATAACGGGTAACCCACTAAATGAAATTCCTTCGCCTCTTCTCCCAACAGCAGCAAGTCAACAAACCAATGACGATCGCTGATGGGTTTTCTTTGATGTAATAATTAATATTTTAATTTTGGAAAAATTTGATTTATGCCCATTCTAAAATTGTTCAATTTCGAATATGACATCACAAAATGACTAATTCGATATATGCCATTATAAAGTAACACAACTTAGTTATACACCATTATTTTCAATAAAAACAAATTAAAAGTTATTTTCATATGTCATATTTTTAAATAATTCCCACAATACCCTTACAAAAATTATTGTTTCTCTTATGGATGAAACAACTGGACAAAAAAACTTTTGTTTTCTTCGTTTTTTTTTATTATCTTTATTATCGCTATCGCTACCCAACTCTGAGCTGACCTTAATTTTGACAAACACCCAATAGTTGCTCCAAATTCTAATCCTAAGTTTCTTTCCATGGATCCCGTGAGTTGAATTTTTTTTTTTTTTTTTATTTCGGTCCATTGTTTCCTACCCCTCGTTTCTCCCAGATTTTTTTCCTTTTCCTCTTCGTTTTGTTCGTTGTTTCTTTGTTAACCTGTTTATTTCAACCTGAACCTATTTTTTGTTGTTAATCCCAAATATCATCTTTAGTTAACTTGAAGACCTATGAATCAAAAAATACATAAAATTTTCGGCATAACTTGAAAAGGTGAATACTTATAGCTTATTCAATTATTAGGCTCTGTTTAATTAATCATTAACAGAGGTATTTTCAAAGGGCTTGTTTGATTATTAAGTTTTCAATATAGGAAGTAAAATTTTGATAATCCTGATTCAAGTTCTTACTGTTTCATGATCTTGTATTTGTTTTATGTCAAAATTTATGCATTATACAATTATCGAAACATCAATTTCTGAAAGAACTATCCTCAACTAATATTTTTTTATTTGATACCATAAACAATTTTACCGACTGTTGATGGTGTTTAGTGGTGCATACTTTCAAGTTTTGATATAGTCAATTTCGTAATGGCATAAAACTAATTAGTTGCTTTACAATGATATATCTTGAATTTGAATGTTTTATGGTGGCATATTTAAAAGGATAAAATAGTCATCTTAATTGACCGGTGGCATAAAACTAATAAGTCATTTTGCGATGGCATATCTCAAATTTTTATAACTTTTACAGTGGCATAAGCCCAAAACACAGCGTTCCTCGTAGGTCCCGTAATCAGTGGCGGAGCTAAGTACAAGAAATGGGGTCAATTTACCTCCATTGATTTATAAAAAATAATACTATATCTAAAAGTTCACACTTGCAAAATGAAAAATTTTGTAGATATGCAATATTTGAACCCCATAGTGAATTTATTCTTGTTGGAAAAAAATATTTATATAACAGATATATATTAGACCGCCACAAATGTTAATTTTTGTCTTCTCAATATTTCATGAACTTTCACTTTTAGTAATCATTAGCACATGCATGTTGAACTTATTAATTGAACTTGAATATGTAAATTTACAATCTACTTTGTTAATATATAGTTTTTTTTGTTTATTTAATTGAATATTACAAAGATATAATCAGTAACCATAATAATTTTTATGAATCGATTTAATTTGTTTTTTGGTTGTTGTTTGTTTATAATATTTGATCTTCTGACGATTTCAAAGGATGAGACTTCAAAAAATTAAATTAGAAGATAAAAAATCTATTATAACTTGTAATTTTTATATTGTTCTATATTTTGTGTCCTAATATTTTTTTTCAATAAAGTTTTTTAAGTACTTTATTGGAATAAAATAGAAATGAACTGTAAAATATCTCCGGCAATTGTTAATGTCTAAATTGTCGATTTCACAATCAAAAGGACACTAATAATCCCAATAGCCATGGATGAGTTTTTCAAGGGCCATTGGATCCGTAATCAGTCATAATGAATGATTTAGATTTAGCACTAAAAAACCGTTTGTGGGCTTTAAACATCGATGTTTTGTCATGGGCATATGAAAAATGCTCTGTATTTAAAACTTGACATATACCTGCAGTTTCATTTTTTTTTTATATATATGTAAAAATTCAAACATCGATGTATTACTCGTCATGTAAAAAAAAAAAAGAAAAAAAGGAAAAGTGCTATTTATTTCAAATTCAGATACTCAAAATGACGATGAATTTCATTAATACACACACACTATCATCAATATCAAATTATCAATTAATTCTGCATCGAATTTTATTAAAAAAGTAATAATTAAATCATATCTTACCGTACATGTAGAATGAATGCCCCACCCCCCCTCTGCCTTCCTAAATTTAATTAAGTATCATATTTATTTTATTAAACAACAGCTTAAATAATATCTTACTGTATATGTCGAATGCCGCACCACCGGATGCTTTCCGAAATTCTGGCTCAAGATCCGCCGCTGCCTGATTTTGTTTTCATTTATTTAATCAATAATTGAATTGATACTTTACTGAAAGCCTCTAGGTTTAAGGACACAAACACACATATATCATTATCTTTTTAATGTAAAAATACTAAAACTTTCTATAATTTTTGAGCTGCGAGAACTTATTTTATGTTATGGTAATTCGAAATTTTAGAACGTAAGCGTAATTACGTATTCAAGTGGGAAACCTTATCACAAGAATGGTAATTACATAAAATAGAAAACCGGGAAAGTGCACAATCAATATAGCGTGATTATCTTGCCGAAATAAAAATACATTACATCGTATATATTTTTCCATTCATCGAGTCGAATTTTTTAGCATTTTGTCATAAATAATTTTTGAATTTCAAATTTTACAAAACTTAAATGAAAAATTCATCGCTCATTAAATTAAACAAGATAAATAATTTTGAACTGAAGTTTAAATTTGTATTTTGATAAATAAAAAAATAAGATGTGGACGTTTAGGAATGGAACTCTTCTCCACAAAACAATACTCAAATTACATGAAATCTGATTGACATTTCATTTATATATCCAACAACAAATTTATAAATTTAATTATAATTTCAACTCCAATTAATTCATTTAAAATTATAGTATCAAAATTATTAACATAAATCATTATCCAGTGATATCTCATCTATTTTATAGTAATCTTGCCCCGTAAATTCCGTTCCTGATGCTTTCTACAGTACTAGGGCTGTATATGAGCTGAGTTCGAGCGAGTTAGGGACAACTCAAATTTAGCTCAGCTGTAACTCGAGTTGAGTTGAGTTGAGTTAGAAATACTTTCGAGCTTTTTAAGATAGCTCAAACTCGACTCGTCCCAAACTCGAGCTAGCTCGTGGGCTCACGAGCTAGCTTGAAATAAACATATATCTTTCAAATTTTTATTTATTAAAATTCATATGTTATTCTATTATTAAATTTTTTTGACATAAACAATATTGTAAACAATAAAATTGTTCTCTTTTATATTATTTCTGTTGATTTGAAACAAGATATGTCTTGAAATTCAATCTATCATATGTAATATTATTTAAAATAAGAATATATAAGAACGAAAATTCTTATTATCAATTTATAAATTTTTAATCCTCATAAATTATGTTATAATTCAATAATATATATTTTAAATATAAATTTATTATGTCATGAGTTAGATCACAAGTTGCGAGCTGAATTGACCTCAACTCAAACTCGACTCGTCAACCAACTGAGCTAGTTCGGCTTGAATTCTACCAACTCGAGTTTGGTTGGCTCGAGTTCGAATTAGCTCACGACTAATGAGTTTTTTGCTCACCCCTATGTAACAGTACTACTATTGAATGATTCGATGAATCTGAAAGCTAGCTGCCACGCGTGTGAGACGGTGCTGGAGTGCTAGACTTACTCATTAATAAATCTATATCGGAAATTAAAAAAAAAAAATCTATATCGTCTTGGAAAAAGGAACAAAGCGTCGAGCATTCAAATTATTTGGCATTTGGCAACTGTGTCTATATTTAATGTTTTTTTAGCTCTCCTCGTTGAAATTTCATGCTAAGTTTGGCGGGCTTGGCTCGTACGCATATCAAAATGCGCACCATTGTTTCAAAGTGACTTTCAACAGCGACTTGTTCGTCAAAATTCGTACTAGAAGTCTAGATTGCTTTAAAATTGACAAATATTTTTGCAAAATAAATTTCAGTAAGGACGCATTAATTCTGCAAAATTCCTACTATACTGCTTTTAAAATTTACTGATATCTTTTGCAAAAAGAATCTCAGACTACATTATGATAGTTACGTTGGAGAATTTTTTGTTGTCCAAAAATAATTTTTGGAAAATTCCAAAGATCATTGAAAATTTTAATTTATTTCAATTTTAAAACCATAACATCTTCCGTTTTATTTCGATTGATACTAGAAATTAATTTGTTTGGTATATAGAAAATTTTCAAAAACGAAAATGCATTCACTGATCAATTGGATACAATTAATGCTCTGTACTAGGGGTGGCAAAAAAGCTCGTGGCTCGCTCGAGAAAAATTCGACTCGATTCGACATTTGCTCGATTTATTTGGGCTTGAAGCAAATTCAACTCGCTCGAAATATAATTTTGTTAACTAATTTATATATATTAGTACATAATTTGATATATAAAATATTTATTTATTACAAATAAATGCTATTTCTATTTAAAATATTATTGCAAAATGAATAAAATATTAGTTTATAAATAAAAATAATATTAAAATTGATAAATATTAATTCATTTGTATATTACTTGCTTGAAAATATATATAAAAAGTACTATAATTTTGCTCGATGAGCTCGTTATGAAACTCAATACAAACTCGATTCGATTTGACAAAACTCAAATTAATTTCAAATCCAGCTTGAGTTAAGGTTAGCTCACTTGAGCTCAACTCGTTGCCAGCCCTACTTTGTACAGAGTTTGTATTTTCTAAATACCTCCAACTTTACTATATTTGGAGTGACACATAAGTAAAATAACTTCAAAGTTCAAACTAGCAACTATTATTATAGAAAAATAATTATTAGCGTCCAAAGCTTACTAATATAAGATTCGTAAAATTATTTTCCGTTAGTGGAAGGAAATGAGAGAGAGAGAGAGAGGCGATTCTGGTAATCTTTACCAGTAAAGAGAGAAGAAGTAATTTGTGAATTGATTTTGTAAGAAATCTTTTACGATGTAATTTCTATGGTATGCTTAATTACATCTATATATAGCTATCCTGAGAGGGCTCTCTATATATACAAATGTCTAGATACGTTGAATAGAGTGTACACCAGACTCAGTCCAGAGAGTTTCTAATTAGTTGCCTGTTCTTTGATCTGTAACGGTCATCTTATCTTTTGTATCTAATTCATCTTGAATCAACTGGACGTGTCCAGTCCTCGTATTAACAGTTAGCATTTTTTTTGTTTATTCAAAGCAAAGCTTAATAATCAACTCTAGTTAAAAGAAAAATATACGACATGTAGAACCTGTTTTAAATTTTGGTAGCTGCATGTATTTTTGTAATTATAAAAACAGTTCTTCAACAAAAATGTTTGAACTGAATCTTTTAACTTTTTTTTTTTTGTTGAATATTCAATGCTTTAGTTTCACGCAACAGCACGCAAACCAGTCGACGAGAATTGAAAATGCTTCGTTCAGCTCCAACAAAAAGTATGGTAGTCTCTGACAACTCTGTAAAGTTTAGTAGTTTACAGCGCACAGCAATTATTATAACTAGCCATGGTTACGTGATTCGCGCGATAAATCATTTTTTGAAGTTAATTACAAAACATCATGGTAATTGAATTTTTTTTTTTTTGGAAAAATATCAATATACAGATATTCACCGCTAAAAAAAAATTAAATACCAGTTATTACCACTCTTCTTCTCCTCTTTTCCACCATCTTTGTACACTGTAAATAGAAAGGTGATCAAACACTCACAGCCTGTGATACAGTCTTCCGTTAAATAAAGACTTGATCTTTTACAGCAAGCAATAAATCGGATAAATATAAAAAATTGAATGACAAAACAATAAAAAAATATGTTAAGAAATTTACAGCAAGCACGCTCTTATTCTTAATATTCTTCTTGTTTGACTGCCATTCTGACCTCCTCAAAGAAGGCATCGAACATTCGATCAAACAAAATGCCAACACATCAAACAGAGTCCCATCCCGACCTCCCTCTGGCTTCTTTTTATTGTTCTACGCCACCAAATCCCTGAAAATCACAAAAGAAAGAAAAAAATTTATTTCCATTTCCTCACAACAAATAAGAGTAAAAAGCTAGAAAAACATATGTTCAAGTAGAGACAAAAAAATAGGTGCATTAGCACTTATTTTTTTTTTATTAATCACTATGGTTGTCCAGTTACACACACAAATCTTAAAAAAAAAAAAAAAGACTTGATCTGATATGATTGAGCTACCAAATGAACTATAATATAAAATTTTTCAATCATTTAATGGCATATACTTGATGTTTTGAACAACCATGACCTGCCACATAACCAAAAAGATCAGTACTAATATTCATTTTTGACAAACTACATTCTAATTTATCTAATTTAACAGTAAACAATTTTCGACAAACTGCAATCTAATTTGAAACAAAAACATAAACAAATTCATATCACAAAGCAGGAATACCAAGAAACCATTCAACAACTAAGAAAATATCAGCACCAGCATAGGGGATACACCTTATATTTAATTTATAAGTGATGAAACCTTCCATACTCTAATTCTGTAACTTGAGTCATTGGTATAGGAAATGCTCACCAGCATCCATATTTTTTGGTAACTAATTGTTGAAAGCAATTACACTGGCACAGCATCAATATGTTTCCAGTATCCATACACAGGAACCAATTAGACTTGTCCAACAACCTACCAAGGTTTAAGAATACATGGATTTTATTAATCTGGAAGCAAAAAAATAAGAGATAGGATAAAATCAGCCACGACTTACGGATGGACCCGTCAGCTGTGATTATATCTCAACTTTTGAGGTTCTAATGGCTAAACTGAACGGTTTAATGTGTTCTCCATATTGAAATCTCATTGGAGACCAAATTTTATATTTTTCTGATTTTATTTACTATTTTTTTAAAATTTTTAAAAATCATAGTTATTGAAGGATCCAGAATTGTTTAGATTAAGAACTTTGTAAAATACCAAATAAATACTAAAAATTTTCAGAAAAATATAAAATTTTGTCTCCAACGAGATTTCAATACGGAGAACACATTGAACGGTTCGGATCGACTATTAGAATCTCGAAAATTGAGATTTGATCGTAGCTGACATCCGTCAGTCGCGACTGATTTTAGTCTACCTCAAAAAATAATTAATTTATTGTTGTAAAACGTAATGACACACAAAGACTTAATATTTTGGTTGTTAATAAAAAATTTCTGAAATATTATAGCACGGGTCTCTGCTTACTGATACAGTACGGCTCATGGAGATAAAAAATTGATCATATTTTTATTGTTGACATTGGACCTAAGAGCATGCAGCAATCTACAAATTAAGTAGAGTGAGATTGTGCTATAAATTGTACCGCACTTATATGGTCGCATACTCACAGTGCAGGCATCAAGTATATCATAATTTCTTTCACTGCTCCAACACTTATATGTGTCTTTAGCCTTTTCTTTGTCCTACAAAAAAAATTATAAACACGGTTTAAAAATTATAAACTCAAAAAATTTGTCTATCTATAACCTATAATCTGAAGGTCAAAGATGCTTACAATGAATGCTCAATCATCAAGGGGGTTCTAATGAGGTATTTATCATCAAATAGCTTGAATTAGAGACACAGTGCTATATGAAAATGCCAAAACTAAAAATACAACTACACAAAAAAACCCAGTTGTGAAACAAAAAGGTGCTCCAAGTGGGATAATAAATTAATTAGTTTCAGCAATCGAGCTATAAGATAATGAGATTTTTTAGAACTTGAAAACACGCAACATCCATAAATCTAAAAATTTTTACAATTGCATAATTGAGAAAACTCATCATTCATCATCCATAAAATGTAGTTTTCTTTTTTTTTTTTGAGCCAACTTTGACAATTGAACGAAATAAGTGCAATCAAAAGCAAATTGTTTGTAGACAACGCAACTTCACTTTGAGTTGATCTTTCATTGAGGCATTTCCACAAACATCTATGCAATCTAATTTGGAACAAAATGAGCCAATAAATATATCCTGTTTGAAAACAATGCTGCAATTATAAAAATAAATCTACGATCAAGAACATATAGTACCATACCAGGACCTAAGGCGATGGCGATGAGGAGAGATCGAAGAAGGAAGGGGTTAAACCTTCTGTTGCCGATGGTAAAAGACAGGCCAAACGAAGATGGGGCTGAACGGAAAGGCTTGGTGGTCGATCAAGACAGGAGGCGGAGGCGGAGAGAAGGAAGCATGCCTCGATACAATCGGCCCTTCGCCGTCACCACCCGCCTCTATTCACCAATCGCTCCGTCGCCGTGACCCTCTCTCCCGACTCCCATTCGCCCTAGGCCTGGCCGCTCTTTTCTTTTCTTTTTTTCGCTTGTTTTGCTGGAGGAGGAAAGTAGGAGAAACAAACAGAGAAGTGAACGAAAAATAAAGAAAAAATGAGCAGAGGGAGAGAAGTGAAAGGAGACGGAAACAAAGTGACTATCTGCGAGGAGAGATCGAAGACTGAAGCAGAGATAGCGAACCCTAGACACTCGATACTTCGTTTTTTAACCCCCTGCTTCACAATAACCTGAAAGGAAAGTAACAAGTGTCTCTATTTTCATATACCAGTGACATTGCTGTGCCATGCTTCACATTGAAGGAAGGAGCAAAAATGGAAATGAGAGTTTGACGGAGATAGGAGGATGTGATCTGTCCAGTGGAACTCTCCAGAAGAGCCTTTTATCACTGGATTTTATTTTTCCTTTTTCTTTGCTTTTTTCGTAGTTGGGTTAGGGTTAGATGGCCCATGGGCCCTATTGGATGATAAAAAACTATTGCAATAAATATAGATAAATATCATTTTAAAAATGCAATTACATTTTAAATTGAACTTCAAACCATGTGTCTCGATCACTCTTATTTTGTGATGGTTCACGCACTATAGTTAATTCATACATGCATATGGTATGATAAAGTAGTTATAATCTAATTGATTTGAAATTATACATGACAAAGAAAGTTCATGTTCAAGTAACATAAAAATCATTATACATACATTTATGAAGTATATTGTCATCATTGATGAGATATTGGAGGATGACCAAAATAATGTAATATTATTTCTTTAATGTGTAACTTTTGATCTAGTCGTCGGATCGGGCTGAAATTTTGATAGGAGCTTCGTGATCCCAAGCTCGAAACTGAGTTGAATTGAGGTGAACTAAGGTGTCTTTTGAAGTAACATAATAATATATCTTTTGAAATGTTTTATTAGTTGATTCTTCAGATCAAATAGTGAAAGTTTTAGTACACTATCTTTGAAATGTTTTTAAAAGATTGGTTGTTTATTTAGAAGCAAGAAAGAAAGGTGTTGATTCTCCTATGGTTTTAGAAGGGGAGAGAGAAGAGGAACATAATAATAGTGAAGAAGGCATAGCTGATTTTGAGGCGGAATCACCGCTAACCCTAGTTGAAATCTCCTCCGACGGCGAGGAAGAGAGGGAGAAAGGCATAAAAAATGAGAAGAAATCTGGGAATAAGGGTCAGAATAAGAGGAAGTGTGGTGCAAGGGGTTTGGGGAAGGGGAATTGCAAGAAGAGAGCTAGGAGGTATTCTGATGTGGAAATCTGGACGGCCGATGAGAAGGAGTTGAAGGACGATGAGTGTTGCATTCTTGCGTCGGATCCTGCTGGAGAGGTTGATCTCAGCCGTCCAATCTCTGATTCTGAGCAGGATTTTTCTGTGCTGGCTATGCGTGGCAAGGTCGTTCTTTAATCTCTCTCTCTCTCTCTCTGTTTCCTTCTCTAGTGGTGGTTCTTGGTCCCAATTTTCATGAAAAGATTTAAAAGATATCTCAGAATCTTTTGAATTCTTAAACCCGAGGTAGTTGGTTTGCTGGATTTAGGGTTTTCTATAAATTCATATAACAATAATATTGTACTTGCAAATGGTTTGGATGGGCTTGGAAATGGAGAAATTTTTTCTAAGAAATGTTATAATTTGCAAAGAAGTTCTATTTGTGCTGTTAGACTAAAGGCATCGTAAAAATTAGAAGAAGATGAAAAAAGAGGATAAGTTTGCAAAGATTAATTTAGCATTTTCAGGAAGTGAGGTCCCCCCACCCAGAATAGAAATCCCCAAAATTAACAATGCTATTTGAATACATTGGATTTTAAATTAAACTTTCTTTCTTTCTTTCTTTCAATTGAAATATAAAAGGCAAATACCATCCACATGAAAAAATTATATGGCTTCTACTTAAAGAAAAAAAAAAGCAACTTTGTGATCTTTTTCCTTTAGGCGTCGTAGAAGTTAATATATTATGAGTATTATATTAAGTCCTTCACCCACTAAATAAAATGCAGCAAACTATTCCTTCAAATCCAAGACAATATCTTGCATTATTTTCCTTTATGGTATACATTGAGCATCTTAAAGAATTATCTAATTTTATTCCCATTTAGACTAAAGAGATCCAAAGATAAACTGGCTTAGGAGCTCAAGTCAATTTGTGGTAGGATTAATCTTCAAAAAATTCTAGTTTTCAAGCTGTTATGACCACATAACATGGAAATTTGGTAGCCTTCTTATGCAATTTTAAAAGAAATATCTAAGATGACATGATCCAGCTGGAAACCTTACTAGGTATAGATCTAGTAACAGTGTGTAAGTACCTGTACTAGTGTCTGCTAGCATATACAGAATATGATGTGAAAAATCCTCAGATAAATTAGGAAGTAAATTGAAAGTCGAGCTCAGATACATTGCTGGATCATGTACTTCATTTCTTACATGCTAGATCCAGAATCTGTTCTTGCGAGCTTTGTACGATGATTGCTTTATTTGATACAACATAGGTTTACAAGCATTATATCATATGGCAATTACTATACCATGAACTAAATAACTAATAACTTAAATCAATTTGACAAATAAAAAACTAAAATTCTTCTAAAACTTGTTTAAAACAAAAAACTACCAGTAGACTCTTGTGTGTCATAATCATATTATCATACGTAAGAGCAAAGAAACAAGTTAATAAATTTATAAAACTACGTAAATTTTAGTAATAAGTACAATATAAGTATTTGGTAATTCATTGAAATTGAAAATCCTAGACTTTCAATTTGAAAGGAATTCTATAGTAAAGTTTCAGCTTGTTAGTAGAACAATTGAGAGAGTGGGGGGCCAAGGCAGGAGAGGACGTGCTGGGCGAAAAGGAAGATGGGTAAGAGGAATGTTTTAATATTTATTTCTTTATTATTATTATTATTATTATTATTATTTGGGAGGGATGGGTTGGGGTGCTGATAGGGTTTTGGGGTCAAGGAGAGAGTAATGATATGAATGGACAAATTTGGGGGGGGGGGGGTAAATATATCAGAAGAAAAAAAGGAGGTGCAAAATAAGGCCGGAAGAAAATGGTGAAAATATATAAGAACATAAATGATGTGCATAATATGTATGGAAGAGAGTGCAGGAAAATAGATGAGAGGAAAAAGTGAGGGGCATAATAGGCATGGGAAAAACAGGGAGAGAAATCAGGAAAATAAGAGGGCTTAACAAGCATAGACGAAAAATAAGGATCACCTCTGGGCAGCCAGCAACAAAAAAAGCTAGATTGTTTCTTGGGAATGTTTGGTTTCAGTTATTGTCATTGATGAAACCAGGTTGCTTGGGCACTTTATTTTTTAAAATGGCAAGGAAATCCATGAAGTGCAGAGAGTAACTCTTAAATTCAATTCTCTTGTAAGGTAGAAAGATTCGCAGACATTGTCTGCGGCCAAAAAGAGGTTTTCAGACAATAATTGCGGTCTTCAAGTTTTAAAATTTATAGATTTCGGATCCATTTAACTTACTTTCCATTTTCATAGTACTGAGTACATTAGGATTAGGAGGAAGGTGCTTTTCTTCTTGTGTAACAGTGTAAGTTTAAAGAGTTTTGCGGGTTAGAATTAAAGACACCGGGGCAAAGTAGCCTGTTGTAGTGAGATTTTAGTACACAATCTTTGGAAGGATTTAAAAGATTAGTTTATTATTTATAAACAAAAAATTGTGCTAATTCTAAAAAAAGTTGCTGATTTCACTACTGAGTTGTACTACCTTCCTGATTAGTTAAAGCTAATTCCACAGTTAGCCCTCACCCCCCCCAAAAAAAACACCGTTCAACACAAGATGAAAATCAAAGAAAAGTAAAATCATCTCAATAGTTTTACCGTTCAATATTACAGGTAGTATGCAGAGACTTTCCGCATACAAGGCATTCATGTGCAGAATATCCCTTTAGCAAGACTTCTCATGAAGAATGCTGCTCCCAGGTTGGCATGTTAGCACTTGTTTGGTCTTGTACTCGTGCATACCATCTGGTATCAAACTGTTTTGGTTTAAATTTATTATCCCTGGCCCTGGCTTGATAATGGATGATGTACCAGTTGTAACTGTCAACAACATTAGATCCATCCTCATTTCATTAATTTTTTGAGAGCCTAAAAGGACTTGCACAAACAAGCTAGCAATACTATGATAGTGGAAGTAGGGTGATCTCCTCTTTTTTCCAGAAAGTTGAATTGATATAAAATGGGAATTTTGGTGATTCCAATCTGGTAATGCTCATTAATGACTTGTTTTTGGTAGTAGATGCCCATTACTAATTTACTATATCTATATTTGGGTGAATGGTAGAAAAGAAAATAGAGGCAAGATGAAATAAACATCGATCCTAGTCTACGAAGACCATAGCCTTAGATATTTTTACATTAGTATTATGATCTTACTGCTCAACTAACAAAACTATATATATATATTTATCCAAAACAGTGCTATTGCTATGTATGTGATGTCTTGGCACCATGTAGCCATTGGAAGGGATCAAATGGGCACTGTCATGCTTCTAGTGGAGACAAAAAATGGACTGTTAAGAGGCAAGCATCCCGTCTGACTAAGATTTGGGCGCTGAATTCTTGTCTGACCAAGACCAGCCAATAAATCATGATTTATGGCTTCTAATTCCTATCTCTGGAATTATTTTTTGATTGCCCGAGTTGTAGTAGTGCTACTCTATTTAACTTGTATGTGCTACCTTAGAAAAAAAATTCATGTATGTTGCTTTGCAAGTGTTATAGCATGCTATTTAACTTGCTTTGAAAGTGTTATAGTATGTTCTATTGTGATAGTTTAGTCAATTTGTAAATATATCATATGTGTTATTTCTTTATTCTCTCATTTTTGGAATTAGTCGCATGTTTTATATTTTTATATTGTGGGCGTCCACATCTAGGACAAAAGTTTTGCCTAATATCTAGAGAGAATTAGAAGAGCATCTAATACTGAAATAAAGGTACTTCGGAAGAGTTTTATCTGTTATGATTTGTTTGAAGTTCAGTCCCTTTGTAAATATATCAACTGTTCTGATGCATTCGTCTCTCTAATTTCTAGAAATAGTGTATCTTTTATATTACGGCCGTTCACACCTAGATAGAAGAGCAAAGAACAATGCACAATTTTAAAACTGGATACCTACAGTTTTATCTGATGAAACATGCTCTTTATCTCAAAGTCGGCGTATACCTGCAGTTCCAGTTTTTTTATGAAAACATTCAAACATCGATGTAATCTCTTGACGTGAAAAAAAGGACTCTTTAGTTCAAACTTAGATACTGAAATGACTATTAATTATGTTAAAACAAAATAATATCAATGATATTAATTTTACTTTGTATCAATTTTTTTTAAAAACTTAACAATTACTATTAATAAAATATATCGAATTTTATTAAACAAGTGATTAACTCTTATCTTACCGTATATGTTGAATGCCCCACCCGTCTGCCTTCCTAAAGTTAATCATGTATTCTGCATGAGTTTTGTTTTAAACAACTAAGTTATATTGAAAAAGTCTAGTTGAGACTCAAGCATACATTATATCGCTCCATTTTATTATAAATATGTTTGAAAGATAAATTGAAAATTTGTTAATTTTTTTCTCATCTCATGAATAGCGACAAGATTGTCCGAAATAAATTTACTACAAAATATATTCTCTTAATTAATTGATATTTACATTTTAACTAACTAATTCGATTTGCACTTTTGAACATTAGAATGCTTGGTAAACTATTGCAATAAATATAGATTAACATCATTTAAAAATGCAATTACATTATAAATTGAACTTTAAATCATGTGCCTCGATCACTCTTATTTTGTGATGGTTCACGCACTATAGTTAATTCAATACATGCATATGGTATCATCAAGTAGTTATAGTCTAATTTATTTGAAATTATACATGACAAAGAAGTTCACGTTCAAGTAACACAAAAATCATTATACATACGTTTATGAAGCAAATTCAAGTAACACAAAAACCATTATACATACGTTCATGAAGAAAATTGTCATCATTGATGAGACATTGGAGGATGACCAAAAAAAGGGTGAAACCCTTCTGTTTCTTATCGAGATCCATGCGACCCACACTCAGTTTTCTTTCTTGGAAAAGGGGTGAAACCCTTCTGTTTCAACTCCAATACAAGATCCTCCATCTTTTTGTTACTCAGTGTTATTTCTCCTTGTAGGACCCCATGTATGAAATCAACCATGTTTGTTAGCTTCAGCAGGTCCATCTTTAGGTTGTCTAGCAGTGCTCTCTTCATTTATCTATTGAGAACCTAAAATGACTTGCGTAAACAAGTTAGCAATAGTATGTAGTCTATGTACTGACAGTAGGCTGACCTCCTCCCTAGAAAGTTCGACTAATATAAGAGGGGCATTTTGGTAGTTCCAACCTACTAATACTCATTACTAGCTTGTTTTTGGTAGTAGATACCCATTATTATACGTATGTTGAGTGCATGATAGTAAATGAAATAAAGGCAAGTTGAAAAAAACAATAATCTAGCGTCTACAAAAACTCTACCCCTAGATATTACATCACTATTATGATCTTACTGCTCAACTAAAATACATATTTATAGTTTTTAATCTAAAGCAGTGCTATTGCTATGTTTGTGATGTCCCGGCACCATGCAGCCAGTGGAAGGGATCAGATGGGCACTGTCATGACTTCAGCGGAGACATTTCAAAATGGGATCATAAGAGACTTACATTTCGTCTGATTAAGAAGTGGCGTTGAGTTCTTGTTAGACCAAGACCAACCAATAGATCATGGCTTGTTTATATACCTTAGGAAAAAAAATTCTTGTATGTTGCTTCGCAATTGTTATAGTTTAGTCAATTGTGATAGTTTAGTCAATTTGTAAATATGTCATCTGTGCCTTTTTATTCTCTCAATTTGTTGGAATTGTGCTTTTTTATTCTTTCAATTTGTTGGAATTAGTCGCATGTTTTATATTTTGCCTAAAAAGAAAGCTCCAATTTTTATATTGTGGGTGTCCACATCCAGGACACAAGTTTTGCCTAATATCTCGAAAGAATTAGGACAGCATCTAATACTGAATCAAAGATACTTCGGAAGAGTCATCTGTTATATATGGTTTGTTTGAAGTTCAGTCCCTTTGTAAATATATCAACTGTTCTGATTCAATAGTCTCTCTAATTTTTGGAATTAGTGTAAACTTTTATATTATGGCCACTCACACCCAGACGAAAGAACAAAGAACAACAATGCGCAATTTTAAAACTGGCGAGATGGTTTCTAAAGGGAGTAACATTCTTATGATCAATAAGTCAAGAGTAAAAAGACAAACAAAAAAATTCCTGTTCTTCGTCGTAAAGAGCATGATTAAATTGGAAAGGAGATTATTCTCGCACTTATATTATATTTGTATATAGATTATATCATATTTAAATCTAATGTTGGCATATATTAGTATGGAAACTTGGAAGGAGTTTAAGTCAAACACTTTTTAATTACTAAAAATTAATTTCCAATGTAATTATTCATACTAATGGAAGATATAAATAATTAGTCATTAAATAATAAATATAAACAATTTACATAAAAAATAAACACTTTTCAAATGCAAATAAAGGATGCAAACAAGCATGTTATCACTTTTCTTTTTAGAAGTACAACAATATAAGTGAATTTATTACTTCCTTCATATTTAATACAGTTTTGTTAGATAACTAAACAGCTATTATAGGAAAAGTACTTTTCTTAAATAATTTTTTTTTCATATAGAAGTGTGTTAACTTTACTTTTAGTATGGCCAAAATATTAATCAACCATTGCCTAACCAAATGTGTTTGCCGGGAAGATAAAGAAGGGTTTCATCAAATAGGAATATGCCATTTTGTAATTTAGCCAAAGAACAAACCAAAACTGCGCGAACATCCAGTATTGTCGAACCAAATATGGAAAAAGAGGAGGACGTAAAGGTGAAAGTGGAGAACAATTTGCAGGCGAAGGACATAGGAGAAGGCGAAAATTGTTCTGAAGTCGATCTTGTCGAATTTTCACGAAAGCTCTCCATTAATACCTCCAGTGATGCTGATGAAGATGAAGATGGCGAGGTTGTTGTCCTTGGTACCAAGGGGCCGGTACGGTTTTTACTTTCTGTCTCTTTAGTTCTCTTTCTGTCTGTCTGAGAACTAAGTATTCTTTTGGGATTAATTTAGTGAATTAAGTACATGTCATGAGACATACCTGACTACCTGTGAAACTTGTCCATTCATATCAGACTGACACCATTTTGGTTGGGATTGCGGTTCGGTCTAACTCTTTAGTTTTGTCAAGTATGTTGCAAAATTGACAAATTTAGATGTTGTAAGAGATTTGCAGCCAAAAGCTAACAGATATATTTAGTATGAAGGAATTTAAAGAGGTATCCTGCCTATACTGGTAAAAAAAGTAGATGCATTTGAAATCCTTAGCTACATGCTTTTTCAGAGCCCAAAATTATTTCACTATTAATACTAGCTTGTCTGAGGGTTTCCTATGCATTGTTTTAATTGTATGAATCAAGGGCAGTTGCAGAGTATATTCTGGTTTCTACCAAGTCTGATCTCTGTTTTAGTGTTTTGGGGGAGACAGCACCTGGTGTGTTTACCAGTTTACTACTCTAATTAGGTACATTTTTTCAATTAATTTATCTTATCTCATTTCATGATAAATTAACAGGTGGCACTGAGAGATTTTCCACATCCAAGGAGCCTGTGTGCAAATTTTCCATTTGATAGCACCCCTCATGAAAATTATTGCAGCAAGGTATATTAATATGAGCACCCTAATTTTCTTTTCTCTTTCCTTTCCTCTTTCCAAAAAAAAAAAAGCAGCAAAATTTATGTTTAGAGTTTGTAAGAACATTAACTGATCTTAATTTTGCAATTTGGTGCAGTGTTATTGTGTTTTGTGTGAAGTAGTCGTGCCTTGTTCAAATTGGAAAGGAAGCGATGCGCATTGCAATATTATTTCCAAGAACAACAGAGAAAACATTGGAACTGCAACTCATCTAGAGAAAAAATCATTTTCATCATAGAATAATATATTCAGGATTGTACTTTGTAATCTCTTGACGAGAAAATTTAATTATATGTTTGTGGATACGAATCATTATAGGTTTATTTTAGTTAAGAAATTTTCACCTTGCTAATGGTAAATTTTAAATGCAAATGTTGACAGCTTTCTGAATTGAATACCATGTCGATTTTGTTAATCATTGTTTACACGAGTTGGCATGAATAAAGTAGGTGTTTACTCTGAATATAAAATCTCATTTCAATTCTGAAATCTATATGATAAATAGAAAATGGCAATCACAAAGAAGAGGACATCCAGTCTGTGGCATGTAAGGACTGATCCTTCAATCTTCTCCAGTACTACCTCTGTCCAGTGATTTCATGATCAATCCTGGGCATTAGATCATGCCAAATGCCAAATAATTTGAATGCTCGACGCTTTGTTCCTTTTTCCAAAATGCGCACCATTGTTTCAAAGTGAATTTCAACAGCGACTTGTTCAACAAAATTCGTACTAGAAGTCTAGATTGCTTTAAAGTTGACAAATATTTTTGCAAAATGAATTTCAATAAGGACGCATTCTGCAAAATTCCTACTATACTGCTTTTAAAATTTACTGATATCTTTTGCAAAAAGAATCTCAGACTACATTATGATAGTTACGTTGGAGGATTTTTCGCTGTCCAAAAATAATTTTTGGAAAATTCCAAAGATCATTGAAAATTTTAATTTATTTCAATTTTAAAACCATAACATCTTCCGTTTTATTTCGATTGATACTAGAAATTAATTTGTTTGGTATATAGAAAATTTTCAAAATCGAAAATGCATTCACTGATCAATTGGATACAATTAATGCTTTGTACTAGGGGTGGCAAAAAAAACTCATGGCTCGCTCGAGAAAAATTCGACTCGATTCGACATTTGCTCGATTTATTTGGGCTCGAAGCAAATTCGACTCGCTCAAAATATAATTTTGTTAACTAATTTATATATATTAGTACATAATTTGATATATAATATATTTATTTATTACAAATAAATGCTATTTTTATTTAAAATATTATTGCAAAATGAATAAAATATTAGTTTACAAATAAAAATAATATTAAAATTGATAAATATTAATTAATTTGTATATTACTTGCTTGAAAATATATATATAAAGTACTATAATTTAGCTCGATGAGCTCGTTAAGAAACTCGATACAAACTCGATTCGATTCGACAAAACTCAAATTAATTTCAAATCCAGCTTGAGCTAAGGTTAGCTCGCTCAAGCTCGACTCGTTGCCAACCCTACTTTGTACAGAGTTTGTATTTTCTAAATACCTCCAACTTTACTATATTTGGAGTGACACATAAGTAAAATAACTTCAAAGTTCAAACTAGCTACTATATCTTATTATTATAGAAAATTAATTATTAGCGTCCAAAGTTTACTAATATAAGATTCGTAAAATTATTTTCCGTTAGTGTAAATGAGAGAGAGAGAGGCGATTCTGGTAATCTTTACCAGTAAAGAGAGAAGAAGTAATTTGTGAATTGATTTTGTAAGAAATGTTTTACAATGTAATTTCTATGGCATGCTTAATTACATCTATACATAGCTATCCTGAGAGGGCTCTCTATATATACAAATGTCTAGATACGTTGAATAGAGTGTATAAGACTCAGTCCAGAGAGTTTCTAATTAGTTGCCTGTTCTTGATCTGTAACGGTCATCTTGTCTTCTGTATCTGATTCATCTTGAATCAACTGGAAGTGTCCAGTCCTCGTCTTAGAAGTTAGCATTTATTTATTTTTTTGATTCAAAGCAAAGCTTAATAATCAACTCTAGTTAAAAGAAAAATATACGACATGTAGAACCTGTTTCAAATTTTGGTAGCTGCATGTATTTTTGTAATTATAAAAACAGTTCTTCAACAAAAATGTTTGATCGAAATCTTTTAATTTTTTTTTTTTTTGAATATTCAATGCTTTAGTTTCACGCAACAGCACGCAAACCAGATGACCAGAATGAAAGTGCTTCGTTCAGCTCCAACAAAAAGTACGGTAGTCTCTGACAACTCTGTAAAGTTTAGTAGTTTACAGTGCACAGCAATTATTTTAATGAGCAGATTCTAGTGTCGCATTTTTTTTATGCCACATATGCTATATTTTACTTTTTTATTTTAAATTTCAAAATTTAAAATATAATTGTCCGATCCGAATCGTTAATCTTGTTCATTTTAACGACGGATACGTTGTCCTAAAATTTCATAATTATTAAAATTAATTTAATACTTGAATCAATAGATTGAAAAATAGACATATTAGAATTAATCTATTTAAGTTATTTTGATTCGTTGATTTATATATTAAAAAAGTACAGTTGAGACTCAAGAATATGTTATATCCATTTTATTATAAATATATTTGAAAGATAAATTAAAAATTTATTAATTTTTATTATATTTCATGAATAGTGACAAGATTGTCGGAAATAAATTTACTACAAAGTACGTTCTTTTAATTAATTGATGTTTTCATTTTAACTAACTGATTCGATTTGCGCATTTGAACTTTAGAAAGCTTGGTAAACTATTGCAATAAATTCGATTTGCGCATTTAACTACGGCAGTCGGCAGCTCATCCAGCCTCCCCCTCCTCCCGTCGCCAGTTCCACAAACCCTAGACACTCGATACTTCGTTTTTTAACCCCCTGCCTCACAGTAACCTCAAAGGAAAGTAACGAGTGTCTCTATTTTCGTATACCAATGACTTTGTTGTGCATCCTTCACATTGAAGGAAGGAGAAAAAATGGAAAAAGAGAGTTTGACGGAGATAGGAGGATATGATTTGTCCAGTGGAACTCTCCGGAAGAGCTTTTTCACTGGATTTTATTTTTCCTTTTCTTTGCTTTTTTTCATTGTTGGGTTAGGGTTAGATGGCCCATGGGCCTCGTTGGATGATAAAAAAAACAAAAACTATTGCAATAAATATAGATAAACATCATCTTAAAAATGCAATTACATTTTCAATTGAACTTCAAACCATGTGTCTCGATCACTCTTATTTTGTGATGGTTCACGCACTATAGTTAATTCAATACATCCATATGGTATGATAAAGTAGTTATAGTCTAATTGATTTAAAATTATACATGACAAAGAAAGTTCATGTTCAAGTAACACAAAAATCATTATACATACGTTTATGGAGTATATTGTCATCATTGATGATATATTGGAGGATGACCAAAATAATGTAATATTATTTCTTTAATGTGTAACTTTTGATCTAGCCGTCGGATCGGGCTGAAATTTTGACAGGATCTTCGTGATCCCAAGCTCGAAACTGAGATGAACTGAGGTGAACTAAAGTGTCTTTTGAAGTAACATAATAATATATCTTTTGAAATGTTTTATTAGTTGATTCTTCTGATCAAATAGCGAAAGTTTTAGTACACTATCTTTGGAATGTTTTTAAAAGTTTGGTTGTTTATTTAGAAGCAAGAAAGAAAGATGTTGATTCTCCTATGGTTTTAGAAGGGGAGGGAGAAGGGGAACAGAATAATAGTGAAGAAGGCATAGCTGATTTTGAAAAAGTAACACTCAAGGATTGGATTTATGGCATGAAAGTGTTCCCGCCAAAAGTGACTGATGAGGAGCGTGAGATAATTTTATGTCTTATAAAAGAGCATGGTAGAAAATTTGATGCAATATTAACATGTTTCAGACATTGTAGTTTTATCTTTATTTTAGTGAGCAGTCAACGGGCTTTATTCATCAAAAATAAAAAAAAAATAATTACAATGCGCTACCAAGCCATAAATTGATAAAAATTTTATTATTTTTTTTAGATAACTTAAAATCTAGACAAATCTTATTCGTCCAATCAGAGAGGGAACTTTTCTTTTGAGGATGCGTGTAGATAATTACTGTTAGACTTTTGTTTGTTGTTTTTTATGACTAATAGGGTAGCATAAAAATAAGGGATAATGGACCGGTACGGCGGTACCAAATAGGGATGGTACCGATGAATTATTATGGGTAACTATTTTTGGAGGTGCTTTACTGTAAACAGTAAACAGTTCAGTGCCTTTCTAGCATTGAATCTCTGCTTTCTAAATTCAATAGAAAGTGGTAGGATTATTTACCCTACTTGTTTCAAAAAAAAAAAAAATAAAAACAAAAACAAAAAAAGGGTGCCTGTAGTCGCCTTCTGTCATATCAGAAATGGAGAATATTTGATCAGCATTAACTTGGAAATAACAAAATAGAATCACCGGCCGTTGCCTTTTTATGAGGATTGTTACTTACTAGATCATGTGATGAAGATTGAAGGACCACTCATGACTCATTAGTCATCAGGCTACTAATGGACGGGTTCTAATTCATGTCCATTTTCGTCCAATGATGAGGAGTTCAAGTCCATGTACAAACCAAGTCTATTATATATAATGTTGTCCAGTCCATGTCAAGTTCATCTTCTAATCAAATGAAGTCCATTATTTGTCTATAAAATAACCAAATGGACGAAGTTTTGGATGTTTTTTTATAGTGCATTATGTAAAAGAATTCTCAAATAGTACCTTAATATCAATAGCTCCAATGATTAAGTAATCACTAATTTTGTCCAAAATTTTAGAACTTTAATATTCGAAATTTTAGAAACTTAAAATTCGAAAATTAAAAAAATTAAAAATTTTGAATTTTCGAATTTCAAAATTCGAAATTCGAAAATTTAAAATTCTAAAATTTGAAATTCGAAAATTTAAAATTCTAAAATTTGAAATTCGAAATTTTAAAATTTAAAAAATCTTGAATTTTGAAATTTTCTGAAATTTAAAAAATTTGAATTTAAAATTTTAAACCATTAATTTTGAAATTTCAACATTTGAAAATTTTAACAAAATCAACAACCATTATGAAACATATAAGTTTCACGATCAAATCATATTCAAATATATGCATTGAACAATCAAATCCATTCAAATTGAATTTATTTGTACTTAAGTTCGCATTTGTCTATAATTGTCCATAATTTGTCTAAATAAGACTTAACAATTGGACTTGGACTGGACTCAAATTCAGACCAAAAGTAGTCCAATCAAAAAATGTCCAACACCGTCCAATTCATACTGAAAAAATTAAAACTAACGTTACTGTTCACTCGAATTTCGAGATTAACTGTAAAAAATTCAAAATTTTAAAAATAACGTTAATTGCTTGGATCGGCAAATGGGATGCCGATCCAAACCAAAAAAACATACACGGCAACTTTTTTATTTTGACTTTTGTTTTGAGTAAAAAAAAGTGAGTAATTTTTTAATGTACAATTTGCTTTTTAGCTCTCAAAATTTTTGTTATAACAAAATATATAATTTGTGATTAGAAATTAAACATAATTTAAACATCAATTATAAAAATATAAGTATATAATTAAATTATGCATGTTAAATACATAATATTGTATATGTTTATAATACTTATTTATACATATATATTAATATATTATGTATCATATATTTTATATATTAAATACATATTATTGTATATAATTAAATTATGCATGTTGAATAGTTATACATATTATTGTATATAATTAAAATATATGATACATAATATATATGTATAAAGCTATTCAACATGCATAATTTAAGATATAAAAGATTTTTAATGTATAAATAAATATACATGTTTGCTTGTTTTAAAAATATTTGTGATGTCATACATTTGAGATATATGTGTGCTTGTAATTTGGTTACTTAATTTGCAATTTGTAGTAAGAGTCTTGAGGTGTTGTTTTCTCTAAGCTGCATGCTTGTAATATATGTGTTTCTTTTTGTACCTATTGTACAAAAGCTGTACAAAAGCATATTGAAGTGATTAACAGAAAAATAACCATGCTATACAGAAGCATATTGAAGCATATATGTGTGTTCCGATTGTTCCTATTGAAAAATAACCATCCGCTAGTGCCTATTGAAGTGATTATTAGAAGCTATACTATATAAAAGCATAACAGAATGGCATTCAGCTTCCACATAGAACAGATGGAAATCAATAGATATATAAAAGCTATACTGAATGGAACTAGTAGAAAAGCTTTCCAGTAAAGTTAAACTAGTAAGTTAAACTATTGCATGGAAATCAACCGAAGAAGTGAATCACTGATTTAAATCTCTGAATGGACATCAACAGTAAAGTTAAAGCTACAATTTATCACTGACTAATGTACCATGGATCAAGCATGCTTGTACCTTAACAAAAACACAGTATGCTTGTATCTTACATAAACGCAATATGTCCATTGTCAACTATATTAAATGCAACAATCATATTCTCAAAATGAATTAAGGTAAATCACTGAATTAAGGTTCTAGTACAAACAAAATGAGCATAAACATCCGCATAATCATCCTGCTCCACTAAATTATCAAACATTAATCAAGATAAATCTTCATATTCTTCATCTTCTGGCCCACTATTTGCATAAACATCCTCCATACCCTTTCCCTTCATTTTCTTCAGCTGAAAAAAAATTAATTGTAAAACAGAACATATTGTCTAAAAAATCAGAAATTAATAGTCTAAAAAATTAAGAATTGTACCGGGTTTGTGTCTGATGCGGTTCTCATGATTTATTGCATAGCCAATAGTATACAGCTTTTCATGATTTATGTGTGGCCATTATACCAACGTCACTTTTTATGGTTCAAATATGCAGGCTGACAGAAATAATTATACAATGACTAACTTAGGTTCGATATTTGACCATTAGTCGTCTTATGATCATTGTTTATTTAATTAATTGATGATCGAATTAGCTTAGAATAGACTTATGGTATGCATTAATAAGTTGAAGATGTTCGAACTTCTATTTTCTTTTATTTTCATATATATTTTCAATGCGAAAAAATAACATTATAATACTAAAACCAACATAAAAATATAAAAAAAATAAGATCCGCGAAAGCACGATACTATAGCTAGTATGAAAATAAGTTTCATTTACCTGATTGAGTCAAGTGTAGTGACCTTTACTAATTGTTGCTGTATGATTCATCTTGAAATAGAGCATTGTTGAAATTATAATTATGTTCCATTAATGGGGCATAGATAGCTGTAAGTTATTCTAGTATAGGTAAAGAATATAAAGAGAAGCATTGTTGAAATTTTTTGAGAATTTTCCTATAAAATACATCCATAGCACACTTATATTTAAATGGGTTTAGTCGCATTACATAGGTAATAATAGGTTATTACATTTTAAATGGGCTAGAACAGAAGCAAACCCAAAGGTGCAAGATGAAGTCTTTCCGAGTATATAAAGACTTTCACAAGGCCTAGTAATAATTTTAGATGGGTTCATGTAATCATGTTTAAGTTTCGCTGATTGGAAGCTTTACGATTTAAAAACTTCCATAATAGGTAACATTGTATAATTTATAAGAGTATTTATGATAAAAGTGATGAAGAAGAAAAATTAGAAGTTGAAAATTCAGCATTGTCTGGCGAAACAAAAACTGAAGTTATAACAACCTACTTTTCTATAGATGCAAGTATTGTTCTGACAATTCAAAACTAGATTCGTCGTATCCGCAATATATTGTTTGGCTTTTCTTAGGAACAAGGAACAACAGACAAAATCGATTAATATTTCAGTTCCATTTACACTTCTAGAGCATGTTCATCGATTAATTCGATTAAACCCGGTTTACGGTAGACCCAGCTCTCTGGGAATCGGAATACTGTACGCTGGCTAAACCCAGTCTATGGATAAAGTACTGCGGGGTCGGATTGTCAGTGATCTTGGATGAGCAACCTCTAAACCTCTGGCTCTTTGGAAATCGAAATTCGAAAGTAGCTATCTATTCCAGTTATTGATTCTAGTATTATTCTAGTTTATTCCTCCCCTAATCCAAATTTCCCCTTTCTCCGATGGCAACCGAGGCAGAATCATCGCAAACCCTAACCCTGATCGAGATGTCCCCCGACAGTGCTGAAGAGAGGGAGAAAAAAGCTGGTGGCGCAAACAAGAACAGAAGGTATTCTGGTGTGGAGATGTGGATGGCTGACGAGAAGGAGTTGAACGAGAATAGAAGGTATTCTGGTGTGGAGATGTGGACCGCTGACGAGAAGGAGTCGAACGACAATGAGTGTTGCATCCTTCCCTCAGATCCTTCTGAAGAGATCGATCTCAGGATCTCTGAGCCTGATCAAGCTGCTGATCAAGATGATGACAATGTGGCTGTGCTGGCTGTCCGTGGAAAGGTTTAATCTCTCTTTCTCCTCCTTTCTCTTGCAAACCCAAGACTAATTAGAATCCCCTTTTTGGTAGGATGATCTTGAAAATGTTTTTAAGTGTTCACATTTTTATGGGCACATAACATGGAGGTTTCAGCCTTCTAATGCATTTGAGCTAGGAAATTAGTTGAAAATGGAGCTCAGATACATTGCTGGTCCTGTACTTTATTTCTTATATGCAAGATCCAGAATCTATTTCTTTGAGCTCTGTACAATTATTGCTTTGTCTGATACAGCATAGGTTTACCATCATCGTATCTGATCAGTGCACCATGAACTAAATAACTAATAGCTTAAATCAATTTACAACAATTGCAACAACAACAAAGCCTCTAGTCCCAAACAAGTTGGGGTAGGCTAGAAATGAAACCTGACATGGTCAAAGGTAGAGTCATGTGTGTCCTTTTTGAGTCTTAATCATGACATCAGAAACTATAGGAAAAAAATAAGTCAATTAATTTATGTAACTATGTTAATTTTAATATTAAGTACAGCATTGAGGCTTTAACTTAAAAGAAATTCCATAGTAAGGTTTCAGCTTGTCAGTAGAACTGTTTAGAGAATAGGTCGCCTCAGGCAGGAGTGGACATGCTGGGAGAGGAAGTCTGGTAATAGGAGAGCGAATTTCTTTTTCTCTCTCTTTTTGTTTGAAGGGGGCATCAAGGAGACGGGTATAATAGGTATGGAAGACTATTGAGAAAAATAGATCAGAAGAATTAAAGGAGTGCATAATAGGCATGGAAGAAAATGGTAAAAATATAGCAGGCAAAAACAAGGTGCATAATAGGCATGGAATAAATTGGGAGGGAAAAGTGAGGGGCATATTAGGCATGGAAGAAACATCGGGAGAAATCAGAAAAAAAAAAAAAGAGGGCATGACAAGCAAAGAAGAAAAATATGGATCACCCTCTGGGCAACATGCAACAAAAAGAGGCGACATGGTTGACTAGAAATGTTTGGTTTCGGTTGTTTGTTTTTTATTTAGACTTCTAATTATTTGGCAAAACCTGGCTGTCTGGGCACCTCATTTTCCCTAAATGGTTAAGTGGAGTAAAGCTCAGAGAGTAGCCCTTGAATTTAGTTCTTTTGTAAAGAAGAAAGATTACATACATTGTCTGCGGACCAGATGGGCTTTACAGACAATACTTGCGATTTTGCAGGTTTTAAAATTCTTGATTTCAGGTTTCAGATAATTTGCTTCAACTTTCATATTACTAATTAGTAAGGATATATAAATTAGGACGATGTTTGATTATGAGGACAATATTTGTAAGATGTTTGTCTTAATGTGTAAATTTAACTATTGGATTTTAGTACCTTCCCAATAAGTTAACTATTTATGGCCACTGTTAACCCTCACTCCCGACCATGCAACACAATAAGAAAATAAAAAGAAAAATAATCTCTGTAGTTGTAATTTTTAATGGGTCAATATTACAGGTGGCATGCAGAGACTATCCACATGCAAGGCATTCATGTGGAGAATATCCCTTCAACGAGACTTCTCACGAGGACTGCTGCTCCCAGGTTCACATGTTAACACTTTTTCTCTTGTACTGACATTTACCATCTAGTACCGACTTGGTCTTTGTTTAAATTTCTTTCCACCTGGCTTGATAAAAAATACTGTTCCAGTTATAACTAGCATTAAATTGATCCTCATTTCATTCATCTATTGAGAACCTAAAATGACTTGCGTAAACAAGTTAGCAATAGTATGTACTGACAGTAGGCTGACCTCCTCCCTAGAAAGTTCGACTAATATAAGAGGGGCATTTTGGTAGTTCCAACCTACTAATACTCATTACTAGCTTGTTTTTGGTGGTAGATACCCATTATTATATGTATGTTGAGTGCATGATAGTAAATGAAATAAAGGCAATTTGAAAAAAATAATAATCTAGCGTCTACAAAAACCCTACCCCTAGATATTACATCACTATTATGATCTTACTGCTCAACTAAAATACATATATATATTTTTTAATCTAAAACAGTGCTATTGCTATGTCTGTGATGTTCCGGCACCATGCAGTCACTGGAAGGGATCAGATGGGCACTGTCATGCCTTCAGTGGAGACACAAAATGGGATCTTAAGAGACTAACATCTCGTCTGAATAAGAAGTGGCATTGAGTTCTCGTCAGACCAAGACCAACCAATAGATCATGGCTTGTTTATATACCTTAGGAAAAAAAATTCTTGTATGTTGCTTCGCAATTGTTATAGTTTAGTCAATTGTTACAGTTTGAAAGTGTTAATAGTATGTTCTATTGTGATAGTTTAGTCAATTTGTAAATATATCATCTGTGCTTTTTTATTCTCTAAATTTGTTGGAATTGTGCTTTTTTATTCTCTCAATTTGTTGGAATTAGTCGCATATTTTATATTTTGCCTAAAAAGAAAGCTCCAATTTTTATATTGTGGGCGTCCACATCCAGGACACAAGTTTTGCCTAATATCTCGAAAGAATTAGGACAACATCTAATATTGAATCAAAGGTACTTCGGAAGAGTTCATCTGTTATATACTATGTTGCATGGGTACGGATACGAGTACTGTACCCGGTACGATTCGGGTACGGCGGTACTAAAATTTTCAAAAATCTCCGGTACGGGTACGGTGATATATATCATTTGAATACTTTATTGATCTATAATTATATTACATTACAAAATATAATGTGTATAACCTAATTTTTGTTTCACTAAAGCTTGGAGTTTACACAAATAAATGACATAAACACTAATATCAACACGTTGACCATTGACTGTTGACTGTTGACCGTACCGATACGTACCGGGTGTGTACCTGTACCCGGTACGAGTTCGGCTGATGTATGGACGTACCGGGGTAGCTTAGGTTATATATGATTTGTTTGAAGTTCAGTCCCTTTGTAAATATATCAACTGTTCTGATTCAATCGTCTCTCTAATTTTTGGAATTAGTGTAAACTTTTATATTACAGCCACTCACACCCAGACGAAAGAACAAAGAACAAAAATGCGCAATTTTAAAAATGGCGAGATGGTTTCTAAGGGTCTGCTCCAGAACCCTACTATTAAAGGAGAGGAACGGAAAGGGAGGGAAGGAGTGACCGGATTTTGTTACTCCCAAATCGAGGGGTAGGCTTTGAGAGTAAACTCTTCACAAATTTACTCTATTTCTTACTCCTTCTCTTCTCTTCCATCCTCAAACTTCTCATCTGGAGCAAGTAACTCTTTGGGTAGAGTAAAGTCTCCGTTACTCTCCTTTCCTCTCCCTCCAATTTGGGTTTCTGGAGCAGACCCTAAAGGGAGTAACATTCTTATGATCAACAAGTCAAGAGTAAAAAGACAAACAAAAAAATTCCTGTTCTTCGTCGTAAAGAGCATGATTAAATTGGAAAGGAGATTATTCTCGCACTTATATTATACTTGTATATAGATTATATCATATTTAAATCTAATGTTGGCATATATAGTATGGAAACTTGGAAGGAGTTTAAGTCAAACACTTTTTAATTACTAAAAATTAAATTCCAAAGTAATTATTCATATTAATGGAAGATATAAATAATTTGTCATTAAATATAAACAATTTACATAAAAAATAAACACTTTTCAAATGCAAATAAAGGATGCAAACAAGCATGTTATCACTTTTCTTTTTAGAAGTACAACAATATAAGTGAATTTATTACTTCCTTCATATTTAATACAGTTTTGTTAGATAATTAAACAGCTATTATAGGAACAGTACTTTTCTTAAATAATTTTTTTTTCATATAGAAGTGTGTTAACTTTACTTTTAGTACGGCCAAAATATTAATCAACCTTTGCCTGACCAAATGTGTTTGCCGGGAAGATAAAGAAGGGTTTCGTCAAAAAGAAATATTCTAAAGGGCCATTTTGTAATTTATCCAAAGAACAAACAAAAACTGCGCGAACATCCAGTATTTCTGAACCAAATATGGAAAAAGAGGAGGATGTAAAGGTGAAAGTGGAGAACGAATTGCAGGCGAAGGACATAGGAGAAGATGATGAGGATTGTCCTGACGTCGATCTTGTCGAATTTTCACGAAAGCTCTCCATTAATACCTCCAGTGATGTTGATGAAGATGAAGACGACGAGGTTGTTGTCCTTGGTACCAAGGGGCCGGTACGGTTTTTACTTTCTGTCACTTTGGTTTTCTTTCTGTCTGTCTGAGAACTGAGTATTCTTTTGGGATTAATTTAGTGAATTAAGTACATGTCATGTGAGATACCTGACTACCTATGAAACTTGTCCATTAATATCAAACTGATACCTTTTTGGTTGGGATTGTGGTACGGTATAACTTTTAGTTTTGGTAAGTATGTTGCAAAATTGACAAATTAAGATGGTGTAAGAGATTTGCAGCCAAAACCAACTCCGAATGTATACAAAAGCTAACAGATATATTTAGTATGAAGGAATTTAAAGACGTATCCTGCCTGGTAAAAGTGGATGCATTGGAAATCCTTAGCTCCGTGCTTTTTCAGAGCCAAAATATTTCACTATTAATACTTGTCTCAGGGTTTTCTATACATTATTTTTAATTGTATGAATCAAGAGCAGTCGCAAAGTGTATTCTGGTTTCTACCAGTCTGATCTCTGTTTTAGTGTTTTAGGGGAGACAGCACCTGGTGTGTTTACCATTTTACTACTCTAATTAGGTACATGTTTCAATTAATTTAACTTATCTCATTTCATGACAAAATTAACAGGTGGCACTGAGAGATTTTCCACATCCAAGGAACCTGTGTGCAAATTTCCCGTTTGAT
The DNA here is from genome assembly GCA_027562975.1 of Rhynchospora breviuscula. NCBI lineage: Eukaryota > Viridiplantae > Streptophyta > Magnoliopsida > Poales > Cyperaceae > Rhynchospora > Rhynchospora breviuscula. The sequence continues at coordinate 26,646,664 of CM050400.1, read as the reverse complement.
AGCACCCCTCATGAAAATTATTGCAGCAAGGTATATTAATATGAGCACCCCACTTTTCTTTCCTTTCCTCTTTCCAAAAAAAAAAAAAAAAAGCAGCAAAATTTATGTTTAGAGTTTGTAAGAGCATTACCTGATGCTTAATTTTGCAATTTGGTGCAGTGTTATTGTGTTTTGTGTGAAGTAGTCGCGCCGTGTTCAAATTGGAAAGGAAGCGATGCACATTGTAATATTATTTCCAAGAACAACAGAGAAAACATTGGAACTGCAACTCATCTAGAGAAAAAAATATTTTCATCATAGAAGAATATATTCAGGATTGTACTTTGTAATCTCTTGACGGGAAAAATAAATTATATGTTTGTGGATACGAATCACTTTAGGTTTATTTATTTAAGAAAATTTCACCTGTGGACAGACAATTAGCAATGGTGATTTTTAAATGCAAAAATTGACAGCTTTCTGATCTGAATATCATGTCGATTTTGTTAATCATTGTTTACACGAGTTGGCATGAAAATAAAGTAGGTGTCTACTCTGAATATAAAATCTCATTTCAATTCTGAAATCTATATGATTAATAGAAAATGGCAATCACAAAGAAGAGGACATCCATGTCTGTGGCATGTAAGGACTGATCCTTCAATCTTCTCCAGTACTACCTCTGTCCAGTGATTTCATGATCAATCCTGGGCATTAGATCATGGCAAGCATCAGCCCAAGTGGTAAGGTCAATCTCCACTAGCATATAAGAAAGGACATGAGTTTTCTCCAGCAAAGAATCCAGAAATAAAACATCTCCCTTAATAAGAGGCTAGCTATTATGTGTAACTAGTACATATCTTCACATCACAAAAGCCAAAAAATTAATAGCAGGTATATGATTAAACAATTTTAAACAAGAGAAACAACTAGCACCTAAAGCCCTCAAAAGTTCTCAATTTTTTCCAACCAGAAACAAGATAGCCATGGAAAACATTGCTCCTCCTGTAGTTGAAAATCTCCTGAGGAAACAAGTAGAAGAAAGCATAGGCACCACAGAGATCGGTGGCAATGAAGAGCATGATGATTGTTATGTGATTGGTTTTACTGACGATGACGATGAAGATGAAGATGAAGATGAAGGTTATTGTTATGTGATAGATCACAGCAACCACAGAGAAGATTATTTGATTAGTCAACATGAAGTCATTGCAGATGAAGGCTATGATAATGGTGATGAGGATGACTCAGATGAATCTGATTATGATGATGTTGATGCAGATGATGATTTTGACGAATACGAAGATGATAGTGATGATGATAGTTGCTATGAGATTGACCCGACTGAGTTCTCGCAAAAAATCTCCATACAACTTCCTGACGATGCTCTGACTACATGACCACAAAGAAGAGAGAAAAAGGTCTTTGTGTTGATTTTTACTCTTTTGAGATTCTTGGTTTTTTTTTTTTTGTAATCTCGTGATTGTAAATTCCTTCTGAGATTATTTGTATTGATATGTCACAGTTCCCATCCGTAAGACAAAGATGTTAAAACTTTTTCTCATACTTCTTTTTCAGAGATTAATTTCAGGCAAACAATTTTTCACATCGTCATTCGGCTGTCTTGCTTGGATGCATAGATTAATATTACATAATATTTCATATTACACCTTAAATGAAAATTTCCTTATTTTACTAATTACATAATTATCGACATCATCAGAAATATCTATACAACATCATGTAAAATTAAATAACTAATACAATACTTCTTTGAGAAAATAATTGACAATATAACATGCTGGTAAAGATAAGTAAAGTCGGAATATCAGCTTGATAGAGACTGAGCTTATTTCTTGAAATACATACTGGAAGATAATAATGAGGAGCGCACTGTCATCTATAAAACTGCATTCGCTGAACCCCAAAAGGAGTCAATTGTGAACCACATTTATATGACACATAAGTTTAATGTCACCATTTCACCATGACCCAAACCATATAAAGGCCCATAGGCAATGTGACCTCTCGTAAGTCGTAAACCACTTTCTCAGTTTCCAAAGAAGGAATGGTGACTTCTAAGTTTCCAAGGCCAAGGGTGAAATGGAAAAAAATAATTCTCTGCTTCTAGACAACTAGAGAACTGAAAGGTCTGCTGCATGCACCCGTACATGGATCCTAATTAATTTATAATGCAAAAAAAGTAATTATCATGTATATATATAGAAGGCTTTACTATCATGTATGTATATGATTGGTAATGACCAAAGGGCCTTTAGTACATTGCCCTACTCTTGCAACAAGCATGGAAAAAGTGATAGATTTGGAGGCAGAAGATTTTCTTACAAATGTGCTAAAAACAGGAAAAATTAAAGAAGAGCAAGTAGATCACAAAGAGGAAAAGGAGAACAGGGAAGAAGATGATTGCCACGAGATTGATCATGTTGAATTTTATGGAAAGCTTTCCATTAATACCTCCAGTGATGCTGACGAAGATGAAGGGGTGGTTGTGCTTGGTACCAAGGGGCTGGTATGGTTTCTGTCTGTCTGTCTGAGATATATCAGCAAGTAAAACTTCGTCATAGAAATCAAACTGACCATTTTACTTTTCATGTTGTGGTACATTATAAATTTTTAAATTTGAAAAGGATGCTGCTAAAATTGTCAAGTTAAGATGGTACCTGCAACCAAAACTAACTCCAAATGGACCAAATGTATCCCAAAGTTAATAAATATATGATGGTATTTTATAGATTAGGAATAATGGATTAAAGAGGCATCCTGGTCGGAATGCCCCTCATTCTTTTTGAGGGCTAGACCCCCATTTTTTCCTCCAAAAAAAAAAAAAAAAGTAGAGGCATCCTTGTAAAAAATAGATGCATTGGTACCTTTGGTTATGTGTTCTTTCAGAGCCCAAAACATTTCACAAATAATATAAGTGTCAGGGTTTCTGTGTAGTATTTTTCATTGTACAATTAAGCCGTTGCTGGGTATATTCTCGTTTTTTACCAGTCTGTTACTGTTTTTAGTTTTTTTGGCCCAGATACAGACACCAGCTGTTGTTGCCAATATACTACTCTTGACATAGCCGTTTGATTCAATATAAATTAACAGGTGGCACTCAGAGATTTTCCACATCCACGGCACCTTTGTGGAAATTTCCCATTTGATAGCACCCCTCATGAAAACTATTGCAGTGAGGTAATTAATATAAGTAGCCTCTTTTGTCCTTCTCTTTTCCTTCCTCTTTTTCCCATTTGATAGCACTCCTCATGAAAACCATTGCAGTAAGATAATTAATTCATGCTTAATTTCGTAATTTGATGCAGTGTTACTGTGTTTTATGTGAAGTGGTTGCACCCTGTTCAAACTGGAATGGAAGCGATGCGCATTGTAATGCGATTTCCAACTACCGCAGAGAAATTTGAGATGCAACCAATGCGAGTCGGAGTGCAAAATTTCAGGTCCCTGGTCTTACGGAATCGGCGCACACTGCTATGAAGGAGAGAGGCCCAAGTCAAAGACTTGTGTTCGTTTCTATTAAAATTTGAAACTGCTGGAATTTTGTAATTGGTTTGATTATGGTCTTTAACATCTGTAAAATGCAAAAACATTATTCTAATTCTCACTACACTTTTTACCAAACTCATATGCATAGTAGCGTACAACCGTAAATAAGATATAAATTTAACAGTAAGATAAATCAGCAGCTGAAGACAACAATATTATGAAACAGCATGATGAGGGAAATTAAGGTGAGTTGCAGTTATAAATATGTTTCTGACAAGGATACAATTCCATGATAAATAGAATGATAAACATGCACGGGATATCATAAATGAGCAGCAAGGAGGGTGCGAACTGAAAATAAATTATCACCCAGACACCTTGCCACACTGACATAACACTACACAGTTTGTCCTTAATTTTCTTAAGCAAAGAAAGAATTGAACTAAATCAATGGTTGGAGTTTGTTTTGAAGCCGTTAATTATTAGAGCCCCGTTAATAGTAGGGGCTGTGCCTCTAATGGACTTGACATGTGAGGCATAGTCAGTGTAGTGCATGGTGTAGAGGGTGCTCTGATAGCGAGTCACCCTCAACTTCTTTCTGATAGAATCATTTATTACACCATTATAGCCCGCCTTTCTCATCAAAGAGTCCATGGTCTCAATCTTAGTCCATCCTTCAAATGAAAATGCATAATTAGCACTGAGAATGAAAAATATCGTGGCTGATAAAAACCCGCAGGGGGTTGGGGGGAGAGAGAGAGAGAGAGAGAGAGCTAAGCATGAGAGAAAATTGATTACACAATTGGTCCCCAAGAGTACTATCTACTTGGATACCTGAAGCGTAAGGCTTCCCATTTTGGTCACTAGACAAAATTCTTTTAACCTGTATGATCCTACGTAAGAACACAATTTTACTGCAATCTCAGCAATCAAGATGAACTCTTAGAAGAAAAATTGTAATACTACCAATTTCACACCATCTTTTGACAAGCATTCTAACGTCTTTATTCAAATGAGACAAAATGTAAAAATTCCAACCTTTAAGGACCAAATGGAAAAACTTCAAAACTTTTAGGGTGAACATGAGAATTCCAAGGGACTATATATGCAACAATAAATTTCAAACAAGGAGTGTGTATTATTACCTTCATGTGCAGGGACCTCAGGCAAGTAGGTTGCACTACGCCTAGTGTTGTAATCAGGGTCAGTGAATTCGATGATCAAACCATGCTTCCCGACCTTTGTTTAGGAAAAGAGCAGACGTTTGAACAATTCAATCTAAGAACTAAAGCTACTACTCTACTACTCAGACCATATATCAGGTCAACAATAATGGATTAAACAGAAAAACCAGGGGCCAAAGAAATGAAGAAAGAGAACAACATATATAAAGTTCCTTCAATCCATTATTTGATGTATAATAAAGAAAAACAACCATCTAACTAGTTGAATTGGTATAGACTATGGAATATGGAATAAGGTATCAGTCCCAGGGGCCAATTAAATGAAGAAAAAGAGAACATATATGGGCTATGTAGTAAGGTATCAGTCCCAGGGGCCAATTAAATGAAGACAAAGAGAACAACATATATAAAGTTCCATCAATCCATTATTTGATGTATAATTAAGAAAAACAACCACCTAACTAGTTGAATTGGTATGGACTATGGAGTAAGGTATTACTCCGTGTCAATCAATAGCCAACCACCTAACTAGTTGAATTGGTATGGACTATGGAGTAAGGTATTACTCCGTGTCAATCAATAGCTGATATGACAGAGTGGTATTTGTTGATGAACGGGTATTCATAGGTTTGAGCTGATAAATAATGAGTGTGTACGCGTGTTGTCTGTGTGTTTTTTTCTTTGTGTGTGCGCGCGCGCGCGCGCGTGTGTGTGAGAGAGAGAGAGAGAGACCTCCCAATCAAGGTGATTAAGAGCTGATTCATAGTTGGTTAGTACAGAGACAGTACACTCGAGGTATGGTATTTCCTTAGGCTGTATAGGCGGAAACCTGCGGTCCCTAAGTGCACTGCACAGGCAAATAAAGACTAATGTTAACAACTGCATGCAGTGCGACCATTAACATTAAATGCTATCCCTTATGCCATAATCTAATGGCTACATAAGTGATGCCTATTGCCTTTTTTCAATCAAAAACACTTCCATAAAATTTCCTGACTAATGGGGCCAACAGGGTTGTGCCATTGGAACATTCTTAATGACAGTATTGTGCATGGTTAAAACAAGACCCACAATGAAGCTCCATATCTTGAAAATAAATAAATTTCATACTGTTCAATAGATGGCTCTTAGTATCAATAAAGGCTGACAGCTACATAGTACTGATAGTACATTCAGGCGAAAATATACTGAGAGAGGCCCAATTAGCATGAGTTAGTACAATTCAGGACATACAAAAATAAAATAAAATAAAATCAAGCAAAGAACAGTGCACACCTAGCAATTAGCATGAGTTATGTACATACACAAAAAAAATAATAAATAAATAAAATACTCAAGCAAATAATTGTGCATACCTTGTTAAGGCATACTCTTTAAAGCCACTGATTATCTGGCGTGCTTCTAGAGTACCAATGCAACCCCTTAGACGCGGCTCAGAGCCATTTGCTGTTTTCTTCCATGTCACAAATAATGGGCTGAAAATGAAGTTCATCTCTATCAGCACTTTTGGAAAAAGGAAATAAAAATAAGTGAACAAAACACAAATTTCAGAAACCTTGGCCAATGGATATGATAACACAACTGTATGAGCATAGAATTTAAGCAGATATGACGTAGATGTAACAAAATTTCTCTGGACTAAAGTGTAATACATGCAAGAGAATTGCATTATTATGGCTTCAATCCCCGTGTGCTTTGGCCAATAGCATGATTTTATACTATTTATAGGACTAATTATGTAACATTGGTAATATTCAATTAGAATGATAGTAAAGAATTAGCACTTGCATGATCGCTAGAGTTCATATTGAAAAAATGTTATACAATAACCACACATGAGATTTGCACACCTCATGGTATTTACTGTAATTTCAGACTCCATCTGATTAATTAGTAATAAAGGCCATGCATAGTAATACAACTCAATGATGAAAAAGCTACTTCTGGACAAAAAAGATCATTACAACAACAATAAAATAATTTGTAATGATGCATGTAGCCCTGATTATATCATTAGCGAAGTGAGAATCACTTGAAATATGAGAAACTTAACAATTGATTAATCAAATATCACACCAAAGTATTTGAGAAAAAAAAATTATTGAAAACTACCAGCCTCTGAAAACCCACAAAAATAACAAAAGAAGTTTGTTGTGCATACTATTCCTAAAAACACCCTATATCGGTATGAAATCTATCGACTGTACCAAGGAAAGAATAGAACAAATAGATAGCATTGGCCTAAATGTAAGAAAAGAAGTAAAATAGGACAAGGATCATCTTTCCAGCCTCCACCCATTTGCTACAACGGACGTAGAAAAGCTATCCAATTCTATCAGAACGCCACAAAATTAAACCAGTAAATTTCAACCCGTAACCATAAATCCTTCAAATCCACCCAAAAACCACAGCAAATCGGATTGACAGAGATAAAATTAGACAAAAGATGGGAAGTTTCCTACTGCTGGCCTTCTTCAAAAGCGGGAGGCGCTGGTTGCTCCCCATTGTAGTGCGCAACGAGCGTGTCAAAGCAATAGACCGCCATTTCCCGATTCGCTGACACCATTTTCGCACAGCGGAGAGCTCAATGTGGCGATCGGAGCCGTGAATTGGAGAATTTTCAACTAATCGGCGCCGATCGCAGAGAAACGGCGGAGAGGAGAGAGAGAGAATTTGGTTTTTGTTATGCGTATTACAAAGTTGAGAGGAAAGAGAGGTTTTGGAACAAGAGATAAATGAGGTGGGGTACCGAGAGAAAAAAAAAATGGGAGTATGATGACGATGAATATGAATACCTTGAGCTTTTAAGATATGTTGAAGACAAATGGAGATGCTCGTCTTTTTCTTTACTAACCCTTATTTAAAACACCATTTTTCGTTGAGGATTTTTATGTAACCACCGTCTAAAACTTTTAAATAAAATTTACAGGCAGTCCTTATAATAGCATATTATCCAATAAAAACATATTCTTTCTAATTTCTAGAAGTTACAGAAACGGAATTTTATATCCAGAAAACGAATACAAATACAACAGTAGTAATATAATTGGAGCATTGTTTGGAGTTTGGTCTGGATTAAGGCGAGTCTAGTTTTCATTGAATTTTTATTTTCGAGGTTATTTCGGTAGAAGAATAAAAAGTTAGATGTAAATATAATTTTACAACCATATAAAAATTAAGGATAAAAAAGGAACATTATATTTACCAATAATTAAAAAGTTTAATTTGTATAAATTAACTTTACAAGAATCAATTAATAAGAACTTTAAATTAAACAAGCACATAACATCATAAAATACACAAAATTTATATAATTGTTTGGTCTAATTATTTATTTAAACAATATAAAAACTATTAATGATGTAGATTAATTAATCGACAAATAGTTTTTTTTTTTGTAGTTTTATCCGATAAGTCTTATCCATGTCCATCTTATCAAATAGCGAGCTAGATAAATGGATAAATTGATTTCATTGACACTTCTATCACAGAACACGCTTTCTATGATCACACGCCGTGCATTATGCGTGAAAAAAAAGTTCATAAAGATAATTATTTTTTATATTTGATCCAATAATAATTTTTCAGTAGCTAGAGATAATTGCCACGGATCTTCTTATCTATACCTATTATCTCGAACAGATGATAAATATAAAAATTATCCTTTTATTTCTATTATAGAGTTTGAGAATGTGCAATTGAGAAAATTGTGGAGTCCAAATGGCTACACAAATTTGCAATTTCTTGGTTCGCTTCAGATTTCGCATTTTAAAATTGTAGAGTCCAAATGGCTATACAAGAATTAAATTATTCATATGAGCTTAATTCTAATGTCACTTTGAGTGGAATATTTCGTTTGGATATATAGTTAAAGCAGAGACAGGCGTTCATAAAAGAGATAAATATTTCATCATCTTCCATTTTTATTCTCCGACAAATAAGTCCCCTAAGCAAGCAATTACCTCTAAGCACTAAAAAATATATGGTATTCCGTATAAGGAAAAATAAACAAAGAAACGGACAAAATAAAAGGAAGGAAAGAAACATTATAACTAGTTGTTTGTTTGCTTCTGCAGAAGTGAAAATAAAATAAACTTTCGATAAGAGAACACTGTCTAATTTAAATTTAGTTTTGCGAAGAGCATATAAGTAGCTCAAAATCATGTTTACAATTTGAATGTTAGTTTTGGATTTCTAAAATTTGTACATGAAAAAAAAAAATGTAGTGCAAAATTGCTAACCAGAATTATATATAAAGACAAAAAAAAAATGTCGAATCACTACAACCACTTTTGACTGACATAGTGACATGTATTCGCCTTCCTTAGCGAGACCTCTGTTAACTATTGAAGAAAAGAGATATTTTTTATACCTTATTGGATAACTGAGCGGCAGCATATCGCTAATTGGTTGATTGGTTGAGTAGGATTAGATCGATCCCTTGAATCACAAAATAGCCGCATTTTTTTAACTATTTAACATCTTGATTTTTCAAAAGATAATTAAGCAATTGATTAATTATGAAAATGCAAACATGAAATTTACCCCTTATGTAAATGCAATAGACATGAGTAATATTACTTTGTAAAGTAATACGTTCGTTTTATTTTGATCTCGTTTCTTAAATTTTGAGCTTTCTCTACTATTGACCCAAACTGCTCAATCTTTTCTTCCGTGTCGAATCTACTTAGGAAAAAAAAATTCAAAATTTTGCTATTTTTTATAATATTAGAAAAAAGTTAATTATTGAAGAATTTCATACCATCTAATTTGAAAATATCTTAATAAACAGTAAAAAAAATTATAAATTTTGATTTTCAAGGAGATTTTCAACAGGGAAATAAAATTGAACGTTTCAATCAATCATTTGAAGTTCGGATTTTTGAGAAGCAAGTTCGAAGTAAGACGGACAAGTTACTTCGAAAAAGTACCTTAATCCACTTCGGTACAAAATATGTAATTATGAATGCAATATAAATTATTTAAAAATGCCCTAAATTATTATGAATACAAGTATGATTGATAAAATGCTATAGGAATTAAATAGATAGCTAAGATTTCACCACATTGCTCTAGTTGTTTTAATGTATTTATTTATTAATTTATCATATTTTTGGATTTAACTGTTGATGGAATGTTATGAAATTAAATTATTTAGTTTTGTTTAGGCCTAGTCATAAATCAAATGATTCCGCAAACTTAAGACTTAGCCATTCAGAAGTTACGCTCGTCACATTGAACACTGTACAATAAATCGACTGTAAAACAATATTTTAAAATATTAGATTGTATAAAAAAATAACTCGCGGGGTCACGGGCCTTTTAATTTCTTATGACTCTTTATATTCTCAAATATTTAAATAATGTGATATGCAGTTTTAGATAGAAGATATAATGTGTTGTTTAAAAATTTTGAAGCCGATCTAATTGCACAAAAATCACTCCTTTATTTTTCTTGAAGTGTCTAAAATGTTAATAAAAAATTTCAATATATATAAGAATCGGAATCCGAGTGCTCTATTTTGCTATTTAGCATTGTGCCTTTGTGGGCACGTCTCCTTTGGAGATTTCACGAATATCACAATACCCTACCCTGAGGCCTGAGGCCAGAATAAAATCCTCTCTTCTGAGTACAGATCCAGTGTTATTTCTCTGAAACAGCCATCTATCTTTCAGGAGTCGCCATGTATCGAAAAATATCTTTCGGAGTCACCGTTTAAATGGACCCACACAATTATAGTGAAATAGTGGTTTCCCCCACTGGTCAGTGAGTTGAACCCACGAGAGTTGGTGGGTGAAATGACACAGAAAATCAGGTTTCTTCCTTTCTCTTTTTGTGTTGCAACTTGCAAGTGGTTCGGGAACTGGAATCTGACTATTTTTGTAAATTTAAAATGCGACGAGTCCGAAAATTTTGGAGGAGCACCATTTCGTTGACTTTACTAAAAAGTAAAAACTGAGCCAGGACAATTAAAAATGTGATTGTTTTCTTACATTTATAAATCATAATAAATTACCAACGCAGTTTGCAATTCACGGATCTCTCTTGCTTTTTAGATTTAGTTGTTGAGCTGAGTCGTTTTACTAGGAGATAAACTGGCTTGTATTATGTTTACTTTTCTTTAATAGAAATTTTATTTAATAGAAAAGTGGCGGAGATTCTCCACTCATTTTTTTTTTAAAAAAAAAAACTGTTTTTTTAATAAAACTGGAATCTCACGGAAGGTTATATGCGGAAAAGTGGTGGTGACATGAAAAGTAAATTATCGATCTCATCAACAGTGAATATTTCTAATTTTAGACGTGTTAACTCAATGCGTGGGCAATTTTTTATACTAATATGTTATATCATGAAAATTACAATTGCATGAAGCAAACAATACAAATAACTAAACTAATAAAATCAAAAGATAGAAAACACTTAATGATTCTAAATTAAACAATAGAAAGAATAGGAAAAGTAAAGTTCTTTTATATTTTGGATACACGCATCTATTTCCTAATGCATCTACACGCAATCTATTTCCATATTAACTCCAATTAGCGCTTTATTTGTTTCAGATTAGATGAAAAACCAAAAGATATATATTTTCATCTATAGATTGGCATTCATCAACCATAAACCAAATAGATCAACGGTACATAAGATAGACCAAAATCCTTGCAATGAACTGCTCTCTACAGTTCTCATCATGCATGACCGCTCAATCTAATCTCGACGGTTAAAATATACAGGCCATACGGATCCAATATTAATCAGGGGCACCTATCATTGATCGAACGATTATGATGTAGAATTGTTCTCTGCAATAACTGCAAAGGATATCATATACATAAGATAGGTACACGATAGATCTAGATGTTAATACAATATTTGGATACGTGCGTTAATAAGGAAAGTAGTGATTTTTTTTTTTTTTCTTTTTGATAACTCTTATCCTAGCATTATCACGAATGGTAATTTAGTCCATGCATAGCAAATGTTGTTGCCAATTCCAAATGCAAGTTTGTTACTCTGAATAGTGATATCATATCACTAACCGGAAATACGTGATGGTAAGAAATGAGATAAAAATGACTCTTTTCGGGGCTATATATAATTTTTGTTACAAAATACTAAGTGGTAGCAAATGAATAGCGAGCAGTATTTCTCAAAAATAGCACCTTTTCATTTTTCTTCCAACTAGTACTATTTTTTTTATTATTTTTGCTTTATTTACCAAACGTCCAAACTAACCATAGATGCGCATCCTGTGTATAGTTTGCCAAGTAGTTATTGTTCTAGTGTGCACTTCATCGTTAGCAAGTGTGCAGTTTGTCTAAAATAAATGTTTATCTCGACTAAACGAGTGTACATCACAATTAAAAATATTGCTTCGAAGATGAATTGCGGTCACAATACTCTTCTTTATTCTAATTGCTTGATAAGAGGAGAATTTAATTAAAATAATTTTCTATTAAGAGATCTCAAATGAAAACTTTTTATTTATTTCATTTTTAAGTTCAATAATAAAATAAAATCCAAAGATTCTGCAACTGCAGTCTTGTTATTAGGTTTAATGAAATTGAAAGATTTTTCTATAAAAGTAGAATGTGACTAGCAATTTAAATTTATATCAAATTGTGGAGCGTAGATATATATTTTGCCTCTCTGCCTCTTACTTTCCCTAGGGTTCTCGTAATTTTTTTTTTTTTTTTTTTTTGTCCTTTTTGGTGAATAGATTCTCAAAGATTTGATCTCTTCTGAGCAACTAGTGATTACAAAATAAACTCGCTGTTGATTAATGTAGCGAGCAGTATTTAAAGGAAATATAAATAAAAAGCTTCTTGATATTTAAGAGGCCAAAAGTTTTCTTAAAATTATTGCCTCGTACTATACTTGAACTAATATTAAGAATATTCTGTCATAGGAAATATGAATTAAAATCTCAACAGAAACACTGAATCAACATAGTAGGGGGGAAACATAAATTTGAACTAGGATATTTAAACTAATTGGATATGGCAGAAAAAGTTTCCAGGACAACATTCCGGGCGGCAGATGAAAGAATATTTAGAGAAAAGAGACATTAAAAATTCCGTAGATATGACTGGTGGTAGGTTGCCTTCTATTAGAAAAAAAGATAAGATATCTATTAGAGAAAAGAATATTTCGAGTCAGACGGTTAGGTTGTACTTTCTTCTGATGGATTCATAAAGCCTCTTTTGATTTTTCTCTGTTTCTTTTAAAATGATTGGTGTTTTAAGTATTGATCGACGATGCACTCACTAAAGCCCGAAAAAATTAAAACTAACGTTACTGTTCACACGAATATCGAAAAAAACGTTTAAAAATTCGAAATTTTAAAACTAACGTTGTTAGATCGGCAATCGGAATGCCGAGAACACAAATGCCTTTGATCGGCATTCCAATTGCCGATCTAAGCTTAGATCGGCATTCCAATTGCCGATCTAAGGTTAGATCGGCATTCCAATTGCCGATCTAAGTGCGTTCCCGCCTAAAGTCCCTTTTTCTATTTTTTATACTTTTCATCATTAATTTTGTAGTGTATCGGCAATTGGAATGCCGATCTAAGCTTAGATCGGCATTCCAATTGCCGATCTAAGCTTAGATCGGCATTCCAATTGCCGATCTAAGTGCGTTCCCGCTAAAGTCCCTTTTTTAATATTTTCATCATTAATTTTTTAGTGTTTTTAATGATTAAAAGGCTTGAATCGGCATCCCAAATGCCGATCGAAGGTCTAAAGTGAATTTTAGTGCGATTTAACAGTGTCATTAAGTGTGATTTAATTTGATTGTCCATCATTATCTCCACTCTCAATGGTTATAAATAGATCATGGCATTCCAAATTCGAAAATCACCCGTTATTTTCAAACACTCTACTCTCAATACTATCAGAAATATGATTTCCATTCCGGTTTTCGTTAATCAATCTCCATATAATCCATCAAATTATTTCAGTTTGGATGCAACTTCACAAACTGATTATGAATCAATTAAAGAACTAATTTTATCAGCATTGGGATTTTATCAAGGTCATTATAATTTGAGAATTGTTTCTCATTTTAATACCATAATTGAAGGAAGGTTCCAGCAGATGCAATTGCCGGTGAACTCTGAAAATGAATGGCGGTATGTACGACATGAGTGCTTCCAAGCAAGAAGACTACACGGCTTTCAACTTCACGTTGATTTGCTTCCAGCAACTGGTGGTGGCCCACAAGGTAACTTTCGATAAATTTTAATATTATAATAGAATTATAAATCTTAATCCATTTAAGATTATTACCATCATTCAAAAAAGTATTGATTTTGTTTAGAAAAATAATTACCACGAATTGTACGCATTTATAATTAATTAGTTTTATGCCACCACTACGGCAAAATTTGTTTTTAACGGCAGTTATTAAGGGGTTTTCACAAATTGCATCCACCATGAAGCTCTTTCAAATCTTTTCCTAAATAAAAAAAGAGAGTTATCAAATTTTTAACCTTCAAGAATCATTAGACAAATCACACATTATATTGCTAAAATTCTAAACATAAGCAAATTTGTATAATATTTTAGATTCTCTAGCTGCAATATTATTTTTCCTTTCAACAGTTTTTCCCTCAGCTGCAATATTAACAACAGCCTTTTAAAAAACTGCCGTAAATATGGCGCCGTTAAAAACCTTTTCTGTTGTGGTGCACTATGAATTCTACCATTTTGAAAAATGTCATTCTTAAATTAACCTTTGATTAGGAGGACACATAAATTACATATTTTTTAATTATATATTTTTTAATTAGGAGGACACACAAATTATAATTATAATTATGATTATAATTATAATTTCAATCAACAAGTCAATAATACCGAAGAAGACGAAGAAAGAAATAATCAATACAATACGAGTGCACAGGGTTGGGATTCTTGGGACCAACCTGAGAGTAGTAGTGGACGAGAAAGACAACAGACAACAAATAATGAGTACAATACCAATGCACAGGATTGGGATCCATGGGACCAACCTGAGAGTAGTACACCAGCTAGACAAGAAGCGGAGGAAGAAGAAGAAGGGAATATAGACGAACTTGACGAGACATACGACCGTGGCCCGGGTTATCAGTCGAACTATGCAACGGGGGAGGACTTCACGGATGAAGAGGAAGAGTTTTGGGAGTCACAGGATATGGAGGGAGATGGTTTGTATGCGCAGGGTTTTGCGAATCACGAGTATTACATTACAGGAAGGACCGATAATTACCATCCCGTTAGACAATTTTTGGATATCTCTGAGTATAGAAATTCGATTCCACAACCGTCTCAACAGAATCTTCTGGGCCTTGTATCGCGGCGGTACCATACCTAAGGCCTGTTATCAGCATCGACGCGTCGTTCTTATCGGGTCGCTACAAGGGAAGATTGTTAGCGGCATGCGGTTATGATCCAGAGCAGCGGTTGCTTCCACTAGCATTTGCATTAGTGCGAACTGAGAACGAACAATGTTGGGGTTGGTTCATGAATTTTCTAAGGCGACAAGTTATCGGGGAAGGAAAAAAATTCTGTGTTGTTTCGGATCGCCATTGGGGAATAAGGAACGCGTTCAAACAACCCCAATACGGTTGGCAAGAGGATGCGAACCCTTCATATGCCGTGCACCGGTATTGCATGCAACATGTATGTGAAAACGTGTTCAAGGCATCTGGAAAAGACGCAGCTCTACCAGACAAATTCAGAAATAAGTTGGCCAACAAGAAAAAAAGAAGGCCCTTCTACAAAATGTGGAACGAACTGAAAAAAACGAATCCAAAGGCGATCGACTACCTTCAAAAGTGTGGAAAAGAAAATGAAACAGATGGCAACGAGCAGTGGAAACCTGAAAGGTGGACACAAACGTATGACGGTGGTTATCGTTGGGGAATTATGACGAGTAATGGATCAGAAAGTCTCAATAGCAGGTACAAGGCTGAAAGAAGACTACCAGTTGTTGGACTTGTGGAAGGCACTTGGTACAAAACTGTTAAATGGTTCAATGAGAGGAAGCAAATAGCTTTGGCGAGACAGGCGGAGGGAGAACGATGGCCAAAAGAAATCCAACTTAAGCTGATGAAGCATACTCTCAAAGCAGGTAATAAATGTACTTCCAATGTAATCATATTTACTTCTAATCTTTAAAATATATAATGATATAAATTCATATTTACAGCGCCAATAAACGTTATCACCGTTGACATTGAACGTGGAGAATTTGAAGCTCAAGTGCCATTCGAAAAAAATGATCCGGGGGTAACGTGGAAGTACCAAGTTTTTCTCAAACGAGATTACCAACCGAGAGATCCTCAACTACCGAGCAGGCGTGCTTGGTGTAAGTGCAGAAAACCTCAACTCACAGGAATACCATGTCTTCATGTGGTTGCCGTATGCGGTCATTGTAGGTGGGATGTTTCTGATTTTGTAGACGAACGGTACAGCACAGAGAATATGGTTAAAATATGGTCAACAGGTGAATTTCACTGCTACGAAGACGAAGATAAGTGGCCTGGGTATGATGGTCCCGTGATCTATCCGGATAAGACAATGATTAATCGGGGCAGGCGAAAAAAGGATCGTGATTGGATGTGGATGGATGCAATGAGAAATAAAAATCATGCAAACCAGAGGCGCCGAACCAGAAGGGACGCTGCGGCGGCCAACGACACTCAGCAACCTATGTCGATGGAGGACCTTCAAACTGGTCGTCGTACAGGTCGTCCTACCAACACACCGAGGACACGGAGGACTACAAGACCTTCTGCAAGAAACAGAACTCAATCTTCTACAGGGAACCAAAGTGAACCTTCTAGGGAGCCGGATCAACCTAGCCGGAATTCTATCAGTATTGATTCTCGCAATGAAAGTCGCGTCAGTTTTGGGATAGAAGGTATTCAACCACGTCGAAATTCCATTAGCCTGGGTGACCGATCAATGTCGCTCCGATTTCCCACAAGTCACGGAGCATCAAGTAGCAGAGAGAGTCATGGCGCATCAAGTAGCAGGGGACCATCTCAAAGCACAAGCAGTGGAGGAGGGGGACTACGACGTGGGGTTGCCCGGCTAGGATCAAGGTTCATGAATATCTTACCAGGAGGAGGCCGGCGTTAGTTTTATGTAATATTTTTATGTTTTTTTTTAAGGGTTGACTTTATGTTATTCAGTGAAGATGGCTGTAATTTTAATATTTATGGTTGACTTTATAATTATTTATATTTATTCTGATTTTTTACTAATTTTTAAATTTTCTTCAAATTTTATTCTATTTTTTTTATTAATTACCTATTTAAACTAATTAAATTAAATTAAATAAATAAACTAATTAAATTAAATAAAAAATTTCCAAATTACATATTATAATTATTTATATTTATTCTGATTTTTTACTAATTTTTTAATTTTCTTCAAATTTTATCTATGTTTTTATTAATTACCTATTTTAACTAATTAAATTAAATAAATAAAATAATTAAATTATATAAATAAACTAATTAAATTACATAAAAAATTTCCAAATTACATATTATAATTATTTATATTTATTCTGATTTTTTACTACTTTTTAAATTTTCTTCAAATTTTATTCTATTTTTTTATTAATTATCTATTTAAACTAATTAAATTAAATGAAAAATTTTGAAATTACATATTATAATTCTTTATATTTATTCTGATTTTTTACTAATTTTTTAATTTTCTTCAAATTTTGTTAAATGTTTTTATTAATTATCTATTTAAACTAATTAAATTAAATAAAAAATTATTACAAAGTTGAAAAATAATTGCAAATGTTTAACAATCAATCAGAGAGCAAATTGAGCGGTGAGAAATGGTCCAACCTTAGATCGGCAATTGGAATGCCGATCTAAGCTTAGATCGGCAATTGGAATGCCGATCAAAGGCATTTGTGTTCTCGGCATTCCGATTGCCGATCTAACAACGTTAGTTTTAAAATTTCGAATTTTTAAACGTTTTTTTCGATATTCGTGTGAACAGTAACGTTAGTTTTAATTTTTTCGGCACTAAAGCGCTTGGATTCTTTCCACTTGCATAGTTGCATGAAGAAAATCGCTGCATGGGATGCAAATTTGGGCCGTATTCTTCTATATTAGGATCTAAACAACGGTCTGATTTTGTCTAGGAGACTGCAATTGTATTGCCTATGTTGGAGATGATAAACCCCTTGCTTTAGCACTACTAATTATAATTAGCGACTGAAAGCAACAATTGAACAAAATTGCACGATTCTCTCTTCTATGAACCAATCACGAGACTTCCACAAGATTTCAAGGACCAACCAATAAAAGGGGCAAAAGTACATCCGGCCAGGGGCGTGCAAGTTTTGAACCTCTTCTCTTTTCTTTTCCCTTTTTTTTTTTTTTTTGGATGAGAAACCCTTGAACAATACTACATTAACGTTTGAAAATAAGTACAAACATATATGCACAATATATCCTGTGCAAAATGCAAAGTGCAGATCTCACTTTCAATTTAGAAACATTGCAAGCAAATTTGTTACGTTCGCTCGCTAACATTAGTCAGTAATAGTAACAAAAACTTTTTATCTCACTATTAACGATTTATTAATGTTTGTTATATTCTTATAACTGGCACTCGTTTTTTTATTTGTTGCAAGGCTATTGCGAAGTGTAGGAAATACCAGCGCCTTGATCTCATTGGAACAACTTACTAGGTTCACACTGCCAGTGCCAGAGAGGTCCAACAAGACCTTATATTTCGTTTCCATCAAAACAAATGAAATGCACTCAGTTTGGTTACGGGTCTCTAACAAATATGAAATGAAAAAAAAAAAATTTAATTCTCACTTGTATGTCAAATACATGTTCCTGTTATGTACCTTTTACCAAACTCACATGCATAGTTGTGTACAATTGTAAATAAGATAAAAAAAATTTGCAATAAGATTAATTAGCAGCTGACGATAAAACAATATATACCTCGAAACAGCATAATGAGGGATAGTATCAGAGATATGCAGATACTAATATGCTTCAGAGTTCAGGCTATTATACAATCCCAAGATAAATAGATTGGTCGGCAAGAAGGGTGAAAACAAATTTAAAAAATTTATACCACCCAACCGGAAACTTTGCCAAACTAACAAAAAACTAAACAAATTGTTCTCTATTTCCTAAAGCAAAGAAAGAATTGAACTAAATCAATGGTTGAAGTTTGTTTTGAAGCCGTCAATTATTGGAGACCCGTAAATAGTAGGGGCGGTGCCTCTAATTGAATTGATATATGAGGCATAGTCAGTGTAGTGCATGGTGTACAGGGTGCTCTGATAGCGAGTCACCCTCAGCTTCTTTCGGAGAGATTCATTTATTACACTGTTATAACCAGCCTTTCTCATCAGAGAGTCGATGGTCTCAATCTTGGTCCATCCTTCAAACGAGTAAATGCATAATTAGCACTAAGAATTAAAAAAATTGTGGCTGGTAGAAATAAAAAAAAAAAAAACACAGCCAGTGATCGCATAATTAGTCCCCATAGCCAGTGAGTACTAGCTTCTTATGTCCCTGAAGCATAGAACTTCCCATTTTGGTCCTTAGAGATATTTTTTCAACCTGTATGGTCCTATGTGCAAACATAAATTTACTGCAATCTGAGCAATCATGTTCAACTCATTTAAGGAAAATGCAGTATTACAAATTTCAGACCATTTTTTGATATGCATTCTAACATTTCATTCAAAATTAGGCCAAAAATAATGTAGATATTCAAACCTTCAGGGACAAAATAAAAACTTCAAAATTTATAGGACAGAACATGAGAAATCCAAGGAGCTATTTATGGCAATATGCACATATCAAACTAGGAGCCTCAGCAATGGTGAAGTGTATTGTTACCTTTACGTGCAGGGACCGAAGGCAAGTAGGTTGCACGATGCCTAGTGTTGTGATCAGGGTCAGTGAATTCAATGATCAAACCATGTTTCCCAACCTGTGTTTATGGAAAAAGCAGGCATTTTAAACACTCAATCCTAGAAGTAAAGCTACTAACCCATACCACATTTCAGGTCAACAGTAATGTATTATACAGAAAAACCAAACGCAAAAGAAATGAAGAAACAGAACAACATATATATACAAGTTTCATCAATTCAATAATTGATGTATCAAAAAGAAAACCAACCACCCAATACTTCAATTCAATTGGTATAAAATAAGGTACCACTCAGCATCGATCAACAGCTGATTTGACAGAGTGGTATTTTGATAAAGGCCTATTCATAGCTTTGAGCTGATAAATGATGGGTGTGTGTATGAGTGTGCGTGCGAGAGAGAGAGAGAGAGAGAGACCTCCCAATCAAGGTGATTAAGAGCTGCTTCATAGTTGGATAGTACAGAGACAGTACACTCCAGGTATTGTATTTCCTCAGCCTGTATAGGTGGAAACCGGCGATCTCTAAGTGCACTGCACAATTAAAGTTAAGTAAATAGAGACTAATGTTAACAACTGCATGCATTGCAATCATACATTACATGTCATCCACTATGCACTAATCTAATGGCTACATAAGTGTTGCCTATTTGCCCATTTCAAATTGGAAAAAAAAAAAAGAACTTCAGTAAAATTTCATGACTAATGGAAGAGTTATTGTGCTATTGGAACACAGCTCTTAAAGGCAGCATTATGTATGGTCAAAACAAGACCCACATTGAAGCACCCATATGGCACTACTTGGAAATAGGTAAAAGGTAAAATTGTTCAGTAGATGGCTCTTAGTATCAAGAAATATATCACTAGTAGTGCATTCAGGCAAACTGAGAGTGGCACAATTAGTATGAGTAAGTACTATCCAGCACATACAAAAAAAAGGAAAGACATACTCAAGCAAAGAATTGTGCACACCTTGTTAAGGAATACTCTCTGAAGCCACTGATTATCTGGCATGCTTCTAGAGTACCAACGCAACCCCTTAGACGCGGCTCAGAGCCATTTGTTGTTTTCTTCCATGTCACAAATAATGGGCTGAAAATGAAGCTCATCTCTATCAGCACATTCTGGATAAAAGAAATAAAAGTATACAAACAAAAATTTCATAAACATTGACCAACGGATATGATAACACAACTATATGAGTGTAGAATTTAAGCAGATTTGGCATAGAAATAATGAAATTTCTGTGGACTAAAGTGCAATACATGCAAGAGAATTACATAATTATGGCTTCATTCCATATGCTTTGGCAAATAACTCGATTTTATACCATTTATAAGACTAATTAGTCAACATTAGTAATATTAAATTAGAATGATAATAAAGATTAAAGAATTAGTACTTGCATTAGCTACACGGACATAGAAAACTATCTAATTCAATCAGAACCCCCACAAAGTTAAAACAGTACATTTCAATACCAGTAACCAAAAACCCTTCAAATCCACCCAAAAACCACACCAAAAATAGGATTGACACAGACAAAATTAGACAAAAGATGGGAAGTTTCCTACTGTTGGCCTTCTTCAAAGGCGGGAGGTGCCGGTTGCTCCCCATTGTAGTGTGCCACGAGCGTGTCAAAGCAGTAAACCACCATTTCCCGATTCGCTGACACCATTTTCGCACAGCGGAGAGCCACTTCCGAGCCAAAGTGGGGTACAAGATAAATGAGGCGGGGTATACATAAAAAAAATGGGACTGATGATGATGATATTTTGAGCTTTTTTTAAGATATGTTTAAGACAAATGGAGATGCTTATTTTTTTCTTGTTCTTTCCTAACCCATGTAAGACACCATTTCCTAAATGAAATTTACAGGCAGTCCATACAATAGAATTTTTTCTCATAAAACATATCTTTCTAATTTCTAGAAGTTAGAGAAACGGAATTTATATCCAGAGAAATCGAAAACAAATACAACAGTAGTGATATAATTGGTAGATTTTATGGAGTTAGGTCTGGATTAATAGTTCGTTGAATTTTTATTTTCAAGATTATTTTGGTAGAAAAATAAAAGGTGATATAAAAATATAATTTCAAAACCATATTAAAAGTAAGGATATATAAAAAGGAACATTATATTTGTCACTGCACTATAAAAAAGATGACATTTACATAGATTTTTATAACTAATTTTTTTTATTTATGTTGGATCTTATTCTATTGCTAGATTTAGTTGATGCACTAAATCTAACAATTTTTTTAGCAAGATTCAATTTTCTATTAATAGCTCATTAAAAATCTAGCAATTTATTTTTGATAGACTTTTTCGAATCTTGTAATATCTAATGTAGCAAAAATAAATTGCTAGACATTTCCAAATTGGTACATTAGATATTACAAGATTTAGAAAAGTCTATCAAAAATAAATTGCTAGATTTTTAAGGAGATATTAATAGAAAATTGAGTCTTGTTAAAAAAATTCTAGATTTAGTGCATCAAGTAAATCTAGCAATAAAAAAATAAATCTAGCAATAGAACAATGTCCAACATAAAAAAAAAAAAAATCTACTTATAAAAATCTATGTAAAGACCATCTTTCTTGTAATGCTGAATAAAATTATAGTTTGTATAAATTAACTTTACGAATATCAATTAATAAGAAATACTACTTTAAATTAAACAAACATCTTAGTTTGGAACTTTGAGTAGGATTAGATCGATCCCTTGCATAACAAAATGGCCACATTATTATTTCCTGTCATATCTTCTTGAAAATGCATTTACAATAGCCCTCTTGGAGTTTAAGTTTAACATCTTAGTTTTTCAAAAGATCAAAATTAAGCGATTGGTTAATTATGAAAAATTACCCCCGTATGCAAATGCAATAGAGATGACTTATGAATTATGATACTTTGTAAATTAATTTGTTCTTTTTACATTGATCTTATTTCTTAAAAATTTGAGCTTTCTACTGTTGATTCGAATTCTTCAATATCTTCTCCATATTGAAATATATTAAGAAATCAAATTTTATATATTTTTTTCAAATTTTTACTATTCTTTATGATATTAAAAGAAAAACCATTATTATTTGAGAATTTCATACCCTTAAATTTAAAAATATTATAATAATAATAAATAGTAAAAAAATTTAGAAAAATATAAAATTTGATTTTCACGGATATATCGATATGGAAACTAAACTAAAGGGTTCAAATCAGTTGTTTGATGTTCGAATTTTGGGAAACGAGTCTGAAGTAAACAGAAAAATTACCTTAGCCCACTTCAATGCAAAATATGTAAATTATGAGTGCAATCTAAATTATTTAAAATGCCCTAATTATTATAAATACAAGTGTGATTGATAAAAATGCTACGGAATTAAAAAGAAAGCTAAGATTTCACCATATTACTCTAGTTGAACTAAGTATTATGTATTTATATATTTTTCATGTATTTGAATTTGACTGTTGATGGGATGTTATGAAATTAAGTTGTTTGGTTTTGTTTAGGCTTAGTCATAAATCTAATGATTACGTTAATTTAAGACTTAGCCATTCATAAGTTACCCTCATCACATTAAACACTGTACAATAAATCGACCGTAAAACATTTTTTAAATATTAGATTATATATAAAAAAAAAAACTCAGGGCCTGATTCTTTATATTCTCAAATATTTAAAAAAAGTGATATGCAGATTTTAGAGAATAATGTGGTTTAAATTTGGAAGCTGATCTAATGGCACAAAATTCACTCTTTTTTTATTTTCCTTGAAATGTCTAAAATGCAAATCCGGAACAATATGTAAAAATCGGAATTCGAGTGCACTACTTTTGCAATTTAGCTTGGTGCGCATGTTCTCGTTTGGAGATTTCAGGAATATCACAATACCCTACCCAGAATCAACTCTCGACCCTTTTGTTGAGTACAGATCCAGTGTTGTTTCTCTGAAGCAACCATCTATCTATTTTAGTGTGTCCATATATATTTGGCTCTCACTTTTTTTTCTCTAATTCTCGCAGATTTGATCTCTTCGGAGCAACTAATAATTCCTAAATGCACTCACTGTGGATTTACATAGCGAGCATCTTAAACAGGTCTATTGCATATTTGCATTTGAAAGAAAACCAAATCATAATTTCTTGATATTTTATAGAGGCCAAAAGTTTTCTTCAAATTATTTCCTCATGCTATACTTGAAATTTATTACAAATATTTCTATCCTGTAGTAAATATGAACTAAATTTCAGCAGAAACTGGGTTGAAGTTTGAAGTGCTTACCGATTTACATAGGGGGGAAAAAAAAGAGAAAGATTTCAACTAGAATCTCAAAAGAAATTGGATATGCTAAAACGTTTCCAGAACAATATTCTGGGCGGCAGATGAAAGAGTATTTAAAGAAAAGAGACGAATTAAAAAGTCGTTCTGTTGAAATATGATGCTGCAGAAGATCGTACCCAGGATCAGATGCATGGCATGGATAGACACGGGTTGTGCTGCATGAGATCGTGTCCTGGATCAAATGCATGGCACCGACAGAAAAGGACAATTCTAACTTTATTTGGAATTATTTCAGAGAAGAGAAAAGAATCATTGGAGATATTTCAGAAAAAGAAAGAATATGCACAAGGAAGGTGATGATTGATTGTTGAGAATCTGATTAGATTATCTGAAGATGCGTTTAGATATTCTACTATTTCTTACTCGATTGTATCTTGGGAAAGAAGTTATTATTTTTCTATTTTTTCATCTTCTCTCCTTGTGTTGTATCAACTCAGATTATTCAGAAAATAATAAAAATAGTGTGCGTGTGTGTGGAGGACGTAGGCACCGAATTGGTGCTGAACCTCGTTAAATCTTGTGTCTATTTTTATTTTATTTGCTTAATTGATTTCTGAGTTCATTGTATCGACATTTTCAGGGGCACGGTTCGTATGCAGATGGCACTCGGACCATGCCTCCCTCGACCGACCTGATGAAGAAATTATTCCGCTGCGATGACCGACGTTATTTTAACACGTTCGATACGACTGGTGATACGTTATCCTTCTTTTAGGGCTCGTTTGGATGAGTTAGGAATAAGGAAGGAATAAGGAATAACGTTGGAAAGTGTGTAACTTTATTGGGGAGTGTGTAAATTTGTGAAGGAAATATGAAGGATTTATGCCTAGGCGGAAATTTCCGCCCAATTCCCCTTATTCCCACACCATCCAAAAGATAAGATATCGATTATGATGTTGATTAGAGAAAAGAATATTTCGAGTCACACGGTTAGGTTGTACTTTCTTCTGATGGGTACTTAAATCTTCTTTTAATTTTTCTCTCTGTTTCTTTTAAAATGATTGGTGTTGAAGTCTTGATCGACGATACACTCACTACCTCCGCAATTATTTGAAAAATACTAGTACAGTAGACCAAAATTTTTAAGCACTTGGATTCTCTCCACTTGCTTGGACAAAATTACAGTATGGGATGCAAATTTGGACCGTGATCTTCTATACTAGGATCTAAAAGAGCGGTTTGATTTTGTCTAGGACTCTGCCATTGTTTTCCCTGTTGGAGATGATCAACTGCTTTCTTTAGTACTACTAATTACTAATTAGTGACTGAAAGCAACAATTGAACAAAAGTACACGCTTCTCTTTTCTATGAGCCAATCACGAGACTTCTACAAGATTCATGGAGCTACTAACAAAAGGGGTAAAAGAAAATCGCAGAAATATCTCCAAGTTTGCTTGAGGGCTTGATTTATGAAACTTCAAAATAGTCTAGCAATTCGCGGCACAAAATTGCTATTCCTCTTCAGCATAAAATTGTTTTTAAGTTCAAAGGAAAATAATTTTTCGGGCTCTACACATTTACGTAACAATAATGTTATACTCTTTGTTGACCCTCAAAAAAAAAATTGTTTATACTCTTTGTTTGGAACTTTGATCCAATGTAATGTCCATTTATATATACAACGAACCTTTCATTTTTCATTTGGAAAGTAGCTTATAGATTCTTCCTTTTTCACGAGATATATCTCTTTCATTTTACAAAAGAATGCAGCGTACATCTCTTTGGAGGTTCCAATCTTGATGATTTTGGTGATACATGGTGATAACATCCGTATCATCAGCACCAACTCCACTAAAGAACCTAGACAAGCTAACATTTGACATAAATTTAAATAATCGTGTAAGAAACGTAATTACTTTTTGATCTAGCAACTAAACAGTAACATTTTATGAATCTGGGACTAGAATCAGCATTAGACTGGAAGATATCTTAATGATATTTAAAATTGAAGACTTTGGTTCCCAAGATATATAAAAAAAATGCTCCTGTAACATAAACTTATAGGTAACTGTCTCTGTACAAAACAACATGCTTATGAGTGATATTCATTGTTGCAAATGGAAAGAGGTAGCCCTATTTTTTCTTCAAAAGAAAAGAAAGAAAGAATACACAAGTATCCTACAGTTTAAATTAATTTAAAAGGGGGAAATAAAGGAAAAGCAATTGCTACCTATTCCCTAACAATACTAAAAAGAATTCAAGGGAATCACAAGCTGGATATCTGATCACTACCCAGTCTCAACTTCTCCAAATGCCACTCAAAAGACTCGGCCAATCTCTCTGCATCATGGACCCGAAGGCGAGTCCCCTGCTGACCCACCACAACAGCTGCCACACGGGATGCTAGAGCACCCATCCCTTTCAAATCTGATGCGCCTCTCAAAACCCCATATAAAATACCTATCAAACATACAATTGGAAAGGAAGATTTTAGTACCATAACCTCCATGGGTAAAAATGTGAATTTTTAGCGAGGCGGACGGTGGGAATGTACTTTAGCACTAGTTTCCCTCATCTTTTCTATAATTTTAGAAACAATTCTGTGAAGAAAATTTAAAAGACATTGAACTGACATATCAGTGATGGATTCCATAGAATTGCAATTTGGTCCAATGTACCTCAAAAATGATCATATCAAATGGAGGTGGCCAGTGGTGGTAACTTTTCAACTTAATAATCTTATACATATATTTAGTATCAGAGGTATTAGGATTCAGGATCCTTGTCTGTGTTGGGATATAAAAGTGCACACATAAATTAAAAGCAAATATTTACTAAAGATGCTTTAGGTACAAAGGTTGGGTTGACAATGTTAAATGCCAGTTTCGTTTCATGAATGAGCATGATGACCATCTCCTTGTTGATTGTGAATACGTGGGTACAATCTGGCATTGGTGGTTAACTGTCAGCTACTCAGCTCCACTATGCCTCTTGACATCATATGCAAGACTTTTTGGTCTTTGTTGCAAATTAACACTCTTTAGATAGAAAAGATCTTATTGTTTTGTTTAGGAATTTGTTGGTTTTGAAAGAGAGGAATCACTTTACTTTCATAGTGACAACAATTTAAAACCTAAATATACTAGAGCTATTATTCAACTACTTTCTGTCGTCATTAATTACTGGGTTGGCAGGTAATTGCCTCGAGATTTGGACATGATACCAAGTTTTATAGTTTACACTGAAGATTTATTCTTTGCAATAAGCTCGTTGCAGAAGACATTTGATTTTTATGTCCAGCTGAATATTACGTCGCTTGGCGTGTAATCTGATGTCTGTGTGGATGAGATTTAGTTTTTGCTTGGTGTCAGTTTCCTGGTATCAGATCTAGGTTACCATGCTGATACCAGGCTGGGACAGCAGGATATATATTTTAGTAGTTTGTGCTTATTGGGTTTGTAAACATTTGTTCTATGAAATTGTTAGCATAAGCTACTATTTCCTGGAAAAGAATTATCTCACCAAAATTTCAGATAGCTAGTGTGTCAATTAATGATATATACTCAGTAAAAGTACCTGATGCATATGCATCACCAGCCCCACATGTATCCACTGGCCTACAAGGGGAAGGAGGAATATAAATAGCTTCTCCTTTTACACCAAGGTAGGAGCCGTTTACACCGTCAGTGACAGAGACTAGGGGAATTGTTTGGCTAAGGTGTCGTGCAACTGAGATTGGTGCCTCACTAGGGGCTATATTACAAATTGCACGGGCCTCATTACTGTTTGCAAACAGGATGTCTGTGTGGTTTCCAATTATATCCCTGTAAAAAAAATAAATTTTCTCCTTTCAACTAGGTCACTTCAAATTTCTTACAACTACTGAAGCAGAAAATTGTGACATAACATATGTAGATGTTTGCATTTTTTATCATAATGGCCCACACCTGCCTGTATGGTATGCATACTTCTGAGGTAACCTTGACTGGTAACATAACACAGCATATGCCAGCATAGACATGATTGTTGGCTTGTGCAATAGGACTTCCTAGGCTAAAGTATATAGAAGTACCAGTATAACCATAATAGACCAATTCGCAGTACATTATAGATAGTGGACCTAACTGGTATGACAGTAATTAACAGTAGAAGACTAGGGCGCAGCCAGTATCAAATCCATTGTACAGTGACCTGAACTTACCAGAAGTTATCATAGCATCTATTGATGCATGACACATCAGATGCTGTGACAGCGACAAGGGCACCACTTGCATGTGCATCTTCACAAGCTCTCTTAATGGTTTCAATTGTATGAGGGAGTTCAAAAAGGTAGCCCTCTACAATTAGTATGTTTGTTTTTGACACTATACTAGCCAAGTAAGGGTCGTAACTGACTGTAGACGATGTACCCTGTAAAAAATCAAACCAGAATAAGAATCGCCTAAAACATACACAGAGATATATCTGAAATAGATACCAGAACTGATTAGACCTGTTCCTAATGTGGTAATCCTATCTAACTGTACATCCATACATCTCTACAAAATAAGTTGGAAAAAAAAAGGAACAGACAGAAAGAGCTTAGTCCAGGTGCCATATAGGTCCTGGGTATAACTGATGATGACCAGACTATTACTGCATTGACTCTACCATTCTGCCGATGTGTAAAACCACAAGGTTCCTTAGGAAAAGATACATACAAAATGTTTAAAATTACCTGATATGCGAGCATAGTACGTTGAGCATCAGGAGTGGTCAGAACAATGACTGTACCAGTTGTCCCATCTTTTACCGGCTTTGAAAGAAAATGCACATTTGCTCGGCGTAGCTTAGTTCTGTGCAAATATAAAATAAGTCAGATGATTCCATGTTTTTTTTTAAAAAAAAATTTCTAGAATGATAAGTTTTCCCAGGATAATAGACTGATTGTTGGGACTTGATCTTCAAGATATCATGTGTATCTTACTAGCAAAGGATTCACATTCCAGTTCCTGTAGAAATAAAAAGGATTAACATTTCAGCTTTAGGTGCCCTTTGGACAGGTCCACTACCAATTTAAAGTCAATTCCTTTGCTGTTCAATCATTCAGTAAATCGAGTAATTTGGGTAAGTTTAAGCATAACTGTATAAATGCAGGCACCCTTAAGAAAAAATTCGAGTCACTTAAGGCAAGATAAATGTGTAATAGCACATTTGTAGTTAGCTAAGGCTAAGTAATGGGTAATTGAACAGGTAAGGTCACTGAAAGATAAATGCGCCCATTTTGATGCATCTGCCATACAGCATGGATACCTACCAGTCAGCCTGGTACCAGTAAGTACAAATTGATATGCTAATTTTTTATTCTAACCTGTAGAAACTGCCTAGGGGATCACTACCAACACTGCCAGCCATAGCAATGTTCAAGTGAGGCCCGCCAAAAGAGCGGCTCCCAAGACGGGCCAACGCAACAAGTGTATTGGAAAGAGAGCCCCCTGCTGCGGCTTTGTAGGTACAGCCATCCATGGCACGTAATACCCGCCCTCTCTCTTCATGGTTCACAACTTTTCTGGTGCCTTTCTCTATCCCTAATTTCTTCAAGAATTCATCCTCTACCATCCCTGAGAAATCCACCTATTGCAGATGTGTACCATTAATTAATAGTGATTTCCTAAGGATTTAAATAATGCAGGACAAAGTTCAAAAACTGATTCTGAACGTTTTTATTCAATCTGAGACCTCAATCTTTTGAATTTTTGTTCAACTAGATGTTTCCATCAGATAAACAGGGAAACAAAAGAGCCAATTAATAGATGTCCATTTTTTAGCTCCAAACTTTTGAAGAGCTGACAAGCTGGTGTAAGAAAACAATTCAAGGAGGGTTTTTCACAGAAAATAACTCAAATTGATACTTTTTTGAGACTTCAATACTTAACTAAACCCCACTGCTTGCTAATTTCAGAGTGAAAATAATTTAATTATAAAAAATGCTATTTAGTAAATCCTGAATAGTGGTGAAAGGAATTCATTAATTAAATGAGGGCCTAGGAAGGTACATATTCTTTAATAGTCATCTTTTCATGAACTAGTTGTTTTGATTAACTGACAGAAGGCGCAATTGAACAAATACGAAACACAGCTTAGGGGCCTATTCCCAAGAGCAACAATATATCACGGGCCAATACTAATTTTTACAATTAGCACGCTAAGACAGGATCAAAATGGTTTCTCAACCACCAGAGTTTTACAAAGATTATTCCGATTTTTTTTCCTTTCAAAATTTGAAACTTCTGAAGTATGCTTAAATCCAGTCAACAGAGAGTCCAAAAATAGAACGTTTTTCTATAAATATCTAAACTCGCCACCTCTTTTAGCACACAAAATTACAGTAATAACGGGAAATTAAATCAAATCCAAATTCAAATTAAAGCAAAATAAATACCATGGCTTGACCGAGGCCGAGCACATCCCATTTCTCTGGTGAAACAGAAGGCACCATCTCTTCTCCCCCTTGGTAATCTCTCACTTCCCCTTCCTCTTCTTCGTTTTCGCTCTCATCGCCTCCTTGCAAAATTGCAAACACCTTAACACTACCTCTATTGGAGCTCGTTACACTAACGGAGCCTGAACTTATCCCTCCACGTGGAAAGAGGCGATTGGTTCGGATAGGAAGAGGAGAGGCGCGCTTGGGAAGGAGGGAAGGAAAGCGGGTGGAAGGGAGGAGATGAGAAAGCGACGCCATGGAAATACACTAGATGCTCCCTTTTGAGCTTTTGCTTCTTGGAAGCTAAACAAGAAATTTTCTAGTGTGTTTGAGAGGATACCATTGAAGGGAAGGTGATTTTGAGTGAAGAGGCCGAGGAGGAGGAGAAAAAAGAAAGAGCGCTTCGTGGAGAAGAAGAGGCCTATCAAGTTTTTTGTGGAACGATAACGCAAGCACTTACCCGCTCTCCCAATTCCCATGGCCCATTTGTAGATACACCCTCAGAATACTTTATATTAAGCTGATACTGCTTGCCTCTTTTCTTGCTTATACAATACAAGTTCCATTTAGGTCCATTCTTTTTTATCATTGAGAAGAAAGCAAATTAATTAAATTGCAGACGTTACTTAGCCCCATTTGTTGATAAAAAATACCGTTCATAATACCATTTAGGATTAATATATACTGCATATATCGTGATTTTTGGGCTAAAAGTTAATATTTTAGAAAAAGTTATTGTATGTAGGATTCAAAATGAAGCAAAAATAGTGTGCTTGGACAATTCGTGCTGTTAAGAGAGTGTATTAACACAATTTCATGATATTCAGTTTTGGTGATTTTAAACCATAAACTGTGCCCCTGAATAGACGAACGACAATGTGATACGTTGTGACGCTTTTACAAAATTTTATTTGAATATTAGTCGATGTATAGATTTACTTTTTGTAAAATGAACTTACGCACACATATACATCATAGAATTGAGAGTATATTTGTAGTTTAAAAAATTTTAGGATCAAAATTCTTCAAATTGATTAAAATCATAAATAGACGCTAGCGGTACATTATTAATTATTAATACATTTAAATAAATTTAAGCTTAAATAATTTTTATTAAATTGGCAATGTTTTATGCATTACAAAGAAGCAGGGGTCTCTTCTCTTCACATAGATTAAGGGCTTTTCCATATGTAATATATAAAAATCTAATAAAATATTATTTGAATATTAATTTTGATAAATAAACTAAACTATAAAAAGGAAGTAAAAATGAATTATTACGTCCTAACTAGGTTTTAGATATTCAACTAATATGTTATCAATTTCTTAACGGGGAGGGGGGAGCAAATCAGCATCAGTCACTGCATCAGCAATCTTACCAAAGAGTTGCTAGTTATTGTACACGCCGAGGCCCAAGCCCATTATAAACCCAGTCAACGAAGATCGCCTTGTGGTCTTTTTTTTTTTTTTTTTTTTTTTTTTTTGAAAGACGCCCTTAGGCAATCGCCTTGTGGTCTAAAACTCAGTTTCTGTTCTGTCCCGCAAAATTCCGCCACCTCAGATTCCTTGTACTTGATGTACTATTACTCTTTTCATGTAACATACCGTGAAACGGATCAACAAACCATAAATTTCACTATATCACCGTACAGTTTTGTGGAACGACCCGCTACAATAATTTGAAGGTGTCAGCGTGTCACAACTTGGCAGTTTGTACTTATTTTAATGTTTCAATTCTTCCACTTCCCTAGACGGAACGAGAGAAACCCGGGTCAGGCTTGTACTCTGAAATCCACCAAAACTCCAGGAAATGCCAAAAAAAAAAAAAAAAAAAATCAAGGAAAAAAAAAAACTCTCACAGGCAGGGGCGAAGGCACATATTGATTGGTGGGTCCAGGGACCCACCTTGAAAAAAAATTTTACTTGGAGTAGGACTTATATGTAAATAAAAAAATTTACATGGATCCACCTAAAAAATACAGAGGACCCATCTTAGAAAATTGATTTGTTTCCTCCTTTCTCTGAGTCGCCTGTTTGCCTTCCCCCATCTTTGTCGTGTAGGAACTAGCGAGTAGCAAACCCACCTTCGAGGCTTCAACCAATTGGCCTTCCCGCTTCTTCTTGCTTCTTCATCGTGAAGGGATCTAATTTTCATCCATCTACGATCAGTCAGTATTCGGTAACACCTAATTTTCATCTATCTTCACTGCTTTGTTATTTGGGTACGAGAGAGGAGAGGAGAGGTGCGATCAATTTCGGCGCTTCAATTTTGCAAACGGAGAAGACAAGATGGAGGCGCAGAGGAAAGCAACGGAAATTTTAAAACTAACGGAGACATCAAAGCCATCAGCGCCTCAATCTGATCCCTCCATCTTAATCGCAGTACGGATTTTAAAGCGAATCCAACAACACAGAAATACTGTGCACAAGGCCAATATGCACATTAGTGTTCTATATCTATTATATATATATATATATACAAAATATGGACCTTGCTTACTTAAAATCCTAGCTACGGCCCTGCTCACAGGCGTATTTAGTAAGAAGGAATGAGAATAAAATCTTTCATTTTTAATTTGTAACATTGTTATACTTTCGTCTTAATTATGTATTTCTTTTAAACAAAATTATATTTGATTCCATGGACCTCCAACATCTCTTATTATCAGTATTGATATAATTATAATTATAATGTGTTATTTCTATTTTTTTTAGCTCTGTCCATGTGCATATCATATTAAAATATTGGTCAATTTGATATCGGATTATATTCTACGAAATAAAAAAATATTTTCTCAAGAAAGATTAAAAAATAACATAATAGTACGTTTGATTGAATCATTTATTTATTTATTGTGAAAATATTTTCTATTTAAAATGTATCAATCTATACATTTTTTTTAAACTTACAAGTTACAATTACATCGTCGCCGTTGTTGCTAAATATTTTCATAGACTGCAGAAATTGTACAATACGTGCAAACATCTACAACACATTTATAATTTCATACTTAATACTCAACTGTCTCAAAATTACTTTATGAAGATAAAAGAAAGGTGATGTATAAAAATTCCAGAGGAACTTACAGATATGATTTCAGAGGACTCTGGGAGAGTGAAATAAAACCAAAAGGGAAAAGCTGCAAGACTGAAGAGTCTATAACAAAGGTCACTGACCTCGTGAGGCGAGAGATCAACACAAACTGACGACAGAGTGATGCAATGGCGCTTAACCTCCGTCGGCTCCTTCTCCGATCAACGCCTCTACCTCAGTTCTTCCCAGGCGGAGCCGCCGCTTCCGCCACCGCCTCCTATCCATCGGCCTCGTCCCCTGCTTCTCCCAGCCATGAGCTCCCTACTCTACTCCTCTTTTTCCTCCTCGTCGTAGGCTTCCTCTTCTTCCTTTTTGGTTTCCTCCTTCGCGACATCTGTCGCTGCCTTTGTCGCCGATCGGTCCTTGGTAAGAGACGAAACGGGATCGATCCGGCGATTTTGAGCTCCTTCCCAGTGTTGCCTTATGATGTAGTGAGAGCGAGGTGCGGACCAGATTGTGCTGTTTGTCTGGCTGAGTTTGGAAATGATGAGGCGCAATTGCAACCGGTTTGGGTGCGGGTGCTGACGGTTTGTGGCCATGTGTTTCATTCTGAGTGTATTGATGTCTGGCTAGAGTCGCATGTCACGTGCCCGATTTGTCGATCAGATTTGAGAAGGCCACCGGATGAGGCGATCATGAAGGCTTTCATGGAGGCTCAAGAGATGTTGGAGAAGAGAGGTAAAATTGAAGAATTGCAAAATGATGAGGTCATGAAAGGGGTTAATTTCGTATGAAATTTGTTGACAACTTGAATATAGTTATTATGCGCCTCATTGTTTTGTTGATTTAATTGTTATTGTTTTGGACAGTCATAGTAAACCGACTAACTGGAAGTCTGGAACTAATGTTGATTTGATCTTCGTACTAGTTTTTAGACATGCATGCATGGGGTTCACTGGTATTTTTAATAACTCCTATAAAATTAGTAATGGACTATGATCAAAACTAGTTAAACAATCAGAATTTCTTCTGAAACTGTTCGATCGAAGCTTAGGATCGATCAATTGAAACAAATGTGGAATATAATTTTTTATGAATATTAATTAATAAATTTCCTAGAACGTTCTATATTTGTATATATTATATATTTTTTTACCATGCATGCGGCATGCCTTGTTAGTTCATTTGTTTGTGAACCATTGAATCGCCTTGTTTGCTCGGTTTCATTGAGACAATGGCAACGGGCAACCCACGGTGCGATTCGAGCATTAACTTAATTCAATCCAAGGGGAGGTGATCCGGACAACAATTAATTTCTCCGAGCAACATCATTATTTAAAGAAATGGCACTACTACCCTTCTATTTCCGAGCAACAAATTTTTTTCTTTTTTTAGACAATAATTTATCGTATCTTTGTCTTATTTGAACGTTTCGTTAAATTCTAATTAACTATATATCATGTTCCCAATTTGATTTATCATTTTTTTTGCGTTAAACTTTTTACTTAAATTTATGTTCATTTTCTTTTTGTTAATATTTATTTGCACGGTAAGTTTATTTTGATTGAGTCAATTATTATATTCAAAGGTATTGACAATTTCGAGACTAATTGAATCTTGTTTATTTCATGAAGTTCAATTAAAAAAGGGAGTATCAAACATAAAAAAAATTAATGTATCAAAATCTGAAATTTGCAATTTTGTAATGTAGGATAACAGTGACATTTTCTCTTTGCAGTATAAATGGAACAATTAAGAAACAATATAGTTA
The DNA here is from genome assembly GCA_027562975.1 of Rhynchospora breviuscula. NCBI lineage: Eukaryota > Viridiplantae > Streptophyta > Magnoliopsida > Poales > Cyperaceae > Rhynchospora > Rhynchospora breviuscula. The sequence continues at coordinate 26,611,515 of CM050400.1, read as the reverse complement.
AGGAAAGATATAAGAACAAATCTTGAAAGAAATATAATGAAATCAGAATTAATACAGGGGTATTTTTGTCCAAAAATGTTGTGTCGCCAAATGTAATGTTGTCCGGATCATCTCCCCACAAGGAGCATTGATCTTGTCAATTGCGTTGACGTAGACGTCACATACTTCCCTTTGTTAGATGCAACTATGCAAGTCGTTACAGAACCAGAGAGATCGACGCAAGTATGGAGCTAGTTCGAAGAAATAAATACTTCCATTAGGCCTACGAGAAATCCACCATAACTGATATACATTATATAAAAGTATATGAACAAATCATAACGGCCTCACATTATATATAACCATTGTAAAAAAAAAAAAAAAAAAGGAAGAATACATTCATGAGAGAGATGAGATACCACCATAAATTATTGGAATAATTAGTTATATGCCACTATGAAAAATTGATAATTAGAGATATGTCACTCTTAAAGTGTAAATTAGTTTTATGCCGTTATTTTTGGTGAAAATTAGAGAAATGCCACTCAAATTAGAAAAATGTCACTCTAACTTTTTAAAAATGTCCAAAATACCCTCTCATTAAGAAATGGCAAAGAAATTTATTGAAATGAATTAAATTTCAAATTTCAAATTTTGAAATTTTAGATTTACAAATTTTTTATTTTCGAATTTTGGATTTTAAATTTTTTTTAATTTCGAACTTTCAAATTCAAAATTTTTTAATTTTAAAATTTCTAATTACAAATTTTCGAATTTGAAAATTTGAATTTAAAATTTAAAATTTTCAACTTTTAAGATTTTAAATTTAAAAATTTTAAAATTCAAAATTCAAAATTCGAAATTTTATTTCTTTTGTTGAAGGCGTAAAATCACTTATTTACTTAATGGTGACATATTTTAAATTTTAATGTTTTATAGTGGCATATTTCTAATTTTATTATTTTAGAATGGCAAATTTAAAAGGGTATAATGGTCAAATTAATTATCCGGTGGCATAAATCTAATTTTATCATTTAGTGATGGCATAAAAATAATTTGTCATTTCTCTAAGTTCTGGTTTTTATAGTGGCATAAACATAATTAACCCTAAATTATTACTTGTCTGGTTAATTAAAATTTTACTTATTATTACTTACGTTATTATACTACTATAAATACATCTATCTATTGTTTATTAAAAGTATGTACTGATATTTACCAAGCAATATTATGACAATGATACTACTAATCTCTAATGTTTCTCAAAGACGAGAATAAATTTTATGTTTCTTACAAAATGTTAATTTGTAAAATAACACTAAAATAATATTATTTAGAAGAAAAATATTTAATTTGTATTCCAACTCGAGTAAAATAACATCATCATGTTTTATCATTAGTACATTGCTATATACAAATATGTGATACAAATTGCACAAAGCTATGCTCCACGAGAAGTTCAATTTTCAACAAGTGATTTTGTTCAAGTTCAAAAATAAATTTTTACGAACTAGGTATGAATTGGAAGCTTCTATATTACGAAAAATAGAACGAAACGTAATAATGAAAAACATCCAAATAAATCGATGTTAGGCTTTAGCAACTCGAGCTCTGGAATTATGTCGGCCTTGAAGCACGTTTACTGTGAATCGGAACCATTACGGGCCTAAGATTAGGCTTATGATGATATATTATATATAAATTAACTGTATCATGAAAAAGTATGTAACATAGGTTTCCTACAGCAAATACAAAATTGCCATATAATTGCTTTTACATTTAATCTGTAAGAGAATATAATCACGCTTCAAGCAAAGAATCAACCAGCTAAACAGATGCCTTAGCTAAAGTTAAAGCTTAAAAAGCAACAAAAAAGACATTTTCACACTTGACAGTTCCTTATTATTCACATCTGTTTTCACAAGAGCACAAGACACAAGTTCTGGCTTGTTAGAGAAAACCTCACACAAATATTATTCCTTTCTTTTCTTCCCAAATTAACTAAGCAAGAAAAAACAAAAATAATTAATATCATACATCCATCAGACAAGCCTAATTAAAATCTGTTCTTCTGTTTCCAATGGCCCTAAACCACACCGTCATTGCTGCGATTAATTTTGTCGCAATTCTCCTGTCAATACCTATTATTGCTGCCGGCATATGGCTGTCCACACAGGCTGATAGCTTCTGCTTGAGTGTGCTTCAATGGCCAATCATAATCCTTGGAGTCCTAGTACTGGCTGTGGCACTTGCGGGATTCATCGGTGCATTTTGGAGGCTCCCCATGCTTCTCCTTTTCTACTTGGTGGGAATGTTTCTTCTCATACTTGCACTAGCCGGTCTAGTTGTGTTTATTTTTGTTGTGACGAACTCAGTACGGCCTGGCCACCTCGCACCGAGTCGCTTGTTCTTGGAATATGATTTAGATGATGATTCAGGTTGGTTGAAGCAGAGAGTGCAGGGGTCTTACCAGTGGAACAGGATCAAGGAGTGCCTTAGCTCAACTAATGTTTGCTCAGATCTGAACCAGACTTATAGTTCAGCTCAGGATTTCTTCAATTCCATGCTTAGCCCATTACAGGTGCTCCTTTGTTTCTTTCCTTTTTTTTTTATCGCAACTTGATTTTTCATTGTTAATTTGTTATTATGAAGCGTCATTTACCAACTTTTGTTCATATCATAATCAAACTCTCATAAAAATAATTGAAATAAAAATTGAAAAAAATTGTTCATGTAAATTTTTTAAATTTTATATGTAACGACTCGCTATTCCTCTTTGTCTCTCTTATAATTTTAACAGTCAGGATGTTGTAAACCTCCCACAAAATGCGGGTACACATATGTAAACCCGACCAACTGGATAAGTCCAATTAGCGTCACATCAGACATAGATTGCATGCTTTGGAGCAATGACCAGAAGCAACTGTGCTACTCATGCTCTTCATGCAAGGCCGGTCTGCTTGCCAATGTCAAGAGAGAGTGGAGGCGGACTGACCTAATACTCGTGCTAACACTTGTAGCTTTAGTTTGTGTGTATGTCATAGGATGTTACGCCTTTCGTGCTGCTAAAACTGATGAGATCTTCAGGCGGTACAAGCAGGGATATACATGATCACCAGGGATATAAAGGAGTAGTACATTTAGTATATATTACGGTTTGATTCTTTTGTCCTTTTTCGTTTTGGTTTTGTTGATCTGACAAGTATGTCATGTTCATCCTGCACACTGTAAATTTCGTCTTTATTTTCCACTATGTATCGATATTATAGGTTTTGTAATTCTCTCTATTGGTAATGTATGCTCAGTTCACATGCCAGGAGGCAGTTCTTCATTTTAGAGCAATAAGAATAATTGCAACAATTGTTAATAATTGTTAATGAAATGCAAATCATTCTTGTGAGAAAGATTATAGAGCAAGTAAACAATCCAATTATCGCTTTGACGTATGAAAGTCTGCCTCTGGTCTCAATGGGAAAATCGATCAATTCAGGCGAGAGGTAAAATTAACGATAAGTATCTCTTTCAAGTTTTAGTAGCAATCCAATGTACCGTATCAGAAAGCCCGGAAAGGCCCTTTTTGAGCCACAAAATAAATAAATAATTATACAGGCCCAAAGAGAAACATGAGATGTTAACCTAAACAAAAACCCAATTCTTAGATTACAGAATTAAGGCTCATTATTCCCAGACCTCTGCTAGTTGATTTTACATCAAACGCACTTTTGTCCCTCAAGACCATTATTAATGACATGGCCTTTAAATTACTTTTCAACTTCTAAGGATAGTGTCATAGTGCTTGTTGTCCTAATCTGATGGTGTAACTTTGCACGTTGTAAAAGTGCATGGTAGATTTACTAAGTTTACATGTCCTTTATCCAATGTCCGTTGTATGGATATATTTTAGAATTTAAGTGGTTGCTAAAAAAGGAAAAAAGAGACAAAAATTATAGCGTGCAGATGACAACTTGACAAGTCAAGCTGAGCTCAGTATAGGCATGCCATATCGTTCAACTCGAACAGAATCAGTGCCAATTCTATTCTAAATTCGAGTGAGTTGTATACAAAATATTTCAAACAATGCCAACTCTGAGTGAGCCGAAGTCTCTCGCAGTGGAGGGGGAAAAAAAAAAGACATCTGTTAATAATATGTTTATTTGTTAAGATAAATTCATAAATGCTCAGTTGGTAGATTTTTTTTAAGATAAGATCCGGGATCAAGCTTTTCAACTTATTAATTAAAATTTAAATATCTACAAGAATTCTACTAACCAGATTTCAAATTAGTAATTTTGACTCAAAATGCGTTACATTTTACTGCTAGACTAAGAATCGGTTGTTATTATGTGGAATAATTAATGAAGGACGCATAAAATAGCTGGGGTCTTATTCTTAATTAATTTTTTTTCTTTTTTTTTACATTTTCTTGTCAATTTTTTGTTTTGTTTTTTGGGATGCAGAAATTTATTTTTCTTTACAGATGAACTATTTTATTTAGTTGATGATAACTTCTTTCAGTTGAACGAAAGTCAACAGTGTACTTTTTGCAATCAAATTTCCTAGAGCAACCGCAAATTATGAAAAAGATGTCGTAGATTGACTTCGACTTCAACCATTTTTCATTAGCCATCTGTTAGTTACCAATTATAAGTAATCCATTTATTCAGCCACCTTTGAAGGAACTTGTTATCATTAAACGGAATCCATTTCATTTTTTAGAAGTCAAGACTTCAGAATTAATTATTGAAAAAGGTACAAACAGATCGAGAAAATTGAAGAATCTGCCCGAGATAACAGGTCGTTAGAGTTGACTGTCTCACTTTTTGACCTATGAAATGTCGTCCCAATTTAACCCAAGCAAGTAGGAAATATATTATTCCCAGAAGATTCTTTCACAAGTCATAAGACATAACCATTTAATGCGCTTGCGGGAGATGTTCTTATTTGACAAGATTTTGCAAAAAGGATCCATTGAACCGTATTGGTAATCATTGGTCTCATCAAAATGAGTTTAATATCAATTCCATCAGAGCAAATATGAGAAAAGAAAAATAATGCAACAGAATTGAAACAGAAAAAAAAAAAATCAAGATACTTGCAGATTTGAAAACCTTTTTTCAATTAAAGTGGAGACTATGTTAGTTGGCTAATTAATTTTCTCCAACCTTCAATTATATTGTTTGGTTTTATTGTTCAATTTATCTTTAAAGCCTCTGATAGTATTCCAAAATTGTGAAGTGGCATCTAAACACAGGAAAGTAATGTTCTTTGGGGGGGTGCTTACCTTCAAAATTTCCTATAGAACGAGTTATATACTTATATTTGCTATTCCTAGTCAACTCACATGTTTTCTTCTTAATTTTGAAAATTAAGACTTTATACCACGCTTTATCATGGATAAGATAATGGTATCTTTGGTTCTCGATCACTATCATATTTCACTTTTTGAAATAAAAATTTCTATGTCAGTAAAACCACAACCCACGCTTGGTACTAGCTAGAGGTGTATTGCAGCACCTAAAGCGCATTTGATAATGTTCATGAAATGAGATTTTAAAGGAGACCCTTGGAATTATTAGTAGCATGAAATGATTTAAAGTTGATAGTTCTAGTAAGCAACCACATTTTGCTTCTTTTCTCAAGATATTATCTCTTCTAAATGTGTAGCCAAGTTAGTACTTGAACCAGAATCAAAATATTTAATTGATGTAGGATGCAAATAAAAGTATGCACAAAAAATAGATCAAGAAAAAATCCCTATCGGAACCTTGGAACTGTGTTGTCACATTTGTATAAAAAACAGAATGTGATTCACTGCACCCACTGGTGTGCTCGTAAGCACCATTTAAGACCATGATTCCTCATTGAGTGCTTATCTGCCTAACTCCCTAACCAACCATCTTAATCTGCAATGAATAAAGTAGAAAAGGCGTATGTTGTCATGACAACACCACAAATATTTAAATGGCTTTCATCAAAGATAAACATGTAAAGTCCATTAATTAAAAATTTCACACAGTATTTCTACTTCTTTTTTTTCCTGTCATTGTGTTTCTGCTTTTGTTTAATAATATACGAAGAATAGAATTAGACTCCTTTAATATTGTTTTCTCTTACCTTCAAAAATTGAACTTTTGTATGTATAGAACAGAATAACTAGCAGCATTAGCTAAGAAAAATATAGATATATCCTATAGAACAAACAAATAATAGGAATTGTAAATGACAAGATACATATTTAGGTCCACTTTACGATATCTAACAAGATAAGCTTGTTTCCAAACGTTGAAACCTCCGATTGGGAAATGGGAAGCATTAAAGAATCGAATCTCCATGGCCTACCACCTTCTAAAGGTAGAACAAGTACAATGGACCCTAAGCCTTTCATTGTCTCTTTAACTTTTGTTTATTTATTTTTGAAAGCGCAGAAGCTGCCCAATTAACCAAACAATCTTCTAAGAGGGGATAACTTTTGCTTTTTTTGATCATGGGTCCAAAATCATAAATCTAAATCCGTGACCCATATCCGGCCTTAAATGCTTCCATGCCTTTTAAGTTTTGATTTCCACACGAAAAATAAAAAAATTACTTAAAAAGTTCGGTTCCAAAGTATTAATTACTGAAAAAGAAAAGTATAAATTAGCACACTAGCATCCTCATCCAGTTCATCTATGTCACTAATTTTTTCGGATGTGTGAAATGTAGTTTGTTTTTGGTGTCAAATTGGAAAACAATTAAACAATAACATTCTTTTTTATTATTTTCGTTTTGACTTGACTGGAAATAAATATTTTTACCACTGGCTCCCTCTATTGCCCCTGGATTTTTAATAACATGGCTTTTGGCGTAACAATCAGCTATTTACCTTAGCGCCACAAAAATACAGAATTTTTGGTGGCTAATGCATATCTTTAGTGGTGTGATTTGTGGAAGATTAGACAACATAGAAAATGACATCATGGCTTAATTAGGGTTTGGAAGTGGACGGAGTATGAAATGGGCGGTTGAGGTAGGGCCCACAAGACATCATCCAACGGCCCAGTTATGGGGGCGCTATTGGTCAACTAATGGGCAGTGATGGCTTTCTTTCAATGAAATTTCCATTCAACCTTTTCTAAAATAAATCAATTCCTTCGTATATAAAAAATTAAATACAAAGAAAAATGAAAAAGACCCAATGTCCGGTAAGTGTTTTCCCCTGTATTAATGTTTTGGAGCTACGTGTTTGAAATTTTAGAAGCTACATTTACATTTTGGCAGAGACAATTAAAATACTTTGACAATGCATGCTATCAAAGGTCAATAATTAGAAATTGCCTACACTAATACATTAGATGACGTTTTTCATGAATGGTCTTCTATTCATTATAGATTATTGATAGCAAAATGACACATATTGACAGCAACCAATACATTACTTTTCCTCTATTATAAACGTTAAGTTGTACAAACAAGACCGGCCATCTTTTAATTCTCTTTTGTAATTGTCATCCTATACAAAAACAATTATTTTTCGTAAAAAGGTAGCTATGGAGGCGACCCGCTTCATAAAATATGAAACTATATGCCAGACCAATTTCAAATCAAACAAATGTATTAGTTAGTTACAAATAATTAGAAGTACATTAAAAATGTTTTGTGTTTTTGTTGGTCCTCGAGCAAGCCTATTAGCAAACAGTGGTTGTTTGTTGTTCATGTGTTTATACATGGAATAAGTACTTAAAAATAACTTTTTTCCTCAATATATTCAAACAATATGCTCCATTTACAAATGAACTTTATTCTTCACCAAACTTTATTCTTGTTCTTCTCACTGTTCTCTTTTAATTCTCTATACTCATCTATTACAAAAGATAAATTAAATTCTCTATACTCTATGCTTATTCTCATGTATCCAAACACACATCTAATTAAATTTTTTTTTTCAAAAAAAAAAAGATGAAGAAGAATTTAGGCATATTTATCTGTCATTGGGTATTTGGGTTATGCATGGAACCAATTATGTTCCCAAGGAAACGACAAATAATTTTTTGGACATGCATCTGTGGCACAAATCAAAATACACGGTTGTATTGTACTAAACAATTTACCAAATGTCGGAGATGCTTAGCTTAATTTAGTAGACCAAGGCTTTCATGCCACCAGGTCAAGTCTGATCCACTTGTTTGTCCATGCCTGTAACTGTTTTCCCGCACAGCTTTCACACGTGTCCGATTTCTATTGGGAAAGATATTTCCACTGGACACGGCGACGACCATTCCGGATTCGACTCCTTGCGACAGCGACGCCGCTGCCAGAACAGCCGGGTGCATTCTGAAGCAATGTTGTAAAGACACGTGTTTGTCTTTTGCTCGGAAAGCCTGTTGCCTGTTCGGATTCGTGTATTGGATTTTTTGACGAAGTTGCGTGTTAGATCGTTCGAGTAAAAGGAATAGAAACCGTAGATGTTTGATCGGAGGGTGGTGGAGAGGTGAGAGGGGTAGAAATGGGAAAGGTCTAACCGTCTAAGCGCTGACATAAGCCGAGCCGCTTTCGGAGAAAGAGTCAAGAAGGGAGGCGGCGTGAATTAGCCCACCCACCTATGAATAAATGGAGATCTCCTTTTTCTATAAACAATAATCCAAGACCATAGACCAAATTTAGTAGAGGTTGGAATTTATTAACTACTTGATAATATTTATAACAATTTTCAAATAACTTTGAAATCATAAATATATTGTAATTTATCTTTTAATAATTGAATATTGACAATTAACATTAAATTGGATTATTTTTTTTTCTTATGAAAACATTGAATTGTATTGTTAATTTTAAATCGTTGAAATTTGATTAATAGTAAAACACAACAAATATGGACATGATAATGCATCATGTAAATTATGCCTACAATGCCTACAGGTGACGATCATCAAGTAAACCCTCCCACATTGTTTAATATTCTATCAATGTTTTTAATATATGAACTGTTACATATTAATGTCATTTAAAATACCATCAAACTTCAAAAAAGAAAATAAAACTTTATATATTTTTCATATGTATCGTTGCTAAGAAATTTATTGTCAATAAATTCTAATCCACTTACTAAGCAAACTGAAGAAGAATTTGCCATTCAATTAATCCGTTTTTTCTGAAATTTATATAATGAACACTATAATATGAAGCATCATGATTTAGCAATTAGAATCAAACATTCAATTTTTATACATCATATTTTCATGCTCAATGAATTGAGATTTTTAATCAGAATTCCACTTCCAAATATGGAATTTGAAAAGAAGGATCATTGGTTTAGAATCAGATTTGATAGTGAGCAGGCAACAAAAGTTTGAACTGAACTGGTCGTCTGCTGCAAGCCTCCAACCTTCAATGGAGGGAATAACCAGTGTAAAGGAGCAAACCGACCTACTTTCAAATCCAATCAGTGGTAGCCACGTAATACGCTTTAAGACCTTCACACGTGTTTTGCACTGACGTGGACCGCATAGGCGGGGGTTGATGGGACCCACCCTGACCCCAGTAAAACAACTCGTGCCACAAAATTTGCCCCAACTTGAGATGAAAATGCCTCCCCACTAGGGATGTCTGAATGCACCGGGTCTAGCCTTAATCGTTTGCAAATTTAGTGCGATGAGCACATTTTTCTCACATAAATGCATCTATTAGATGCTCTTGTTATTTTCTTTAATTTCTTCTTTATTTCGTTACTTTACTTTCTGATTTGTCTTTAGTACTCAGTTGTATTTGCTACTTGTGTTAGTATTTCTGCCTAAGGGCCGTTAACAAAAAAAAAAAAAAAAATGCATCTATTAGATCAAATTTCAAATGGACACTGACTGATTGTAGGGGTCAATGTACAATAAAATGTGGCATAGATAAAATGAATCATTAATTAATTGCTTCTATTAAACAGTGCAAGAATTAAATGTATATTAGATCCATACTTAGCATGGTATCTAGGATTTATTTCCTAAATAGTGTGGTATAGCGACATCCACCATGTCCTCTTGGGTCATTATCCAATTAAAAGACCCAGCTTTATTCTCCTTCATTCATTTCACATTTCAAATATGAATCCTTTGTATTTGTGCTTTGTCGGAAAAAAGAGTCAATAGACAACAGTAACACCCAATTAAATCAGATATACATCAAGATAACAGTTTCCAATAAGAAGGGTTCAAATTATTTGAGACCAAAAAAATGATAATTATTTTTATATTAGACTTTTTATTGTACATGCCTATCCATTAAACATTGAGGTCATTTCCTTATTATTCCCAAACTTATATCTTTTTATATATTTACAACTATGATTAACCTGCCCCAAAACTTAATTAACTAGTGAGTACTAGTCACTAATTAACCTCTACCAGTCGCCAACTAGCACATTACATTTTTAATTGATTAACTATTCTGGCTCTTACTTCAAACCCTAACCCTAACTCAAGCATTGGCCTCCAACCCAAAGAGGCACATTATGCTTGCCATTATTATTTATATGACATTCACCTATAATATACAATATACTACATATAGATACAATGCCGGTTTCAGTCGAACTTAGAACTCGAGCATGAGACTACCGAATGGGGCCCGGTGCGGGACGCCTTTGCGGCGTTTAGCCGGAGACCTGAATCCCGACATGATCGGGGGTGGTGTGGAGGGGGTAAAGCTATGGGTGATATTACTCCTGTCACTTTCTGTAGTTGAGTATGATTCTTCAGAGTCTGAAGAGTTCATGAATTTGTTCTTTCTTTTTTTCTTCTCTATGCGGTCACCTGAGCTGCCTACAATCTAGATATTCAATCCAACAGTTAGCAGTTGTTGAAGATTTGCAAATTGGTATTAAATTATTTGGGCTGAAAATGACATGAATTATTTTGGATGAAACCTCCAATGGTCAGTTATCACTTATCAGAAGAAATTTATAAACAAAAGCTTTGTCAAATTTCTACAAAAATGGTGGCATATATGCAAGAAATTATTGGTGTTAGAATAGCTTGGTTTGAAACAGAAAAGAAAAAAAAAGGATGATAATAAAGAGCAACTTGCTTCTTTATGAACGAAAAAAGAAGTACCAATTGATGATAGAGACAATAGAAAACTTCATTATCACCTTTGTCAAAATTGAAAAAGAAGTTTTCCATTACCGATTACTAATGAAAACATCCTCTTTCAATAAATTATATCACGCACCATTAAAATCTGCTTTGCTGAGAAATCAGTTGAGAATCTCAAAGACAAACTAAAAAAAGGAACAAGGAGCCAATTATATATGCCTTTACCAATTGATCATACGATTACATTTATACCCTATAATTAGTCCTAATGTCAAAAACATGCATTTGCTCCAATGTTGCCGCATTATTACAAAAATATTATCTCTGGGTCACAGAGTTTCTGTTATTTCTCCATGATAACCAACAACATTGCACCAAGATGAGGAGAACAACAAGAGTATTTCAAACCAAAATATTAAATGGCAATTGATAGCTCAAAAATGGAAAAGAAGAAATTGAATAAAACAGAACGGACCTTGCAACCAAGTGAACAAAACCGAAATGAGTCGAGCAGACTCCGTGAGCAGACTTCGCATGTATTGGTGACGCCTTTCCCGGGCCTTGGCTGTGGCCTTTCATTCAAGAAAACCACACGGGCGCTGTTTATTATGTATGTTTGCACACCGGTAATGTCCATCACTTTTTGTATCTCATTGACGCGTATCACGTCATGGTACGACGATCGCCTGATCTACATTCACATTGATTACCATGATTAGTATTTGTGAATTGTTGTAATTTGGTCATAAAGAGGATTTGTTGCATTTCAAAAATTATACGCCTAATCTGGTCATGTTGAATGAAGAAATTGTATATAAAAAATGCAATTACCAGAGCAGCAAATGGGTGCGTTTGGGATACCCAAAAGTGTTAAGTGTTAACAAACAAGTATCGGGTGGCAATTAAGGACCAAAAAATGGAAAATAAAGAAATTTAATGAAACATAACAATCACTCAGTGCAACGAATTTGTAAATAAAGGCATTTTACTTCATTTTAATAAAGAGATGCATTTGGGCCTACGGTCATGTAAAACGCCATTTAGAAGAATAAAAATAATAGAATAAAAGAGATGCATTCAATATTATCGTAATTCCAATTATTGATAGCACTCTCCCTCGAAAAAGTTATAATGAAATAACAGCATAACACTCAACATATAATTATATGACAATCCACTATAAAGAAATGGAGCATGACATTGCATTCCTCTTTAGCATTTGTTCTGCTCCTCTGTTTAACTAAACCTCAAATGCTTAAACAAAAACAACTGATTACAAAAAAATAAATTAGATACCTGAATTGCACGGTGGTCGTGGTGGCTAGAGAGGCAGAGGGAGCAGAGAGCACCATTAGTGCAATCCAAGCAATACATGTTGCACTCGCTCTTGTGCGAATCGGCATGCTGCTTGCATTGCACGAAGAATTGCGTAGACAATAGCGGCTTTAGCCACCGAGGCCACTTACCACCTTCTTCTTCCTACAACATTTAAAAGCACAACATTAGACCATATATTTACAATGAGGTTTTCAAGAAAAAAAAACAGAGCATCAGTGTATGTACCATTGATTTCCTGTTCTTGGTTTTGAACTCCATCAATGGGGATGATTCGTGATCGATCGCCAGATCGCTGAATTGGGTTTTTTGGGGTATATCTTTTGTTTGTTTTTGATAGGTTTGGGAGAGCAGTGGAGAAGACGAGAGAAGAAAGAGGGGTGTGGAGGCTTGGAGAAAATGAGACGGGACATAGAAATCCGGGTAGTTAAATGGGAGATTGATTGGGTTAGCGGGTCCGTTCTTATCCGCTCATCAAAACAAGGTTTCTACTTTCTATTATATTTTGTCGGAGAGGGCTGTTCTGTCTCCCCCAAATTATACACCCAATTGAGTGAACGCAAGATCAATAGGAAGGCTACGATGTGTCTACATCCGTTATGTTGATACATGTTGTAGTAATGGGTGTACATGTACGTTACTTTAGGTTGGTTATTCATTTTCACACATGGTGCGCTCTCTCTAGTCATACTGATTCAGTTACAACAAAATTTATTATGATGAAAAAGCATGAAGTCACAAAATGGTAATAAAGTGAGGACAACTTGATTTAACAATTCGGTAAATTAACAAGCTTGCATTTGTAACTATTAGGCAAATCAAGTATGGACTAAACATAGCGGGCAATTGTTGAAAAGATAAACAAAGTTAAAATAAAATAGGAATTAATTGATGTAATTTAGGAGAAAAAAGAAAAATTACCTTTTTTTTTTTTAGCAAGTTACCGTAGACGCATTTTGTTTGCCAACGGTATACTAGAAAGAAGTATTTAATATTATAATATAAAAGTATGTAAAGAGCTATTGTGAGATATATATAATAAAATATTTTACTTTTTCAAAATTCAACAGCAATAAAACAGAAAGGTATTATGTGTAGAGCCAAAAAATAATTTTAGGTGACCTAATAAAATTTCAGATGAGATTCTAGAGATGTCAAATATTGTTTAATGTTAACATTACCTCTTGTATAGTTGTCATAAGAATTTCTAACTAAATCAATAATATGCCAAAGAATATTATTTTGTTAAAACTAAAATTAGTCCGAAATCTATAACTTCACAGAAATTCCTTTAAAAAAGTTGCACGCTAGTTAACCAATAGTTTGTCATGGATATTTCTTTATCTTTTGTTTTTTTTTAAAAAAAAAAACATATTTCAAGTCATCTCATCTGCAGTAATTTTCAATTTCAAAAAGTTGGCACAGAGTGGGTGTGATTTTGGAGTAAATTACCGCCTCATTTCGCTCCGGTTTACTCAGTCTTTGACTCCGACCCACGGGCTACATGCGTTAATGGCAAGGAGCCAAGGACCTCTGTTTTTTTATCTATATATGATATATCTATTGATTTTTCTCTTGCAAAAGTTTGTTGTAATGCATTAGTTTCTATTTTATTGCAACTTGTTTTTCCCATGTTTTGGTTCCCCATTTGCTCCAGAATTTCAGCATCAGTGCTTCGGCAATCATGGAGCAGCGAGGGATTTATGGTTTATTTTAATTTCCGTATAATTAACTTTTATGGTAACAAATCCACTTGTGTTTTGTAGGCAAAACAGTGCTAAATGATTCGATAAAATTAGTAGAATTGATAACGAGTTCACAACCTCTATCATATATTTTCTACAAATATAGTAGAATTATGCATTAAGAGATTCGATAAAATTATTAATATTTTAAGAAACTTCTCTAAACAGATTATAGTATAAATTTTTAGTGTGATCTAATAGGACAGTTCATAACAAATGGCAAAAAAATTCTTGTCACCACATTATTATAACAATTTAGACGTATCCAATACTAGCATATACTTGTTTTCGTAATAAATTTGTTTACAGAATTACTTATAATTGTAACAATAAAATTTGAAAGTTTTTTGTTCTGGCTGCGTCCAATTGTTATTTGTAGAAATTGCAATTGATTATTTTTTGCACCGATTTCATACTTATAACTGTAACAATAAAATTTGAAAGTTTTTTGTTCTGGCTGCATCCAATTGTTATTTGTAGAAATCGCGATTGCTTATTTTCATACTTATTTTTTGCATCGATATCATTAAGCTAAGTGTGCTTAACACGGAACCTGCTCACTCTTAAATTGATCAAGAAAATATCTAAATCAATGTTTATGTTGGGCATCGGTATCATTCATTAAATAGTAATTTATGTAATCATTGTTGCCTCGGACGTTCTAATTTATTTGGTTTTGGTAAAATCATCAGGAAGGAGTCAGAATATTTTTCTACGAGGATAGGTAAAATTATAAATTATTTTAAATGTCTATATCACAACAAAAATTACATTATAAATAGTTAATGGGAGTCGGTAATGAAATGATAATCGTAGTTTAGAGTTTGCAAACTATGATGGTTTTTTAATTAAAATCATGTATAAATTTGAAGCCCTGGTCAATATACAACTAATCCATAATTTTGAAGGAACAGTCTGATTAATTTTCAAGTCATATAAAAAAATTAATCTACCGTAGAATTTTCCTAAAAACAATATATAAACATATTTAGTTGGGAAAAAAACAATATCCTTCAATTTATATACTCAGAAGTTAGATCAGCCTATGTATCAGTGCGGTGTACCAGACATAGATAGATTTGGCACATATGCAATTTAAACAATTGATCCCCTGATGCAAACCTTAGATGTTCGTTGTATGAGCTAATGAAGAATGGTATTATTTGTATATTAGCTCTCTCGGATTGTAGCCGTTGAATCGGAACCATAATCAAAATTGTAAGTCTGAACCCACCGTAATAAATGTTGGCTCAATTTGAAAGTAATTTTGCATAAGCTTCACAGAAAACAAAAAAAAAAATTATAAAAGAACTTTGTTTAGGAATTGTAGTGCACGGGCTAGTTTGAATTTATTTTTTAGTGACAGGTAATTTCGAGTTTTTTATTTTATATTTTTTAGAACGAGTTTATATATCAAGATGTAATTGCGTATAAGCAAGGAGAAAGTGGGCCAAGCAGTTGACGAAATTGTTCTGTACTTAAACCGAAAATCTTCATATACATATAATTTATAGAAAATGAACTTATATTAAGTATATCTTATTCAATTTGTGAAGGATCAATTGCCCCTGCCGATTACTTAAATGCATTATTTGTTATTCTCGAAAAGATATATAATCTATATAACGCTGAGGAAAATTTTAGGTGAGTTGTTGATACTCCGTAAGAATGTTATATTCTCTTCTTAATCATATGATATATGGCATCATTTATATTATCATATGTCTGACAGTACATTTCTCTCCTTGTTAATTTTGTTTGGATAAGAAGTTTTATACTTCCTTCTATTCATTTAATAGATCGCGTGATGATTAAGTCGCAATATAACTTTTAAAATAATATAATATTTTGTACTATCCTACATGAATCATCTTTAATCGTGTTATTTATCATTGTATCCGTATTTCGTGTTTCATAATAAATTGATAATTTTTGTGGAATACAGCATTTTTAGAAAAATATATCTCATTTTGAAATTCTATTTTTATTATGATTGATTTTTTTTTAACCGAATTTTTTTTTAAAAAAAAATCCCTAGTTAGTACAACGGTGCTTCAATAATGTCGGAGGACACATGCATTCCGAATATTTTAATTTTTTTCTTTTTAGAAACGAGTAGAGTTGCCTCTACCACTCTTCATTACTGAAAAGCAAAAAAAATACAAAAACCTTGTCTAAACAACAGTTACAGAAAACCCATCTACCAGCTGCCCTATCTCAACTAAAAATTACCCCCAAATGCATTGATACCATACATAATATCTATACCAATGCAAACAAAATCTATGAATTATTGGATACAAACACCGTACACCTCCAAAAGAAAAAACCAGATACAATCTCGTAACCGAATAATTAAATTCTCTATTGACAAGGTCCTATATATAATATTTACAACGCCTTGGGTTTTGCAAATAAGTTTAGGCTTCTTGTAACTTGAAAGGGACTCCAGCTGAAGGTTTGAAAACTTCATAGACGAAATTTATTACTAAGAAAAAATATTTCATAAATATAATAGTGCTGACAAATTTGAATTTGAATTGGACTTTGAAAATTTGTCTCATTCTATTTGATCTTATAAATAATTTGTTATTACCACGAGATCCTTTTATCTCGATTTTGCTTATAACGAAAGCGGCTCTCAACACAATCGCAAATAATGAAGTTAACAACTGAACCAAAATTTCAAAAATAAAATAATACAGAAAGAAAGAAAAATAAATTTTGGAGGAACATTGGTTGATATGCACTTGTATCAACCATTAGTTAGCATATATCGACCATATGACTATAACTAGTATCAACCTAACTCGAGACATATTGCCTTCTAGATCGTGACATTCTAATGAATCACTTCTAATTTTGACGATTTTATTTTCAAGTGTATTGGTTGAAGAATATCCCTACTGGTCCTTTTTTTTCCGTTTTGCAAATATTTAGTTGAAATAGTAGATGGTGGATATATATGGCCCTTGACTTATGCAGCCTTCACTCGTGACCTCTTTTTATAATCTATGAATTAAATTTACAGATTGATTAATTTCTGTCCAAGATCTAACTATAGAACTAATGAAACGCCAACTTAGAACATGATGCCAATAACGGGTTCAATGTTTAAGTGCTAGAGACAAGTTTAGCCGAAATAATTGCAATGTAGTTGGTGGCTAAGACATAAACTGATAGATAAGAAAATTGTAATCATCAAATAACTAAAATGAATGTTTGAACGGTAATAAAATCTGCTTCTTTTGATGGTATACATGCAATATATGAGTACTAATTGCACTTTTCTCTCTTATATGGAAGATAACTAAAATAGTTCCATTCTTGGTCCACGAGATTCCAATGACTATGAAGTCATTGGTAGATTAATGCATGTTACACATGTCATATTTCTTTAATGTACAAGTTAATAGATGAAAGAGGATATATTGTATCCCTATTGTAGGGATTAGGGGAGATGCTTATTCAGTTATTTTCGGATAAGCGTTCATACTTTCTTCATGTTCTCATACGAAATGTGTTTTGAGGGGATAACGTTATCGCATCTTATCTCCAAATCACTAGAAAATATTCGGTTACTCTCTAACTATGTTTTAAAATGAGGTTCCCTAGACATTAAATAATCAAGCAACCGAGATTGTGCTTTATAAAGAAAATAAAAAATGATTAAAGTTAGTTGATGACTTGGTGCATCATCTTTTCATTTCCCCGAGCAAGGAAAGTTGCTTTCCGAACATTAATGAGCTGATTAATTTTAACAAAATAAATAACACATTTTGTTGAATTATAACTTGCTTTCTTCTTTTGATTCCTAAACTTTAGATTTTTTTTTTCCATTTATAAATTGTGTCGAATTACTTCTCATCTCTCAATTGGCGGTCATATAGGTTTTTTTTTTTTTTTTTTTTGAGGGTTGGCTTACGCCAACGGCCCAATAATGTAATTAAAGGAAACATTTACAAAGTTAATTGCAAGACACAGCTGAACTCTTGGAGAAAACTGAAAAGTAAACTAGAAATAGAAACGGATGTCTGTGTAAAAAATAGATGCATTACATGCTTTCCAAAGGTTCCAGACCATGGCGGTCGTATGGTTGATTTGCGAAAATTACTTGAACCGCCGGATAAATTCGATTTTTAAAATACTTTTTTGTGAACAACATATTTTGACATACTCCGAAGATGTTTTTATATTTGAGGCCTTAATTTTGAGTTAAGAGACCAGAAACATTGAGACCGACAAAGTTGACTCATAGTTCGTTTTTTCTTTTTTTTTTAATAAAATCATCCCTAGTTATCACGACTTATGCGGACTGCGGTGATTATATATGGACCGCTACAGTTGCAGCAATTAAATGGTCTTAAGTTTATTATTAAAAAGAGCACAAAACCTTTTTAATAAAAAGTTTTAAACTAGGAGATAGTTTTCAAAGATTTCAATTTTAAGTGAGATATATTGTCTGCATATTTACACAGTAGGAAGTTGGCATTTGGGATAAGGAATTAAAGATGCTGATGATGATTAATTGAGGATGGCGAATGGAAGATGTGAATGGAAGTCTAATATTTATCATTTTTTTTTTTTTTGAAAAAGATTTTAACTAGTTCGATATCTCTGCCTTACTGCATATTTGATTTGAGCTGAGATTGAATAGACAATGAATCTCGACGGAGATTAATATTTTGATCATTAAAATCTATCTATTGATTTCTGGTTAATTTTTTATTCCTCTCATCTAATTTTGACTATAAACTAGCTTCTCACGATTAGAGAGCAATGTGTTTACAAAATCATTTTTTTTGTGTGAAAAAGATTTATGTTCTTATGTTTTGAAGTAATATTTTAGTGCTTTGAAGTGTTATAAACGAATAATGCGTGGTGTTGTAGCTAAACAAAATGGGATCCGGTTTCAACTGGTATACATGAGTTCTGAGTTTCTCTAATGAAACTGGTAGCAATTTGCTACTTCCTTTCAAAAGCAAAAAAAAAAAAAAAAAGCTATAAATTATCTTGTACAGTTGTATTTAGTAGGAGAATAAGAGCTAATGATAACAAATTAATATTTCTATATCTTTGTGGCGGGGACAGTGTAGTTCTCCTGTTAAACATAACTAAGTTCAACGCTTAGAGAGAGAGTTTGACTTAAAATGATGTTCCTTTCGCTTACCTTGGTAAAATGATGTTAGAGGACATTATTTAAAAATATTCACATTTTGTCATTTTGACTTAAAATGATGTTTTTTTCTCTTACCTTCGTGTTTAACAGAGCGACCCATCTCTAATTAGTTTTGTGTATATGGATAGAATGAAGGGTATCATATTTTTGTAACAAATCTTGTTATCCTTTTGATATTTTGTGATTGCCTATCAAGAAAGTTGTCCTTCTTTTGACTTTTCCATTATTCTTAGTTCCTGCCTACCTTTCATACCTTTAAGAAAAAAAAAAGAAAATGTCGGAAGCAAATATTAAATCTAAATCAACTAGAAATGATCAGAAGTGTTGACACTCCCACAATTTTGAAAAAAAAATTAGGACAAAATAATAATAATAATAATAATAATTCAACAAGGTATCGAAACATAAAGTACAGATTATAATTAATTAAACTATAGTTACAAAATTATTCCATAAATTTTGAATTAAAGAATATATTTTTCATCTGCTTAAGAGTCTTTGGATGTTAATGAACTTCTACATCTATATTTTTCCTATTAATATTAAAATGATTATATGAGATAATAAGACTAGATTTGTAAAGCAATTGAACAAGTTTGTAACAAGGCGAATCTCAAAATTCCGACAAAATACACAAAGTTAGATTTCCTTCCCCATTTTTTTTATTTAAATTACCTTTAATAAGAATGTCTTCCTTTCAACTATTTAAATGAATATTGTTCTAAAAAAAAAAACTATTTAAATGAAAGCTTTTATTACAGCATTTCAGCACTCCTTGTACTACTACCCTTTTTACTATTTAACCAACCCCATACAGCAAGAATGAGCTATAAAATGTCCTTAAGAGTCCCATCTCCACTTCCCCAGACAAGAATATCATGCATCTGATCTGAGAAGTTATGAAATGCTTGAAGTCTCTGCATTGCTCAGCTAGCATGCTTACCAATTATCTTTCTACACATCCATCTGATAGAACTCTCCATGGAAATAACCCACCACAAATAATCCATGTCTGCAACACGCCGTAATAAATCTGGATTGTACCGATTCTTTTCCACAGAAAAGTACAAAGCAACACCAGTGGAGATCCGCGTTGGATTTGTATAGTTGACTGGTTGACTCAGGGACAAATTAAGCAACTGGTCCAATTTAGTTGACTCCTTTGTGACTAAGGAAGCCAGGGAGAAATGCCACGGACATGTCCCCAGAAACCTATGATTATCCGAAGCAATTCTATTTGTGTTCATGTATCAGCTTTCACATTTGTTTATTAGTTTATTCTCTCTTTTCCAGTTTTCCTTGAATGAATCAGCATGTACATTCGATACTATTTAAGTGGTGGTCACCGAGCTTGGCATTTGGGCTAATACAAGCCGTACATCTGCCTTTATTTCTGTACTGGCGCGTATGGTATGGGTCACTTATAATTAACATGACATTGTCCGATACTCCGATCCGATCTTACTAAAATTTTGCTGTCTAATTTAATTTCGGACAGTGACTTTGCCATTAAATTCAATTTTTTTTTTCGAAATAGTGGCACTTTGCTATTAAATTCAATTAAAGCTGATATATATTCGATAGTTTTATGTCATTTGGAAAAGAAATCCTGAACAACGGGCCATATGTGGAAATTCAGATATTTTTGAAGTAATTTGCCAATACTCTATGGCTCCGGCCTCATAAAAGAAACTTCGACAGTAAAGTTGAGAACTTCATCTTTCACCAAACATTTTTTTCTCATATTGGCAGAGAAAAAAATGTCAATTTTAATGACTTTATGACTTGATAAGATTTGATTGATTAAAAATGTCAACCGAAACACATAATGTGCTGAAAATGTTTTCTTACAGCTTTTTATGAAAAAATAAAGTTTCTTTTTTTTTTTTTTTGGAATTCGCAGAATTTTATGCACACAAAAAAAATGTTCGAATATGCTTTAAATGTTACCTTGCGGTTTTTATGCAGAAAGTAGATGCATCTTCCTCGAATTCACACTAACGATATTTTATTTTACCTTAAATGCTATTTGGAAAATAACTGCAAGTTTTTGTACAAATGTATAACGTGAAATACGACTGGAATTGATGAAAATTCTAATCGATACTCGTAATTAATGTGTTGCCCATTCAATCCTGCTGACTTGTATGCTCAAAAATAGACATATTTCTAGAATTTAAATAATTTTGTAAGCAACCGCAGTACCGCACCATTAGATAGAGGAGTCTAGAGGCTTTTCTTAAATTTCAATTGGACCGTCCCAACAAATTAGGCCCTGATCAAAATCCCATTTTTTAACATGGGATTTCATTTCATTGGAAAAATTTTTATCAAAAAGAATGAATTTGGTGTCATTTGGTTCAAATTCTCATATAATTAGATCCAATGAAATCTTATAAAATCAATTGAAATGAAATGAAATCCCGCATAAAAAAACATTTTGATTAGGGCCGTCAGTCAAAATACAAGGGGGGGAATATTACTCTTGAACTACTGTAATAGCAGTCACCTGCATAAGCATTAACACACCAAATATAAAGGCAACAATAACAAGTTACAAAACATGAGTAGCTGTAGCAGTAGGCAAATACAAAAGTTTGTACTATATAGTTTAATTTCACTCTATAACTGACACAGAAAAGTACAAGTAACCACACACAGCTTTCTAGACACTCCTTTATGAATGGCAAGAAAAATCTAAAAGAACATTTGCTTGGCTAAAAACAGGATCCGGCGTTGAGGTATATATACCATACCCAACTTGGAAATGGCTCATTTGCTCTGGCATTATACTTCAAATAGCGAGGTTCATTCTCTCAGAGGATACGATCTTGAAGGTCATTTATGAGGCTTGAAGCCAATGATGTCAGCTTTTTACCAGTTTCTCCAGCCATATTCTTTAATGACGACAAATCTTGAGTCGCCTAAAAAGATGAGCAGAACAACAATAATATTAAAAAAAAGATATAGTCTACATTATTTTCTCCTTATTTTTGTGGTTTCGAGGAAGTTATAAAAAAAACAAATTTATTTCAAATTATTACGTTTACTGTAATCGTCCCTCTTATCTGAATAGTACAACAGTGACTCCATAATTTTTCAGTCTAGAAAATGGAGAAAAATGGAGGACATTTACAAATAATTACCTGGGACAACTCATTTCATTAGTTAT
This sequence comes from Rhynchospora breviuscula, assembly GCA_027562975.1. Taxonomy (NCBI): domain Eukaryota; kingdom Viridiplantae; phylum Streptophyta; class Magnoliopsida; order Poales; family Cyperaceae; genus Rhynchospora; species Rhynchospora breviuscula. The sequence continues at coordinate 26,589,048 of CM050400.1, read as the reverse complement.
TCAAAGACAAACAGGGAAGTACACAGACAATAATAATGAACTGAAACTCCAGGACTTCCATGACATTAGTTGGTGATAATTCAGCAACTCTCGAATAACAAACTTGTTATTTACAGAAAACTCAAAAACTAAATCATTACCTGGAAAGAGAGACGGTTGATGATCTCAGAAGCACTGACATCAAGTTGAGACTCATCCCTATCACGACCAAAAAGATCAGCACTCGATATTGATGAAGACCCCTATCAAATAACCAAAAGACACAATCAATGATGCTAGACTGGCTGAATTCAATGCCCTAGGTAACAATAACTTTCTACTTGACAGGTAATCAATAGGCCTTAATTCTGATTATATATACGTAATTATGTTAGGGGTCGTTTGGATGTGTCCGGAATTTGGGGATTTTCCAATTCCGGGCATAAATTTTAATATAAACAATTCATCTCTCTCACAAAGTTACACACTTTCCAACGAAAATCCTTATTCCTTCCTAGGAATTGGCTATTCCTAGCCCATCCAAACGACCCCTTAAGTAGTAGACCCCAGTTTTGCTTAGCCTTATGATAACTTCCATGTCATGTGAGAACACACGTATATATAAATTATAAATCGGAAATATTGAAAAAAAATGAAAAAAAAGATATGTTACAACTTGCAAGAGATGAGGTTAAGTTAATATTTACATTATTCTTAACAATTCATCATAATTAGCTCAAAATAGTTCCATGCACAATACAAGCGATATAAAAGACCGTACAGCAAATTTCTGAAGGGAGATCCCAGCCTCTCGGTCCATTCTGTTCTGATCACCAAAATACTGTGCCGAAGAAATGGACTTAGCATTGGAGAACTTTTGTCTCGCCTCATGAGTCTCCTCAACCTGTGACAATTAATAGTTAAAACAATGAGACTTTAGGAGAAATCATTATTGCAGCAAGCCTTGGTAAGAGGGAGATGGTAGGCAATGGAGCTAGTTGATCCCACTAAACTAAAATAATTTGATGTTTATAATATTTTGTAATAAATTTTGCCAAATTACGATTACTGCTTTTGACCCCAGAAGCCAGTAATTTCCAACAACACTAACTGACCTATTAACAAGCTACATTAATGATTATTACCAGCTCATCCATAATATATATCCACCCTTCACGCGTATCCCTTCATTGGAGAAAACTTTAGGTCCAAAACAAACCCAACCCAATTAAAGGAATTAGTTTCATCCCTGAACACACATTCTATTACACTTGTATTATGTATAGAAAATAAGCAAAAGAAATAAAAAAATTGTCGATCGTTGACAGATATGTTATATGCGACCCATGCCAGATAAACTATTGTTATCTGATGCATCTTACTATTTTAATATAATTAGGTCCAAAACAAACTCAATTAAAGGTTCATTTCTCTCTGAACTCGCATTCTGTTACACTTAATTGCATGATTTACAGAAAACAAGCAAAACAAATAAAAAAAATGACGAATATTGCCAGATATTTTATGTGTTACTCGTATCAGATACACTTTTGTTATCTGATACATCTTACAATTACAATATAATAACTTCCAGGATTCTGGCTATTATTATGTAATAGCAAATGTATCCGGCCACTGCAAAGCACACCAGATTGGTGACCTTCCATCACAGTTATGAGACTAAGGAAGTGTATGTGAATGCACCAGATCCAGAGTCCCAACTTTTGTCTACTTCGTGTTTCAGTGAATTTGCCAAGTAATTTTAACTCGATTGCAGTTTATATCTTATAATTCTGATGCCATAAGACCATTCCAGATTGGCAGAAAAACAAAAAATATATACAAGAAATGACCAGGGTCGGGGTGTCATTTCTAGCCTACCCCAACTTGTTTGGGACAAAAGGCTCTGACTTATTTTTTTTTTATCTTTAACCCCTTACAATTTCAATCAATTATCTTTTCATTTCTTTGCTCCACAATTAATTCTTTGCAGAATAAAGAACATACATTCATTTTATTTTTAAATTATGGATGTTTCTATTAAATTGGCTTATACACAGATTATAACCCTGCATGATTTTACAGCATCCTTACTAAAATACAATTTTAGTATTCAAATTTGAAATATAATTCTCTGGGCATCAATTTCAGCAGCAAGAATCTACTAAAAATTTATTTATATATGTAATGTATGGTGTTCTGAGAATTTGAAATATGTTGTATTTCATACATACCAATATCATATCATATATGATAATGACATCCATATTCATGCAATGTACACAAAAATTGCAATCGTTCTGGTAAAACAGAGGTGGCAAACCAGGGTGTGCATGCTAGTTGGCGATTACATTTAGGCTCAATAGCTTTGACGAAGATACCTGAGCTTTGGATGAAGAAGAGGATGATTTCTTGGAGAAGCTGTTGTCCATACCAAACTCCGCAAAGAAATTAGAGGATTTAGGTGGGGCCACATGTCCGATAACCTGAGTACCACCTGAGGTGGTCTCAGCTGAACCTGTATTCTCTGTGTATTCAAAACGAGAAGGATAGGACAGGCCCTTCTTGTCAGTGGCGGGAGCTGTACTGGCCAGGGATGGCAGGGCTGGTGCTGGTTCCTCCGGCTTCTGATCATATAGGCTCTCACTAGGCTGTATATTTATTATACAAATAAATAGATTAATCAGTCATACACAAAGTTGACACCTTGAAAGCCGAATATAAAGGGAAATAATAAGAGTTTATAATCTACTAATATGCTTAGTTTTTTAGCTAATACACCTTGCAGAAGGGTTCCTGTCAGCTTATAATAGATATATAAATTACTTATGACTTCAACTAAGGAGAGCCATAGCAGATTTTAAGCTAACTTGCTCCTCTGATTTGTCATATACATTTCTTCAGCACAAATATATTTTTATGTAGAACATAAAAGTACTGATGGTATTAGCAGCATTTGTGCCACTTATTAGGCATCTTTACAGCACCAATGAAGATATAAGGACTAAGGACTACACAAACAATAACAAGAAGAGACTGATAAAAACAAAATATACACACAATGCTGGGACCTAATAAAAAAAGAAAAAAAAAAAAAGGATAGCACTTTTACGTTAGCATCTGCTTGTTATCTTCTCATGCAATCAAAGCAATACCATACAAGTACTAAATAGCTTGTATCAAAGGAACAACCATAGTCACTATACCTTTGTAGTGAGCTTGCGCACACCAAGGCCACCGGTTTTCCCTCCAGCTTTCTTTGCGCCAAGTGGCTTCTTAATTGCAGTGGGGTAAGTAGGTGCCTTTGGTGACTTGACAACTTCTGACTCAACAGCCACATTTTGCTTGACTGCCGGCTCAGCCAGCTTAATCTCTGGCATGCCGTTGGCTGGCTCAGGTGGTGCAACCATAGTAGGTGTTACCGGAGAGGAGGTGTTGCTATTGGCACTGGAGATTTCCTCTGACACACTCTTGGCAACCTCCTTAGAGAGGATTTGGCGGTAAAGCTCTGCCGCACGGGAGGTGTACTTGGCCTCTATCTTTCCACCATCTGTCCACCCATGTTGTTTAAAGAAGACATGGGCACGGTTGTTGCCACCAAATGCCATTGTCTTTAATTGCTCTGGAGTCCATGAATCCAAATTGGTGGATCTATGTGAAATTAAAAACCAGCAGTTCACTTAATATATTTCCAAAAAAAAAAAAAAATTAGTTAATCTGCAGTGATATTTACCAGTATACTAATTAAACTCTGATCATTACAACAATCATGTATACAGTTCATCTTTCTAACTCAAACAAATGAGATTTGATCAAAGTAGATAAATAAATAGAAATGCAGCCAATTCTTCATCAAATGTTACAAACTAAGAACTTTAGGTATAATATTTAGTCATGGAATACCTAAATTTCAGAAATTAAAAGAAGGCATCAGATACCGTCAAAAGGACTCTCATATACCATACAAACAAGCTCAGGACGTTGAGAAGGACAACAAAACAAACCTAATTGTGAATTTGAGGAATGGAAATACCTAACAAAGCTGATGTGTACGCCGAGGCTCCGGTGCACGGCCGAGCAATCAATGCAGAGGAACACACCATAAGTCACAGAAGCCCACGTCGGATTCTTCGCATTGCAATCAAAGCACATCTAACCAACACACATTTCACAGTAAGATTAAAAGCAATCCAGATCCACAATCCAGATCGAGGAAGCATATCAGATCTAATAGCCACGCTTTCTCAGATCCGCATGGCAAATCAAAAACTACAACCTACTAGATCTAACAAAAGGAAAAGTCTTAACCTTGTTCTCCGATTTCGCCTTCAGCTTTCTGAAAACGGCGTTCTTGTCGGAGAAATTGTCCATGGCCATGGCGAAACGAGGTCGATCAATCAGAAAATCAGATTCGCCTCGGAAAATCGCAGATACAAGGCTAGTTGGTTGGAGAAAAATCGAGATCACAGAACCAACCAACTAAAAGCGTTCCTTTCTGACGGTTGTTGTTTGTGTTTAAATTTTGGTGAAAAAAACAACGAGGCCACGAGCCGAGGAGAGGAGATATGTCAATTTTGTGATTTCGTGCAATTGTTAGGTTTCTTTGCGTAATTACAAATCTGTAGTGTAGTCTGTGAGATTTTATCGAACTATGTAGCCTGTAACTGACTCTTGGGTCCCATAGACTTCCAATTCAATCTGGAATTCTCAGCTTCCGTTGCACTGGCTTGTTGCACAAACTAAAGCATAGAAAGCGATACAAAGTCATGCTAAGAGATCGTGGGGATACGATGTGGCACTACGTGCTGATTCTTTTGTGTCATTCGTAACTGCCAATTGGTCTGCTAATATGGCAAGGTCAAGGAGACCGCCCCAAATAAATCACGATTCAATTTCTTATTTTGTAGTTTCTAGAATTTGAAGGGAAAAAGAAAAAGGCACGGTTTGTATTTTCAAGGAACACACAGTTTTGAAACATAACACTACACTACTCAAAAGTCGCAAAATTTACTAATGTGTTATTAACTTGTAATCAGAAGCATGTTTAAATTTGCTAGCGTGTCATTGAATTATAAAAAAATATATAAATAAATAACTTTCAATTTAATTCTCACTAGAAAAGGATAAATATAAACTATAATCTATTTATTTCACACAGTAAATATATCAAGTCCATCTGTTACCACTTACTTTACTTCAAAAAGGAATATTCAGAATTTCTCGATTAATTAATTAATACGGCCGTGGATGCTGCAAATATTGTGTGGATGAGTGGATCCGCCACCCAAAAATATTTTTGGGTCTTAATTTACATCCCAAGGTGGTGTAAAATATTGTATCTCATTGAGCCCACTATTCCAGCCCAAAAATAATGTACCCCAGCCCCAGGGTATGGTGATAGTTATACAAAAAAGCCAGCATACTTTCAGGTACTTCAATTTCCATATCCATTCGCATTGACGGAGAAAATCGGGTGTGCGATATGGCTATACATAATACATGCTGTTTACAACCCAGTTTTTGTGTATGAAACGTGTAAATCAAATTCAAGGAAAAAAAAAAAAAGACGGAATTGTTGGACTTGGGCTTCTTCTCGTAACGAGAGTTAATTAAGTTCAAAATGAAGATTGGATCCAATTCAATATTCCTCCAAGACTGATTTTATTTCAAGGATTCGGAATATTTTCCTTATTTAATTTCAGGAAAATATTTCAGTGATACGGGCACAGCTATCCAATTCCACTCTACTGCCAAAATTATCACTAGTCATTACCACTTTACCAGTACCAGTTATGTTCGACATCAAACTGTCCTCTTTTAAGATTTTGTGGTTTTTTATGTTATATTTCTCGAGTTTAATTTTAATATATCCATATCCATTTTGTTCAGAGGTCTTCATTTACTTGTTTTAAGATAAAATTAGTATTCAAATACATACTTTTTGAAAAAAAATACATATTATTGATTTGTTACTTCTACGAGATTATTCCTATATAACATATATATTTATTTCTCATATATAATTTGACTGCAGATGATAGGGTTGACACTAGTAATATTTGTGTACGTGCAAAAATATTTTAAATTGCTATGTGCCGTATGCAAGAGATTATGCCGCATGACAAACTGGTTTTGCATATCTTATTATAGAAAAATTAAGGTTGAAAGAACATTTAGAAAAATGGATATTCAAATAAGAAAATTAGGCATTTACTCAAGAACGGTAGCACAGAGACAAATGTTCGACATGGCATGTTATTTTTTTTGTTTAACTTTTTATTGAGACATAATCGTCAATAACGTATGGCATTATCTAGCTAATAATTTTATTGTTTTTAATTTATATAATATTATATTAAATTAGGTAGACTAAAATCAGCAATGACTGACAGATAGACTCGTCAGCCGCGATTATATCTCAACTTTTGACAACTTTTGAGGTTCTAATGGCTAATCCGAACCGTTCACTGTGTTCTCCATATTGAAATCTCATTGGAGACCAAATTTTATATTTTTCTGAATTTTTTTACTATTTTTTTTAGATTTTTAAAAACCATTATTATTGAAGGGTCTAGAATTGTTTAGATTAAGAATTTTGTAAAATACCAAAAAATACTAAAAATTTTCAGAAAAATATAAAATTTGGTCTCCAACAGGATTTCAACATGGAGAACAAATTGAACGGTTCGAATCGACTGTTAGAATCTCGAAAATTGAGATTTCATCATAGCTGACGGTCTCATCCGTTAGTTGCGACTGATTTTAGTCTACCTCTTAAAATATTATGAACTTACTAGTTTTATATAATTCTATTCTAAAAATTGGAATATATTTCGGCTCCATGTAAAAATTGCGTCTCGGTGTTTGATTCTTTGCAAGTGCATGCTGTCAGTCTGTCACGGAATCCAGATAAGTAGATAACCGTTGGTTTTTCTCCAATTGCCAATAATAAAAACAAAAGGATAACTACCGGTCTACAGATATATTTGCGCCGAGATCACTCAACTGATGGCGCGTAACTTCTGGACAGTTGGCACATCCGCACATGGTTCGAACATAACTCGTGCCGAGATCATCCAGCGAAAATTTTGCTACGGAAAGCGAAACAAAATTTACCGTAAAAGGCCAAAGAGAATTTGCCACGTGTGATTTCCTTTGTCGTTATCCCCACAGTTGTTTGGTGGTGCACAATGATTAACCCAAGTGGTCCCCCGGGTAGAGACAAAATATTGTCACGTGGCCACGTTGGAAGCTGAATATTTTAATAGAAAAGGAGAAAATAAAAATAAAGTCGTGGTGCACATGATGCTCTCAGCCACCCACCTGCTCTTTGGCAACAAAGCACGTTTTTGTTCCTTGTCATTTTCATATTTCTAGTTTTTTTTTTTTGATAATCATCACAGCCCGTAGGCTATTTTCATATTTCTAGTTGATGAATAAATGAGGCTACAAGAGTTTCCAGTTTAAAATATCTCCTATTGACAAATACTAAATATATAAATATCTCCTTTAATTAAGTGAATTTAGGAGCACGAGTTGTCTATAAATTATATCGAATTGTAGTTTTCTTTTTTGCTTGGTGGTAACAAGGAAAACATCAGCCGTTTATTACCTAACTATAATAAACGAAAAATGTTCAATAAACGAAAAACATCAGCCGTTTACCTAACTATAATAAACGAAAAATGTTCAATAAAATATTAACTTTAATGATAAAATGCTGGATTGTATCACGGCATTGACGATATAATAAAAATAATGTTAAGGATGCTAAAAAGTGCTGAGAATATTATCATTATAAAAATGTAATATAACATTGTAAATAGCAATATTGATGATGATTGGATAATAAATGATAATTGTTTGTATCTGACCTCTGATCGACTATTCAAACCCTTCAACCAAATAACGAATTAGTTTCTTATTATAAATTTTTTTCTCTTCTTGAATGAAGAAATTACTCTATCGCAGTGCTATTATGGGACCCTCTAATCCTTTTTTGGTAAATGGTAACTGATTTCAAACTATTCTAACAACGCCAAAATAAATCCCTTGGTTGAGGAATTATAGTAGCGAGGAGTCAGGAGGGAATATTATAACTTCAATTTTTATGGAAAGTAAGGTTTTGGTTATACAACTCTAAGCAATGCAATACTTGATTTCGTACTGTAACCGTATATATGCTTACCTTTACAGCATGTCAACGAGATGACTCACTCAACGCAAACATCCGCATTGATTATATGTTGTAAAGTTGGAGGAAAAATACAAAAAAAAGACTACCGAAAAGTTGTTGGTTGGTTTAGGTTATGAGAGCCTTTCATTAAGTTCCGACATAACTTAATAATTGAATGACCTTTTAATTGCAAAAAACGACAAAACGAAAGAGATCACTTTCTTTCTTACAACTTACAAGTGTCCTTGTAATTGAGCCCAAAAGCACCAGCAGTAAAAGTAAAAGCCAATTGCGGCATATGCATGCTCAGAATCCGGGTTTAAAGAGGAAAAAGGGTTTTGTCCGTTTATATATATTAAAAGAAAAATAAAACGTGTGATTAATGATAAATAAGCGATGAGGAAATGGTTGGGTTCTTCCTCGTGGCCCCAATTAATCTCTGTAGCCCCATGAAATATTAGTTGTCATGTCCCTGTCAGGATGCGTTTGGCAAACACAAGGTTAGTAGGGTTAGTGGTGTAAGATTAGTACTTTTTGAGATTAGAGGGGTAGAATGGCGAGGGTAGTGATTTGATGGGGTTAGTGAATATTGTTTGGCGTGGTATGTTGAGGTTAGTATTTTAAAGTTAGCAACTATTAGTGGTTTAATTATTATTAACTATTATTAATTAATAGTTATTAATAACTATTAATTTTAATAAAAATATTAGTAATTATTAACTATAAATTATAAAAAATAAACCATTATTAATTATTATTATCATTATTATAATAACTATTACTGAATATCGTTATTATTATAATTTTAAATTAAGAATTATTTAAATTTATACAATTATTATTAATTACTAATTATTATTACAATAACTATAATGAATTATTTATTTTGAATTATTAATTATTAATTACTAATTATTATTAATTATTAGTTACTAATTATTATTAATACTCATTAATTATTAATAAATAATTAGTATTACAATAACTATTATTAATTATTATAAATATTTCCATAATTATTAATTAATTATTATTTATTACTTATTTTGAATATTAATTATTAATTACTTTAATTATTATTATATTAATTATTAACTATTATTAATTATCAGTTACTAATTATTATTAATTGTTAGTTATCATTGATTATTAATTATTAATTACTATTTATTATTAATTATTAGTTACTAATTGTTATTAATCATCATTAATTATTAACTATTAGTTATTATTTATTATTATTGTTGTACTAAACGTCTCTAAGTTTGTCGATTTGCAAAACAATATCATTTGGCATTTAACGATTTTCTTTGAGTTTTATAGGAAGAAGATGCAAAGTTTGAAGACTTGGATAAAAACTATGTGCAAGATCAAGATCAAGTGTTTAGAGAGCTTATAGGCTAGTTTAGACTTTAATAGAAGGTTTACTTTAGTTCTTTTATCCTTGAAATGGTCTAGATAGCAGAAAAGCTCAAGAACTCAGCATCTTTCTCAGTTTCAGACCCAGTGCGTCGTGTAACGCAATATTGGGTTACACAACGCACCAGTGAGTTGTGTAACGCAATATTGGGTTATATAACGCACCTGTTTGTGCAGAATTTTTCCTTTAGCAGAAACAGTGCGTTACACAACGCAACAGAAGGTCGTGTAACGCACTAGCTGCATCATACAACGCAATTTATGCGTCGTGCAACGCAATATCCTCAAGTCAAGCCAGAACGTTGTATAACGCACTGAAACGTTGTACAACCTTTCTTTGGTTTTTCTCTGGCCTTTTTCACTCACTTTTCCTGATCATTTAATATCATTTAATGTTGCGTTGCACAACGGATGGTCCGCGTCGTATAACGCACCTGACAACTCAACGGATAGTTTATCCGTTTTGTTTTATTATAACGGTCGTCCAGTGCGTCGTACAACGCAATATTGGGTCGTGTAACGCACTAGCAACGGATAGCTCGTTTTGTTTGTTTTATTATAACGGCTATCTGTGGGTCGTGTAACGCAATATTGCGTTGTGTAACGCACAACAGTAAACTGAGTTGTTTTACAGCTTTTGATGAGCTCTATTTATATCCACCCCTTGTTCTCTCTCTTGAAAGAGCTTTGCTTTGCAAAAATTGACCAGAATAGAGCCTTTTGAGCACAGGGATACTCTCCCACTTGAGCTTTTCATAGCTAGACCATTTTGAGAGATTTAGTAGCCTCAAACACCACCGCCCCGACATTGTCGCTAGGTGTAGGTTGGAATAGGTTGAGAGCTCTTCTCCTTTGAGGCCGTTGTGCCATTTGAGTTAGGCCGATCCACCTCGAGTGTCCTTGTGACGAGGTGATTCGGTTCGAAGTTGTAGACCCGTTCTTATTGGAATTGAACGGAGCGCGCCCTTTCGTGGTAGCGAAACTCCCGGAGACGTACGACTAAGGCTAGCCTTTCCTAGCGGGTCGGAACTCCGTAATCATACCAAGTGTTCAATTTCTCTCTCTCTCTCTCTCTTTATTATCTTGCTTGTGTGCTTGCTTGTGTTGGGTACCAATTGAATTGTGTTAGGGTAGTTCATACCAAACCGGTCTAAAATCTTAATTGCTTCCGCTAAACCTTGATTAAGCCGCCTCCTTTAGGGACAACAAAGTGGTATCAGAGCGGGAACCTCGATTAAGTTAGTCTTAATCTCGGTTTTCGGTCATGGCGGCTCGATTTGTAGAGAGACCGGATAAATTAGGCCAAAATTGTAGAAATTTCTCTTTTTGGAAGAGATGCATGGTGAACTACCTCAATATCTTAGGATATTGGCACATGGTAGAAAATCGGTATACCCCCCAATTTAGGCCAAATTCTACCGATTTGACTAAGAAGTCCCTTGATGACCGAAAGGACAATGATTGTGCGGTTAATGCCATATTAGCCTCGGTCCATGAATCAATTGGTGTAACCCTTAGTCGTTTTGATCTAGCACACGATATGTGGATGGCTCTCCTCACCCGTTATGAGGGAAATTCTCAAATTAGACACTCTAAATTGTATGAGTTGTACTCTCAATTTGAGAATTTCCACATAAAGGATGGTGAATCCATTGAGGATATGTACACTCGTCTTGTACAACTCCAAAATGAATTCACCGAAGGAGGTGAGCCCCTAACAAATGGCAAGATTGTAGGAAAGATGATGCGGGCTATGAGTGAAAGGCGCGAATGGGATGCTCATATCACATCGCTCGAGACCATTATCCGAATGGATCATGAGTACACCCCGGATCAAATGTACACAGAGCTCCGATGCGTGGAGGAGAAGCTCAAGCAACTTGGCAAATTAGAGTATACTCCAAGAACCCTAGCCATGACCTCTACAAGCAATCCCGCATCCACATCCTACTCTCAACCCTCTCATTGCCGATACCCACATCAAACACACATGAACCTCTACGAGTTTGATGAGACCAAGCAAGAGGCCATGATTGCAAAGATGTTTCGTGGGTTGCTAAAGCATGAAGAAAAGTTCAACAAGGAGAGGGTAGCCAATGATGAACGGGAGTTGTGCTTTGTGTGCAATAAAGAGGGACATTCAATGCACAAATGTCACAAGCTTTTCCCTCAAGTGCAAACCAACAAGCCAAAACCAAAGCACAAGAAGGAAAAGAAGAAGGCTCAAGCCATGCATGCCTTGTGGGATGTTGAATCCAATACAAGCTCATCCGACTCGGATTCTCATGAGGTGTATGCCATGGTGGCAAATGTGGAAGATGTGGTATTCTCAACGGATGATGTTGAGGATGACTTCGTGAAGGACATCCTCAATGAGTTCAATCAAGGGACAAGATTTGTTCATCCGCTAATCCAAGCGCGTAGAGCACAACCACCTCCATCTCCACCGACTTCACCAAAGTCAAGCTCTCCTAAGGTATATCTTCCTCTCAATAAACCTCTTAGCGATAGTGATAATGAGAGTGTTGATGAACCAACTAGTTCAACCAAATGTGTTGATTGTGATAGGATGAACTCCATTCTAGATGCCACCCATGATGCTTTGGTTAGGAAAGCCGATATGGTTGAGACCCTAAAAACCAAGGTAGATGAGCTTACTTCTAAGATGGGTGAGTATGAGGCTAAAATAAAGGAGCTTGAAAAATCGGTTTTAGCTCAAGCCCCCAAAATGGATTTGAAAAACCTTCTCAAGGGCCAAAAGCCTCATGACAAGTCCGGTCTTGGTTACCAAAAGCCCTATCAAACCAAGAAAAAGAACTTGTCACAAAATGATGGGAAACAAAATGCACAAAATACACAATTTCAAAAACCTAGGAATTCTCGTGGTCATGCACATATGTACCAACGGAAGCCTAGAAACACTAGAGTGCAAAACAAAAAGAATTTGCATAATCAAAACAAGGAGGTTTTTGCTCCAAAGGCGTCCAATAAAATTTATTTTAGAGGACCCGATGGATGGTTTTATGAATTTAAAGAGCAACACTACTCTCAAAACCACAAGGCTCAATCTAATGAGCATCAAAAGAATGTTTCCCAACATTACCAAAAGGATCGCAACAAGAATTTCAAAGTCTCATCCACCGATCCTAAGAAGAAGGCCGAATACCTTAGAGCCCATTACTATTCTCATTTTGTCAAGGGTTCTACCATACCTAAGCCAACCAATGCATTTTGCAACTATTGTTGCCAAAATGGACATATCTCTTTGGAATGCAAACTTAGGAAACCAAATAGTGAGTCCAAAGGTAAATGGGTTCCAAAAGCTTGCACCTCTAGTGGTACAACTAATGGTATGGTAACCAATGTGGCCTAAATACCAAGTTTACCCCCGGTCTTATAAGCCAAACATTTAGGGGGAGCCTCTTTTATTTTTTGCATATTTCTTTAAGAGGTTAAAAATTAGTCACACTACTTCATGTAGTGCCCTAAATTGGTTCTCCAATTCATTTTCTCCATATTTAAGGGGGAGCCATAAATTTAGAGGGAGCTTGTTACAATTGTTTCACCTTTTGTCGATTTACAAAAAGGGGGAGAATTGTAATAAAGCTTGTGAAATGCCAAAATTTAATCGCTTTACTAATGATATTGTTTTGCAAATCGTCAAAAGGGGGAGATTGTTGTACTAAACGTCTCTAAGTTTGTCGATTTGCAAAACAATATCATTTGGCATTTAACGATTTTCTTTGAGTTTTATAGGAAGAAGATGCAAAGTTTGAAGACTTGGATAAAAACTATGTGCAAGATCAAGATCAAGTGTTTAGAGAGCTTATAGGCTAGTTTAGACTTTAATAGAAGGTTTACTTTAGTTCTTTTATCCTTGAAATGGTCTAGATAGCAGAAAAGCTCAAGAACTCAGCATCTTTCTCAGTTTCAGACCCAGTGCGTCGTGTAACGCAATATTGGGTTACACAACGCACCAGTGAGTTGTGTAACGCAATATTGGGTTATATAACGCACCTGTTTGTGCAGAATTTTTCCTTTAGCAGAAACAGTGCGTTACACAACGCAACAGAAGGTCGTGTAACGCACTAGCTGCATCATACAACGCAATTTATGCGTCGTGCAACGCAATATCCTCAAGTCAAGCCAGAACGTTGTATAACGCACTGAAACGTTGTACAACCTTTCTTTGGTTTTTCTCTGGCCTTTTTCACTCACTTTTCCTGATCATTTAATATCATTTAATGTTGCGTTGCACAACGGATGGTCCGCGTCGTATAACGCACCTGACAACTCAACGGATAGTTTATCCGTTTTGTTTTATTATAACGGTCGTCCAGTGCGTCGTACAACGCAATATTGGGTCGTGTAACGCACTAGCAACGGATAGCTCGTTTTGTTTGTTTTATTATAACGGCTATCTGTGGGTCGTGTAACGCAATATTGCGTTGTGTAACGCACAACAGTAAACTGAGTTGTTTTACAGCTTTTGATGAGCTCTATTTATATCCACCCCTTGTTCTCTCTCTTGAAAGAGCTTTGCTTTGCAAAAATTGACCAGAATAGAGCCTTTTGAGCACAGGGATACTCTCCCACTTGAGCTTTTCATAGCTAGACCATTTTGAGAGATTTAGTAGCCTCAAACACCACCGCCCCGACATTGTCGCTAGGTGTAGGTTGGAATAGGTTGAGAGCTCTTCTCCTTTGAGGCCGTTGTGCCATTTGAGTTAGGCCGATCCACCTCGAGTGTCCTTGTGACGAGGTGATTCGGTTCGAAGTTGTAGACCCGTTCTTATTGGAATTGAACGGAGCGCGCCCTTTCGTGGTAGCGAAACTCCCGGAGACGTACGACTAAGGCTAGCCTTTCCTAGCGGGTCGGAACTCCGTAATCATACCAAGTGTTCAATTTCTCTCTCTCTCTCTCTCTTTATTATCTTGCTTGTGTGCTTGCTTGTGTTGGGTACCAATTGAATTGTGTTAGGGTAGTTCATACCAAACCGGTCTAAAATCTTAATTGCTTCCGCTAAACCTTGATTAAGCCGCCTCCTTTAGGGACAACAATTATTGATTATTAATCATCTTTAATATTATTAATTATTAATTAGTTGCTAATTATTTATTATTATTGTTTTAAAATTACTAATTATTAATTTAAATTAATTATTATTATCATTAATTATAAAATACTATTATTTATTAATTAATAATAAATAGTATTACTTATTAAATACTATTATTATTAATTATTAATAAATATTATTACTTATTAAATGTTATTAATTATTATTATTTTATGTTAATTAGTTATTTATTATTAATTATTAATAATTAATATTTGTTAATTATTATTAATTATTAATCATCATTAATAATACTAGATTTGTGCTAACCCCACAGGGTGAAATTGCTAACTCATCTATTGGGAGAGGTAGTGGGTTAGCACAAGTTTAGTGCTCACCTTAACTAACCTCAACTCATTTGGCAAGTTGAGGTTAGTTGGTTAGTTCTACTAACCTTGGTTAGTGCTAACCTATTGTTTGCCAAACGCATCCCAAATTAGTGTCTTCCAGACAACAAATGTTGTACTATATACCTTTCGAAATCGTAAAAGCTTCTTCAGTGTGGTCGCGGGGGAAAAAGTGTTCTATTACAAACAAATATTATGAGACATTAATTTGAAACCAAAAAAAATACGAATTCCATATTTCCTAAAGGGCGTGGATATGTAAGTGCTAGCTTATTTTTAAAAAAATTTCGATTTCAAATTTCCCTCAGTTGTGTTTCGTTAAATTAAATAAAGACTTATATAACAATCGATCTTTTGGACATTCATATAAATTAACATTATATTGATTCTTATTCTACGTTTAATCGTCAAATCTGAACTGAAAAATATTCTCAAATATCAAACAAAATCTCATTCATATTTGTCTTTAATTTTTTAATTGATACAGTCTCATATATTGATACGAATTTTAATCCAATATAAAACAAGTTTAAATATAATTTGAATATTCAAAATATTATATGTACATTAATTAATAAGATTAAGGACGTAATGTTATTATAATAAATTTGTTACTTATGGTATTAAAATTTTATGTTAGACAGAAAAGCTTAAGTAAAGTAACATTTGGACCTTTGAAATAATAACCTTAATGATCAACAAAAATGAATATTGTGTAATATTTGTTTATAAATCAGTTTATCCTTAAAAAATGGATAATATTTGATATATTTACACACCTACATGCGCCGATGCAACAATATATTACATTGAGGTTGAACGGATACATTATATCGACAACATATTGGTTGGCTGTCGTAGTTACTAATCAAATGGAAATCAAAATAAAATATAAATATGTTGTATTTTCTATTTAATGAAAATTTAAAAATTAATTAATCATTAATTCAGCCACGATTCAAAGCATCAACATGTCAACTCTTGGTCTAGTGGCAAAGAACAATGCATCTCAAATGAGAGGTCTCAGGTTCGAAATCCGTCTGGGAGGTCTTTATAGACATTTAATTTAAAAATAAGTTATGAGACTTGACCCCCAATTTATCTTCAAAAAAAAAAAAAAATCATTCCCCAAATTCGTTAGAACTGAATCTGATATACGCTACGTCTAAATTATAAAAACAATACGGACGATTTTACAGTTCATTTGCCAAAATATCGCTTACGGCTACGGGTATATCAACAATATTTTTGTTTAATAATTCTTCATCCCGTTGGAAAATCAACAATATATACTGGAATACCCTCAATTTTATCACATTTCACAGGACCACAACACGTGACAGCACAACAGAAAAACAACAAAACGAAGTTGCGAGAGGAGCAGACCTGTACTTCACCAGTTACCAAAATGAGCCTTTGCTGCATTACCACGCTATCAGAGCATCCAATAAAATCAGTGCTGATTCGCTAAATGTACAGATCATCCAATCAAAGGCAAATCCAAATCAGGTGGCGCGCGACACTCATGTAGCGCGTCTCACGGGCCGTCAGATCTAAATCGGAAGGCCTCTATATTCTTTGGACTGTAAGGCCCGAAAAAAATTGACCGTCAAATCCAAATCGAACGACTCGTGAGCCGCGCTACACGTGTGTCGCGCGCCACGGGATCAGGATTGATCAAAGGCCACGATGAACTTATCAGCTCGAATGCATCAAAAGTTCTTCGAAATTTTTATCAAAAAAAAAAAAAATTCTTCGAAATTTTCTTGAGAAAAATAACATAAAACATTTAAATTTAACAATAATTTAAGAAACGAAAAAATTTTGCCTTACAACACTGACGCCAGCAAGTAAGAATTATCTGATTAAAAACATAGTTTTAAACAAGAGCTTTACAAAAAATAAAATATTGAAAATCCATCACCTGAAAAAACTTTTTTTTATCTTAATATACACTGGCAATCGCCAACCTTCAGAAAGGAAAAAAAATTATTGCTGATACCAATTTTGTGAAAATACGACATTTTCAATAGTAATTTTGTGGAGTCTTACTGAAGGCTATTAATATTTTTTTTTAAGATAAATTGGAGGTCTAATCCATCCAACTTATTTTTAAATTAAATGTCTATGAAAGACCCCCCCCCCAGCCGGGTTTTCAACTTACGACTTTTCACTCAAGGTGCATTGCTCTTTGCCGCTAGACCAAAAACTGGTTCTTAAAGGCTATTAATATATTGTCATTGATGATTTATTGGATATAAGGAAAGGGAGATATCAAACTAAACTTCCTAAATCGCGTCAATTGCCTTCGAACAACATATTTATCGTTATATGCTCAATATTGAATAGAAACAATTAAGGCATTTACCTTTCGATATTCTCTTAACCGAGCCAAAGTTTTAAATTTAATTGGAAAGCATTTATTTTGATTCTGGAAAGTATTTCGATGGTAGTGAGCACTTATTCTGGCTAAATGAACGAACGTGGAATCTAGACAATTTGATTAATGGACTTAGAAATTTTATACATACTTTATAATTGATGGTGTCTACGTATATATAGTTAATATTGAGTAATGCTTAGTTCAACATTTCATCACTGTGTTTGTAAAGCGCGATCGAATCTCAGTTATCAAAATTACAACGACCAATTCGAATCATTTTTTTCCATAACAAATTGTCCTTGAAAACTAAATATTATACTTTTTAAAATCTTTTTACTATTTTTTGAGAATTTTGAAAAAATCTAAATCTAATTAGTTATGTATCTTTCAAAAATAAAATTTTGAAAAAAATAGTTCGGTTTTTTTAAAAACAAATGAAAAAGTTGGTTTTCAAGGGATTTCAATATGGAGACAACGTTAAACAATTCGGATCGTCCCTTTCAAAAATTCAATAATCGAGGTTCAAATCGAGTTTGACGTCAAACATGTTTGACGCTAGCAGTATTGTTAAGTATATGTTAATTTTATTAAAAAAATAAGTGTTTATTCTGCTTAAAAATAAGTACGTGAAGGAAGTTCGATAGAAAATTTCGATGAGCATATTTGAGGAGGTGAAACCTTTGAATCGTGTTATTTATTTATTTTTTTCACAACAGATCATTTTTTTTTTTTAGATAAATTGGAGGTCTAAACCACCCAGTTATTTTTAAATTAAATGTCTATAAAAGACCCTCCAGCCGGATTTCGAACCTGCGATCTTTCACTCAAATAATCAAGATGCATTGCTCTTTGTTATTAGACCAAGAGCCGGTTCTTCCAACAGATCATTTTGTGATTTTTTTCCTAAGGACCACGTCATGATGGGGCTCCATCAATTTCGTGCGTATCATCTCCGCTAAGTTCCAACTAACGCAACAATATCATAAAAAGCTTCAAACAATTTTTTATTCACAAAGCTACCTCATGTTACATGCTTCCTAGCAAATGTTCCGTCTGGGCTTGATAAACGGTTAATTAATAAGGAAATAGATTCAAGCAAGCAGTACAATATTTATTTAATTTTTTTTTTTTTTTTAAGATCCGAGCCCATAGGCCAGCACCTATTCTAAATGTATAATATACAAAATCTGCTATACGACCATAATGTTGGATTTAACTCTTAACTCTCGATTTGTCGATTTGCAAAACAACATCAAACATCTCAACTAACCATTTAATTTAGTGTCCTTTAGTGATTATTTTGGAAGAATGACTTGGAGTGAGTCAAACAAAGCTGCAGAAGACCGCTGAAGATTAGTTAGATAGTCATAATTGTTTAAGGTTGTAATTCTAAATTAATCTCCTCAAATTTCTAAGTTTAATGCTCAGAATTTACTAATAACGTTATACAACGTTTTATAGCGTTATACAACGTTACATAACTCCTCCAACTGTGCCTAGTCGCAAAAACAGCTTTCATGCGTTACACAACGCTTCATTCAGTTGTGTAACGCTTAGTCAAACGATGTGTAACGATTTAAGACGTTACACAACGGATTGACCAAGTCAGCAATCTTTCTCTCTGCACCTTTGCGTAGTGTAACGGTTCCTAGCGTTACACAACGGATCAAAAATAAGCATTACAAGACGTTTGTTTAGGAAATTCTAACGCTTTGAGGTCTTTGGCCATTTTGAGGAAGTTCTGGCGTATGTCGTGTAACGTTATGTCCGTCACACAACGTTTTGTTTTTCAAACGTTTCACAACGCTTCCTACCGTTGTGTAACGTCTCTCACAACCTTTTGAACGTTGGAGTCTACTGTTCAGTGCGTTGTATAACGTTTCATAAACGTTATACAACGTTTATGACACCCTCCAACGTTATTGTCGAAATTTGTTTTATTTAACGGATATATCGAAACGTTGTGTAACGTTTCGGACTGTTGTGTAACGTTATGTTCAGTTTTTGACTGGTTCAGAGCTCTTGGCGCCCTCTATATATATTAGATCCTTTTGAGCTGATCTAACTGATTGAATATCTTGCTATATCCCTGCTTTTGAGCTCTAAACCTGAGAGATTCATCATTTCACCTAATTGAGCATTTCTTAGACAATTTGTAGAGATTTGAGTGCATCAATCAAACCCAAAGTTTAATAGTTAGATTATTGAGCGATTTGGTTGAGAGCCTCAATCTTTGTTGCTATTTGGTGATTAGTTAGAGGTTAGGCCGATCCGCTTCGAGATCCTTGTGACGAATCTATTCGGTTCGCATTTGTAGGCCCGTTCGATTGGAATAGAACGGAGCGCGTCCGATTTATGGTCGCGAAACTCCCGGAGACGTACGACTAAGGCTAGCTTCATCTAGCGGGTCGGAACTCCGTAATCAATCGCTTGTCATCTCTCTCTCTCTCTCTCTATTTAGTTTACTTTTGATTTGTGCTTGATTGTTCGTGTGTGAACCAACTTGAATTGTTTGAATTGTTATTATTCCGCAAAATTATCCAAACCGGTTTAGTATTTGAATTTGTGCCTTTTCACCCCCCCTCTAGGCCTCTATTATTAGGGACATCACATAGAAATTGCATTCTAATTTTTTACTTATATTCAAATACCATTTTTCCGTAATCGCCATTTGTAATACAAACGATAATCCTCGCGCAAAAAAAAAAAAAAAAAAAAAAAAAAAAAAAAGAAGAAGAAGAAGAAGAAGAAGAAGAAGACACAGAAAATCAAAGTACAGAATATCAACATTTTTTCTTTTTTGAAAAGTAGAATATCCACATTTTAATTGGTGTCGATGGGGGCAGCTTTCACAGTCTAGCACGTGAAGAAACGTGTAGTCAAACAAGGCGGCTACAAATACGGGCTTAAAATTAACAAAAAAATTAAAGAAAAAAAACTGGCTACGAATATGAACGAACACATCCAAGGTCAATTATCTGCTACTATTATTTCGTGCCGCTTTGTATGGTCTATTTTTGAAATATCGCAAGACCCGCTACATTGGTATTTATTAAGAATTGGTCACAACAATGTACGAACTCCTTCCTGTGATGTTATTAAAAGGCGGCTGCTTTCCTATGGCATCTCCATTTAAAAATGGCGGCTGCTAGTACTAATCAGAAAAAAATTTAAAATGTATATCTGGCCAGTTGGCACAATTATTTGTTTTTATTCAAGGATCCAAAGATCAAAATTCGGTATTCATCGAGGTCTCTAGTTTATAATACGAGCTAAATTTAATTAGAAGATAATGATTCATTTATTTATAATGTAAATTTATAACTTATTTATTTGCATATAATATAAATATATTAAAATATTATTATTTTTAGAGAACAAATACAAATATTTATATATTTTTCCATATGATTTGGATACAGTTTCGTGAAATTCATATATTTTTTAAAAAATCGGTATCAAGTAAATTATTTGCCAATATCTATCTAACTCGTCGTTTCATTACAAAATATTCTGAACTCAGTCATACAAATGTAATTTAGAAATTTTGTCATTTTCCTTCGATTTGGGGAGTTGGTTCAAAAAAAATCCTTATCTATTATGTGGTGTCACTAAAGCCTTAATTTAGTTTCTGTTAATTTTTACTCACAAATCTACACAACAAAAATTTGATTATAATCAAGGACCAGCTCTTGATCTAATATCAAAGAGCAATGCACTTTCGCTAAAATTTGCAGGTTCAAAATCGAGTTGTGGGATCCTTTGTGACATTTAATTTCAAAATAATTTTGTGAGTTTTAATTTCAAAATAAATTGGAATACTTTACCCCTATCTTATCTTCAAGAAAAGAAATTGATGATAATTTTCTAAGTAAAAAATTAATAAAAAGTTAATTTCCCTTGCGTTGTACTTTTTTTTCATGTATCTCATTTGAAAATGAACCATAAATCGATGGAAAGATCATAACTGTATGCTTCAGTTACTCGTGTCATTTATTTACGTTTCAAATGAGATACATGCTAACCAAAGATTTAAATAGCAATTAGCGGGTTCATAGCGGACATTCTAAAATCGTAATGGATAGCGGATAGCGGCCGCTATGGGATCATATACATCAGATATATTTTTTAGATAAAAAATAAATATATATTATTTCATTATATACATAATTTAATATATGCATTCGTATATGCAGTTTGTATACGTAGACATCAATATATCATATGCAGTTCATATATGTAGAAATTATATGTCAAAGATATATTCGCAATACTAATTATATATAAGAAAATAGAGAAATTGCATAATTATATTTCACTAAAATACGCAAAATGCATTTATATGTTATTAATTTTTACTAATTTAGACACCATAAGAAATAAAATATTAAAAAACAGATACTTTTTAAGTACGATTGTTGTAAGAAATAAAGCAATTATTCTTTACGTTTTCCTCCACAGATTTTCTACATTTGTTTGATGTAAAGGTCAATTTGGTTCTTTTGGAAGTGTTGCGACTATATGCTCCGGCTGTTGGAGTTATGTCCTAGAAGTCAATAGTTTAATGACTTAATTTTAGTTTATATTATTGATAATATTAGATCATTTGTTCCTTGACTATTATTGACAGATCATTGAGATTAAGTATCTGAATTGTAAACCTATGTGGATCATTTATCAGAATGACAATAATATCTCTAAAAGGGTCCCTAATCTTCATAATTAACAAGGAACATTAATTGTCATGAAAGATTAGCGTGCAAATTAAGTGATGATTAAATTCTACAAATCATAGGTAAGGATTACCAACTTAATTGCATATGTTGATGTTATCGTAACATTGCACATGACTCGACCCAATGAAATAAATATATGGATTGTGTTAGGTGTCATTATTTATTTCATTAGAGTTTGATTCTAGGTTTGAAATGGTTCAGTTTTTCCATATGAGGATTGGTTTTATAAATAAAGTCTAACGCTGATTCCTTAAAATGCTGCTATACAGACTTTATTTATGTTCTCTTAAATTATGCGGGAAAAAATTGTTCATCAAGACAACCGTACGTCTATCATTAGTAAATCTAGTGAGTGATGATATCTATTGGGCCCCTTAATGGAGTTGGATCGTATGCGCGCAAACTAGACGATCAACTCTAGATCAAGAAATATATAATCTGCAAGAATGACACATTCCTATATTGGATTATACAGTGATATCATGTGACATAAGAATCAAAATAAGAAAATTATCTATTTCTTATGCATAATTGAAATACTATAAAAGTATAGTATTTTTTTATATTAATTAGGAATCATAACGTGTTGCTAGATACCGTTTATGATTATTGAAAATAAATAATAATTTAATTTCATGGCCAACATAACATAAATCCTTGAGGGTCACACAAATAAAGTTTTAACAATATAATGCATTATTTAGTTTATTTGCATTGGAGAATGCAATATATGATAAGTTGATTAATTAATTATATACCGTTGCGAACCGTTATAATTAATTGAATCAAAGTGATCACATGAAACTTAATTAATGCATATGATAATACAATAATAATTATCAATAAGTTGATAATTTAGTTCAACAATATTTAATATAATTATAGGAATTATATTGAATATATAGGTTTTGATTTATTAAGCCTAATTGAGCCCGAATTGAAAGCAACTTGAGAATACAATTAACAAATTGTCTCGCACTTTTTCGCGGCCCTCTGATCGAAAAGAAACGAAGAATCCGGTCTCGGATTGAGAGGCAAAAAGAATGCGGATCAGATACCCCTCCCGAGCCTCAAGATGCCGATACCGATACCACCCCGGAGAGGGTAACTGCACGGTCTTGAGTTCCTACGAGAGTTTATTATTTGAAGGGGTCCTTTCTTTTCAGTAGGCGCAAGCCCCTACTGTTAATTACCTCCAACATGGTCAGGAGCACCTCTAGATCGGAAAAATCAAAGAATTGTGCGTCGTGAGCTGCTAGGGAATTGTAAATATGCAATTAGCGGTCCTACCATTCATTATATTTTTTGTTTTTTATTATTATTATTATTATTACTACTATCATGCAATGTTAGCATATCATATTATTATATATTTTTTTGTGGATTTTGTATTGTAGGGGACAACAGCCTTTGGAGTTTTTGGCTCGTAATGGTTTCGGTTGACTGCCATCGCTGGATCTTGTGGTCTTCTCGTTTTCCGAGTTTTCTCTGTAATGTGAGAAATCAAGGCTCAGGCTCTTCAATTTGAATTTCGTATTTACAAGGCATGGATTTTCCGAAGCGGGTTTCTTAAACTCCCTTATGACTTCTGTCGAGGGTGTCTGGAGGTGACGTCTGACTTCTGATCAGATCGTTAAATTCATATTTCCCAAGGCATGGATTTCCTGAAGCGGGTTTCTTGGACTCCCTTTTGACTTCTGTCGAGGTTGTCTGAAAGTGACGTCTGACTTTTCATCAGATCGTTAAATATTGGTGCGGTGCTGAGGTTTTGACGTCTGACTCCTGAAAGAGAGAAGCTTTATTGTATGAGATCTGGTTATGGATTTGGGGTAACAATACTAATCTATTTAAGTAATGCTACCGAGAAACATGTTGAAGGCTTTTGATGAAGATGATACTCAGATTAGAATCATAGATCCATCGGATGTGGCGGTATGATATAAGATAGGGTCATAGTGTTATTTAAGAGGGTTGCTTGTGGCTCCAGTGTCGGCCTTGGCATATCTTTGGCGGTTAGATCGCAAATATTCAAGATAGCATCTTCTGCCTTCTTGAGAGAGCGAGTATAAAATTCCACTGTTGCGGCAAGCCACTCAATCCTCCTGAAATAAAATCGTGAGCTCTTCCCCAAAGTTAAGGTCATGGGTGGTATGACATGGTATGGTATGGTATTTGTCCATAGTGACTGGGTTTGCATATCCTAGATAGGACCATAATGTTGCTTCAAGGTGTTGTTTGTGACAGTAGTGCAAGCGGACGTTTATCCATGGCGGGTAGATTGCAAACACTCAAGATAG
The DNA here is from genome assembly GCA_027562975.1 of Rhynchospora breviuscula. Classification (NCBI taxonomy): domain Eukaryota; kingdom Viridiplantae; phylum Streptophyta; class Magnoliopsida; order Poales; family Cyperaceae; genus Rhynchospora; species Rhynchospora breviuscula. The sequence continues at coordinate 26,564,591 of CM050400.1, read as the reverse complement.
GACATCTTGCCATCTCTCGAGAGAGCGGGTGCCTTAGATAATCGTGGACTTTCACCATTGCGACAAACCCCAAATTTAACAGCATTATGAGCTTTTCTCAGATTGCAAAGAGTTCTGCTCATATGTGATTGATCCATATTCTTCACAGATAATATCTTGCGGTGTAATTTGCCTTCAATTTAGATTTTCGCCAGTTGACCTCTGATTTGGCCTTTGCCTGGTTTGTATAGCATTTCGGGACCCTTAATAGAGTCTCCGTGATGCTGTGGTAGATCTCACTGTTCGTCGTTTTGAGGTTAGCGAGTCTCAATTCAACCAGATTCTCAGCGTTGAGCTTGATTATTTCGTCAGCACTCCTAGTATTATCAGGAATGCTTAGCGTCTCCATTTACTTCATACCCGTCGTGAAGATGACCACCTGGTGGTTTTGATCACTCGGGTTATTGTAAGCCTTATTTAAGTCACGAGCGGGGCAATAGGCTCGGTCGCGATAGCGCTCCTGTATGACTTTCTGAATTTCAGGGTCTTCTGTAGAAGTTCTCCTGCTTCACCAAGTCATCATTTCTCTCTTGTTTTTTGTTTTGTTTGGTTTTGTTTCTTCTGAGACCTGGTGACTCATTGAAATGTACAGGGAGCCTCCTTCATGTCAGAATATTATCTATGCCTTCGGTGACTTAACTGCGAGCCTTTGAGCCTTTTCAGGTTATGCCGGAACGGCTTTTCCCCATAGTATCAGATGATGGTCAGGATCTGTCTGATTGAGCTTCTGATTGGGATAATTAGTAGAATAAATCCCTCCTATTTTCCCGGTGACTCCTCGGGATGAATAGGGGACCTCTTTGACGGTAAAGTATTGTTCATGCCTTCAGTGATTTAATTATGAACTCTCGAGCCTCTACCGGAGCAGCTTATCTACATAATATCATGAAATAATGGTAAGGGTATATCTGGCAGAGTTTTTGGTGACGGTGAACAGCCAAATAAATTCTCCATATTTTTCTGAGCTCTCAGGATTTTTTTTCCTTGCATTTTTCTGAGGCTCCTATGATTTTCGAGTTTGCTGGCAATTTAGGATTGATCAGATCTTCAGAAAATGGGTTTAAAATATTCTGTTTGGATTCTGGTTATGATTTTGGCATGACTATATTCTCCATATTTTTCTGAGCTTCCAGGAATTTTCCTCATATTTTTCTGAGCTTTCTATAATTTTTCATGAATTTTCAAAGATTGCTGGGTTTTTTAAATAAATATGGCAGTGATATGGCAATTTGTGGTTGGTCAGAATTTGGAAAATAGATTAAAAATATTCTATTTGAGTTTTGGTTATGGTTTTAGCATGATTGTATTCTCCATATTTTTCCGGGCCTGTAGAAATTTGGTTTGTATTTTTCTGAGTTACGGTTGATTTTTTACGAATTTCTGAAGTTTCCAGCACTAGGATGGTGCCACATCAGCAGACTTGACACATGGTAGGCTCTGATTGGTCCACGCCAGCAAGAGAATAAGAGGCCAGCAACGACGTCAGCTGAGAGAAAGGGACACGTGGCGCCTTCTGATTGGTTCATATAGGTCGCTGACGGGTTGCTACACAGATCTGACTCGCTACAGAAAGGTTGCCACAGAGGATCATGAAATTTGGGACGGTTTCTATTAAAATCTTTCCGTTGCTCTTATACACCCAGCACTTTGTGAGCCAATTAATACCTCCATGGATGGGTCCCATTGTCAGTAACACGGTCTTAACCGTTACGTTGTGAGCCACGTTTACACAAGTCGGGGAAATAAACCCCTCTTCTTCTCCTCTCTTCCTTTCCTTCCCGTCGATCTATCGATGGAGAAACCGCCACGGCTGCTTGATTGAGCTCTTCGGGTAATCGTTCGATCTCAGGACGGTGCCGGATGGGATCGTGAGGTCCCCATGGTGTCGTGGGACCCATTATTCAGGCCTGGGATCTATTCTTTCACTGTGCTTGAGCTCCATCGGATGAAACTAGGGTTTCAAAAGAGGATGCAACGATTGAGCGCTCCTGGTGGTTATTGAACCCAATTGACGTGTCTGAGAGTATCGTATGGTGTCCATAGCGATTTCTATAACTCCAATTTGACCAATTATGGCCTCCGGCATAGTGTTACACCTTAGTCCAGACTAGCCATGTCGGTGAGTGAGTCGCTATAGTTGCTTGGCCATGGTGGGGGTCAGAAAAGGCGCCTTTGAGCATTGCGGCAGATGCAGGAACATGTTTGTATCATCAATTTGACTGCCGAACACCCCTAGCCAAGAGTTTCACCATAGCTCGATCACTGTTGTGATGACAAGCTATCGGCTTGTATGTTTCTATCACTTCTTAGCAATGTAAAGATTGCAATGAGGACTGTAGAGCAAGTTGGTATGCCCCTGAGAATGTATGGCCCCTCAATTGCATCACGAGACCATGGCGGCATGATACATCTTCTCGATTTGGGTCTGACCATGGTGTCTGTGGTGGAGAACCCTGCATTGATTTGAAGAGGAATGGAGATAATAAGAGCACGATGGCTTGCACCCAAGGAACAACAAGCCATCCTACTAACAAGAAGGAACCTCCACTGCACAGATCCTCCTTGGCATGGGACAGTGATGTAAATGAAGTGTGCAATCCTTCATGAACTCCAAACCTGCTATCCTTTTTTCATTTATTTATTTTTTTTAAAAAAACTGCTGTCCAAATTTGCTTGTTCATTTCAATAGTCCAACCTGCTGTCCATTGTCCACCTTTTGTTTTTTTTTTTATATGTATGTCAGCTTGCTTAATATTAAATATGCACGCTTAATTATAAATATAACTTATCTTAATGCCATTTCCTACCTAGTTTCTTGTATTACAGCTAATACAAATATGACTTTTAAACTATGTGAGCAGAAAAAAGAAGAATATCAAAAGATAATAAATTCTACTTATTCCTTAAATGATTTTCTAAATGCTTGCTGTCAACTAAATGCATATATTTACATAAGCAATTTTTATTAGCTCCTTACATTTCTGAGATATGCATATATTAATCTAGTAATTGTTAGGAAGTCTAAGTTTTCAATTTTTTGTGCTAATTAACCATTTAATAAGCAATCCAAACGACTTAGACCTCGAAGGATCTAGTCCAAGCATTCACACACAAGAGAGAGAGGTTAGGAAGGCTACCTCTCCTTGTATCGCAACAAGGAGGCTCGAATCCGGCGATGTCGAGGTTGTGCGCACCACCACGCGTGTCTCGGCCTCAAGTCCACCAAGGTATTAACCAAAACCTCGATCTATGCTAGTAGATGAGATGTTAAGCCTAATCCCTTCCTTCCCTTTGCCTTAATTAACTATTTAATTGGATGGAGGCAAGAGGTGCTCAACACATGAGCTTAAGAGAGCAATGGTGGAGAGGAAAAATTCTGAAATTTTTTCTTTAATTTTCGTCCAAAATATTAGGAAGAGAGAAAAAGGCAAGGTGGCTAGGGTTTTGGCTCCCAAAGTGGTCCTTTTATAGACCAACCACTCTTCCAAAAAGTTGTAACTAATTTACAACTATGCCATCACTAGGGCAGCCATAAAATGGGCCTAAATGGGCTCCATCAATTATTTAATTGGTCCTCTAATTCAATTAATTAGTGGCCCAATTAATTGCTCTCAAGTTGGACCTTTAATTTACCATTTAAATATAGGCCCGTTAGCTCAAATTAATTACTTTAATTAATTCATGTTGAACAAATTAATTATCAACACTTTGATAATTATTTAAGGATTAGAATATGCATTAATTTATTTCTATATAATCCGTTTGACTTAATTAATTAATTATGACGGTTCGCAACAGTACATAATTAATCAGTCAACATATCATATTGTTGCATTCCTTAATACAACCAAATAAATAATGCACGCATGGTCAGAACCTATTTGTGTGACCCTTTGAGGATTTATGCTCTGTTGGACATGGAAAATAAATCGCTATTTATTTCCAATAATCATAAGCGGTATCTAGCAACACGTTATGATTCCCAATTCGCATAAATAGTGTACTGCTACAATATTTTAATCCTGCATAAGAAATAATAGTATTTCCTTGTCTGATTCTTATGTCACATGATATCATCGTATAATCCAAGATAGGAATGTGTCATTCTTGCAGATTATACGTTTCTTGATCTAGAGATGACTGTATCAGTTGCTAGCAAACAATCCATCTCCATCAAGGGGCCCAAACAGATATCATCGCTCACTAAGTAAATTAATGAGGGACATACGGTTTTCTTGATGAACAACTTTTTCCCGCACAATTCAAGAGAACATAAATAAAGTCCGTATAGCAGCCCTTATCAGGAATCAACGGTAGACGATATTTATTGAACCTATCCTCATGTGGAAAAGTTGAACCATCTCAAACTTAGAATCAAACTCAAACGAAATAAATAATGACACATAACACAATCCATATATTTATCTCATTGGGTCGTGTCCTGTACTATGTTCTATAACATATACATATGCAATTAAGTTGGCAACTCCTTACCTATGATCTGTAGAACTTAATCATCACTTAACTTACATACTAATCTTATCCGATAATTAATATTCCTTGTTAATTATCAAGATTACGGACCTTTTAGATCTATTATTGTCATTTAATTATAAATGAACTACAGAGATCTACAATTCAGATCCTCAACCTGAATGATCTGTCAATTAATAAATCAAGGAATAAATGATCAAATATCATCAATAACATAAACCATAGAAGTAACCTTATAATAATTGGCTTCTAGGACATAACTCTAACAGTAATGCATATATATCAAACTAGTGTTAAGTTAGCTTTATTTACATATCTACAAGAATATTAGTTTAGTTATTTCCTACATTGCTTATATATGTATGCAACACCAGATGCTTCAGTATATGTACAAAAATGAAGGCAAAAAATAGGTGTTACAAGGAGAGAAAGCTTTCTTACTATACTTCAAACAAGGTACACGAAGCAATAGATTAGATAACTCCAACTGCTAGAAATGCGAAGCTATTACACACTCTTTTTTGTTTTTGTTTTTGTTTTTTTTGTTTTTTTTAAGTAAAGTAGCTATCCTAATTTGTTCTCTGGATATCTTCTCAATGGCAGTGCATATGTGTTTGATGCGCTTGTGAACTTGGGGTCTTTTCGCTGGTTGTGGGGTGCTCCATTTATAGGAAATTTGGATGAGCACTGTGGATGGCATCAATAACCGATACCCTAAGGGACTTGGACAATTTTGCCCCTGCTGCCCTTTATCCCTTTTCATTTATTATCAGCCCTTCCTTTTTTACCGTGGCTCTTCTTTTCCATTTGTCGTAACACATAGAAGGGAGCATCTACTTAGTGGTTTTGAATTTGAAACACAGCCCCCTCCATTTGTTTTGCATCACAACATAATCAATTCTGAATACACATTAAGGTTCTCTTCATTTGTTCTATTTTCTATTTTTTTTTTTTTTGGACTCATGGAACATTGTTATTAGTACCCAGTTTGTTAATTGTACTCAATTGTTCCATGCCATCATGATATTTCCAACAGATGCCTCATATATGAAATAAAACTAGATATGTTCAATTTCCTTAAGCAATTGAATCTCCTTCCATGATATGCCTTCTTCTGATTATTAATTATTCTTTTAAAATTGTGACTCTTTTCTTCAACCATGGTTGCTCCACGTCACAATGATCCTCGCTTACTGACTTTCTCAGTTAGCTTCTCAAAACTCCTCCTAATTATGAAATTCAGAATGATTTTGACTTATTTTATAACATTTAAAGGACAATGGAGCCATCTCCTTTCACAACTCCTGTAATTGGCAATTCATTGGTTCTCACAGTCGCTTCCTCATCTACTGTGCCCATGTCATGATCAGTTTATCACCTTGATTAAAAAATTCTCTATTTGTGTTATTTTGAGCTCATGGACTGAGGTGTTTGGTCATAACTGCTCCATGGTTTTGATGGTTTAACTCCTTTAATTGACAATTCACCTATCTCCATTAATCCTCTTTGATTGTTGCATAATCATTCAATTGAGTCAATCGAGCTTCTTTTCCATCAATTTAGCAAGTCTCGAATTCTATTACCTATGCAACTGAGCCATATCCCTCTTGAGCTCACTGGAGAGCAAGGAACTGGTTTTACTATTGGCATTGGGATTCTCTCTTCTTTCCCATGCCTAATTAACTGCCAATTAATGGTCTGTCAGAGTGAAAAATATTCTGAGGCTGTCGTGGCCTTCTAAGGATCAGAGAACGAAACTTGAATTTGAACAGTGAGCTTCAATTTGAATAGCGAAATCCTTTATTCCCTGTCAGTACTTGTCGGAGAGATGAGTGAGTAGTGTGAATAGAGGCGTCGTAGCTTGTCAGGAGTGAGTAGGGGGCGCAGTTTGTTTCTGTGTTCACACGCGAGAGACGGAAGGAGGGGACCAGTGGAGAAGAGGGAGAGAGACGAAGGGGTCAGTGGGCTGGGAAGGATTCATTGGCCGCCATCGATTAATTTTTGTTTGGGCCTTCCTCTCCTCCTTTTTTTTTTTTTGCCTGGGCTGATATTAATTGGGCCGACACAAAGTGGGCCAGAGCATCAGATTACTGTTTAATCATGGAATGGTTGTGGCACGAATCTTGATGCATATATCTTGATGTATTTCGATAACCATACGATAATCATACAACTCCATATATAACTGTACATGAAATTAATTCCATATATAAATATACATGAAATTATATAATTATTTTTCTCGTTACGCTCTGAGATATGGCTTGTGTTTTCAGTGGATTCCAGAAAAATGTATATTGCATGTTAAATTAACGTGATTTTATTTTTCACATTAACATTAACACCAATATAGCCCTCGAGATTTAGAACCATTTGCTTTGTGTTAAAATCCTCGTGAATATCTCCTCCCGATTTATCCGGGATAATTTTTAGATGGGTCTGAAAATTTATTTATTTATCATAACCCCATTCATTTGTTCATAGTAGACTCGAAAATTTCTGTACCGTCGTCCGGTAATTATGGTAATATTTTTGGGTTCAACACAAATGGATTAATGGACTAATAATACATGTGATGTAGCCCATTGTTTATGGCTGGCCTTAGAAGGGCAATATAGTCCTTTAATCATTGGTTAATTGAAATGACTAATTAGTGGGTTATATTAAGGGACTCAAGGAGAACAAAGGGATAAGGCTCTTCATTTTCTCCTTTATTTTCTTCTTCTTCCCTAGACCGGAAATTACAAGAAAAAAAAGAGTTTTGTGCCTTGTGTGATCATTTTCAAGTTCATTTAGGTGCTCATGTGTTGAGAACTAGTTTCTTCTTATTAATTATTGATTAATCGAAGAGGAAAATAAATATTAGCTTCATCCTAAAATTTGCTAGTACAAATTATTAGGATTTGGTTAATCCTTTTGATGGACTCAAGAATAAAGAGTAGGAGGTGTTCGACAGCACGCCACCAATTCCAAAGTCTTGGTCGAGCGTCCTTATTACGATACAAGGATAGGTAAAAATCATTTTCTCATCCTTTGCACTAAATATGTCATTCCACAAGATTCTTGTTGTGCTTAATGTTTTAATATGTTAAATATGATTTAAAAATTAAAATGAGTGCACGACTAAATTTCTTCACCGGTCGGCATGGTAGGCAAGACGACATCTCAAGACATGGAATTGGAAAACATAAAATTACTAAAGGGAACTACAATAATCATCCTAATTTTAATTTTGTACTGAGACAAATAGATATGGGGCCAAGATGCTGACAAATTCAACCCACCACTTTTCGAGAATGGACTCCGCAAAGCTGCAATGCATCCTAATGCTTTCCTATTCTTCACCACAGGTCCGAGAGTATGCATCTGACAAACATTTGCAATTTTGCAAGCCAAGATTGTGATTTCCATGCTTCTTTAGAAATTCACCTTTAGGATATCTCCCAACTACGTGCATAAACCCACAGAAATCATAATCTTGCAACATGCATCAGGAGTCCAAATAATCATAAAAGCTATGAAAACTTAATGGTGCATATACATCAAATACATTATTTAGTTAAAAATTAAATATCTTATTACATTATGTACATACTTTAATAGTTTAATTTAATATATATAGTTCGTATATGCATACATTATATGCAATTCGTATATGCAGACATCATATGCAGTTCATATATGCATACAGCCAGCCATTATATTAAATTAATTATATATCAGCAAATAAAAAATTACGTAGTTATATTTCACTAAAATACCACTAAATGCATTCATATGTTATTAAGTTTTACTAATTCAAATACCATAAGAAATAAAACGTTTAAAATAGATATTTTTTAAGTAGTATTGTGGTATGCTAATAAATACCGTTATAGCGGCACTTTTAATTTAACAACATAGTGGTCTACCAAGCGTGACACCGCTATAACGGCACTATTGCGGTCACTGTGACCACTATTTAAATCATTGATGCTAACTAATAACACGCTAAGGAAAATGAACTTTTTTTTTATTAAATTTTAACACATAATATGTAGTAGTTGAAAATATGCAACTAATTATTATTACTTTGTCAGTGGTATAAAAATAATTCGTTAATTAATTATTATGTATATTTTTTAATTTAACTTGTGCAGTAGCATAAATCTAAATTATTTTTTTTTTAAGAAAACAATGCCGTCATTCCTATTCGTACCTTTAGAATCTTTCAACCTACAATATTATATTCATGTTTTCGCTTAAAAGACGCACAAAAAGTCCGGAAAATTCGTTGGCATTTCGCTTGAGATTTATCCGGTCAGAGAGGAAAGTCGCTTGACTGATTAGCAATTATTGCTGAACGTGCACCATTCGTGATGATCTGTGCTTCGAAAACTTTTGAATTCAAATCAATTTGCAATTATTTAAAGTGATTCAATTGAGATTTGAGGTAATCTATATTTAACAAACAGATGCGTCTTATAACGCGCGTGATTTGGCTCGGACATCTAAATCAGCAGTAATGATTCAAGTGCATATTCAATATATAAATTAATTTCAATAGAGATGGTTTAACAATTCTTTATTTCCACTAGATGTGTTATAATCAAATAAAGAGACACTATTAAAAAAATTAATGCTGGAGTAGTACTTTTTTGTATTTTAAATCCAACGAAAAAAAAAGATAATTTTTTCTTCTTTCGTTAACCAAACATATTTGAATAATATCTCAATAAAAATTCTAACATCATTCTTGAATCCAATCTTTTAAGCTATTTTGAAAACTCAACTTTGACCAAGCATTGTCTATATATAATTCCGTCTTGGCGACCTTTCTTGTTATCCAAACAGAAATAACGTTTTCATAATTGCGGAAATTGTCCGAATTTCGAACACTGACAACTATGTCAGAAAATTGACCAAGAGTCCGATTAAACGAACTGGAGAAAAACCTTTCCCGTACAACTGGGGTGGAGCAACTCAGTCGGTCCAGTCACTTGCAAGATTTCGGCACACCTGCCAAAGCTCACCGGCGTTAAATAATCAATGGATTCGTATATGTCATTTTCAAACATAAATAAAAAAATTCAACATGTGACATTTACGATCCTTCAAAAAAAAAAAAAAAATCCTAATATTTTCATTTGCAAAAATAATAATAATAATAATGCAAATTCAACACAAGTAAGCGGCCAGGGCCCAGGATTATGTTGAACCGTTGGGCCCGCGATACATTTATTTATTTTTATTTTTTACCGAAAGTACGAAGTCCAACCGAATAGAAGCGTATGATGTTTCGAGTTTGTTGATTAAAAAATGGTGTGCTTTTTGTGTAAATTATGAAAAAAGTTAATCGTAATATTTTTTTCAATTTCCAGTTATAAAGTTGAGTCGATAAACGTAAATTTCTTGTTTTTCTATCCGTTTTGGTTGAACAAAAAACAAAATCAATTATATCTGAATACAGAATACCTTGTATCGTATAAAGTTTGAGTATCGACTAGGGACGGTATTAATGTTATTTTATTTATTACTAAAGTATTTGAATCAAGAGCTGTTTATTTAGATAGATATAGATGTGGTTCGGTCAATAATATTTTATTCCTCTTTCTAGCATGATCTGTCTTTGGGGGAAAAAAAACAAAAACCTTGTTAGGATTCCCACGTTCATTTAAGTTGCACGAGTTCTTTATATTATTTTTATAAACCCTTTCAAAATTTTACTTCCATTTTTTTAAAAAAAATCGGGGGTACCTAGTCTGGAAAAGGAAAAAAAATAGCCCAATTTAAATATGGAACCCACTGGTCAGTATCAGGGAGCTTAAACCAATTTTGAGTGGTTGCTTTGCCGTCATGCATGAGCAGTGCACGCCTCGAATTTCAGATTATTAAATGAGAAGATGGAAAGCAATAAATTAAAGGAACATTTAAAAAAAAATTATAAAACTGTGATCTTTGAATTTTATAAAAATATATACTTCTAACTATTCTTCTCACTCTGCAAGATCATCATTGTCGATTGATATTTTAATTTAAACATAATGACGCGCGTGCCAAAAAAAAAAAAAAATCCTTTGCGTGTATTTTTTTTATATTATTACGGATCAGCAACGGAAAATACGGAGAATGAAAATAAAATAGATTAGAAACTTTTCAATTCCACCTGTTTAATAATTTTAACGTGCGATTAATAAATTATAGAATGGTTAGATTGCATATATAAATCGAATTTTCTAAATTATGTAATATTTTTTACGTATCATTCCATACGACCTCTCTAGAATCCAGCTCTGCAAAAAAAAAAAAATTACAAGTAAAAAAAAATTTCACTATGCTCTATGTCACATCCTCCGCTTAGATACATTATTAACCTGAAAAGTTCCAAAAAAATAGAACAGCTTAGAGAAATGTGTTATATTAGATTTTTAGGAAGGTTTTAACTAACGAGATGTATACGTCAACACACTACAAGTCTACAACTCATCTTTCTTATATATTTTAAAACTCAAAAACTCAAATATTAAATCTAAGTCTTCGAATTTGAACAATTTCAAGAAAGATGTGTCAGAGTGATTTTTTTATTTCATCGAAGTTCAATTTTACACATTATCAACATGTTATAGGCAGTTGTGTTGAAAATGATTTACTGTGATTAATTTGGTCTGTTCTTTCAAAAAAATATATTTATTTTGCCTTGTTCAATTTTATTTTTAACCACTTGATAGGATGATCACTTCTACACATTATCACGCACTCATATTTTTGCTCCACAAAACACACATTTAGTTCGCATTCAGCATGCCACTGAATACCTAAATGACATTTAGCGTAACCCCAAAAAATTGAAACATAAAACTTTCCACAAAACCACAAACAAAAAAAAAATTGGCTTTCTGGAAATTAACCGGCAAGGCAGAGGCAGTAGGTCATAGCAAAATTGTAATTTCACTTTTATAATTTTGTTCTTATTATTTTTGTCATTGAAAAGTATATCTTTTTTTAGGAATTAGAATACAACTAGATCTTCACTCCGGAAAATAGGTTGCATAAGTTATCCATCGGTTCCCTTTAATTTTTTTCCAACAATACCCCTTAGAAATAAACAATAATAATATTTAATAATTAACAAATAATTAATAAAAATTAATAAATAATAATATTTAATATGTAACAATAATTGTTAAAAAATCATCATTAATAATGAAGATTAATTATTAGAATTAATAATATTTAACAAGTAATATTAATTATTAATAATAACTATTTAATAATTATTAATTAATTAATTAAAAATAATTAATCAATAATATTTTTTATTATCAAATAATTAATAACATTTATAATATTTAATTAAAAGTAATTATTAATATTTAATAATAATAAAAATAATTTATTATTATCATTAATAATTAATTTTTATAATAATTAATAAATAACAATGATTAGTAATTAGTAATTAATAATATTTAATAATTAACAAATAATTAATAATAATATTTAATAAGTAACAATAATTATTAAAAAATCATAATTAATAATAAAGATTTATTATTATAATTAATAATATTTAACAAGTAATATTAATTATTAATAATAACTATTCAATAATAATAATTAATCAATAATAATTTTTATTATTAAATAATTAATAATATTTATAATATTTAATTAAAAGTAATTATTAATATTAGTAATAACAATGATTTATTATCATCATCAATAATTAATTTTTATAATAATTAATAATTAACAATAATTAGGTCACAATGTATTATTAATACATAATACTAATTCAAATTAAATAATTCAAATTTAAGGACATTTTAGTCTTTTGACATGAATATATGCATGCATTAAGTTACTCATCCTTACTACACAACTAAACATTCATTACATAATACTACATAAACACTCAGACATCCTTAACTTATGCAACCTCTTACTTACGAGTACACAACCAAACGCCCCATAATACATTTAACAAAAGCAAAGGTACTGAAACGGACAACGGGCAGCAGCACTCGGAATTGCTTTGCTCACTCGTCTACTTAGATTCACTTCCATAATGACTAAAATGCCATCCCATTTTCAGCACAGGAAGTCAGGGACAAAAAACATCAAAGAGTGCTGAGGGTATTTTAGTCATTTAAATGAAATAAAGGAGTGAATTTCAAAAGTGGAGAGTGAGCAAAACAATTCAGATAATATCACTGATACCAAAAAAAAAAAAAAAAAAAAAAGATAATACACAAAAATAGAGGGTTTCTCGTCCACTTTTGGCGGCACTGTATTGTAAGTAATCTGATAAAACGGACAACGAACTGTAAAAAGATCTCATCCTCTCTCCACTCAGAAAGCGACTTGCTTTCTTTCCCCTCCTCCATTTCTCTCCCCCAATATCCAACTCCTCTTTTTCCATCTCAGCTTCTTCCTTTCCCTCTTTACTTTCTCTCATCAAACCATAGATCCGACATGAATCTCTGGGCTGATGACAACAACTCCATGATGGAAGCTTTCCTTCCCTCCTCCGACCTCTCTTCCTCCTTCCCCTGGCTCTCCTCCTCCGCCGCCACCCCGCCGCCACCTCCGGCGCCTTCCCAACCTCTCTTGTTCAACCAGGACAGCCTTCAACAGAGGCTTCAGACCTTAATTGAAGGAGATCGCCTTCCTTCCTGGACCTACGCCATCTTCTGGCAGTCCTCGGTCGACGTCCAGACCGGCGCGTCGCTCCTCGGCTGGGGTGATGGGTACTACAAGGGATGCGAGCAAGACAAGAGGAAGCACCAGGCTCCTACTGCTGCCTCGGCTGCCGAGCAGGAGCATCGAAAGCGGGTATTGCGCGAGTTGAATTCGCTCATAGCTGGAGGTGGATCTGATGACGCAGTCGAAGAAGAGGTCACGGATACCGAGTGGTTCTTTCTGGTGTCTATGACTCAGAGTTTTGTTAATGGGTCCGGGTTGCCGGGTCATGCCATGTTAAGTGGAAACCCGATTTGGATTGTGGACAGGCATGGGCTAGCCACGGCTCCCTGCGAGCGGGCTCAGCAAGCCAATCTGCTTGGCCTCCAGACCATGGTTTGTGTACCAGTAGGTAGTGGTGTGTTAGAGCTTGGCTCGACCGAGGTTATTGTGCCTAGCTCAGAAATGATGGGTAAAGTCCGGGTTTTGTTCAATTTCAGTTCAGGAGCTGAGGCTCCTCCAGGTTCAGGTGCCGGTCTCAATTCTTATGCGGGGGCTCCGGCACCTGCTATGGCAACACCACAAACAGCAGCAGTGTCAACACCTGTGGCTGATCCGATTGAGACAGACCCATCGGTGTTGTGGCTGTCAGATCCATCTATAGTGGAGGTTAAAGAGTCGGTGGAGATATCAGTTTCAAAGCCTCAAATTAACTCCGTCGAAAACCCTAGCTCAAGTACTTTAACCGAAACCCCAAACCCTAGCCCTTCGGTGAATATCCAACAGCAGAATCACACTAGCAATGGCCAATCTTTCTATAGAAGAGAGCTCAATTTCTCTGAGTATGCAGCTAACCAACAACAATCAGCCCCGGCCCATCACGGCTTCAAGCCTGAATATAACGACATGTTAAATTTCGGAGGAGACAGTGCTGGCCGGAGACCAGCATCGGCCTCCCCTGCTCCCCCCGGGCCTAGAAGCAGCAGCCCTTTCTCACAACATACCAACACAGCGGTAGACAACAAAAAGGCTAACAACAACAAAAGATCCATGGAGGCAACATCAAGAGCAAGCAACACAAATATCAATGGAACCAATCCCACATCAAGTCACAACACTGAAGGCATGCTCTCTTTCTCTGCGGCTCGGGTCCAAACGACCAAGTCAGATTCTGATCATTCGGACCTGGAGGCATCAGTTCGGGAGGTGGAAAGCAGCCATGTGGTAGTCCCTGCTGTAGAGCCTGAAAAAAGGCCACGCAAGAGAGGCCGGAAACCAGCGAATGGCCGTGAAGAGCCGCTAAACCACGTAGAGGCCGAGAGACAACGTAGGGAGAAACTCAACCAGCGGTTCTATGCTCTTCGTGCTGTGGTCCCGAATGTGTCGAAAATGGACAAGGCTTCTCTTTTAGGTGATGCAATTTCTTACATAAATGAATTACGTTCAAAATTACAAAATCTTGAATCGGACAAGGACTCATTGCAAAACCAAGTCGAGACCTTGAAAAAGGAGAGGGATGCAAGACCTCTGCCAGCAACGAATGAAAGTGATAGTAAAATTGGGAATGGACTCGGGTTGCCTCGGTGCCATGGTGTGGAAATTGAGGTGAAAATTTTGCAAACCGAAGCGATGATCCGAGTGCAATGTAACAAAAGAAACCACCCGGCTGCACAGCTCATGGCTGCATTAAAAAACCTAGATCTAGAAGTTTATCATGCTAATGTGTCTTGTGTGAATGATTTAATGATACAACAAGTAGCTGTGAAGATGGTCAGTAGAATTTACAACCAAGAGCAGCTTCATTCGGCCATTTTTTCCCGGGTAGCCGGGATGCCGATGCCGGGTGGTAGGTGTTAGGGTTTTGTTGTCGGCAGTGCAAGGTATAGGATTTTAGGCATGGTTTGGGGGAGAGGTGTAAGTTTCATCCATCCTTGTTTTGGGTCTATTGTAGAGTGTAATTTAGTTTTAAGTATGTCTCTTTTTCTTGGGTTATGTTTAATTTTTACCTGTAATTGTATATAGAGGTTGTGCAATAGATGGATGCTAATATGCTACTTCTCTTCTTCAGATTTTGGAAATTAAGGACTTACCTTTCCGGAACTAATTGGGTTTGAAATGGTTTCTAATTTATTATATTTTCTTATAAAAATATTTTTTTTGGGGGCGTGATAAACGTGTTTTGTTCAATTTCTCTGGGAAGCAAATATTTCACTTTCTTAAGCCAAAAAAAAAAAATATTTCACTTTCAATCACTTTTCTGCCCTTCCATTATTGTTCTATCATTCGAAATTGTTTGACGCCGATAGAGAATTCGGACTGGTCGAATAAAAAAATGTGCATTATTTGTAAACTTAATTCATTTACATGAAGTACTTTTTTCAGGTTCATTTAACTACATGGCCGATACTACCTACTAATTTTTTTTTTTTGTAGATAATAAAAAAAGATTCCATTGAAAATATCATGAATTTGAGAGATGCTGATGTCGATAATATTTTTGAATTTGCCTCCACGTTCCGTAAGGTAGTCGTAATTTATTTGCCAGTGACAAATTCGGAGGCGAAAACGGGATTTTCCGATGTTATATGGAGCATCTAGCATTATAAATTTAATTTTCACCTTAATTTTCTCATGTGATTTGATATCTCAGACAAAGTGGAAATTTTATTTGGTTGAAAAGAATAAAGTGGAGACTTTGGATCATTATATTATGCTGTGAAGTTCGCTGTCCGGTCATCTACACGACTACACTATCACAGAAATAATTTGCTCTTGAGATTGAATTAAAATATTTGTCCTTTATTTATTTATTTTTCTTTTTCCATACAAGTCCTCTTTTATTCTCTTCGTGCTATCGTGCACCAGAGTGCTGGGATTGGTTGTTTGACGCCAAGGCAAATCATATCATATGACAAATTGACAACTAGCATATTTCTCCTTTTTTTCGTTTAATCTTTTCAATTAAACACGAGGTGGCACCCATTGTCACTAATCCTTCATGAAAAACATGTCATGTGTGCGGTGGCTGGCATCTTTGACTATTCTTTATTAGTATTTTGTTGGGACATGTGAGGTCTTAAACTCTTATTGGGTTTTCTTGTGACATAACCCGTATTGTTACGTGTGTGGTTCTGTGGTAGAATTTGCTCGAATCTTCCTAAAAAAATAATATCACCAATAATAATTAATAAATAATTAGCTCGAACCATCATTTGCGTCGACATGCAGCGGACCGGCGGTGCCGCGGTGGGCATCAGGATAGACTTAGACTCAGACAACAGCTGAAAAAAGTTTCGATTTATAGAAACGATCCTGTTTCTATTCCTATTGACTCTCAAAAAAAGTTTCCATTGTTATTATACTTTTGTTGAGATTTTAAAATTTCTGGAGATGCATCAATACAGAACGGAGCGGATTTGTCAAACGAAGGTAATCGTGCGGATTCTTTTTTTTTTCTTTGACACTAACAACGCATGAGAAGGTAGTTTATTTTCATCGGTGATCGAGGAATTAACCAAGGTCAAACAAATAAATCTTTTACTCGACTAGTCGTTTGTAGCAAAGTAAAGGTGTCGATCCCACAGAGATGGATATGGTTACTATTCTTATTGGTTCGCTAAATCTAGACAATAAAATTTTTGGAAAAGTTCTCGAATCGAATAAATAGAGGTAAAATAAAGGATGCAAGTGCTAAAGTAGAAAGTAATGCAAAACGATTCAAATAAATATTTTTGGGGATTTTTAACAGTTTGATATATGATGAGAAACGTGCCTTAGGGTTCGATTTCACTTAGGATCGGTCACAGGGTCGCGAAACATACCGCTGTCGCGGTTCTGTCCCACCAATTCGGTCCGAATTGTGGCCAATTCGGTCCGAATTCCACTGTGTAAATGCTGGAATTTACCCGATTGTTGATCTGTTCAAGCCAAAGGTCCATCTAGCCATACCTAAACTCCCTAACCCTCTGCTTTCGCCTATTGGGTACGGTATTTGGTACGGGAACTAGTGTTAACCTTCATCGAATGCATTGCACCTCAACTTTCGTTTGTCGGTGGACTTATTCGAGATTACTAATTGGTTTTCTACGAGATATCTAAATTAGGCCGTCGCCTAATTAGAAGGGTTTACTTTTGGTTACTAACTGGTCGACTTTCGTCCTTGACCTACCTCGAAATACTCATGCAAGTTTTGGTTATTAAATTGAATTGAAGTCCTAACACATGCGGCCGTACATACGTCGAGCAACACAAATAACAACCAATTCAAGACACAAGCAGGTCATTAAAATTTCCAAGTAGTAATTGACTTCGTCCATCAACAAAATGAGTAAATTGAGCAAACCAAATCCTAGGCTACATCTACCCCTAAAGCAACTAGAGATTAGCCTAGCATACTACCCAAATCCATGCAAATAACGATAGATAAATTCAAACAAGCCATAAAATCAGAATTTAGAGAAAAAGTATGAGAGATACAACAAATATCCAAAGTTTAAAGTTGTAAACTGCCGCCGTCGCGCTAGAGAACACCTTAAGACCTTTAGAACTCGTTGCTACAGCCGGAAACAGCTCCAAAAGCCTTCCCTTCTGCCCTAGCCGTCCAGAAAAATGGGAGAGAAGACCAGATCCAGATCTGCTGGAGAGAGAAAGGTCAATGTGGAATGAAAGATGGCCCCTTTCCCAAGATGGAAGGTGCCTAATAAACTCTCCTCTGGCCCCTAGACAGCTGGTGCATGCTCCCCCTCCATCTAGGCCGAAATTGAGGCCTTTCCATAAGAGAAAACGCCTCAGAATTCAACCAGAAAAACTTCCCTGTTAAGCAATTCGGACCGAATTGACTGCAATTCGGACCGAATTGATGCTGCTGGAATTTCTGCGCATGTGAATTCGGTCCGAATTGAGAGGAATTCGGTCCGAATTGATGGAGCTGACTTGGCTGAGTTGTAATTCGCGTGGCCTTGTGTCTGGGCAATGCACCGGGTCGAGTCGGGATTTGATCTTTGGCTAGGAATGAGCCGTCTAGCCGTCTATTCTGCTGTTTCCTTGCTATTTCTTTCGAGTTCCTGCAAATATAAAACAAAAGTGCAACGGCAGTGCCAAATCTGGCGAACAAAGATAAAAACAAGGAAAAATAGCAGTTTTAGTCCAAATTTCGATGTAAAGTCTGGTCAAAATAACGATATAAATATGAGATATCAAATCCCCCCAAACTTAAAGCTTGCTTGTCCCTAAGAAAAAATCTAAACCTAGAAGGATTGACAGGACTTTAGACTTAATCGAAATTAAGAATGGAGTTGGAGAATTAATCAAGTGCGCAGTTCAAATCAGTTTTGATTCACGTTTTCGACAGTTGTTCAAATTGAATTTTTCAAACAAGGGTTAAGTTTGTTTCATTCCGATTCGTGCAGCTCTTGGCCCTTAGAAAGTTTAGATTGAGAATCATGGACCCTATCTTTTCTTCGTTTAACCACAATGCAAACCCAAGTTTATTCGCCCGTTCGTTTCCACGATTCACAAAAATTTGTAAAAGAGTTTTGTCAAAGTCAAAAATTCTATAGTGAACTCTTCTAAAATCAATTTTCATGATTCACCAATTTCGAATTGTGCAAGTCGAGTCGTGGGGCTTTGCACCCTAGAGGATTTGATGCGAGTCATTGACCTTATGAAATTGCTACTGGTACATGTCGCACCAGGGAGGTCGGTCCGGTTTTTACGCATTTTTTTTTTTTTTTTTTTTTTCGCTACGGACCACTACGGACTTCAAGCAGATTTTTTTGTTTCTGTGAAGTACCTTAAGCCCCCGAAATTTGTGGTTAAGTTGGTGGAAGAAGGTCTCGACGCGTCCTCGTTTTCACAACTATTTGGATTTTTGTCACTTTAAATTTGCTCGTTGGTGATTCAAGCGTTAAAAGTAAATTCAAGCCAGAAAAAGTTCACCTTATAATTTTCAAAGCTGACAAAACTCCTTTTTGAACAAAAGTTTACGATTCACGAATCAGTTCACTCGGCGAAAAGTTTCAGTTTTGACTAACTCATGTTTAAACAATTTTAAGCAGCCGAATTTCGGATCCAATCAAACACAATTTTAAAGCTCTTTGGTCTATTGGTACACGAGTTGGTTTAAAACGTCTCAACAATCAAGCGTTTTTTTTTTTTTTTTTTTTGAAATTCAAAAGAACATTTTGTGAAAAATAAAAACCACAGGGTTTTTAACGCAAATTTTCAGCAAAAACAAACTAACAATGCATTAAATTAACTCTCCAACACTTTAGAAACAGTTTGAGAACAGTTGCGACTAAATTCAGAAAAATGATGAGCAATTCGGACCGAATTGGACTGAATTCGGACCGAATTCGATGTTCTGTCAAAATTGAAATGCACAATTCGGTCCGAATTGGACCCAATTCGGTCCGAATTGTAGGGTCTGTTAAGTGTTAAATGTTCAATTCGGTCCGAATTAGACCTAATTCGGTCCGAATTGGTGGTTCTGTTTTGCAAAAAAATTTTCAGAAACAAGCGATTTCAGGATTTTTCAATAAGTTTCGTGCTTGTTTCGTTTTTCCTTCTCTCCCCAATCCCCCCAGACTTAAAACACTGCATTGTCCTCAATGCATCACAGAGAAAAATAAAGAGGAGGAGAGAGGAAACTAACCGGATCAGAAGGTAGAGAAGTCATGCCCGCCTGAGAGGCGTGCGGGCTCATCACCGGAAAGTCTAGCGGTATCGGTGAAGATGCTGAATGGATCGATGTCCTGCTGTGGGTAGTACGGTTGTGGCTCTTCACCGCCTTGCCAATAGCCATGGTCATAGCGGAATGCCCAATCTTCTTGGTTGTGCTCTATGACATCCACACGCTCGTTGAGACGAGCGATTCCTTCCGCATTTTGACTCCCCAAGCGCCTCGCCTCGCGAGCGTTCTCGCTAGTGGAGAGTGAGAGGTTGTAGAACTGAGTGAACCATGCGGGTTGCTCTTGTGGAATGCCATGTGGGGTGGGCATTTGTGGTTCATCGTCCATGTGCACCGGTCCGCCTTCATCCTGGGCCGCCTCATGAGCGTCGCCCTGTGCCGCTGGCTCGTATTCGTGCACAAGCCAAGTGTTTGGTCGATAGTCGACCGCGGCGGCATATGGTAAGTAGAGGTCATTGCGACCCTCCATGTGGAGCTTGTACCGGATTACACCATTCTCTTTCACAATTTTAATAAAGTGGACTCCGGCGAACCACTTTAAATTCATGATTTTGGGACCATTGCAAGACTCGCTAATGTCGAGTTGAATATCACACATCCGTGCAATTAGCGTGACATAAGCTCCCATGGTCACATTGCCTCCACTCCTTCCCTTTGCGCGCGTTTCAAACCAGTGGTGGGTCATGAGCCTAGTCAGGTTAGGCTTGAACGGGGTCACACGGAGCATAGAATCGAGCAGGTGCCCCTCGTCATCGTTTAACTGATTGACGGACTCGCCGCGGGCGAAGATGGTCTGGGCAAGGACCCGCTGTGTGATGCGAATCAAGGGGTGCTGGATGAACCTGGTCTTGTATTGCTTCGGTTCCTCTTGGCCAGTGAGTCTCTTCCATAGGTCAAGCTTGGTCCAATCATCCCGGTAATTGGGTGGCTCATCTATAAAGTCATCATCAAAACCCATCATTTGCGCCAAATCGTGGTATGTCACTCGATGAGTTGCATTGGAGAGGCGGAACTTGATGTAGTAGTAGTTCGCTTCTTTGTTGTGCTTTAGCCGCAGTGATGACAAGAACTCCAAGGTCGGCAAGCGATAGGTTTCCATGCGGTGGTTCCAGAATTTCAGTTGGAAACCTATTGAAGCAGTCAGGTGCACAAAATCATCCGCCACCCCGAGTGTGTCCAGAGAGTTCATGCAAACTAGCCGGGTGTTTTCGATCGATCGTTCCAAGAGATTCTGTAGATGGAGAAACATCCGGCGAGAGGGAATAGAGAATCCCAACTCGTTCTCAAGCGGCCTGGCTGCCGGGTCATACTGACTGTTCGCATTCTCGGGGTCCGAGTCGTAGTCAATTTCTCCACGGGGTTTAGGTTTTGGTTGCTTGGCAGGGGTATGGCGTGAGGATTCACCTTGATCTTTCTTCCTTTTCCCTTGGTCTTTATCTTTTCCAGACCTGGCTCGGGTTAGGCGGTTAAACATGGTGTCAAGGCTGGAATTCGGACCGAATTGGAGTTAATTCGGACCGAATTGGGTGTTCTGGCAGGTTTTTCTGGATGAATTCGGACCGAATTGAGTCCTATTCGGACCGAATTGAGTCCTATTCGGACCGAATTGAATGTTCTGTCGATTTCCTGTGTTCGAATTCGGACCGAATTCAGTCCAATTCGGACCGAATTGATTGGTCTGGAGGGGTTTTGTGCGGGTTTTGGTGGAATGGGTCGCACGGGTCACGACCAAATGTATTCGAACAATTCTTCGCACAGAAAATCAGTCAAGCAACACGTAGAAACCCTGTCATGCATGCAATTTCACCCCACCCGTATTGATAAGAATTAAAGAGAGAAAGAAGGAGTTAAAACCGGGTTTTTCCACGTGAAAGAGGGCGAGGAGATGGCGGCCTGAGGTCCTAGGAGTGCCGTGGAGTTGAGAAGAGGACAGGGGAAACGAACGATGGACGCAAGAGTCGAGTTTGCGACGACGGCCGTTGAACTACCTTGAATTCCTTAGGCCGAGAGAGGGAGAGTCGAGTTAAGCCAATGGTACGCAGAGAAAGAGAATGAAGAGGGCTTCGCAATGGTGGTTCGATCTCGAAGAGAGGTGGAGGAAGGAGGCGGCGCCTAGGAGGAGAGATGGTGGCCGAGAGAGAAGTTCCTTCTTCCCTTTTTTTTTCGGTTTTTTTTTGTGTGGGTTTTGTCGGCTGGAGAAGAGAGAGGGACGAGATGGGGAGGGTTATGGGATGGGTTTGGGTTTCGGGTAGTTGGGTATGGGTTTAGGGTTTTAAATCCGATCCAATAAGGTCCCCCTCAATTTTAATTCAACAACATGGGCTCTAATGGGCTTTTAACATCCACTTCAATTCATTTTGGATTTGCTTTTTGGGCCGACAGAAAAATCTGAAATTGGATTTCAACAGAAATTGAATTAATTCAGTCCAATTCGGACCGAATTCGAAGCAATTCGGACCGAATTCGAAGCATTTCGGACCGAGTTAACTCTCTGAAATCTCGCACTGCATAAATAAAAATAAAGAAAAGGAAGAGGAATTAAATAACTAAAAATCGAAATAAAGTTATTATTATTATTATTATTATTTTTATTTTATTTTTTTTTTTAAATTTTCGCAGTTTTTCATGTGTTTTTGTTGTTTTCCCAAAATATATATATATATATATATATATATATATATTTTATTTCATTAAATAAAACAAAGTAAAATACGATAAAATTAAGATAAAATAAAAGAGAGAAGAATTCTTGGGTTGCCTCCCAAGAAGCGCTTGTTTTAGGTCGTTAGCTTGACCACCGATTGTCTCAAGTCGTGGCGGGCGGGTCGAGAAGCGAAACAATCATCACTTCTCCCTTGTCATGATCGGCGATATAGCGCTTGAGGCGCTGCCCGTTGACCTTGAAAGGTTCAGAATTCTTATCGCAAATGTCCACCGCTCCAAATGGGTAGACCTTGACTACTCGAAACGGACCGGACCATCGTGACTTGAGCTTCCCTGGAAAGAGCTTGAGCCTAGAGTTGAATAGCAACACCAAGTCGCCTTCCTTGAACTCTCGCCTCGAGATATTCCTGTCATGCAACAACTTCGTCTTTTCTTTATATAATTTCGCATTTTCATAGGAATGGAAACGTACCTCATCCATTTCATGCAAATCCAGAACCCTCTTTTGACCCGCTGCATGCAAGTCCATGTTGAGTGTACGAATCGCCCAAAGCGCCTTGTGTTCAATCTCAACTGGCAAGTGACAAGGCTTGCCATATACCAACTTGAAAGGACTCATGCCGATTGGCGTTTTGAAAGCGGTCCTATACGCCCAAAGCGCGTCATCCAGTTTCATGGCCCAGTCCTTGCGTGTCCTTGCCACCGTCTTTTCGAGAATACTCTTGATTTCTCTATTCGAGACTTCAACCTGACCACTTGTTTGAGGGTGGTAGGGAGTCGCCACCTTGTGTGTAACACCGTGTTTCTTCAAGAGATTGTCGAATTGGCGATTGATGAAGTGCTTGCCTCCATCGCTTATCACTGCCCTGGGGACACCAAAACGAGGAAAGATTACCTTAGAGAAGAGCTTGATGACCGAGTTCGCATCGGCTGCCTTGCACGCGATTGCCTCGACCCACTTGGACACGTAATCGACCGCCACCAAGATGTACTCGTTCCCATAGGAGGGTGGGAATGGACCCATGAAGTCGACGCCCCAAACATCAAAGATTTCCACTTCGAGGATCGGGTTGAGGGGCATCTCGCTGCGCTTGGATATGTTTCCAGTCCTCTGACACTGATCACAAGACAAAACAAAAGAACGAGCATCTTTAAACAAGGTAGGCCAATAAAAACCAGATTGCAATACCTTAGCGGCCGTCTTGGAGAATGACGCGTGTCCGCCATAAGCTGAGGAATGGCAATGGGAGAGAACGGGTCGAACTTCTTCATAAGGAATGCATCGTCGATAGATATCATCAATGCCTAGTCTAAACAAGTAGGGCTCCTCCCAGAAATAGTACTTGGCGTCCGACTTGAGCTTCTTTCTTTGTTGGTAGGTCATTTCGGGAGGTAACGCACCGTTCGCCAAGTAATTAGCCAAGTCTGCGTACCAGGGTGCTCCCAATTCGGACCGAATTGCCTGGAATTCGGACCGAATTGCGCCCTGTTTGTGCTGTCTGTCAATTCCAGCAGCCTCAATTCGGTCCGAATTGGATTGAATTCGGTCCGAATTGACAGCCACTGCCATCAACTGCTCGTCTGGGAACGACTCGTTGATTGGTATTCTATCCCCTTCGCTTTCCTCATTGTGTAGCCTTGATAAATGGTCGGCCACCGAGTTTTCTGAGCCTTTCTTGTCCTTAATTTCAAGGTCGAACTCCTGAAGAAGCAGAATCCATCTTATCAACCTTGGTTTGGCATCCTTTTTGCTCAAGAGATACCGGATGGCCGCGTGATCGGTGAACACGATAACCTTGGACCCCACAAGATAGGATCTGAACTTGTCGAGGGCGAAAACGATGGCGAGTAGCTCTTTCTCCGTGGTTGTATAGTTCATCTGGGCAGGGTCGAGAACCTTGCTTGCATAATAGATAGCCACGGGCTTCTTGTCTCGCCGTTGGCCGAGAACGGCTCCCACCGCGTAGTCACTAGCATCGCACATAAGTTCAAATGGCATGGACCAATCCGGCGGCTGCAGAATTGGTGCGGTGACAAGAGCTTTCTTTAATGCCTGAAAAGCGAAAAGACAATCGTCGTTAACAACAAAATCAATATCTTTTATCAAAAGATTAGTGAGAGGTTTAGCAATTTTTGAAAAATCTTTGATAAATCGACGATAGAAGCCTGCGTGTCCCAAGAAACTCCGCACGTCCTTGACATTTGATGGCATCTCGAGTTTCTCAATTACTTGCACTTTCGCTCGATCGACTTCGATGCCATTCGCTGTGACCACATGTCCTAGGACCACTCCTGTTTGCACCATGAAGTGACATTTCTCCCAGTTTAATACCAGGTTGACTTCTTCGCAACGCTGCAAAACCTTAGAAAGATTAGTCAAACAAGTCTCAAATGAGGTGCCATAAACAGAAAAGTCGTCCATAAAAACTTCCATCACATTCTCAATCAAATCAGAAAATATGGCCATCATGGCACGTTGGAAGGTTGCTGGTGCGTTACACAACCCGAAAGGCATTCTCCTATAAGCAAAGGTACCATAGGGGCATGTAAATGTCGTCTTTTCTTGGTCGTCCGGGTGAATTGGAATTTGGAAAAAACCAGAATAACCATCAAGATAACAAAAGTAAGAATGAGAAGCGAGTCTCTCGAGGAGTTGATCAACAAACGGCAATGGAAAATGGTCCTTGCGGGTTGCCGCGTTGAGTTTCCGATAGTCGATACACATGCGCCAGCCGGTAACCACACGAGTTTGGATTAACTCATTCTTCTCATTCTTCACCACCGTCGTGCCACCTTTTTTCGGAACCACATGGACTGGGCTCACCCATTTGCTGTCTGAGATCAAGGAGTTTGAGTATCTCCTTCTTGACAACTTCCTTCAGATTGGGGTTGAGCCTCCTTTGAGCTTCGATGGTGGGCTTGTGGTCGTCTTCCATCAGGATGCGATGAGTACAGAATGAGGGATGAATCCCTTTCAAGTCGCTTATCGAGTACCCGATCGCTTTCCTATGCGCCTTAAGTTCTTCCAAAAGTTTCCCTGTTTGCTCATCATTCAAAGCAGCGTTAATAATAACAGGGTAGGTTTGATTTGGTCCGAGGAATTCATACCTTAATGTGGCTGGCAAAGGCTTGAGTTCAGCTTGAGGAGGCTTTTCAGAGCTTGGAATTCGGTCCGAATTGGGGTCAATTCGGTCCGAATTGTCGCACGCAGAAATTTCTGAAATTCCAGGGGCTTCAATTCGGTCCGAATTGGGGCCAATTCGGTCCGAATTGTGAGCTGAGAAAATTTCTGACAATCCAGAGATCCCAATTCGGTCCGAATTGGGGCCAATTCGGTCCGAATTGTGAGCTGAGAAAATTTCTGACAATCCAGAGATCCCAATTCGGTCCGAATTGGGGCCAATTCGGTCCGAATTGGTGCAGATTTCAATGATTTCCTCGTCCGTAACCTCCTGGATTGATTCCTCCACTGCAATTGCTTCCTGCATATCAAAAAGAAACTCGTGATAGGACCTGAGAGCGTCCGAATATTGGTCCTCAAGCGGTTGTTCGATCGGTATTTCCTCGGTCTCGATTCGGTAGCATGAGTCGAGCTGGTTTGGGCACTTCATTGCTTGGTTGATCGAGTATTCCCACTGTTCGCCGCCGACTCTCACCAGAATAGTCCCGTCTCTCGCGTCCATCAAGATTCCTGCAGTTCTAAGGAAGGGGCGCCCCAGAATGATGGGAACGTCCTCGTCTTCCTCCATATCCATTATCACAAAATCACAGGGGATAAAGAATTTACCAAGCTTAACCGGAATGTCATCGATCTCACCGAGAGGTAGTCGAACTGACGAGTCTGCGAGTCTCACGGTCATAATGGAAGGTCTCAACATTCCAATGCCGATCCGATCGAAAACGGACTTGGGCATGAGACTCACGCTTGCTCCGTTGTCACACAAGGCTCTCCCGATTTTCGCCCTTCCAATGGTGCAAGGTATGGTGAATCTGCCTGGGTCGTCCATCTTGGGAGGCATCTTGTGCTGAAGCGCCATACTGCATTGCTCGGTTAATTCTACACTTTTGAGTTCCTCCAAAAGAAATTTGTGAGTAATAAGGTCCTTCAAGAATTTTGCATAAGATGGAATGTGAGTAATCGCATCAGTAAAGGGAATAGTGATTTGTAAACCCTTGATTACCTCATAAAAACTCCGGAACTGAGCGTTTACCTTTGTCTTGGCCAATCTTTGGGGAAACGGGGCCCTTACAGACTGATTAGGAGCCATCTGCAGCGAATTCGGAGAAGAAGCAGCATTGTCGCCCTTCAATTCGGTCCGAATTGGTATCAATTCGGTCCGAATTGAGTCCTCTGGAATTTCTCGAATTGCAATTCGGTCCGAATTAGGGTCAATTCGGTCCGAATTAGGTGCAGATTCGGCTGCTGGAGAACTGTTCGGTCCGATTTCTTCGGGCATTGGCGGGTCCTTGTACTGGGTACCGCTCCTTAGTACATGCACTGCCTTAATCTCCCCCCGAGGGTTTGGTTCGGGTTGACTCGGGAGTTTTCCTTGTTGGCGGGTGTTTTGAGAGGCAAAGAATCCCTCCATCATCTTTTCTACCCGCGAGGCAGCTCCAGATTCCTTCTCGAGCTTGGCCATCCCTTCAAGAATTGTCTCATTCAGGGCTTTTTGAGTTTCCATGAATTGCTCGACTTGAGGAGCAATATAAGGCTTCCGCTGAAAGTTCTGCCCTCGGTCATTGTTGAATGGAAGACCTCTGTTTTGAGCAAGTTGCGGTGGGTTTCCTGTGCGGTTCGTGTACATTTTCCTTGGAACAAATGTGCGGGTTTGGTTGTTGTTTTGACCACCACCCGATCCACAGTCCTCCATGGCACCTTGGTACCAATTGTGGACCTCCTCGAAAGAGTTGACTTGCTCGGGCTCTCCCTCACCATATTGGAGTGGGCAATCCGGAGACTTATGCCCTTCTTCTCCACACACTCCGCATTCCTTGGACAGCAAGTGCGTGCCATTGATCGATTGCATCTTAGCGAGTTCGGCTTCTAGTTGTGCAATCCTGTCTCGAGTGTCCTTGATTTCCTTCACCTCGTGTCTCACCAGGTTGCCCCTCGATGGGTTCGGTGCTGGCCAATTGTATTGCAAGGCGCACCTCTCAATGGCCGCACGTGCTTGCTCGGCGTCGAGCTGTGTAAAGCTCCCACCTGAAAGAGCATCAACATTCACTTTAATACTATCATAGAGACCATTGAAAAACGAGTGAATTGACAACCAATCTTGGATGCCGTGGTTGGGGCAAGAGTTTTCTAAGTCTCTAAACCGCTCCCACGCTTCCCTAAACGATTCATCCCCTCTTTGTTTGAAATTTGTGATTTCCCTTCTAATTTCAAAAGCCCTTTTTGCAGGAAAGTATCGCTCAAGGAAAATTTGTGCCATAGTTGTCCAACTATCGATTGACCCTCTTT
The DNA here is from genome assembly GCA_027562975.1 of Rhynchospora breviuscula. Lineage (NCBI taxonomy): Eukaryota > Viridiplantae > Streptophyta > Magnoliopsida > Poales > Cyperaceae > Rhynchospora > Rhynchospora breviuscula. Next base: position 26,536,581 of record CM050400.1, on the reverse strand, counting down.
TCAGTGTGTTATACCATTTCTTTGCCCTGTCTTTAAGAGAAAAGTGAAATAAGAGGAGCCTAATCGAATCCTGAGAAACTCCATTAAATTTCAAAAGTTTAGTGCAATCAAGAAAAGCTTGGAGATGAGCATGTGGGTCCTCTTGGTCAAGCCCATAATATGGGTTTTGTTGCACAAGTGCAACGTGCGCGGGATTGATCTGCATGTTGTTAGCTGCGATCCCTCTAACGACGATCGGTCCATCCACATCTTCGACTCGAGGGGCCGAGTGTTCGCGAAGCGACTTGTTGGGTCCTTGAGATTCGTTGTTTGGTGTCACTGGGTTGTGAATGCTATGATCGTCGTTGTGGTTTGCTAGACGCTCTTCCTCGAAGATCAGTCTTTCGTTCTCGAGGTTGAGTCGGTCTTGCACGATCCTCTGCTGCTCCGCCACTAACTCAAGGCGCAAGGCCTCAAGTCGTCGAGCCTCATCAGTCAATTCAGCCATAGGTGTGTTTGCTTGCTTCTTTGTGCGTGTCCTTGCTGGTTCGATTGGGTTGGAACTCGAAGCTTCGTTAGAATTGTCTCCCTTTCCTCTGAGCCAATAGTCGTGAGGTTCCTTGGGTTGAGAATTCTTCGATCCACGAGCCAGCGTTGCCCTACACACAAGAAAGGAAAAACAAACACACAAGTGAGTAAAAGATAAAAACAAATCTAGTCTCTAACTACTACAATAAGAAATAATATCATAACGCCATCCCCGGCAACGGCGCCATTTTGATCGAGGAATTAACCAAGGTCAAACAAATAAACCTTTTACTCGACTAGTCGTTTGTAGCAAAGTAAAGGTGTCGATCCCACAGAGATGGATATGGTTACTATTCTTATTGGTTCGCTAAATCTAGACAATAAAATTTTTGGAAAAGTTCTCGAATCGAATAAATAGAGGTAAAATAAAGGATGCAAGTGCTAAAGTAGAAAGTAATGCAAAACGATTCAAATAAATATTTTTGGGGATTTTTAACAGTTTGATATATGATGAGAAACGTGCCTTAGGGTTCGATTTCACTTAGGATCGGTCACAGGGTCGCGAAACATACCGCTGTCGCGGTTCTGTCCCACCAATTCGGTCCGAATTGTGGCCAATTCGGTCCGAATTCCACTGTGTAAATGCTGGAATTTACCCGATTGTTGATCTGTTCAAGCCAAAGGTCCATCTAGCCATACCTAAACTCCCTAACCCTCTGCTTTCGCCTATTGGGTACGGTATTTGGTACGGGAACTAGTGTTAACCTTCATCGAATGCATTGCACCTCAACTTTCGTTTGTCGGTGGACTTATTCGAGATTACTAATTGGTTTTCTACGAGATATCTAAATTAGGCCGTCGCCTAATTAGAAGGGTTTACTTTTGGTTACTAACTGGTCGACTTTCGTCCTTGACCTACCTCGAAATACTCATGCAAGTTTTGGTTATTAAATTGAATTGAAGTCCTAACACATGCGGCCGTACATACGTCGAGCAACACAAATAACAACCAATTCAAGACACAAGCAGGTCATTAAAATTTCCAAGTAGTAATTGACTTCGTCCATCAACAAAATGAGTAAATTGAGCAAACCAAATCCTAGGCTACATCTACCCCTAAAGCAACTAGAGATTAGCCTAGCATACTACCCAAATCCATGCAAATAACGATAGATAAATTCAAACAAGCCATAAAATCAGAATTTAGAGAAAAAGTATGAGAGATACAACAAATATCCAAAGTTTAAAGTTGTAAACTGCCGCCGTCGCGCTAGAGAACACCTTAAGACCTTTAGAACTCGTTGCTACAGCCGGAAACAGCTCCAAAAGCCTTCCCTTCTGCCCTAGCCGTCCAGAAAAATGGGAGAGAAGACCAGATCCAGATCTGCTGGAGAGAGAAAGGTCAATGTGGAATGAAAGATGGCCCCTTTCCCAAGATGGAAGGTGCCTAATAAACTCTCCTCTGGCCCCTAGACAGCTGGTGCATGCTCCCCCTCCATCTAGGCCGAAATTGAGGCCTTTCCATAAGAGAAAACGCCTCAGAATTCAACCAGAAAAACTTCCCTGTTAAGCAATTCGGACCGAATTGATGCTGCTGGAATTTCTGCGCATGTGAATTCGGTCCGAATTGAGAGGAATTCGGTCCGAATTGATGGAGCTGACTTGGCTGAGTTGTAATTCGCGTGGCCTTGTGTCTGGGCAATGCACCGGGTCGAGTCGGGATTTGATCTTTGGCTAGGAATGAGTCGTCTAGCCGTCTATTCTGCTGTTTCCTTGCTATTTCTTTCGAGTTCCTGCAAATATAAAACAAAAGTGCAACGGCAGTGCCAAATCTGGCGAACAAAGATAAAAACAAGGAAAAATAGCAGTTTTAGTCCAAATTTCGATGTAAAGTCTGGTCAAAATAACGATATAAATATGAGATATCAATCGGCTAATATAAAACAGTTCTGGTATTTGTTCTTGAAATAGAACTTCATATCTAGAAACTACACCATGCAGAAAAAAAAAAAAATACACTAAAAGATTATTAAATTTCGAAAATATTATTAAAATAATCAGAATTATATAGGTTCGCAATATCGTTCGATACTGATGTAGTTCTTTGAAAGAATGATATTATCTAATATCGATTTTTCAAACACCGATATTATCAATTACGTATTTTGAGTTAAAATATGATTGATTTTAATGTATTTTATTGATAAAAAAGGTATTATATATTTGTTTTTAATGCATTTCATTTGTATTTTTTAATATGAGATAGTTATTTTTTAATAATGAAATTAATTCAATCTATCAGTCAAAAAAATAAAATGTATATTTACCGATATTAACAATTCCTCCAATTCGGCATGGTTTTTAATTTTAAATTATTTATTTTTGCAAAATAAAATATAATTTTTTTGAAATAGAATTGCATGGTTTTGGATTCCTTACTATCTTATATTTGTTTTAAAAATTATTTATTTATGTTTTTATTATTTTTATCTGTGTTATTTTGGTTTGTTTTTTAGTTTAATTTTCCGGTATACTAGTTGACAGGCCTAGTAAGGTCTAGTAAGGATCCAACCCAAATTTGGAATTTGATAGGACCTAGTAAGGTTCGATCCGGCCCAAATCTGAAATGTTGACATAAGAGGTAGTTATAAAAATCGAGTCTCCATCTGCAAAGGGGAGGTTTATTTTTATTTGTTTATTTTGATTTGTTTTTTAGTTTAATTTTTTTTTGTATACTAATTATAATTTATAACATAGATATCACATATATATCATAGAAAATAAAAAAAATTAGAGAAAAGCTAATTTTTGTTACATTCAAAATAAATTGAAGTTCTTTAATAATATCCCTGAAATTTCCTTGAAAGTTCTTGCAAGCATAGACTAATAATAACCACAATCTCCTATTTGGAAAATGCAAATTAATTTTAAAAAGTTTTGATTGCCTTCATTTCTCATGTCTGTCACACTCACACATCAACTATATTGTGTTAATTATAATCTTTTGTTGCTTAAAAAGTAATTATAATCGTTTTATAGAATGTGATCCGAACTGCTAATTTGCTCCGTTAAAAAAAATGGTATTATTTGTATAGTGTATGTAATAGACCTCGGATAGCTAAAGCTTTCCTCGCTCCTTTTTCGAAGGCAAGTCGGCCAGCGGGCAACCGCAATTGTATTAAAAAAAGAAAAAGGAATTGTCAGGGCTCACGCAACCAAAAAAAAATAATTTAGTTCGCTAAATCATGGAATTGTCAGGCTCACGCAACCAAAAAAAAAAAAAAAAAAGGGAAAAAAGGGCTGCAGTTGATTGATGATATGTGTTGCATTATACATCACATATTAACTATGACCAAAACAAATGTTACTGCAGAAAATGCAAATGCACGAGTTACTTAAGTAGACAGCTGTAAACAAATTTATATAAAAGAAACCGTCAATTTTTTTACTTTGAAATGCCAATATCAATACTATATTGACAAGTGTCAGTTAAAATACTTACTGTTTGGTTGTCTGCAAAAGCACAATTTTATCCTTACTGAGTACTGGCTCAAATTGGAACGAGACGTATCGTTGAAACAGGCGAACAACGTGTAGCGGTTCCAAATTTGCATCAACATCATGTATTAATCACAATTTTGTATAGAAATATTAAAAGGCATTGTACAAATCAAAGTTAAATACACTATGGGCCTCTAGGTTTCACTGTAGGTAGTACCCCAGTAGCTTAACCTTCTAGCCGCAGTAAATAGTTAACAAGCTTTGCTGGTTTATCACAGCTCTTCTACTGTTTTCTCTAGACCACCGCCTCCATATTTCTTCTTTAGTAAAGGATTTATTTATCAAAGCATGTAATGCTGAAACTTTAATCTGCTCTTCATATAGACATATAGTTAACTTTTCATAAGAAGTTTGGGCCAGATTGGATTGGGCTGAGAGCTGGGTCATGAATACAATATAAAAGCCTCCTGAGAATTCATCAAAATACAAAAGCATCACCAATTTTGGGGGCCTGTCTGTGCTGAATGATTTGGTCTTTCTCTAACTTCAATTCTAGAACATTTTACAGCAGTAATTGGAACACCCTTTTTCTCTGTGTTTGTTTAGCGCAAGAGAATAACTCCTGCACGTAACATTAAGCACATTGTTAACAAAGGTAACTATACTGCGCCATTGTAAAATTGTAACAACCAAATTAGTGCCATCAAATTCTGCAGGGATTGCTCAAGAAGCAAGTCAAGCGCAAACACGCTGCATCAGAGGGAGATCTCACATCTTAAACTTTGAATCACAGTTGAGACAAAGTGCAAAAGTGCAGCGAGGAGAGACGCCATCTCCGAAACAGCTGAAATAAAAGTCGGAAGCGAGCCTGGATGATAGTGGTTGCAGAAGATGTGTAAATGATCCGTGTAGCAATTTTAATCTTAGTCGCTAAATTTTCTCATCTAACGCTTAATAAAAAAGAACGACGCGGCTCACCAGATTGCAGCAATTTATTCTATCTTTTTTACAGTTTAAACTTTAAAAGATGTCACAATGAGATACCTGGTTGCCTGCTTCCCTCCAATTCTCTACTACGATGACCCGATTATAGTCTGCCTTCTTTAGCAAATCCGATTCACCACCAACTTCAGAAAATTTTCAAATCAGCAAATTTCACCTGTTTCTCCATATCGGACTCTGAATTGGAAAGGAGTTGGAAGGGGAGAGAAGACCCTGGGGTGAATTCGGGAAGAGAAAACCAGGTGAGAGAGGCAGTGTAGGCGAGGGTATTGGTGATTGACTGAAACCAGGCATGGGTCTTAATATGCCAGGTGAAAGGCCAGGGTTTCGGATTAACGGGTTTGTGTACTGAAACCCTATTGGCGAAATTAAATTAGCAAAGGCCGTTGGAGATTGTAGGATGGCTGGAGAAGGGAACTGTGTCTGCGGAGACGAGGCCACAACTGAAGCCTCCGGTGTCTTGCCAACAGGAGAAGGAAGCAATCTGCTTTGTGCTGATACATGCCGTGAGGTGTCAATAAGAGAACTTTCGAGAAACTGCATGTAAGCTGTGAGCGGGGAGGGGAGATTTTGGATTTGACTAGGGTTTTGCATGGAGCTTAGAGGGGGAGGTCGAATCTTCTGTAACCGCTCACTGGGCTGATTGTACGGTCTTTGGTGTGATGGAAGAAGCGGCGTTTGCGGTCTTTGGTGCGATTGCAGAACCGGTGCTTGCGGGAGGATCGGAGGATTTGGATCACGAGAGGGGGTCCCAGTGAGCTGTTGCACTATATCTCGAAAGTCGCTCTTGCTGACGTTATAAACATGCGGCTGGGGATTGACGACGGGTCGTGTGTCGGGTTGGAAGGAAGGAACAGGAGGAGGAGGCAAGGAGGATTTGCGAATTGGTTTGCTCAGCTTGTTCACGCCTAGGTGTTGGTTGTGATTCCAACTGGAGGTGTCAGGCTGGTTTTGGTGGTGGTTTCTGGAAGGATTCATGGTGTGATTTGTGAGGAGATGAATTGGAAAAAGAGGCTTCTAACGGAGTGGAGGAATATGGCGGGAGCCGAAGAGGAGAGAGGGGGAAGAAGAGGAAACTAAGCTGGTAATATCTTTCTTTCTGCGAAGGAAATTTACAGGAAAATATGTAGCAAGTCAAATATTGCAATTGCAACCGGTCGCCACAAGAAATTTCTCAGATGTATTGTTTCAGATCAAAGGATGGTTTGCTTTTCGTGAGGCGATATTGGTGTAGGTAAAGGTTGTGCTACTCTGTTGAACGCGTTAATTGCCTTAAAACAGGAGTGCACATGAAGTGGGTCTTTGGATCAGAGATGAACCACAGGAAGTGTAACACAGAGGAAGAAATGAATTCAGGTGTGAAGGGGTTGCCGATAGTTGTTGACTGAAGAATGTTAGTTAGTGATGAGCAATGACAATCAGGGGTGGTCGCGAAATACCGTGAAGTCGCGAAACCGTTCTGTTTCGTCCATATGGAACTTGTAACGGAACGAAATTTCATTTCGTTTAACAAACGGAACAGCAAACAGAATGCATTTCGTGATTCATTTGTGTGAAATACAGTGTAAATATAACAGTTCCGTCACGTTTTGTCAAAACGGAACGAAGAACGAATCAATCCGGTACATACCGTTACTAAAACGGAACGATCCATTCCGTTTCCGTTATCAACGTTACCTACCCCTAATGACAATTGACAGATCACTTCAACCAAAGTTACCAATCTTCCATGGCATCACCGCCTTAGTGGAATGGTCAAAAACTACTGAATAGATATATTATATAAAAAAGAACCTACACTGATATAGGTTTGTTTAATAAACTTAATATTAGAAACCGATACGGTTGATGCACAACTGTAAACAAAACATTTGCGACTAAAATTATATTACTACCACCTCCAGCGAAGCTGCCCAAATTATAATTCTGTGGGGCATATAAATTCAAATAATGCATCTACTGTTCTAATGTCGCACATAAAAAAGCCTTTTTTTTTTATTTATAGCCAATTTGGCGCGTACCTTACTAGTTGTTGTTATTAGATAAAATATATGTCCCTACAGCAATACAAATTCAGAATTTCATGGATCTGGAATCTGCATTACCGGTACCCTACCAGTACCTGTTACCATTTTCTGCTGCCATGATGTTAGTATAAAAGCATGGCTCTGCTACAATGCTTCAGACTATTTGATTTAAATTTCAAAGCATAAATACTAGGGTATACTTATTATGCTTTGGAGAGAGAGATTATCGTTTTCATGGGTTTAAATTATAGAAATTTAATTGTTTCAAGTCATTACGCGGTTAACTTGTGATGAGGGTATTGTTGAATTTTAGTTTTGAATTGAAAGCCACCTTAGTCCACCACTCCACTCGGTCAAAAAGAAAAAGAAAAATTAATAATAATAATTATTATTATTATTTGGAGTGGAGAGAGAGATGATTGTTTCATGGGTTTAAAATATGGAAATTTAATTTTTTCAAATCATTACGCGGTTAACTTGTGATAAGGGTATTGATGAATTTAGTATTGAATTGAAACCCACCTTAGTCCACCTCTCCACTCAGTCAAAAAGAAAAATAAAAACTAATCATAATAATAATAGGAGGAACGAACATGAATAGATATGGATTAGTGGTCAAGGTGGAATATCGGACGCATATTTAGTGATATTGACACCCACTACAAGCAGCCTATGATCCCTAGGATTTATGTAGCTATAAAATGATTCTCAAAATCATTTCAGTGGAACTTTACATTTTTTCAACTATTTATTTATTTATTATATAAATAATAAATAATAAGAAGTTTATTATTAGGCGAACCTTTGGAAATTTCCTCTTAATTATTCATCGCAGTAAAAGTAAGAAATAACAATAGTTACAATACTGAGAATAGGGATCATTTAGCAGATCACCTCGGCCCAACAACATTTCAGACGGCCCATCTGTGGCTTTCTCCTCCATCGCTCACCTTCAACCGATTAGTACTGTTCTCGTGTGGTGACTGGCCACGGTGTCATCTAACAAGAATTGCTGAATCAGTTCATTTCGCCTCTTCATCAATCGCCTGTCCAGCATTATCAGAGGTTGTACTCTTATTATTTTCCCAACTGAACCCAAATTTGGTAGCGTAGGTAGTACTGATATGCTGATATATATACCTTTGTCTTAAACTGGAAAACATGAAACACCGTATGTATTTGTGAATTTTCTGGTAAATTCAATTTATGTGTGACGTTTCTGACTTCCTCTATTACTTGAAATGGTTCATAGAATTTGGAGTCAAATAATTAGACACCAAAATCTGATAAGTGATAAGAAACTAGTAATTGCCCAACATTCAAAACCACTTTACAGAACTACAGAAATGAAAATTCAGCACAATTTCTTTTACCAGTATAATCCCATATACATCAATAGACATTACCAAAATAACTAATTGAGGATCACGTCTAGCAATATTGATAAGCTATTGCTTTTTGGACAATGGAGATGAATTAGGCTAACTGATTTTGAAAGGTAAGGAAGTGTTAAGTGTTTTTAAATTATTACTTTTTTATTTACTGACAGGCCTGTCTGCTGGCATCGAAAATTTCTGGAAGGTACAGAAACTGTTTCTCATTCACCTATTTCTGAAATTCCTTTGATCTTATTTATTTATTAAATGAATCAATTTAATTATCTTTCCTTTGCCATCATGCAAAATTATGTGCTATAGCAATGGATTTTAGTTCTGAGTTAGATGTGGTTTGGCATCATAAGTTCACCTAACATGTTTTGTGGAACTATACTTTACAAGAGTGATGCTCATTTGACTCTCATGCCATTTGTTAAATTAAACTGAGAAAAGTACCTCAAATATATAAAAATGATTGAAGAAAAAATGAAAGCTCATGAAAGGAAAACTTAATGTTTGTTTGGGAGAAAGAATAACATACATTGAATAATTCATAATTGCTACATGTCCTTAACAGATACAAATGTAATAACAAAAACAGAAGGAAAAGATAGAATTACATCTTCTTACAACAAATGCATATAGATATATCTAAAAAAAAAAAAATACAACAAATGCATATTGAACATAATTTATGTAATGTAACTACAATCTGGAAGGAAAAAAAAATCATTACAGCTAGTAAAAGGTTTGATTAATAAGATAAAATTCACAGAAAATAGAAACAAAAGTACACTTATCATTACCATCTGGTGCGCTTATCTACTCGCCGTGACTTTCTTTTTGAGCAGATTTCCAAATTTTCTGAGCAAAGCCTTCTTTTTCTTTTGGTGGTGTGTATTATCAGCCCCATTAGCCAACAACCCATTTGTCTGCTCATATATTTCCTCTGGGTTTGAGTCAATCTCATCATCACTCGTGTCATGATCAGTGGCATCATGATGATCTCGCTCTTTTGCCAAATGGTTCTCTAGAGCAGTACCATTATTCTCCCACTTCTTTCCCTCAATCAATGCTGACTCTTCACCTGGTTTTGCCTTTTCAGTAACGTATTCACGATTCTTGTTTTCATCATGTATATCCCTGGTTTTGATTGGTTGCGGGGCCTCTAACTTGAGTCGATCGTCTTTTTCTGCCTCGTCCTCACGCACCTTCTCCAAAGGTGAACAAATTAATTTTAGAAGCATGCTCGGCTTGTCGCTACTTCTCGCAACATTAGTTTCTTCTGCTCTCTTGGCCGTGACTTCAGCAAGTAGTGCCGACAGCTCATCAATTTTCGCCTGAGCAGTCACTTCTTTTTGACGTAGATTGTCGTTCTCTTTTGCTAAGCTCTTTAACTCATTCTCCTTTTCAGATAGCATTTCTTTCAGCCTCAAGCTATCAATTTTTGCCTCTTCGGCAGTTAGGTTTGCCTCAGTAATCTTCAATTCCACTTGCCTAAGCTTGTTTTCTAATTGGCTTTTATCATCCTTGGAAACTTGTATTTCACGCTCAGCAACTCTTAGTGACTCGACAACTTTATCCAATTCCATTTTAATGAGCATGATCTTAGAGTTCTCTGCACCACGCGCTGCATCATCTTCTTCCACTTTTCTAGCATTTGCTTGTGCTAGTAGTGCTGTCAGCTCTTCTATTTTTGCCAATGTGAAGGTTTCTCTAACCCGTAGTTCATTAGTCTCCTGAATTGCACAATTCAACTTCACCTCTGTATCTGACAGTACATCCTTCAATTGCAAATTGTCAGCCATTGCTGCCTCAGCATTCAAGTTAGATTCCTTTAACATGGCTTCAACTTGCCTCAGCTTATTGTGTAACAAGGCCTTATCTTCCCTTGAGACTTGTAATTCGTGCTCGGTACCTTTTAGCGAGTGCAATACCTTATCCATTTCTGACCTGATAGAAATAATTTGTTCTTCTGACTTCTTTATAGAACTTGTAAAACCAATCTCTTTGGAATGCCATTCTTCATTTGAATTCTTGGCCTCCATTTCCAACTTCTCAACTGTTTTTCGAAGGCGAGCTACTTCATTATTTGCCTCCTCAAGCTGTGACTCGTACTTTTGTTGCGCATTAGTACTGAATGTACTTATTTCCGAAATTTGGGAATTGAAGCTCTCTATCTCAGCTTGTTTAACTAGAACCCTCTCCTTTGCCTCTCTTGCCTCCGACGAAACCTCACGCAATGCCGAAGCCAAATCTCCCATTGCCTTCTTGGAGCTATCCAATTCATCCTTCATCATCTCTTGCTCCTTCAACATTTTGTTCCTCTCTTCTAAGAGATTCTCGATCTTCAAACTTGCCATTCTCTCCCTGTTCATTACCTCCCTTTTAGCCTCTTCCAAATCTTGAATTTTTAGCTCAAGGCTTTCAACTTTCGCCCGTAAATGATCAACCTCCCTTTGCGCCACATCAACTCGAAATCCGGATTTCTCTGCATCCTCTCTATACTTGGCCAACTCAGGCTCCAACAATTGCACCTTCTCCTTAAGATTGCATATCTCAGATTCTTTGACATTTAATATAGAACTGTTCTCCTCTAGTTCCTTTGTCATCGAGACGATTGAATGCTCTCTCATTCTGTTGCATTCATCTAATTCCTCTACCCGATTTTCCAATTCTTCAGCCCGCCTTTTTAACTCTTCCACCAACTGCTTTGATTCTACTTCTGCCCTCTTTGCATAAGCGACATCTATTTTGAGCCCTTCTGCCAATTCTTCCATTTTCATCAACTTCTCTTCAACCGTCTTTGCCTTTTCAAGCGCTGCTTTCATCTCAATTGCTTCTGCCTCCAACTTCTTGATAATGTCAGATGCCTCTTTGCTCTTATTTTCCAGCTCTGAAGCAAGCAAACCCTTGAGGCGGTTGATTTCTTCATTCAATGTCTCCACCTTCTTTTCATTCTCCTCTGCCATTTTTGATATCTCCTCAGCACGGTTCAATGCCGCACATTTTGCTTCAATTGCTTTTGCCAACTCGCTCTTGGCTTTCTCTAGCTCTTTATTGGACAACACTAGTGCTGCAATATCCTGAGAGTGTTGCTTTTGTGTGATCTCCAATTTTTTCCTCCATTCATCATCCTTCTTCTGTATGCTCTCAATGCTAGCTTGCTCAAGTTCAATTGCACGGAACTTTTCAATTTCCCAAGCCTCTTCAGCTCTTCTCTTAGCTGAGAGAGCCTCTTTGAGCTTCTCATTACTCTCTTCAATCATCCTCCTGGCATCTTTCAAATCATCAGTTGCTTCTGCCTTCACCTTCTCGACCTCTACTAGTTGCTCCTTGGCCTTCTTTAATTCCTCTTGTGCTACTGTCACCTGCTCTTGTAGATCAGACAGCTTCAGAGGCCTTGAACTTTTCTGCATATGAAACAAGCAATCACATAATGATCTTGAGATACCACCAGTTCCAATGCATCTTTGCTCAAGATTTGCAATTATTGAAATAAAGTAATAAACCTAACAAATATTTGTTCCTGATCAATGATGAGTCAAATTTCATACATTTTACCTAGAAAATTTGTGACAAAGTGCTTTTAATTTTCTATCACTAAAACGTTTTTATAATTAAATTTTATAAAAACAAAATGAAACCAGATGAAATCAATAACTTAGCTTAGGATTGTTTTGTCTGAGCAACAACATTTGAATGCTCCATGGGTTATCGCTGGTGCACAGACACCCGAAATTTATTTCTTATGGAGAAGTTTTTAACCTTAGACAGTCACATGACGATACTCCAATATGTATTTCAAGCAAAAGTTCTGAAACAAACCTATTACCTTTCCTTAATGTTTCTAACGACATGCATCAGTGAAAAGAGATTGAATTTGCAATTTAATATACCTCATAGGAAATTAGTCCATTTGTTCATTTTTTTTAGATGCTTGCAAATTAGAACGTAACTATATAGAATACTTTACTAGCTCAGAATTTGCAAGCAACTCAGTTGTCTATATGTTACCTCAGGAGCTGGAGTGCTAAGTCTGGGTGTGATCTTGATTGATCGACGTTCCCCAGTACTTATCTTTGAATCAATTGATGTAGACATTGCCTTTTCACCTATAATGCTGGTGGTATGCTGGGCTGGCGATGGATCGCGGCTAGATGACTTGGTAGATCCACCGCGGATTAACTTTGCGACCTTCGATGTTGCATGTTTTGTATGCTTGTGTGTCATGGCTGAAGTTGATGCCTCAGGTAATCCCGTTCTATTAGAACATACAAGGACATTATTTAAGCATTTGGTATGAGACACACAAAGAAGGATATCATGAAGAAAATGTGGTTAAATTTGTGAAGTGCATATAGAACAGAGGCATGTATTTTGTTAACGCTTTTCATTTTTTTTAAATAACTTTTTGATCTTCTGGATAAAAGTTTGATGGTATATTTTTAATTTATATGAGAGGTTATTATAAAAAGTATCATAACGCAATTTCAAGTAGCTGAAATAAATGAATAGCAAAACAAAAAATTCAGGTCAATTGAATGTTGATATAAGAAAAAATCAACATTTTTCTAACCATAAATCGAAACATGTATAACAAAAAGGGTAATTTTTCATTCTTTCGGCTCTGTTTAATAATTATAAAGTTGCATCGGGCGATTGTTTATTTAAATCTAAGATTATCATAAAACACAGAACAGACGTTAAATATTTTCTTGATTACTAATCAAATTCAAAAAGAGTAAGCATAAGCTATGAGATTAAAAGTAAAAGGGGAAAAAATTATAAAGCATAGAGAGTCTGCATACTTAGATTTGGAGGCCATCATGGTGCTTGCCATGCAACGGAGAAAGCAACAACAGAAGGAACTAATTAAAGAGGAGGAGATAATGTGATTGGGGTAAACTATCTAAAACTTTTGAAGTTGATTAATTTTCTGGGAAGAGTTGCAGTGGCCACGAACGGTTAGTTGCATTGCATTAAGGTTCCCCACTACATTCCCTCTCCTCTCGCTAAGTCGCTATTTGTTCTAAATAAATAATTTAATACTTTCAAAGAAATTAGTACATTTTAGCGCCGTATATAAAGTTAATTTGACTTGCCGTCCCTACATTATTATATGTTTCTCGTTTAATGTAATATCCCAAGTTATTTATTTAAGGATTATTCATCAATTATTTCGAATTATTTCGATTATCTAGAAGTTTGAGGTTTGTATTGTCAAATTTCATTCTTTTAAAATTTCTAATCACCAAAACTCCAACAGGCAACAGACAACTGCTATGTTTTTTTTCCCCCTCTCGCCTGGCTGCTGCTTTAACTCTCTTTTATTATCACTTCCGAGAAGTGGAAAAAAAAAAATACTAAAATAGTGAAAGAAACGAAAATTCTTAAGCTCTTTGTTTCGTTATGATGACAAATAACATCATGAATTTTTAAATTCGTTCTAATAAGTCCTCCAATTGCTATTCTAACTTTAATTACATTGATTTTTCGAGGTGAAATTACCACAATGCCCTTGATAAGCTTATCCTTAGTCAACTAATAATGTTAATTTAACTTTTACATTCGTTATAATAAGTCCTCCAATTGCTTTTCTAACTTTAATTACATTGATTTTTTGAGGTGAAATGACCACAATGCCCTTGATAAACTTATCCTTAGTCAAATAATGTTAATCTAAACACTTCATTATCTTCAACATCAATTTTAGATCAGTTGTAATATCTAGTGTTCTAAAAAAAGCACGGCGTGTCCGAACACGGCACGGAGGTGGTACGACACAGCAAGACACGGATACGGACACGGCACGAGAACTTAGCGTGTCGTGTCCAACTTTGATGAAATAGACATGACACAACACGGCACGACACGAAAGACACGGCACGACACGAAAGACACGACACGTATTACAGCACGCCAAACATGAAAAGGAGATGCACATTAAACGTCATAGTAATACAATGAATTTCTCAATTATGTACATACTATTATATTTTTTTTCCATAAATCTCGCCAAAGATACATTTAATCATAAATCAATGATTTTTAATAGACTTATTTCCGAATAAAGCACTTGTAAATCGTTTGAATTGGAAATAAAAAGATTACAATATAATTAGGGTGATTCAATAATTAAATCACAAACAAAAGGGTCTAGAGCCATGCACAAATTAAAGATAGAAATCTATATGTGATTTGTCTTAAAAAGAATCAAATAATTTTTGTCATATCTTGTATTATTTTGATAAGGATAGTATAAATTATTCATTGTCTCAAAAAATTGAAATAATTTTACGGCTCTTGTACTCTCAAATTCCCAATATTAATTAGTAGATGACCAAAAGTATAATTTATTTTAGTTCAATTTAATTTATTTTCATATTTTAATTTTATTAGTTTGAAAAATATACTAACATAATTTTAAGGTAGTGACTCCGTCTATGTTTTCTCAAACATAGCCGGTCCCAAGCCCGGAAAAAAAGAGGAGGATTACTATAAAATTAAAAATATTTTTTCACATCAAAATTAAAAATAAAAATTAATCTATATTTTAATTCAATGGTAAAGCACGTCTACTTTCTTAATTTTTGATGTATTTTATTAAATATAATTTTTAAATTTCATAAATAAATTATATATGTCAAAAAGTTAAACGTGTCTGAATACATCACGGCACAACACGTCTGAAGAAGACACGACATGGCACGGCACGGCACGAGGACACGAGGCGTGGCGTGCCCTTAGGTGTGTCGTGTCCATCTCTTAGGATTTAGACACGGCACAACACGTTATGTGAAATATTTAGACACGACACGACACGACACGAGAGATGATCCAGACTCGACGTGTTTGACACGACAAGACACGACACGACATGGCACGTATTTAGAACACTAGTAATATCTTACAAATTACATCACATAATGTGCTATTTTTCTTCGTTGTTTGTTTATTAAACTATTAATTATAAAACATACAAAACACAAAATAGAGAATGAAAAGAAAATAATTCATGTATTGTGATTTGTAAATATGTGATACAAATTACTGGAAAACCATGAATTATAAATATTTGATGTTCTATTTTTGGTCATTTTGGTACTTAATATTAAGCCTTTAACAATAAATTAGCTATTGAGATACCAACTATCATGAGTTAACAATTTAGAATGAGAAATGATGGTGTCCAATATATTGAACAGATGGGTTCGTCCAATACGATCGTTGTCACATTTTAAATTTCAAACGACCAATCCGAATTGTTCAATGTGTTCTTCATATTGGAAATCTATACGAAACCAATTTGTACATTTCTTTTTGAAAATTTTTACTATTTTTTGGTATTTTAGAAAATTAATGATATAAAAATTATGGATCGTCCAATACAACATATTGAACGGTTCGGATCGTTCATTTGAAATTTAAAATGTGAGAACGATAGTATTGGATGGTCTCCATCTGTCCCATATATATACTAGAGGGATACAAAAATTCTTACTGACATTTAATTATTGAATTTGTTGCAACAGATAGAGTTTCTTTATACATAGATTTTCTTCATTTAGTATTGATTATCGTTTGCAATGATTATATTGGAAGTTAGATTATATGATATTATTTCAATTTTATAAATTTATTGCATAGAAATTTAAAAACGGTTGAAGAGACCAAATAACAAACAATTAATATATTTTTAATTATAGAAAATACAAAATACAAAAAAAATATGTTTACAAACTTATTTGTCTCAACAAAAATGTGAGGATTTCCGCATTATCCCTAGCAAAAACGCAGTTAACATCCAACTGCTGCAGAATCAACGCCCCTGCATGATTCTATCCAAAGCACAAAATATGTATAACTTCCTGTACAGTGAGTTATATAAAACTGAGTACTGGATAAAAAGAGAAGCCCACACAGGTAAACGCCATAGAGGATTAGAGCTGAGCTGCTCCAGTATGAAGTCCATACTGCATGGTGGAGGTCCACTTACACAATCACCAAATAACTATGTGACCCCTGTCAAGAGCTGGTTATTCCACTGAATAATTCATTCATAACACTGCTTTTTGGCGCTAAAGTAGATTTTTAACCGTCCGATCATTAAATAATCGTAGGACATTGATTTCTCTTTAGGCGACAACTCTACTCTGTACCACTTAATTTTTAGGGTCATGCTATGGTGGACACAGTTTAAGCCCGGTTTTTAAGCCCGGTTTGAGTTGAACTAAATCAGAACTGTCCATTATTTCAAGGACAAAATAGTCAGACTTGCATTTTTAGGTCAATGTCTCCGTTACTTCAATTCCTCTCCGTTCTCTCGTCTCCTTCCATCCAATAAGAAGATCCTTCTCTGCTTCGTTAACCCCCAGAGGCCAGATCTTCTCTTCTTTGTTAGTCTCCTCTTCACTCCTCAACGGCCAACGCCTCCAGCGGCCCGCCCCTCTCTCCAGTGCTGCCCCTCTCTCCAGTGCCGTCCCTCTCTAGCGCCACAATTGTCGGGTAAGTATTGTGCTTACTTGACTTATGAGTTAACGCAACCAGTTATTTGTTTGAGGTCCTTCGGCTCTCAAATTGGTAGAGAAAATCATGAGCACCAGACACAACACATACAGCCAAATAATCTGAGGAAAATAATATAAAAAACGGAGGCACCAAAGAACAAGAAAAATGGAGGGGATGAAGAAGAAAGGAAGGTGGAAAAAAAGGGTTTGATTTGAAGTTGAATTTGAAAAGAAGACAGACTTTGGTGCCTGGTGTTCAGAATTAAAGATCCTTGTACGATTTGAAGGAAACCAATTAAAGAACCTGGTGTCATACAAGGCACTTTGGTGCCTGATGTTGACACTGGTGGAAAAAAAAAGGGTTTGACACAGACTCTGTCGTACAAGGGAAAAAAAGGGTTTGATTTGAAGGTCAAATTTTACTTGTCAATTAGCACTGGAATATATATGTTGTTCTTTTATTTTTATTATTTTCTCCTCAGATTACCAGTAAGTGAACTTCTAAGACCAGATTACAATCTTATATATCTAAATTTGTAAAAACAATCGTTTAGGCTGTATGTGTTGTGTCCGGTGTTCAGAATTTTGGTAACATTAAGATAAGGAAATTTGATGAACAGCTTGATACCTGATATTAGAACCAGTAGAATGAGCCCACCAAATACTGGTATCAACTTAAGGTACATTATAAAATAGAATTGTAGAGGAACTAAGGTGTAAGACATGTTAGATGCGAAGTTAAACTAACCATGTTATGCATTGGTGCCAAAGGTCATGGCCTTGTACCAGCTCTGGTGTTGATATAGAAACCATGGAATTCACCTGGTTCCTCCATTTAATAAAGTGCAATGTTATTTGAAAAATTTAGTGGGATAATTTGTAGTTGAAAATTTTAGTGGTTTGGTACCACTATTATTGATACATGGTTTGGTACTTCAATATGTTGACTGTAAACTACGTCTGTTTGTTTTATTTCAGATATGGGACTCATAAAATGTAGGTTTTTAGTAAAGTCTGGTAAAAGACAGCTTTTCCTTGACAAAGCGAATTTACGTTTTTCAGATAACACCAGGTGGAGACACAGATGCTAAAGATTAACCAGAATTTACATCTCCTCGAAGGCTCGAACTACTAAAGTTTACATGAATTTTGTTAATACAACTTGTAATTGTATTAATATCGTTTAGCCAAGAAGTAGGGCTAATTGTTGATGCAAATGTATTGGTTCTTACTTAGTGGCAGTTTGTAAGTTTTCAAGTAATATTTCTGTGAAATTTTTAATTGTAATGAATGGTGACGACACATTTTGTTTCTTGTCTAAGTAATATTCATTTTGTTTCTTGTCGAAGTAATATAGCCTGACCATTTTGTTTTTTGTTATTGAAAGTACTGGGTACTAATTTTTTTCCCCTTTTTGAAAACATTATGCAAGTCCCTTGCTTCTAATCCAAAATGTTGTGCTTCTAATACTGTTGAACAAAATATAATGGGCATATTGTGTTTCTAAATTGTTTACCTAATTAAAAATAGGATATGCATTATATTTTCTATTTACCTTTATGAATGTTTTATATTTTTTAAATATGAACGTTAAATCACTCGGAAAACTTGATTAACGACACTTCATTAATTAGTAATTAATCTTTTGACAGTGTTCTAAGTCTCTAACCGTCCGCCAAGCACAAACTATTATTTACAACATTGTATATAAGATGAAGTGTTATTGATCAGACGCCCTTAAATTATAGTGTATTTTATTTTGTTTATCAACGAAATATTCACTGCGATATTTTTTTTCAAGAACAAGTATAAACCTTTACCACATTATATTATATCCACCTTCCCCTATTTCGTTCCCGTTCCTTCTAAGTATTTCATAATTATTTGCAGCAATTGCAGGGGAGAGGTCCGAGACATAGGTTCAATTCATCATCTAGCCCACCCAACGTGTTGCACGGATCCATATAACAGATGGTGAAAGATGGACATTACACGCAGACAAAAATTGAAGGCAAAAAGTTTACTCCAAAAATGAACAGATGGTGAAAGATGGACATTACACGCAGACAAAAATTGAAGGCAAAAAGTTTACTCCAAAAATGAACATGTAAATTGTAACACGTTATAAGAAAAAAAAAAGAATGAACAAATTATTCAGTGTCGGTGTGTTTGGCACCATCCACGAACAACGGACGAACAGCGGCCCACGAACAGGCCCACGAACAAGTTGAGTTGTTCTTCTAGTTCGCGAAAAACTGAGAACTAGGAACTACCCCCTGTTCGCCAGTTCGTGAACTGATGTTCCATGTTTGGTTCGTGCACCACCACAACTTGTTCGCGAACTAGCTGTTCGCGGAGGTGCCAAACACACACTAGTAACTACAATTGATCTAGCATTAATCCTAAAGCTGAACAGTTAGTTGTTGGCAGTTACTGTTTCATGTCTCCTACTCAGCTCTTGAAGTATGGATGACTTAATGCTTCATCTACAGTTAGACGGTTCTCCTATTAGAAATTACAGTTAAAACAAAAATACAATTGTTAGTATATGGAACTATCACAACACTCATGTGTACAAGAAATGGAACAAATACTTACAGGATGCCAAACTAATAGCTGACGAGCCAACCCAAAAGGTCTTGCTTTTGCAACTGAATACTAGCTGCCAGTATTAAATGTTATGTACATATATATGATACATTAAAATCAATTAAATAAGGCTCATTATTTCTTTAAAAAAAAAGTATCCACTTTTTGAATCCTTATTCTTGCAATTTGCCCCGACTTGTATTAAGACATCTAGTAACATTGAATCATGAAAAGGTATTTTAATCATCATAACTTTTGGTTCCCTATCATGGTCCATTGTCAGAGGATACCCACCCTTCAATTTTCCTTTTTTATTATCATTTCCTCACCTTAAGATTGTTTCAGATATTTAGATGTTATTTGCAAATGACCTAAAACTTTGATGGCTATGAATTACAAGAGTAAAAAAATTTAGAGTAAAAAATTTTTGAACATTCTTGGCATATCTCAGTGTCCCCCATGTTATTATTCATTTTTTCACGTTTACTAAAGAAGGCCTAAATCAGTGTATATTTGATGTCCAAATGATGAGCTTGATATATTTACAGGCTTTATAACCTCTAATTTTGAATCTAGGACCTCACCGTAGTGAGAATTTGCCCAATCAATACAGATTGGAAGAGAGAAAAAAATAAAGAAAAGAGACCATGTAAAATTGAATAGCTACTTGGTCCCCAGAGTTTTATTGTCAAACTCGAGTCCCTACTAAAAAGTTTGTATCATATTTTTTTCAGTCTCAGCCTCCATTTTTTTTCTAGTCAAAAGCATGGACAATATATTCTGTATAATACTAATGCATATTAGAGTTATTTGGTACAAGTACTTTCAGAAAAAAAAATGGTTCAGTCTATGACCATGCCACTTAGCTAGCTGGAAGATTGCAGCAGAGGACCTAATGGCACAAATTGGACAGGTTAGAGGCCGAATTGAAACTCTGAGACTTCAAAGGGGATCAACAGGGATAAAGGATAATGGATAGGATAATTTGTGTAATTTACTTAATAAACGTCTCACTTGACTCATTGAAGTACTAATTTGCATCTTGATAAACGTCTCACTTAACTCCAAATTCTAGTTTTTCATGTTATTGAAACCAGCAAGTGACTTAACCTGCAAGCACCACACATATCTTTTTGAAAAACCATGTTCAATCGGTGCAACAAAATTCTTGTTCAAAATAAAAGTTGTAATGAGGATATCCTATAACCATGCGTTCTTCCTCTTTTGATCAGGTTTTAATGTTTTGACCTATTACAACATTTCAGAATAGCAAAATAAAGTCCTAAAATCATACAAGAGGATCTCATTTGCCTGGAAATTACCAAATTACTTCAATTATTTCACATAAGGGACAACATAGGGTAGTTAGGTACTTCTTAAAAGAATTAGGACATAATTTACAAAGGCAGGTGAGATATTTCTTTTGTTCAAGACATGTGCAAACATTTAATTCCCTTTCATGTTCTAATACATGATAAAAACCAAAATACCGTTGGTCGTTGTCTCTTGTGGTACAAATACTGCATGAGCCGTCTGTAGCACAGCCCACTGTCTCTAGGGTTTTTAACAAGACCTGCCCGACCTGGATTGGCTGCTGCGGCATCAGCTGTGGCCACATCTGTTGCTGTTGCATGATTTGTTATGCCCGCTGCATCTGCGGCACTGCTTGCTGCAGCATTTTCTGTTGTTGGGCCAACTGCTGCTGCTGAAGCATAGCCTAGAGGTTAGGATTCTGGTGCAGCTGCTGCATTGCCTGTTGTTGGAGTAAAACCTCACCTTGGCTTCTGAGTTCAGCCTAGATTTCTTTTGTGGAGGAAGAGGTTGTGATGTTACACTAGATGAGACAGCTCGCCTCTTTTGCATGTGATCTTCATGCGGACTTGGTTGTATTATTGATGTTCCATCAATTACCTGTTGTTAACACATTTTTTAGCAATCAGAGAAATCACAATAGTTCAATTAATTAATGTCTAAAAATCAGAGGAATTTGCAACGAAACCCTAATACCAAAATCAAATGGAGCCCCCTTCCATTAAAATTTCACCTTCTGCTCAACAAATTAAAAAAAGGTCCCAGAAGAAATGGTCAGTATTAGCAACAGCATTTCAGCTACGAAAATGTTCAAGTGCCTGTATAAGTAGATTAAATGCTACAAGTCTTACAACTACAATGATTAACTAGAGGGATTTCTCCGATTTAACAGGATTGTAAGTTTCTATGTGAGTTTCTGAATAATTATTACCGATGATCCAGAGATGTTATTTGATGAGAAAGACATTGGGGAAGCAGGCAGGCGCATGTAGGACTCGGTGTTTATGCTGGCACTTCTCTGCAGCTGGGGCCCACCTGACAGGCACGAGTTGGCGTCGGTGACAAGTTGCTGACACCGACGCTGGGGCCTGATGAGTAAGCCATACCGTTAGGTATAGTACCAATGTTGTTCATGTCAACCCCTGACAGGTATCAAGCTGCTGATTGGTACTTCATTTGTTGCCAAATTTAGTGTTATTTTGATCGAAATCCCCTTTTTCCTGCAAGAGAAGAGAAACAAATTTAGTTGCAGTTCTTAAGTGGTGATGTTAATTAGGAAATAGATTTGTTGTTTTCTTCAGATTGAGATGAGGTGTGCTCTGTACCGAATGGTACTATAGGGAGGTTTAGTGTTGATGTGAAAATATGGTTGTGAAGAAGTAAATGTGGTTGTATCTGGGTCTTTTCAGTTTAATGGTACTATAGGGAGGTCCCCCACTAGTTTCCAAAAAAAAAAAACAAAAAATTAATACTCTCAGAGTACCCACAAGTCCACTATTTCATCATATAAGTATTAAAATTGTTGTGGAGTTAATACAGATCTACACCAAAGCATGAACACACCTCATTCACAGAGAAACAATAGAGGAGAGAGACTTCGATTGTTTCAAAATAGAAAGGAAAAATAGAGGCACATGCCATAGGGAGAGGAGAGAAACCAGGGATGGAAGTAGATTTGGAACCTGGTTTGGCGTGGATAGAGAAGAAGACTGTCGACGGAGGTATCAGGCGAAGACAAGCTGGCACTCCGGCCTCTGAGGCGACGGCGGCGGGCGCCTTTGGCCTTGCCTTTCTTCGGAAGGCGCATTCGAGAATTAGGATTCCATCTCAGTGATTTCATGCTCGGTGCCGTCCACATCCTAAATTCTTATTCCTAATTCAGTGAGATAGATAAAACATGTGGCGGCGGAGAATTATGCGAAATAAACGAAGACTACGGCTCATATACGAAATAAACGAACAGACGGTTCGAGTAAATGGACTATTTTGCCCTTCCGCACAAAGTCTCCGTTAGATTTAACAGAGACATTGTAGGTGCGCTATTTATTACACATCGTCCGATTTATAGGAAATGGACGGTCTGTATTTCTTCTGTCCACATTAGCATTTGCCTAATTTTTATATTCTAATTTAGCACAAGATCCAGTAATTAACCCCCTCCAAGATAACATTATGGCTTTGTAGGCCTTAGAACCTGTAAAAGTGTAAATCAGTACTGCGCAAATTTCAAATAAATAGGTCTATCGGAGGATTAAAACTTATGGTAAATTCAATTGATATTTAACATGTTCTTTTCAAATTTATAATATGATAATGAAAATTTTTAATTAAATTTAAATAGAGCATGTATTGAATTCGGATCAATTTGAATGTTATTTAGCTTTTGTTCAAACAATTTCAAAATTTAATGGCTGTGTTTTCTTTTTTTGTCTTTAGTTTCAAATCGTCTCAATTTATACACGTCCTATGTAAATGACAATTAAGTAGATAGCACATTTAGAATTTAAATGTTTTGCATAAATAATACTCATTATAGGCAAATTTTGTAGTAGATCAATCTTTTTATGTGGCTGACATACAAAATTTTTTTTGAAAGAGAAAATTTATTATATATAGAAATTGTTGCGCATGCCTTATCGGTCGGATATATTCTAAATTGACCAACTTTATATAGTTAATCTAATCTATATATTGAAATCTCATAACAAACAAAAAAAATTATATTTTTAAAATTTTTAAAATTTTTTACTTTTTTCATATTTGTCATTTTTCATACAAACTAATAGAAAGAACGTTAAAAAAATGACAAGTTTAAATAAATTAGAAAAAATAGTAAATTTTTTTTAAAATATATAGAATTTACTTTGTTATGAGATTTCAATATGTAGATTGTATTGGTTAAATTATATTTGTCAATTTGTAAAAATACATACAAATAAGGTAATGATACAAAAAAAACTTATGAATCATGATGCACAATAAATTATTATTATTTTTAAATTATGAACGGCTGTGATTGATCATGGTTCAAATTAAATGGGGCTAAAAAAAAAAATCCATGACTGAATTTTCTTTTATTACAATATCAAATAAATGTGTTTTACATTGGAACTATTTTTTTTTTTAAAAAAAAAAAGAAAAACAGCTACTCCATGACGTTCCGTTCTAATGGAGCTACAAATATTGGAGTAAAGTAAATATATATAGGAAATGGAGAATATAGAAAGTGTCGTTTTTTATAGTCCCTGGTATGTGGTAACAAAGTGACAATTTCAACAATGATGACATTACAATGTACACACGATGAACTTGAGAAATTTTATTCCGGTAATCTGGCCCGTTCTCTGTGTTTCATTTTTCATCATTTTTGGGGCATTTTGGCGTAGCCGTGTCCCATGTAATTACTAACAGGGCAAAATCAGAAACAAAATTTGGGGGAGATCAATTTAAAATATTTAGTTTTAGAAGAGACTTGTGTTTTTTATACATATTATATCAAAATTAACACATTTAAAAAAATAATATTTTAAATTTAAGGGGAGGCCAGTCTGGCCAGACGCTCTAAAAAATAATATTTTAGACTTGTGTTCCACCCCAGTGTCGCAATGATAAACGGCTCGTTTTATGTTTGTATTAATATTAAAGGGGCTGAATTATCAACAGAAATTCTAATTACTGTGGTAGAAATGTAGAATATAAAGTTCACAACCAGAGCAAATCAATAACAGGGAATGAACAGTACAGAGCCTCACCATCTTCTTCTTCTCCTTTTTTTTTTTAAAGAAAATATTTATTAAATCTTTTTCCTTTTAAATTTTTAAGAGCCGCCATGGGTTTATCCTCCAAATACTTCAGGACGTGGGTTCCATCATTCAACGTGGCATAAGAGTGCGAGATATGTGTCCTTTTTTTTTTAACTTACTCGAAAACATGAAAGAAATTATGAGAAATTCAAATATATCACTTAAAATTGTCAAACTAAAATTTGCTTAGAACATTCATTAGCTTTTGATCACTTCAATTTATTTTAAACGAGTTCAAAATACTTGGAATGTAATTGTATTACTCGTAAATTAACCCTAAAAAAATTTATATTACTCGTAAATTAAATTGATTTAGATGGTTTAGATTTATTATTTAAAGTCCATATGATGTATTGATATATTACGAGGGTACCTCGGTAAATTCAAATTCATACTAGCTTATGGTAAACGAGACATTTGTGCCATCCGTGCGTCTCTTCTTGTTCATAAATATATGCATAAAAAGTTATTTTATTCTAGTAAGTAGATAATATTTACACGTAATAATTTGACGTCCTTATGAAGACGATGAGAAAATCCATATTTTCTAACGTACCTATTTTAGATAAAATTATATGAGCAAAGTTCCGGTGCCATCAAATACTACGACTTTACTTTTTTGTTAAAATTTAAAATTTTAAAATGTAAATTTTAAATCTAAACCGTTGATCTTCTTCGTTTTAATGAGCGATGCATTTCCATATAAGCTTTATAAAATTTTGAGTTGATTTGATACTTGATCCAGAGGTCAAACCATGAACGTATTATAATTAATCTGTTATAGTTAATCAGATTCGTTCATTTTTTAACCTCTTGATCGAGTATCAAATCAACTTCAAATTTTAAAAAACTTAAATAAAAATTCATCACTCATTAAAACAAAGAAGATCAACGGTTTAGATTGGACATGTACATTTTAAAATTTTAAAAAATAATGAAAAATTAAAGTTGTGACATTTGGTGGCACCATAAACGTGTGGCACTGGAACCCTCCTTAAATTATATATCTGTGGGATACATACAACATTATTTCATCAATTATTTATTAGTTTTTTTAGTAGTTCCCCTGTTTATTTGGTCCTAACTTATTTATAAATGGCCTCCAATAATTCGATTCTCATTGGTTAAATAACTTACATTCATGCTGCGGTGCATAAAGAAAGGCACAAGGAAAATAGAACGGTCCTTCTAATCCAGAAACAGCATCTGACAATGTCATGAATACCTATACTGAACAATGAAATTAGTTTCAAATTTTAAATGTCATGAATATATATGCTGTGCTTCTTCCCCATTGTAACTTCTCTAAATCTTATCTATTTATGTCAGGATAAAACGAAGTGAAGTACGTTAATTTAGAGGCCTCCTAAATTTATTGGGGAATAAAGCAGTTCATAGAAATTTATATTTTCTGCATTATTTGTCAGGATTTGTGCCTTATATTTTCTGTATTATTTGTCAGGATTTGTGCCGCCTCTTCGAACCTGGTCAGCTGGCATGCTATTTTATGAAAAGTAAAGTTATGGACACGAATAGATTTTAGACGAACATTATAAAAGTTCATCAGTAAAAAAAATTGTATGGCCCTCATTAATTTTTTTTTTTACATGGGATTTCATTTCATTAGAAATTTTTTTATCAAAATGAAAAAATTTGGTGTCATTTGATTGGAATTTTCCTGTAATTAAAGGTCCAACAAAATCCTAAGAACTCAATTCAAATGAAATCCCGCGTAAAAAATATTTTGATGAAGGCCTATCACTACAGGAAAAGGCACTATCTGCATCGCCTTTCTACATCCGCAAAACCGATGAAATAAGTGATCTGCATCGGTTTACTGATACAACAAAGGTGATGCAGAAAGTGGCGATGGTGATGATATCAAACGCATCGACTTACTCAGTTTCTTCGGATGACTGATGCTAAAAATAGATTCTCAAATGCATCGGTGTTTGGATGAAGAATAATTATCAACTGCATCATCATGGTGATGCAACTTCTTACCTTTTGCATTGGCAGTCCCGATGAATTTAATTATCATAGCATCAGCTTACATTTGCAGAATTAACAATAAACTGCATCAACAAGCCAATGAAACTTATACTCTTTTGCATGGATATTCCTGATGCATGTATTTTTTTAGTTTCATAAACTTACGCATGTAAGATAAATGATAAACTGCATCCACATGCTAATGCAACTTATACTCTTCTGCATAGGAATTCTTGATGCATGAGACTTATAATTGCATCAACTTACGCATGCAAGATAAACAATAAACTACATCCGCGTGCCAATGTAACTTATACTCTTTTGCATGGAAATTCCTGATACATGCGATTGTTAGTTGCATCCATTTACCCATGCATGATAAATAGTAAATGCTTCCATTTACCCATTGTAGACACCCCAAAAAATGTCATTGATTGAAATACCTTTTTAACAATTAAAATATTTAAGAAAATTATATTAATTTATCGTACGATTGGTTAAACCCAATCAGTTCCTTATGCAACGTAAAAGATAAATTTTGGTCACTTGAAAAGTAAATGAAAATTAGTTTCCTACATCTAGCTATTTTTCTATATTATTTTTGTCAAAACTTGTTTACTTGTATTCCTTGCATATGGCATTTACAAACCTTTTTCAAAGTCTTATACTTCTCCTAAGAAGAGGTCCAAACGTGTTTTTGTATTTATAAAACCGGTCAAACCCTTTTACAATTCTTATGTCTCGTTAAATAATAAATTCACTAGTACAAGAGAATCTTGGATGTTTGCTCCTGGATGTATGTTACAACACGTGTTTGACTTATTTTGGTACCCTTGTTCAGCGCTGAAAGGCTCTCCCAAAGTTTAAGCTGTCAAGTGTGCAAAGACTAAAGTGGGCCCTCTTCCAAAATTTCTGCTTTGGACTATTTGGAAATAAACAATTTCGAGTTATAAATTATTTTCCAAAACATGATAGTTTAACTTTTATTAATATCAAAGTAAAACCATTTTATGTTAAGCTATTTTGTTGGCTAATTTGAGTTAATTTCAAGATGAGAATATTTCGTTTTTCAAATGA
Organism: Rhynchospora breviuscula; assembly: GCA_027562975.1. NCBI lineage: Eukaryota > Viridiplantae > Streptophyta > Magnoliopsida > Poales > Cyperaceae > Rhynchospora > Rhynchospora breviuscula. The sequence goes on along the minus strand of CM050400.1, from coordinate 26,508,886 downwards.
ATTATGTTTTATAATCCTAAAGGATATGTACTTAAATTGTCAAGAAACACTTTTTTTTTTTTAAGTCATATGACTTTTTGTTTTTTGTTTTTTTTATTTTAACAAAATAATGTTCAGGCATGAGTTAAGAGTATTTGCAAAATCAAATTTGGAACAATTTACGAAAATATCATTTTTTTTCTGTTCCAGAATCACGTGAGATATAATCTACATATTTAAGAAAGTTGCTTTAACTTGGTACTTGCAATCTGATATTTGGTCACATCAGAAATATATCTTTATACCTCTTCTGTTCCTATCTTTTTTTGGCGAGTCAAAAGCCTGTAGGCAAAGTTTGTTACCTTTATACTCAGTAGTAGCGCATTATTTGGAATGGGGAAACAGGAAAGAAGTACAGTAGTTATTCTTACTTATATTTACATCAAGCTATATCAATAGATCATAAGCGTCCCCTGTAGAAATTAAATGTGATATGCATCTCAAATCATGCGTTTTGGTCATGATGAGCCCCTCTTATGTTATAATTACTATGACCTCTTAAATTGGAAAAAGTAATAAAATTTATGCATCATAGTATCTTAAACAAATTTTGTAAATCTCATGCATGTTTCATCTTTATGGAAAATATAAAACTTAGTTCTATTTTCTTACCAAGTTGTTTCTTATGACCATCTACTATTCCCGTCGATATTTTCTCATAAATTATTTTTCCCGTCAATATATTGACGAAGAAGACCTTTTGCAACCCAGAAAAAGTTTTAAACGTCTTTGAAAAAAATCAATTTGAGTCAATATAAAATCACGAGTTTTTAGGACAAAAGGTTTGCTCTTATCCTGTTTCTTTTCCTGTATGGACAAAGGGAGCCACAATTGAAAACCAAGTGAGTATACATAAGTCTTGATCGATTTTCAAAATAGCATTAATACCTGGTTTTACCAGTAAGACAAAAGAATTTTGGCACATATGAAATTAAAATCTGGCCAAAAGTATCTTTTAATATCTATGTATTTGGTCATCCCTATTATATTTCAAGTAACACAATGGCTTGCAACTTAGAAAAACAGAATTTTTTTTATCTTGATAATTTACTACAGGTTCTAAGTTGCAGAACTTATGTGATCAATTTTACTTCTTTTTTTTTTTACCCTGTGGTTTGTATTCTAAAATAAATAGTTAGCTTTGGCTCTTCTACAAAAAAAACGCATGATTTCAATAGTCATTTCATATTGATAAAGGGAAATTTTTTAACAATGTTTTCTTGAAAAGATTCTGTTAAAAACCTAAGACCCAATACTCTCTCTAACCTATTATGCCTAATGGATCGAGTTAAAGAAATACCAGCCTTGTACCAATGGCTACAGGAAACACTATTCTAGTTACTTGTAGCTTGATTCTAGCATATTTGTTAGCTGCAACCATGGTTGACTCTAGGATAAGTACATTAGTTTGTTACTCATGCATGCAACTTTTATTCAAAGAGAAGAAAAAAACCACTCAAGTACTTTTAGTAAAACAAGACAGTGCAAGCACATACAACAGATGCATTTCTTTTACTGTTGACAATTGTAAGAAATAGATTTCATGATACTAACTCATGGCAGTTGTGGATGTGAAAATCATTTTTTTTATTTGCATCTAACAATTAGAAGGTTCATCAAATTTAGGCAAACTTAGGCCTCACAATTAAATAATTGCTATTGAGACAAATGTAAGAGTAAGCGCTGTTGAAACTTGAGTCTTTTTCTGTGCACCAAAATAATGTAAGCCATTGGCCACATCTAAACCAATGTCCCTTCATCCCATTTAAAATCTGGCGCAAGATATTTAAAACAAGGAATACAATTTTTCTTTCCAGAAGCAATAAGAGACAATCAATTCAGTCCAAGTCATCAACTGCCAAACTAGGACATTATGCTTTCACAGTATCTTACTAGTGTGCAGCAAGAATATTGCTGATTTGTTCCCACCTCCACAACATAATAGAAAATATGGTCAAACTGTTTTATTTAATCATGATGCATGATAATTAAAAGCAATTAAGTTTATGCATACAACATACTATGTGATGGCTTATTTCAAAATTGCATGTCATTTGGGAGCAGTAAGCAAATTACAAGTTCATAACATAAACACTGTGCTTGAGAGGAGCTAGACGCTGCCTATATATACCTGCATTTACAAACTTCAAAGGCATGGCTGGAAAGTGCAAGAAAACTACAAAGAGAAGAGAGAACCCTGCCTTGAAAGAAACTGTTGAAATTTAAACCTCCTCCCATCCCATTACTTTGAATTTAAAAGGAATGAGAGATCCATCTAATAATAATTTTAGAATTTGATCATCATTCATTTATAAACCAGTCATCCAAGTCGTTCAAATAGACCTACAATGCCTAACAGCTAGTATCCAAGGATGTAATCGGCTTGCATCAACACTTCTCTATATTTTTCTCTTCTATTTCCTTAAATACATATTGCTGTTGTATTGTTATGTTTGCATCTGTAATTTGAATATTGATAATAATAAAGTTATTGAAAGCTAGAATCAGTAGAGACCAAGTTTGTTTGGGTGATTGTGGTGCCTAACACCTTCCACAATCATAACCGAGATACGAACCTCTTATCCATGGGCTAAATATAATCAGAATCGACTTTCTTTCTCGATTTTACATCGGGTGGCGACTCCATTATACACCACTGAACCTAAGTAAAGTGTCGCTGGTCGGTTAGTTAGCGGGTAGCTACACCCATGCATGATAAATAGTAAATGCATCTATTTACCCATGCATGCGAATCCTATGCAGTAGCATGGATTAGTTAAATCGGTATTTTTCATGCAATTAATTATGTTATTTACATCGACATAGTTGATGCATAAACTGCTGATTTTTCGCATCCGCTGGACAAATGCAATAATTAGTCTAGTTATATCAGTGAATTCTATGCAGTAGTACAGATTAGTTAAATCGGTGTTTTCCATGCAATTAGTCATGTTATTTACATAGATATAGCCGATGCATAAGCTGTAGATTTATTGCATCAGCTGGACAGATGCATTTGACCGTTGATTGCATCAGTCATACTGATGCAGTCGAGTGAGAATTGTTACATCAATTTATCTCATGCAATTAGATCTATTATTTTCATTGTCACAGCTGATGCAAGAGCGTATACGTTAACTGCATTTGTAGGACAGAAGCAAATATTCAATTAGTTACATCAGTAAATCCCATGCAGATAAACGAAAATAGTTGCATCAGTGTTTCCCATACAACTGGCTATTATGTACATTAACAAGCTGATGCAGAAAAATACAACAGATAAATTTTTATTGGCTGATGCAACAGATATTTTTTGCTGGAAAATCATAAATCCCGATGCAGATACTGCAGTTTCTTGTAGTGCATGATCAGTTCACCCACGTAAAGTTCTTAATCGGAAGCATTAATTCAAAGTATTGAAAAGAAAATTTAAATTACGACTTACGAGATAAAAGAACATATTTTATGCATTCAACTGAAATTGTTTGAGCTTCAGATCAAATGATTCCATCATTATAATTCACAAACCTTTGTCTAACGTTCAATCTAAACCGGCTAAAATATGATTGATTTTAGGCAAAAACAAAGCATTTAATCTAATGACTGGTTCCCCAGTGACTTAGTGATGTAAGCAGGCTAGGATTTTGGCTAATTAAATTGCAACAAACTTTGAGCATATGTTCTTTAATTATGTAGAAAATGAGAAAAGAGAAGTTGAATAAAATATTAGCAATTTCTTGAAATTTAAAGAATTGACGAAGAATCCGCTATAATAATTCCAAGAGTTAGTGAGGTGGGAGCTATGACCTCAATCATGGATGCCTCGGGATGAAGGGAGAGTACTCTAGGAAGGCTTATTGCAAGTTTTGCAACTTACTTTCACCTCACAACAATTCAAATACAGTTTTGTTATCCAATTCCATTCAGGAAACAACGATTTAGATATAGTTTTTTTTCTTTTATAATTAATAGAAGCAATAACCAACAATAATGTGTCCAATACTCCTATAGAAATAATCAAAGGTAAAAAAATCCGTCTAAGAAATAAAATTTTCATTGGATACATAACAGATTCATGCGATACAATGAAAGACATGCCAACCACCACACATTTTAAATATAAAGAACAATCTATCTAGCCCATAAACACACGGTTAATGTCCCTTAGAAGAATAATAGGTTTGTAGGATGGAGAGAATCAGCAGACTTCCAGCTGCCAGAACAGAGATGGCAGACCATGGATTACCAAAGTAATTATGCATCAGCCTAGCTCTCTGCTTGTGCCAAGTCGAGTCACTGTATTTTCTTATTTCATTAAACAAGTAATGACATGTATACTTTTCTGCCACAAAAAGTTCACCTAAATCGTTGAAGAAATCTGCTGCATCTTTCTCGCTTGGAAGCATATTCATGAGGATGCCGGTTTGCTCGAGTAGAGCAACATCCTCTTGTGTGTTGACTAGGGCATCCATTAGTGCCAGATAACTCACGAATTTCCTTTTGTCAGTGTAAAATTTTGAGTTTGCTCAAATGCAGCAATATTCGCCTACAAAATCTTACGGTAATAACTCAATGACAGTAATGGTATTTCCATTATGCCATTGGTAAATGAAATGTCAAACCTGTCACGGCAGTTTTTCTTTCTCTTGAATATCACACCTGCTGCATGGAGCTTGCTGGCACATGGTATCACAACCTGGTTTCAGATGTGGTGCAACATATCTCTTACTCTTGATTTGGGACAATCAGACCCTCTGTGATGTGATGTCTGTTTAATCAAATACTCTTTCTCTCTTTCATCATTGCGAGTCATGCAGGTATAAACGAGGTGAAGGTAGTGATAGATGCTACCGCACCACTCTTTTGGTGGCTCCCCCGTTGCAGATGTAATAATCTGTCCGGAGCAAAGTGGGGTGTTAAAGATTAGATCTTTGAGCAAAAGGCATTTAAAACTTTCACAACTGTGAGTCATGCCGCGTTGAATGACAAACAGCTTGTGAATGACAAAGAAGGGGATTTGATTATCTAACAAGACCAAGTCAGTCGAAAGATTGCCTACTGCCCAACCTAAATTGCAGTATGCACTATATTTCCTACCTGAAGACTTCATAAAATGCTCTAGTAGAAAGCAGCCATCAAGCAACAACATCATAACAAAATCATCACTTTTCATTTCAAAATTTTCACTGTAGCACCTGCGTGCTCTGTCCTCGAGAGCTCCAATCTCTTGGACATAAATTTCAATGTCAACATTCTGTCCCCCTTCTAGGAAATCTCGAAGGAAATGCCACTTCTGCTCTTCCATGAAGCGGAGGCTCTCTTTGCCTCGATGGTAAGGACCGATTGAAACCATTCGTGGCTCAAAAAGGCCCTTGTGAGCTTCCTGGAACCTAGCCGGAACACGAAAGATACTCATGTCTTCAAAGGGATTTTCTAGCACCTCTTGTAACTTCTTCTTGATCAAATTCATCATATCTCTCCTTTTGCTTACTCTGCTGTTGTTTTCTTCTCCCCATTATCAATTCCAGATTCATGTTAGAATGATTAATGACAAAACATAAGCCTGGTAAACAGATTTTTCAAAGATTGGATAGTATACCAGCATTTTTTTGGATTGGTATCTCTGCTGCGACATCCATGTCAATTGCAATGTGTTCAATCTCCTCCATTTTTTGGTTCAAATGCAATTATGCGATGGCTCTAATTAATTGCACAACTAACTCGTCAGGGGCACCCAAATTACTGCAGATCAAAGCATGGTTCTAAAAATTAGAATCCAAATTAGACTTAGATTGTTGGTCCAATGAGTTAAATATGATGGATATATAAAAAAAAAACAATAAATCAGATAAAAAAAATTGGATTTTTTTTATAGAAAATGATTTTAGTATCTTTAAAATTTAAAAGAATGCAAAAAGATTAAGAAAATATATTTTATTCAAAGATAAGTTACAGAATCAAAAGTTGAAAGCATAAAGTTAACTAAAATATAAAAATAATACATAAGTAAATAAAGATGAAGACAGTTCCCAATTTTGTATTGGTTGATTTTAATAAATACAAGTTTTGTTGGCAATCACCAACCTTCAAAAAAGAAAAAAAAAATCATAAAGTCCCTTAAGTGACCATAAATAATTGAGGTTCTACTGTACATTAATTGAGGTTTCACACGGTCTCACGTACAGTTCAGAGTTTACATTTCGCTACAGACTTTACTGAGGTACATTAATTGAGGTTCCAGTTTCACTCAGAGTCTCACACTCTTCAGAGTTTACACTTCACGACAGACTTTACTTGAAAACAGAAAAGACAAAAAGAAAAGAGGTACGATACCAAAAGCTAGCCAATCACGGAGATTGGGAGACCATCTATCCTCTTTTCCTGAAATGTAATTGATTTTACTGTAAATGTAAATGTAAAGAGAAGAGAAACATAAGGGGAATTGCTTTATGCACGCCTCCAAATTGGAGATCCACTCTTTTGTGGACTAAAATACCCTTTGCATTCCTCTAATTTACACCTTTCAATTCACAATTTAGTTTAGACTCGAGGGATATTTTCGTCAAGAGGGAGTGGATCTCTAAATTCGGGAAGTGCATGAAGCAATTCCCAAGCATAAGAGATATTTCATTCCATAATGAATTTTTGTATTACATTAGTTTTGTAAGAGAACTATCGAGTATATATTGAGATGAGAATAAAGATGCTGTGATTCCTAATTTATCCTCTCAACTTTTTTTTTTTTTTTTTCAAATTGTTTATCCTCTCGACTAATCTGCTCTATACACGTATCAGTCACAGCTGTGAGTCTGTTATCTTCTAATTGCTGGTGCTCTCCAGTAGAGCATCTGTGAGACAAGTCCAGTGACTGTCTATCATTTCCGCACCTTCACTTCACCAAGACCGCCTTCAAGAGTCAAGAACCGTCTGTCCGTCTGCCCTTTACCAATGTGGTGCTCAGGCGAGGCGAGGCTCAGGGATCAGTTTATTGACTCGTTGACTTTGTTGTCCGAGAGGAAGGGGTCAAAGGAGGAGGCTCGCGAGTCGCGAGACGTTAATACGTTATATATCGATCGCATATTTCACCCATTCAATTTAGGCCGATTCTGATTATTTCCATCCGAAAATAGGCCGACATTTATTCTCTCATGACGATTTGTATAAGTTGTGCGCACGCCCGGTTTATCTCTGTTCAATTCAACTCACCCAAATGCCCGGCCCAAAGTGAAAGCAATATAACTAGCTAGGAATTTCGGCTTTAAACTTGTCCACACTCCACAGGTAAAACGGGGGATTATAATTTGATTTTGGCGAGAGTTCAAGGTGTGTTAGATATCAATTATACCATGGTACTCTTGCTGCCGTACTACTGTACTAGGTATTGCCATGGTTTAGTGAGAACCACGAGTTGCTCATTGATTTCTCTTTATAGGAAGTGAAAGGTTTAAATTAGAATTTGAAGCCTTGAAGAAGAACATAAAAAATGACCAAGAAGAGAGGTCACTTGTTATTGTTGTAAAATTAAAGTGGAGGAAGAGAGAAAGAGCAAAAGAGAGGCAACAATATTTCTTATTCTCAATATTTTGGATATAACATACAATTTACAAGTCTCTATTTATAAGCAAGAAAAGAGATCTTTTAATAAATGACAAGGATATGTATATCCGACATGTATCTAATGTAATAAATGAAATTAATAAAGATGAACAATCTATAAATGATTTGTATCCATTTATAACACTTCCCCTTTGTTCATCTTTCATTATACACTATTAATATGATACTTCAGGATCAATATTAATATGATGCTTCTGGATCATTTATACTGCCTCATTAAAACCCTTATCAAGAAAAACCCATTGGGATAAAAACTTGGATAAGGGAAAAAGAGTACATCGTGTATAATGCTTCCCCTCATTTTGATATTATTGGATGTCCTTCAGTCGATGTAGACCTATCTTCTTTCTAAGCTGTTCAAAAATTCTTGTTGGCAAAGACTTCGTAAATAGATCAGCCAGGTTGTTGCATGATTGAATTTTTTGAACATCAATTACGCCATCCTTTTGTAGGTCATGTGCTGAGAAGAACTTCGGTGCAATGTGTTTAGTTCTGTCTCCTTTGATATATCCTTCTCTAATTTGTGTTATACAAGCTGCATTATCTTCATATATTGGAGTAGGATTTTCCTTAATGTTTTGAAGCCCACATTCTTCTTGAATATTTTGAATTATTGACCTTAATGAAACACATTCTCGACTTGCTTCATATAAAGCAATTAGTTCAGCATGATTTGATGATGTGGCAGTTAGAGTTTGTTTTGTCGATCGCCATGAAATTGCGGCTCCACTGTATGTAAACACATATCCTGATTGAGATCTTGCTTTATGCGGATCTGACAAATATCCTGCATCTGCATATCCAACTAAATTGGATTCTATATCCTTATGATAACATAGCCCCATATCTCGAGTTCCACAAAGATAGCGAAAAATTTCTTTAATTCCATTCCAATGTCTTCGGGTTGGTTTGGAACTATATCTTGACAACAAATTTACAGCAAATGCAATATCAGGTCTTGTATTATTTGCAAGATATAATAATGCTCCAATTGCACTTAAGTATGGTACTTCAGGACCAAGTACTTCTTCATCATTTTCTTGGGGACGAAAAGAATCATTTTCTACATTCAACGATCGCACGACCATTGGTATTTTCAAAGGATGAGATTTATCCATATTAAATCTTTTTAACATTTTTTCTATATAATTTGACTGATGGATAAATATTCCATTTTTTAAATGCTCGATCTGCAGGCCGAGGCAAAATTTAGTTACACCAAGATCTTTCATTTCAAACTCATTTTTCAACAAATTTGCAGTATTTTCAATCTCTTTAGGAGATCCTATGATGTTTAAATCATCAACATACACTGCAACGATTGCAAAACCAAAATTTGATTTTTTAATAAAAACACACGGACTAATTATATTATTTTTATATCCTTCTTTTAAAAGATATTCACTAAGTCTATTATACCACATTCGACCAGATTGTTTTAGTCCGTATAAAGATTTTTCTAATTTTATAGAGTACATTTCTCTAGGTTTTGATTTATATGCTTCAGGCATTTTTAATCCTTCAGGGATCTTCATATATATGTCATTATCAAGTGAACCATATAGATATGCTGTGACAACATCCATAAGTTGCATTTTTAGATTTTCTATGACAGTGAGACCTATTAAAAATCTGAGAGTTGTCGCATCCACTACAGGTGAATATGTTTCTTCATAATCAACTCCATATATTTGTGTAAAGCCTTGCGCCACTAGCCTTGCTTTGTATCTCACAATCTCATTTTTCTCATTTCTTTTAATGACAAATACCCATTTGTAACCTACAGGATTAATATCTTTGGGCGTCTGGACTACTGGTCCAAATACTTGTCGTTTATCAAGTGAATTTAATTCAGCTTGTATAGCATCTTTCCATTTAGGCCAATCATTTCTTTGTCTACATTCATCTATAGTTTTTGGCACATTATCCTCTTCGTTTAAAACATCACAAGCCATAGCGAATGCAAAAACTTCATCAACTTGAGTTTTATTCCTATTCAATGTTGTACCATTTTTCACATAATTTATAGAAATTTCATAATCATTTGGTACTTCAGTTTCTTCTGGAACTTCATCAACCTCTTCTGGGGTTTTAGTTTCTTCTGTAATTTTATTAATCTCTTCTGGAGATTTAGTTTCTTCTGGAACCTTATAAATCTCTTCTGGGATTGTACCAACTGTTTTATTCTGCTCTTTTCTTTTACGTGGATTTATATCCTTAGAACCAATTGGTCTTCCACGTTTTCTACGTTCATTAGATTCATTTGATATTTTTGTAATATTTATTCGAGCAGGTGCATTTATAGCTGGAATATGTGATTTAGTGACTCTATTTATATTTGTGAATGCATCAGGCAATTCATTTGCAATTCTTTGCAAATTTATAATCTTTTGAACTTCGAGTTCACATTGACCACTTCTGGGATCAAGATAAGATAATGATGAATTCCAAGTCACCTGTCCATCCAGTTTTTGTTTTTCTTCCCCTAAATTTGGAAATATTGATTCATCAAAGTGACAATCAGCAAATCTTGCTGTAAAAACATCTCCTGTTAATGGTTCTAAATATTTAATAATAGAAGGAGAGTTGAAACCAATATAAATTCCCAATCTTCTTTGAGGTCCCATTTTTGTGCGTTGTGGAGGAGAAATTGGAACATATATTGCACAACCAAATACTTTTAAATGAGACAAATTTGGTTCTCTTCCAGAGACCAATTGTAAGGGAGAATACTTATGATCAGCAGTTGGTCTTAATCTAATTAGTGCAGCAGCATGTAATATGGCATGTCCCCATGCAGAAGATGGTAAACTAGATTTCATAAGTAATGGTCTAGCTATTAATTGTAATCTTTTAATAAACGATTCTGCTAGACCGTTTTTGTGTATGAACATGTGCCACTGAATGTTCTACTGTAATCCCAATAGACATGCAATAATCATTAAAAGCTTGGGATGTAAATTCTCCTGCATTATCAAGTCGGATTCTTTTAATTTGATAATCTGGAAAGTTAGCTCTCAATTGGATAATTTGTGCTAATAATCTAGCAAATGCAACATTTCTTGTTGATAACAAACACACATGTGACCAACGTGTTGATGCGTCAATTAAAACCATAAAATATCTAAATGGTTCACATGGTGGTGTAATTGGTCCACATATATCTCCTTGAATTCTTTCTAAAAATGATGGAGCTTCGGGTCCAACTTTATTTGGAGATGGTCTAGTAATTAGCTTTCCAAGAGAGCATGCTTGGCATGTGAATTCTTTTGATAACAGGATCTTCAGGTCCTTTAGGGGATGCCCATTTGCACTTTCAATTATTCTCCTCATCATTATATTTCCTGGATGACCCAATCTATCGTGCCATAATGTAAATAATTTTGGATCAACTAACTTCTGGTTAGTCACCATATTTGATTCTATTGTACTTATATACGTACCATATAGTCCGTTAGACAATGCTTGCATTTTCTCCATAATATTTTTCTGGCCATTTTTAATAGATATGATATGAAGATATTCATAATTTCTCTCGTTCATAGTTTCAATATGATAACCATTTTTTCGAATATCTTTAAAACTTAGTAGATTTCTTCTAGATCTACTTGAATATAATGCATCATCTATTATTAATTTTGTTCCTTCAGGTAACAAAATACAAGCTCTTCCGGAGCCTTCAATTATATTACTTGAGCCAGATATAGTTTGGATATTAATCTCATCGAGATGCAATTGCAAAAAATATTTCTTACTTTTCAATATGGTATTTGTAGTTCCGCTGTCAACCACACATGGATCTCCTTTACTTAACAATGCGTCAGTCATGTTCCTTAAAATAAAATAAATGAAATAAAATTTGCTTTATTCATTTATTTAAGTACATGAAACTTAAATGGAAATTAAAAACTACTTTATTCATTTATTCCCGTACATGAACTAAAAAGTAAACTAAATATGCTAACTTTATTTTATTCCCGAACCGAAAAAGCAAAAAGGAAATAAATAAAAATTGCTATATTCTGTACACGTAAATAAAAAAAATGAAAGTAATTTGTTTTTTTTTCTACATGAAAAATAAAAAGGAAATAAACTAATTCCTATTTTATTTGCATGCATATATAATAAAAAAAAAGAAACTTTTTATTTTCCTTAACCGCGACTATTTCCATTTTTTCTATATTTGCTATGTCACATATGTTACAATCATCTTGAAGACGTTTTTTTTTTTTCATTGCAAAAATAAAATACGACCATATCAACGTCATCTATTCATATAAAATCACATTCGCTTCAGGGAATAGATTTTTCACGTGATTGATTAATTTATTAGAAACTCGTTATTTTGCATTAGGATATATGATACTAACTTGAAGCATCTATTACTACTACAGGAGCAAATTTGAGACATAAAATATGGAGAATTGTACGAACAAAATTATAACGAGCTTTTTATTTTGATGGTCACATTTTCTTTAAAAGACTCTTCAAGAGTACTAACATGCTTTCATCATAACTTCAGGTTACTAGTATCGTAACTTCAGGCTACGATAAATAAATAGAGATAAATAAATAAACAAATGAATAAATAAAAAGATTGAATAAAGTAAATAAAATAACATTCAATAACTTAATTATAACTTCAGGTTATAGAAAATTTTATTTAATAACTTCTGGTTATTAAATCGTTTGACCGCACAAAAATTTAAATGAAATAACTTCAGGTTATTTTCTTATCTAATGACTAATAATAATTGTTAATATATTAAATTGGGAATAACTTCATATTATTTTTTCATCCAGTGTCCAATAATAACTTCTGGTTATTAAGAATAGAACTTCAGGTTCTAAAAAAAAAAATCAGCTTTGAAAAATAACTACAGGTTATTTATATAATAATATTCAGTGGCGTTCCATAACTTCTAGTTATTTTAAATTTATAATAGAACTTCATGTTCTAAACAAATAAATTCAAACAAAAAAAATTAAAAACTTCAAGTTCTAAACAAATTACTTCAAGCATCAAGAACTTCAGGTTCTAAATAATTTTAATCGAAATATAAACTTCAGGTTATTGATGTCATAACTTCAGGTTATGATGAATAAAATAAATGAAAAAAAAACTGCAACATAATAAATAAGAAATAAAATAAAATATAATTCATATGATTATAACTTCAGGTTATAATACTTAATAACTTCTAGTTATTAAAAAAAATTTTACTACTCAATTAAAAGAATTTAATTGAAAATAACTTCAGGTTATTTTTCATTCAATAACTTAGAAATAAAATTTCAGATTTAAAACAAATAAATTCAAGTATTAAGAACTTCAGGTTCTAAATAAATTATTTTAATGATTAAGAACTTCAAGTTCTAAATAACTTTTAAATTGAAATATGAACTTCAAGTTCTTCATGTAATAAGAACTTCGGATTCTTGATAAACTTTCAAAGTTTGAATAATATCATGAAATAATTATTTTTATCATCATTCACTTCGGGAATGATTCTCATAAATTCAAACAAAAAGAAATATATAGCCAAAAAAAAAAATCAGATTTAAATATCTAAAAAAAAACGTAACGAAATTAAGAATAATCTATATTATATTCTATCAAATTTTTTTTTTCACGGACTATCTTTAGCAATTGTTCAAAAAACAAACAGGTTTATAAAACTTGATGTATATCGCATGATGAATTTACCTTTTTGCAACTTTCTTCTCCGTAATTTGTCAAAGTGACTTTTGTGATTCCTACTGAGCAATTCGTGCTGATAACGTGTTGTAAAATTAAAGTGGAGGAAGAGAGAAAGAGCAAAAGAGAGGCAACAATATTTCTTATTCTCAATATTTTGGATATAACATACAATTTACAAGTCTCTATTTATAAGCAAGAAAAGAGATCTTTTAATAAATGACAAGGATATGTATATCCGACATGTATCTAATGTAATAAATGAAATTAATAAAGATGAACAATCTATAAATGATTTGTATCCATTTATAACAGTTATAATAATTTTTTCCCAAGGATAATTTTATTTCCATTTAAATCAAAGAGTCAGTAAACTTATATAATAATTCATATCTAGTCATTAATCAAGTCAGATTTAAAAAATCAATAGTCTAAAACATATATGATAAATTAAATGTTTACATCCTTGGTCTAATTGCTTACACCATTGAATTTGTGCTTTAAGTAGTAGGGATATAAATAGAGTGCCGATTAAATTTCTTGTAATTTAAATATTGTTTGGTGATGCGCCAAGCAATGCTAATTTCAAATTGTGAAAAGTTCCAATCATTTGATGAACAATAAAATATGACTAAAAAAATTTCCTCATATTTTATGAGCATTAATTAGAACATATATACTTAATACTTTTTCAATTTTCAATTTTATTTTTGATGATTGTTAAAATGTATAATTATTAACTAATCTTTCTTCATCAATAAATAATTTTCATTTAACTTTGTTGTACTTTTCTATTTGAAGAAACTTTTTGTCCAGTTATCTATTAATTTATGTAATTTTTTCTAGTCTCATACCAGATCCAGAAAATGACACCTCCGTTCCCAAAGTTTTGGATTTTATTTTTCTTTTTTCTAATTCTTTAAAAAAATCTATGTACTTGGGACCGATCAAAGGCTCTAGTTGTTGATTTGGAATAGGGATTATAGGGTCATTTGTTATCAGACAAAGATGTAAATACCGCAACGGTTAGCACATCATTTTTTTTGAAGCAGAGCGGCCAGAGATAGGCCACCAAAATGGAATTAAAAGTAAAAAGGTCCAGATATACATCAAAAGAGAGGTAAAAACACCTCTTAAAGGCTTAAGGCCTACCTAAGAAGAGGTGGTAAACTCCCAGCAAACTAAAAGCCCAAAAAAAAAAAAAAAAAAAAGAACAGCGAAACACAGTAGTCCCAAGATGCACCCAAATCATAGTACAAAACAAAGTACAAAAAGTCTCAAAAGACTAGAGTCGGAAACGAGGGTGTGTTGCAAAGTCAGCCAGATTGCCACATCAGCGTCTAATGTGTCATCCGTTGTGTGCATGTCTCTCTGTTCAAATTCCTTCTGATGAGCCACTAGCTCTCGGAATCTTTCTTCCATCTCATCTCCAAAACCTGTTCAAAATCGATAATGACACACAGAGTGTTAAAATATAGGGAGAAATCTTTCCGTGCCACCCAAAATTTGCGAAATTCAGCTATTGCCACTCAAAAGTTAAACCTTCTGATTTTGCCACCCTGAAACTATTATATTCAATATTATCTTCTATGTGCACCCCAATTGTGTACCCCGATTAATAATTAATCTTCCCTTATTCATTAATTATAAAGGTCGCATCTACTATAACCTCACATTATCGTGTTACCCGCGATCTTCCCTTTCTCATTAGGTACTGTACGGCAGGATAATTCTTTTGGTTATTTGTAAATTTCGACCTTAAATTAGTGTTTTTAGGTTGACTAATTATTTTATAAACAGTTTTATTCCTTAGGTTTGAACAATTTGAATTGGTTTGGTATAATATTTCCCTAATTTACCTACCTAGAATATAAGTAAAATTTAGAAAGTCATAAATTATTAAGAAACAAACCTTGCTCTGATACCAAGAGTGGAATGAAAACCCAGGAGATAGATTTCGCTACTAACTCTGACTTAGACAAAGTACTGGCTAGAAGGAAATTTTATTGCTGGTTTATTGTACAAGAGGAGATATGATGATTTCTAGTTGTGAGGAGATGCCTCTACTAGTGAACCATCATACTTCTTATATAGAAAGAACGCTACCGGTTGGTGAGCTCGATAATTGAATGCGGGTGCTCATTGGGCCCCATCGTCCATTTCAATTATTCGTCTACCACAGTTGGTATGTCCTTATCAAGCTATTAGTAAGCATATTTGGTACAATAATTGCCCATAATAATAAACTGATGTCATTCCAAATGGCAGCCAACTAAAAAAAAAAAAAATTAAAAAGACAAATACGCACTACCATAGTGGCACCGAAAGTAAACAAAAGTAAACACATTATTGAGATTCCCATATGATGGTGGGTCCCTCTAATAGTAATGGCCTTGCTGGATGATGCAAAGTTTCTGATGGATTGCTAACAGCTCATCAATGTTATGATTAACTGGTCCCAATGCGCTGCTGGCCCAGTTGTCTTTAGATGCTCATTGCTCAAGTCGTATCTTCTGTAGATAGCTTAATGCTATGAGCCTCTTTATTTCTCCTATAGTCTTTTGTATTTGTTCATTATAAATTTCACCAAGCCTGAGTTGCATGGCTCCTTCCCAATGAAAAGACCTTGGATACATTGTTAGCAAGTCTCCAGTAATGACTTCATAATCTTGAAGAGAGTCTGGCTCTCCTCCTAAGGTCGCCCATCTTTCAGCTTGCTGAAAAGCTTGCCGTCCTCCTGGCGTAAAACCAGTGGTTGGACTTCCTTCATGGATTCTCATTAATCTTCGCAAATGATCAAGCACCATCTTCTGTAAAAAGATAAAAGTTCACACAAACAAATTATTAGAAAACTAAAAATTGTCAGTAGCTTTCCGTAGATTACTACCAGACAGTTCCTAAGATACAAGTATAGTGGGTTTTTCCAGCGGTCCACCATGCCCGCTTGCTTCCATCTAGAGGTTCTAGTATGGTCCGAAATCTAACATGTTGCCGATGTGACCGACAGTTGTTGCTAGATGAGCTAGAATATCATCTGGTGCGCCTCTAGTTTCTTCGAGCACCTTTTCTAAATCTGTCAACTGTTCATCAACAAAATAACAGTTACCGGTTTTCACCATTTTTTCTGTTAATCGTGACAGTGAATCAGCTAGCACGTTCATTTTTCCATCTATATGCTCAAAATTAACTTGCACCCATGTTCCTGTAACAAAGTCAACAAAATTAATCCATCGAACCCTTGACGATTTGTTTTGTGTTGATTTGTTGTAGAAACTGATTATAGCCTGACAATCAGTTCTGAGAGTGATCTCCTTCTGATCCAGGTAATGAATCTTGAGTGCCTTCATTGTTTCCATACATGCATGTATCTCGGCATCGATTGTTGACTTAATCACCGGGAATTTTCCACTTGCATATGCACACACCTTCTCCGTACTTCTGGGGTCATGTTTGAATTTCTTCCATTTACATATGCCACCCTATCCTTCCATACATCCATCAATTTCCAGGATGATGTAGGATCCTTCCGGAGGTATCTCGAGATCTAGGAGCTGCTGTACAGCTTTCTTGACTTTTCGGATAATTTCATAATCCGAACTTTTGAGCCTTTTGTCACCATGTTCACTTATTTTTGAGTACAGTGGCCCAAGCAGTGTACCCAATTTTGGAATATATGACCTGGCGTAGTTGAGGATGCCAAGCCATGATCTCATTCCTGCCTTTTCCTTCAGCTTCTCTTCATCAAATGAGATAATTTTCTTGATTATGTGTGGCTGAAGTTTGATCTTTCTGTTTCCAATAACTGCACCTAGGAATTCGATTTCCTGCACAGCTATTTTCATTTTTGTTGGGGAGAGGACAAGGTCCCATTTCTCACAAATTGATAACATGGCCTCCAAGTGTCTGGCATGCTGTTCTTCGTTTTCAGAGAATACCAGTATATCATCAATGTAAACTGCTATGAAACTCTCTGTTCCTCGGAAGCAGTCATCCATTTTTCTCCGAAAAATTGCCGGCGCATTCTTTAAACCGAATGGCATGACCAGCCATTCATATAAGCCATTTGGGACGACGAAAGCCGTCCACTCAATTGATTCTAAGTCCATTGCCACCTGATGAAACCCGCTTTTTAAGTCAAATTTTGAGTAAATTCGACTATTACCGACCTTCTTGAGGATGGTGTTGATTCTTGGCAGGCTGTACTGATCCTTATGAGTGTTATCATTGAGAGTACGATAGTTGAATACCATACGCTCTTTTTCTTTAATTTCAGCGCCAGTTTTCGAATCAATAGATGTACCCGAATTTACCATCATTGCCATGGTTCTGTGTCGGCTCTTACTAGGTCGTATCACTCCAATTTTTAACAGCGCCTGAACATGCTTGTCAAACTGTTCCTTCATTGCAGGTGTTACATGTTTTAACGGCTTGTCTTGGATTGTGATATCCGGGTTAATAATATCAAGTTTGCATTTCACCCGATTTTTCTCCCAGTGTTGAAGAGAATTTTCTCCAATATATCATTGTTCTTTTAGTCTTTCAAGGAGAGGTCGGAACGTCTCCCGGAACTTTTGTAACTGCTCACCGCAAGAGTATGCAGTAATCCTCTGGATTTCCAAATACTCAAGCGCGGACAGATCCAATTCTTCGATTGCTGCTGCGGCTGCCACCTCAGCATCCACCTTTGTTGAAATTGTTGTGACATTTTTGTAGAATGTTACCATTTGCCCTTCGATTCTGAGCCCTCCTTGCATGGCTCTAATGAAATTGCAACCAATCAACATTTGAATCCCATCCCTTTGCTCCATTGGGAACGCATAAGTGAATGGAATTTTGAATCTATTTTCTTCGATAACCATCATTCCGCCTTTGAGTTTTTTGTTAGCTATCTGAGAAGAATTCACCCCGTTAATCTGAATGGGGTAAGCACTTGGTTCTAGTGCTCCTTTTGGAACTGCACTTTGTTCTACGCAACAGACTGTTGCACCAGTATCCAGGATTGCTTGAATCTTGAATTTCTCAACCCCTGGTATTTCCATTATTAACTCAATGTTATAGAGTCTGTTTAAGACCCTTCTTCCTTTTCTTGGATCCGGGACTTGAGTACTGATGTACTCATTTTCCTCCGTCATCATTTTGATAATCACTCATTTTTGTTTTTGGAGATGATTTTCAATTGCTTCATCATCCGAATCTATTTCTCCAAGAATTGGTTCTTCAGGAGCTTTTCCTTTTGTTGGATCTCGCATCTCGCCCAGATCCCTTCTCATCTCCAATTCTTCAATCCTTTCCTTTAGCCTTTGATTTTCAGCTAACAGGAAGTTTGTATACCCAATCAATTCATTGATTAGGGTATCTTTGCTATCATACTGGGGATTTGATCTTTGAATTATTATTCTTCTACCCAGATTGAATCTTGAACACATTGGACAGACTGTCAGATGACACAGGCTGCAATGCGCTCGCATGCGTGTATTGGTCTGTTCTTTGCAAAACAGACATCTCATGAACTCTTGCGCTACAGGGCCATTGTCCTCCCATTGGTGCACACAATTTTCGACTTCCTGAGGTAGTGAGACTGCTACTCGCCATGAGACTTCTTTATTTGTCATCATCATCGCGGTTTCGTACGGCATCTCACCTATACCAGCCATCAGAGAATAGCTAGTACCTCCTTCCCCTTCAGAAAATGAACAGATTGCATCGCTATCTGGTTCATTCTGATCAACCGAGAGTACATCCCAGTCATCATCTAAATCTAGATTTTCGACTATTGCTGCTCTTGCAATGTTGCCCTTCTGCCTTGTGCAATTTCGGGCAAAATGTCCTTCTTCACCACATATGAAGCATTTGCATTTTCTTATTTTATCGGCATGCTTCCTTTTGAATACTCTGATGTGAGTATCATGTGGTTTGCCTCGGTATGTCTTTGCCTTCCGAAGACCATACTTTTTATTTTTTTTATAGTAACCTGGCACTGGTATGCGGCTACAGAATGATAGATTCTTGAGGCTTCTCTGGAGTGCAACTTTTTTGCACTGTTCTGCCAAATACTGGTAGGTGAAATGTATTCGTGGAATGACACCTACGGTATTGCCTGGGTATTTCTCAGCATATGCCCTCTCGATTTCTCCGCCAATGATAGGAGGCATTTTTCTGAAAAATTTTGTCGAAAGTTCGGGAGATATAAACATCCGTCCCGATTTTGCGGCCAAAATCTTGTAATCATTGATGTAATCGAAAAGATCTTTCACATTATGGCATGAAAGTCTTTCCAGATCATTGTATGCTCGATCTTGCTCCTCTGTGGACCCGGTTGTCGGATCCTCCAACAGAAACATTCGCCTGATCTGAGATATAACATTCTGTAGATCATCAGCGATATTTATCAATTCTTCATATTCAGTGGGTTATGCCATTCTC
This sequence comes from Rhynchospora breviuscula, assembly GCA_027562975.1. NCBI lineage: Eukaryota > Viridiplantae > Streptophyta > Magnoliopsida > Poales > Cyperaceae > Rhynchospora > Rhynchospora breviuscula. Next base: position 26,489,109 of record CM050400.1, on the reverse strand, counting down.
CACTGAATCCAGGTCTTTTTCTCCGTTTCTCCTAGGAGATTTTCAATATAGTTGACCTTTGATTTGTTATCCGCCCAGTTTCTTTCATTGATGAGATTAATGGTAATGGATTCCCAACGGGAGATCACTTCTGAATATAGCCCAATGTCTTCTGGTAAGACCAGGATTGCGCCTTGGCTGGCTTGGGCTGTTGGCAGGTTAAACCTTTCATTCATCTGTCTTGCATAGCCACCACGGATATTGTCTAATCGTGCTCTTATCTCCGGGACTTGGAGATTCTGTGGCTGCCTTGAACCAGGTGGGTACATAGCAGGACCCATGATTGGTTCTGGTGGTATTCTTGTGAGAGAAGACTCTGCTGACGAGAGTACCGTCTCCAATTTTTCTTTGAGATTTTTGAATTGCGGGTACTCCATCTCTTCGAGCATGTAAATAGATTCTGATGGATATTCGTCCCACTTTATCTCAGAATTTTCAGAATTTGGGAAACTAGCATCCCCACCATTTTTTGCCAGAAGACTTAGCAAGTTTTCGTCTTGATCTGCAGGTGCATCCAGTTGAGACAGGAATTGCACTGTAGAGAGTAGATCGTCTTCAATTTCATCATCAGACTTATCCCATTGACAAGTCATCATCAAGGCTTGCTCTTCAGACCATTCAGCCTCTGCTTCTACGGTCTTTAGCCAATTAAACTCTGCAAATGTCATTTGCATAAGTTCGTCCTCGTTATCTATCTGCTCAATAGCAAACCATTGATACGGATTTATTGGTTCCATCATTTCAACTGTTGGCTCAGCTTGTTCAGCTTTTAGAATTGCCAGGAACCATTTTCCCAATAAGGAATCATCATCTTGCTCAGCCTCATCTCCGTCATTACTGAATTCCTCAGGGTCTGTATAGATTTCTGGGAATTTCGGATCGTCATTGAAAGACCAATCATCATCTATTGTGAATACGAATGGCAATTCATCATCTATTATAAGTAGATTGATAAATTCTTGCTCGAGTTCTTCCTCATCATTTTCTCCTCGAATGACTTCTTGCTCAGGGACTGTTGTTGCATACCCTGAGAATCTGATAGACAATGAGCCGTCTGTTCTTGCTCGAATTCGTGCTGCTTGGGGATTCTGGATTTGTGAGATAACAGCTGGTCTCACAAGCCACTGCCTTCCTTGGAGTTCTGCGGTTGTTCTTTGCGAGCCAGGGATGGCCCAAACTCCTCGGCTTGCTAGGTGGTCTGCCACGTTTTGCACATTATAACGAAAATTTGTGTGGCTGGTATTGGACAATCGCCCATAAGTGATCTTGAGAGTAAGAGATTACTCTCACCACCTTGCCATCCTTCATACCCGTGAGTTTGAATCACCAGTTGAATGTGATCCCTAAAATCACGAATACTTAGTGTCATGTCGGGAGCAGTATATGCCAACTGCGTTCCAGACGTAAGATCCATTTCCATAGAGCTAATAACAGCCCTATCATCTCGCCATCTAGTGTCTCTGATTAGTACTAGCGCATTCACACCTGCACTCCGCCTGTGTAGCGTGTATAATCGAACCATGATTAGTCCGATATGCAGATGTTGGAGTCCTTCTTGTAAAAGCCTGTCAAAGCTTTCTTCAGAGATAAACGGTAACTCCACTTGTTGGCCGTCTGTGACCAATGTTCTTTCATCCGAGTAATGTTGGTATACCCGGTGTCTGTTTTCTGTCTATCCAGCTTGATACAACGTCTCTGCTGGAACCTGCTGTGCTCGTCTATATTGAGAGATGTTGAGCTCAGCATCGGGATTCATTTGTGACTCAAGGCTTCGCTGGTATCGTCTGGATTGACCAGGGAGCCTTCTTTGAGCCTCAAATCTGAGTCTAGATCCTAGGCGATAGCCACGGATCTGATCTTCAACAGTAGGAGTTCGGTTTGTGTCTCTCTCAGAAACTGATGGCCTTGCCTCCTCTGTTATTGTTTGTGTTCTGCTCATGCCGCATTCTTTTTCTCGGCTTCAAATATTTCTTTTGGATTTTTGAACACAAAAAGTTTTCCTTTTAGTTTAGGCACTGCTGGCTTACTAGATTCGCCTAAGCTCAGCTTTTGAAGTTGTTTTTGGATCTGATCAAGGGAGTCAGATAAGTCGTCAGGCTGAGTGACTTCCTTGCCCTTCACAGTCTCGAGCCTCTTAACTGCTACCTTCAGATCTTCAACTTCTTCTGTCAACTTAAGCAACAATTGTATGATTGTGTTGCTTTGCTTGAATTGAACTTTTATTGCTCTTCCGGTGATGTCTTGTGGTCTGACAAAACCGGTTGCCGGTGGCTGGATTGTTTCGGTTGTCTTGAGTGCTTCCTTGTAAATTGTACTATTTGCACTAAGGCGCCAATCGCTCATAAAGGAGAAATAAGTTCTATAAGAATATAGGGATTATTACGGGTTTTATTCTTAATTTTTAAATGACCTTTAATTTCATATATCCTAGGCATAGCATTTCGGGTTCAATTATACCATCTGTTAATGTTTTATCCAAATTCCTAAGTTACACATCTAGTTTTTCCTTGGACTTTTCTTGGGGACCTACAGCATTTTGAATATTTTAATTGATTTGTCTTATATAGTGCGGGTGGTATTTTGCTAAGAAAATAGTTTGTGGTGGCAATTTGCCAATTTCTCACTTTTGGGGTGGTATGAGCCTAATTTTCCCTAAAATATATGGTATGAGAGTTGGAGCCACTTGCATTAGCAAAAACTCTCCTATTTCTCTCCAACCATAAATTCCAACATAAAGCAGCCAAAATAGTTTTGGGATAAGTTCTATCCCTAGTCCTAAGCTTATTCATGCTTTCCATAAGAAATTAATATCAGTCAAATCAAGATGAATATTCCTTATGTTAAATATTGAAGCTAATCCTAAAATTTCTAATGAAAGGACATCGAGTAGATAGTCTCAACGAATTAACACATCATTATCTATTTTATGAAATGGAATTAAAAAATTGAAGATAGTTCGCTTTCTCGGAGGATATTTAGTTGGTTGTGAGTTTCACCAAAGCAAGCAACCAACAACAATGATATGACGAGCTCAAACTAAAAAAGAGGAAATGCTAATGCAGTACGTATGTATTATCATTGAAACTTACATTTCCCCTCTGAATAAACTTTTTTATGGGATCTATTTGTTTAATTGATTTTTCTAATGTAAACTTTTTCGTCCATATTAGGATTTAATTTTTATGTCCCAATTTGGGTATATGGTAATACGTCTCTGTTATTGTCTGCAACTGGCAAAACGTCTTGTAGTATGTGTTGGACATCCTTCATGTAAACTGGTGTCTCTATGTGGCAATGGAGCTTTCAAAATTTGCTTTTGTAGGAAGCTTGTGGAAGTGTACTAGTTAGAATAATGGTTGCATCCCTAGGATCAGTATTTGATGTGCTGACTTGCAGAGTTGCAAACTTGCAATGACTGATCTAGGTTATTATGAAAGCATAGGCGTAATTTGCCCATCATTTATATAATGAGAATTTCTTTTTATTTTTTATAACAAAGTATAGGCACTTGATAATAAGAAACTTCCATTTATTTAAATTTATACCTACCCTTTCTGTTTTGGAATACAAGTTTGTTCCAATTTTTACGACTATTCAATTCCATTTGAGTATCCTTTTGGGGGGAAAAACAAAAAAATTGTATTCGTCTAATCTATTGTGTATTTGTAACATCTTAATGTATATTGAAAAATCGACAATGTATCTTAGAATTACGAATTGGACAACAAACGAGTGTATTTGGAGGGAAGTAGGTCAATAACGACTATCAAAAGGTACTCACACAAGTGGTAGTTATCAATATTTGCGTTTATCTAAAACATATAAATATGAATTGAACAATAGATCACTGTGCATCGGACAAAAATCAAATATATATTTTATAATTTTTAAAAAATTTATTAAGAGCATTTAAAAGGTGGACTTAGATAGTACTTATCTGGTCCCAATATGCGCCCCAAAACATTCATGAATGGACCAAGGATATACATGCAGTGACCGCAGAATTCCAATTATGTTGATATATGACTAGGTATGGAGTGCCATTTTCTGGGAACATTTGCAACCTCTCATCTTGAAACTACGTACTGTATTGTAATTATCACGGCAACATAAATTGATTCTAGGAGCAATTGGTAAAGGGCATTACTGTAAAGGATACGGTGCAAGGAGCTCTCATCCTTGCAAGTTGCAACATAGTTTATAGTTAATTTGTACAGAATACAGATATATATATAGAAGACATTCTCATGCGAGCCTTTTATGCTCTTCATAAGTTCATAATAACGTAGATTACTGGCTGACTCGTTGTAATTGAAAAAGATTATAAAAAAAAAAAAGAGGAAACTAAAGCTAGGCTATGGTCTTGGGCCTACTTTACATTGCAATATTATACATTTAGAAGCCCCTAGCTTCTCGTAGTTACATCTCGAGATATTCATTCTGATTAGCTTGTTAAAAAACAAGTACTGTGATCTAGATATGTAATTCAAGTGAGTCAAGTTTATTTAGCAAAAAAAAAAAAAAAAAAAAAAATATTGTAAAATGTATCATAATTTTGAAGAAAAATTCTGATGTTTCCAAGAATTGTCTTAGTTTATCTAAAAAACTATTTTTTTTTCTAATAGATATGCATTTTTCCACATAATTTTTCTACAACAAAAAGAGTTATAAAAATATCTTATTAACCATCATTTCGTCTGAGAAAAATAATTGAAGAATGGTTCCGTTTAATGATGTCGGCTCTTCAAAATGATAAACACTGGTAATTTGTTATTTTTATATGGATTACGGATTTTGTATTATTAGTGTTCTAACTATTAAACACGTCATGAATAAAATTTTATCATATTGTATATCATAGAGTAACCTTGTGATATAGAAGTTTTTTTTTTTTTTTTTTTTGACTGTGTTATACATTTGATTTGACATTTGAATATAGTCGTCACTTTCTACAAGTAATTGATTCATAACACTCTGATTTGGCGCGCTCTTGAAGCCTATGAAGTCTAGACTAATGGTGAAGTCACTGATTACTTGTACCGAACTCACATGTCGTCTTTGAAGTACTAGTTCATGACAAACAAGCACGAAGATGTTACTATTAATCTATATTATGTAAAAATTTTAAAACCAAAACAATTAAGGAATAACAATTATAACAATATTATTTTAACATAACAAAAGTCATTGATCAAACTGTAAAAAAAAATATAGCAGGCAATTTTATCAAGGGAAAATAATGCAGAAAGAAAGCCTTCGATATCTGACTACCTTTTCCTCAGTATGATGGATATTAGGATATGTAGCGCTTTTTATTATTATTATTATTATTATTTTGGATATGTTGGTTTGGTTAATAACATGGATATATGCTTGCTTGTGCCGTGTTGATTTTAGCATACAATTTCCCCCCCTATATGCGTCTTTGCTGATTAGCATCTAAATTTCATTAGTTGGAAGTAGTGAAAAGAAGACCCAAATTAAGGATTAACAAGGAAGCTTCATAATTTAGTTGAACCGCGAGTCCGCGACAATGTGCAGTTGGTCAGTTGGATGCATCTAATTGCAAAATGAAGGATTAGGAAGGAAGCTTCATAATTATCCGCTTTAATCGTGGTAGGTACCTCCGTTCGTAGACACAACTAAAACTTCCAAATAATGGTTCCCCTTGATTTTAAATCAGACGGTTCGGATTGTCATTATCCAAAATGGAATGTTTTTAACTGCCACCGAACAATTGGGCATTCCAATTAGAGATTAATGACCTATATCATGAGATCGATACTCCCAACGCGTTGCAGAATTTGAGTGAAAAAGGACCTTAGTTTTAAATCGCAACAATTAAAAAGCCAGTCAACAAAGGAAAAAAGAGGTGCCAAGTTTGCACAGGCATACAGCCTTTCATTCTATTTGCTGCTCCATCTAGATGCTAGGCTAGATTCTAAGGCAGGTGCTTATTAAATGCATTAAATAGAAGTTACCTGTGAGACATTCTAAAAAACCCAGAAATATAAAATGTCAGTGTGGAATTTAGTATCATACCAACAAACCATTGAAGCTCATTGTGGGGAGACCACATCCACACAAAAACATGCCATGGTGGTGGCATTAAAGGTAAGAGTACTAATACATAATATGCAACTGGTGTCAGAAGCTCACATGATGACAACCTGATGATGGTTTGGGGATAAAAGTTATTACTATACTAACAACTCTCACATGATCAAAGCTAATGATCCATATAAAAATTTAACCTTTTTGTTTGGCCGAAAAAGAGAAAGCTATCAAAATATAGTTGGTAATAATTAGCACAAAGCTAGCTATCAAGTGAAGCTGATATATTACCAGCTCCAGCTACACCGTATGCTTTCTTTGGCCAATCATCACACCTTCCCCTAAACTAAGCTGTATATTTACTGTGCCAACTACTAATATCAAATTATTAATATTTATACATATTCGGTATAACCAACTAGGTTCTTCTCTAACCCGCATCTTTTAAGACAATTTTAGAATTTTGATTATTAACGTTCTCTAAAATTAGAATATTACAAACAAAGTGCCGGGTTGAGATTCGCACTCAATGCTTCCTACCTAATTCTGTCATAACTATTTTCAAAGCAGGAAAAAAAAAAAAAAAAACGCAATGATTCATTGCACGCTATAACTTGTTCTATGCTGTCGAAAATGAAGACCTCAGTTACACAAGCGACAAAATAGATTGTTTCCAAATCAAGGAATAAAAGTAGCTGATTTTCTTTATGTCACCAACTAATAGATAAAGCATCTTGCAAAACATGTTGGATTCTAATATAAATTGTCCACTGAAGGAGCAACATTATTTCATAAATAATAAATTGAAACCAATTAGGTACCAAAATTTTTAACATTAAATAATTATATAACTGGCATCCTCAGAAAATATTGGTCTTAATGAGAAGCCACATATCTTTGTCATAAAGCAGAGGGGAAAGGCAGTAAATGATCTTTAGGTAAAACATAGTTACAGACAACATGATTAATGGACTTACAAAAGTTAACATGTCACTGAATCATAGAAATAAAGTACCATTCTTTAGTCATACACCATGATGGCAGTCAAAACTCGAAAACAAGGATAAAACTATCGAGTACCTTAACAAAATACAAACACACATGGTATATAAACAAAAGTACTTGCGCACTTAACCTGAGAAAAAAAATCTCTCTTCTAAAATCCACAACCTAACATAAACACAAACGTCACCAAATCCCAAATAATAAAAGGAAGAGTAAACAATAAATAGCAACCAAACTATCAATTTGAGAATCCAAGCTGTAATATAATTTTGTTCTTACTGCTTGTGGCTATTTTTCCTTTTGAACAGTCCACTAAGTTTCTTTGACAATGGTGATTTCTTCTTGTTCGACATGTTCTCCTTTTTGCCTGCGTCATCCAAATTTAACCCATTGTCAATCTGATCCAACTTGCCATTGCCAGATTTCAAATCGACCTTCTCATCCTCTGCACCATTCTCCTCTTGTAGATGCTCATTCTCTGCCATTTTACCCTCCACCTCTTCTTGCTTTGCATCTCCGTTCTCCCCTTCTTGTTTGGCATGACCATTAGGTTCTTCCTCTTTGCACCTATCAAGAGACTCCTCTTCCTCTTCTTCTGCCTTTGGCTTCTCAACTGCTAAATCCAACATGGGAATAGTTTCCTGAGGCAATTCGGGGGCCTTCTCTGTGGTCACCTCCTCGAGCTTAGACCTCAACTCATCTATCCTATCTTGAGCCTCTGACTGACGGGCCCGCAACTCATCATTCTCCTGTGTTATACTCTGCAGCTCATTTTCCTTATCCAACAACCTCTCCTTCAATTGCAAGCTCTCTATTCTTGCCTCTTCCATTGCCTTGCTAGCCTCACTTACATGCAACTCAGCTTGCCACAACTTCTCCAGTAGCTGCTCCTTCTCATCCTTTGCAGCTTGCATCTCCATTTCTGTGCCCTTGAGAGATGCCACAACCTTGTCCACCTCCACCTTCAGGGCCACGATCTCCTCCTCAGACTGTTGTTTTGAGTTTAAAACCTCATTTTCCTTCATGTCACGGTCATTTTTGTCAGCATTTGCTTCAGTCTCAAGCTTTTCTACAGTTTTACGGAGGCATGCTAATTCATAATTCACTTCATCAAGCATGACTTCATAACTATCCTTTGTGTTTTTCAGGGCTAACTTTAGGTCTCCAATTTGGGCTAATGCATGTTCATGGTCACTTTCTTTTTTTAAAAGATTCTCTTTTGCTTCTCTTGCTTCAACCGAGGCCTCATGCAAGGCAGAGGCTAGATCCTCCATTGCCTTTTTATTATTCTCCTCCTCGAGCTTAATCTTCTCCAGTTCGTCAATCATCCTTTCCTTTTCTTCTGTTAAAGACTCAATTTGGGAAATAGCAGCCTTTTCATTAGTCAAGGCCTCCAGTTTTGCCTCCTCAGAGTTCTCCAGTTTGTTTCGCAACAAGTCGGTGGTTGTTTCCAGTTCAAACACCTCTTGTCGAGCTGCCTCTAAGCGCCTGTTCGACTGAGCCAGTTCAGCCTCAAATCGTGCAATGTCAGCCTCCAACAACTCCATTTTCTTTTCCAGGGTATGAATTTCGGTTTCTCTCTCACACAAAAGTGTCTCCTTTTCCTCAACTTGCTGCATGGCTGAGGCAAGAGACTCTGTTTTGCACTTCTCTGATTCCTGCACCTCCTCAAGTCGGATCTCCAGTTCTTCTGCTTTTCCCCTCCATTCATCTGCTAAACTGGAAGCTTCCAACTCTGCCATTTTACTCTCACTTAGTTCATTTTTTAATCCTTCTACAGTCTCCTCAACTTTAACCAGCTCCTTCTCAGTCTCTTTTGAACTCTCTAACTCCCCTTGCAATCTTACAATTTCACCCTTCAACTTAACGATAATCTCCTCTGATTCATTTGTTTTGTTTTCCAGACTGGAGTGTAGCTGTGCTTTTAGCTGAGCTAACTCACTGGAAAGCATCTCAGCCTTCTCCATGTTAACCTCGGCCTCTTGCATAGCTGTTTCAGCACGACCAAGTGCTGCATTTTTCTCCTCAATGGACATCTCTAACTCGTGTTTCACTTGCTCGAGCTGCTCTTTAGTCTCAACCAAAACAGAAATATCAGATGCGTGCTGGTTCTTAATCCTTTCCAGTTCACTCCGCCACTCCTCTTCTCTTGTCTGGGCCACATCAATACTAACCATCTCCAGTTCATCTGCACGGAACTTCGCAATTTCTGTATCCTCCTCAGCACGTCTTCGTGCAGCAATTGCATCCTGGAGCTGCTCATTGGCCACATTAGCAAGGTGCTTGACCTCCTGTAGTTCATCTAAAATGGAGAGCTTCTCCTTTTCTAGAGAGGCAACCTGTTCCTTGGCTTTCTTCAACTCTTCATTGGCTGAATCTAGCTGAGATTGAAGCTCTGATCCCTTCAATGACCGCAGTTGAAGTTGTTTCTACAAAAAAATAAATTGTTGTATTATACAATGAACTATAGGACCTTTGCGTATGATTTTGAATTTAGGTGCGCTTCATTAAAATTTTTATTGGAACTGTTGTTTTTAAATTTAGTTCATTAGCCTTTTCCAAGCTAATAGAAGAGAGTGACATTAGCAGTAGGGATATCTTTGACGAAACTTATGGTTTTATAAGGTTCAGTTTCATCCTTAGGGCTCGTTTGGATGCATTGGGAATAAGGGGAATAAGCAATTCCGGGCGGAAATTTTATTATAAACAATCCAAACTCTTCACAAAGTTACACACTTCCCAATACTTTCCGCCTAGGAATAGGCTATTCCTCTTATTCCCAAGCGATCCAAACGACCCCTTACATATCATAACCTTTGCTCTGGTAAAAATTTTGTACTTATCCATTACCATGTCGTATAGGAGTGGTTTCTTTACAAAATGATTGACACGTGATAGAAAAAAAAAATTAAAAGATAGCTTCATGATGATATCAAATACCAATGTTTGTCGAATAGAAATAGAACGTACTCAGGTTTAGTTATAATTCCTTTTATCCCAAAATATTGGATTAAGAAGAAAATATTACAAATTTATTAACTAAAAAACACATGGTTTTTCAGCAACAAATGAACTGGTCCATCAATATGAAAGACTGGGTATTATATAGATAACCAAACGGAGGAAGAACTGAATAAACAAATCAGTGTACATCACGGACTATTTTTTTTTTTTTAAAAAAAAAGAATTCTTACATCAGGTGTTGCAGTCTTGGGAGATCTTCGATCTACAGTAGGTTTTGATTCGGTAGGTTTTGGTGAGCGGTCAAAGGAGAGGCGTGGGTTTTGAGTGGGTGAAGGCGAATTCGGGTCGGATTTGAGAGACCCGACCCGGTTAACCTTACCCGATTTAGGAGTACCCGGCCTCCGGGGAGTTGCTGGTGTGGACGGTTTGTTGCTAGATGCTTCGGATAATCCAGATCTGTTAAAATTAATCAAGGTTAGTGGTTTAAATTTTACTAATTTGTAGGTATAATGTGACAAAAATTAGGTTAGTTGGAATTTCAATAGTTGGGTAGGAAATGGACAAGAAATAGTTGCAAAAACATCCAAATCTACCCGGAAAAAAACAAAATTCAGTGGGCGGGATGATAAATTCAAGGGGCAAAACATGAAATTATGAGATAAAATTGCTTTTAGGCCATTAGTAAAAACAAAAATTGAATAGCGAAAAAGTTCTACAAAAGAGCTAAGAACTTGAAATTCATTAAGTAACAATTGTAGCTAAAATTAAGCATATCGCAGTTTACAAAAAGAAAACGGAAAATGTTGAAATTTGCAATTTGGAAGCAAAAAAGGTAATATTTTGTTAACAAGTAAGCTACATTTGCTAGTTCTCGGAGGAAAACAAAATAAAAATTGCAGCAATTATGCAAAATCTGATTGCTCTTTCGTAAGAAACTCAGCTCCTTACTTTATACATAGAATTTTGTATTTTCAACTGAAAAGGACGAAAAGGTGCTTAAAGTTACAAATCTAAACTCAAGTTACTAAATTTAGATCAAAACTCACATCTCATGAGCAGATCTGAGTGAGTTCAGTCGACTTACTTGGATTTAGAAGACGCCATTGTCGCCGTTCGAGAGATACTGGAAGGAAGAAACCTGGAAAGGAAAGGGGGGGGCAAAGAGACAGGAAAAGAGAAAGCTGTAAGTTGGTAAGAGGCGGTTGCCTCTCTCTCACTAAAACACACACACAAAAGACTGGAGAGAGAGTGTGAGATGTAAAATAAAAGCTGCCATTTACAGAGACAGAGGTGACTGCGCAGTGTGCATTGCAATGTTAACTTTAATCTCGTGTCTCCGTTTTAAATGGGAAATGGAGACTGCCGCCACTGAATCGCCTATAGAACCATACCTGTCGTACGTCTCCCTTACGTAGGAACTGTAGAGCGGAGAACATAATTAAAGCGGTCCGAGAGAGAGAAAAGTAACGGCTCGTGCTGGAGAGAAATCGGTGACGTATAATTATATTATTATTATTATTATTAATTATATACATTTATACCATACATCGTACGACGTACAGAACTATAGAAGTATGTTTAGAAGAAATGGTCAATGTTGGATCCTTTGGGCTGATTACATTTCAAAGGAGTTCAATTTTGATCTCCGGCCCATTTTATATTTCCTGGTTTAAATGTCTAAATTATTTTAATGTTATAGGCCCAAATTAGGCCCATTTACTACGGTTCAGGTTTAGATGACAATTTCATGGCGACCATGGCCTGCTCAAAAAATAGGCATAAATAAGTGCAATTTTTTTTGGTAATTGGTACATAGAATCCAATAGGAAATTGATTAGTGCCATCTATCCTTTTACCATCGCTGCCATCGCGCGTCAGCGCTCACAGGCTTCTGGGCTTTCGATATTTACAGCCCAGTTAACGCGCTGGCGATCCGTAGTCACGTGAGGTCACGTGAAGACAGTTAATTTGTTTCCGATTTTGAATCAGCTCCTATATATACCTTTCTCCGCTCTCAATTTCATCTCTTTTCCGATCGCATTTTGCTTTCAGCTTTACTTCTCCGATCAACAATTCCACCATGGCGATATTCTCTTCTAAAAGGTATTGCTCTTAGCCTTCTCACTTCAACTCATTGTATCAATTCTTCTATCCTTGTCTGATTTTGAGCTCTGCTATCCTCGTTTTTCAAGTCGCTTTCAAAAAGGTCTTGCTCTTATCCTTCTCTCTTCAATTCATTGTAGCAATTCTGCGATCGGTGCCTGATTTCGTTATCTGATAGCGTCGTTGTTCAAATCTCTTTCAAAAAGTTGAATTTGATCCGTGCCTGCTCTTATCCTTCTGCGAAGATGTCTGAATCAGGTCCTTTTTTTCAATTAATTGTTATTGTTTCATTTATCGACATTGCTATCTATCCCTGTTGCATATTGTAATCTATCAGTTAAAGCATTTGTCATCTATGCTTTTGCAATGGATATTAGTTTGTCCCTGTCCCTTTATTTACTTTCTTTATTATATATATGTTCAGTTTAGCATGAATATGTGCTCAATTTATCATGAACATAGCATTTGTCATCTATTCTTTTGCAATCGATATTAATTTGTTCCTGTCCCTTTATTTACTTTCTTACTTTATATTTGTTCAGTTTAGCATGAATATCTGTTCAATTTAGCATGAATATCTGTTCAATTTAGCATGAATATATGTTTTAGTAATTACATTACTTGTCATCCCTTGTTGCATAATTAAGCCATCCCTTGCTGTTTTGTTGAATTGTTCATTTTTTTAATGAGAGTTAATGTTAAATTCTTGTAGGTTTTGATCGTGACCTTGCATTTGATATATATCTTTTTAATGAAGCTGAAAAGAATCGTGAAGGTTTCATGGAGTCAAAGGTCATAAATGAAGGTTGTGATGAACAACCACTGTATTCTGTTGAAGAACAACCACTGGTTGAAGAACAACTTGTTGAAGAACAACCACTGGTTGAAGAACAACTTGTTGAAGAACAATTACTATGTGAAGAACAACCACTTGTTGTTGTTGCTCCTCCACAGCCCGGCATGCAATTCACTTCCAGTGAAGCATGTCTTACGTATTATCTTCGGTATGCCTTTGAAAAGGGATTTGGGGTAATGAAGAATGGTGGAGCAAGTAAAGACTGTAAGGAAAGGTGCATTTTTACTTGTGCTCGTGGTGGAAAACCGCGTGGAAAATCCAAGAAAGCCATAACTGAGAGGAACAAGCTGGTAGTGAAAATTGGTTGCAAGGCTGCCTTATATGTGAAGCTCAACTCTTCCACAAATAAATGGGTAATAACTGAGTTCATTGATAAGCACAACCATGAGCTTCACCCTGAATATGTACACAAAATTAGGTGTTTTAGGCATCTAAAGGAGTGGGCTAGAAAACAACTTGAACTTAATGATAGTGCTGGTGTTTCTGTGGTTGCTAATATAAATGCCGTCACCCAAATGGGCGGTGGACCAGAACACTGTGGATTTACCGAAAGAGACTGCAGAAACTACCTTGCAAAGCTTAGGAGGGACAATTTCCAAAAAGGTGATGCTGCTGCTTTGATGCAGCAATTTCGGGAGAAAAAACTGAAGGACCCAAACTTCTACTACTCGTATAAGTTTGACACTGACAATAGGCTAGAGACTGTTTTTTGGGCAGATTCTGTTTCACGGTCTTGGTACCGATACTTTGGTGATGTGGTCACGTTTGATGCAACTTATATAGTGAACAGGTATTTCTTTAATCTCTAAGTTTTATTACATATCATACTGCTCAATTGTTTAGTTAATTATTTTATTACATTCAGTTTTAACTTTTTTTGTTTCAATATATGATCTGTTAGATGAAACATTGGTATGTTTTCTAGTTCAAGTGTTCAGTTTGTTGTTTAGCTAAGTATGTTTTGTAGTTCTAGTGTTTAGTTATTAAGTTCAATTGTGCATCTGATTATCTGGAAACATCAAAATTGCTAACTAGCTGTTAAAACATACTTAATTAATTGTTCAATCTTATCTGTTTTTTTACTTCATGTTCTCAGTTAATTAGTTCAATTCTGGCCAATTACCTGTACTGAATGAAACTGATTCTTACCTAACTGTAGGTATGACCTCCCTGTTGCACCTTTTGTTGGTGTCAACCACCATGGATTCTCCATCATATTTGGTTGTGCAATGATGACTCACGAATCTGCTGAGTCGTACAAGTGGATCATCAATTGTTTTCTTGAGTGCATGGGTGGCAAGGCGCCTGAGAGTATCATAACAGATCAGTCCTTGTCTATGAAGAAAGCAATAGATGCGACATTACCAGATACAACTCACCGTCACTGCACGTGTCACATTCTGAATAAACTAAATCCAAAGATTGGCAATAATGAGGACGCTGCGTCTGATATTAAAAATGTCATCTACAAGTCAAAAACAGAAGATGAGTTTGAAATGAGATGGCAATCAACTATCAGGCAACATTCTCTTGAAGGTACATATTATACAGTTTCAATTCATTGTTGTGAGTTATCTGCTTTTACATACTTTATTATGTTGGTTTCACCTTTTTATAGATGTCATGTTTATGTTTTAATCTGTTTGTGTTATGTTTTGCTCAGATAATGAGTGGCTTAAAGAGATGTTTGACATTAGGAAGAGTTGGATACCTGCATACCTACATGATCATTTTTGGGCCGGAATGATATCTACACAACGCAGTGAAAGCATCAACTCTTTTCTGGATAATTACGTGAATTCAAAGACAACTTTGAGGTAATTACATATTTTGTAATCTATTCTGTCAAAGAATTAATGTAGATGCAACTGTTATTATTATCTGTTCAGATAGTTGCTCTAATATGTTCAGATAGTTAACCTCATCTGTTCAGTTAAGAATTTATGTACAAGCAACTGTTTACTTATCTATTCTGTCCAATAATTAATGTAGATGCAACTGTCATTATTATATGTTCAGTTAGTTGCTTTGATATGTTCAGTTATTTGCCCTCATCTGTTCAGTTAAGAATTTATGTACAACCAACTGTTATTCTGATATGTTCAGTTAGTTTCTTTGATCTGTTCAGTTCGTTAACCTCATCTGTTCAGTTAAGAATTTATGCACAAGCAACTGTGTACTTATCTATTATGTCCAATAATTAATGTAGATGCAACTGTCATTATTATATGTTCAGTTAGTTGCTTTGATATGTTCAGTTATTTGCCCTCATCTGTTCAGTTAAGAATTTATGTACAACCAACTGTTATTCTGATATGTTCAGTTAGTTTCTTTGATCTGTTCAGTTCGTTAACCTCATCTGTTCAGTTAAACATTTCGATGTTTTCAGTAATGCTGTTCAAGAACATGTGTACACGCAACTGTTCAACTTCTAACAAATAAGTGTTTTGCATCAGGGATTTTGGAAAATGCTTTGATCGGGCATTAGCAAGATTGAGGAAGAGGGAGTATGATGAAGATTATGAATGCAAGCGTGGCACGTCGAGGCTCATTTCCAAATACAACTTTATTGAGCAGCAGTTTGCAGAGGTCTACACTCGTGAGATGTTTGTCAAGTTTCAGCATGAAATCAAGGCTCTGATTGATTCGAGATTCACAATGTGTGAATGTCTGGGGAATAGAAAGGTGTACAATGTTGATGATGGTGATGGAGAATTCAAAGTGGATTTCAACTGTGATGATCAGACCTTCGAATGCGAGTGCCATCTTTTTGAGACCAAAGGTCTGGTTTGTAGGCATGCATTGCTAGTCTACAAGCAAGAGTGCGTTACCCACATTCCAGCCAAGTATATACTCGACAGATGGAGTAAATCATACAAGAGGAATTACTTGGATACAAAAGCAATTGCCATCAGTGTTCGGGAAAGAAGAGAAAGCCAAAATAACCTCCATTTGTTGATGTATCCAGTGTTTCTGAAATTGATGGACTATGCAGCGCTAGATGAAGAAACCCAAGAGTTTGTTGTTGATGGCTTGAATGGATTGCTGTTATCCATTTCAAAAAGCAGAGAGGGGACAATCCAAAGTGTAGAGGGCAGTAATGTAACTGATGGCAATGCATCTCATGTGGAGAGCAGTAATGGGAACGAAGCTGAGGTTGTTGATGTGAATGACCCTTTGAAGAGGCGGAAGAAAGGTCGTAATCCAGTGAAGCGTAAAAAGCCCATCATTGAAATCAAACGTGAACAGGCAAAGAGGAGGATGTCAAAGGTCAAAGCAAATGGTAATTATTACTTTTCTCAATAAATTTTTTAGCAGCAAGCGTTCAGATTATTACATTAAGTTTTCAGTTTAATTTGTTAAATGTTCAGTTAAATTGAGTAAATGTTCTGCTTATTTCACTAAGTATTCCTGAGTATTCACTTGCTTTCATAACAGACTAACATTATATTTGTTATCTTTGAAATTGTTTTATAATAGTGACCTGAAGAACATGTGTTCAGTTTATTATTTTTTAACCATAACTAAAATTATAATGTTTATTTGTTGTTGCAGATTCGTAGATCGCATAAAACCTTGTTGATGGCTCATACTACAATAATTCTTGCATACTTGTGGATAAGAACAAATTCTTGCATAGAAATTCTGCTCAATAGATTTACTACTTTGTGTAAATTTTCATAGAAACGTTCATTTTTTTTTAATGAATAGAAATTTTGCTCAATAGATGATACATTTACAGGTTTTTGTTGTGTAAGCGTTCAGTTTTTTTAAAAAGTGTTCATAATAGTTACTGAACTATCTAACTTACTTTTTAAGGATATGCTACAAAAGAAAACACATGCTATTCTATCTAAGTTACATTAGATCCCCAAACAAATGAGTTTTTAAAGAGCACACACATAATATCATACACAAGCAACAATAGTATCTTCAGCACACACATAAATATCATAATAAATCACACACAACCTACAACAGAACACAAATTGAAATTATTCATCTGAGACAGCCGAACCATTCGAGGCTTCTTCAGCAACCTGCGGAAGCGGTTCTTCCCATGCTATCCCTGGTCCCAACGCATCATTCACAAATTCAGCAACCTGGATGAATCCTTCAATTATTACTTGTGCCCTTCTTGCATATGGTTCCTGACCCACTATTATCTCATGTGGGATATTGACAGGGTGGCACCCATGTACTAGAAGAGTCAGGTTTATTAGGTTGCCAGGACCAAAGTGTGGTGCAACCCTCAGAGGTGTACCAAAACCTGAGATGATAACAAATTTGCAAGCGTTCAGATTATTACATTAAGTTTTCAGTTTAATTTGTTAAATGTTCGCTTTAATTGTTTAAATGTTCTGCTTATTTCACTAAGTATTCCTGAGTATTCACTTGCTTTTATAACAGACTAAATCAAATTATAACTGTTCAGACTATTTGAATAAGTTTTCAGTTTAATGGGTTAAGTGTTCTAACTAATTATCATACTTTCTTATTTTAAAATACAGCAATATTATAAAATTAAACAGATCACAATGCTTCCATACATTATAAAGTATTTTAATATCTAACAATAGATGAAACCTGATGTTAGGATGGTAATTCCATCGCGATTCCATAGATTGAGAGGTACACCTATTACTCTGATCTTTGTGTAAAATGTTGATCTTTCAAAGTTGCTGTCAATCCCATGGCTCCAGGGCACAAACTGAAGAACACGATCCCTCACATTGAAATTACCTATCTGACAAACAACGTTTCTCAGATCTGTAGTGGAGCAGCGCAGTAAAAACCTGTTCCGAGATGGATGAATGGGTCTCAACCAGAACCTTTGTATTGGTCCACCGACTGTTTGTGCCAGCCTTACAACAATGTCATGCACCAGGTTATCGTCAGCAAATTGTTCTCCTTCGACAAAATACATAATTGCACAATTTCTCAGGATGATGTTCTCTTGAGGGATTCCATCATATGGAGGCATGTAAACTTGTGTTCTTGCAGGACGGTTCTGATTGAGGATGTCAGTTGGGAGTTGCAGATTCATTTGCTGCCAGTTTTGAGGGATTGGTACAAGAGGCTCGTTGTTGTTTGCCATGTTTGAAAATGTGTGTACTGTGCTTTATCCAAAATATTGTTGAGGGCAGAGAGTTTCTGTAATTGAGAAGTTCTAGAGTGGAACAGTGTAGGGAGTGGGCGTGTATTATAATATATATAGGGTTATAGTCCTTGAAACATTTATGTACTAATGTTTAGGATATTTGTTCAATTGTTCAGTTTAGTTCAATAAGTTTTCACTTTAACACTATATATGTTCACCATAAATGTTACAAATGTTCAGTTTAGTTTTCTATCTGTTTTGGAAACATGCGTCCTTTGATTATGTATTTTTCTGAAAAAATGCGTCCTTTGACCGAGTAGGCGTCGTTTGACCAAAAATTGAAATTTAATGCGCCCTATAAAACTCCCACTTACTTCTAACTCATCAAAATCATTTCATTTCATCAAACTCAGACTCACTCCCTCTCTCTACTCACTCTCTCTGTCTCTCTCCACTTCGTCTCTCTGTCTCCATTCACTTCGTCGAATTTCAGTTTCTAGGGTTTCGTTTTCGAAAATCGACGAAATCGACATTTCTATTCTCTACATCCGCCTCAACACAGCTCTCCTTCATTGTCTGACGTCCATATTCGAAGAAACCTATCCTCGACGGAATCAAGATTTGACGACCTAGGGTTTTGAAATTTTCGATCTCGTGTTCTACTGCTCAAATGGGGAGGAAACGTGTACTTTCGAAGAAATCTCCATCAGGTACGATCATTAAAACTTTGTGTTTTTTTTTTGTTACTTTTAGACGAAATATTGTTGCATTTTTTGTCCTAATGTGTTGTTTAGAGTATATTCATAGATCTGATTAGTTTATCTTTCCATTTAACCTCATCTGAGTTCATAGGTAGTAATTGTTCTACAAAGCACGTGTTAATGTTAATTTTACATAATTAACTGTTCATATATGTACATGCATGCACTATTGATGCTGATCCTGATCCTGGTTTGACACTAGTGTTAATTTTAATTGAGATATTTTTTTTCTAAAAAATACGTGTACATGCAAATGGTTTTCTGATATGTTCAGTTAGTTGTGTCGATCTGTTCAGTAAGTTTCCTTATCTGTTCAATTAAAGTTTTTGATATAGGCTTTTCAACAACTGTGCAATTATTGATAATTGTGCATTACAAATGTTGTTTACAGAAAATCCTTCTTCATCAACAGGTGCTCAGGCAGTAGATGTGGCCAACCTTCCTTTGGGTATATATATGTTTTTTTTATGCTCTTGTTATTATCATTTATTATACTATTACATGCATCAATAACTATCTAATTTGATATACACAGGTGGTAAAGAGTTGGCACTAAGGTGTCATCCTTTGCACATGATGAACTTTTACAAGAAGGATCTGGAGCCATTCATGACTGATTTACATCAACAGAAACTTAACCGGACACCTTTTGCCCATCTGTTTGACTTGCCACCAATCATCATTTCAACCTCTCTCTTCAAATTAATATTCAACTGTTTTAATCCTGCTGAGAAGGTGTTCAATATTGCTGGTTGTAAGGTGGCCTTCACTTACCAAGATGTAGCAGTTGCACTAGGTAATTTTTTTTTTTAAAGCTTAATTCTTAAACTTATCATTTTATTGAATAACTGAGCTGAGAATTAATGGAGATGGTTAGGTGCATTTATATTCTGATCTGTTCAGTTTGTTGCTTTGGTCTGTTCAGTTAGTTAACCTCATCTATGCAGTTAAGAATTAATGTTGATGCATCTATTATTCTGATCTGTTCAGTTAGTTAGCCTCATCTGTTCACTCAGTTGCTTTCAACTCAGTAAATAATATGGTTACTACTAGTCAGTTACACTCATGTTTACTACAAATGTTCATAGATCTGAATACAAGTGTTAAACTTAACATAGTATAATGTATTTATATTGTTTGTGTTATAGGTTTGCGTGGGAATGGCACTTTCCTCCATCTGTATAATGAGGATGGCTCAAGGAGGAGAATTGGGGATAGTAACCATCCTTTGAATGAGTATTTCACTGATGGAGCTAACGAGCAAGACAAGGACAAAGAAGAGGATGAAGACGATGATTTTCAAGCCAGGTCGAAACTAAAGACTACAAAAAAAAACCCAACTGAGTACAAATACCTTCAGGAACAATTGAAGGATTTAGTAAAAAAAGAAGACAAGGTGGATGATTTTATTGCTCTATTGGTTCTTTATCTCTTCACAATGTTCCTGTTGCCAACATCAGCTGGAAGGGTTGACAAGAGTTTGCTTCCGATTGTGGCCAAAACTGACACCCTTCGGAACATTGCATGGGCCAGGACGGTTCATGAGTCAATGGTTCAACACATGATTGACGCCTCTGACTACTCTAATGAAAAGAAGAAGACAACAAAGAACATTTGTATTGGAGGATGCGTGCTGGCTGTTATTGTAAGTTGTTAATATCACACTTTCACACTTTCACACTATTACAATTGACTCCTATGTTCATATAACTTCTTCACTTCTGCAATGAATATGTTTATGCTATTGTAGTTATAATCTGAAAAATGTTCAGTTTAATATGTATATATGTTCTATTAATTATGTTAAGGATGAATTTATTTGGTGCACATTGCTGGATAAGCTAGCCATTGATAATTTTTATTGTCCATTTAAAAACCTTATTTTTGCAGGTTTGGTTTTATGAGAAGTGCCAGTTGTTTAGCTACATGTCAACTTCAGGTGCACTGCCCAGGTATTATAATTGGGAACTGAACAGAAGGCTATCTGATGCTGCAGCTTCTCAATTATTTGCTAGTGTTACAGAAGCACATGTTCAGAAAGAAGCTACTCAGCTTAGCTCTACAGAGATTGATCTGTTGAAAGATGGTTTGTCACCAGAAATTATAGTGAAACCTGATCCAGAATTAGTTGGGAAGAAAAGAAAGACAGCGAAGAAAAAAACCAAACCTGATTCACAACCTGTTAAGAGACCAAAGGTGGCAGTCAAGAAGATAGCAAAGGAACAGCCAAAAGAAGCACCAAGGAAGGAAGTTCTTCCAGAAAGTGTACATGCAGAAGGTGAGAATGTACTGTCTAATGTACAAATGTTCATTTTATTGGACCAAATGTTCAGTTTAAAACTGTAGATGTTCAGTTAACTACAAAGATATTACCATGCTTGAAACTGTGTCCAAATGTTCATTTTATTGGACCCAATGTTCAGTTTAAAATTGTAAATGTTCAGTTAACTACAAATATATTACTAAGCTTGAAACTGTGTTCACTTATTGTGTACAAATCTTCACCTTATTCTGTCCTTATTTTCACTTAATTAATACCCTGTTCTAATTAGAAGCTTTGCACACTACTACTGATGCTGGTGGAGCACAAGGTGTAAATGTGCAAACTGATATTGTTGGTGGAGGATTGGAAGATCAAATTGTGCAATCTAACATGCTTGCTGGTGAGTATTTTTGACAAATAATTTGTACAATTGTGAAAATAATTTGTTCAACTGTTCACTTAATAACTTACATCTTGTACAGTTCCACAAGATACATCTGGCAATGAAGAAGAAGAAGAAAAAGATGATGATGAGAACCATGAAGAAGAAGAAGCAGCTAAGGATGAGAACCATGAAGAAGATGAAGAAGATAAGGATGACAACCATGATGACAAAATTGCTAGTGTTACAGATGCTGGTTCTGATGGCAACAATGAAACTAATAATGATGCCAACAAGGTTGATGCCAGCAACACTGAAAAGAACTGTGATGAGGACACAGTTCCAGGCAGCAAGGGTGTAGATTCCCATGGAAAGGCACCGTCTGAAATTGAGCATGGTTCTAGTTCTGTTGGCCAAAGTTCTGGTTCTGGTTCTGCACCAGCTTCTGCACAAGGTTCTGGTTCTGCACCAGCTTCTGCACTAGGTTCTGGTGGCCAAGGTTCTGGTTCTGCACCAGCTTCTGCACAAGGTTCTGGTGGCCAAGGTTCTGGTTCTGCACCGACCGTTGTGGTTGATGGCTGTGAGCTGACAGGTTAGCATCAACTTTTTGGTTCAGTTAAATTGAGTAAGTGTCCACATAAGGTGCAATGTCTGTTCAGTATATCTCTGTTTTTCTTTTGCAGGGGATGATCATACTGACTTGACTTTGAAACATTGGAATCAAGTTCCTCAACCAAAGTGGGATGATAAATTCCTACCTTCCTTTAGTCTAGGTTTAGGTCTAACGTCATCTAGTAGTAGTAGTGGGAGTGAACACGAGGATCGTGTTAATTGTACACCACCCGGAACACCACCTGGTTTCTATGATGCAGTTGGTGATTTGTGTGATATATATGAGTTTATCAAAAATAGTGATGATCCCTTTTGTTAATTTTAGAATCATATATCATGTTGTGACATATATGAGTTGCAAGCAATGTTCAGTTTATTTTTACTAATAATGAAATGTGTTTGGAATATTCAGAATTTTTGTTGTTATAATTAATGATAGTTGTTTAGTTAATAAGTGTGCTGGTTGTATTTTAATTGCAGTACCTATTGAAGTTATAGGTTTCTACTGGTCAGTACCATGTCTCCAAAGTGAACATCCATCAGGATTAAAGAAAATGTTTGGTTCATATGATCAATGGAGAAAATACATCGTATCAAGGGATGGTAAAAAGAGTTCAAAAGGTAGGAAAATTCTGAAGAACAGTCGGTATGGTAGTCCATACGGAGACCCTTTCATTCTCGGGAAGAAAAAGAGGAAGAAGGCTGAGATGGGATTGTTCTGGGAAGAGTTCGATTTCACTAAGCAACCGACGGTCAGCTCCGACCTCACGAGTGAAGTGAGCAATTTTGTTCTGGATGCTAACCATAGAATAACACCAGACATAGTATACAACAATGGTTGCATTGTTGTACCATCAAACGAAATGGTTTCATTTCTGACAAAAATGAGGTTTGGAGTAAATGTAAGTCTATCATGTATGACCTTTGTTACACTATTATTGTTGCATGCATGCATGTTTAAATTTTTTAATTCACATTTTAAATTTCAGGTCATCTCTGCCGTGCTGGATGTGATACACAGAGAAGTACAAGCCAAGAAGAGTTGGGTTCTTATCAATCCAATGCAGCTAGTAAGTAAATATGTGAATTAGTGTTGTAATAGTACACATATTTATTGTAAGTGTTCTGTTTGTTATCATAGAGCAGAGTAATTACCGACAGTTCTCTGTAAATGCAAGTGTTCAATTAGTTTGCTGTAAGTTAGTTTGCTATATGCATTTGTAAATGCAAGTGTTCAATTAGTTTGCTCTAAATTAGTTTGTAAATGCTGTTGTAAATGCAAGTGTTCAATTAGTTTGCTCTAAATTAGTTTGTAAATGCTGTTGTAAATGCAAGTCTTCAATTTGTCACAATTAGCCACCAGACAGTAATATATATATATATATATATATATATATATATATATATATATATATATATATATATATATTTTGCATTGCAGGAAGTTTTGTCGAGAAGAAACGTTGATGAGATCAACCAATTGTGCAACCATGTCTTATGTCCTGAATTTATGGACAATGATATCATTGTTCTCTTCTCACACTTTACTGAAGTCTTCTGGTGGATGACATATGTTAATCTTAGAGAAAACACTGCTGAAGTTTTTTGTGCTGGTATTGCCAGAGATCTCATTGAGGTGCAGGTTCGTAAAGAAGTTGCCTTGATTAAGAGTTTCATCTCATGGCGGGTGAATCATGACAAGTACTTGGCAATGGAGATTAAATGGAACACACAAGGCTACGTACATATGTACCCACTTGAAAATAGCTTGCAGAAAATCAGATTCTTAGTCTGCAAGCTTGTCAGAAAGCCTTTGCCCCTTGAAAGAGTAAGTTGTTTCTTTTTTTTTACATTTTACTGATATTGTGTGTTCTAACAAATTAATTGAACTCATGAAAGAAGCTCATGTTTTTCTTTGGGTCTGACAGCTTGATGTTAATGCTGATTCATTTGTACTGGGATACCATTTGCTGAAGGACTCTGCCAACACAGTCAAGAAGCTTGTCAAATAGTGAGGTATTCATTGTTCTCAATTTGTAACCATATCTGTTCAGTTAATTTTCATATGAGATCAGTTTGGTTATCATAGTTGATCAGTTTGTATTTTTCTTATTTCTTTCAACAGGTATATGATTCAATGGAAGATTTACTGGTGCATTTACTTTTGATGTTTCCTACTTTACTAAATTTTTTTTTTTTATATGGAGTGTTTCCTTAACCTTACTGGTGCATTTACTTTTGATGTTCCAATAGTCTAAATAGTAATGTTGTCTTGATTAGTATTGCTACAGTCAATAACTGATGTGTTTTATTTTGGGCACATGAACTAATGTGTATGCAAATGATGGATTAGAATTGCTACAATGAGTAACTGTTCATTTAGCCAACTTAATGGATATTCTTACTGATTACAAAGCTGTGTTTGTATCTCAATGTTAAATTACTTTGTTCAGTTAGTACCTCAATGTGGTTACATATGTTCTTATATCTCATCAGTTTATTTAGTATTTACTATTAATCTATTGAATATATGGTACATAATTGTGTTTATGCCTCGAAAATTTGTGCTATATTAAGTTATCTATTGAAATGTTTATTTGAACACTTGTAATATTTAACTGAAATCCATTAATTGAAATAAAAAAATGAACGCATATAATATTTAATTAATTAATTAACTACTGCCATTTAAGAGAACACATTTTGCAATAAACTGAACAAATAATGCATTAAGCTGAACAGATAAATCAAACGGTTGGACCACGAAATGCGCTAGCGACAGGCCCACGTGACTGCCAGGCCCAGCGCTGCGCGAAGGCCTGCGATGGCGCGCGATGGTTATATTGCCGATGGTGGTTATAATTCCTGATCCAATAATATAGCATCCAAGCATCCAGCTGCGTGCACACATGATATCCACGTGATTTCTCTCTCTTTTCTATTTCATTTCCCATTCGAAAATTCAGATCTGGATTCCGATCTCTCTCCTCCTCTCTCTTCTCTCTCCTCTCGCGTCGCTACAGATCGCCTCCGAGGCGCCGACCAGATCGCCATGGCTTCTCCTCTCCATCGCCTCTCCATCCATTGCTTCTCCAGATCGCTTTTCTGATCCCGACACCCCATCGCCTCTCGCTATTTGATCTAGGGTTTCGCTGCGCTAAAGGAAGAGGTGAAGAGGGGTTGTCTCCTGGGAGGTCGAGGAGGTCGAAGGCGGCGGAGATGAAGGCGGCACCGTCGAGATCTGTCTTGATTCCATCTCCACGCGATCCGTCGTGTTCATGCTGTGGTTGAACCCTAACACAGGCTTCGTTCTCTCTCACCACCTAGATCGATCGAACTTACGAGAAGGTCTGCATTATTCAATCTAATGCTATTAGTTGCTGGCTCATTTTGACTTGTCCCCTAAAATTGTGAATTATTGATTGAGGCACTGATTTCTGGGATTTTTTGTCTTGACTGGTTTGTGTGGCTTTGTGATTCTCTGTTCAATAAGTCCTTCGATTTTTAGCTGTAACCTTGATCAAAATTGTGTTGTTTATGTCGTTGCCTTTATAAATCTTTAGATAGGTTAAAATCAGTGGTTAGGGGATTAAGAGAATGTCGTTAGGCCTAAATCTTTACTTTTTGTTTCTCTCAGATCGGTACAAAGCTGGTACAGGCTCTGAACCAGGTCCTCTGTGACATACTGGACTGTTACACAGTGTTCATAATGGGATTAAGTAGCAGAATAACCATGTTGTACAAGTGTTCAGTTAGTGTCCATATATGTTTTTCTTATTGCATCTAGGGATCAATTACATCAATTACAACAATCTGCATGGTATTTATTACTTTTGTTGTCTTTAGTGTTCAATTAATTGTAATAATGGATTAAGTTAATTATCATTAAGTGTTCAAATATACTAATTAATTGTTTAGTTTCTCTAATAGATTAGTTAGTCATCATATGTGTTAAGTTAGTATCTCTAAGGGATCATCTTGTTTCATTATATATTTTTTTAAAACTTTATATGACCTGAAAGGATTAAACATTATTAGAGCACTTAATTAGTAATTGGTCTTAATTGTTTTTTGTTTTGTTTGTGTAGGAATTACAGGACAGGACAAGAAGAGGTGTGCGGAAAAAATCGAAGGAGGAGTTGATGAATTGTGTTAGTTTGTAGTGGTTAAAACTGTGTAGGATTTGTGTTATTATTAATGGATGTTATTATTAATAGAATTGTTCAGTTTGTTGAAATAATGGATATTATTCTTAATAAATGATCAGTGTTCAAATTACGGATGCATCTAACTGAACACATAAACAATTTTAAATTATCCCTTAACCAGTTTAAGGGAACACAAAAAACTACGAAATCAATTTTCTGCTGCAACTAACTGAACACATAAACACTTTAAATTCATCCCTTAAAGTGTTTAATTGAACACCAAAAACCTAAAATTTCATATTATTACTACATCTAATTGAACACTTAATTAGTTTAGCTTATCCCTTGACGTATCTAACTGAACACAAAAATCCGTCCATTTGATGACGTTAGCGCGCAAAAAAGGAATTTTTTTTTTTCGAAAAAATTTCGATGACGTCATCACGCGAAAATGATGACGTCAGCGCGCGAAAAAATTGAGCCTGGGCGCCCAGAAGTCCATTAGGAAGTCGCTGGATGAGGGGTGGATGCTTGAATGTTTTTTGGTTGGACGGTGTATATCACACCCGATTTTTTTTTTCTGAAATAGATTTTTTCTAACAACTTTTACATTTAAGATGTGCAATTTCTCGTACATTTTCTTCATGTATTTTTTTATTTTAAGGACAATTTTTTTAATGGGAATAAACATTAATAAAATAACCTGATACGAATCCTTCATGGCGAAGTAAGAAACACTGTTCTTTTTCCTTTCCTAGAAAAATCCAAAGAATCAGCACACGGCGTTTTTGCATATAAAATATAACAGTCCAGGAGACGAGGTGTAAATGTAATCTACTAGAAAGAAAACCAAAGACCCCGTATTTGGAATTTCTCCTCTCAATTTGAGAAATCGCGAGATAACAAGAGATAAGAGATGTGGGTGGAGATACTGTGCTGTCTGGTATTCTACAAGCTTTTCCGATTATATCTCGGCGATGACGTCGACGACTTTGCTGACATCAACAACTCTCATTCCGACATCTGCTTTGCGATCGCCTCTAGGTACAGAATTCCCCTTATTTCTTAATTTCTCGA
The DNA here is from genome assembly GCA_027562975.1 of Rhynchospora breviuscula. Classification (NCBI taxonomy): domain Eukaryota; kingdom Viridiplantae; phylum Streptophyta; class Magnoliopsida; order Poales; family Cyperaceae; genus Rhynchospora; species Rhynchospora breviuscula. The sequence continues at coordinate 26,461,744 of CM050400.1, read as the reverse complement.
CGAATTTGTGAAATTCTGATATCCTTTTAAGTCGGGGATCTTGATTTTTAGTCAATCTGCCATCAAATGACCTTAGAAAGGGATGCTGTTTTGATTATTTCCGAAAGAGATCAAACCTTCTGTGGTACAAATTAGAATACTTGTATAGTTTTGGAAGGGAAATGTCATATGCACTATAATCTGGATCTATATTGATGAAAGTATTTCTCATTTGTGAGCTTGTGTGTCCCTGTACTGGTACAAACATGTATAAGATTGGGACTGAAGGAGACCAGCTTACTGATACCGAAGGAGTACTTTTAATTTAACTAATTTGAACTGGAATTCCTTTTGTCAACTTGCACAGGTTGGAAAAGCTGTACGGTGGGAAATGCTTTGTTGGACTCCGCATACCTGATCCTGATTCTGGAAACCGTCAGCACATAGACATTGTGCTCCTAACTAAAAAGTTTGCCTCTTTATCTCATGCTTATCTTTTATTACTTTAAGCTATATTCTGTTTTTCCTTAAATAAGTGTAGTTCTGTAATTTATGCCTGTACTCAAATCTAATCTGACTGATATGGCTCCAAATTATGTGATGGGAATTGCTTGTTAGATAAATTCGAAGTAATTAGATCTCCTTTGTGTATATTGTGTGTGGAGGGCTTTAATGCCTCCTCCGTCTTGCCTCGATTATGCATTTGACCTTTAATGCTTAATGACAAAACTTTTAACTTTAAAATAACAAAAAAACCGCTAGAAGTATTTGCTGATACAACCAAGAATTTTTCATTCCTTCTATCGAGAGTAAGGATCAGTTTAAGAACGTCATGCATTGATGGGTGGTGAGGACCCATATCGACTATTATGACATTTTTTTTCTTGTAACCGGTACAGCAAATCTTTTGTAGTCATCTTTTCTTCCTGAATTCATTATTCCATGAATTCCTCAAAATGAGGCTCATGAAAATGAAAAACCAAATAGTACTAAACTTAAAAAAGTTTAAACGATGAAATTAATGAGTTTGTGGTTCCTAAATATTCAACTGATCAATTAATATATTATAGTGTACTTGATTTTTCTTTGAAATAAGCCAGCAAGTGTTGGCATTTTCGCAGAATTCTTTGTGGACTCCTTTCTGATAAATTTTTTTTTTTGACGTTATCCGTAAATAAACTACAGTTATTTGTTTAGTGAAATTTAAGAGGTCTAATCAGTTAGGGTTTGACACTTTCACCCTTCTACTGCACCACATACATGGTTCTTAGGATGAACACATTAGATCAAGTATACAAGAATTCATTTTATATGAAGAAAGTCGGATTTAATTTATGTTAGGTATTGCTTGGTCAACTAACTTGCAGTGATAAATCTTTTTCTGTTCCTTTTGCTAGGCAATTTTCAAGAATTCATATGAAAAAAGGGATTTGGTCCTTTTTTAGTTGACTCGGCCCTTCAAGAAACTTGTGATTTTTATGCGAGTTACTAAAAAACTTATAATTAAGTTGAACATTATAATTTATGAGGTCCGTTGCTATGCAGTTCATGTTGGTATAATTTCTCAAACCAATAATAAATAAAAGAAATAAATAATAAATAGAAAAAGAATACATAAGAGTGACAAGAAACATAAATTATAATAAATAATAAATAATAATTTCTCAAACTTGTTATTTTAATTGTAGGGAAATACTGGTGGTGGCAGTGAGAAACTTCTCTGGGTATGTCCATGTGAACAACGATGGTAACTGGAGTTGTACCAGTGACAAGAAACATAAGACTGAAACACATCCTGATCCTGTAATACTTTTTTGAGTTCTAATTATTTAACTTTGTTAGTATTGGTTGGCCCTGCTGCTCTTATTAACTTACTAGTTATTGTAGGTACTGGAGGTCAGTGCTCAAATTACAATCCTTCAATCATATTTGGAACAAAGAGGAGCCTCTCTACCAAAAGGTCTTATCAATGGTCGAGTCATTCTTCCGAATCCATATTGCATGTACGTAAAATAGCTACTTGTGTACAACAGTAACAAAAAGATAAGAAACCAACAATGTGCTTTGGTGTTACAGTAATGGCCCAATTCAACCACTGTATTTTTTCTTTTTTTTTCGTTTTTTTTTTAAAAAAAAAAGTGGTAGAAGGCTACTGGCCAGTTTCATTAACTGAAAACACCTTGTTCTTTACAATATTCATCATACTCTATTGTAACTGAGCTAGGTACCAATTACTCGCTTGCAAAATCAACAAAATAAAAAATAGATGCTACATCACTTCTTTCCTAGCACTGTCTCAGAGGACCTCCTCAACTTATCCCATGTCTGTACTCTCCTAGGTAGGGAAAGTGGCTAAATCTCTGTGCATTTCTATCATTGACAGTTTTACAAAACAGACCTTGAAAGTAAACACATCACCAAAGACCCAGACCAGTATCACTATGCTGACCAACCATCAACATAAGATTATTCAATTAACACAAAAGACAGCATAAAATATATTAGAATCTGAGTGTAAAGGGCATGCTGTCCAGGTTTTGAATGGGTGCAATTAGGAGTAGACATTCTTAAATGAATGGTACTGTCGAATACGTAATCTCCACTCAGGTGCTTTCTGCAAGAACTCTAGTAATAGCATGCTTAAACTAATTATTTCTGATACTTGTAGAGTTTCGCCTTCAATTATGCTTCAAACAGAGGTTTTGACACATGACAAATGGAGAGATCTTAAGCCTGATTCAAAAGATGGAGATTTTAATTGGGTTAAAAGTGCATTTTCTGGTGTAAAAGGAGAAAATCAAGATGCCTTGCATCAAAATATTCATTTTATTCTCAGCTCCTCTCCTATGTGGGACAGGTACCAGTTTCTCTGATGATTAATAATGATGTTGTTATTTTTTAAGGAAGAATTCCATATTCAACACGGATTTCATGAAAATGATGAATTAGTCCTGCATAAATTACTTCCGAATTTTCTACAAAAGATGCCAACATAACTTGCTTGTTCCTTATTATTAATGTGAATTTCTTTTAAGATGCTGGTTTTGTCTCATGATAGTAATCATCTGTGATCTATCCCCTTTGAACCCAGTACATATCCTCTAATGGAGTGCTGAAGTTCTGTAGTTATTCTGATAACCTATTTTTTCTGAGATATGCAGCAGTCCATGTGTGTTTTTGAACATAGGATTTTTAAGATAGCCTGATTGGGACAAAAGAAATGCAGTTGCTTAAGAAGGAAATCAAGTTCGGTTACCAATTTTTTCCCTAAAACAACAAAGGTTTAGTCACTAATCAATGACATGAACCAAAGCTAAATGATTTCCATGAAATTTTCCTTTCTTTTTTACATAAATGAGGCAGATAACAAGTTAAATTTTGCTAATTTTAGATTAAGAGAAGTATAGAATTAGAATCAATTTTTGTCTACAAACATTACATCGGCAGAGTTTACATTTCTGCTTGTAATTTAGAAATGACGCCGCTGATGTCCACCTTGTTGGTGTAATTACTATACTCTGCATTCATTACTTACGATAGTAATTATTTCAAACCTATCAAAAACATAATACACAGAGTTATTTGACCATTTTTGATAGAAAATATTACACATTTAATGAAATTGTCTAGAAAATGCTACACTTGACCTGTATCTGATGTCCTGCTAAAATAATCCTGCATCTTGTTATCATTTCTTAAATAAATAAAAGGCTTCCATTAAATTGTCTTTTCTTATAATGAATTTTTGTAGGTTGGAATTAAAAGGGAACAGGAATGTTCTTGGTGAATTTATAGAATTTAAGGGGCATCACAGTGACATGGCAGCCTTGCAATCTATAAAGAGATCAAAAGTTAGCCGTATTGTTGTCCAAAAGGCGTCTCTTCTTGGTTTAGGTACTTAATTTCTTTGTGTTAGTGACAGTCTTGTTACAAAATATGTTCTTACCGGAGTACTGCCACTATTCTTCATTGTTCAACTAACTTTCAATCAATGCAAGCCCCAGACTCCCAACTTATAGCAATCAATCAAGCTAACATAGCGTCCTGAAGTTTACAACTGACTCAATTTACTAAATTTGCTTCAGTTGTCATTATTTTTGCAATTGATTACCGATCTGGAGTCCTCAACTTAAAATTCAGATTTATGCTCGAGTATTCAGTTATACATATGTTGGATTTACTTGTTGAGAAACCTGTTTATTTTCAACTAAGGAAGATGAGTTTTGTGTTTCCTAATATAAATAATTAATAATGGAAAGGTAATGATGCCTTCTGTGCAAATGATAAATTTTCAGGGAATTCAAGGACTCAAATTGTGTGCTCAGCTCGAGACTATAGATCAGATGGTTCTTCCTCCTCTGAATCGAAGGAAATTGCAGTAAAGCCTAATACAGAGGTGGTGTTTGAGCCTCTGAACTCCAAGAAACCTCGCAAGTTCAAGCTTTCTCGTATTGTCTCCATCTCTCTTAGCACTTGAGCCTTGAATTACTACATCAGTCCAGCACGATAAAAGCCCTCAACTCTTGTAATACATTTGTGTGTTTACATGTTTGACACGTAGCCTTTACAGAATGCTTGGTTGTTTGTAACACAGTGTCTGTAATTATATAGTATAAAAGCGAAGCACCCTTGTACTTGATCATACAAATTAGACATGTCAACGTCAAGTAGCTAATAACAAATTTTATTTGACATCTCAACTCACCTAGAGCTTGTGTGCTAATTTCATTTATTTGGTGGTTTGAATTGGTTAGTAGTTGTGGCTGAAATTTTAAAATAAAACAAAACGCCTTGCAGGCTTAGCAAACAAGTGAAAAGAACTCAACTGCTTTGCAAGGCAGGGACAGCAACCTAAAAAAACAAATTGACTTTTTTTTTTTTTTGTAATTCGTTTTGAAAGAATTTCGGTATAATTTATATCTGTCTATTTACTTCTTTTACTGACAAAGTGACAAGCTATCTCGAAAGCTTTCCTTTTCCTGCAGCCTTCTAATGGAAATTTCCAGATCTACAAAGCATCTTTTCTGTTTACTTGTGTACATGCCAAATTATTTGTGTTATTTTATGAAGTTGATGTGGCACATCTAAACGGACACAATCAAACGAAAGCCGCAGAAATGGAATTAACAGCATTTCAAGACGGGAAGTCTCAGAAATGGAAAAAACAACACTTGATGACGGCAAGTAAAATGGGAAACTAAATGATACCAAAATCAGAACCCAATACATTTCTAGTCATACTCACAATTTTAGAATACTTGGCTGATACCAAAAATGACAATTTTAGAGTCTTGTACGCCTTAATGAAAAGCATTGTGTTAAATACATGCACCTATATAATGCACAAATGTTGGTTTTCTCATGAATTTAGTGTGGTCGTTAGATTGATTGTTCTAAACTACAAAAAAGCACAAATGTTGGTTTTCTCACTTCTTGTTAGGTGAGATTTATTGACAATTATTAAGAATAATATATATTTCAAAGCCTGCTGATACTTGAAATGGAATATGTATTATCATATAATGCATATGAAAAAAAATGATTAAATTTGATGTGAGTTTTACCATTCAACATGATTTGAACAATTACAACAATCCATATTTTACAACTTTTGATGAATATTTAATGATACCTAACAAACATGAAGTTTGATTAACTATTAATTTATCATGTTATTATTTTCTATTTTCTGAAAACTAACTAAATTAAAAAAAAATTCAAAACTATCAAGATAGAACATTCTAGATAGATCGTAATTCTTGTTGATTCATAAGCCTTGTTTTTAACGAAGATAATAAAGATTGTTTTGTAAGGGATTAAAAGAATGGTAATTCATGAACAATACTTATTTACAAAATAATAACTAATAAAACATTAACTTGAACACTTTTACTAAATAAGAACTCACTAAATACATGAGGCAAATTGGCCATGCACAAAATAATACAATCCACTCTCCTAACTTGAAAAACACCACCATTTATGAACAAATTTCAAATATAAAAAGAGTAAAAGGAAAAAAAAAAAGAATACATTTCTTTTACTCATACAATTCCAAATGTGTTCCTTGAGCGAACTCCGCCATTATTCTGTTCAACTTTTTGTTCTGGATCCTCTGCTGTTTCAACCCCAACTCATCACTGCAGTATAAAGAGTACAAAGAGAAAAACAATTTAGCATAACGAGATTTAAAAAAAAAAAAATGAAACTACAATTAGTAATTAAGCAAACAACCTGAATATTTTGAAATCAGATATACCTTGGTGGAGGGCAAGGGGCTTTAGGCACGAGCAGCTGTGCCAGCTTGACAGCATCCTCCGGTCGGCACACCGCATGGCTGAAACAGAGGTACCGACCAAAGGCACAAGGGGTTTCGTATACCGCAATGTGGGCATCTGCCAGGAAATTTACATCGACTGTCACAAGTACACCATCTTCATACATCTCTGGTGTACCCTTCAGGTACGGATTGGAGGCTGACAGGCCAGGTCCAGTCACGAGGCCAGCATTAATTGATACCATATCGATGTCCCGATCCATGGCCAATGCCCATGCAGTCTTTTCAGAAAGAGTCTTTGCCAAAGCGTGCCATAGCTGGATGAGAAAAAAAAAAAAGTTAGCTTAAGAAAGAAACAAAAGTATTAGAAAGCTGTCAAGTGCCAGCTGATTGCATCTTGAACTAAAGAGAGTAGATTTCACTTGGATGAAGCATGCAAAAATAACTTTCTGGTAAAATCATAACATACAAACACAGAGGACCAGATAACTTAGAAGCGAACTGAAAATTGTTTCTTATTAATGTCAGATGATTAAAGTTCTTCAATCATGATGTTTGATTTCATCCATAAAAATGGGATTATAAAACTTCTATGGAAACGGATTCAATTGTGTAGGTGATGGCAACAGTTGATCAGAACAATTATGTGGGTTAGCTGTTTGCTTGCTCTAGGCAAGTGATAGCTTATCCTTCTGTCTGTACTCTGTAAAACTCAGGAGGTCAACACCTTTAATAAATGCGAAGTTAGATAGTAGCATTTTGTCGCATCAATCCTTTTCCACAAGCTAAATACATATTTGATCCACGAGATATATGTACGCTGTACGCACCAGGTCTAAGCTCTATTTGGATGTAAATTGGTATTTTCCTTTTCAATATAAATATATATCATTTTCCATTTAATAAAGAAAAACTGCAAACCTTTTGATGTCATGCTATAGTACTTTCATTCCATTTATTTAGGGAACCCTTTTAATTATTAAACAAAATATTGTCATATACAAAATAATTTCGATGTAATAAACATCACAAGAAAAGAATTTTGAACCGAATGGAGTACATGGAGGTTAGGAGATTTATCTTGTTTCAAAGGTGAAAATTGCAAGTAAAGATGACTAGAATCAAGTCAAAAATCTCATCTGAATATTTAATTATTTTATTTATAAATTTATAATTAAGCATGTGAGGCATGCATTCAATTTTGAGGTCAGACTGTTGGCGACTGGGTAGTCGTAACTCGTGACTAGTCCATGTATAATTTAATATTATAATAAAAAATAGGTTATTTTGTACTGACAGCTAAGCTCCCTATTCGTGGTGAATATGTTAGAAACAACTGACAAGAACTGATTTTGAGATTGGAGAATCTTATTTTTAGATAAACTAGATGGAGGCTATCTAGGAATATTTTCTACATATTTTTAACTTTATTTTGTTTTATTTTTCTTTTAGTAAATTTCTCAGAGTTGTTTCTAACTAAGGTCATAATCTCATGAGATATGGTCTACAGTTAGAGTAAGGGATCATTTGATTTTGGCAATCTGGCAAACTTATACTCAACTACAAAAATAAAAGAACAGAAGATAGAAATCTGGCAAGCACTTTTTACTTGGTGTATTGAAAGCTGTTGTTAGATGCGAAGCTCTGAATCTCTGATAGCTCTAATTAACTGACTAGTTTATTATGAAAAAGACTTCTTCACTGGGTGTTGTTTTCTGTGGCACTCATCATGTAGCCCCTCCAAATGTTTTGTACCTCACCCAAAGGCCAAAATATATCAAATCAAATTTGTACGGATTGTACTTGACTAAACTAATTACAGAAAATTGTTCTACATCATGCTTAATGCAAACAGATAGCACTCCATTAATGTGTTGTTGTGACAATTGGTCGTTAACGTAATTAAAGAACTTAAATGGGATCTCCTCATTCATGTCTATTCTGGTACAATTACATTGTAATTAATGGAATGGTTGGGCTTTGGCTAGGGAAAAATCAACAAAAAACACGAAAATTGGAGATAAATTACTAACCCAAGTTCTTTTGTTTACGGGTTATTGTTTATCACTTGTATATCTGATTATACGGGGAAAAATAACATACTCCTTGCTACATAGGAGCTTCATAGAAGATATGTGGCGTATACGTATTAGAAAGGTAATCTAACTACCAGTTTTCCAAGGAATGTGACAAGTAGGTAATCTAAATCATCTGAGTAACAATATGATCATTTTTTTTAAACAAAAAAAATTTGTATCTAATCCTGTTTTATTATCATTATTTTTTTTAAAAAAAAGAGATAAATCTTTGCCATCCAATTTTTTTATATTGAAATTAAAGATGCTTGCGTGACTAGAATCCTTTGACCTCTAGAAGACCAACTAGTGCTGTTAACACTGAGTCACTATGCCACATGCTTAACAATGTGATCATATTTAACAAATTATTTACTCATATATTTAGCCTGACTCCGTTGGTTCTAATATGCCGCTTATTATTCAGGGGACAAGCTAACGGGGTGTTCTAGCAACTTCTGCACAACGGTTTGAAATGTCTTTTGTTTATGGTTGAAATCTAGTGGTGTCAAATTTCTCTTAGTTGAAGTTGCGTGTGATTTGAAAAGTTCAATACGTTTTGGTCTTTGTATCTTACGGCTAGAACATACTAATAATATCTTCGTAAACATGTTACCTTTTTAACTTTTGGAATTCAAAAATTGGAAACAAAAGTGGTGGGTCTACTACAATAGTTTGTCCAATTAATCCTATCCAAAACAGTTCACCCACCAAATCATGTCATATCGAAAAAAAAAGACAAATTATAGTTCCGAGCTTTTCGGTATGATTAGAAGTTAATTAGAAAATCTTGATTCAGAAATGCACACTACAAAAAACTTATGCACACACAAATTAATATTGACACCATGCATCTCTAAACCAAACAATTTCAAGTTCAAATGGTTAACAACTTAGGAAATGGTATATTTACCTTGTACTTGCGACAGAAATTGGGTTCGCTCCAATCCCTCTCATTGACGACCACTGACGACTTCCTGTTTTCCTGCCAGACAACGGCTGTTACCGACGATGTGAAAACAACCCGTTCGATGGTTTCCACCTGTGCGCAAGCCTCGATCACATTATGTGCAGCTCTGACCTCCACCTCCACCATTAACTCCTATAATATTTAAAAATTTATATATATATAACTCACTCATATTCACTTGAGTTAATTGTTTTTTTTTTCTTTTAAAAGAAGAAATCCTCATGTGTTGTTATATGTATTCAATGAAAGGTGCACTTTTAGTTATTTTTACTGCTTGCCTGCTTATTCAGAAAATTTACTGTTTTCTGAATCGTGGCCATGTGCAATCTTAAATGCTTGGAAATATTAGCAAATTTCAAGAGTTTAACCAGCTGTGACATTAAATAAGGCCAACTCATAAAAAGTACTTTTTCCCACAATTTCAGCAAACATGCAGAATGTTACCAGCTCAGAAACTTTAACTAGCTATTTTCAAAATTGTAAACGAATTTGAAATGGAAAGCTACAACTGATTAGATGAAAATATTTTTTACTCAGAATTTAGAAAGTTATATGAATTCTACTTAGTTACTAGTAAAATTATGATTATTCCAGGAATTTTGAACAGAAACCACCTGAAATTTTTTTATTTTTCCTTCTAATAGTAACATCTCAGTGTAGTTAATGAATTAAATTAACTCACATCATAAGTAGATTGGTCTTGAGATGCCTCATACATGTAGAAGAGACCATAGCAACCTTTTATGGCATCGACTATACTCTGGTAATCAAACGGGTCAAACCGAAACAACTTCAACTGCTTGTTCTCGCCCAATAGCTTCTTCAATCCATTCAAATCACCTAAATATATATTCATTGAAAAATCAATTAATTAGGTATTATCACACAACAGATGTACCAAAAGGTTGCAGTACTTGATACCCACATCAGTCTTTACATAAACATGGTTGAAGTTTGGGAACCAGAAATGGTACGCTGGTACTATACCAATCAGGCAAGGTAGCAGTTTCAAACGTTCTTGTATTTTCAGAAAGGATTGTGGCTTACTCTGTTTCGAGGCGGCCGCATGGACGGTGTATCCCTGGTTTAAGAGTCTCTCAACAAGAGTTTGACCGAGTGCTCCGGACGCATCCATGACACATACTGGTTTTGGGTTCTCGTATACCGGCGGTGCTTGCGGCATGATGGCTTATTAATGTTCTGTCTGTGTGTCTGAGAGTTAGAGAGAGAGAGAGAAGTTAGAGGAATGTTTGGAGAGGTGGGGGTAGGAGAGAGGAGTATATAAAGGGAGGAGGGAAGAAAGGCATTCAAAGGGCGTGGGGGTAGAAGGAGAGAGGGAAGATGAGAAGATGGGTGGTGGGTAGCTGCGTGCTGCTAACTTGAGATGTCCAGCATATAAAATATGTACAGAGTTGATTTTGTGGAAAAAATTAACTACACATGTAATTAACAGTATTTGGGTACAGCTTCTACGTATGTGCAATACAGAACTGAGGTAGCTGGTTAGTCTAGTTAAGACCCGTTGAATTTTAATTTATGCTAATTATTTAAGGATGTGTATTTGTTCAAAACTATTTAATTTGATGGTCTTAATTACAATCTTCGAAATTAAGTCAAGAAATCTTTAATTATTTATAGCTATATTATTAATCTTATGAATTGAATTTGTCTCTGATTTAATTTGTTTGTGTGTCATTTTAGTTTCATAGCGTCTTTATATTAGACCCCTTCAAATTCCATCAATTTTTAAATTATGTATTATTTCTCGCAATTGTAACAATTATGAAATTCGTACATGGTTATGGAATTCTACGTTAATTAAGTGCCAGTTTAAAAGCTTAATTTGTAATTTACTCGTCATATACTCTTTGTATTTTTTTAAGTTGAATTATATGGTTCTAATCTTAGTTTATAGTGATGGGAGAAAAATGTGAAATTGCATGAATTCGGGTCAATGAACTATTCTGTTTATTTTCTTTAATTATATATTTATTGAAATTTCAGATCAAATACAATATATGCCTATATGCTTGCACATATGTCTGACACGTTAGCTAATTTAATCAGCTAGTCCAACTCTTAGGACCAGCAGAATTCAATAACCGCCTGTTTTTCCAACGTAGAAAATATGATATATAACATATTTTTGCTATTTTGATTGGAAGGCTTTGCTTGTGATATTAACTATAATTGATTATGGAAAAATGCAGGGCGTTGAGCTGTTGACAATTTTGGAGATACGACTTCATGCTGATTTTTAAATCTCTCGATTTTCAGCTTCAACAAGTAACAAATATCACATATATATTTATCTTGCGTAATTTTTACCGAGTTGTCAAAATAATAATAATAATAATAATAATAATAATAATAATAATAATAATAATAATAATAATAATAATAATAATAAGCACAATAAAAATTACAAAAGATAATCTAACTGTGATATGTCGAAGAAGCTTTTCACAATTGGTGCAGGAAATCAACACTGCTACTATATATCAATTTTTTAACCTCCAAAGTTAAATATCATTTTGACTATTTATCGCACTGTGAAATTTGAACTATTCTATTCAAATACCTTTTTGCCACAATCGACTTTCTATTACTTAATTCAAAAGTAAACTCCTTTGTTTACTGCCTTTTGAGTTTGGACTTTGTTTCAGTTTCTATTCAGGCTAGGAAAACTAAAAATTTGGATGATTATTAAGAGACCCAAAAATGTATAGCAACGTAGAATATATTAAGAAATCCTGGTGCTTAGTGCTTACAGAAAATAAAGGTCTGCTCTGTCACTGTCAGAGACTGTGATTGCTTTTTATTTAAAATATCGTAAACATTTGGGGTGCTATATGCAAAAAATCATGGTATTGAATGTGGAAGATAGGTTGGTTAGGAAAAGAGTAGTAACCAGCATTGCTTCTGGGATATAGGGCTAACTACCACCGGCTACCATAACATCTCTGGGATTAGGAATAAGTCAGAGTGAGAGAGAGACGGAGAAGAGACAGTAGCGTAGTTTGACCGAAGGAAGCCCAGAGGAAAGGAGGAACAAAGAAAAGTAAATAAATAATAAATAAATAAAAACAAAGAAAATATTTTCCGCCCCAATATTAATTACTAAACTGCTACCGGTATATGGTCCATATTTTAATATTTTAATGATTTATTTTCTTGTGGTTGAATTGGACTCAATTTTAGTATAATAATTAATATTGGTGCACTCCTTTTTTTTTGTAATATAATTATGCACATCTTTTTTGTTTGTGAATAAATTTTGTGGTCCTATAATAGCAACAGAGGGAGGTCTGATTTCTATCAACATCAAAGCTGAATTGATAGACCTTCCAATCAGTTTATTTGAGTATATAATAATTTTTTTACTCGTGGATCAACTCCAATCAAGTATCAAGCCAACGTAATAGTTACTATCAAATATATAATTAAATGGATAACTGTATGTCCAGGAGGCCCCTCGGACTAATTTTGAGTGCAACGAGTGTTCAAAAAAAAAAAGCACGCCATGTCCGAACACGGCACGACACGGAGGTGGTACGGCACGGCGAGACACGGACACAGCACGAGAACTTCGCGTGTCGTGTCCAACTTTGATGAAATAGACACGACACGGCATGTGAATTTTCTAGACACGATACGACACGGCACGGCACAACACGTATTACAGACACGCCAAACACGAAAAGGAGACACACGTTAAGCGTTATAGAAATACAATAGATTTCTCAATTATGTACATACTATTATATATATATATTTTCCATAAATCTTGCCAAAGATACATTTAATCATAAATCAATAATTATTAATAGACTTATTTCCGAATAAAGCACTTGTAAATCGTTAGAATTGGAAATGAAAATATTACAATATAATTAGGGTGATTCAATAATTAAATCACAAACAAAAGTGGAAGGGTCCAGAGCCATGAGCAAATTAAAGATAGAAATCTATCTGTGATTTGTCTTAAAAAGAATCAAATAATTTTTGTCATATCTTGTATTGTTTTGATAAGGATAGTATAAATTATTCATTGTCTCAAAAAATTGAAATAATTTTTTACGGGCACGTCTACTTTCTTAATTTTTTGACGTATTTTATTAAACATAATTTTTAAATTTCATAAGAAAATTATATTTATGTCAAAAAGCTAAACGTGTCTGAACACGTCACAGCACGACACGTCTAAAAAAGACACGGCACGGCACAACACGAGGACACGAGGCGTGGCGTGTCCTTATGCGTGTCGTGTCCATCTCTTAGAATTTAGACACGGCATGACACGGCACGTGAAATATTTAGACACGACATGACACAATACGAGAGATGATTCGGACACAGTGTGTTTGACACGACACGACACGGCACGACACACATTTAGAACAGAGTGTCGGTTACTCTTCCTAATTATTATTTTCCCATAGGCAATTGCTTTTGGTTCATTAGATTCTCTTTTTTAAGTTCTTTTGTGTTATCATTTTGTTTGTACATTTTACAAGATTTTTTTTTTTTTTTTTTTGTATGGGGTCACATTTTCATAATGTTTTGTTGTACATATTCTAGGAATTCAAGAATGCTCCAATCAATCGGCTTGCACTCTTCGAATTTGATATAGTAAATAAGAGTGTTAATATTTCAAAGTAATAATGTAGTATTTAAGGGACTTTTATCATAACGTTTGAAATAAAAAAAATTATATTCAATTAATTTTATATAGACAATAAAAATTTCCTTGAAACATTAATACGTTATATATAAATTTAAGAAAATGTTTGTTTAAGCTGTTTGATAAATGACTACACGATCTATTTAAACTACAATTGGAGAAAATAAAAAAATTGCCACCTCAAAATTGAGAAATTAGAAATTCGCCCACTCCAAAATTAATTTTTTTAAATTGCCACCCTAAATTCAATTTACTTAAAAAATTGCCACTTTTAATTTCTAATGTTTCTTATTGGCCAGAGTACCCTCTTCTTTCTCTCCATCCTCTCCCCTTTGTAGAAAATTGTCGCTGCTCAAGTCCAGTGGAATTGATGCTCACTAAATAGCTGTAGAATGGTAGAATGAGAATAGAAACACACTGGATTTGAACCGGATAAAGAGAAGCTCGTAACAACCGTAGTGTATTACAGGTTGCAAGTTCCTTCTTTCATACAATGGCAACAACATGGAAAAGTAAGCAAGTCAATCTATTTTAGAAAACAATCAGAAAAGTAGACATAATATGCGAGTAAGAAGCAAGCTATTTATTAGTAACAATTCCTTGCTACTCAGACAGAGAAAGCCAAGGAATGAAGGAAAGCAAACTTGACGGCGTTAGAAGAAGAAAATAGTATGAAATTTAACTATCGATTAAATTAACATTTTTTTTTTGTTCGAGAAATTAACAGAGCAGGGGCAAGCCCCAGCCTTTTATTAATAAATTGAATAATTACAAGTTAATAAAAGTTAAAAAATTGAAATTGGTTACCTGGCAACCCGTGGTTATAGGATGCTTAATTAAATTGAACTAAAATTGAAAAATAAAAGATGTAGATTAAGATGCTTCCATTGGAAATTTCCATATATTTATAATGGACCTAATCTACTAGATCCATGAAAGAGTCAATAATTCTTATTTCTAGGGCCAACAAACGTTGGCAATATTCATTAATAAAACAAAAAAAGTGCACAGTTTACAAAAGAGGAGAAAATTAACAAATTTTAGGAAACAAACTTACTACAAATGGAGAGAAAGAAACCTAAGTCACTAATCTATTGCGAACCAAAGATTAGTACTACCACTCAAAAATAGATTGAACACTGCACTACAAGTTCAATTCTTGATTTATCGATTTCAGGGACAGGAGGGAGAGAAGGAATTGGGTATTTTGGTCAATATAGAAAGTTAGAAATAACGAGTGACAATTTTCTCAGTAAATTGAATTTAGGGTGGCAATTTTCAAAAAGTTTTTTTAGAGTGGTAAATTTTTATTTTCTAATTTTGAGGTGGCATATATCTAATTTTCTCTAAAAATTTATAGGTCCATTTTTTTTAAAGTCCGTCGTAAAATAAATTTATTGTTAATATAAATAAAACATATTTCATATGTATATTTTGCGAGTCTGAGGAAAAGTTCAAAAGATCCAAACGAATGAGAAACAAATTATGGTGGTCACGAGATTCTTTAGCCTAGATGGCAGACTCGTGTTGGTTGACTAATAGTTTTGATGTTCTTAAAACTTAATACATTTACATCTTTTTCATCTTTTTTTTTTTTTTTTGTGCGGATCAAAAGTTCTTTATTGCTGGTTAACAATATCAAAACGCATGAAAAGACCTAGAAGATGACCCGCATTGGCAGATATGTAGTTTTTTATGCTCTTATATCCAAACGGATATACATCTTTCATGCAATTCTTTTTATAATAGTTCATGAGATCAAATGGATAAAAACGCCTAGAAGGCCATCAGTCTTGGTTGCCAAATAGTTCTCATGTTCTTGTCAAATAGATGTACATCTTTCTTATGGTATTTTAAATTCTTTGAATAAAACTTGCTTCTGTCTGTATTATCAGAGACGCGAACACATCACTTATGACATTCTAAATATGAAATACATCTTGTTCCCATGCGATATAGTAAATTTGATATATATCCCTTAAAGCTATCAAATGTTATCAAGACTTTTATTTTTAGTTTAACCGGTATTTACTATTATTTTTCTTGAAAAAGAACTAAACTTAATCACCAAAGATTGCTTTACTATCCCAATGATCGATTTGTCTAAATTATTTTATGTCACACTCGTTAATTTTTTATTTAGAATTATTTGCAATTTTTTAGATAATACATAATTATATATGCGAGTAATTGTCTTTACAAATCCACGTGTTGTATATTTTTTCAAATTGTGTACGATATGAATCTTATTGCAGTGCGGAGGTGTCCCAAGCACGGGATAATACAATATCTTAAGAAATCACAAAATATCAATTAAAATATTGAACGGTGATATGGCTCCTCGGCAAGCACGGAGGTAGTAAAATCAATCGCTATTGATGGAGGGAAGTGTCATTCGTAATTATATTTCAATTTTTGAGGCAACGCTATATCCAAATTGTTGAATGGGTTATTCATATTGAAATGTCAACGGAGACTAAATTTATATATATATATATATATATATATATATATATATATATATATATATATATAGGCTAAAGTATACTCTAGCATACGGATCGTCCGTATGCTGGAGTTGTTTTTTAAAATCTAAAATTCATATAGTCGATCCGAACCATTCAAATTATTCTCCATATTGAAATCTCCTAGGAAACCAAAATTTATATTTTTTCGAAATTTTTTGCTATATATTATGCTATTTTCAAAAAACACTATAAAGAAGTATTTCTGACCCTTCAATTTGAAAATAGCATAATATATAGTAAAAAAATTTGAAAAAATGTAAAATTTGGTCTTGAAGGATATTTTTATATGGAGAACAACTTGAACAATTTGGATCGACTGTTTGAATTTTAGATTTTGAAAAACGACTCCAACATACTGGTTTGATCCGTATGCTAGAGTATACTTTAGCCAATATATATATATATGTACACTATTATTTCATATTTTTTAAATCTGTTGTTATTGGATCAACAAATATTTAGATTAAAATTTTGTAAAATATAAAAAAATACTAAAATGTTTAAATAGATTTAAAATTTGATCACCAACAAAATTTTAATACAGAGAATAAATTGGACAATCGGCTATTAGCCTCAGAAATGAAGATATATTACGACTGACGAACTTATATGTCAGTCGGTCACGATTGATTTTAATTTTAGTCACACTAACAAATAATACCTTTTTTGTATTGCTAGTACAAGGCATGTTTAAATTTTTTTTTAGTACGCTTGTTTTTCTCAATATGAGAGACATATTCACACATAAGCCCTATTGTAATATAAGGCGTACAGGAAGACATGTACGGTTGACTAATTGTATTGGCCCTATATTTTTATAGAAGAGATGCACATCTTTCACGCAGATTTCATTGTGTACATTTTATATGTTGCGAATCCAAAGGGGTTCTTTTTTAGTTTTTTTTTTTTTTTTTTTTTTTAAGATAAATTGGGGTCTAAGTCATCCAACTTATTTTTAAACTTTCTTATTTTTTTTTTAATTTCTATTTTTTTTTTCAAATGGTGTCAGTGGTAGATCACTTGTGATTCGCTGCAATTCCTAACCGCTAATATTATATAATCTTTTATTTTTTAAATAAGAATTTTGGAAGACGTAGTCATTATGTGAAATACAAAATGACATCAAAGCGACAGATGTTTTTAATTATGTGGATATTCAAAAACCAAAATGAATCGGGAACTCTTTGTATCTCAAAAGCTGTCTATATATCTTTTAATTCATTTGCTTTGTTGCCATTATGTTAGAACCCTAATTAAGTAATTATTATGAAACATCTAGGCATCTAGCTATTGTTGTTTGGCTAGAGTACTGCTAGACGAATATACCAGACCAGCTAGACGTGTTTCCTTCCCCTCGTTTTGGTTAGGGCTGTCAAACGTGCGAAACGGAAGCGGAACTGGTATGTTCTGTTTTCGTTCCGTTTCTGGTAATGTAACATAATTGTGTTTCGTTTTCGTTCCATTTCATTAAACGAAACAGTTTTCTATATCGTTTTCTGTTCCGTTCTTCATTTTCCATTTATTTCAGTACAGTTTTTGATAAACGAAACACTGACATTTACCAATACCCGTTTCGTTTTCGTTCCGTTTTCAGAAAAGAAATTAATTTTCCTGCCCGTTTCTGTTCTGTTCTAGACGGAACAGAATGGAAATGTGCGAAACGGCATTACCTTGACAGCCATACTTTTGGTTTCAATTTATTATCATCCTCTCCGTAACGTCACTCGTTATTGCTCTAATAAAAGCTAGGAGCCTAGGGGCTTGACCTCTCTTTCACAATTTTCAAACTATAAGTAATTAAATTGAAGACAAATATTAGAAAAAAATTTTCTCACCAGAAAATTCTCGAAAAATAGCATAAAATCCCCTTTGGGCAAAGTACGATATAGTCATAATAAAGAGGACAAGTTCCTAGCATTTATTAGAAATATACAGTATATCATACTATCTTATTCTCAAGTTAATTTCCATATGAGAAAGAGAAAAAAGTTACCTTTTAGAACTATAATCTTTTTGTAATTCTTTTTTTTTGACAAACTGCCCGTAGGCTTTCTCATTACTTTTCAAATAAAAATACAAGCATAGAGTTTCAGCTTAGCATCCAAATAAACGAAAAGGTCCCCTAGTACTAAAACTAATTCCCTCTTAAACCTAAACATAACAGATACTGAAAAGAAAATGACAATGAAAAAACTGGTAGAAAGGAATTACAAAAACAGAAACTTAACAACAAACAACTCTAAAAAACTAGAGGGGTACAAGGGGAACTCTACACTAAAGAGATCAGTTACGGAGGCCTCTCCTGGACCTGCTGAAAAAATTTGTTGTCAATCCTCATATTAATTCTTAGCTCCCTCATTACAGATACTATTGGAATCCCATGGTAGCTGTCCCCATGTCTTCTTGTATGGTTTGCCATGTCATGTGCCGGTTTGACCGCGTCTCTGTTGACATGCTCCATCACTATTTTATCTCCCAGGTTGTTTAAATGGTTGACAATTTTAGCAATCAGTGGTCGTGCTCTCCAGGAAGGCAAGTTCTCAATGCATCTATCTGCCAGGGCATTAATCAGGTTGAGGCAGTCAGAAAAGAAAGTCACTCGATTATAGGTCTCATCTCCCAACAGCCGCTGGAATTCGCTGATTGCCTTATCAATTGCCATTGCTTCTGCATAGAAGGGATCTACTGCAGTGTGTTTCTCCATTCCTAACTTGATCAATTTGCCTCCCTGATATACCAAGTAAGCAATGCCCGCCCTGTGGGATGTGTCCCAGGATGCATCAACAACCACCTGCCACTCTTCCACAGCAAAACCATAAGGCACTTGGAGTGCATTTTGGTCTGTTATAGAATTTGCTCTATCTTCCTGACCCACAGTACAGAGCCATGCCTTAACTTTATTACACACTGTCCCCGGATCAAAAGCTACATGATGGAACAAGGTTTCATTGCGTGCCAGCCAAATTTCCCAAAGAGTGTAGCAGAAAGTTCTGATGTTCTCCTCTTGCATGCCATGTGTAATGTACAGCACTGCTTCAGCTATATTGAGAGGCAGATTTTCAGTTCTTATTCCCAAATTGCCCCCGAACCATACCATTCTTGAACCTTGGCAGAAGAAGAAACAGTGAGTAGCATACTCATTTTCTTGTCCGCATCTCGAGCACATAGGGGATATAGATTGAATTCTGTGGTGCAGATTTTGGCCTAACGGCAGGCCATTAGACAGTAATCTCCATAGAAAAATTCTGACCTTAGGAGCTATTTTCTTCCATTCCCAAATGTATTTCCAAGGAACTTCAGTCAACTGTGGTGACATTGTTTTGATCAAGCAGTCATACCCATCCTTAACCGTATAGTTCCCTGATTTAGTGTGATTCCAAACCAGTCTATCCTTCAACCCCGATACTCTCATCGGTTTCTGCACATTCTGAGTGATGAAAGCATGAGCATGCTCTCCCAACATCCTAATCACCTCATCTCTATCCCACCTATCTGCATCAAAATCAAACAATTGGCCCACTGTTTTATGTCTGTCATGCTTGGTTGCATGTGCTGCTATCTCCCAATGCTGATACCAAGGCTGTGAAAGGACTGTTATGTCATCCCCGCTTGCTATTTGCCACTTGACATTTTCTTTGAAAAAATCTCTCATTTTAACCGCCTGTCTCCACAAAGGACTCCCACCCGCTACATTATTTGCTCTCCAAAATCCCAAATTAGAATAGTACTTGCTTTTGCAAACTTGAACCCACATTTTATTGCCATTGCTCATCATATCCCAAATCAGTTTCATGAATAAAGCATCTCCAAAAAGTTTCAGTTGCCTCACTCCTAAACCTCCCATGTTGGTATCCTTGCAAATTTTTGCCCATGAAACAAAAGACATGTATCTAGTTTGGTCACTCTTTCCCCAGAAAAATTTGGCAATCAAGCTGTCCATTTGCTTTATCAGTCCCTTGGGTAACACCTCTATGCTCATGAAATACACCGGCACACTCATCAAAACTGATTTTATTAAAATCAATCTGCCAGCATGAGAAAGCATGCTTGATTTCCACCCAGAGAGTTTCGCTTTTAATTTTTCCAGTAACATATTACCTGTCTTTCTCGCACTGTTTGAGCTAGACAATAGGGCACCCAAATAGCGCTCTTCCTGCCCCGCCAAATCAGCTCTAAGTTTAGCTTGCACTACTTGTATGACCTGCTCATTGCATCGCTTAGAGAACCAGAGCTTGGACTTTGCTGGGTTGATGACCAAGCCCGACACTTTGCCAAACTCCTCCATGATATTGCTCAACTGCTGCACTTCATCTCCGTTCGCATTCCCTAGCAAAATCAAATCATCAGCATAAATAATATATGCTCACATCAAATATCAAATATTGTTCTAATTTACCATTGGACCATGCATGCACCATTGTGTACAAGTCATGCTCATGCCATATTCCAACGGAGCTTTAAATTTGTCAATTGTTTGATATGCATTGATTTCGACATGCTAAGCATCTCTTTTCTTCTTGGTTTCTCCCTTTCGTCCGTGGTTACCAATTATATTAGTTTTTTTTCTTAGGGAAAAATATGAATTGAGGAGTACCTAGTTGCATTTCAGATTAAACAAGTACCTCCGTGCATTATGTAAACAGTTAAAAAGTATCTCCTCAAGTTCAATCTTGTATTTTTGCCATTGAAAAGCTTGAAAATGCAACTATTTTTAAAGTTAAAAGTTCAATTCTGCATTCTATAAACGGTTAAACGTATCTCCTTGAGTTCAATTTTGCATTCTATAAACAATTTGAAAGTGTTGAGTTATCCACTCTTTTAATGAAAACTTCATGTTTTTTTTTCCGAAATAATACTGATGAGTCAATTGAAGGGGCAAAAATTTATACCGCACATGTATGACTAGCAATGTTTTCTAATTGCACAGTTTCTTGTTGTCTGAGATTTTAATTTTTAGCATTTATGTAAAATTAATTAGGTTGATAGTTCTGTAGTTCATTGTGTCTTGTGGATATAGGTTTAATTCGATATGATATAGGTCACAATATAATAAGAGATAATTAGATATATGTCACTTCAAATTTTACCAATTAGAAAAATGTCATCCTTAAATTACTAATTATAAATATGCAATTGTAATAACAAAATTAGATTTATCATTTATGCCATTAATTTCTTCAAAAACATAACTAATTAGAAATATGACACTCATAGATTTTTCAAAATTCCCAAAGTACCCTTATATTTAATCGTTAGTTTAATCATTTAAGGGGGGAAAAAAAACTTACCGAAAAATGAAAATTAGAGAGGCGGGCTTGCTTGCCAGACAGAGGATGCCAGGATGGACTTGCTTAATAAAAAACTTTATTTTCGGTGATTATATTTCAATAAAGCCAATTAAACATATTCGACTTTGCACCCTGATTAAATTTGGATGAGCTTATCATTAGTGGATACACAAATGACCCCAAAAAAAATTATTCTATATGGAATGGTGATAATGGTGATAATTTTAATTATTGGATGTAAAAATATTGATTAAACCATTCAACGTGCTTTCGCTATTATATTGATAATTTTATTATTTTTGTAGTGACATAAAACTAATTTTTATTGATTTATTATGATATAAAACCAATTATTTCTTTCGATGGTATACCTCTAATTTCAATAATTTACAATGGCATATTAAAAAGAGTATAATGGTCATCTGAATTATTTTATGGCATAAAACTAATTTTTATTATTTTGTAATGGCATAAAAATAATTTGTCGTTTAGTGATGACATATTTCCAATTTCAAATATTTGCAATGGCATAAATCAAAATCACCCATATAATAATGCTTATTCTTCACGGGTTTAACTTGGATCATTCATGAATAAATCCCCCAGCCGGATTTCGAACCTGCGACCTCTCACTTGAAATGCATTACTTTTTGCCACTAAACCAAGAGCTAGTTCTCATGAATATTTAAATTTAAAATAAATTGAAAGGCTTGGCTCTCAAATATCATAAAAAATAATATTAATTATGAAATTAAATTTAATTAATTAACATTGATTTTATGCTAGTTAAATACTGAAATTCTAATATCACGTGATGCTTTCCTAAAAACGAGGTACTTATGAAGTAATTAAGTGTTTCCTTCAATGGAACTACATAAATGTGTTTCAGGCTATGGTGCAAATGTAAATGGGTGTTGTATTTTATTTTTGGAAAAATCAGTCATATACTCCTCAAATCTTCAGCAATCAGTCGTATGCCCTTACATTCTTCAATATTATTCATTTACCCGTCCAATCTTCATTTGTATATATAGCCACCGATCCTTTTCATTAATTTAAATGATATATTGATTCAGAAATTTTAATCTTTGAAATTTAGGACTAGAATGCCCCTACTTTTCTCCCTCATCTTTCCCGTACAGAAAAAAAAGAGGGAAGGATTACATCCACTTCCAATCTATATACGAAGCTATTGGTTAAATGAACCTATACTCCGAATTTTGATAAGATAAAATATGAAAAAAACAATAAATCTCTTAGATTTCATCCTATCTGTTTGAGAAGCACCTTTACATTCATGTGACAAAACGACAATTTACAAGTATTCACAAGTGCTAACCATACAACGTGCAAAGCATGCACTTATGCAATCTATTCTTTGATTCATCCGAAGGCCTAATTATCAGTCTTAACAAATATACTTTATCAGATTGTTAGAAATCCTAATTTTCCATCAGAAAAGGAACACTTCTCTTTGCTTGGGTAGCCGTTCAACATGCTTTGTAAAAGCATTACAACAGCTTTTGAGATGCAATTCTAAGAAGAAAGGGATCTAGTGATTCTGACTATTGATTTGGTTATGATTTTTTCCATATCGAATTGTATTCTTCCATATTGCATAATAGTCCAGGTTCATGCTGGAAGATGAATCGTCATAAGTGGAAAACGTACGAAAGAAGAAGCACGGGCATTTTAGTACTGAATTTCAAAGATCTAATTTTCTGAATTAAAATATCATTTAAATAAATAAAAAGGGTAAATGGCTATACAAGTGAAGATTAGAGGGGTAAATGAACAATATTTTAAAAAATAGGAGGGTATATGATTGATTGAAGAAGATTTGGAGGATATATGACCAATTTTTTCTTTATTTTTCTTTCTCACACCGTGAAGATGAGCTGTTATGTAGTCGGAGTTTTCACTAAATTTTAATTTTTTTAAAGATAAAATAGGTCAAAATTCTTCAACTTATTTTGAAATTAAATGTCATAAAAGACTTTCCAGTTGAATTTTGAACCCGTGACTTCCATTAAAGATGCGTTGCTTTTTACCACTAGAACAAGAGCTAATTCTCAAATTTTACTAAATTATTAAGGCAGAAGATTTCGTCTTCTCCGGAAAATTAGAGACTCCAAAGTCTATAGACCCAATATACACTTTTGTTCCTGAATAGTAAATACTTCTTACAAACAATGATCGAAAGCCCCACATCAGTGATGTGCATGTATTCTTCAACATTATTTCTTGGCCCAGCTTCTTTCACAATCGATTGCTGACTTCACTTTCTTTGAAAATATACTCATTGGCGTTGAATATGATAATTGAATTTGATTATTATGTTTTGACATTATTTTATTATACCGGGTTAGGTCTACAATAGAATTATGACTAATATTCAAATATATCCTTGGTGTACAATGAGGAAATTTCAGGTTTTTGAGTTGATAATAGCACATGAGTATAACAATATTGTAAATTTGATTTTCCATGCTGCTAAGTTAAAATACTCCGGATTAGAAAGAAGCTTTAGATAATTGTGACGATATTCAAAATTAAATTGAAGATTACGTATTACTTATAAAAAAATAAATTTGAAATTAATAGCACAGCAAGTAAGTTCAACAAAGTTGTACAGCAGATTTTAACGTAAGCGGACAATTAATCTAGTAAATAAGTTGAATTTGGCGAAAGAATATAGCTTTCACAAAGTTAACCATTACAAACTTAAAGCAAAAATTTTCAGGCTAGTTTTATAATATTTAGAGCTATCAAAACATAAATATACAAATTATTAACTGTTACAATTAATTTTTTATCCAATTATTTCGCGGACTTAGAAAAAAAAAAAAAGCAAGATCAAATAATTTAACTCGTTGCTTGAAATTTCTCGTGAAGGCACGACTTAGAAAAAAATTATATCAATCGGGCATCCAATTTAATGAAGTAGATAAATTACCCACTCCTGAGCAACTAACCCTTCTCACTCCTTTGGTACCAACCTGACAACCTGTACCAATTTTCTAGGTGGATTTAACAAATTAAGCGCAGCTCGAAAACAACAGATTATGTCTATTTGCTTTCAGTAATAAACTAAAACAAATGTCAAATAGACTCCGAAGTTAAACAAACTATACCATATTAAAGACTATCAAAAGCAGTACTGGCTGGTATTGAAACCAGAACCTCTTTTTTTTTGCATGTAAAGCCCTAGAAAAATGGAAAATTACAAATTATTTTTGTAAACATTTTCAGAATAAGCTTACATTCCTTAATTAAGCATGTATAGCGGCCCATCCTGGCATTTCCTCTATCTGTCCCTGTCCATCCAACAAGCCTTCTAGGTCTGGCAACGTCATATGAAGTGGGGTACTTATAATTTTATTATTGCAAATGTTATGTAAATTATTGCTAATTAAACGTAAACAAGTAGATAAAAGGAGTGGTCCTTGTTTATCCTTCTCCGTTTATACAAGGGAATTTTGTCACAGGAGACGCAGTCTATAAATTAATAGAAGTGTCAAATTTTTAGGACTTTTCATCTTCGACTAGATTAAGAAAAAATTCTATGTGAAATTAATTGTTTAATTCACCTGTTTCCTTCTAGCAAACCAACTCCCTGTAATTAGATTTTTCTTTATTCTCTTCCTATTCGACCCAAAGAAATGACTTTTAAGGTAGAAATATTTTTTAAACTACACTCATAAAACCGACGTTTAGTTGCCATCAGGAAACCAATATATGGCTTCAAATAAGGGACTACAAAATATTTTACATGTAATCACAGGTATCAATTTGATCTGCTATCCTTTTAAATTGATTGCTGGTAATTTTTCAAAAAGAACTTTTAGCAACATGACAATTAATTGTCAATTTGTTCACTATACACTTTTAATGAGATCATGTAATTAACTTAAAGTTTGCTACATTTGTCCTTAGAACTAAATTCTTATACAAAAGCTATTTAATTATTAGAATGATTTCTGGCTTTGTTGGTTAAAATAATGTTTTCTGCGTGGAAGAAGCAGATTAGAAGCCGACTAGACGGCCTTGAGTGGTTATTACATGTGTACAAATGGGACGTAAGCAGTATGCTATTTCATTAGCTAAAAAAATGTGTTGTAAAATTAGATATGATTAAGAATTTCAAACAATAATGGAAAATGTAAGGACCAAAACCAGGTTATTTAAACGGATATGTACTCATGCTAGACGCTGATTTAAGAGTGTGGTTGGGGGGGGGATGAATCTAGTTTGTGTGATGTGTCCAGATGTCCTGTCCTAGCAAATTGCTAAGTTAACTAAGGAAGCAAAAATGAAACAGAATTTTCCCATTATTTGCAAAACAAAATGCAAAGAACAAAAGTTAATTTGTTGAAGTAGTTGACTTGCAAATATTTAATGACTCACTGCAAAGACTAAAGAGAAAATAAAGTGAAGAAAATCCTCTGGAAAACAAGAATGTTAGACATGAAACATTTATTTGGATATTCGTATTGCTTCCTGACTAGACTTTGTCAGACAAGATTTTTTTTTTATATACAATTAATTATTCTATATTTATCTGGATTTTTGCACAAATGACCTAAGATTTAGTTATGACTTAATTCGGTATGGCAAATTTCTATTTTGTCATTCAGAATCGAAACTACAAAGTTTGATATGGCAAACCTGAACTGCTAGCTAATTTTGTTGGACAAGCAATGCATCAATTGCAAAATTTATAAAATTTGGCATTTAATTTTTAGGTTACGAGAAAGTGAAAAAGTCAATCAAACTAAAGGAGGCTCTGACATATTTTTTATTTTTTTTTTGAAACAAGTAGGGAGAACAATCTTTTTTTTTTTCAATTTTAATATAGATACAATGTGGTGATTAGTATCCGGTAATACTTCAAATAATTTCAAGAAAAATTAATAATATGGGGATTACTAGTGCTACCAAGGAGTCAATTATGCACTGTGCTGTGCACGAGTACGTTTCTTTGGAATTGCTTCATGCACGTCTCCACCTTAAAGATCCACTCGTTTCTTTTGTTAAAATGACTGAAATATTCTTGGTACGGATACTGTCCAAGAGAAATAATAAAAGAGTGAGAAGGACATTTTAGTCTAAATGGGAGTGATCTCAAATCTGTAGTGTGAGAAAAGCAATTCCCACGTTTCTTACCGCATTCGCTGGTCGCTACCAGAATAAGTGTGTGGCAACACATTGGAGTGCATAACAGCATAAGCGACACGCTTGGCTAGAATATTCCTCTTCGCTACTTCAGATTCGATTCTTGTCCAGATGATAGTATGTTCGTCATTTCTCTGTCTCAGTGTGTTCCAACAGGGAAATGCTAGCTTTGACCCGCTTAATCTAAATAATTCGTTTGCGTTACGGTTAGCGGCATAATCATGTCCACAATAGAAAAAAATGGAAAAAGAATAAATGGCGAGAAATGGTCAGCTGGGTATCCAATTAATTTCCCAAGCATAATTTTTTTGCAGCGAGAATAAATAAATTGTGGCACATCCGACAACCAGAAGAATCAGAAAAGGATTGTAATAAGAGGATTTCTCCTCAATTTTTTTTTTTTTTTGGGTACATGCCGATAATGCAAAGGTACAACAAGAAACATACAAGACTTTAATCTCATTCAATCTAACTGGATTGGTGTCTTTCACACCTAACAGGTGCTATCAGTATCAGTACCAAAAGGCCTTAATTAGTTGGGTACAAATAGTACCAACTTGCCTTTCCTAGATAGTCACTATCTAGCTTATCAAAAAAAAAAAAAAAAAAAAAAAATAATAGTACCAACTTGCCATTCGGATTGGCAAGTTTGTTAACAACTGTAATGATTTATTTCTTATAGCTCAATCTGAAAAAATTGAACTTATATAATCACCATATTAATTTACAAATATGTCTCTATCAGTTGAAAATCGTCTTCATGAGTTAAAATACTTATGTGTCCAACTGGAAAAACTGAAGCGTAAGTTATGCGTGATTTTAGATACATTTTTTTTTCATGGAGACTATTGTAATTAGTCAGCATACTTTTGATTATAGTTCCCACTTGGCTACATTATTTCGATGATACACGTGAATAAATTATTTCAATAAATCGTGCACTGATTTAGGGATATGGACAGTGGCACGTTCAATGTTTGTTTGTCTATCAAAATAATGCCTTTTGTCGTGATTTAATTATTTATTATTATATTTAACATTTTAATACAAATATTATTTAATAAAATTTTTAATATTGAACATGTCAACACGTATAGATGCCGTGGAACTAGAGTTCTAAATATGTGCCGTGTTCAGATCATATCACGTGCCACGTATCGTGTTGTGTCATGTCGGAATTGTGATGGACGAACACAACAAGCTTCATGTCTCGTGTCATATCGTATTGTGTCTTCCTTAGACAAGCCATCTTGTGTCGTATTCAAACATGCTTAAATTTTTATGAAGCATAGTTATATACTTATGTTTATGGATAAATTAGACATTTAAATTATGAAATTTATTCTTACATAATAGACAATATAAGGATATTATGGTTATTTCATAAAATTTATCATCTTTAACCAACGCACTCACCCAATGTGTGGCATCATAATTGACGTATTTTGACTCAATTTATTAATTGTTTTCACCTAATGTAATGAGATTAATAAAAATAGAGATTTATATTTAGATATGATGCGAATTGTAATGAATTTTTCTTGAATTTGATAAATATATCTTTCTTATTTCCTTTTTTTTTTTGCCAAATCAAGAAAATATCATCCTTAATTTGTGTAGATTTTTTCTTTGATTTCAAACGAGCTACAATGCCACCATAAGTTCTTTCTTATTCTGAAAAATAAATGCGCACTTAAGTTTTATATTTGAAATCAAAGTGTTAAACTTTTATTTGAAGTTAACATATTTACCACATATTCAACTAAAATACAAAATCAATTATGTAGATCATCATATATAAAAGAATAAAATGCATCTTTCTGTTGAAATTTTTACAATTTTAGATCAGTGTTTTTATAAATAATAGAGATTATCACGTCAGCACGATGTTTCTACCGACGATAACTAACTATTCATTGCAACTAGCGTCGTGGTGTTGACATGTTTTTTCAATTGATTAAATATCATTTATCGTCAAAATAATGGTTATATTTAGGGAAATTCTTCCATGAAAATCAATTTTAAATCGGTCTTTAATCGCAATCGTTCATGTAAGCTAATATATTAATTTTTTTTTGAAAATGTGCGGTTGAGATGAAAGACTGATTCATAAATTGATTCTCATCGCAGTTCCCTTATATTTATTATATTATACTATTAAAAATTACGGTGCCTTTTGTTTGTACACGGCTGAAAAGAGGAAAGAATATTACGAATTACACATTTAACCCTACAAGAAACAGAAAAATATCGAGTTAACTCGTTCTCTGAAATTGAAAAATCACGTGGATACCGCTGCACAGACGGCGAATTTACATTAATGGAATAGGTTTGAAATGTCCCCAATCTTTTTTTTACGTATACACGTTGCATTGTAATTTTTTTTTTGTATTATAATATAATTTGTCTAAAAAAATATCATATTTGACCTTAAAATTAAAATGTGATAATTGTTCAAGTGTTGTCCCGTAATTTAATTTATATTTTATGCATAATTATATGAATTAATATCAACTAATGGTACACAATTTAAACTCAATTAATTTTTCTAGCTCCTCTTATGCTGCTGTAGAAAGAACAAATTTATAATGGATGCGCTGATAAAGTGAGAAATAGAACGGGCATTTTGCTTTTTTTTTTTTTAATGTTTTTGAAATTAGAACGCGCATTTTGCTATTAAATAGATCATAGATGTGAGCTGTGAAGTTTTACACTGTTGAAATTCCTACTTACATTTATTGTCATGGCGGTATGTTATTGTCATGCCACCACATACCGCCATCATTTTTGCTGTCCTCATTAACTCTTCCTTTTCTGATGGAGTTCTATTGTACTCTTGGAGATCAAATTAAAACTTAAAAGATGAGAAAAAAAAGTAAAAATCTCCATTAAGAGACAGTTATTTGGTTGTTGATATGCGAGAATCTACGTGGTGCTTTTAGAGTACATATTATATTGAAATCGATCTTTTAGCAAACTAACCGTCCGAACCGAAAACATTAAATAAATTATGACACATGACATGACGCAGTCCTCTTGATACTAGTATCTTTCTTTTTCTTTTTTAACGTGATACTAGTATCTAGATCGGACCCTGCATTTGCCATAGGACTATTTAATACGACATAATTAAATAATATTTTTGAGTCAAAATCAATTTTTTTTTTCACAAAATATAGATACACAAGTATTTAAAAAAAAAAAACAAAATATAATTGATTGGGAGATCGGAGGAAAGTGCCTCTCCATGCCACATGACAACTCCGGTCAGCTTTTTTTTTTTTTTCTAAAAAAAAAATCTGATTTTGTAAGATACATACAGGTAACTAATATTCTTAACATTTTTCTGCTATAAGCAACTTGCATTGCATAAGGGTCAATACTTTTACCTCTGAATTTGATGTCATTTAAAAAGTTATGGTAAGCTTACATTTATTAAGGATATATATGAAACTCTTAGTAAAAAAAAAAATGTAATTAAAGAGCATTGTTTGACATAACCTTGTTTTCACTTTTCAAAAGTATGCTTCAGTAGTCAATAATGACTAGAAAAACACCATGTGCAAGTTGCGAAGAATAGTGAAAATGTACAATTCAACTCGTTTCATTTTAGATACAATCTGAAAATTTCATATTTATAAAATATATTCCAAATATTATTTCATAGAATTTTCCATATCATTTGAAAATATATTTTATCAATTATGCACCATGCGGATATCTTTTTTTATTATGCACACGTATTATCATCTTTTTTTTATAAAAAAAAGTTCACTTCACAAAAAAAAAAAAACTTTGATCCGTGGGGGGCTTTTTTCACAATTTTTATCCAACACGCAAGTATTTAAAAATAATTTCACGAAATTTGACGTCATTCAAAAGCGGGTTGTCGAGAAAGAGGTAGGTGTAAGTTACAAAGCCCTAATGGTGGCGGTTACTAGTTGCACCTTTGAATCAATGAAATGAAATTCCGGGTCAAAAAATTTTACTCAGAAGTCAGAAGTCAACAGAGCCGCACAAGAGCAAGTCTTTTCCTCATCTGCTCTTCTCTGTTCCAACTTCCAAGTTTTAATGCCCAACTACCCAGTTTGGTTTCTGTTATTGGGCTCTGTCAGAAAGGTTCAATTTTTCCAATATTTGTGTTCCAAGGAAACGATCCGATAGGTTAGTAGCCGTTGATGGAAAATGGAACAAGCAATATGAATTTTCCATTTTTTTTTTTGTATATTTTGGTTATGAAAAAAATAAAAATAAAAAGTAGAAGGAAAAGAACGAATTTGAAAAAAAAAATTCATATTTTCATATTTTTTTTATTTGAATAGGTTGTTTTTTGTTTTTTCTATTTCACTCCAATTTGGATGATAAGAAAATAGAATGTTTAAAATTGAAGGACTAATATTTTTTAATTATAATTTTATTAAATATTCAATCAAAGGAAAATGAATGAAAAATATATTTCGCTCCCATTTTTTTCCCCTTTATTCTAACAAGATATTAAAATTTTATTGAAAGTTAAAAGGAGAAGTACAGCAAACCGGAATCTTATGAGATTCATTGGGTTTACATCTGATCCAGAAAAAATACAGATTTTCAAACGGAATCAAGAAAGCAGACAGATAGATGCTCGATCATTTGTTTTAAGTATGAAAGGGATATATGTGATGCTAATAAATAGGATAATAAAAGGGAATTATTTGAGGTGGCCAAACTATAGTTTTAAAGCCTGGACCTACAATTGATAACAGTTATATATGTCTCTCATCGAAGAGATTCCAGATCATGTAATTTCTACTCGGATTAATAAATTGAAGGTTTATCAACTGCTTTTTTATTAAAAAAGAGAAACATTGGAAAATAAACTCAAATCGGAGAATAGAAAATTAGAATAGTTCCTACAAGCTTGTGATGAAAAAAAAAAAAGGAAAATCCTAGCTAAGTTAAAGAAACAGAGCACTTTACGTGCTTCTTACAATAGAAAAGAAAGAAAGAAAAAAAAAGTAATGTAAATTAATTAATACAGAATAAAGTGAAGATCGTTGCGCTTTGATATTGAACATCTGACATCAATTGAAATTTTAGTAATCCTTTCTCGATTCTGGCCAAAACTGAAATGCACAACTAACTTTTGAGAATATTTACTAATTACCTTCTTTAACCATAGTGTAGTCCCCAATAATGTTCACCATTATTGGTGCCATTGTCATCCCACAAAGCACTTTTTGGCAATCATACATCCACTATCTCTATCGGTCTAACTTTTCAACAATTTGTTTCTTTCGCTTTTCCTTCATCCATATTATTAATGGTATTGAAAATAAAATATGAAAAATCAACATTTAAGGTTGTTCTTCCTTTACACGGTGCCTACCAAAAGCTATTTATTCGATATAAGTTTCATACATTATTTAATATTTTTGACAGATTGAATCTAAATATTCATGATATATAGCAAACAATACTATGATAATATAAAATTCCATAAGCATACAACGGATATATATATTCAATACTAATCCAAAATTTATGTTATTTTAGTTAATCCCAAAGGTAACCGTGAAATTTGTCAAATAATTTCTTCGTTAGGGTAGAGCCCAAGGCCCATTAAGAACATGTACGATTCAAACCAGGCCTAGATGAAGCTAACCTCAGTCCAGCAAAAAAAAAAAAAAAAAAAGCAAAAAGAATTTCTCTCCTTTTCTCTCTTTTCAGAGCCCAATCGCCAGACTTATTCAACCAACGAATATGTCGGACGGATTGGTGATCGCCAGTACCGACCCGATCCGATCATTCCTTGTCGCTGCCTCGGGCGACCGGGACCACCTCTCCGACGAACTCCGAGACCTCGCTTCCTCTCTCTCAACTCTCGGCTCAGTTCCTTACAAGTCGCTCAGGACTGTTTGGTCTGCTCTCCCCGCTTCATCTCGACCGTCGCTTCTCCTCCTCCTAGACGGATCAGATTTCGTTTTCACCAGCCCCAAACCGCGACAGAAGGTATGATTTGAATTCATCTCCTTACGAAATATGCTGAGACCTTCAGCTGTGTACGCAGTTTTGAAATTATTAAGCTCATTTTCTTTCTTTATTTGCATGAGTATATGCAATATTGTAAGCAAGAATTTGTTTATCTAAGAGGGAACTTATGAATAATTGTTTAAAGTTCATATCTACTTTGTAAAATACATTTGCTTATTTTCTCAAATCGCAATTGTCAATAATAATTTTGCCTATTCATATATTCAATTTAATAGAAAGCTTCTTTAATTTTCTGGATGTCTTTGACACAATGTTCTAAATTTCCTAATTGTTTACGATATATATTGACATGTTGAATTTAGAGTGAGGAGCTCAAGGCGAGGCTGAAGAAGCTTGCTGAGCTGGCAGAGCAAAGGGAATATGCTGAGTTAGTAAAAGATGTTACTCCAAAAAGGGATAACACAGAGCCGTTCTCTTCTTACAAGGATCAGATCGGTTTTGGTAAGGAGATGTTTTTAATCTATCTAAAATATTCTTGAATTGTGAGTGACATTGAAATTTTCTTTAATCTATCTAAAGTTTTTAAGGGGGTCTGGGTTATGCACATGTTTTGCTGGGCAGCCAGATTAACATTGAAATTGTACAGTTTGTGCATTACTTGTTGCTTTTCTTTGTTGATTAAACAAAAGTCTACTTGAAACATACATGTCCGTAGCTAGTAGCCTGTTACTGGTATGTGCCAGATGAGACATCCTGGTGCTACACAAATGACAAGGAACTGTTACATATTTTGGCATGTTTAATGTCGAGAAGTAATGGAGAAAGCATGATTTAATGCTGCCAAAGGGAATTGTGTGCGCAGGCCGTAGGACATACATGACGCTTCTTATATAGATGATAGTTCTTTTAAATTGTTAGGGCAAGTGCACTTAACGTTACTTATTTTTTCAGGGTTACATGTTGTGCTTCTAATGTTTACAGGCTACTTGGTTGGTTATGCCTCTTTCAGAGCCCTCTTCAATCACAACCCTGTTATGGTAGTTTTCCCTCGCTTTTGCTAAGAAAGTTCCTTATTTGATATCCTGTTATAAGCAACCAAAATTATGAAAACAGTCCATTGAGTTAGTTTAGAGATGCCTAATTTACTTCTTCAATTAGATACAATTAGACTCTCAAAGTGGCTTTGTTGGTTACCTCGGATATTATTAGCTTCTTCAAATTAGATGCTATTAGACTCTCAAAATGGCTTTGGTGGTTACTTCGGATATAACTATATAGAACGTATCATTTTTTAAAACCAACAGTGGTGAATCCTAGATTTCAAACTTTACATGTCATTTTTTAAAACCAGCAGCGGTGAATCCTAGATTTCAAACTTTGCATTGCATTAGGCGTTTTGATAATTTCATGAGTGCTTAAGGTGTGCTTTCAAACTTTCTCCTCTAAATTTTCTGTAGAATGCCGCGGGAGGTATACTAGGATTGGTTTGTGGCATGCTGCTTGAGACTGTACTTTTCATAATTAGAGCATCTAACCAAGATATGGTTAAAAATAAAGCTACCTTATCTTCCTCGAGATTAAAAATAAAGAAGCATTAGTAATCTTCTGTGCTGTTGTTTCTACCACAAGGTTTGTAGATTTTTTTTTTTGTTTTCTATAATATACATTTTTCATTATGTTGTTGAAATTTTAAAAAACAGATGGTTGAATTATGCAATATGCTGTGATCAGCCCTGTAATTTTCTCCTCCTTAACATAGTTTTTTAGACCAATCTTTTGTAGTTTATTTTCCATGCGGATGATCTATTATACCCAGTTAGCATATTAGTGATGGAATGGTTTAAGCTTATTTGCATATAAAGCATATGATATCTGGTGAGGCCTAAGTTTGAGATGGGCTGAAACTTGGAGATGGTGAAGATCTAGTTAGATTTCCAAGTTGCTGACTTATGTATGTATTACAGATACAGAAATTGTTGTCGGAAACGGCATGAAATGATACTGCACAACACAGTAGGTTTCAACAATCATGGACATGATTCCACTATGAACCCAGCTGTTCGAAGTTAATATAATTTATTTGAAAAAGCAGAAGTTATACGTATTCAATGGGTGTGTTTAATTTGCATAAGAAATAAGTTATATATCTATGTTCATCCTAGGATGAATGGAGTTTGGCCCAAGTGGTAAAGCTATTAGTCCATATTCTAACAAAACTAGAGCTCAAAGCATTCCTGCCATACTTGAGTTTCTTTCATGTACAACTTCTTCCCGCACTCTCTTTGATATTTTTCAGCATGATTCTTACAATGATGCAGGCCAAAGCATAATTATGTATTTAAACAATTCAAAAATTAAAAAAGGGGCCTCATTGTAACAATATATGTGTCATTCTGTAGCATATCTCAAACTTGTTCGGATGTGACCCAGGCTTATCCAAGTGGCTGATGGTGTCTGATTCCGTGTTCAATGTATTTTCAATTCTGTCGTGGATATGTCCATGTCTGACACATTAGACCCGAGTAGGGCTTATTTAGACGTGTTAATGCTCCATTACTGCCGACCTATTGCACTATCGTTTATTTTCCTCCTTTTCCTTTCATATTCTTCTGCTTTCTTTACTTTTCAAGAGGAAGAGGGGAGGGTTTAGTTGCGGACTAGCCAATATTGTTAATTGTATTTACATATATCCTTTTTTTTTTAATAATGACAACGGTATCCTTGTTTCTAATTGTTATTTAATTCCGCATCTGATTTTCTATGACTATTTTCTGGACGTAGGTGTTTTTAAAAGATAACCGTACGCATGCATTCACCACTACCAGTGATATACAAAGTGCAGGCATTTATATTTTCCTTCTTTTCATTCCTGAAACCACCATCACTAGTCAACACACACACACACAAACACATACAAGAGAAATGCTAAGATAGTATGCGCCTCGTAACTGTTGAATTATTAAGATATCATTTCATAATATCCAAACTTGATGAATAATTTAAGTATCCTATTTTCGAGGTCAACGCACTGATTTCCACGATTGCTTAGATCCAAAGCTTCTATTCTGAGGACCGTCTAGGTTGCTAGTTTTGGTAAGCACAATGTTATTGAAGTAAAACAGAAATGACGAGTAACGAATCAATGAAGATAAATAAAACTGGAAATTGATAAAAGAAAATCTCTTCTCTCTTATTGCATGGGTCTTATGAACTGCTATGTAATGACTCTAATCAAGCATTGCTCAGTTCAAAACTCAAAGGTAAGTTCCAATGAAACACGATACAGAGTTCTGGAGGTGAATTTTCATCTCTTGTCAATTATTTAATTTATTCGAAAGACTCAATAACCTAAAACAACTCTTCTAAACTAAGAAAATGTAGGTTATTAAGACATTGTAGGGGGCCACAAAAGTCCTCGGAAACAAAAGCTTTGTACATGCTGGGTGGACCAGGTGAGCTGCAGTTCTTCGCCTTCAGCCAAACCCACCATATAACTTGATCATGGGGATATAATGTCGACCCATTGACCACCTCTATAAACTCGAGGTGTGATGCTGCATTCTCATCGTACTTTGAAACAGCAAAGCTGACAGAGATGGTTTATGTAAGCAACTGAATATCTCATAACGAGGGAATAAGAAAACTATCATAAAAATCAGAAAGCCATGGTCTCCTTTAGTTTTGGTAAATGAACAAAATTTTAGTCATTGATATGATTTTTGCATTGAAAATGGTAAAGTAAAGCGCCATTGCTAAGAATTGGAGTTTCAATATACTCTGACAAACGGAAAAATAAAATCCCAGAATAACCATATATGCACTCCTAGAAGTATAGAAAGAGTGCTGCACTTCAAAATTGTAATAATCAGTTTTGACTCTTAGAATGATAAATGGATAAATGTAGCAGCCTAGCAGGACTAAATGAGAAATTGGCTTAATTCTTTAGCTTGAGTACAGCTGTAAATTTTATCTTTTGAACCCATTGTGCAATTTACAAAACACAGAACAAACACACACACACACACACACAGATAGATAGAGGGAGGGGGAGGGGGAGGGGGATAGGGAGAGAGAGAGCTTACTAGCCCAGATATTGGATTCTCGGGTCAGAGACATTTTGAATAGGATACCAAGTGTTGTCTATCTTTGGAAATACTGTTGCCCCAGCCATACTAATGGTTACGGAGTAAACATAAACAATTAGAAGAAGAGAGAACATACTTTTATTCATGCTATCTTTTTTTTTTCTCTTGATTTCTTCTTATTAGATGGGGTGAGGTTGGACTCTGTATGTGGTGCTTGCATGTATATATAGTTACTGGACCTCTGGTCTTGATTGGTTCCTGCTGGTGTATTGTCTGACTAGGAACGGAGTGTTCCTGTTAAAGAATAGTGATGGTTTGACCGAAATTTAAGCATTGATTACAATATTAATTACTGGTAAAAAAATATTAGTGATCAAACTTGCGTATATGACCTACAGACTGCAGTTATCCTACAACAATTCTTGGGTAGTGTCCAGAATATTGTGATGGATCATGATCATCTACAAAATTGGAGATATTTTTTCAAATTTATTTTTCTGTACTTAAATGACGCTGCTTTTGATATTCCAAAAAATATTTCAGCTACCGTTTTGTATGATTTGCGCACCGAAAATGGCAAAAGTAATGATGCTCTGTTGTTGAAGAAGTTTTGCACTTCCATAATTGTAATGGTCAATAACTTCGACTGTAAGAACAAAAAAAAAGGAATAAAGAAGTATATGTTTATGGACTAAAATGAGAAAACTAGTCTTTTTTAATTAATTACTAGATAAAGAACCATTATGCAATTTACGAAACATTTGTCAAACAAAGGGAAACAAAGAGACTTACGAGCCAATATATGATATATTGGACTTTCGGGTCGGAGACATTTAGGCCTGTTTACCGTTCCGTTCCATCAATGGTATAGTCATTCCATTCTGTTTTCCGTTTCGTTTCAAAAAACAAAATGCCATTTCATTCCGTTATTCATTATGTTTGGACAGAACGGAACAGAACAACGTTGATTTACACTAAAAACTACACTATTTGTCGAAACGGAAGCGAAATAGCCCATTCTGTTTACCATTCTATTTCAGCAACGGTATGTCCTCACATTCCGTTTACCGTTCCGTTTCTAGGAACGAAATGGTTTTTTGTACCATCACTTGTTCCGTTTGGACGGAACGTCCATGAAAAACGGTAAACGGTATACCATTGTCATCCCTAGAGACATTATGAAAAAGGTATCCAAGGAACATAGGCTAACTTTCGACCTCGAGGTGTTGGCCGAGAAATAAACATGAACAATAAGAAAAAAATAAAACAATTTTTTATCCATGCTATCTATTTTCTCGTTTTTTTTTTCTTCTTATTAGGTTGATCGAGGTGAAGTCTGAGCTCTGTACGTATATGGGACTATCTGTCTATGTGGTGCTTACATTTGTATGTAGTTTATAGGCAGGGACGGATCCAGCCGAATTTTAAGCCCAGGCACCATCATAAAATTAATAAATTAAATATTAAAATAAAAATTTAAATAATAAATTTAATATAAATTATTATTTTATAACATGATTAAGAGTATTATTGCAAAATGTATATTTTCTCAAAAATTAATTGTTTTTTTATTATATTTATCTCTAATTGTAAGAGTGCATTGAATAAAATTTGGAA
Organism: Rhynchospora breviuscula; assembly: GCA_027562975.1. Classification (NCBI taxonomy): domain Eukaryota; kingdom Viridiplantae; phylum Streptophyta; class Magnoliopsida; order Poales; family Cyperaceae; genus Rhynchospora; species Rhynchospora breviuscula. Next base: position 26,423,093 of record CM050400.1, on the reverse strand, counting down.
GTCTCAATGCACATAGGCATAGCAACTGTGTGTTGCTGTGTGCGTAGTGAAGTTTGACTTTTTAATGCATATAGCACAGGCTTTGTCCTTTTCTTTTTTTTTCTATGTTTTCTTTTCAAATCAGAGATGCATTGAAGCCCACCCAATGGTTTTATTTATGAACAAATATAAAATACGGAAGAGAGAGTGAAATGGAATCACGATTCGTTTGGGAAGTAGAGCGTGCAGTAGAGTAACTAGACTCATGTCCAGGCACATTTTATTTTTTTTTATCCAAACCCATGCATATATCTGATTCAACCCCGGGCACTTTCATTCCTTTTGATATTTTAACAAGCAAAATACCTTGTCGGGTCATATATTTCGGGAAACAAGCCCAGGCACGTGCCTGGGCTTGCCCCTACATAGCTCCGTCACTGTTTATAGGACCTCTGGTCTTGCTTAGATCCCGGTGTATGGTGTCAGAGTAGCGGTCCCCAAATATTTTCTATTTTTGTTAATCTTAATATCTCTCTAGGACTTAATTTCGTTGCTTAAAAAAAGTGTGTTAATTTTTGTGCTATTCATTGTTGAATTTAAGATGTAAGATCTAGAGGGTATCTGACTGAATTGTATATATTGTAGTGTACTTTTTTTTTTTTTTTTAAATCACGGTGATTTTGGTATATGGCTAAGATGGATGATCTCGACTCTCGAGGGGTTGACTTATTTAAAATTAAAATCAATGTTTAGGCATTCATTGTTCCAGCCAGTAGCATTTATAATATCTCAAATTGGCCTATTGTAGTTTATAGTATATAATTTTTTTTTTTCTTTCTTGACGCGCATTTTAGAGCTAGGCATTTTATTTCTTATTATGACTTTTCTGAATCCGAATATTGATGTACTGTAGCATCATTAATATTGCATCGGCAAATCTCTTGTGTTTACCTCCTGCCGTCGTTTTACTCTCCAATTCGCCAATTACAGCTTTTGACGTAGCTATTTTGAGTGAAAGCAAGGAGTAGCACGCCAAATCACAATATTTGATTCTCCACATTGCCTGAATCTCTGGTTGGTGAAATACTGAAATGCAATTACAGATAGCTAGGATAACCCGTATCAAGTGTACATGTACATTACCGTCGTTAATACACAATTAATATAGACAAAAAAGATATCTGGAATGATCTTTCTAATCATCCGTCAACTCTGAAAATCCTAGTATTTCTAAAGATATATCTTTCACTATAAATCCTTAAGGATTAAATTTCATTTTTTTGACCTGCCTCAAAACCACGAGAGAAGGTATGGTTTGAACTCATCCCCTCACAAAATTTGTTAAAACCTTCAAGATGGTACGACATTTGAAATGAAGCTCATTTTCTGTATCTACATGAGCATATGCAATATTTGTTAAGCAAGAATTTGTTTATCTAAAAACGAAATTTTGAATAATTTGTTCAAACAATTCGTAGTGAGTTGCTTTTCTATAAAGGGGTTTCAAGTATAAAACATAACTACATAAAACACTTATTTTTACGACTTAATTTTTTCACTTGTTCATGTCTGATAAGGGAATTGTTTTCCTCACGCCCCAGTTGTAGATCCACTTCTATTTGGAGTAAAACACCCTCGGCACTCCTTCACTTTTTCACTTGTGTTGTATTTCTACCAAGGACATTTAAGTCATTTTTTGTAAAATAGGAAGTGGATCTCTAAGAAGTAGGGTGTATCGGTGTATGAAGCAATTCCCGCCTGGCGTCTGATAAGTGACAGAAAGCCTTGCTCAAATTTTTTTTCTCGATCGGCGTGAAATGCTTCCAATATGAGTATACGACTCATTATCGGTCATATCATTTAAGGTGCCTTATTAAGCATAAAAAAAAGTTGAAGTACAAGGGAATTCTGTTATGTTGTTTTCATGACATGCCTCCCACACATGCACACAGACCCCTGGATCCAAGCTTTTTTTTAGGACCGCAATGAAAATATTTGCTGAATACACTATTATTGAAAAACATACAAATAACGAACTGAGTTCATGGGAATCAGTACGTGAACATAAATAAAAGAAAAATTGATAAAAGAAAATCTCCTACCTCTTATTGCATATATAGGTCTTTAATTTTATGAACTGCTATGTAATAATTCTTACCCAGCTTTGCATCACAGTTCCAAAAGTAAATCCCAAGTTCCCAACTACCAAGATTACCATACATAGTTCCCTGAGATGAATATTAAATCGTTTCTCGGCTCTTGTCATTTATTTTATTTGAAAGACTCAATAACCTAATTCACCATAAGAAAACCAAAACTTAGATAATTGCCGCCAAATTGGGGGGGATTAAAGTTCTCGTAAACTTGAGATTGGTATATGCTAGGTGGAGTACTGGGTTGGCTGCAGTCCTTTGCCTTCAGCACGAGGTGCCATATATTTTGACCACGGGGATTAAAAGATATATAAAATGTCGATGCACTGACACCTCTCTATCAACTCGAGGTGTGATCCTGTATTCTTGTCATACTCTGAAATAGCATAGCTGCCAGAGATAGTTTATGTAAGTAACTGAACATATAATAGAACTTCAAAAAAAAAAAAAAGGAATATTCTATAATGCCAGAGATAGTTTAATGATATTAATTGAAAGCCATTGACCCTCAAAAAAAAAAAAAAAAAAAAAAATCAGAAATCCATAGCCTTTACTTTTTGGACATGATATTCACACTGAAAATGGTACAGCAATGAGGGACATTACTATCTTTTTTTCCCGCTAGAAATTAGAGTTTCAATAAACACCGCAGGATGACCATGCACAATTGCACATCAATAATTGGTACCATCAGTCTGTGACTCTTAGAATGAAAAATGGATAACTTATCTATTTCTGGACTGAAAACTTTAGAAGTAATCACTTTATTTACAGCAGTGAAATATCTTTTGGATCCATTATGCAATTTACAAAACTTAGAATACATCCGGAGAGAGAGAGAGAGAGAGAGAGAGAGAGAGATAATGAGAGAAGCATACGAGGCCATATATTGGACTTTAGGGTCATAGGTATTCTGATCTATCTAAGGGCCGAAGGAGGCTAAATTTCAAGGGGTTGGCCGCGCTGTACTAATGGCTAAGAAAGAAACATGAAGAAGAAGAAAAAACAAACTTTTATTCATGCTGTCTTTTTTCTCTTGTTTTCTTCTTTTTAGGTTGGTGAAGTCTGAGCTTTGTATGGGTTTCTGTGGTGCTTGCATGTATATATATAGTTTACAGGACCTCTGATCTTGCTTAGATCCCAGCGGGCGTCCTACTTGGTATGAAGCGCCATTCGTAAAGAGTGTTGATGTTTTGACCAGTACTTGAGCATTGATTAAAATCTTAATTGAAAGAAAAATAAAATACTGGTGATTTTTTTTTTAAACAAGTAGGAAAACCCTACTACTATTTATTGTGAATACGGGTGATTAAACTTGCATATATGATGAACGTATATGCCTACGGCTTAATGAGCCAAAAAGAAAAACATATTGCAGATCATTTCGTGTCATCCAAGTTGTACTGGTTCAATTAGTACCTGTTACAACAGTTCTTGGGTAATGTTTAGAATTTTCCTGATCTGTAGTGCTTATCTGCAAAATTGGAGCCTAAGTTCTTTTCAAATTCTATTTTTCTAGTTGTGCGACTGACTGGTGTGGTTTGGTTATGACTGTGTTATAGTCGGTAAGGTGTTGGCTTAGAATGTAAACATGTTAGAGTTTACTTTGTTTCTTCTTTTGATGTTCGTACCAGTTTTGGTAGGAACTTGGAGATGTTGTTTGAGACTTTGTAAACTTTTTCTTTTATTAATGAAAATTGCTAGTTTTTGCTAGTCCTCAAAAAAAAAAAATTCTATTTTTCTATACTTCGATGACACCTTTGCCGATCCAAAAGGCTTTTTTTTGTTTGGATATACTAGATAGTGGCTATCTAGAAATTGTTTTTTAAAAAAATTATTATGGGGTTTTTCAAAAATAATGGAAAACAAATTAAATAAAACAGAAACTAGGTGATGAACTACCGTATTCTTTTAATTAGTTCGCCCATTCATTTGCCTTGAATGCTTAGATCTCTTTTCTTATTTATATCATGCTACCACTTGCAAAACTCGTTACAAGCTATATATGTACATATATAAATACACGTCTTTTCCACCAATGTTTGTTATAAAATATGAGAGTCCAAGATGGTCAGAGATTTTGTCATTTTTTAGAGAGAACTGATTCAATTTCCATTGATAGCGGAAGATGGATAAATTGTGCATTTCACGAGTAATGTCTCTAAATTGTCTTGTTTCAAAAAAAATAATAATAATAATAGTAATAATAATAATGGTGATTATGTGAATGGACATTAATTAATGTCTATTACACATTATTTGAAACTTAAAATTTACTGGATATATACATTGCTTTTTTCTTCTTAGAGCACCCTCTGAAGAACATAAGAAATCATATTTTCTCTAATTGAAGTGAAAAACCAGCTATTATAACTGCCATCGCTAAATAAACCATCGCTGCCATTGCTGCTGTATGTTACAAATGTTCAGTTTAATAATAAGAAGTGTTCAGTTTAATAATAACAAGTGTTCAGTTAAATGCGTCAGAGTCGCGCGTGGGTCAAGAGGTGCGCTAGGAGGCAGGGGTAGAGTCGAAAAAAATTTAATTTGAACCGGATCGGTTCATGACCCCTTCTAATTTTTTCATGTGTTTTTTGTTCGGTTCGTGACCCCTTCGCTTGGTTTTTTTTCTTATAACAATTATATTTCCTGTTGCAACTAACTGAACATTTATATTTAAATAACAGAACATTTGTACTTATTAAACTGAACATTTGTACTTGCTAAACTAAACATTTATACTTAATAAAATAAACATGTTTGCTCATAACATTTATATTTTCTGTTGCAACTAACTGAACAGTTATACTCAATTAACAGAACATTTGTATTGACCCAACTGAAATTTTTGGCAAAAAAAAAAAACCAAAATGAACATAGTGAACGTAGCGAACACTTATAAAATAGTGAACAATTCTACTACAAAATGAACATTTGTATCTAATAAAGTGAACACTTATAATAACGAAATGAACAAAAAAATGCACATTGGGTGAGTAGAGGGGATAGAGCGCTGCTCAGCGAACGCTGGCCGTGATGGCAGCGATGGCACAGAGTGCGATGGGGTAATCAATTTCCATAAACTTTTCCGTTGTTAAATCTCCATTCCAGGCCCGTGGGCCTTTTGTTGTGCCGGATTTCAAATGAATCTTCCACATTGCCCAATTAAATGCCCATCAGATCTTTCCAAAGCAAAGACTTATTGGCTGCTATTTTTGAGCTGATAAGTGCGAACTAGCAATCCTGAAATTATTTCTATTTTTGTTAATCTTGGTATTTCTCTAGGACTTCATTTGGTTGCTTCCAAAATAAAATGCTAATTAGTAATATTTTTATTGTTTAATTTAAGATTTAAGATCTCGAGGTATCTGACAGAATTGTATAATTTGTAGTCTACTTTTTCTTTTATCATGGATTTTTGGAACATATATGTTTAAGAAGATCTCAAGGAGTTTACTTCTTTGAGTCAATGCTTAGCCATTCATTGCTTCCAAAAACTGTGGCATTTTATAATATCTCAAATTGGTCGATTGCATCATCAATAGTGTGTCAGCAGATCTCATGTTTCCCTGGTGCTTCTGTCTTTTTATTTTCTCCAATTACTGTTTTTGCATGTAGTTATAACTGAAAATCAGCAACCTGCTTGAATCTCTCTGGTTGATGAAATGCAATTACAGCATATTCCCACGAAATAGCTAGTTCACGTGCAACCAAACAAACCCACAAACAACGAACAAGGACTAAAAGAGACTAATTCTTAGTTCTCCAATTTTTTGGAACCGGAAACAAGAAACAAAAACTGGGTTTAATTCCCAATTCCTTGTACATTATGATGAGTATGTACACAATAATGCAATATAGAAATGAACGTGATCTAGAATGATCTCTCTAACGATCTGTCGATCTAAATCTGAAATACAAAATATTTCAGTGCTGCTAAGGATCTCTTCACTATCCTTAATAACGTGTCTAACAATGACAATCAATTTGGGCAGGGGCGGAACCAAGTACACTTGAAAGTGTGCTTGGCATATGCTAATTTTCTAAAAAGATCCTTATAAACTTGAAAATTCTATACTAGTCTTTCTAAATTTTTTAAAAATTCTTATTTGGCACATTGTAAAAACTAAAAAAAAAAATCTATACTAGAATTTTTCACCTTCTCTATTCGATGATCCTGGTTCCTCCCCTGAATCTGCGGCTGCATTTTGATACAATATATACATCGTTCATTTAAGTGATTAATTGTTCGCTATATATGCACTGATCATATTGTGTTTTATTGTCCCTTAATTAAAACCTACTTAAGTTGGGTTGAAGAATGACGCAAATCCTACAGTGAATTTTAATGATTACAAACTCAAATGCACACCAGCCGTTGGATTGGTTCTCAGCTCTGGACTGCTGACGTCAGATGAATAAAAAATAACGCTTATGAACAGTGCCATTTCGCAATTTCCGGCGCAAATTATCTGCTCCGTTCTTTCCGAATCCAGCGGCTCGGTTTGCGTTTGAGATGGAGCGGTGGCTCATCTGTTTCGGTGGACCCGGTTTTGTGTTATTAATGTGAACCTCTCCTTTTCCAAATCTCATCAGTGTGTATTGGTGATTGGTCTACCGCATTTAACTCAGTTCCGATTTTTTGGTGGTGGTTCTGCCCAGGGATCTCCTCCTTTTGTTGGTCTGCTTCTGCGCTGCGCCTCCATTTCCTCACTCCTTGCTCTCTTTCTCCGCCTCACTCTTCCTCTTTGTCTCCCTCTCTCTTTTGATCACCCACTCGAACCCCCGGCGGCAGTCTCCTTAAATTCGCCCCACAACCCACCCTCGTACCTTCCTCTTCCAAAGAGTGGTAGCAGTAGGATCAACACACGTTGATGGACACGGCTAGGGTTACGACACAGCTAAGTCATCTAGCCTATTTCGTAGTTTCAGGTGGCAACGTTTAATACTGCCTTTGATCCGTTTCGAGCAACCTCATCGCTTGTTATAGAGCTCTAACTTCACCGGTGAGATTGCTAGCCAGGCGCGGAGCGTTTGATTGGGAAGTTTTGAGCGGCAAAGGTGCAATCTCTAAATCGCGTGTGTTAAGTGGGTAGATTCCTTTCACCGATGCTTCGATCACTTCTCGACCGCTTTATTCTTTCTTTATGTTATGCTGGTTGGTTAGGACATGATCTACTATTTATTGCCTGTGGGTCCTGTCCTGTAACAATTTATTCAGGCTATGCTGTGCATGTTCTTCTTTTTTTTTTTTTTTTTACCTTATTTCTTTCCGATCAAATTGGGGTGGGAGGTGCTGGGCGGTTCTAGATTTGCTTTGTGCAATTTTCTCCTTTTATTATGTTTCTGTGTGTGTTATAGTGTTTTGGTTAATAATTAAAAGAGGCTATTTCAATTTCGTGTGACTGGGTGGATTTGAGTTAATTAGATCGTGCCTGTTCACATTCTTTCATTATATGCAGTATAGAAGATTGTTGCAAAGATGGGTTGTGATTGCAGTTGGCAAGAGTGTCTTTTTTTTTTTTTATCGTTAGTTGTACTTTTTTTTTAATGAAAAGTGAAATAGAAATATTTCAGAATGCTTACATTACAGATATCAGTGTTGGTGGTTTGTATACTGGTAAATGATTTGTATTGGTACGTTCATTTTCTGTCAGTCAATATCCAGCTGTTCATGTTTTCAAATTACAAAATCTTAACGTCCTGGGTTTGATATCGGATGTTGTTTGGGGTGATAGTGGGGATCGTTATCGGAATTTAGAGTATAGTGTGATAATTGGAGTGTAGATCGTTTCATGGCGCACTTGCCTTCCATTATATCTCAGTCGTGTCCATTTTTTGTACAATACAATGAACTACTTGGACTTTAGTTGTAACAGAATTTAAGGTGACTTTTTCTGGGCGTGATCAGTGGTGATGTCTAGCAATTTGGTTCGGCTAAATTTTGTTTACAGTGCACTTACTGATGACAGACATTTATGTGCCAGGTGCATCTTAGAGCAATATAGCCAAGGTATATTCTAAGTATAAAATTAAGATTGTTTGATTCATTAAATGCTTATGTATCAAACCTCAGTAGTTTATTGGATACGTGATATTGAGGTGTATAAAATAGTGAACTTCTTGAACTTAAGAAGAAATTCAAAGTACTTCTATTTTCTTTCATACATATTGCCATGGATTTTCAGAATAATAGTAGTTGACATTATTGTCATCTCAATTTTAATTTTGAAATTTTTGAATGTGTAGTGAATGAAGAGACAGCTCTTGGAGAAAGTATCTCAGATGCTTGCTACCCATATCATAGGAAAGAGCAATTAGCATGTCAGAATTCTCCTTTGGATCATTTTATTTCTTTATACATCTATTGTTATTATTAGTGATGTGATATTAGGTTGGTAATTTGTACCAACCCAAAAAATACTGTTGCCTCGGCTTTTTTACTCTTTTTTTTTTTTGAAAAAGAAACTACTCCTTTTTCTGTTACTTAATAAGTTGCACGTTCTGCCATTTATGAAGACTAACTATTAATTATGTGTACTCAATTAAATCTGATGTAGATGCATCATATTTCTGGTATTTGCTTTCTTAGTAGAAATAGCAATCCTCAGTCCCAAGAGAAATGCAGGCGAAAGAACTGGTAATCTCTAAAAGGTAATTTAGACTGCGTGTAAGTTTACCATCGAAATAGCAATCCACAATCTCAGTTGCAGGCTCTATCTCCAATTGGGGTATATAATACAAAATTAAACTTTTATGAGAATCTGGTAGATTTGTTATTGGACTTTGGTTATCCAGGTTTAAGGAAATATGGTTCTTAGAGATTTATTATTTGTGTAATATTTGCTGAATAATATTTAATAGTAGATGTCTTTCTCAGTGCAAATACTTCTCATAAGATAGCAGTTTTCATCCAATTCCTGTTGTGTTCATTTATTTACAGGGTGAATGAGCCTGGACAAATGAGTCTATTCCCAAACAATGCCTTAATACCTGCACTGCCAGTGGGCCAGTGGGGCTATCACAGGCATTTTCTCTTCTTCAATCCAGCCCTGAGGCTCAGGTTCTTTCCCCTTCCCTTTGCTTTTAACTTTTTAATGTTTAACGCAAGCAGTATATGACAGCTGGCTTATGCTAGTCCTTATATAATGAACTTTAAGCTTCTGAATGTACTTAAATGTAAAAATTTGTTTAAAATTAATGAATCTTATCCTCCTCCTCACCTTTTCTTTCTTATTATATGTAATATTGCTTTTAATTGACATGCAGAGTGCGGTGGCATCTCTGGCAACTGACAAGAATGTATGGGATGCCGTATTGAAGAATGAGAAGGTCACGGAGTTTTTCTGCAAACACCAAACTAGTATGTTTTGCTTAATCTGTTTAGTTTTATATATGCCTGTCATTTTCATGAGTTCCTATTGGTCCCTGCAATTTCAAAGTTCCTATATTTTGTTCCTGTTATTTCCTGTGCAAATGCAATATGTAGTTTCTTCTGAGTTGAAATTATTATTATTATGGTTACCTTCATTTTGCAGGCTGAAGTAATCAGTAAGATTTTTAATCATCTTTTGAACAAAAAGAATTATACAGAAAAAATGTTGCACATTGAAATGCTAACCTGTAAACTCTGAAATTATAACCTACTAGAGAGGGAGCCCTCGGGAATTCCCCTATGAACAGTATGCTTTTTTTATTTTCTAGGAAATTATCTGGGGCATTGATTTAAATTGAGCGGTTGGATCTGCGTGCAGGATAGGTGTGGTGGTGGGAATTTCGATGGTAGACCGGCGCGTACGGCTACAATGCTGTCTCACCTAGCCTTCTTTTCTTGCCTATTTAAAGGTCTCATCAGCACCTATCAAGGAGAACTAGCAGAAAAAATTCTTTTATTGCTGTTGCTTCTAAGGGTGGGCAAAAGGTATTGATATGATTTATGGGATAGGCTTGTCGGATAATTTCTGGTAAATTTTGTACATGTATTTGAGAAGTTGTTTTAGTTCTTCTCAAAGTTATGGATAATTTATCAATATGCTGTGCCCTATATTATGTTATTAAGTATTTTTCAGCAGTGTGCCAAAAGATCATTCATAATTCACAATTTGAAGTGTTCAAAAAAAAATAAATACATGTTGCATGCATACACAGATTTATTTGTCTTTCTAACCGTGCATATATTTGTTGATTACATTATTTATTTAGCTCTTTTTAGGAGTTAATTAGTTGAGAGGAATGCCACATGTAAGGACCCACATGAAGCAGGGAAGGTGTATCGTGATTCATGAGTCATTCAAGGACGGTTCTAGCAAGGATTGCAATTTCACATATTTTATTAGTAAGAGTATTTTTGGTTGGTTGAAAGAAGAAAATATTAGTATCTTTCAAATTTACTAAAGAGTTATGGAATTCAGAGTTACATGTAATGTGTTGGCTATTTGTTTTCAGCATCGTTTACTCTTCAAATGTTTTTGTTGTTAATAGGTAGTGGCAAGACAACCAGGGGCAAAATAGGTATTTGTGCTAATTTTTCATGAAAAATATTTGTACATAAGCTGGAAGTGACAATAACATTGCATGCTTCTTAATTAATTTATTGGTTTCAGACCTACTAAGGGTACTTCTCTAATCTCCTCAATTGCTCCACTATATTATTGCATTTTCAACTAAATTAATAAAAATGTAATAGATATTTTCTAAAGTTTCAAAATAAATGCGGACATCCTGATTAATTGTGCACATCAGTAAGATGGTTGTCCAAAAAATCCGTACCTTGTCAGAATTTAATTCTTTTTCTGAATGGCTAGTATTTAGTTGCAATTAACATTATAGTTTTGGCAAGTGAAGATGTTTGCTTATCTATTTGAGTTTTGAAATATGATATGTCCTTTTTCATAATAGTTTTTGTTGATTATGTCGTATTCTTTAGAATATATGGAAGGTCAGAAATGAAGTGGTGATGCAGTACAAGAGATTCGAGCCGTATAAAATTTGAAAGGAAGTGTCAGTTTGGATGCAACAAGATACAATACAAGCTATTCCTCGGCACAGTGTGATCAATCGAGCCATACAAAAAATCATGGAGTTACCATGAGGCATGGACAATACTCATAGATGCTTCTTGGGATGTTACTGGTAAAACTGGTACAGCATGTCCTATATAAGCAAGGTAGGGCCCATACCTTAGGTTATAAATGTCATGTGTTACAAGACCCTTTCCATGCTGAGGCAATGACTCTTCTAGAAATAGTGAGAAGTCAGGTCTAAATATATATTTGTTGAATAAATATATGTTCATCACCTGGATAGAATAAATTAGCGTCATTAATTGAACTTTTTTTTTTTGTATCTTATTTCTAAAGGAAATTGTATTCTACGAGCTTGCTTTGCATTTGAACCCCTATTGCGATTAGGCATGCTAAACTTTAGGTGTAATTTACGAACATAGTGACAACTTGGACAAAGCTGTTGAATGTTATTGGGTTTATTTTTCATTTTATAAGTTATTTCCATTGAATTTGTCAAAATTGCTATATAGTTTATATCTGGTATGATGTTTTATCTTATTTCTTGCAGATGGCTCTATCTATCAAGCCAAACTCCTTACAATCTCTAAACAACCTCAGAGTTGTCTATATTGTTCAGGTTTGCTCTTCTAAACCAAGCTTTCTATTTATCAAGCAAAGACATTATTGTTTAATCTGTCTGTCTTAGCTTCTCAGTCGATAATCAACATTGTCCCCAATAAAAAAGTTGATAGGCCCACCAAAGAAATTTACCAATTATTTGTTATGCATGGCAAACTACTATGGATGAAAATTAAGCTGATACTGATATAGTGATATAATAAATCCAAATCAAGTTTATTTGCAGTCTAAATTTTTCACCACTAGAGTGGAGCCAGTTGTTGTGAACAGACAGGTACTATTAACTGTACTGACTTTTTTTATTTAATAAGCTATTTACTTTTTTACTTTGAAAGTTTGGCTGGAATTTAAAATTATGGCCTATATTTAGAACTTTGAAAGTTTCATTGGTTTGAATTTTGAATGTGCTCACTTGGTTAGTTAATACATTCAATGTTTCAATACCTCTTCTATTGTACTTGAATTATATATATCAATTTGTCAGGCTTTGTAACTGAAATTGTCAGATTTCACTATGCTTATAAAAGTTTAGGAAGAGAGTTTGGTTTTCTTTGGGTTTCTTTTCTAGCCTACCCAACTTGTTTGGGACAAAAGGCTTAGTTGTTGTTGTATTTGTTTTTAATTTTTTAGGATCTTTCTCTACAAGATTATATGTTCATAAATAGATGTTCATACTATTGCATCCATTTCTATTTATATGTTGGTGCTAGAAGTTCTCTCTCTCGATACAGTAATTACGAAATTTCTTTTTCCTGTGAGAGAGAGGGAGAGAGACTCAACAGGAAAAAGAGTTCTCGATTTAGAGATCTTTCTCAGATTATAAGAGAGTTAAATCTAGCTTATGTTATTTTTTTCAATTTTTATCCAAATAAAGCATCATATAGTAGGCAAATTTCATGAATTAAGATGTCAAAATCTACGAGGAAGAAAGAAAAGATGAAGATGGTTTAGGTGTGTACTGAGGAAAAAAAATTGGATATTGATTGAGAGCAAAATGGTTTTGTAAGCATGTACTGCTAGAGTCTGGAAACTTTTCTTTTCCATTTAAAGAATATACAACTTGCTAATTATTGGTCATGTATGCATTTAAGTATTATAAAAATAAAATTCATGTACTATTTTTGTTTATTGTTTTTTAAAAGCAATTGCTACAATACAAGCTCCCTTTTGGGATTGTTCTCATGTCATGAACAAGCATGTTGCTATTTCTGATGTGTATGTATTGTCCCTTAGTATAGAATTGAAAAATAGACAAAATAATTATGTGTTCCTTCTTACTATTGTGTATGGACCAATTAATTACTCTCTTAAGAGACACTTTTGGTCAGAGCTGAAAGATATTAGGAATAGTTGGAATGGTCAATGGCTCCTCTGTGGAGACTTTAATGCCATTAGATTTAGGGATGAAAAGAGTAGCCAAAATATAGGCATGCGAATCAGTAGGAAGTTTAATGGTTTTATTAGTGATTATGCTTTAATTGAGTACAAGTTGACCACTAGAAGGTATACCTAGCTAGTGAGGAATGGGACCAGTGCTATCCACATAGCATGGTGGTAGACTTGGTGACTTATTGTTCTGATCACTGTCCCATCCTCCTAAGTACTGATAGTAATGTAGAAAAGTGTTACACCTTTAGATATGACCCTAGTTGGGTTCAAGATGCTCATTTTGTACAACTGGTTCATAAATGGTGGGCTGAAAATCCTCTTACTAGAGATGTAGGTAAAAGTTGGGACATCAAGATGAAACATATGAAAAAAAGAATGACAGGATGGAAGAAAAATTATGAGAGTGCTAAACATAGAGAAAAAAGAGAGGCCTTAGAGAAAATACACCAATTAGATAGGAAAGATGGAGATCTTACTGAAGAAGAAAGAGGCCAATGGCATTTTTATAAGGACATTTTAGATAAAATTTACTTAGATGAAGAGACTTATTGGAAAATTAGATCCAAGCAAACTTGGTTAGAAGGAGGAGATAATAATACCTCCTATTTTCACAAAATTGCTTCCCAAAGGAAAAAGAAAAATCTGATTTTTTCACATGAATATCGATGGTAGGATAGTTGATAATCTGAAAGATATCGAACAACATATTACCCTTTACTACAAAAATCTACTAGGAAGTGAGAGTAGTCAGGGAGGTAGTATGAACTCAGATTTTTGGGCAAATATTGTAAATCTAGATTATTTGGATAGAAATAGGATAAAATAGTATTTTGATATTGAAGAGATCAAAAGTGCGGTCTTTGAGTCTGAGGCTAATGGAGCCCCAGGCCTAGATGGCTTCACATTTGCTTTCCATCAACAATTTTGGACTCTAGTACAATCAGATTTGTGTCTGCTAGTAAACTCCTTTCAAGGAACTTTGAATTTAGCAAAAATTAATAAATCTAGTATTTGCCTAATTCCCAAAGAGAAAGAGGCTCTACTCATTAAACAATTTAGGCCCATTAGCCTAGTTAATTGTAGTGCCAAAATAATTACCAAAATGATGACTAGTAGATTGGCTAGAGTTATGGATAAACTGGTAGATAAAGCCCAATCGGGTTTCTTGCAAGGGAGATATATTCTAGACAATGTTGTGGTAGGCCATGAAATTTTACATGATTGTCATATCAATAATCATAAAGGTGCAGTGATTAAAATAGATTTTGAAAAAGCGTATGATAGGGTTAGCTGGAATTACATGTTAGACATTTTAAAACCTAGAGGGTTTGGGGATAGGTGGATTAATTGGGTACAACAACTCTTTTATAGCTCTCACACTTGTGTGAACATTAATGGGCAGTCTACTGCTTTCTTCCCTTGTAAAAGGGGTTTGAAGCAGGGAGATCCCCTCTCTTCCTTCCTTTTTGACCTTGCAGCTGATACTTTGTGTAGGATGTTCTCTAAGAGTGCTAATTTAGGATTTATTACAGGCTTGGGGCCCCTCATTCGCAATAACTCTATTGTAATTAATGTGCATTACGCAGATGACACAATTTTGTTTCTAGAAGCCTCTCATGAAAATATTGAAAGAGCTTTCTGGACTATGGTAGCTTTTGAGACCATTTCTGGCATCAAAATTAATTTCCAAAAAATTGAGTTGATACCCATAAACATTGAAGAGGAATTAGCTGGAGAGTTAGCTGCTCTTTTTAGATGTAGAATAGGACAACTATCTTTGACATATCTAGGCATACCTTTAAATGATAAAAAACTAAATTGTGCTAGCTGGTCCTTTGTGATTGATAAAATTCATAAGAAACTCCAAACCTGGAAAGGGAACATGTTATCTATTGGAGGTAGGGCTACTCTTTTAAATGCAGTTCTTAGTAGCATTCCCATTTATGCTCTCTCCATCTTTAAGATTCCTGAACAGGTTAGAAAGAAAATAGATAGTCTTAGGTGTAGATTTCTTTGGCAGGGACAGATTGGAGAAAGAAGAAAATATGCTTTAATGAATTGGACTAAACTTTGTCAGCCAAAGCATCGAGGAGGGATGGGTATTTTAGACCTTAAAAGTATGAATAGGGCTCTCCTTCTCAAGTGATGGTGGAGATATTATAACCCACACTACAAAGCAGAACGGAAAGATATTATTCATTACAAATATCAAAATAATAATGTCAACAAATCCCCCTTCTGGAAAGCTATTCTAAGTTTGCATAGTTTAGGCAAGTGTTCTAGTCAATATTGTGTAGGGAATGGTAATTCCATTAGTTTTTGGAATGACATTTGGCATGAGAATTGTACTTTAGCTACTGTTTATCCCTATCTCTATCAAATTTGTGAAAACCAGCTTTGTAGTTTAGGGGAGATGATTGAATCAAGGGGTTGTAACATGTCTTTTAACAGAAGTTTAAGTGGAGTTCTACTCCAAGAGTGGCACAATTTACTTGATTTGATCAGCAACACTCATACCAATACAGAGGAAGATAGATTGATCTGGAGATGGGACACTAAAGGGCTATTTACCTCTCATTCTGCTTATAACTTTCTTGTTTTCAGGAGCACTTTAGTTCCTACTGCAAAAATCATTTGGGAACTTAAAATACCTTACAAGATTAGGATCTTTATTTGGCTTCTAACTCACAATAAAATTCTGACCAGAATTAACCTTCAAAAATGGGGTTGGTCCCCTTGTGTCTTTTGTGGACTTGAGGAAAGTCATGACCATTTATTCCTTTTATGCCCCTTTGTTAAAAATATTTTGTATTGGCTAGGTGATTATCAGAATTGGTATAATGATTGGCATTCTATTAATGATCTTATACTCTTTGCTATGAATCTACCAAAAAGAGATAGAGAAGCTTTGCTAACTGTCTTTAGTGCTAGTTGCTGGAGCATTTGGAAAATCCGTAATGATTTTATCTTTAATAATACACCACTGAAGAATATGAGACAAACAATACTGATTATATTTTATTTGGTTAAATATTGACCAAGTGTCAAACGTGTTTGACTCTAGCATTATTCTTCATATTAAAGTATTTCTTATGTTTTCATGCTAGATAAGTAGATAACAGACTTCTGTCATGATAACTATACATTTGCTCTTTGAAATATGTTTGCACTTTTGACCTTCCTTTTTGTTAATATTACATTCATGTGTGATGTACATTATTAATGAATTTAGATACTGAAATGGTCATCATGTCTCAGCTTACAATTCTCTTTGTCAAGTGAACTTTGGAAAGTCGCAAGGCAACAAAGTTACTGTTGCAATTTTGTTAATTGTTGTTGGATTCAACTCTTCTATGTCTGTGTTATTGTTGTAAGGTAACAACATTAGCATTAGTAGGTTCTACTCAATGGATTTGGTGATTATGCAAGTGTAGTTTGAGAAAAATAAGATGACCAGACAAGAGAATGGCTTATTTTTCTATTCATTGTTCCAATGGATATCTTATTTTTTAAATATACAAAATATGAGAATTAATACACTGTCATTTGTAAATTGCAACATCATTTTTTGATTCATTGTCACCTTTTGATTCTTTTTATGCAGTACCAAATATTCAGAACCGAAACACCTGTCATCTAATAGAGTAATAAACTGATAACTGATAGAATATGAGACGTAAGGGTTGGTCGTGGCGAAGCAGCGACAACAGAGCCCACTAGTAGGTTAATAATTAGCAAAGTATAATATAACAAGATTAGTCGCGGCTTTGGTAGATGGAATAAGTGAAAAAAATATTATTTAAAAGTTTTTTTTTTTAAATAATTCTTTTTTTTCTATTGTCGCGGACTCGTGGTCATGCTATAGCCTATACAGAGATTTGGAATACTCTCATTTTCCATTCTTTCTTCATAACTTCTATTAGACTATTACTATAGGCGGTGGACAACATCAGTTAGGATAGGAGGGCTATAATTTATGTCTCCAAAATAAAAATTTTGGCAGACAGCTAGAAATCATACTAAAGAAGGAAAAAAAATGACATTAGTCCACACAAGAAAATTTACAAAATTGTGGCGGATAAAATAATAAAAATCTGTAATAATGAAAAATGATCCTCATTTTTTATGAATAATACGTCCAACCCATTTATAAGATTAAAAGTTTAAAGATGAAATGTTCCTAAGGTAGGATCATCTTTTGCTCTGTAACATAACCACTCTTAATTGGTTTTCCTTTTTAGACAATTTATTGATCTATTAATTACTTAAGTTGAAGCAGACAGAAAAAAGTTCTAACGAAAATCCTCAAATCGGCTAAGTGCGTGCTGGAATGTTAAACATCAAATACCTGGAAAGCGTGAATGCTTTCAGAGGTGCAGAATCTTTTGCAACACCGGATCGGAACCGACAACTTAGGTGCTTGAGCTTCCCGTACGACAAAATCATTGCTTTATTAGCCATAATTAGTTAAACTGGAGATAGCAGAGAGAGGTATGAGAGACTACTACGAGGAATAGACGAATAATGTGGTCCGGGCTTTTGTTATGTATCAGGCGTTAAAAAGGAATTGCTTCGTACACTCCTCAAACTTAAAATCCACTCCTGTTGGACGAAAATATCCTTCTTATTTTCAAATATTTTCAAAATGAGGTGAATTGAGGGACTTAAATTGAAGAAGTGAGAAGGACATTTTCGTTTAAGTAGGAGTGGATCTCTAAATTTGGAAAGTGCATGAAGCCATTCCCGCGTTACAACCAAGAGGGCAATGAGCATTTTGTTAATCGTTTTTTCTCCGGTCCAACATCATGGTTGCTAAAAAAATAATTTTTGTCAATTGACTGTAGTGAGAGCTCATTTACCTTGCTGATAGATTCAAGGGGTTGTTCGCCTTGTTCAATTGCTCGAAAATTCATTGATTTCTAGGTAATATTAGAATCACTTTGAACTTCTACTGGATTACATCCACTAGAAGCTCGAGGACTCATGATACAGCCCGGCCTGGTAAAGCCCAGCCCAAAGGAGGAAGGTTGCCCTAAAGACCAAGAGGAACAAATCTTATAGGGGTCGTTTGGCAATATCAAAGTTTAGTGGGGTCAAGGATTATAAGTTAGCATTTTTAGATTAGTGTTTAAGATTAAAGTTAATAAAAGCTAGTACTAACTTAAAGTTAGTAATTGTTGTTTGGCATGATAGGTTAAAGTTAGTGATCAAAGTGAATGCATTCACTTATAACATTTATTTTAATCTCGACATTTTAGAATTCGAATCTTGAAATTTTGAAAATTTTAAAATTTTAAAGTTGAAAATTTTAAATTTTAAATTTGAAAATTTTGAAATTTGAAAAATTGAATATTTGAAAATTTGAAATTCGAAATTTTAAATTTTAAAATTTTTTAAATTTCAAATTTCAAATTTCAAATTCTGAAATTTTGAAATTTGAAAGAGCCAGCGATTTCTTCTCAAGATTTTTCTCTTCATGAGCTATTTTTTTTTTTTGTGTTTGGAGAACGCTCAAATACAAAATTACTAAGTTAGAGAGTTAGTGCTAATCTTGTTGACCCCAAAATTATTTGGCAATGCAAGGTCCATAGGTTAGCTAGTTCGTTGACCCAAAAATCAAGCTAAACTTGACACTACCATACGAGCCCATAAGAGGCAGGATACGAAGGAGCAAGGTGAGGTCTCTCTCAGCGGCGCACAAGCCTTCTTCTCTATTCTCTTGTTCTTCTTTCTTTTCTTACATCTCTGGTGTAGAGCTGAAGCTGCCCTGAAAGCTCACAAAATCTGTGTGTAAAATATCTCTCTACTTTAGACGGTAACAAGAATAATAGCACAGAAATTATATGTGAACGACTTATTGAACCACTCAAAAGAACTCAGATTCCCGCACATGAAGGGCCGCGGCGCAAACAAATTGCGCAGCGTTTAGAGAGTTCGACTGTTCGAGATTCGAGTGAATATCGAGGAGAAGGAAAGAATTTATGCAATAAACAAAAGGAAAAGAATTTATTGCGTGGTGGGGCCCGCAGATCCATCAAACATGCCAATGGAGCTCTCCCGGAGTACGGAGTACCACTAAGGCACTAGATTTACTGTATATTGCTTTGTATAGGCATTTGTGTTGCTAGAAAAAACAAGTATGCTAACCATTATTCATTTTATTAAAAATTCAATAATTTTCGAGCACAAATAACAAACTTGGGTTTTGAGCCTTTCAAAAGAATTTTAATTATTTGCAATAAAATATTATTGATAATGATATTTATCGTGAATTACGAGTATAAAAACAAATGCATAATAAAATAATAATAGACATATAAGTGGTCCAGTGTATATTATCATTAACTTTATAACTAAAATCGATCATTTAATTTGAAAATCTGCATTATAAGTAAATAGTACCCCAATCCCACTCAAATATATATTCTTATGATAAGATACTTGGATTCCTAAGAAATTTAATTTTCTTTTTGATACATGAACGAACATGAATGAATCAATGATCAGTGATTCGAACTGATTACGACAATACTAGAACTGTTCATCGAATTATATTCGTTCTTTGGACAAACATTTAAGTCAGACACTCAGACCTATAGTTTACCGGTCATGACCGAAAATTGAAAAAAAAAAAAAACAAAGAAAAATCAATTTAAATTATAAGAGTTTCAAACTGTTTTATGACAAAATTAATTGATTGCTTATAATTTTACACGTCATGTATGCCACAAAAGTTAACATCATTTTTTATTGTTTGTTATGCCTATATATATTTAGGATTTAAAATTTTGTAGGAAAGTTATGTCATTTTGAAATTTTGTGTACGTCAAACTAACTTGACATCTTGGACATGTCAAATTTATGCGTAATTGGTTGGTTTTTAATTAAAATATATTCAATATTTAGTTTGATTTTGTTACTAAATACTCAAGTCGATATAGATACCTTCCCAACATGCTAGGTTGGTTGGCTTCGATCCCTGCTATTTGTTCATTATTTTTCAATAAAGATAGCTGTGAGCCTGTGAAATGAAATCTGATCAATATAAGACCTTAGTTTGCTCGTAATTCTAGGCGAACATTTTGACAGAGAAAAAGTTAGTTGCATCTAAATTATAGGCTGAGCAATATATACATCAAACTACCAGAATTGTGCTCTATTAAAAAATTAATAAATTTAACACGGGTTAATATGCAAATATGCTAAGCAAATTATACTGTCCTATTATATATTGTCTAATATAAATGATATAATGATTTACAATCGTTTAATCTCTACTACTTATAAACGCACGGATTCAAGAGGTGTTAACACACTAGATCCATCAAATAAACATGTGTTTTTACCGTTCGATCGATTTGATTTGTGGTTGGATATTAATGACCAGACGAAACAACAATTAAAATATTTTAATTTTCTATAAATTAAAAAAAAAAACAAATAGAATAACATATCTATTTTGTATCGCAGTTAAATTAAACAATATATTTTTTAAACTTAACATACGAGAACATCTTATGCATCTTATGTAGTTATCAATAATGCTCGCGCATCTGCGAATGTGTTATATGAGAAGATACGGTGCATATTAAATAGTATGATCCAAACTGTAGTCGGCGATCAAATGGTCTTCCCTTTTGAAGTTCCCACTTCCCAATTGAAGTACCCATTTCGTGTTCTCCAAGATCAGCAAAGCGGCCCGCATCGATTTCGGAGCATCTATGCTTTATGAATCCTCGGTCTGACATATATCATTATCAGCTCCCTTTCAACAAACTTAGACCTGGACCTGTTCTATGTACTCCAGCGAGGCGGTCGATGCGTAGGGCTGTCAAACGTTGACAACGGCAACGGAATCGAACATTTCGTTTTCCGTTCCGTTTCAGTAACGGTACATATCATTGATTTCGTTAGTCGTTCCGTTTGAACGGAATAGGACGGAATGACCAAATTTCAACTAAATACCACATAAACGTATGACGAAATCTGTTCCGTTACCGTTTCGTTTTTTGAAACGAAATGCAAATTCGTACCGTTAACCATTCCGTTTGAACGGAACAGCCACGGAAACACGTGGACGAATGCTCCGTTGACAGCCCTATCGATGCGTGAATGCTGGTCGCACAAAAGCACAACTTTAGATGAAAACTCAAACGTCGCATATATAAACTGTCATTTTATTTTATTTGATTTTTATTTAATAAAAAAAAAAACATTCCAATTTCCGTTCCCACCGATAGTCGAGTTGTCTTGTGTGTTGTGTGTGTGTGAGTGTTTCCTTTTTTTTTTTTTCATGATTGAAATGGCATGGATGCCACCGCTTCCAAATGTATGTGTACATTTTTTTTTCTTTTTCTTTCTTTTTTGTTTGGTTGATGCAATGCACACGTGCACATTGACAGCATGTGTGGTAGGTATGTAAATAAATTTAGCGTTTATATATATTAAAAATAAAAGAATGACTCCGACAACCCCGAACCAAAAGTATTTCGGTAATAATATTTTTAATCCAAAATTAAAAATAATGACTCCATTAAATTTCGAAACCAAAGTATTATTTTATTGCAATGGATTGCGCATTAAAACTCGTAAGCATTGTATAAAGAATATACGCAAGAATATTGTATCAACGTATACACAATGACGTTTCCAATTAACAAAAATTGGAACAGTTAAGTAATACATAGTGTAATCCAATCATTTGCCTTTTGTCCCATTTCTTATCAGCCATGATCCTACGCGTCAAGGAATATGCGCCTTCATGACTTCATCTCTCTCTGGCGTCTTATTTTCTTACCAACTTGCGATTATAAAAATGATAGTGGTTTAACTCAACTCAAATTATATTTAATTATTTATAAAAAGACTGCAGTATGTTATATGCACAAATTAATACAATTAAGAAAGGAGGAAACTAACCTCCAGGGGTACTTCCGGAAAGCTGGTTCAAATCGCTTCTTGCAATAGTAGTGGAATTAGGGCTGTCAATGAAACTCGTTTACCCACTTACTCTATCCATACCGTATTCGATAAGACGGGTATGGATAAGATTTTATTTTCGTTAGACTAACGAGTATCTATATGGGTAAAGAAAAATTTTCGTTAACTTAACGGGTATGAGTACGGATAAGGGCTATTGCATACGCATTATCTAACGGGTAAATTTTTACAAACATACATGTATATATAATCATGTAAATAACATATTTCGTAAGATATGGTATTAGTTTTGATCTACATCGAAATTTTTTTTATGTTGATGAAAAAATTAATTTGCACTCTATTATATTATAATTTATAATTAGTTATATAGATTTTTTTGAATGTCAATTGACATGAGAATAAATTGCATGATTTTTGTTATATGTAAAGTATTTTCTAAATATTATACATTATCTATATATTTATTTGATGCAATTTATTTATTATTATTAATAATATTTTTTATTAAATTAATAAAAATTAACGATATTATTATTAAATTAATAATATTGTTATTATTACCCATTATATATTTTTTAAAATTAATAATATTATTATTATCCATTATGTATCGTTATCCTACCCTTACCGTTAATCCTTAACGGGTACGGGTACAGTTATTTTTTAACGGGTACGGATAGGGTGTGGGTAAAGAAAATTTTAACGGGTGCGGGTATGAAAATATCTTCTACCATACCGTACCGTACCCATTGACAGCCCTAAATGGAACCAAATTGTAAACACCGGTAAGAAAATCAGCAGTGGTGTTGAATTAGCATTTTTTTGGTACTCAACAATCCAAGTAGAAGAATTTGAGAGATTAAAAGTCTAACTATTATGCGACTTTGCACAAATGGCCAAAAGGCAGCTGCGCTCTCATATTCTTGATTATACACATTTATAATCTGAAAAAAGAAATGAAGCAATTAGACAGTTAATTGTACAATAGGAAAATATATGATTGTGTTGACAACAGAAAAAACTGAAAGCTTCGTCTCAAAACTACTTTATACATATAAATAGGTTTAACTTGTGAGATACACTTTTTATTTAAACTTCCAGTTAAGTTTCATGAATAAAAGAATTACATCTTTGCACAAATCAAATTGAACAGCATCTAACTGAACAAATCACTTGTGTGCATAAAGTACTGGTGTTAACTTAAACTGTTACTGGTCAAGGAAAAGGGATCCAATGCCAGCGCCCATGAAAGTGGATCTCAGAATTACTCTGAACTTTCAAAAGATAGAACTAAATGGTAAATGCCTAATTGCTTGAGTAGGATAATACTGAATTGTTTCCAAAATATCATGAAAGCACCAAAAATGTAGGAGGCTCTAGCAGCTGCTTGACATTATTGTTAGTGGAATCAACTCTTCCTTTTCTTAGATTGTTGTTATTACATTTTTTTTTTCTTACGTTTCTCTACGTTGTTGGATTCCTTGATAAATTTTGAAATCTAACGGTGATGTGGGTAGTCACTTATTGTAATTTCTAATAAATATATTTGGAGCTGAATTGAAATATTACCCAAGGCCAAGGGGCATTATTGCCTGCCGGATGTGTTTATGGCTGGTACGAGAAAAAAAACAAATATTCAAGCATATAGGAATAGTTATTGTTTTTATTATAATAAGATAAACAGTGAGAAGAAGATAAGTGCTTCCGGTGCAGACTAAAAGGTATAATCTTACATTTCTTTTCCCTGTGTGTGATCAATAATTGAAACTGCAAAGAAAAAGAGAGAGAAATTGACCAGAAAACAAATATCCAAGAAAAGCTTCTCTAACAGCTGCTGTAATGTTGTTGACAAGAAAAAACAAAAGATCAATATTTAAAAGGTATAGATTTTGAGGAGCATCAGATAACTCATTGAAAATGCAAACCAGCTGGCACCTTTTGCCAGAAAATGCTCTTTTAAGAAAATGAGGCACAATCTCTATGCAAGCTAATAAAAAAAGTAAAAATATTTAATCACCAGTAAAGCAGTGATATCAGTAGTAATAAATTCTTTAGTCTACAGGAAAATCACTTTTAACAAAAAAACAACCAACAGATTTTTTTTTTGGGGAGTGCCAAAAGAAATAATAAAGAAAAAGTAAATGATTTGTTGATATCACCAACAGATGATAAGCAAAAACAAAATGAAGCAGCCTATTAAATGTGAGCATTAGCCAGCTTCTGACACTCAAAAGGACTAACGCATACTTCGCTGGCAAATTAATTTTAACACCAAAGGCAGTATACTTTGTTGGTAGTAGCCTCCATAATTCAAAAATATGTTGCATCCAGTACCTAACTGAGAAACATTACCTCACAAAGAAAATATTCTTCAAACACAAACAATAACCATTTTGTTTCAAACAAAAAGTAACTATTGTTGGGAATATGTAAATCAAATTGCACATTTAATTCGAAATGACTTCAAATGCATAATTACTGAAAGAGAACTAGGGACCGGCACAGGGAGCTACTGATTCATACATAAGGTGCTAACTGCATTAAGAGAATCTTAGCTCCCATGGTTCTAAGTCTCCATATGTCCAAATAATATTAGAGTATTGCCATGCATTTAAAATGTAAGTCCTCGAGGGCAATATTTCACAAACAATCAACACAATACACTTTCAAGAACAGTAAATCCAATCTAACATAATACGCTGTAAACGGATAAATAGATTTTGTAATATTTGAGTCCTAATTATTGAGAAACTAGAAGAAACAATGGTAAAGAAAAAAGATCCAACTTATTTGACAACTCACTCTCACCAATAGTAGGAAAACATGTTGTAGTACACATCACGACTCCATGAAACCTCTATTCTAATTTTACCATGACTACCAATAATAAACCCTGATTTCTTTCCAGTCAGCTTAGCATGAAACATCACCTCTCCAGAGGCAAAGACAGTATCGCCATAACAAATGCACACGTCAACCATCATTGTTGACTCAAGGGGCACTACAACTACATTCCTCAACAGAGGCAAAGCAATGCAACCCCCAGATTTGTCGCGACTGATATAGGTCACTGTATCCTTTTTGTCATTTCTAAAAAGCCAGCTAACAGCCCTTGGGTCACAAGTTTTGTCATTTTTCACTTTTACGTGTCCATAAACTTCAGGCAGACTCGTATCTTCAAAATCAATCAGTGTAACATCTATACTAGCCACAACAGAAGAATAAAAAACAACAAGTGTAACTTCTATAGGACCAAACATACTATCCATCCGCTGGGATATGACCTGATCATATCTTCTATGCCCACTGGACCAACAGCCCTCCACAAATTCATAATGTGGATTTATTTCCAGGTTGAATAAATAACAGTCGAACACAATAGAATCAATGATATTAATTCCACGGCATGGCATTCTCAGTGTGACGAACCCCTAGGAGAAACAGAACAGTTTATATAGAAATTAAGATAAAAGATATCGATAAAAATAAAAGCATAATTGTCACCTCTGAATCAATGCAGGGGGCATCTCCCAACTTGCGGTTATATAAGATATGACCAGAAGTATCGACTTGCATCACAATGGCACCATATATGTTGCTAAAATCCAACTTCTCATGATTAACAAATCTCACTGAAAATACCTCCAAAAATTTTGGAATATAATAGGTACCATTAGGACGCATGGCAGGACGTATGGCATTCCAAATCATATGTCTGTCGATTCAAAAAAATTAAAAAATAAGCTTGGATTACTGCTGATTATTTTCCTTTATTTTCTACTACTGAAATTTTATATTTTATATAAAAAGAAGTGGCAAATCACATCCCTCGCCAATAAACACAAAAGGTAATAATAGTAATACAGTAATAAGGGTTAATTAGGTTTATGCCACTGTAAAAATTACAAATTAGAAAAATGCCATCAGCCCATCACTAAATGACAAATTATTTTTATGTCATCACTAAATGATAAAATTAGATTTATGCCACCAGATTGTTAATTTGACCATTATACCCTTTTAAATATGCCATTATAAAATAATAAAATTAGAAATACGTTGCTATAAAACCTTAAAATTAGAAATATGTCACCGTTAAGTAAATAATTGATTTTATGCCATCAACAAAAGAAATAAAATTTCAAACTTTGAAAATTTAAAATCTCAAAAGTTAAAATTTTAAATTTTAAAATTCAACAACAACAACTAAGCCTTTTGTCCCAAACAAGTTGGGGTAGGCTAGAAAAAAAACCCAACAAGAAAAAAGATCCACAAAAAAAGTCAGAGTCTTTTGTCCCAAACAAGTTGGGTAGGCTAGAAAAGGCTGAGTTTTTACGCTGGCTCGCCAAGTCTATCGCAAGCATGCGGTCTTGAACCCTAGACCTCATAGAAGAGAGCCCAGTGCTCTACCACTCGAGCTGCTAGACCACATACAAGGACAACAATAGTAGTAATAGAAATAATATCAAGAATAGAAATACTATTAATAATATATATAACAATAATAGTAATAGTAGAAACCTACACCTCAACCAAAATCTAGTAAAGTGACCTACAAACCAATGGCGTCGCTTCTACGCATTGTCCTCGGTCTTGTCACGATACAAGCATTTGTAGCATTTTTTCTTTTCTTTAATAGCCTTCTGCACTTCGTCGTTCCACCACCAAGTGACTTTAGGTTCACGGTTGCTTCCTCTAGTAACTCCAAGCACTTCTGTAACTATCTTCTGGATGGTAGTTGTCATCTATTTCCACATGTTATTCGCTTTCTCACCTACTTTCCACGGTCCTTCAATCATTCTGTCCCTAAATATACGAGACACATCTCCTTTGAGTTTCCACCACTTCGCCCTCGCAACTCGAGCGCCTCTACCTACTCTAGAACGTAGCGGAAAGCGAAAATCCGCCACCACAAGTTTGTGTTGTGAGACGACACACTTTTCAGGTATAACCATGCAATCCACACATGCTCGTCTGTCCTCTCTCCTAGCAAGGACAAAATCAATCTGAAAAAAGTGTTGAGCACTACTGTAGGTAATTAGATGAGATTGTCTTTTTCTAAAGAAAGTATTAGCTATAATGAGGTCGTAAGCTATGGCCAAGTTCAAGAAGTCCTCACCCTCTTGGTTTTTATCACCATATCCAAAACCCCTATGCACCATCTCAAACCCTCCACTAGTTTCACCTACATGCCCATGGAAATCTCCTCCGATGAAAAGTTTTTCAAAGGTGGGCATACTTCTAATCATACCATCTAAATCTTTCCAAAATTAGATTTTGATGATTTCACTTAGTCCTACTTGTGGTGCATATGCACTAATGACGTTCAAAATTAAGTTCCTAAAAACTAGCTTCACTGGGATGATCCTATCTCCTTGCCTCCGAACGTCGACAACTCCGTTCTTAAGACTCTTGTCGATTAAGATGCCTACTCCATTCCTGCCCTTTTTCGGTATACTATAGCTTGAAACCGGTGTTCTCCACTTCCTTGGCTTTCTGGCCCGTCCACTTAGTCTCTTGTACGCACAAGATGTTCACACGCCTCCTAATTGCCGTATCTACTAACTCTCTTAACTTCCCTGTTAAAGACCCTACATTTCAACTACCTAAACGAATCCTACTCTCTTCGACTATCCTCCTTGCCCCTCGCACCAATCGTGAAAAGTGCGAAGACCCTTGCTTACTTGCCACTACATCCGGGTGCCGATGTAGCGCGCCACTAAAGGAGTGACGATCCGGCCCTTGCTCATTTATCACCTTATCCGGGTTCCGATAAGGTCCGCCACTAAGGGAGTGATGACCCGGCCCTTGCTCATTTATCATCTTATCCTTAGGTTCCGATAAGACGCATCGCTAAGAGGGTTACGTCTCAACGAAAAGTAATTGGGTTTCATTTCTATAGAGATGACTGGATTTTTTACGTTGGCTCGCCTAGCCTATCACAACCCTCCTCGGGCTTGGGACCGAACTATACTAAACAATGTAAGCAAAGCTTAATATAGGCAGAGTTAAATTTTAAAATTCAAAATTTCAAATTTATAAATTCGAAAATTATTCGATATTTTAAAAATTTTAAATTTTTAAAATCCAAAATTCGAAAATTGAAAATTTATAAATCAGAAATTTTAAAATTTTAAAAATTTAATTCATGTCAATAAATTTCTTTGTCATTTCTTGATGAGAGAGGGTATTTTAGAAATTTTTAAAAAAGTTTATAGTGACATTCTCTAATTTGAGTGGTATATTTCTAATTTTGATTGAAAATAATGGCATAAAACTAATTTTAACCATTTTATGGTGGCATAAAACTAATTTACAATTTAAGAGTGGCATAACTCTAATTATCAATTTTTCATAGTGGCATATATCTAATTGGGAAAATCAGTCCTATACCCCTCAAATTATAGCTTCTTGGAAATATCCCCTCTAATCTTTAAATTTAGATATATCCCCCTCTAAACACCATTTCTATGGATATATACCCTTAGCATGATTTCTTAATTCCATAAAACCTTTTTTTAAAGTAATGGACAAAAATACCCTCTGTTCTTGCCGATTCATCTTCCTACTATTTTTTTTTTTTTTTTTTTTGCCTAATAAGAATTATACAACAAGGCAAGAGAGAAAGAAAAAGTCTAAATTGATCTTTTCATATTAGTCTTTTCACTTAAATTACAGAACCTAGAAATGTGCCTTTGTGGATGGAAAAGAAGCAGGTCCGTCCAGGCAAATCTTGAAGTCTCTATTTCCTAATCATTGACATTCTCAGCTTGGAGCTAACCAAAAGCATCGCAAATTTATGTGATTAAGGAATTATAACAGATCTGTATCTTTGTAGCTATTCTTTGGTACATCTGAAAAGAGAGTAATTAGAAGGTCTATATGGGAACAATACAAAATTCTCAGTGCAACAGATCCTATACAATTAATGCTAGAAGCCTGACCATTACTTTCTCAGTGACGCAATTGAACCTATGGGAATTTAAATGAATCGCGATTCTAATACTTCTGCATTGATCCTGGATCGATAATTTTACAAGAAGGTACTGGTATGTTTTTTGTTGTCTTCACGACCTATGGGTACTAGTGTGGCTTCTGCCGTCTTCACGACTAATGGGTACTTGTACAACATCGCAAGAATCTGGGCCAAGCTATCCCTTCCATGCCGAGTTAAAATCAACGTGAAAACTCAAGTGAATCATTTTAAAAGAGGAAATGTTTTGGAAGAGGACAGGAGTATTTAACATCACAAAATTATTTTCAATATTATACCATAGAATATAACAGGAAGATGGAGTCGAGGACATTTTTGTCCATTATTTTAAAAAAATGACATTTCAAAGATAAAAGATCATTACAAGATTAAATATCTATAGTAACAATGTTTAGAAGGGGATATATCTAAATTTAAAGATTAGAAGGGGATATTTCCAATAAGCTATGATTTATCTAATTATTCCTAGTAATAATAATAGTAGTTGTAATAGTAATAGTAATAGTAATAATAATAGTAATAATAGTAGTAGTAAAAGTAGTAATAGAAGTAATAGTAATAATAGCAACAAAATGTAGAGTTTTGCTATGGTGAGTTGCAACTCACCAAAGGCTCTGTGAGTTGCGATCAAAACTCACAAATTTAATTCAAAATGACCGATCCAAACCGTCCAATGTGATCTCTCTATTGAAATCACCATGCAGACCAAATTTTATATTTTTTTGAAATTTTTAAGTATTTTTTTCGGATTTTTAAAAACTGCTGTTTTTGAACGGTTCAGAACTAATTAGATTAATGATTTTCTAAAATATCAAAAAAATATTTAAAAATTTCGAAAAAATTTAAAATTTGGTCTGCATGGAGATTTCAATAGGGAGATCACATTGGACGGTTTGGATCGGTCATTTTGAATTAGATTTATGAATTTTGATCGCAACTCACGGAGACTTTGGTGAGTTGCAACTCACCATAGCAAAACTCACAAAATGTACCTGAATCAAACAACAAACCCCTACGAACTATTTGGTGACCCTCAATTTTAATGCCTAGTCAACATTGTAAACCCGTCCACTCCACTCTTCATAGTTCTTTTGCTTGTGCTCTGAAGATGAGTAAATAAAACCCAATCATTTCCTTTCGATTAACTCCTTATCTCTTCCCCGAACCCCCTTTACTTTGATCTCAAGCCATAAAAGATTGAAGACATATTTGAATCAAATGTTCTACGAAAAAAATTGGTAAAGATGCAATAGCAAAGTACTAACTATAACTACTCAAACCATTCATACAAGTGTAAAATAGAAAAACTGCTGATAATCAGTCTGGTAATGACTACACAACAAAATTTGACACAATATTTGCTAAGTCTAATCAAGAGATTCAATCACTAACAGCAATCATATAAAAGAAATTTGAGGTAAAAATACCATTAGGGATAATGATAGGGCAAATCCTTTGGCCAAGAACGGTAGGGATTTTTCTGTTTAATAAGCCTATAAATGCATGCATAATTCTTAAATTTTATAACTAAACAATATAAGTACCTTGAGCAGCTCTCGAAGAAGCCATCTTGATGATGCATAAAGATAGGCCTGGATAAGCCATCACATAATTGTTGCTGGATAATGTTGCTTCTCTTGCCCATAATAGTCCCTCGCACTTCATTAGAGCAATTAGTTTCTAACCATTTGACTTTAATGGCAATCGTTCCACTCTTTCCAGGTATGGTCTGCAATTCCTCACCACCTAACCTAGCAGGGAAACTAATGGTTTTATTGGCAAATAGCCTATTTTCATGGTGGATGTTAACATGAACAACAAGGATAGAATTTCGTGGAACAACAATTGCGCATCTTGACAGATGAAGATTGAGACCTGCCAGATCACCTTCCTCAAAAAAATAGCGAATAGCGCCAGTAACCAGTGTATTCCATGCTTTTATTGTCCCATAAAAGCCGGTGGTTCTTTCACCTACCAAATCATTAAGTGTAATATCCACAATAGCCTCACTGGCTTCTCTATAAACCACATATTGCACCTCTATGGGACAAATCCGGGTCTTGATCTTCTTTCTTAAGAGCTTATCGTATTGGAACTTTTTGGATCTAGCTCTCCACAGCTTAAATGGGGGTCTATCATTGAACACACCATAAGTCTGGAAATAAAATACACAAAGTTTTATGAGGATGTCACCTTCTACTTTTAGACCTCGACGCATGCCAGAAAGATTCACAATTCCCTAGAGTTAAGAAAGATTTGTTATTGAGTCTTATAGATTTGACTGGTTGCATAGAAAAAAAAAATTAAATGCACATAAGCAACGATTGAAATAAAAATAAACGTTATTAGTTTTTTTCATTTTTTTACAATATATAAATAAAGTGTCCTCAAAATTTGCACATGATCTGTGAAAAGTTTTTGTCAGTTATGTTGGATTGAGAAAGACTGTAGTGGAAAATAACATATTTGTGCAACTGTGCATAAAGATGCATAAAGATGATATTGTATGTGATGCTTTAATAAAATGATTTCCACCGGTCTACAAAATATGATCAAACTCAGAAAACACTCAATTTGTACAATATACATCCCAATGAAAGTAAATCCAAGGATATCCATGAACATACATAATATGTCATTTTCCACTACAATTTTCCTCAATCCAACATAACTGACAAAGATAGTCTTACAAAGTAATAATTGCAAATCTATCTTTTATTAGATCCAGCAGGGCTATCAAAAAACGAATATAGCCTAATGTTGTACTAAACTACCAATTAACCTCAAGATAAATACAATTTATATATCTATATCTACATTTTACAATAAGCCTAAATGTAACAATATTTCTGGCGGTAGTATAGTAAACCAAGTCTCGTTTTAATCTGTTAATAAATTTTTATGAAATTGCATGAATTATATGATCAAGGAATAGGTAAAATAAATTAATGCCATTTTAAAATTTACGGGAATGTCTAATTTGAGGACATGAAAATATTCCTCATAAATTATAGAATTTTTCCGTATGATTGCCACATCAATCTGATTTCTGAGTTGGTCTAATTTAATTAAACGGTAAAATAGCTAATTTACAAAAATTAGTTGTCAATGGTTTGCTACATACTGCACATCCTCTGCCATCGAAGATCCGAGTTTATTTTAATAAAAGTGTCAAGAGACACTCGTCTCTGTGTTCTAGCTTGCCGATCTCTCTCTTTTCCTGTGTCCCTTCTCATCGAGAAGCTCTCTCTCGAGCTTCATCTCTCGTCCCTCTGTGTCGTGTATTGGTTGATTAAGTTAGCGGCTGCCTCTGAGCTGGCTGTAGAGGAAGCGACACCTCCTACTTGGCTGTGTCGATGGCACGAGGAAGCCATGTCTCATCTCTGTTCGAGCAAGCCAATTTCAACCACAAGCCGCAATTGGTGTCTTGGCAGGTTGTTCTCCTCTGGACTCATCTTCCTCTCTCCTCTCTTCTTCCACTGTTGATGTAATTTTATTTTAAAAGGGCCGACTTAAATTTGGATTTGGGGAAAAAAATTGAGAAGGGGAATTGAGGCATTAGAGAAGGTTAATTCGTTCTTCTCATTTTCTATTCTCGGTTTCATGTTAATTTCATTGATCAATCAAGTCAATTTTGATTAATTAAAAAGGTTGATTTTTGCGCAGTCTTGGGTGTATGGAATTGTCCTTGTTCTTGATTAGCATCACGCAAATATTGGCTTTGATCGTCTTAGAGTTCCTGAGGCAATTTGTTAAAGATCAAGAGATAGGTATACGATTTTATTTCTAATTAATATGATTAATTATATAGGCTGTGGATAATATGCATATTAATGAGTATATATAGAGATGTTGCTATGATAGTATAGATGACTATATCAAGGTTCACTTTAGTCATTAATATGTTCATGAAGCTTAATTAGATGCCAACTTTAGTTATGAGTGGTTTTCTGTTGAGTTGTGAGCTGACTATTTAGTGAAGGGGATAAAATATTATGTGCTCAGTTATGTGATATTTCTAGCTAGTTAAATTTCTGAGCATAGCTGATACGAGGTTTATAAGGAAATTAATAATTATTTAAGGATCTTATTTGTATATGTATATGCATGTATGAAGTAGGCAAAGAAGGAAAATCATGAGTCATTATGTTTTATGATTATTTCAAAGGCAGTCTGTGAAGGATTGCAATTATGTTGGGTCATGGCAACTTTTAAAGTATATAAATGTGCATAGATATACACTCATGAACTATATTATGCTTAGTATACTATTGGCAATAGTAAAGAAGGTATATTTGGAGTAAGTACATAGTTGCATATATACAAGACTGTTCTTCATATATGTTTCTGGTAGATCATGAACTGGTCATCTAAAGGCTAAGTATACTAGATGTTATAATTGTAAAATGTTTATCTGCATAGTACAAAGGCATGATAATTAGGAAGGGCATTAGTGTCATTTCTAGTGTTAAAATCATGTAGGGACTGAGAACATATATAAGTATATCTATGCTTATAGAACTATTCAACTATTCAATCATCTGCATAAATGAAAGTATTTATTTTGTGGCTGTTCAATGTATATAAAGAGGGAGTATAGTGAGATGGTAATTATTTGAGGGTTGAGCATATTTAAATGTAAATTGTTGGTCATATTTTGATGGAGGAGGGTCATATATTGTATTCAGTGCACAGTTGAAGAGTTTGAGCTGGTATATGTGCATGAGATATGTCAAATAGGTCCGTTGATCTGAGGTGTCTTTATTCGATATATGCCTTACACAAATTTTATAAGAATGATTTTTTATAAAACGGTGCATGGATGAGGTAATTTGAAAGAAAAAACTAATGGGTTTATATACATATATGTCTCATGTCGCATGCATTACAGTGAGTCTATAAGTTAGTTGCAGCTCTATACCAGTTTTTGGTACATAAAAATGGAATCTGGTATGAGTTTGATATATGATTGCGAGTCCAGGGATGAATTTATAAAGTAAAATATTTCATGAGGACCAAAGTGTAAAATTTTGAAGGCTTATTTGTAACATAGAAAGGTTATAGCAAAAAAAATGTGGGTTTGGCTATAAAGTCGGAGGGCTTAGATGAATTTAATGGGCTTGAGTGAAAAGTGCGTGGGCCTATCGGATCGGATTTTATTATGAGATGTTGGATGTGGATACCGACCCGCTTGAGTTTTGTGTTGGACCCGTTACGACTGACCCAGTTGACTGGGTCGAGTTGGTTGGGGCGCTGAGTTGGTTTGTGTGCTGTTTTTTTGGGCCTGTGTTGATGGGCTGACACTGGAATTAATTCTCGTGGGCTGAAAATTTAATCTTTGTGGGTTGAGAAATTAAATAAATTGCAAACTATTAAGTGTAGGCTTTGGGTGCGTTTGGATGCGCAAGAATAAGGATTTGGATAAGAATAAGCTCCAAATTCCTTATTCTTGTGAAACCAAACAACACAAAAATAAGGAATTTGGGCCCTTATCCATATTCTAACAAAATCATGGAATTAGAATAAGAAATTTGGACAAGCACGCATTTCGAGATCCTTATTCTTATTCCTTATTCAACCCCTCATCCAAACACACCCTTTAAGACTAATTAAGCTTTCGGATTTAGATAGAGCTTAATCAAAATAATTAAGGCCATGATCAAAATCCCATTTTTTTTAACGTGGGATTTTATTTCATTTCATTTCGTTGGAAAATTCTTGATCAAAATGAAGGGATTTGGTGTCATTTGAATGGAATTCCCATGTAATTAGATCCAACAAAATCCTATGAAATCAATTCAATTGAAATGAAATCTCACGTTGATCAGGGCCTAAGTGGGCTAATGACGAATTCTTTTGAGCTCGATAAAACGATTAGACTAAATAACTTTGACCCATTAATATTAGTCTAACAATCGATAATCAATTTTTCTAGAGAGATGATGATAGTAAGTCTGATTTTTAATGAACATATACTGCGGCAATTAACTCAGACTTTCGAATCACGCAAATAAAATAAATAATTTCTGATTTATATTTCTAATTTCATTTTTGAGTTTAATTAGTTCCTAATTTATGTCTGTTAATTTCTAATTTCAAAATATGACGATATTAAGAAATATAATTAAATAATAATTATGACAATTGGGCAAGTAACTAAATAATTTAATGATTTATAACAACACAATTAGCAAGGGACTTGGAACCAAATTATCAGTCAGGTATACTGATAGGACCCCAAACTTAGTTAAATTACACTTCATCTACCAGATTAAAGAAACACGTTAAACTTATATTAACAGTACTTGATCTGTGAATTATGAACATAAATTGATCAAAAGGGTCTAAGAAACAACTAGAAGGTGCGGATTTACGAGGAAACCTTAATAGAACTCACATTTCGGTATTTCTAAATTCATGCATTGCATGTTGAACAATCTTTGACGGTGCATTCTATTTCTTCATATAGACAATAAAATAACTAAATAAATGAAACGCATGTTGAAACAAACTATCATTTGTTCTGTTGTAACTGATTAAGTCTAACCTAGTTTTTCGTTTGTTTATTGAATTGGAGCGTCAGACCTAACAAGAACTGGACTGGTTACAAGGAATTGAATTAATGATTCTATGAAATTGACTTGTAAACAAAGAACCATTCACATTCAGTCTGCATAGCATAACTTATGATATACTAAATCACTCTCCGGAGTATGGTTTGGCCACCTATCAGGCCAGGATTACTAGCGCTATAATTACTAGGTATTCCCTCTTCCGATATGTACCATATGGTTGGACCTATGGTTTAGAGAAAAGTTCTCTCTGATTCTGACCGGTCGTGAGAACAATTATTGTTATGCAATTTATGCTTAATTTATTTTCTGTTGCATGTTACATGTTGCAGCATGTCGATAGTAGGCCCATTTCAGTTATGCTTGATTTGTTTTCTATTGCATGTTACATGTTGCAACATGCTTGATTTATTTTTTGTTGTATGTTACAGTTTTTGTCAGTTTGGATAAGTCTAGTGTTTGGTTTTAGTTGGATCTGTCTGTGTTCTTGTTACCTGATAAACCTCTTGTAAATTATAGTATTGCCATAGATGGGATGGGTAGGAGAAGGTGGTTTCTATGCTAGTCAAGGTCGATGTAATATAGGACTGGCAAGGCAGTATGATAAGTACTATATAACTTGGTCAAATAAAGGTTCGTGTGCTATGTATAATAGAAAACTAGTAGTGTGCAACTCTGTAAAATATGGCATGAATAATGTAAAATATATGTTTGTTTGTTTGTTTGTTTGTTTGTTGAGCATCTCTGAGACTAAAATCAAGAAAATGAAATATGTAATGAAAAAAAAAAGATGTATCTCTATCTATTAGCCTTACGAGAGAGTTTTCCACTCTCGTGGCTGAGGAACCGTCACATCCAGCTTCCGGGGTGTGACGCCAAATCACCACATATATAGCTAAATCATTGATTTTGGCACAAAGAGATATTCATTGGAGATATTATTTTTTAAAAAAATTTTGTGTGTGAAGTATTAATTACTATATCTATGTTTAGACAAAAAAGAGAGTTAGAATATATAGAAGTTAAAACTAGTGGGCGTTTTGTTGAACTAATTTGGCACTTGACAATTTATCGGGGAAATTTTTAATATTTCATATGCCTATATAAAGGTACAAAAGATCCCTCAAATAACATTTCATATTCGTAAAAAAAAAAATACAGTTACCTTTGAATTGACGACACGGGTTTCTCCAAACTTGCGGTTAAAAAGAGTAGAGGTGCCACAAGAGCCCCCGACTGCAATCACGCCATGAATGTAAGGAAACACCCATTTTTCGGCCATGGCTTTGTCTTTCTTGAGAAATCTTGCAGAATATATTTCCATGAGAGGAGACCACTTTCTCCCTTCCTTTTGCACCTCTTGTGGTGGGGTCAGGTCGGGTCCAGAGTAGCCGATGCTGGAATCAACTTCAACGACATGTGGCTGGTTTCCTTGGCCGCAACAAAAAATTTAAGGCCTATCGGATTGGTTTACATATAGGTTTTGATTAGAGTTAATTGGAGATAATTTTCAATTGAAATTTGGTGATTGGATGTAATATAAGAAGAATTGATAAGGATTGAAAGTTTGAAACTTCAAGATATAATTGATTAAGCAAGTATAAAGTGGTACCTCGCTACCCGGTTTATCCCAAAAAAAAAGTATAAAGTGGTACCGTTTTTATGGAGAAGAGCCGGGATTCGATTTCGAGCTATGCAAAGAGGAGAAGAAACGAAGGAAAGAAACATATCTCGTGACTTTAAGGGCTCCGATCAGAGGAATGGCTAAAAATCTAAGCTTTTCCAGAAATTTGCCTTCGAATTTCTAGATTGCAAACATCTGTTACCACAAATCAGTTACCTTGATAAGACGGCCAACAAAATTCCTGTCCACATTAGAATTTACCGATAAATAAACATTAGAAATGTGTTTAACATTTCTTACTTACATAAGGGCTTAAGGATATATTGGTTTTTATACTTAATTCGTTCATTTCTTTCTTCCAGTAATTATTAAATCATCTAAACATGGAAAAAATAAAAAGAATTTCCTTCCTTTCATTAACCATCAAAAAACAAAAATAAATTAAACTAGCACTATGTATTCAAGATGGAGAATCCAATTAAAAAGCTGGACAGTTGAATCAGCAAACTTTGATAATAGGAGTTGGGATCTTATGGTCTTCCTCTGGGCAGCAACCAGCTGCTGGATCATATGGGAACATAGTTACTCGATGGATTTTGGTAGTCGATCAATGGTTGTCAGTCAATTGCGCTTGGACATCGAGTCAAAACGACAATGGCTGTTCAATACAACTTAAGACCTCATACCAATAGGGTCTCTTTTGTAGTACCCTCCAGTTCCAGTCTAGCTTAAGGAGTTGGGTTTTTAGTTGCTTTCTTTCACAAACCAAAGCTAAGCTAATCTGAGATATTAATTAGAAATGAACCTTTAATTTGATATAGAAACTAGAATTCTGCGAAAACCAACTCTTATTATTAGTGTTCAAAATGCTAAATCAGTACCTCACCACCCACCAAACATCAACGGCACCAAATATTGTGTTCACATATCAATTTATGCAATGGAATCAAGCTACTACTTGTGGATTCATCAAAATATAATCCCAATAGACTTTTTGACGTAAACAAGAAACAAAAATCTTATCTTAAAAAATAATAATAACTTAAGGACTCGTGAGAGCTAGCTAAACAATATATTCTTCAAATCTAAGGTAAAGATCAAAGATTGGAAGTATAAAATCAATTAATATATAACAATTATATAACTATGGAAGCCAGTCTGATGCGTTAGAATTTTCAGAAAATGAAATCTTAAAAGTAATTAAGATAAATTTTATGATTAATGAAATAATTTTGTAAAAAAAAAATTTTGATAAGCAAACATTCATTAAAACACCTTAACATCTCAGTTAGGATTGTAGAATAAAAAATTTATAATTTTTAAGTGCCTTTCGATTTTCACTTTGATCAAGCATGTTTTTTTTTATTTTTTTCCCATTTCAGAAAAATCTAGACCATCTAAATTATAAAAACTCTCTAACTGGACAGGTCCAGTTCAGACCTTTCTTCTCCTCCCTCAATTTCCCGTCTCCCCCTTTCTCTAGACAGCGTTACCAAAAAAAAAAAATACGAAGCCGAACCACCTAAACCTAGGTACGCCATCCTCCTCCAAACTGTTTCCACCAGCCTCCTACGCCCCTACCCACCTCAGGCAGCCTTCCCCACACCCCTTCTCCTCTATCAATTGATGAACACCACCATTAATGGTGGTTTTTTTATAATCTCAACCGATTCTGTTCCAAACTGCCTATAATCAGATCGATGTCCGCCAATTCCGATTCGACTCGGAATCGGCCGATATTTTGAACCATGGTAGTACGCATATAATAAAAACATATCAACAAAATAGTCTCAGATAATGACCTTCAAAAATGAGCGTGGTGTTGACGACGTACGACAAAAAAAATGGCGATCTAGGTTAAGAGAAAGCAACACTTCTTATCTCAGATCCTGTTTCAATTACGGTCTGTTTGGACTAGAGAGAACGGAAGGAAAAAGAGAGAAGGAAATCTAATCAATTCCGCTGCCAACATTTAGAATGCCCCTAGTTGTCACCAATTATCGGCCGTTAGATCAAAGATTGATATGCGGTTCTGATTTTTGTTGACAGCTCAAAAATTAAAAAATGATAAACTTATATTCATCTCTCTCCCAAAATCTCGCTCCCAGGCTCCGGCTTGAGTACTTTTCCTCTCGCATTTTTCTCTCGTTCCTGACCTTGTCTCTAACTCCAAGCCACGTCACTCTTGATTCCTAAAGGCAGTAAGGCACTGATATCCCTTCTCTCCGATTTCTCCCTCATGCGCTCTCTGTATCTCAAATTGTTTTATGAAGAAGTTTGTTTCCAAAGACATCGAAATCCTCCTCTCCAGGTTCTCTCGTGCTTTATGTATAGCTTCAAGTTCCCTTTTTTTTTTTTTTTTTTTTTTTTTGACGAAGCTAGTTTGGGAATGTGTACAAATTCAATCGACGATGACAACAAATAAAGAAACTCAAATTAAAAGGTTACATCACCAATAATTAAAATGGAGTAATGGACTATAGTACAATTGACTAGCAAGCATCAAATTTCAATTGAATACTAAATTGCATTAATATGTTAAAATTTTACTAAATCAACATTACACAAAATCAGAATAACAACAACAACAAAAATCAAAACCATTGAAATATTACCACAAGCTCTCTCAAATCTATAATAAAAAAAAATTAGTCCTTGGACTTCATATTGCTCTTTTTCTTTTAGCTTTGTTCTAGATCACTGTACCTCACGAATTGAAAGGAGGTGATTCCAAATCTGAGTCTTTCTCTGCTGAAACGAACATAAATGCATTCGATTTACACATAGAAAAGGGTATAGCAAGAGAGATATAGACAAAGAGCAATAGATCACATCTAGGGTTACAGAGAATCGAGAGATTATGTCTGGGGGTTTAAAGGAAGGTGGGGAACGAGAGGGGAAACGTGAGAACTGAGAAGAAAAACGAAGGTTGGGAGACAGAGAGGGAGTGAATTGGGGGAGAGACGATATTAATTTATTAATTGTTTTTACTTTTATGAGCTGTCAAAATTCGTACCAAACTAAAGGTTACGTAAGTGGTCAACAGATTGAATCAAAACCGCTTATCAAACTTTGATCTAACGGCCGATAATTGGTGACATTTGGGGGCAGCGTAAATGTTGGCAGCGGAACGCTGCTCATATATAATATAGGCAAATGCTTGCTAATGTGGACAGAAAAATACAGGCCGTCCATTATAGAAGGATCTGACGGCTAGCATCAGTTCCGAACTTCTTCGTTACTTAAATTTCTCTGTTAAATTAAACAGAAAAAAATTTCAAAAGGGCAAAAAGGCCATTTCATAAATCCTTGCTCCGTTTGGCGTCTCTTAAGTCTTCACCCTTCACGCGTTTTCCATACCATTCGATTTCCAAGAAGGTAAATTCTGGCATGCGTACCCTTTATTTGGGGAATCCTCTGCCCTCTGATTCAAAATAAATGGACGGTCCAAATAAAGGGAATCACATCCTCTACCGACCTTAAAGGATTGGCAGGATGCCAACTTTTGATCCGAGCCGTTCGATCTAATCTGGACGGTTCAAATTTTTCGGACCTATCAATCTAGTATCATGCACGGGGCTCTCATTAACCGTTGAGATTAGATTTATCGGCTCAGATAAAAAATTGACACCCTGCCAACCTTTTAAGGTCGATAGAGGATGTGATTCCCTTTATTTGGACAGTCCATTTATTTTGAATCAGACGGCTTAAGATCACAAAATAAATGTCGGAACTAAAAATTTTTTCTGTTAAATTTAACAGAACAGTTTAAACGGAAGGGTAAAATCGTCCAATTACTCAGACCGCCTCCATATTTATTTCGTATTATCCTCCGCCGCCTACTCTATCCGCCTCTCCTCTCCTCTCTTCTCAGTCTCCCTCCTCCCGTGTCACACCCCGGGTCACTTTTACCCGACTCGGAGTGTATATCAACAACCCGCCGCATATAAATACGCAAGGCGCACAACATCATATACAATACAATTAATTCATAAGAGATAATAGATGCCACTTTTATAAAATTAAAACCATAAGTATCCAGCAACAAAATAAAGTAAAGAAAAGACACAGACTATCAGGGTAAGTTACAACATGAAACTCCCCTGATCGTCTAATGTTCCAAATTCATTCTTGTTCATAACGATAAAGTAAACATTTTAAAGTAAATGTGGCATCTTTAACCCGCATCCTTGAACCTTACATTTCGAAAGAAATAAATCCTGATCTTCAATACCTGGAACCCATATAATATGAAAAAAAAACGGATGAGAGACAGAGATAATCTCTCCGTGCGGTATTCAGTTCCAGCCCGGAGAGTTGTGAAAATTATATGAAACATACAATGACAATCAGCGCAATAATGCTTTATTCACAACATGTTTTCTTATTGTAATGTCATGATGAACACAACCTTAAATAAAAATATCACATAAAAGTTTAATTGTTTCACAGTTCTCTGTTGTTTATCATTAATTTCATTTCACGTGATAACACGGCCCACTTACCAAGCCCACTTCTTTGGCATCACATTCACAACACAAACCCAGGAAGCACACTTATCCGTCGCGAACGGATATCTTCTGGGGAGCGCGCTAGTACTAGGGCCCTCAAGCCAAACTCTTGGTACCACAGTTATCTTCCACTCCACTTAACATTTTACACAATTAATATGCACTGTCTTTTCTATTTAACACTAACATTATGCACATGCAAATTTATATAACCAAACCATGCATATTGATTTTGTAACTTCATGTTACCTTATCTTTATTTATCATGCAACATATGTTTAACCACTATTACTAATAATTTATGCACTATATAAAAATAAAAGCGAGTGAAGCATAAAGAAAAGCCAATCATATACTCCTACTATGTCTATCTAATATATATAAATGAAATCAATTTCACAACGTAACCAGGATCCGCACCTGTCAAGAATGCGGCACGTCCAACTTCTACTCCTCCTGCTCTTCTTGATTTGCACCTAAAACATGCGTAAAAACCCTAATTACTACAGATCCGAAGAGGAGAGATCATAATTAATTAACAAGTTTTAATACTAACAGAGTGCGCCCGTAAGAAACTCACAAGATACAGACCAACTTTAGAGTTTAAGTAAAGTATAAATATATATACGATTAATTAATTAAAAAGTCAACAGAAAAAAAAAACAACGACCACTTAAATAAATGAAGTATATATATATATTTATATATATACCTTAAACTACGCTCATTTAGTCAAAATAATACGTGGGCTCCAAGCCAAGTTAAAATCGGATATTCATGAGATGTAAACAGCATAATAAAGGGTACCATATATAAAGGAAATGAAAGGCTGTCGGGAAAAAAAATAAAATAAATAAATAAATAAAATTGGCTTTCGTAATATAAGTGGTAGATAGACAAACTATGCAATACCATTGTATCTAGATGGTAAATATTTTTCATTCGATAAAAGCAAGGAATAAAAATAAAATATTTAAAGGGGATGCATAAATGCATAATTTGACCGGGTGATAAAAATTGAAACGGCATAACTTCATTAATTGGTGTTACCATTTCGGTCAATGAGTGGTCAACACAAGCAAAGTATATAGGCTAGGAAAGATCTGAAATGGAAATAATTAAATAAAAACAACAACTTTTCATGGACACAAGGGTTAATTGAAATCAAGGTACACATCGCATAAAAGGACAAGAGCATATTTACCACTTGGATCTACGAGCCCAGAACCCTTCGTGCAGAACAAAATCACGGAGAAATTCAGAAAGGAAGCGATGGGTTGTGATTTCAAGAGGGAAAGTGAATTTCGGGATGAATAACAGACTGGAAAGGAATGACATATATAAAGTGACCCTTAATCTAATCGATGCCTATAACTACCGGTGAAAATAACCACCCATTGAAAATAGCATCCTTTAATTAACCTACTAAAAATCAATAAAGAAATATATACTAGTTGAACCAAAAATAATAGTATTTGACAAATTAGGTCTCGTTAAAATAGTGAGTATCCTTATATAAAAATGTTTATTCTAAAAGAAATATCACATGGAAACAAAATTTCATTTTAACACCCAAAATAAAAAAAAAAACTATATACGTAAACTATCTAAAAATAATAGTTTTCGATAAAAATAATAATAATAATAATACTTAATAAGTCATTAAATAAATACAAAATTAAATATATATATATATATATATATTATTGTATTAAGAAACCTAGTGTTACATCCCTCCCCCCTTAAAAGAAAGTTCAGTCCTCTGAACTGTACCTTCTCCTGGTGCATTGAACAAATCTGGATACTTTTCGCGGATGGTGCTTTCTAACTCCCAGGTAGCCTCTCGAGCTGAGTGTCGACCCCATTGTACTAGTACTTGTCGAATTGTCTTGTTTCGTAACTTTAGCTCCTTAGAATCTAGGATTTCCATCGGCACCTCCTCGTATGTCAAGGATTCATCCAAGGATAAACCTGAGTGATTGATGACATGGGAAGAATCTGGGATATATTGTCGTAGTTGGGAAACATGGAACACCGGGTGCACTTTATCCAACGTTTCGGGTAGCCTTAGCTTGTAAGCCAGGGGACCAATGCGGTTCAAGATTTCAAATGGTCCGACATATCTAGGGCTCAGTTTCCCCGTGACCCCGAATCGCCGAATACCTCGCCTAGGGGAGACTTTTAGCCACACACTGCTACCCACTTGAAACTCCAAAGGACGCCGGCGAGTGTCGGCATACTTCTTTTGACGGTCGCGTGCTGCTGTCAAACGCGTGAGAATGGTTTGAGTCTTCTCTGCACAATCCAGAACCATTTCTGGACCAGTAGGTACATATGTCCCACACGGTTTCCACCACAATGGAGTTCTCCAAGCATGACCACAGTAAGCCTCAGATGGGGACGTGCCAAGGCTAGCATGATAACTGTTGTTGTAAGCAAACTCCGCCATGTGCAAATGATCCGCCCAAGAACCACCGAAACTCAAGGCACAAGCTCGAAGCATATCTTCCAAGGTTTGTATAGTGCGCTCCGATTGACCATCTGTCTGGGGATGATGTGCAGTACTAAAGTTGAGCTTAGTTCCCATGGATTCTTGGAAACTTTTCCAAAAATGTGAAGTGAAACGTGTATCCCTATCAGAAATGATTGTCTCAGGACATCCGTGGTACTTGAACTGATATTGAAAGAACAATTCTGCTAGCTCTCTACCCGATACTTCTGCTTTCAAAGGAATAAAGTGGGCAATCTTTGTTAAGGTGTCCACAATTACCCAAATTGCTTCATATCT
Source organism: Rhynchospora breviuscula (assembly GCA_027562975.1). Classification (NCBI taxonomy): domain Eukaryota; kingdom Viridiplantae; phylum Streptophyta; class Magnoliopsida; order Poales; family Cyperaceae; genus Rhynchospora; species Rhynchospora breviuscula. The sequence continues at coordinate 26,378,496 of CM050400.1, read as the reverse complement.
CTTAATTGTCCGAGGTAAACCTGTAACAAAATCCATGGTAATTATCTGGAATTTTTCTTGAGCTCTGGAGTTCGGGTAAAGTAATCCTGGAATCTTCTTTCTATCAGCCTTCACTTGTTGACAAACCATGCACTTAGCCACGAACTCCGATACATCCTTCTTCATGTTAGGCCACCAAAAATACCGACGCAAATCCTTATACATCTTCACTTCTCCTGGGTGAATGGTATACCCTGATTCGTGTGCCTCTTTCAGAATTTCCCTTCTCAACTCAGTATTTTCTGGAACGCAAACCCGATCATCAAAACATAGTAATCCTTCATCATTAAACTTGAATCTGGATGTCTCATTTGTCCTTGTGTGCTCTTGAAACTTCTTACACTTTGGGTCCACATCAACAGCCACGCGAATCCGAGCCTTTAGATCAGGTTGCACCACCATGGCAGCTAGAAAAATCAGGGTGCTTGCTTCGATCTTTCCAGCTGATTCCTTGTAGTCAAAAAGTCTATCCTTTTCCTGACACCAGTCTGAAGAAATTCCAACTTCTAAATCCATCTGTCTCATTTCCTTGATTAATGATTCTTCTTGTGTTACCACTTCTGCTAAGTTTGCCTGCCTCTTTCTACTGAGTGCATCAGCCACCACATTCGCCTTCCCCGCCAAATACTGTATGTCTAAATCATAATCTTTCATTAATTCTAGCCACCTCCGTTGCCTCAAATTTAACTCCTTCTGTGTGAACACATACTTCAAACTTTGGTGGTCCGTGAAAATTCGACACTTAGATCCATAAAGATAATGTCGCCAGATCTTAAGTGCGAATATCACAGCAGCTAGCTCCAGGTCATGAGTCGGGTAGTTTTGCTCATGAGTTTTAAGTTGGCGAGAGCCGTAGGCAATTACATGATCCTCTTGCATTAGTACACAACCTAACCCATTCCTAGAGGCATCAGTGTAAACAGTGAAATCTTTATCAGGCACCGGTAATGTGAGGACGGGGGCACTAACTAACCGGCTCTTCAACTCCTGAAAACTCTTTTCTTGCTTCTCACTCCACTTGAAAGGGGTACCCTTATGTAATAATTGGGTCATCGGGCGTGCGATCTGCGAGTATCCTGACACAAATCTTCTATAGTACCCAGCAAGGCCCAAGAAACTACGGATGTCTGACACATTCTTTGGTGGTTCCCACTCCATAATGGCTTTGACCTTGTCAGAGTCAACCGCTAATCCCTTTCCTGAAACAACGTGACCCAAAAATTTCATTTGACCCATCCAAAACTCACACTTTGAGAACTTGGCAAATAATTGATGCTCCCGTAACCGTTGAAGGACGGCTCGGAGGTGTCCCGTATGCTCCTCATGACTCTTGGAGTACACTAGAATATCATCAATGAAAACTATCACATAGGTATCGAGAGCATCTTGAAATACTCGATTCATCAAATCCATGAAGGCTGCTGGTGCATTGGTCAAACCAAATGGCATCACGAGAAATTCATAATGCCCATAACGGGTTCTGAAAGCACTTTTCTCAATATCCTTGTCTCTAATCCTCAGTTGATGGTATCCAGACCTTAGATCAATCTTAGAATACACAGAAGAGCCTTGCAGTTGATCGAAAAGATCATCAATTCGTGGAAGGGGATATCGGTTCTTCACAGTCACCTTATTTAGCTCGCGATAATCCACACACAATCTCATGCTCCCATCCTTCTTCTTCACAAAAAGCACAGGTGCTCCCCAAGGAGAAGTGCTGGGTCGTATAAATCCTAGCTTAAGCAGCTCTTCAAGCTGAGTCTTAAGTTCCTTGAGTTCTGCTGGTGCCATGCGATATGGTGCCCTAGCAATGGGTGCTGCCCCCGGTGCTACCTCAATGTTGAACTCCAGTTCTCGCTCCGGAGGTAGCCCCGGTAGCTCCTCCGGAAAAATATCAACAAAATCTGAAACCACCGGTACCCCTGAAAGGTTTGGCACCTCTGAGTTATGTTGATTTACAGTAATCAGGAATGCATCACAACCTGCTTCTATCAGGCGTCGAGCTTGTACTGCTGAAATAGTCGGGTACTTGTCCCCTAACTGCTGAAAGCGTAAAGAGAAGCTCGAACTCTCATTCTTCCTGAAGGTGAGTACACGCCTTGGGCAGTTAACAACAACGCCATGTCTAACCAACCATTCTAGCCCCAACATGAGGTCATAACGACCCGCCTCAGTCACTATAGGATCTACGGGTAAGTCGCGCCCCGCCACCTTCACTAAAAGCCCAGGACACCGGAGTTCTTCTGTAGTGAATTGGTTTGTGGGCGTCCCTATTTGAAGGACTCTCCCTGTACTCTTCGTTGGCACATGGTACCTTTCTACCCAATTTCTAGACAAGACTGAGTGGCTACATCCAGTGTCGACCAACACAAAAGCAGGATATCCAGATAGTTCTAACATACCTGCCAAGACTTCTGTCGAAACCTCTGTTGTTTCAGTTGGTCCTTCAGTCACCTCCTCATGGCCTCCGTGGGTGTAACAATAGTGAGAGTGCAATCCAACTCTTCCTCCCGATCTACCCCCAACTCGGCCTCCGCGCTGAAAGGTATTAAATCCCCGCCCTCCTGTTTGTTGAATCGTCCCACGGCCTGCATCTCTGCCAATGTAACCTGCAACGCCCCGCCTATCAGGGTGGGGGCACTCCCTTGCAAGGTGGCCTTGTTCGCTACAATTGTAACACAAGCCATTCAGTTTATGACATTGTGCCTCTGCATGGGGCCTTTCGCAGCGCCTGCACCATAACCTCGAACTCGATCCAGCATCAGTATTTGCAATAGCGTTACTTCCTTTTGGTGCCTCTTGCTTCTGACCCCCTTCAGTTCTTGGCCTAACGCTCCTCGGATTTCCTGATTGCCCAATGCGAGCGTCATAAGTCTCCACCGTAGTAGCCCGAAGCATCAATTCAGGGAGATTGTTGACTCCCGGGATGTCAATCAACTGTGCTAACCGAGGATTCAATCCACCCAAATACTGCTGCCTCAGACGAAACTCACTGTTAACGATGTCAGGAGCATACCTCATCAGATTCTCGAACTTAGAGTTGTATTCTCCCACAGAGTTGCCTCCTTGTTTGAGGTTGGTGAAACGCTGCCTGAGCATCTCACGAGACATCACATCCATGTACCTCCCTTCGAATTGTTGCTCAAACCATTGCCAAGGAATGTTTTCAAGGTCGCCGTCAAACCTCCTCTTGGTTTGTTGCCACCAGAAACGAGCATGTCCCTCGAGGAAATGGACAGCCAATTCCAATTTATTTTCCTCTGGAGCTCTCACGAGGGTGAATTTGTCCTTGATGTCCGCCAGCCAATTCTCTGCTGCCAGAAAATCTCCGGTACCATCAAAGTTGGCAGGCCGAAGGGATGAGAAGGAACGATAAAGCTCGAAGAAATTGTCTCCCTCTCGAGGCCTCCTCTGATCGGCCTCTCCAGCAACACGGGCAATGCGCTCAAGACCCTGTAGCACCCTCTCTATGTTGTCAGTCCCAATTTGGGTCCCAATTGTCGCAGTGCCATCGTTGGTGTCCTCCGTATTGCCAGTGGAACCACCTCTACCTGCTCCTCCTTTTGCCATTTCTAAAAAAGAAAATCCCCAAAACTATCCCAGTTACTTAATTGAACGGCAAGACAAAACCATAGGAAACAATTTTATCAACAACAATTAAGTAATATATATTATTTATATATATATAAAACAACTATTATCGTTAGCTATTAACATAAATTAAGACTCGAAAAAAACTCTTGCATAATATAATTAATTAAACATACATAATTCATGCGGAACAATTAAGAATAATAAGGAAAGTGCACTATCCAAGAGAATGATAAAATTTTCATAAGAAAACAGTTGATAACTATAATATAATTGTAACTACATAAACTTTTTAAGAACACCACTAGCTAAAAGTTCATACTCAACTTAAACACTACTGATCTAGGATACAACATAGAAGAAGAAAAAAAAAAAATAATAATAATAAAATAAGACAATAAAAACTAATGGAGAGGTTCTAATAGTCGTAAGAGAACTCTCTATCTACTTCTTCATTGTCTGCTCCAAAGAAGGTTTCTGTTGGTTCAACCTCGACATCGTCTTCATCTTCAGGCAGAGTAGAACCAGACTCTCTCTCGGGGTTATTAAGGTATGGGGGTGGAAGGTTTGGAGGCACATGTCCGATGGAGGAAATTGCTACTACCTCGTTCCTCGCGTAGGCTTCTCTCTCATAGAAGACTTCGACGACGGTAAGGGGATAAACCCTTTCTCCATTCTTTTGACAAAACATGGCACGCATGGGCCGTTCACCTGGTGGCCAAAATTTCACCGACTTCTCCTCCTGATCCAGCATGGCATGGTGTCGGTCTAGCCAATCCCTTCCTAAGATTAGGTCATAACCTGCTGTAAAGGAAAGAATGGGACTCACTGACCACTTGTAACCCCCCACCTTCACCTCTAGGTTGTAGCATGTCTGTGCTTTCAATTTACAGTTCCTCCCATTGATTCTAACATCGCAGAAGCCCCTGCGCTCTGTTACTCTAAAGCCACATGCCTGGACAAAGTCCAAGGAAATCAAAGACGAGCCATGGCGATTGCTAACTAGAGTGGCTGCTGTAACACCGGATAAGTCGCACTGCCCATGAACATCTTCCATCTAGAAAACAAACATCAGTCTAACATTTACTTAGAATTATCTGACAACTACTATTCGACGGACTTGCGGATAAGACACTACTACGCTCTCATAGCGGGTAATTATTTGTATTGTATATGCTGTCTCTGATACCAACTAAAGTTGTCACACCCCGGGTCACTTTTACCCGACTCGGAGTGTATATCAACAACCCGCCGCATATAAATACGCAAGGCGCACAACATCATATACAATACAATTAATTCATAAGAGATAATAGATGCCACTTTTATAAAATTAAAACCATAAGTATCCAGCAACAAAATAAAGTAAAGAAAAGACACAGACTATCAGGGTAAGTTACAACATGAAACTCCCCTGATCGTCTAATGTTCCAAATTCATTCTTGTTCATAACGATAAAGTAAACATTTTAAAGTAAATGTGGCATCTTTAACCCGCATCCTTGAACCTTACATTTCGAAAGAAATAAATCCTGATCTTCAATACCTGGAACCCATATAATATGAAAAAAAAACGGATGAGAGACAGAGATAATCTCTCCGTGCGGTATTCAGTTCCAGCCCGGAGAGTTGTGAAAATTATATGAAACATACAATGACAATCAGCGCAATAATGCTTTATTCACAACATGTTTTCTTATTGTAATGTCATGATGAACACAACCTTAAATAAAAATATCACATAAAAGTTTAATTGTTTCACAGTTCTCTGTTGTTTATCATTAATTTCATTTCACGTGATAACACGGCCCACTTACCAAGCCCACTTCTTTGGCATCACATTCACAACACAAACCCAGGAAGCACACTTATCCGTCGCGAACGGATATCTTCTGGGGAGCGCGCTAGTACTAGGGCCCTCAAGCCAAACTCTTGGTACCACAGTTATCTTCCACTCCACTTAACATTTTACACAATTAATATGCACTGTCTTTTCTATTTAACACTAACATTATGCACATGCAAATTTATATAACCAAACCATGCATATTGATTTTGTAACTTCATGTTACCTTATCTTTATTTATCATGCAACATATGTTTAACCACTATTACTAATAATTTATGCACTATATAAAAATAAAAGCGAGTGAAGCATAAAGAAAAGCCAATCATATACTCCTACTATGTCTATCTAATATATATAAATGAAATCAATTTCACAACGTAACCAGGATCCGCACCTGTCAAGAATGCGGCACGTCCAACTTCTACTCCTCCTGCTCTTCTTGATTTGCACCTAAAACATGCGTAAAAACCCTAATTACTACAGATCCGAAGAGGAGAGATCATAATTAATTAACAAGTTTTAATACTAACAGAGTGCGCCCGTAAGAAACTCACAAGATACAGACCAACTTTAGAGTTTAAGTAAAGTATAAATATATATACGATTAATTAATTAAAAAGTCAACAGAAAAAAAAAAAACAACGACCACTTAAATAAATGAAGTATATATATATATTTATATATATACCTTAAACTACGCTCATTTAGTCAAAATAATACGTGGGCTCCAAGCCAAGTTAAAATCGGATATTCATGAGATGTAAACAGCATAATAAAGGGTACCATATATAAAGGAAATGAAAGGCTGTCGGGAAAAAAAATAAAATAAATAAATAAATAAAATTGGCTTTCGTAATATAAGTGGTAGATAGACAAACTATGCAATACCATTGTATCTAGATGGTAAATATTTTTCATTCGATAAAAGCAAGGAATAAAAATAAAATATTTAAAGGGGATGCATAAATGCATAATTTGACCGGGTGATAAAAATTGAAACGGCATAACTTCATTAATTGGTGTTACCATTTCGGTCAATGAGTGGTCAACACAAGCAAAGTATATAGGCTAGGAAAGATCTGAAATGGAAATAATTAAATAAAAACAACAACTTTTCATGGACACAAGGGTTAATTGAAATCAAGGTACACATCGCATAAAAGGACAAGAGCATATTTACCACTTGGATCTACGAGCCCAGAACCCTTCGTGCAGAACAAAATCACGGAGAAATTCAGAAAGGAAGCGATGGGTTGTGATTTCAAGAGGGAAAGTGAATTTCGGGATGAATAACAGACTGGAAAGGAATGACATATATAAAGTGACCCTTAATCTAATCGATGCCTATAACTACCGGTGAAAATAACCACCCATTGAAAATAGCATCCTTTAATTAACCTACTAAAAATCAATAAAGAAATATATACTAGTTGAACCAAAAATAATAGTATTTGACAAATTAGGTCTCGTTAAAATAGTGAGTATCCTTATATAAAAATGTTTATTCTAAAAGAAATATCACATGGAAACAAAATTTCATTTTAACACCCAAAATAAAAAAAAAACTATATACGTAAACTATCTAAAAATAATAGTTTTCGATAAAAATAATAATAATAATAATACTTAATAAGTCATTAAATAAATACAAAATTAAATATATATATATATATATATATATATATATATATATTATTGTATTAAGAAACCTAGTGTTACATCCCGCTAGGCCGCTAGCAACAATCCGAGTGCGGATCGGCACCGAAGATGAAATCGGCTGTGTTTCTCTCCCGTTTCCATCAACCATTCAAGTAATGAAGTTTGTGTCAGCACCAAGGACAGCTTCTCTTGATGCACCATGAACTTGGTGATCAATTCTGATCATTCACCTTGGCGACCTCTAGTTCTGGTACTGATCTTTACTTTATGGCTTGTGGTAATAAATTGAACTGGTGCCTGGTTGAAAGTACTCTCTTCCTATGTAAATGCTAGCAATTGCTTATTTACTGTAACTAGCAGCAGAACCCACCCAATATGTGGGCGTGTACTTTAATATGCGAGAACTATTACTGTTAACAAGAATATTTTGTTCACTTACTCATCTATCATACTCCAAATAATGATCGTTCAAGGTATGTTTCAATAAAAACAATTTTTTTTTCTTGTGTGATACAGTATGCAAAGTATATAGAATAATGCTAGTATCAAACGCATTTGACGTCAAACACGATTCTAGACTCAACTATTAAAATTTCAAATTACCGATCCGAACCACTCAATATGATCTTCATATTGAAATATTCTTATAGACCAAATTTTATATTTTTTCGAAAATTTAAACTATTTTCTCAGATTTTTTAAAATTGAAGGGTCTAAAATTAATTGGATTGGAGATTTCTAAAATCCAAAATAAAGAGTAAAAAATTTCGAAAAAATATAAAATTTGATCTCGAAAGATATTTCATTATGGAGAACAAATTGAGTGGTTTGGATCGGATGTGCTAATCTTGAAAATTGAGATCCGATCGTGTTTGACGGGCTAAGTGTCAAACGCGTCTGACTCTAGCATTACTCAATTATATAAACCAAAATATTCCATGTTAAAATGATAAAATGCATAAATTTTTATTACAGTATTTGGCAAAAAGATGAAAAGTAAGGGTCTTTTTGCAAAAGTTATAAGCACTTTGTGAGAGTACAGGATTTTGTACCATAAATAACCCTTTTTTTTATTTATACACTGATGAAGTTATTTCATTTATGAAGTCCTAACATTAAGAGTACGAAGATGGAAAATCAGGAAAAGGATAAGAAAAATAAGAAAAAAAAACTGAATTTTTTTGCATGCATATTTCAGGAAAATATAGTGATATTTTTGTAAATTTTTTTGAAATTTTACAAATGGTTAATATCACTATTGTTGGTTTAAACAATTTCATTCTCGATTTGTCGATTTGCAAAACAAACTTAATCACTAATTTCTACTCTAAGTGTTTATTTAGGCAAATACTTTTCAAAGTGCTAAGTTCAAGAGCCAGTCAACTGTTGAAGATGTTCAAGACCTAGTTTAGAGGTTTTAAAGTCTGTTGTTAGAGTTTTTAATAGTTAAATTTGATTACATTTGAGTTTGCTGGTAAAATGCTCTTTTTCAGGACCGGTGCGTTGTATAACGCAATTTCAAGTCATACAACGCACCAGTACTGTGTTGAATGTTTAAGTCCTTTGTGTGACAGAAACAGTGCGTTACACAACGCCTTTTTCCGTTGTGTAACGTACTGTAAACCATCATGTAACGCTATAGTCCCGTTGTGCAACGCAAGTTTGTAGGCCTTTGCCAGAACGTTGTATAACGCAAGAAGCGTTGTACAACTTTCCTTTGTATTTTCTCTGGAATTTTTTGCTCGTTTTTGACGCAAAATTCTGATCATCTAATGCCATTTAATGCGCGTTGCACAACTGATCAATAGCGTTGCATAACGCATCTGACAAGCCTTGACCGTTTGACCTGAAAGTCGATAAGTTGTACAACGGGTCCTTTGCGTTGTACAACGCGTCTGACACCTTCATAGCCGTTGAGTTGTCAGTACTGAGCATTACACAACGGGTCGTTTGCGTTGTGTAACGCACTGACAATTCAAACGGACATCTTATCCGTTTTTGTTTGATTATAACGGCCTTTACACGTTACACAACGGGATAATGCGTTGTGTAACGCACTGTCAACGGATAGTTCAGCTTTTTGGCCTTTTTATAACGGCTAGCTGTGCGTTGCACAACGCAATATTGGGTCGTGTAACGCACGACAGAAAACTGTGTTGTTTTGGAGCTCTTGACGCCCTCTATAAATATAGCCCCTCTTGGGAATGTTCGGTATTGTTGTTTACTTTGCTATACTGCTGTCTTTGAGCCTCAAACACATAGACCTGATCCTTGAGCATTTTAAGAGCAAAACCAATAGGATTAGATTGCCACAAATCAAACCCTAGTGCATTTAGCCAAATTATAGAGTGTTTTGATTGTGAGCATCATTCCTTGAGTGTTATTTGATTAGGTTAGTGGTTAGGTCAATCCACCTTGAGTGTTTTGTGACAAGGTGATTTAGTTAGAACTTGTAGACCCGTTCCTTGTGGAATAGAACGGAGCGCGTCCGATTTATGATCGCGAAACTCCCGGAGACGTACGACTAAGGCTAGCTTCATCTAGCGGGTCGAAACTCCGTAATCAATCGCGTGTCATCTCTCTCTTTCTCTTTTCTTTATTTTTTTGATTAGTACTTGTTTATTTGTGCATTGTGTGAACAAATTGTTGAATTGAACCAAGAATTGACCAAATCGGTTTGTAAACTTGAATTTGTACCTATTCACCCCCCTCTAGGCCTATTACTAGGAACAACAACTATTAATGTTAAATATGCATACAAAAGTTCTCGTGCATGAAAATATATTATGCTGTACATAGAAAGAAAATTCACCTTTTCTTATTTTTTTTTCCTGTATATAATTTTTTTGCATGCATATTTCAGGAAAAAAAAATAAGAAAAGGTGAATTTCTTTACCAGTAAGAAGAGTTCTGTAATCTTGCATCAATTCTCGCTAAATTGAACTAATTTAATTATTAATCATGAGTTTAAATAAAGAAGATGTGTTTATTAGATTTCAGTAGAACAATTTCACAATATAATATAGATGTAGTAATTAAGCCAAGATATGTATGCTAAATGCTAATATTAAATATCACTCATATTTTATAGAAGAATCATTAAAAGTACCTTTTATCACCATACCATTATAGATTGATAAAAAAAAAATAACTGTAAAGGGAAACAAAGCATAAAGATCATACATTAAAGATTAGTATAAAGAGCAGATTAGGGATATTCTATATATTTGCCAAAATCAATGTCAGTAAATCATACATTAAAGATTAGTATAAAGATCAAAGAGATATTCTATATTTGACAAAATCAATATTAATCAATCAAGAAAATTAAAGATCCAAATAGTACCACTAAGTAAATATACAACAAAGATATATACCAAGGTAGCAGAAATGAAGATCAAAATAGCAGTATATCTAACTGAAACAAATTAAATAAAAAATAAAATTTTAGTAAGAAAAAATTAACTTTTGATTCAACATACATACCAGTAAGGTGGATGATTGGTACAGTAAGAAAAGATATGATGAATAATCCAATCAAACTAAAAAATAAAAATAGAATAAACTTAAGATATGATGAATCAGGTTTTAACTTCTCTTCTCTGCATTTCGAAATGCACTGAGATTCATGATGAAAAAACAAAAAAGACCTTCAAATATTGCTCTTTGTGTTCAGTTACATCCAAACACAAGAAATTGATGAAACAGAAACAATTAAACTAAGAAAGAAAACAAAATGAAGAAGAGAAACAAAGTTGTAAAACTCAAGGAATGAACTTAGGCTAATTTAGAATTGTCAAAACTCTGCAAAAAGAGATTCAAGGGTGCAAAAAGCTCAACACATAGAAATTGCAAAGCAAAGCAAAATTAAATTAAAGGAAAAAAAACAAACTAAAGGAGACCAATTAATAAGAATTTAATATAAATACAAAATTAAAAAGAGGAAACAGTCAAATTTAGATACAAGGGAAAACAAAAAAATGATTTGTAATGACAATTCCAATAATTATGCCAGAAAACGCACTTATTGATTTGTAATAATAATTCCGATTAAGTTGAAGAAAGAAAAAGACCAAATCATTACCATGCCATGATGTGCCATCAGCTCTTGCATTATCCTTTGCCTGATCGCTTCAAGCTTTGGATCATCCTACTTAGAAAATAATAAAAAGATTCTTATTACACCAAGAAAAAAAAATTAAGTCATAATTAACCTTATCAATTATCATTTGAGGCAAGAGTGACATGGACCTGTCACAATGCAAAATTGATGCCAAACTAATGCATGAATAATTGATTTACATTAAGACAGCCAGATTAAACATCAAACATAGAACAAAAAACAACCAATATCAATATATTAGGCTACACGCTGTTTTAATTTTATATATCAACTTTGCCTTAGCAAAATATAGATATTGAAATCTGACAATTAATATATATACTAACATTGGTCGTTTTACAACCTTAATTTAAGATGCAAATTAGTTTTTTCTCCAAATAGCACCAACAAGTAAAAAAAAAAAACACATATTTAAAATTACCTTAAACGAGTGGCAAGCACCTCGAAAATGATCATCTTCCTCAGCCAAGTTTCTGATGTCTCAGCATCAGCATCTAATATAATATTAAAAAATAAGAAGAATAAAAATTATAAATAGTATTATCACTGGAAAATGATAAAAGTATGAATACCAAAATAACTTGGTAGCATAGAGATATGTCAAGGAAATGATAATAGCATCTTGAACTGCACTGGAAACAATAATAACATCTTAATTTCAGAAACAAACCCTTCAACGTTTTCATCCTAATCATCTTACAATATCAATTGTTCTAATTACATATACAACAACCTTTTTACGAACATATCCAATATACAATTGGCAAAAAAAAATAATAATAAAAAATAAAATCAGATCATGCATAACATAGAGTACCAGTTGAGTTATTAGGGTGTTTACCAGGTTGGTGTGACGGCTCCAGACTCTGCACTCGATGCCAGCCATCGTCTGCTAGTCAATTGTGCAAACCACGATCGCATCTCCCACCTTGAATTTGTCTCCACTCTCCAGTCACCAAATCTCCATTGATCTCCTCCACGCTGAGTCCTTTGCTGCCCTCGCTGAGACAGGATCTACAGTGACCTACCAGCACAAATGCATTCTCCTCCGTTTGGGCATGGCTAGTTTAAATAACGAACAAAAATTTCAACAGCGTCAAAATGATAAGTCAATCGATGATGAATTTTGAATTCGATTGGGCGGTACACAAAGAAGGAAAGATGGGTAATTTAGATTTTTCTGCACAATATTTCCCGAAATTCTGTAGTTTAAATTGATCTCCACAATGAATATGTAAATAAATAAATAAATATTTTTGCAAAAATTGTATTGAAGATGCATACACGTTCCACCAAATAGTATATCAAATGAACAAAGATTACCCTTTTATTCAGAAATTACCATCTATTTCTAGTGCTTAACGAATAACCTTATGGTATATGGCGCCAAATCAGTCACTTTAGCCAGGCGAAGAAGAGGCAAAACCGAAGAGAAAAAGAGAGGAGCAAGAATTGGAGAGAAAAAGGCACGGGGTCATCCGGCAATAATCTCAGTCCTGTATTCTCCTTCAACTTCACCTCCTCCTCCGTATGGCTTGAACTCTTCAGATCCATCCAATAGTTTAAATAGGAATAGAGACGAAGGGATGCACGTTCAAAATTCCAAATTCAAAATCAAAGTTGAAACGATGCAATGTTAAATAAACCGTAATCCTTCATCGGACGGTTCCGAGGGTCAGGGTAAGTGTTGCAATTTTGAATTTCAAAATCAAAATCGTAACGCGCCAATTGAGAGCTTTAGCTCATGTTTCATCGGGCGGCCTTGACATCGGAGCATCGGGATTCAGGAGTCAGGACTGATGGGTGGGTCCCACTATTAGGACGAGGTCGGCGAAAGAAGGCTGGCCGAGAGCGATCTGTGGTCTAGGGGTGGGAATGGACCGGGCCTATCCGCGGGCCTAAGGGCCGGATAGGATCGGTTAAAGAACTGGACCGGATATTTTCCGGATACCCGATTCGATCCAATATAACCGACACCGCTATAATCGATCCTAGTCCGACGGAGGCCCTTCGATCCCTATTCGAACCTTAGGATCGAACCTTGAGTCGAGCCGACTAGCCGAGCAGCCTCTCCGCTCTCCGACGACGAACGGCCGCACGCAACCTCCTCATATTCGTTCTTCGAAGCACGATGAACCACCTCCTCTGACCTTTCGCCTCTTGTGCCTCGTCGTTGTCTCGTCGACAGTCGACTCCTCTCGACCTCCAAGTACTCTCTCCCTCTCTCTCTAGACTCGGTCTCTGCTGCCTTTCTCTCTAGACTCTGTTGCGTTTTGGGTTTTGGGAATTAGCCAAGCACTCTCTCTTTCTAGACTCTGCTGCGTTTTGGGTTTTGGGCATTGGCTCATTTTCCTTTTTTTAATTTCCTCAAATTTGTCTTGATTAAGTGCCATTTCTGGTTGCGTTTTTCTTGTTGAGTGAAATCACGAGGCTTGGCATGGGTGGAGCTCGTACCAGTGAGTTTTGTAAAGCAATTTGGTACATAGTCTATACTATTTTAACAAATGATGGTACACGGTCTATACTATTTTAACAAAGCAAGGAGGTACATGGTCACTAAAGATAGGTTTCAGGATTTAGAATAAAGGGGCCGCCACTTTTTTCTTTTTTTCATAATACATTGCATTTGGTTAAATAGCAAACTAGGTTAACTAAAGTCAAATAAACCAGATTAATACAACGTGCTTCCTATCTTTTCAACGTTAGTCATTTCAATTTTCTTTACTTTGTGATATTTTGAGGGCTTGTTTGTAAAGTTATGATTCATCAGTCTGGCTTGGACGAAAATATCCTTCTTATTTTCAAATATTTTCAAAATGAGGTGAATTGAGGGACTTAAATTGAAGAAGTGAGAAGGGCATTTTCGTTTAAGTAGGAGTGGATCTCTAAATTTGGAAAGTGCATGAAGCCATTCCCGCGTTACAGCCAAGAGGGCAATGAGCATTTTGTTAATCGTTTTTTCTCCAGTCCAACATCATGGTTGCTAAAAAAATAATTTTTGTCAATTGACTGTAGTGAGAGCTCATTTACCTTGCTGATAGATTCAAGGGGTTGTTCGCCTTGTTCAATTGCTCGAAAATTCATTGATTTCTAGGTAATATTAGAATCACTTTGAACTTCTACTGGATTACATCCACTAGAAGCTCAAGGACTCATGATACAGCCCGGCCTGGTAAAGCCCAGCCCAAAGGAGGAAGGTTGCCCTAAAGACCAAGAGGAACAAATCTTATAGGGGTCGTTTGGCAATATCAAAGTTTAGTGGGGTCAAGGATTATAAGTTAGCATTTTTAGATTAGTGTTTAAGATTAAAGTTAATAAAAGCTAGTACTAACTTAAAGTTAGTAATTGTTGTTTGGCATGATAGGTTAAAGTTAGTGATCAAAGTGAATGCATTCACTTATAATATTTATTTTAATCTCGACATTTTAGAATTCGAATCTTGAAATTTTGAAAATTTTAAAATTTTAAAGTTGAAAATTTTAAATTTTAAATTTGAAAATTTTGAAATTTGAAAAATTGAATATTTGAAAATTTGAAAATTTGAAATTCGAAATTTTAAATTTTAAAATTTTTAAAATTTCAAATTTCAAATTTCAAATTTCAAATTCTGAAATTTTGAAATTTGAAAGAGCCAGCGATTTCTTCTCAAGATTTTTCTCTTCATGAGCTATTTTTTTTTTTTTTTTGTGTTTGGAGAACGCTCAAATACAAAATTACTAAGTTAGAGAGTTAGTGTTAATCTTGTTGACCCCAAAATTATTTGGCAATGCAATGTCCATAGGTTAGCTAGCTCGTTGACCTAAAAATCAAGCTAAACTTGACACTACCATACGAGCCCATGAGAGGCAGGATACGAAGGAGCAAGGTGAGGTCTCTCTCAGCGGCGCACAAGCCTTCTTCTCTATTCTCTTGTTCTTCTTTCTTTTCTTACATCTCTGGTGTAGAGCTGAAGCTGCCCTGAAAGCTCACAAAATCTGTGTGTAAAATATCTCTCTACTTTAGACGGTAACAAGAATAATAGCACAGAAATTATATGTGAACGACTTATTGAACCACTCAAAAGAACTCAGATTCCCGCACATGAAGGGCCGCGGCGCAAACAAATTGCGCAGCGTTTAGAGAGTTCGACTGTTCGAGATTCGAGTGAATATCGAGGAGAAGGAAAGAATTTATGCAATAAACAAAAGGAAAAGAATTTATTGCGTGGTGGGGCCCGCAGATCCATCAAACATGCCAATGGAGCTCTCCCGGAGTACGGAGTACCACTAAGGCACTAGATTTACTGTATATTGCTTTGTATAGGCATTTGTGTTGCTAGAAAAAACAAGTATGCTAACCATTATTCATTTTATTAAAAATTCAATAATTTTCGAGCACAAATAACAAACTTGGGTTTTGAGCCTTTCAAAAGAATTTTAATTATTTGCAATAAAATATTATTGATAATGATATTTATCGTGAATTACGAGTATAAAAACAAATGCATAATAAAATAATAATAGACATATAAGTGGTCCAGTGTATATTATCATTAACTTTATAACTAAAATCGATCATTTAATTTGAAAATCTGCATTATAAGTAAATAGTACCCCAATCCCACTCAAATATATATTCTTATGATAAGATACTTGGATTCCTAAGAAATTTAATTTTCTTTTTGATACATGAACGAACATGAATGAATCAATGATCAGTGATTCGAACTGATTACGACAATACTAGAACTGTTCATCGAATTATATTCGTTCTTTGGACAAACATTTAAGTCAGACACTCAGACCTATAGTTTACCGGTCATGACCGAAAATTGAAAAAAAAAAAACAAAGAAAAATCAATTTAAATTATAAGAGTTTCAAACTGTTTTATGACAAAATTAATTGATTGCTTATAATTTTACACGTCATGTATGCCACAAAAGTTAACATCATTTTTTATTGTTTGTTATGCCTATATATATTTAGGATTTAAAATTTTGTAGGAAAGTTATGTCATTTTGAAATTTTGTGTACGTCAAACTAACTTGACATCTTGGACATGTCAAATTTATGCGTAATTGGTTGGTTTTTAATTAAAATATATTCAATATTTAGTTTGATTTTGTTACTAAATACTCAAGTCGATATAGATACCTTCCCAACATGCTAGGTTGGTTGGCTTCGATCCCTGCTATTTGTTCATTATTTTTCAATAAAGATAGCTGTGAGCCTGTGAAATGAAATCTGATCAATATAAGACCTTAATTAGTTTGCTCGTAATTCTAGGCGAACATTTTGACAGAGAAAAAGTTAGCTGCATCTAAATTATAGGCTGAGCAATATATACATCAAACTACCAGAATTGTGCTCTATTAAAAAAATAATAAATTTAACACGGGTTAATATGCAAATATGCTAAGCAAATTATACTGTCCTATTATATATTGTCTAATATAAATGATATAATGATTTACAATCGTTTAATCTCTACTACTTATAAACGCACGGATTCAAGAGGTGTTAACACACTAGATCCATCAAATAAACATGTGTTTTTACCGTTCGATCGATTTGATTTGTGGTTGGATATTAATGACCAGACGAAACAACAATTAAAATATTTTAATTTTCTATAAATTAAAAAAAAAAAACAAATAGAATAACATATCTATTTTGTATCGCAGTTAAATTAAACAATATATTTTTTAAACTTAACATACGAGAACATCTTATGCATCTTATGTAGTTATCAATAATGCTCGCGCATCTGCGAATGTGTTATATGAGAAGATACGGTGCATATTAAATAGTATGATCCAAACTGTAGTCGGCGATCAAATGGTCTTCCCTTTTGAAGTTCCCACTTCCCAATTGAAGTACCCATTTCGTGTTCTCCAAGATCAGCAAAGCGGCCCGCATCGATTTCGGAGCATCTATGCTTTATGAATCCTCGGTCTGACATATATCATTATCAGCTCCCTTTCAACAAACTTAGACCTGGACCTGTTCTATGTACTCCAGCGAGGCGGTCGATGCGTAGGGCTGTCAAACGTTGACAACGGCAACGGAATCGAACATTTCGTTTTCCGTTCCGTTTCAGTAACGGTACATATCATTGATTTCGTTAGTCGTTCCGTTTGAACGGAATAGGACGGAATGACCAAATTTCAACTAAATACCACATAAACGTATGACGAAATCTGTTCCGTTACCGTTCCGTTTTTTGAAACGAAATGCAAATTCGTACCGTTAGCCATTCCGTTTGAACGAAACAGCCACGGAAACACGTGGACGAATGCTCCGTTGACAGCCCTATCGATGCGTGAATGCTGGTCGCACAAAAGCACAACTTTAGATGAAAACTCAAACGTCGCATATATAAACTGTCATTTTTTTTTATTTGATTTTTATTTAATAAAAAAAAAAACATTCCAATTTCCGTTCCCACCGATAGTCGAGTTGTCTTGTGTGTTGTGTGTGTGTGAGTGTTTCCTTTTTTTTTTTTCATGATTGAAATGGCATGGATGCCACCGCTTCCAAATGTATGTGTACATTTTTTTTTTCTTTTTCTTTCTTTTTTGTTTGGTTGATGCAATGCACACGTGCACATTGACAGCATGTGTGGTAGGTATGTAAATAAATTTAGCGTTTATATATATTAAAAATAAAAGAATGACTCCGACAACCCCGAACCAAAAGTATTTCGGTAATAATATTTTTAATCCAAAATTAAAAATAATGACTCCATTAAATTTCGAAACCAAAGTATTATTTTATTGCAATGGATTGCGCATTAAAACTCGTAAGCATTGTATAAAGAATATACGCAAGAATATTGTATCAACGTATACACAATGAAGTTTCCAATTAACAAAAATTGGAACAGTTAAGTAATACATAGTGTAATCCAATCATTTGCCTTTTGTCCCATTTCTTATCAGCCATGATCCTACGCGTCAAGGAATATGCGCCTTCATGACTTCATCTCTCTCTGGCGTCTTATTTTCTTACCAACTTGCGATTATAAAAATGATAGTGGTTTAACTCAACTCAAATTATATTTAATTATTTATAAAAAGACTGCAGTATGTTATATGCACAAATTAATACAATTAAGAAAGGAGGAAACTAACCTCCAGGGGTACTTCCGGAAAGCTGGTTCAAATCGCTTCTTGCAATAGTAGTGGAATTAGGGCTGTCAATGAAACTCGTTTACCCACTTACTCTATCCATACCGTATTCGATAAGGCGGGTATGGATAAGATTTTATTTTCGTTAGACTAACGAGTATCTATATGGGTAAAGAAAAATTTTCGTTAACTTAACGGGTATGAGTACGGATAAGGGCTATTGCATACGCATTATCTAATGGATAAATTTTTACAAACATACATGTATATATAATCATGTAAATAACATATTTCGTAAGATATGGTATTAGTTTTGATCTACATCGAAATTTTTTTTATGTTGATGAAAAAATTAATTTGCACTCTATTATATTATAATTTATAATTAGTTATATAGATTTTTTTGAATGTCAATTGACATGAGAATAAATTGCATGATTTTTGTTATATGTAAAGTATTTTCTAAATATTATACTTTATCTATATATTTATTTGATGCAATTTATTTATTATTATTAATAATATTTTTTATTAAATTAATAAAAATTAACGATATTATTATTAAATTAATAATATTGTTATTATTACCCATTATATATTTTTTAAAATTAATAATATTATTATTATCCATTATGTATCGTTATCCTACCCTTACCGTTAATCCTTAACGGGTACGGGTACAGTTATTTTTTAACGGGTACGGATAGGGTGTGGGTAAAGAAAATTTTAACGGGTGCGGGTATGAAAATATCTTCTACCATACCGTACCGTACCCATTGACAGCCCTAAATGGAACCAAATTGTAAACACCGGTAAGAAAATCAGCAGTGGTGTTGAATTAGCATTTTTTTGGTACTCAACAATCCAAGTAGAAGAATTTGAGAGATTAAAAGTCTAATTATTATGCGACTTTGCACAAATGGCCAAAAGGCAGCTGCGCTCTCATATTCTTGATTATACACATTTATAATCTGAAAAAAGAAATGAAGCAATTAGACAGTTAATTGTACAATAGGAAAATATATGATTGTGTTGACAACAGAAAAAACTGAAAGCTTCGTCTCAAAACTACTTTATACATATAAATAGGTTTAACTTGTGAGATACACTTTTTATTTAAACTTCCAGTTAAGTTTCATGAATAAAAGAATTACATCTTTGCACAAATCAAATTGAACAGCATCTAACTGAACAAATCACTTGTGTGCATAAAGTACTGGTGTTAACTTAAACTGTTACTGGTCAAGGAAAAGGGATCCAATGCCAGCGCCCATGAAGGTGGATCTCAGAATTACTCTGAACTTTCAAAAGATAGAACTAAATGGTAAATGCCTAATTGCTTGAGTAGGATAATACTGAATTGTTTCCAAAATATCATGAAAGCACCAAAAATGTAGGAGGCTCTAGCAGCTGCTTGACATTATTGTTAGTGGAATCAACTCTTCCTTTTCTTAGATTGTTGTTATTACATTTTTTTTTTCTTACGTTTCTCTACGTTGTTGGATTCCTTGATAAATTTTGAAATCTAACGGTGATGTGGGTAGTCACTTATTGTAATTTCTAATAAATATATTTGGAGCTGAATTGAAATATTACCCAAGGCCAAGGGGCATTATTGCCTGCCGGATGTGTTTATGGCTGGTACGAGAAAAAAAACAAATATTCAAGCATATAGGAATAGTTATTGTTTTTATTATAATAAGATAAACAGTGAGAAGAAGATAAGTGCTTCCGGTGCAGACTAAAAGGTATAATCTTACATTTCTTTTCCCTGTGTGTGATCAATAATTGAAACTGCAAAGAAAAAGAGAGAGAAATTGACCAGAAAACAAATATCCAAGAAAAGCTTCTCTAACAGCTGCTGTAATGTTGTTGACAAGAAAAAACAAAAGATCAATATTTAAAAGGTATAGATTTTGAGGAGCATCAGATAACTCATTGAAAATGCAAACCAGCTGGCACCTTTTGCCAGAAAATGCTCTTTTAAGAAAATGAGGCACAATCTCTATGCAAGCTAATAAAAAAAGTAAAAATATTTAATCACCAGTAAAGCAGTGATATCAGTAGTAATAAATTCTTTAGTCTACAGGAAAATCACTTTTAACAAAAAAACAACCAACAGAT
This sequence comes from Rhynchospora breviuscula, assembly GCA_027562975.1. NCBI lineage: Eukaryota > Viridiplantae > Streptophyta > Magnoliopsida > Poales > Cyperaceae > Rhynchospora > Rhynchospora breviuscula. Next base: position 26,358,003 of record CM050400.1, on the reverse strand, counting down.
TTTTTTTTTGGGGAGTGCCAAAAGAAATAATAAAGAAAAAGTAAATGATTTGTTGATATCACCAACAGATGATAAGCAAAAACAAAATGAAGCAGCCTATTAAATGTGAGCATTAGCCAGCTTCTGACACTCAAAAGGACTAACGCATACTTCGCTGGCAAATTAATTTTAACACCAAAGGCAGTATACTTTGTTGGTAGTAGCCTCCATAATTCAAAAATATGTTGCATCCGGTACCTAACTGAGAAATATTACCTCACAAAGAAAATATTCTTCAAACACAAACAATAACCATTTTGTTTCAAACAAAAAGTAACTATTGTTGGGAATATGTAAATCAAATTGCACATTTAATTCGAAATGACTTCAAATGCATAATTACTGAAAGAGAACTAGGGACCGGCACAGGGAGCTACTGATTCATACATAAGGTGCTAACTGCATTAAGAGAATCTTAGCTCCCATGGTTCTAAGTCTCCATATGTCCAAATAATATTAGAGTATTGCCATGCATTTAAAATGTAAGTCCTCGAGGGCAATATTTCACAAACAATCAACACAATACACTTTCAAGAACAGTAAATCCAATCTAACATAATACGCTGTAAACGGATAAATAGATTTTGTAATATTTGAGTCCTAATTATTGAGAAACTAGAAGAAACAATGGTAAAGAAAAAAGATCCAACTCATTTGACAACTCACTCTCACCAATAGTAGGAAAACATGTTGTAGTACACATCACGACTCCATGGAACCTCTATTCTAATTTTACCATGACTACCAAAAATAAACCCTGATTTCTTTCCAGTCAGCTTAGCATGAAACATCACCTCTCCAGAGGCAAAGACAGTATCGCCATAACAAATGCACACGTCAACCATCATTGTTGACTCAAGGGGCACTACAACTACATTCCTCAACAGAGGCAAAGCAATGCAACCCCCAGATTTGTCGCGACTGATATAGGTCACTGTATCCTTTTTGTCATTTCTAAAAAGCCAGCTAACAGCCCTTGGGTCACAAGTTTTGTCATTTTTCACTTTTACGTGTCCATAAACTTCAGGCAGACTCGTATCTTCAAAATCAATCAGTGTAACATCTATACTAGCCACAACAGAAGAATAAAAAACAACAAGTGTAACTTCTATAGGACCAAACATACTATCCATCCGCTGGGATATGACCTGATCATATCTTCTATGCCCACTGGACCAACAGCCCTCCACAAACTCATAATGTGGATTTATTTCCAGGTTGAATAAATAACAGTCGAACACAATAGAATCAATGATATTAATTCCACGGCATGGCATTCTCAGTGTGACGAACCCCTAGGAGAAACAGAACAGTTTATATAGAAATTAAGATAAAAGATATCGATAAAAATAAAAGCATAATTGTCACCTCCGAATCAATGCAGGGGGCATCTCCCAACTTGCGGTTATATAAGATATGACCAGAAGTATCGACTTGCATCACAATGGCACCATATATGTTGCTAAAATCCAACTTCTCATGATTAACAAATCTCACTGAAAATACCTCCAAAAATTTTGGAATATAATAGGTACCATTAGGACGCATGGCAGGACGTATGGCATTCCAAATCATATGTCTGTCGATTCAAAAAAATTAAAAAATAAGCTTGGATTACTGCTGATTATTTTCCTTTATTTTCTACTACTGAAATTTTAAATTTTATATAAAAAGAAGTGGCAAATCACATCCCTCGCCAATAAACACAAAAGGTAATAATAGTAATACAGTAATAAGGGTTAATTAGGTTTATGCCACTGTAAAAACTACAAATTAGAAAAATGCCATCAGCCCATCACTAAATGACAAATTATTTTTATGTCATCACTAAATGATAAAATTAGATTTATGCCACCAGATTGTTAATTTGACCATTATACCCTTTTAAATATGCCATTATAAAATAATAAAATTAGAAATACGTTGCTATAAAACTTTTAAATTAGAAATATGTCACCGTTAAGTAAATAATTGATTTTATGCCATCAACAAAAGAAATAAAATTTCAAACTTTGAAAATTTAAAATCTCAAAAGTTAAAATTTTAAATTTTAAAATTCAACAACAACAACTAAGCCTTTTGTCCCAAACAAGTTGGGGTAGGCTAGAAAAAAAACCCAACAAGAAAAAAGATCCACAAAAAAAGTCAGAGTCTTTTGTCCCAAACAAGTTGGGTAGGCTAGAAAAGGCTGAGTTTTTACGCTGGCTCGCCAAGTCTATCGCAAGCATGCGGTCTTGAACCCTAGACCTCATAGAAGAGAGCCCAGTGCTCTACCACTCGAGCTGCTAGACCACATACAAGGACAACAATAGTAGTAATAGAAATAATATCAAGAATAGAAATACTACTAATAATATATATAACAATAATAGTAATAGTAGAAACCTACACCTCAACCAAAATCTAGTAAAGTGACCTACAAACCAATGGCGTCGCTTCTACGCATTGTCCTCGGTCTTGTCACGATACAAGCATTTGTAGCATTTTTTCTTTTCTTTAATAGCCTTCTGCACTTCGTCGTTCCACCACCAAGTGACTTTAGGTTCACGGTTGCTTCCTCTAGTAACTCCAAGCACTTCTGTAACTATCTTCTGGATGGTAGTTGTCATCTCTTTCCACATGTTATTCGCTTTCTCACCTACTTTCCACGGTCCTTAAATCATTCTGTCCCTAAATATACGAGACACATCTCCTTTGAGTTTCCACCACTTCGCCCTCGCAACTCGAGCGCCTCTACCTACTCTAGAACGTAGCGGAAAGCGAAAATCCGCCACCACAAGTTTGTGTTGTGAGACGACACACTTTTCAGGTATAACCTTGCAATCCACACATGCTCGTCTGTCCTCTCTCCTAGCAAGGACAAAATCAATCTGGAAAAAGTGTTGAGCACTACTGTAGGTAATTAGATGAGATTGTCTTTTTCTAAAGAAAGTATTAGCTATAATGAGGTCGTAAGCTATGGCCAAGTTCAAGAAGTCCTCACCCTCTTGGTTTTTATCACCATATCCAAAACCCCTATGCACCATCTCAAACCCTCCACTAGTTTCACCTACATGCCCATGGAAATCTCCTCCGATGAAAAGTTTTTCAAAGGTGGGCATACTTCTAATCATACCATCTAAATCTTTCCAAAATTAGATTTTGATGATTTCACTTAGTCCTACTTGTGGTGCATATGCACTAATGACGTTCAAAATTAAGTTCCTAAAAACTAGCTTCACTGGGATGATCCTATCTCCTTGCCTCCGAACGTCGACAACTCCGTTCTTAAGACTCTTGTCGATTAAGATGCCTACTCCATTCCTGTCCTTTTTCGGTATACTATAGCTTGAAACCGGTGTTCTCCACTTCCTTGGCTTTCTGGCCCGTCCACTTAGTCTCTTGTACGCACAAGATGTTCACACGCCTCCTAATTGCCGTATCTACTAACTCTCTTAACTTTCCTGTTAAAGACCCTACATTTCAACTACCTAAACGAATCCTACTCTCTTCGACTATCCTCCTTGCCCCTCGCACCCATCGTGAAAAGTGCGAAGACCCTTGCTTACTTGCCACTACATCCGGGTGCCGATGTAGCGCGCCACTAAAGGAGTGACGATCCGGCCCTTGCTCATTTATCACCTTATCCGGGTTCCGATAAGGTCCGCCACTAAGGGAGTGATGACCCGGCCCTTGCTCATTTATCATCTTATCCTTAGGTTCCGATAAGACGCATCGCTAAGAGGGTTACGTCTCAACGAAAAGTAATTGGGTTTCATTTCTATAGAGATGACTGGATTTTTTACGTTGGCTCGCCTAGCCTATCACAACCCTCCTCGGGCTTGGGACCGAACTATACTAAACAATGTAAGCAAAGCTTAATATAGGCAGAGTTAAATTTTAAAATTCAAAATTTCAAATTTATAAATTCGAAAATTATTCGATATTTTAAAAATTTTAAATTTTTAAAATCCAAAATTCGAAAATTGAAAATTTATAAATCAGAAATTTTAAAATTTAAAAAATTTAATTCATGTCAATAAATTTCTTTGTCATTTCTTGATGAGAGAGGGTATTTTAGAAATTTTTAAAAAAGTTTATAGTGACATTCTCTAATTTGAGTGGTATATTTCTAATTTTGATTGAAAATAATGGCATAAAACTAATTTTAACCATTTTATGGTGGCATAAAACTAATTTACAATTTAAGAGTGGCATAACTCTAATTATCAATTTTTCATAGTGGCATATATCTAATTGGGAAAATCAGTCCTATACCCCTCAAATTATAGCTTCTTGGAAATATCCCCCTCTAATCTTTAAATTTAGATATATCCCCCTCTAAACACCATTTCTATGGATATATACCCTTAGCATGATTTCTTAATTCCATAAAACCTTTTTTTAAAGTAATGGACAAAAATACCCTCTGTTCTTGCCGATTCATCTTCCTACTATTTTTTTTTTTTTTTTTTTTTTTGCCTAATAAGAATTATACAACAAGGCAAGAGAGAAAGAAAAAGTCTAAATTGATCTTTTCATATTAGTCTTTTCACTTAAATTACAGAACCTAGAAATGTGCCTTTGTGGATGGAAAAGGAGCAGGTCCGTCCAGGCAAATCTTGAAGTCTCTATTTCCTAATCATTGACATTCTCAGCTTGGAGCTAACCAAAAGCATCGCAAATTTATGTGATTAAGGAATTATAACAGATCTGTATCTTTGTAGCTATTCTTTGGTACATCTGAAAAGAGAGTAATTAGAAGGTCTATATGGGAACAATACAAAATTCTCAGTGCAAGAGATCCTATACAATTAATGCTAGAAGCCTGACCATTACTTTCTCAGTGATGCAATTGAACCTATGGGAATTTAAATGAATCGCGATTCTAATACTTCTGCATTGATCCTGGATCGATAATTTTACAAGAAGGTACTGGTATGTTTTTTGTTGTCTTCACGACCTATGGGTACTAGTGTGGCTTCTGCCGTCTTCACGACTAATGGGTACTTGTACAACATCGCAAGAATCTGGGCCAAGCTATCCCTTCCATGCCGAGTTAAAATCAACGTGAAAACTCAAGTGAATCATTTTAAAAGAGGAAATGTTTTGGAAGAGGACAGGAGTATTTAACATCACAAAATTATTTTCAATATTATACCATAGAATATAACAGGAAGATGGAGTCGAGGACATTTTTGTCCATTATTTTAAAAAAATGACATTTCAAAGATAAAAGATCATTACAAGATTAAATATCTATAGTAACAATGTTTAGAAGGGGATATATCTAAATTTAAAGATTAGAAGGGGATATTTCCAATAAGCTATGATTTATCTAATTATTCCTAGTAATAATAATAGTAGTTGTAATAGTAATAGTAATAGTAATAATAATAGTAATAATAGTAGTAGTAAAAGTAGTAATAGAAGTAATAGTAATAATAGCAACAAAATGTAGAGTTTTGCTATGGTGAGTTGCAACTCACCAAAGGCTCCGTGAGTTGCGATCAAAACTCACAAATTTAATTCAAAATGACCGATCCAAACCGTCCAATGTGATCTCTCTATTGAAATCACCATGCAGACCAAATTTTATATTTTTTTGAAATTTTTAAGTATTTTTTTCGGATTTTTAAAAACTGCTGTTTTTGAACGGTTCAGAACTAATTAGATTAATGATTTTCTAAAATATCAAAAAAATATTTAAAAATTTCGAAAAAATTTAAAATTTGGTCTGCATGGAGATTTCAATAGGGAGATCACATTGGACGGTTTGGATCGGTCATTTTGAATTAGATTTATGAGTTTTGATCGCAACTCACGGAGACTTTGGTGAGTTGCAACTCACCATAGCAAAACTCACAAAATGTACCTGAATCAAACAACAAACCCCTACGAACTATTTGGTGACCCTCAATTTTAATGCCTAGTCAACATTGTAAACCCGTCCACTCCACTCTTCATAGTTCTTTTGCTTGTGCTCTGAAGATGAGTAAATAAAACCCAATCATTTCCTTTCGATTAACTCCTTATCTCTTCCCCGAACCCCCTTTACTTTGATCTCAAGCTATAAAAGATTGAAGACATATTTGAATCAAATGTTCTACGAAAAAAATTGGTAAAGATGCAATAGCAAAGTACTAACTATAACTACTCAAACCATTCATACAAGTGTAAAATAGAAAAACTGCTGATAATCAGTCTGGTAATGACTACACAACAAAATTTGACACAATATTTGCTAAGTCTAATCAAGAGATTCAATCACTAACAGCAATCATATAAAAGAAATTTGAGGTAAAAATACCATTAGGGATAATGATAGGGCAAATCCTTTGGCCAAGAACGGTAGGGATTTTTTTGTTTAATAAGCCTATAAATGCATGCATAATTCTTAAATTTTATAACTAAACAATATAAGTACCTTGAGCAGCTCTCGAAGAAGCCATCTTGATGATGCATAAAGATAGGCCTGGATAAGCCATCACATAATTGTTGCTGGATAATGTTGCTTCTCTTGCCCATAATAGTCCCTCGCACTTCATTAGAGCAATTAGTTTCTAACCATTTGACTTTAATGGCAATCGTTCCACTCTTTCCAGGTATGGTCTGCAATTCCTCACCACCTAACCTAGCAGGGAAACTAATGGTTTTATTGGCAAATAGCCTATTTTCATGGTGGATGTTAACATGAACAACAAGGACAGAATTTTGGAACAACAATTGCGCATCTTGACAGATGAAGATTGAGACCTGCCAGATCACCTTCCTCAAAAAAATAGCGAATAGCGCCAGTAACCAGTGTATTCCATGCTTTTATTGTCCCATAAAAGCCAGTGGTTCTTTCACTTACCAAATCATTAAGTGTAATATCCACAATAGCCTCACTGGCTTCTCTATAAACCACATATTGCACCTCTATGGGACAAATTCGGGTCTTGATCTTCTTTCTTAAGAGCTTATCGTATTGGAACTTTTTGGATCTAGCTCTCCACAGCTTAAATGGGGGTCTATCATTGAACACACCATAAGTCTGGAAATAAAATACACAAAGTTTTATGAGGATGTCACCTTCTACTTTTAGACCTCGACGCATGCCAGAAAGATTCACAATTCCCTAGAGTTAAGAAAGATTTGTTATTGAGTCTTATAGATTTGACTGGTTGCATAGAAAAAAAAAATTAAATGCACATAAGCAACTATTGAAATAAAAATAAACATTATTAGTTTTTTTCATTTTTTTACAATATATAAATAAAGTGTCCTCAAAATTTGCACATGATCTGTGAAAAGTTTTTGTCAGTTATGTTGGATTGAGAAAGACTGTAGTGGAAAATAACATATTTGTGCAACTGTGCATAAAGATGCATAAAGATGATATTGCATGTGATGCTTTAATAAAATGATTTCCACCGGTCTACAAAATATGATCAAACTCAGAAAACACTCAATTTGTACAATATACATCCCATTGAAAGTAAATCCAAGGATATCCATGAACATACATAATATGTTATTTTCCACTACAATTTTCCTCAATCCAACATAACTGACAAAGATAGTCTTACAAAGTAATAATTGCAAATCTATCTTTTATTAGATCCAGCAGGGCTATCAAAAAACGAATATAGCCTAATGTTGTACTAAACTACCAATTAACCTCAAGATAAATACAATTTATATATCTATATCTACATTTTACAGTAAGCCCAAATGTAACAATATTTCTGGCGGTAGTATAGTAAATCAAGTCTCGTTTTAATCTGTTAATAAATTTTTATGAAATTGCATGAATTATATGATCAAGGAATAGGTAAAATAAATTAATGCCATTTTAAAATTTACGGGAATGTCTAATTTGAGGACATGAAAATATTCCTCATAAATTATAGAATTTTTCCGTATGATTGCCACATCAATCTGATTTCTGAGTTGGTCTAATTTAATTAAACGGTAAAATAGCTAATTTACAAAAATTAGTTGTCAATGGTTTGCTACATACTGCACATCCTCTGCCATCGAAGATCCGAGTTTATTTTAATAAAAGTGTCAAGAGACACTCGTCTCTGTGTTCTAGCTTGCCGATCTCTCTCTTTTCCTGTGTCCCTTCTCATCGAGAAGCTCTCTCTCGAGCTTCATCTCTCGTCCCTCTGTGTCGTGTATTGGTTGATTAAGTTAGCGGCTGCCTCTGAGCTGGCTGTAGAGGAAGCGACACCTCCTACTTGGCTGTGTCGATGGCACGAGGAAGCCATGTCTCATCTCTGTTCGAGCAAGCCAATTTCAACCACAAGCCGCAATTGGTGTCTTGGCAGGTTGTTCTCCTCTGGACTCATCTTCCTCTCTCCTCTCTTCTTCCACTGTTGATGTAATTTTATTTTAAAAGGGCCGACTTAAATTTGGATTTGGGGAAAAAAATTGAGGAGAAGGGGAATTGAGGCATTAGAGAAGGTTAATTCGTTCTTCTCATTTTCTATTCTCGGTTTCATGTTAATTTCATTGATCAATCAAGTCAATTTTGATTAATTAAAAAGGTTGATTTTTGCGCAGTCTTGGGTGTATGGAATTGTCCTTGTTCTTGATTAGCATCACGCAAATATTGGCTTTGATCGTCTTAGAGTTCCTGAGGCAATTTGTTAAAGATCAAGAGATAGGTATACGATTTTATTTCTAATTAATATGATTAATTATATAGGCTGTGGATAATATGCATATTAATGAGTATATATAGAGATGTCGCTATGATAGTATAGATGACTATATCAAGGTTCACTTTAGTCATTAATATGTTCATGAAGCTTAATTAGATGCCAACTTTAGTTATGAGTGGTTTTCTGTTGAGTTGTGAGCTGACTATTTAGTGAAGGGGATAAAATATTATGTGCTCAGTTATGTGATATTTCTAGCTAGTTAAATTTCTGAGCATAGCTGATACGAGGTTTATAAGGAAATTAATAATTATTTAAGGATCTTATTTGTATATGTATATGCATGTATGAAGTAGGCAAAGAAGGAAAATCATGAGTCATTATGTTTTATGATTATTTCAAAGGCAGTCTGTGAAGGATTGCAATTATGTTGGGTCATGGCAACTTTTAAAGTATATAAATGTGCATAGATATACACTCATGAACTATATTATGCTTAGTATACTATTGGCAATAGTAAAGAAGGTATATTTGGAGTAAGTACATAGTTGCATATATACAAGACTGTTCTTCATATATGTTTCTGGTAGATCATGAACTGGTCATCTAAAGGCTAAGTATACTAGATGTTATAATTGTAAAATGTTTATCTGCATAGTACAAAGGCATGATAATTAGGAAGGGCATTAGTGTCATTTCTAGTGTTAAAATCATGTAGGGACTGAGAACATATATAAGTATATCTATGCTTATAGAACTATTCAACTATTCAATCATCTGCATAAATGAAAGTATTTATTTTGTGGCTGTTCAATGTATATAAAGAGGGAGTATAGTGAGATGGTAATTATTTGAGGGTTGAGCATATTTAAATGTAAATTGTTGGTCATATTTTGATGGAGGAGGGTCATATATTGTATTCAGTGCACAGTTGAAGAGTTTGAGCTGGTATATGTGCATGAGATATGTCAAATAGGTCCGTTGATCTGAGGTGTCTTTATTCGATATATGCCTTACACAAATTTTATAAGAATGATTTTTTATAAAACGGTGCATGGATGAGGTAATTTGAAAGAAAAAACTAATGGGTTTATATACATACATATATGTCTCATGTCGCATGCATTACAGTGAGTCTATAAGTTAGTTGCAGCTCTATACCAGTTTTTGGTACATAAAAATGGAATCTGGTATGAGTTTGATATATGATTGCGAGTCCAGGGATGAATTTATAAAGTAAAATATTTCATGAGGACCAAAGTGTAAAATTTTGAAGGCTTATTTGTAACATAGAAAGGTTATAGCAAAAAAAATGTGGGTTTGGCTATAAATTCGGAGGGCTTAGATGAATTTAATGGGCTTGAGTGAAAAGTGCGTGGGCCTATCGGATCGGATTTTATTATGAGATGTTGGATGTGGATACCGACCCGCTTGAGTTTTGTGTTGGACCCGTTACGACTGACCCAGTTGACTGGGTCGAGTTGGTTGGGGCGCTGAGTTGGTTTGTGTGCTGTTTTTTTGGGCCTGTGTTGATGGGCTGACACTGGAATTAATTCTCGTGGGCTGAAAATTTAATCTTTGTGGGTTGAGAAATTAAATAAATTGCAAACTATTAAGTGTAGGCTTTGGGTGCGTTTGGATGCGCAAGAATAAGGATTTGGATAAGAATAAGCTCCAAATTCCTTATTCTTGTGAAACCAAACAACACAAAAATAAGGAATTTGGGCCCTTATCCATATTCTAACAAAATCATGGAATTAGAATAAGAAATTTGGACAAGCACGCATTTCGAGATCCTTATTCTTATTCCTTATTCAACCCCTCATCCAAACACACCCTTTAAGACTAATTAAGCTTTCGGATTTAGATAGAGCTTAATCAAAATAATTAAGGCCATGATCAAAATCCCATTTTTTTTTTAACGTGGGATTTTATTTCATTTCATTTCGTTGGAAAATTCTTGATCAAAATGAAGGGATTTGGTGTCATTTGAATGGAATTCCCATGTAATTAGATCCAACGAAATCCTATGAAATCAATTCAATTGAAATGAAATCTCACGTTGATCAGGGCCTAAGTGGGCTAATGACGAATTCTTTTGAGCTCGATAAAACGATTAGACTAAATAACTTTGACCCATTAATATTAGTCTAACAATCGATAATCAATTTTTCTAGAGAGATGATGATAGTAAGTCTGATTTTTAATGAACATATACTGCGGCAATTAACTCAGACTTTCGAATCACGCAAATAAAATAAATAATTTCTGATTTATATTTCTAATTTCATTTTTGAGTTTAATTAGTTCCTAATTTATGTCTGTTAATTTCTAATTTCAAAATATGACGATATTAAGAAATATAATTAAATAATAATTATGACAATTGGGCAAGTAACTAAATAATTTAATGATTTATAACAACACAATTAGCAAGGGACTTGGAACCAAATTATCAGTCAAGTATACTGATAGGACCCCAAACTTAGTTAAATTACACTTCATCTACCAGATTAAAGAAACACGTTAAACTTATATTAACAGTACTTGATCTGTGAATTATGAACATAAATTGATCAAAAGGGTCTAAGAAACAACTAGAAGGTGCGGATTTACGAGGAAACCTTAATAGAACTCACATTTCGGTATTTCTAAATTCATGCATTGCATGTTGAACAATCTTTGACGGTGCATTCTATTTCTTCATATAGACAATAAAATAACTAAATAAATGAAACGCATGTTGAAACAAACTATCATTTGTTCTGTTGTAACTGATTAAGTCTAACCTAGTTTTTCGTTTGTTTATTGAATTGGAGCGTCAGACCTAACAAGAACTGGACTGGTTACAAGGAATTGAATTAATGATTCTATGAAATTGACTTGTAAACAAAGAACCATTCACATTCAGTCTGCATAGCATAACTTATGATATACTAAATCACTCTCCGGAGTATGGTTTGGCCACCTATCAGGCCAGGATTACTAGCGCTATAATTACTAGGTATTCCCTCTTCCGATATGTACCATATGGTTGGACCTATGGTTTAGAGAAAAGTTCTCTCTGATTCTGACCGGTCGTGAGAACAATTATTGTTATGCAATTTATGCTTAATTTATTTTCTGTTGCATGTTACATGTTGCAGCATGTCGATAGTAGGCCCATTTCAGTTATGCTTGATTTGTTTTCTATTGCATGTTACATGTTGCAACATGCTTGATTTATTTTCTGTTGTATGTTACAGTTTTTGTCAGTTTGGATAAGTCTAGTGTTTGGTTTTAGTTGGATCTGTCTGTGTTCTTGTTACCTGATAACCTCTTGTAAATTATAGTATTGCCATAGATGGGATGGGTAGGAGAAGGTGGTTTCTATGCTAGTCAAGGTCGATGTAATATAGGACTGGCAAGGCAGTATGATAAGTACTATATAACTTGGTCAAATAAAGGTTCGTGTGCTATGTATAATAGAAAACTAGTAGTGTGCAACTCTGTAAAATATGGCATGAATAATGTAAAATATATGTTTGTTTGTTTGTTTGTTTGTTGTGCATCTCTGAGACTAAAATCAAGAAAATGAAATATGTAATGAAAAAAAAAGATGTATCTCTATCTATTAGCCTTACGAGAGAGTTTTCCACTCTCGTGGCTGAGGAACCGTCACATCCAGCTTCCGGGGTGTGACGCCAAATCACCACATATATAGCTAAATCATTGATTTTGGCACAAAGAGATATTCATTGGAGATATTATTTTTTAAAAAAATTTTGTGTGTGAAGTATTAATTACTATATCTATGTTTAGACAAAAAAGAGAGTTAGAATATATAGAAGTTAAAACTAGTGGGCGTTTTGTTGAACTAATTTGGCACTTGACAATTTATCGGGGAAATTTTTAATATTTCATATGCCTATATAAAGGTACAAAAGATCCCTCAAATAACATTTCATATTCGTAAAAAAAAAAATACAGTTACCTTTGAATTGACGACACGGGTTTCTCCAAACTTGCGGTTAAAAAGAGTAGAGGTGCCACAAGAGCCCCCGACTGCAATCACGCCATGAATGTAAGGAAACACCCATTTTTCGGCCATGGCTTTGTCTTTCTTGAGAAATCTTGCAGAATATATTTCCATGAGAGGAGACCACTTTCTCCCTTCCTTTTGCACCTCTTGTGGTGGGGTCAGGTCGGGTCCAGAGTAGCCGATGCTGGAATCAACTTCAACGACATGTGGTTGGTTTCCCTTGGCCGCAACAAAAAATTTAAGGCCTATCGGATTGGTTTACATATAGGTTTTGATTAGAGTTAATTGGAGATAATTTTCAATTGAAATTTGGTGATTGGATGTAATATAAGAAGAATTGATAAGGATTGAAAGTTTGAAAGTTCAAGATATAATTGATTAAGCAAGTATAAAGTGGTACCTCGCTACCCGGTTTATCCCAAAAAAAAAGTATAAAGTGGTACCGTTATTATGGAGAAGAGCCGGGATTCGATTTCGAGCTATGCAAAGAGGAGAAGAAACGAAGGAAAGAAACATATCTCGTGACTTTAAGGGCTCCGATCAGAGGAATGGCTAAAAATCTAAGCTTTTCCAGAAATTTGCCTTCGAATTTCTAGATTGCAAACATCTGTTACCACAAATCAGTTACCTTGATAAGACGGCCAACAAAATTCCTGTCCACATTAGAATTTACCGATAAATAAACATTAGAAATGTGTTTAACATTTCTTACTTACATAAGGGCTTAAGGATATATTGGTTTTTATACTTAATTCGTTCATTTCTTTCTTCCAGTAATTATTAAATCATCTAAACATGGAAAAAATAAAAAGAATTTCCTTCCTTTCATTAACCATCAAAAAACAAAAATAAATTAAACTAGCACTATGTATTCAAGATGGAGAATCCAATTAAAAAGCTGGACAGTTGAATCAGCAAACTTTGATAATAGGAGTTGGGATCTTATGGTCTTCCTCTGGGCAGCAACCAGCTGCTGGATCATATGGGAACATAGTTACTCGATGGATTTTGGTAGTCGATCAATGGTTGTCAGTCAATTGCGCTTGGACATCGAGTCAAAACGACAATGGCTGTTCAATACAACTTAAGACCTCATACCAATAGGGTCTCTTTTGTAGTACCCTCCAGTTCCAGTCTAGCTTAAGGAGTTGGGTTTTTAGTTGCTTTCTTTCACAAACCAAAGCTAAGCTAATCTGAGATATTAATTAGAAATGAACCTTTAATTTGATATAGAAACTAGAATTCTGCGAAAACCAACTCTTATTATTAGTGTTCAAAATGCTAAATCAGTACCTCACCACCCACCAAACATCAACGGCACCAAATATTGTGTTCACATATCAATTTATGCAATGGAATCAAGCTACTACTTGTGGATTCATCAAAATATAATCCCAATAGACTTTTTGACGTAAACAAGAAACAAAAATCTTATCTTAAAAAATAATAATAACTTAAGGACTCGTGAGAGCTAGCTAAACAATATATTCTTCAAATCTAAGGTAAAGATCAAAGATTGGAAGTATAAAATCAATTAATATATAACAATTATATAACTATGGAAGCCAGTCTGATGCGTTAGAATTTTCAGAAAATGAAATCTTAAAAGTAATTAAGATAAATTTTATGATTAATGAAATAATTTTGTAAAAAAAAAATTTTGATAAGCAAACATTCATTAAAACACCTTAACATCTCAGTTAGGATTGTAGAATAAAAAATTTATAATTTTTAAGTGCCTTTCGATTTTCACTTTGATCAAGCATGTTTTTTTTTATTTTTTTCCCATTTCAAAAAAATCTAGACCATCTAAATTATAAAAACTCTCTAACTGGACAGGTCCAGTTCAGACCTTTCTTCTCCTCCCTCAATTTCCCGTCTCCCCCTTCTCTAGACAGCGTTACCAAAAAAAAAAATACGAAGCCGAACCACCTAAACCTAGGTACGCCATCCTCCTCCAAACTGTTTCCACCAGCCTCCTACGCCCCTACCCACCTCAGGCAGCCTTCCCCACACCCCTTCTCCTCTATCAATTGATGAACACCACCATTAATGGTGGTTTTTTTATAATCTCAACCGATTCTGTCCCAAACTGCCTATAATCAGATCGATCTCCGCCAATTCCGATTCGACTCGGAATCGGCCGATATTTTGAACCATGGTAGTACGCATATAATAAAAACATATCAACAAAATAGTCTCAGATAATTACCTTCAAAAATGAGCGTGGTGTTGACGACGTACGACAAAAAAAATGGCGATCTAGGTTAAGAGAAAGCAACACTTCTTATCTCAGATCCTGTTTCAATTACGGTCTGTTTGGACTAGAGAGAACGGAAGGAAAAAGAGAGGAGAAGGAAATCTAATCTAAGATATATATATAGGGAAATTCTAATATTGCACGTCAATCGATAATCCTAGTAGTAGCAACACAATATTAACTATTTGCAATTTCCGTTGGCAGTAGATCATATTTAATTTTTCAGTTTTGAGGACTTGGATTGGATGTGTTAGAACTTAGAGAGTAATTAATTTTCTAGGAGGAGAGTTGGCCCTCATCGTCACTGTTAAAACTAAAACCCGTAAAATGAATGCTTGTTTTAAAAAATTAATTTTCCATTCTTTTCTTCTCATTTAACCTTTTTACTGAAATTTTGGAAGCATGTACGTCCTAAAAAAATTCAGAACGGAAATTCTATTTTGACAGCTAAGTGGTTGCGAGTTCAAGACTTTAGGTAAAGTAAAAATTAAGGTCTGTTTGAGAAAATGATACAGTTGGAAATAAATAAATAAATAAAAATAAAGCTATTTTTATAAATATATCATTGTGCTGATATATATATTTCTTTTTTTATTTTTTTATAAACATTACCTAAGAAAATAAATGTTACAAGGTAAATTTGTTTATTAGTAAATTAACTTGTGTGTCGGTGATTCCATATATCTTTTAAGTTTTAATACTCCGTCGACAGTCGCAGCCTTTGAGCAAAGAGTAGTTGCAGACAAGGCCGCGTTTTGGCGCATGGTGTAGGGGAATTGCTTCACACACGCTTTCAAATTAGAGTTCCATTTTTTTTGACGAAAATGTCCTTCATTTTTAAACTGGAGTGTAAATTAAGAGGACTGAATTGAAAAAAATACAAGGATATTATCGTCTAAAAGGAGTGGATCTCTAATTTGAAGGCGCGTAGGGAGCAATTCCCATGGTTGAGGTTGACTTGAGACTTGAAAGTAACGATTTACTAATTGCGTTCAGTCATTATTAGGCGTTGGATTTTGGATTTTTTAAACTTCGTGTTGTGAAATTTAATTAGTGGAATCTAGTTGTAATTTTTTTAAGTGGTGTCTTAATCGCGTTCATTAAACTCTAGAACAGTAGGGACTAGGGACTGTATTTTGTTTGACTTCTAATGTTCTAAGATAAAAAAAAAAAAAATGTTTCATGGCATTTATTGTATGGTTCAGATTGATTTTGAATTTGCTGTGAATGGCCTTTTGCAACTTCTCTACATAAAAAAATGCCAGATTACCTTCAACCATAACATTTCTAAATGACATAAAATATTTAGATTAAATCAAACAAAAATTGCAAATTAATTTCGAACTACTATTTGCACTTTGTAAAAGCGTGGCATTTTTTTATCTTTTTAGTGTTTTGAATATCATACTGTACCGGATACCGAGTAAACCGAATGGTAATTGGTGCAACATTTTTTGGTAATAAGAAGAAGAATACTAAAAAATTTCATAAAATACCGGAAATCAGATGGAAACCAGTATGAAATCCGGTTGGTAATTGGTATTGAAATCATTACCGTTTCATTCAAAATTACGTTGTACATACTGGTAGAGCAGGTGCTACTGAAGTAGGAAACTCTGAACCTCTAACCCACCGCCGCTGCCTTCAATCTAATTCTGCACTTTTAATTTTTTTTTATGTTTTTGTTTTTTTCCGATCTGTTTTTTTTTTTCTTTTTCATTTACCTTTAGCCCCTGGCTAAACCATGTACATTTGCTTTTATTTAATAATATATAATATAGAGATGGGGACTTAGATCTCCATTTTTACCTCAAAAAAAAAAAATTACGTTGTATATATGTTATTTATCAGTTTTTTACAACTTATGAGAATACTAACTCTTTTTGCAAATAACTAATATCGTTTATTTTGAATTTCTTTATCTGTGGTGGCTTATTTCCTATTGTTCTTGTATAATTGGTTTGGTTTTCTTGTATTTAACTACGACTAAACTTGACCTTGCAGATTTTGTGAAACCGTTGTAAAAATGTTTAAATCTAGAGTCGAGACTGATATCTCCGAATATTTTAATATAAACAATTTTATAATAAAAAATTTTAAATAGAACCATTAATTTTTTTTTTAAATAGAATCATGATATAGCAGGCTTATAAAATCCGCTATCCCTTCTCCCCCTATAGCAGGCTTCTGAACTCCGCTATAGGGTATAGCTAGGCCTGCCAACGGAAGATTCATCAATCGCTTTCCATGCTCGTTCCGTTCTAACGGAACGGGTAACGGTACAATTTATTATTTCGTTTCAAAAACGGAACAGTTAACGTAATGGATTTCGACATTCGTCTATATGGAATATAGTTCAAAATCAATCGTTCCGTCCAAACGAAAATTTTCGTACATACCGTTGTCGAAACGGAACGAAAAACGAAATGGCTGATTCCGTATCCGTTATGGACGTTAGACAGTCCTACGTATAGGTGGGATGAAATCCCCGTTATAGGCCTTATAAGCTGGATCAACCTCGCTACAAGGGATCCCATATATATATATATATATATATATAGAGAGAGAGAGAGAGAGAGTATAGCTATGGTGAGTTGCAACTCACAGGGGCTCTGGTGAGTCGCAATATAAGCCATCTGATTTCCATCAAAATTCGTGCGATGATGAGTCGCTGGATCGAATTAAAATTCCGTTCCGTCTGTTTTTCTCTCCGTCTCCGCTCCTTCTATCTGTACGAAGCCTCTCTCTCTCTCTTCAAACTCGAAACAAAACACAGATCCAGACTTGCCTCTCCAAACCCTAGAAATCGGAGAGGATGAGTGCGCCTCCGCACAGCTTCCTCCTCTGGTCACTTCCGCCTCAGCACGATCTCTGTACTGGCTTCCTCACGAAAGTCGATCGGAGCAGCCGTGAACCCTAGATCGCGATACAATGCTTGGATCGTGAGAATCGAATCTGCTTCAATCGCGATACAGTGCTTGGATCGCGCCTCTCTTCGACTCATCTCCGATCAACTCTCAGTTCTTGCTCTCTCTCTACCTCATCTCCTCAGATCGTGCTCTCACCCTTTCCTCCTCAATCGATCCAAGTAAGCACTCCCTTCATCCATAATTTTGGTTTATCTGATTTATTTTAAGGTGAATTTTTTCTCTAATTCGTTGATAAAATGGTTTATTTGGTTTAATGCAAGAAGGGATTAGCAATTTCATCGGTTCCATCTGATCTGTTGGAGAAAATATGCAATAAAGTTGAGTTCAAATAACTGCAATACACGAATAATAAACCCATTTTCGTTCAAAAGTACCAAATTTCTCCTATTTGCGATTAAAATTTACTAAAAATGAGGAGGGCACACATACTTAATTATTGATGCATTCATCATGCATCTACCTTTTACAAGTTCTTGATGCAGGCCAGACAAGGTTAAAATGTTGTTATTTTCTTTAACACTTTGTTCGGATGGAGGGTACCGAGTGGGAAGGGAAGATAACGGAAGTGAAATTTAGCACTTTTCTTTGTTTGGATGGAAGGAAATACGGAGAGTAAATTTTCAGCGAAGTAAATATATAATTCCCCTCCTATACAAATATTTTCTCCTCCGATTCGGAGGAGAACGAAGGGAAAAGGAACAATCGGAGGAGAACGAAGGGAAAAGGAACGCTTTGGAGCGATGATTTTAGCGATGGATAGCGACTGTCCCTTTCCTTTTGTTTCATCTAGATTTTTGTCTTTTTATTCACCAAGACAGCGACTGCCCCTTTTGTTTCATCTAGACTGCCCTTTACCTTTTTATTCTCCATCCTTTTTTTAAAAAAATTTATTCAAGAGGAGGACCAAACTAGTGTAGCACCATGACTTCGGTGCTTTAGTTTTGGACGGGGTACTCATCTTTTTTTTTTTTTTCAATTTTCTTACTAATTTCTAACATTAATTGGGTAAGCTTTGCAATTAGGTTGCAGTTACTCGTCTTTTTTTTTTCAATTTTCTTCTAATTCTATAGTCTAGTTCTTATGTATTGAACTATGGATGTTAATTTGGTATTAGATAGAACATGGATTTTCAAATAAAATGATCTCATAGATTTATGAAATTTGTTTTGTTCTTGATAATTTCTCTATTGATATTTATGAATTAAAATAATAACGCATTTGCACTGATAGCTAGTTACTTTAAAATAAGATAAAATTTGAGCATTAGGTTACGTAAAAAGAAATGCTTTTTGTTATTCGTATCAGTTTACGAATAAATTAAAATGATATATAAATATTGTCTGTGCTCATTGAATATCATGCTCTTAAGTTCAACGATAAAATAATGCTTTATGTTTAATTTCAGTTTTCAGGTATTGAGTTTCCAACTCATTTGGAATAAGAATTATTTTTATTTTGCTTTGTTCATACAAGATTTTACCTATGAGATGATTGAATTGAAGAGTTAGAGGGTAAATCTGTCAATTTGACTTATTTTACCTTTGTTAAATTAATTCATCAAAACAAAGAGATAAGAGAGAAAGTAAAATTATTTTTCCTTTCCCTTCATTATTCATCCAAACAAAAAAAAGTAAATTTAATTTTCTTTCCATTCCCTCCCATCCCTTCCCTCTCTATATTTTACTTTCCATCCCATCCTCTACCACCGAACCAAACATAGTGTAAAAGTATACAGAAAAGTGATGTTGAAAATATGTATGTAATAGTTCAATATTGATATTTGAATTTGACTTAATTCTTATAAGTCTAGGCCTAAATAACACAAATTACTTATGATGTAGGAATGAGCAGTCAAAGCAATTGGAATGAGCGATCAAACCCACCTTGTGTGCGATGTGATAACTACACAGTAGTCAAGTTATCCACAACTACGAGAAACACCGATCGAGAATTTTTCTCGTGTACTAATCGAGTTTGTCAACAATTCAATGGATGTCGCACTCCTTCTGAGAATCTCAAATTTATGAAAGAAGTAAAAGGTTCGATTCGTTGCCTTGTCAAAATTGGCATCATAATTGTTGTCTTACTAGTGATGATTTTGCTTAAATTGTAATGTGATGATTTAAGCAACTGAATGTTTGATGCTTGTATTTTAATTTTTAGTGATAACAGTACTATGTTTAGCAACTAGGATAGAGGTTTGTTCTATCCAGGCCAAACTCTTTGAGTTGGTACTCTTGCTTTTTTTCTTTTCTGTTCTGGATTTACTAAGTTGGATTTACTCTTGATTATTTGGATATTGGAACATATGATATGACCATTTTGTATAGCTCATCATGTGTCTTAAAATGATGATATGTTGTTTTCAAATGATGTTTCATTTTGTAAAGAGGACGTTTCACATTAGCAAGGGGTCTAATTTCATTAATAAAAAAACGAAGCATTCCTTGTACCAAACATGTACCGAATTCGAGACCCTGAGACTATCTTTGCTAATCCCTCCTGTGTCAGTATCCCTGTACCAGCACCTCCTATACTAAACCCTCATATGTCCCTGTAATTACACGAAGATCTGTAATTGTAGTTCTAAAGAGGTGACAAACCTGAAACAGTTACATGCAAAAAATCTGTTATGACTTAATTAATCATTGGTAGCTAGGTCTAAACAGTTACATGCACTGGCAGCAATGGAATAATTTGCGAGGAAAGAAGACCCCCTGGAAGCAATGGAATAATTAGGAGGATGTTTGTCTAAACAGTTACATTCATTGTATGTACATACAGTTACATCCAGTAAAATACTTTCAGAAAAATTTATCAAATAACAAACATGGTACATATTAGTAGTAGTGAAACAAAGCATTAACAGTAAATGATTAAAATAACATCCAGTACATATTGGTACAAAAGCATCCAGTAAATGATTCAAATAACAAACATGGTAGTCTACTACAAACAGAAAGAAGTACATGATTAAAATTTATCAACTCTATCTCCAAATTACCAACTCAAGCAGCATTCAAAACAAAAAGAAGTACATGATTAAAAATACAAGTCAAATTTAAACAAATTCAAAATAGAAGCATTCAAATCGTTGTTGCTATCCCAATTCTTCACACCAGAAGCAGTACCTTCACTACATGGAAACAAACGCATGTTTTAGAAAAATAGACTGATTTGACAAATATAAAAACCAACAGAAATTCACTGCAAGTACCTTCACTGCTGCTGCTGATACAAGGAGTTCGGTACCTTCACTTGTCTCCATTTCCAAGGGCTTGATTAAACAATAGAAAAAGAAATTAGCATCTCAAAGCAAATTAATATAGAGACCTGATGAGTCTCTCAAAGAGGAACAGAACTAGTATCTCAAATGAGGTAGAGAAAACAGGTACCAATGGGCATGTTCTTGAACTAAATTATATGCCTCTTCTATTGAACTAAATTGCATACCGACGTATGGTTTAGTGGGCTCATCAGAGGCGAACTCTTCTTCATCAGAGGTGAGCTCTTCTTCATCACGGCCAAGCTCTTCTAATCGGCAAAGCTCTTCTAACCGGCAAAGCTCCTCAACTCCGATGTAAGGATTGCTAACACCCAACCGCAACTGAACTTGCTCCTCGTCCTCGATATCGTTTGTTGACCCAGAAGTCGACATAATTACTGTTGAAAATATTAGCAGAAGCTTAAAATCAGAAAATTAAAGCAAAAATTAAAATCAGAAAATTAAATACAGAAGAAAAATTAAAGAAGTCGACATATCAGAAGCAAAATTAACACCCAACCGCAAATATTCTAGTTGTTTGATGTTTCAAATTGCGTGTTTGATTAATAAATTCGCTCTTGTGCAGTCAAATAAACTAAATGAGGTCATGTTCCATATCAGTGCTGTGCTAATATTGCTTTGGTAAAAGAGATAATATGGAAGTGCTTTTCTCACAATACTTACAACAGAACTGAAGTCCAATTAAAATGAAAGTTATGCCAAAATTGCCAGCATACCCTCCAGAAAGGAAGAGCATTTTCTACATTCACCTTAATTCTACCAGATTCATATCCATCGTCTGATAAATTGGAGTATTCTACTCTATACAGACACAAGAGTTCCTAGTATTGGGAAGCCAAATGCTAACAGATTTGAGGGACAATATCTATTGCTCAACTGATAAGGTCATGAAGGCAGCAGGCATGTCTGACCCCTCGGCTTATTTCCTTTTTGAGGTATGTATCAATCTTGATTTTCATTAAAGCCTAGGTCAATTGTTGTAATTTGTTTGATGTCCTTTGTTTTTAAAATGTGTCAATCTTTGTTTGAAGTATGTATCAATCTTTGTTTTTAAAGCAAAATTTAAAGAAAAATTAGAGAAATAAGAGAAGTTGCTGAGAGGCTTTGAAAAATTAAAGAAAAATCAGAGAAAGAGAGAACCTATTCACGAAGGGAAGATGATATGAGAGGCTCAGAGAAGAAAGGAGGCATGGCAAGGCGCGTTCAGTGCGGAAGAGGCTCTAAGAATAGCGTGCGGAACAGAAGAAGCAAGTGTGCGGAACATATTCAAATTCGATTCTCACGATCCAAGCACTGTATCGCGATCTAGGGTTCACGGCTGCTCCGATCGACTTTCGTGAGGATGCCGGTACAGAGATCGTGCTGAGGCGGAAGTGACCAGAGGAGGAAGCCGTGCGGAGGCGCACTCATCCTCTCCGATTTTTAGGGTTTGGAGAGGCAAGTCTGGATCTGTGTTTTGTTTCGAGTTTGAAGAGAGAGAGAGAGGCTTCGTACAGATAGAAGGAGCGGAGACGGAGAGAAAAACAGACGGAACGAAATTTTAATTCGATCCAGCGACTCATTATCGCACGAATTTTAATGGAAATCGGATGGCTTAGATTGCGACTCACCAGAGCCCCTGTGAGTTGCAACTCACCATAGCTATACTCTATATATATATATATATATATATATATATATATATATATATATATATATAGAGTTTTGTTATGGTGAGTTGCAACTCACCAAAGGATCCGTGAGTTGAGATCAAAACTGCTATATCTAGATCAAAATGACCAATCCAAACTGTCTAATACGATCTCCCTATTAAAATCTCCATGTAGACCAAATTTTATATTTTTTCAAAATTTTTAAGTATTTTTTTGAAATTTTAGAAAATCATTAATCTAATTAGTTCTGAACCGTTCAAAAACAGCAGTTTTTAAAAATTCGAAAAAAATACTTAAAATTTTCAAAAAAAATATAAATTTTGGTCTGCATGGAGATTTCAATAGGGAGATCGTATTAGACGGTTTAGATCGGTCATTTTGAACTAGATATATCAGTTTTGATCGCAACTCCCGGATTCTTTGGTGAGTTGCAACTCACCATAGCACAACTCTCTCTCTCTCTATATATATATATATATATAGTTGTGCTATGGTGAGTCGCGACTCACCAGAGGGTCAATGAGTTTGGCTCAAAACTCCTAGATCTGGTTCAAAATAACCGATCCAAACGGTCCAATACGATCTCCCTATTGAAATCTCCATGCAGACCAAATTTTTCATTTTTTCGAAATTTGTAAGTATTTTTTTCGGATTTTAAAACTGCTGTTTTTGAACGGTTCAGAACTAATTAGATTAACGATTTTCTAAAATTTCAAAAAAATACTTAAAAATTTCAAAAAAAATGTAAAATTTGTCTTGCATGGAGATTTCAATAGGGAGATCGTATTTGATGGTTTGGATTAGTCATTTTTGACAAGATTTAGGAGTTTTGAGCCCGACTCACTGACCCTCTGATGAGTCGCGACTCACCATAGCAAAACTCTATATACAGAGAGAGAGAAAAAAGAAGTTTAATATGTATTATAGTGCATAGGGAGTTCTATGCACCGCGGACTTTTTTTAGGGTATTTTTGTAGATTGACAAATCTAATTTAACCAATCTAATCTACATATTGAAATCTCATAGAAAACCAAATTTTATAATTTTTTAGATTTCATTACTATTTTTCGATTTTTTAAAAACCTGCCATTTTTTAGATATAGCAGTTTTGATCGCAACTCACAGACGCTTTGGTGAGTTACAACTCACCATAGCAAAACTCTATATGTATATATATATTAATTTCCGCGCAAACCCATGTAATCTAAATATTTGTTTGATTTAAAATGGAAAATTGAACGAAAACGGCACCGAAAAACTGTTTCATTTACCGAAACGAAACGAAGCGAAACGAAAATGAAACAGTTAGGCCCTAATCAAAATGAAGCTTATGTGGGATTTCATTTCATTTCATTTCAATTGAATTGATTTCATAGGAATTTGTTGGATCTAATTACATAGGAATTCCAACCAAATGACACCAAATCCCTTCATTTTGATCGAGAATTTTCCAACGAAATGAGATGAAATGAAATCCCACGTTAAAAAAATGGAATTTTGATCAAGGCCTTATTATGTTCCGTTTTTGAAACGGCACGAAAATGAAAACAGAATGGAGCTATTTCGTGTGCATTTGACACGTTTGCCAGGCCTATTCACTAGTGATATCTAATTATAACTAAAACAACCGAAATTTTCTTCTCTAGGTGGTTCACCCGGATTTTTTAATTAATAAATAAAATTATATTTTTTATTTTAAAAATAAATATTATAATAAATAAATTTTATAAATAACGTTGTAACTTTGGGGTTCAAAACACAGGAGTGATCCCGTGACCCATTTCGGGGTTTGAAACCCCGAAGTTATGATGTGACAATTTTTTTAAATTTTTGTAATATTTTAATTTAATTTATTATTAAATAAATAAAAATCCGTGGTTCACCGTTCACATCAAACAGGATTGATAACCGTCATCCACCAAAAAATCATCCGCATCATCCATACCCCTCGCGCTCCCTCTTTCTCTCGCGCGACATCCCCTCCCCTCCCTCACGCGCCTCTTCCTGCCTCTCACCCCTTCCTTCTAGACGCACCTTCCTTCCTCCCAGCGTCCCTCCCTTCTGTCTCTCCCTCCTCCTTGGCGATCTATTTTCCCTTCCTCTCCCTCACACTTTATCCTGCCTTCTTAAACTGAACAGATATAACAACTGATTGAACATAAATGACAAATAAATTAAACAGATATTACAAACAATGTGGACTCATACAAAAAGTGAAAGCGAGCAAATAAACTGAACAGAAATGACAAATAAATTGAACAGTTATAACAAACTAATTGAACAGATGTAACAAACATGATGACTCATATAAAAAATAAACAGTGAACATAAACTGAACAGATGTAACAAACAATGTGGATTCATAAAAAAAGTAAAAGTGAGCAAATAAACTGAACAACAATGACAAATAAATTGAACAGTTATAACAAATAAACTGAACAGATGTAACAAACATGTTGACTCGTATAAAAAAATAAATAGTTTACATAAATTGAACAGATATAACAAATAAATTGAACATAAATGACAAATAAATTGAACAGTAATAACACATAAACTGAATAGATGTAACAAATAATGTGGATTCATAGAAAAAGTAAAAAGTGAGCAAATAAACTGAACAGAAATGATAAATAAATTGAACAGATATTACAAACAATTTGAACTCATACAAAAAAATAAAAGTGAACGTGTATAAAACAGATGTGCAAATAAATTGAACATATAAAAAAAATAAATTGAACAGTTATAACAAATCGATTGAACATATGTAATATGAGATAGATGTTGGAGTTATGTCCTAGAAGTCAATGGTTAATGAGTTAAATATTAGTTTATGTTATTGATGATATTTGATCATTAATTTGTTCCTAGGATTTATTATTGACAGATCATTCAGGTTGAGGATCTGAATTGTGGATCTCTGTGGATCATTCGTTAGAATGACAATAATAAATTTAAACTGTCCATAATCTTTATAATTAACAAGGAACATTTAATTATCATATAAAATAAGTACGCAAGTTAAGTGATGATTAAGTTCTACAAATCATAGGTAAAGAGTTACCAACTTAATTGCATATGTGTAAGTTATTGGAACATAGCACAGGACTTGACCCAATGAAATAAACATATAGATTGTGTTATGTGTCATTGTTTATTTCATATGAGTTTGATTCTAAGTTTGAGATGGTTCAACTTTTTCACATGAGGATAGGTTCTATAAATATCGTCTACCGTTGATTCCTGATAAGGGCTACTATACGGACTTTATTTATGTTCTCTTGAATTGTGCGGGGAAAAGTTGTTCATCAAGAAAACCGTATGTCTCTCATTAGTATACCTAGTGAGTGATGATATCTGTTTGGGCCCCATGATGGAGTTGGATTGTTTGGCCAACTTGTGCAATCAACTCTAGATCAAGAAACGTATAATCTGCAAGAATGACACATTCATATCTTGGATTATACGATGATATCATGTGACATAAGAATCGGACAAGGAAATACTTTTATTTTTTATGCAGGATTTGAATTTTTGTATCAGTACATTATTTATGTGAATTGGGAGTCATAACGTGTTGCTAGATACCGCTTATGATTATTGGAAATAAATAACGATTTATTTTTATGGCCAACATAAAATAAATCCTCAAAGGGTCACACAAATAAAGTTTTAACCATACAGTGCATTATTTATTTATTCACAGCAGTAAGTGCGATGAAAATATGATAAGTTGATTAATTAATTATATACCGTTATGAACCGTTATAATTAATTAAATCAAAGAGATCATATAGAAATAAATTAATGCATTTGCTAATTCCAAAATAATTATCAATAAGTTGATAATTAATTTTATTCAACATATTTTAATTGGTTGAATTGAAAATTTAGCTTAATAAGAAAGCAATTTAATTAGACCATTAAATGATTGATTTAATGTGTTAATATGAGAGCAAAATAATAAAATGAAATGGCCAAATTAGGCCATCTCGTGGCCAGCATATAGGGGGCAATTTTGTTCATATTGGATGAAAGAAGGATGAGGTTTGGATGCCTAAATATAAGGCTGTTAATTAACCTCTTCCTTTCTCTCTAATTAATATTGACGAAAATTACAAAAAAAATATCAGATTTTTCTCTTCCATTGCTCTTTCATATTATTGCTCTTTCATAGGAATTCATGTGTTGAATATTAGCCACAAATTAAATAGTTAATTTTGTGAAGAAATGCAACAAGGAATTAGCCCCGTTCTAGAGTTTGCTAGCACAAAACTCTAGAATTTGGTTAGAGCTTTTGGTGGACTCGAGGTCATCCATTGGAGAATAAGGAAGAGAGGCGCAGCGCGCCACCAACTCCTACGCCTTGGATTTTTTCTTTTTGATACGATTCTTGAAGAGGTATATCCATAATCGCTTTTCTCTTGGTTAATTGATGTGTTACATGCTCGCAAGATCCTTTCTTGTAGTTGTTTGCTTGTTTTATGATTATTAATTGTAATAAAAATAAAAATTATGTATCCTAACCACTTCCTAACAATAGAAGGGATAGAAAAAAAACAGGAAAAAACCAGTGAAAAACGAAAAAAAAAACAAATAGAGAGATAAAAGACAGCACCAAAGGAAAGGAGAATGGGGATAGAAGAAGGAGAGAAAGGAGGGAGGGGAACTCAAGAAGAAAAAGAGAGAAGGGAGGGGAGCCGTGCCTGGGAGCGGAGAGAGAAGGGAGGGGAGGTAACGCGCACTCGGATCGCTGGATGAGGAAGGTGCGTGCGCTCGGATCGCTCGAATCAGATCGAAGCACCTGGGTCGCTTGTGGATGACGGTGATGACAATTAGATGGATGGTAAGTAGTAATTACCCACATCAAACATCTTATGAAAAGTATTAGGCCCAACTACGAATTTACAATTAAGATTCATACAGAGCCCATTTATTTTGGGCTGAGGCCTGAGGTAATTAAAACCATCAAAGGGGATGAAATGACCGAAAAAATTAAAACTAACGTTACTGTTCACACGAATTTCGAGAATAACAGTTAAAAATTTCGAATTTTAAAAATAACGTTGTTGGATCGGCGTTTCAATCGCCGAAATCACAGAACCCTTGGATCGGCGATTGAAACGCCGATCCAAGATTGGATCGGCGTTTCAATCGCCGATCCAAGGGTCTGCGCTCCTATATAAGCGAGACAGCGACCCCTCATCCCCCCACCCCTTCTCTCATTCTCTCTCAGCGCGCGGGACAGAGTTCCAAGGTTAGTTTTTTTTTATATTTATTTTATTTATTTAATTTAATTAATTTAATTAGGTAAGTAATTAAAAAAATAGATTAAATATTGAAAAAAATAATTAAAAAATAAGTAAAAAATCAGAATAATTATAAATAATTATAATATGTAATTTGAGAATTTTTTTATTTAATTTCATTAGTTTATTTATTTAATTTAAGTAGTTTAATTAGATAAGTAATTAAAAAAATAGATTAAATATTGAAAAAATAATAAAAAATTAGTAAAAAATCAGAATATATATAAATAATTTTAATATGTAATTTGAAAATTTTTTATTGAATGTAATTAGTTTATTTATTTCATTTAATTAGTTTAATAAGGTAATTAATAGAAAAAATAGAATAAATATTGAACAAATAATTAAAAAATTAATAAAAAATCAGAATAATTATAATATGTAATTACAAACTTTTTTTGAATTATTTTGTACATTTTATAATTGTGGATAAGTTAATTACAAATTAGAAAAAGTAAATAAAATAATAAAAAATTGATAGATTTATTTTTTAAATGTAGGAAAATTTTCTAAAAAGAGACAAGCAGCGCTTCTAGTCGAGGTGAGTTTTTTTTTAATATTTATACATTTAATTAATTTATTTTATTGAGATAAATAAATGAAAAATTAGAATAATTATTCTAAAAAAATTTTAAAATATGTAAAAAAATAGAAAATTGGAAATGTTGTTGTATGAGATTAGAAATGTTGTTGTATGAGATTGGAAATTTTGTTGTATGAGATTTGGGTTTGTAATTAGGAGGGATTTGGTGTTTTTTTTTTCGGAAACACTCCAGGTACAGGGGAGATGCTGCCGAAATTTTATTAGATTATTTATATTGATAATTTTTATTATAGTGTAGTAAAAATGCCACCGAGAAGAAGAGTACCAGAGGCACCACCTCGTAGATCTACGAGGCTTCGTGGAGATCCTGGCGCTTCTACATCTACCGCTTCTGTTGATGCCGAGGCTTCTACATCAGCGGATCCTGTTGTTCCCCCCGGTCCTGTTAATGCAGATTGTCTCTTGCATTTGGATGAGTCGAAAGTTCGTGGCACTGGTGTAAGTTATTATTGTTCTTTTACTTTTTTTTACTTATATATTTCTATTTTGATAGTATTTTTTAAAATAATTAAAAAAGAAATATATACAGCATTGGAGGGCAGTACTACATAGGGCTAAGATGTCACGAACTGCTGAGGTGGATGAGCGTTTGATGAGACTTGGACTGATACATTTCGTTCAGTTAGGTCATATGCAGCTCGATCATTCGCTTTTGCAGGGTCTAGCCATGTTCTGGAGGCCAGAGACCCACACTTTCTTTTTTCCGCACGTTGGCGAGATGACGGTCACTCTAGAGGTAAGGATAAATACATATTTGTAATATTTTTTTTTGTAACTATATATGTATAAAATTTGAACTATTTGCAGGATGTGGCCTTCTTATACGGTTTACCTACGGCTGGCAGAACCGTTACTGGACGGACCGATTACGACGCCATACAGTTACTCCAGAATTTGACGTTGCCGGAGGATACAAACACGGCAATAGTTGAGAAGTGCTTCAAGGAAAAAGAACGGAAGTAAGAAGATTTTAAAAAATTTATTTTTATGTTAATTTTATATATATATATAGTTCTTACAATCAAATTACATTAATAATGTAATGCTGGAAATCTCATTCCGTTCGGTTAAAGGAACTGCGTAAGATTTGGAATCAGATTGGGGGCCTGGCACGAATAACGCAGCGAGGATTGACAGATACACACGCGCTTGCGTGTTGGAGATTTTTTGTTGCGATTTATTTCCTGACGGCACGGGTGACTCGGTTCCATGTTTTTATTTGCAATTATTGGAGGTTAGCCAAGAAATAAATATCTCACATTTATTGCACTTTAATAAGAAATTAAATATATGAAAGAGTTGATGATATTCCTTAAGAAAATAATTCCTATTTGCAGGATCTTCATTCTAGTAACTCGGTGCAGTACAATTGGGGTGGTGCCACTCTTGCCATGCTATACCGAGGCTTGGACACTGCCTTCATCAATAACAATATAAATATCGGTGCTCCTTGGTTGCTCTTGCAGTTGTGGTCGTATGCAAGATTACTACTTAGTCGGCCATCGATCACGAAGGATTTTGATGGTTGGGGTCTACCAAGTATTGACTCGTGTCCGCCTTATGGGAGGTATGTTGATTTGATTTTAATTGTAATATTTAAAATATGTTTTATTTGACTTTAACAAACAACAAAATGGAAATGCAGGAAGTAGACGACGAGACATAAATCGAAAAAGTTCACCGGCCCTACTCGCAGTGGGATAGAATATGCGAGGGATGTCTGCATGAAAATGAAGCCTGAGCATGTCGTGTGGAGGCCTTATGATCACATCAGGGACCGCATGCCTCGTTGTACCCAGGTTGAGCAGAGGATGTTCCTTCTACGCATCCCTTGCATTCATTATTGGGTCGTGATATGGCACCACGTAGATCGTGTCATGCATCAGTTTATGCTCTATCAGACAGTTCCCCCACCGCCACCTGAGGTATATTTAACTCTTCACATTATTAATTTCATTATTTAATTCTCGCAATTATATTTTGTTGATTAACTGTGATTTGAATAAAACAGCCTTGGTCGAGAATGGAGGAATTGATGGAATACCAGCATAATACCGATCGAGATATTGACTGGCATCAACTATTTGTGCATGAGGTGAACAAGTGGGCGAACACTAATGAGGCTAGGGTGATAGAGGATCGGCCGTGGAGCGAAGATATTTGGAGCGACTACCGACGCTGGTTGAGCGTACATGGAGGTGCGCGTCTTGTCCAAATTCCTGAAGGGGCAGCATCTGGTCCGGCTCATAACATGTCATACCTTCGCGAGACGCCTGGTCACATGAATTTGGTAAGTTACATTACGCAGAATTTTGTGCCTAATAAATAATTCATTGGGTAACAAAAATTGAACAGATCAAGCATACTTTGCGGGAGGCGTTGCGAGGATGTGCATGGGTTGTCAAGAAGGGATTTCGTCGTGCTGGGAAGCAATTGCTGAGGGGGTGCAGCACGTCCTTGGATATTGTTGGCGAGCCTGTTCGATTACCTCGACTCTTAGAGTCGCAGGGTCTTCATTCAGACATCGACTCTATCCCTGATACGGATGATGAGGATGATGCGTCAGAACCGGGATCTATTGAGTAGCAGCTTTTCATGCGGGTATAATACATTTTTCAATCACTTTTATTAATATTATTGTTCCTTTCATGGTTAATATTCTAAAATTATTTAAAATATTTTTATTATTCTTATAATATTATCTGTAACAGGATGATTTTAGTCTGCATGATTGGGATTCATATTTTGATGCTCCACGACCCAGTCAGCCTCTGGTTCGGAGCAGACGGTCACATTCCGGTATTTTTGAGCCTCACTCCGGATCCACAGGACCTCATTCCCAGCCTCAGACCACACAGCCGCAGGCCCCACCCCATTCGCAGCCCCGGAGCACACAGCCGAAGCCTCCGCCCCGTCCGCAGCCCCAGACCATACAGCCGCGGCCTCCACCGCACAGCACACAGTACGCATATGGGAGTTCTTACCCTCCACCTCCAGCATATACTCAGACTCAGTACGGAGGAGGGTACAGTCAGCCCTTTGTGCCTACTCCCGCACCTATCTCTCAGGCTGATGCATATTATCAGGCATACGGTACCCCACTGCAGGACCCATTCACACCTATGTCGCACCATCCATTCGGCGATTCTGGGGCCTCATCTAGTAGACCGCCTCGTCATTCCACTCAATTTTCTACGACATATCATCCCCCCCCCCTCCTCCCCCAGGACTTGCTCCCGGTCGAGAGCCCCGAACTTGCCTGGTGCTGCATGGGATTTATCTCCTTCTCAGGGATGGTTCCGTCGTGATGGACATCAGTAGGATAGTGTGATATTTATTGTGATATTTATATTTTTGTACGAGTGTGATATTTATTGTGATATTTATATTTTGTATTTGGCTTTGATTCCGTCACTTGTTAAGATTGCAAAACTACGCAAAAAAATTCTAACAAATTCATAAAATATCACATTAGGTAATAAAAGCGCTGCACTCTCATGCCTGTAAGTTTCATACCATAAGGTCAAACGCATAAAAAATATAAAATCACTAAAATACCTAAGATATCATTTCCGACGAACCCTACTTCTAATTTGTTCTATTTTTAGGATTGCAAGACTACGCGGAAGAAAATTTAAAAAAAACCATGAATAATTATTGTAGATGCAAAATATTATGAATTTAGTCAACCATAAATATTAAAATTAGAGCTATCTTCACCAAATAACATAAAGTCAACCCTTACATCGATCTATAAAGAGTAAATTTAAAAAAATATATATATATAAAAATATTACATAAAACTAACGCCGGCCTCCTCCTGGTAAGATATTCATGAACCTTGATCCTAACCGGGCAACCCCACGTCGTAGTCCCCCTCCCCCACTGGTTGTGCTTTGAGATGGTCCCCTGCTACTTGATGCGTCATGACTCTCCCTGCTACTTGATGCTCCGTGACTTGTGGGAAATCAGAGCGACATTGATCGGTCACCCAGGCTAATGGAATTTCGACGTGGTTGAATACCTTCTATCCCAAGACTGACGCGACTTTCATTGCGAGGATCAATACTGATAGAATTCCGGCTAGGTTGAACCGGCTCCCTAAAAGGTTCACTTTGGTTTCCTGTAGAAGATTGAGTTCTGTTCCTTGCAGAAGGTCTTGTAGTCCTCCGTGTTCTCGGCGTGTTAGTAGGACGACCTGTACGACGACCAGATTGAAGGTCCTCCATCGATATAGGTTGAGATGTGTCGTTGGCCACCGCAGCGTCCCTTCTGGTTCGGCGCCTTTGGTTTGCCTGATTTTTATTTCTCAATGCATCCATCCACATCCAATCACGATCCTTCTTTCGCCTGCCCCGATTAATCATTGTCTTATCCGGATAGATCACGGGACCATCATACCGAGGCCACTTATATTCGTCTTCGTAGCAGTGAAAATCACCTGTTGACCATATTTTAACCATATTCTCTGTGCTGTACCGTTCGTCTACAAAATCAGAAACATCCCACCTACAATGACCGCATACGGCAACCACATGAAGACATGGTATTCCTGTGAGTTGAGGTTTTCTGCACTTACACCAAGCACGCCTGCTCGTTAGTTGAGGATCTCTCGGTTGGTAATCACGTTTGAGGAAAACTTAGTACTTCCAGATTACTCCCGGATCATTTTTTTCGAATGGCACTTGAGCTTCAAATTCTCCACGTTCAATGTCAACGGTGATAACGTTTATTGCCGCTGTAAATATGAATTTATATCATTATACATTTTAAAGTGTACAAGTAAATATGATTACATTGGAAGTACATTTGTACCTGCTTTCAGAGTATGTTTCATCAGCTTAAGTTGGATTTCTTTTGGCCATCGTTCTCCCTCCGCCTGTCTCGCCAAAGCTATTTGCTTCCTCTCATTAAATCATTTAACAGTTTTGTACCAAGTGCCTTCCACAAATCCAACAACTGGTAGTCTTCTCTCATCCTTGTACCTGCTATTGAGACTTTCTGATCCATTACTCGTCATAATTCCCCAACGATAACCACCGTCATACGTTTGTGCCCACCTTTCAGGTTTCCACTGCTCGTTGCCATCTGTTTCATTTTCTTTCCCACACTTTTCAAGGTAGTCGATCGCCTTTGGATTCGTTTTCTTCAATTCGTTCCACATTTTGTAAAAGGGCCTCCTTTTTTTCTTGTTGGCCAACTTATTTCTGAATTTGTCTGGTAGAGCTGTGTCTTTTTCAGATGCCTTGAACACGTTTTCACATACATGTTGCATGCAATACCGGTGCACGGCATATGAAGGGTTCGCATCCTCTTGCCAACCGTATTGGGGTTGTTTCAACGCGTTCCTTATTCCCCAATAGCGATCCGAAACAACACAGAATTTTCTTCCTTCCCCGATAACTTGCCGCCTTAGAAAATTCATGAACCAACCCCAACATTGTTCGTTCTCAGTTCGCACTAATGCAAATGCTAGTGGAAGCAACCGCAGCTCTGGGTCATAACCGCATGCCGCTAACAATTTTCTCTTGTAGCGACCCGATAAGAACGACGCGTCGATACTGATAACAGGCCTTAGGTATGGTACTGCCGCGATACATGGCCCATATGCCCATGCTGCTGCGGTGAACATAGCTCTGTTGGGATCCCCTACGCTCTCTGTCAACCATTTGATCTGTGTCCCTGGGATCGTTCTCTGTATAGCCAATAATAAACTCGGAAGTTTGTTGTATGATCCCTCCCACGATCCAAAAAGTTGTTCGATCGCTTTCTCTCTCCCACGCCATAACTTGTAATAGGTTGGTTTTACATTTGGATATTCTTTCTCCAATATAAATTTTACGTCATCTATAGAAATACCAAGATCTCTCTTCACTGCATTCCTGATGCTGTTTGCGATTATCTCTGCCGTCAGATTTTCATGCGTGAAATCTCCGGCCCTTCTCACGCAAGTATGTTCTTCTTCATTCTTTATTATTCTCCAAAATTCACCTTCCCTTTCTGTACGGGCATACAAATGCCACTTACAGGTAGGCACCTTACAATCCAATACATACAATTCTGGAGTACTTCTAGTGGTTTTATGCTGTACATTATTATTTACGGCGTATTTATTACAAGCTTGTTTTAATTGTGGTTTTGACATAAAAATGTTTCCTTGCGCTAAAGGTCCAGAAGTTTCTGTTTGAGACGGTTGTGGAATCGAATTTCTATACTCAGAGATATCCAGAAATTGGCTAACGGGATGGTAATTATTGGTCCTTCCGGTAATGTAATACTCGTGATTCGCGAAACCCTGCGCATACAGACCCTCTCCCTCCATATCCTGTGACGCCCAAAACTCTTCATCTTCATCAGTGAAATCCTCCCCCGTTGCATAATTTGACTGATAACCCGGGCCACGGTCGTATGTCTCGTCAAGTTCGTCTATATCCCCTTCTTCTTCTTCATCTTTCTTTTAATTCTTCTCTAACTGGTCTACTACTCTCAGGTTGGTCCCATGGATCCCAATCATGTGCATTGGTGTTGTACTCATTATTTGTTTCATCTTGTCTTTCTCGTCCGGTACTACTCTCAGGTTGGTCCCAAGGATCCGAACCCCATGCACTCATATTTATCCGCTCTTGTCTTTGTTGTCGACTACTACTCTCAGGTTGTTCCCAAGAATCCCAACCCTGTGCACTCGTATTGTATTGATTATTTATTTCTTCGTCTTCTTCGGTATTATTGACTTGTTCATTCAAATTATAATTATAATCGTAATTATAATTATAATTTGTGTGTCCCCCTAATTTAAAAATATATAATAAAAAATTATATAATTTATGTGTCATCGTAATCAAAATTATTGATTTGCTTTTATTTTAAAAGGCTTAATTTAAAATTTTATTATTGAAGAGTAAAGGCAAGAGCAAATTAATTATAAATGCGTACAATTAATAGCAAGAGTAAATTAATTACTTTAAAAAACTAATTTTATCAATTCTATAATGGCACAAATTTAATTAGTAATTTTGTCCAATTATGCAAAAGATTTTTTAACCAAAAGTTTCTTAATAAGCCAATTATGTTTAGTAAAGAATTATAATCCTAATTTAAGCAAATTACATATTGCATATGTTCATGACTATTGTAATCCTAATTCAAAAATAAATAATAAAGTAATTTTACTAATAAAATTTGTCGTAAGTTACCTTGTAGGCCACCACCAGTAGCTGGAAGCAAATCAACGTGAAGTTGAAAGCCGTGTAGCCTTCTTGCTTGAAAGCACTCACGTCGTACATACCGCCATTCATTTTCAGAGTTTACCGGCAACTGCATCTGCTGGAATCTCCCTTCAATTATGGTATTAAAATGGGAAACAATTTTCAAATTATAATGACCTTGATAAAATCCCAATGCTGATAAAATTATTTCTTTAATTGATTCATAATCAGTTTGCGAAGTTGCATCCAAACTGAAATAATTTGATGGATTATATGGAGATTGATTAACGAAAACCGGAATGGAAATCATATTTTTGACAGTATAGAGAGTCGAGTATTTGAAAATGATAGGTGATTTTCGAATTCGGAACGGTATGTTCTATTTATAACCAAATGAGAGTCGAAATAATGATGAGCAATAAAATCAAATCGCACTAAAACGCACTGCTAAATCGCACTTAAATTCAATTTACACCTGGGATCGGCATTTGGGACGCCGATCCAATTCTTTTAATTATAAAAACCACTAAAAATGAATGATTAAAACCATAAAAAACAGTAAAAGCATTAAAAAAGTCAGAAAACCAGTTGGATCGGCGTTCCAATCGCCGATCCAAGCTAAAAATTAATCATTAAAAGTATAAAAACAGTAAAAGCATTAAAAAAAGTAACTTTTAGCGGGAAACCAATTGGATCGGCGTTTCAAACGCCGATCCAATAGCTTTTCCGCTAAAAGTTACTTTTTTAATACTTTACTATTTTATCTTTTATTATTAATATATAAATACTTTACTGTTTTATCTTTTATTATTATTTTCTATTATTATATTTACTTATTAATATTATTATTAGTTGCTATTATTATTGCATTGTTATTAATATTAATAATAATTTAATTATTAAATATTATTATAAATTTGGTAATTGTTGTTAGTTATTATATTAGTAATAATTTTATTATTAAATATTATTATAAATTTGGTAATTGTTGTTAGTTATTATATTAGTAATAATTTTATTATTAAATATTATTATAAATTTGGTAAATGTTGTTAGTTATTATATTAGTAATAATTTTATTATTAAATATTATTATAATTTTGATAATTGTTGTTAGTTATTATATTAGTAATAATTTTATTATTAAATATTATTATAAATTTGGTAATTGTTGTTAGTTATTATATTAGTAATAATTTTATTATTAAATATTATTATAAATTTGGTAATTGTTGTTAGTTATTATATTAGTAATAATTTTATTATTAAATATTATGATTTATTATGTATTTTTGTGATTATTGCATGATTATTACTATTAAATTGGTAAGTGTTATTAGTTATTATATTAATAATAATTTAATTATTAAATATTATTATTTATTATGTATTTTTGTGATTGCTTAATAATATTATTATTAATTGTTAATGCAGTATTTCTTGTTTAACCTAATAATTAGCTGCAAAAGGACAGGCGTGGTCCGATAAAGTCTGAAAAAGTATACTGATACCCATCTGCCCCCCGCAAAAGGGCAGGCGTGGTCTGATAAAGTCTGAAAAAGTATATTGATACCTATCTGCCCCCTGCAAAAGGACAGGCGTGGTCTGATAAAGTCTGAAAAAGTATACTGATGCCTATCTGCCCCCTGCAAAAGGACAGGCGTGGTCTAATAAAGTCTGAAAAAGTATACTGATCCCCATCTGCCATCTGCAAAAGGACAGGCGTGATCTGATAAAGTCTGAAAAAGTATACTGATGCCTATCTGCCCCCTGCAAAAGGACAGGCGTGCTCTAATAAAGTCTGAAAAAGTATACTGATCTCCATCTGCCATCTGCAAAAGGACAGACGTGGTCTGAAAAAGAATCACGTGAAATTAATTTTTTATTGTGTGATTCTAAGTCTAAAATTGTCTAGAAAACCAAATTTCATCAACCAGATTATGCAACACACACTCGATTCTTCTTCCTGAAAAATTCACTGTCATGGACAAAGGAAATAGCTCTCACTCCAATAGTGATGTCCCAAATTGGCGAACAGTTACCCGAGATGAATACTGGCCAAATTACCAACATTCTCTTGTCAATACAAATGAAATAGAAAAAGGAGATTATCATGCAACATGTCGCACATGTTTTCGCACTTTCAAATACAATATCTACGAATATGACGGGATAGAGTTCGATTTAAAAATACACTACCAGTGGCACATTAATGGTGGAGAAGAAAGAGATCGCAAGGAGCACCTCCAAAGATTGCTGAGCAAACCCAAACATAAGAATTGTGACTGGTATGAAGATTACTACAAAAAACCGCAACCAATTCCCCAACAAACACCAACAGAAAAACCAAATTCAGCACAAAAAACACACTACACCGTTTATGAAAGAATTTACAACTTTCGTAGAGACCACACAGTAATCTGTACAAAGTGTGGTCAGGTTTTCAATTACAAAGAGACCATCTTGCGTGATCACTACGATGACCACGAAAAACAAGCTTGGTGGGATCAACAAGAAAAGAAATGGAAAGACAGAGATGAGGCGGAAAAAAAGAGAAAAATTGCACAAAAGACTGCCGAAGAGAGGCAAAAATTGAAAGAAAAAAATTAGGAAAAAAATTAGGGAGCGCCTGAGATGGCACAAGGAGAGAGATGAACAAAAAAGTATTGCAGCAGCTAGAATGACAGAGATAGAACAACAACAAGCCGATGCAGCTTTCTGGAACGAAGCCGCTCAATTCGCTGATAATCCTGGTGTGAGCAACCAACAACAAAAGGAAGACGAAGAAAAAGACCCATGGTGAGATGAAATTCTAAAATATGCGGACACCCAAAATATCTAAATATTTTGTTTTCTTAGGTAGTTTGTTTTTAAGTAGCAACTGAATGGTTTGTTTTTTAAGTAGTTTTTTCTTTTTTTTTTATTTTGGTGTGTTACTTTATATTATGGTTATAAAATTTAGCTCTTCTTCTAATGGTGTGCATTTTTTAATTCTGAATTTCTTTGCATATTAATTTTCAATACATATCATAAAAAAATTTAATAAAAGTAAATAGACAAAACAACATATTTCAGTAATATAAGGCAAACATTACAAATAACGACTGTCACACAAACTTATTTCACTAATAATGACCATAATAAGATACCGATGACAGAAACATAATACTATTCCATTTAGCGGAGATGGACAATATTTGAAGCAGCGGGATGATTTTCAAAACCAGATGGAACTGCTGGCAAGTGAGTCAACCACGACTCTCAAAGATCAAAACCTCCATTCTTCTCAACCAAATCTGTAAAAAATTTGGGGCCCCTAACATGATATTGATTTCCTTCTAATTTCTTAACTACAAATTTTTTCCCATGATATTGTAACATCAATGCAGAAAATAATCGTTGTTCGCTAGTCCGCCGATCTCCGATCAAAATAACAGCAGAAGAGACGCAGCTTGATTTATGACCCATTTGCTTAAAATTTCAAAATTAAAACTCTATTAGCAAATCAAATAAAATAAATTTAATAATTAATTTAAAATTATTACCTACGAAGAAGTGATATTGCGAATATGAAATGACGAGGAGAAAGTTTATCAATTTCAGACTAACGAGAAAAACTTAGTTTGTGAATAATAAATGATGACAATTGAGCTTATATAGACAATTTTAAGCGGGAAAACGACAAAAAAAATTATTGCAAACCAACTTTGAGTGTTTAAAAATCAAATTGCGCACTAAAAAAGCAAATTCAGCGGTCTGAAATGGTCAGACCCTTGGATCGGCGATTGAAACGCCGATCCAAGCTTGGATCGGCGATTGGAATGCCGATCCAAGCTTGGATCAGCGTTTCAATCGCCGATCCAAGGGTTCTGTGATTTCGGCGATTGAAACGCCGATCCAACAACGTTATTTTTAAAATTCGAAATTTTTAACTGTTATTCTCGAAATTCGTGTGAACAGTAACGTTAGTTTTAATTTTTTCGGATGAAATGAACAGTTTGCCAGTTTGGAAAACCTTGAGCAGCGTACTGGATCTACACAAACCAGCAAACACTCACAAAACCGTACAATGTTCCAAGACTCCGCCGACGTGGCACAGTCTACGCCGTTTGCCCCGCTCTTCATATGAAATTCACGTGAAACAAAACACACGTGTCACCTCCACGCCAGATTACAGGAGGACGCGCCGCTTGTCAAATCTTAAGTTGTTTTGTTACCCCCGGCGACGCATCCGTCATGTGAACCTCGTCCAGATGGCTCTTTCTTAATAGTTGTACCAAGCCGTCTTTCTCGTGACTTGAGCTTCAAATTGCTTGCACCGTGTCTATCTAAACCGACGAACAATCCTAAACCATCTGGGCCCACAGAAACAAAGCGTCAGATCTCTGACCTTGTGCGCTATATAAGGGGGATGGATGCATATTGCATAATCAAATGAAATTTTAAAGAAGCGATAAGCATCAGTTCAACTGGGTTTAGAGAACCAAAAACAAATGGAGGCGTGCAATCTCGTCCGATCCGGCTCGTTCCACAATCGATCGGGGTCGTTTCGCTTTCCTCGGAGCACTAGCGTGGGGAAATTAGCATCGCCTCGGCCTACGAAGTGCCATGTGGTGCCTAGAGGTGGTAAGGTGCTCAGGCGAGCCAGATCGGAGGCTGATCTGATCGGAACCGGATCCAGACCAGTGCCATTGATGCCTTTGCCAATCCAGGAAGATGAAGAGAATGCCATGGCGGATTTGAAGACCCGAGCATTTACTGTGCAAGGTATGATCACTGAAGAAGAGCCAGTGGAAGAGATGAAAGAAGAAGAGAGAGATGGTTTTGGAGGCGGGTTGGGAAAGGGGGATGATGGTAACCGAGGCGGTAAAGGAGGCCGAGGTAGCGGTGATCAGAGTGAGAACCGACGGATCCATGACCGATATAACGAGTTGTTGAGATCCGACCCGGGAAACCCTCTGCTTTTGAGAAACTATGGCAAGTTTTTGCATGAGGTACTTCAGTACTTGTGGTTTAAGATTGATAACATCTCATCTAAATCAGAATTTCATTTTATTAACTCTTTTTTTTTTCAATTGTCTCTATTAGAAATGTTGATTATTAAATTATGAAATTTGACTTAACAGGTTGAAGGAGATGTGAAGGGGGCAGAGGAGTGCTACGAACGGGCGATATTGGCGAGCCCCGGAGACGGGGAGGTGCTGATGCTGTATGGAATGCTGGTGTGGGAGAACTACGGAGAGAAAGAGAGGGCTGGGGCCTACTTGCAGAGAGCTACCGAGGTCTCACCTCATGACTGGTACGTAACACAAGTCTACAACTGGGTCCCTGCTTTGGACCTCTTGTTAAGAAAAGGCTTCCTGTTTAATTCATCAGGCGCCATAGATAATTGAACATCAGCAGACATCTGTTGTGGAGTGTTGTCAATTGTCAGAAACAGAATGGAACTAATCAGTTTTATTGAATAGTGGTTTAGTTGCAGCAGTACTAAAGGTTTAAGATTTCAAATAACAAAAGAAGTTTGCTATTTTTAGTGACGGAAAAATTTATTTAAAGAGGCTTGTTTAGACTGGGTTTCTCACTTTCTCAAAGAGGAAGAGAGGAATCTTCTCGTCTCTACAGTTGGAAGTTGTGATTGCAATTAGTTCATACACTTTACTGAATTTATATATGGAACTAATCTCTTTATGTGAACTTCTGCAGTATGGTGCTTGCAGCCCATGCCAAGTTTCTGTGGGAAATCGGAGACGAGGAGGATGAAGATAGTACAGATTCTGTGGCATCCTTTCAATCGTTGGTCGCAGCATTTTGATGTGATACCGGACAATTTGTATAACCTTCAATAGTAACTGATGTA
Source organism: Rhynchospora breviuscula (assembly GCA_027562975.1). Lineage (NCBI taxonomy): Eukaryota > Viridiplantae > Streptophyta > Magnoliopsida > Poales > Cyperaceae > Rhynchospora > Rhynchospora breviuscula. The sequence goes on along the minus strand of CM050400.1, from coordinate 26,316,209 downwards.
ACTATACTATCGTTATTGTGTAGTAAAAGCGTATGAGAGAACAATGGCATTCAGGTTCTACTAATACCTGTTTCCCCTTTCATGGCTCGGCTCAACTTCGTTTAATTGTTACCTCGACTTGTGAATAAATAACTAGTTGTGCCAGATTATTGACCGAAGTTAGAACTGTTTAATTTTTTTCAAATTTTAATCTTAAATTGGTTTTCTACAAGGTGGTTGCTTGATAAATAACCCTGTGGAACCAAAAGAAAGAATAAAAAGAAGAAACAGTTTAACTCGGAACAAATTAACAATGAATTTCTTTCCTTTCGGAAAAAGCAACAGCCATCCACTGTTTTCTTTTCAAAACAGAGACCGATAACGTTTGAAGTGAACAAGTACAAACTATGGTTGAAAGAAATCGAAGGAAAAAAAAAAAAGAGGAAACCCTAAGAAAGAAGCACGCACCTGACAGTCTGACACCTGTGTTCTACCAACACGTTTCAGAAAGAAGCATTGAACTATTGAAGCAATTGTAGTTCTGGTTCGGTTGGTATCCTATTGGGCTATTGACCGAAAAAAGGTGAATCTTATTTGGGCAGCAGAATCCGAAAAAATTAAAACTAACGTTACTATTTACATGAATTTCGAAAATAACAGTTAAAAATTCAGAATTTTAAAAATAACATTGTTGGATCGGCGTTTCAATCGCCGATCCAAGGATTTCCCCTCCTATATAAGCGAGACAGCGACCCCTCATCCCCACCCCTTCTCTCTCTCTCTCTCTCGCGCGGGACAGAACTCTCCCTCAGATTAGTTTTTTTTTTAATATTTATTTTATTTATTTAATTTAATTAATTTAATTAGGTAAGTAATTAAAAAAATAGATTAAATATTGAAAAAAAAATGAAAAAATAAGTAAAAAATCAGAATAAATATAAATAATTATAATATGTAATTTGGGAATTTTTTTCTTGAATTTAATTAGTTTATTTATTTAAATTAAGTAGTTTAATTAGATAAGTAATTAAAAAAATAGATTAAATATTGAAAAAATTATGAAAAAATTAGTAAAAAATCAGAATAAATATAAATAATTTTAATATGTAATTTGAAAATTTTTATTGAATTTAATTAGTTTATTTATTGAATTTAATTAGTTTATTTATTTAATTTAATTAGTTTAATTAGGTAATTAATAGAAAAAATAGAATAAATATTGAAAAAATAATTAAAAAATTAATAAAAAATCAGAATAATTATAATATGTAATTACAAAATTTTTTTGAATTATTTTGTACATTTTATAATTGTGGATAAATTAATTACAAATTAGAAAAAGTAAATAAAATAATAAAAAATTGATAGATTTATTTTTTAAATGTAGGAAAATTTTCTAAAAAGAGACAAGCAGCGCTTCTAGTCGAGGTGAGTTTTTTTTTAATATTTATACATTTAATTAATTTATTTTATTGAGGTAAATAAATGAAAAATTAGAATAATTATTCTAAAAAAATTTTAAAATATGTAAAAAAATAGAAAATTGGAAATGTTGTTGTATGAGATTGGAAATGTTGTTGTATGAGATTGGAAATTTTGTTGTATGAGATTTGGGTTTGTAATTAGGAGGGATTTGGTGTTTTTTTTTTCGGAAACATTCCAGGTACAGGGGAGATGCTGCCGAAATTTTATTAGATTATTTACATTGATAATTTTTATTATAGTGTAGTAAAAATGCTACCGAGAAGAAGAGTACCAGAGGCACCACCTCGTAGATCTACGAGGCTTCGTGGAGATCCTGGCGCTTCTACATCTACCGCTTCTGTTGATGCCGAGGCTTCTACATCAACGGATCCTGTTGTTCCCCCCGGTCCTGTTAATGCAGATTGTCTCTTGCATTTGGATGAGTCGAAAGTTCGTGGCACTGGTGTAAGTTATTATTGTTCTTTTACTTTTTTTTACTTATATATTTCTATTTTGATAGTATTTTTTAAAATAATTAAAAAAGAAATATATACAGCATTGGAGGGCAGTACTACATAGGGCTAAGATGTCACGAACTGCTGAGGTGGATGAGCATTTGATGACACTTGGACTGATACATTTCGTTTAGTTAGGTCATATGCAGCTCGATCATTCGCTTTTGCAGGGTCTAGCCATGTTCTGGAGGCCAGAGACCCACACTTTCTTTTTTCCGCACGTTGGCGAGATGACGGTCACTCTAGAGGTAAGGATCAATACCTATTTGTAATATTTTTTTTTTGTAACTATATATGTATAAAATTTGAACTATTTGCAGGATGTGGCCTTCTTATACGGTTTACCTACGGCTGGCAGAACCGTTACTGGACGGACCGATTACGACGCCATACAGTTACTCCAGAATTTGACGTTGCCGGAGGATATAAACACGGCAATAGTTGAGAAGTGCTTAAAGGAAAAAGAACGGAAGTAAGAAGGTTTTAAAAAATTTATTTTTATGTTAATTTTAAATATATATAGTTCTTACAATCAAGTTACATTAATAATGTAATGCAGGAAATCTCATTCCGTTAGGTTAAAGGAACTGCGTAAGATTTGGAATCAGATTGGGGGGCCTGGCACGAATAACGCAGCGAGGATCGACAGATACACACGCGCTTGCGTGTTGGAGATTTTTGGGTGCGAGTTATTTCCTGACGGCACGGGTGACTCGGTTCCATGTTTTTATTTGCAATTATTGGAGGTTAGCCAAGAATTAAATATCTCACATTTATTGCACTTTAATAAGAAATTAAATATATGAAAGAGTTGATGATATTCCTTAAGAAAATAATTCCTATTTGCAGGATCTTCATTCTAGTAACTCAGTGCAATACAATTGGGGTGGTGCCACTCTTGCCATGCTATACCGAGGCTTGGACACCGCCTTCATTAATAACATTATAAATATTGGTGCTCCTTGGTTGATCTTGCAGTTGTGGTCGTATGCAAGATTACTACTTAGTCGGCCGTCGATCACGAAGGATTTTGATAGTTGGGGTCTACCAAGTATTGACTCGTGTCCGCCTTATGGGAAGTATATTGATTTGATTTTAATTGTAATATTTAAAATATGTTTTATTTGACTTTAACAAACAACAAAATGGAAATGCAGGAAGTGGACGACGAGACACAAATCGAAAAAGTTCACCGGCCCTACTCGCAGTGGGATAGAATATGCGAGGGATGTCTGCATGAAAATGAAGCCGGAGCATGTCGTGTGGAGGCCTTATGATCACATCAGGGACCGCATGTCTCGTTGTGCCCAGGTTGAGCAGAGGATGTTCCTTCTACGCATCCCATGCATTCATTATTGGATCGTGATGTGGCACCACGTACATCGTGTCATGCATCAGTTTATGCTCTATCAGACAGTTCCCCCACCGCCACCTTAGGTATATATTTAACTGTTCACATTATTAATTTCATTATTTAATTCTCGCAATTATATTTTGTTGATTAATTGTGATTTGAATAAAACAGCCTTGGTCGAGAATGGAGGAATTGATGGGATACCAGCATAATACCTATCGAGGTATTGACTGGCATCAACTATTTGTGAATGAGGTGAACAAGTGGGCGAACACTAATGAGGCTAGGGTGATAGAGGATCGGCCGTGGAGCGAAGATATTTGGAGCGTACATGGAGCGTGCGCATCTTATGCAAATTCCTGAAGGGGCAGCGTCTGGTCCGGCACATAATTTGTCATACCTTCGCGAGACGTCTGGTCACATGAATTTGGTAAGTTACATTACGCAGAATTTTGTGCCTAATAAATAATTCAGTGGCTAACAAAAATTAAACATGTCAAGCATACTTTGCGTGAGGCGTTGCGAGGATGTGCATGGGTTGTCAAGAAGGGATTTCGTCGTGCTGGTAAGCAATTGCTGAGGGGGTGCAGCACGTCCTTGGATATTGTTGGCGAGCTTGCTCGATTACCTCGACTCTTAGAGTCGAAGGGTGTTCATTCAGACATCGACTCTATCCCTGATACGGATGATGAGTATGATGCGCCAGAGCCGGGATCTGTTGAGGAGCAGCTTTTCATGCGGGTATAATACATTTTTCAATCACTTTTATTAATATTATTGTTCCTTTCATGCTTAATATTCTATAATTATTTAAAATATTTTTATTATTTTTATAATATTATCTATAACAGGATGATTTTAGTCTGCATGATTGGGATTCATATTTTGATGCTCCACGACCCAGTCAGCCTCTGTTTCGGAGCAGACGGTCACATTCCGGTGTTTTTTAGCCTCACTCCGGATCCACAGCACCTCATTCCCAGCCTCAGACCACAGAGCCGCAGGCCCCACCCCATTCGCAGCCCCGGAGCACACAGCCGCAGCCTCCACCCCGTCCGCAGCCCCAGACCATACAGCCGCAGCCTCCACAGCACAGCACACAGTACACATACGGGAGTCCTTACCCTCCACCTCCACCATATACTCAGACTCAGTACGGAGGAGGGTACAGTCAGCCCTTTGTTCCTACCCCCGCACCTATCTCTCAGGCTGTTGCATATTATCAGGCGTACGGTACCCCATTGCAGGACCCATTCACACCTATGTCGCACCATCCATTCGGCGATTCTGGGGCCTCATCTAGCAGACCGCCTCGTCATTCCACTCCATTTTCTACGACTTATCCTCCCCCCCTCCTCCCCCAGGACTTGCTCCCGGTCGAGAGCCTCGAAACTTGTCTGGTGCTGAATGTGATTTATCTCATTCTCAGGGATGGTTCCGTCGTGATGGACATCAGTAGGATAGTGTGATATTTATTGTGATATTTATATTTTTGTACGAGTGTGATATTTATTGTGATATTTATATTTCGTATTTGGTTTTGATTCCGTCACTTGTTAGGATTGCAAAACTACGCGAAAAAATTCTAACAAATTCATAAAATATCACATTAGGTAATAAAGACGTTGCACTCTCATGCCTGTAAGTTTCATACCATAAGGTCAAACGCATAAAAAACATAAAATCGCTAAAATATCTAAGATATCATTTCCGAGGAACCCTACTTCTAATTTGTTCTATTTTTAGGATTGCAAAACTACGCGGAAAAAAATTTAAAAAAAACCATAAATAATTATTGTAGATGCAAAATATTATGAATTTAGTCAACCATAAATATTAAAATTAGAGCTATTTTCACCGAATAACATAAAGTCAACCCTTACATCGATCTATAAAGGGTAAATTTAAAAAAAAATACATAAAAATATTACATAAAACTAACGCCAGCCTCCTCCTGGTAAGATATTCATGAATCTTGATCCTAGCCGGGCAACCACACGTCGTAGTCCCCCTCCCCCACTGTTTGTGCTTTGAGATGGTCTCCTGCTACTTGATGCGCCATGACTCTCCCTGCTACTTGATAGTCCGTGACTTGTGGGAAATCGGAGCGACATTGATCGGTCACCCAAGCTAATGGAATTTTGACGTGGTTGAATACCTTCTATTCCAAGACTGACGCGATTTTCATTGCGAGAATCAATACTGATAGAATTCCGGCTAGGTTCAACGGGCTACCTAGAAGGTTCACTTTGGTTCCCTGTAGAAGATTGAGTTATGTTCCTTGCAGAATGTCTTGTAGTCCTCTGTGTCCTCGGTGTGTTGGTAGGACGACATGTACGACGACCAGATTGAAGGTCCTCCATCGATATAGGTTGTTGAGTGTCGTTGGCCGCCGCAGCGTCCCTTCTGGTTCGGCGCCTTTGGTTTGCCTGATTTTTATTTCTCATTGCATCAATCCACATCCAATCACGATCCTTCTTTCGCCTGCCCCGATTAATCATTGTCTTATCCGGATATATCACGGGACCATCATACCGAGGCCACTTATATTCGTCTTCGTAGCAGTGAAAATCACCTGTTGACCATATTTTAACCATATTCTCTGTGCTGTACCGTTCGTCTACAAAATCAGAAACATCCCACCTACAATGATCGTATACGGCAACCACATGAAGACATGGTATTCCTGTGAGTTGAGGTTTCCTGCACTTACACCAAGCACGCCTGCTCGGTAGTTGAAGATCTCTCGGTTGGTAATCACGTTTGAGGAAAACTTGATACTTCCAGGTTACCCCCGGATCATTTTTTTCAAATGGCACTTGAGCTTCAAATTCTCCACGTTCAATGTCAACGGTGATAACGTTTATTGCCGCTGTAAATATGAATTTATATCATTATACATTTTAAAGAGTAGAAGTAAATATGATTACATTAGAAGTACATTTGTACCTGCTTTGAGAGTATGTTTAATCAGCTTAAGTTGGATTTCTTTTGGCCATCGTTATCCCTCCGCCTGTCTCGCCAAAGCTATTTGCTTCCTCTCATTAAACCATTTAACAGTTTTGTACCAACTATCTTCCACAAGTCCAACAACTGGTAGTCTTCTCTCAGCCTTGTACCTGCTATTGAGACTTTCTGATCCATTACTCGTCATAATTCCCCAACGATAACCACCGTCATACGTCATAATTCCCCAACCGCTGCTCTGGGTTATAACCGCATGCCGCTAACAATCTTCCCTTGTAGCGACCCGATAAGAACGACGCGTCGATGCTGATAACAGGCCTTAGGTATGGTACTGCCGCGATACAAGGCCCATATGCCTATGCTGCTGCGGTGAACATAGCTCTGTTGGGATCCCCTACGCTCTCTGTCAACCATTTGATCTGTGTCCCTGGGGTCGTTCTCTGTATAGCCAATAATAAACTCGGAAGTTTGTTGTATGATCCCTCCCACGATCCAAAAAGTTGTTCGATCGCTTTCTCTCTCCCACGCCATAACTTGTTATAGGTTGGTTTTACATTTGGATATTCTTTCTCCAATATAGATTTTACGTCATCTATAGAAATACCAAGATCTCTCTTCACTGCATTCCAGATGCTGTTTGCGATTATCTCTGCCGTCAGATTTTCATTCGTAAAAACTCCGGCCCTTCTCACGCAAGTATGTTCTTCTTCATTCTTTATTATTCTTCAAAATTCACCTTCCCTTTCTGTACGGGCATACAAATGCCACTTACAGGTAGGCACCTTACAATCCAATACATACAATGCTGGAGTACTTCTAGTGGTTTTATGCTTTACATTATTATCTACGGCGTATTTATTACAAGTTTGTTTTAATTGTGGTTTTGACATAAAAATGTTTCCTTGCGCTAAAGGCCCAGAAGTTTCTGTTTGAGACCGTTGTGGAATCAAATTTCTATACTCAGAGATATCCAGAAATTGCCTAACGGGATGGTAATTATCGATCATTCCGGTAATGTAATACTCGTGATTCGCGAAACCCTGCGCATACAGACCCTCTCCCTCCATATCCTGTGACGCCCAAAACTCTTCCTCTTCATCAGTGAAGTCCTCCCCCGTTGCATAATTCGACTGATAACCCGGGCCACGGTCGTATGTCTCGTCAAGTTCGTCTATATCCCCTTCTTCTTCTTATTCATCTTCCTCTGCTTCTTCTCTAACTGGTCTACTACTCTCAGGTTGGTCCCATGGATCCCAATCATGTGCATTGGTGTTGTACTCATTATTTGTTCCATCTTGTCTTTCTCGTCCGCTACTACTCTCAGGTTGGTCCCAAGGATCCGAACCCCATGCACTCATATTTGTTCGCTCTTGTCTTTGTTGTCGACTACTACTCTCAGGTTGTTCTCAAGAATCCCAACCCTGTGCACTCGTATTGTATTGATTATTTCTTTCTTCGTCTTCTTCGGTATTATTGACTTGTTCATTCAAATTATAATTATAATCATAATTATAATTATAATTTGTGTGTCATCCTAATTTAAAAATATATAATAAAAAATTATATAATTTATGTGTCATCGTAATCAAAATTATTGATTTGCTTTTATTTTAAAAAGCTTAATTTAAAATTTTATTATTCAAGAGTAAAGGCAAGAGCAAATTAATTATAAATGCGTACAATTAATAGCAAGAGCAAATTAATTACTTTAAAAAACTAATTTTATCAATTCTATAATGGCACAAATTCAATTAGTAATTTTGTCCAATTATGCAAAAGATTTTTTAACTAAAAGTTTCTTAATAAGCCAATTATGTTTAGTAAAGAATTATAATCCTAATTTAAGCAAACTATATATTGCATATGTTCATGACTATTGTAATCATAATTCAAAAATAAATAATAAAGTAATTTTACTAATAAAATTTGTCGTAAGTTACCTTCTAGGCCACCACTAGTAGCTGAAGCAAATCAACGTGAAGTTGAAAGCCGTGTAGCCTTCTTGCTTGGAAGCACTCACGTCGTACATACCGCCATTCATTTTCAGAGTTCACCGGCAACTGCATCTGCTGGAACCTCCCTTCAATTATGGTATTAAAATGGGAAACAATTCTCAAATTATAATGACCTTGATAAAATCCCAATGCTGATAAAATTATTTCTTTAATTGATTCATAATCAGTTTGCGAAGTTGCATCCAAACTGAGAATAATTTGATGGATTATATGGAGATTGATTAACGAAAATCGGAATGGAAATCATATTTTTGACAGTATAGAGAGTCGAGTATTTGAAAATTATGGGTGATTTTCGAATTCGGAACGGTATGTTTTATTTATAACCAAATGAGAGTCGAAATAATGATGAGCAATCAAATCAAATCGCACTAAAACGCACTGTTAAATCGCACTTAAATTCAATTTACACCTTGGATCGGCATTTGGGACGCCGATCCAATTCTTTTAATGATAAAAATCACTAAAAATGAATGATTAAAACCATAAAAAATAGTAAAAGCATTGAAAACCAGTTGGATCGGCGTTCCAATCGCCGATCCAAGCTAAAAATTAATTATTAAAAGCATAAAAAACAGTAAAAACATTTAAAAAAAGTAACTTTTAGCGGGAAACCAATTGGATCGGCGTTTCAAACGCCGATCCAATTGGTTTCCCGCTAAAAGTTACTTTTTTTAATGCTTTTATTGTTTTATCTTTTATTATTATTTTCTATTATTACATTTACTTATTAATATTATTATTAATTGCTATTATTATTGCATTGTTATTAATATTAATTTGGTAATTGTTGTTATTTATTATATTAGTAATAATTTAATTATTAAATATTATGATTTATTATGTATTTTTGTGATTATTGCATGATTATTACTATTAAATTGATAAGTGTTATTAGTTATTATATTAATAATAATTTAATTATTAAATATTATTATTTATTATGTATTTTTGTGATTGCTTATTAATATTATTATTAATTGTTAATAGTTAAAAAAATAAGACTAAGGTAAATTTGTTAGACTTCATTAATGGACCATTTATTATTATTGCACAATTTTATTATTAATGCATGAAAAAAAAATTAAGAATCTACCATTTATTATTAATGCAGTATTTATTGTTTAACCTAATAATTAGCTGCAAAAGGACATGCGTGGTCTGGTAAAGTCTGAAAAAGTATACTGATACCCATATGCCCCCTGCAAAAGGACAGGCGTGGTCTGATAAAGTCTGAAAAAGTATACTGATACCCATCTGCCCCCTGCAAAAGGACAGGCGTGGTCTGATAAAGTCTGAAAAAGTATACTGATGCCTATCTGCCCTCTGCAAATGAACAGGCGTGGTCTGATAAAGTCTGAAAAAGTATACTGATCCCTATCTGCCCTCTGCAAAAGGACAGGCGTGGTCTAAAAAACAATCACGTGAAATTAATTTTTTATTGTGTGATTCTAAGTCTAAAATTGTCTATAAACCCACCTTTCATCAACCAGATTATGCAACACACACTCAATTCTTCTTCCTGAAAAATTCACTGTAATGGACAAAGGAAATAGCTCTCACTCCAATAGTGATGTCCCAAATTGGCGAACAGCTACCCGAGATGAATACTGGTCAAATTACCAACATTCCCCTATCAATACAAATGAAATAGAAAAAGGAGATTATCATGCAAGATGTCGCACATGTTTTCGCACTTTCAAATACAATATCTACGAATATGACGGGATAGAGTTCGATTTAAAAATACACTACCAGTGACACATTAATGGTGGGGAAGAAAGAGATCGCAATGAGCACCTCCAAAGAATGCTGAGCAAACCCAAACATAAGAATTGTGACTGGTATGAAGATTACTACAAAAAACCGCAACCAATTCCCCAACAAACACCAACAGAAAAATCATATTGTTGTACTAAACGTCTCTAAGTTTGTCGATTACAAAACAATATCATTTGGCATTTAACGATCTTCTTTGAGTTTTATAGGAAGAAGATGCAAAGTTTGAAGACTTGGATAAAAACTATGTGCAAAATCAAGATCAAGTATTTAGAGAGCTTATAGGCTAGTTTAGACTTTAATAGAAGGTTTACTTTAGTCCTTTTATCCTTGAAATGGTCTAGATAGCAGAAAAGCTCAAGAACTCAGCATCTTTCTCAGTTTCAGACCCAGTGCGTCGTGTAACGCAATATTGGGTTACACAACGCACCAGTGAGTTGTGTAACGCAATATTGGGTTATATAACGCACCTGTTTGTGCAGAATTTTTCCTTTAACAGAAACAGTGCGTTACACAACGCAACAGAAGGTCGTGTAACGCACTAGCTGCATCATACAACGCAATTTATGCGTCGTGCAACGCAATATCCTCAAGTCAAGCCAGAACGTTGTATAACGCACTGAAACGTTGTACAACCTTTCTTTGGTTTTTCCCTGGCCTTTTTCACTCACTTTTCCTGATCATTTAATATCATTTAATGTTGCGTTGCACAACGGATGGTCCGCGTCGTATAACGCACATGACAACTCAACGGATAGTTTATCCATTTTGTTTTATTATAACGGTCGTCCAGTGCGTCGTACAACGCAATATTGGGTCGTGTAACGCACTAGCAACGGATAGCTCGTTTTGTTTGTTTCATTATAACGGCTATCTGTGGGTCGTGTAACGCAATATTGCGTTGTGTAACGCACAACAGTAAACTGAGTTGTTTTACAGCTTTTGATGAGCTCTATTTATATCCACCCCTTGTTCTCTCTCCTAAGAGAGCTTTGCTTTGCAAAAATTGACCAGAATAGAGCCTTTTGAGCACAGGGATACTCTCCCACTTGAGCTTTTCATAGCTAGACCATTTTGAGAGATTTAGTAGCCTCAAACACCACCGCCCCGACATTGTCGCTAGGTGTAGGTTGGAATAGGTTGAGAGCTCTTCTCCTTTGAGGCCGTTGTGCCATTTGAGTTAGGCCGATCCACCTCGAGTGTCCTTGTGACGAGGTGATTCGGTTCAAAGTTGTAGACCCGTTCTTATTGGAATTGAACGGAGCGCGCCCTTTCGTGGTAGCGAAACTCCCGGAGACGTACGACTAAGGCTAGCCTTTCCTAGCGGGTCGGAACTCCGTAATCATACCAAGTGTTCAATTTCTCTCTCTCTCTCTCTCTTTATTATCTTGCTATACTTGAATTGCTTGTGTGCTTGCTTGTGTTGGGTACCAATTGAATTATGTTAGGGTAGTTCATACCAAACCGGTCTAAAATCTTAATTGCTTCCGCTAAACCTTGATTAAGCCGCCTCCTTTAGGGACAACAAATTGGTATCAGAGCAGGAACCTCGATTAAGTTAGTCTTAATCTCGGTTTTTGGTCATGGCGGCTCGGTTTGTAGAGAAACCGGATAAATTAGGCCAAAATTGTAGAAATTTCTCTTTTTGGAAGAGATGCATGGTGAACTACCTCAATATCTTAGGATATTGGCACATGGTAGAAAATCGGTATACCCCCCAATTTAGGCCAAATTCTACCGATTTGACTAAGAAGTCCCTTGATGACCGAAAGGACAATGATTGTGCGGTTAATGCCATATTAGCCTCGGTCCATGAATCAATTGGTGTGACCCTTAGTCGTTTTGATCTAGCACACGATATGTGGATGGCTCTCCTCACCCGTTATGAGGGAAATTCTCAAATTAGACACTCTAAATTGTATGAGTTGTACTCTCAATTTGAGAATTTCCACATAAAGGATGGTGAATCCATTGAGGATATGTACACTCGTCTTGTACAACTCCAAAATGAATTCACCGAAGGAGGTGAGCCCCTAACAAATGGCAAGATTGTAGGAAAGATGATGCGGGCTATGAGTGGAATGCACGAATGGGATGCTCATATCACTTCGCTTGAGACCATTATCCGAATGGATCATGAGTACACACCGGAGCAAATGTACACCGAACTTCGATGTGTGGAGGAGAAACTCAAACAACTCGCCAAACTAGGGCATCCTCCAAAAACCCTAGCCATGACATCCACGAGCAATCCCACCTCCACATCCTACTCTCAATCCTCCCATCGCCGATACCCACATCAAACACCCTTGAACCTCTACGAGCTTGATGAGGCAAGGCAAGAAGTAGTGATTGAGAAAATGTTTCGTGGGTTGCTCAAGCATGAGGAGAAGTTCAACAAGGAGAGAATAGCCCATGATGAACGGGAGTTGTGCTTTGTGTGCAATAAAGAAGGACATTCCATGCACAAGTGTCACAAGCTTTTTCCTCAAGTGCAAAACCACAAACTAAAACCTAAGCACAAGAAGGAAAAGAAGAAGGCTCAAGCCATGCATGCATTGTGGGATGTTGAATCCGAAACAAGCTCGTCCGACTCGGATTCTCATGAGGTGTATGCTATGGTGGCAAATGTGGAAGAGGTGGTATTCTCAACGGATGATGTGGAAGATGACTTCGTGAAGGACGTCCTCAACGAGTTCAATCAAGGAACAAGATTTGTTCATCCACTAATCCAAGCGCGTAAGGCACCACCACCTCCATCTCCACCGACTTCATCAAAATTGAGCTCTCCTAAGGTATATCTCCCTCTCAATGATTCTTTTAGCGATGATGATAGTGAGAGTGGTGATGAACCAACTAGTTCAACCAAATGTGTTGATTGTGATAGGTTGAATTCTATTCTTGATGCCACCCATGATGCCTTGGTTAGGAAAGCCGATACCATAGAAACCCTAAGAACCAAGATAGATGAGCTTACTTCTAAGATGGGTGAGTATGAGGCTAAAATAAAGGAGCTTGAAAAACAACTTGAAAAACCGATTTTAGCTCAAGCCCCCAAAATTGATTTGAAAAATCTTTTCAAGGGCCAAAAGCCTCATGACAAGTCCGGTCTTGGTTACCAAAAGCCATATCAAACCAAGAAAAAGAACTTGTCACACAATAATGGGAAACAAGTTGCACAAAACGCACAATTTCAAAAACCTAGGAATTCTCGTGGTCATGCACATATGTACCAACGGAAACCTAGAAACACTAGAGTTCAAAACAAAAAGAATTTGCAAAATCAAAACAAGGAGGTTTTTGCTCCAAAGGCGTCCGATAAAATTTATTTTAGAGGACCCGATGGATGGTTTTATGAATTTAAAGAGCAACACTACTCTCAAAACCACAAGGCTCAATCTAATGAGCATCAAACGAATGTTTCCCAACATTACCAAAAGGATCGCAACAAGAATTTTAAAGCCTCATCCACCGATCCTAAGAAGAAGGCCGAATACCTTAGAGCCCATTACTATTCTCACTTTGTTAAGGGTTTATCCGTACCTAAGCCAACAAATGCATTTTGCAACTATTGTTGTCAAAATGGACATATCTCTTTGGAATGCAAACTTAGGAAACCAAATGGTGAGTCTAAATGTAAATGGGTTCCAAAAGCTTGTACCTCTAGTGGTACAACTAATGGTATGGTAACCAATGTGGCCTAAATACCAAGTTTTCCCCCGGTCTTATAAGCCAAACATTTAGGGGGAGCCTCTTTTATTTTTTGCATATTTCTTTAAGAGGTTAAAAATTGGTCACACTACTTCATGTAGTGCCCTAAATTGGTTCTCCAATTCATTTTCTCCATATTTAAGGGGGAGCCATAAATTTAGGAGGAGCTTGTTACAATTGTTTCACCTTTTGTCGATTTACAAAAAGGGGGAGAATTGTAATAAAGCTTGTGAAATGGCCAAAATTTAATCGCTTTACTAATGATATTGTTTTGCAAATCGTCAAAAGGGGGAGATTGTTGTACTAAACGTCTCTAAGTTTGTCGATTACAAAACAATATCATTTGGCATTTAACGATCTTCTTTGAGTTTTATAGGAAGAAGATGCAAAGTTTGAAGACTTGGATAAAAACTATGTGCAAAATCAAGATCAAGTATTTAGAGAGCTTATAGGCTAGTTTAGACTTTAATAGAAGGTTTACTTTAGTCCTTTTATCCTTGAAATGGTCTAGATAGCAGAAAAGCTCAAGAACTCAGCATCTTTCTCAGTTTCAGACCCAGTGCGTCGTGTAACGCAATATTGGGTTACACAACGCACCAGTGAGTTGTGTAACGCAATATTGGGTTATATAACGCACCTGTTTGTGCAGAATTTTTCCTTTAACAGAAACAGTGCGTTACACAACGCAACAGAAGGTCGTGTAACGCACTAGCTGCATCATACAACGCAATTTATGCGTCGTGCAACGCAATATCCTCAAGTCAAGCCAGAACGTTGTATAACGCACTGAAACGTTGTACAACCTTTCTTTGGTTTTTCCCTGGCCTTTTTCACTCACTTTTCCTGATCATTTAATATCATTTAATGTTGCGTTGCACAACGGATGGTCCGCGTCGTATAACGCACATGACAACTCAACGGATAGTTTATCCATTTTGTTTTATTATAACGGTCGTCCAGTGCGTCGTACAACGCAATATTGGGTCGTGTAACGCACTAGCAACGGATAGCTCGTTTTGTTTGTTTTATTATAACGGCTATCTGTGGGTCGTGTAACGCAATATTGCGTTGTGTAACGCACAACAGTAAACTGAGTTGTTTTACAGCTTTTGATGAGCTCTATTTATATCCACCCCTTGTTCTCTCTCCTAAGAGAGCTTTGCTTTGCAAAAATTGACCAGAATAGAGCCTTTTGAGCACAGGGATACTCTCCCACTTGAGCTTTTCATAGCTAGACCATTTTGAGAGATTTAGTAGCCTCAAACACCACCGCCCCGACATTGTCGCTAGGTGTAGGTTGGAATAGGTTGAGAGCTCTTCTCCTTTGAGGCCGTTGTGCCATTTGAGTTAGGCCGATCCACCTCGAGTGTCCTTGTGACGAGGTGATTCGGTTCGAAGTTGTAGACCCGTTCTTATTGGAATTGAACGGAGCGCGCCCTTTCGTGGTAGCGAAACTCCCGGAGACGTACGACTAAGGCTAGCCTTTCCTAGCGGGTCGGAACTCCGTAATCATACCAAGTGTTCAATTTCTCTCTCTCTCTCTCTCTTTATTATCTTGCTATACTTGAATTGCTTGTGTGCTTGCTTGTGTTGGGTACCAATTGAATTATGTTAGGGTAGTTCATACCAAACCGGTCTAAAATCTTAATTGCTTCCGCTAAACCTTGATTAAGCCGCCTCCTTTAGGGACAACACATATTCAGCACCAAAAACACATTGCACCGTTTATGAAAGAATTTACAACTTTCGTGGAGACCACACAGTGACCTGTACAAAGTGTGGTCAGGTTTTCAATTACAAAGAGACCATC
Source organism: Rhynchospora breviuscula (assembly GCA_027562975.1). Taxonomy (NCBI): domain Eukaryota; kingdom Viridiplantae; phylum Streptophyta; class Magnoliopsida; order Poales; family Cyperaceae; genus Rhynchospora; species Rhynchospora breviuscula. The sequence goes on along the minus strand of CM050400.1, from coordinate 26,300,615 downwards.
TTGCGTGATCACTACGATGACCACGAAAAACAAGCTTGGTGGGATCAACAAGAAAAGAAATGGAAAGACAGAGATGAGGCGGAAAAAAAGAGAAAAATTGCACAAAAGGCTGCCGAAGAGAGGCAAAAATTGAAAGAAGAAGAAATTGAAAAAAAAATCAGGGAGCGCCTGAGATGGCACAAGGAGAGAGATGAACAAAAAAGTATTGCAGCAGCTAGAATGACAGAGATAGAACAACAAGAAGCCGATGCAGCTTTCTGGAACGAAGCCGCTCAATTCGCTGATAATCCTGGTGTGAGTAACCAACAACAAAAGGAAGACGAAGAAGAAGACCCATGATGGGATGCAATTCTACAATATGCGGACACCCAAAATATCTAAATATTTTGTTTTCTTATGTAGTTTGTTTTTAAGTAACAACTGAATGGTTTGTTTTTTAAGTAGTTTTTTCTTTTTTTATTTTGGTGTGTTACTTTATATTATGGTTATAAAATTTAGCTCTTCTTCTAATGGTGTGCATTTTTTAATTCTGAATTTCTTTGCATATTAATTTTCAATATATATTATAAAAAAATTTAATAAAAGTAAATAGACAAAATAACATATTTCAGTAATATAAGGTAAACATTACAAGTGACGACTGTCACACAAACTTATTTCACTAATAATGACCATAATAAGATACCGATGATAGAAACATAATACTATTCCATTTAGCGGAGATGGACAACATTTGAAGCTGCGGGATGATTTTCAAAATCAGGTGGAACTGCTGGCAGGTGAGTCAACCACGACCCTCCAAGATCAAAACCTTCATTCCTCTCAACCAAATCTGTAAAAAATTTGGGGCCCCTAACATGATATTGATTTCTTTCTAATTTCTTAACTACAAATTTTTTCCCATTATATTGTAACATTAATGCAGAAAATAATCGTTGTTCGCTAGTCCGCTGATCTCCGATCAAAATAACACCAGAAGAGACGCAGCTTGGTTTAGGACTCATTTGCTTAAAATTTCAAAATTAAAACTCTATTAGCAAATCAAATAAAATAAATTTAATAATTAATTTAAAATTATTCCCTACGAAGAAGTGATATTGCGAATATGAAATGACAAGGAGAAAGTTTATCAATTTTAGACTAACGAGAAAAACTTAATTTGTGAATAATAAATGATGACAATTGAGCTTATATAGACAATTTTAAGCGGAAAAACGACAAAAAAAATTATTGCAAACCAACTTTGAGTGTTTAAAAATCAAATTGCCCACTAAAAAAAAAGCAAATTCAGCGGACTCAAATGGTCAGACCTTGGATCGGCGATTGAAACGCCGATCCAAGGGTTCTGTGTTTTCGGCGATTGAAACGCCGATCCAACAACGTTGTTTTTAAAATTCCGAATTTTTAACTGTTATTCTCGAAATTCGTGTGAACAGTAACGTTAGTTTTAATTTTTTCGGCAGCAGAACACTGGCCTATGTTGTCTTAGAGTCGGTCTATTGGGCTGGATTTATGGTCTTTGACAATTCATGGAGTTGTATCTTGTACTTGTATCCTAATGGAGAGAAATGACTAAATTAGTACGAGGCTTTGGACTCCTGTGAGGCTGTGATCCAGTAATTGTCAATAATAATAGTTATGGCCTTATGGGGCTCCCAACTTTTGTGATCCAGTAATTTTTTATGATGGATTTTATACTCTCAAGTCTCAACTATAGTCTCGAAATTTTTTAGGATCTAGAGTGCTATTTTTAAGTAGTCCAACTTCCGGATTAAATTTTTATTCTCATGATGTTTGGATCATCTTTTTAATCCGGTTTAAAAAGTGGTCCCAATAACTTCTTATTCCACATTAAGAATATGACCCAAACATCTTAGAAATAAAAATTTTATCTGGGTGTTGGAACACTTAAATATAGTACTTTAAATTCCAAAAAATTTATTATTGACTGTTTAAGAATAATATTTTATACTCCGAATAAATAATCTTAATTTTATTTTTAAACCATCCAAACAGAGATTTCATCTCATCTTATCGCCATCATCTTATTCTCAATGTACAACACTAAAATGATGAAAATTTTAGGAGAATATGAAGAGGAACATGCTGATATAATGACGTATCAAAGATAACTTTTCTAAAAAAATATTGTATTATTTTGAGAAAATTCAAATTGCCCAAAAGCACCACTTTATTAAAAAGTGCATCTAGTTAAATTTGCAGTACTACTCTGAGACTAAGACAGGAAACATGAGAAAACAAACCCCACAAGTTTTCTTCCATTTGTTTTCTGAAAAAACAACCATGAACCGCTTTGGTATATTTACGGCCTCTAAATAGAGCGATGGCAACAAATGTCACCAGTATTTGAACCAGCGGTACATTGTCACGGACCACGGTTCAGCGCATCTGGGGACATGAATGGAAATCCAAAGGTGGTTTTTCCTTGGAATGTAGTGCATCTATTGGTTTTTCCTTGGAATGTAGTGCATCCATAGGTTTTAAGAAATAGACTCTATCCCAGAAACCAATCAATACCATTCAGGGGCAGAACTAGGGGTGGGAAAAGTGTGCCCAGCACACGCTAAGATTTGAGTTTTTATTAATCAATATAAGGATATTTGGTCAAATTTAGCATGAAATGATATCTTGGCATACTCTAAATTAAAAATAAATTCAATCTTTCCATCAAAAGAGATTTTTTCTTGTCCAATGAGATCTTTTTCTAAAATTTTATAGTTACTTTGGCATATGATATATAACTAATCATAAGGAAAACATCTCTTTCTTTTAATTTCTACGAGTAAATTAAATTTAAATGTACATTTGATTTGGAGGAAACAAAATGCAGACATATACTTATGCTAAAAATCCTAGTTTCGCCCCTCCTATACTAAAATTATAGTTCCGCCCCTGATACCATTGATCCGAAAAAAATAAAAGTGCTGTTACTCTTTACTCGAATTTCGAAAATAAATAAAAATATTTCAAAATTTAAAAATAATGTTGTAGGATAAGATTCCTGAAATCGATTGGATCGGATTCTAGAAATAGACTGTATCCCCAGAAACCAATCAATACCATTGATCCGAAAAAATTAATAGTGTTGTTACTGTTCACTCGAATTTCAAAAATAAATGAAAAAATTAAAATTTAAAAATAGTATTGTATCTTAGAAATTGCTCGGATCGGATTCTAGGAATCCGATCTACCATGTTTGCAATTTGTTATATTTTCCAACAGCAAAAGCCAAAACATATTGCACTTTGTTACATTTTTTAATTTGTAATTTTTTTTAGCCCTCAAATTTTTTGCTATTACAAAATATATAATTAGTGATTAGAAATTAAACATAATTTAAACATCTATATAAAAATATAAGTATATAATTAAATTATTCATGTTAAATAGATAATATTGTATATGTGTATAATACTTATTTATACATATATATTATGTATCATATATTTTATATATTAAATACATATTATTGTATATAATTAAATTGTGCATGTTGAATAGTTATACAAATTATTGTATATAATTAAAATATATGATACATAATATATATGTATAAAACTATTCAACATGCATAATTTAAATCATATATTTATACATATTATTGTATATAATTAAAATGTATGATACATAATATCTGTGTATAAAACTATTCAACATGCATAATTTAACATATTATTGTATATAATTAAAATATATGATACATAATATATATATATATATATATATATATTGTACATAATATGTACATATATTTATATTGTATATTTATTTATACATTAAAAATTTTTATATATTAATATCTACATTTAATGTATAACAAAAAAAAATTATTGAACTATTTTGTAAAAATAATAATTTTAGGGTTATCGGCGAAAAAATTCAACAAAAATTTTTTCGGACCATTGATCCGGTAACAGGTTTTGGAATTAATTTTCACAATGTTAAACGGTTTAGGCCCAACAAACTTACTGCCTCCATCCAGAAAATGTCAATCCAACCGCATGTTTGACCTCAGAACTGAAAACAAAAAAACTCCGAAGTTCGTTTGAATTGTCTAAGAATAAAATAAAAATTAGTCATTCGAAATAAAAAATATTATTTCTAAACGATCAAGAACAAACTTTTTAAAATTTAGAATGTTATTTTTAAGTAGTGTTTGGATTATATTTTAAATCCGAAATAAAAGTGGTCTCAACAAATTTTGAATCCAAATTTAGAAGATCATCCAAATATTAGATCACTTAAAATAGCACTCTAAATTCTAAAAAAAAAACTTCTTCTTAATTCAAAATGGAACAATAACTTTTTACTCCAGATTACTAATTTTAATTTCATTCTTAACGATCCAAATGCACCCTAAAAAATAAATAAATAAATTGAGGAAGTACATATGTGTCCTTCCAATCGTCCGATAATATTATCTGGAAACTTAATTTAGCTGGTCTGAGTAGCATTTGAGCATTTCAATCATTTCTAAATTCATTCTAAGTCGTTTCACCACAATAATCCACATTTAAAATCTTTATACTATCTAAAATATGATTCAAATCTTATTTATTCAAAAAGATTGGATTATACACGGTAATTACGCATATATTGCAAATAATACTATTATGAGTAGCATTTGAGCATTTCAATCGTTTCTGAATTGATCCTAAGTCGTTTCACCATAATAATCTACATTTAAACTCTTTACACAATCTCAAATATGGTTCATATCTTATTTATTCAAAAAGATTCGATTATACATGGTAATTTGGCATATAAATTACAAATAATGCAATTCTGAGTATCATTTGAGCATTTAAATCTTTTCTGGATTCATTTTAAGTTGTTTCATTACAATAATCTACAATTAAATTTTTTATACTGTCTATAACATGATTCATATCTTAATTATTAAAAAAAATTAGATTATACATTGTAATTAAGGATATATAATGCAAATAATGCATTTCTGAATAGCATTTGAGCATTTCAATCATTTCAGAATTCATTCTAAGTCGTTTCACCACAATAATCTACATTTAAACTCTTTGTACTATCTAGAATATGATTCATATCTTAATTATTCAAAAAGATTGGATTATACACTGTAATTACGCATATAAAGTGCAAATAATACAATTCTGAATATCATTTGAGCATTTCAACATTTTCTGGATTCATTCTAAGTCATTTCATCACAATAATCTACAATTAAACTCTTTATACTGTCTAGAATATGATTCATATCATAATTATTCAAAAAGATTGGATTATACATGGTAATTAAGCTTATATAATACAAATAATGCATTTCTGAGTAGCATTTGATCATTTCAATCGTTTCAGGATTCATTCTAAGTCTTTTCACCAAAATAATCTACATTTAAGCTCTCTGTATTATCTATAATATGATTCATATCTTAGTTATTCAAAAAAATTGGATTATACACAGTAATTACGCATATAAAATGCAAATAATATAATTCTGAGTATCATTTTGAACATTTCAATTTTTTCTGGATTCATTATGTGTTATTTCTTCACAATAATCTACATTTAAACTATTTATACTGTCTAGAATATGATTCATATCTTAATTATTCAAAAAGATTGGATTATACATGGTAGTTATGTATATATAATGCAAATAATGCATTTCTGAGTAGCATTTGAGCATTTCAATCGTATATGGATTCATTCTAATTCATTTCACCACAATAATCTACATTTAAACTTTTAATACTGTCTATAATATGACTCAGATCTTATTTTTTCAAACAGATTGGATTATACACGGAATTACGCATATAAATATCAGATAATGCAATTTTGAGTATTAATTGAGCATTTCAAAATTTTCTGGATTTTTTCAAACTCATTTCATCACAATAATCTACATTTAAAATTTTGATACTGTCTAGGATATGATTCATATCTTAGTTATTAAAAAATATAGGATTATACATGGTAATTTCGAACATAAAATGCAAATAATGCATTTCTGAGTAGCATTTGAGTATTTCAATTGTTTCTGGATTCATTCTAAGTCGTTTCGCCACAATAATCTAGATTTATACTCTTTATACTGTCTAGAATATGATTCACATGTTATTTATTCCAAAAGATTGGATTATATAGAAATTACGCATATAAAGTGCATATAATGCAATTCTGAGTATCGTTTGAGCATTTCAATCATTTCTGGATACATTCTAAGTCATTTCATTACTATAATATACATTTAAACTCTTTATACTGTCTAGAATGTTATTCATATCTTATTTATTCAGTAATATTAGATTATACAAGGTAATTACGCATATAATGTGCAAATAATGCAATTCTGTGCATTTCAATCGTTTTTGGATTCATTTTAAGTCATTTCATCACAATAATCTACATTTAAACTCTTTATACTGTCTATATATGATTCATATGTGATTTATTTGAAAAGATTGGATTATACACGATAATTACGCATATAAATTGTAAATAATGCAATTCTGAGTATCATTTGAGCATTTCAATCTTTTCTAGACTCATTCTAAGTCATTTCATCACAATAATCAACATTTTAAACTCTTTATACTCTCTAGAATATAATTCATATCTTAATTATTCAAAAAGATTGGATTATGCATGGTAATTATGCATATATAAAGCAAATAATGCATTTCTGAGTAGCATTTGATGATTTAAACCGTTTCTGGATTCATTCTATGTCGTTTCACCACAACAATGAACATTTAAACATTGTACTGTCTAGAATATGATTCATATCTTATATATTCAAAAAGATTGGATTATACGTGGTAATTACATTAATAAAGATCAAATAATGCAATTCTGAGTATCATCTGAGCATTTTGATCGTTTCTGGATTCATTCTAAGTTATTTCATCACATTAATCTGCATTTAAACTCTTCATACCGTCTAGAATATGATTCATATATTATTTATTCAAAAATATTAGATTATAAATTGTAATTACGCATATAATGTGAAAATAATGCAATTCTAAGTATCATTTGTGCATTTCAAACGTTTTTGGATTCTTTCTAAGTCGTTTCGTCACAATAATCTACAATTAAACTCTTTATACTGTCTTGAATATGATTCATATGTTATTTATTAAAAAAATTAGATTATAAATGGTTATTACGCATATGAAATGCAAATAATGCATTTCAGAGTAGCATTTCAGCATTTCAGTCGTTTCTGGATGCATTCTAAGTAATTTCAACGCAATAATCAACATTTAAATTATTTAGACTGTCTAAAATATGATTCATATCTTATTTATTCAAAAAAATTGGATTATACATGGTAATTAAGCATATAAAGTGCAAATAATGCAATTCTGAGTATCATTTGAGTATTACAACCGTTTCTGGATTCATTTTAAGTCGTTTTAACACAGTAATCTACATTTAAGCTCTTTATACTATTTAGAATATGATTCATATCTTATTTATTCATAAAGATGGGATTATACGATAATTACGCATATATATTGCAAATAATGCAATTCTGAGTAACATTTGAGCATTTTAATCTTTTCTGGATTCATTCTAAATTATTTCATCACAATAATATACATTTAAATACTTTATATTGTCTAGAATATGATTCATATCCTAATTGTTTAAAAAGATTGGATTATACATGGAAATTACGTATATATAATGCAAATAATTCATTTCTGAGTAGCTTTTGAGCATTTCAATCGTTTCTGGATTCATTCTATGTCGTTTTCACCACAATAATTTACATTTAAACTCTTTATAATGTCTAGAATATGTTTAAGATCATAGTTATTCAAAAAGATTGGATTATACAATGTAATTACGCATATAAATATCAAATAATGCAATTCTGAAAATCATTTGAGCATTTCAATATTTTATGGATTCATTCTTAGTCATTTCATCACAATAATCTACATTTAAAATCTTTCTACTGTCTAGGATATGATTCGTATCTTAGTTATTCAAAAACATTGGATTATACATGGTAATTACGCATATAAAATGCAAATAATACATTTATGTGTACCATTTGAGAATTTCAATCGTTTCTGGATTCAGTCGAAGTCGTTTCACCACAATACTCTGAATTCAAATTCTTTGTACTGTCTATAATATGATTCTTATGTTATTTATTCAAAAAGATTGGATTATACATGGCAATTACGCATATAAATTGCATATAATGCAATTCTGAGTATCGTTTCAGCATTTTAATCGTTTCTGGATACATTCTAAGTCATTTCATCACAATAATTTATATTTAAACTCTTTATACCATCTACAATATGATTAATACTTTATTTATTCAAAAATATTAGATTATACATGGTAATTGATAGACGGGTTTCACATTGAAATATTCAACCCTTTTAGGCCTAAATTTCAATTAAAAGTTTGTGTTTTAGTTAGATTTATTTGCATTTTATGTTAGAATCGAGGTACTGCTATTGTCCTTTGATTAATTTCAGGTTCATTGAAGATTTGGCACAATTTTGGAGTCTGGACAGTGTTCAAGCGGAGCAGGCCAAGATCCAAGCGGACCAGACATGAAGACTGAAGAGATCCAGACGAGGCACCTATTCTGGCGACCCCGCCTGAACCAAACCGCCAGACCAGAATTAGGGGGATATTTTTGGAGGAAACCATTGCGCTATTTCCAGACCTTCCAGACATAATCTCCACGAATGGAAACCGACTAGAATGTGTATTTAAGCATGCCCAAGGCCACCAATCAAAAGAAAGGGAGATTGGAGAGCGAGAATTGAGAGGAGATTGCAGAAACCGATCGCAGCCTTGATCCTGTCGACCCCGCCAGGACTCTGTCGACCCCGCCAGGATTGAAGCTGAGAGAGATTTGCTTTACTTCTTGTTGTAATCTTCCTTTATTTTCTTGTTTTGATGTCTGATCTGATGAAACCTGAGTTTTGTATGTTGAATATGTTAAGTAGTGAGTAGTTTAGTTTAGGGGCAATTGTAGGGAACCTCTTAACTTGGTAGTTAATATAAGTTTAATTAGGATTATATCTTTTCTATTTGCTTTGCCTTTCTCGATCTTTATTGCTTGAAGTTTGTGATTTCGAATTGCTTGATTTGAAGGTTTACCCGTTAGATTAAGGCCTTGTCTAATAGTTTGGTATCAAAAACCCTAATTTCAAGTTAGTTCAAAGTCGCACAATATAGGATAGGGAGTAACCGAGAGGAGAAACCAGGACTTAGCTGAGAAGTATGTCTTTACCTAGTATCGAGAGATATAGGATATCCTACCGAATAGAAAGGTAAACCTAGAAATCCTAAGCCAAGGAACGAGAGTTGAAACTTAGGATTTTTAGGAGGTTTGAAGGTTAAAACTTAGTTATCCAAATAGAGAACGAGAGTTTATATTTGACCCTGAGGTTTGATCAACAACCTGCACTTAGAGAGGATATAAAACTAATTAAACAAAGTTAACGACCTATTCTGGCGACCCCGCCAGGAAGCTGGCGGATCCGCCTGGATAGGGCCAGGTAGAGGAACCCGATCAATTGACCCTAGTTTAAGCCATAAATTCGAGTTATTTAATTTCCTTTAAGTCTTAGATTAATTTAGAGAGTATTCCAGTAATTTAGGTTTAATTTCCTTAGTTTAATTCTTAGTTCTAAATTAAACAAACTTGATTTACTTGTTTTTGACCATTATACCCCTAGGTTAAATAGAATAGAATTGCTAGAAACTAAAAGTTTAGAAATTCCGTCCCTGTGATTCGACCCTCAAGCTATATTGCATTAGATTAGATTTGAGGTTTAATTTGACTTAGGTTTTACCTCCGATCAAATTTGGCGCCGTTGCCGGGGACGGTGACTAAATTGGGATTTTTAGTAATTCTATTTTGTTTGATCTATTTGTCTTTTCACTCTTTACTCTTTGTTTTGTAGGAGAACACGCTGGCCGGGAAGAAGAAGCCTAAGCATCAACAACCCGTTAGCGAGTGCAAATACTATACAAGGAGCCAAGCAAAGAGCGACGAGACACCCCGACCTTCCGCTTCTTTTGCTTCCCGAACCGTTCGTTTTCCGGGAGAGCAAATAGAAATCGAGGAGGCCACAACTTCGACTTCATTATCACCTCAGACTCCCTTGTTGGTTTACCAGCGAGGAAGGCACAAACCATCCACACAGCAACCAGATCATCCGTCAGGCCCGATTCAGGCGGACCGCCAGGATCCAGGCGACCCCGCCAGAAACGAGCCCGAAGGAGATTTGATTCAGGAACAAGACACAGAACCAATGGCTGACGCAGGGGGAGGAGCAGTACCTCCTGAAATACTTCAAAGAGCACTTGACGATGCTAGAGAGGCAGCAAGGGTAGCGGCGGAGAACCGACCCTTGAGGGAGATCGGAGCACCAACCGCTAACAACGTGAGACTCGGAGTCAACCCGCCCAAAGCCGAAAGAACTCGAGACTTATTCTTCAACCCGTCTCTCATTGCCCTCATCCAACAGAATCAATTTGGTGGAAATCCGAAAGAAGATGCAAATCGACACTTGCAACGATTCCTCCGAAATTGCATCACTCTCAACCTCGAAGAAGTGACACCCGATATAGTTCGATTAACTCTCTTCCCTTTCTCTCTTAGGGACCAAGCTGAGGATTGGCTAAATAGTTTCAATAGTAACCCGTTTACACGTTGGGATAATTTGGCCAAAGCCTTTTTGGATAGGTTCTACCCTAGGGTTAAGACCACATCGATTGTTAGAGAGTTGATAGGATTTAAACAAGAAAGTGATGAAACCTTGTTTGAGGCATGGGAGCGATTTAAAGACTTGCAAAGAATGTGTCCGCATCATGACATAGGGGAAGATAGACTAATTTGTAGTTTCTATGATGGTTTAACTCACCAAACTCGTCAAAGTGTTAACTCAACTGCAGGTGGGTCTCTTCTCAACCTAGGGAGTAGGGATGCAAAGGCATTGATTGAAAGCATGGCTAGCTCTCAAACCAATTGGTCAGTGCGCGACAAAGGCAACCATGGTGGAATGATTGAAGTGGACAAGTCCACCCATCTTCAAGCACAACTTGATGCCTTAACCACCATGATCAAGAACATGAATGCAAAACCCTTGGAGACGATCAACAAGTGCCAATTTTGTGAAGAAGAGGGGCACACTGCGAAAACGTGCCACATGGTTGCAAGAGAAGAACAGATTGAAGATGTCAACGCGATCATGGCACCTCCTCATTATATACCCCCGTCTCAATTCGTCTATCGCGACAAAAGGAACCATCCAGGGTTTTCCTATAGCAATCCGAATGGCTGTGCAAATCCGGGGCAAGCTCCACCACCAAACAAGACCAACAACAACGCCACGAGTAGTAATAATCAACCAAATTACTACCAACAACATAGGGCTACGGTGGACAAATTCATGGCTGATCAAACTGAATGGAATCACTCGGTTTTTGATGAGATGAAACAAGTTCGAGAGTCTCTTCAATTTCTCATTCGACAAAACACCTTGGCCAATCAACCGGGGCAAGGTGTCTTGACCAAGACCGGTATGTTTCCAAGTCAGCCTGAACCAAACCCCAAGGAAGAGGTTAAGAGCATCACACATCGATTACGGAGCGGAGCAGAGTATGAGGGACCTCAAATGCCTGAAGAACAGCCCTCAGGACCTGTTCAAGCGGACCCGCCAGAGTCCGAGCGGGCCCGCCAGGAAGAGACGCAAGAATTAGTACCCTCGGGACCAATTCTGGCGACCCGCCAGGATTCAAGCGGACCCGCCAGAAAGGATCCGGAGATACAGAATGACAAGGGAAAAGGCCCAGTTGAGACTCGTTATGCGCCGGAAGTTCCGTTTCCACAAAGGCTCGCCAAGGCTAAGGAGGACAAGGAATATGCGAAGTTCATGGAGATTATGCAACAAATTCAAATATCCATTCCTTTTACGGACATGTTGACCAAAATGCCCTCCTATGCCAAGTTCCTCAAAGACATTTTGACGAACAAAAGGAAGCTTGAGGAGGTTTGTGGAAATATCGCTGTGACTCATGAATGCAAATCCATGACACTCAAGAGGATGCCACCAAAGATGAAAGATCCGGGGAGGTTCACGATTCCATGCAAGATTGGGGAGGCAAACATTAAGCGAGCATTGCTAGATTTGGGAGCAAGTGTTAGTCTCATGCCCGAAACCATCTTCGACAAGCTAGGAATTGGTGAATTGAGAACAACTCGAATGACCTTGCAACTTGCCGACCGATCAACACGATTGCCATTAGGAATAGTTGAAGATGTGCCATTACAAGTTGGAGATATTGTCGTGCCATGTGATTTTGTCATTGTGGACATGGAAGAAGATCCCGAGGTACCTTTAATTCTTGGTAGACCATTTTTAGCAACCGCTGGTGTTTTTATCAATTGCAGGAATGGAAAGATGCTTGTGAAGGTTGGAGATCAAACGGTCGAATTCGAAGTTGAGAAAGCACTCAAACTTCCAAATCAACTCGACTCTTGTTTCATGGTGGAAACACTTGATGAAATTGTTCGAGAGGAGTTCAACTCGAATTTACCTAAGGCCTACACCTACCCAATCGACAACCAAGAAGAATGGGATGCATTTACAGCAAGTTTGGAGGAGAAAGCAGGTGAAGAGGTAGACGAACCAGCTCTCGGGACCAATCCAGGCGACCCGCCAGAATCCAAGCGGGTCCGCCCGGATAGGTCGCTCGATCAACCGAAGCCGAATCTGAAGCCCCTTCCCTCCAATCTTCAATACAAGTACCTGGGACCTGGAGAGACACATCCGGTGATCATTAATGCACACTTGAACGAGGAAGAAATTGATAAACTCTTGAAGGAATTGCGTGCACATCGCAAGGCAATTGGATACACTATTGATGACTTGAGGGGATTGGATCCAAGTATTTGTACACATCGGATTCACATGGAAGAAGATTGTAAGCCGACAATTGAGCATCAGCGACGATTGAATCCAACATTGAAAGAGGTAGTGAAGAAAGAGGTGTTGAAACTACTTGATGCCGGAATAATTTATCCAATTTCCGACTCCAAGTGGGTAAGTCCGGTCCATGTGGTACCAAAGAAGGGAGGAACCACGGTGGTGAAGAATGACAAGAATGAATTGATCCAAACTCGAGTAGTCACGGGTTGGAGAATGTGTATTGATTATCGAAAGCTCAACACCGCCACAAGAAAGGACCATTTTCCCCTTCCATTTGTCGATCAACTCTTGGAGAGACTAGCCAACCACTCGTATTTTTGCTACTTGGACGGGTATTCGGGTTTCTTCCAAATCCCTATCCATCCAAGCGACCAAGAGAAGACGACCTTTACATGTCCGTATGGCACCTATGCCTACCGAAGAATGCCATTTGGACTATGTAATGCCCCCGCTACCTTCCAAAGGGCTATGATGGCGATTCGCCAGGTTTCTGGCGGGTCGCCTGAAGAGGTTCTGCTCTCAATCAAAATTCAAGCGGATCCGCCAGGTTCCTAGCGGGGTCGCCTGAATGCTGATTCTGAGCTGCATTTCATGTAAGTTGTGAATATTGCATTATAATTCATATAATTTGCATTTAGGAAGTTTAAGAAGATAATTAGCATCGATTAGAGTTGGAATTTGAGCAAATTAGGGTTTGAGTGTGTCGCAAAAAGAAAATTGAACAAAATGAATTTGAATTTGACCATCCTTGACTCGATTAGGGTTTTAAAGTGAAAGGAAGCATTGAGCATGAGTTATCTCGCATATCTTTAATTTCAAAACATTTTCGATTTAACCAATTGCATTGATAGCTTAAAGTTTCGGTCTTTTAGGCATCCACCCAAAATGAATACCCGAAATGCCCTTAGATCAATTCTTGCGACACAAAATCGAGATTCAACAAAAGAATGAACTGCAAGAGTAAAGTAATTTCACCGCTGTTTTCAAGTTTAATTAAAAGTCGAAGATGTACAAAAGCACAACTATAAAAAAAAAAAAAAAAAAAAAAAAAAAAACAAAAATTAAAGGGGAACTAAAAAGCGGTGCTCTGAACTGACCATTGCGGGAAGCTATAGGATCTTTGTGGTTAAAAAAAAAAAAAAATGTGTCATATCAAAGGACAAGTAAGAGATGGGCCGCCTGGTTCGCACTTTTCTTATGCCTACGGTTTTAACATCTCAGAAAGTCCGCCCACATTATTCTGGCTGACCTCTCCGCCGCGGGAAAAACCTCCTAGCCCCAAGAGAAAAACTAAAAGTTCCAACCCAAAAACTTTGGAGGCGATGGGTGGAGAGTTGTACCCTTTTTTTTTTTTCCGCCCCACTTTAGTCGTTTTCCAATGCGTTTTCAAAAATCGCGGTGATATCTCTTAACTCTTGCATGAGATTAAATTTGTTGAACTAATGCTTGTGATGGAAGGGTTAGATCCCATACTTTAATTGTCAATGTAGATTGAAAATTCGAAAACTGATTGGAGTTAAGGAAAAACGAGATAAGTCATGAACAATGAGGTACGATTGCTTTAAAAACCTATTTGTGTGAAGACATTGGTCACTCAAATTTAAGTTGATTTAAAACTGGATTTGAAAATTTGTTTTGATGCATTCAAGGATGAAGTTGCTCAAGTTTCAATGATAATTGTTGTTAAAAACCCTTCCTAGACTTATGAGAAACCAATCATTTAATTGCAATTAAGTCCTAAACTATCTTTCTAAGTTTGAATTGTTGCTTAGGGACAAGCAAGTTTAAGTTTGGGGAGATTTGATAGACGGGTTTCACATTGAAATATTCAACCCTTTTAGGCCTAAATTTCAATTAAAAGTTTGTGTTTTAGTTAGATTTATTTGCATTTTATGTTAGAATCGAGGTACTGCTATTGTCCTTTGATTAATTTCAGGTTCATTGAAGATTTGGCACAATTTTGGAGTCTGGACAGTGTTCAAGCGGAGCAGGCCAAGATCCAAGCGGACCAGACATGAAGACTGAAGAGATCCAGACGAGGCACCTATTCTGGCGACCCCGCCTGAACCAAACCGCCAGACCAGAATTAGGGGGATATTTTTGGAGGAAACCATTGCGCTATTTCCAGACCTTCCAGACATAATCTCCACGAATGGAAACCGACTAGAATGTGTATTTAAGCATGCCCAAGGCCACCAATCAAAAGAAAGGGAGATTGGAGAGCGAGAATTGAGAGGAGATTGCAGAAACCGATCGCAGCCTTGATCCTGTCGACCCCGCCAGGACTCTGTCGACCCCGCCAGGATTGAAGCTGAGAGAGATTTGCTTTACTTCTTGTTGTAATCTTCCTTTATTTTCTTGTTTTGATGTCTGATCTGATGAAACCTGAGTTTTGTATGTTGAATATGTTAAGTAGTGAGTAGTTTAGTTTAGGGGCAATTGTAGGGAACCTCTTAACTTGGTAGTTAATATAAGTTTAATTAGGATTATATCTTTTCTATTTGCTTTGCCTTTCTCGATCTTTATTGCTTGAAGTTTGTGATTTCGAATTGCTTGATTTGAAGGTTTACCCGTTAGATTAAGGCCTTGTCTAATAGTTTGGTATCAAAAACCCTAATTTCAAGTTAGTTCAAAGTCGCACAATATAGGATAGGGAGTAACCGAGAGGAGAAACCAGGACTTAGCTGAGAAGTATGTCTTTACCTAGTATCGAGAGATATAGGATATCCTACCGAATAGAAAGGTAAACCTAGAAATCCTAAGCCAAGGAACGAGAGTTGAAACTTAGGATTTTTAGGAGGTTTGAAGGTTAAAACTTAGTTATCCAAATAGAGAACGAGAGTTTATATTTGACCCTGAGGTTTGATCAACAACCTGCACTTAGAGAGGATATAAAACTAATTAAACAAAGTTAACGACCTATTCTGGCGACCCCGCCAGGAAGCTGGCGGATCCGCCTGGATAGGGCCAGGTAGAGGAACCCGATCAATTGACCCTAGTTTAAGCCATAAATTCGAGTTATTTAATTTCCTTTAAGTCTTAGATTAATTTAGAGAGTATTCCAGTAATTTAGGTTTAATTTCCTTAGTTTAATTCTTAGTTCTAAATTAAACAAACTTGATTTACTTGTTTTTGACCATTATACCCCTAGGTTAAATAGAATAGAATTGCTAGAAACTAAAAGTTTAGAAATTCCGTCCCTGTGATTCGACCCTCAAGCTATATTGCATTAGATTAGATTTGAGGTTTAATTTGACTTAGGTTTTACCTCCGATCAAATTTGGCGCCGTTGCCGGGGACGGTGACTAAATTGGGATTTTTAGTAATTCTATTTTGTTTGATCTATTTGTCTTTTCACTCTTTACTCTTTGTTTTGTAGGAGAACACGCTGGCCGGGAAGAAGAAGCCTAAGCATCAACAACCCGTTAGCGAGTGCAAATACTATACAAGGAGCCAAGCAAAGAGCGACGAGACACCCCGACCTTCCGCTTCTTTTGCTTCCCGAACCGTTCGTTTTCCGGGAGAGCAAATAGAAATCGAGGAGGCCACAACTTCGACTTCATTATCACCTCAGACTCCCTTGTTGGTTTACCAGCGAGGAAGGCACAAACCATCCACACAGCAACCAGATCATCCGTCAGGCCCGATTCAGGCGGACCGCCAGGATCCAGGCGACCCCGCCAGAAACGAGCCCGAAGGAGATTTGATTCAGGAACAAGACACAGAACCAATGGCTGACGCAGGGGGAGGAGCAGTACCTCCTGAAATACTTCAAAGAGCACTTGACGATGCTAGAGAGGCAGCAAGGGTAGCGGCGGAGAACCGACCCTTGAGGGAGATCGGAGCACCAACCGCTAACAACGTGAGACTCGGAGTCAACCCGCCCAAAGCCGAAAGAACTCGAGACTTATTCTTCAACCCGTCTCTCATTGCCCTCATCCAACAGAATCAATTTGGTGGAAATCCGAAAGAAGATGCAAATCGACACTTGCAACGATTCCTCCGAAATTGCATCACTCTCAACCTCGAAGAAGTGACACCCGATATAGTTCGATTAACTCTCTTCCCTTTCTCTCTTAGGGACCAAGCTGAGGATTGGCTAAATAGTTTCAATAGTAACCCGTTTACACGTTGGGATAATTTGGCCAAAGCCTTTTTGGATAGGTTCTACCCTAGGGTTAAGACCACATCGATTGTTAGAGAGTTGATAGGATTTAAACAAGAAAGTGATGAAACCTTGTTTGAGGCATGGGAGCGATTTAAAGACTTGCAAAGAATGTGTCCGCATCATGACATAGGGGAAGATAGACTAATTTGTAGTTTCTATGATGGTTTAACTCACCAAACTCGTCAAAGTGTTAACTCAACTGCAGGTGGGTCTCTTCTCAACCTAGGGAGTAGGGATGCAAAGGCATTGATTGAAAGCATGGCTAGCTCTCAAACCAATTGGTCAGTGCGCGACAAAGGCAACCATGGTGGAATGATTGAAGTGGACAAGTCCACCCATCTTCAAGCACAACTTGATGCCTTAACCACCATGATCAAGAACATGAATGCAAAACCCTTGGAGACGATCAACAAGTGCCAATTTTGTGAAGAAGAGGGGCACACTGCGAAAACGTGCCACATGGTTGCAAGAGAAGAACAGATTGAAGATGTCAACGCGATCATGGCACCTCCTCATTATATACCCCCGTCTCAATTCGTCTATCGCGACAAAAGGAACCATCCAGGGTTTTCCTATAGCAATCCGAATGGCTGTGCAAATCCGGGGCAAGCTCCACCACCAAACAAGACCAACAACAACGCCACGAGTAGTAATAATCAACCAAATTACTACCAACAACATAGGGCTACGGTGGACAAATTCATGGCTGATCAAACTGAATGGAATCACTCGGTTTTTGATGAGATGAAACAAGTTCGAGAGTCTCTTCAATTTCTCATTCGACAAAACACCTTGGCCAATCAACCGGGGCAAGGTGTCTTGACCAAGACCGGTATGTTTCCAAGTCAGCCTGAACCAAACCCCAAGGAAGAGGTTAAGAGCATCACACATCGATTACGGAGCGGAGCAGAGTATGAGGGACCTCAAATGCCTGAAGAACAGCCCTCAGGACCTGTTCAAGCGGACCCGCCAGAGTCCGAGCGGGCCCGCCAGGAAGAGACGCAAGAATTAGTACCCTCGGGACCAATTCTGGCGACCCGCCAGGATTCAAGCGGACCCGCCAGAAAGGATCCGGAGATACAGAATGACAAGGGAAAAGGCCCAGTTGAGACTCGTTATGCGCCGGAAGTTCCGTTTCCACAAAGGCTCGCCAAGGCTAAGGAGGACAAGGAATATGCGAAGTTCATGGAGATTATGCAACAAATTCAAATATCCATTCCTTTTACGGACATGTTGACCAAAATGCCCTCCTATGCCAAGTTCCTCAAAGACATTTTGACGAACAAAAGGAAGCTTGAGGAGGTTTGTGGAAATATCGCTGTGACTCATGAATGCAAATCCATGACACTCAAGAGGATGCCACCAAAGATGAAAGATCCGGGGAGGTTCACGATTCCATGCAAGATTGGGGAGGCAAACATTAAGCGAGCATTGCTAGATTTGGGAGCAAGTGTTAGTCTCATGCCCGAAACCATCTTCGACAAGCTAGGAATTGGTGAATTGAGAACAACTCGAATGACCTTGCAACTTGCCGACCGATCAACACGATTGCCATTAGGAATAGTTGAAGATGTGCCATTACAAGTTGGAGATATTGTCGTGCCATGTGATTTTGTCATTGTGGACATGGAAGAAGATCCCGAGGTACCTTTAATTCTTGGTAGACCATTTTTAGCAACCGCTGGTGTTTTTATCAATTGCAGGAATGGAAAGATGCTTGTGAAGGTTGGAGATCAAACGGTCGAATTCGAAGTTGAGAAAGCACTCAAACTTCCAAATCAACTCGACTCTTGTTTCATGGTGGAAACACTTGATGAAATTGTTCGAGAGGAGTTCAACTCGAATTTACCTAAGGCCTACACCTACCCAATCGACAACCAAGAAGAATGGGATGCATTTACAGCAAGTTTGGAGGAGAAAGCAGGTGAAGAGGTAGACGAACCAGCTCTCGGGACCAATCCAGGCGACCCGCCAGAATCCAAGCGGGTCCGCCCGGATAGGTCGCTCGATCAACCGAAGCCGAATCTGAAGCCCCTTCCCTCCAATCTTCAATACAAGTACCTGGGACCTGGAGAGACACATCCGGTGATCATTAATGCACACTTGAACGAGGAAGAAATTGATAAACTCTTGAAGGAATTGCGTGCACATCGCAAGGCAATTGGATACACTATTGATGACTTGAGGGGATTGGATCCAAGTATTTGTACACATCGGATTCACATGGAAGAAGATTGTAAGCCGACAATTGAGCATCAGCGACGATTGAATCCAACATTGAAAGAGGTAGTGAAGAAAGAGGTGTTGAAACTACTTGATGCCGGAATAATTTATCCAATTTCCGACTCCAAGTGGGTAAGTCCGGTCCATGTGGTACCAAAGAAGGGAGGAACCACGGTGGTGAAGAATGACAAGAATGAATTGATCCAAACTCGAGTAGTCACGGGTTGGAGAATGTGTATTGATTATCGAAAGCTCAACACCGCCACAAGAAAGGACCATTTTCCCCTTCCATTTGTCGATCAACTCTTGGAGAGACTAGCCAACCACTCGTATTTTTGCTACTTGGACGGGTATTCGGGTTTCTTCCAAATCCCTATCCATCCAAGCGACCAAGAGAAGACGACCTTTACATGTCCGTATGGCACCTATGCCTACCGAAGAATGCCATTTGGACTATGTAATGCCCCCGCTACCTTCCAAAGGGCTATGATGGCGATTCGCCAGGTTTCTGGCGGGTCGCCTGAAGAGGTTCTGCTCTCAATCAAAATTCAAGCGGATCCGCCAGGTTCCTAGCGGGGTCGCCTGAATGCTGATTCTGAGCTGCATTTCATGTAAGTTGTGAATATTGCATTATAATTCATATAATTTGCATTTAGGAAGTTTAAGAAGATAATTAGCATCGATTAGAGTTGGAATTTGAGCAAATTAGGGTTTGAGTGTGTCGCAAAAAGAAAATTGAACAAAATGAATTTGAATTTGACCATCCTTGACTCGATTAGGGTTTTAAAGTGAAAGGAAGCATTGAGCATGAGTTATCTCGCATATCTTTAATTTCAAAACATTTTCGATTTAACCAATTGCATTGATAGCTTAAAGTTTCGGTCTTTTAGGCATCCACCCAAAATGAATACCCGAAATGCCCTTAGATCAATTCTTGCGACACAAAATCGAGATTCAACAAAAGAATGAACTGCAAGAGTAAAGTAATTTCACCGCTGTTTTCAAGTTTAATTAAAAGTCGAAGATGTACAAAAGCACAACTATAAAAAAAAAAAAAAAAAAAAAAACAAAAACAAAAATTAAAGGGGAACTAAAAAGCGGTGCTCTGAACTGACCATTGCGGGAAGCTATAGGATCTTTGTGGTTAAAAAAAAAAAAAATGTGTCATATCAAAGGACAAGTAAGAGATGGGCCGCCTGGTTCGCACTTTTCTTATGCCTACGGTTTTAACATCTCAGAAAGTCCGCCCACATTATTCTGGCTGACCTCTCCGCCGCGGGAAAAACCTCCTAGCCCCAAGAGAAAAACTAAAAGTTCCAACCCAAAAACTTTGGAGGCGATGGGTGGAGAGTTGTACCCTTTTTTTTTTTCCGCCCCACTTTAGTCGTTTTCCAATGCGTTTTCAAAAATCGCGGTGATATCTCTTAACTCTTGCATGAGATTAAATTTGTTGAACTAATGCTTGTGATGGAAGGGTTAGATCCCATACTTTAATTGTCAATGTAGATTGAAAATTCGAAAACTGATTGGAGTTAAGGAAAAACGAGATAAGTCATGAACAATGAGGTACGATTGCTTTAAAAACCTATTTGTGTGAAGACATTGGTCACTCAAATTTAAGTTGATTTAAAACTGGATTTGAAAATTTGTTTTGATGCATTCAAGGATGAAGTTGCTCAAGTTTCAATGATAATTGTTGTTAAAAACCCTTCCTAGACTTATGAGAAACCAATCATTTAATTGCAATTAAGTCCTAAACTATCTTTCTAAGTTTGAATTGTTGCTTAGGGACAAGCAAGTTTAAGTTTGGGGAGATTTGATAGACGGGTTTCACATTGAAATATTCAACCCTTTTAGGCCTAAATTTCAATTAAAAGTTTGTGTTTTAGTTAGATTTATTTGCATTTTATGTTAGAATCGAGGTACTGCTATTGTCCTTTGATTAATTTCAGGTTCATTGAAGATTTGGCACAATTTTGGAGTCTGGACAGTGTTCAAGCGGAGCAGGCCAAGATCCAAGCGGACCAGACATGAAGACTGAAGAGATCCAGACGAGGCACCTATTCTGGCGACCCCGCCAGAAATCTGGCGACCCCGCCTGAACCAAACCGCCAGACCAGAATTAGGGGGATATTTTTGGAGGAAACCATTGCGCTATTTCCAGACCTTCCAGACATAATCTCCACGAATGGAAACCGACTAGAATGTGTATTTAAGCATGCCCAAGGCCACCAATCAAAAGAAAGGGAGATTGGAGAGCGAGAATTGAGAGGAGATTGCAGAAACCGATCGCAGCCTTGATCCTGTCGACCCCGCCAGGACTCTGTCGACCCCGCCAGGATTGAAGCTGAGAGAGATTTGCTTTACTTCTTGTTGTAATCTTCCTTTATTTTCTTGTTTTGATGTCTGATCTGATGAAACCTGAGTTTTGTATGTTGAATATGTTAAGTAGTGAGTAGTTTAGTTTAGGGGCAATTGTAGGGAACCTCTTAACTTGGTAGTTAATATAAGTTTAATTAGGATTATATCTTTTCTATTTGCTTTGCCTTTCTCGATCTTTATTGCTTGAAGTTTGTGATTTCGAATTGCTTGATTTGAAGGTTTACCCGTTAGATTAAGGCCTTGTCTAATAGTTTGGTATCAAAAACCCTAATTTCAAGTTAGTTCAAAGTCGCACAATATAGGATAGGGAGTAACCGAGAGGAGAAACCAGGACTTAGCTGAGAAGTATGTCTTTACCTAGTATCGAGAGATATAGGATATCCTACCGAATAGAAAGGTAAACCTAGAAATCCTAAGCCAAGGAACGAGAGTTGAAACTTAGGATTTTTAGGAGGTTTGAAGGTTAAAACTTAGTTATCCAAATAGAGAACGAGAGTTTATATTTGACCCTGAGGTTTGATCAACAACCTGCACTTAGAGAGGATATAAAACTAATTAAACAAAGTTAACGACCTATTCTGGCGACCCCGCCAGGAAGCTGGCGGATCCGCCTGGATAGGGCCAGGTAGAGGAACCCGATCAATTGACCCTAGTTTAAGCCATAAATTCGAGTTATTTAATTTCCTTTAAGTCTTAGATTAATTTAGAGAGTATTCCAGTAATTTAGGTTTAATTTCCTTAGTTTAATTCTTAGTTCTAAATTAAACAAACTTGATTTACTTGTTTTTGACCATTATACCCCTAGGTTAAATAGAATAGAATTGCTAGAAACTAAAAGTTTAGAAATTCCGTCCCTGTGATTCGACCCTCAAGCTATATTGCATTAGATTAGATTTGAGGTTTAATTTGACTTAGGTTTTACCTCCGATCAGTAATTACGCATATAATTTGAAAATAATGCAATTCTGAGTATCATTTGTGCATTTCAATCGTTTTTGGATATATTATAAGTCGTTTCATCACAATAATCTACACTTAAACTCTTTATACTGTCTTGAAAATGATTCATATGTTATTTATTCCAAAAGATTGGATTATAAATGGTTATTACGCATATAAAATGCAAATAATGCATTTCAGCGCAGCATTTCTATATTTCAATCGATTATGGATTCATTCTAAGTAATTTCATCACAATAATCAATATTTAAACACTTTAGACAGTCTAGAACATGATTCGGATCTTATTTATTCATAAAGATTGGATTATACACGGTAATTACGCATATAACTATCAAATAATGCAATTCTGAGTATCATTTGAAGATTTCAATATTTTATGGATTCATTCTAAGTCATTTCATCACAATAATATAAATTTAAAATCTTTATACTGTCTAGGATATGATTCGTATCTTAGTTATTCAAAAAGATTGGATTATACATGCTAATTACGCATATAAAATGCAAATAATACATTTCTGTGTGCCATTTGAGCATTTCAATCGTTTCTGGATTCATTCAAAGTCGTTTCACCACAATAATCTACATTAAAATTCTTTGTACTGTCTTCAACATGATTCTTATGTTATTTATTCAAAAAGATTGGATTATACATGGCAATTACACATATAAAATGCAAATAATGCAATTCTGAGTATCGTTTCAGCATTTCAATCATTTCTGGATACATTCTAAATTATTTCATCACAATAATTTACATTTAAACTCTTTATACTGTCTAAAATATGATTCACAATTTATTTATTCAAAAATATTAGATTATACATGGTAATTACGCATATAATTTGCAAATAATGCAATTCTGAATATCGTTAGTGCATTTGAATCATTTTTGGATTCATTCTAAGTCATTTCATCACAATAATCTACAATTAAACTCTTTATACTGTCTTGAATATGATTCATATGTTATTTATTCAAAGAGATTGGATTATAAATGGTTATTACGCATATAAAATGCAATTAATGCATTTCAGAGCAGCATTTCTGCATTTTAATCGTTTTTTGATTCATTCTAAGTCATTTCATCACAATAATCAACATTTAAACTCTTTAGACTGTCTAGAATATGATTCATTTCTTATTTATTCAAAAAAATATATTATACATGGTAATTACGCATATAAAGTGCAAATAATGCAATTCTGAGTATCATTTGAGTTTTTCAATTGTTTCTGGATTCATTCCAAGTTGTTTCATCACAATAATCTACATTTAAGCTCTTTATACTATCTAGAATATGATTAATATCTTATTTATTCAAAAAGATGGGATTATACATGGCAATTACGCATATATATTGCAAATAATGCAATTCTGAGTAACATTTGAGCATTTCAATATTTTCTGGATTCATTCTAATTTATTTCAACATAATAATCTACATTTAAACTCTTTATATCGTCTAGAGCATGATTCATATCTTAATTATTCAAAAAGATTGGATTATACATAGTAATTACATATATATAATGCAAATAATTCATTTCTGAGTAGCATTTCAGCATTTCAATCATTTCTGGATTCATTCTAAGTCAATTCACCACAATAATCTACATTTAAACTCTTTATACTGTCTATAATATGATTCAGGTATTATTTATTCAGAAAGATTGGATTATACATGGTAATTACGCATATAAATATCAAATAATGCAATTCTGAGTATTATTTGAGCATTTCAATATTTTCTGAATTTATTCTAAGTTATTTCATCACAATAAACTAAATTTAAAATCTTTATACTGTCTAGGATATGGTTCATATCTTATAGTTATTCAAAAAGATTGGATTATAGATGGTAATTACGCATATAAAATGCAAATAATGCATTTCTGAGTAGCATTTGCGCATTTAATTTTTTTCTGAATTCATTCTAAGTCATTTCACCACAATAATCTACATTTAAACTATTTGTACTGTCTAGAATATGATTCATATGTTATTTATTCAAAAATATTGGATTATACATGGTAATTACTCATATAAAATGCAAATAATGCAATTCTGAGTATCGTTTGAGCATTTCAATTGTTTCTGGATACATTATAAGTCATCTCATCACAATAATATACATTTAAACTCTTTATACTGTCTAGAATGTTATTCATATCTTATTTATTCAATAATATTAGATTGTACAAGATAACGCATATAATATGCAAATAATGCAATTCTGTGCATTTCAATAGTTTTTGGATTCATTCTAAGTCGTTTCATCACAATAATCTACATTTAAACTCTTTATACTGTCTAGAATATGATTCATATGTAATTTATTTGAAAAGGTTGGATTATAAAAGGTTATTACGCATACAAAATGCAAAGAATGCAATTCTGAGTATCATTTGAGCATTTCAATCGTTTTTACATTAATTCTAAGTCGTTTCATCACTATAATCTACATTTAAACTCTTTATATAGTCTAGAATATGATTCATATGTTATTTATTTAAAAAAATTGGATTATAAATGGTTATTATGCATATAAAATGCAAAGAATGCAATTCTGAGTGTTATTGGAGCATTTCAATCGTTTCGGGATTCATTCTAGGTAATTTCATCACAATAATCTACATTAAAACTGTTTATACTGTCTAGAATATGATTCATATCTTAATTATTCTAAAAGATTGGATTATACAAGGTAATTACGTATATATAATGCAAATAATGCATTTCTGAGTAGCATTAGAGCATTTCAATTATTTCTGGATTGAATCTAAGTTGTTTCACTTCAATAATCTACATTTAAATTCTTTATACTGTCTATAATATGATTCAGATCTTATTTATTCAAAAAGATTGGATTATACATGGTAATTACGCATATAAATATCAAATAATGCAATTTTGAGTATCATTTGAGCATTTCAATATTTTATGGATTTATTCTTAGTCATTTCATCACAATAATCTACATTTAAAATCTTTATACTGTCTAGGATATGATTCGTACCTTAGTTATTCAAAAATATTGGATTATACATGGCAATTACGCATATAAAATGCTAATAATGCATTTCTGAGTAGCATTTGAGCATTTCAATCGTTTCTGGATTCATTCTAACTCGTTTCACTACAATAATCTGCATTTAAACTCTTTATACTGTCTATAATATGATTCAGATCTTATTTATTCAAAAAGATTGGATTATTCATGGTAATTACACATATAAATTTCAAATAATGCAATTTTGAGTATCATTTGATCATTTCAATATTTTTTGGATTTATTCTAAGTCATTTCATCACAATAATCTACATTTAAAATCTTTATACTATCTAGGATATGATTCGTATCTTAGTTATTCAAAAAGATTGGATTATACATGGTAATTACGCATATATAATGCAAATAATGCATTTCTGAGTAGCATTAGATAATTTCAATCGTTTCTGGATTCATTGTCGTTTCAACACAATAATCTATATATAAACTCTTTCTACTGTCTATAATATTATTCAGATTTGTTTTATTCAAAAAGATTGGATTATACATGATAATTACGCATATAAATATCAAATAATGCAATTTTGAGTATCATTTGAGCATTTCAATATTTTCTGGATTTATTCTAAGTTATTTCATCACAATAATCTTCATTTAAAATCGTTATACTGTCTAGCATATGATTTGTATCTTAGTTATTCAAAAAGATTGGGTTATACATGGTAATTACACATATAAAGTGCAAATAATACATTTCTGAGTATCATTTGAGTATTTCAATCATTTCTGGATTCATTCCAAGACGTTTCATCACAATAGTCTATATTTAAGCTCTTTATACTATTTATAATATGATTCATATCTTATTTATTCAAAAAGATTGGATTATACACGGTAATTACGATTATAAATTGCAAATAATGCAATTATGAGTATCATTTTGGCATTTCAATTTTCTCTGGATTCATTCTAAGTAATTTCATCACAATAATCTACATTTAAACACTTTATCCTGTCTAAAATATGATTCATATCTTAATTATTCAAAATGATTGAATTATAAATGGAAATTATGCATATATAATGCAAATAATGTATTTCTGTGTAGCATTTCAGCATTTCAATCGTTTCTGGATTCATTCTAAGTTGTTTGACACCAATAATCTACATTTAAACTCTTTATACTGTCTAGAAAATGATTCATATCTTATTTATTGAAAAGATTGGATTATACATGGTAATTACTCATATAAAGTGCGAATAATGCAATTCTGAGTATCGTTTCAGCATTTCAATCATTTCTGGATACATTCTAAGTCATTTCATCACAATAATCTTCATTTAAACTCTTTATACTGTCTAAAATATGATTCATATCTTATTTATTCCAAAAAATTAGATTATACATGGTAATTACGCATATAATGTGCATATAATGCAATTCTGAGTATCATATGTGCATTTCAATCATTTTTGGATTCATTCTAAGTCGTTTAATCACAATAATCTACATTTAAACACTTTATACTGTCTAGAATATGATTCATATGTTATTTATTTAAAAATATTGGATTATAAATGGTTATTACGCATATAAAATGAAAAAGAATGCAATTCTTAGTATCATTTGAGCATTTCAATCGTTTCTGGATTCATTCTAAGTCATTTAATCACAATAATCTACATTTAAACACTTTAGACGGTCTAGGATATGATTGGTATCTAATTTATTTAAAAAAATTGAATTATACATTGGAATTACACATATAAAGTGCAAATAATGCAATTCTGACAATCATTTGAGTATTTCAATCGTTTCTGGATTCATTCTAAGTCGTTTCATCACAATAATCTACATTTAAGCACTTCATTCTGTCTAGAATATGGTTCATATATTATTTATTCAAAAAGAATGGATTATACACGGTAATTACCGATATAAATTACAAATAATGCAATTCTGAGTATCATTTGATCATTTCAATCTATTCTTGATTCATTCTAATTTATTTCATCACAATAATCTACAATTAAACTCTTTATACTGTCTAGAATAAGATTAATATCTTAATTATTCAAAAATATTGGATTATACATGGTAATTACGTATATATAATGCAGATAATGCATTTCTGAGTAGCATTTGAGCATTTCAATCGTTTCTGGATTTATTCTAAGACGTTTCACCAAAATAATCTATATTTAAACTCTTTGTACTGTCTAAAATATCATTCATATCTTAATTATTCAAAAAGATTGGATTATACATAGTAATTACGCATATAAATATCAAATAATGCAATTCTGAGTATCATTTGAGCATTTCAATCTTTTCTGGATTCATTCTAAGTCATTTCATCACAATAATCTTCATTTAAACTCTTCATACAATCTAGAATATGATTCATATCTTAATTATGAAAAAAAATTGGATTATACATGGTAATTACGCATATATAATGCAAATAATGCATTTCTGATTAGCATTTGATGATTTCAATAGTTTCTGGATTCATTCTAAGTCATTTCACCACAATAATCAACATTTAAACTCTTTGTACTGTCTAGAATATGATTCATATCTTATTTATTCAAAAAGAATGGATTATACACGGTAATTACGGATAGAAATTACAAATAATGCAATTCTGAGTATCATTTGATCATTTCAATCTATTCTTGATTCATTCTAATTTATTTCATCACAATAATCTACTTTTAAACTCTTTATACTGTCTAGAATAAGATTCATATCTTAATTATTCAAAAAGATTGGATTATACATGGTAATTACGGATATATAATGCAAATATTGCAGTTCTGAGTAGCATTTGAGCATTTCAATCATTTCTGGATTCATTCGAAATAGTTTCACCAAAATAATCTACATTTAAACTTTTTATACAGTCTAGAATATGATTTATATGTTATTTATTCAAAAAGATTAGTTTTACGAGGTAATTACGCATATAAAGTGGAAATAATGCAATTCTGATTATCGTTTGAGCATTTCGATCGTTTCTGGATACATTCTAAGTCATTTCATCACAATAATTTACATGTAAACTCTTTATATTGTCTATAATTTGATTCATACCTTATTTATTCAAAAATATTAGATTATAGATGGCAATTACGCATATAATGTGCAAATAATGCAATTCTGACTATCATTTGTGCATTTTAATCGTTTTTGGATTCATTCTAAGTCGTTTCATCACAATAATCTACAATTAAACTCTTTATACTGTCTTGAATATGATTCATATGTTATTTATTCAAAAAGATTAGATTATAAAATGTTATTACGCATATAAAAAGCAAATAATGCATTTCTGAGTAGCATTTCAGCATTTCAATCGTTTCTGAATTCATTCTAAGTCGTTTCATCAAAGTAATCTATATTTAAGCTCTTTGTACTGTCTAAAATATGATTAATATCTTAAGTATTCAAAAAGATTGGATTATAAACGGTAATTACGCATATAAATTACAAATAATGCAATTCTGAGTATCATTTGAGCATTTCAATCTTTTCTGGATTCATTCTAAGTCATTTCATCACAATAATTTATATTTAAAATCTTTATACTATCTAGAATATGATTCTTTTCTTAGTTGTTAAAAATGATTGGATTATACATGGTAATTACGCATATAAAATGCAAATAATGCATTTCTGAGTAGCATTTGAGCATTTCAATCGTTTCTGGATTCATTTTAAGTCGTTTCACCACAATAATCTACATTTAAATTCTTTGTACTGTCTAGAATATGATTCTTATGTTATTTATTCAAAATGATTGGATTATACTTGGTAATTACGCATATAAAGTGCAAATAACGCAATTCTGAGTATCATTTCAGCATTTTAATCATTTTTGGATACATTCTACGTCGCTTCATCACAATAATTTACATTTAAACTCTTTATACTGTCTAGAATATGATTCATACCTTATTTATTCAAAAATATTAGATTGTAAATGGTAATTACGCATATAATGCGCAAATAATGTAATTCTAAGTATCATTTGTGCATTTGAATCGTTTTTGGATTCATTCTAAGTTATTTCATCACAATAATCAACAATTAAACTCTTTATCCTGTCTTGAATTTAATTCATATGTTATCTATTCAAAAAGATTAGATTACAAATGGTTATTACGCATATAAAATGCAAATAATGCATTTCTGATTTGCATTTCAGCATTTCAATCGTTTCTGGATTCATTCTAAGTCATTTTAACACAATAATCTACATTTAAACTCTTTAGACTGTCTAGAATATGATTCATATCTTATTTATTGAAAAAATATTGATTATACATGGTAAATACACATATAAATTGCAAATAATGCAATTCTGAGTATCATTTGAGTATTTCAATCGTTTCTGAATTCATTCTAAGTCGTTTCATCACAATAATCTACATTTAAGCTATTTATATTATCTAGAATATGATTCTTATTTTATTTATTTAAAAAGATTAGATTTTACACGATAATTATGCCTATAAATTGCAAATAATGCAATTCTGAGTAACATTTGAGCATTTCAATCTTTTCTGGATTCATTCTAAGTTATTTCATCACAATAATCTACATTTAAACTCTTTTATACTGTCTAGAATAAGATTCATATCTTAATTATTCAAAAAGATTGGATTATACATGATAATTACGCATATATAATGCAAATAATGCATTTCTGAGTAGCATTTGAGCATTTCAATCGTTTCTAGTTTCATTCCAAGTCATTTCATTACAATAACATACATTTAAATTCTTTGTATTGTCTAGGATATGATTCATATCTTATCTATTCAAAAAGATTGTATTATACAAGGTAATTATGCATATAGGGTGTGTTTGGATGCACAAGAATAAGGAATGGGATAAGAATAAGCTTCAAATTTCTTATTCTTGTGTAACCCAGACAACACAAGAATAAGGAATTTGGGCCCTTATTCATATTCTAATAAAATCATAGAATTAGAATAAGAAATTTAGACAAGCACGAATTTCGAGATTTTTATTCTTATTCCTTATTCAAACCCTCATCCAAACAACCCCATAAATTGCAAATAATACAATTCTGAGTATCATTTGAGAATTTCAACATTTTCTGGAATCATTCTAAATCATTTCATCACAATAATCTTCTTTTAAATTCTTTATACAGTCTAGGATATGATTCGTATCTTAGTTTTTTAAAAAGATTGGATTATACATGGTAATTACGCATATAAAATGCCAATAATGCATTTCTAAGTAGCATTTGAGCATTTCAATCGTTTATGGATTTATTTTATTCTAAGTCGTTTCACCACAATAATCTACATTTCAACTCTTTGTACTTTTCTAGAATATGATTCATATGTTATTTATTAATAAAGATTGGATTATACATGGTAATTAAGCATATAAAGTGCAAATAATGCAATTCTGAGTATCGTTTGAGCATTTCAATCGTTTCTGAATACATTCTAAGTCATTTCATCACAATAATATACATTTAAACTCTTTATATTGTCTAGAATATGATTTATATTTTATTTATTCAAAAAGATTGGATTATACACGGTAATTACGCATATAAATTGCAAATAATGCAATTCCGAGTAACATTTGAGCATTTCAATCTTTTCTGGATTCATTCTAAGTTTTTTCATCACAATAATCAACATTTAAACTCTTTATACTGCCTAGAATATGATTCGTATCTTCATTATTCAAAAAGATTGGATTATGCATGGTAATTACGCATATATAATGCAAATAATGCATTTCTGAGTAGCATTTGAGTATTTCAATTGTTTTTGGATTCATACTAAGTCGTTTCATTACAATAATCTACATTTAAACTCTTTATACTATCTAGAATATGATTCATATCTTATTTATTAAAAAAGATTGGATTATATATGGTAATTACGAATATAAAGTGCAAATAATAAAATTATGAGTATCGTTTGAGCATTTCAATCGTTTCTGGATACATTCTAAGTCATTTCATCACAATAATATACATTTAAACTCTTTATACTGTCTAGAATGTTATTCATATCTTATTTATTCAAAAATATTATTTTATACGAGGTAATTACACATATAATGTTCAAATAATGCAATTCCATGCATTTCAATCGTTTTTGGATTCATTCTAAGTCGTTTCATCACAATAATCTACATTTAAACTCTTTATAATGTCTAGAATATGATTCATATCTTAATTATTCAAAAAGATTTGATTATAAATGGAAATTATGCATATATAATGCAAATAATGCATTTCTGTGTAGCATTTGAGCATTTCAATTTTTTCTAGATTCATTCTAAGTCGTTGTTAGAGATATGTCCTAGAAGCCAATCAGTTTATGGCTACTTCTATAGTTTATGTTATTGATGATATTTGATCATTTGTTCCTCGATTTATTTATTGACAATTCATTCATGTTGAGGATCTGAATTGTGGATCACTGTGGTTCATTTGTGAGCAAATGACAATAATAAATCGAAATTGTCCATAGTCTTGATAATTAACAAGAAACATTAATTATCAGATAAGACTAGTATACAAGTTAAGTGATGATTAAGTTCTACAAATCATAAGTAAGGAGTTGCTAACTTAATTGTATATGTATATGTTACTGGAACATAGTACATGACATGACCCAATGAAATAAATATATGGATTGTGTTATGTGTCATTATTTATTTCATACGTGTTTGATTTTGAGTTTGAGATGGTTCAGTTTTTCCACATGAGGATAGGTTCTATAAATATCGTGTAACGTTGATTCCTGATAAGGGCTGCTATACGGACCTTATTTATGCTCTCTTAAATTGT
Organism: Rhynchospora breviuscula; assembly: GCA_027562975.1. NCBI lineage: Eukaryota > Viridiplantae > Streptophyta > Magnoliopsida > Poales > Cyperaceae > Rhynchospora > Rhynchospora breviuscula. Next base: position 26,268,032 of record CM050400.1, on the reverse strand, counting down.
GCGGGGAAAAACTCTTCATCAAGACAACTGTATGTCCCTCATTAGTTCACCTAGTGAGTGATGATATCTACTAGGCCCCTTGATGGAGATGGATTGCTCGCTAGCAACTTGTGCAATCATCTCTAGATCAAGAAACGTATAATCTGCAAGAATGACACACTCCTATCTTGGATTATACAAGGATATCATGTGACATAAGAATAAAAAATAATAAGATACTCATTTCTTATGCAGGATTGAAGTGCTGTAGTTGTACAGTATTTATTTATGCGAATTGAGAATCATAACGTGTTGCTAGATACCGCTTATGATTATTGGAAATAAATGACGATTTATTTTTCATGACTAACATAGCATAAATCTTTAAAAGGTCACACAAATAGGACTTTGACCACACGTGCATTATTTATTTATTCGCAGCAGTTGGTACTGTGGAAATATGATGGGTTGATTAATTAATTACTAGCAACAATACCCGCTCAACACGAATTAATTAAAATAATTAATTTGAGCTAACGGGCCTTTATTTAATTGGTAAATTAAAGGTCCAACTTAAGAGCAATTAATTGGGCCAGTAATTAATTGAATTAGAGAACCAATTAAGCAATTGATGGAGCCCATTTAGGCCCATTTTATGGGTAGCCATATGGGTGGCATAATTGTAATTTGTTACAACTTGTTAGGAGAATTGTTGGTCTATAAAAGGGAAGATTTTGGAGAAAGAAAAAAATCTAATTTTCCGCTTTCTCTCTCTTCCCTCCTTGGCCGTCACTGTTCACGATACTGTTCACAGTGGAGAAAATTTATTTCTCTAATTTTAAGCTCTTAATTACTCTCTTAGCTCATGCGTTGAGCGATTTCCCTTCCAATTAAACAGTTAATCGTGCGAAGGAATTCAAAGAGAATTAGCTATCGTCTCAAAACAAGCTAGCACTTGTTTATAGACTTTTGTTAATTTTCTAGGTGGACTTGAGGCGACCGGAGGGCGTAGCGGAGTTGGAGAGCACGCCACCGATTTCAAAAGATAAGGATTAACCTTCTAATTACGAGATTAGAAGATGTAATCAATTCCTCCTTTCTCGTGAAGTGAAAATTGCTTAAATGACTAGATCTATAATTGTGATTGCTAATTACTTGTTAATTAGTAATAAAAATTTAAAATGGCACATGGAATTAGTTCCAAACAGTCGTTTCACCACAATCATCTACATTTAAACTCTTTATACTATCTAGAATATGATTCATATCTTATTTATTAAAAAAGATTGGATTATACATGGTAATTACGCATATAAAGTGCAAATAACGCAATTCTGAGTATCAATTGAGCATTTCAATCATTTCTGGATTCATTTAATGTCAATTCATAACAATAATCTACATTTAAACTCTTTATACTGTCTAGAATATGATTCATATCTTATTTTTTCAAAAATATTAGATTATACATTGTAATTACGGATATAATGTGCAAATAGTGCAATTCTGAGTATCATTTGTGCATTTCAATCGTTTATGGATTCATTCTAAGTCGTTTCATCACAATAATCTACAATTAAACTCTTTATACTGTCTAAAATATTATTCATATGTTATTTATTCAAAAATATTGGATTATAAATGGTTATTACGCATATAAAATGCAAAGAATACAATTCTGAGTATCTTTTGAGCATTTCACTCGTTTTTGGATTCATTCTAAGGCGTTTCATCACAATAATCTACATTTAAACTCTTTATACTGTGTAGAATATGATTCATATGTTATTTATTCAAAAATATTGGTTTATACATGGTAATTACACATATAAATTGTAAATAATGCAATTGTGAGTATCAATTGTGTATTTCAATCGTTTCTGGATTTATTCTAAGTGTTTTCATCACAATAATCTACATTTAAACTCTTCATACTGTCTAGAATATGATTTATTTCTTATTTATTAAAAAAGATTGGATTATACATTGTAATTGCGCATATAAAGTGCAAATAATACAATTATGAGTATCATTTGGCATTTCAATCATTTCTGGATTCATTCTAAGTCATTTCATCGCAGTAATCTAAATTTAAAATCTTGATACTATCTAGAATACGATACATATCTTATTTATTCAAATAGATTGGATTATACATGGTATTTACGCATTTAAAATGCAAATAATGCAATTCTAAGTATCATTTGAGCAATTCAATCGTTTCAGGATTCATTCTAAGTTATTTCATTACAATAATCTAAATTTAAACTCTTTGTACTGTCTAGAATATGATTTATATTTTATTTATTCGAAAATATTGGATTATACATAGTAATTACTCATATAAATTGCGAATAATGCAATTCTGAGTATGATTTGCGCATTTCAATCGTTTTCTGATTCATTCTAAGTCATTTCGTAACAATAATCTACATTTAAACTCTTTATACTGTCTAGAATATAATTCATATCTTATTTATTCGAAAGATTGGATTATAAATGGTAATTACGCATATAAATCGCGAATAATGCAATTCAGAGTATCATTTGAGCATTTCAATATTATCTGGATTCATTCTAAGTCGTTTCATCACAATAATCTACATTTAAAATCTTTATACTGTCTAGGATATGATTCGTATCTTAGTTATTCAAAAATATTAGATTATACATGGTAATTATGCATATAAATTACAAATAATGCAATTCTGAGTATCATTTGAGAATTTTAATCGTTTCTTGATTAATTCTAAGTCATTTCATCACAATAATCTACTTTTAAACTCTTTATATTGTTTATAACATGATTCATATCTCATTTATTGATAAAGACTGGATTATACATTATAGTTACGCATATAAACTGCAAATAATGCAATTCTGAGTATCATGTGAGCATTTCAATCGTTTTTGGATTCATTCTAAGTCATTTCATCACAACAATCTACATTTGAGCTCTTTATACTGTCTATAATATGATTCATATCTTATTTATCCAAAAAGAATGTTATATACATTGTAATTATGCATATAAAGTGTAAACAATACAATTATGAATATCATTTGAGCATTTCAATCGTTTCTGGATTCATTCTAAGTCATTTTCATCACAATAATCTACATTTAAACTCTTTAGACTGTTTAGAATATGATCCATATCTTATTTATTCAAAAAGATTGGATTATACATGGTAATTACGCATATAAAGTGCAAATAATGTAATTCTGAGTATCATTTGAGCATTTCAATTATTTCTGGATTCATTCTAAGTCGTTTCATCACAATAATCTACAATTAAACTCTTTATACCGTCTAAAATATTATTCATATGTTATTTATTCAAAAATATTGGATTATAAATGGTTATTACGCATATAAAATGCAAATAATGCAATTCTGAGTATCTTTTGAGCATTTCACTCGTTTTTGGATTCATTCTAAGGCGTTTCATCACAATAATCTATATTTAAACTTTTTATACTGTGTAGAATATGATTCACATGTTATTTATTCAAAAATATTGGTTTATACATGGTAATTACGCAATAATCTACATTTAAATTGTTTATACTATCTAGAATATGATTCATATATTTTTTATTCAAAAATAATGGATTATACTTGATAATTACGCATATAATGTGCAAATAACGCAATTATGAGTATCATTTGAGTATTTCAATCATTTAAATGTAGATTATTATGATGAAACGACTTATAATAATTCATATTCTAGACAGTATAAAGAATTTAAATGTAGAGTATAATCTGGAAAAATCAATGATGCAGATTGCATATAAGGGATTGGATAAACCCTTCTGTTGAAACTTTTACAACCATGGATTGGTAAAAGTAGCAGCTATAATTCATTATAGCGAAATTCATGCTCCAAATATTTCTGGTCTTCCCATCTATTGTAGGCTGAATTTTTGTCGCACGTGCACATATCACACCATGAGTCTTGTTTGTGAATGATGCAATATCTTAATTATTGGTCCACTTGTATCACTCATATATAATGTAAAATGTATATGTTAGATGAAAATTCGACATAAATATTCAATAATTTATGAAATAAAATTATAATTAGAATAATTAATATTATTTATAGATTATTCACACTCTTTTTTTGGCACCTTTCGAATGCATCTCTTAGATAACTTTCTTTGGTGAAGACTGAAGAGGTATATTATATTTATATGGCATCCTTTAAATTGTAGGCATTCTCTATATGGCATCAAAAATCAAAGATAAGAAATATAAATAAAGATGTGTGGGTGTCATGATCGTTTAGTTAAATATAGTTCGACACTCTAAGCATAGTGAAATAGTATTTTTTTCAACTTCTGTAGCGTGATACTCTATAACTTTTGGTGTGCTGGATATTATTGCTCATAAAACTCATCCGATTACCAGTAGACAATAAATTAGCAGCGCATTATTTTATTTTTTATTTTTTGACCCCTTCCTATTTTCATTTTCATCTTGTCTCCGCCCAGTTTCATTTAATTAATTAATTGATATTAGTACCATTAATGTAACGTTTCAAATTGATTTGCGTGTTGCCGTGTACTATTTTTTTATATATTATTTATAATTTCATGAGTTTGGAATACCATATATACCAACACACATGCTTCATTTTCCAAAAAAACAAATATTGATAATAACAAGTATAATTTGTTTGGCTCTGGTTCCGAATTGGAGCTGGAGTTAGGGTGAATATTTTATTTTCCCTTTACCTTTTTTTCTCCTATTTTACAGTCTTCATATTTACGTTCAAATATTCATTTCCATAATTAATTTAATTCCATAATACGAGCTCCTCCAAAAAAAATAAACAAATACGTATATTAAACTCACATTACAAATATCATCGTTCACATCATATATTATTTATAACACGATTTTTTACAATTTAAATATATATAAATCATATTAAAAAATTTTAGAATCCAAATTCCCCACTAACACAACTTAAAACATTATCACACATACGTTATCTATATACAAAACATACAAATTTATTCACTACTAAGTTAAAATTGCACACAATAATCTTCACAAAATTTACGTTCATTTCATAATTTTTTTAATTATTAATTCAAATATCTGCAGTATGCCCACTATTTTTTAAATATTCTTTTTTTTTTAGATCACGTAGAAATATCACTTTTTTGGGATTGAAATTTCAAAAAACTTTATTTCAAAATAAAATTAAATTATACAATTAAAAGATAGACAAAAATGAATTATATATAACTTAATTATAAGAACAAAATAAAAATTCATGTATCGAGCGAAGCTCGATGAGCCTCTTAATCCTTTGATAACGATGTCAATACAGGCACCATTTTAATTGCATTGTTTCGACCCATCTACATATGTTTATTATATCTTTATTATATGTAAGTTACACATCTTTATTTTATGTAAGATGTCAAACTTCAAACTGTACAATATAATTTAAATAACCATTTTTTTTCATATGATTGATTTGACTCTTTAAAATGGTATACCGGTGTTACTGTCTATCGTTTTCATATTGATCAAGACTTAAGCATGCAACAACTAATTATTTCTTTGTCCCTACTAACCTATTCTGAAGTTTAAAGCACGAGTTGCACTATTCGTGCCATTGCGCAGTAAAATAAAACCAAGCTCTTAACAATTCATTCTCCTTTTTAGGGGGGGGGGGGGGGATAATAATGCGATGAAGCCAAAATCCTCCAACTTATTTTTAAAATTTTAAATTTTAAACCGGATTTCGAATACGCGACCTCTATTGTAAGTTAAGTGTAGTATTTTTTGCGACTAAACCAAAGATTGGTTCTCACGCTGTTAACCTTTTAAGGTTCCTTTAAAAGAAAGAATTCTAATAGGGATTATGTACCAACTTATACAATAATAATTTTGATAAGATTATCATGCAATACGGAATATTGTAAGATCAAGCAATTTTTTTTATTTGTCCGATGAATACTAAAGAGTTTTCCTCACCAAATATTTTCCTGAACAGTTTTCCAAATTCGAAATCCCATCTCGACTGTGATGGCTTATCACTACAGAACACAAAATACAAAAAGCATCCAAAACCAGCCGCAAGAACTGAATCGAAGACAGCTTACCTCTGGACCTGACTTATCTTTTATACTAAACCAATAGAAAGTAGGCAGCTTAATAAGTACCCAAATGCTGGTGGCCCCACCTGAAAGCTACTCAAATTCTTGGAAGATATTCTCTGGTTAAATTTACTTTTTTTGTAACGCTGTCAATTCGAGTATGGTACAGTTCTTCTGGCCTAGTCTGACCCTCGTCGATGACTGCTGAAAATTACCACTTGATTACGAATTTTGATTTTGAAAGAGAGTATTATTTCCACGCTATCAGGATTTAAAACTGACTCAACCGCAAAATGTACAACCAATCAATGTAATATTTATAGAAAGGGTAGAAAGTAAATTTTAATAAGAAACGACAAAACGCTATTGAAATTTTATAAGGGTATGTTTGGCACGCCTCACGAACACCCAATTCGTGAACAGCAGCTGTTCGCGCGAATCAAACCTGCGCGGAACACAAACAACTGCCTATTCGCGAGTGTGTTCTGGGTTCTAAGATTTGGGGGAACTCACGTGTTCGCGCGAACGAATTGGGAAACCAATTTTTTAATGCACCTGGGTTCGCGAACCCATGTTCGTTGCAATACCCCAAACATAGCCTAAATTTAATATTTATCCAATTTAGAATAATTGTCTTCTCTTCGTATGATTTATTAAATTATGGACACAATCTTATTCCATAAACAACCAATATTGATATAACTTAATTTGGTACAGAAATTACGTATTTAAGCTCAAATATTGATAGAATGGTAAATAACATAACTTTCTCAATTTACATATACAATTTGTTGGGTGTTTATTTCCCAATTCCACCGGATCCAGTCAAATATGACTGAACCTCCTCTGAGATTAAATGGTATCAGAAACGAATGTAGGAATTTCGAATCTGGCTCAAATCCTGTCCTGTTTACTTGTATAAGACACCATTTGTATTATTTTGTGCCATGATGATTTCTAAAATAAAAGATAAGATTTCAAAGGTTGGCAGGAGTCCAAACCTATTTACATGCCAAGCAGCAAACATGTTAATTAACAGTTTTACTACTCATTTGCAGGCTTGCAGCAGAAATTAAAAGTAAAAATAAGTTTGAATAAACTTTTTAATTCTTTTACGAGTCATTGTCAAAGTAGACTGCGACCTGTACTAATCGAGTTAGGTCACACATATTCTAAATTGAGTCGGCTTGTCAACTGACCAACCTGGTCCGTTCACAACGTAATAATTTTACATAATGGAGCAATCTGAATAATTGTTCTAATAATATAATCTAGTATAGTAGACGTACATTTAAAAATCAATATCAATACTCAGTGGTCTATTCACAAATTCAAATGCTCAGATTTTAGGAAAAGAAAAATGCTTGATAGAATTTATTCACACACTTTAAAAAATGATAATTTTCACAGTTTGCACCTTATATTGTGTTAAGAAGCCGGTTCTTTTTGTAGCTGTAAGCTTGTATATTATTTTTTTATATAAAAATATCTCATGACCGTCAAAATCAAGCTCTCCTATAAAAATGGCTTTGGAAATTACAAGCCGATGGAGATCTGTTTGGTCTAAAACGATAAACATGCTATACAGTACATCCGACATTTCAGAGCTATCATCTTTACAGAACATCTCACATTGTTTGAGAGACATACTTAAGGGTGTACCATTCACAAAGATTTCTGTTTTTCAGAATTCTCGTGATGCCTTACCATATTGGCGATGGACACTGGATGGTACCTTCTTTTCAGCATCTTCCTATCGTATTTTGATAGACACAGATGTGAAAAACTTAGTAATCGCTTTTGTCTGGAAAATTAAGGCTCCAATAAGGTTGAAATTTTCATTTGGTCTTTGCTATAGTATAAGCTCCTTACACCAACAATTTTGCAAAAACGAAACTGGCTTCAATCTCGAATTGCATCCTTTGTACTTCTTTAGCTCATGAGGATATAGGACACCTATTTGTGGAATGCTACTTCACAAAAACAACCTAGTTTCAACTCATGAGGCCTCAAATAATTTTATTTGGCATTAATAATATCATCGATTTTTGGTTGGCAAATCGAAAGACCACAATCAGATCGAAATCATATTTGGGATTCAACCTTGGCAGCAGGTTGCTGGCTAATATGGAAGGAGCGAAATGCAAAGAATTTCAATAATCATTTGCCGATGCCAGCTAGACTAGTTGGTGATATAATCACCTTATCAAAACAAAACAGTGGTTCATTAACTGCTAATCTGTCTACTTTAATTTTTACAGAAAATTTTAGATGTCTTTTTTATATCTTTTGTATTTTTATTTTTTTTTCATTGTAAATAACAATTTGTTATCATCTTTTTTTATTTTTTTAATAAAATTTTGTTGGTTGGCTATCGCAACTAACCTTAAAAAAATATCTTATTATGGATTAATTTTTTAGATAAAAAAAGCTGATTATTTTTTAGCTTTAAGCTTGTAAATTATTTTTTTTATAAAAATATCTCATTGTAGATTAATTGTTTTGAACTAAGAGGATTCGGGTACCATAAGATGCCAATCTTTCTTTAAAACATATTTTCAATTCTGAAATACAGTTTAGTGATGTAGTTCTTCTTTAAAATTCTGTCATAATAAAATTTTGTAAATAGAGATAGGTTTAGTACATACCAATAAATCAAAAAAATATATAAACGTGTACGATATATCTATCGTAATTAATCAGATCTGTTCATTATATTGACTTCCTCTCCTTTTTTTCGAATATGATCTGGTAGTGGCTACCAAATGTCTTCCGCCCGAATCCAGTCTGAAAATTTAGATCTTGAAATCAATCGACTAGCCAGCACTGTAGAGAGATAAGTGGTGATTAAAGGAGAAGAAAAAGAAGGATAAGTGATTGATATTCAGTCTATATTAAAGGTAGAATAATTAAAAGAAAATTGACAAAATTGGTAGTTTTCTTCAGTTGTACTTTTCAGTGGCAATTAGTCAATTTGTCGATTGGTCAGTCACTCAGTCATGACCAAGTTTACCAGAGAAGTAATTTTCTTTTCTTTTTTAAACCAAACAAAAGTAGTTCTCAGTTGCCACTTTAGATAAGTTACTGATCAGAGGGTTGACTGGAATTAATAATTGCTATTTTTGTGACCAAAAGTAACATCAGAAGTTCCAATACATTGGATGCCACATGGAATCTTAGGAACATGAGTTTCACACAAATTTTCACACAAATTTATACATATCAGGCTCAATTTTATACATTCAAGGACTTTGGATTATCAATCAATATGAGCAATTAATGCATTTAACCACCATAAAATTTGACGAAGATTTAAAAAAAAAAATGAGAAAGCCCTATTACCAACGCACTTGAAAGTCAAAATAATATGCATAGATAATTAATTAATCAGAAAATATATTTCAGTTTAATGAATACAAAACTATGCACCAAAAAATTGAACCAGGAATGAAAACAAAACTAAACCTTTCACAAATTTAAAAAAAAATGTCCCATTTCTTATAGCCGTCCGCTATGGCCAGTAAATGTAATATAGCTTCAGTAGCTTTAAATAATTAAACTATAAACTATTATAATAAGGTGATAGGGCCGCTATAATTCGTTATTCGAATCTTAGAAAAAAGGGAGAAAAAGTCAGGAAACAATTTGAAGCAAATTAGGAAACTTTGCTTCCATATTTGTTCAGGTCTAATGGTAGCCGCACATGTTGGACTTGTGAAAGCGACTCATGTTATACAGCTATGAGTTAGCAGAATAGCAGGTTTTGCTCTTTGCCTTCTGCATTCAATCACAATCAATAATACAGGAAAAAGCACAACCGCAATACCATGGATTGGAAGTTTATATGGAGTGCCCTGTTTTTAAGTTCAACAGAATTACAACTGGTACAATGTACTAGGTCCTTTTTTGAGTGATAAAACGGACGTCCTTTCACTAGCAATGTTCTTTTTTGTTATTATTTAGTAAATGGCCGCATTATGAGCAGTGAAATAAATTTGAAATTTACTTCATGAATGAGACTTTAGGAATTTACACTCATGAAACATTTAAATACCAACCTTATCTGAAAGAGTTTCTTACTGGCGTGCTTGTCTTTATGGAAGAGAAAGTTCTAGTTAATGACTCAAGAAATTATTTTAACAGTAATTAACAATTAGAATCCATAATTTACACTCGCCATGAGAAATTATTTTTAATATGGCAAAAATGATGACTTAGGAAATAATCGAAACAATTAGAAATCCAAAATGACTTAAAAATCAATAGCTACTATACACAAATTCCGGAATTATCTAAACTATATCTCAGATATTATTTGCCAATTTTGAATACAAGAAGAGATAAAAAGAAGGGAAGAGGCAAAAACTGTGAAATACTAAAAGACAAAGTGGAAATTAGCAAGGAACATGTATTTAGCAACAACATATCGAATCTTCTATATTGCTTGTGATGTTTATCAAGACAATTTAAGATTGTTAATGTTTGTATGAAGATGAGAATCAGCTGAGCTAAACATATACGCTGGTCTGACTCTAATACAATTTGTTAGAATTTTAAGGAAGAAAACAGAAGAAAGACAAATAGACAAATTTCTATAGAAAGAAAACTTGATATTATTTGTAAATAGTTCTTAAATTCAGAAATAGAAATAGAAGTTAAAATTAAAAGAAAATTAATAAAACTGATTGTAAAATATCCCCCAAAAATGGTGCATAATTGTCAATTAATCATTTTCAAAATATACTTAAAAGTTAAAAACTATGTTTTTACAGTGTACACTTGACAATGCCAATTAAATTACTATCTTTTTACCGAAAAGGACAACTAATATTTTACCTCAATTGAAATTTGAAAATGACAATCAAAGATAGTAATAAAAAATAAAAAGTATATATATATAAAAGGGGACCCAGCTAACAATGTACGGACCAGACATGGTCTGATCTCTGACACCCGAGCCCACCATGATTATTAGGTAACATTACAAAGGACATGAGAACTAGTCAAATAAGTCGGCAATTGTCTCTTATGTATATAGCAAGAATGATTGGGGATGAAGGCTTTGGAGTAGATTAAGAGCTGCTCAATTGTGATCCTCCTGCTTTTGTACCGAGTGCAGAGTGTAGGAGCAATATTTTTTGTTTTTGAAAAAAAAAATGACGATCAGGATGTCAATTGGTCGAAAGATAGTGTTTTAACTTTATATATATATAAAGTTAAATGGGGTAGTTTGACCCTATGAACAGTGTCATTTCTCTTTTTCCGTAGAATTATCTGGAGCGTTGGTTGGGATCGAGCGGCTGGATTTACGAAATGGAAGAGCGGTGATTTCAGCACCGCTTCTTCTTATACTGGCCCTTCTTACGCCGATCTCTTCCTCCCCCTCCTCCCCCTCCTCCTCTATTGAGTTCCGCCTGCTTATGTTGACCGTTCACGCGTTCTTCCTCTTCGCTCTGACCTTCCCACGTGATTCTAGATTCTTCTGCCCCTCCTTCCTCCTCCCTCTCACCCACCTCTATACCTGCTCGATTCTTCCCTCTCCCTCTCCTCCGTTTTTTCTTTGTCGCCTCCGATCATTGATCTGAAGATAGGATTTCTGTTGATAGGGTTGTCTCTAGCAGATCCGTAGCTTCTCGGTTTAGTTCGTCTCGATTGCTGCTGAGGGCTTCGCACCTCACTCAGAGTTATGCCGCCGAGTTGATTGTTCCTCCTTTTCGATCTACGAGCAAAAGAGCAAGGAACAATCAGGTACGAATCCATTCTACACTTCAATTTTAGGTTTTCTCAAGTAATTTTAGTCAATTGCTTCACTGATTGGTACTTTGTGCAAGATTGAAGAGAAATGGAGCTTGCGGAGGAAGAGAGCCGCACTAATAAGCAAGACGATGAGGAAGGGAGAGGCCAGTGACACACAAATTTCAGTTCGATATCAGGGCAGAAAAGGGAGACGGAGAAACAAACCCTAAGCCCTAGGGGAGAGAGAGATAATCGCAGAAGCTTACAAGAAGAAAGGAGGAGTCGAGGAGAGCTCCCCTTCCGGCTGATTGATTGAAGGATTAGACGAGCTTTCGATAAGCTTTGGTCTTGGCCGGAAGCGTTGGCAGCTGTTTCTTTTGGACTCAGGAGCTGTCCCAAGCTTTTTCCTCAGCTTTTGTCACGGTTTGTCCTCATGGCAACTTTAGATCTCCTCTCACAGCGTCAATTGCATGGATGAGTATATTGGTCACTCCTTTTTCAGGCGAGTACACTTTTTTTCCTTTATTATTTGGTCATTTAGGGGAAATAAAAAGTTGCTTGACTGCATTACTCTGCTCAATGTTTGTATTTGGAAAATTTAATTTTTCTATTGAAAGTTGCTGAGCCAATGTTTCTATTTGATTTGTTTGCGCCCCAAAAGGTATTGCTTTTATCAATTTTCCTTTTTTTAATTATTATTCTTCTGTTCGAGTATTTATAAAGTCAAGGCAAGCTGTAAGTTGAATTGTTGGATCTTTTATGTAATTTACACCATTTACTTTTCAATATATTCGGCAAAATTGGTTGCTATTTTTTTTTAAAAAAAAAAGGAGCCGATCCGGAGCTCTACTGGAGGTAGCAAATGTTTTCAAAAGTATTTTTCCTTTTTTTTTTGAATAAACCTTTTTCCTTTAAAACAACTAATGATATATGCCTAAGAGTTTGCTGGATGCATTTGGAGCGTTGATGATATTTTGATATTCATAGCATATTTGGTGCGTGGTGATGACCTCGAGTCCTTGATCAGAAATACTTCATTGCTTATTATGACATTTTGATATTTGTAGCTGTTTTGCAACAATTTTATATTTGGATTTCAACTTGAAAAGAACATGGATTGAGATGCATTTTTGTAAATACTCTTCTGGATGCAATAAAAAGAATGTGGATTAATAGGGAACCATGCATAATGGGCAGGGTTTAATTCCTTAAGTGTAGGAACCAGTGTACCAGTTCTTTACCGGTATACTAGCAGTGCAATAATAGCTTCTTTTTCCATGAGACAACTTTGTATTTGCATGTTTCAATCTATTGAAACAGTGCTATATCCACCTTATTTTCAAAACAAGATATGGTGAAAGTATATCTCCGTTGAGACTGCCTGAGGCGATATGTTATCTCGAGAGATAAATTACTGCATTTTGGATCTAAGTGATATCAGCACAAATTTTCAAATTCGAATCGTGAAGGATCTAATGTGGTCAATTTTCATAATCAGTCAAAACCACAGTCCACATAGGGCTTGAAACAAATCTATTGATTGGCAATGAGTACTGTAGTTAGTAATTTACAATATCGTGCTTTAGGTTTGAGAATGTAGTGATCTCTTTCATATTTTACCTGTCTGATCCAGTATTAAGCAATATGGGAAATCTTCAAAAGCAAATGTTCATTTCTTGCTTTTTTTCCCCTTATATGACATGTAGTTGTTACTTGATTGATGACTGACGTAGTTAGGGATGCTATATTAAACCTAACTTACCGTTTACGGATTTTTTTATGTGCCTTGCAGGAAGTTTTCAAACTAATGGTTGAATCAGATTTGGTAAGCGTGCATGGACAATTGGACATAAACTTAACTATCTCAGGACACAGTCTGCAAATTTTCTCATATTTTTTGTTTTAATTATTTTAATTTTCTACATTAGCTTATAGTTTTTGGGTCTCTTTGGGATCAATCCAGTTTTAAGAAGAACACTTGCATTACAAAAAATTAATGCATGGAGAAAGACAGACTGGTTTGGGAACTTCGATATTAGAAACTTCTAAGAATTTTTCAGTTTCTCTTATCTGAAGTTTTCAGTGCCTGACGCCTCAAGTTATGCATTCATTTAGTTAAAATGTAGTAAATAAAATCCAACAACAGATAACTTTTGTATAGTATTGCAAAACATAAATTTAGATGTGTTTATCCTCATAATTCAGATATAGACTATTCATTTACTTGGATCGAACTTTATTTGGTTCATTATAGCTTGGTTTTGAAGGGATTCCTGCCTGCTTTTTCGCATGAGGATGCTAGGACAGATTTAGGATTTTTTTTATCTGAACTCTAAGTCTATTATGCAACAAATTACTTTAGGTTTCAAGGCTCAAATTATACATATGTAGAGACGGAGCCGCGTGAGTTGCACGTGGACAATAGTTAGTACAGTAATCGATCCTGGCCGTCCGTTCAGATCAGATTGATCGCATCCGTTTGTTTCACAATTACAACATAATCCAAGCTGTGTATTACATTAGAAAAAAATCTGTTTTATGTTTTATGTCCAAGCGTTTATGGACAATTGGACATAAACTTAACTGTATTATAAGCATTTGTTTTATGTTTTATGTTCAGATCAGATTGGAGCAAGTCAATTTTGTTGCTAATCATTCTCTCTTTATTTTTCAGTTTATCATCTAATATATTTTTTTTACATAGATATACAGAAGGCATAAGATGAAACAAGTCAGACCCGTGATCAGTACGCTTACTTCTCGACTTGACGTGTGTGGAAATCATGCCACTTGCTTCTCGAGTTTATACTTCTCAACATGTATGGAAATCATGACACTCACCTTAATACACTTGATTCCCGATCTCATGCTCGCTGCTCAGGTTCGCACCCTTCTAATCATATCATGGTGTATCAAACAGTCTTCCATATGCCTTTATTGCTTATGTTTAGTAACAGTAGTGTTGGCCTAATTGGATTGTACACAATTATTTAAACTATCAGTACAAATGCTATGCTCATCTTTTTTCTCACGGCACCTAAAAAGTAACATGAAGAATTATTATTGAAATTTTCTATTTTAATTGCCTATGATGTTTCAATCCTTAATATCTATTTTTTTATCTGATGATTGATTGTGGGCGTAATTACAATTGATGACACAAAACTGGCGCATCTGTTTGTTCAGTACTTTTTGTATTAGACTTCTCAGATTGAGATATAGGCATATAGCATTTGTCTTGAATTTTTATATATATTTCAATTATATAAGTAAATTCTTTAGCAATACAATTATACAAATTCTTTTAGTTCCAAAATTTCTTTCTGGGTACCAAAATGGCCGCAACTAATTTTGACCTTTCATGGCAGAACTTTTGGTGCATAGAACATGGTCTGAGCCAAAACACCTATAGCTATACGGAAATCTAACATGGTGTAAGCTGTGGTTTGTGTTCAAATATAATGATATTTTTGCTAATTATACTTGCCGCCAAGTTCCATAATACTTTTATGTTCACTTGAAGGGTAATTGACATTAAAAAGATAAGGAGTGAGATTAATTTAGACTAAAAAGACTAAGCTGCACTTCATTTTAATTTGACTGAATTTTGTCTTAACCTGATTCTAACACCTACTCATCTTAATTTTGTAATATTCTACCACCTACTCATGTGGATTGTTTATTCGTTCATGTCATGCTATCAAGCTCTCGCTTTTCCTTTTATGCATAATCATGCTTTTCATTCTTCTACATGAGAGTTCAAAGTATGTCAAATGTTCACACGTCCTATTATATGGTAAGTTTATTGTCTCTCTTATTTTTCTCTCTCAAATGGCTATACTTTATTAGTGTGTTTTTTTTCAAATTAA
Source organism: Rhynchospora breviuscula (assembly GCA_027562975.1). Classification (NCBI taxonomy): domain Eukaryota; kingdom Viridiplantae; phylum Streptophyta; class Magnoliopsida; order Poales; family Cyperaceae; genus Rhynchospora; species Rhynchospora breviuscula. The sequence continues at coordinate 26,252,325 of CM050400.1, read as the reverse complement.
AATATTGATAATGATGCTTTCCGTGATTGTTTGTTTAGATTGCTAACATTTTTCAAATACGTTCTATAATAGTTTGTCCGCACAAAATATCACAAGAAATTTATAAAAATAATAAGAACTCAATCATCAAGAATAATAAAAATTTAAAAATAGATAAAGCTCTATTCTGTATGGTTACTAATTTCAAAATATCTTTTGTAAAAGAATCGAAATTGTGAACTTTGGAGGTAAGCACTATATTCTTTATTTTGTTCTTTAGCGTAATACCTAAATAAAAAATTGATTACACGAGTATCACTAAGGTTTAAATACTAATTGATCAATTACAATTTAAATCAGTGGAGAAATGTTCCACACATCAACTTAATAATGTTTATGTTGGTTAGTATTGATTAAACAATTCATCACACATACTTTTATACTTTCGCGATCTTCCGTACTCGAACAGATGTAGATGAGTCGCGCAACTCGCGAGATTAGCACTATTTGAATAAAGATGTGTGGGTGTCATGTAATTTTGATGTAAGATTTTTTTTTTGGTTCTCTTTTGCTTACTGGTAATTTTTTTCGATTATTTGCAAATTTTCTTACTTTTTCCTGTTAAACTCTACAATTTTTAGTGAATTACCACAATTTTTTTGTGGTACATGTACATGTGCTAAGCACGGAGGTTGCATGAGATCTGATCGAAGCCCGTGGAAAGACCCAGAAATTATGAAGGTCCTTCCCACAATCTCTCTCTCGCAGAAAACCCAATAAGTTTTGAGCTACCTATTTACAACAAATTTGGGAGCCCTCAGTTTGAGTCAATTTTGATTCAATTTTCATAGCTTTTCATGTGGCCGCTAATTGAAAATAAAGTATCAAATCAAAGTGAGCTATGGTCAAGGCATATACGATTTCCTAATTGTTATTTGCTTCTTTTGTTTATTTTATTTTTTTGGCAGAGGGTGCTTAGTGGTGAGGCTAATTTTGCTCGGTAAATTGTCACCATTTCAGGTGGGAAGATCATAGCATACTCTAAACTTCTTCGAGTAAGAATATTAGCATACTCTAAACTTCTTCGAGTAAGAATATTATCAAAGTTTTATTTTATTAAAACCGTGCACTTGCTTATGTATCGGTATAGGAGAATAAATCAACATGATTTATAAAGGAAATTAGTATTTTGTTCCACTTTCAAGTTCCTCATCCCTTTAAACTCATGTAATGCTTACTTTGGTCTAGATGCATCAAAACTGTTATCCTGTACATATTAATTATTAGCTTTTGAATATGGTAAACATAAACATTAAATTTTATTTTGGTAAGATCTTTACAAGAAATCATTTATCTTTATATATATAAATTAGGTATTTCACAGTATGGACCATGGCTAAAGAATATGTAAGGTGAAAAGAATATACGACATAGTAACCAATTAAAGGATTTACCGTAACATACTCTTATAATAATTCTGCTACTGGGAATACACTTTACTATTGTCTTAAACATATGTAACTTTGTATATGCAGTTGAAATATTCATGTCAATTGATCTTCTGACACATTTAAATTAACATAATAACTATTAGCTTCTTCCAATCAATATTCGTTCTACTAAATTACTAATGGATTAGAAATTTTCTTTTTGTTGCCTTGGCAATTATTTATTTTACATGCAATGTTATGTTTTGACCTTACACTAAATTTTGTAGTTATTTTACAAAATATTGTATAATATGATGTACACTAATGATTTCATCTTAGTTGCTCGGTACCCTAATGATTTCACATTCTTTACCAGAACCAATCTATATATAGAAAACTGAAAGTCTGTCAGAAATATAAACATGATTAGTAACTTCAGTTTTGTGTTATAACTTTTACTAATTTACATTGGTTTTGTATGAACCTTGAAGAAACCATCTGCCCCTATTGAGAAAAATAAGCCAGCAACTACAAATGGGTCAAATCAGGGTAAGCCAGAAAAAGGCTCATATGTATTCAAGAGCTACTTACTGATTACATAGAAGTTTTCGTTTTAATAGAACGTTTCATTATACAGCAAGATAAAGATGTATTTAAGTAGAACTTTTCTTTTAAATAAACACCTCTATGTATTCGAAACCTATTTACTGCTCTACACCAACGAATGTCTTAGATACATGGTAACTATTGCGTTACTGCACCTATGGAAAAGTTCTCTTGAAAAGAGAGAAATTGCTGCAGAGAATAGGCTGTTTCGAAATTAGGTACATTTTTCCCCTCTTTATTTAAAATATTAGGATAAAAAAAATTCTATAGCACTCTATCTGTATACAGTCCATCTATAGTTGTTAAAATTAACTAACACTTTTCCTATGTATATTAGATTTGGAGGTAAAAGATCTCAGTTCAGATCGAAGGACCTTGCTCAACAAGGTGAAGCATTTGTTTTTTTTTTTTACAAGCTATAATCATCCGAATCAGTTCTTACTTCTTAGTTTAATAATACAAGCAACCATTTTATAAGTGTTGTGTGTTAGTTGAAGTAAAAATAAAATTGTCTATTTATATTTTTCCGTCACAGATTGCTTTGAGGGCAGGCATTTAGGAGCTGTTTGAAGAGCTACCATCACTATTAGGTTATGAAAAGTTGCTTCATCACAGTCACCGTATCACTAAAACTTTTTCGGGAACACTGTTTAGTACAATGCGCCATTTTCTGTATTTTGTTGCCTTGCTTAAATGAAAATGTATGTTTATATATGAATATTATAAGAAGAGATCAACGAGATTTTCTGTAATTGTAAAAGGTTGAATATCGTGCCTTTTTTTCTTTCCTTAAAAGACAATATATATGGCACCAGAGTTAGCTCGATAATCATCAGTTTGAATTTTATCTACTCTTAACACTGGTAGCATAGGGAGTGAATTCAACAGGGGCTCATAAACTGCCGCAAATTTGTAATTGACTCAATATTCATGTATCTATATTATGTGTAGCACATAGAAAAATAGTATTGGATGAAAGACAGATATAATGGATGAAGGAGCCATCTCCTCTCATAAATATCTGCATAATTGACATTTCAGCAGGTGATATGTGATGTATAATTCCAGTTATCTAGAACTTACGGTTGCATTAAGTTATATGATATATGATATATGATGTATATTGATATTTTTTAGACTATATTTTAATTTTTCTTTTCTAGGCTTTTGTGTGTTGTTATAATTTTATCAAAATCCATAGAACCATCGTCATTCAATTAATAAATTCCATTGTATGCACACAGAATGGATTGCACCCACGAACTATTTTTGAAAAAAATTATCAGGTGGGGGGGTCGCGGCAAAGCCGCGACGAGCAGGAGTCCCCTAGTTTTACTATATACTTCGAACGAGTCATGTTACGATCAGAAATATTTTATCCGTTCCCGATTCATTTATTACCAAATTATTTTTAAGGTCACATTTGATATTTTCATAAAAGAATAAAAACAACAAGAGATATTTGCCTCCCATGAAGAAGAACAAATTGGATCACAGATTCACAGCTCACAAATTGTCTAATCCACGTTCATTCCACCTTCGCACGGTAACTTTTTTGACGAATCTATCATAATTTTCACATTCAGAATAACAAAACTATACAACAAATCTGAATACAAAGTATGTCAAGTAACCAAAACAAAGCTAGTGTAGTACCCACCCCCAAAAAAATAAATAAGAATAATAATAATAATAATAATAATAATAACAATAATAATAATAATAAATAAATAAATAAATAAATAAAGTGAAAATTTATCCAACATATTAAACTATCCAAGTTCCAACCCAATTCATTTTTGTGATGAATTGTGATGTTGTCAGGTTAAGTATGAATTTTGGTTTGAACATATTCGTTCAGTCAAATTAGTCCAAGATGGCAGGATCCAAATTGCAGTTCAAAAATTTTTAACTATAATTTTGGAAACGTAGACAAGATGTCGTACAGTTATAATTGAATTGGAAAGCTCTTAAATAAATACTCATATAACCCCATTTATATAATTTTTAAATTTTAGACCGTATAATAAAATTGATTTTTTTTCATATTGAAAATGAAAAAAACAAATTAAACAAATATACACTTTGTCTTTTTACAACATTTTTAATAAGTAAAATCAAGTTAAGCGATTTGAGTCTTATAAATCATTTTTAAACTATAGCATATTTAATAAGTAAATTCTCATTCCACTAATAATGCATATTTCTTCAAAAAACTCAATATCTTATTTTAGAATTTTGATAATAATCAGCCATGAATTTCTGTTATGCAATTTATTTTTCCTAACACTCGGTGAACAACCTAATTTTTTAAAAAAATATATATTTTTCCTAAATTATGAACGACGGAAACGTTAACAACTTAACATTTGTCGAAATTTTGAATTTCGAGAAGCAAACATCTCACAAGCTAATTGTATGAATCTTTCAAAAGAGAATGGCTCTTATTTTTATTTTTATATATATTTTTTGGTCATTGAATGGCTCTTATTAATATATATCTCTGAAGATTGATTTACCTTATATAAAGTGTACAAAATTTTAATAGAACAGCCCATGGCAACTTTGACGACCTCTGCTATCGGATCTCCCATAAATGTGTGGGATTCCCAAATATACTTAATATAAGTTCTAATTGATCTTCAGAATCAGAAATTTAATGATAAACCGGATGCATAGAGAAACTAACTAATTGGTGGAGCCCACTTCATCCAACGTGGTACTCTCCGCGCCATTTCGGTGGGCTAGTGGACCCAGTCAGGCAGTCACGCATCTACTCCCGCCACGTGTCAAGCCAACGATTCCAGAAGCCCCATGCCGAGTTCACGTGGGCGATCACTACGCGCCTCTATTCCATTAGTCCATTATATTTCCTTTTGTTTTTCCCTCGTTTCTTTCACAAGTCAGCCTATGTAAAAGTAAAACTACGTAAAAGCCGTAAAAGTAAAAAAATTATCACTGTGGGGCCCGGAGCCCAAAGAAAGAAGAAAAATCACGGAGCCTATATAATAACAACGAGCGCATTATCCAGAGATATCTCATGCCTTCTCTCATTTCTTCCCACCACCCTCTCCAGTACCCCAAAATGGAAACCCGATCTCTTGCTCGGTCCAGTTCTCTCCATTTCCAGACACGAGGCGCGCGAATCAGCTTCTTTAAGAGGAGGTGCATGACTGTTCATGTCGGATCGGGCGAGAGAGATCGAGTTCGAAACGAAACCGATTACGTTCTGAGAAGAACCAAGTCTGAGACGGATGTCGTAGTACCAGAGAAGAAGAACCAGAGAGAGAACGAGCGGATCAGAGAGTATTATCGAGAAATGCTCAGATTAGATCCAGGGAACTCGCTTGTATTGACGAATTATGGGAAATTCTTGCACGAGGTATGTGTTTATTAAGAGATTAGTCAGATTCGAACTGTTTTCTCTGTGAAATTAATGAATTGCGTTTAATTACAGGTGGAAGGGGATGTGAAAGGGGCAATGGAGTGCTATGAGAGAGCCATAGTGGCAGGTGGTACTGGAGATGAGAATGGAGAGGTGATGGCTCTTTATGGGACGCTGATTTGGGAAACAGAGAGGGAGAAGGAGAGAGCAGAGGCGTACATGGAAAGAGCCGTTCAGGCCTCTCCTAATGACTGGTAATTAAGAATATTTTAATTTTTCCATCACCATTGCATTACACTGTTTCTTATACATAGAATCTTTAGTCTGATTCTCATGTAGCGTTTCTTGTGTATATTTTATGTAGTTAGTTACTGATAGTTATGTTAATTTTCGTCAATTAAAGAATTCAGCACATCAATGATTAATGAAAAAATGCCTATAATTAACTGTTGCTAATTAATTATTATGTACCTCCTCATTTGCAGTTGCAGTTTACTAAGGACAAATTTTAAGACGTGCTTAATTGTTAATTGGACAAAGCTGAAGTACTGATAAGAGAATAATTGAGAAAAGTGATGAAAATTTGAATAATAATTATTTCCACATAATTAACATTATCAGATAGATGGACAAACAAATTGAAAATTGCCTCTAGATTTACTAGGAGCTCAATTCATTTAAGGCACGATATTATTTTTCCGTTTGGTAGGAAGAACAAGCCATAATTTTCTCTCCTTTTTCTTATTAAGGAAAGAGTTATATATGTAGGTCCAAAGGCTGCAGTGCAACAAGCAGGACAATTATAGTCTTATAATTAGCAGTCGCATTTCATCTAGACATGACTTTAAACTATGCTACATCACACAAACAAATGATACTAATCGGAACAGAATTATACTGTACAATTTTGTTCAAATTGTTTAAACAGAGCTAATTTAAAAAAAAAAATTAAAGAATCTCTACTGAAACCTAACGCTGGACACAAACATGCAGCTATGTGCTTGGTTCATATGCACACTTCTTGTGGGAAGCAGAGGATGAATCAGACAACCCAACACCTGATTCAACTCCACCGTTAGATGAGAGTCCTGACAATCAATGAAGGGCTGTGATGAAGAAAGCATGTACATGTACAGGTTGAACCGAAAGAAGCCAAGAGACAGGCAAGTGGAGTCTAATAAAACCGAAGGGCAGAGATCAGTGTTTCCTTTTCAGTATATTGAGGCTGAGAGCAACAAGCCTACTCGCCACCAAAGGGAAAGTGAGGAGAGATGTATGATGTAAGGTTTGTTTAATTTGCACCGTTGGTGAAGGTTTGCTGGTCAGCTGGTGTCAGGTTTGGTGGTACTTTTGACTACGACGGTTTTCACTGTTTGGCGTTGCTCCTTTAGTCCTTTCAGTGGAGCTTTGCGCTGGAAATATAAAAATTGTAAATTAAAGGATGGAATAATTATAGAGCTGGTTTGTGTTACCAGAGAAAATTATATCTCGACTCTTGAGGTAGTTTGTTAAGTTGATGTTTGAAGAGAAAAATATCAGTGAGGCAATAATTATGGAGCAGGTTTGTGTTACCAAAGAAAAATATAAATAGTAAATATCCTGACTCTTGAGGTAGTTTGTTTAGTTAATGTTTGCAGAGAAAAATATCAGTGAAGCAATAATTATGGAGCAGGTCTGTGTTACGAGAGAAAAATATAAATAGTAAATATCTTGACTTTTGAGGTAGTTTGTTTAGTTAATGTTTGCAGAGACAAATATCAGTGAGGGAGCTGAACTGTCCTTTTTTTTCTTGTGACATGAACTTACTGCGTGTCAAATAGTCAATTATTAACCAATGGAGAACGAGATCATAACATGACTCAATTATTGATGGTAATATCTTTTGTTGAATTTTCTTTTTGGACGTAAGATTTGGGTCTGGTTATTAAATACATATTCTTTCTGAGGTCCACAATAATGTAAAAGGTACATCGGCGTATCGCTAAAGTATTTGGTGATGACGTCTTTCGTATTGTCGTTTATTGAATGTCTCCTTAGGTCCATAATATATATATATATATGTAGAGAATGGCTAATACGCCATCGATGGCACGTGCCATCGATTTTCTATCGACTCGTTTTCCGAGATTTAAAATTTAAATGGTCGATCCAAACCGTTGAAATCGATCACAATATTAAAATACCTTTGGAGACCAAATTTTACATTTTTTCAAATTTTTTTGCTATTTATTATGATATTTTCAAATTGGAGGGCCTGAAATACTCTAATCATAATATTTTTAAAAATATCATAATAAATAGCAAAAAAATTCAAAAAAATATAAAATTTGGTCTCCAGGGATATTTCAATATGGAGAACAACTTAAACGGTTCGGATTGACCATTTGAATTTTTGGATCTCGAAAAATGACTTGATGGCACGGGACCCTCCGTGCCATCGATGACGCGTTAGCCATTCTCTCTCTCTCTCTCTCTCTCTCTATATATATATATATATATATATATATATTGTGAACCATGATGCATAGAGGTAGGGCTGTATAACGGACGGGTTTCTAATTTTTTACCAATATTTCAACCCAACCCAATTATAACAGGTTAAAAAAAAATTTTTGTTGACCCACCCGTAACCCAATCCAACCCGAACAAATTTTTATCTACGGGTTTTTACGGATTTCCGGATTAAACAGATTATGATTTATAAGTGAATAATTTTCAATTTATATAACACATAAACAATTGAAAATTATAAATTATTTTCCATAAGATTTTGTATTGTACATAAAGTCAGTCAAAACAAGGCTTTTCCTGTCAATTTGCGTCAATGCTAGAAAATGAGGAAAATATTTTGTACTAGTTAGATCAAACGAGAGCAAAATATATCTGGCATTCCATTTCATTTTCTAATATCATGAAATTTGCACACGATTCGATGAACATAATAGACAAGTGTTATGAAAAACCAGTTGTGATTGGACAGGTTATGAAAAGCTAGTTGTAGATATTCTATTGCTAGCTGGCTCTTCAAAAAAATTTGATGAAATTCCAGAACATACAATGTGATAAGTAGATTAATAGATTTGTTGGAAGGTTTGGTAGAGGAAGATAATGTGGTACCAGTGGGAAAGTTCATGTCCTCCTCGGCTAGAAAAATATGTCATTTATTGACATGTATTAATTGGGTTTCTCCGCCAGTTTACATAAAGTCAATGGTGTCTATGATATTGGGATTAAGAAAAAAGTAAATCATATCATATCAAAAATAAAAACGGGTCGGGTTTGTATCCGGATTATCTAAAAAAAAAACATGATCCGACTCAGTTATACCGGGTTAGTAAAATTAAAATCCTAACCAACCCGTATCATGCTTGAACCCGTTAGAATACGGGTCGGGTTAGACGGATTAAACGGGTTGGACGGGTTTTTAATTTCCTTGTACAGCCCTACATAGAGGGCTCTGTGCACCATGACCGTTTGATCGATGATTTTGCAAATTGACAAAACTAAAGTAACCAATCCAATCTATATATTGAAATCTCATAGCAAATAAATTTTTACAATTTTTGAAATTTTTTTACTATTTTTTCGAATTTTTTAAAGCTTACCATTTTTGGCTATAAATACACTAATTTGTAGCAAAAAATGACAAACTTTAAAAAATTCGAAAAAAATAGTAAAAAAAATTTAAAAATTGTAAAATTTTGTTTACTATGAGATTTCAATATATAGATTGGATTGGTTAATTTAGATTTGTCAATTTAGATTGGTTAATAGTAAAACGGTCATGGTGCACGGAGCCCTTTATGCATCATGGTTCACAATAGATTTACTATATATATATATAGAGAGAGAGTTTTGCTATGGTGAGTTGCAACTCACTAAAGGGTCGGTGAGTCACGCTCAAAACTCCTAAATTTAGTTCAAAATGACCGATTCAAACCATCCAATACGATCTCCTTATTGAAATCTTCATGCAGACCAAATTTTACATTTTTTCGAAATTTTTAAGTATTTTTTTAAAATTTTAGAAAATCGTTAATCTAATTAGTTCTGAACCGTTCAAAAACAGCAGTTTTTAAAAATCCGAAAAAAATACTTAAAAATTTCAAAAAAATATAAAATTTGGTCTGCATGGAGATTTCAATAGAGAGATCATATTGGACGGTTTGGATCGGTTATTTTGAACTAGATCTAGGAGTTTTGAGCGCGACTCACCAACCCTTTGGTGAGTTGCAACTCACCATAGCAAAATTCTATATATATTGCTAACATAATTTGAAGTTGACGTTTATATATTGTCGTACATTGGATCGTTATAATTTTAACCATTCTAATATATGTGGAATAAGGTTTGTTGGTATTTTCTTTCCGGAATAAAATATAGTAGTGGACTAGTGGGGAATTGTTTTGTAAGGTCGTATCCTAGATGTTTGTAATTATTATTCATTCTAACAATTGAGAAAAGATTATTTGTTCATATTTCTGTTCTAATTTTTTCTAAATAAAAACAACAGTTTATTAGCACCGTGGACGCTATAAATTTTAGCCAATGAAAAGTGATAATTATGCTTTTACTTCCTCGTGGAATTTGTTTATACTGAATGTATGGTATGAACATATTGGCAACAAATTGTACACAATACAGTAAACCTGTTGTTACGTTAATTATCTTTTTCATAAGACCGATTTTCTCAAAAGGCCGGTATTAATTATCTTTTTCATGTTAGTGTATATGTATACTGTTCTAATGTACAGTTGCTTATTGTGTTGATGCACAGTTAATAATTGAACTGATTCACACAGTCACACTTGTCTATTTAAATCAAAATATGCTTGTTGACACAATGACAGCTATTATATGATTTTGGCCTGGTCAAAAACGCATTTCGGCAGCAGTCAAACTGTCAAAGAACTACTTTGATTCTCCAAATATCCTGCTTGATTTAGTCAATGAACATTTGATTGCATTCGGTTTTTTGGGAAGTTGGCAACAAAAAAATATTTGAGATGTAAAGAGTAAGGACTTAAGAAATAAGTATAGTATGTTATGAAAAGAAAAAAACAAGTTAATTGTGTTTTGTGATGAACAATGTACGTAACCTCATTAAAAGAACTAAAGTGTATTGACCGACCCCATATTCAAACCAAAGCTGAGTGATTGCAACACGAGTAGTGTAAATTGTTCTATCAAATTATATATTTTTTCCTTTTTTTTTTTTTAAAGTTTGACAGCGGCTGTCAAAACTATCAAATATCTTTAAACGATTCTTATTTTGGTGTCGCCTGCTGCCATTCACATCAGACCGGTTTTTTATTTAAATAAATATATCTAATATTATTATTTTAAAGATAAATACCTTATTAATAAAAATTTAAAAGTACCTACCCAACTTCGGGGTTCAAAACCCCGAAGCAGAAATGTTGACGTGGCTAGATGATCGGAGGTAAAACCTAAGTCAAATTAAACCTCAAATCTAATCTAATGCAATATAGCTTGAGGGTCGAATCACAGGGACGGAATTTCTAAACTTTTAGTTTCTAGCAATTCTATTCTATTTAACCTAGGGGTATAATGGTCAAAAACAAGTAAATCAAGTTTGTTTAATTTAGAACTAAGAATTAAACTAAGGAAATTAAACCTAAATTACTGGAATACTCTCTAAATTAATCTAAGACTTAAAGGAAATTAAATAACTCGAATTTATGGCTTAAACTAGGGTCAATTGATCGGGTTCCTCTACCTGGCTCTATCCAGGCGGATCCGCCAGCTTCCTGGCGGGGTCGCCAGAATAGGTCGTTAACTTTGTTTAATTAGTTTTATATCCTCTCTAAGTGCAGGTTGTTGATCAAACCTCAGGGTCAAATATAAACTCTCGTTCTCTATTTGGATAACTAAGTTTTAACCTTCAAACCTCCTAAAAATCCTAAGTTTCAACTCTCGTTCCTTGGCTTAGGATTTCTAGGTTTACCTTTCTATTCGGTAGGATATCCTATATCTCTCGATACTAGGTAAAGACATACTTCTCAGCTAAGTCCTGGTTTCTCCTCTCGGTTACTCCCTATCCTATATTGTGCGACTTTGAACTTAACTTGAAATTAGGGTTTTTGATACCAAACTATTAGACAAGGCCTTAATCTAACGGGTAAACTTTCAAATCAAGCAATTCGAAATCACAAACTTCAAGCAATAAAGATCGAGAAAGGCAAAGCAAATAGAAAAGATATAATCCTAATTAAACCCTTATTAACTACCAAGTTAAGAGGTTCCCTACAATTGCCCCTAAACTAAACTACTCACTACTTAACATATTCAACATACAAAACTCAGGTTTTATCGAATCAAACATCAAAGCAAATAAATAAAAGGAAGAATACAACAATAGGCAATGATTTCTCCTCTCAGCTTGGATTCAGGCGGGGTCGACAGAATCCTGGCGGGGTCGACTGGATCCTGGCTGTGATGGTTTGCTGCAACTTCCTCCCAAAATTTGCCCTAAAATTTGACTCTCTTGAAATCTCCTCAAACCATGTTTATATAGGCTTTAGCATTGATAGGAGACGCTCATAATAGCAGAGAAATGCTTCTGGACGTGATGGGAATAGGAAATAACCACCTTCCTAACATAAAGCTCTAAAACGGGCACTTTCTGCTAATTCTGGCAGGTTTCGGGCGGACCCGCTTGAATCCGGGCGAACCCGTCTGAAATCTGGCCGAGAACAGGTCGTTTGGAAATTTCAGCACTGCGTCTTGTTCGTATTTTGCCCATATCTTCTTCATCCGGACTCCGTTTGAGGTGATTCAAGAATCGTTAGAAAGCTTGTGAGAAGCTCTACGTCTTTATGGATTCATATATGTCATGTTTTTGTCCAGAATCTGCATAAAAAAGAGAGATTATTGTAGTAACTCCTTCTTTGACTCAAACTTAATTAAAACTAACCTAAATATATCAAAATCTAACTAAAACACAAACATTTAATTGAAATTAAGGCCTAAAAGCGTTGAATATTTCAATGTGAAACCCGTCTATCAAATCTCCCCAAACTTAAACTTGCTTGTCCCTAAGCAACAATTCAAACTTAGAAAGATAGTTTAGGACTTAATTGCAATTGAATGGTTGGTTTTCTACAAATCTAGGAAGGGTTCTTGACAACAATTAACATTTAAACTTGAGCAACTTCGACTTTGAACTCATCAAAACATTTTTCAAATCTAATTTCAAATCAATTTGAGTTCAAGTGACCAATGACTTCACACAAATAAGGTTTTTAAAGCAATTGTTTTTCATTGTTCAAGATCTATCTCGTTTTTCTCCAACTCCAATCGGTTTTCGAATTCCCAATTTACATTAACAATCAAGGCACGGGATCTAACCCTTCCATCACAAACGTTAGCTCAACAAATTTAATCACACGCAAGAGTCAAGAGGTATCACCACGAATTTTTGAAAACGCACTGAAAAACGACTAAAGTGGGGCGGAAAAAATGGTACAACTCCCCACCCATCGTCTCCAAAGTTTTTGGGTTGGAACTTTTAATTTTTTCTCCCGGGGCTAGGAGGTTTTTCTCGCTGCGGGGGGATCGGCCAGATTAAAGAAGGATTGGACTTTTTGAGGTTTTCCTCGTCCTTTTGATTTGGTGGATCCTTTTTTACCTTCAATTACCTATAGCCTCTCGCAATGTCCACTTCAGAGCACAGCTTTTTAGTTCCCTTTTTTTCTTTTTTTTATTTTGTTTTTGTTTTTTTTGTATTTTTTTTTTTTGTATTTTTTTGTTTTTTTTTTTTTTTTGTCTTCGACTTTTAATTAAACTTGAAAACAGCGGTGAAATTACTTAACTCTTACAGCTCATTCCTTTGTTGAATCTCGATTTTGTGTCGCAAGAATTGATCTAAGGGCATTTTTGGTATTTATTTTGGGGTGGATGCCTAAAAAACCGAAATCTCAAGTTGTCAAAGCAAATAGTTAACTCAAAAACTCAGTTGAACCTAAAGATCTACGAGATAACTCATGCACAATGCTTTCTTTCACTTTAAAAACCTAATTGTGTTAAGGTTGGTCAAATTCAAATTCAATTTTCTCAAAATTTTGTTTTCACGACACATTCAAACCCTAATTTGCTCAAATCTCAACACTAATTAATGCCAATTATCTTCCTAAACTTCCTAAATGCAAATTATATGAAATTATAATGCAAATCTTCAATGAATGCAAATCGATAACTTAAATGCCATGATGCAAATCCTAGATACAAATTCCTATTCTCTCCCCAAACTTAAAACTTTGCATCATTTGATGTAAAGAAAATAAAACTTAAAAGAGAGAAAGGAATAGAGAAACTTATCGGATCTTTGTAGAGGCTATGAAAGGTCGAGTCACGCAACATGAGCCTTGCTTGCTTTCATGAATCATTGCACTTCAAGTTGTCTCTAGGTTCGTCTCGTTGGAGAAGGCATGTCTTGAAAATAGTGGAGATGGTTGGTTTTGGTTAAGGATAGAAATTGTTTAGGGGTTGGTACAATTCTACCCTTAGGTTAGGGTTTGGTGAGAATTTGATGAATGGCAAGATTGAGCAAAAATTTGGTTCGTCGACTAACCAATGAAAACTCAAAATCTAGCCATTGATATGAGTTGGTTTAGGTTGGGTTTAGGTCTAGGTTTTGGTCTCAGGTTGGTTTCAGGCGGGGTCGTCTGGTTTCTGGCGGCCTCGTCTGGAACAGGTCTGGATTTAGGTGGTCTCGGGATAGTTTCTGGCGGGGTCGTCAGAATTCAGGCGGGGTAGTCAGAATTCAGGCGGGGTAGTCTGAATTCAGGCGGGGTAGTCTGAAATGGTTCAAGTATGGCACGAGATAGTTTTTCTCCGCTATTTTAAGACTTGTTGGGTTGAGTCGACTCATATGCTCCTTCGTGGTGTGTTCCCCAAACTTGAGTTCTTTCATATGGTGCGATTTTTCAACTTCCTACATCCTTCTTCCATGTGTTGTGATGTTTGCGTTGAAGTTTATTTGACCTTTTGACACTTGCATGACTCGAACGGTTGTGCTTCTAAAAAGCTTGTATTCTCATTTAAAATCTGAAACCAATCAACAAAGATCAATAAGTTCTACCTAACTTAACTAAACTAAACTAAATTAAACTAAAGTTAAACTAAATGCAAGAAATTGAAATTTTTAGTCTTGGGTTGCCTCCCAAGAAGCGCTTGTTTTAGGTCATTAGCTCGACCCCTTGTGTTTGCTCATCTTATCTTCGCTTTTCTTCCTCTCAACGCATCATAGTCTTTCCAAATGTGCTCGAAAGGACGCCTTAAAACATGCTTGGTGTGTTCTTCTTTAGATGTCATCTTCTTTGGCTCGATTTGGATGTGATATTTGAATGAAGTTTTGTTGCTTTCCATCACATCGATTTTCTCCAAGCGTAGTCTAGGCGTGCTCAAGTTGATGTTGTGGCCTCCTTGGTTTCTATTTGCTCTCCCGGAAAACGAACGGTTTGGGAAGCAAATGAAGCGGAAGGTCGGGGTGTCTCGTCGCTCTTCGCTTGGCTCTATGTAAAGTACTTGCACTCGCTAACGGGTTGTTTTTGCTTAGGCTTCTTCTTCCCGGCCAGCGTGTACTCCTACAAGACAAAGAGTAAAGAGTGAAAAGATAATAGATCAAACAAAATAGAATTACTAAAAACCCTAATTTAGTCACCGTCCCCGGCAACGGCGCCAAATTTGATCGGAGGTAAAACCTAAGTCAAATTAAACCTCAAATCTAATCTAATGCAATATAGCTTGAGGGTCGAATCACAGGGACGGAATTTCTAAACTTTTAGTTTCTAGCAATTCTATTCTATTTAACCTAGGGGTATAATGGTCAAAAACAAGTAAATCAAGTTTGTTTAATTTAGAACTAAGAATTAAACTAAGGAAATTAAACCTAAATTACTGGAATACTCTCTAAATTAATCTAAGACTTAAAGGAAATTAAATAACTCGAATTTATGGCTTAAACTAGGGTCAATTGATCGGGTTCCTCTACCTGGCTCTATCCAGGCGGATCCGCCAGCTTCCTGGCGGGGTCGCCAGAATAGGTCGTTAACTTTGTTTAATTAGTTTTATATCCTCTCTAAGTGCAGGTTGTTGATCAAACCTCAGGGTCAAATATAAACTCTCGTTCTCTATTTGGATAACTAAGTTTTAACCTTCAAACCTCCTAAAAATCCTAAGTTTCAACTCTCGTTCCTTGGCTTAGGATTTCTAGGTTTACCTTTCTATTCGGTAGGATATCCTATATCTCTCGATACTAGGTAAAGACATACTTCTCAGCTAAGTCCTGGTTTCTCCTCTCGGTTACTCCCTATCCTATATTGTGCGACTTTGAACTTAACTTGAAATTAGGGTTTTTGATACCAAACTATTAGACAAGGCCTTAATCTAACGGGTAAACTTTCAAATCAAGCAATTCGAAATCACAAACTTCAAGCAATAAAGATCGAGAAAGGCAAAGCAAATAGAAAAGATATAATCCTAATTAAACCCTTATTAACTACCAAGTTAAGAGGTTCCCTACAATTGCCCCTAAACTAAACTACTCACTACTTAACATATTCAACATACAAAACTCAGGTTTTATCGAATCAAACATCAAAGCAAATAAATAAAAGGAAGAATACAACAATAGGCAATGATTTCTCCTCTCAGCTTGGATTCAGGCGGGGTCGACAGAATCCTGGCGGGGTCGACTGGATCCTGGCTGTGATGGTTTGCTGCAACTTCCTCCCAAAATTTGCCCTAAAATTTGACTCTCTTGAAATCTCCTCAAACCATGTTTATATAGGCTTTAGCATTGATAGGAGACGCTCATAATAGCAGAGAAATGCTTCTGGACGTGATGGGAATAGGAAATAACCACCTTCCTAACATAAAGCTCTAAAACGGGCACTTTCTGCTAATTCTGGCAGGTTTCGGGCGGACCTGGTTTGCTGCAACTTCCTCCCAAAATTTGCCCTAAAATTTGACTCCCTTGAAATCTCCTCAAACCATGTTTATATAGGCTTTAGCATTGATAGGAGACGCTCATAATAGCAGAGAAATGCTTCTGGACGTGATGGGAATAGGAAATAGCCACCTTCCTAACATAAAGCTCTAAAACGGGCACTTTCTGCTAATTCTGGCAGGTTTCGGGCGGACCCGCTTGAATCCGGGCGAACCCGTCTGAAATCTGGCCGAGAACAGGTCGTTTGGAAATTTCAGCACTGCGTCTTGTTCGTATTTTGCCCATATCTTCTTCATCCGGACTCCGTTTGAGGTGATTCAAGAATCGTTAGAAAGCTTGTGAGAAGCTCTACGTCTTTATGGATTCATATATGTCATGTTTTTGTCCAGAATCTGCATAAAAAAGAGAGATTATTGTAGTAACTCCTTCTTTGACTCAAACTTAATTAAAACTAACCTAAATATATCAAAATCTAACTAAAACACAAACATTTAATTGAAATTAAGGCCTAAAAGCGTTGAATATTTCAATGTGAAACCCGTCTATGAAATCTCCCCAAACTTAAACTTGCTTGTCCCTAAGCAACAATTCAAACTTAGAAAGATAGTTTAGGACTTAATTGCAATTCAATGGTTGGTTTTCTCCAAATCTAGGAAGGGTTCTTGACAACAATTAACATTTAAACTTGAGGAACTTCGACTTTGAACTCATCAAAACATTTTTCAAATCTAATTTCAAATCAATTTGAGTTCAAGTGACCAATGACTTCACACAAATAAGGTTTTTAAAGCAATTGTTTTTCATTGTTCAAGATCTATCTCGTTTTTCTCCAACTCCAATCGGTTTTCGAATTTCCAATTTACATTAACAATCAAGGCACGGGATCTAACCCTTCCATCACAAACGTTAGCTCAACAAATTTAATCACACGCAAGAGTCAAGAGGTATCACCACGAATTTTTGAAAACGCACTGAAAAACGACTAAAGTGGGGCGGAAAAAATGGTACAACTCCCCACCCATCGTCTCCAAAGTTTTTGGGTTGGAACTTTTAATTTTTTCTCCCGGGGCTAGGAGGTTTTTCTCGCTGCGGGGGGATCGGCCAGATTAAAGAAGGTTTGGACTTTTTGAAGTTTTCCTCGTCCTTTTGATTTGGTGGATCCTTTTTTACCTTCAATTACCTATAGCCTCTCGCAATGTCCACTTCAGAGCACAGCTTTTTAGTTCCCTTTTTTTTCTTTTTTTATTTTGTTTTTGTTTTTTTTGTATTTTTTTTTGTATTTTTTTGTTTTTTTTGTCTTCGACTTTTAATTAAACTTGAAAACAGCGGTGAAATTACTTAACTCTTACAGCTCATTCCTTTGTTGAATCTCGATTTTGTGTCGCAAGAATTGATCTAAGGGCATTTTTGGTATTCATTTTGGGGTGGATGCCTAAAAAACCGAAATCTCAAGTTGTCAAAGCAAATAGTTAACTCAAAAACTCAATTGAACCTAAAGATCTACGAGATAACTCATGCACAATGCTTTCTTTCACTTTAAAAACCTAATTGTGTTAAGGTTGGCCAAATTCAAATTCAATTTTCTCAAAATTTTGTTTTCACGACACATTCAAACCCTAATTTGCTCAAATCTCAACACTAATTAATGCCAATTATCTTCCTAAACTTCCTAAATGCAAATTATATGAAATTATAATGCAAATCTTCAATGAATGCAAATCGATAACTTAAATGCCATGATGCAAATCCTAGATACAAATTCCTATTCTCTCCCCAAACTTAAAACTTTGCATCATTTGATGTAAAGAAAATAAAACTTAAAAGAGAGAAAGGAATAGAGAAACTTATCGGATCTTTGTAGAGGCTATGAAAGGTCGAGTCACGCAACATGAGCCTTGCTTGCTTTCATGAATCATTGCACTTCAAGTTGTCTCTAGGTTCGTCTCGTTGGAGAAGGCATGTCTTGAAAATAGTGGAGATGGTTGGTTTTGGTTAAGGATAGAAATTGTTTAGGGGTTGGTACAATTCTACCCTTAGGTTAGGGTTTGGTGAGAATTTGATGAATAGCAAGATTGAGCAAAAATTTGGTTCGTCGACTAACCAATGAAAACTCAAAATCTAGCCATTGATATGAGTTGGTTTAGGTTGGGTTTAGGTCTAGGTTTTGGTCTCAGGTTGGTTTCAGGCGGGGTCGTCTGGTTTCTGGCGGCCTCGTCTGGAACAGGTCTGGATTTAGGTGGTCTCGGGATAGTTTCTGGCGGGGTCGTCAGAATTCAGGCGGGGTAGTCAGAATTCAGGCGGGGTAGTCTGAATTCAGGCGGGGTAGTCTGAAATGGTTCAAGTATGGCACGAGATAGTTTTTCTCCGCTATTTTAAGACTTGTTGGGTTGAGTCGACTCATATGCTCCTTCGTGGTGTGTTCCCCAAACTTGAGTTCTTTCATATGGTGCGATTTTTCAACTTCCTACATCCTTCTTCCATGTGTTGTGATGTTTGCGTTGAAGTTTATTTGACCTTTTGACACTTGCATGACTCGAACGGTTGTGCTTCTAAAAAGCTTGTATTCTCATTTAAAATCTGAAACCAATCAACAAAGATCAATAAGTTCTACCTAACTTAACTAAACTAAACTAAATTAAACTAAAGTTAAACTAAATGCAAGAAATTGAAATTTTTAGTCTTGGGTTGCCTCCCAAGAAGCGCTTGTTTTAGGTCATTAGCTCGACCCCTTGTGTTTGCTCATCTTATCTTCGCTTTTCTTCCTCTCAACGCATCATAGTCTTTCCAAATGTGCTCGAAAGGACGCCTTAAAACATGCTTGGTGTGTTCTTCTTTAGATGTCATCTTCTTTGGCTCGATTTGGATGTGATATTTGAATGAAGTTTTGTTGCTTTCCATCACATCGATTTTCTCCAAGCGTAGTCTAGGCGTGCTCAAGTTGATGTTGTGGCCTCCTTGGTTTCTATTTGCTCTCCCGGAAAACGAACGGTTTGGGAAGCAAATGAAGCGGAAGGTCGGGGTGTCTCGTCGCTCTTCGCTTGGCTCTATGTAAAGTACTTGCACTCGCTAACGGGTTGTTTTTGCTTAGGCTTCTTCTTCCCGGCCAGCGTGTACTCCTACAAGACAAAGAGTAAAGAGTGAAAAGACAATAGATCAAACAAAATAGAATTACTAAAAACCCTAATTTAGTCACCGTCCCCGGCAACGGCGCCAAATTTGATCGGAGGTAAAACCTAAGTCAAATTAAACCTCAAATCTAATCTAATGCAATATAGCTTGAGGGTCGAATCACAGGGACGGAATTTCTAAACTTTTAGTTTCTAACAATTCTATTCTATTTAACCTAGGGGTATAATGGTCAAAAACAAGTAAATCAAGTTTGTTTAATTTAGAACTAAGAATTAATACTAAGGAAATTAAACCTAAATTACTGGAATACTCTCTAAATTAATCTAAGACTTAAAGGAAATTAAATAACTCGAATTTATGGCTTAAACTAGGGTCAATTGATCGGGTTCCTCTACCTGGCCCTATCCAGGCGGATCCGCCAGCTTCCTGGCGGGGTCGCCAGAATAGGTCGTTAACTTTGTTTAATTAGTTTTATATCCTCTCTAAGTGCAGGTTGTTGATCAAACCTCAGGGTCAAATATAAACTCTCGTTCTCTATTTGGATAACTAAGTTTTAACCTTCAAACCTCCTAAAAATCCTAAGTTTCAACTCTCGTTCCTTGGCTTATGATTTCTAGGTTTACCTTTCTATTCGGTAGGATATCCTATATCTCTCGATACTAGGTAAAGACATACTTCTCAGCTAAGTCCTGGTTTCTCCTCTCGGTTACTCCCTATCCTATATTGTGCGACTTTGAACTAACTTGAAATTAGGGTTTTTGATACCAAACTATTAGACAAGGCCTTAATCTAACGGGTAAACCTTCAAATCAAGCAATTCGAAATCACAAACTTCAACAATAAAGATCAAGAAAGGCAAAGCAAATAGAAAAGATATAATCCTAATTAAATTTATATTAACTACCAAGTTAAGAGATTCCCTACAATTGCCCCTAAACTAAACTACTCACAACTTAACATATTCAACATACAAAACTCAGGTTTTATCGAATCAAACATCAAAGCAAATAAATAAAAGGAAGAATACAACAATAGGCAATGATTTCTCCTCTCAGCTTGGATTCAGGCGGGGTCGACAGAATCCTGGCGGGGTCGACTGGATCCTGGCTGTGATGGTTTGCTGCAACTTCCTCCCAAAATTTGCCCTAAAATTTGACTCTCTTGAAATCTCCTCAAACCATGTTTATATAGGCTTTAGCATTGATAGGAGACGCTCATAATAGCAGAGAAATGCTTCTGGACGTGATGGGAATAGGAAATAACCACCTTCCTAACATAAAGCTCTAAAACGGGCACTTTCTGCTAATTCTGGCAGGTTTCGGGCGGACCCGCTTGAATCCGGGCGAACCCGTCTGAAATCTGGCCGAGAACAGGTCGTTTGGAAATTTCAGCACTGCGTCTTGTTCGTATTTTGCCCATATCTTCTTCATCCGGACTCCGTTTGAGGTGATTCAAGAATCGTTAGAAAGCTTGTGAGAAGCTCTACGTCTTTATGGATTCATATATGTCATGTTTTTGTCCAGAATCTGCATAAAAAAGAGAGATTATTGTAGTAACTCCTTCTTTGACTCAAACTTAATTAAAACTAACCTAAATATATCAAAATCTAACTAAAACACAAACATTTAATTGAAATTAAGGCCTAAAAGCGTTGAATATTTCAATGTGAAACCCGTCTATCACTAGACAATTTCGGGGTTCCAAACCCCAAAATCAGCAATTCCCTAAAAAAATATCAACCTTTCCCAAAAGAAAAAATGAAAATTCTAGTTCGGGGTTCATAACCCCGAAGGGATAATGGTTAAATTTTTTGGTCAACTTTGCACTTCCATCCTTAAACATATTATTTTTACTTCATAAATATATTAAATTTAATTACTTATAAATAAAAACGAAAAATTAATTATGACATATTTCATTCACATAATATATACTTTATGTATTAAAAATAATTATATTTAATATATATTTTTCATTTATGATTTATATATTTTAAATTGGTATATTATATAATTTTTTAAAAGTTATTAAAATTTTTTTGTAATAATAAAAAAGTTAGGGCTATCGGTGAATAAAACCAATATAATTTAATATATTATTCTTGAATTTACTCTCTGATAGCCCTAACTTTATTAGTTTTACAAAATCATCTAAACTATTTTCCAAAATAATTTAAACATGTATAAATTGAAAATAATTAGAATAACTTTGTAATAATAAAAGATTTAGGGTTATCAGAGAATAAAATCAATACATCTTAATATTATTTTCATGAATGTTATTCGCTGATAACCCTAACTTTTTTATTATTACAAAATAATATTAATTATTTTAAAATTAAATTGTATTATACACTAATTTAAAATACATAAATTTAAATGAAAAATATATATTGAATATAGTAATTTGTAATACATAAATTATATAAAATATCAGTAAAATATGTCATGATTATTTTTTTATTTATAGATTATTAAATTTATTATATCTATGAAGTGAGTAAAATTAAAAACTTCAAGGATGATAGCACAAAATTGAAAAAAAAAAACCTGATCCCTTCGATGCTGTTAACGCAAACTTGACTTTTTCTTTTCTTTTTGTTGTTTTTTTTTGAAAAATGTTAATTTTTTTACGGGGAATTGTTGATTTCGGGGTTTTGAAGCCAGGAGTTGTCCAGCCAAGCCATTTTGCTTCGGGGTTTTGAACCCCGAAGTTAGATAGTTATTTTTAAATTTTTACTAATAACGTATTTATCTTTAAAATAATAATATTTAATATATTTATTTAAATAAAAAGCCGACATCAGACTGGCTGATTTAGCCCAGCAAAAGTTCTGTTTTAATTTCTGAAGGAGAAGTCCGAAACTTCGAATGGTACTTGGTTTGGAGGAAACGTATCCCATTGTCGGTAGCTAGAATTGGGGCAATATATATGGGCCGATCTGATAATGTTTTTTCAGTGCATTTTATGGGATTTGATAACGGAATACATGGGCTAAGTCAGCTTGGATAGGCATTATTTTTTTTAATAATGCAACACAATATTATTTTATATTACTTTGTAAACTAGTGGTACTCGGTCACATATGTCACGTGTCAAAAAAAATTCATTTTCATACCCGACCTGGTTGGTATCAGCTCAAAGAAATTAAGAATCTAAATAAAGAAATAGGTAGAATAGTCAGTAAATATGTTAATTTTCAAGATAAATTGTTCAAGTTTATTTTTGTATATAGTTTTTTTTTTAAAAAAAAACCATTCAGCTCTACATATAAAGTTGGAAAAAATCACTAAATGCATAATATTTAAAAGTTATTGGAAGTTGTATCCAACTCATTTATTTACGAATTAATCTTAAACAGATCAAATGTGGATTGACACTTACATTTACCATGGTCCATTTGACAAGGTTATGGTCAATTCTTTGAACCAGTGCCAATAGAAGCAGCAGTCCTTGCCCAACTAAGAAAACCATAACCAAAATTTTCCAATTCCTGTTCTACTTTTCTCACTCTATATCATACATATTATTGTAGCGATATATCTCACACTGTCACGCCTGGCATGATGGTGTTTGAGTTGTGGGAGTTTTACCGGATCCAAATCCTGTGCAGCGCTACACATTGTATAGCGCACAAGAGGACAAATCCCCATCCTGTGACCTTTTTCCGTTCACCTTTTTTTCATTTCTATTGTATTTCTTGGACATAGAAAAGGCAACACAATAGACATGGTGCATCATTGACTGTACACTGTACAGGTTTATGTAATTTAAATATTACTAATTTACTATTAAATAAGATGCAATAATTAATAACTCAAAATAAATTTAACTCATTATTTGAATATGTATTATTTTACAATTTATTTTGATACGTATTTTAATATTTTCTGTAATTAGATATATATGAATGCCAATTTACATAAAATACTAGGGGGCACATCGTTCGCTCGATCCATATTTGCAAAATACCATTAGTTATGCCAAAATAAAACTTTTCATCATTTCAGTACATATTTGAACAAAATACAGGGAAGACAAACATATCTAAAAGATTTCATTTTATGTGATCTTACAATTAAATCAAAATATGATATAACTAAATAATTCATATAAAGACAAACGTGTCTTAGCTAACAATTTAAAGATAAACATATAATCATATATAAATAATAAAAAGATAAAAAAATAAATTTATTACGAATTCATGGATCGAGGGAAGCTCGATGTGCCCCCTAATATTTTATATAAATTGGCATTTACATATATCTAATTACAAAAAATATTAAAATACGTATCAAAATAAATAGTAAAGTAGAACATATTCAGTTAATGAGTTAATTTTTTTAGTTATTAATTATTGCATCTTATTTAATAGCAAATTAGTAATATTGAAATTACATAACCTGTATAGTGTACAGTGAATGATGCACCATGTCTATTGTGTTGCCTTCTTTACGTCCAACAAATACAATAGAAATGGTAAAAAGATAAAAGGGAAAAGGTAACATGATGGGGATTGTCGTTTTGTGCGCTAGAACTTGTGTAGCGCTACACAGGATTTGGATCCAGTTTTACCATTGGCACTTTGGCACTCTTACTCCAGGATTGAAAGCATAATTTCAGACTTTCAGTACTGATAAAAAATAAAAAAAAAAACTTTCAGACTTTCAGTCCCATTTTTAAGTCTCAGTGGGCCGAAATTGTGGCATTGAACCGTGGCCCACTTTCAGGGCACCTGGGGAGGCCTCAAAAATTGTTCTAAGCTGTGCTTAGGCCTGTCAATATCGACACGTTTAAACGTTTCACCTAGTCCAATGAAACGTTAAACAGAGCCCAAAATTCTTACGTTTGGACAGGTGAAACGTAAGTGAAAATGGGCCAACTCATTCCGTTTAAACATTTTAACGTTTTCTTAATGAATTTTGTGTTGTTTAAACAGGTGGAACGTTAAACGGAAGCAAAAAATACTTACGTTTACTAAGAGAAACGTTAAACATTACAAAAATCGTTTCCGTTCCATTAACATAACATTAAACGTAAGAGGAGATTTACGTGAACGTTGTTAATGTTTGACAAGTCTAGCTGTGCTCGATTAAAGATCATGTCGTGGCACGGTTCATTGTAATAAACTAATAATCGTGCAGTAAGTCAGCCGTCACTCGTTAATCGTCACTTATATTAGAGGCGTCGCACTATCACCTTGTCCTTTTTTTTTTTTTTTTTTTGGCCCTCGAAAGTTCGCATTATCACCTTGATCCTCATTATTTGAACGCCACTTCGGAATTTGATGCGCCAGAGAGTTATGGCTTATTAATATGGCTGAAAGCCAAGATTGAACTGGTTTACTAATTTAAGGAGTCCACTAAATTTTCAAAAAAATGGAA
The DNA here is from genome assembly GCA_027562975.1 of Rhynchospora breviuscula. Taxonomy (NCBI): domain Eukaryota; kingdom Viridiplantae; phylum Streptophyta; class Magnoliopsida; order Poales; family Cyperaceae; genus Rhynchospora; species Rhynchospora breviuscula. The sequence continues at coordinate 26,227,436 of CM050400.1, read as the reverse complement.
AAAGTTAGATATCTACGTAATGGTGGTGCAGACCTGTCAATGAATCCGATTCGACTTGGATGATTAAAATACAAATTCATGAAATGTTAGAAACAAACATGTGAATTATATATCTAATTAAAATTTAAGATCTATATGTAAATTTGCATCGAGCATATTTTGAATCGGATTCGGATTATACTTTAGAATTTAGATCTTATATTGCTATATTAAAAATGTAAAATTTTTATACATTATATGAATGAAATTATAATCATTTGACATTATAAACATATAAATTAAGAAAACAATAACTTTTCAATTAAAGCTAAATTGGAGACGTTCGTTTCATGCGTGACAATAATAGAATTCTATTTGTAATTCAACTTATTTTATTTACCATATTCTTAATGGAGTTGTATTCACATCCCATGCACTCAATAAGATTCAAGTATGAATCTATTAAATCAAATATATAACATTTTAGGATTTATCTATAAATTTAATAAGTTATCGTATTGATTTTTTAAGTTTCATATTAAGTACATTTGAATATAATAATCAATTTCAACTGTCGAATTATAAATATCCATTCACAATCCAAAGTGGGGAATCTTGCATAGACTTTTCTCAATTATTTAGTATATAAGCATATTAAGAGGCAAAGAGAACCTACCCAGCCTAGCAGCTCAGATTCTAGGGTCAAAAGAACGAATCACATCGTGTTATTCCATTTCAATTTTCGGCGATAGGATTGAAGCCATTGGAGAGATGCGCCAAAGATAAAATAATAACAAAATAATAAATAATGAAGAAAGGTTGATGTGACGCATTATGCTAATTAATCTCCTACCTGGGTAGGCTTTACATAAATTGGTCTAATTCATTACAAAGTCCATATTATGAGTTCACAAGTCACAACCCTTTCCTTAAAAATAATCCATAGTCAGTGCAGAATTCTTAAGCTCTTAGCTGGACTCCAATGTCGTGCATTTTCATCCAAAAATATATGTCAAAATAAAATTATATAAATATCCCTTAATAATATTTTAGAATGTAATTTCGGCAAAATCTACTGATCCTGTAGTAGTCGGCGGCTTCGTATATGCAGGAAATAATGCTGATCTATTTTTTATCTAATAAAAATGCAGACCTTGTAATATATTAGTAACCCGATCATATAAATTAATATGTCAATAGCCTTGAGGCCCTTGAGGCCCTTGAGGCCTTGACCCCTGATTCAAAGAAGTGTCAAGAAACTTAAGAACTCAAAAAATCAACCAAAATAAAGTAGGGTAATCTAGTTAGCATTCAGGCATATTGATTTTTTTTTTCATGATACTAATTACTATTAAAAAAACCTATATCACAAATTTATTAATATAGTCATTGAAAATATGATATAGATCGCATGTAACAATTTTATTATTCCAATTAAAAAAAAACAATTTTATTATTATATCATCTGACTCGTGCCTAAAAGTTTAAATCCTCTCAGTTTCCTCGGTCCGGTCATGATATTTCATGAAGAGTGCGTCCAAGTAGGTATTACTTCAATAATAAAAAAATAAGAAAATATATATTTTTCAGCTCATCCAAAAAAATTCAATCCAAATTTCTTCAAGTGCATAAATTACTGTCTTTTTATGCACAAGTATAATAAATAACGTAAAATAATATATAGAATTTATATCTGTGCACAAAAAGAGTGAATATTACACGGTCGAAATTTGAATAAAATTTTCTACAAAATAATTAGCATAGTCTAATCTAATAATTAAAACTACTAGCTGCTGGAATAATAAGCTAGAAGGTACGCGGCTTTCTGTTTTGACAATGACTAAACTCGAGAATTTATGCACTTATTTTTATTTATTTATTCCATAGGACCAATCATTTATACACTCAATTGTAATATTCAAATGCAACTAACTGTAACAAATATAACTATTCATTTCATTCTTGTCGCAATATATTTATACATGTCTTGTTAGGCTATTAGGGTATGTTTGACAAATGGGCCGAATTAGAATAAAGCTTGTTTTAGTTTTAGTTCTAATTTCATAATTTTAGTAGAACTATAACAAAAAGGACGAACTAGACTTTGTTCTAGTTCGACCCATGTGAACTAATTAGTTCGGCTCCTTGCCAAACATAGCAAGGTGCTTATTTGAATGGCTCAAAATGGAGCCTTGAGAAAGGAAGGGAATCCAATTCGGGATAAGATATGCTCGGTTGCTTTTGCAACTTCTCTTATAATAATGCATATACTTGTGGTATCTCCATTAAAGAGAATATTGGACTTGCCCCAGTGAGGTTTCTTTGTTAGTTTTATCTCACTTTCTATCAACGAATCGTCTAGTTCGGTTTGATTAATCTCCACTAATGTGTTTGACTATTTATTAATTGATGACTAATTGAAATATATATATCTGTTCTTATCTGTTGCTTATTTGTTTCCTAGAGCTCATACGGAACTACAGAAAATTGTGCTTTTGTGGAACATGCATTCTTTAAATTTTTCATAAGTGGTCCCAATATATTTTGTTTAAATATAAATTCACAGCTAATTAATCCTTTATATGAAATATGACGAACAATGTTCATCGAGCTTGAATTGGGTCGAAAAAATTGTTCAGGGTATTATTTCTCTAAATGTGAAAGTAAATTATGTAAATTCACTAGCTCCACGAACAAAGTAGGTTACAATATAAATCGTGCAGATCTAGCTACCGATATATTCATCAAAGAATATTGTACATATACAATGGATTTATGAGATCTTAATTTTAATGGAGTTCTATTGGTACTCCTAAATAGTCGCTATCTAGTGTATTAAAAGAAATACAAATACATTGGTACCATGGGATGTATAATTTTATGGATTGCGGAAATGACCTTTTCATTTCTAAGATATTTCAAACGATTGGTATCGAGACATACATCCCAAACTTCAAACTTTCGACCAATGTAAATTTTATTTTACATGTCATTGTTTCACCCCAAACTATGCACTCAACTTTACTCAAAATTTTTTTTAAAGTTTTTTCTATTTAGTTACCTACATTATCTATCATAGGGGTGGAACGCAGGATTTTGAGCTACGTGGTTAATGCATTCACAAAATTACTAAAATTTATTTTTAAAAATATGGAGGCAGACTAACAGAAAATTTGCGTATGCGAGGGTCAAATAATATAATTATGATACTATCATTTGAAACATATCATCAAGAAAGAATTTTGATAAAACGGATGGAGATCAATTGACCTCAAATTCTCTGTAATTCCCTCTTCTTATTGGAAAGAACTAACAAAATTCAATTGTTTATCTTTTAAAAATGTATTCTCGTCCTAAAATGAAAAACTAACGTTATTTTGCAAACCTTTTTTTATGACAATTTGCAATCCCCTGTATTCTTTATTGGTAGACGTGAAGCTTGATATCGATATGGCGATGTCCTCGCATAGCAGATGTCAAATGATTTTTTTTTTAATTAGAAAATAAGAAATCATGAGAATAATTTTTTTAAATAAAGAGTGTTATTTTTAAGTAGTTCTAAATTCAGTGTGTTTGGATCGTTCTTTAATCCGAATTAAAAAGTGGTTCAGAATAATTTTTTAACTTGAATAAAAGAACGACCCAACACACTAGAAATAAAAAAAATATTTCGAATTTGGGATAACTTAAAAAAAATGATACTCCTAATTTTAAAAATATATCCTCAATTAGTTAAAAATCATATTTTTTTTATTTCAAATAATTAACTCTAATTTTATTCTCAACGCATCCTAAAGGATTAAATTCACAAATTTTGAATTAAGAAAATTTTCATATGGGTACTTCCCCATTCCCCCCCCCCCCCCTATATATAAAAAAAATAAGAAGAAGAAAATTTGAAGGGTACAAATACACAAGTTTTCTCCAATAAAAATGTATTTTTCTAATTGAGCGTAAGGTAAAAATCCAGAAGTGCAAAACTAATCATCATATATATATATATATTTTGTCAGGATTAAGCTAATCACCGTTCGGTATTTTTTCGGCATCATACATTCATACTTTATGAAACAAAAAATGCACCCACCATCCCAATAAACGGATAAACCAGTCCAGATGGAAAACTTCCCAGTTCTTCAGGCCCGCATCCGGACGCTCTCTCGCCTCATCTCATTTGATCTCCTCTCATCCCTTGAATCTTACACGGACGGTTACCAACACGCCACGCAGTGCAACCTCATTGGATACACATCATATCGTGGTGTGTTTTGTAAAGTGAATCAAGTGGCTGACCGAATCCTATTCCTGCCTCACCCGCCTCCTCTTATACCACCAAATCCGACCATTCATTGTCACCGTTGGATGAGGTTATCGTCTATCCCACCGTCCATCCGCACCGCATCGGAACAAACCCGGTAGAATATGCCACGTGGATGATGCTTTGCATCCCGCTTACCGGAGCGCCGCACCAGCTCGACCCTATCCAGTCGACCTTTACAAACCCTACCTAGACCTGGTCTACAAATTGTCACAAACACCGTTCGGTATAAATCGCTACTCCGGGTCCCACCGACAGTTTCTAAGACAGAGTTATCCTTTGTAATGACCGGTTGGTGATCCCAGACCGAAACTCGAAGCTATAAAGACGACCCCTATCTCTCTTCCTGTTTTTCTCTCCTCTTCTCTCCTCTCTCTTCCTCGGCGCATGCAATTCTTCTCTCTTTCATTGCATGCAATTCCTTTCGTCTATTCTATTCACTCGTTAGTTAATCTGGTAATCATTTTTTCTCTCTCTCTTTATCTGTTCAATTTCTCTAATTACCTCCACATTTTGCTTCGAGATCAACCCCCAATCGGAGACGAAATCAACAAACAGGGTTTCTTGATTTCGCCATGGAGGCAGGGAAAGATCCTTCTCGAAGGTTCACAATCGGATACGCCTTAGTGCCGAAGAAGCAACAGAGCTTCATCCAACCCTCGCTCGTTTCTCTCGCGCGTTCACGAGGCATCGACCTTGTACCGATCGATCCAACCAAATCGCTTCTATCGCAAGGTCCTTTCGATTGCGTGCTCCACAAGGTCTCTGGTGAAGAATGGCGATCTAACCTAGATGAGTTCTCAGCCGTCCATCCGGAGATTCCCATAATCGACCGTCTAGATGCGATTGAGAGGCTGCACAACCGAATCTCGATGCTCCAAGTCGTATCAGAGCTCGACACCTCAACCTCGGCCTCAGGTGATACATTTGGTATACCCTCCCAAGTCGTGGTGTACGACTCAGGCGCCTTAGCTGATTCAGGTTTGGTCGGGGCGCTCCGATTTCCTATTATTGCAAAGCCATTAGTGGCTGACGGCACGGCCCGGTCCCACAAGATGTCCCTTGTCTTTACCAGAGACGGTTTGCTCAAACTCAAACCGCCATTGGTTCTCCAAGAATTTGTTAACCATGGTGGGGTGATTTTCAAGGTGTATGTTGTGGGGACGCATGTCACCTGTGTAAAACGGCGATCTTTGCCGGATGTGTCAAAGGAAACCCTAGAATGTCCGGCCGAAGGGTCAGTATCTTTCTCTCAGATCTCCAACATGACCACAAAAGGACAGCTAGGGGGTCCCCAGGAGGAGCTGACCCGGTTGGACGAGGCTCAGATACCCCCGATCAGTTTTGTCACAGAGATTGCTAGTGGTTTAAGAAAGGCATTGGGATTGAGGCTGTTTAATTTTGACATGATAAGAGATGCTCGAGTTGGAAATCGGTATCTCATAATTGATATCAATTATTTTCCTGGGTATGCTAAGATGCCGAGCTACGAGAGTGTGCTAACAGATTTCTTCTCTACAATAGTGCACAATGAGGATGGACAGAATGGAGAGAGCAACCATAAGGCTGAACTGGTGTAATGCTAGTATTGCAAGGTTGAATTGAGGTGGATGCTCTAACTGATAGGTACATGAACACTATGAATTTGTGCTTGGTAGGGGTTGGTGGTCTAGAAAGGCCTTTTTTGTTGTTCTTTTTTTCACTTTTTATATCAATCAAGGGAATCTGAATCAAGTTCTTTTTGTTGGCTTGTTGTTGTCTGGTGATTTTTAGCAGTCTTTTTTTCTTGGTTATTAGTCACTGATTTTAGTTATTAAAATGGTAATGTTACAAGTTGGCAACTTGTCAAACAATGTCGCATGTTACTTGTAAACTTCTTTAATGATAAAAGGAGAAACCTGCATTTGCCTTTCTGATGCTTTGAATTCAGGTAAGGTTATGACTATCACTAATTGACAGCCAGCCACTAAATGGCCTGTACTCTTTGCTCTGTAGCCCAAACATTTTCTTGTTTATATTATATTGGTACTTCTTTCTACATGTGTTCTACCTTCCATTGCTACTGTTCAGAGAGAATGCTTTAATGGTGGAATGGCAATTTTTAAATTGGTGTTCATCGACTACCCCTGGTATCTATTTATTTTGTAAGTTGGGGATGAAACTTCTAGTTACTTATTAGTTTTTAGATTGCTTGTAACATCGAGTACATACTTAGGGATGAGAAGTTGAAACAACTTTTTTTCTGCTTGAAATTTTGCCAAGAACTTAAAATCACCATGGCCTTGTTTTATGCAATAAAAAAAGTACAAAACTTGCAGCTTCTAAAACTGATGCAAGCCTACTTATTTGTCTTTGCCTTCTGTTTCTCTGTAATAGCTGAGTAAAACATGATTGCTGTGCCTATATTGTCTTTGATCCAGTTTGATTTTGTTGTTAACGACATCAGTTTTTTGCATGGATTTTTTAGACATGCTCTAAAATAAATTAATTATTATTTCTGCAAAAAAACACAGAAACAGAAACGATGCTTATCAGGAAGACAAGGAACAATCTTAGAACCTGTAATGCACTTTACAGAAAGGCATTGTTTAAAATTTGATTTCATTGGACCATAAATTTTCAAATCAGCGGCTTTGCAGTCTTGCAGATGGCAGTTCTTATCAATCCAAGCTTGGTCTAGTTAGATCAAAGATTCGATTGTCATTGTTTATAATGTACTGGATCTGGTTTATTACCTTAATGTAAGATATTTTTTGCAATTGCCGTTGAGGCATCCTTTTGATGCATAAAATTGATTTTGTTCTTTGTAAAAAGGTTTTTTTTTTTTTTTTGGTGGGCTATGCTATGATAATTGAGAAGTTATGGATTGAAAATTCCTGCTTTGGTACGTTTTCATATCCTCTGGGTGATACAAGTAATATTGTGGACAAGTCAAGACTGTCATGCTCTTTTCTTCAAAGGGGGACGGGGGTCAAAACAAAGGAACACTCCGTTTAAATTGTTAACGGGTCATATCCGGGTGTGATACTGTACCGGTTTCGGTTATATACTTCAACTGGGTTTGGCTTTGCGTTGGCATGCTCGACTTAATTCCAAACCCCGAAATAATTACCAATATATATATAATATGAAATGCTCCCTTCCTAGTTCATTGGTGTACATGGAGTACCAGATTCCTACCTGTACCAATATATATAATATGAAATGCTCCCTTCCTAGTTCATTGGTGTACATGGAGTACCAGATACCTACCTTACCAAACCCTGAATTTTTTTTTCCCAATTATTGATTCTTGCGATAGGCTTGGCGAGCCAGCGTAAAAACTCAGCCATATATAAAAGAAATGACCAGATCGGGGTGTCATTTCTAGCCTACCCTAACTTGTTTGAGACAAAAGGCTCTGACTTTGACTTTGACTTTGATTAATTCTTCATCTTGTATCGTTATCATATGATTGCGATGTCGTGCTTGTCTGGTTTTAGATATCAACTTTGTGATGCAGAGCTTGTCTGGCTTTTTTTTTTTTTTTTGTAATTATTATTTCGATCTCTTTCTTTCAATACATATAAGTCGCTGGTCATTGACTTACAATGTACATAAATGTTTTGCTTGAGCGAATTTAGAAGTTTGGATTACTGGAATATTGATAATTACTGCCATCATTTACAGATACTGCTATCTTAGTTTGTAAACATTATAAAGGATTAAGTATGCACTCCTCCTCAAACGTATCGGTCATTGTCAGTAAGACAGTAATTACTTGGAGAGGAATCATACTTAATACCCTTAATGGGCTGCGTTTAAACTTTTTGGGAATTTATTAGTATATCATCAAATTGGGCCTGCGAGACAAATGCTAATTCACTGCTAGAAACGGGATATCCATTAATATTTTGTCATTTCATACTTGTCATGATCTGATTTTCTTGTAATGGGAAGCATCAACTACTTTTTTCTTTGTTCTTATTTTGTTCAAAACTGAGAGCCCAACCGATTCTATATTGGTCTCTGTATGAATGGTTTATGACAACAATGAACTATCAGTCCAAAAAGAGGTCCATAAATCACCAATGAAAATTTTAATACAATAATACGCTAAATTTTGTACAGAATGCTCATGTGGTACTTGCGCAACTACTGATAAATAGTTATCAATACAAGATCTTCCAGTACCCTGTCCCTTTCAGAGCAACGCAATACAAGATCATCAGGGGTTTCGCTACGGCTCAGGGATTGCCTTGGTGATTAATTCACTGACGACTCTCTGTTTTCCTGCCTAATGGAGTTCTGTGTTCCTCTCCTGTGCATCCCAGTTCTTCAATTCCTAAACATTGTTTCGTGTTGCTGTTGGTCTGTTGCTGCTATAACATGCCTTCATGTTGTTATGTTGGCTCTGTGCAGTTGTTCTGTTTGCCAGTATATATTTTTAAAGGTACTATTACCAAGGGTTGAATCGTAATAACGGTTGGTATCTAAGAACAGATAAGAGTTGGACTCAGATTTCATTCATGATATATTAACTTTTGATTAAAGTTACGTAATTTGGTCCGGGAAGGATTTTGCCTGGTTATCTTAGCAGAAGGTTTCCGTACACTTGCATAATGTGCCAGAGTTACAACAGATCTCTTAAAATCTGTGCATGGCCCAGTACACTCATACGAGCAAGTCCTAGCCCAAACCAATATTATTCAAATTGTGTTGCCAATCAGTTTGAAAATTTCAGATACTCACTCCAAACTTGAAAATCGTGTTTTGTTTAAATTGTGTTACCAATTTTTTGACACTTGGCGTTGTAAACACTGACACATCAAAAGCATGATATTGATGACCCTTAAATTGTTTTCATAAGGAATGCATATGTTCATTTCAAGTTTTAAAAAACTAGGATAGCATACATAATAATGGAGAAAAATTAGCGGTTTCGTATATAATATTGGAGAAAACCAAAAAAATGACTTTTGTTAATACAATCAAGAAAAAAAAAATTGATTTATGTTACTACAAAATATTTCATTTTTAAAAATGTCATCACGACTAATTCGAAATATGTGATCACAAAACAACACAAATTTGACATGTCATTATTTTATAATAAAAACATATTAAATTTTATATATGCCATTAAATTTCTATTATAATATTTTTTTTAGATATCTAAAATGTCCCAAATCTTTCTTTCCAACTCCTTATTTGTCTCTCGAGATTTGAACATCTAGCTACACCAACTCCCTACGCTACTTCGCGCCGCCACATACCGTTCAGATCTACCATCGGCTTCATGTCACCTCCTGACAAACTCCCAGATTTGACACCAATGCTTTAAAACCAAATTTGAGAAATTTTCTTAACAATTACAATTGTCCTTATTTTTCTTTAGTTTCTTTCCATCGTGGTAGTACATGAGCACATTAGAAGAGGTTATGATGCATTTATTATTTCATTAAGTTATTTGTAAGTTGTTTAGATGTACAATTCTTGTAATAATCGAAAGGGGACGCTCCTAGCATTTCATATGTCATACAGGAACCCAAATCTGATGTAGAGCAGCAAATTTAAATCCTTGAAAATCATCCAGTAATTTTTAGCAAATTTGAATTTATCAATAAGAGGTATCACATGAAAACTATTCAAATAAGCCTAGATTTGCTACGCTACACGGTGTATTGCATCACCAAATTTGATTTCGTCATACTAGACGAAGCCCAAAACCCATTTTTCATCTCAAATTTAGTTAAGAGGTGATAATTTATCTAATGAGAATGAGAAAGATAGACAAGTTACAAAGTTATTCTTTGATTATAGTGAAATTCTGTAATTACAGCAATATTACTTGAAAACTTTCGCTTTAACCTAGAATTTTCTTGGCTGGCCCGAAATTTTCATATTTGTTTTTGGTGTCAAATTGTTATTCCGCGCATGGTTGTGATCATTGAACAATTTTCTATTAATTGCTTCGCATAAAATTGTGCAATTACACCTTCAAACTTTTCTAGTCGTGTTTGACTAATGTTTAAAAAATAAAATAAAATAAACCTCCAAATTTTCGATTCTCCTTTTCGAGCTCACACTTAAGTTTATTGATTTAGACTGCAAAATTTCTTCTTTTAATTCTATGACTTGGATATTCTCAAAATAAAATATTAATTAGAACACGACTTTGCAATTGTTACTCGTCATGATTTATTGAAAAATGTATGGATTGTTTAGTTGCTCCCCTCTAAGAAGCAGTAACATTTACAAACAAACCTGGTCTTAAGGCTTCTATCATGAAGTGATTGCTTACAGAGACGGGTTACCAGAAAATAAAGTTGTGAATTATTGGTGGTCCCTCCCTCATGTTGGCTGTTGCTAACTACAAGTACTACATTATAGAGTTGATTGTTCATGCTATTGTCCTGGGAGAGGTACAAGAGAGATTAAAAAGAAAACACAAGAGGCCGAAGGCACGTGATAAGCAAGAGAAGCACGCAATAATTGAAGTTGATGAACGCCTGAAATGTCGAAACCAAATCTAGTGCAGCGCGGTACCATGCCACGCGGCAATTCGAACCGTCCAGATTAAATCCAATGATGATGGGTGCCCCGTGCATATAACCAGATTGTAAGGCCCGAAAAAAATCTAACCGTCGAGATCAGATCGGATGGTTTGGATTGGTGTGCGGCACGGTGCCGCGCGGCACCGGATAGGGATTCCTGAAATGTCCCCTGATTGTCTTGCGTTGAATGTTTAATTTTCTCTGCGTTGAAACCACATAATTACCTATATAGAAGATGACGAAATACGTTGTTTACTGAACTGAAACTGAATACTTCCAGCAATTCTGTAAAATAAAAGAAGAAATTGTCCAAAATGTGTGTATAATTTCATGCAATCATTCAACTTATTTAGGAAACGAATCAACTGATATATAAATAGTAATATTTTTTTTGCTGAGATAATAATCTAAATTTTAAATTTAGTCCACTATTTTTTATATATTTATTTCGCAAAGATATGTCAGGCAAATAGAAAAGGCAAAAGCAACAGATGTAGAAGTTCAACTGACATTAATGTGATAATCTCTTAGCCCCAACTAAAATCCACCATTCTGGTGTCTCTCTTGTTTATTTCTTCAGTTTTACCTTTTTCCTTTCTGGTGTCTCTCTTGTTTTTTTCCTTCGTTCTTTCTTCTTCTTTTTTTTAAACCTTTTTGGTAGAACAGTAATCCTTATCCACTCATCACTATTCTTTTTTTTTTTTTTTTTGGTTTAAGGCCCGTAGGACTATTCATTAACCAGCCAGTAAAATGCAAAGGCATATTCTCTGAATTATGAGGTCGGTTGGGTAATCTCGGTGTACAACACAACTTTGATAATGGATGCACAACCCACAAGTTCCACCTCCACCGTAGAAGCAACAAAATTGTGCTCCAAGTACAATCAACAATTCATAACAAGCTGCCTCTGAGATATCCCCTTCTATTGAAAAAATAAAAAAATTGTGCAACTCTTTATTATATCGAAATAATATAGAGGGAACATAATCCATGATATAATGCTCCCTCCAAAAGAAAAACTATGCAGAAAGATACAGTTGTACCAGGATTCTCCGATTAGTTCCCTGCGACTGTATACCTTGACATATTCTATATAGCAGGTTCGCCAACCCGCTACATAATTGAGTACATAGAATCATAAAGAGAGCCGTAAAAAGAAATGTGCTACTTAGTGCCCCACACTTTGAAAGATGGCGAATCATTTCATCTCTCTCTAACATTTGTCAGTACTATCTCTGATCGAGACACCGAAACAGAGAAATACACACAACAGAAAGAAAGAGAGATTTAGAAATAGAATTGAGATTGATCGGTAGTCTCTTTCGCCACCCCTCTTTATACGATGGAGAAGTAGAATCAGCACAGTTCTCTTCTCTCTCTCTCTCTCTGTTTTCCACTCTTCGATTCTCTCTTCCTTCTCTTTCTCTATTCCTCTTTTGTGGCCATCTTTAATCTGACGCTTCTTATTGAAAAGGAAGGAAGACAAAGTGAAAAAGGTAACTTCTTTTCTTCGTTATCTCTCTCCTTTTTGTTATCACACACCACCGCTATTGGTGCTTATTTCTCGTATACAATTCTACTTAATCAGCACATGCGATTTATGATATTCTCATGTACAGTGCTTCATCTTAGTGAGGTAACTAAAAGCCCCTTCCTCTTCCTCTTCCTCTTTCCTTTTAGTAATTTCTTCTTGTTTAGACTTTTGATATTTGGGTTTTAGCGAGTTTTAGTTGGTTTAGAGAAGTCAAGAGTAATTACACAAGTGATTATTGCTTATGCGGCTATGCCCTTTCCTTAGTAGAGTGTCATTGAATGGGGTCTGATTAAATTGTTGCTTCTATTTTTGGTTTCCAAATTTACTGGGTCATGCAGTAGCAAAACCAAATGTTTGTCCCCTTTTCCAAACTATTCTCTTTTTGTTTTTCGCTAGACTAGGTAGAGCCGTAGAGGCTACCTATTTTTTTTTTTTTTTTCAAACTATTTTCGATTTCCCAAATTGGACAATATTATTTTTATTTTCTATCAATTTAATTCAGATTGTTTATCCATCACCCAACAGACTGTTGCAAATGAATACCATTTTTTTTGTGATAAACGAATATTGCCTATTTTGGCAAATTTGAATTGGTTTCCAGATAGAAGCAAGCCTAAGAAACATATAACAATCACTATTCAATTGAAATTATTAGAAAAGGTTAACAAAACTAAAATTAGAAAGTGAAACAGGTAAACTGTAAAGATGCGATAATAAATGTACAAAACAAATATTCAATGTACCATACTGTACTCTATTGTATGGTTCTTTGATTCTTTCTGATAAATTAGTCCATAAGAGTATTACATAACCCAATAATAAACAACATCATATGGTCATAAGTGCCATCCCCTCCCCCCTCCCAATAGTGTTCTTCTTTTTTTTCCTTCCCAATTTTGCCTAGTAGTATGGATATCTGTCAGCGATGACTCATTCCTACAGAGGACTGGCAAAATTATTATTAAGTAATTTCTTGCCTATCTATTAATCTTTATCAATGCCAGTTATTAATTTACTTTAATTTGCGTAAGACCTGATCATCTCGGTTGCATTTAATTTTTTTTTTTATATATATTCTAATTGCAGCGTTGTCTGTGTATGTGGACATTCTCGGAGCCCCTCATCTATGCACAATTAACAGAGGTGAAAATAAGTAAAACATGGTCTCAAGATCCTATTCAAACTTACTAGATCTAATCTCCTGCGACTCACCTAAAATTGGTAACAGTACTGGTGTGAGCAATGTCAGCAAGCGCTTAACCCGAGTCATGACAGCAGCTGGTATAATCTCTGAATTAGAAGAAGAATATTCTACCAGCAGTGCAGCTTCTGATGCACCTTCAGTCCAAAGAGAAAAGCTTATCATAGTAAGCAACCAACTTCCAATACGGGCCCATCGTCGTACCGATGGTAGAGGGTGGTACTTCACCTGGGATGAAGATTCACTCCTTTTACAACTAAAAGATGGCTTAGATGACAATTTAGACGTCACTTATATTGGCTGCTTAAGAGAAGAAATTGACATACGAGAACAGGATGAAGTGGCACAAATACTACTCGACACCTTTAATTGCATACCAGCTTTTCTACCGACTGACCTCCTCTCCAAATTTTATCATGGTTTTTGCAAACAATATTTATGGCCGTTGTTTCATTACATGTTACCTCTCTCTCCTGACTTAGGTGGTCGATTTGACCAGTCTCTTTGGCGGGCCTATGTGTCGGTGAACAAGATATTTGCTGATAAGGTAATGGAGGTGCTAAATCCCGAGGAGGATTTTGTCTGGGTACATGATTACCATTTAATGGTATTGCCAACCTTCTTAAGGAAAAGGTTCAACCGGCTCAAATTAGGGTTCTTCTTACACAGTCCTTTTCCTTCATCAGAGATTTACCGCACGCTTCCCATTAGAGATGAAATTTTGCGTGCTTTACTCAATGTAGACCTTATTGGGTTCCACACTTTTGATTATGCCCGGCATTTTCTGTCCTGTTGCAGCCGCTTACTCGGTGTGACATACCAGTCAAAAAGGGGTTATATTGGTGTCGAGTATTATGGCCGTACTGTTAGCATTAAGATTTTACCAGTTGGGATTCATATGGAGCAGTTGAAACAGGTAATGGATAATGAGGAAACTGGGTTGCAGGCTGCTAAGCTTTGTGAAAGCTTCAAAAGTGTTGTTGTTTTGCTAGGTGTTGATGATATGGATATCTTTAAAGGGATTACTTTGAAGCTTTTAGCAATGGAGCAATTGCTGGAGCAGCATGCCAACTGGAGAGGAAAGGTGGTGCTGGTCCAGATTGCCAACCCAGCAAGAGGCCGTGGCCGAGATGTGCAAGAGGTACAAGCAGAAACTTATTCTATTGTGGAAAGGATAAATAAGAAGTTCGGGTTGCCAGGATATGATCCGGTTCTCCTCATTGACAAACCACTTCAGTTTTATGAGAGAGTAGCTTATTATGTGATAGCTGACTGTTGTTTGGTTACTGCGGTACGAGATGGTATGAATTTGATACCTTACGAGTACACAATATCCCGGCAAGGTAATTGCAGGCTGGATCAGGTGTTGGGTCTAGACCCGTTAAGCCCAAAGAAGAGTGCGTTGGTGGTGTCAGAGTTCATTGGGTGCTCACCTTCTCTAAGTGGTGCAATCCGGGTGAACCCTTGGAATGTTGAATCCGTTTCAGAGGCAATGTATTCTGCACTTTGTATGGGCGATATGGAAAGACAACTCAGGCACGAAAAGAATTACCGGTATGTGAGCACTCATGATGTGAGTTATTGGGCAAACAGCTTTGTAAAAGATTTGGAGAGGGCGTGTAAGGACCATGGAAAGAGAAGGTGCTGGAGCGTTGGGTTTGGCTTGACTTATCGGATTGTAGCTCTTGACCCAAACTTCAGAAAGCTCTCGGTGGAGCACATTGTGTCAGCTTATAGAAGGTCAAGAAATCGTGCTATTTTATTAGATTATGACGGGGCACTGATGCCCCAGTTTTCTGTCAACAAGGGGCCCACAGAGGAGGTTTTAAAGGTAATTACTAGCTTGTGTCGAGACCCACAGAATACTGTGTACATTGTCAGTGGGCTAGATAAGGAAACAATGAGCCGCTGGTTCTCCTTTGCTGAGCGCCTTGTTATAGCAGCAGAGCATGGCTATTTGATAAGGTATTTTCTTTTATACTTGAGTATGAAGTGTCATAGCACTGCACCTATTGATTCATATTTGGAAGAATTAGCTTGACCTGTAGCATTGGTGCACTGGTACCAGTTGAAGGGGTACCAGCACAGTTGTGTAGGGTTACTTGTTTTGATACTTGTAAACTTTGCTTCTGATAAATGAAAGTGGTAGGACTTATCTGTTCCTACTTGTTTCAAAATAATAATAATAATAATAAATAAATAATTAATGACTTGGTGTTTTAATAAAATGTTTTCAGCAACATAAAATGGGCATAAAAAAATTCAAGTATTCTGAAACCAAAAAAGAGAGACAAAAAGGAGATTTTGCATGCATTAGCTGTTACATGTATCTTGTACTATTACCCATGGAACATGAGCCTTCATGTAGGAGTTTAATGGAATCACCAACTCATACAGACAAAGGGCAGGGATTACTGCCTTTGACTTCTGCTTGGAACATATCAGTACATAGCTTAACAACAAATTTATTGTATTAAACAAACATGTATCAATCAGAAATTATAGCAGTACATCAATTGTAACTAAACCGTTAATCATCAATCTAGAATGTCCAAGGTGACAACTTTTGGGAGTTTGTACATAATTTTTCAGGAAAAGTAATGAATTGGAATGGGAAACAACTGTACCAGTTATTGGTTTTGAGTGGAAACAGATAGCTGAGCCAATCATGAAGCTGTACACCGAGACAACTGATGGAGCAGCCATAGAAGCCACAGAGAGTGCACTTGTGTGGCAGTACCAGTATGCAGATCCAGATTTTGGATCATGTCAAGCCAAGGAGCTTTTGTCTCATTTAGAGAGTGTTCTCTCCAGTGAGCCTGTTACTGTTAAAACTGGTCCCCGCAGTGTCGAGGTCAAGCCTCAGGTCAGTTTTCTCTTCCTTGCTGTTAGGTACATGCAGGCAGAGACATGCCAGTTATAATACCTTTGGTTACCAAATATATGACTTTGGTAATCATGCTGGTATGTGAGCTACACAAGTTCAGGAACCGGTACACATTCTATGGTATTGAGATTTCTTACTGCAATGCTGCACTGGTTCTCGTGCCATCACAAATTCTCATACCGCTAGGATTTGGTATTGTATGAACAAGAATTAGTGTTCAATAGCACCATCTTCCATTTTAGTGATTGAATTACAGAATATTGAATCCTTTAACTCAAGGAATCGTCATAGTCCATTGTTTTCCCCAACTTCAACAATTGGGGCAAAAAAATTACCTACTTGTTGGGAAGAAAGGAGCAACATTCGTCACTTTCTTCAAGGCCTCAACTCATATTAAATATACCCTTGCAAAATGAATGAGTAGATTATTTTATAGGAGCTCTTTAAGATACCATCTATATCCTGTGAAGACCATGAAAAACCTCGGTGCAGATTGCAAACAAACCATGCCTAAAAAACAGCTAAAAGATGGAATATAGGGATGTAGGTGTTTGCTTAGATGTCTTCATCAGTAAATGAGACATTTATCATGTTTTGTAGAGGCACGAGTTAATATAGCTTCTAGAAAAAAATATATATTTCTCACAAAACTAAATAGACATCTTAACTTATTTCAGGGCGTAACAAAAGGTCTGGTGGCAAAGAGGCTTCTATCAGAATTAGAAGAGAAAAGTGTCAGAGCTGACTTTGTTCTCTGTATTGGTGATGACAGATCTGATGAGGACATGTTCGAGGTCATAAACCAGGCTGCGGCAGCGGGGTTCTTTCTGTCTCCGGTGGCAGAGGTATTCGCCTGTACCATGGGCCAGAAACCCAGTAAGGCCAAGTACTACTTGGAGGACTCATCAGAGATTCTTCGCATGCTTCAGGGAATTGCTAATTTCTCAGATTCTTCCTCAAGCACCCCTTTATTGGCTTGAAATATTTGTGGCAAAATGTGCAGTGACTAGCTGAATTGCGAATTTTCCGGTTTTGTCAGTGTGGTGATTGCCACCTGACCATCAAAAAAAAAAAAAAAAAAAACTAGCTGAATCGAGTTTATGTCGCTTATATAGTGGTAGCATGAAATTTGGTTGAGTTTATGTGAATTTGGAGAATATTTTATGTTGGTTCCTAATAAAACTAGTGAGATTTAGTGCTTTGTGTCATTGCTTGAGTATCATAACAAAATTTTAATCAAATTTTCATAGGTGCCGCTCAAACCAACAGAAGAATCAAGCATGTATTCTGAGTTTTATCCATCCGGTTAGAATCATGCTTGTTACTCGAAAGCGGAAAAATCTGTCAATATCTAAATTAGTATCAAATAACAAGATTATTGTTACGAAGTTCAGTTCGACTTATGTAGCTTTTGGAAACGTACTGGTCTTTTTCAGTTTGCAGAAATAGTCTTCCAAACGACCATATGAGTATTTCTAATACAACCCTCAAAAAAAAAAAAAAAAAAAGGAGTATTTGTAATACAATTGTACAATGCACAATGAAAATTAACAACGCCGTAATATTAAAATTCATATAATTACACCACAACATTAAATAAATAAATATTACCAAACCATTTGCGAATAAAAATAAGTTTATATAGACGTTATAATAGCAGTAATTAGGATCGCAACGAAAATACTAAATTAAGATACTACATC
Source organism: Rhynchospora breviuscula (assembly GCA_027562975.1). Lineage (NCBI taxonomy): Eukaryota > Viridiplantae > Streptophyta > Magnoliopsida > Poales > Cyperaceae > Rhynchospora > Rhynchospora breviuscula. Next base: position 26,209,278 of record CM050400.1, on the reverse strand, counting down.
AAACTGATTTTAACACAAAATATCGGGTGGTTCGGCCTAATTGAATCCGGTAAGGCGCGCAGAAACCTTCTAGATTAGGAATTAGGATAATAGAAGATTATTGGAGTCTGACTGATATCAACTGAAAATTTTAGCATCTCATTTGACGTAAACAAATTATATTCCAACGTATGTACGCTTTTTACTTTTTATATTAAAAGAGCATGCATGTTATCATACAGATTGTTTGATGGTGTACGGACGTGGACGAATTAATTAATTTAAATTCCACCTACTTTAAGTACCTAGGAGCGCTAAATTATTTCTTTTTTCTGTGTTTATTTTTTCCAAAACGAAGTCCGGACAAAATTACTTTCAGAAGAAAGTGTATCAAACACTGCCAATGTTGACATCAAACTTCACTAAAACCAACGAACAAGCTAGAGTCAAATGCTATTCGAAACCTAACTACTGAAGCTTCAAACAACCAATTCGATTAATCAGTGGTGGAGCTAGAAAATTTTGCAATAAATATCATTAAAATTAAATAATTAATTTTTAAAAAATAGTAATAGAAATGTTACATAAAAATGTGAATTTTTAACTATGGGGTTCAATAATGAAATTTATTTATTATTTTATGGGGTTCAAATGCATTATTTCTTAAAATGGTCCATTTACCAACAAAATATATTAAAAAAGTTTTGGATTGAAAAAAACTAGGGGTGACAATGCATCCCTTTTGGTACACTTAGATTCGTCGCTGCGAACAGTTTTATGAGCTCTTCATATTAAAATTTTCTTAAAGACCAAAATTTTATATTTTTCCAAATTCTTTTACTATTTTTTTTTATTTTTTAAACTGGAGGTTCTAAGAAGTAATTAGATTGATAAATTTTTAAAATTCAAACTAAATAGTAAATATTTGAAAAAAAAAATCTTTAGAGAGATTTCATCATGACGAACAAATTAAGCAGATCAAGTTAGCAGTTGTAATATGAAAAATTGAGATGTGGTCATGTTTTAACGGGTTGAAGTGTCAAATGCGTTTGATTCTAGCATTACTCAAAATCAATACGTAGTACGGGACTTTTTTTATCCGACTTGTACTTTACGATCAAAATTTTTTTAACTATGATCAGTTGATCACTGTTTCTAAAAAAAAAATCTATGGTCACTAGTGTGTGCTTCTAGACTAAATGAGATAATGTAGTTTTGTGTGCCATATTAGTATTATCTATGTTCTATATCATGCTTCTCCCTCATAATTTTAAGAAAATGTATTTTATATGCAGTTGCTGTTAGAAACTCAAGTACTTGTGCAATTTTAATTTTTGTCACTAATTAATACTTAATTAAACATGCACAACAAAGATCTAGTATTTAAGCATCAAGAACTCATGAGAAATGAGGAGGAAATTTCGTACCTCTTCCAAAATCGTATTTGGAAGGCTTGACCTTGTTCTTTACAAGTCGATGGCGTGCTCTCCACCACCTTGGCTTTGGCCTCGAGTCCACCTAAAGTATTAACCAATCTTCTAGTAGTTTGTGCTAGCAAACCCTAGAACAAGGCTAATTCTTTGTTGTCTTTCTTCACCAAATTAACTTTTTAATTTGTGGCTAATATTCAACACATGAATTTTCTATAGAAGAGCAAAATTATGACAGCAATGGATGAGAGAAAAACCATCTAATTTTCTGAAATTTTCGTCCAAATTAATTAGGGAGAGAGACAAGAGGTTAACGCTATATTTAGCGGTGTTGTTTCCCTAATTAACAGCCCTATATTTAGGCATCCAAACCTCATCCTTCTTTCACCCAATATGGACAAAATTGTCCCCTATATGCTAGCCATGAAATGGCCTAATTTAGCCATTTTATTTTGTTATTTTTTTCTCATATTAACACAGTAAATCATTTATTGAATGGTCCAATTAAATTGCCTTTTTAATTATGCTGAAATATTAATTCAACCAATTAAAATATGTTGAATAAAAATTAATTATCAACTCGTTGATAATTATTTTGGAATTAGCAATTTGCATTAATTTATTTCTATATGATCTCTTTGATTTAATTAATTATAACGGTTCATAACGGTATATAATTAATTAATCAACTTATCATATTTTCATCGCACTTACTGCTGTGAATAAATAAATAATGCACTGTATGGTTAAAACTTTATTTGTGTGACCCTTTGAGGATTTATGTTATGTTGGCCATGAAAATAATGTTAGGAACTAAGTCCATGTGCAATTTTAATTTTTTTTACTAATTAACAAGTAATTAACAAGTGCAACTTAACGGATCTAGTTATTTAAGCGATTTAACGCATAAATGAGAGTGTAGGAGGTTTATCTCTTCTAATATTGTAATTATAAGGCTAATCCAACTCTTTTAGAATTGATGGCGTGCTCTCCAACACCTCCTACTCCTTGTTCTTGAGTCCACAAAAATGATTAACCAAATCCTAAGAGTTTATGCTAGCAAACTTTAGGATGAAGCTAATACTTATTTTCTTCTTCAATTAATTAACAGTTAATTAGAAGAAACTATTGTTCGACATGGATGGCAACTTGACCATTTACAAAGCACGACTAGTTGCGAAAGGTTACAAGCAAGTTCATGGTATTGACTATGAAGAAACCTTCTCGCCAGTCGTCATGTTCAAGTCAATTCGGATCTTGTTAGCAATTGCCGCATTCTATGATTATGAGATATGGCAAATGGATGTCAAAACTGCCTTCCTAAATGGCAACTTGGAGGAGGATGTGTATATGACACAACCCGAGTGTTTTGTGGATCCAAAGAATGCTAACAAGGTGTGCAAGCTTCAAAGGTCCATTTATGGATTGAAGCAAGCATCGAGGAGTTGGAACAAGCGTTTTGATGAAGAGGTCAAGAAGTTGAACTTCATTCAAAGCGAGAAGGAACCTTGTGTTTACAAGAGGATTAGTGGGAGCGTGGTTGTATTTCTTGTTCTATATGTTGATGATATACTCTTGATCGGGAATGATATCCCCGAATTGAATGCAGTTAAGGATTCATTGAAGAAGGTGTTCTCAATGAAAGACTTGGGCGAAGCCGCCTACATCCTAGGAATCAAGATCTATCGAGATAGATCAAGAAGGTTGTTAGGCTTGAGCCAAGATGCATATATTGACAAAGTGTTGGAAAAACACAACATGGCTAGTTCCAAGAAGGGTTACTTGCCTATGTCACATGGCATATTCTTGAGCAAGACTCAATGTCCGACGACTGATGCAGATAGAAAGTACATGAATCAGTTCAAGTATCCATCTGTGGTCGGTTCGATCATGTATGCCATGCTATGCACTCGCCCCGATGTGGCGCATCCGATTAGTGTGACTAGTCGATACCAAGCTAACCCTGGTATGCCACACTGGACCGCAGTCAAGAATATCCTCAAGTATCTCAAGAGAAAAAAAAGATAGCATCCTCGTGTATGGTGGAGACCAAGAGCTCGTTGTAAGTGGTTACACCGATGCTAGTTTCCAAACCGATCGAGATGATGCGAAGTCACAGTCCGGTTTCGTATATCTGCTCAATGGTGGGGCCGTGAGTTGGAAGAGTTCCAAACAGGATACCACGGCCGATTCCGTCACCGAAGCAGAATACTTAGCGGCGGGTGAAGCAGCGAAAGAAGGCGTTTGGATCAAGGAATTATTGACCGAGCTGGAGGTGGTTCCAAGCATCTCAGGTCCAGTGGATCTCTACTGCGACAACACGGGAGCCATAGCTCAGTCCAAGGAGCCTAGGTCTCACCAAAAGACCAAGCACATTCTACGACGATTCCATCTCATCCGTCAGTTTGTGAATGACGGGTGGATCAAGGTCAAGAAGGTGGACGGTGCCGCGAACACAGCGGACCCTCTGACAAAGCCTCTATCTCGAGCCGCACATGAGTTGCACGTTGCATCCATGGGTATTAGGCGTATGCCTGAGTGGCTTTGAGTTGTATTTTTTATCTTTTGAGGCTTTAGTATGAGACATGTATATTTTGGATATTACATTGAGTACTATGCACTGGCTAGAAGTCGCTGTTGATTGACTCTAGGCCAAGTGGGAGATTGTTAGAGTTATGTCCTAGGAGCCAATTATTAAATGGCCACTTCTATGGTTTATGTGATTGATAATATTTTATCATTTATTCCTTGATTTATTAATTGACAGATCATTCAGGTTGAGGATCTGAATTGTGGATCTCTGTAGTTCATTTATAATTAAATGACAATAATAAATCTAAAAGGTCCGTAATCTTGATAATTAACAAGGAATATTAATTATCGGATAAGATTAGTATGCAAGTTAAGTGATGATTAAGTTCTACAGATCATAGGTAAGGAGTTGCCAACTTAATTGCATATGTATATGTTATAGAACATAGTACAGGACGCGACCCAGTGAAATAAATATATGGATTGTGTTATGTGTCATTATTTATTTCATTTGAGTTTGATTCTAAGTTTGAGATGGTCCAGCTTTTCCACATGAGGATAGGTTCAATAAATATCGTCTACCGTTGATTCCTGATAAGGGCTGCTATACGGACTTTATTTATGTTCTCTTGAATTGTGCGGGGAAAAGCTGTTCATCAAGAAAACCGTATGTCCCTCATTAATTAACTTAGTGAGCGATGATATCTGTTTGGGCCCCTTGATGGAGATGGACTGTTTGCTAGCAACTGATACAGTCATCTCTAAATCAAGAAACGTATAATCTGCAAGAGTGACACATTCCTATCTTGGATTATACGATGATATCATGTGACATAAGAATCGGACAAGGAAATATTATTATTTCTTATGCAGGATTGAGATATTGTAGCTGTACACTATTTATGCGAATTGGGAGTCATAACGTGTTGCTAGATACCGCTTATGATTAATGGAATTAAATAGCGATTTGATTTCATGGCCAACGTAGCATAAATCCTCAAAGGGTCACACAAATAGAGTTTTGACCAAGTCAATGCATTATTCGTTTATTCGCAACAGTATAATTTGCGGAATATATGATATGTTGATTAATTAATTATGTACCGTTATAGAACGTAATAATTAATTGAGTCAAACGGATCATATAGAAATAAATAATTGCATAAACTAATCCTAGAATAATTGTTAATTAGTTAATAATTATTTTGGTTCAACTCAATTTAATATAAATAGTTATATTAAATTATCGGGCTAATATTTAAATAGTAAATGTATAGCCCAAACATAGAGCAAATAACAAAGGATCTAATTAATAGAATTAGAGTCCAATTAGAGAGGTTTAAAATGGCCCAAAAGCCCATATATGGCCGGCCAAACATGGAGGTAGGTAGGGTGGCATGAGGTGTAATTTCTAGCAACTTATACCTAGGGTTAGATGGCTATAAAAGGACCCCTTGGGATGGATTCTCTCTCTCCTCTAGACCTAGCCGCCACCTATTCCTCTCCTCCCTCCTTGGCCCTTGCGCCACCTCTCTTCCACCTCCACCTTTGCTCATGTGTTGAGCCATACACCCTCCACTTAAATCAATTGGTTGATCTAGAAGAGGGTATCTCCTTTGGATTAGTTTGGTTCTCATTGATTTGCTAGCACAAATCGAATCGAGAGCTTGGTTAATCTCTAGGTGGACTCGAGGCGTGGATTGAAGGAAGTTGGAGTTGCACGCCATCGCCTCCTACGCATAGGAATCGCCTTCTAGTTGCGATACTAGAAGAGGTACAAATCCCGATTCCTTTCTCTTTGTGTGAATGCTTAAGCACTAGATCTATTGTGCATGATGATTAATTAGGATTAATTAATAGTAATTAGTCTAAAAATAAAAATTATGCACTTCCTAACAGTGGTATCAGAGCCATGGTCGTGCTTAAGTTATTTTGACACTTAATTAAGAGAAATTAGTTAATTAATGGATTAGTAGAGTTGATGCTATTGCTTGCTGTCTGGAAACAGCAATTTCTGTGTTGTTATGCGTTTTTCGCTATGAAATGTTCTCTGGAAATTTTTTCTGTCAACTAGAAAGTTGTAGATCTGTGGATTGTGGTTCTTTTGGCGTTGGATTCACATTTTTCTGAAATTATATGGATTTACTGTGAATAAAATGGCAACGGTGCGCAGAACCAGTTTCTGCTTGCACTGTTCTGTTTGAATGGCTTAAAAGATTTATATTTTGAATATAAGTACCAGTGTTCTTTGGCTAGATTTAAAGAGGACTTGAAACACTTTCTGGACATGTATAGAATGTTGCATGGTTCAGATTAATTCGTGGTTTTTCAAGTATGAAAAGAAAGATCTCGTCAGATCTGGTTTATTGAGCAAACTGATTGTTCTAATAAACTGTACCAACTGAGAACTCTTTCTGGAAAATTGTTTGAATAGAGTTGTTTATTTTTAAGTTAGTATTTCAGGAAAATCAATTTCATAATTTTTCATGGAAGTTTGGTACCTCAACCAGGTCAAACCTTTTCGGTCGATAGTCTGTTCCTGTACAGGTCTAGTCGATTGTTAAGCTTGTAACTTGAATTTCTTAAACAGAACTTAGTGGTACTCTTTTCATGAATAGTTAGCCAATAGATTAAACAAGTTTTTCTATGTATATTGTATGTATAAAAACTGGATGGAAGGTGATCTTTCAGACCGGATGGTTGAGAAGAAAAACAGAATATCTCAAAACGGTGCGTTCGCGCACTTGTTTCAGATTTGTCTTTTTTTATTCTCTCAGATGGTATATGATCTCTTCCTGAATTTTTGACTGGTATTTACAATCTAGACAAGGAGCTTATATAAATTATTTCATAATTTTTGGAGACCGAAAACTGTGGATTTTGTCGTGTCCCATTAGATACTTTTTATCAAAGTATTATTTATCTAATTATTCAAACTAGTTGAAAAAGTAATTAGGATACTCCTTGTGTGATCTCCTTTCAGTTTTTGATGATTGAAAAGTTTTCAAAAGGAATTTAAACAAGTTTGGTTGTTTGAAATTTGAGCATTTATACACGGAAATTGCGAATGGCAAATAATACGCAAAGACACTTGAAAGTCATTAATTATAAACAAATTACACTAGTGGATAGACTTGTGCTAACTTTGTTTTGTAGGAGGATGTGGGTTTAGTATGGCTCATGACTCAATGCCTTGTGGTTTGTAAATTGAATGCATGTGTGATTGTGTGTAATAAGACCTTTGGTGCCATTAATTAATTTTGATTAATTTTTGTGTAACTTGAGAGGCTTGCATGCCCCTAAGGTTAGGATGGGAATAGAAATTTACACATGTAATTTTGTTCCTTTATTTTATATAGGATTTAGATCCATATAGAATTTAGTGGGAGGGACAAAGGTTAGATTAGTTTTGCTACATGAAGATGCGGCGAAAACTAATGCAAGCGGGAGCCATACAAACCCACAACAATGCTTGAGATGCTTATTATGTGAATGTTTGTGGATGCTATGAATGTCATAGGATAGGTATGGGTGTATGTTTACACGACCACCAAAAGTCACATAATTGTTTGTCCCAAATCAACTTGATTAAGTCGACCGCCCTCCTTCTCTCTATCCCCTTCACGTCATTTGCCCTCTCATGGCGCGGTCCGCCCAAGCGGACGTCATGGTTGTCAATATGATAGTCGGGGTACAAATAAATGGATTTGTAAGGAGCAAATAGAGAGAGGTTACTTATCGATGGACCCAACTAGAGTTTGGACATCGGGGCGAAGTTCGCGACGCGAACCAAGAATCATAAAGTTGTATGATTGGTTAAAGAGAACCTACCTTGTCTAGTCATTTTGGATGACGTGCCATAGCAGGTCCAACTTGACGAAAATAGGGGTCTTGGATATTCATTACTTTTAGGGACTTATATTAAAGTAGTGAAAGTTTTACTTTATTAGAAAATAAAACAAAAACATAAACTAATTGACCTTTAATTTGAAAAATTGTTGTAGATGTCTTCCTCGTCTTTTTCGCTACGTTCTCTTTTAGAGAAAGAGAAGCTCGCCTTCAACGGTGCCAACTTTCTGGATTGGCACCGGAACCTTAGGCTTGTCCTTAGGTTTGAAAAGAAGGAGTACCTCTTGACCACTCCCGTCCCCGCGGCTCCCAAGTCGGATGCCCCTAAAGCGGATCAGGACGAACATGACAAGCACGTCACGGACGACATGGAGATGTCCGTCTTGATTGTCGCTGTCATGGAGTCGGAACTCCAAAAGGAGTTCATGGATAGTGGTCTAGGAGTGTTTGAAATGGTCTCTCGTCTCTCGAACATGTTCCAAACCAAGGCCCGCACCGAAAGGGCTCGTCTCATCAAGGCCGTCGCCAATACTCGATTGGCGGAAGGTCATGAAGTCGGGCCACACGTCATGAAGATGGCGGGGTTGTTTCGGCAGCTTGAAAGGCTTGATACGCCCTTCCCGGCAGGGGCGATTCAAGACTTTATTCTCAACTCTCTCCCTCACAGCTTCACCGGTTTTGTTGTGAACTACCGGATAAATGGCATGGACAAGAGCATGGATGATCTCCAAAACATGCTTGTCGAGACGGAGGAGAGTCTCAAGAAAGAGAAGGGCCCCAAAGATGTTCTTGCGGTGAGTGACAAGAGCAAAAAGAGCAAGAAAAGAAAGACCCGCCGAACTAGAAAGGGCAAAGGCCCGGTGACGCCCCAAGGTCCGGCCAAGGGAGCTCCCGAGGGTTCCAAGAGAAAGAAGAACCCGGCCACTTCCGAGACCGTATGCTATTACTGTAGCAAGACGGGCCATTGGAAGAGGAACTGCCCCAAGTACCTCGCTGACAAGAAGGCGGGAACCGTCCAGCCTTCTACCTCAGGTATATTTGTCATTGAAACCCTTCTCGCTACCTCTAACACAGACTGGATTTTTGACACCGGTTCTTGTGCTCACATTTGTCGAAATGTGCAGGCACTAAAGAGTAGGAGGCGGCTCGAGAAAGGCGAAGTACAACTCCGCGTCGGTAACGGCACGTGCGTCTCCGCTATGGCCGTTGGGAATGTGGATGTAACTTTGCCTTCTGGTTTCATTTTGGAACTCAAAGATGTCTATGTAGTTCCTTGTATCACTCGAAACATTATCTCTATTTCTTGTTTAGACTTGGATGGATTTGGTGTTGTAATAAAGAACAAAAGTTGTACTTTGTTGCGTGATAATGTTTGTTATGGTGTTGCGCATTTATTGAATGGTCTTTATGTGCTTGATTCTAGCGAACATGTTTTGAGTGTTGAACGTGACAGTAGAAAACGTAAGATTTCACATGAAAGTACGACTCTAATGTGGCATTGCCGCTTAGGTCATATCAACGAGAAACGCATTAAGAGATTGCAAACCGTTGGTCTCTTAGATCAATTCGCTTTCGAGCCAATTGACACATGCGAATCATGTTTGATGGGAAAGATGACCAAAGCGCCTTTTCCTAACAAAGGGATTAGGACAAACGACTTGTTAGATCTCATACATACCGATGTGTGTGGACCTATGAGCATTTGTGCACGAGGAGGTTATTCATACTTCATCACTTTCACCGATGATCATAGTAGATACGGGTATATCTACTTGATGCGGCACAAGTCTGAATCCTTTGAAAAGTTCAAGGAGTTCAAGAATGAAGTTGAGAACCAACTCAATCGAAAGATCAAAGTCTTGCGTTCCGATCGAGGTGGAGAGTACTTGAGCCACGAATTTGGTGATTATCTAAAGGAGTGTGGAATCGTTCCACAACTCACTCCACCGGGAACACCACAATGGAATGGTGTATCCGAGAGGAGGAATCGAACTTTGCTAGACATGGTTCGATCGATGATGAGCCAAACCGACTTGCCTAAATCGTTTTGGGGTTTTGCATTAGAAACCGCAGCTTTTACTTTAAACCGTGTTCCGTCAAAGTCCGTTGAGAAGACGCCTTATGAGCTTTGGTTTGGTAGGAAACCAAGCATGTCGTTTCTCAAGATTTGGGGTTGTGAAGCTTATGTGAAAAGGCTAATGAGCGATAAGCTTGGACCCAAATCGGACAAGTGTCATTTCGTAGGATACCCTAAGGAAACAAAGGGTTACTACTTCTACAACCGTGTCGAGAACAAGATAGTTGTTGCACGACATGCGGAGTTCTTGGAGAAGGAGTTTCTCTCAAGAAGAAGTAGTGGGAGCAACGTGGTGATTGAAGAAATTCAAGAACCGCAACAACAAGAGATGCCTCAAGTAGGAAATCTAGTTGTTCCCAATGTGGTGCCAAATGAGGTGGTAGCCGAACCCATTCCACAAGTTGTTGTGGAAGAAGAGGTTCAAGAGCAAGCTCCCTCAATTGAAGACTCAAACATATCGCGAGTCGATGATGTTGAAGTTGCACCCACACTTGAAGTTCAAGAACTAAGTCCGCAAACCGTTGTGGAACAAGTTCAAGAACCTCAAGCGTCTACCCTACGAAGATCGGCAAGGCCAAGTCGTCCACCTATAAGATACTTAGGTTTGCACGACGTTCTCGTCATTGTGAATGACGAACCCTTGACCATAAAGGACATGAAGGAAAAATCCGACTCAAAGGAATGGCTCAAAGCCATGGAATCCGAAATGCAATCCATGTATGAGAACAAGGTATGGACCTTAGTTGACCTTCCCGACGGAGTAAAACCCGTTGAGAACAAATGGATCTTTAAGAGAAAGGTCGACATGGATGGCAACTTGACCATTTACAAAGCACGACTAGTTGCGAAAGGTTACAAGCAAGTTCATGGTATTGACTATGAAGAAACCTTCTCGCCAGTCGTCATGTTCAAGTCAATTCGGATCTTGTTAGCAATTGCCGCATTCTATGATTATGAGATATGGCAAATGGATGTCAAAACTGCCTTCCTAAATGGCAACTTGGAGGAGGATGTGTATATGACACAACCCGAGTGTTTTGTGGATCCAAAGAATGCTAACAAGGTGTGCAAGCTTCAAAGGTCCATTTATGGATTGAAGCAAGCATCGAGGAGTTGGAACAAGCGTTTTGATGAAGAGGTCAAGAAGTTGAACTTCATTCAAAGCGAGAAGGAACCTTGTGTTTACAAGAGGATTAGTGGGAGCGTGGTTGTATTTCTTGTTCTATATGTTGATGATATACTCTTGATCGGGAATGATATCCCCGAATTGAATGCAGTTAAGGATTCATTGAAGAAGGTGTTCTCAATGAAAGACTTGGGCGAAGCCGCCTACATCCTAGGAATCAAGATCTATCGAGATAGATCAAGAAGGTTGTTAGGCTTGAGCCAAGATGCATATATTGACAAAGTGTTGGAAAAACACAACATGGCTAGTTCCAAGAAGGGTTACTTGCCTATGTCACATGGCATATTCTTGAGCAAGACTCAATGTCCGACGACTGATGCAGATAGAAAGTACATGAATCAGTTCAAGTATCCATCTGTGGTCGGTTCGATCATGTATGCCATGCTATGCACTCGCCCCGATGTGGCGCATCCGATTAGTGTGACTAGTCGATACCAAGCTAACCCTGGTATGCCACACTGGACCGCAGTCAAGAATATCCTCAAGTATCTCAAGAGAAAAAAAAGATAGCATCCTCGTGTATGGTGGAGACCAAGAGCTCGTTGTAAGTGGTTACACCGATGCTAGTTTCCAAACCGATCGAGATGATGCGAAGTCACAGTCCGGTTTCGTATATCTGCTCAATGGTGGGGCCGTGAGTTGGAAGAGTTCCAAACAGGATACCACGGCCGATTCCGTCACCGAAGCAGAATACTTAGCGGCGGGTGAAGCAGCGAAAGAAGGCGTTTGGATCAAGGAATTATTGACCGAGCTGGAGGTGGTTCCAAGCATCTCAGGTCCAGTGGATCTCTACTGCGACAACACGGGAGCCATAGCTCAGTCCAAGGAGCCTAGGTCTCACCAAAAGACCAAGCACATTCTACGACGATTCCATCTCATCCGTCAGTTTGTGAATGACGGGTGGATCAAGGTCAAGAAGGTGGACGGTGCCGCGAACACAGCGGACCCTCTGACAAAGCCTCTATCTCGAGCCGCACATGAGTTGCACGTTGCATCCATGGGTATTAGGCGTATGCCTGAGTGGCTTTGAGTTGTATTTTTTATCTTTTGAGGCTTTAGTATGAGACATGTATATTTTGGATATTACATTGAGTACTATGCACTGGCTAGAAGTCGCTGTTGATTGACTCTAGGCCAAGTGGGAGATTGTTAGAGTTATGTCCTAGGAGCCAATTATTAAATGGCCACTTCTATGGTTTATGTGATTGATAATATTTTATCATTTATTCCTTGATTTATTAATTGACAGATCATTCAGGTTGAGGATCTGAATTGTGGATCTCTGTAGTTCATTTATAATTAAATGACAATAATAAATCTAAAAGGTCCGTAATCTTGATAATTAACAAGGAATATTAATTATCGGATAAGATTAGTATGCAAGTTAAGTGATGATTAAGTTCTACAGATCATAGGTAAGGAGTTGCCAACTTAATTGCATATGTATATGTTATAGAACATAGTACAGGACGCGACCCAGTGAAATAAATATATGGATTGTGTTATGTGTCATTATTTATTTCATTTGAGTTTGATTCTAAGTTTGAGATGGTCCAGCTTTTCCACATGAGGATAGGTTCAATAAATATCGTCTACCGTTGATTCCTGATAAGGGCTGCTATACGGACTTTATTTATGTTCTCTTGAATTGTGCGGGGAAAAGCTGTTCATCAAGAAAACCGTATGTCCCTCATTAATTAACTTAGTGAGCGATGATATCTGTTTGGGCCCCTTGATGGAGATGGACTGTTTGCTAGCAACTGATACAGTCATCTCTAAATCAAGAAACGTATAATCTGCAAGAGTGACACATTCCTATCTTGGATTATACGATGATATCATGTGACATAAGAATCGGACAAGGAAATATTATTATTTCTTATGCAGGATTGAGATATTGTAGCTGTACACTATTTATGCGAATTGGGAGTCATAACGTGTTGCTAGATACCGCTTATGATTAATGGAATTAAATAGCGATTTGATTTCATGGCCAACGTAGCATAAATCCTCAAAGGGTCACACAAATAGAGTTTTGACCAAGTCAATGCATTATTCGTTTATTCGCAACAGTATAATTTGCGGAATATATGATATGTTGATTAATTAATTATGTACCGTTATAGAACGTAATAATTAATTGAGTCAAACGGATCATATAGAAATAAATAATTGCATAAACTAATCCTAGAATAATTGTTAATTAGTTAATAATTATTTTGGTTCAACTCAATTTAATATAAATAGTTATATTAAATTATCGGGCTAATATTTAAATAGTAAATGTATAGCCCAAACATAGAGCAAATAACAAAGGATCTAATTAATAGAATTAGAGTCCAATTAGAGAGGTTTAAAATGGCCCAAAAGCCCATATATGGCCGGCCAAACATGGAGGTAGGTAGGGTGGCATGAGGTGTAATTTCTAGCAACTTATACCTAGGGTTAGATGGCTATAAAAGGACCCCTTGGGATGGATTCTCTCTCTCCTCTAGACCTAGCCGCCACCTATTCCTCTCCTCCCTCCTTGGCCCTTGCGCCACCTCTCTTCCACCTCCACCTTTGCTCATGTGTTGAGCCATACACCCTCCACTTAAATCAATTGGTTGATCTAGAAGAGGGTATCTCCTTTGGATTAGTTTGGTTCTCATTGATTTGCTAGCACAAATCGAATCGAGAGCTTGGTTAATCTCTAGGTGGACTCGAGGCGTGGATTGAAGGAAGTTGGAGTTGCACGCCATCGCCTCCTACGCATAGGAATCGCCTTCTAGTTGCGATACTAGAAGAGGTACAAATCCCGATTCCTTTCTCTTTGTGTGAATGCTTAAGCACTAGATCTATTGTGCATGATGATTAATTAGGATTAATTAATAGTAATTAGTCTAAAAATGAAAATTATGCACTTCCTAACAGCATTCTCCAATGCAAATAAACTAAATAATGCATTATTTGATTAAATCTTTATTTGTGTGACATTCGAAGATTTATGTCATGTTGGCAATGGAATTAAATCATTATTTATTTCCAATGATCATAAGCGGTATATAGCAATACGTTATGATTCCCAATTAACATAAACAAATACTATACTATTATAGTATTTCAATCCTGCATAAGAAATAAGTATCTTATTGTTTTGATTTTTATGTCACATGATATCCTTGTATAATCCAAGATATGAATGTGTCATTCTTGTAGATTATACGTTTCTTGATCTAGAGATGATTGCATAAGTTGCTAGCAAGCAATCCATCTCTATCAAAGGGCCCAGTAGATATCATCACTCACTAGGTTAACTAATGAGGGACGCACGGTTGTCTTGATGAACAGTTTTTTCCCGCACAATTTAAGAGAACATAAATAAAGTCCGTATAGCAGCCCTTATCAGAAATCAACGTTAGACGATATTTATAGAATCTATTCTCGTGTGAAAAAACTAAACAATCTCAAACTCAGAATCAAACACGTATGAAATAAATAATGACACATAACACAATCTATATATTTATTTCATTGGATCATGTCATGTACTATGTTCCAGTAACATATATATATATACAATTAAGTTACTAACTCCTTACTTATGATTTGTAGAACTTAATCATCACTTAACTTGCATACTAGTCTTATCTGATAATTAATGTTCCTTGTTAATTATCAAGACTATGGACAGTTTTGATTTATTATTGGCATTTAATAATAAATGAAATACAGTGATCCACAATTCAGATCCTCAACCTGAATGAACTGTCAATAATAAAATCCATAAACAAATGATCAAATATCATCAATAACATAAACTGATACAATAGCCATCAACTGATTGGCTTCTAGGATATATCTCTAACAAATAAATCGTTATTTATTTCCAATAATCATAAGCGGTATCTAGAAACATGTTATATTCCTAATTAACATAAATATTATACTTCTACAGTATTTTAATCATGCATAAGAAATATAAGTATTTTCTTATTTTAATTCTTATGCCACATGATATCATTGTATAATCCAAGATCGGAATGTATCATTCTTGCAGATTATACATTTCTTGATCTTGGAGTTGATTGTACAAGTTGCTAGCAAATAATTTTAACTTCATCAAGGGGCACCCAAAAGATATCATCACTCATTAGATCTACTAACGATGGACATACGATTTTCTTAATGAACAACTTTTTCCCGCGCAATTCAAGATAACATAAATAAAGTCCGTATAGCAGCCCTTATCAGAAATCAACGTTAGATGATATTTATTGAACCTATCCTCATGTAGAAAAGTTGAACTATCTCAAACTTAGAATCAAACTCATGTGAAATAAATAATAACACATAACAAAATCCATATATTTATTTCATTGGATCATGTCATGTACTATATTCTATAACATATACATATGCAATTAAATTGATAACTACTTATCTATGATTTGTAGAACTTAATCATCACTTAACTTGTATACTAATATTTTATGATAATTAATGTTCCTTGTTGATTATCAAGATTATGGACGATTTAGATTTATTATTGTCATTCTAACAAATGATCCATAGAGATCTACAATTCAGATCCTCAACCTGAATGATCTATCAATAATAACTCTAGGAACAAATGATCAAATATCATCAATAACATAAACTAATATCATATCCATCAAATGATTGGCTTTTAGGACATAACTCCAACAGTTGCGACATAATTACTAATAATGCAACTTTATTGTGTTCTTTTACACGAACAATTGTGTTATTAATTACGTTGTTTACAAGTATATAATTCTTTAGAATTTTCAAGAAATATTTATTTTACGTTCAAAATTTGTCGAATCCAAAACTTTTCCATAAACTATCCCATTCAAAATTTTAATTTTCTTTCAAACAATTATTTTTCCAAAGTATGGGAAAATCTTTACTACTGACATTCTGTTGAAATATAAAATATTAAATTAAATCTCGAACAATATAAGATAGTTTACAAATAAGGTTAGGTTTAAAATTCTGACTCATTTTCATTTATTATTTTTCCGAAAAGTAATAGTTTTATTTCTTAATTCATATATTTTATAAATTTGGACAGTCTTACATAGCTGCTACAAAATTTGGATAGAACGAATATCCTTGGAGCTGCGTACAAACTCGTCTCCAGTTGAACGAACTTCTTTGTTGGTGAGATGCAGCCACGTCACACTCTCTTGCAACTAACGTCCATCTAATACGTCAAAACTCACACTATCTATCCATTTTCATTCGACACTGGAGAGATATTAAAGCCAGACGATAAAGCAAAAATTCGAGGAACAAAAGAAAAGAAAACAAATGATGGCAAAACAATCCCTAGTACATGTACGACCGTACATCGTCGTTTTGTGTTCTCCTCGAAACCCAATGCTGCTCCCATCCCTTCCCTGATCAAATCAAACAAAATTAACCTCACTCTCAAATCAAAACCCTAATCCCTCTCTCTCTCTTTCTCCCTTCCAATTCTCTGTTTTCTCCCATGGATTCCAACGCGTCATCTCCGACACAGAGCTCCGCCTCGGGGGCGAACGGACTCGCTCCTTCTCCGGCGGCGTTGGCCGCCGGTCCGCCGCCGTTTCTCAGCAAGACTTACGAGATGGTTGACGATCCATCGACGGATGCAGTTGTTTCTTGGGGCGCGGGTAACAACAGCTTTGTAGTGTGGAATACACCTGAGTTCGCAAGAGATCTTTTGCCTAAGTATTTCAAGCATAATAACTTCTCCTCCTTTGTTCGCCAGCTCAATACCTATGTAATGATTCTCCGTTTCTATATTCTAGCGTTTCTTTAATTGATTTGGTTCTTTGTATCAAAATCTAGAGATGGGGGTTAAGAGTTTAAAATTGGATGCATCTTGAAGTCTCGATACATACAGTACAATATAATACTGGAATAGTATGGATTGAGCCTTGTACCGCTTATGGCAGAGTGCTTTGCGTTGTACTATGACTAGGGTTTTGGTTTTAGGTACTCTATTGATTTCTTGATTTCTACGAGTGCTGCCTTAAATCTCAATAAATCTTACATTAGATTTAAGAAATTCAAATATTTATTCCCTAAATTTGTTATTATTAATGAATTCAGACTCAATTGAAATTATGAGTTTATAAAAGGGCCTCTGGATTGTATCAGACGATGTTACTAAATTATGATCCCTTTTCCCTAACAATTGATTAATAAGGAAGCCAGTGAACTGATTTATTATTTATAAAATTGCACAATTATTGGTAAACTGAAACTAGTTTAAATCTTAATAGTTGAAAAATTGCACAATGGAGTCTACTGAGTTGAGGCTGAATTCCACAAGCCTAATAATATTATCAAATACGATTTCATTAATTAGGGGTTCATATGCACCAGAAAATTTTGAACAGTATTTTACCTAATTGTATCAGTTTGATGTGCATTCTCTAATGAGAAAATCTCTTTGGTTATGTAGGGATTTAGAAAGATAGACCCTGATAGATGGGAATTTGCAAACGAGGGTTTTTTACGGGGCCAGAAGCACCTTTTAAAAACCATCACCAGGAGAAAAGCATCTCATCCTTCGAACACTGGGCAAACAACTAATCATACACAACACCATCAAACCCCACCTCAAAACCCTAGCGTGGCCTCTTGTGTTGAGGTTGGCAAGTTTGGTCTAGAAGAGGAAATAGAACGGCTGAAAAGGGACAAAAATGTTCTCATGCAAGAGCTGGTTCGTCTCAGGCAGCAGCAGCAGTCAACTGATCACCAGCTTCAAACACTAGGGAAGCGACTTCAGGTACATACTTATTTGCCCATACGCCACCTGATAAGCGCCATATATTTTGTTTAAAAAATTTTAGAAGTGCATTAAGCCCGTATAACTTTTGTTAACCAGCAGTGAAAAACTATCCTGAATGATAGAACTTGATATAGAACCAATTTCCAAACAGTGTAGGTCTGAACAGTTCCTGTACTTAACAATTCCTTCATGCTTCTTTTTTTTTTTGTCATTGGATGGAAAATGATTTAATTTTTAACAAAGTTTTGATCTCTGCTGAGCTTTAATATTAAACCTTCATAATTGAATCTGTCTAACCGGTCAAGGTAAGTATATTCTAGTCCAAAGAGTTACCAGAGTTTAACGCATTTGTATCAGGAATCTAGAATGTCAATCGTTAAAAACTCTTTAAAATGAGCAATCCTCTGAAAAACTTGGAAGGTCCTAACTTCACGGAACAAATCTGGACCATGGACTGTATTATATTCAATGAATTACAGGGAATTCATTCTACTCCTAGTTGTGCATCCGAGACAACCACAGCCTCCATCCTCCAACCTCTTGGACATTAATCCTTTTTTTTAAGTCCAAACTCCATTCCTTACCTCTTGTTGTCTCTTTTATATTTTTCTTACTTTTCTGTAAGAAGATTATTGGTAATATAATTTCTTTTTTAATATTGAAAACTTAAACTTTGTTGCCATCTGTTTATATATTGTGTCTGCACACTGCTCTGCATGGGCTTTAAGTATTTTATAATTACATGATTGTTTTATCTGCTTACAATATTGCAAATTATTTTATATTCAGTGCATAATTCTATGATTGTAGATTGATATACTACAATCAAGAAGCTAATTTCTATTTCTTCTTTGCTCTGATTTGTACACAGGGCATGGAGCAGCGCCAGCAGCAGATGATGTCGTTCTTAGCTAAGGCCATGCAGAGCCCAGGCTTCCTTGCACAATTTGTGCAACAAAATGATCCCAGCCGTCGGATCACAGTTAGCAGTAAAAAGCGCCGCCTTCCAAAACAAAGTGGTGCCGATGAAACTGTCACTGGCAGCAGTGATGGCCAGATAATAAAATACCAGCCTTTGATCAACGAGGCTGCCAAGGCCATGCTTATGAAAATCATGAACATGGACACAAGCCCGACAACCCGAGTCGGGAGCTTCACCAACAGCCCTGACAGTTCTGGGTTTCTCTTGGAGAACTCCAGTTTTGAGATGGCACCCAACCGTGTTTCAGGTGTGACTCTGTCAGAGATGCCATGCATGACTGCCAGCTCAGCCTTCTCTGCCACCTGTCCTCCCACTGCGACTGGTGCTCCTGAGATCCAATCACCTGTTAAAAATCAATTGCTCAGTCCAAACCTTTCAAATTTACCAGAGTTTTCTGATTTGCAAGATATAGTTACTGAGGTTGGGATGGGCAATGGAGATGAATTTGTGTTACCAAGTCCAGAGGGCAACTTCCTGAACCCAATACCTGAGGAATCAGATGATGCTCTCCAGATTGATACTGATGAGCTAATGTACACTGAAAATGGAGGGCTTCCTGGGATTAGTGACCCATTCTGGGAGCAGTTTCTGGGATCAAGCCCAATTTCCGGTGAGAATGAAGAGGTTGATTCGACTAAAATGGACGTGAACCAGATGCAAATGAGATTGTGGGATGAAGATGACAGTAATGGTCAGAATTTGGAGAATTTGACCGCACAAATGGGACTTCTCTCTTCAGATCCGAAGGCCTGATTATATATATACTAGTAATGCTATAATTTTGGGATGTGTATTGTAACTCATGGTAATTTTACTACCTTGACTGTGTGCGTGTGGAATTCCGACTATGTAAACTTGGGTTTATGGCTTAGAGTTTCTATGTTATCTGCCTCCCTTTACAGTCGTCAAGATAGAGGTGGCAATTTGGTTTCTTTGGAGGGGAAGGTGGGAGTTGTCATAGCTTGGTTAGTGCATTTTGGGGTTTAGCTCACTTTGGGTTCAGGTTCAGTTGGCACTTTGGGTCTTCTCTAGGTGGTTCAGATTGCTACCATGGGGAAATTTGGGTTCCAGTCATTTTAGTTTGGGTTACTTAACTTTGACGATGATTTCTGGAGAATTCATGAGTTCTAGGCTCCTCTGTGGCTTGGCTCAGGTTCAGTTTGTAGCGTTTCAATCTTGGGTAGGTTGTGGCTAGAGTTTGAATGAGGTTCAGGTGGGTAGTTTAGAATTTGGATCAAGTCAAAATTTGCCAGCTCTAATGTTATTACTGGTTTACTTTGTGCTGTCTTTTGATATGGGGACTTGGGGAGGCACAGTAGATTTAGACTGTATATAAATGTATTCTGCTGCACTAATGTTTTCTACAAGTACTTTCTGCAATGTTCAATACTTACAATTTTGTAGATTACCATGAGCATTCAAAACTGGTTTTTGTTTTTAAATTTTATTAACAAAGAATATCACTTTTGTATGAATATTTTGAATATAGTCAAGTGAAGCAATGTTGTTAGTATGCTATTGTTATATTGCCTATCACGCTCCGACAAATATATTCCAAAGTTGGAAGGAACGGGAACTATATTCTTTTAACATAACTTAGGTTAAATCCCCAAGTTATCTACTGGATCTCTAAGGTTGATCAATCACGTGTGGTGCAGGACAAGTGGGGAAGAATGTACCAAGTTTGACGTGCTTTTTTTTCTCTTTTATCTCTTTATTTGAACACGATATTGGCTCCACGACAAAAATAGTTGCCACAATTTTTAATTTTAATATAATAATTTTTTTTTAGATATCGTAGATAGTGACTATCTAGTGAACATGTGAAATTAATATAAAAACTTAAAAAACCTTTTGAGAAATCAGGTCCGGAAGATGAAAATCAGCAAGTTGCAGTGTAGCTTTTTGTTGGCAAACCATGTGAATTTTGATGTGGAATCAGTAATCAGCAACATGTCTCACTGATCACTTAGTTGAATTTTCCGAGTATAATAACACTTGGAAAGTAAAATCTGCAACCCAAATAACATTGTTTACCGTTTCAAACCAAACAAGGCAATATTTGTCTGGAGAGTGACTGTACTTCTGGACAATACATTATTTAGCCCTTCCAGAGACAAGCTCAAGTAAAATGAAAAAAAAAAAAAAAAAAAAAAAAAAAAAAAAAAACAAAATGACTTGAAGAGATGCAACTAATTAATCCACTTCAACGACATATCGTAACGCCATTGATTGATCACCTGAAATTTTGAGCAAAACAAGGCAATTAAACTTATCTTCTTTGAAAATACCCAAATGCAGAAAAGCAGTTAAACTGCTTCAATTTAAAGTGGATTTAATAGTTTATTCAATACTAAAAACAACTATGGGGTAATGATCTTTCTGCCATTGCAACAATGACAAGTAAATTATGCCAAGTTCAATTGCCTCCTACAAGAATACCATACTTCTACGTACACTTTCCAACAACAAGACAGAAAATTTGGCCGAGAACAAATTTTCTTGTAAAATTAAGACATTGGATGCATTTTGACATAGAACATGCGAGTTTCATAAATAAGAATTTAGTGCAGCACGCATGACAGGTACAAGTGCTAGCAATTGAAGCTAAAATTATATTGAAAGACAATTTGATTATAGCTGTGATTCCAAAATGCTAGTGAGTTACTTTTTGTGCTAATTTATGCAAAGGTTAGGTAAATCCACATAAGCTCAAAATTGGTATTTGCATGTATATTATTTCAGACATCAATCAAGACTACAAGCTATCTTGTTTAATGAACCTTACTAAACATTTAGTTTAGATTCAATTAGACCAATAATGACCTGCACCAGTACTGGACCTCAACAACCTAATTAACGAGAAATGTAGAGAAATTGAAGAAACCATCTCATCTCACCTAAGAGGCATCAACAGAATCAGACCTATTCAGAATCCACCTCCTTCTTAGGACCTGCAATCAGCCCAAACACAATTGAACCACTTCAGACTTCAGATCAACACAACACTAACCCAAACCCTACAAATATATAGATAAAAATCAATCAGCAAACCAACCGTGGAGTTCCATGGGACGAGCGTCCTTGCCCCATCCGACCTCGCGTGTCGCATCCATGTACTGCTCGACGAGGTGGCGACACTTCTGGTAGTGGTTAACGCCCTCGACACGGTAGCACCAGCGGAGGCGATCGCGGAGGATCTTGGCGGTCTCGATCTTGATCCACTTCTCGCGCACGAGATACTCGCGGTAGTCGAGCATCGCCACCGGGTCGCCATACGGGTTCGACAGGTCGATGTCCGGCGCCGCCTCATCGAACTCCACCTTCGCCTTTCGCCCCATTTTCGCTTCTCTTCTCTGTTTCTCTCTCTCTGTTTCTCTGACGGTCTGACCTAAGCTGGTTCTATCGCTCTCTTTCGTGCCAGCACCACTGATGGAGGAGGAGAGTAGAGCTAACCAAACTAATTGGGCCTAGGTTAGTGGGCCTATTTGCAGGGGAATTGATTTAAAAGTTTTTGCCGTACTGTTTAAAAATAATACTAAAATAATATAAAATATTAATAATAATATCACTATAATAAAAATTATTTAAATAATAACGCAATTACGGAATCTCAGAATCTCAGATTCCGAACTGAATTACGGAATCTGAGATTCCGTAACAGACTAGTTACGGAAACCCAGATTCCGTAACTAGCTTGTTACGGAATCTCAGATTCCGTAACTAGCGTTGGCTTCCGATCTCACCTTCTCTCCTCTCACCTTTTTATATTTATATTTATTTAATTTATATAATTTATTAGTTTATTAGTTAATTAATTACAAAAATAGATAATATATTGTAAAAATAATTTTAAAAAAATGAAAAAATCAGAAAAAATAGAATAAATTTTTATATATAATTAAAATTTATTTTGAAATTTTGTTTGCATTTAATAATTAAGAATTTGATAATTATATATTAAAAAAATTAAAGAAAATTGTTGAAAAGAGAGTTGAACCGTTTCTACTCGAGGTTAGTTTTTCTATATGTATATTTTTTTATTGTTTGAATAGAAATGTTTAGTTATTAAAAAATCGATGTTTTTAAAGATTAGAACTTCAAATAGGCATAACTTTTGATATGAATGTCCGTTTGGGATAAATGACCACAATCCCGTAACGACCATTTTCGGAGCCAAAAAATGCTCTCTGAACCTCCATAATTCACTTTGAAAGTTTGCAAATCTAAAAACCACTCAAAACTACTACAAAATTTTTTAAAATCATAAATTTATGACCAATTTAAATTATCTAAATGGTTAACTCTTGTATAACGGATCGTATCAACATTAAAAAAATACAAATATATACAAAGGATCGCTTCTGTCATCGCCTTCGATTTTGTACGCAATAAAATACACTAAATTTTCTAAATTAGTATAATAGTGCCCAAATTATGACATAAGAAATTTACGGAAATGGCTTAGGACATAATGGTAATTGAAATTTTTAGTTTACGACTTATTAAGTTTTAGGTGTTCTAAGTCATTCAAATATAATTAAATTTTATTTAAATAACACAAAATGCAAAATGATAAATTTAAAACTATAATACAAAATTTAATTAAAATTTAATTAAATACAAACTATAATACAAAATTTCAAACTATAATGACAAAAAAAACAAAACAAAAAACAAAAACAAAAAACAAAAACAGAATTCGTAAAAAATAAAATAAAAACAAAAACAGAATTCATAAACAGAATTCTTTTTTTTTCGGACTGTAGTTTAATTACGGAATTCCAGTTTCCGTAACAAGCTAAGTACGGAATCCCGGATTCCGTACTTAGTCTGTTACGGAAACTGGAATTCTGTAATTACCGTCGGAATCCCAGATTCCGTAATTGCGTTATTATTTAAATAATTCGATTATTTCGATATTATTATTAATATTTTATATTTTTTATTATTATTTTTAAAGTAATATGGGCTTATTTACATATTGTTGAGGTGGAAATATGAAATTTTTGAACCTGAAAAGGATGAACTAAAATTTAATATGAAGGAAAACAATAAAATTTTTAGAACAATTTTAGGGTAGAATTAATTTTTTTATACAAGCTGAAATATAATTTTTTAAATATTATAAACGGTTTGTTATTGATTATGACTCAAATCGGATTAAATTAAATAACGAGTCCATAAGTCAAAAAAAAAAAAAATCGTAAAGACACAATCAAGTAAAAATTAAATGATAAATTCTACATTTAATGTGAGACTGATTTTTGTAGCTTTATTAGCTTATTAATGTTTACACTTTACATACCAAACCTTAAATTATATTAATTTTGGTAATATCTACTAATATTGAAATCAATTAAAATAGTTTGTACTTTTCGTTCAAAATATAAAAATATAAACGACTAGGAAATGTGATGTATCATACCAAAAAGTGACCCTAAAAACATGATATTTTAGATCTACTTGTGAATTGTGTGATACCGTTTGGATGCATTGGGAATAGGGGGTCGTTTGGATGGGCTAGGAATAGCCAATTCCTAGGAAGGAATAAAGATTTTCGTTGGGAAGTGTGTAACTTTGTGAGAGAGATGAAATTCCTAGGAATATGAAATTCCTAGGAATTGGCTATTCCTAGCCCATCCAAACGACCCTAAGGGGAATAGCTTATTCCTAGGCGGAAAGTATTGGAAAGTGTGTAACTTTGTGAAGAGTTTGAATTGTTTATAATAAAATTTTCCACTTTTCCGCCCGGAATACCTTATTCCCCTTATTCCCAAACCTTTGATAAATTAGCGTTAGCCGTTAATATTGCTTATTTGCTTATTTTAGATCTACGCGAAAAACGGCAAAAGAGCAGTAATGAGTTCTCCGGCGAGATCGACGGTGTCGGCGACGAGCGTGGGGGCGACAGGCGGAAGCACTCCAGGACGAGTTGCCGCCGACGACTCCGTCACTTTCCACTACAATCTCGAAGTCGTCGCTGCTATCGATCGCAAAGAAGAAAACCTCGCTGGTTCGTCTTTTCTTTATCTCATTCCCCTTCTAACTCCTTCAAGTTCGCTTAGTTTATTGAAACGCTTAACACTTCGAGCAGACTAGTTCCAAGAAACTAGGAATTGGAGAATCTTTTCCGCAGAAAAAATGCGATCGATTGCCCTTATGAACTGGAGTACTAGGAATATTGTGATAAAATTGGTATTTATAACAACAGTTTGGTGAAACTAAGAAGGTGATTCAGAGGATTATAACTTAGTCTTTAACTGATGCCATTTTGGTTCTGTTGTAGCTTTGAGATCAGAAGTAATGGAAGAACTGGACAAAGTAGTTAAGTCCTTAGAAGATGACAGTTGGAAGTTTACACAGCCTCGATCTAAACCCAACTTGTTCTATCGATCTGGTATATATGGTTCTATAATTATTATCGTATTTCAGCACTTTACAAAGTATGGAAATTATTGGAACCAGTACTGGTACAGATCACTATTACTGGGTTGTTATTATAATTGATAATTTGATTGGCATTAGTTCTGTTTAAAATTGAATGCAGCACCTCATTAGTCCAGGTGTGATCAGTTTGGAATATAACAGTAACAGACCAGTAAAAAGTCATTGGTCTGATAATAGTTATGGAGTTGTTTGGATGTGATCTGATTTGTTTGGATATCATTACCAGTACCAGGCCAGTTGGTACATATTAGTTATGGAGTTGGACTCTTTATACTTGACTGCTTTCCTCCCTTTCTTGCTTTTTTATATGGACCAGTGGAATACTTGTAATTGTGGAAAAGTAATATACTGACAATCATGGCAAACTGACAAAAACAATTATCCAATTCAAAAAAAAAAAAAAAAGACAAAAACAATTATTTGTACTACTCCGAAATCGCTATTTTTTAGCTCTTAGGAAAAAAAAAAGAATGTAAACTAATCCTTTTCATGCATAACTATTTGTCCATAACTTTTTGTAGGAGTAATTTCTCGAAAAACAAATGATGGGAGTCTCCCATAGCAGCAGCAAAATTACACTTTTTCTTAGATTTAAGAATTCAGCAAAACTGCATTTGTGTGCCACGTTCTGATTCTTCAGAGGGTTTAGCATGGATGGAAAGGAGTTAAGTGAGACATTTTATGAGCCTCCATCAAGTGGCGTGAACCAACTTAAGTACTTTCGGCCTTCTTGTAATCTGTGAGAAAGATACATTACATGCACAAAACATTATTTGTTCTTGGAAAATATTCTTTTGTAATTGTAATCATCAACTGTCTTTTGAATCTCGTCTGTCTTGTTTGTTTGCATCTGCTATAGTTCCTTGCTTAATTCTGTCATGCTGAGTATTTTTTTTCCACGCGAAAAAAGAAGAGAATTTTTGTTTGCTGAGCAATGTTTCCCCGTTCCATTTCTGTTCTTTTTTTATTTTTTGTTTCCCGTCTCACGGATAGTTCAACACATTTTGCAAATTTTATTTTTACGCCTGATATAGTGGCACAAAAGTTATAAGAAATAAATTATTTTGGAATTAATATGTCAATTCGGGAAGAAAATAATGTAAGCAATGCAGAAGAAAAAACCTCATAGAAAATATTATATATGTGCAAGATAATTAATTAAAAGTCAGATAAAATCATAAACATTCATTTTTTTGTAAGCGTTCAGTGATCAATATAAAACAATCAAATTCGAGAAAGTTTAATATGCATCATAGTACATAAGACTTTCTATGCACCGCGGATTTTTTCGGGAGTATTTTTGTAAATTGACAAACCTAATTTAACCAATCTAATCTACATGTTGAAATCTCATAGAAAATCAAATTTTACAATTTTTGAAATTTTATTACTATTTTTTTTAAAACATGCTATTATTGGAAACAAACTACTATTTACAACATTCCAAAAATGACAGGTTTTAAAAAATTCGAGAAAATTTTTTTAGAAAGAGTGTTATTCCTTAAAAAGTAGTTGAGAAGAATGTTATTTTGTAAAGAAAAAATATTGTTTGGATGATAAATTGAGAATAAAGATGAAAGAAAAGATAACATAATTTGTTCTTTTCAACTCTCTTCTTCCTCTTTTTTTTTTCAGCTTTTTCCTAAATAAAGATGGAATAACTCTTCTTGGAATAAATCTCTCTTCTAACTTCGTCAATTGTTTGGATTACACGTTAGTTCTAGAAGAACTCTTGTTCCATTCAATCCAAACACAAAGTGTGTGTTTGATTCACAAGAGTAAAGTATATGGAATAAGGAATAGGATATAGGACACAATCAAACATGATATAACTCAAGGGGTAAGTATTTTATTCCTTGAGTTATCATGTTTAGTTGTGTCCTACTTATTTGTTATTTTCTATATATCATATTCCTGTCCAACCAAACATAATTTTTTATGAAAATGGACAAACCTATCCGGTAAGTGCAGGCAGATCTTTTAGTTATTATTATTTTTTTCTTTTGACTGCCACCGTCAAAAAAAAAAAAAAAAAAAAGGAAAAAAGAGTACAGGCAGACTCCTACATCCATTTACAAAAAAGGTTAATCACATACCCTTGTTATTTAGCGAAGTTCAATTTATTTTGAACGTGTTTTTATAGGAACTAAATTTAATACTACAATAAATTGCTTAACAAAAACATTACATTTTTCATGGTTTTTTTCAGTTATACTACGAGGATAGAGCGACTTGGTCTGTCTTCGAGCATAAGAATTGATTTACACCTATGTTACCCGGATACTTCAAATAATAGCCGTATCCCGTATCCGACGCGGATTCGCATGCGATACGCACCGGATTCGCCAAGTGGCGAATCCTATTATTTTAATGTGTTTGACCTGCGGATTCGGTCAGGATACGCCTTGGATACGGCTGGGATACGGCCAGGATACGCCTAGAATACGTTTTTGAATATTAGAACTTCAAACTGCTATAATTTTTTATAGGAATGTCCGTTTTGGACGAATGACCACAATCCGGAAAGCTCGCAACAAGATCTACAAGTTTTACATGGGTTTACCTACGGAGGTTAAACCCGTATCGACCATTTTCGGGACCAAAAAACGTTGTCTAAACCTCTGAAATCCACTTTGAAGGTATTCAAATCTAAAAATTATAAAACAACTATCATAATTAGTTTTTAATCAGTACAAATTATTTACTACATAAATTAGTTACAAATTATAAAATATATATTTAATAAAATAAATAATTAGTTTTTTAATTAGAAAATATATTATTTTAATTATTTTATATATACTGCCGTATCCTAATTTTTTTAAAAATGACGTATCCCCGCACCCGCACTGTATCCGATACGATACCCGCACCCGCACCTGTGCAACATAGATTTACACACTCCAAAAAAATGATAAACACTCCCACAAAAAAGCCAAAAGTACCCTTCAGGAATTTAATTAATTTTGAAGATTTTTTTATCATTTTAAAGATTTTTCATCATTTATGGATGTTTAAATCAATTATGGTTAAAAAATCAAATGGCGTTGACGCCGCAACCATTCCGGGGCAACTGGAGAGTACCTTTTAACTGGGTCTCGCTGCCTCTAGACCTCCAGTTGTCAGTAGCACGGGCTGTACGAACCATACTCTGTTTATTATCAATTCATCATCATCTATGGCAAAGACTGTGTAGTGATCTGCTACAAAAACATACTAACAAGTATCGGTAAAAGCATCCGACTAGTATCATACTGTACAACAGTTTCAACTTAAGGTGCCAGCAAGAAAAATGTTAATTTAAATACGCTTCTTCTTTTCTTTCTTTTTTTTACCAAGATGAATCGCTTTTTTTGTATTAGCCAAATGAAACAATTGGATTCAAATAAAATAATTTCTTCGTGCACAATGGTGAAGAAAAATGAATTTAGTATATATCATCCGGTACATACTCCACAATAGAAATTCATACTTCAATAAGATTAACAAAACACATTCTGTTTAATTGGCCTAATTACTGAAAAGTAACGTTCGCACAAACAACTACACCAGTTACCGCCACAATTAAACCCGGTAAAAAAGCTAGCCATGCTGGCATCAAGTTGGATCCAGCTCATAGCTCGATTCCTGCGAGGCTCCACACTCAACGCATCCAGACATAAACATTCACTTTCCAAGAATGACAAGTTTGGCACCCAATGAATTAAATTAAATGCTTGACCCCACTTGTCAGTTAAAATGTCTTTCTAAACCAATGTTTTAAAAACCGGACCGGACCGGCCGGTTGAACCGGTTGAACCGCGAACCGGAGCCCTCTCCGTTTCCGGTTTAACCGGAAAAAATCCGGTTCAACCACGGTTAAACCGAAAAAAACCGCGACCCGGCAGCCTTCCCGGTTCAGGTGCCGGTCCGATTTTCTAAACATTGTTCTAAACTAACAATGAAAACAAGAGACCACAACTCCTGTAACGGTCCCAAACAGTACCACTTCTCTCTTTCAACAAGAATCTAAACTAAACTAATCAAATCCATAATTTAATTCCCCTTTCTCGTTCTTCTCCCTCAACTCAACTGGCATTAACATTTAACACAAAGCTTTCCACAGAGACAACGGCAATTTACTGACCATGTGATGTCCTTTGCGGATGCTTACTCCTTATCGGATCCCAGCTTTCGCATTCGGAGCTTGAGATCCGCCTTCAATCCACGATGGTTCACAATTGCTCCCACCGCTCCATTTTTATACCTCCCCATTTCAGTAACCACTGACATGTCATAGTAAAAGTATTACAAAATCAGAAAACTTCAGAGTTAAATAGATAATAACAACTTTGATTATTACCTTTGGGGTGGATAAAAGGCAATGCACCATCAAAATTCGCCAAATCTGTGGGGAAAAGGTCGAAATTAGATGAGAAGAAAGAGAGAGAGAGGGGCTAGAAGAAGTGAAAAATTGGTGAAAAAGAGAGGAATCGAGAAAGAGACCTGTAGTGGAGTGATCGTGTGAAGAGAGGTAGAGAATTAGAAGACAGAGCAGAGTAAGCACAGGAATGAGATGCACAGATCGCTCAGTTGTGTGGCTCAGCCGGGTTGGTTTCTCTGGTTTTATCTCCTCCACCTCCGTCGCTGTCGGAGCGACATCTCCGGCGACGGCGTGAGATCTTGACGGCAACCCGATTGACTGGCGCTGCATTGTTAGAAGAGAAAGAGAGATAGATTGGATTCTTGGAGAGTTTGTATTTATTGAAAGGTTGATTCAATGAATAGTCAACTAGTCTTGAATTCCATGATTAGAATAAGAGTTTTCTAGGTCTCTAAACCGTTCTCAAGCTTTCCTATACGATTCATCTCCCCTTTATTTGAAATTTGTAATTTTCCTTCTAATTTCAAAAGTCTTTTTTGCTGGAAAATGCCGCTCAAGGAAAATCTTTGCTATCGTTCCCCAACTATCAATTGACACTCTTTTTGATGTGTTATATCATTTTTTGGCCATATCCTTAAGAGAAAAATGGAACAAGAGAAGTCTAATCGAATCTTGATTGACCCCATTGAATTTCAACAATTTTGTGCAATTAAGAAAAGCTTGTAAATGAGCACGTAGGTCCTTCTGTTCAAGTCCATAGAATGTGTTTTGTTGCACGAGTGCAACGTGCGTAGGGTTGATTTGCATGTTGTTCGCTGCGATCCCCCTAACCACGACCGGTCAATCCACATCTTCGACTCGAGGAGCAGAATGCTCGCGGAGAGACTTGTTGGGTCCTTGAGCTTCATCGGGACGCAGTGGTGCCCCTTGAATGCTTCTGTTATCTTGGAATCCTGCGTTGCGCTCTTCCTCAAGGGCGAGTCGTTCTTGCTCGAGCGCGAGCCGGTCTTGGAGGATACTTTGTTGTGCAGCCTCCAACTCTAGGAGTAGGGCCTCAAGTTGTAAAGTTTCGTCAGTGTGATCAGCATTGTACGCTTGTTCCTTCACCAGCGGGCTGAGACCTTGGCAATTCGGTCCGAATTGGTTGCGATTCGGTCCAGATTGCACCTTCTGAAATTTGTCGTGATGCAATTCGGTCCAAATTCAGTGCAGGTTGCGGCTATAGTTGTTTCTTCCCCTTCCGAGCTGCCGCTTGAGTTGCGTTCTAGCTCGAAGCTTCGTGTAGGTTATCTCCCTTCCCCTTGAGGTTGTAATCGTGAGGTTCTAAGGGTTGGGTGTTTTTAGATCCTTTAGCCAGTGTTAACCTACACACAAGAGAGCGAAAAAACAAGCGTACGAATGAGTAAATAGAACAAAAATAAATCTAGCCTCTTAACTACTTCAATAAGAAACAATATCGTAACGTCATCCCCGGCAACAGCGCCATTTTGATCGAGGTGTAAACCAGGGTCAAACAAATAAACCTTGTACTCGACTAGTCGTTCGTAGTAAAGTAAAGGTGTCGATCTCACAGAGATGGATATGATTACTATTCTTATTGGTTCGTTAAATCTAGACAATAAAAGTTTAGAAAAGTTCTCGAGCCACAAATTGAATAAATAAAAGAGAAATGGAAGAATGCAAGTGAAAATATGAAAATAATGCAAAACAATTCAAATAAATATTTTTGGGAATTTTTAACAGTTTAATATATGATGAGAAAAATGCCTTAAGGTTCGAATTCGCCTCGGTTTGGCCACAGGGTTATGAAACTTAGCACTGTCGTGTTCAGTCCCACTAATTCGGTCCGAATTATAACCAATTCGGTCCGAATTATAACCAATTCGGTCCGAATTATAACCAATTCGGTCCGAATTCCACTATGTAAATGCTGCAATTTACTCGTTTGTTGATATGTTCAAGCCAAAAGTCCATCTAGCCATACCTAAACTCCCTAACCCTCTGCTTTCGCCTATTGTGTACGATATTTGATATAGGATCTAGTGTTAACCTTCATCAAATGTATTACACCTCAACTTTCGTTTATTGGTGGATTTATTTGAGTTTACCAATTGGCTTTCTACGAGATATCTAACTTAGACCGTCGCCTAATTAGAAGTGTTCACTTTTGGTTACTAACTGATCGACTTTCGTCCTTTGACCTGCCTCAAATACTTGTGCAAGACTCGTTTATTAAATTGAATTGAAGTCCTAACAAATGTAGCCGTACAAATGTTAAGCAACACAAATAACAATCAACTCAAAAACACAAGCAATTCATGAAAAGTTCCAAGTAGCAATTGACTTCATCCATCAACAAAGCAAGTAAATCATAGCAAGACCAACTTAGACTACATCTATCCCTAAAGCATTAAAAGTTTAGCCTAACATAACTTCGAATAACAAGCAAATAAAAGTAGATAGATTCAAACAAGCCATAAATTTAGAATTTAGAGAAGAGTATGAAAGATACTGATGTATGGTTTCCATACTCATTTTCCAACCAGATTAAGCCCTAAAAATAAGTTCAAAAAGACTGTGTTTTAGTCATTTTCTGTTAATTTAGGTTGTAGAAAGGTCCAGCCGTAGCCCGGCAAGTTAATTTTGCAGGATCAGCAATTATTGGCATGGAAAACAGAGAAAACAACAAAAGGAGGTGCTCAGACAGTTGGAACGGACCGCCCGGACGGCAGGACGGTCCGTCCTGACCAGAGGAACCAAGTCCAGGCGGACTCAGCCAGATTTCAGACGGACTGCACGAGACCAGGTTGGAACGGTCCGCCCCAGACTCAGAACGGGCCGTTCCAGCTATTCCAGAATTGCTAAAAATAGAAGTCCAAGTTTGTCGAGTCGGTTTCCTCTATTTGCCGACCTTCCAGAAGCACTCCTCCCACGTTCTGAAGCCACTAATGCCTTATAAAAAGCTCTGTCCTGTCCCCAGCAAAGGCTAAGTTCGAAATTCTAGGTTTTAGCCTCTTTCCAACTCAGAAAAGGAGACAGCCTGCCGAGACGACCAACTGCATCTGGAACTACCCGTTCCAGAGCCAGGACGGTCCGCCCCAGACAGGACAGAGCACAGAAACGTGGAGTTTTCAAGCGCAACTTGTTGTAAACTTGATTTTTCTCTTTCTATGTCTTTGTATTTGATGAAACCTGCTTGTTCTTGCATGGATTTGTTAGAGTAGAGTAGTTTTAGGGGCTATGATCTGAGAACCTTTCTTTAGTTGCTTGTTTTAGATTGAATCTTTAATTATTAGTTAAATTAAGTTATGTTCTGCTTCTTGTGTTTTTATTTGCTATTTATTTGCTAAGTTTGTTTCTGTTTGATCTGATTGCCTCGTTAAACCAAGGCCTTGTTTAGCTGTTAGGATTAAAGTCAATCACAGCAACGTTAACTTAGTAATTATACTGTTTGGTAGGCGATATCCGGAAGGATTAAACCAGACCTTAATTAATTAGGGTTTAACTTGAGATCGGAAGATTAAAAGTGTACCAAGACCCGAGAAGTAGACTAGAACAACTAAACCAAGAAACGGAAGTTGAAATTTAGGCGTTCTAGGAGTTAAACAATCAAACTTTATAGCTTGACCTGAACGGGAGTTAGAGTACAAGTCTATAGGTTAAGTATAGTCTTATCTCGCATAAAAACATTTAATTAATAATTAAAAATCATGACAAAACAAGTATCAGTCAATCGGAACGGACCGTTCCAAGGTCAGAACGGACCGCCCGAAAGGGGGAGTCTGGCCTAGAACGGCCTGTTCCGATCGACTGACAGAGTCCAGAACGGACCGTTCCAGACATGGAACGGACCGTTCCAACTTTGACATTTAGAGAATTGTTTGAGGATCTGAACCCCTAGTTTTCATCAATTAGATTATCTTCTGTTTGATTTAGAATTTGGCGATTTAGGAACTGAACTTTACTTTATTATTCTTTATTTTAGAACTGTTGAAACTTACTGATTTTTATTAAACCCAGAATTTAATTTGAATTGTTTAAACTGAAACTTAGAAACAGAATAGTCCGTCCCCGAGATTCGACCCTTAAACTGTACTGCAAACGAATTCGCATCGGTTATTAAGGATTTAATTTGACCTGTACCCTCAGCACCGATCAAATTTTTGGCGCCGTTGCCGGGGACGGTGCCTTTATCTAAGTTTAGTTTTCAAATTAGATTAAATTCTCTCTATTTCTCTTCACTTTTTCTTGGTTTTTGGAAACTGCAGGAACTCGCGCTGGCTGGAAAAAAGAAGACTACCAACAGCACTTGCAACTACAACTTTCGACACCCAAGAAAAGGAGAAAAGAACCCCTCTCAGGCTAGCTCTTCCTCATCTGGACCAAACCGTGCGGTTTTGCAACGGCAAGTTCCAGAAACAGTTGAGCAGACCGAGAGGCAAGGTGACAGCTCACTGGTTCCGCCCTTTCGCCTTTTCTACCAACGAACCCGTAGGAATCTTTTTGGGGCGCAGCCACCTTTCTCGCAACTCACGACACCTCGCTTTACATTAGGACGAACCACCTCAACTGCATCAACCGACTCAGAAACAATGGGAGATAACGTGAATGGAAACGGAGACAACAACAACGAGACAGAACTCGAGCGTGCATTGCGAGAGGCCCTTGAAGCTGCCAAGGAGGCTGAGGCAACTCGACCTTTGAGGGAGATAGGAGCCCCAACCGCAAACAACATCCGACTCGGAGTCAAGCCATCGAAAGCCGAGAGGACCAGGGATTTCTTCTACAATCCTGGCCTCGTTTCTCTGATCAAGGAAAACACCTTCGCAGGCGCCCCTCATGAAGATGCCAACAGGCATCTACAATCTTTTCTGCGAAATTGCACAACCTTGGTTCCTGAAGAAGTCGATCCGGATATAATTCGCCTAACTCTTTTTCCTTTTTCTCTTAGGGACAAAGCTGAAGATTGGTTGAATAGTTTTAATGACCGACCTTTCGAGACTTGGAACGATTTGACCAAAGCCTTTTTGGATAGGTTTTACCCTAGGGTGAAAACAACCAAACTAGTTAGGGAATTGTTAACCTTTCAGCAGGACCAGGATGAAAACCTGTTCGAAGCATGGGAACGGTTTAAAGACCTGCAAAGAATGTGTCCACATCATGACGTACCTGATAGTAGATTAATCGTTAGTTTTTATGATGGTTTGGATGACATTACTCGTCAGAATATTAATTCAACTGCAGGTGGTGCTTTTCTGGAGATGGGATGCAGAGACGCAAAGGCCCTGATTGAAAGCATGGCGCAATCTCAAACGAACTGGTCGGTGCGCTCTAGAAAGAAAGGAGGCCTGCTAGAAGTAGACAATTCCACTCACCTCCAGTCTCAACTTGATTCCCTGACAGTCATGCTGAAGAACATAAGTGCAAAATCTTCCAAATCCTCCGAATCTGTCGCCCGATGTCAGTTCTGTGAAGAGGAAGGCCATACAGCCAAGTCTTGTCACTTGGTAGCTAGGGAGGACAAGTCTGAAGAGGTCAATGCCATCATCGCTCCTCCCTCCTTCTTTCCAAGCAATAACTACTCATATCGCGACAAACGGAACCATCCGGGACTCTCGTACAGCAACCCCAACGGGTGTGCCAACCCTGGACAGACTGGTCAGACATCAAACTCCAATACCAGCAACCATGCCCAGAGCGGGCTCTCTCAGCGAACGGTGGAGAAATTCATGCAAAACCAAGGGATATTCAATCACTCAGTCCATGACGAGATCAAATTGCTGAGAGAAGACTTAGGCCTACTCATAAGCAAGCTCAACCAAGGGAATGATCAAGCCAACTCGGGGGCACTGACCAAGCCGGGCATGTTCCCAAGCCAGCCTGAAACCAATCCCAGAGAAGAGTGCAAAAGCGTCACACACAGACTAAGGAGTGGGACCAGTTACGATGACCCCGAGATGCCCAAGGATTTGCAGTCGAACTCAGCTGGAACGAACCAGCCTGAGTCGGAACGGACGGATGGAACGGACCGTCCCACATCGGGACGGACCGTCCCAGACGCCCAGCAGGTAGATTCTCCTGGACCGATCCAACCTGAACCTGGTCAAGAATATGGAACGGACCGCCCTAACTCAGAACGGTCCGCCCCAACTCTGCCGAGGGCTGAGAAAGTTTTCGCTTGCCCACCTCCGATGCCGAACGATCTTCCGATCGAGGTCCCATATCCACAGAGACTGGCCCAAGCTAAGAAGGACAGGGAATACGGAAAATTCTTGGATATTCTGAGACAGATGAAGATCACTATTCCCTTCACAGACCTCTTATCAAAGATGCCATCCTACGCCAAGTTTCTCAAAGATCTCTTATCCAACAAGAAGAACTTGGAATTGAGCGGTGTCATGGCCTTGTCAGGAGATCCCGACACTCCAAACATCAAGAAAATGCCGCCGAAGATGAAGGATCCAGGTAGATTTACTATTCCTTGTAAAGTTGGTGATTTAGGTATGAAGAGAGCGTTGCTGGACATTGGAGCAAGCGTCAGCCTGATCCCTGAAACTATCTTTCATCGAATTGGAAAACGAGAACTAGAGCCAACCCCGGTGATTCTGAGACTTGCCGATAGTTCAATAAGACTGCCACTGGGAGAGGTGAAAGACGTGCCAATTCAAGTTGGAGACATTTTCGTTCCATGTGATTTTGTGGTTGTTGACATGGAGGAAGACCCTGAAGTTCCTATCATCCTAGGCAGACCCTTCCTCACCACAGCCGGTGTGTTCATCAATTGCAGAACCGGCAAGATGAAATTGGAAGTTGGAGATGAGAAAATTGAGTTTGATGTGGAAAAGGCGATGCGGATGCCAGACCAAATGGATTCAATTTTTATGGCTGAATCATTGGAAGCCATGGTTGAAGAGACATTCAACAATCGTATTGTGCAAACGTATCATTCCTTCTCAGCCACACCTGAAGAGGAGGAGGCAGACTTGATATTCAACGAAATTTTGCAAACCGTTGAATACTTGGCTGCCAGAGAAAGCCGGAGTAGCCCGCCACAGATCCAGGCGGACCAAGTCAGCATGCAGCTCCGATCAGCGGCTGAAATCGACCAGATCTTCAGCCTCGATTCAGATCAGAACGGCCCCATCCATCCTGAAACGGACCGTACCAGCTGCCAGCCAGAGAAAGGTAAACCGGAACTTAAGACCTTACCAGAGAGCCTCAGGTACGAATTCCTAGGCCCCGACCAAACCTTTCCTGTCATTATCAATGCCAAACTCGACTTGGATCAAACTGAGAAATTACTAAAGGAGTTGAGGGCTCACCGCAAGGCAATTGGCTATTCTATCGAAGATCTCAAGGGTATTGATCCCTCCATATGCACCCATCGAATCCTGCTTGAAGAAGATTCAAAACCAACAGTTGAACATCAAAGGAGGCTCAACCCTAACATGAGCGAAGTCGTGAAGAAGGAGGTGCAGAAACTTCTGGAATCTAGAATCATCTACCCGATTTCGGACAGCAAATGGGTCAGCCCCATTCATGTTGTTCCGAAGAAGGGAGGTACAACAGTGATAAAGAATAATGAAGGCCAGCTGATCCAGACAAGGATTGTCACTGGATGGAGGATGTGTGTGGACTACCGCAAGCTGAACGCTTCAACACGAAAGGACCACTTCCCTCTGCCCTTTGTTGACCAATTACTCGAACGACTGGCTAAGCATTCTTTCTTTTGTTATTTAGATGGTTATTCAGGTTTCTTCCAAATACCGATCCACCCACTTGACCAAGAGAAAACAACCTTTACATGTCCATATGGAACTTATGCATACCGTAGGATGCCATTTGGTTTGTGTAATGCACCAGCAACATTCCAAAGAGCTATGATGGCAATATTTTCTGATTTTATCGAAAAAGACATGGAAGTTTTCATGGATGATTTTTCGGTGTATGGTACGTCTTTTGATCATTGTCTAGCTAACTTGTCAAAGATTTTGCAGCGATGTGAGGAAGTCAACCTTGTATTGAATTGGGAGAAATGCCATTTTATGGTGCAAGAAGGAGTTGTTTTAGGACACATAATTTCAGAACAAGGGATCATGGTGGATCAGGCAAAGGTGGAGGTAATCGAGAAGCTGGCTCTGCCCACTTGCGTGAAGGACGTGCGGAGTTTTCTTGGGCATGCAGGCTTTTACCGGCGCTTTATTAAAGATTTCTCTAAAATTGCTAAGCCATTAACCAATTTAACAATGAAGGATGCTGAATTTCTGTTTGATAAAAATTGTGTTGATGCTTTCAATAGGTTGAAGGAAGCGCTTGTGACAGCCCCTATCTTGCAACCTCCAAAATGGGATCAGCCATTCGAATTGATGTGTGATGCTAGTGATTACGCAGTCGGTGCAGTGCTAGGACAGCGGAAAGACAAGAAGCCCTATGCAATCTATTACGCTAGCAAGGTGCTGGATGAGGCGCAAGTCAACTACACCACAACCGAAAAGGAGCTTCTGGCAGTAGTCTATGCCTTAGACAAATTCAGGTCATACCTGGTTGGTTCGAAAGTCATAGTCTATACCGATCATTCGGCACTCAAATATCTCCTATCCAAGAAAGATGCCAAGCCACGACTCATTCGATGGGTCCTCTTGTTGCAAGAATTCGACCTCGAAATACGCGACAAGAAAGGTACAGAAAATAGTATGGCTGATCATTTGTCTAGATTGAAGGTGGAGGAACAAGGAGCAGAAACCATACCGATCAACGACTCATTTCCAGACGAACATCTGCTGGCGATCCAGTCTGGAACGGACCGCCCCTGCCTGGAACGGCCCGTCCCAGCCCCAGACAACGCCGAAGCAGCCAACAGAACGGCCCAGTCTGAGCCAGAACGGCCTGTTGGAACGGACCGCCCCAGCCTAGGACGGTCCGCCCCAATCCAAGGAGTTCCATGGTATGCTGACTTCGCGAACTTCTTGGCCAGCAAAGTTCTACCCTATAAAATGTCTTCTCAGCAAAAGAAGAGGTTCCTAGCTGACGCAAAATACTACTTCTGGGAGGACCCATTCTTGTGGAAACTGGGAGTTGACGGAATCTTTCGGAGATGCATACCAAGGGAGGAGGTGCAGCAGATCCTTCATCAGTGCCATTCATCCGCTTATGGTGGCCACGCCTCAACCTCGAAAACCGCAGCCAAAGTCCTTCAATCAGGTTTCTTCTGGCCATCTATTTTCAAGGATTCAAGGGAGTTTGTTTTGGCTTGTGATCAGTGCCAAAGAATGGGTAATATATCCAGCAGACAAGAGATGCCAATGAACCCGATTCTAGAGGTTGAGATTTTTGATTTGTGGGGGATTGACTTCATGGGACCCTTTCCCTCTTCGTGCGGGTATGAATATATTCTTGTTGCAGTAGACTACGTATCTAAATGGGTTGAAGCTGTTCCGAGCAAGCATGCCGATTCAGCCACAGTCAAGAAACTGTTCACTAAGATAATCTTTCCTCGGTTTGGAATTCCGAGAGCTGTCATCAGTGACGGGGGTAAACACTTCATCAACAAACAGTTTGACAATTTACTGAAAAAGTATGGAGTGAAGCACAAGGTGGCAACACCGTACCACCCTCAAACAAGTGGACAGGTCGAGGTATCTAATAGAGAAATAAAGAACATTCTGCAGAAAACCGTTGGAAGCACAAGGAAGGATTGGGCACTGAAGTTGGATGATGCATTATGGGCATATCGAACCGCATTTAAAACTCCAATAGGAATGAGCCCATTCAAGCTGGTGTATGGAAAGGCGTGTCATCTGCCTGTTGAGATCGAACACAAGGCATATTGGGCGACCAGAGCACTCAATTTGGAGTACAAATCAGCAGGAGAGCAAAGAGTGCTGGACTTGCATGAGCTAGAAGAGATCAGACTGAACGCCTATGATAATGCTAAGATGTACAAGGAGAGAACTAAGAAATGGCATGATAAGCATATCCAAAGGCGAAGTTTTGAAGAGGGGGATTTAGTGTTGTTGTTTAACTCTCGACTAAGATTGTTTCCTGGCAAACTAAGGTCCCGATGGACGGGTCCTTATGAGGTAAAGAAGGTCTACCCATTCGGAGCAGTAGATATTTGGAAAGAAGGATCTGAGACTTTCAGAGTTAATGGCCAACGCCTTAAACTCTACATCAGTCAGACCACACAAGAACAAGGAGGGGAAGTGCAATTTCTGGAGAACCCCTCAACCATAGAGACGTAGCCATACGGGGTCAAGCTCGAGACCTTAAACAAGCGCTGCTTGGGAGGCAACCCAAGGGTTCAAAAATTAATTAGGATTTTTCTTTCTGTGTTCTTTAAAAAAAAAAAAAAAAAAAAAAAAAAAAAAACCATAAAATCATAAAAATTAGGAGTAGGATAAATACTTGGCTTAGTCTGTGTTTAACTTGTTTAATTTCAGGGTTTTTCAGGGATTGGAACAGACCGTCCCATCCTCAGAACGGTCCGCCCCAACACCAGGACGCACAGGTCCAAGGCTAGGACGACGCATGCAGAACGGACGACAAACCTAGGATGGAACGGTCCGTCCCAAAATTGGAACGGTCCGTGCCATTTTAAAACTGACAGTGGATCCTGGGACAAACCCAATAAACTACCCACTACTCAAAACCAACCCGATAACCGCCTAACCCGCGTAACTGACCCGTCCCCCACTCCCTCTCCTCCAAACTAACCGTTTCAAACTCAATTCCTATTAAACCCCGTCCCTCTCTCCCTCAGTTTCTCTTTTTCTCTCTCTCTGCCATCAACCAATCCGACGAAGATCAATACTATTTCTCGCCGCCTCTCAACTCTCCTCACTCCCCTCTACTCTCCTTGCTAGTCCGCCTCACCCAGTTCGCCGGAATTCGCCGTCACCACCACCTCCGCCCCACTGCACTCGACCACAGCAGGAATTACGGTAAATCAATCCCTTCTCTTTCCTTAATTTCATTCCCTGTACAACACTCAACCATAGACCCACAGTCAACACCAAATTCCGGCCAAACTCGAAAACCCGGCGAAACTTCACCATTTTCACCCAAACCTAGATTGGAACGGACCGCCCTAATTTTGGAACGGTCCGCCCCAATCTCAACCTAAACTAAAACAAGCCCGTCCCAACCCAACCTCTCCGTCCAACCAATCCAGATCAGTCCGTCCCATCCTCAGGACGGTCCGCCCTAGCCATATTTCCAGATCCACAACCCTATCTCCCAGCCAAACCACTCCGTTCCAAGCCTCAAACGACCCGTCCCATGTCTAGCAGTTCATCTTCTGGTTCATTAGGCGACAAAATCTCCAAGTTCTTTCGCAGCAAACCAAAGAAACCAGGCCAGACCAAAGAATCCACACACCCTGCTGACTGGAACATTCCGTGGCCAACCAAAGAATCTCATCCAATACCACCACTGGACAAATTACCACTCCGACCAGAAGACTTCATCACAACTCCCGAGCATTCACTGCCTATCACAACGCCCTATACTGTCGACTATCCACCCCCCGACACTGAGATCATTCCATACATGCCAAGGAGACAGATGGATGCAGAAGGAATCGACTGGTCCCAACTGGAGGTTGCTTCAGACCCAGAACCAGAAGGACAGGGTGAGACAGCAGAGGAAAGGGGTGATTCAGAATACACAGAAGAGGTCCAACAAGCAGAGAAGGAGGCCGAGGATCTTGTCCCCGAGACACAAACCCGGCCAGCACGAACTGCTAGCATTGAGTTAGCCAATGTCAACCTACCTCTCAAGGGCAAAACTGCAAAACAACGGTATAGAAATCTCATACACAAAAAATTCGAAAACACCCGATCAATTGACTTGCAGGTGTTAGACAAACTGGGCATCAAAGAAGATTTCTATCGGCTGACCAAGGCAATCGGATTTGACCCAAAATTCTGGACAATCCGTTCAGACGCATACACTGCCCTCACTATGGAGTTTCTGTGCTCCCTGGATCTGTTTCACAAGAACGATGAATGGCAAATCACATTCAGGGTTGAAGGAAAGAAGTATGTGTGCACTGAATCCCAATTCGCCGGAATTTTTGGTTTGGAGAATGGCACGATAACGGACGAATTTTTTGAGACTGACCTGTGGGAGGAGATCTCTCTAGAGCACCAAAAAGCAGTCAACGAACGCCGCTCATCTCACATTCAACACCCTACCATCCGATTCATCCAGCGAATGCTCTCGCTCACCATCTTTGCCAAGGGTGAGTCGGGGGTAAAATTGACGAGGGGTGAACAGGCCATCCTCAACCAGATCTTCCATCCAAAAGGAGATGCAAAGCTCAACCTCGCCTATCTCATGATGAAGCATTTTGAAAAGCAAGCCAACAACCAGCGATCAGGCAAGGGACAGATTACTATTGGTGGGTATGTCAACTACTTGATCCAGCACTATGACTTGGCACTGTCGCCTATGCAAAGAAGTGGAGGACCAAACCGGGTCTCTATGAGACAATTG
Source organism: Rhynchospora breviuscula (assembly GCA_027562975.1). Lineage (NCBI taxonomy): Eukaryota > Viridiplantae > Streptophyta > Magnoliopsida > Poales > Cyperaceae > Rhynchospora > Rhynchospora breviuscula. The sequence continues at coordinate 26,167,148 of CM050400.1, read as the reverse complement.
GCTGAAATGCAGATGGTTGCTCAGGTCGGAAACGAATACCAGTATATTTATGGTCGGTACCGTTTCCCTCTTCCTTTCAATAGGCCGATCGATCTCAACAACAAACGAACATGGCTGCTGGTTGACAAGGATGGACAAATGATAAACCTGGAGGAAGAGGAGTTGCAGCGGCGATTAGCCGAGATGGAGGCTGCTGCCCGAGCAGCAGGGGCAGGCACATCTGCCGAGGCCCAGGCAACAGGAGACGCTGGTCATGACCGGCAACAGTGGCAGCAGCAAGGAGATCCATTCTGGAAGCCACCGTACCAGCAGGACCCGCCGCATGGGCAGTGGCAAGGCGGGTGGAACCCAGCCTATCTCGATCTCCTCCAGGATGTCCACACAGCTCAGTGGAACATCCAAGCCTCCATTAACCATGAACACGAGGAGAACAGGCGAGCCAGAGAGGAGAACCGCCGTGCAAGAGAAGAAGACAGGCAGTGGAGGCAGCAGCAAGACGAGAGGAATGCACAGAATGATGAGCTGCTAGCTAGGTTGGCCAGCCACATCTTTGGGCCACCTCAATTCCCACCGCACAACTGAGCCAAGTTCAGTAAGTTTTCTATTTTTCTCTCTTTTCTTTTCTTTCTTGCATCTCACAGAACTAGGGACAGTTCTGTAGATAAGCTTAGGGGGGGGGGTAAAAGTTAGAAAAATTCGAAAACTGGTATGATAGGATGCATTACATGGCATATTGCATGTTTCTGTCAGGATTGGAACGGACCGTCCCAGTCATGGAACGGTCCGCCCCAGTGGTCGTCCTAATCCAGAACAGTCCGTTCCAGACTTGACAGAATCCATTGACTTAGCAGACAAATGAACCTGGAACGGTCCGTCCCACATATGGAACGGTCCGCCCCAATGGGTCGTTCCAGTCCGGAACTGGCCGTTCCAAGTACAATTGTCTGCTGGTTTTTGTATATACATGTAGGAATTGCATTTTTAATCATTTAATGTTGCATTTAGGTAAGTTTTAAAGACTTTTTAACTAGGATTAACAATTTGTGACTTAGGAAATTGAGGCATTTTCTGAAACTTTTGAATTTAATCTTTGTGAAATGAATTTGATGAAACTGATTTGAATAACCTAAGGATAGGATTTGAAATCTGTCTGAGAAATCGTTTTCTTAAGCATTGAATTGATTAATTTCACAAGCAATTGATTGATTTTATCGATTAGAGCCGGCAAAGGGTGATTAAGTTCGCCTAAGATCATTTTCTCAACTCAAAAACCTGATTGATTGTAAGTAGTTCTGAGCAAGTTTAAAAAAAAAAAAAAAAAAAAAAAAAAAAAACAAAAAAACAAAAACAAAAACAAAAATTAAAGGGGAACTAAAAAGCGGTGCTCTGAACTGACCATTGCGGGAAGCTATAGGATCTTTGTGGTTAAAAAAAAAAAAAAAAAAAAAAAAAAAAAAAAAAAAAAAATGTGTCATATCAAAGGACAAGTAAGAGATGGGCCGCCTGGTTCGCACTTTTCTTATGCCTACGGTTTTAACATCTCAGAAAGTCCGCCCACATTATTCTGGCTGACCTCTCCGCCGCGGGAAAAACTCCCAGCCCCGGGAAAATCTGTATCAAATGTATCTTACTTTCTGTTTGTTTTCAAAAATTTTAGTGGTTTAAAACAATTCAAAAGCATGTGCATAACAACTTGGAATTAATTTAGGTTATTTGAGTTGAGAAGGTTCGATCCCGTTTCTACTTGATTTCAAATTGAGTGAGAACTTCGAAAAATTAATCGGATTAATGCTTAGAAAAATGAATCATGGACAGAAAGAATTGAGAATCCTTAGGTTGATTTCAGAAAGGCTGATTCACTTAAAACAAACTGGTTGAATTTGTTGAAAATCCTTTTGACCAAAATGCCCCTATAACTTAATGTCACAGTTTGCTGAGTTTAGTTAGGAAGTCCTTAGAACTTGTTAGAAACACAATCAATTGAACTTAAATAAGGTCTAAACCTGGACTAGGTCTAGAGTTTTGCTTGAGGACAAGCAATGTTCAAGCTTAGGGGGTTTTGATGTATGGTTTCCATACTCATTTTCCAACCAGATTAAGCCCTAAAAATAAGTTCAAAAAGACTGTGTTTTAGTCATTTTCTGCTAATTTAGGTTGTAGAAAGGTCCAGCCGTAGCCCGGCAAGTTAATTTTGCAGGATCAGCAATTATTGGCATGGAAAACAGAGAAAACAACAAAATGAGGTGCTCAGACAGTTGGAACGGACCGCCCGGACGGCAGGACGGTCCGTCCTGACCAGAGGAACCAAGTCCAGGCGGACTCAGCCAGATTTCAGACGGACTGCACGAGACCAGGTTGGAACGGTCCGCCCCAGACTCAGAACGGGCCGTTCCAGCTATTCCAGAATTGCTAAAAATAGAAGTCCAAGTTTGTCGAGTCGGTTTCCTCTATTTGCCGACCTTCCAGAAGCACTCCTCCCACGTTCTGAAGCCACTAATGCCTTATAAAAAGCTCTGTCCTGTCCCCAGCAAAGGCTAAGTTCGAAATTCTAGGTTTTAGCCTCTTTCCAACTCAGAAAAGGAGACAGCCTGCCGAGACGACCAACTGCATCTGGAACTACCCGTTCCAGAGCCAGGACGGTCCGCCCCAGACAGGACAGAGCACGGAAACGTGGAGTTTTCAAGCGCAACTTGTTGTAAACTTGATTTTTCTCTTTCTATGTCTTTGTATTTGATGAAACCTGCTTGTTCTTGCATGGATTTGTTAGAGTAGAGTAGTTTTAGGGGCTATGATCTGAGAACCTTTCTTTAGTTGCTTGTTTTAGATTGAATCTTTAATTATTAGTTAAATTAAGTTATGTTCTGCTTCTTGTGTTTTTATTTGCTATTTATTTGCTAAGTTTGTTTCTGTTTGATCTGATTGCCTCGTTAAACCAAGGCCTTGTTTAGCTGTTAGGATTAAAGTCAATCACAGCAACGTTAACTTAGTAATTATACTGTTTGGTAGGCGATATCCGGAAGGATTAAACCAGACCTTAATTAATTAGGGTTTAACTTGAGATCGGAAGATTAAAAGTGTACCAAGACCCGAGAAGTAGACTAGAACAACTAAACCAAGAAACGGAAGTTGAAATTTAGGCGTTCTAGGAGTTAAACAATCAAACTTTATAGCTTGACCTGAACGGGAGTTAGAGTACAAGTCTATAGGTTAAGTATAGTCTTATCTCGCATAAAAACATTTAATTAATAATTAAAAATCATGACAAAACAAGTATCAGTCAATCGGAACGGACCGTTCCAAGGTCAGAACGGACCGCCCGAAAGGGGGAGTCTGGCCTAGAACGGCCTGTTCCGATCGACTGACAGAGTCCAGAACGGACCGTTCCAGACATGGAACGGACCGTTCCAACTTTGACATTTAGAGAATTGTTTGAGGATCTGAACCCCTAGTTTTCATCAATTAGATTATCTTCTGTTTGATTTAGAATTTGGCGATTTAGGAACTGAACTTTACTTTATTATTCTTTATTTTAGAACTGTTGAAACTTACTGATTTTTATTAAACCCAGAATTTAATTTGAATTGTTTAAACTGAAACTTAGAAACAGAATAGTCCGTCCCCGAGATTCGACCCTTAAACTGTACTGCAAACGAATTCGCATCGGTTATTAAGGATTTAATTTGACCTGTACCCTCAGCACCGATCAGATACAATAATAATCCCAAGTTTCAAGTGATAAACCACTGCCGTCGCACTAGAAAACACCTTTAGATCCTTCGGAACTCGTTGTAATAGCAAGGAAAAAATTAAACAAATGAAAGTAAACATTTATAATAATAAAGTGAACTGACATGACAAGCAAAACGAACATCTATAATAATAAATTTAACCGATATAAAAGATAAAGTTGAATAATAAATACAGAAATGAAATGAACAGTTTAAACAAAATAAAGTAAACACTTACAATAAATAAATTGAACATATACAATAAACAAAGTGAACATATATAACATCATAAACTGATGTAATAAAATAAAGTGAACACTTATAACAATAAAAATGAACATATACATAAACAAAGTGAACATATAAGAGAACGAAGGGAAACACATAAGAGAATGGAAGGAGAAAAGGTACTCACTGCTTTGCCAAGAGAGAGGGAAGGAATGAAAATAGCGGTTGGGCGAGGGGATAATAGAGAAGAGAGAGGGGAGGGAGATAGCGTTGGGTGAAGGGGCCCACTACCAAGAGCTATGGCGTGCTGGAGCGATTGTGTGAGGGAGCGTCTCTTTCAGCGATAGTGAACGATGGCTTTTTCTCCAATTGCAGATAGTAATTTCCTTTCTTTTATCCTTCGATTTTATTTTTTAAAAATATGAATAGGTCATTTCTATTTAAATAATTGTGCATTGTGCATTTCAGGCTTCTAACTAAATTAATTGCGTTAATTTTCGTTGGAACAAGTATGCATTCTAGGTAGAATCGGAAAATAAGTTCCAAAGTTCAAATAATCACATTATTAAATTATGTGAATATTGCTAATATAATTTTTTTAAGAGCAATGCTAGAGTCAAATTCGTTTGACATTTGAGCGAGTCAAACAGTAGAATCTCAATTTTTGACATTACAACAGTCAATTCGAACTGCTCAATTTGTTCTCCATAATGAAATCTCCTCTGAGATAAAATTTTACATTTTTTTAATTTTAGAAAATCCTCAATCTAATTAGTATTGGACCTTCCAATTTTAAAAAAGACCAAAATAATAGTTAAAAATTTCAAATTTATAAAATTGGATCTAATCTAATTAGTATTGGACCGTACAATTTTAAAAAAGCCGAAAATAATAGTTAAAAATTTCAAATTTATAAAATTGGATCTCCAATAAAACTTCACTATGAAGATCATATTGAACTTTGAATCGATCATTTGTAATCTCAATAACGGTTGACGTCAAACGCTTTCGACTTAAGAGAATGGCATTTATTCTCTTCAGTTCAAGCAAGTACTTATGAAAGGGGTGTGAATGAATGGCCAAAATTCTCTTCGGTTCAAGCAAGAAGTACTTGTGGAACAGATCTGTATTTAAGGAGGGCCACTAAAATCGCAAAGATATTAATCTATATATTTTTAATGGGATACGTAATTGCATCCAGATCGCGTGGCCTAATGGATAAGGCGCTCGCCTCCGGAGCGGGAGATTGTGGGTTCGAGTCCCATCGCGATCGTTTTTGTTGTTGTTGTTTTTTTTTTACTTGTTTTGGTGAATCCGTAGGTGCCATTCTCAACTTCTCGTTGAAGTGAATACGCGTCCTTTTTATTACATTTGTGTGGATGTTTTCTTTTGTATTATACGCAGAAATCTACCAGACTACCCACTCAACCTTCCACACCGACGTGCATAATTAATCCTAACTACTATTTCAAACGAGTAATTGAAGTGAAATTTCTACCATACCAAGATAAGCATTACCTTGCCTCCAGTCACAATTTTTGAATATAGTACACCTTTCTGTTTTTTTCATACATCTAATATTACATTTACTTTTCCACATATTAAACAATAGTATATATATATATATATATATATATATATATATATATATATATATAAACAATAAAAAAAATGAATAAATGCATATTTTTTACAACAATTATATGTGCATTGAATGCACACTTTAAAAAGTTAAGAAGATGAATTCGGAGCTGCTCTATTGACAGCTATCAAATTACATGTTAACCAAGTCGGAAACCAATCACAGCTGTCAAGCATTATATCGAACTGAAATAAACAAAAATGCATTTCATGATAACCGAATGCACGCCAGAATAACTTTAATTACTTAATAAATGTACATTCCGATTACTTAGGAGATGAGTATAAAATAGTCATCAGACCCGCTTTAATGATTGGTTTGGGAGTTATCATCTTTCTAAGCAACATATTTCCGGCCAACGAGAATCAAAAGAGCATATTTTATACAAAAAAGTAAAATTTCTAACAGAAAAAATGGTAAGGAAGAAAGAATCAAAAGCTACTGGCTACAAAATCGACATTTTCTACCAAATTACCAAATTCTAAATTACTTTATACAAAATTAGCCATGAAAAGGCTTTGAAATGCACCCTTCTGCTCTTCACTCAACCCAGAAAACCAGCTTCTTATTTGACAAATCTCACGGCTGAATTGACCTTTATCAGATGAAAGATCATCCCTGCCCAGCATTATCTGTCTGAATTTAATTGGTAGGAGATTAAGCAATGCGCCAATACATGCAAATTGGAGAGCAAGTCCACTTTTGTTTCTAGTTCCCATAAAATTTAAGAGCTTATCTCTCAGTTCCAACACTTGGATCTGATTGCACCTTCCTTCCACAACACACCTGCTTGGTAGAAAATTTTAGTTAGTGAGGCCTACTAATCTTAGGGGTATGAGCATGTTCAAACCAATATACCATGTATATCAGTATAAATATGTTCAATTTAGCAAAGTGTTGTCATGAAATTCAATTTCTTTTGGAAAGAGAAAAAAAAAAAAACACAAAGATGGGTACTGAACTACTGATGAGTCATGATGAGTCACAAAAGGTTACCTTGGCAAATGACCAATTAACACCAAAATTGAGGCTGATAATTCTTCATGTCCACACGATTCTAGTATCTTGAAAAGACGACAAACAAGCTTGTTGTATGCACACTCCCATGCCTAACAGATGTACAAAAAATATAATAAAATAAAATAAAAATAAAAAATACACGCAATCATCTCTTAAGAGGCATGACACATAAGCTAAATATTTAAAATACATAAATTCCCACCTTCTAAAATAGCAGCACGAGTATTACCAGTTTCACAGTAGCCACTAAGGTCATGTAAGTTTTGGAGGTGACAATTTTGTCAAATATTTTCAATGTTTTGGTGCAACAAATTGGCAGGATAGTTGGAACTACAAAATCCTTAAATAAAAGGAGGTCAAAAGAAGTGCACATAAAGATGGTATATTTGCATGTTTCCTAAAAATACGTGTAAAAGAAGCACTTACCATATAACTCCCAACCAGCTCAAGCAAGGATACTATCTCGGTGAAATAGCACAGACCATTTCTCTCGGCCATACAATTACTACAATGCTCACCACACCCAAAATGTGGTTCCTGATGTTTCAATAAAGAACAAGCTTCTAATTCATCCAGCAGCAAATCCACAAACTCCTCAGTACCAGCTGCCTCCATTTTACAGGGACACTGCTGGCATGGTGCAAAACCTAAATCTTTGGCACCAGCCTTCTCAATGCAGTGCACAACCCAGCATATTGCATTCTGAAGGAGTCTCTCTTTCTTGGTGCCAAACAATCTCTCCCCACAAATATTTGCAAAAGTATGGGCAGATATTAAAGCATAGGAAATGTCACTTTTACAGTCAAGAAGAACTCTGTAAGCTGTACCACGTATAAGATCTAATTGGTTTGTTTTGTCACAAATCAAGGCGAATATGATGCAACCAGAAATGAACCGAAATCTAGAAGAGACAGTAGAGCACAAATCTCCATTTTTGTACACAAGAACTTGTTTGTAAATAAGAAAATCATGGAGTAGGGAAGCGATAATTTCTAGGTGGCGATCTTCAATGAAAAGTTGTAGCATTTCTTCTGATAGAAGTAGAACTGCATGAAGGAAAAGGTTAAGTTAGTGAAAGTGATTCCTAAACAAAGAAAGAAAAAATAATCACTAGTTAAAAAGGCCTCATGCTCCAAAAAATGACATGGACAAAAAGGAACAACCGTGTGCTGTCTCAGTACAACAAGCCTGGTTCTATACTGGGGATTGAATAATAATTAAAGAAGGTTTAAGCAGTTAATAACTAGAAATGGATCCATGAAAATAATAAAAAGAAAAAGTGAGTATACCTGAGCAAATTTTTTCTGTACAGGATTTGATATACTTATCAAAATAGAAATTTGCGACACCCGTCAAATGTGGCATCAATAACCGGCATATTTCAGATGCAAACAATGAGCTGATGACAGAAAATTTGTCCCTACAAAAAATAATCCAAAATAATATAACATATTGTTAAAGAATAATCTTATAGCAAAACCATATAAAAGAAGATTGACAGACTAACAATAAAAAAAATAGAATTAGTTTTACTATAATTCATGCAAATAGGCTCCAACTATTTACTTAATTTGAGTTCAAAGGGAGACAAATTACATGAAAGTTCTGTAAAAGGTCTCTCAAGAGCTGGCTGACAAACGAACTACATATATTCCTAATGAAATTTAATTTGGAGCAACAAAGAGCAGAGAGCTTATTCCTACCAAATTCCCAACAAAAATACTTCCTTGAAAAAAAAATAGAAAATGTAAAAGAAAGATACTCTGGTGTAAGCTCAGATTTTGATGCAAGTTGTAACACCCTAGCAGAAAGATCAATCGTCTGCGAATTACTTGATTCTTCAATAGTTATCTCTTTCCATATTCTTCCAATCCTTGCTAAACTATTTTCTTTCAAGTTTGAGAACGCAATCAAGAAGTAATGAGAGTGCTTCTCATTTCCACCCTCCAAACTTTCTCCATTTGCATTTTTACACTGAGATCTTTCATGCCTTTCGACAACTGCTCCCATCATCTCCATCATATCTGAACTGCTCTTCAAATCAAATTCCGGTATTGAATGCTCATCCTCATCCTTACCCACCAAATGAGCTGTACACCTTTCACATGATGCTTTAGCATTTTTGTGAGGGACAATTTGAGGCAAATTTGGTGACAGCAACCCCTCCATTGCAGAGTTAAATCTTTTCTCCAGGTCTTCATTTTCAAATTCAAGCAATTTCAAAACGCCACCCTCACGAACCATCTTCTCGAATTCAACTACTTCAGAATTCAGATGATTGTTTACATTTTGATTTTTCACCTTTTTCTTCGGATCCAGGCTTTCCTTCCTCTTCCTTTTACGGCTGACATTCGAGGCTTCGAGTGAACTTCTTTTACATGCCTCTGTTTTCTTCTGATTTTGCAACAGAGAGGGGGACGAAACTGAAGCATCTCTTTCCCTGTCCTGTGGGCCCATGAGGAGCTTTTTGTCAGAAAAGAATGCAAAAGTTTGTCGATTTGGTGGCAATAACTCAGAGCTAGTACCTGAGACTGGCCTAGACTGGCTCTGTCTCGACATATGTGGGGCCCCACCTTCTCTCAAAAAAACATCACGGTCAGTTGTGACTGTTAGAGGAGCTGCTGGCTCAGAAATTGAAAGGATAACCTGTGTAAGGTTAAAAAAAAAAAGATTAACAACTGTGATAATTTCAATAGATCATCTGAAAATTGAAAAACAAAAAAAGAAAAGAAAACACATGCACACAGACAGAGACAGAGGAACAGATCCTTCCTTTACACCTTTCACAAAATCACCTAAAGCCTTTTCATCTTAAATTCCTCCTCAGCTTTATCAACACAATACTGGATATAAAGTGTGATAGGCAGTGACCATATTAGATAACTAAAAAAATCCTCTAACCTTAATTGGCAAAAATATACCAAAGCAAACCACAATTCTAGTTCAAAAATGCTCAGGAATAAATCTGTATCACCAACAAAAGTTTTTGCACTCCAATGAATGTACTAATTTAAATTGTACACCAGAAACAATCAGTCTAGTGAAAAGAATTTGTAAGCTGAAATTCTGCAATAAAATGAAAAAGAACAAACAAACAAGATGGCAAGGGTACAACAAACCTTTGCCAACTCACTGGTACCTCCAATGTTGAGATGTGAATCAAGTACCTTAAACCTGCCTGATATTTGTACAAAATCTTGCTTAAGGAGGCTCAACTCTTGCTTAACTATGTTATTCTTCAATTTCTCTAGTTTCATTATCTTGTTTACATGTTTTAATTGTGCTTTTTTTAGCTTAAGTTTTTCTTTTACAAGCTTGACATCGAGATCTTCCTTTTCCACAGAAATACCACCTTTCCGCTTCTGGGAACTTTCAACTGCAAGTTTGGCCCTGAAACCTTTGTTTCTTTTTCTCTCATCCTCTAACTTCTTCAATAGATCTTTGGTTTTTTCTCTTTCCTCTTCTAACTCCTTCAACAAACTGTCAGCACGGCTTTTCTCTTCAAATGCCCTCTTCTTTTCCATCTCGGCATGTTTCTTCTGTTCTTCTAGTTTAGCTTTTGCAGTATCAGCTCGTCTCTTCTCCCTATTTGCCTTCTGTTTTTCTTCTTCAACCCTTTTTGCTAATTGGTTTCTTGATTCTCCAAATTCACGTTTTACCTTTTCAACTGAAGCATTCAACTCATTTGCCCTTGCTCTCTCTATCTGTACAAGAAGTCTCTGTTCTTCAACCTTGCCTTTTTCTATCTGTAGCAAGTTCCGAGCATTTGTTGCATCCGTCTTCTCAGAAAGAGCTCTCTTTTTCTCTTCCTCTGACAGCTGTTTAACTTTCTCAAGTTCATCTTCAGATTTGTCAGTCACTAATGGAGTTTTGATTTCTTGAGAAAGAGAGGCTATCTGAGCCTTCAATTCATGGATATCACTTTCCAGAGTTTTTCTTACAACTGTCTCCTTTTTCTTAGCTTCTTTCTCTAATTTAGTTTTCAATTTCTCTTCCTCTAACAGCTGTTTAACTTTCTCGAGTTCATCTCCAGATTTGTTGTTCACTAATGGAGTTTTGGTTTCTCGAGAAAGAGAGGCTATCTGAGCCTTCAATTCATGGATATCACTTTCCAGAGTTTTTCTTACAAAGATCTCCTTTTTCTTAGCTTCTTTCTCTAATTTAGTTTTCAATTTCTCTTCCTGAAGTGCTGTGTAAAAAATAAACACAAAAAATTAAAAAACTATTAGCATGGGATAGTTGGAAAGTAAGGGGAAAAAATAATTTTCAAGCTCCCAACTAATAAATATCATACCATTTGAGTTCTCAGATAATTCATTTAGTAGTACTCAGATACATCTGAACCCAACCCAATCTAAAGTACTCACTCGAGGGCCCAGTTCCACTTCTTTTGTAGAGAGCTTGACCCTGGGCCCAATTTAAGATCTTGTTTTTACTTTTAAATTACATAACATAAATCCTAACTATAAGCACCAAATTAACATTTCCCCATACCATATTCCATATATTATATGTAAAAATAACATGTAAAAATATTTTGGAAAATGCCATATCATACCAGATAAATACCTGTATCAGAGTATCCATGGAACATAGCACACTATCCCGACTAATAACATCTCAAAATGCAAGATCTTATCATAATTCATTGGAACTCACAAATCTATCCTTACTGTAACAGTCCTAACAGGTACTGTACCAAAGAAGCTGTGCTACATTTACACAAGAATAGCATAACAGAACTAGCATTGAAACTCTGATCCAATTAACCACACAGAAAGCAAAACCTTAAAAGAAAAACTAAAACAAATGTGCATACCATTGCTCTTACGCTCAATTATGCTAATAGCTTCCTTCAATGATGCCCTCACCTCTTCAAACTTCCTTTTCAGCTAAAAATAAAAAAAAATTGAAAACAAGTGAGCACAATTCGTACCAAATCCAATTTAAAACTTCCGAAATCAAAAGATTTGAGTAGAGGACTCGTATCGCACCTCCGCGCAGCAAGGGTACGAATTGTGCTTGTTGCTGTCGCTGTTGTTGCTTGTGCTTGAAAAGGAGAAAAGGGCTGCCTCCTGCATTGCTGCGCTGCAACACGAATTAATTTAAGGCAAAGGCGAGGAAGAGCACATACCAGATCAGATCAGTTGGAGGCGGGAGAGAGAGGAGAAAGAAAATTGGAAAGGGGTATTGAGTAGAGAGAAAAATGAAAGGTAGCAGTGTGCCGCCGCCGCAGAACGAAATCCTCTGCAGGAATTGAGTGCGATGAATGAGAAATATATTAGCCCCTTTATATAATTTCAATACAGAACTATTCGAAAGGAACAAAGATAAACAACATAACACTCTTTAACCTTCTCTTTCTCTTCCCTTCGTCTCTTGTGCTCTTTCTTGTGGGACCCAGCTGAAATTAATAAGAAATATGTTAACATATAGCTCATAGCTCAATTAAAAGATGCAATTGTGTGTTGTAAATTAACGATGGAACTATGCTCCAAAATTACTTGATTCGTTATCAATCAGTTGCTGCTCAATGGTTCTACTCAGCAAATATTTTTGTTTAACCAATGATGTGAGAAAATTAACATCATCTACCCTAACTGTTATCTCTATTAAAAGATGAAAAATGTGTCTCTGACAACATACAGTGAGTACACAATTACTATCAAAATGTACTTGCAACATTGCTTTTCTTAAATTACCAAGAACATGATCAGGGCAACTCATTCTTTAAGCTTCAATAATATAATAATGTTGTTTAATAGGATCAATCATGTTTGTTCCTGATGCCAAAAGGCAAGGCTTGAATACTTAAAATGAATGAAATCAAGGCGCACTTTAAAACTTGCAAAGAAACAAACCTATACTAGACATAATATTAAGGTTAAAACGTGAGGAAATTTAGCATAACACCTTCACTTTTACTATAAAAAAAAATTACAAAATATAGTAGAACAAACCTTAGCTTTCTTCGTCTCCCTGAGCTCAAACGATCCAAGACATTCAAAATCACGCAAGCTCTCAAAGAGGTTAATATGGCTAGAATCCCCCTCCTTTCGCCCGAGTCTGGAGCAGCGGCGACGGGCTCTGACCTGGATGCTGTCGAAGCAGAGGCAGTGACGAGGCCTCAGGCCCGACGGAGGCTTTGGAGGCGGAACTCGCTCTGGGCGGCGTGACTGCTCAAGGCGGAGCTGCTCCTCCCGCGCGGCGGCTTAAGCGAAACCTGAGAAGGGATCGAGGGCTTCTGAGAAGGAAGAAGGAAAGGAACCGTGTTGTTTTTTTATTTTTTATTTTTGGTTTTTGAGGGACGGAGAGCTGATTTAGATCGGAACCGTCCATTTAGATCGGCCGGTCCATGCTGAGAGATGTCCACTCTGGACCGACCTGACCCATTCGACTTCATCTCCGTATCTGAACTCAGCTTCTCTCTCGCGCGTCTCTCTCCTAGCTTCATTCTCTCGCACTTCTCTCTCGCGCCTCTCTCCTATATCTGAACCTGGGTTTGCTATCTCCGATCTGAACTCGCACTTCTCTCTCACCTGAAGCAAGCGTCAGTCCGGATCCACATCCTCAGCAGCCATAAGTTTGGCTGTTCCAAACAGCCATACCTTTTTATTTCTGATATTTCAACATTTTAAAATTCAAATGTTGAATCCAAACCGTTGATCTTGTTTAATTTTACGGGCGATGCATTTTCATATAAGTTTTATGAAATTTGGAGTTAATTTGATACTAGATCAAGTGGTTAACAAATGAACGAATCTGGTTAACTATCACTGATTAATTCTAATACGTTCATAATTTGGTCACTTAATCAAATATCAAATCGATTCCAAATTTTATAAAACTTATATGAAAATGCATCGCCCGTAAAATTGAACAAAATCAACGGTTTGGATTCAACATTTGAATTTTAAAATGTTGAAATATTAAAAAAAAAGAGTTTGGCTGTTTGGAACAGCCAAATCTCTGGCTGCTGAGGATGTGGTTTCGCGTCAGTCCTGTCGGCCTTGATAAGGTATGTATACGATTTCTCTTTTTTTTATGAAAGTCACTGTACTAGGCTATAGTGTAGTTAAGTTAGATTTGTTTCGCTGGAGGAACCAAGTAAACTATATTTTGCACAATTTCGAGTTGAACCTAGGTCTTTTTGCACAATTTGCATTTGTATTGGTCATTTTAATTCTAATTCTGACCTTTTATTTCTAAATATCTGAGTCACAATGTCGATCTTAAGACAAATAGCAAAATGTTTCCCCAAATGTTAAAGATGTGTTAGACTGTTGATTAATTCTGACCTTTTCGCTAGCTCCAATGATCCAATTTTAGTTGTTAGTAAAATAGCTCCAGTTCCATGCATGGTCTGTTTGTACTTTATAGACTGTAGGAAATATGGTGAAATTTGAGAAAGATTTGGTAACTGATCATATGTAGATATATTTAGTTTTTGAAATCGATTGATACATGGTAACAATTTAGGTTAATTCCTATAATTACTATAACTTCCTGTAATTTCTGGTTAATTACTGCAATTTCAGCATTTGTAATTTCTGGTTAACTCAGAATATGCCCCTGGCCTATTTACCTTGTGACAGGTAGCAGAGCAGAGGGTGCACTGCTATTATATAGAAGCTGAAATTTTATGTTGCAATGCAGAGGGTGTACTGCTATTAGAAGATGAAATTTTGTCCATATGTTATTTTGTGGGAAGGGTGTAATTGCATTTATTTTGTCCAGATTGTAACTGTTTAAGAGATGCTTTAATTGACCTCTGCAATTTCCATCATGTATTTTTTGTCCAGATGCTTTAATTGACCTCTGTAATTTCCATCATGTAAGAGATAGATGCTTTAATTGACTGTGTTATGTCAATGTGACAAATTAAGAGATAGATGCTTGTTATGTGATTTGTTTTCATTCATTTTGATGCTATTAAGAGAGAGAGATGCTGTAATATGTAACTTGCTTGGTTTTCATAGCGCATGGTATAGTATAGGTACCACTGTATATGAAATTCTTGTATATGTTGCGTGTGTATAGGTACCACTGTATATGTGCAGAGAGATACCGCTTGGTTTTCATAGCGCATGGCATAGGTACCACTGTATATGCTATCTTCCGTTCTTTCAATGAAACTTAACTAGAACTATTGTCTTCTTCAGTTCTTTCAATTCCTCTCCCATTCTTCCAATTGCTTCTTTATGCTATCTTCAAATTGCTTCAACTGACAAGAGAAGAGATGACAGAACAGAACAACATTACAATCAAATGAGTGCCTTTGACAGATTTTACATGCATTGTTCAAATTTTCTGAAACAAAACTCTTTAGTAATAAATTATTCAACGATTTAAATCTTTAGACATACAGTACCCAAGTTTAACATGTTTAACAGTACAATCATGCCTACATTTCCTCAAATAGAAAATAATTTATCCCAGAACGACTCAAATTAACGTCACCTAGTTGAGAGAGAGGCGACCAAGAACTAGGGTTTGCTTCGATACATGTACTTTCTGCCTCCCTCCCTCCCTCAACCGTTATTGAAAATTATTTGGTATATACCTCAACCTCTTAACCATCCCTTCTCTCGCCACTGCGCGCCACAATGGCTGTGGAGCGAACAGCGACAGAGAGAGGATCTGACCTTAAATTAGAGGATCGAAGGAGGGAAAAGCGAGGAGAGATTGACGAACGGAGAGAGGTGGCGCCGATCGGCGAGAGGTCGTGAGAAAGAAGAGGAGATAGAGACATCCGAGAAGATAGAGAGAGAGAGGTGGCGCGATTGGAGAAGGGACGATTCTGTGGATGCGTATACGAAAAGAACCGTATTATAGGCGTTTTTCTTTTTTTTTTTAAATTTTTGGACGGAAGAGGGGGGATCCGTTGAGATCTGACCGTCCGTTTAGATCGGACGGCTCATTTTACGAAACTACCAGTGGTCGTTTTTTTGCAAACGACCAGAGGATCCGGATTCGTTGTGTTCCCATTCCTTGAGCGGAATGAAATCCTCTGGTCGGCAGACCAGACAGATTATCTGGTCGTTTTTAGATTCCAACCGTCTGATTTAATCTCAACGGTTAAGGATGTCCCGTGCATGATATCAGAATTGATAGGTCCGAAAAAAATTAATTGTTGAGATTCAATCAGACGGTCCGGAAGAAAAAACGTCCAGTGGTCATTTATAAAAAACGACCAGAGGATCCGACTCCTTCCTTGAGCTCTTTTCATGGTTACATTGGAGAGGAGAGACGCAGAGGGAACACCTTAACGGTTCTATTTGATTGAGAATATATTGGAATCTTTTTGAAATCACACCTAACGGCTCTATTATCCTCATTAATTGTCATGGATTAAGAATCTCCGATTTCACACCCAACGTCTCTTTGAATCGAATCAAAATATCAAATATTCCCAAGAATCTCTCCGATTTCCCATTGTTGAGAAACTTTTTCCCTTAATTCTAACTCCCTTTCAGACTTTCTTTACTACAAACATTATATCGCCTCCTCTTCCATATGCCATATGCCATATGCCAAAGATAGAGAGAGATAGAGAGAGAGAGAGAGAAAGCGAGCGAAGAAGAGGAGATCAGACTACTGTCGATTTTGATCTTCTCAACCCTTCTCTCTCGAATCGAAGAAGTGAGAGAGGACAGACGAGGTTGCAATATCCCTACGTTTCTTGTCTTTATCTGGTACTATTTTTTATTCAATCCATTCAATTTCAGTTTTTGTATTTGATCGGACCTTGTTCCAAATGGTTTCTTCTGATCGTTTCATGTCAATTTCATATGTTTCTGATCGTTTCCTGTTAACTCAATTCTATGCTAGTACTTTGCGAATTTTACCTATTGATATATGATTTCGTTTTATTTACTACTAATCCTTTTTATTACGCTTTCTTAAATATAAGTGATTACAATTTTTTAACAATCTCTCAAGTTCAATTACCTCATGAGGAGGAGGAGCAAAATGTACGTGTTGATTTTAACAAACTTACTGTTATTATAGTTGAAACATAAAAGGAACTATGCTTGTCCTGGTGTCGTTCTTGTTTTCTTGTCTATTCTTATGATTACAAGGCTGTGGTGATAGGACTTTGTTTCTATTATTTTCAGTTATCAACTTAGCAAGAATATGTCACTTCATCTTTTGAGACAGTATGTTCAATATGTTTTGTCACTTCATCTTTTGAGAATTTAATCGCTCTGACCTATATTTGTCACTTCATCTTTTGAGACAATATGTACAATAATTGATGCTAAGATAAAAAAAAAACAGTATGATTATTAATAAATCTTGTTGTAGAGAGGGACAAGGGGCACATGAAATAGGAATGTGATACTCCTGTCAGAATCCTTCTGTCGTGTGAAGAAAGCCAACCTCCAGCTTGCAGCTTCTGCCTCACAATCTTTGGTTGAGGGACCCACACCAACCTGTTAAGTCCCGTGCAGCTCGGTGGAAGATCCAATCAGCCTATGGTGGTATATGTTTACGATACAGAGAAGAGGAGACAGTTGCCTATGTAGCATCTTGTATGCCGGCTGTCTATGCTGCAATCCATCGTGTGCTTAGAGAAGTTTCTTTCTGATTTATTTTTATACCTATGTTAGAAATGCAAGGGACAACTATTTGAAACACTTTTAGTTTGGTATTTGTAAAACAGCTCTTGTAGTTTTGCTTTTGTAGGATTAATATGACCGCAGTAAAAGAATGACCCTTACAAAACTGAACAAATTAGACTTCCAGAAATTTTTGATGTGGCTACTTTTCACAATTTGGCATAATATGGTGGCTATTTAATTGAACTTTACTAATTCTGTTGAATCATATGGCAGGTTAGGCGTAGGTTCTCAGATTTCTCCCAAAAAGGTTTTGGATTTTGGTGCTGGACCCAGCTTAACTCTTTGGTTAGTAATAGCCACTTTTGCTCATAGTTATTTTTCTCTGCCATATTTTAAGATTATTTGCTCTATTCAATTTACTTCTAAATAAAGGGCAATGAGAGATGTATGGCCTCGGTCAACTCAGACAATTAATTTGGTCAAACCTTCCAAGGGAATGCAAAGAGCCAGCCAAAGCCTCCTCCAGAGTAAGTTAACTTTTTCTATTTATTTGTAGCATCCTAAAACCAAAAATTATTGCAGTTAGCCTGAAATTCTCAAAAATTATGTTCCTGTTAACAGATTTGAAGGGGTCGCCACTGATTCATAGCTATGCATACAAGAACTGAACTGCAACCTGAACAAACAGAGCAGGGAGCATGATCTTGTTATATCAGTGAGTTGATTATATACATAATATGGTGGAACTTTGTTTGAAATAACTATTGAGCAGGTTGAATTTTGGATTTTTTTAATATAGTCTTATGCACTAGGGGAGATTCCATCATTTACTGACTAAATCTTACAGGAGATGTCTTGGTAATTATTTTTTTTTATCAGATTGTGCTTGGAATGTCTTTGTAAGATCAAACATCAGAGTGGAAATGACATAATTTTATTCTTAAAATAGAATTCTCACAATCTAGGTATTGCAAGCCAGGTACACCACATGGATAAAAAATTATAAGTAAAATACATTCATCTCTCCTTTGGATGGAAGAAATCAGTATTTTCATTATGCTTAGTCTATTTCTTTACAGAAAGACCTAAAACTTGTTCATATCCTTGTGTTTTTCTAAAACACTGAATGTCTCTTATGTGTATCATGCCCTAGTTCTTCCAAAAGTATATTCCTCATTTTCCCTTCTTTTTTGTTCTAAAAGAAAGCTCTGAGTAAGGAGACTTATTTAATTTTGAGTAAAATAGGATTTTAAACTATCATTCTTATGCTTTAGTGGGCTTTCAGTAATACGTCGCAGTTTGCAAAGGGTACCTAAGATGACTTCTGAGGATTGCATCATATACCGACCTTCATCTTTTCCCATGATTCATAAATTTCTCCTCTGAAATTTCCTTTTGATTAACATGGCCAAAGAGAAGTAGGAAAATGGAGAAGCTAGAGAATAAAGATTTTAAGTGGTGTCACCAGCATTGTTGTCTCCAAGCCTACATCTTATTTTGGTTTGTTACAAGAATAAAGATTTTTATGTCCAAAGTTGTTATGCCATTATTATTATACTATGTTGGTTTGTTAGTTTTGGTAGCAGCCTTTATTTTGTGTGCATTCTTTTTATTTGCTATTGAAAATGTTTGCAACATGAGTGCTATATTTAGTCACATCTTATTGCTTTATTTTGAGCTTTTAATTTAGGTAACAGACTTAGTTCTATTGAAAATGTTTGTTAGTATGATGTTTGTTAGTTTAGGTAACAGACTTTATTTTGTGTGCATTCTTTTGAAAATGTTGCAAGTACTTACCAATTTTTCTATACGTTGCTTATGTTATTTTTTTCAAGTAGTAGTTGTTCGAAAGATACTGAATTGGGGCTTACCCTTATGGCAAATATTTCAAAGGATAATGGCAAACAAACACCCTTTCAGGTTTGAAATTCTACTGTTTTATTTTTGTGCTCTGATACAGTACACTCCGGAAGTCAGTCACTACAAAAAAGATTCAATAATTGGCTATAAAATTGTTCATCAGCTCTTAAAGTATTTTTTTTAAACTTTACACAAGTTAAACTTGAAGTGTCTTTTTCACTTTAGGAACTACAGTGGTTATGGACAATGCTTTTGTCTACTTTGTTGCATTTCTAGCTGTAGGATTTAATTCCAGCACTCTAAAAATTTAATATTTGAGTACAGATGCAAAATGCAGTGGCTTAGTCTCGTTAAGTTTCACATTACTTTTGGTAAAAAGTTGGTAATGTTATCAGTAAAAAAGTCAATATTAACTTAAAAAGCATCATCCCTAACCCTGACATACTCCACCAAAGCAATCTTATTGCATCCAAAAAGTGTCATATAGACTGATATGGAAATATCACAAAAGAGCCCTCCACGATCAGAAATCTTTTCATCAGAAAACTGTCTCAAGCCACTCCTTATTTCAAGTATGTAGATCAATGCATCAATCCTTTATGATAAGGGTAGCCAAATATTAATTGTATATTGATCATCTTTAAGTCGTTGCTGAATCTTGGTAGCTGATAGTGTAATAATCTATTGGGTATTTCAAATTGTACTCCTATAAAAAGGAATACTACTTTTATGTTGCTTGATGTTCTTTCTGTTTAATTTAGGTTTTGAGAAAGGTGCATGATGGACTTCCTTGCGTCGAATAACCTTGTACTAGAGGATAATGTCATATCAAAGTAAGTCAATTTGATTTGTTTTATTATATATATTGTACTCAATGCGCACACTGCTGAATGCTCATACAATTGTTGATAATTACATTTTTCGTAGGTAACCTGGCAGCAGATCTTATGTATTCCATTTTGTGTGTCTTTGTGTTGAAGCTGGTATTGCATTCTGTTTTGGTCGGTACCAGTACCAGAGATAGTCATAGTCATTCAGATTTACCTGCTCTGATATTTTTATGCTCTTTTATAGTCATTCTATTTGCTATTTGCCCTGCATATAGCAAAAAGTCACTATACCTTTTCCTCGCTAGTTTCCAATCGAGAGAAAAAAATGTTCCTTCTCTGCTGTCAGGTTAGCTATGAAAATTCTTTTGCATTAGTTCACCTAAAGACGGAAGCCTTAATTTGAAATAGTGCTTCAACCAAGAGTTATCTTACTATCCATTCACCTAATTTATCTCCACTTATTAAGCAGGAAACAAGCCAATGAAAATAAGTGGTTGAACAATGATGAGCACTTAAAAAAAAAAAAGAAAAAGAGAAAGGGAGGAACCTTTTCTGTCTTGGCCTGAGCAAAATTGGTGGTCCTCGTGTGATGCTGTTGTTGTCGGGTTCTTTGTTGTTTCCTCTATCTGCTTCAAATATCTTTAATGAAACCTAAGTCATTCAATGGAGAAGTTTAATACGACCTATTTTTATTATTACAGTTTGGATAAAAAAAAAACTATTGTTTTCATGTAATATAAAAACTGCTTAATATTATTATCTGATTGATAAATATAACAAAAAATTATTGTGTTTTCCTACTAAGGTAAATATAATAGAAAACTACTAACCCTTAAATGTTGAATGTACTAAATTTGTTGTTTAATTACTGCAACCTTAATACTGATAGAATCTTTTGTATGCTTAAATGCAGATTTCGTCCTATAGGACTGCTCAATTCATTCCTATTAAAGGTAAATATGTTGTTTGTAGATTATCTCTTTTTATTTAAACTTATGCATGCAAAAGAGTCTTTAGCAGTAAGTGATGCATGATACAGGTTTATGCTGCAAAATAAAAAAAAAAAACGTATATAAATATTTGCGAAATAGACCTCAGAATTTATTGTATTGCCACACTGACAAAACTCAATCTAAAATCTAATTGTTTAAATTATATGACCATTTGCAAAACCCTCCTCTTTTTTATAACATAGTTACATGCAGCTACATATCAAAGGTGCTGTAGCAGCGTATAGGTGCTGGCACCACATACCCAGTGGTAGTACTAGAATACGTTCTGATTATCTAAAGAAATATTCATTTTTCGTATGCATTTTTCAGGCACTAAAGATCATCGTTATCAGCAGTACATCATTCTTTTTCTCCCAGGTCTGAATTTTTAAATTAGTAGCAATTCAATCCTCTCTATCTTACTCAATCAAAAAGTTCCTTTTATGTTCAAAGGTGTTGTGTAAGAATGAATGTCAGATGCTAATTTTGCAGTTCATAACATGCCTCTTAAATTTTTTTTATCTTGGCTTATGCGTACTTGGATTAGACACATAGTATTGGACCAATAGTGACAAGGCTTATAATTCTATTTTGTATGCTTAGAATAAAAATTAAATCCTCTGTACTTCGTTCTATATTTTGAATTTTGTTTTACTCTGTAGATATTTTAGTGGATAAACAACCAGTGCTGATGGCACAGTAGCTGCTCTTGTAGTTTCTTGGCAGTAGTTGCTCCCGTTTTAATGTAAGCATTCACTTCCATTCTTCTTTTTAGTTAGTATCATTGCATAATTTGAATTTAATAATAGTGAAATAATTTAGTAAGTTTTGCGTATTCATGCAATTAGGTGGATAAATTAACAAAAAAATGTTCTGTTTTCCTACTAATGTAAATATAATAGAAAACTACTAACCCTTAAATGTTGAATGTACTAAATTTGCTGTTTAATTACTGCAACCTTTACACTGATAGAATTCTTTGTATGCTTAAATGCAGGTTTCGTCCTATAGACTGCTCAATTCATTCCTACTAAAGGTAAATATGTTATTTGCGTATTATCTTTTTTTTTTAAACTTATGCATTTGCAAAAGAGTCTTGAGCAGTAAGTGATGCATGATACAAGTTTATTCCATAAAATAAAAAAAAAAACATATATAAATATTTGCGAAATTGACCTCAGATTTTATTGTATTGCCACACTGACAAAACTCAATCTATAATCTAATTGTTTAAATTATATGACCATTTGCAAAACCCTATTTTCTCCTTTATAACATAGTTACAACAAACAATAAATAAGTATCAAGTTCTCAATTGTGAGCACAAAACAGTAAGTTACATGCAGCTACATATCAAATATACTGTACTGTATAGGTGCTGGCACCACATACCCAGTGGTAGTACATTATCTAATGATGAAATATTCATTTTTCGTATGCATTTTTCAAGCACTCAAGATCACCGTGGAGGGTCGTTGTCAGCAGTGCATCATTTTTCTCCCAGGTCTGAAATTTTAAGTTAGCAGCAATTAAATCCTCTCTATCTTACTCAATCAAAAAGTTCCTTTTATGTTCAAAGGTGTTGTGTAAGAATGAATGTCATCTGCTAATTTTACAGTTCATAACATGCCTCTAATTTTTTCGAACTTGGCTTATTTGTCCTTAGATTAGCCACATAGTACTGGACCAATAGTGAGGGTTATAATTCTGTTTTGTATGCTTAGAATCAAAATTAAACCCTCTTTACTTTATTATTTACTTTGAAATTTGTTTCACTCTGTAGATATTTCAGTGGAAAAACAGCCAGTGCTGATGGCATAGTAGTTGCTCTAGCCATTTTTTGGTAGTACTTGCTCCTGTTTTAATGTAAGCATTCACTTCCATTCTTCTTTTTAGCTAGTATCATTGCATAATTTGAATTTAATAATGATGAAATAATTTATTTAGTTTTGCATATTCATGCAATTAGGTGGATACTTATTAATATATGTTGTGATTGAGAAAACAAATGGGTAGTATGGTCAAGATGTCTTGTGTGAAAATGTGTATTAATGAATGCATGTTGTGATTGTAATGCGAAGCTGCCTAAGGTGCCATGTTATAATGATTTATAATTTTATTATTTGGGCAACCTGCGAGTTGCTTCATATGTATTTTTTGTGGCTTGCATGCCAAATATAGGATTAGGACTATTGTGTTGCACTTTATTTTCTAGAGTAGTTATTTTCTCTAAATCACGGTGGGTGGACTACAAGGAGGGCAAGATGAAATCGGCTTATCGGCAAGAGGAGTTCTGCTGTTTTCATGACCATACTGATACTATCCCATAAATTTATTTAATTGTTTATTTTTCTATGGTTTGTATGTTTGACGTGACCACCCTAGGTTATATAAATTAATTAAATTAATTAAGTCCTTAAAATACTAAGTCAAAAATTGCATTTTAATTATCTGAAAGTGTAAGACCGAGCTTTCTTCATTTTCTCAAGTGACGCCAAAAATTAAAATTAGAGGTCACGTTAAAAAATAGTTGATCCCCTTTCACACAACGTATATAACCAACCTCGATTATACATCTCATGCACGTACCAAAGTAATTCATTCTAACCCATAGCGTCTAGAAAAGTTAAAACAAAAGAACAATTTAAATAGTCAATCAAAATTCAAATAAAATCACGAGTGTTCAACAATATCAAAGTTAAAGTGTAAAATTAAATTAAAATTGTAGTGCAATTCAGTATTGAGTGACGTGAGAGTAATGGGTCACTAAATGGCCCATCCACGGAGTGATGTGAGGTTAGATGCGTAGGGGTGGAGGCACAAGGAGGGTCGAGGCCTTTTTCTCGGCCCACCCTCCCCCGGCACCCCCTCGACCCACCCGGCGAGGGGGAGGGGGGTTAGGACGGGATGCTCGGTGGAGGGGGGAGGGGGAGGGTGGGCCGAGGCGGGGTGTCTCGTACTCGCCACGGGGGAAGGGGGTGAGGGGTGGGGCAAGGGCTGTACAAGAAAAAATAAAATCCGTCCGACCCGTTGAACCCGTCCAATCCGACCCGTATTTTAACGGGTTCAAACATTATTCGGGTTGGGTCGGATTTTAATTTTGCTAACCCGGTTGTATTGGGTCGGGTTTTAATTCAAAGAGTGATAATCCGGTTTGTACCCGACCGGTCTTACCTTACTCTTTTTATTAAATATTCCTTTACGGCTTATCCTAATCGTAGGTTTTTTTTTTGGCAAAACTCAATAAGGGTATGATTATTTATAATTTAAAATGTCTCTTGAAAAAAAAATGTTTGTCAACGCTATTTTTTTCCCTCCATAATTCAACTTGTCCAGTCAAATGTGGAGGTCTTGGCGATTTCTCAATTTTAATCACCACTTGTCCGCCATTTTTTCTAATTAATAGGTCTGTTAAGTTATTTTTATATTAATTAATATTATTAGTTCCGTTTATGTACTATATAAATTATAATCCGTTTAATCCGGAAATCCGTAAAAATCCGTAGATAAAAATTTATATGAGTTGGGTTGGGTTACGGGTGGGTCTATTAGAGAAAATTTTTAACCCGGTATAATTAGGTTGGATTGAAATATTGATAAAATATTATAAACCCGTCCGTTGTAGAGCCCTACTTGCCGGGCAGGATGCCTCAGCCTCGTCAGGAAGGGGGTCGAGGTGGGATGCCTCATCGGGGAGGGGGGAGGGGTAGAGCGGGGAGATAGGTGGGAGGGGGGAGGCGAGGCCGGGTGCCTCGGCCTCGCCGAGGAAGGGAGGGAGGGGGTGAAGGGTGGGGTTGAGGCGGGGTGCTTCGTCTTCGTAGGAGGGGGTTGGGGCAATTTAATTAAAGGTAACTTATTTAAAAATTTGTTGGTTTGGTAATCGCCATATAACCTTAAAAAAATACAATTTATATAAAGAATATTGAAAACTTCTACTAATGTTATTGCAGTAATAGTCGGTCTTATACTGATATACTGTATCCCAATATAAAATTCACATATTATTTTTATTATTATTTTTTATCCAACAGCTCCCAAGCAAGGAACCAAATTCTATTGTTAGAACTAAAAGAATTAATATTGTTTCCATATGTACTTGATGTTGGTACAGTTTTAAGACGATATTTTTCTGGTTGAACAAGTTGAACCCAGACCAAAATCCAGAGAATATGAAACAATTGAGGAAAAAGATGATCTATAGTTTAAATTCACATATTATCCTTATTACGAACAAATTTCAATTGACGTTAAAACACCAAGCTCGAATGAGCTAACATGTTTGGAACTTGTAATACTTGATGCACCATAGTAGTATAAGAAACACCTCACAATTATCTGTACTGACTACCCCCCCCCCCCCCCCAAAAAAAAAAAAAAAGATAAAAAAAAATGTGCATTGCAGCATCTGAAGAATAAATATTATCAACTCTTAATAAAGCAAGGATCATAATAAAATATTATTCCTCTTTTTTTTTATTTAATACTGTTAAATGGGCCATCGTCGACTCCTAGGCCCAATTACTCAAACCATCCGAACATAACTTGAATAATCTAGAAACAATTAGAATTGTGTAAAGTTTATACGGTGGTATAGAACAAACATGAAAATATTTTCTAGAAACATCTCTAACCGACATTTGATAAGTATAAATAGAGGTGCTAGGTTAGTTGTTTGTATCATCCAAGTTAAGCCAAGTTAAGCAATCCAATCCAAGCAAAGAGTGCTAAGTTAGAATATAGTAGTTAGGAGGTGTAGGAATATTTGAGTAGTAGAGGTTGTAAAGATAGTTTGAGTGTTAATAAAGAAGCAAGTTTCATCATAGCGTCTCGCCTCTACTCAACAAATACTAATTTGAAGGAAAGACGAGCTATAAAATAAATATTCTGCGAGTTTTCTGAATAAGATATTAATATCGGTTTTTATCATATTTCGGTTTTTTTTTTTTTTTTTTTGGGAAGAAAGCATGAATCGGTCTTTGAAAGTTACACTGAAAAATATGCATCAAGGTATGATTCATATAAATATCGATTTGTTTGAAACATGCAACTAAGAAATTAATTACTATCAAAACAATGAAATTTGATGAAATTTCATCTCACTCTTTCAATCAAGGGTCGCGGTCTCCGTTTGAAATTAAATCCTTTTCTTTCTTTCCGATAAATGTATTAGATTTCACAAAATCAAATTCTCTCCTCTCTACTCCTCTCAAATATAATGAAAATGAAATTTTCCTCTTTCTTTTTCCTTTCCTATCAAAGTGGAAGCGATGCACCTATTGGGCTATTTCAACATAATTTTGTTGCAAGTACAATATAAGTTATGCACAAAACCAAAATTGGTTGGCACTGCAGGCGCTTCAAGAGCGAAGATTCTACGGGACCACGCACAATTACTTCTTTATTTTATTATTCTTGTTTGGATTGTTTGAGAATAAGTAAGGAAGAATTTTTTATTCGACGTGTTATTCTTAAAAGTAGTTGAGAATATTTTGAGAAGAAAAAAATATTATTTGGACGATATATTGAGAATAAAAATGAAAGAAAAAAATAACACAATTATTTTGTTCTTTTCAACTCTCTTCTTCCTCCTTTTTGCTGAATAAAGATGGAAGAACTCTTCTCGGAATAAACCGCTCTTCTAGCTTCATCGTGAGTTGTTTGGATGACACGTTTATTTCTAGAAGAAGCCTTGTTCCATTCAATCCAAACACAAAAAAGAAAATGCGCAAACCTGTCCGGTAAGTACAGGCAGACCTCTTTACAAAAAAGGTTAATTACACACCCTTGTTATTTAGCGAAGTTCAATTTATTTTAAACGTGATTTTATAGGAACTAAATTTAATACTACAATAAATTACTCAACAAAAACATTATATTTTTCATGGTTTTTTTTTTCCAGTTATACGACGAGGATAGAGCGACTTGGTCTGTCTTCGAGCATAAGAATTGATTTACACACTCCAAAAAAATGATAAACACTCCCACAAAAAATCACAAGTATCCTTCATGAATTTAATTAATTTTGAAGATTTTTTTTATCATTTTAAAGATTTTTCAAAAGTCAGTTATGGTTAAAAAAAACGGTGTTGACGCCGCAACGATTCCCGGGCAACTGGAGAGCACTTTTAACTGGGTCTCGCTGCCTCTAGACCTCCAGTTGTCAGTAGCACGGGCTGTACGAACCATACTCTGTTAATCTGTTTATTATCAATTTATCATCATCTATGGCAAATACTGTGTAAAAGCATTCTACTGGTATCATAGTACTGTTAATTTTAAATACGCTTCTTCTTTTCATTTTTTTTTTTACCAAGATGAATTGCTTTTTTTGTATTAGCCAAATGAAACAATTGGATTCAAATAAAATTTAAAAAATATTTCATTGTGCACAATGGTGAAGAAAAATGAATTTAGTATATATCATCCGGTACATATTCCATAGTAGAAATTCATATTTCAATAAGATTAACAAAACATATTCTGTTTAATTGGCCCTAATTACTGAAAAGTAACGTTCGCACAAACAACTACACGAGTTACCGCCACAATTAAACCCGGTAATAAAAGCTAGCCATGCTGGCATCAAGTTGGATCCAGCTCATAGCTCGATTCCTGCAACTCTGCAAGGCTCCACACTCCTCAACCGCATCCAGACATAAACATCCACTTTCCAAGAATGACAAGTTTGGGCTGTTTGGCCCCCAATGAATTAAATTAAATTCTCGACCCCACTTGTCAGTTAAAATGTCTTTCTAAACTAACAATATAAAAACAAGAGACCATAACTCCTATAACGGTCACAAACAGTACGAGCTTTCTCATTTAACAAGAAACTAAACTTAATTAATCAAATCCATAATTTAATTCCCTTTCTCGTTCTTCTCCCTCAACTCAACTGGCATTAACACACAGCTTTCCACATAGGCAATCAGGCAACGGCTATTTACAGACCATGTCCTTTGCGGATGCTTACTCCTTATCGGATCCCAGCTTTCGGATTCGGAGCTTGAGATCCGCCTTCAATCCACGGTGGTTCACAATTGCTCCCACTGCTCCACCTTCATACCTCCCCATTTCAGTAACCACTGACATGTCACAGTAAAAGTATTACAAAATCAGAAAAATTCAGAGTTAAATAAATAATAACAACTTTGATTATTAACTGAGCAGTACCTTTGGGGTGGATAAAAGGCAATGCACCATCAAAATTAGCCAAATCTGTGCGGAAAAGGTCGAAATTAGATGAGAAGAAAGAGAGAAAGAAAGGCGAAAAGAAGTGAAAATTGGTGAAAAGAGAGAGGAGCTAGACCAGTAGTGGAAGGATCGTGTGAAGAGAGGTAGAGAATTAGAAGACAGAGCAGAGTGAGCACAGGAATGAGATGCACAGATCGCTCAGTTGTATAGCTCGGTCGGGTTGGTTTCTCTGGTTTTACCTCCACCTCCGGCGCTGTCGGAGCGACATCTCCGGCGACGGCGTGAGATCTTGACGGCGACCCGATTGACTGGCGCTGCATTGTTAGAAGAGAGAGAGAGAGAGAGAGAGAGAGATTGGTGTGTGATTGGGAAGAGGGGTTGAAGGAGAGTTTGTATTTATTGAAAGGTTGATTCAGTGAATAAATGTGAGTTGTGGATTGCTATGAGAGAGAGAGAGAGAGAGAGAGATGGAGGTAACGAATGGGTGGTGACTGGTGAGAGCAAATTCTTAATCCGTGATTGAAGATGAACGGTTGTGATTAATTGCACATACTGAATGATCAGGGATTGAGAAATTAACGTCTGTGAATCTGTGATAGTGTGAAGGATTCTTTGATCCTGAACTCCGAAATCAACGGCGCCGATTGATTTTTGAGCTAATATTGACTGGGGAGCGGGGACGCCATTTTTCTTAACGTTATTCACGGCCTCACGGGTGGGGTTGGGGCCCTTATGCATTTTTGTATCTTTAGCTTTTTTTTTTTTTGTCCAAAATATTTCTTTTGTTCTTGGTGTTATAATTTTGATTCATGTTTTCTTTAGTTCATTTTATCATTTAATTTTCTATTTTCTGATTTTCTCTTTTTTCAATTAAAAAACTTTTGGTGCAGTTTTCAAAATCTTGTAAGAACAATCAAGTTATACAATGGAATTAACCATTTCTTATTTACTTGTATGTTTGGTAAGTAATAAGTTATTCTATCCTGTTAACCTTAGTAAATTTATTAAAGACAGTTATAAAATATATTTCTGTCTTATAAGCTGTAAATTTCAAATAGAGATTTAGCCATGAGCACTCGAGTATGATTGGTTGTGAGGAGGCTTTGTTTTGACGCCATGACAACATTATTTACGGGCATAAAGTAAAAATGCCTATCACTTCAAAAGTAACTAGAAATCAATATCGCTTTAAAGTATTAAAGACAATGCAAATATGCCTTTTGGGGGGGGGGGGGGGGGGGGGGAGGCAACAGGTATGATTAAAGTTAAATGAAAAATGGAGAAAAAAGAACATGAAAAAAATAATAAAATGGAGACAATATGGGCCACAGTCATAAGATTATAATCATTAAAATACGGGGATAATAGAGCAGTTGATAATATCAAATCTGACCAAGCCCAATTATTTCAGTTTACTTTAATAATGAATAGTACATTTGGTTTTAATTTATAATGTATATGATGGACTGGATAATTACTATTACTTATTAAACTTTTGTTGTTGTCTATGATCTGCGTGTCAGAGATTAAAATCTAACACTCAAAAGTTTATTTTACAGAAGCTACTTGAGTTTTGTCTTTTGATTGGGGAAGATATTTGGGAATATTGTTGACAAGTCCCTAATTTTTGTATTTGTTACGCTAAATAACTGCTGAATTTGAGTTTCTGAATCCGACTAAAAATGTTCTCATCAGAGAACTAGTTCTTGGTCTAGTGTGGAAGAGTAATACTTCTTTAATAGAGGTCACAAGTTCGAAACTCGGTTGGAAGTCTTTTATGATATTTAATTTTAAAATAAGTCGGAAGACTTGATCCCATCTTATCTTAAAAAAAAAAAAAATTCTCATCATGCTTTACAAATCACATATGATAAGATTTTGATAAGAGCAAGTCTAAATGGAAGGTTGGCATCCTTAAACACCTGTCTGATAAAGAAACACGTTGGCTTACAAAAAAAAAATAATAAAAAAAAATGCACCATGTTGACTAGCAAAATAAGAATATTTTGCAATTGTAAGGATAAAATGCTGTGAGAGGCAAGTAAGATATTGAATTGTGGAAATAAAATAAGAATATGTCCATCACTACAACCGTAAAAAACCAGTATTTTCTTTTTTTGCCATAAATTAATTTAGCAAATTTTTAATTCATTTTACACAATTTTTATTTTTTTATTATTGTAACGGATATTCCTTCAATTCTTTATAACTAAAAATCGTAATTATAACATCCGCATTTGTTATTTACTTTATAAGTAGTTACGAGATGCTTGAAAAGTTGGAAAAAAATAAAAAAAGAGAACATATAACCAGCAATTTATCAATCGTAGAAACAAAAAAATACAATACTTCCAACATTGTCTCAGCGGGGGAAAAAATATATAACGATTAAAACAATCAATTACAATTTACAAAGCCCATTTGGTTCAAACGGCGCCAAGCCGACGTGTAGGCAACGATCACGGGTTCACCAGAGCAGTATTAAATCTCCCCTTTTCTTGTACATTCCAATTTTTTTTTTTTTCCCTCTTGAAATTAATAATTTCTTTCTCCTCTGAAAATTTCAAACAACTCGACTCGCATTTATTCTTCATCACTGAATCGTTCTTAATTCTTCCTCACGAGAAATCTCTGATGCCGACTGGTTCCTCCGACAGCGCCATTTCTCCCAATTTTGACATTTGCAACCTTCTTTCATCTCCCAATTTCTTCGAAAGCATTCAATGCACCTAAAATCGCTCTCAAATCACCCCCAAATCCGATCTTTCTAACTCCAATCCTCGCATTTTCGCCAAATTAGTCGATATTGCAACACAATTAGCCATGAGCGCACGCAAAGACGAGCATCGATCAAGCCTAGATGAAGAACAACTCGCTGAATTGCGAGAAATATTCAGATCGTACGATCGGAACAACGATGGAAGCCTGACGCAACTGGAGCTCAGATCACTTCTCCGATCTCTTGGCCTGAAGCCAACGCAAGACCAACTGGATGCCTTGATCCAACGAGCCGATACCAATTCAAACGGCCTCGTTGAGTTCTCTGAATTTGTTACATTAGTCTCGCCTGAGATCCTCGCCAACAATTGCCCCTACTCCGAGGATCAATTGAAACAGCTCTTTCAGATGTTTGATCGAGACGGTATTAATTGTTTGTTTAATCTGACAGAGATATAAACTTTTTAATTATTGGATAAAGAAAAACTGTTCCCTGATACTTTTTGTTTATTTAGAGAGACTAGTCAGCGGCCTGATACTTTTGTTAATTTACATTTTATTTTGCATTATGAACAGGTAATGGGTTTATAACTGCTGCTGAGCTGGCACACTCGATGGCGAA
The DNA here is from genome assembly GCA_027562975.1 of Rhynchospora breviuscula. Taxonomy (NCBI): domain Eukaryota; kingdom Viridiplantae; phylum Streptophyta; class Magnoliopsida; order Poales; family Cyperaceae; genus Rhynchospora; species Rhynchospora breviuscula. The sequence continues at coordinate 26,135,749 of CM050400.1, read as the reverse complement.
ATTAGGACATGCGCTTACTGCTGATGAGCTTACGGGTATGATTAAGGAGGCCGACATTGATGGAGATGGTCAGATTAGCTTTCAGGAATTTGCGCGTGCAATTACCGCAGCTGCCTTTGATAACTCATGGCCTTGATGAGATTGCAGGTGCAAATTGGGTAATATGTATTGTGGTTTATTTTTTATTATTATTTTTTTGTGTATTTTGGTACCATTTTCATAGTTTGTTGGGTTTGTTTGAAAGCATTAGTCCTGTGTACAGAGGAGAGGGAACTTTATAGGTTTCTTATATTTTTTACTTCTGTTCCTTTTTTTGATAACTTATGTATTTCATTGTTGGAACTACTTCAACTTATGGTATAGATACTGTGGAGAAGATATTATAGCTAATTAAATAGTTATAAAGAATGATAGGTGATTTTATACTGGCACCAACGGATTCTTCAGTCCTCTTGGCTTGTATCAACTTGCAATCCAACCAACTTTAAAATTGGTCTTGGTTTATGTAGTTTTCTGTAATGAAATGAGATAATGATGAAATATTTATATAAGAATGAGTGTAATAGCAGAGATGTACAGATTATTTATTCCGTTCTACTTAATTATAATCTGACAACAGCTGTTTTGAAAATGATGCACACTTGGGTTTTTCCATCTGCAGTAAGGTGAAAACATAGTATTAATAGGCTTTCTTCCTGACAATTTGAATAGTTATCTAATTCGAGTGACCAAATTGTGTTTGGCATTAGCAAGCTATAATCTGTGCTGTACTGAAGCCCAGGAAAAATCTGACTTGAGCCTATCAATTAGGCCCAACATATGGATACGGAATTTGATTGTTGTTGGTTTTAGAATGTCCGGTATTGAATTTCTTACTCTCTAACTGATTTGCATCCTACAGCTCAAAAACCTTTTTCAGGGACCAAAGCGTTTGATATATATAACTCAATAAAATTAACTTATTATGAATCTTCATCTTTTTCTAATTTTATTACTGAGACCGGAAGTAAATAAGCAAGTGAAGAGATTTTTAAACCGAAAATATGAATATGATATTCCACAACCATTAAAAGACTACCATGGAAGAATTTGACTTGGTACATTTTTTTAAGTACAACATGCTTCGTTCCATTAAAAAAAAAACCGTTCACTTGGTACCTACTATCCTTGATAATTATCAATCCATGAAGAATAGAAATGACAAATTGTCATCATGCTGACACCTGCTTAGTGTCACTCACACGAGCATAATGAAACAAGCATGAAAAGGATATGCACCCTAAAGGCACCCACGGATGGCCCCAACCTAGTACTGTATATATATTGTGCTAACCATTCTATATCCTCTGAAAGCTACCTCTTAGAATATGAAGACACTTCTCAAAGAATAAAACATAAAGCATTCTATGAGAAAAAATAATGGTGCAATCTATCCACGTTTGACATCACTAGCAAGATTTTGAAATCACCGGATATGTGTGGCTGGTACTAACTTTTGTACAACTTTGAAGCCTTTCACCGAAGCAAAACAGGGAGGCTTTTTTTTTTATTGGGTTTACTTTATTAATTGTCATTTTGTCTAGTTTTATTAATAAAAAAATGTAGATTTCATCTTTATGAACACTTCATGGAACCTGGGACCAATTGAGGCACCAATCTCAAATCGGACCCGCCATGTTAAATCGACTGGCAAGTGTAGCAATATGCACCTCACAATCAAGTCTGGTTTAGGTTCAAATAACCTCGAACTGCCACTAAATTAAGTAGGGTCAGGTCAACTTAGGTCATCTAGTTATCAGTGTATCTTTAGCCTAATGTTGTGTCAGTATATCAGAACAGGTCAAGACTTCCAGATACTCGATAGATGCAACATCAGATTTAAGCCAGCACAGAACGTTTCAACAAAAAAAAGGAAAAAAAAATTAGGTAACAAAACCAAAATTTGACCCTAGTTTTTGCTTGTGATGCTGTCTGTTTCTTTCTTGATTGCTTGTTTAAGGGGTTTTTACTAAAAGTGACATCTCAAAAGAAATATTGGCATATCTGGATTTAACGTTTGTATGGATTCTATTTTTCCACGTCTGCTTGGCTTGCAGCAATTAGGAATGTGACTGGCATATTAGAAGCACAAGAAATGTACAAATTTGCTTATGCAGGTATATATTTTATTGATAAGTTACTAATATGATTTTGTACAAGGTTGGTTTTGAGGTTCTCTGCGCTCCTGATCGTAAATTGATGATGAGCCTCAGCTTGTCCCAAATGGGCTTGTGGCATAACCTTCCTGACTAATGTGTCACAGTTATTATTTTTTTTTAATAACTTTTTGTTTGAACCTTCACATGAATACATGCACTGCCAAGCTTCATAAAAATAATCTTTTATTCTGCTCAAGAATTTTATTTACCTTCTCTTGAGCTTCTGGCTATCTGCTTCATGTACTGTTCACACGAGTGCTTGCATGTGTGGTGCATTAGAGAACGATATTTCATTATTCAAATAATTTGCTAATAATTAGCAACAGCGTCAAGTCGTGTTACAGGGATTAGAAAAAAAGAAGAGAATAAGAAAGATTTCTTGTACCACGCTACATATTCTTTAGTCTAGAACATTCTTACAGTCTTAAAATTAAAAGCAGAGATGGAGTATTTATGATAGTGAAGATGACATAACAGTTTTATACTACCAGAGGTAACAATCATACAGCACCAAAAACAGACATATCTTTTTCAAGCAGTGAACGGAGACAGACTTGATAAAACGCTCGAGTTTGGCATCTTTGGTCACATCATGAGTATATTTAACTTTATGTTAACTTCAACTTAAATTGACAACGATAAGTTTAGGTATTTTTTACGTTCTACTCATGTAGTAAAAGTAGAAAGGAGCGGATAGTATGAATTTGTGCATCACTACAACTTATATTCAATTAGGATAAAAGATGTCGAAACAGCAATACGTTATCACACAGTTTTCATTATTCGAGATAAAAATTGATAGTTGTAGGAACAATTGAACTACCTTTTGAAACACTGACTTATAATTTTGGTAGCCTACCTTTTTTTTTTTTTTTTTCTGAGGTTGACAACGTAGGGGGGCGGGGGGGGGGGGGGGTTTGAGACTGGAATTCCAGTCTGATTACCTTTCAAAAAAAAAAGAAGAAAAATCTAAGCAATTTTACCATAATGATTTATCAAAAGAGAAGTAAACGGGCACAAACAACTCTATGAAAATTTCCAACTGCAACAATCTCAGAAGACAAGGAATTGGAATTCTAGGCTATCAAGCTTCCTTATGAGCTCGTACAATCTGTCCTTCAATTACTTTCATCTTCTCATGCACAGTTTTTTTTTTTTTTTTTTTGCTTACCTTTTTATTTAATATTTTATCAAATTAAAAGGCTTCTAATCCTAATTACTAGGTTAACCAGTCTTGCATGAATAGTACCAGCATACAACTTAGTTCCCTCATTGGCATCATAATTGACAATGCCATAGTTCAAATAATCTACAGTTGAAATTTCTATGAATAGATTTGGGCAACCTACAATGGTAGTTAGCCTTTACCATTTATTCATTTTTAACTAGAACTCATGAAAATAAGAGATGTACATGAACCCATACCTATACTTTCTTTTGATAACTTGCTTTGAGACCATTTTTGTCTTGATATTTGGAAAATTTGGCGCTCCTTTACTGTAATTATTGGTTTAAGAGTTGGCTAGGTTATTATGCTAAATTAAAAATATAACGGCTACTGAATTAAACTTTAGGCAGTAGACAAATGAAAGCTTTTCTATTTCTTGTTTTCTCCTATGATATATGGAAATAATCGGAAGTCTTATGATAGCAAAAAAGTATTTCCTGTGTCTCCTGGTGCCATATGTCAACAAATCTTGCGTTTAAGTTGGGGTTGGTAAAGACAGATTCTAAAGTTATATAGACCCAAATTTTTTGGCAGAAACATCACTTTCAGAAAATCACCTCCTTTTTTTGTCCTGATATATATATCCCCACCCCCACACACACGTCTGTAGTCACTAGCTCTTCAATCTACAATTTCAAATTTGAACTAAGTACTTAAAATATAGCATTGAGGGTTAACCATGGGAAAGGGCCGGGCACCGTGCTGTGACAAGGTTGGATTAAACAAGGGTTCATGGACCCCTGAGGAGGATTTGAGGCTAATTGCTTACATTAAAAAATATGGGCATGCTAATTGGCGTGCCTTGCCTAAAAAAGCTGGTAATCCTCTTTCATCATATTTTCTCTTATGGGATTGGACAGTGCTAACAGAATAACTTGAATATTATTAATCTGTTTTAGTATTGATTTTTAATTTCAGCTGGGCTTTAACCTATTTAATACCAACATTTTGCAACCAAAAAAAGCTGAGTTAGTATTAATATATGTACTTTTTGTTTACATTAGGTCTGCTTAGGTGCGGGAAGAGCTGTCGACTGAGATGGATTAATTATCTTCGTCCAGATATCAAGCGGGGAAACTTCTCTGAAGAAGAAGAGGAGACCATCATAAAACTCCATGCCTTGCTTGGAAACAAGTAATTATAGTAACTCAGCCAACTCACTTGGGCATCTAATGTTTCGAATTAAATTCTCAATAAGTATCTTACATTCAAGTGTACATGATACTAAACTATGATAAATAAGTTGATCCATTGTTCTCTCGCTGCTATTAGCAATTGATTTTTTTTTCTTTTATTAACATTGAGTTTTTTCTTTAGATGGTCAAGAATTGCCTCACAACTGCCTGGTAGAACTGACAACGAGATAAAAAATGTCTGGAACACATACTTGAAGAAGAAATTAGCATCGAGAGAACGGGAGAAAGGAGATCACAAGATAACAGATGAACCAAATTCTTCCTTGATAGAATCTCACTCTAATTCTGAGCATTTAGGACCTCAAAACAGAGAGAAGAACAGAAACCAAACTGCTGAAACAACTGAGGTACAAAAGGAGCCCAAAGATGATACAAGCGAATTAGAAGTGCAACATAAATCAAATTCTTCTGCTTTGTCAAGGTGCTCTTCTTCACTTTCGTTTGCAACAGTTGAAAATCTTCATAGTGAAGAGAATGAAGATAAAATTTTTGAGATTCCTGAGATGATGATTGAGCCTGAACTCTGGAGTATGATCGAAGAAGGCGATTGTGGGGAGTCCCTTGCTGTCCAAAAAAATGAGACAGCATCTGACGAAAGCAAAGACTGGTTGGAAAGTCTTGAGATTGAACTTGGGTTGTGTGAACCAAGAGATGAGAAGCAAGAAACAATAGTTAGTGTTGATTCGTGTCAGAAGGAGGGAAACAGTTGGTGTTTCGACCCTTTTCAAATTGAGCCCGCTTCTCCCTTACTATTAGAATATTTGTATGATGTGAACGTAGAGTCTTCAAATATTGACTGATGATTTAGAAAGGTAGGTATAGTTTGATACTCAGTTTTACTAGAGTTTCAAAGATTGTTGAGAATGAGTCAGAGGTTGGTTACTTAGCATGTCAAGTAGTACGGTTGAAAGAGGATGTACAAAGAGTCAAATTGTAGGCGACTTCGTTATATGTTTTGTTTAATACTATATGAAAATCATACCGACTCTCCACCAATCATTTCTTGTTTGTTTATTGGTGTCATGGTGCTGTAAGCATGGGATCATCTTATAAATCACTGTAACGCCCTGGAATACATAACATCACAAATTTCTCTTTTTTTGGTTCTATGTTTACAGCCACTCTTTTTTTCTTTTTCTTTTTCTTTTTTCTTTTTTTGATAAAATGCAAAGGCCACTCTCAGTCCTTTTAAGGTTTTGTCCGTTAGTCCAATGTTATCACCAAGAAAAGAGATCCGCCAAAAGAAAAGACAAAAAGTAAAGCTAATCATATAAGGTTATTATATGTAAGATCTGCCGACGGGTAAGTATAAGCTTTCTCCAAACTTTTTATTTATGCCATCAATTACTTTAACAACACTAAATTTTGATAATGCAGTAAGACTTCTTGACAACAATGTCAAAGCTATAACACAGAAATACCAATTTGGTATCTTCATTACATAAAAAGTAAAAAGAAAGAATAACAATCATAAGCTTTTCAAAAAAAAAAAAAAAAAGACAGACTATTATAAGAAACACTCATCAAATAACAAGCATAACTAGATCTGCAAGGCAAAATCCATTAATCAATGTTAATTATAAACTTCAAAATTCTACACATACTAAATAATAAACAATGCAACTTCCTATGCAGCACTAAAGCCTTTTTCGTAGCTCTTCAACATAATCTTCTCTAGATACTGTAATTTCTTCGTTCAATTCAATATTCTTCAATTTTACCACCCCACTTGCTAATTCTGATTCGCCAACAAGAACCATCCATGGGATGCCCTTTTGTTTTGCAAATGTGATATGATCCATAACTCTCTTTGAAACCTTCATTTTAGCACTAATATTTGCATTCCATAAAGGTGTCACCAGCTTTGAGGCTGAGATCACATCTTTACCCAAAATAGAGACCAAAACTTGTGTATCTGTTGCACGTACAACCTACAAGTAATGTAAAGAGAGAGATTAAAATTCGATGGTTAGGACTCAATAGTGGTGACGAAATTACAACCACAATCAACCCAACTAAAATTATGCAAATCAGTTTGGATTCTGCTCACAAACTTTTATCAATTAAGGATTAGTAAAAAAAAAAAAAAAGGGCACAGCTGGTCCAGCATTTGTTTTGAACTAACTTAATACTGGGAGCTTATTCTGGCTGGGCAGGAAAAGTGGAAAACCTTACCAAAAATGCTGCTTGACGGGCTATATGCCAACACGACAGCATCCAACTTATCTAAAAAGGAAGATGACTGAAATGTTTACCTGGTTTCTGTCCTTTGCTTGCTGCTCCTTAATAGCAAAAACCCTTTCAATTCCAAGGCTAACACCTACTGCTGGTACTTGCTTTCCACTGAACATGCCTACCAAATTATCATACCGTCCCCCAGCCGCAATTGAACCAACCTGCCTCGATAAGAAAAAAAAATGCAAAAAAAAAAAAGAAAAAAACTCATTCATGCTGAAAAACTTGGAATACATAATAAATGAATGTCACAACAGAATGTTGGAATGTACCATACCATATTTTTTACGTTTTTCATATTTGCATATTGGTAGATTATATATTGGTAGTAATATAATCTTGGAATCCGATCCCTACAAAATATTCATAATCTACAAATTTACTACGGGAGCAAATACATAAACGAGTAAAATACCTGAGTGGTACCCTTGAAGACAGCCTCGTATATAACCCCAGTATAATAGTCGAGCCCTCTGGCAAGGCTCAGATCAAAAACCAGATTGTCAAGGCAGTAAGCTTCTTTTAGAGCCTGAAACAAAATGTCTAATTCTCCTAGCGCAGCTACTGACCCACTGTTCTCCAAAAATTTACTCCCTTCTGCTTTCAGTTCTGACAAAATTTCAAATGGGGACCCACGCTTCTTCACAATTGCCCCTATTCTGTCAGCTGTCTCAACAGATAGCCCTTTCTCCTCCACCTAGGTTCCAACATTGTAATGAAATGAAAAATATTAGTATTTAGTACAAGTTATTTCAGGGTTAGTACAAGTATGCAAAGGTTGACCAGCATGATGACATGCTAAAGGAATTGTGCATACCAGTTCCTTCTTGACTTGCTCAAAAGATTGCTTGTCTAGCTTGTCAATGCTGGAGCACACGGTTCTGAATTTTTCAGCAGGTACACCACAGATATCTAACATGCCATCCAATAACTTTCTGTGATTGAATTTTATCTGAAATCACGAGGAACAATGATCATAAAAATTATCAATTTTTGAAGTATTAAAATTAGCTTTTAAATTGAATATAGAGCGTTTTCATGTATGGAAAGAGACAACTTATACAACAAAAGTTTGAAAACGTTCACCTTCATGCCAAAAAATCATCATAGAAATCTCAAGATTGATACATAGGCCATTAAATATAAGTAACAACCCAAAGTTAGCTAACCTCATAGGTACCAATGTCGAGTTTGTCGAGTAACTGGTTTAAAACCACAATAACTTCAAAATCAGCCAACATTGGTTCATACTGCCCTGCTATATCAAAGTCACACTGGTAAAACTCACGATACCGGCCCTTCGATGGGTTATCCCTTCGATAAACCTTAGATATCTGATATCGGGTCATCGCACTTAGGTTGTTCATCGCAAGGTGCCGTGCAAATGGTACTGTCAAATCATATCGCAAAGAGCACAACTCACCACCCTGTAATTACAGCCAAGTAAATAATGAGAAAGATCAAGTGGTATATAATGCCAGTGGTGCTCAATTTATTCCTTTTTTCTTATGGCATATTTAATTCAAGGAAAAGGTTTGCAAGCTGATCATAACTGGATAGATCATAAATTGCAAAAAACTAAAATCTAGAGTAGGCATCTTGGATATCAGTTAGGAACTTAGGATGAAGATACCAATCAATGTAAAATAGTCATCAGAACCAATAACCAATGACAGACGAAAAATTAATTATTTCTATATAATAGACATGTAATAAGAAATTTATGTATATACAATGTACCAACCTGGTCAGCAAGGTCATAAATCAATTTTGAATCTTCCCCGTATTTACCCATTAGTGTTTCTTTCAACTCAAAAACAGGTGTGTCCAGCGCCTCTGCTCCATGCATTTTAAACACCGAGGCAATAGTAGAAAAGGCTTGTTCTCTAATCGCCATTTGTTCACCAGCAAAATCACGGGTACCCTACATTATACAAAGAGAGATGCACTGATATTCAAATCTAGTTCCTTTACGTAATACAAAGCTAAGAGAACAGATTTTGTAAAAATTAAGGGCCTGTTCTGTACTATGATTTTCAGCTAACTGTAGTTTTTGAACAAAATGATTCAAAGATGATTGAATGATTAATCATTGACTTACTGTGATTGTTGATTAAAGTTCCATAATCTATTTTTTTTATGAAAAAAAAATATCTTCAAAATGAAATGGTTTAACAGACAATTTTAGATAAAGCATGGTTTGATTAGGTGTTGCATCAAAACACACTTGTACTTGGATTTCCTATGATTTATCATGGAATATTGTAACCATAGTTAATGCAGGTTTGAAAGCTACTAGAGATATTAGCCCAAAATACCTGCTAACTTTGTTTCTGACATGCCCCCAAGTGCATCATACAGTTATCAATAACATGGACTCAAGTTGGTGCAACACAGATTAAGAAAAATGGCACTTAATTTGTGCAAACAGTTTACTAAACAATTATTGAAGTTCTCATTTTTTGTGCATAGTAAGAAACAAAAAAATAACCAACACCCCTTCAGATAATTGCTTATAAGTTTTCATGAATACCAAATTTTACTCATTTTTTTCCAAGTAAAAAATAATATGCAAATCTAACCTTTGGAATTTTTGGAAGTCTCCTCACTTCATTGCTCTCAACAATTTCTTTTACTTTTGCTACTAAAATCTCAAGCCGACTATCCCTTGGGTCGAAATATTTAGAGAGATTGCCAGCCCACTCGACCAAAGTTGCAACTTTGTCACCAGAAACCTCCTTACAATTAGCAACTTGGTCAGTGAGAAGTTGCAAAATAGCAGAAGTGCCCTTCCCCAATGTCTTCTTCTTTTTCTTCTTCTCTCCCTTCTTATCCCCCTTTGCATTCTCTCCATTTGGCTGTGCATTTACCAATGCATCACCTCGGTTTTTCTCTATAGAATCATCAGTTTCAATCGAGAAGAGAGCCAGTGCTGCCTCCCAAGCCAGAATCTCTCTAAACTTAACCAAAAGATCATAAACCCCTTGCAAAAAGACAATACTATCATCCCCTTCCATATAATTAACAAATACTGAATGAAAGGTCTCTTTGAACCCGTCAAAAACTGCACACTGTTTCCTAAACAAGGATTCAATTTCTGGTCGAACTTTTTCATCCACAATTGATTCAATATTCAATTTAGCTCTCTTGAAACTACTCTCTGCCATGGTTTTCATAGGTTTTGCAAGAAACCAAACCAAATCAACCACAGATGACTTTTTTCCATAATTACCATCCTCTGTAGGTTTCCTCAATTTAACAGATGAATTCAATTCTATACGCACACATGCATGAAGAGACCTAACAGCCTCTCTAAAAAGACCAAACGAAGAAGGAATTTGCAAGAATACCGGCGAACCATTCTTTCCTGCAAGCTTAGATCCAAAAAGAAGCATCTTAATGTCAGCAGCCACATCAGTGTCATCTTTCCTGGAGAACCCATCACCTGACACTGGCAAATCAAATGCTGCCAGATCAGCCCTACCCGCCTCACATGACAGAGCTGCAACAGCATCAGAAACCCTAATGAGGGCAGTTGCACAGCAGTCCAAGATGGCAGCAATGGCAACTTCAGCTGATGAGGAGGTCTCGAAAAACCCAATTTCTTCAGGAGAAACTGATACGGTGCTAACATCTGTGTTGGTTATACTGCAGAGAGACTGAAGGAGCGCAGCCGGAGATGAGAAATCTATTTTGTCAAATCCAGAGGAGAGCGCAAGGGTCTGCTGGAGCAGTACAGGGAGGGATCGCCGGACCGATGAGTCTGACGAAAGAAGCTTGTTCAAGAACACAACAATGGTGGCACGAGCAAGGACCGGAGGAAGGAATCTAGGGTTTGGGCTTGGAGATGGTATAAGAGAAGGGGGCAGAGAGGAGGAAGAAGAACAGGGTTTCAGCTTGTCGAGAGCTGAAGAGTCGATCTCGACATGGGCGAGAGAGTTGGCGATAGAGTATGTTGTGGTGGAGGGAAGAGAGAATCCCTTGGCGCCAAGTTCAACGGTCGGTGCCGCCATGGATGAGGAACTGAGGAAGAGAGATTAGGAACCGAAGACGGACAAGTGATGAGACAATAAACCCTAGAAGGAGGAATAACGGAAACGGGTTACAAATAGAAATAACGGGCCGTAATTAATACTAGGTGGGGGAATTGGAATCACATCCTCTATCCAGCTGGGCACTCTGCCCATCTCATCACAACCGTCCGATCAATTATAGATGCCCCGTGATTAATACTAGATTGATAGGCCTGAAAAAAATTAACCGTCAAGATTAGATCGGACAGTCGTGATGAGATGGGCAGAGGATACTGATCCGGGGGAATTGCTCAGGCCACGCCCATCTTACTCATTCACTTCCCAATTTTTTTGAAAATGACCAAAATATCCTCATCGCTAACGCTAAAATCTGAAAAAATCTAAATGGGAGAGAAGAACATTTTGGTCCAATTGAGAGTGATTGAGTAAGGAGGGCGTGCCCTGAGCAATTTCCACTAGGTGGGGTCATCGAGCTTCGCTCGATCCATGAGTTTTTGATAAATTTTTAATATTTTTTCACAATGACAATGGTACGGTAGCACTGTACATTGCCTTCACGTAGCAAAATGAGAGTCCACGTGCTGAAAAAGCTTTATAGAAAAATTTCTCAAAGTCATTGGCAAATGTACCAAGTCCATCTTACACTGTTAGTGGTTATGGTACCGATTAGGTACAGGTACCAGCTGTGGTACCAGTCATATAGTGCTTTTTTCTCTTGGTGTTTTTTTTCTTCCAATTTGTACTATTAAATTTTGTTTAAGTTAACAAAAATTGCTGGTTTGTCCAGCCTTAAGAACTTAAAGATTGTAGTAAGTTACCTGCTAATTAAAGCACGGTGCATTATCTAAGTATAATATCTAATTATAGAAGGTATTATTTTCAACAGATTAAATATGATTTTAAGTATAATATCTAATTTTATGCTATATAATATTTTGTCTTTTTCTAATTACAATTTAAAAACTCGTGGGGCATTTTCATCTTGATTCAACTTTTTAATGTTGCCTTAATTTTAAATCAAGAATCTACACTCCTTTTACCGGGGCACAATTAAATGTGAACTGACATTTTTTTGGATTCTATTTGAACTTTCACTTATGGTGTTGCACTAAATAGTATTCATTTCATACTTCTAAAGACTCTATTCTCTTCTTCTGCGATGGCTCTTTGGCTTCTCTAAACATTAAAGTCTAAAAAAATTATTAGAAAGCAATTAATTTTGTGACTGAAGAGGTACCAATAAACACTGCACACGAGCTGTAATGCCTCTTTGGATTTCATATACATAGAATTTTTTAATTATTGAAGGAAGCAATTATTGCTGATAATACGTTTAACAATAAAATAAACATTTTCTACATGAGGTTGTTCCATACACATAATTGCATATTTTTCTATAGTAGTACATGAAGTACAAACTTAGAAAACATTTACATTTTCAATATTTTATATACTACAATATGAAACAAACAGAAAAATAAAATGTCTATATTTTTTCTCTCGTGTACTATTTACATCCTAAAAAGATATTTCAAGTTTTGCAATTCTACTTGTCCCTGTACCATGGTTTTTTTTTTTTTTTTTATTTCTCCACTTAGGAACGACTGTAACTCCACTGTAAGTACCTGTTATGACTGCAACTACTGTAAGTACCTGTTCAGACCATTTATCTCCCTATTATGACTGCAACGACTGTAAGTACCTGTTCAGACCATTTATTCATCGATGCCATATTCTCCTAGATTCTTATTTGTGGACTCATAACTCCACCGAAAATTTTCAATAACAAAGTGTATCAGTTCTTATACTCGATTAATCTCCCTCATTGTTGATTACTTCCAATGAGACTAATGTCAATCATAATTGTCAATAAATAAGAAGAATACTGGCAATAAATATGAATATTTTACTCTTAAGATGTCAATAGAAAATGTACCTTGGTTTCTACTCAAGAGCAGTTGATTTTGTTTCTAACTTGACCTAATTTGTTCTAACAATAATGCCATCATTCTTGTCACTACAACTAATCTCTTTTTTGCCTTCACGCTTGTGCTACTCAAGGAAAAAAAATAAGACCTTCAAACTTGCAGATTAAAATATAAAAATGAAATTCACGTCAATCTAATTTCAATGTAATTTTTTTGTCAAATAACCTTGAACTCATAAACAAAACCTCATTTGAATTTTAATTAATTTGATTAACAGAAACATAGCTTCTAAAATCTACAAAATTATTTGCACGACTAATTTGACAGAGCTAATAGCTTATCTACAACTTAGAAAATATTACACGCCATATCTCAAAGGCATTGTGACCTGAGTAATGCTTTTTCCAAGATTTGCCAACTTTTCTGCTGGCCCCACTACATTCCTCTTCATGTTTTTGATAAAAATCCAATGTCTCATCCCTAAGCAGCTGAATTTCTTGGTGCACCACCGATCTGGACCTCCAGGATGGCATTAGAAACTACGATTTAGGATAGCAAATATTGTCCTATATGCAGAAAACAGCCGAATCGCTTGGTACACCGATATTGTGCCAATATTTACAGCTGAACCGCTTGGTGCACCAGGCTGCTAAAAATCTGATTTGTCTCATCTACTTAAAATTATGCATTTATTCAAAGCCAAACGACTACTTAAAAGAACCTATATGCAGAAAACAGTAAGATAAAGTTATATATAATTATATTAGAAATTGAGATTTAGGATAGAAAAATCTTCAGCTTTTCCTGAATGTCTTTGTGTGAAATTAGCTTGCATCCTATGATATTTAAGAAAAAATCACCAAATAATAAGATAATGTAGTATATATAATGAAAATAAATAAAAACATGCAATTTTTTTGGTTGCCTGATTCCTAGCTAGAAATGTCACGAACATGTGAGTTACTATGCAGCAATTGCAAATAAAAATCAAAAGAAGTCTTCGGGTCCAAGAAAAATTAAAATTGCTAAATGGGCACCACACGCAAACGCACACGCACACGCACAAAAAATGATACATACATATACACAGAGGCTGGGAGAGAGAGGGAGGGACATAGAGATACCTCAAAAGCATCCACACAATGGTAACTCAGAGCATTTTGACATGCTTCCCTAGAAAATAAAATAAAATAATAAGAAATAGGGTGTAGAAAAAGAATTGTATATTTAAAACACCCATGTTTTTATCCTTTGTATCTGATACTTCCATGATACATGGTATTTTCAGAAAACACCAGCTTTAAAATTGAAAATCTTACCCAAGGAATGTTCTAGATTATACATTTTCATATCCTTGCAAAAAGATGCTGTGCACTTTAATTTTTATTTTTCAAAGAGTGATCAGCTATAAATTTTTATGGGAATAGCTAACTTGATAGCTCAATCACACAAACTATATACATATTTTGATTGCTTGATTGCACAAACCTTGATTGCTGGCAATATCATTGCTTACTCGCACAAATCTTAATTGCAATTATCATCCCTGGGATTTTAGACCAGATCAAACAGCTCATTCACCTCCGCCAAAGATAGCTCTACATATAGAAAAAAACAGTAAATTTAGCTCAACCGTCTTAATTTTTATTACAATTTTTTGCATTACAAAAACAGTACCACTAATACCTATGATAATAAATAATATAGATGAGAAAGGCTCAATTTAAAATCTCATGGGATTATTCTATACACAAATTATACAATTAGAATATTCATGAGAAAGAAATACAAATAACAAATTTACCTATCATATTTTCTGACACCAGAGAGATGAGAGCAAAAGAGGTGTTTTCTTCCTCAGAGCATCGCCTCCTCCTATATTTGTTTACCTCATATTTATAGAAAAAATAATAACAGAACAAAATATTAAATGCATTAATTATGCAGTAAATAAATATATTTAATGCCCTTAGGCCTTGCACAAACTGTAAACCACAGCTCACCAATTTTACTGCCCTAATAAATAGATAAGATTTGCGCTAATAAATCTGCCTGGTTATACACAATTCATTAATATCAAAAACAGGCTGACACTTTTCAAATTTCATTTTTATTATTTATTTCTCCAAACATTATTTGCTACAGGTTGGAATACATTTACAACAGTAGATTTAGGAGATATAACATGCTGATTCAGGAGATAAAATATTAATTTTTGTTTATTGTTTTATCTCATATAATTTGGCAGATAAAGTACTTACATATATTAATTTCGGCTAAACAAAATCAAAACTGTAATTCTAAAATAATAATATAATTTTCAAAGGTTCTAATATAGAGTGGTGGATCATAATTTTATTACCAGTACACAATCCTCCCCATTTCTAGCATGTACTACCTCATCTTTCTTGATCCTTCAAATGTTGTGCCTGCAATAGGAATTGAGAAAAAATGTTGCTAGTAAAGTGGCATACTGGTCGCAATCCAAGATAGGAACCTAATTAATTATATATTGTACAATTATATTAATATGGCCAACTTTGATCAAACCTACTAATCAAGTTCATCTTTGGTGGTTAAAGCCCTATTTACCAAATATCATCTTTCAGAAGAACTGATAATAGCTGATGCAACGGTGACCCCACCACCACTTGATTGACCAATAGAATTACATCTGATTAATGTTACTAAACCAATTTATAAAAATAGCTCATGTCATTTAAAATAATTTTTACCTCTTTCACTGGTACATATACACAAAAAAAATACCAGCATGCGTGTACCCAGTGAAGCATTTTAAAAAGCTTTATGCAGTGATGTCATTGGTCATTTTCCCCAAAATTCATTTATTCATTTTGTTTATTGCCTATTAACAATTAAATTCAACTTTAACAATGAGTAAACAAAACCATAAAAAAGAGATGATTGATAGAAACGGGGCATGGACAAACTGTTACAGTACTAAAAATTATTAATTTCTCCCAAATGAAAAAGAAATAACTAACAATTAATGACCATATTAATATCAAGTATTTGTTAATACTTACATGGTCAACATCTTCCTTACTACAAAACTCAGTTACTTCTGTATTTGTCGACATTTCATCTAACCAAAAAATTATTGATTTCATCTGACCAAAAAAAATCATGCCTCGTTTCATAGACTATTTGAATTTGACTTCTAAACTAAGTTGAGTTCGTACTGAAATTAGTTGAAATTAAGAGCGAAGAAAAAACAACTACTGAAATTAGTCTCAGTTCTAACCTTTGGCGCTCATCTACGAAAATTGATAAAAATGAAAATAAAGAACAAATCTGAGTTCAAAATATTAGAAGAAATCATGACTAAGGATGAATAGAGAAATACCCTAGAGAGTGATCGACGTCTTTGCCGATATCCTCTTTGGATGGATAGAGAGAGCACTAAATCCTGGCCTCGTCTTCCTCTTTCCATGTATTGCGTGCCTTGATTTCACCGTCAATTTGGAGGTGATGAAGAGAGGGACAGGTCGGCATCGATCCTAGCGAGAGTGAGAGAGAGGAAATCGAGTAGGAGTGGATTTGGCCATGGAGAAATCAATGGGTGCTAATTCTCTTCTCCTCCAGTAGTAATTGCCGAAAAGATTTCCATGGAGGATTAAAAGCAACGGTGCTGGAGGCGAGAAGGACGAAGGTGGCATGAGTGATGAGGAAGAAGATGTGGGTGAGAGAGGCGATCAGAGAAGGAGAAAGGTCTAATAGAGAGAGAGGAGGGTGAGCGGCGCTGTATCTAGCCTGACCAAAGCAGATGATCTTTTTCGGATTATACTTATTTTATGCATTGTCTTTAAACAGGTTCTTGTTGAGGCGAGTCATTTTAAACACCATTATTGTTAGCAACTCATTTACCTACAGAATTCTTCATACAGGAATAGTGAACGATTAACATCCTAACAAATAATCGCTGCCGTGTCGAGTTTTGTTTAAAATTTCCTAAGCAGACTCCCACGGGTTTTTATTTATAATACTGAATACTGATGGGCGGATCCAACAAAACGCTGGTGGGTCGGTTGGTGTTATATCCTTTCAACAAACTAGCAAAAATGCTCTTATACCGTTATACTTGGGGCAAATGAAAAATAAAATAATATTAGGCAATAAACATATGTTAATACAGATAGTTATGCTGTTCCATTTATTTTTTTATTAGACGAAAAATCAAAATATATTGCTTCGTCTAGTGATCAAATTGATCGAACTGAACAAAAAAATGTTTACACAATATATCTAGCATGTAACCACCTTTGAATTGTTGCTTTTATAAGAGGTAGAAATAGAGATAAAACGTAAACATTTTTCCCAAAAAAAGTGAATAAAAGAAAAGTTGCCTTCAGTTTTCAAACAAAAAGAAAAAAAATCTACCTAGTCTACTGCGAATCTCCGTATAAATGGTCATTCTTTGAATTGGCAAGGAAAAATCATTTATTTATGTACATCTACATTCAATTAAATTAGTTGTGGGATAAGTAAATTGACAAAAAAAAAAAAAAAATTGAAAACTCTGACAATTGAACAAATAGTTATCTATACAAGTATGACAGTGTTAAACCATCTCAGGCACCCAGAAAAAAAAAGATGAGGACAAATACCAAGAAATATGTTGCATTTACCATTAATGTTATAATGTACACTAAACAACTCTGCTGTTATTCTTGCAGCGACTTAAATACAAGTTCAACAGCCTTGGGATCCAAATCAAATCCAACATAATCTCCACCATATTGTACGTATAAAAACTCTCTGGATGTAGCTGGGGGAGGCAGAAGATCAGTAATCCCATGTAAGCCTTGGTCTGGTTGCAGAGGCACATCTGTTCTATTTAAGCTGTAGTATACATCAGCCACCAAAAGCCAAACAAGGTCTGAATCAATATTTGAAAGACCTACCAATGCATTCGAAGCATTTTTTCTCAAGCCACTCATGGTGCTGCAAGCAACACCAACCACCAATCCAGTAACCCGTTTCAGCACTGATTCCAAAGCAACCGCACTCCTTTTGCTAAAGGATAAATCGGCAATCATGTCTAGAACTGCAGCTTGGATCTTCTGACTCGATACCTCAGCCATTGGTTCTTCAGAGATAGGGTGGGCACGGTATGGAAGGAGAATTAGGTTTTTGTCAGAATTTGAAGAATTGGGTTTTCTATTAAATGGTGATAGCGTTAATAATTTCCAGATTGTAGGTCCATCTGTATGGAACCGGCGCACAAAAAAGTCTCCACCAGATATTTCTACTGATTTGCTCAGCACTTTTGTGCATTTCTTGACCACAGCCTACAATAAAAATTAAAGATTCCAAATTTTGAAAATAAACTAAAAATATCATGAAAAAGGATTAAATGATTTGGTCTCAACAGAGAAAACAGGTACATCTAAAATTGTAACACTTACAGGCGACATTTTATTTTTGAGGCAAATAATGTAGTATGGCCAGAGCTTATTCATGGCTGGGAGCAATCTATTTTCGTCAGAATCATCCTCCTCTCTATCCTCCAATTCATTCAATAATAAGAGATCAATTGCCTTCAGAATCCCTGCTTTTGTTTCCTTCTCATGTTTAAAAGCAGCCTCCACATCAGCAATGGAGGCAACCGCATTCTGTGCTCACAAAACTCCATAATTAGCATAAACCAAGTATCTTAAGTAAAAGATAATAAATACTCTTTTCAAGCCAGTAAACTCCAATCTGATGGTCACTAGCCTGTCAAGTAAACACTCCAGTACGTTTCTGTACAGAGAGACTAGAATTTGTCAAACTAAACCCTCGACCAGAAAACAAAATACAATGCTCTCCTCAGCCCTAAGTATGATACCCTGCCCAAACACCTAGAGAGCTCCTAAATCATAAGAACAACTCCTGAAGTATCAAGAACCTACTAAAACCAATGCAATTAGGGTATTAACATCATCATATCGCATGCCCACCCTTGAAATTGCAACAAACAAAAACAATTGTGTACATATTTAGTACCTGAACAATATCTAAGGAAACAAGACATGCTGGTTCAGAGAGAGAAGATAGAAGAGGAGCAGCGGCTAACATACAAGAGCCAGCTAAAGATCCAACAATTCGTCTGTATCTCCTTGTTTCATTTAACTTACACATTAGATCTTCCCAATATTCCAAGGTAGTGTGTTCTTTCTCGTAACCATCAGATATCTCTGATACAATATATGTTGAAACACAATAGGAAAATAACAGCTGCTTCAGTTCCAATGGTCTCTAGGGTTTTGTTTAATCAAATATTAAGGCAACATAGAGAGAAAGATCATCATCTCAAAGAATGATAAATAATTACCAAATTTCTGACGGTTATCCCCAGCCAAGTTCTGAATAGCACAAACTTTTGAATTCACAATCTCGAAAAAAGACTCTGCTTTCTTAGGCAATCCATTGGCCTCACGCATACAAGCCTTGGCAATCTCATTGACAGCCTAAGGAATACTATTAACTTCAGAATCAAAATTAACATCAACATTTAAAATCAAGGTTACTTCAACGTAGTTAAGATGAGGAATACTGTCAAGCAAGGAACTTCCAAATGACTCTTTGGTCATGCAAGTATGCTAGTACCCTTCTAGAAGTATTTGCCGTTTGCGGAAGTTGGATAAAATAGAAAGTACATATATTAGGTTAGTGGTTTACCTTCAAAAATGGGACAGTTAAGTGTGAATGCTTGTTCCTACCAAGTACCTCCAGCTCTACAGAAACAGCTCTCATCTGATTTTACAAAATAAATTTACAAAAGTAATATAAGATGTAGTCACACAAATGTATGAAAGCAGGGTTATGCCTCAAAATTGTTTTCAGCTCACAACAATCATTACTAAAAACCCAAGGTCATATCAAACGACAATAAATTTTAATGAAAGTGCAACTCTAAATTGTTGGTAGTTCTAACCAGCATTAATTTACAGAAAACCATACAAAAACAACTTGTACTTTTGAAATCCACATTTGGAATGAAATCTACACTTTACACATATCATGCACACGTTGAAACCATGAAATTTGATTTAATGACCAACAGTTATAAAAGGACTGGCCTATATTTAACAACATCTGATAGCAAATGACATTAAAAGTAAATCAGTACAGAACAAATCAATATGTCTGACAACATGCTTATAGACTTTTTTTCAATTTTGAAAACATTTTTGACTTGATTTAAGAAAGTGCTGTCAAGGTATTAGCTCAAGCCATTATCAACAGATCCTAACCCCAAATTAAATACTAATAACTCATGCTATTAAAACACAAAAGAAAATTAATAAGGATAAGTAGACGTACTGGCTCTTCCAACAGGGGAAGAATATCATGAGCAGCACCAATATAAGATAACATAGAAGAAAGAACATCAGGAACGTGCGGGTTTACATCCAAGTGGCGCAACTCCCTACAGAAAGAATCCACTATGTAATCTGCATTGGAGACAACTAACTGCCCTACCTGCATTAACAAAAGACTTATCAGAAGCTCTATATCCACACGAAACATCCACACAAAATTTCAACACAAAACAACAGATAGGAGATTTGTCTTCTTGTTTCCAGATGAATCTTAGTTCGATCGTGCAATTTACAAGATATTTTCTTTATTTACTAATGTTCTCATTGTGGTTGATTTTTTAAGTTTCAAAATTAATGTTAGTGGATTGCAACTATGCTACATCAAGGTGTAAATCTAGTTCTAAAAAACCAATCAGTAATGGTGCAAACCATGTAGAAGGATTTTTGCAAAGCATTTTTATCAGGTACTTCAGGTAAGAACAAGAAGTATAAACTCACAGAAATGTAGCCACTGGAGACAGAAAGGCATTGTAAGACAGCATCAGAAGTTATTCTAATCTCATTGCATGAAGAGATTAGCTTACGCAAAAGTAAATACAGAGATGAGTGCACAAATCCACTGTGGGCAAAATCTTTCCCTAAAATCATGCCAAATATACCTATGCCCTCTATTATAACCTGCAGAACACAAAAAAAATGAGACACCCAGAATTAAAAAGAGTGCAATTTATGCACAGCCTTATAGAGTAAAAACGTATCCATCCTATCACCAACAGAAGCACCTGCTCCTGCTAGATAAGAGGAATATCATAAACCATCTCATTTTTCTGATTTACAAAAGATGCCCAATCATCCTCCATCCATCCATCCATCTACATGAGGCTGCTACTACCACGCTGTTGGAGGGCAGACAAGATAATTCTATCTCATAGGTTTATATAATAATTCAGATTTTCTTTCTGAGCCCCCCCAATCCCCACACACCCCCAAAAAAAAAAAAGCAACGCGGGTGCCCTCCATAGCATGTTTCCATAAAAGGAATGACGGGACAACTAAATTTATGAAGAGGAAGCTAGCCACCATATAAAAGGAAAAAGACAAATGCCAACATGAAGAGCATTTGAGGAAGCTAGCAACCACATATATCTATAAAATAAAAAAGTAAATGCCAACATGAAGAGCATTTGCACAAGTTTTGACATTCACAAGTTAAATACACAAAAGTACAACGCTAATTAAATATATATGACCTGGTGAAGTGCCTTAACATCACGAAATAAATACAAGGGAAGATCAAGTTCGCCTCCCTCGTTGATAGGTAGGTCCCACACTTCTTGGGCCATGTATTCATGGAGTGCATTCCCTATGCACTGTATGATCTGGTCTCTACCAACCCTCCCTTCTTTAACATCCCAAATTTTTAGTCCTTTTTCACTATGGAAGAATCCAGAAGATGCATTAACTGCCTGGTTTGACACACCATATATCATTTCATTAAGCATACAAACGGCCACGCTAGTTTCACGTAGTAGTTGACCCAAGCTACTTCTGTGAAACTCCTCTTGGTTAAAATCTTTTGTCCGAAGTTCAGAGACTAATTTTCTGAATTGTTCAAGCAAGACATCCGCTAGAATTGACAAGTTCACCCTACCACTTTGGTCTGAAAATTGTTAAAAGATATAAAACAATATTCATTATACAATAAGTTCTAGATTAGTTACTAGCTTACATGAACTACATAATTTAACATGAAAATTTCAATTCGCATCCTACAAGACCACAATATATCTAATGTAACCTACAAATCAGGAAACAACTCCTATGCAATTCATCTCTCCACACTTCTTCAAACAAATTCTTAAATTAGACCATCCCAGCTATGCAAAGGAAACTACACCAATATATTTCTGATACTAACATAAGGCAGACTTCTCATAGTTTGTAGGGGACCCTTTTCATTTGCAGATGTGTACATGAAATATTTTGAAAAGCACAAGTAAATAAATTCAATATATGCATGTATGTGTATGTACATATGCGTTTAAGAGGACGAACCTGAAGAACAAACATTAGTTGATAGACCAACAAGTCTAAGTATACCAGCAAGTGCATGGTATAGCTTCTCACTATTTGGGCCAATAAACCAAGGTGGTAAATGTGGGAGCTCATAAGATGTATTGCTACCATCTCCAAGACTCTGCACATAGCAATCGACTTCAGTTACTGGTGCACCTGCAAATCCCCGGTGGTTGTCCACAACACTATTAAAGCCGGTTCCAGCTTTCAACTCTGCAACAGACAGGAGATATCCAGCTGAAAGAGGCTTTCCAACCATAAGCCTATCAAAAGAGCCTGAGAACTGTGAATTAGGGCTCAATGACAGGCCTATACAATCAAAAAGACGAGTTGCGTTGGTCTGTAATTGCAAGTTAAAATATGTTAATATCATCTCAACTTTAAGTTTCTAATATCAGAAACAAAACATTTACTCAAGGATTATCATAATAGACATATAATAAACTTACTGGATAACTAATAAGGTGGTTTGCCAGAAAATCAGGGCCTGCATAAAACAGCAAGGCAAGAAGTCTCCTTGCATGTGAAACAGCAACTGTTTCATCACTCCCAAGCACCAGCCTTGGTAGCTTCTCCATAAGTCTGTTGTCAACAGGTTAGATGAAAAATGATCTCTCTATGCAAGCTTTTGTTTTGAGAAGAACAATGAGATGCACACACCTTGTAAAAATATCAGAAATCTCTTGTTCTGTTAAGAAACTCTCACCACTTAACAAAGACTCAAGTGATTCTTGTGCAGCCTCTGACACAGTAACTGCATCATCACATGCCAGCAAACACAAACACTCCTGTCATTGTCAAAGATAACCCAGAAAAAATGATTATGAACTTCATCTGGTCAAATAATCAGATATGAAGAGTTCTTGTGCTCACCAAAAGCAGGAGCTTGCTACCGCTGAGAGTCCTGCTACAGAAAGACAAAAGCTCTCTAATGCCATCCACAAGTGTTTTCCTAATCTTCTCTGATGGATGCATACACAGCTGTAGACTCATAAAGCAACCATGAAAACACAGATTGTTTTTGGATTTGATTTAAAGCCTTGGTCCAATAAAGAGCAAACAGAATTAGAACCAAGAGAGAAATAAGGGACCAAAATATCCTAATGTTTTCTAGGACCCCCATTCCCCTCCCACATATAGGAATCAACAAACAAAAGTAAATTAAATAAGCAAACAACAAAACAAGAAAGTTTTTAGCTAACTCCAATAAGAATATTTCAAGGACTCAAGGCTAAAACTTGACTAGTTTCTGCATCCTTGATTACTCTCCAAATGTACTTACCATTAGAGAATTCAGAATTCACATTACGCACCAACCTACCTTTTAACAAAAAATAAGTAAAGTTATTAGGCTTAACTCACAACAAGGCCTTACATGAGGAAAAGTAGCTGATAGCATTTTATCCACATTAACAGCTGTCTCCTGGATCCACTCCTTCGTTCTCTTAACAACAAAAGTCGTTGAACCTCTCATGTCTTCCATGATTGGCTGACGCACTAAACCTGCACCTTTGTCTTTACTTTGATTTTGAAGAGAAGTTGGCATATGTCGAAGCAGATCCAGAACAGATTCAGTAGATGCATCTTCCATGTTGTGTGATGAACCAAGTGCATAGAAGCTTTCCTTGTCAGAGAGGACTATGATCAATGACTCTGTCAAACCAAGTATAGCATGTTCTACAGTAATGGAGCTTTTAGAAGCGCCACTCATCACACTTTTAGAGACGTATAATGCTTTCGAAATGCGGCTGACTATACCAGGCAGAAAAAATGCAAGAGCATCAGCTGTGCCAACCTGGCAATAAACATGAACATGAGTTTGAAAAAACAACTTTCTTGTTTTAATGAGCGTATATTTCTCCTTTTAATACCTATTTAAATATGTGTACAAAAATGCAATGGATAGAAATGATATGTCAATAGCACCACTCTTTTTTTTTTTTTTTCTGGTGAGACCAACTTAACCAACCAACAATCACTAGCCCATGGAGAGAGTGGATCATATCCCATTCCACTTTTATTATTTGTATATTATTTTATTGGTTACTTATTTTTTGAGAATTCCTGCAAAAACGAGGTGGTAGAATTTCAATAATTACCTTGGCAATAAGAACACGCAGTGAAAGAAAAGCTTCTTTTCTAAGTACTGAGCTGCCATGATGACCCCTTGATGCCTCCACCTCTGCTGTCTAAAAAAAAATAATTATATTGACAGCAGCCTACATTAGTGAGGTCGCCAAAGAATAAAGAGCAGATTCTAAACAAGGACAAAAAAATAGATACCTGGAGAAGAAGGGAAAACCAGTGGCCAACAGCAGCAGAAGCATCAGGAGACTGAAGAAATGCAAGAAGACACCCCGGGGAATCTGTGCTGCCATACCTTTTGTTATTTGCAAGGTTAAAGTCCAAATGAGTAATTTCCACAGCGGTATGTGGTATAACCGACCTTTTGCATACACAGAATGAGACAGAGCATGGTTGCATCCTTAAAAGCATGGCCTTGAAAGATCTAATGATGCCAATACGGAATTCCTCCGATGCATCAGTATGTGACAGCATTGCACCAGACGTTAACTTCTTCAGTATCATAACCATCTACATAATTCAACAAACCAATGAATAAATCATGGTGTCATCAGTGGTTTCCTAAGTAAAACATGTGAAATTAACAAACACATAAACTTCTTAGAAAGAAGGTACCAGAGGTGGAGAGCAATTAATACTACAATGAGTTTGTACCAGACTGGTCTGGTATGGCTTGACACAGGTCAGTTGCTATAATTGTCCAATTATTGTCATTGATAAGCACTAAAATAGAAAGCTGAAATCATTCTTTTAGTAAGTACCTGATTGACAGAATTAAGATGGCATTTCTTCAAAAGTTCTTCAATACATGTTAAGACACCTTCAGTGATGCCATCACTTACTTCAAGGACACCAGTACTCTCTCCCACATTAACCCTTTTACCATGCCTACACTTCAAGGCTGCATCCAGCAGGAGGAGTAATGGAAACAATGTATAGCTGTAGCATTTAAACCAGAGAAAGTTATCAAACACATACGACCGATTCCATGATAATAAAATTCAAAGTATGCTTATTTCCACCAGGCACAAACTTGAGTTTTTGTATTGAAAACGGTTATTGCAAATTAAGTTGTAAAAGTAAAACTATATAACTGCATATACATGTACCAGTAAAAATGCAAAGAACATTATTAATAATTACAAAGCAAAATAGGAGCATACTCAAAGCAAGGTTGCAAGGTTGAGGCAGGAGCACAGCGGAGAAATGAAGCCATCTCCAGTAGGAAGGAGGCAGAGGCACTCCTTTTCCTCTTAGGGTTTTGTAGCAACTCGAGGAGGTCGATAGAGAAGGGTTTAAGCCGAGCATATACTCTCTCTAGGGTCAGCTGGTCATCTATTCCTTCCCCCTCCATGGTGAATTAGTTATTAAAGCAATGGAGAATGGAGATTGTGATAAATGACCGAAAGATGAAAAGACTGATCTCTTTTTCACTATCGAAGGGATTACTTGTGCAGCTCCAAGAGAAAGCAGCTGCCTACAATTGCGAGGTAGATGTGTATTGATTTGTTACACCTGGATCATTTTATTTAATTTAAGAAAAAGAAAAAAAAATTAAAAACAAAGAAATTTAGAGGAATTATTTTTCTGTCAGACCATATATATATAACAGTGCATGCTAAAACTCTATCATATCCTCTTAAAAATCGGAGTGACGAATTATTTATTTTTATCCTACATCCTATGATCCTATCGTATCTCAATAATTTGTTTATTGTAAAAGAAAAGTATGGTGTCAGTCTGGGCTTACCAGTACGCAGCGATTGTCGTCAATCGTCAGGTCAGTGTAGGTCTGTCCCTTGAGGTTATTCGGCTATGCCGTGTGTGGGAAAACAGTTTGGAAGGTGAGAGGGATGAGCAGAGAAGCGAGAGACGATGGGAGAAGAGTTCCAAGTTCTAACGAGGTTGTACTAAGTTGGAAGTGCAGAAAGCGCGAGGAGGAAGCAGGTAGACGCTCGTCGATGGTGCTAGACTGCAAATGGGGGTATTATTAGGCCCAGAGTAGATGTGCATCCAGATCCTCTTCGTAATTTTTTACACTGAAAGAGTGTATGGCCCAGATTGGCCCATTAAGCGCTCTGCTCCTGAAGAGAACGGAGATCTAGTCTAGGTAAATTCATAACTTTTTCCTCCTTCAAAAATGATATAATAGTCTGCCAAAAAAAAAATGATGTAATAGATACCAAAATTTTCCACATATAAAAGAGTTCATCGCATTTTTTTTTTTTTTATTTGATGCCTTCTATACTCCTTAAGTTTTCATTTTTCTACCTGTACATATTCGTACTCTTATTCACCACTTAACTCACACAAATATTTCCTATTGCTCGTCAAAACAAAATATTTTGTCATTGCTATTCTGTTTAATAATTCGGATGCATCCTTTATTTTAAAAGGCACAGAACAATAATGCACTCATGTTTCTTATTCTTCTTTTTTTTTTCATTTTTTTATTGCCTACTGTCAGTGCTTCAATAGTAGAATGGTGCTAAAAAGGGAATGAAAATTCCCTACCGTCCTCAATAGGATAGTAGAGAGCTGTCCTCTCTTTCTTTTATTAATATTTAAAAATTAAAAAATTCAAACGCTTAATTCAAATCATTGATCTTGTTCGATTTAACGAGCGATGTGTTTTTCATATAAGTTTTATAAATTTTGAAGTTGATTTGATACTAAATCAAGTAGTCAACAAATAAACGAATCTAGTTAACTATCACTGATTAATTCTAATACGTTCATAATTTGGTTACTTAATCAAGTATCAAATCGACTCCAAATTTTATAAAATTTATATGAAAACGCATCATCCGTAAAATTGAACAAGCTCAACAATTTGAATTTTAAAATTTTTAATTTTTAAATATTAATAAAAGAAAGAGATGAGCTATCTACTTTCCTTTTGAGGACGGTAGAAGATTTCATTCCCGCTAAAAAGACACTGCTGCTCGTAAAAGGCTGACGGTGTGAATAGAAATCGCATAAATGGATTTAGAGACGGTTTCTGGGAACGACCGTGTATGCAATGAATTATCAATGATAAATTTATCAAAATTCATTGATTTCCTCCATATTTTATTTGAAATGATATTTATTTAGTAGAACGACATCGTATTTTGAAATGGATGATAAAAAATTATTCCCCGACGGGTTGTCTAAGTTGAACTCCAAATTATGATTAAACTTTAAATTAAGGTCCAAATACAGGCTGACTGATAGGGGTGAAAACGGTCACCGTTTCGACAGTCCTTTCATTTCATTTCGTCCAACACGAAACGAAACGGTTAAAAGATTTTGGTTGCGTTTCAAAAACGAAACGATTAACGAAAGTTTGAAACGGTTTCGTCTATGTGTATTTTCGTAGTTTCGACCGTTTCATCACGAAACGGTTAACGCAAATGAGTAGTCAATTTCATTTTCAAAATGAAACAGTTAATGAAATCGACCGTTTTCGTGATCGTTTTAGACGTTATGCAGCCCTACTGACTGATGCAACCATACATCGTCATATATATGGGCCTGCAACATCCAACCAACCAATTGATGAGAAAATCGTCTAATTAGTAATCAAAATTGCAACAAAATCCTAATCTTCAGTCATAAGATATAATTAAATAAAAGAGAAGTTTTCTAATGAGCAGCAAAATTCTATCCCATCAATTTAATAAGCAATATTTCAATTATTTTTATATACAATCTCATGTATGCAAGTAGAAATTGCAAATTCTAATCAGATCTGATCAAGCAATGGGCTCCCTTCTTTAGCAAGGACAAAAAGACCACCATCTCCCCTTGAAATCCTGAAATCTTCGTCAAGATATGTAGTCAAAAGCCATGACGCAGCTCTGTTTCCACTGGGAATTGGCAGTTTTAGAGGCGGCTGACCAGAAAGTACACTTGCAATATTCAAAAACACATTTTGCAAAGGGTTCAGAGCTTGTCGAACAGGTCCCAGGCTTATCTTCTGACCAAATATGTCAACTTGATCTGGTAAATCTATGGTCGAAGAAATTTCAGGTGGCTGCAATGTTCCCTCCTTAAATTCAACCTTTTAAAGATAAAAAGCAAACATAATATCAAAACTTCTTATAAGAAAATAACAAATTAATATAAAAAGTTAAAAATATAATAAGTACTTTTGTACTGAGGTAGAGGAAAACTTGGTATATTAAAATAATGTGTTACAGAGTCACATTCTTCTAGATTTTGGTTCTTGTTGGGTTGACATATCACAGTACAAAACAAACTGAACTCCAGAATTTGCAGAGAAGACAAATATTACAAATAATCAGTATTTGTGATCAAGACCCTTAGTTAACATGAGCCGGAACTAGCTAATATATAAGGTAACAATCGACAGCTTACCTAATTTGTAGTACAATTCGCAAGTAAAATTAATCAATTATCTTGTATGAAAATAATGAAATGAAATGTTTCCTCAATTGTATCTTTCTTTCCTTTAGTATGCTAATCATCAAATTATTTGCCTCTTGGCTGTAGACCCAGATCCTTAAATTCCTAATACTTTCTTTTAAAAAATTAATGATTAATCTGGAGAGTCAAAACTCTGTATTCATCTAAAAAGAGGAGTTTGCATAATGACGAAAACCATGGGTATTTCCTAAAAACAAGGATAGATTCCCTACATATGGCTTAGCGCTCTAACAATAAAGATGCACTTATTTTAAACATTACCTGGATACGGGAAGGGGTTCTAACTTCAAAGGAGGCTGAAGCGCTAAAAGAAAACGATGCCAAGGGGCTAGTGAGTGTGGTGGCATTAATTATAGTTCTTGTACTTGTGTCGATTTCTTGTGATATCTTTTTCACTTTCAAAAATGGAGTTGAGCCAACAGCTAAAAGAGGTAAGAGCTCTGAGAATGATGTGTACCTGTTCATTCCAAATATCAGAATATAAGATATCTCAAGCAATTCATCAACCACAATAGTCACTAGTCAGAACTCAGAAATACGATAATTGTCCCTAATTTACTGGTCCTCAATCTCATAAGTCAGTGCTAGCTGCTAATGGACTAAACGATAGTTAGATATTCAATTTCAACAAAAAAAAGAAGTACATTAGCACCATACTTGACTGACCACAACAGGTAGTAGCAATTACCTGAATGAAAATCCTTATTTGGCAGGAAAGCTTAGATAGAACCCACAAGTATAAGAAACACACTTAATTAAACCAATATGCAGTTTACACTTTTAAAAACATGGGTACAGCATAGAATGTGTCTGACTTTCTAATGGTCTACCCCAGTATGATAATTGGTTTTGAAAATTTCAAATAGACTCACAGGAGGATCCAGTTGCCATCGAGGAGTTCGGGTTTTTCTACAGGGTTAGGATTTGGGTTCGCAGCCTCCAATTGGTTAACCAGCTCCGAAACCTCAGCCCTAACCTCAGGTGAAGCACGAAATCCTAGTTCTGTTCCATACAAACTATCAACAATGCACTGCTTCAGGTCACTGAGTTCCTCTTCAGTGTCATCTTCCGGAGGAGGTGCATCTGCTGATGTGGCGGGGATGCTACCATTACCCCACTCATCCTCATCCTGAGGTGGATCCGGATCAGATGCTGGTTCAGGTTCCAGATCAGTCTTCTCACCCCATTCATCAGTTATTTCTATCTGGTAAACCAAAAGAGTGATCAATTATTAGAGATGTAGTACACTTTCTGGTTTCAAACTAATTCAATGGATCTCTCTCTCTCTCTCTCTCTCTCTCTCTCTCTCTCTCTCTCTCTTTTTCCAGTTCTTTTGTAATTTGTTTTCTGATTCCTATACTAGTTTAAAGATGAGCAATGATATCCACTGATACTGTGTAAACCAGAAGCACTCTGTTCTATATGGGAATTCGTAAATTCAGTAATTAAGTTGGTATGTAAGAAAATATAACATCAAGAACGCCATTTAGTGCTTTGAAGTACTAATAAAACGAACCGGTTTCTTCCCAGAGTCTGTCTCTGGACCCCACTCGTCATCGTTCTTTGGAAAATCTGAGCTCGGAGGCCCCGGTGGCTCCCATGTCGATTTCTCACCCCATTCGTCTGAGACGCCGCCGCCGCCGCCGGAAGAGGACGCGACGGAGAAGGAGAGAGAAATAGGGCTAAGAGTTTTTGCAAAGAAGAGTGATTTGGATTGACGAAGTAGCCGAGGAGATCGACAATTAGGGTTTCGCGGTAGTAGAGTGAGATGCAATGAGGCCAGGAAGGAAGCCATTTTTTTTTTTTATATATATATTTTTTGTTGTTCAGAATTCAGGATCCGGTTGATATATTTAGCCGGGAAAATTCAAGGGGCAAGGGCAAGGGCAAGGGCAAATGGGCAGTGTCTGAAAACCTCCAAGGCTCCAACTACATACAGTACTCTGATATTTATTTTTTTTAGTTTAGGATAATTATTCTCTAAACTTTCTAATAATGTAACGTGGTTTTAATTTTCATTTACATTAAAAAATTATAGTTTAGTAGGAAAAAATTATGTTGCTTCGAATAATTTTAATTATGCTCCGTTTCTATGTGAAATTTTAGTGTGAATATTTCTTTAATATCGATTTCAAATGTATCATATATTCTTAATTTTCAGATTATTTTACATTCCTATTAATAAATCGAAATTAATAAGATTATCGATTATGATTCCTCGTAAAATAAAATTAAATTATGATGAATTAAAGCAAATAAAGAGAAATAAAAATATGAATATTTTCACTGATACTGAAATGTGAATTAGACGAATACTATTTTTCAATAATAACATCATAAAAAATCAACGATACTTTAGACGTATTTCATTAGATTTAAATTTTATAATCGAAGTTAACATTTGGAGGAATTCAGGAAAGATAATTGTCGCAATTAAGAATTCAGAAACACATGGAAGAGTCCTGAGGAATAACTGGGAAAAAAATAAACAAAGAATTTTTTTGTGGTGACAGACCCGTAGGTGAAATATCTCCATATAAAATAGCAGTTACATCAAGAGTGCATTTTTCTTGAATTTAGAGATTAAATTTGTGGCTGCACTCCAACATTTAAGTTCTGGCAGCAACCATCTTTGTTAGCCTCTTTTTGCCCTTAAATTTTTTTAATACAGATATCTTAAATTAAAAAATTGATACTAAACATGAAAAATAAATAATTTTATCAATAAACATGGCAGAGCGCCGCTGACAGGGCGCACCGGTGGCAGCGCAAGTACCCATTTCAGCCTACTCTGTCCGCTTTTTAAGTTTGAAAATTTTCAAATTTTCTACCTGCGCGCCAGTCCCACTGGTGCTCACTATTTAAAAAAATTATTATTATTTTTAAAATAAAAATTTTCTAACAACCAATGAGACTGACGTGTCCATATTTTTAATATTTTTTTACTTTTAATAAATTTATTACTATTAAAAAAATTATCTGACAACTTCAATGTCGGTGGCGCGTTAATATTTTAAAAAATAATAATTATTATTATTATTATTTTTAAAAAATAATTTCTCTAGAACATGGCAGTGCCATTTCTAGTGGCGCAACTGCAGGGTGCCGGTCCCAGTAATGCCCTGACATATTTATAATCAAAATTATTTTTTTATATGTTTATAATTATATTTTCAATTTCAGTAATGGTTGATAAAAAATTTACGGTTTTTTTGCACACTAGGAAAAATGCCAAATTCGATTCGATAGCATTTTGCTTGCAAAAACTACAAACTGCAAAGTATTAAAAAAAATTGAATTTACAAAGGTCGGATGACGGATGTAAACCATATCTATTTCCTGGTAGAAAAATATATATATATGGCCCTTTGAGAACTGCTAATAGTAAGGGTAGAAGTAGGAGCCTGGGTAATTAACGAGGAGAATGGAAGTAGAAGAAAACAAATAAAAATAATATTCTCTCTTTTTGTTTGGAAAACGAAGTACGTTTGAGCAAATTAAAACAAAAGGTTTCAAAATCATAAGGCCATTACGTCCGGACGCAACAAAAAAAATAAGGGGAAGATTATGAAAAAATAATCACCTCCTGCTCCATTTATAGAACATATTACATATTTGTCCCCTTTCTTTTTCCTCCTCTCCCAATTTTACACCTCTAGTAGAGCACATCCTTCAGGCCGGTAATTAAAATACGACTCATACAAAGTTGTAATTTGGAGATGTAACTTGCCACTTTATTTTGGAAAAAAAATATATATATAAGGGCTGGTATAACGATTTTGCTGTCCAAAGCATAAAGCGGATCTCATTTTGTAATTGTATCAGCTGATAAAATTTGATTAAAATTTAAAACTCTCCTCTTCCTATAATTTAAAATTTATTTGTTATTTACTTAAAATTTGAATTTTGAATCTTATATCCATCAAATAAAAATCGATGCTTTTCACTGCATGATAATATGTTTTCAAAAGTTTTTAATATATTCGGGAAACCCTTCTTTATTGTGAATGATCATAATAATAATATAATTGAATTAACGCTGTGTTAATTGAGCTTGAGACTTTCTTCATAGAATAAAAAAGAAAATTGTTGAAAAACAAAAAATAAAATAAATAAAGAGAAAGTCAAAGTTTCTGTTGCCTAAAAAATCTAATATAGGTAAAGAAAAGGAAAATCTCAACATTCTGGTGCATGAAAACTTATGACAATATATGGAGAAACAAACACATTTCAAGATTGGACAATGATAAAGTTTTAACGCGAAACAGTTGACAATTTATGATCATGAATTCATGATAATGAGGTCTTTATTAACAAAATAGAAACAGAAAAAGGAAATGCGACGTACTGTGCATACATACAACAGTAAAAGCATAAAATCAAATGCTAACACTATTCAATATATCAACGCGTTTGTATGCATAATAATTAAATGGTGATAAATAACTATAGTTGAGGAACTTATGATCTCTAAATTTGCTACCTTTGCAAGAGACCACATCCAATTTATTAGAGGAACATGTGCATGCTCACATGTGAGGGGTCAACATAGGCAGACTATTAAAGAACACAACGAGTTTCGTACTATTCATGTACATTGTTTGCATTAATTCTTCTTTAAAAATCATGTGCTTTCAGAATTACTTAGGGTTTTAGCATAATTTACTCCTCGCAACTTGATTCTTTTTACATGCACCATAGAGTAAACCGGCGAGCATTTCTCGCAATGGCTCGACATGCATATGAACTTTGGGATTAGAAAATAACAAAAATATCTATTTTTCTCTTGTTGACGTCAATAGATAGGAATAAGAAAATTTCTGGTATCATGAAGCATGTATTTTAATACCGGTAAATTATGTCTAGATAAAATGCTGGCCAATATATAATTTACGCTCAACTTTTGATAATTCCTGACATTAAAAAAAACTTTAAATGATTCCTGACATAAAAAAACTTAAGATGATTTCATGCAGTTTATATTGTTAGATTTGTAAAATTTATTATAATCAACAGTACCATTTTGTGTATATTGCACCGGGCAAATTTGTGTTATTGTAAGAGCGTATCTACTATCTAGTAAATATAGTGAATCTTCACATGATCGCCGCTATCAAGTATTTGAATAAAAGATTAGTAAATCTAACCGATGAGTATGCATAGTTTGTACTATAAGGAGAGAATTAAATCTTCAACAAAGCAATATATAGTGGTCCTTGGATTGATTTACGGAGAGATGATTTATTTTCAAATTTCTTATAAAAAATAAAGTTGGTTTCAAACCAACCTTCAACAAGAATAGGTGTGCCAAAAGATTAATTAGATTCTGTGAACAATTAGAGATGCATTTATATATGTAACATTGTAAAGTGAAAATCTAAATGGAGGATGGTTAATATGTGTGTGGAAGAAAACAAACAAACAGAAGAAGTAACCAACATATAAAGAGAAGGAGAAATGTCATGGAATAAAAAACAATGGAATTAGCGAAGTGGGCAATTTATCGTACGTGTTCTATAACATCCTATATTGCATGAATACGGATTCGAGTACTGTATCCGGTACGGTACGAGTACGGCGGTATGAAAATTTTCAAAAATCTTCAGTACGGGTACAGTGATATATATTATATTTTAATGTATTTTCAAATATGATGAGAGTTGCTGTATATGAAATTTTTTATGACATTTGGTAAATTATTTAAATTTTTTATACATCTATAATTAAAAAATCTTATATCACTGAATATCTCATATTTTTGTGAGCACTCATATAAAATTTCACCGCCAAATAAATTTTTAAAGACTTCCAGATAATTTTTAAAATTATTATATCTTTATGAAAATTAAATTTATGAGATTTAGA
Organism: Rhynchospora breviuscula; assembly: GCA_027562975.1. Lineage (NCBI taxonomy): Eukaryota > Viridiplantae > Streptophyta > Magnoliopsida > Poales > Cyperaceae > Rhynchospora > Rhynchospora breviuscula. Next base: position 26,101,145 of record CM050400.1, on the reverse strand, counting down.
AATTTATTCGAAATTTTTTGTAAGCCTATAATTAAAAAAAAATTTATCACCAAATTCTTCATATTTATGTGAGCATGCATGTAAAATTTTATAGCCAAATGAAATTTTAAAGGCCTCTAAACAATCAAAAAACGAAATCATATTTCAGTAAATGGACCTATCCATTTCCAGTCGTACCCAACCGTACCCACAGCCGTACCCAGCCATACCGGAGACCGTACTTGCTGGTCAAATATAATAAAAATTCTAGTATGCCATGTGGCGTACCCGGTACGTATCGGTGTCGTACCGGATGCGTACCCGTACCCGGTTCGTACCTTGTACCGGTACTCCTTCATATTAGGAGTACCGGGGTAACATAGATAACATCCCTCCCCCCAACCCAAAAAAAAAAACAGTAGTTTATCCTTGTTCTACTCCTGCACATTTAAAGCTTGCTTGTGCCGTATGCTTGCTCGTGTAAAAAAAATAACGTATAATAAACAATAATTATTGAATAAAATGGTATATAATGTAACCATAAGAAATAGTAAGCAAATAAAAATATTAATTTAAACATAGCAGCACATAATACCATCAAATCATATAATAAGAAAACCATACCTTGTTGGTCTCGTTATTTTAAAATAATTATGAATTACGAATTAAAAACAAACCTATATGAAATATTCTAAAAATCAATTTTACCATAAATATAAAAATATCATAATTAAATAAATAATTTTAAAAAGCTTCACATATATATCTTTGAATTACAATAATGCAACACAAAATACGAAATGACTGATGTAATTAAAATTCTTTTTACCTGCCCGCACATGCAAGCTAATAATTGTTTTTTTTTTTTACTTTTTATCTTCAACGGGTTAAAATATATATATATATATATATTTACCATATCTTCAACGGGTTGTAATGAGAAAAGAAAAGAAAAGTAAGTCCGAAAGCGGGCTAATTCAACGCGCAAAACCCGTTGGTATATAGAAACTCCATGACGATCGATGAGGATTGAAAACAGTGCCATAATCCAGAGCCCCAGCAACGAAAAGCAACTAATTAGTTTGCATGTTTGAGCTTGCCTTGACCGACAATTTAATTAGTGAAAACGTGTTGGTAATATAAACGTAAATTTACCTGTGATGCATACCCATGCTGTCCATGTACTGGGAACTTTTGTTTGTTTACGGATGCTCACTTATGCTCTTCTATCAATACTAACAGGCCGAAAATTTTTGAAAGTCAGATAGGCCGAATTCCATAGGACATATCGGGATCAATTGATCCTCATTTCAGGAGAAAATATTAATTAATTAATAAAATACAATTTTCTTTTATTGTTTTTATGATGCAATTGCTAATAATCTCCCAAAGAGTGAAGCACAATTTAGACTTTTGTTTCTACCCTTTGGTTGTGATAAAGTCAAGTAAAGTGCAAATTTTATATGATGTGATATAGAATGTGTGATTTTATTTCTTACTAAGACAAGCCTTGGTTGCTTTGCATGGTTCTGTAATTTACATTTGTTATTCCTTCGATAATACGACGACTTATGTTTCTCTTTTCAACGAAAAAATAATAAATCTTCCAAGAGTAGAAAAACCTCTAATCATTTTAGAAAAAAATATTTCGAATATACATCACCATATTATAGAAATAAAAAAATATATTATAATGTATCACAAATTATTTGAACCACATTTAAAAAAAGTTAGCCTCAACTTGATGTGCTCATGTTTTCCGTAAATGTTAATTTATATATTTTTTTAACTGTGTTAAGTATTACCTATGTAACTGTAATAAATTAATTTAGTCTATAGTTCACACAAATAAAGTTAACACTTATAGAAGATATGGTACGATCATTGACAAGAAGGTTTGGAGGAGTGAAGAGAGAAAAATGAAAGAACTTTCCCTCTTTATTTTTAAATATTCGTCGAAGAGAAGCATTCTACATATTTTTTTTAATAAAATAGGACAGACAAATTGAGAAATTCTATTTGATGTACTATTATTACGATGCAATAATTAAAATCACAATAAATATTATCTTATTTAAAATTTATCTGACAAAACTAAAAATATAAAATGGGAGGAAGGTGGGGACAAAATAAAATATCAGAGTATAACGTCACAACTTTTGAATATTGAATTTCTAATTTTGTCAAAATATTGCATGTTAAGTAGCACATTATTTACATTTAAAACAACATGACAGTACTTCAACACTCAATTTTCGCACGTCTTGGTTCTCATATATTGACTTCAAATTATCGATTTATATTGCAATTATATGTGAAAAGAATATTATACGGCTAAGTGCATGCTGCACGACTAGGTATGCATATTGGTGCTCTGTATCCGCTCCTAGGAAAATCTTAGGATAGACATGACAATGCACAAGTCAAATCCCCCTTGACCCGGAATCCAATAAAAATAACACACGAGTACACGACCAACATACTCACAAAAGGACGGTAGCGATCCAAAAATATGACGTCATGAGAAAATTATGACCGTTCGATCAATCTGCTCGGACGGTTTCATTAGTCTCCGTGGAAAGCCGTAAATTATGCTGCCAAGCGTAGACAAAGAGAGACTGAGGGCTTTGACTTGGTGTTGCATCTGACTCCAGTGACCAACTTTCCTCCTATGCTTAAGTGCCTACAGTGTGTAACGGGGTTACGGGATGTAATGGGTCATTGTAAATCAACAGATTGACTCAATTTATAAACATTTTTTTCCAACAAAATTGGTTCGAGGGTAAAGAAACCCCCGCGAGGTACAAGGCGACTGACACGTGGCGGTCAGACTTTGTGCGGATTTGCTGGCAGTGTATCCGTTTCTAATCCCGGGGCGGGAAGACAAGTTCAGTCCACTAGGTGTTTGGAGCACCAGTCATGACATGTGGGACCCTTTTATTTATTGTGGCACAAGGTACCAGGTGTATGGTACACCAGGCTTACAATGAATTTGTAGCGGAGTTAAAGCCCTAGCCGCTTGCCCCTCCTTCCCCACACGGTAAAAATAAAAAGGACAGTAATTACGCAGTAATGGCAATAGTTTAGAGAGAGAAACTCGCACTCCGAATATAGGAAAGAAGATGAACGTTTTGTCTTGCTAGAAGAGAAAGAAAACCCACTGGAGGGGGAAGTACTCCAGTCCCTATCTCTCTCTCTCTCTCTCCAGTTTGTTTTTCTCTCGTCTGACGCAGAACTACCGACAAGGTATTTAATCTCCTATTTATTGTCTTTCTTTCTCTCACTAGAGAGTTCCCCTTCTGTTTCTCCTCCTCCGTTTTTTTAGTGGTTTTGATTAAACAAAGCTTGCACATGGTGTTTTGTTAATAGAAAAGAAGGACTGTAGAAGTGAGAGGAGATTGACGAATTAGCTAACTCAAGTGAGGAACGATGTATGGAGATTGCCAGGTGCTGCCTACAACAGATATGACCTCATCAGATTCTCTCTTTTCCACCCAAATGCAGAGCTCTGGTTTGGGCTACCTGCACTCAATGCCATTTCATGCTTTCCCATCTCTGCTTCCAGTGAGTATTATACTTATTACTAGGTTTTGAAGTGATCATATATTTTTCACATGCAATGTAGCTGTTTGTTTATATAAGATTTTTGTGAGGGTGAGAGGGGTTGATCAGGCAAGCTGGATCTGTTTTTCTTTATTGGTTTTACTATTTTTTTTTCTCTTTCGATAAAGTTTCTTTCTTAGGATATATGTAGGGCAAACTTTTTTTTGTAACTCACTTTTCAGTTTTTTCATCATGGAGAAGTGTTAATTGTTTCTTATTTTGTTGCATTTTTTTTTCCTTTTTTGTTCGATGATTATCTCTCACTTTTATGAAGTATTCCCTTCTAAAAGAATTTAGAAAGAGCAAGATCGGAGAGAGGGTTTTTGTTATTTTCCCTATATTGCTATACGATTTTAAATATTCCCTTTTCCTTTTTTTTAATAAAAAAATCTGAGAATAAGATCGAAAATTCTACCGACCCCCACTTCCCAAATTACACACCTACGTACGCACGCAGACAAATGGCACGTTTGTTTTGTTTTGTTCCTCCATTTTTAGGGTTTTTCGTTAACAAGTTTAAATTTTTAGTCTTGCACTATCGATTGAAGTTTCTATGATCCCACAAACAATGCAGAAGGAGGAAGACCTACCCTCAGTAGTAGCTACTGAATCAGCAAAAGAAGACGAGATGAGTGGCGGGTCTGGAAGTGGCAATGTGGATGGTTTCTGTAGCTTTGAAGAGGAAGAAGAGAAAGATCAGAAGCAGCAACTCCAACTGCCACAAGACCAACTGCAATCTCAGTCGCCTCAACCTGGAGACAAGAGGAAGAAGAGGTACCACCGGCACACCGCCCACCAGATCCAAGAGATGGAATCGTAAGCTCTACAATATTTTTTATAAAACTGTAACATACTTTTTTTTGGATATATTGACATATTGTTCGGTAAGATAATAAGGAAAAAATCACCTTGATGATATACATATACATATACATGAAAGGGTTTGGATGTTTAAGGAGATGGATTCTTTTAATTTCAGTCTCTAATCATTGTTGTTTCCTGTTTATGTTTTACAATTTAGGGTTAGATCTATATAAGTTGATCAGCTTAATATAAAGGGCCAGCAAAATTATTATTTTTTATTTGTTTCACTTTTGCACATTTTTAAGAAAACAAAATTCATCTTCCATCTATAGGCTGTTCAAGGAGTGCCCTCACCCAGATGACAAGCAGCGGCTCAAGCTGAGCAGGGATCTTGGACTCTCACCTCGTCAGGTCAAGTTCTGGTTTCAGAATCGGCGAACCCAAATGAAAGTATGTTTCTTATTCACTGCATATATTAATTTCATCACGCGTACATGCACGCAACTGAATCACACGTGCATGCACCAGCGACGAAGTTTTGGAGTATCTAATTTTTGCTCAACTATTACAGGCCCAACAAGACCGGGCAGATAATTCAATACTCCGTGCTGAGAATGAGAGCCTGAAAAACGAAAATTTCAGGCTCCAAGCTGCAATAAGGAATGTGGCTTGTCCAAATTGTGGTGGTCCGGCCGTTCTTGGAGAGGTTTCATTCGACGAGCAGCATTTACGCATAGAGAATGCACGCCTTAAAGATGAGGTACTTGTATATTTTATCAAAAACAATTAATCTATTTTGTAGGGGAGATTAATTTTTGATAAATGCTGGTTAGTGTTTCCAACTTTCCATAACATATATGCGACTATAAGATGATAACTTTGAATCATGCCTTCCAATTTTAGCTATTTATACTAGTGTCGAAGTTCTATATTCAGAAGTCCAAACAATTAGTTTAGTACAAATAAACAATTTTAATTTTTAGTTTAATGTTTAGAAGCTGATCATCTAATCTTTTGTTAAATGCAGCTTGAAAGGTTAACTTGTATAGCCTCGCGGTACACTGGCCGGCCATTGATACAACCTCTGGGGCCCAGCATGCCCCTTATACTGCCTCAGCTTGACCTTGACATGAGCATATATCCTAGACAATTCGACCAGCAGGGGATGATGAATGGTTGCAACACTGGAATGATGATGCCAAACCCATCAATCACTTTAGGCCACACCATGGCCTTCATGGGCCCAGTTATATCAGATCAAGACAAGCCACTCATTCTTGAGCTGGCGGGAACAGCTGCCAATGAGCTCATTAGTCTCTGCCACCACAACTGCCCATTGTTGGTCCATCGAGAGGGTGCTGAGTCTACACAGGTATTTGACATCGAAGAATATAAGAAGGCTTTCCATTGGCCAATCGATGCGAAGCAACATGATGTGGCTATGTACACAGAAGCAACAAGGGACAGTACGGTTGTGATCATGAATAGCATCACATTAGTCGATGCATTTTTGGATGCTGTAAGTTTACACATTGACTAGTCTGTGGAACAATATATAGCATTGTCAATTAACTTGTTATTAACTTTAATTGTTGATATGTTGTAGAACAAATGGGTGGATTTGTTTCCTTCGATTGTTTCTTGCGCGAAGACAGTGCAAGTTATTAGCCCTGGTCTGTCGGGACATGCTAGTGGATCCATTATTTTGGTAGTTTTACCTACAATCATTTTAATTTCATTATTATATTATGAATACAATTATTATCTGCTTTTCTGATTTTTGCGTTTGATGTTAGTTAGCCAGCTAGTTTTTATTGTCTTATTTTTAAGATTTTCCAGGTCATTATATACCACTATATGTAACCTAAATAACCTTTTTCTACTTTTAATCATTCAATTATTTGTAGATGCATGCTGAGCTGCAGTTCCCATCTCCTCTTGTGCCAGCACGTGAGTATGTCTTTTTCCGATATTGCCAACAAAATTTGCAAGAAGGGACATGGACAATTGTTGATTTTCCTGCAGATGGGTTTGACACTAACTATGCTGGGACCACCAGTATGAAAAATAAAAGGCGCCCTTCTGGTTGCATTATCCAAGATATGCCTAATGGTTATGCCAGTGTAAGTTTTCTCAACTCTTTTTGTTGCTACTTGGTGATTCAGTGAGAAAAAATGATAATAATAAAATGAAAGCAGTACCTTGAGGTACACAGAATTGCTTACACTTTTGGGTAAGACAGTATATTAATTTTCATGTGCATTGTTATATTTCATGAAGAGAAAATGCAGTTTGGTTGTTTGAATGCAAGTTGTTAATTATTTCCTCGTGCTTTCCACTTGACATAAAAAAATATGACCATATTATACTTAATACTGCTTTATTCATTTGCTTATGCAGATTACATGGGTCGAGCACTGTGAGGTGGAGGATAAACCATTGAATCCGACATTTAGCAAATTTGTGAGAAGCGGATCTGCATTTGGAGCAAACCGTTGGGTTTCTCTTTTGCAACGGCAATGTGAGCGCCTCGCAAGCCTTATGGCTAGAAATGTTTCTGAACTTGGAGGTAAATTTTCTATGTGACTGCATTTTTTTTCAACAATGTAATCTTTTATATATGTCTAGTATAACAAATGATCTTTAGCCTGGTTCTTTTGTCAACTAATAATCACTTTATGATAAGTTTATATCTTGGGACCAATACATACAATTCAATGTGGCTATGAAATTCGTTCATGAGACAATAAACTACTCCGTTTCTTTTTTATATATATCCAATCGCTAGTTACTTTACTTAAGTTGGAAGTTTAAAAATGCATTTCTGATCTGGTCAAAACTTACTCAAGTTGGAAGTTTAATTGGGATCAACTAATTAATTCTTCATTTTAATGTTTATAGTGATTTCATCACTAGAAGGAAGGAAGAACATGATGACTCTATCACAGAGAATGATTAAAACGTTTTGTGCAAATGTAAGCGCCTCTGCTACCCAATCATGGACTGCATTGTCTGAATCTCCAGAAGATACAATTCGGGTCACAACGCGCAAATGCACTGAACCTGGCCAGCCAAATGGTATGATCCTTACTGCTGTTTCCACCTCCTGGCTTCCTGTGAACCATCTTCAAGTGTTTGAGCTCTTAACTGATGAACAAAGGCGATCTCAGGTACAATTTTACTTGGGTTATTGTTAATTTATTGGAAAATATTTCTTATGTGCATCATTAATTTAATCATTAAGCATTTACTATATAGTATGGCATGTATAATTTAAATTTCGTAATCTTATAGTCCAAAATTTTTTATTTGAAGTTATTAGACAGCTTTTAGTTTGGAACTCTCCATTGATTAAAGTTTGAGGCTTCAGATATTTTGAAAAGACTACCGGTGAAGGATGATATTTTTCAAAAGTTTAAGAAAAAATATATAAAGAGGGGAGAAATCTGATTTTAATTCTGAAAAGTACGCCGTGTTAATTTAAATGAGAAAAAAAATATTTATTAATTATATTTAAGGTCCATTTTTGTACACCTTGAACTTTGTCATGGTCAGCTAATATATTTGGACCCTCATTTGCTTGAATTAAATGTAACAAAAACTCAGACTTCATTAAGTCATTTCTAACCACAGAATTAGTGGGCTGAGAGAGTTCCTAAAAAATGCACATATTAAGGTAACCATAATAACCCGGAAAACTTTGCAACCAAAGGAGTGTGGGAGGCAGTAGACCAAAGGACGGGCCTCAGCCACGCCCCAAACTTTATGTGAAAATATATTGAAGTGATGATGTCCATTGTCATTGTTTGAGATTCATAATAATTTCTGTTATGTAAATCTTTTAAATCAATTAACTTATTTTCATTTATCTGAAGGTATAATTAATGTTGCTTGGTATTGTAGATTGATATTCTTTCAAGCGGGAATTCTCTTCAGGAGGTGGCTCATATTGCAAATGGATCTCATCCCCGGAATTGTGTCTCACTTTTGCGAATAAATGTTAGTTCTGCTATTATTTACCAACTGCAGACTTATTTTTCAATTTCCCTAAAATAATCAATCATTTTTTTTTGTGTTTAATTGCATAATTGGGTCATGGACATCTAGAACAAAAAGAATAGTTGACCTGTTTTGATAATGTGACCGGCTAATTTAGTATTTTTCATGTGCTGGTGGAAGACATAATAATGAAAGTGCTGGTTATTGCTTCCATATATATTAAATGAGGTTCCGAACTTCTTGCAATGGATCAATTTTATATTACTCCTTAATATAGATCTGTTCTGTCTTTTGCCTTTTCTCTCTTTTGATTTTTACAAGTGTAGACTGAAAAGAATTAGACAGTACCTTATGCAAATTGGGGCAACGCAAAGGCTGGCATTGTGAATAGCTTAAATTTGAACCAATAGCACTTATCAAGAGTTGGTCACCACATGCACAGTGGGTTTTACCTGGTATTCTTCAATACAAACCGAATTAAATATATGGACAATCAACGGGGACGTACCACACATCCGCACCAACCAAACCAACTATGAACATGAATAGTATCAGAACCTGGGATTCAAAGCTACTTCTTTTATTTAACAACTTTGATACCAAGCCAATATAATTACTTTTATCACTAATTAAGTAATTATAAATGAAATTCCATTGACAGCAGGCTGCAAGCAACTCCTCACAGAATGTGGGGCTCCTGATACAAGAGAGCAGTACTCACCTCCAAGGCGGTGGGCTTGTCGTTTACGCTGCTGTTGAGGTAGATGCTGTCAAAGCAGTCATGAATGGTGAAGACACCTCCTTCATACCCCTCCTTCCTTCGGGCTTCGTCATCTCCCCAGCTGCCAGTACCACTGTTGGTTTGATCTCTGGTGACCAGACTGGACATTCTACATCAACTGTCGGGTGCCTCCTCACCGTGGGCACACAGGTCCTCGTCAGTGCAGACCTCTCATCCAAGATCAGCCTGACCAGTGTCACTGCCATCAATAATCACATTTGCAATACTGTGCAGCAGATTAGCACAGCACTTGGTGTAGCGCCTCGTGCTGACAGGGGCTCTATAGGGCCCACTCCATAGCTAATTTAATATGTTTGCAATGGTAAGTCTAAGCCATGCCCTTGTCCTTCTTCTAATTATCAGCAGATGGCCCTCAGAGATGATTTGTGGAGTTATGAACTTATGATCATGGTAAAACCTCTTTTTAATTTGTAATTAAAAAGGTGGCAAGAGAGGATTTGACAATGAATAGTCGGTGACCGGTTTTTTCTAACATATTCCCGTAGATGGTATTATCCCCTTTGTACTATCACAAAAAGACTAAAATACACTTGATAAATGATGGGTGCATTTTGGTCTTTTTGGATATTTTTCTTTTTTTCCCAGAGTATTGTCAAGCTCTCACTTGCCTCCTAGATATGTAGAAAAGAAAGTTTAAAAAGGGCTTCTTGTTAATGTGCGATGTTGGCTTAGGCGAACCATTGCTATGTTTCATCCTCAGGCATTTGTTAAATTTGATATTATGTAATAATCTAGATTTTTAAGTTATAAAATTTGTGTATTAGTTGGTGTGGAAGTAGAGAGAGAAAGAGGTAACGGAGGGAGTCAAGAGCGAACCAGATGTGACCCTAGTTCAAGGGGTGTTGGTTCGGGAATTGACTTCTTTCTCTGACAATGTCAGAACCTCTTTTGTTTGTTTCTGCCTTAGATTGGCTTCTTGTAGACTTTTTAAATTATTTTGGCTCTGAGGATGTGCCCTATGAATTTAATGTTGGTTAGTTGAATGGAGTTAATGCTTTGGCGTTATTTATGTTTGTTGCATTTATTTCCTTCGGGGTCTTTGCTGAATCTGCCTACCGTACTGGCTAACCAATGCAGTGGGGTGACAGCATGTACAGTACGCCTTGTCACCAAATAGGCAGATGGAGGTTATGTAGCCATACAACCATACCAGCCTGTTACCTTCTAATGTGGTATAAAAATTTGGGATTCTAAACAAGCTAATAAGAAGGGCATTTAAATTTTAAATAATATATAATACAAATACAAATGTCAAATCTTAAAAATAATATTACACCCACTCACGCACTCAATGTAGTTTACAAAAATTATGTTGGTAAAGCAACTCATGAAATCAGATATTAGAACTGAATAACATGCTATTATGCCAATTAACGTCACACTACTATTCTACTAAACATACGGTAAGTGAAAGAGAAAATGGTATACAGGCTATTGAGACATGCAAACGGGGCCGCATCCGATCCAACTTGTAGCTCATGATTTCAGTTCATTGCACTTGTTGGCGCTTCTAGGCAGATTCAGAATCTGATATAATGGTATTATTTAATTCCCCAGTTATGGAGATTTATATCTTGATAAAGACCTCTCTTTCAGTCGGTCGTTGACAATTTTTATTAATTGATCTTCTATTTTCTAACACTATCTACGCTAAGTTGAGAGTAGCAGCATTTAAAGCCAACTTATAAGAAGAAATATGCTTATTTTTTATCATATTGTGACGGTTTGTCATTGTTTTTTTTTTTTAATATATAAAAAGATGCCTAGAGTTTAGGCTGCCAGCTTTCACTAAAGCAAGTTCAAAAGTACAAGGAGCATTTGAATGATTTTATCAATTTACTAATATATATATATATATGTTCAAGCTTTTTTGTAGCAGTAGTAGGTCAACCCATCAATTTAATTTTGTATCAGTAAAGGGGTGAAAAATTATAGGCATCCCCAAATTTAAACTAGAAAAATTGGAAAGAGTAAGCTTAGATAAGTTGGTATACGTCAAGTATCATGGTTCCGGGGTTTATCTTGTCAGCAGTCTCAAAAGTTGTATATGGTGAAAATATCAAAGAATGCCAACCTATATTGGGTTTTGCTTCTCTTTAATGATATTTAGTATTTTATTATGATTAATTAAACACGATTTGATAGTTAAATGCAAAAAATCTGACATTATCCCTGGATTAAGAGCCTGGTATCTAGCCTACTATGCAAGCAGTGTAAAACTTGTGTCTCTTAAGAAAATGTACAACACAAAAGAAGAAGATGAAAGCTATTAGCCTTCTGAAATATCTGACAAAAGTAACATAAAAAATCAATTCAAAATTATGTTCTCTTACCTAAAAAAATGTACAACACATGAATACACAATGTTTTCCTCTGAACAAAAAGATAGACTATATATGCACTAATCAGAGAGAAGAAATGAAAGTTGTTTGCGATTTAAGTCTATGATTGTACCCCTCTGAACTAGCAGTATTAATTTGTTCACATTATTCTATATTTCCATGACATAATGCCAAATCTGTAACAGTTAGCAGACTAGATGACAAAATCAAATCTAGGTAGAAGCATCTGTGAGACAAAATTCATAGTCTTCCAGAAAATTCTGGATGCAGTTTTCTGAATTGTTAGGTTTTTCTGATGGCGGTTCTATCTGCTGCTTCTCTATTTGCCTTTGCTTCCTCTCTATGATTTCTTCAAACCGCTTCTTGTCTGCCTCAAATGAAGCATCTAGGTCTGTGTTTGTCATCTCAAAATCAGCTGGAAAAAAAAAACAAAAAAAAATAGTAATCAGATTTAACTTGCTGTAATATATTTCCAAACTTTGTTTTGCTGTTCGTGGTGAATTGGTGATTGCATTATTCTTACAAAGAAAGATAAAGGACTGCAAATTCGGTACCAGCAAAACAGGATACCTGACCTTGGCTATTTTGGCACCAAAGAATTCAGTGATTGTTCTCGATATAGGTGCTGACCGATCATATCCAAAAGCATCCTATAGTTATGGGGCCTGAAAGATTCGGTATAGCTGAGGTAATGAACCATACAGTATTCTGAGGCACTGGTATGGTCATATTGAACAAATTCCACATGTTAAAGGACTGTTAATTAAGTATAGTTTCAGTACAACTAGCATATGCCAGTACGGCCAACACTTCTAACAGTACTGGAATTAAGAGGTCATGCTCGAAACTTTGAACTGTTAGCCTTATTTCATTCAATAGATGCAGAAAAAAGGACATCCTATGTTGAATTTTTCAGAAAGAATGCATACCATCAGCCCTGTCATGAGGCCATTGAAAAAGCATCCAATCCCACTTCTCAAAATCGTACCTTGGCCTCTTGTATTTCACAAAAGGCTCACCAATTACTGGTACAACGAAATTCGGTTGGCACCTGAATTAACAAATTAACATGCATTGTCAATTAAACACAGTAACAGATAATAATTAAGTCTATGGAGAAAAGTACAAAGGATTACTGATCATTACAAAAAATAAAGTGCTCCAATAAGTGCATTAAATTACACCAGAAAACTAAGCATAATAATAATAATAAAAATAATGCTCCGTCTATATTGAACATGCGTTATTATGTATACCAAGAAGAAAACTTTTCTGGTTTAAAAAAGTTCAGAAAGCGATGAACTTTATATAGAAAATTCATAAAAGAAACTTAGACACTATAGTTAATCTGGTCCGTATAACTTGTTTCTGGCAATAGATGAATACTATAGAAACAAGAACAGTTTAAGTACATCTAAACACAAAATTGGCAATGTATATGTAAATTTTGCATCAAGATTAGAAAGAATCAGTATCTAACAGCTGAATATAGTATTCGAGTGCTCTGAAATCTGAATTAAGATCTGTCAGACGAGAAAGAATCAACTTTTGTAAAACATGACTAGCGAATTTCATCAAGAAAAAAGGAAAAAATCAATCTACTCACTTGTTGGAGTGGGATTCCTTGATCTCCGAAGCAGGCTTCAATCTCTTCAAAGCGCTGGTCTCCTCCATTTCTGACCCGAGTCTGAACCTTCCTCTGTTCTCTCTCTTCCTCTCCATGCTCTCTCTCTCTCTCTCGCTTTCTTGGTCTGATCTTCTATCAGATCTTGAATCTCTCTGTTCAGTCTTCTTAAACTAGAGCTGTGGGAAGAGTGAGAATTTTTGAAGCAGGGTCTGATCTTTCAGTTAGAGACGGTTAACCAAACAGCGGATTTGTTAGGTAGCTCAGATTTATTATACATCTGTTTGTAGAGAAAACTGTGTAGCGGGTCACTGTGCTTGTCTTCCCAACAGAAGAAAGGCCTCACGCCCTCAGTTCTCAATCTATGATATTTGAAGGCCCAAGGCCTATTTCGGGGAAACTTGAACCCACATAGTCGCTTCATTATTTCCCTTCTACAGATCCAACTGGCCTTTTTTTCTTTTGCCGGAACAGTTGGTTACTTGGTTGAAACTTTGAGAGTAGAACGGATAACCGGGTGTGATTTGCACCATCCAACAAAATAGCATCCAAAGCATCCGCCATCACTAGATACAATAAAATGGGCTTTCTAGGGGTCAGGTCCTGATTTTTCGTTCGTTAAAATCATCATTTTCGCGTGATGAAATCATCAAAAAAATTTCGAAAAATTTTTTTCCTAAAATTTTTTTTTGCAGGTTTTTGTGTTCAGTTAAACATCTCAAGGGATTAATTACATGAATTATATGTTCAATTAGATGCATCTCAAAATTGAATTTTCATATTTTTGTGTTCAATTAAACACGTTAAGAGATGAATTTAAAGTGTTTATGTGTTCAGTTAGTTGCAGCAGAAATTTGATTTTGTAGTTTTTTGTACTCAGTTAAGCTCTTCAAGGAATGTTTTAAAATTGTGTATGTGTTCAGTTAGATGCATCCGTTATTTGGATTTATAGTGTTTTGTGTTCAATTAATCACCTCAAGGGATAAAGTTAAATTGTGTATGTGTTCAGTTAGATGTATCCATAATTTAGATTTATAGTGTTTTGTGTTCAGTTAAGCACATCAAGACATGAAGTTAAATTGTGTATGTGTTCAGTTAGATGTATCTGTAACACTGAATTTTTTAAGTAATACAGAATGAAACAAGATGATCCCTTAGAGATACTAACCCAACACATATGATGACTAACTAATCCATTAGAGAAAACTAAATCACTAATAACAAATTACATATTATGATCTGGATAAATGAAGAAATTAATAAAACTTCAAGTTAGCTTCTTCTTCTCTCTCTCAGCCACTTCCTTCTCTCCTTGTTCCTTCTCATAGTCGTCTAGTATGAATCCTGTGAAACAAAAAACCAGATCCATCTCAAAATTGATGGTAACAAAAAAAAAAAAAATGATGGTAACAAAGAACCAGATCCATCTCCTTGTTCCCAAATTAATGAACTTCTCGAGGGAAAAAAATATTGATGGTAACAAAAACCAGATCCAATCTCATCCATGACAACACACTACTTTTATGAATTGAATGTATAACTGGGACAAAAAATCATGCGTTACTTTCGGTAACAAGGTAGCTATAAGAAGTTGAGAACACAATCCCAGTAACTAGTATGAAAGGGACTCAAATCCGAAATCAATTGTGCACTTGTCAATTGTCAATTGTGCACTTAAAACTATAACTATAACAAAGGAAATCCGAAATCAATTTCCGAAATGAGGGAATTAGGCAATTCCTATATTCAATTAGATCCAAATAAATTCCACCATCTAATCCAAAGATCTCAGTAAAAAACAATCCATAAATAAATACAAAGAAAGATAGCATGGAAAAACAAACTAGATACTTGAAAATGAGAAAGGCGACGATGAAGAAGAGCATGAAGAGGATCTTGAACTCTGCCAGGCGCACGAAGGAGAACACCGAGTTCACAGCCTTGCTCAACCCTGACTCTCCATGCGCCCAATTCACCGAGCCGCCTTCTTCACCGCCGCGTCGCTGCGCATTTTCAAGTCTAGTCTTGCGCAGTCATCTGCTGTTTCGTCGCTCTCTCGCCACCCAGCTTCTCCATCACTATCAAACAATGCTCATAATCACACCCAAGGAAGAGTGGGGCCAGATCTGTCGGAGGCCTCTCAGTTTCGCCTCTCCTTGCTAATCAGAAAGGGAGAGAAACAAGGAAAGCGAAAGAAAACGAAAGAGAGAGGTTTCAGAGCGAACGAAAGGATGGCAGCAATTCGGCTAGGGTTTTTGGAGTGAAAGAGAGATCTAGAGCAATATAAATAGATTGGGCCAGTCGCTGGGCCCATAAAGAGTATGTTTGGAACCTCTGGATGCTTGGATGCTATCTAATTGGATGGTAGATACCAATTACCAATGACAACTGTCATCTGCAGTTTTGCCATCAATTACCATCGCTAAACACAAAGTGAACACATAAAATAGATAAGGTAAATATATAGATGATCAAAGCGAACACTTACAAACAAATAAGTGCTATCATTTTTTTTTCAAATTTTTATATGCATATTCAACTTATTTTTATTGAACTTATTTGTTTGTAAGTGTTCACTTTGATTATTACATATGTTCGTTCACACAAAAATGTCACTTGGGTATTTATTGACGACATGTTGCTTATTAATATGCAATGGATTAATTTGTTCTTACTCAAAAGAATATATCGACTCTGATAGATGTGTTTTGTTAACTCAAGCCTCCATAATCTTCCTTAACTTCAGCCACCAAAATGCATGGAATAACCGAATAAGCCTCCTTAACTCGAGCCCTATTTACCTAAAATATTATTTTCAACGTTTCTTCTTATTCTCCAATTTTCATAGCTGAGCAAAAAAAAAAAAAATTTAGTTTTTTTTAGCATAACGTAACTTAGTCCTCATAACTTTATTTCTTTCCAAACACCACCTGTATGTGCTGTTATTGGAAATTTTTTAGTTTATGAACCAAAAATTTTGAACTTGTTAAGAAAATGTGCACAAGTGTTCTATAAACTTTAATTTCTAATAGTTCATTTTTTTAGTTTTTAAAATTTATGCAAATTAAATCAATATTATGAATAAAATATTCTCTCGGTATTTGGACTATTAAATCTTTTTTGCGCCTCGATGCACTTCAAAAGTCAAAAAGCTCACATGTATGCTCAAAAACATCTTCATATGCGCAGAACAGAAGTTATCTACGCAAGTTCAACATAAAAATCTAATGCTAAAAATGTATAGTATAATTAGTTTTTTATCAAGACATGTTAAAAATAAAAAGTGCATACAAGCAAATATAAAAAATTTAAATTTCTTTAGTATAAAGCTCACATATTTAAATTCCGTCACCGCACATATATTACATCAGATTTGGTGCAAAAGCATAAGGAAGTGCATTAGAAATATATATATTTTGTCCGGCGTGAGTTGCACGTGCTGGCCTCTCGGAACTGTAGATAGCACAGTTTCATGATCCGTTCGTTTGTGTCCCTTTATCTGGGCCGTTGGAGCAGCATATTCTCCCCCGTTTTCCTCTGTGATTCCATCGACCTCTCCGTACGCCCCCATACCCCCATTTCTTTTACGCAAAACTCAAAAGAAAAAAGGAAAAACCGCACCTACGCAGCTACGCTTCATCTCCATTTTGTCAGCGTTTCTCTCCTCTTCTTCCTCTTTTCTCCCAGCCGGTGTCTCGCCTCCTTCTCTTTCTTCTCTCTCGAACCAGCGGCTATCTGATGGCAGAGGTTGAAGGAATGAGACAATTAGCGGGTGTGAAGAGATTTTGGTGCTAAATTACTATAGTTCTTACTTTTTTTATTCTTGATTTTTTTTGTGAGGTTTCCAATTTGCTTTCAATTTAAGGCTGCTTGGTTTTGTTTCCCTCTCAATTGCAGGTTCCTTGGTTGGAGGCTAAGGCATTCTATCGATTTGTTGCAGTATGTGGGAGCTTATGTGCCGTGGTGTTTTCCGTTATTGTACTGTGCCTCTTACATTTTTTTTTCGTTTTGTTCTCTTCACGTTTATTACTTTTAGATGGTAATCACATTTCCATTTTCGGTCTCTTTAGGTATTTTCTATTTCTTTCTGATTTAATTATCCTCTTTTAGTTCATTGTTAGTTCATGGCTACATATGTTAGTATCTGAGTGATGTAGATTGAAATTTCTTTCAGTATGTGAATTTACAAGGCTGTATGTGTTAGGAACTCTAGTCCTTGTGCAATTTTAATTTTTTATTACTAATTAATAATTAATTAACCATGCACAACAAAAAGGATCTAATATTAAGCATCAAGCACTCATGAGAAACGGGGAGAAGTTTCGTACCTCTTCCAAACTTGCAATTGGAAGGCTCGATCCATGGTATAGAAGTCCATGGCGTGCCTCCAATCACCACAACCACGCTGGCCTCGAGTCCACCAAAAGCTCTAACCAAATTCTAGAGGTTTGTGCTAGCAAACCCTAGAACGGGGCTAATTCCTTGTTGCCTTTCTTCACAAAATTAACTATTTAATTTGTGGCTAATATTCAACACATAAATTTCTATGGAAGAACAATAATTTGAGAGAGCAATGGAAGAGAAAAATCTGATATTTTTTCTGTAATTTTCGTCCATATTAATTAGGGAGAGAGGAAGAGGTTAACGCTAAATTTAGCGATGCCGTTTCTTTAATTAACAGCCTTATATTTAGGCATCCAAACCTCATCCTTCTTTCACCCAATATGGACAAAATTACCCCCTATATGCTGGCCACGAAATGGTCTAATTTAGCCATTTCATTTTGTTATTTTTCTCTCATATTAACACATTAAATCAATCATTTAATGGTCTAATTAAATTGCTTTCTTATTAAGCTGAATTTTCAATTCAACCAATTAAAATATGTTGAATAAAATTAATTATCAACTCATTGATAATTATTTTGAAATTAGCAAATGCATTAATTTATTTCTATATGATCCCTTTGATTTAATTAATTATAACGGTATATAATTAATTAATCAACTTATCATATTTTCATCGCGCTTATTGCTGTGAATAAATAAATAATGCACTGTATGGTTAAAACTTTATTTGTGTGACCCTTTGAGGATTTATGTGTATGTTGGCAATGAAAATAAATCGTTATTTATTTTCAATAATCATAAGCGGTATCTAGCAACACGTTATGATTTCCAATTAACATAAATATTGTACTGCTACAAATATTCAAATCCTGCATAAGAAATAAAAGTATTTCCTTGTCCGATTCTTATGTCACATGATATCATCGTATAATCTAAGATAGGAATGTGTCATTCTTGCAGATTATACGTTTCTTGATCTAGAGTTGATCGTCTAGTTGCGCGCATACGATCTAACTCCATCAAGGGGCCCAAACAGATATCATCACTCACTAAGTAAATTAATGAGGGACATACGATTTTCTTGATGAACAACTTTTCCCCGCACAATTCAAGAGAACATAAATAAAGTCCGTATAGCAGCCCTTATCAGGAATCAACGGTAGACGATATTTATTGAACCTATCCTCATGTGGAAAAGTTGAACCATCTCAAACTTAGAATCAAACTCAAATGAAATAAACAATGACACATAACACAATCCTTATGTTTATTTCATTGGATCATGTCCTGTACTATGTTCCACAACATATACATATGCAATTAAGTTCATAACTCCTTACCTATGATTTGTAGAACTTAATCATCACTTAACTTGCATAGTAATCTTTTATGATAATTAATGTTTCTTATTAATTATTAAGATTACGGACGATTTAGATTTATTACTGTCATTCTAATGAATGATCCACAGAGATCTACAATTCAGATCCTCAACCTGAATGATCTGTCAGTAATAAACTCTAGGAACAAATGATTAAATATCATCAATAACATAAACTAAGAAATTAAGTCATTAAATATTGACTTCTAGGACACAACTCCAACAGTATGGTGGTACTAATTTAGGAAAAATCCTGAGAACAAGAGCATCTGTAACGCTTCTCTGGTTTATTACCATTCCATAGAACTATAAGAAGACTATGTCAGAAGCTGTAAGTGTTGTCATCTCCTTTCTCACTTATTTCATTTGAGTTTTGGTAGAACTTGATATATACATGAATTCTCTTTTGGATCTGTTTTTCTTTTATTTATTTTGGCTTTGGATACTCAGCGTATGGAACCCAATACTACAAAGCAGATATGCGAAGGGAGGATTGCGACAAAGAGCTTGATGTACATAACAAAATGGTAATATTTTAATTGTTGTTTTATTTTTATTTGGAAGATATTCCTCAGGTGGCGAGAGGAAAATAAGGCCGAAAGTGTAGGTTCATTTATCAAGTTATGTACAGAGTTTATTTATGGCGTGTAAGAAGATTTTCATGGGACCTACCACTAATCCTAACTGGCGGAGTTTGATTTTTTTAGACAATTGTTGGGTAATTGTTTTACTTTCATCTTAAATTTTTTTTCTGCCAACAATTATTCGTGATCTTTAATATTCTGAAAACTGCATCTCTTGATTATTTTGGCTCATCACTATCAGTCTAATTTCTTTCATTGCTATTTGAAAAGTAAAATTATTTTATTTGCCCTTTGTTATTTGTTAGCATGTAAGATCCATATGGGTTTGAATCTGTTAGCAATAGATTAAACAATAAAGGGTCTGAATATGTGCTTCTTTGAGCAATTCCTTGATCTTGCTCAGTTTGATCAGCGGTAGCCATTAATAGCTGAAAATTGTTACTTTTTCTTGCTTGATCTTCAAATCTTAATAAGACATGCATATGAAATTAAAATAATGTCAGAGGGCAGCATTTGTACTTTTACATATATTAAATTTTCTTTCATACTCTCTTTGACAAAATCAAACTATTGCATTTGGCAGGATATGTTCATGTGGTGCCAAATAACTGATCTAACCTTAAGTGATCAAAGGTAAGAGGTCAATGCATTTTTGTTAGGAACTCAAGTCCATGTGCAATTTTAATTTTTATTAACATTTAACAAGCAATTAATACGCACGAAAAACGGATCTAGTTATTCAAGTGATTAACACATAAAAGGAGAAGCGTAGGAGATAGTTACCTCTTCTGAAATCGTATCCGGAAGGCTCGAATCCAATCACTTGGAGTCGGTGGCGTGCTCGTCACCTCACGGCTGCCTCCGGTTGCCTCGAGTCCACCTAGGAGATTAACCAAAGTCTCAAGTCAAGTGCTAGCTTGTCCGAGACGATTGCTAATTCTATGTTTTTCTTTCGCGTGCGATTAATTGATTAATACGAGGAAGGAAGCGCTCAATGCATGAGCTAGAGAGAGGAGATGAGGCGCAGATCCACAAGAGGAAAACCTCTTTCTCTCTTGTGTAGCCGTCGGCCAAGAGAAGGGAGAGAGAGAGTAGGGTTTGTGCTGACTTATTCCCAAAGAAACAATCAATATATATATGGAACGTTTCCATAATTAGATTTCTCTCTTCCTATTTTCTCCTAGACGAAATTGCCCCTATCATGGCCGAAATTTTTGTTATAGATATGTCCTAGAAGCCAATCATTTTATGGCTACTTCTATAGTTTATGTTATTGATGATATTTGATCATTTGTTCCTAGATTTTATTATTGACAGTTCATTCAGGTTGAGGATCTGAATTGTGAATCACCGTGTTTTATTTATGATTAAATGACAATAATAAATCAAAACTGTCCATAATCTTGATAATTAACAAGGAACATTAATTATCAGACAAGACTAATATACAAGTTAAGTGATGATTAAGTTCTACAAATCATAAGTAAGGAGTTACTAACTTAATTGTATATGTATATGTTACTGGAACATAGTACAGAACATGATCCAATGAAATAAATATATGGATTGTGTTATGTGTCATTATTTATTTCATATGTGTTTGATTCTGAGTTTGAGATGGTTCGGTTTCTCCACATGAGGATAGGTTCTATAAATATCGTCTAACGCTGATTCCTGATAAGGACTGCTATACGGACTTTATTTATGTTCTCTTGAATTGTGCAGGGAGAAACTGGTCATCAAGACAACCGTATGTCCCTCGTTAGTTCACCTAACGAGTGATGATATCCACTGGGCCCCTTGATGGAGATGGATTGCTTGCTAGCAACTTGTGCAATCATCTCTAGATCAAGAAATGTATAATCTGCAAGAATGACACATTCCTATCTTGGATTATACAAGGATCTCATGTGACATAAGAATCAAAACAATAAGATACCATTTCTTATGCAGGATTGAAGTACTGTATTGGTACAGTATTTAATTTATGCGAATTGGGAATCATAACGTGTTGCTAGATACCGCTTATGATTAATGGAAATAAATGATGATTTATTTTCATAGCCAACATAGCATAAATCCTCAAAGGGTCACACAAATAGGACTTTAACCAAACGTGCATTATCTATTTGTTTGCAGTAGCGAGTACTGCGAATATATGATAAGTTGATTAATTAATTATATACCGTTGCGAACCGTTATAATTAATTAACTCAAATGGATCATATAGAAATAATATAATGTATTTACTAATTCCAAATTAATTATTAATATGTTAATAATTAAGTTAGTTCAACCCATATTTATTATACTGAGCTAATTGGCCTTTTAGTTAATCGGTTAACTGAAAGTCCGATATGAGACGAATTGAAAGAGTGAATTAATGGGCCACTATATCATATGGATTTGGCCCAGTTAATCTCTGAAAATTTCAGCCATAGAGGGGTATTTGTGTCCAAGAGAAAATAGGAAGAGAGAAACCTAATTATGGAAAAAGTTTTATATATATATTGATTGTTTCTTTGGGAATAAGTCGGAGAAAAACCTAATTCTCTCTCTCTTCTCTCTGTGGCCGCACTGTTCACGTACTGTTCACAGCGGAGAAAATTGTTTTCTCCAATTTTAAGCTCTTAATTCCATCTCTAGCTCATGCGTTGAGCAATTTCCTTTCCAGTTAAACAATTAATCGTGCGAAGGAATTCAAAGGGAATTAGTTATCGTCTCGGACAAGCTAGCACTTGTCTTGAGACCTTGGTTAATTTTTTAGGTGGACTCGAGACGACGAGGTGGTGGTAGTGTGCTACCCATCGACTCCTAAGCAAAGGTCGAGCCTTCTAGTTACGAGACTAGAAGAGGTAAATCCTTCTACCATTCTCTTAAAGTGTCAACTTGCATAATTATCTAGATCCGTATAATAGCAATTGTAAATTGTTTGTTAATAAGTAATAAAAATTTAAATTGCACATGGAATGAGTTCCTAACAATTTTCAGCCCTCATGTGGGCCAGGCCACATGAAATAATGGTCCATTAAATCACTCCTTTAATTGGTCTCATATCGTGCTTTCAGTTAACTGATTAACTAAAAGGCCAATTAGCTCAGTATAATAAATATGCGTTGAACTAACTTAATTATTAATAATTAATTTGGAATTAGCATATGCATTGTATTATTTCTATATGATCCATTTGAGTTAATTAATTATAATGGTCCCTAATGATATATATAATTAATTAATCAACTTATTATATATTCGCAGTACTCGCTACTGCAAATAAACAAATAATGCACGCATAGTTAAAGTCCTATTTGTGTGACCCTTTGAGGATTTATGCTATGTTGGACATGGAAAATAAATCACCATTTATTTCGAATAATCATAAGCGGTATCTAGCAACACGTTATGATTTTCAATTCACATAAATAAATATTGTACCAATACAGTACTTCAATCCTGCATAAGAAAATAATATCTTATTGTTTTGATTCTTATGTCACATGATATCCTTATATAATCCAAGATATGAATGTGTCATTCTTGCAGATTACACGTTTCTTGATCCAAAGATGATTGCATAAGTTGCTAGCAAGCAATCCATCTCCATCAAGGGGCCCAGTAGATATCATCACTCGTTAGGTGAACTAACGAGGGACATATGGTTGTCTTGATGACCAGTTTCTCCCCGCACAATTCAAGAGAATATAAATAAAGTCCGTATAGCAGTCCTTATCAGGAATCAGCGTTAGACGATATTTATAGAACATATCCTCATGTGGAGAAACTGAACCATCTCAAACTCAGAATCAAACACGTATGAAATAAATAATAACCTGTAACATAATGCATATATTTATTTCATTGGGTCATGTCATGTACTATGTTCCAGTAACATATACATATACAATTAAGTTAGTAACTCCTTACTTATGATTTGTAGAACTTAATCATCACTTAACTTGTATACTAGTTTTATCTGATAATTAATGTTCCTTGTTAATTATCAAGACTATGGACAATTTCGATTTAATATTGTCATTTAATTATAAATGAACTACAATGATCCACAATTCAGATCCTCAACCTGAATGAACTGCCAATAATAAAATTCGGGAACAAATGATCAAATATCATCAATGACATAAACTATAGAAGTAGCCATAAATTGATTGGCTGGACATAACTCTAACAATTTTTTCTTTTTCCAGTGCATGATAGAGAGATGATTTTGCAAATTATTTATGCAATAATTATTATGGATAGTAGGCCGATTTTGTTTTCATCGTAGATTTGTTTTATAATAAGATAATGGATTTACAACTATTTTTTTTATTTCCTATTGTGTTTGTTATTAGTTGTGAATTGTGATAGTGTAGTGCAGAATAAAATGGCAGTGAGTTAATATCGAAGATACTCATGTAAAATTAATGGCTCTATTGCAAACTAATGACTGAATAAATCAGAATTTTTTCTTAATCTTTACTTTTTTATTTATTTTGTGGCAATCTTTATTGTTTATTTTTGGGTGTTAATAGTGGATTCAATTTATTTTGCTTTCACTAGGTTCTTACTGGTAGGTGCAGCTGAAGAAATCGGTGGAGTATTGCAAATGATGATATGTCAAACAAAAATGCTGGTTGAAAAATCTAAACTGGTAACCATTTGTCTCTTCTTATTTCTTTTACTGTTGCTTTCTTCTTTTATTTTGTGCCATAAGAATGTGATATATTGGTGCCGCAGTAATACTTAATAGTGCCTTTATTTTTGTTTTGCTTTGGTTGTTTTTTGCTGCTGCCTGCAGCTGAAGAAATCAGTCAAGCTTGGCAAACGAGAATTTGACAAAATTAAAAAATGCTACTCGAAAAAGCTGAAGAGGTAACCATTCCTCTCCTTTTTTTCACTTTTGCTTTTTTGATATCTAGACTTTTGTGATCCAAAGTTTCATATGTGTTGTTGATGGGGACTTGCTCTCTGCCATATTTTTTACTAATATTTTGAGGCTCTGAGATTAATGTTAATAAAATAAATGTTTAATTGTCAATTTAAAATACGCATACTAATAAAGCTATCATGCTGCAAGTCTTGACACAGAATCTCACTATTCTCCATCTGTCTCTGAATTTGAATGTCTATTTGCTATTGAAATATAGGTTTCGGTAGAGGGACTTGGAGAGACATATCAATTATCATGCATATTTGGGGAAAAGCAACAGAATACATGGCAAGTTATAGCAAACTATTTTTCAGAAATATCATGTTTATTTTAGGAATAGTTACTGCACTGATTTTCTTACGTTTAATGAGAAGAAAGATATTTTTGGAAACTGCTAAAATAATATGATATACTTACTGTACAGTCCTCTAATTGAATTATGTCAAATACTGTATTATTTACAAACAAAGTCAAATACTGTATTATTTACAATCACGCGCTCAACTGTTCATTTCATCTCTAATATTTACCTGATTAATATCATTGAATATAACTGAAATTTTTGTTGTTTTGATAAATTTTAGGTTAGCAAAGCTAGAGAAGATGAATGGAAGACCATGCCAAAAGCTGTCAGTGTTTTGATTTCTTTTCTTAACTGGTTGAATTATTATTGGTTCTGTCTTTAAGCATCAGCATTTGCAAATTTAAATGATCTTACGTTAGCTAAGAATGCTACTATTTTAACGGATATCCTATGTACCATCCCAGAGATTATGCCATCCTGCCATCCTACAGGCCATCAAGGTCCAATATACTCTCACGTGAGAGGCACATGCATTTTGAAAATCCTTTAATTTCCATTTCCGATCCCATTTCTCTCTCTTCCAGATTACAATTCTCTTAACACGTCATTCAAATTTTGGTCTCTTCTTCTTCCAAATCTACAAATCTACAGTTAGGGTTTGACGAATTTCAGAAATAGATCGGAAATTGTTGAAATGATGTATGATCAGAATTCCTCCTTTCTTTTTGTTGGATCAGGTTTAATGCCTAGCCCACCAGCCGGCCGATTCCCCCGCCTCTTCTACCAAGGTTTGTGCCTCTTTCAATTTTGGCGTCAGATTTAGAAAAATTTGTATAATTTGGATCTGATTTTTCATTTCTCTTAGCTTGTGATGCTTTTTATTTACTTGATCTGTGTTGCGGAGTCTGTCTACGTTTTAATAAAATTAGGCAAATTTGTTTTAGTAATTTAGTCAAGTAGATGTCGTGGAAAAATGTTGTTGTAAAAATGCGGTACATCAAATTCTCAGAATTATGAGGTGATTGAATTATCACATAATGAAAATTTAATCTATGTTGTGATTTTGTTCCCTAATTTTTTTTTCGGTTGTCAACATCTTAGAGTTTTTTTTTCATCTCTCAAGTAATTAGTTCATCTAACATCCGTCACTTTATCCGAGATCTACAATAGGAAGATAAGTTATACAATATGCAGTTTTTAGGATTACTAATTCGTTTGTTAGTGTTGTTTCAGTATTTAGTATAAGTTACTTTATATAAATATATTGTTAATGTATGTGTAGGGATTAATTATTCAGTTTCTTGATTATTAATTACATGAATTGATATGTTCTAGTGCATAAGTTAATTATATAAGAAGGGAGTACTTATTCCATATGGAGGGAGTACTTCTTCTACTTGTTTAAAAATAAGGGAGTAGTTAATTAAGGAATTACTTTTTAAACTTTCTATTTGATTTACAATATACATTCCCAGATTATATGTCATTTTTCATCAAAAGAAAACTTATACAAAAACAAGAGAGTAATTATTAGCGATTAGTTCATGTTATTTTCATAATGTTTGTGTGCAAATATAAGTTAAATGATAACAAAGCAGTATTTATTTGACAATAAAGGATTATTTATTTGACATGAAAGGAGTACTTATTTAACCGTTATTATTACTTTTAAATTTACAGTGTTTCTTAGTTTAGAGTCACCTTCTGCTGGTCCTGCACGAGGATGTCGTTGAGGTGGCAGTCGAGGTGAATCTTCTGCTGGTCGTCAAGGTGTCATTAGAAAACGTTCTGCTGAAAGTGGCGGTCACGGTGAAGGAAGTAAACGTGGCCGTGGATGTGGACATGGACAGGAGCATGAAGTGCCCTCCCCCCCTCTGAATTTGGTTAGACTAATATGTTTTTAATGTTTATTTAAAAATTATGTTCACATATCTATTCATATGGTCTTTGAATACTTTGATTCTATTTATACAAAACAATAGAGTATGTAATTCAATTTATTATAGTAAGTTATTTTTATTCTTTTTTTTTCATTTTGCTGTAAATGTGTATCTGGCCATTTGGTTGTAAGTAAATCATATTGAGGGAGTATATAAATAAGTATGAGAGAGTACCTAAATATAACTGATGATTTTGATTTGATTTGCTGAGAATAAAATAAATATCAGGAGGGAGTACATAAATAAGTATGAGAGAGTGCCTAAATATTACTGATGGTTTTGGTGTACTTTCCTGAGAAGTAAAATAAATATCATTAGAGATTACATAAATAAGTGTGAGGGAGTACCTAAATGTTAATGATGGTTTTGATGTGATTTGCTGAGAAGTAAAATAAATATGAGAAGAGAGTACATAAATAAGTATGAGAGAGTAACTATCATTATGTATCTATTATTGAATAAGTTACTTTCTGCACAAGGGAGTAGATATTTATGTTCAAGGAATATTTGTCACTGTAATAAGGGAGTAAATACCTGTGCAATTTTTTGTTGTTACAAGTGGGTCAGTTGGTGATGTTAATCCTCACAATGATCTTAGAGGATGATATGGTAAATACATTTTCTAGTTTATATCTATTAAAATTTGAAGATTATGTGTGTATTTTTTTTTCCAATAAGGGACTAATTACATTCCACTTTTTTTCCTTTTAGGTGGGTCATGAGGTACTGATAGTCATTACATGCTTCACACCGTAGAGAAAGAAACAGAGAAGGTACCTGATATTGAGGCTCAAGTCGATCGTGGCAAAGATGCTAGGCATGGAGATATGGAAAGCAATAGATCGTAAATGAAAGCGTGTATGTATAGAGAACCTGACAATGCAAAGGGACAGGATGTGAAAGGTGAGTTTATCAAATTTAATTTGTTACATTTATTATTGGTTATGTTTTTTTAATGGTTATAAATTTTTTTCTATAAAATTTATTCTTTTGTTTTCATTTATTACATATTGAAATGCTCAGGTAGTATTTAGTTTGGATTAGGGATTATTTATTTTCAATCAAGGGAGTATATTGATTTTGTGGCTTAGTCATACTGTGCATTGCTCAGGGAGTACATATTTTTATTCAAGGGAGTACATATTTCTAGTCATGGGAGTATAATGATTATTGTGTTTAAATTCTATAATTGAGTCAAATTTAATTTGCTACATTTATTTTTGGTGACCATATAGTATATTTTTTGTGGTTATAAAATTTCTTTTGTAAAATTTGTTTTTTTATTGTCATTTATTACATATTGAAATGCTCAGAGAGTATTTAATTTGAATTATGGAGTATTTATTTCCAATCAAGAGAGTAAATTGAGTTTTGATTTTCTCGCTTATACATAATTAGTGTGTTTATAAAATTTACTACTGTTTATATTTATTACATACTACATTCCTCATGGAGTATCTAGTGTATGCTAGGGAGTATATTTATCTAATCACGGGAGTACGTATTTCTAATCACGGGAGTACATATTTCTTTTTGTTCAGTCAAACATTTTGTTCAAATTACATACAAAGATCGAACACCATCTCTATTTTTTTTTCTTCTTGCAGAATCCACTAACTCATTCTTTGACTGGGATCAAAACTCATTATTAGTATAAGGGAGTAAATATATACTTTAAGGAGTATATATTAAGATGATGCATTATTAGTTAGTTATGAAAGTGTCTTATTCAAATGCGATTAACATAAATTATGGGAGTAGATATAAACTACAATGGGAGTAAATAACTCTCAGAGAGTATATAAATAATAGTGAAGGAGTAATTAATTATATCTGTGGGTGTATCTATCCAAGATAAGTGTGTACATAATAACACTGATTGCTTTGATGTCATCTCTTGAGCAGTAAATAAATAATCCTAAGAGAGTAAATAAATAAGTTAGAGGGAGTACCTATAAATTATAATTGGTATATGGGAATAATACCAGATACATCTGACTTATTGCTTTCATATCATTCATTGGATGTAAGTAAATAACTCTTAGAGAGTATATAAATAGCACTGAAGGAGTAATTATTTATTTATGTGGGTGTATTTATCTAAGATAATTTTGTACATAAATAACACTGATTACTTTGATGTCATTTCCTGAGAAGTAAATAAATAATCCAAGTAAATAAATAAACCGGAGGGAGTACCTATAAACACTGATTTTTTTTTTATCTTGTAGGTGTATTGCATTCTTTAGTTCATATATTTGTTCATATGAGTTCATATATTTTTACATAGGTCATTATTTAATTGTAGAATATGTCAATGAGTCATTGCTTAAATGTTTTTAGTTTTTTGCACTTTGTTTAATGAATGCTTACCTATTTACATATATTGGAGTACTTAATTATGTAATCTAATAACTGAAATATGTTGCTTCAACTTTGAAATGTTGTCCAGAAATTTAGCTACAACATTGATTTCACTTATTTGTTCATATGAGTTCATATATTTTTATATAGGCGATTATTTAATTGTTGATTCTGAGAAATTAGTCATTACTTGCATGTTTTCAGTTTTTTTCTATTTCTTCTATATATTTCAGGTAGTATATTTGGAATTATTACAAATTATAATCTGGTATTACAAATTAATATAGTATATCTGGAATTATTTGGAATTATAATATGGCATTAAAAATTACTATATTATTCATTGTGTGATATGTAGGATATGATTTGCTCACTGATTTTCATCGCTCAATGTATGCCGAAGGTGAAGTAGCTGTTGCTGATTCAACCAAATAGAATTTATCTGGCGAAACTTCAGAACAATTGAAGCACTCAGTTCTTAGTTAAGAGAGCAATGGTGAAAGTAGCAACTAACATTTTCATTCCTGAACTACATGTTAGCAACCAATATTTCAGGATAACATTTTTTCCCTTTTTTTAAAAAAAAAATATTTGTTTTAGGTATAATAATATATACCTTAATCAATATCTTTAATTATGTGTATCTAATAAACCTGAGGGAGTATCTATATATTATAATTGGTACATGAAAATAATACTAGATACAACTTACTGATTGCTTTAATGTCAGTAAATAACTCTAAAAAAATATGCAAATAATATTGAAGGAGTAATTATTTATATCTGTGGGTGTATCTAACTAAGACAATTGCTACATAAATAACACTGATTGCTTTGATGTCATTTACTGATAAGTAAATAAATAATCATGAGGGAGTATATATAAAAGTTTGAGGGAGTACATATCAAGATGATGTATTATTAGTTAACCGTGCTATGCTTTGTTTTTTTTATATATGTATACTAATTAAAGGAGTAAAAAAAATTGAAATGAGAGTTTTTTTTTTATCAGATCAGATCAGATAAAAAATTCTTCATTGCTTTCAAATTTTTCAATTTTGCTATTTGATTTGTGTTTTTTTTTGTGTTCAATTGTTGATTAGAGAGTATATAAATAATAGTGAAGGAGTAATTAATTATATCTGTGGGTGCATCTATCTAAAATAATTGTGTACATAAATAACACTGATTGCTTTGATGTCATTTACTGAGAAGTAAATAAATAATCCTGAGGGAGTAAATAAATAAGCCAGAGGGAGTATCTATAAACACTGATTTCTTTATTATCTTGTAGGTGTATTTGCATTATTTAGTTGATATGGTATTATCAGGTTAATTTTGATCTTTTATTTACGTATAAGGGAGTACATATTTATATATAATGGAGTATTTAAATGTCTATTCTGATGTCTAGCACTTAATTGTAGCAGTGAGTCCAGTTGTGAGTCCAATTGTCTGTTTAATTAGATTTGGAATGTGAGTCTAGTTGTCATCATTGGAGTATATATTTATGATTAGGAAAGTAATAATTAAGTGAGAAAAATATGATTAGGGAAGCAAAATAAGCCCTCAGATGTGTTCAAGAGTGGAAATTATGTTACGAGCTTTGAAGATATGATTAAATTCCTAAAGGGAGAAGATGTAATAGTTAATGTAAGTTTCTTGCTTAATGTAGACATTAATTTGTTAGTATTTTTTGTACTTGTTAGGTAGAAGTGTAGTTACTTTAGATAAGAGAGTAATTATGTTATGCAAGGGAGTATATAATAAGGATGAATAATAATTTTTATCTAATAGTGTCATATGTTTTCATAGTGCAGTTATGTTTGTTTAAGGGAGTAATTACATGATGCAGGGGAGTATATATCTTATGATGTATTTAAATTATTCTATGCTAAGTATTTTCTTATAGAAGTGTAATTAACTTCAATTAAAGGAGTAAATATAAACTGAAATAGGAGTATATAATATGCTAATATTCTTTTTTTTTGTTTATTTCAGGTGATGTCATCTATTATGAAGGTTGCCAAAAAAGAAGTAAATAGCAGAGTGTATTCTTCTTGCATGAGATGATCCATTCTTACTCTGACTTCAATGTTTGATGCTTGTTATAGTGATACTATTAAGTTTGTTAGTATGTTTGAACTTAGTTGGAATTATTTTATGGTTACTTTGAATCAATAGTTAATTTGAACTTGGTTGTAATGTTTGAAAAGATTGCCAGTTTATTGCTAGGAATGATCCAGTTAATTTGGTGTTAATGTTAACTTATTGTTAGAAATGTTTGCTGGTGTCTCTGTGTGAATGTCAACTTTGAATTGATGCATATACAATTTTTTTATATTATGCATGCTTATTTGAATCCCTTATGATGAAGTATATACTCCCTTAGTTTGTATCTTTACTACCTAAAAAATAATTAATCATTCTTTGAAGACTAATTGTTGGAAAAATAAGTACTCCATTAATACAACTAATTTAATTCCATGTGTAGAAATATATACTCTCTTATGCTCTAGTCTGACAACTCCAAATGCCGGAATTTGATTCATTATAAATGTTATTAACTTTGTTAAATTTTATATAAAAATGCATTTATATACTCCCCTATATCAATTTAAATACTCCCGGTATTTTGATGACGTCAGCATATAGATGACGCACAATCCAGGATCTGGCGCCAAGATTGTAGTGCACAACGTAAATTGCATTGGGCCAGCCCATTAATCCGTCCAGATCTGTGGGATGGCAAGGATGTCAAATAGTTGAGATGTCCCATATCAGGACCGCTATTTTAAACCCAAACAATACATTGTTTATTTCACATTAATAGTTGTGAGTTGATTGTGATTTGCTTGGATATTACTTGCTAAATTGTGATTTGCTAGGATATTTTAAAACACACTATGGTTAGATTTACTGATGAGGAAATCGTTTCTTATATCCTTTCCCCTTGGGCATCATTTGTTAACAATAATTATACATTTGATTAACGTAATGTTTTACAATTTAGCAAACTATGTATGCGACTGTATTTATGTATACAGTCATCCATAACATATCCACGCTCATTATAAAATCGTTTCGCCGCATATTCAGATAGGAATGCATCGCGCAACGCGCGAGAATAACACTAGTTTACAATATGATCCATATATTTCTTTGTGTCGTTAGTTTGTATCATGCTCAGTTCCAGTCATACAACGACAAGAATTGACAAATTTCACAAAAAAAAAAAAAAAAAGCGACAAGAACTGACAGATACATGGAAATATTAATAGTTACATGTAAAATAAATTAATTTATACTTCAGTAAAGCACATCGATTTTTGTACATATATATATACCGCTAAAATACATTATTAGTTTATTACATATTGTAGTAGGATATAGTTTTCATTAAAAAATAAAGGAGGATTTAATTAGTTTATAAGTAAATTATTTTTGTATCAAGAGAGAAAATTCAACGCCGACACTTTTAATAATTAAATGAAAAGTAAAAGAAAAAATTACAATCCTTTCTATTTTATCTCAACCCTTCTTAGATAACTCCCTGAATTTTTTTTCGCCTCAAACGTGGATTAGAACTTCGTTTCAGTCCCTAAACGAAACACAACTAAAAAATATTGAAAATACAACTAATTTTATATCTTTCCATTGTCGAACTGCAAAAACAATTCATGAGAAACACGCACAGAAAAGGTCAAGTAAATAAAATTCACAAATATACAGAGAAACAAAGTTTTACCCGCACTTCGCAAATACAAAATTCGGGAGTATATGGTATACCTCTGAGCTTAAAACAAAACAAAATGCAAATAGTCCCTTTCCTTTCCTCAAACTTAAACAAAAAGAATTAAGAAAATAAAATAACACGTCGAAGAAAAAGGGACACGAGAAGTCTCTTCTCGATCCCCGTGCAGCCGGGACCCACGCCGGAGCCGACGACGGCAGCCAATTCCCCAAGCACTCCCATTCGAAAATTTCCGAATTCTCCAAATCTACCAAAGCAATCGCACAATTCTTGCCCTGGATTCCGATCGGGCGCACTGGGTGCCACTCAGTCCCGTGGGCCCCACCCCTTTCCCTTTCCCTTCCCTTGGCCCCAGCACCGTCGTCGTTTCCTTCTAGAATCTCTCGACTCTCCCATGGATTACCCCAGCCGCCACGCGGCGTTTGCTCCGCCGTCCGATCCTTCTCCCGCGTCTCCCCGTGCATCGGGGGCTGCCACGTCAACCGTGTCCGAAGAACCTGAGTACCTCGCGCGGTACATGGTGGTCAAACACTCTTGGCGCGGCCGCTACAAGCGGATTCTCTGCCTCACTGGAACCAGCATCACAACCCTGGATCCGACGACCCTCGCTGTCACCAATTCGTACGATGTGGCAGCTGGGGACTTCGAGGCTGCGGCCCCTGCGCGGGGGGACGACGTGGCGGGATCCGGGCCGTTGGAATTCTCAGTGAGTGTGAGAACAGATGGGAAAGGGAAGTTCAGAGCCGTCAGATTCTCGTCGCCTTTGAGGGTCGGGATTCTAACTGAATTGCACAGGATTAAGTGGGGCCGACTGAGGATTGGCGGCCCTGCTATGGAGTTC
This sequence comes from Rhynchospora breviuscula, assembly GCA_027562975.1. Classification (NCBI taxonomy): domain Eukaryota; kingdom Viridiplantae; phylum Streptophyta; class Magnoliopsida; order Poales; family Cyperaceae; genus Rhynchospora; species Rhynchospora breviuscula. The sequence goes on along the minus strand of CM050400.1, from coordinate 26,067,545 downwards.
TCAGTGCTGCATCTGCGCCGTAGAACTGCCGAGTGGGCCCCACATGTAAGTCTACCAGTTAATTGGTGCGGTGTTTACAAAGATGGGCTCTTTTTGGTTGTTTGGTGCGTCATAGCATTGCATTGGTTATTACTAATGATCATTGGTTTTTTCTGTACTTAAGCTCAAGTTTTTGCTAATTTCAGTTTAAGAAGGTACCCGGTGATCACTAGGGTTTTAGTAGTAACTGTGTTCCTCCGGATGTGATCAAATTCACATTAGTTTTGGAGCTAGTTTGGATTGAAATCATTTTTTAGGCTTGATTTAGCTTTTACTAGTAACATTGTCTGTGCATCCATTTTATGTAGATAGTCAATTAGTCATCTAATGTGTGGTAATTTAATTACGATGACATGTTATCTGCAGAAATTGAGGGTTACATCAGTTGGTGTTGAGCTGCTTGATGGGCTATCAGGTGACATGAGATGGTGTTTGGACTTTAGAGATATGGATTCACCAGCTGTCATAGTATTGGCCGATAGCTATGGTAAGAGAAGCCAGGAAGGAGGTGGCTTCGTTCTCTGCCCTATGTATGGACGAAAATGGAAAGCATTTATGGCATCATCAGGTGCCACAAATACCGGGATTATTTCTCATCTGGTACTTTTTATACTATTCTCCTTTGTTCATATGGCTGACTTATCTGTACATTGCTCATTGTAACATGAAGTTTTGGTATTGTACTTGCAATCAAAGAAGGTTTGAAAGATGAGATAACTGTAGATGCCTGTCATTGTACCAGTACAGTTCCTTTTGCTGGACCTAATATTTCGCTAACCCAAACACATGCATCTTTATCCCCATTTGTTCTCTCCTTTTACTGTTTATGTTTGGGATTCAGTGATTACGTTGTTGCTATAATAATGGTATTAGTTAAATTATTATTAATGTTCTTGACATTTCTTGCAGATAAACACAGCAAAATCAATGGTAGGTTTAACTCTTCATGTCGACAGATCACAATCAATGACATCATCTGATTTTATTGCCAAAAGGGGTATGCGTGTTTTTATAACTACACAAGTAAATATCAACAGAAAACTACAATATTGGAGTTCAATTCTTAATTTGTAGTTCAGCACCTGCAATGTTCTGAACTTCACAACTTTGATATCATTTCAGCAAAGGATGCGGTTGGAGCTAATGAGACGCCATATGGAGAATGGTCAGTTATTAGACTGCGAACCGCTGCACATGGTACCGCTTACACTGAAAGCTTGAGCCTTGCAGTGGGGCCCAAGGGAGGCCTGGGAGACCATGGTGACTCAGTTTCACGTCAACTTGTTTTGACAAAACTATCTATTGTTGAAAGGCGTCCTGATAACTATGAGGTACAAATGCTCATCCTACTTTATTTTTGATTTGTTTGGATTTGATAATTCTAAACCAAATGTGCTACTTATTGGGACTAATTTTACAACTCTTCATCTGAGTCTAGGTCCTCTGTTTTTCCCCTATTTTCCCAATTTGTCAATCTTTTCTGTAATGTTACCTGTGGGGAGTAACTACAGTGCAAGGTAAGCTTAAGGAGATAAGGACCTACCATGTCTCCTGTATCTTGTGTAGCTTTTAGAAGAGAGAATTATCTGCCAAATCCCATAAAATATGCAGGTCAGATTGAAAGATGACAAATGTTTGGATGTTAATTGCAAAAGGAATTCACAGTTTGTGCTTATTTTTTTTTTTATAACTGTGTCATTTTGCAGGCTGTTGTTGTTCGGCCTCTTTCTTCTGTAAGTGCTCTTGTTCGATTTGCCGAAGAGCCACAGATGTTTGCCATTGAGTTCAACGATGGTTCTCCGGTTCATGTAAGTTTACCTGAATTTATCTACAGGGCCTAAATAAAAGTCTGTTCTTCAAATCTTTGAAATTTTGATTAAAAAAGGATATCTCTATTTTTTTTCTATACTTTTTGAAAAAAAAAAATTATCCAGGTTTATGCTAGCACATCACGTGATAGTCTTCTCGCGACAGTACGCGATGTATTACAAACTGAGCTCCAATGCCCTATCCCAGTCCTTCCAAGGCTAACCATGCCTGGTCACCGCATAGACCCTCCATGTGGTCGAGCTCAGATTCCGACACCAGTCCGTGGAGTAGCTGACAGTGAAATTGCCACAATGCATCTCAAGCACCTCGGCGCGGCTGCAAAAGATACAGTTGCAGAGGGAGGTTCTGTCCCTGGCTCGCGCGCCCGACTCTGGCGCAGAATCCGAGAATTTAATGCATGTATCTCCTACAGCGGTGTTCCTCCCACAATTGAGGTACCAGAAGCAGTACTTATGGCTATAATAACAATGCTTCCTGCAAATGCAGCTAGCCTCCCTCCAGAGGCCCCCCCACTGCCCCCTCCCTCCCCAAAGGCTGCAGCTACAATTATTGGTTTTATCTCATGCCTGAGACGGCTGCTCACATCAAGAAATGCGGCCTCTCATGTGATGTCGTTTCCTGCAGCAGTCACCCGCATAATGAGCCTACTTAGAAATGGGTCTGAAGGGGTCGCAGCTGAAGCAGCTGGCCTCGTAGCGATGCTTATCGGAGGTGGTCCTGGTGAGAATACAATGTTGACTGATTCAAAAGGAGAGTGGCATGCTACATACATGCATACTAAGTCGATGCTTTTTTCGGAATTAAGCTATGCGGCTATTTTGGTTAACAGATTAAAACCGTCTTCAGTTTCTCCTTTACTATCCATGGCAATTGTTGATGTCTTTGAGGCCATGTTATGTGAACCATATGGTGAGACAACTCAGCATGCAACTTTTGTGGAATTGTTGCGCCAGGTGGCTGGCCTTCGTCGCCGGCTGTTTGCACTTTTTGGTCACCCAGCTGAGAGTGTCCGTGAAACTGTGGCAGTCATAATGCGAACTATTGCGGAGGAAGATGCGATTGCAGCTGAATCTATGAGAGATGCAGCTTTACGAGATGGCGCTTTGTTGAGGCACTTATTGCATGCATTTTTTCTACCAGCTGGTGAGAGACGGAATGTCAGCCGCCAGCTCGTGGCATTGTGGGCTGACTCGTACCAGCCAGCCCTTGAATTGCTGTCACGAATCCTCCCGCCTGGACTTGTTGCATATTTGCACACTCGGTCAGATGCCATGGATGATCCTGACAGTCAATATGATGAGGCACCATTGAGTAGAAGGCAAAAGAGGATACTTCAACAGAAGAAACGGGCCCGGGTCAGTAGAGGTGTGACTGCAGTCAATGCTCAAGAGCATGGCTTCACCCCCCAGGTTCATAATAACAATGACTACATCAATGCAAACAATGTCACAAACGTCCAAGAAACTACAATTCCTCATGACTACATGGGCCCTCCTGTTCAGGAGCCCAGTACTGCTCATCCTGGGCAGTATGGGTTCTACCCTAATGCTTATCCCAGTATGACCCCGAATACTGACCCACAGTACCCTGAGCAATATGGTATTTATTCTGCAGATAACACAATGCAGCTAGTTGGTACAGAAATTGACAATAATTCAAACCTTTCTAGCTCAATCAACTCGGACATGCCAGTCCCAGCTCAAGTCGTGGTTGAGAACACCCCGGTGGGGTCTGGCAGGCTACTCTGCAACTGGCATGAGTTTTGGAAGGCATTTGGTTTGGACCACAACCGAGCTGATCTGATATGGAACGAACGTACCAGGCAGGAGCTGAGAGAAGCTTTGCAAGCTGAGGTACACAACCTTGATGTAGAGAAGGAAAGAACAGAGGATATTGTAACTGGTAGCACAGTTAACGAGGAGAGCACCAATGCACCTTGTATTTCATGGAACTATTCTGAATTCTACGTTAATTATCACAGCCTCTCCAAAGAGGTCTGTGTGGGACAATACTACCTTCGCCTGTTCTTGGAGAGTGGTAGTAGCTACTTGCGGGACCCTGTTGCATTTTTCAGGGCTCTCTACCATCGGTTTTTATGTGAGGCTGACATTGGGTTAAAGGTGGATGGTGCCATTCCTGATGAGTTGGGTTTGTTAGATGATTGGTGTGACATTGGGAGGTTAGATGGATTTGGTGGAGGAGGAGGGTCCCAGGTTAGAGAACTATGTGCGCGAGCTATGGCTATTGTGTATGAGCAGCATCATGAGATCATTGGGCCTTTTGAGGGTACTGCACATATAACGGTACTTCTTGATAGAACAAATGATAGAGCATTAAGGCACCGACTGCTACTTCTATTGAAGGTAAGTAGGCAAACCTATCTGGTGTTTAACCTGAAACAGAGGATAAATACTACTATGAAAATGAGTACTTCCTTTAAAAGTGCTATGACAATTTCTTAGAAAAAAGAAACGGATTGCTAGTTGAGTGAAAGTAAGCCTCTTAAAGCCTTAAAGCAGTTTAATTATTGTAATACCAACCAACATGGAGATCTTAATACTCCTCGTCTATTATTCTCTCCACCCAACCCCCCCCCACCCCCCCCAAAAAAAAAAAAATCACTCAAATCAACTACATTTTCGTGATCATTAAGTTGTTGTATCCAACAATTACCATCACCATGAAATAGATGTTAGTGCCGTTCTCAGAAATTTGCCTGTTTTATATAGAATTCCATAATAGTATCTTCGGAAATTGTTTATTCTTTTTTCAGGCCTTGACAAAAAATCTGAAAAATGTGGAAGACTGTGTGAAGGTCCGAGGGGTTGCTTTGGCAGTAGATCTCGTAACAGCATCTCACGAGGCCTCAGAGAGAACCTCCATTCCTCTACAGTCCAACCTGATAGCTGCTACCGCATTCATGGAGCCTCAGAAAGAATGGATGATCATTGATCATGATGGCAACCGAGTTGGCCCACTTGAGAAAGATGCATTGAGGCGGTTGTGGTCTAAAAAGTCTATTGACTGGACTACAAAATGTTGGGCCTTTGGTATGGCCGACTGGAAACAGTTGAGAGATATACGTGAGTTGCGGTGGGCCCTTGCCTCAAAAGTTCCTGTTTTAACCCCAACTCAGGTGATTGTGTTTGTTAAAAAATAACGTACTTGTGGGAGAACTGTTAAAACTTTCACTGAGATAGTAATGCTGCATACTTGGTCTACTCTTTACCAATTACAATTGCGATGTAATGCTGCATACTTGGTCTACCCTTCTGCTGAGTGTATAATACATATCAGTATGATGACAGCATAAAGAGCCTTATTTTTCTTTACATCATAATATAAGTTTTTATTACATAATATATAAGGTGGGAGTATGGTTGGAGTTCCTCAAAATGTGATCAGGGTAAAGGGAAATAAATAAACAAGAGTATGGTATTTTTGAGATCTAATTGGCATTGTCAGTTACACTACCCTGATGATTCAAAAATCTTCTATGATAATCTGTAGTGTTTGCTTTCAATATGCTCCCTCACAGATTTGCATTCTATTGTGTCTTCTTAATGTATTTCAGGTAGGGGATGCAGCATTGTCCATATTGCATAGTATGGCATCAGCACATTCAGATCTGGATGATGCAGGCGAGATTGTGACCCCAACTCCAGCTGTGAAATTTGCGTTATCCAGCCCAAGGTGTCTTCCTCATGTTGCTCAGGTACTATACATAGATGCTGTAATTATATTCATTTTGGCATTTGCAAGTTGTTATGTATGTAGCTCATCTGTTTAGTGGTTCAATATGTCGCTACAGCACATTTCTTTAGTCTTTTAATTTAGCTCCCTAATAGATTGAATTTATTCATGAAACAACAATAAGGAAATAAACAATAATTGAGTGTAGAAGTTTGTGGGTGCCTATCTTGGTATGACTTGAACTGAGATAATGCACAAATGCAAGATCAATATCTTTATTACTTACAGTTACAGAACTCAAAGATTAGCACCACTTAACAAATCTTATATTTTCAGGCTATTTTGACAAATGAACCAAGCATTGTAGAATCAGCTGCATCTCTTCTGAAATCAATTGTCACTAGAAACCCGAAGGCAATGATTCGCCTCTACAGCACTGGTGTTTTCTACTTTGCTCTAGCCTACCCTGGATCAAACCTCCTTTCCATCTCTCAGCTTTTTGCTTCAACGCATGTCCATCAGGCATTTCATGGAGGAGAGGAGGCTGCTGTCTCTGCTTCTCTACCTCTTGCCAAAAGGAGTGTGCTTGGGGGTCTACTTCCTGAGTCCTTGTTGTATGTGCTGGAGAGAAGTGGGCCTGCTACCTTTGCCTCTGCCATGGTGTCAGATTCTGATACCCCAGAGATTATCTGGACCCACAAGATGCGGGCTGAGAATCTAATTCGTCAGGTACTCCCTAGCTAGATTACCGGGTTTATCATGATCCCTAGATATGTAATGTTCCATAGTTTTATATCTTGATTGAGGTCATCCTGTTAATGCATATAATCTGATTCATGGATTAAAATATTTACTCCTATTTGTTTTTACGAATTTTTTTTGTTCCTAGAGATGCATTTTGAAACACATTAGTCTGTTCAATCATGATATAAAAAATCTATCATAACCAAATAAGAAGTTGTTCTTAAAGGTCAGATTACATCAATTAATATTTATCAGTGCAAATTTTGCATGGATGAATGGTGCTGAAAATTCTGGAGTTTTTGAGTTCAGATTCAGTGGTTGTATCGTATTTTTGAGTAACAGCAAGGTTCTTTGTTAAGATTTCATGTAAGCAAAATCATATTTTTTGTTAATTTCTTTGGAATCTGATTGGGATTTTTAACTTTTGATTCATTACCAGGTTTTGCAACACCTAGGTGATTTCCCTCAGAAGCTTTCCCAACACTGCCACTCGCTATATGACTATGCTCCTATGCCTCCTGTAACCTACCCCAATCTGAAGGATGAGATGTGGTGCCACCGCTATTACCTCCGAAATCTTTGTGATGAAATTCGGTTCCCAAACTGGCCAATTGTAGAGCATGTTGAGTTCCTTCAATCACTTCTTGTCATGTGGCGTGAGGAGCTGACACGGCGGCCAATGGACTTGTCAGAAGAGGAGGCATGCAAGATACTGGAGATATCATTGGATGAAATTGTAATTAACGAGAATGGCAGTGGTGGGAGTAGTTCGTCTGATAGGAGGATAGAAAATATTGATGAGGAGAAACTAAAGAGGCAGTATCGCAAGCTGGCAATCCGGTACCATCCTGACAAAAATCCTGAGGGAAGGGAAAAGTTTGTCGCGGTACAGAAGGCGTATGAGCGCCTGCAGGTTTGCCACACACCGTCTCTCTCTCTCTCTCTCTCTCACACACACACACACACACACTCGCGCGCGCACTTGCATCATGTGCACATATGCAAAACTAAATATGTTATCATCTACTAGTTAGTGGCATTAAAGATTGGTTTCTAAATAGGGTTGGAAAAATATAGGACAGACAAAACTAGGATAGCATCTTTGGAGAAACCGTTTGTGAAAGTCCATTTGGATTGCTTAAAAATATGCACTATATTATGGGAAAGGTGGAGGCTAAAAAGGCTAATTCTGTCTGCATTTCATTAAGATGCAAAAAAAAATAAAAAGCATTTGGACAATTGAGCTATTTTTTCCTCCCCGTTTTATGCTTATATCTAGAAAGAGAGCTGAAAATATCTCTTCTTCCGCAACTGATCCACTTTTTATATCTTTTTACTCTGGTTAATTAACATTTTCCAAGGCAAACCAATTTTGCTGTCTCTTATTACTTCATTTCAATTGTGTATTCCTGTCACGAGCTTCCTAGTGGCATCATCGCTACCTCTTGGGTTTCTATGGATGCAGCGGCATCCAAATTTCAATTTTTCTAGGTGTCGGGTAGTAATTCTTGTTCATATCTTGTCTTCTTTAATAAACATCTTGACTGGGTCGTTGATGGTTGACAAAATAACCATAGAGTATGATTTTTTTTTCTTTTTTTCCTAGGAAAATAATTTATATTGTATCAAGAATTTATTGGTATTTTAAATAAAACGAATGTTTCTGATTTTTTGCTTTTAAAATAAAAATGCAGGCAACCATGCAAGGTTTACAAGGACCACAACTGTGGAGACTATTGCTGTTGTTAAAATCTCAATGTATTTTGTATAGGAGGTATGGAAATGTTCTGGAGCCATTCAAGTATGCAGGCTACCCCATGTTGCTGAGTTCTGTCACAGTTGAGAAAGATGACAACAATTTCCTTTCCTCTGACCGGGTCCCACTTCTCATTGCTGCTTCTGAGCTGGTCTGGCTCACGTAAGTGTAATTTTTGTTTTATCAAGTACTCGAATCAGTGGGCTAAATATGTCATATGTGCTTGTTGAGTAGTTGGTAGCCCTGTGAATCAATAGGTCTCAAATGAACTTCTTTTGCACATAAAATTTTTTTTACGCCTATATGATTAATTAATCCATGGTGAAGTACAAGGTTTTCCTTTCTTGTGGGAGAATTTGGAAGTGAAATCTTGACTGAGACAAAACCCGTTTTGCTGATCTCGTGCTCCTCTCTCTCTCTCTCTCTCTCTCTCTCTCTCTCTTACAGCTGTGCTGCATCCAAGCTTAACGGTGAAGAATTAATCAGAGATGGTGGAATCCTTCTCCTAGCAACTCTCTTATCCCGTTGTATGCTTGTTGTTCACCCAACAACCCCAGCGACGGAGCCTGCTGCTGTTATTGTCACAAATGTGATGCATACACTCTCAGTTTTGAGTCAATTCGAGTCAGGACGTGAAGAAATTCTGAGATGTGGTGGCCTTGTCGAGGATATTGTGCACTCCACCGAGTTGGAACTCGTTCCTTCAGCTGTGGATGCAGCTCTCCAGACAGCAGCTCATCTATCTATTTCAGCTGAGTTGCAGAATGCTTTGCTAAGCGCTGGCTTCCTATGGTAATTTATTTTCAATTAATCATAGTACAGTCTGGGCTGGTCACATTCTGTTCATAAACTTCTGTAATAACCAGATGAAATAATGTGAAAATTTTAATAGTACAAGACTGGCACAATTGACAGAAGCCCTAAGAAAAGCTGAATTTATGCTACAGAAATACTGTTTGTCAACTAAAAGCATATATTATGTGATTGCTGAAACTGAAAGATTTTATGTCACAAAGGCAAAATAGATTTACCATTTCGACATACTAACAGATGAACAACTTTATTTTAAATGAAAATAAGAATATGCTGTGGTCACATGAATTTTCTAGATAAGATAAAACCAACTTATGATTAATGAGCTTTTTCCAATATAATTAAGTGTAACTTGAGGTTATGAATGAATTGTTTGAGTTTTATATATTTTTTTACCTATTTGCTTCTTGGGTTTTATATCTGATGGATCATTTTTCTTATTCTTTTTTTCTAAGGTATGTGTTACCTCTACTGTTACAATATGATTCAACGGCAGAAGAGAGCGAAGCGAGTGCCCACGGAGTTGGTGCCAGTGTACAAATTGCCAAAAATACCCATGCAACACTGGCGACACAGGCTCTGTCATGGCTTTGTGGCTCCTCTGATGAGGAGGATTTGACCCCTTACAACCAGGCTGCAAACAGTGCATTCACAGCGTTGCTTACTCCTAAGCTGGCAGCAATGCTCAAAAGGCATACAACGAAAGACCTACTTGCAAATCTCAATGCTAATTTGGAATCCCCCGAGGTAAATTCATTTTGCACTATGGTTTGGTTATGTAAACTGTCAATATGATAATGTAATAACAAAGACACCACAGATGCTGTAGCTGTGTTAAATATGTATTGTAAACTAATAACAGTTATAACATTCACAAAGTACTGCAAAGCTTTGTAGAAACTATATATAGAATTTACATATTATTTTTCTAGCACCTCTAGATAACCATCCAAGATTTATCTGCTGAAGAATGTGCTGGTATATTCTGACATTGTAGATCATATGGAACTCTTCCACAAGAAGTGAGCTGCTCAAGTTTATTGATGAGCAGCGTGCAAATCAACGCCCTGATGGCTCGTATGACCTTACAGAGTCATTTTCCTTCACATATGAATCCTTGTCTAAAGAGCTTCATGTTGGAAATGTGTACTTGCGGGTATACAACAACCAACCCGATTATGATATAAGTGAGCCTGAGGCCTTCTGTGCGTCCCTTCTTAGGTTTATTTCAGAGCTTGTTGTTTCATGGAGGAGCCTGAAATCAGAACCAGAAAATGATTTAGACGAAAATGATGCAACTGATACATCTGGTGTTGAAACCAGCACGCCGAATGGTCATGATTCGGCAAGGGAATCAGAAGTAATAACTAACCTTCAGATGGGGTTGATGTCACTTCAGGTATAGTGTTATTATTGTTGTAATTAAAATAGTTCACATAAGTTGAGTGTACATCAATTAAGAATGATTTGTGTGTGCTTTTCGATCCTTAACACCAGTTTTGTAGGCACGTATATTTCATTATTTCTTTTCATAATTTTGTTTAAATTAAGTGTTATTTCCTTTTTTTTTTTTTTTTTTTTTTGCAGAATTTAGTCACTAGCAACCCCAGTGTGGCAGCTGTGTTCTCTACCAAAGATCAACTTGTTCCACTCTTTGATTGCCTTGCTCTCCCTGTACCAGCTGAGAGCAAAATCCTTCAAATATGTTTGACTGTTCTCTCTCTTTTAACTAAGCATGCAGCGTGTGTAGAAGCAATGGTTGGGGAGAGATCAAGCCTAATCCTCCTCTTTCAACTTCTTCATTGCAACCCTACATGTAGAGATGGGGCCCTTGCTGTCCTTTATTCCCTTGCTAGCTCACCTGAGCTTGCATGGGCTGCTGCCAAGCATGGTGGTGTTGTTTATATTCTTCAGCTTATATTACCCGCACAAGGTAAATTCCAGATGGCACTAAAATTAATTTTGATCATTCTACCATGAAGCTTGTACCCTTTTTTGGTCCATTACCGTTGGAAACTGAGACTTATGTAATTCTTTTTCTTCAGAAGGAGTTCCATTGCAGCAACGAGCTGCAGCTGCATCCCTGTTAGGCAAGCTGATGGGCCAGCCGATGCATGGACCCAGGGTGGCAATTACTCTGGCTCGGTTCCTCCCTGATGGGTTGGTATCAGCTGTCAGAGATGGTCCTGGTGAGGCAGTCGTGGCATCCCTTGAGAGGACAACTGAGACCCCTGAGCTTGTGTGGACCCCAGCCATGTCGTCTTCCCTATGTGCACAGCTGTCAACCTTGGCAGCTGACCTCTATCAGGAGCAGATGAAGGGTCGTGTGGTGGATTGGGATGTACCTGAACAGGCATCTGGCCAACATGTTATGAAAGACGAACCACAGGTACAATCCGACTGATAATTTTGGCTGCCTATTCCATTCCCAATATTTTATATGCTGACTCATTTTTTTTTTTTTTCCTTTGGCATGTGAATTGTGTTATTTTTCTGTCAATATGTATTAAATACAGTAAACAAATTGATATCTTATGATTCATTCTGCTAGAGTTTGTCTAGTTTAAGCTTCCTTGATTGTGAGTGCTCAAATGCAGAACTATGATGGGAATTTAGACTTCCAGAATTAATATATAAAACTACCCATATTTCATTTTTGTTCCAAGTACTTAATATTTTGAATAGGTTTTGATATCTCATTTCATCTCATGCAGGTTGGAGGTATCTATGTAAGGCTCTTCTTAAAGGACCCTAAATTCCCATTGAGAAATCCAAAGAGATTCTTGGAAGGTCTACTAGACCAATACCTCTCCTCCATCGCTGCTACACACTATGATTCCTCACAAGCCATTGATCCTGAACTACCTTTGCTCTTCTCAGCTGCACTCGTCTCCCTGCTCCGAGTCCACCCAGCCTTGGCAGACCATGTAGGCTACCTTGGCTATGTTCCAAAGCTGGTCACTGCCATGGCTGACGAAGGGAAAAGAGAGGTGATGGCATCAGCAGAGGTGAAGAATGGGAGTCCAGCTCAATCGAATGGCCAGGATGGAGCCGAAGCAGGGCCCACTGAACCTGCAGGCCCCACCCCGCAGGAACGGGTTCGGCTTAGCATCTTGCGGGTTCTGCACCAGCTTGCATCCAGCACAATCTGTGCTGAGGCTATGGCAACCACCAGTTCAGGAATTCCTCAGGTTCCAATATGCATCACACAAATTATTATTATATTTTATTGATAATTAGCAAAATAGTACTCTGTACTTGTTGCAAAAAATGGATAGTATATGATTGTTCTGTATTTCAATACTATTTGATTTATGAATTTGTGTGGTGCAGATAGATTTACGTCCCTACAAATAGTTACTTGTTAGTTCTACAGTCTTAAAAAATACAAATGAAATAGTTATTGGCGTGTTTTGATATATTAATAGCGGAATTCCTGAATTAACCTTAAGAATTTTATCCAGGACGATTTTTCAAGTTATAATGGCAAGAGAAGAATTATTCTCAAAATAACTCACTGGTTCTTTTGTCGGTTATTTAATGCTTAGGTGGTACCTTTGCTGATGAAAGCCATTGGATGGCAAGGAGGAAGCATACTAGCCTTGGAGACACTCAAACGTGTAGTTGCTGCTGGCAACAGAGCTAGAGATGCTCTTGTTGCGCAAGGTTTAAAGTAAGTATAACTAAAATCTTCCTACTATATTGTCTTGTGAAGCCAAAAATTTAAGCTTATATAATGTAATGAAAATAGGGCTGGCTTAGTGGAGATATTACTGGGAATATTAGACTGGAGAGCTGGAGGAAAGCAAGGCCTCTGCGCGCAAATGAAATGGAATGAATCTGAGGCTTCTATTGGTCGAGTGCTTGCTGTTGAGGTACACAAGCCCTTTTCTTGATAATTTGTTGTTTTTAAAAAGTGAATTGTGGGAGAACATTTAGAAGAAAGCACCTTATTATCATGCACTGTTAAAAGCAAGTGCTCTGTCTTCAGGTACTACATGCTTTTGCCACTGAAGGTGCGCATTGTGCCAAAGTTCGTGAAATATTGAATTCATCAGCTGTAAGTCCATATTCGCTTGTATGTTTATGTGAAATTTTCCATAATTGGTTTGGATAAATGTTTGAACTTTGATGCTTAAACCTGCATTCAAAAGGTATGGAGCGCCTACAAAGACCAAAAGCACGACTTATTCCTTCCATCAAATGCGCAAACATCGGCAGCTGGAGTGGCAGGATTAATTGAGAGCTCTCCATCTCAACTCACATATGCTTTACCAGCCCCACCAACTCAATCGGCACTTGGGAAACTTCCAGCTTCAGGCACATCAAATCCTGGGAGGCAATTATAGCAATAAATTGCAGCATTGTTTGATGTCTTTTTTCCAGCTTAGTATATAGTTCTGTACAGTTTCTTTCTCTGTTTTTTTTTTTTTAACAGAGGTGAGTTTTTTTTTGTCTCTGTTTCTGTTTTGTGATTTGGTTGAGAATTGTAAAGTGTGAGATTAATTTTGTTTTATAGTAAAATGGGTTTCTCGAATGTACATGTGTTAAAAAAAGTGGACTTCGAGGTCGGTTCCTTGTATCTGTCCTTATCCTGCATACGTCTTTATTCATTTTGACCCTTTCTGTATGCTCCCCCCTTTTGGTGTTTTGCAATAATAAGTGTATGCATTGGCTTTTTTTATTCATTTTAACTTCGTGCTGTTTCAGAACAATTTAAGGTATGTGTATCTAAACAACGTCCGGAAAAAAACAGCCGAAAATCATTAGCCTCCCTTTACTTTTCTTTATTCATTTTGACCCTTTCTGTATGCTCCCCCCTTTTGGTGTTTTGCAATAATAAGTGTATGCATTGGCTTTTTTTATTCATTTTAACTTCGTGCTGTTTCAGAACAATTTAAGGTATGTGTATCTAAACAACGTCCGGAAAAAAACAGCCGAAAATCATTAGCCTCCCTTTACTTTTCTTTTATCTAAAATGAAGAGAAGCTTTGTCTATGTTCTCTAAGCTGAAAAAAGGAAGAGAAAGTTTAATATTATGCACTATAGTGCATAGAAAGTTTTATGTACCGTGGATTTTTTTAGGAGTATTTTTGTAAATTGACAAATCTAATTTAACCAATCTAATTTATATATTGAAATCTCATAGCAAACCAAATTTTATAATTTTTGAGATTTTATTACTATTTTTTTATTTTTTTAAAATCTGTCATTTTTGGAATGTTGTAAATAGTAGTTTGTTTCAAAAAATAGCAGGTTTTAAAAAATTCGAAAAAAATAGTAATAAAATCTCAAAAATTGTAAAATTTAGTTTGCTATGAGATTTCAATATGTAGATTAAATTTGTTAAATTAGATTTGTCAATTTACAAAAGTACCCCCGAAAAAGTTCGCGGTGCATAGAACTCCCTATTGCACTATGGTGCATATTAAACTTTCTCAAAAAGGAATGTGTACAATTAAACAAAATAAAACCACACAAATGAACCATACTCAGATGTCAGATCAGAGGTTTTATTCCTAGATAAGCGAACATTCTCAATAATAACAAGTTTAGCTATTCCTAGATATCAAGTCCAAATGAAACGTATCTGAAAACAAAATAAAAAAGAAAGAACCATATTCAGCATACGGAAACAATTCAAGAAAATAAGCCACCAATTGTCGTGTCAGGGATTGACACCTCTTAAATATCCTATCACTTAATGCATTAGATCAAATTCAATCTTACCCTTCCTCCTCTTGGAACCTAAGATGCTTCCCTTCTGGCACTGGCAGACCCTTCAACACTACAATACCTGGTGACATTGCTGCACGGTTTTCATTGCACTCCTCTCTTTCCATCTCTCCATCACTGTTGTAAACAAACCTGGTGCGTTTCCCTTCAAACTTTCCACCAGCCACTTCCATATCTCTAAACCCTTTGCAGAACTCTTTCACGTCAGATTCAGATTCTATTTCTTCTTCTTTATTGGTGCTGGCATTTCCCTGGATGGACCAAATAGACGAGTTTCTATCAGAGGAGATGGTGAAACAGCCATTGGAGGAGACGCTCTCTTGGTATGCTACAGAGGTGATGGTAGATCCGGTGCTGCCACTAGAGACCTCATTTTTGTCTGGTGTGTTTCTATCTCTTTCCATCTCTCCATCACTGTTGTAAACAAACCTGGTGTGTTTCCTCCCTTCAAACTTCCCCCCAGCCACTGCCATATCTCTAAACCCTTTGCACAACTCCCCCACATCAGATTCAGATTCTATTTCTTTTTCTTTATTGGTGCTGGCATTTCCCTGGATGGACCAAATAGACAAGTTTCCATCGGAGGAAATGGTGAAACAGCCATTGGAGGAGACGCTCTCTTGGTATGCTACAGAGGTGATGGTAGATCTGGTGCTGCCACTAGAGACCTCATTTTTGTCTGGTGAGTCAAAGAGGAGTGCACGGTTCAGGACACACAAGCCAAGCGGCTCATCATGTTGCACAACTGGGGACATAATCTGAACGATTACACAAATTAGATTGATTTCAGTATTGCTCACAAGCAGCATTTGATTGATGTGTTTGTAATTTAAGTTAAATAATTGAGGGAATTAAGTTTTTCAACAAAAGATCGAACACAATATCAATATGGTAAAACTTATCAGCAACCCCCCCCCCCCCCCAAAAAAAAAAAATGAAGACTGTGCATGCATAACGATATACCTGGAAATTTTTTTCACTGGATTTATAAAGGCTAAGTATCAAGTAAAATTCATAGCATATAAAGTATTTCCCAAGACATTCCTTACGGCAATTCGCTAAAATTCAATTCCATAACTAAATCAAACTTAGAAGAAACTTAATGAGAACAAAGGCTCTTGCAAACCTGTGGTGGCGGATGGAGAAAACCATGCTCAAGATCCTCTGGAATTTGAGGGATTTGAGGTGTATTCATTGGAGTCGGTGCAAGCATTTGCATTGGTGAGCGTGCAAACCCTGGAATTCCTGATCTTGAGGGAGGTAGATGGTGAGGCAAAGAGGGGATCTTGGGTCCTACTTCTTTCTCCTCTATTTTCTGAAGGAGAGTCTTCACCTGGCTGCGCAAGATTGCCTCACCAGATCCTGGGGTCAAATTTATCTTAATGGGGCTTTTCACAAAGGATCCCGACCCAGTAGCAAGACCCACAATTGGAGAGTCATTTGTGATGTCGATCAAAGCAGTGCGGTCGGCTTTGTTGCCTTCTTGCTTGATCTTGTCTGCAAGATGAGAGAGAAAGATAGTTAGAAATTGAAATTCTAGATCGATACACTGATTTGGGGGCTTTTCTTTATCAACTTAGAGCAAAGAAAGAGACCAATTATTGAAATTTGGTTAAAATTACATTGTTATGGGCTTAGACCTTTCCATAATTTCGTAGGAAAAAAGGGAATAAAAACGAGAAAAGAAAGAAATGGTTTCTTGGCCTCTTTCTCTTCATAATAGACATTCAAATTCGAATTGGAGCTTAAGAGATTTGAGGAAATTTTTTGTAAATTCGTGGAGGAAAAGAGAAAAACAAAAATTCAAGGAAGTTCTTTGTACTTACAAGAGGTGCCAGAGCTCTGAGATGCCTTTCTCAGCGAGGATGGTGTCTCCATTCTCCAATTACACTTCTTCTTCCGAGAGAGAGAGAGAGAGAGAGAGAGAGAGAGAGAGATTAGGTCTTGAGAGGCGGAGCGGAAAGAGAAGAAACAGAGAATGAGGAATGAATGATCGGTGGGTTTATAAGAATATAGAGGGAGTACAACGGTAAAATTTGAATGTAGCCGTTTTCTGATGAGACAACTAGCCGTTGGGACTTCAGAGGGCAAGAATGGAAAGTTGGAAATACAGCTGGCAGGCACCGAGTGGCTTCCTTCGTTTGGAAGCAGCTGCGCCGCAGGATGTCTTTCGGAAACCCAGATCATAATTAATAAGAAGATTCGGATCATAAATGTTAATGGGCTACTATTGGGCCAGACAGTGAGAAACTTCCTTGTAATTAATACCTAAATTATTTCTGAGGCCCAATTTTGACTCGCTGCTTTGAAACCGTGCGTTTCATCATTTGAGTCACATTATTCATTTATCAAATTCAACTCCGAACTCCAAAGTGGAAAAGAAAGCATTTTTTTGAAAACAAAAGTAAAAGAGTGCAACAATTATTTGACCAAAAGATGTGCACTGATTAAAATTAAATTTATTGGAAACTATATCTTAAGGATTAATTTATGATAAGTGGTGATTTGTATACGAGTGCTTTGGCAATTGGTAGTCAAAAACACTGTTAAAGATAACTTAGATTAAAGAATTTTTAAAAAATGTGACTAAAGACTGTCAAAAAAAAAAAAAAAAACTCTGTTCCATTTTTCTGAATGGTGATTTAAGGTTCGTCTCAAATAAGTAAATAAATTGGAAATGCTTGTTATTTATTTGTGCCAAATTTCCGAGTTAGCCCTATGCGTCAAAAGGCATCAATACCGAATCTAACTAGAACTTCCATATAAAGAGAAATGGACACTTGCAGAAGCATCATGATTGAGTTCTATAGAATTCGGTACATGCATCTTTCTTTTTCACTAAAAGAACAGTGTTACTACATTTAAGAAATGTGGTGATAAAAAGTGAGCGATTCTGGAACAATATTTTTAAAGCATAGAATCTTTGACATCAGTAATTTTTTTTAGACCGTGGACATCAATAATTAGAGGTGGTACATGACAGCAATGAGATAAACAAGCATAATACCGTAGTTAATTTTAGCTTAAAGAATAGAATCTACTATTTATTTGACTCACTTTGTGAGAATTATCTGTTGCTGATTTTTTTTTTCATCAAACAAAAATCAAGTATATACTAGTTAAGTTATTTGCTTCATGCCTTTACCATATTTTGTACATTAATTTTTTCCAAGATGGAAACATGATTGTACTTAACATTATTAATTCAAATGTATTTTTCGAACTAGCATGCAGTTGCGCCTACAAAATCGCTTTTTTAATTCTTCACTTATCTTTATCACTTGCTCTGTTATATTGCATTTTGAGTGATCAAATGCCTCCCAAGTTTAAGCAAAGAGGGTATATGTATATTTTTTTTACTTTGCAATAGAAAAAAATTACTATTTTTATTGTCTGACGTGTGTAAAAAAAATTCATCTCAAAGTTCAAAAATAGTAAAAATATTTACAAGTGTCAGATGTCAATCAAATATAGTTGAAATATCATAATTTTTCGTATATATAAAGATACAAAATAGAGAAGGCCTGATGGATTTATTAAAGATATCTAATATTTTAAAGGTGAGTAATTAATATAAAAATGGATGTATAGTGAAAGCAAGTGAAAGCATTGAATTTCCTTTCGTGAAGCTTTTTTTTTTTTTTTGGGAAAATTCCAGTGGTAAAAGATTTTTTGATGAAATATCAACTTTTAAGAAGTGTTTAGATGAAAGTTTTAGTGTAGTCGAGGATATAAATTCTCTAATATCACCTTTAGCAAACACCTTTTACGATGCAATGTCTTTTGAAAAAGATGATAAATGCTGCAGTCATACTGGCAGGCCTTATTAAATTTGTTTCGTCCGATCAGACCCCCTGTGTTAGTCAATTGTCGTTTCCTGCTTCCTTCTGCTGCTCTGTGTACGTACAACTGTGTGTTAAAACAGAGAAATCTTTGCACGCATGAATACCTCTACTGGTAAATAATTGTCCCACTTGCCACTGCAATTAAGCCACCACCTTTTTCAAGATTCACAGGTCGAACAAACATTTCACCAGAAACCAAAACCAGCAACTCTTTTAAAGAAAAAAATTAATTTAATTGATGCACCAATCCTTTTCTCTACATATAACAAATACACCTTCCAAATTAAAGAAAACAAATACACCTGGAACAGTCCAAATTTCCTGTGAACCCAACCACCCCATTTTATGCACAAAAGTAAATTAATCAATGTATCTATCAGTCCAAAACCAAACCTAAAGTTAGAAAAAGCCTGAATTCCTACTCACATGCACTTTGATTGGTTGTTATCAATCCTGCCAATAGGCAGACACAGATATCTAAGGAAGAGAACGACATCAGAAGAGGAAGAAAATCTATCAACTATATATTAATGAATAATTTATTGACAATCAACCCCAAAATGTACCCCCAAATATATTTACATGTCAGCCTGACGTCTCAACCCTGTACTCACCCCCGCCCGCCCCTTCCTCTTTGACCGACGTCGAGGCGTTACAACCTTCGACTCACCCCACTCCCAGAATTTCTCTTTCTCTATAATGCTATTATCGCACTCGGGAAAAATTGCCGAGTACCTAACAGTGTCATAGCAAACAGTATATGTCATGTAACGCTCCCTAAACCGGTGCATAGCATTGCGTTTTCTAGCAGTCATGATAGCAAATTCCTCGGTCATTAAATCCACCTCAGACTCAGCACAATCCTCAATAGATGGTACTTGACGAATGTTACTTACCCGGCATCCACGAAGGATGAAATCTGAAAATTCTGACAGAAAAGGGGCATATTTGTAATTTACTTTATACTTGCCACCTTCTGTTGCCCAAGCTGAGCCATCCCAGATAGTAGCATATACATACATTGGCTTAGATGGAAAGTCACCGCCCATTGCGTCGTTTCGAATTACCTCTCTTATTGGTATGTCATCAATGTAGAATCTGGAATAGATACGATGGTTTCAATTCCAAATCCAGGTCAATTTTGAAAGGTTCTAATCATACTGAAAGAATTTTAATTGAATTTTTGAAGAAGTGTAAGAGTGCGTACATAATATTATTTGAAGTCCATAATATAGAATAATTATGTGGTTCCTCAGATGGGTCGAATGGGAGCAGATACCGCTCTTCTCGTCCCCTGCTGGTGCTACCATTACCATACACATTTGTCTGTACTCTCCACTCCTTCCCTTTTCTCTCCCCCAAAAACTCAAAATCTAGTTCATCATGGTTATGCTCAAAAGTATCTCCATTGGATAACTGCAATAACAATATAGTTAAGATAGAAATTCCCGTTAGGTTTTTAAAAATTTCTTAATTAACAAAAGGAAGTACCTACAGTTAATCATTGACTGGTCAATCAGTGCTTTATTGTAGTACTTAATACAAAACTATATTAGGTAGGGTACGGTATGCAGGTTCAAGGAGGTAGTTCCCATGTGCTTGTTGGACTGGCCAACCCTTTTTTGCTGTACAAGAGATCCTTCTACTATTGAAGTTCTAATATAAAACACTGCTTATAAACAATGTGTGTTATTATTATAATTAAATTTTAAACAAGGTATTGACCCATTCCCTTATGTTGCTCTGGTTGAAAATAGTCCACTAAGTCACAACAGAAGTCAAAGGAAAAAAGAAAGTAAAAGTAAGTGCTACTGTAACCTCCAGACAATACCTCCTACATACACTTCCCTAAGTACGAGTAAAGAACCAAATGGCATTGTAGGAAACAAAAAACTTTACTACTCATTAAATCAACCATAAGCTTTCATGAGAACAATTCACCAGTAAAATACAGCCCGCCACTTAAATTTTTATTTCTTCTTTTCTTTGAAAGAAAGATTTTGTCAGCACATGAAGTAAGATATTACTAAAGATAATAGAAGAGGGATGCACAAAACCGTGAACTACATTACTCTTGTAAAGTTGTATGTATCTTAATCAAACTATATACAGTTCGTAAAAAGCAGCATATCATATATAAGCAAAATTGATGCACAAATCACATAATTAGGCTAAAAAGAAAATTTTATACTAGTTGATTACGTATGTGAAACTAATTTCATTACTCTTCTATGTTTGCCAAAACATTTTTCTAATAATAATATGTGAATGGATACCAATTGGAGAAGGTAAAAAGCCATGTGACAGATAAGTCCCTCCTACCACATCCAACAAAATATTTATCTATTCTACCATACTTGAGACATCAGACAAACAACTTTTAAAACCTTTTAACTTTTTCAACATGAGTTTAAATTAAATATTCAAAAAGTGGTTTCTATAAGTCCATCCCAAGGCACTTGATTAATTAATCACTACACAAAAATAAAGAGGCTTTCATAGAGATTCAATTAATGTAGTTCCAATTGCTAAAATGTATTGCACTGCATAATATTTTCTTCTCGTTTATGTGATGTAACTTTCTTCTTTTGAATTGTCCAACATGATTTATCCTAATGTGAATGGAATAGTTACAAAGCGACGAGGCTGAGTCCAAAGGAATCATCCACAAATTAAATTCTTCAAATTAAGTTCCACAACTCCGTCCAACTAATTAATTGAATAAAAGATATTGACATTCATGGACAAATTCATATCCATCTTAATCAAATATTGCATTATCACATTCAATAACCACTAACTAAATCAACACATGATAAACAACAATTTTAAAAAATCCATACTAAATTAAGATTGCGCAAGTAATGTTACAAGAGCTATAATTTAAATACAGTAACTAATAATTTTTTATTCTTTTGCCGTTTCCAAAGTTTTCTAAATAAACCATACAATTAATTATCCAACTGCAACCTTTATATATTTATACTAAATCCAAAAGAGCACTCTGTTACTTCACAGATAATAATGTGTATCAACTTACCAGCATGCAAAAACCAGAGAAAGCATATTTCTAAATATAGCTCTACTTAAAAAGCAATTACAATAATATACAAAAAATAAGAATTAATCAGAAAACTTACATAAAAAGCCACGACAACTCCAGCTGTATACCCCCTCGGAAGCTTGATCGAAGCACTGAAGAACCCATTCTGATACGCATCCGTTGATATAAACCCCGATCCTAATTCAAACAAAATCCAATATAAACATCCGATTTCAAATTCACAATCCACAGACGACAACCCCACGCTAATCCAATCCAATCGATAATCTAATTAACCACCTCATTTAATTTAATTACCCGAATAACGGTCGAGTTTGAGACGAACGCTTCTCCCATCTCGCGACTTGATCAAATTCTCGCCTCCGAAGAGGTGAGAATAACCTTCGTCGAAGGATATCGTCTGAGGATCATCGGCGTACGAGGCGGCGCCAGTGGTGGCCGCCGCCACGACGGCCATCACCATCGCCAGTAGAAAATGGGACATTTTTGTCTGATTTTATTATCTATCGCAACTCCAGTGGAGAATTCTAGATGTTTGCTTTTGTAATTTGTAATTTGTAGTTTGTGTTTCTATCTCTGTGTGAAGAATTGAGTGCGTGCGTGTAGAAGACGTTTCACTATCTCTATCGCGTCTCTTTCTTTTCGTCTTCTTGGTAGCTTATAAATCTTAGGTGGCAAGGTGGAAGAGACGGTTTTGCGTGCACTTGGTGTACCACTATATGGCGGCAGTTATGGCGCTGACAGTGGGGTCGTTATACGTTAGATTACATGTCTTCTGTTGACAACTAATGAACACCAGGGCTATTTAATATACTATTTGAGTGCCTAGTGGGAGTAGAGCTGAACACGGATTGGATGATATATTACAGTCAGCGACAATTATTCCAATGCTTTGGTAATGCGAGCATATATACATTTTTTTTTTATTATCCAAGGCACTAAGTTGTTTAATATATATATTTTTTATCTCTTTACACTAGCTATTGCAGCTAATTACATTTAATGCTAAAGATATTTGCCGCTGCCATATTTGTTCATATTACAAGTGTGTCTATTTTATCATTTCTTTCCGGTATTCTATTAATCAACAAAGGACAGAAACGTTATTCATCAAAAAAAGAAAAGAAAAGAAATGAAAAGGATGGAGTCTAACACCAAAAATGGCCTCTTGTTAATTCATTTTTTTTTCGAACCTCAAAGCTCAAACAACGAAGCTAGTATTATCTCATTTTTATTTTATTTACGATTGATGCGTCTATACAAATATTTATAAATTTTAGAATTTGGTTAAGTATAAATTAAGAGTCCCAAAAATAAGTACATATAATCAACTTTATACGAAGATAATAATTTAATATGTTCATCTTTAGCTTTTTGTTATGTTAGAGTGAGGCTGTGAGCATTAAACAATCCTTATTATTATTATACTGATAGTCAAAATTTAACACTCGGTTGGTTATTACTAGTTCTTTGGCACTTTCTCAATTTCATTATTTTGCAAGAGGCAATTAAAGAGAATTAATGGACTAAAGAAGTCAGAATTATTCATATCAACAAAATATTTATATTTATATTTTTAATATTAGTATAACCGCACGTCCAGCTGGTTAACATTGTCTGTTCCTTCTTATTTTTAATTTCGTTGGATTTTTCATTTTGTTTATTTATTATTCACTTCCCTTTTTATTTAATTTGAACGCGTACATTAGGCCCATTACGCTATCTTCGGAATTTAATGACCTTCTGTTATTACTTGTTAGATTTAGGAGGGTGTGATCGTTAATTCGTTGCTGAGGAAAAGTTTCTACCAAACGTGGCGTAGGTGACGCGTCAGACAGTGACGCTTGGACACGCTTGAACCAGGTTCCTTTCTAACGATTGGGTTTTTTGTTACATATTCGGAATTGATTTCTGTGTTGCCTCACGTTATTTTCCAAATCCAGTCCCTGGGGGCTGGGATTAATGAGATACGAATCCTCTACGGAACTTCAAAGTTCCGCATCGTGGAGAACTTTTAATCTCCACTGTCCAATCCGTTCGATCGAATCCTAAGGTCAGGATTTGAGGCGTAATAAAAAAAAAAAAATCCACGCGAATAACTATCTCATCTCTCCGTCCGTCACCTCTCGTGCACACTCGCCTCCTTCGAAATTTGAGAATCGTGACGATGGAGATCTGATCACAGTGTCGTCTTCTCCGCCCTCTCCGACACCTCCGACAGAAAGGGAGAATAACTCAGGCGATTTGCTTACAATTAACCTTAAATTAACAAATTAACCTTGAATTAAAAGAAATAAGTAAAATTACCCTTACAATTAACCTTGGATCGAGTTAGACAGAAAGGGAGCAAACTCGGGTGTTTTTCTTACTTGGATTAAGCTTTAAGTTTGAGGAGCTCAGGAGGAGGCGTCGCCAGCAACCACTGAAGGCTAGAGTAGAGAGAGAGCACGGTTGGCGGAGAGAAGGCGGAGAGAGAGTAACAAATCGGCTGAGAGGAGTTGTTCGCTATTTAATCGCGATTCTCAAGTTTCGAAGGAGGCGAGTGTGCACGAGAGGTGACGGACAGAGAGACGGAGAGAGGGAGAAGAGTTATTCGTGTGGATTTTTTTTTTATTGCACCTCAAATCTTGACCTTAGGATTCGATCGAACGGATCGGACAGTGGAGATTAAAAGTTATCCACGATGCGGAACTTTGAAGTTCCGTAGAGGATTCGTATTCGGGATTAATGGTCTATGTCGATGACTTCCTTTTCTCCTGCTATTTTTGAATTTATAAAAAAAAATTTGATATATTGTTTCAATAGCATTCTACCTACATATCTTTGATTTATGATTAAATTTTGATATAACCTTCAATAGCTCTGTATGAAAATAAAGTGTTGGGCAACAAATATTGATTTTCAGGGACCTTAGTAAGAAAATAATTTAATGTCGGATGAAAATAATTAAAATTGTTGTACTAAACGTCTCTAAGTTTGTCGATTACAAAACAATATCATTTGGCATTTAACGATCTTCTTTGAGTTTTATAGGAAGAAGATGCAAAGTTTGAAGACTTGGATAAAAACTATGTGCAAAATCAAGATCAAGTATTTTAGAGAGCTTATAGGCTAGTTTAGACTTTAATAGAAGGTTTACTTTAGTCCTTTTATCCTTGAAATAGTCTAGATAGCAGAAAAGCTCAAGAACTCAGCATCTTTCTCAGTTTCAGACCCAGTGCGTCGTGTAACGCAATATTGGGTTACACAACGCACCAGTGAGTTGTGTAACGCAATATTGGGTTATATAACGCACCTGTTTGTGCAGAATTTTTCCTTTAGCAGAAACAGTGCGTTACACAACGCAACAGAAGGTCGTGTAACGCACTAGCTGCATCATACAACGCAATTTATGCGTCGTGCAACGCAATATCCTCAAGTCAAGCCAGAACGTTGTATAACGCACTGAAACGTTGTACAACCTTTCTTTGGTTTTTCCCTGGCCTTTTTCACTCACTTTTCCTGATCATTTAATATCATTTAATGTTGCGTTGCACAACGGATGGTCCGCGTCGTATAACGCACATGACAACTCAACGGATAGTTTATCCATTTTGTTTTATTATAACGGTCGTCCAGTGCGTCGTACAACGCAATATTGGGTCGTGTAACGCACTAGCAACGGATAGCTCGTTTTGTTTGTTTTATTATAACGGCTATCTGTGGGTCGTGTAACGCAATATTGCGTTGTGTAACGCACAACAGCAAACTGAGTTGTTTTACAGTTTTTGATGAGCTCTATTTATATCCACCCCTTGTTCTCTCTCCATAGAGAGCTTTGCTTTGCAAAAATTGACCAGAATAGAGCCTTTTGAGCACAGGGATACTCTCCTACCTGAGCTTTTCATAGCTAGACCATTTTGAGAGATTTAGTAGCCTCAAACACCACCGCCCCGACATTGTCGCTAGGTGTAGGTTGGAATAGGTTGAGAGCTCTTCTCTTTTGAGGCCGTTGTGCCATTTGAGTTAGGCCGATCCACCTCGAGTGTCCTTGTGACGAGGTGATTCGGTTCGAAGTTGTAGACCCGTTCTTATTGGAATTGAACGGAGCGCGCCCTTTCGTGGTAGCGAAACTCCCGGAGACGTACGACTAAGGCTAGCCTTTCCTAGCGGGTCGGAACTCCGTAATCATACCAAGTGTTCAATTTCTCTCTCTCTCTCTCTCTCTTTATTATCTTGCTATACTTGAATTGCTTGTGTGCTTGCTTGTGTTGGGTACCAATTGAATTGTGTTAGGGTAGTTCATACCAAACCAGTCTAAAATCTTAATTGCTTCCGCTAAACCTTGGTTAAGCCGCCTCCTTTAGGGACAACAAAAATTAAGCATGATTTTATAATAAATTAAAAAATAAAATAGATTGGTATTTTTAAAAATTAATTAAACACGAGGTGGTATTTTTTTCCCTCTTTTTTAAGTGAAAAAAAGCTGATTTGTATACCGCATATAGTTAAATCTTTTCTTTTACTTAAGAGTTCCTTCTGTTATAGTTTAGCGTTGAGGTAAAAGTTAAGTTGTGTGATGAATAGATTAGTTAAATAACTTCTGAAAGTAACAAAAATGTATAACATTTATTGACAGTTTTATTTATTTTAAATTCATTCTAATCGTGTCAGAGAAATTTTATAAATTACTACATGTTTATCTAATGTACAGTACAAACTTTCAATGTTATAAAACTCTGGATTGTTAATCTGAATATAATCCGGTTTTCATCCTTGCCACATAAGAACTTGTACTACTGCTTTCGGTTTTATTATTTTTTTCCTAATCACAAGTCTTAGCCTCTTAGGCTGTTAGGCATACTTTCGGTTTTCTCTGCTCTTTGATTTAGTTAAGTGGCGGTCGCTGTTGCGCATTAACGCTCTTATAAATTAAGTGCTGCACTATCTCCGAATTGTGGTAAATAAAAAACTCATAAACGCTTATAATCGCCTAGACCCTTTAATGATATCAATATCAATTAATTAGTTGAATGACACTGACGGAGACATGATGAAAATGAAAATAGAAAGGGGTCACAAAAATCAGAAACTAAACAATGTGCTGCCAAATTATTGTCTTCTGATGAATCGGGTCAGTTTTATGAGCAATAATACCCAACACACAAATAATTATAGAGTATCATGTTACAAAAATGGAGAAAAATACCATTTCACAATGCTTGAAGTGTCGGGTTATATTTAACTAAACGATCCCGATATCCACACATCTTTATTTATAATTTTTTATTTCTCTTAACTTTTGCTGTCATTCATCATCTTTTAATTTAATCAGTTCAGAATGTAAATTCTACGTAAAAAGCAGTATTTCTATAATTCTATAAAATAAAAATTATACAATAAATTATTTGTACGAAACAAAATGCAATGAAATCTGAAGGATGTGCATATCGAGGCTTGTCTTCTAAACCACCCTTTTGTTTTCATTTTTTTTTTTAAAATATAAAACAAAAGAGAACAATCTTTATTTTTAGTACCTCAATCATAGAAAAAAAGGAAAAATGGATTCCAGGGCTCCCATACCTACTTTGTTCGATTCTCCTTCTAGTCCTCCAAGCTATAAATTATTAACAATGAATTTGCACTATCAACCTTGAACCTTCCAAAATGTTTTATCAATCTGCTGAATTTTTATTTTGCATGTGCATGTACATGCTTTTTTTTCTTGGTCATTAATTAATACAGCACTGGCCATTGACCTGTATATACTTGTCAGTCTATGTACTCAATCTATGAATTTAATGATCTGTCGACTTCCTCTTATCTAAACTTACAAGTTACAAACTCGCAATCTATTAAAATGGAACTATTGTTTCCCAAAAAATAATTAAAATGTTGGTTCCATATAACCTTCGCTCTTAAAGGTATATAATATTGTTTCGATTGATTTTGTTCAATTTTTTTAAACTCTTTGTAAAATATTAGAGAAGCTTTCTATTTATTGTTCACATACTCTTGGGGTGTGACATTATCATTCATTTCCATTAATTAATATAAACCATGCCACATCACTGTTCTCGTCTGTACGAATTGTGTTTGACCGAGTATAATTTAATTTCTCCAATATATATATATATATAGAGAGAGAAATGCTATGGTGCATCGCGATGTATTGAGCCTTTTGTACATCGCGGTTATATCGGTCGATAGCTTTACAAATTTACAAATCTAATTAAACCAATCAAATCTATATATTTAAATCTCATAAGAAACCAATTTTTATATTTTTTGAAATTTTTTTACTATTTTTTTCGAATTTTCTAAAACCTGCCATTTTTGGAATTTTCTTATTATTAGTTGGTATCCAAAAAAGGAAAGTTTTAGAAAATTCGAAAAAAATAGTAAAAAAATTAAAAAAAATATAAAATTTGGTTTGTTATGAGATTTTAATATATAGATTGAATTGGTTTAATTAGATTTGTCAATTTGTAAAACGATTGACAGATAATGATCGCGATGCACCATAGCATATCTATATATATATAATTACACCGGAAAGACAAAGCGTTTTACGAGTAAAAAAATTTACTCCGAATGAGCCAAATAATTTTCCAACATTCAGTTACTTTGTAATAACTATTATTAAAATAAATTTATCATATTCTTGTCAATTTGTCATCGAGAAAAAAAAATATTTCCCTTCAATTCGAAAAGTCCCTGCTCCTAAATTTGTTAATATTTTGGACTCATTTTGAGTTGTTACACATTTCAACAGAATAAATCCAAGCGCTCATTCAAGTTCTTTTTTTCTGTTATCATGGTCCCAGTGACAAGCATATTTGTTTTGCGCATAAATCGGCTATACCAAGATATCTTTGAACGGAAGGAAGGAATACCGCCACCTGAAAAAAACAAACGAATAGAAAATAATAAAGAAAGAAAGGGAATATTGACACTAATTATGTGACCCTACTTATAAAGAGCTGGCCCTGTTCTGTCTCTTCATACTAATTACATATACACCAGCTACAGATTATACTCACAAAGAAATCTCTATTTTCAGATCATATGTGGCAACCACTGACAACTAGGCGCTGCTGACATGTAAGGGTGAATATAAATTTAAAGCACGAAGTGCAATATCTCCCATATTGTTTTTTCATATTAAATTATTGTATAGAAAATTGTCACCACTGCATTTAATCTCTCGTAATAATATAATTATTGTTTCATTGTCGAGTTATGTAATTAAAAATTCACATATTTTATATGATAGTGCTATTCATATTGATAGTAAAAATTTTATTTTATTTTATAAGTTATTTTAGTAATTTAATTTTGTTTGTTCCGACAATATTGAATCCACGGCGTTCACCTTTCTTTCATTTCAGTTGTTATTTTAATATGCTTAATTGTTATTGCTCTCATTTATCATTGGTCTGTTGCACGGAATGATACTCTGTATGAGCCACAGAAAACTTGTGTATCCACTATTGCTGTCAATTTTGGACGTATCCAGCCGCCTAATATCTACGTAGGCGGTTTCCCCATTTTGGGGCTACTGGTACGCGGGCCCACCGGACAGAGGCGGAGAGGCGTAGAAAACAAGCTTCTTTCTTATCCAACTAAGCCAAGGAGTGCAACGGCCCCGTCTCAGGAAAGACATTTAAATACGGTACCACGTGGAGGGACCCTATTGGTGGACGGCTAGTGGGGATAGCAACGGTCGTTATTGAGTCGCTTGTGAAGTTGTGATAGTCCCGACTCGAGAGAACAACAACATAGACATGTTACCAACCGTACCCATTTGGATTTCGGTTCACGAGCATTTCGTTCTTAGCCTCTTGTATTTGCTGTCATCTTTTTTTTTTTTTTAGTTTCCTCTTTATTTTTTAATGAAGGCTCGCAATCTTAGATACTGGTATGTTTGGATGAAGTGTCAATAGCAGAAACAGTGAGCGCCCGAGCTGATTCGAAATTTTAGATAATTGCTATTCAAATTTTTTGTAAGAATAGCAAACCAACAAATTACTGATTTTTTGGAACAGGTACTCAACAATTCAAATGTCTATTTATGTTGAAATAATCACAAATCGGAGTTAGTGTCTTTTCTTGTTAATTCAAAAACAGTCATAGAAAATCATAAAATAATTGAAGCAGTGGAACACAATTAAAAATCAATTTTATTGTGAGAGCAGAAATTCAATTTTATTTTAGAAAAAAAAAATAGATGTCATCTATTAGAGAGACATAGTCCATACAATAAGAGATTTTATTTATCTTGTGCTCACGGCTCGGTAGGAATTTGTTCCTTTGAAAAAATGGCAAAGTTGCCAACCATTTGTACTTGACTCTCATCTTCATTAATATTGTGAAAACAATTTATATTTATATTATCTACCATAAAAAATCGGACGTATGATAAAATAATCTTGTATAGTGAAGGATGAGAGTTTTTTTTTTAAAAAAAAAAAAAATCTCGGCTGAAAAAAGGAGCAGAGATTAAACACTATGACTTAAAGTTGCATCTATGTTATATCTTAAGAGTAGGGGTGAAAACGGTCACCGTTTCGACCGTCCTTTTGTTTCGTTTCGTCCAAAACGAAACAAAACGGTTAAAGATTTTGGTTGCGTTTCAAAAACGAAACGGTTAATGAAAGCTTGAAACGGTTTCGTCCATGTGTATTTTCGTGATTTCGACCGTTTCGTCCAAAACAAAACGGTTAACGAAACTGACCGTTTTCGTGGTCGTTTTAGACGTTATGCAGCCCTACTTAAGAGTAATAACTCCATCGAATTATAATGTTTATTGGACAAAATGAATTTATAGAAAATAAAGTTTTTAACATAGAATACAAAAATATTTAAAAAAATTAAAATAGATATTTGATTTCTCAAGTAAAACAAAAGCATGATTAAATGTCATTATTAAAAAATAAAAACCGATATTGTGGTATAAAGGCTGCGCATATCTATTTCAAATTTTCATTCTCACCACAAATTTTTTTCATGTGGTTTGTGCAGTTGAGTTCACGAACTCTCGTTAAGTTCAAGTCTATGCAATTTCTTTTCCATCCCATGAAAAGGAACAAAAAAAAAAACTGATGAACTTTTGAAAGCTATAATACGACACGTAGTATTGGCAAAAATTTAGGAGAGAAAAATAATTAGCACCTACGTTAGCTTTGATTGCAAGCATGACCACTATGTCGGCCTCCATCACATCTGCATCTCAGCCTTTAATTATCAGATGTGCCTTTTGTGTTATTTCAGAATGTTTTGTGGCCAGTCAATCAGTTATTCGTCATGGTTGCCACCTTATAGTAGTTGTAATGGTACATGATTTGGTGAAAAACTTTATATGATTTTAGGCAAATTCGCGAGTGATGGAAAAGGGCTCAGTATAAATGATACTCGTTCAATTGAAGTTGGGTTTCACTTTTCCACCTTTTCACATTTGTAATTAAAATTGACAACTTAAGAAGTCTGAAACAGTTAATTTTGTTTACTGATGCAATTTCAACAGAGTAAAACTTTCCCTCTCTTGTGTAGGTAGGTCTGCTGGTATTAACTAGTTTTCTAGGACATTAGTACTTCCGGTTTTTGTTCTTAGTTTTGTAATTGTCCTTAATAGCAGTTGTCAAGAATATCTAGAAAATTGTTTACTCTCTTTGCAAAAAATACAACTTATAATTTTTTTTTTTAAATTGTCTAAAAAGTTTTGGGTTTCAAATTGTCCATTATGGATTGGCTTGATAGCGAATGTAGATTATTTTATAAACTCTTTGGAATGGGATCATTATCGAAAATTAAAAAAAAAAGTTCTCACCAAAAGTAACCCATGTCTAAAACCCGAAGCATAATTTTCACTTTTTCTGGATTTTTCAGATTAAAATTTTTCCAACAGTCTGCTCTGTGACAGTAATTAAGACCACTTCACATGCTAAACGTTCATCAATTTCCTGTACTAACGGCTAATATCTAACAAGTAGGTCTCGTAACCATATCTGTATACTACCATAAATCATCCTTATCTGACATACGCACCTTTCAATCAAAGATAAGAGCTAATTCGTGGGGGAAGAGAGAGAGAGATTATCTTAAGAGGTGGTTGTTGTTGTTAAAAAAAATGAGCTGGATGTGATTTGTCAGGTAGGAACTAGGCTTATCTGTCTGGAATTCTAACCAAAGCATTAACATCGTTCAACTAATTCCGGCCCGTGTGTGTGTTTGTGTGTCAGAGTGTCAACAATCAAATTCAAGTTTGGTTGTTATTTGTTTGTCTCATTGCTTAGTGCAACGGTTTTAGACTTTCAGGTTTCAGCTTATTGCCATCACTGGAGGCCCTTATTTTTGTTATTTATTTATCTTTTTCGGTTTGAGGCGGTAGTGGGCCAATGAACTTTGACCCATATGCTTTCAGCCACCAATGGCGTGCTTGTTTGTTAATGCCCATAACACATGCATGTGAAACATTCATGAACCAAATAGAAAAAGAGAGAAGAATCTAAGACATCTCATTATTTCTGTATAAATGCTACTTAATTATTGTAATCTATGTTGTACTGCACTCCACAACTTAGGTACCAGAAATGTGCCCAACTGAAAGGTTCTGACAATTACTATTCTAATGTGGGGTCTTAATTTTGACCATCATCACCAAAAATTTCAATTTCTGATACTCTCCATGTCCTTGGTTTTATGTAAGAGTAACTCTCCGAAATTACCATAGAAATACTGTCATGACAAACAAAAAAGGAATAAACAATAAGGAGCACTAAATTCAACATAAATAGATATTTTATGAGTACCATGGCGGTATGAGATTGTTGTTATTACATGGTAAAAGTTCACAGGCTGTTCCTTTTGAAACATCAAATTTACTACATCTCAAATCTTTCATGCTCTTTGACGGATTTTTACCATAAACTACAACAACAGCCTTTAATTATTCCGAGTAAATGTCAACTACATGATCCTAGTTGCTTACAGTTTGTTACATCAGCTATATATGAATTGTCAACATATTCAAATTAAAGAAGCATTATTTTCTAGCAAAATATTAGCTGCATGTCAATTCTACATAAGAAAACTCAACACAGCATATCTTAACAGATGTATTTGAAGTATCCTCTTTCTCATGCCATCAATAAACTCAGATCACATGACAAGGCAAGATGCATTCGTGAATTCGTTAAAAAAATGGTCATGTGTCCATGCCTATGTATCAAGGAATTCAATGTCATCCTCTTCAATATGTGTTTTCCCTTTATTGGCATCTCTCTTTCTGCGCTCTGTAGGTGGTTGGCCTCTCTGTAAGAAACAAAACCATGTTAATAAACCATGTTAATAGTAAGCAAGAATGTCATCCTCTTAGGATACATTTTCATCTATTTCAGATTTTCTACTAAGGTTGGGGATTTAGCATCTCTCTTTATAATTATCATCTTTTATCTTTTATATACATAACCATCACAGAAATTAACAACACAAAAGGTAAAAGATTCATCGCCTGCGACCAAAGTAATGGTCTGACCAAAACTACACGTTGATTATTTGATCAGATGGCGCACATGAAATATGCAAATGGCGTCAGTGCAGAGTGCCGCCAATGCATTATATAAGTTGATTATTTGATCAGATGGCGCACATCAAATATGCAAAATGCCAGCAATGCAGAGTGCCACCAATGCATATATATGTGCGTAGAAGCACATGAAAAGTAATTTAAAAATTAAGCCATCATCATCAAATACCTTTCTCAGGACGTAGGCTAAGTAAAGATAGGCAACATCCCACTCATCCTTTGATAGTGTGCCTGAAAATATAATATGTTAGGCCAAAATGACTCTCAGGTCTACTAAAAGAAGGCTTTTGCACATAACACAGAAACCTGATCAATAATTCACAATGCTCCATGGCACAATCTAGAGAAACAATATAAGTACGAGGGAGACTCATTGCAATGCCACAACATTTTTGAGTTTAGTGTGCTTGTGATAGTACTCAGAACCTGGTACAATATTATTAAGGTAGTATAACAGTACTAAAGTTCTTCCTTAATGTGTTTCTGAAATTCTACTTAATTATATGTGCATATAAAAAAAGCGGTCTAAGAACAAATGTGCTATGGAATGGTATAGGCTGTTATAAGGTTGTGTTTCTGCCACTTCAACCCTTGCATTTTTCAAACCCCAATTCTCATTTTTCCCTTTTCCATCCTAGCCCACAAATTTAAAGGTGACAAGTAGAAGGAACACACGCAACCATTAACAAGATGAGAACTGAGATATATTGCCAATCAATACACAAAAAATAAATTAGTAAGTGCTGTTTGGCCATTTAATATAGCTTGCAGAATACAAAAAAACAGCCTTAAAAATCACAGCAACAACTAGATTCCAGAATAGCTGACTCACCATGATCTTGCTTGCCATCCCCTAAGGCACCAAGCCTGCGCATAAGCTCTGTAAATTCTGGTTTCCCCAAATACTCATTTACAAATTCATGGAAATTCTTCGTCATAACAAGCTCTAGATCATACTGTGCATTGTTAGGAAAAAAAGATAAAAGTAAATAAATATCTCATAATAACCTTAGTGTAATACCAAAATACGACTTTTTTCAATATTGTTATGTTACCTCCTCGGCGAGTGCTTTAAAAACATGAAAAGGGACAATCCACTCTGGGCAGTCAACAGCGTCCTGTGTCCATTGAAAGATTCAAAAGCCATGTCGTAAAGTAAGACTAGAAATTTAATTTAAATTTATTTACCTCTAGATGGAACTTGTACTTGATGCCAAAAGGTCTCGAGGATGGGAACTTCTACAAAGGCAAAAACATTACAACTAATTGTTATTATTATCTGACAAGAACTAGAAATTAAGCTTCAAACTAATTCAACAAAAGTTAATAGTTCTCACCTTATCACGATAATCTTCATCGAAACTTACCCAGTAGACACTATTCCCAAACTCCAATCCTTCAGCTACAAAACACATTGATACATCCATTTCAGTTTGTGATCATTCCTTAAGACCAAAGCACCATATTGGCATAATCAGCAAGTACCAGACTACGATTATATGACACAGCAATCTGATCATATGAAATTGGGTTCAATGTTAAATTACGAAATCCCTGGAAAATAACGTGAATCAAAATATAACACCAAAACAGGTGCAGATGCGAAAAAAATGTATTCTTATTTACCTTCCCTGAGCTTTTTAATAATAACATTAGCATCGGGCATGGTACCAATAAAGGTTCCACCTGGCCTAAGCAAGGCCGATATGTTTGCTAAAGCCTGCCTCGCACGTGCCTCGTTTGACCATGAGTAGTGTAAAGCAAACTGCATGTACATAACGTATTTTGTAAGGAGAGGTAATATTGGCCCTGTACAAGGATCCCAGTCTACTGACCCAATCAGTTTCTGGAACACTTATTTGTCCCAAAACATGTTTTTCAGACAAATTAACCAAAATACTTCACAGTGTTTAGAAAGAATTTTGCAGTCGCAAAAGTGCCACATTAAATCAAACTTTTCCAATAAAGAAAATAGAACTGCAAATAAATAAAACAACAAAAAAACCACTCGCATAAAGAAAGAAGTCATGCTAAATCAGTATAGTTCATTCTTAATCCAAAAAGAGGTTTTACAACACAACACCTGTGAAGTTCACAAGCTTTTTAAGCTACGATGGTGAACCCATGTCTACAGACAAAGCTCAATTCCCTTTATTGACGAAATTAAGGCTGCTACATAGGAGCTTAAGATACGCACCTGACAGCTGCAAATGTCAAAAGGCGCATCATCATCCAGGTATTGATCCAGCCTAGCCTATTTTTTAAAAAAATAAAAATAAAATTACTATCGGGCAAAGAGAAGCCTCATGTAAGACGTATAATCAAACAGCACCATTAATGAAGCTGATATGATACAGGGCAGCTTCAGCTTCCTTTTTCTTTTGGTACATTGTTTAGTTAGTGAAACTATAATATGTATTCATCATCAATATTTAAATTGCAATGTCCCTGGAAAACTTGACAAAAATGAAGAGATTCAAAATTACATCATAGCAATCTGCACATATAAGGCGGGCAGGGAAGCTAAATTTCTTCCTTCTCTGTTGCAGATCGGCATCACCATTGTACCTTGTTCTACAATCCTTTATCTAAACAAATAAACATTTACATTTCAGTCCAAAAAAACATCTTTAGTTGCTCAAGCATGAAATTTATTTACAAGTGCACGTACTGATCCTTCAGCGATGTCGATGCCAACATAATACCCGATTCTCGCTTTGTCCCATTTAATAAGATCACCACCCTACATAGCAATGGTTGCATCATAGGCAT
The DNA here is from genome assembly GCA_027562975.1 of Rhynchospora breviuscula. NCBI lineage: Eukaryota > Viridiplantae > Streptophyta > Magnoliopsida > Poales > Cyperaceae > Rhynchospora > Rhynchospora breviuscula. The sequence goes on along the minus strand of CM050400.1, from coordinate 26,031,687 downwards.
GATTGAACATGCATTGACATAAGTCATGATAGTTAAACCTATTCTGTTATAACGAGTGTGAATACTAACTATCAGATTGATTCACATGTAGAGTACAAAAGTAGACCTTGCCACAAGCGAGATCAAGGACTGCATCTCCAGCCCGTGCATATAGCTGAATAAGAACACTCTTAATCTAGTAAGAACATTTTTACAAAAAAAAACGTCAGCTTTTGAATTAAGATTCATCCAGAAAGGTGTATATAGAATTTGAAGGTTATTGACTTAAATTGGCAGCGGCATAGCCCTCGAACTGAAAATTCTCAGATCATACAAGTCTATACCAGATGCTCGTTTAAAACTTACACTTTTCCCCTATAGTGGAACAACCAGTTTCCTCTCCCTAAAAAAATGAAAAAGTTTCCAACTAGGTGAAAGTAGAAGGTAATTTTAGTACCCAATTGTTCAGCTTCTTTAAATGAATAATGGGACTGGCTTCTCTCTCTTCAAGAGTCTGATTCGATCTGGCACTGTAGTGATCTGCTACTTTCCTTGCATTTCTACTACTCTCATCCTCTCCATAATGTGAATCACCTATTTTTTTTTTTTTTTGAAAAAAAGAAAACAAGAAGAATGTTTTGCATCATGGCCCTCGCAGTTCGCAATAAAAGAAATATAACTCGGGATATACAATTATAATTAACTTGGGAGGAAAAATTGCAACACCGGATAGGCTGAAATTTTGAGATTTTGAGCGAAATACCAAAAGAGTTAAATCGAGGCCTGGAATGGGGTGGGCCGAAAGATGTCGACGTCGATTCGTCATATCCCCTCTTCATGCCTCCAGTAGCAGAATAATGTAAATCACCTATTTTTAAAAAGAAACGAGAATAATATTTCGCATCTTAAACCCTCCTAATTGCAGTAAAAGAAAACAACTCAACATATGCTAGTATAATTATTTTGGGAGCAAAAAACTACAACACCCATTAGAAATAGGTGCAAACTTGATTACAGGTTTCAATTGAGAGTGAGTTATTCACAAAGTTTACACTTCAATTGAAGCTAACACTCATCAAAAGTCATATTTCTATAACTTATTTCACTGCAACATTCGAATTTCACCAGAATCTAATGCTCAAATTAAGGAATTCCAATCCTGTATAACAAAATAGCCAGAAAAAATCGTAATTCCACCTAAAAAGTTGAGAACATTTCTCAAAATCTGCAAAGATATTACCACTCTGGAACTACCAACTGATATATAAGAGTTTGAAAAGGGGGCGGCGGTATACCTCAGAAAATTTCAGCTTAGAACTGCTTTAAGACGATAGCTATAGTAAAGTAGTCGGCTTGAAGACTCAAAATTCAGAATTAAAATCCACAATTGATCTTACTAGGAGCAGTAGCGAATTATTGAGAGTGAGTTATCGCCGGACAGATCTCTCTCCGAGGGACCAGAGAGACGCAGGAGCGGAGGGACGGTATCGCACGGCACGGGGGAAAAAACGACGGATGGAAATAACTAGGTTGCGGATTTGCCGCAGTTTTAGGTTTTTATTATTCGACCAAAGGGGAAAAAATTAAACAAATTTGTAGCAGGCTTCAAATAAGTGTTGCGCTTAAAATGCTGTTGGGTTATATAACGCAATTTTGGGCTTTTATTGATTAATTTTCTGTTTGCACCTTATGGCCTTGTTTGGATGAATGGGAATAAGAGATCTTCCCGGAAGAAGCTTCTTCCCGGAAGAAAAATCGATCCAAACACACAAGAAGATATTGGAAAGAGCTTCTTCCAACAAGGTGGAAGAAGGAAAAAGGAAGAAGGAAGAAGGAAGAGCTTCTTCCACTTTTTTTTTTCTTTTTTTTTGATGAAACCATCACATTATATAATAATATTATATCACATTATATAACAATATTATTATAATATCATAATATTAATTATTTTTATAATTATAATAATATTTTTAATTTTATTATTTATTTTATTATTCAGATTATTAATATTAAATAATAACTATTATTATTTTCTAATAATATTATTATGATATTATTAATAACAATATATTACTATAATATTATAATATTATTATTATTATATAATAATATTAATAATATATTATTATAATATTATAATATCACAATTTAATTATTTTTATAATATTATTATAGTATTCGTATTATTATTACTTATTTTATTATTCTTATTATTATTAATAAAATAGTAATATATTATTATTATTATAATATTACAATAATAATTATTTTTATAATATTACTATAATATTATAATAATTATTACTTATTTTATTATTATTAGTATTAGTATTAAATAATAATAATTACATTTCATGATATTATTATATTATTATTATTTATTTTATATAATATTATATTTTCTCAAGTAATGAATAAACTATAACTATTAATTTTTTAATTATTATTAGTATTAAAATAATTATTATTTTATTTTAAAATATCAAATTTTAAAATAAATAAGGAAAGAATAATATTACACAAATTGGTTTGAAAAAATTAAAACTAATAACTATTTTATTTTTATTTTTCATTTTTATTATAATATTATATTATTAATTATTTTCTATTATTATTATTATTATTATTATTATTATTATTGTTTCTTATTTTATTACCCTGATTATTAGCATTATTAATAAATAAACTACAACAATAAAAAAGAGAAATGAATAAACTATAAACAAATAAAAAAGACAAATAATTATTTTAATTCAACTCTTTTATTTCTTATTCCTAACTCACCATTCAAATAACATTTCTTCTTCTAGAAATAACACTCTTCTCACTCTTCCCAAATATTTCTTCCTAAAATCCTCTTCCTTCCTTATTCCTAACTCATCCTATATATATATCCCGTCTGAGACGCATCACCTAAACAACTCTTAACTTCGTTCCCAACTTCTCTCCGATGGATGGCAGTCCTGATCCTAGACCTGTAACTGTTGCGTCGATGGAGACGCTCAATGACGCCATGCGTGGGACATCGATCTCTGCCTCTGCGGAGACGCCTCCACGCCCACGGAAGAGGGGTCTGAAAGGGGATCGCTACGTAGAATACTTAGCTGAAGTCGCAAGGACCAGCCTCGAAGCCAGGAAGCGCTTGATCCAACAACGCCTTACTGGCAACCAAGCCCCCCATCCCCCTTGCAAACGAGTTCGACCTAGAAAGGAAGAACCGAACAAATTAGATCCTCTCTTTCAGGTTTAATCCCATATACTGATAACTGATAACTGACCCCTTTCAGAACCTTTTTGAAATATGTTTTTCTTTCCATTCTCTTATTGCTTGCTTTGGTTACCTATATGTGATTTAATGCAATGGCATGAATAAATTACAACATTAGTGTGGTTTCTCAATTTGGGAAACCAGAATTTGATATATTCATACCAATTGTTCACCTATGAAACCCATTAAGAAAGTAACGCACAAACAACCAATTAGCATGGTTTGTTGAAGTAACGCACAAACAACCAATTAGAATGGAACAATCTGCCATACCTGCCTTGCTTGTGTAATGCCTGGCACACACTCTTGCTGGTGTTATATTGATGAAGAAGGGTCTTGCCAGAAACCAACAACCCTCATTTCATATTCATATTTCTTCAAATGGCACCAATCTGTCTTGTCAGGGAATAATAAATAAATAAATAGAACAGATTTAACTTGAGCAATTCCAATTTCAACGAATACGATGTTACTACCTAGTACCTACAGTTTCTGTGATAATTTTGTTTTTGTATCCAGTGTTTCCGGGGGCATCAAACATGCATCCGATGCTACGAGTATCACTCCAAGAAGTGCCGGTATTGCTGCACCACCAAGGGCTCTGTCATTAGCTGGACAAAAGAAAAGGCTGCAGATTATACAAATCTTTACTCATGCCACGAGGGGCGTGGTTGCGTCATGCCTAAAGAAGATGATTCCTTCTGCCCCGACAGTTCTTGCCAATTTTGCAGCCCGCTAGACAGTGTACTCAACCACATTACAGATGCTCACTCAATGACCATCCAGCATTTCTCCTACGGTGATGTCACTTGAATCCCCCTTCATTTGGTCGGCAAGTACCTAGTTCTGAGAGCAGAGGATGGTACCACTTTTGTCCTGTGGGTTGATGATAAGAGTCAAGGCAAGATATTGTCTGTTGTCTGTGCCGAGCAGCAGCCCAGGTTCAGTAGGACCAGGTTCACCTTTGAATTGACATATTACTTGCCTCCTGTGGTACGCAGCTGGCTTAGAGGGGAACGCTGGACCCCTCTTTATTACGCCAGCGACCCAAGAGCGAAGCCCTGGGACATTGTAAGCAGCTCGATCGTCAATTATGAGAAAAATACTGATGTTACTGGAATCGCCAATGCTGATTCTAATATCATAAGGTCTTATGTCTCAAGCTCTAATCTGGGAAACATGCACACAGACAACAAAAATCGTGCTCTCTGTGTACCTTGGACATTTTATGACTCATATCGTGGCCCAAAAATATGGTATGGAGATCTTATTCTCTCAATTTCTTCCCCGTTCAATGCAAATAAGTCAACCACGTAACGTCTGGGCCTGCTTATGGAGGCCTTTTCCTAGCCGAGCTATATTTCAAAATTGGCTGCATAGAAGATTTTTTTTTTATATATATATATAATTATATATATACAGGTTTAAAAAGTAGTATTATGCTTTCTTTAAATTTATGTGTGGGATTATTTGGATGTACTTTTTTATAGCTTTGAGTAGTATTATGCTTTCTTTAAATGTATGTGTGGGATTATGTGGATGTACTTGACAGAGCTTTGACATGATGCCTCTATCAACTGGTTTGTTGTTAAGCTGAAAAAAGTCCTTCATGATATGAAAATAATTTTTTTTAAGACTCTTTTGACTTGGTATATTTGTTTGCATAGCTCCAACTTTGTTTGATTTGATCTTGTATTATGGTTATTTTAATCTCTTTTCCATCTAGGCATTATGTATGAATGATTGTCAAAGCAGAAATTATGCTTTCAACTACAACTTGGATTCTGTTAGACAGAAGCCTGGAGCCATTGCTTGGCTGAGTAATTGACACTGGTTAACAGAAGAGGTCGTTTTGTGTGTGTTAGTGTTGGAGTTGTGTCCTAAAAGTCAATATTTAATGACTTAATTTCTTAGTTTATGTTATTAATGATATTTAATCATTTGTTCCTAGAGTTTATTACTGACAGATCATTCAGGTTGAGGATCTGAATTGTAGATCTCTGTGGATCATTCATTAGAATGACAATAATAAATCTAAATCGTCCGTAATCTTGATAATTAACAAGGAACATTAATTATCATAAAAGATTAGTATGCAAGTTAAGTGATGATTAAGTTCTACAAATCATAGGTAAGGAGTTACCAACTTAATTGCATATGTGTATGTTATTAGAACATAGTACAGGACATGACCCAATGAAATAAACATATGGATTGTGTTATGTGTCATTGTTTATTTCATACGAGTTTGATTCTAAGTTTGAGATGGTTCAACTTTTCCACATGAGGATATGTTCAATAAATATCGTCTACCGTTGATTCCTGATAAGGGCTGCTATACGGACTTTATTTATGTTCTCTTGAATTGTGCGGGGAAAAGTTGTTCATCAAGAAAATCGTATGTCCCTCATTAATTCACTTAGTGAGTGATGATATCTGTTTGGGCCCCTTGATGGAGTTAGATTGTTTGGCCAACTTGTACAATCAACTCTAGATCAAGAAATGTATAATCTGCAAGAATGACACATTCATATCTTGGATTATACAGTGATATCATGTGACATAAGAATCAGACAAGAAGATACTTTTATTTCTTATGCAGGATTGAGATATTGTAGCAGTACATTATTTATGCGAATTGGGAATCATAACGTGTTGCTAGATACCGCTTATGATTATTGAAATTAAATAGCGATTTAATTACATGGCCAACATAGCGTAAATTCTCAAAGGGTCACACAAATAGGACTTTAATCACACAGTGCATTATTTATTTATTCGCAGCAGTGTATTGCGAAAATATGATAAGTTGATTAATTAATTATATGCCGTTGCGAACCGTTATAATTAATTAAGTCAAGGAGATCATATAGAAATAAATTAATGCATTAACTAATCCCAAAATAATTATTAATAAGTTAATAATTAATTTTGTTCAACACAATTTAATTATAGGAATTAAATAGAGCTTATGGACCTTTATTTAATTAGTAAATTAAATGTCCGGTTTGAGACAAGAGAAAGGTCCTTTAATTAATTGAATTAGTGGACATTTAACACACCACAAAATGGACTTGATAGCCCATATAGTGGCTGCCCTAATAGGGGTAAAAAGGTCCCTAAAGTTTGTGGAGTGGTTGGTTTATAAAAGGAGGTTATTTGGAGAGAGAAACCCTAGCCACCATAGCCTTTTCTCTCCCTCTTCCTCCTAGAACGAAAATTAGAGAGAAAATTTCAGAATTTTCATCTCTTTCTCTTGCTCTTTTCCACCTCATCTAGCTCATGTGTTGAGATTTCTCCCTTCTCCATTAATTAAACTAGTTAATTGACAAAGGTAGAAGAGAGAAAACCTTGGGGATTAGTTGCTCTCCTCTTCCTCGCTAGCACAAGTTGAAAGATGAGGTGATTAAACTTCTTGGTGGACTCGAGGCGGCCGTCGACGGAGAAGAAGGCGAAGGAGAGCACGCCATCAACTCCCATGCATTGGTCGAGCCTTGCGGATACGATTCCGCGAGAGGTAATCGATTCCTTTCCTTTTCTCATGTGTGTGTTGATTGCTTAGCAAGATCCTTTGTGCTTGATGTTTAATTAAGTTAATTAGTAACTAAAATTGAAAATTGAGCACTTTCTAACAGTTAGGGGCATGCTTGTTTTCTAGTAGTTAAACAGGACAGGTGGATATGTGTGTGGTTTTTTGTGGCATCCTGAATGCAAAATCCTTTATATGTTCCTCGGATGAGAACTTTAATTGGCAACTTTTGAAGTCTGAAACAGTTTATGTTGTCTCCTGACAATTTCAACAGAGTAAATTTGTTCCTCTCTTGTCTACGTAGGTCTGCTGGTATTAGCAATTTTTCTAGGTCATTATTACTGCTAGTTACTGTTTTTAAAGTTTTGTAATTGTCCTTGATAGCAGTTGTCAAGAATACCTAAAAGAAATGTTGACACTCTTTACAAAAATACAACTTATAATAGTTTTTTAAAGATTGCCTAAAAAATCTTGGGTTTGAGAATGTCCATTATGGATTGACTTGATAGAGAATGTAGATTATTCTATATACTCTTTGGAATGGGATCATAATCGAATTTTTTTTCCCTCATCAAAAGGCTCATGTCTAAAACCCGAAGCATAATTTTATAATTTTCACTTTTGCTGAATTTCTCCGTCTACCCTGTAACAGTAATTAAGCCCACTTCATATGCTAAACGTCCATCAACTTTCTGTACTAACGCATAACATCAAGCAAGTAGGTCTCGTAACCATATCTGTATACTACGCAGCCGTAAATGGCTATAGAGGTCTACAACCGTCACAATTTTTTTTAATATTTAAAAATTTTAAAATTCAAATGTTGAATACAAACCGTTGATCTTGTTCAATTTTACGGACGATGTGTTTTCATATAAGTTTTATAAAATTTGAAATCGATTTGATACTTGATTAAGCGACTAAATTAAGAACGTAATAGAATTAATCAGTGATAGTTAACCATTCATTTGTTGACCACTTGATCTAGTATCAAATCAATTATAAATTTTATAAAACTTATATGAAAACGCATCACTTGTAAAATTGAACAAGATCAATAAAGATTCCACCGGGCCGAAGCAAGGCCGATATGTTTGCTAAAGCATGCCTCGCGCGTGCCTCATTTGACCATGATGAGTAGCGTAAAGCAAATTACATGTACATAATGTACTTTGTAAGGAGAGGCAATATTGGTCCTGTACCAGGATCCCAGTCAACTGACCCAATCAGTTTCTGGACTTCATCACACTTCTTTTGTCGTCTCAAAACATGTTTTATGATAAATCAACCAAAATATGTCACAGTGCTTAAGAAAGATTTTTGCAGTCTTAAAAGTGCCACATTAAATCAAACTTTTCCAATAAAGAAAATAGAGAAGCAGACAAATAAAAGAACTATAAAACCACTCGCATAAAGAAAGAAGTGTCATGCTAAATCAGTATAATTCATTTTTAATCCAACAGAGGTTCAATAGCACAACCACCATGAAGTCCAAAAGCCTTCCGAGCTAGGAGAATGTGAACCCATGCCTATAGACATAGTGGAATTCCCTAAAAAAAATTACTATTGAGGAAAGAGAGGCCTCATGTAAGGGAGATAATTCAACAGCACCACTACTATCATGTGCATTAATGAAGCTGATTAGTGATATGATACGAGACAGATTCAGCTGCTTTTTTCTTTTTGTACATTACATGGTGAAATTATAAAATGTATTCGTTATAAATATTTAACTTACAATTTTCCCTGGATAACTTGAAAAAAAATGAAGAGATTCAAAATTACATCATAGCAATCTGCACACATAAGGCGGGCAGGGAAGCTAAATTTTTTCCTTCTCTGTTGTGGATCAGCATCGCCATTGTAATCTTGTTCTACAATCCTTTATCTACATAAATAAACATTTACACTTCAGTTCAAAAAAAAAAAAAAAACAATCTTCAATTGCTCAATCATGAAATTTATTTACAAGTGCACGTACTGATCCTTCAGCAATGTCGATGCCAACATAATATCCAATTCTCGCTTTGTCCCATTTAATATGATCGCCTCCCTACATAGCAATGGTTGCCATAGGCATGATCAAACATGCATTGACATAAATCGAATAGTTAAGGCTATTCTGTTACAACAAGTGTGAATACTAACTATCAGATTGATCCAAGTTTAGGGTACAAAAATAAACCTTGCCACAAGCAACAGGGGCGGAGCCAGGATTCCGACTTAGGGGGGGCCAAAATTTTTGACTTAGGCATACTAAAGTTTGAAAATTTAAAAATCTAAAAGAATTGACAACAAAAAATAATATTGCATTATTTTATAGTAGTAATTTTATGAACATGAATTGTATCAAATAAATAAAGAAGTAATTTTTTCTTACAAAAATAATAAGCAAAGATTTTCATATTTGAGTAATGTTTTATTTGTAATTTTTTGTCTTCTAAATTTGCATTAAAAGAAAAATTATAATTAAACTAGTTTGAATAAACAATAAACTTAACTAGATTGTATTTGAACTCTTTTATTAGGGTGCAATATGTTATATATTAAAAAAATTTAATATATAATAGAAAAGGCTCTTCATACAACTTTAAAATCTTAGGGGGGCCAAGCCCCCTTTGGCACCCCTACTGGCTCCGCCCCTGACAAGCAAGATCAAGGACTGCATCTCCAGCCCGTGCATACAGCTGAATAAGAACACTCTTAATCTAATAAGAACATTAAAAAAAATTTAAGCTGTCAGATTATGAATTAAGATTCAGATATATCTAGAATTTGCATAGCTCTCAAACCGAAAAATTATCATACTATACCAGTCAACACCAGATGCTCGTTTAAAACTAGTTTTCCCCTGTAGTGGAACAACCGCGGTCTCCTCCCTAAAAAATGAATAAATTTTGACTAGGTGAAAGTAGAAGGTAATTTTAGTACCCAATTGTTCAGCATCTTTAAATGAATAATGGAACTGGTTTCTCTCTCTTCAAGAGTCTGATTTGGCACTGCACTACTGTAGTGATCCGCTGCTTCCCTTGCATTTCTACTACTCTTGTCCATCTCCATAATGTGAATCGCCTAATTTTTTTAAGAAAAATAAAGACGAGAAGAATGTTTTGCATCATAATCCTCCCAGTTCACATAAACGAAATTAAACTCGGTATATACTACTAGAATTAAAATGTGATACCAGTTAGAAATAGGTGGAAATTTAGAGCTTTTGAGTGAAATACCAAAAGAGTTAAACCGAGGTCTGGAATGGGGCGGGCCGAAAGATGTTGATGTCGATTCATCATATCCCCTCTTCATGCCTTCAACCGAGGAATAATGTGAATACCTAGTTTAGAAAGAAATGAGAAGAATATTTCGCATCTTAACCCTCCTAGTTGCATTAAAAGGAAAAAAAAATTCAGCATATGCTAGTATAATGATTTTAGGAGCACAAAATTGCAACTCTGGTAAGAAATAGGTGCAAACTTTTTTTTTTTTGAAAAAAAGTAGCCTTTTTCATAGCTACATGTTTCTTATAGAAACGAAATCACAAAGTTTTACAAACTACAGCGGAATTCCATGACACTCCATACCGTCCCCTAAAAAACCCTTGTACACATCCCAATTGTAACATCACAGATACATCCAAAAAAAAAAAAAAAGGAAAGTTCACTACAAACGTCACAAAGTTCACTTAAATCTAATATAAGCAAAACAGTAAATATAATTCTTCAGCGTGTTTACAATGCCCCTGCATGACTGCATCATATTTCGCCTTTGAGAATTGGTCATCTGCAACTTCTAAATAGGTGCAAACTTGATTGTAGGTTTCAATTGAGATTGAATTATTCACAAATTTCACACATCAATACATCATCCATGCTACACCTTACAATATAGTGTTATATTGCTATAACTTATTTCACTGTAATATTCGGATCTCACCCAAATCCAATGCTCAAATCAAGGAATTCCAATCCTGTATAACAAAATAGCCAGAAAAAATCGTAAATCCACCTAAAAAGTTGAGAACATTTCTCAAAATCTGAAAAGATATTACCACTCTGGATTCTGGAACTACCAACTGACATATAAGAGTTGCAGTATACCTCGAAAAAATTTCAGCCTAGAACTGCTTTTAGACGATAGCCAGAGTAAAGTAGCCGGCTTGAACTTGAAGACTGTCAAATTCAGAATTTAAATTGACAATCGACCTTACTAGAAGCAGTAGCGAATTATTGAGTGACCTTACTAGGAGCAGTAGCGGAGGGACGGTTTATATAACGAAAATTTGGGTTTTATTATTATTTTTTTTTTTTGTGTTTCATATGTTATAAATTTTTATTTGAAAATTTATTATTATTATTTTTCTTAACAATGACCTGTAATGAATATTAATAATGTTAAAAATAGAGTGAAATGATAAATGACATGCTTCGTCGATAAAAAAAAATATTATCAAACAAAATATATCCTTGGTTTGAAATAAAAAAAAAACATTTTGATGAGCATATTAATAAATATCATTTTGTGACCAGACTTGCCTTCTATCTCCCTCTCATATAAAATTTTGTCCTTTTTGACAACATGATATACCAATTTTCAATTTTTTCTCTTTTTTATATTCATTATTAATTGACAATCATGCAAACACTTCTGTCTATTCATGTGATCACTAACTTTTTAAAAAAAAAAATTATTATTCTTCGATAGAAAGCATCTCATGAAAGAACATATAAATTGATGGCTTCATGGACTGTTCATAATAATGAATTAATAATAGGAAGGTACAATCGAAAGGGTTGTTCCTATTGGCTGCAAATCGTCAAAGATTTTATATTTTATTTATGATGCCACGGTGATTTTTAATTGGGTTGAGCAAACGATAAGAAATTCAAATCTAGTGGCGCGCGACACAGCGTGTAGCGCGCCACAGACCGTCCGATCAGATCTGGATGGATGAGGGAGCCCCGTGCATGTAACCAGATTGTAAGGTCCGAAAAAAATGAACCGTCGAGATCTGATCGGACGGTCCGTGTCGCGCGCCACAGGATTCGGATTGAACGATAAGTCGAGTAGTGATAAATTGATAATAATAGCAGCGAAATCACTGCACATGTCTAAAGAGGGAAAAAGAAAAATGAAGCGGACATTTTGATTCTCCTTACTTAAAGCATTCCTTGTGCGACCATCGTCGCACCGGGAGTTGTTTTTTCTCGTCGACCCCAACCCTAACCTAGTTCCCAATTTCTCTCCGATGGATGGCAGTGGCACGGTCGGAGGCGGCGATTCTCCAAATGGCAGTCCTGCTTCTCCCGCTCTCAGCGAACCCCTCTCCACCTCCTCCATTCCTAGACCTGAAACTGTCGCGCCGATGGAGACGCTCAATGACGCCATGCGTGGGACATCGGTCTCTGCGGAGGCGCCTCCACGGAGGAAGATGAGGGGTCCCCTGAAAGAAGGGGATTTCTTCAGAGAATACTTGGCTAAAGCCTCAAGGGACAGCCTCGAAGACAGGAAGCTCTTCATCGAACAACTCCGTGCTGAACCCCCCAGTCCCCCCGTCAAACGAGTTCGACCTAGAAGAGAAGAACCTGACAAACTTTATCCTCTCTTTCAGGTTTAATCCCATGTACTGACCCCCTTTCAGCGCCCATTTGAAATATGTTTTTCTTTCCATTCTCTTATTGATTGCTTCTGGTTACCTATGTGATTAAATGCAATTGGCATGCATAATCACAACATTAGCATGGTTTCTCTACTTAGGAAACCAGAATTTGATATATTCACACCAATTGTTCACTTGCCTACATTCTATTCTATATATGAAACCCATTCACCTCTCTTGATGCCTAATTTTTGCCTCAAAGACCATCTTTTGTTAATTTTTTATTCTCATATGTGAATAACACGGACATGTAAGGATATGATTGGATTTGAAGTAAAACACGAAATGCACCGATGGTTTGTTGAAGTAATGCGCCAACAACCAATTAGAATGGAACAATCTGCTATACCTGCCTTGCTTATGTTATGCCTGGTACAGACTCTTGTCGGTGTCCTTTGGTACTGTTATATTGATGAAGAAGGGTCTTGCCAGAAACCAACAACCCTCATTTCATTTTCATATTTATTCAAATAGCACCAGTGTATGTTGTCGGGGAATAAATAAATAGAACAGACTTAACTCTAGTAAAATCCAATTGTAACGAATACGATGATACTACCTACAGTTTCTGTGATAACTTTGTTTTCGTATCCAGTGTTTCCGGGGACATCAAACATGCATCCAATGCTACAAGCATCACTCCAAGAAGTGCCGGTATTGCTGCACCACCAAGGGCTCTGTAGTTAGCTTGAACAAAGAAAAGGCTGCCGAGTATACAAATCAGTACTCATGCCACAAGGGGCGTGGTTGGGTCATACCACAAAAAGATGATTTCTTCTGCCCTGACAGTTCTTGCCAATTCTGCGGCCCGCTAGACAGTGTACTCGACCACATTACAGATGCTCACTCAATGACCACCCACCATTTCTCCTACGGTGATGTCATTCGAATCCCCCTTCATTTGGTCGGCAAGTACCTAGTTCTGAGAGCAGAGGATGGTACCGCTTTTGTCCTGTGGGTTGATGATAGGAGTCGCGGCAAGATATTGTCTGTTGTCTGTGCTAAGCAGCAGCCCAGGTTCCGTAGGACCAGGTTCACCTTGAAATTGACATATGACTTGCCTCCTGTGGTACGCAGCTGGCTTAGAGGGGAACGCTGGACGCCTCTTTATTGGGCCAGTAATCCAAGAGTGAAGCCCTGGGACATTGTAAACAACTCGATCGTCAATTATGGGAAAAATACTGATGTTACTGGAATCGCCAATGCTGATTCTAATATCATGAGGTCTTATGTCTCAAGCTCTAATCTGGGAAACATGCACACAGACAACAAAAATCGTGCTCTGTGTGTACCTTGGACATTTTATGACTCATATTGTGGCCCAAAAATGTGGTATGGAGATCTTATTCTCTCAATTTCTTCCCCGTCCAATGCAATTAAGTCAACCACCTAACGTCTGGGCCTGCTTATGGAGGCCTTTTCCTAGCCGAGCTATATTTCAAAATGGGCTGCAATGAAGATTTTTAATTTTGTTCCACTACTATAATGATTTTATGTTTTGAAGTGTCATAAATCCAATTTCTCTTATTTTTTGTGTTTTCGTGTTTTATTATAGGAGGAAAGAAACATTTGTAAGTATTATAATTTATAACACAAATTAAATTAACAAAATATAGATGCTGAGGTTATATATTGATGATGAACACAATTGCTTCGATCAGGGGCTTAACGCAGCAAAATTGAAGGGAAATCATGTATGTTTTGTGGCAATCATAATTCCTTAAAGAAAACTTTTAGGAGATGCAGTAATGTATAATGTTGGTGCTACCGGTATGCATAACACACAATATGTCTGTTTCAAAAACTAGGCTTTCCGTCGAAATATACCAGCACTTCCTTTACAATGAAAACATGTGAAACACCAGCGTTTCATTGAGTTGATGAGTTCCCTTATAACTTTTTTTTTATTTTTAGAAAAATAAAAATATATGAAATGAAAGATATGATGGTAACCTGGTAGGGTTCTGGATTTCCGGTACTGAATTTGTGCAGCTAACTACCCTTGAGACAGGGTCACGCAGTCAAGTAACAAATGGTGTCTTTTGTTCTTTTGCCAGACAATAGCAGCACGAATAGTCACATCCTGGACTCACTGTCATCCAACTAACAATCTGGCCACTGTTCAAATATCCTACTGAAATTAAAAATACAACATAAAAATAAAAAGGTTTATCCTACACCAACACCAACACCAAGCATAACTTAACACGTAGAGGAGTGGTTATTCCACCAGAGTACCTACCTTGTTCCCCATGCTGGACCACACATCCAAACCCAGCTCTGCAGGTTCGTGTTGTGTGCACGAGAAAGAACAAAGCAGGTGTGCGTTGGATAGAGAATTGGTGTTGTTTTCTTGCCTTGTGAGTTGTGGCTAAAATTATTCCACACAGATACTGCTGCTTTGGATGTGGCGCTTTTAGTTTTTAGCCCATTATTGGATAGGAATCTATCTAACCCAAACTTGTGCTTCTGGACTTTCAATTGTTTATTCTCTGCTGATTCTTCTAGCACTAGTGAAACGAATTTACAAATTCTAACCCTTTAATATGAAAAGAATAGAAAATGAAAGAAGGAAACGAATAATGAAAAAATAATAATAACTAAATTTCAATCCATTTTACATTTTATTTATGGAATATTTGTATTCTGGCTAATTATCGTATTAGAACAAATAGTCCATACAATCATAGGTGGATCTATAGCTAGAGACTAGAGAGAGAAATTGTCTTCCAATTTATTTATCAATTAATACATGTGTACTGATATATATATATATATTTGAAGCAAATGTGTGTACTGATATTGCTACACTTTTATTTTTCTCGAGATAAATCATATTCGACCCCGTAAATATTAAAATTATTTTGTTATTGTAAGAACTAAGAAAAATGGGGGGTTTTAAAACAATACCGCAGCGGAAATCGATTTTTCAAGACCTTGAGTGATTGCTTTCACGGTATGATGCCCTAAGACATCGCCACGCCATCTTGACCTCCGTCTTCGATGCACCAATGGAGAGTAATCACATATAGGACTACTCACACACACTATTCACAACCCATATGTTTAGACTACTGTCACACCTCTCAATCTCCATCGATTAGCGGTGTTTTCATATACTCAGAGAAATCCAAGCACCATGAAGTGGAACTCCATGACTCCATCTATTCTCTTTCTCTCTCTCTACTGAGAATGCAAAAGACACTCAAAAGACTCCAGATACTCACTCTCTTTTGAATAATATGATATATGTTATATAACATATATCAATCGTCCACAGGCAAAACGTCGCTTGTTTATACTCTTACGCAAACAATCCGTCTGGACTTCCAAACGATCCGTTTGGTAATGTCTCCACTTCAATATCTAACGGTTATGAACCTTCATATTATTATAGCCTAATTTTTAATGTGATCATTATATAAATATATTACCGAATATATCACATGATTCTTTAATTAAATTTTTTCTAACTTCATTATAGTTGATAACTAAGATCGTTATAGCCATTTTCTCCAATGAAAAGGTTACATGTTCAACTCAAAAAAAAAAAAAAAAAAAGGCCGAGTTTAAGACGCGTGGACATAAAATTCTGGATCTTAGTGTCGTCTTTGAAATCTTTAAATTTAAAAAATAAAAAAGACGTCACGTGCAATGGAAAGTGTCCATGCATGACATCCTGAAATAAAGGGGAAAAAAAAGTGAAAGTGTTGAAATCAAGATAGATGAGTTTATCAAGTGCCATCTTGTACACTGCCACATAGGGCTGTCAACGGTGACCATTTACCGTTATGCCGTTTCGTTTAAATCAAAATGAAACGGTTTGTGGCATAGAAAATTATACCATTTTTCAAGTGGAACGGTTGATGGCATAGTTGGTTATACCGTTTCGATCATTTCAATCTCATTTCAAACCGTTTTATGTGTAATTTACGGTTGATGGCACAGAAATATGTTTCGTTTAAGAAATGGAACAGTAGATGGCATGCCGGTATTGTACCGTCTAATAAGTGGAACGGTAACGGTTTGGTGTCATTCCATGGTCGCTAACCACGTTTGACACCCCTACTGCCACAGGAATCAAACCCCTAACACCAAGATGTGGTGAAAATGCTACAGTGAATCTTCCACCCTTTCTGTGTGTGTACTGTGTGCTGGAGATGATGTTGGGAATAGATGCAAGATTTGTGAGTTTTATAGCTTATGCTTTTTGGCAACTTCAAGCAGTTGTTTATGGCCCCAAAAGTATGAAACTTTCCTTTTTAAAAAGGTCACCATAAGAGCCTTTTTAGTCCCACATGTACATGCTAACATGCCACAAAATCCATATAAAACGGTCTTTTATTCTCTTGAGGCAGTTGGTCTAACTGACTCAATTGTAGCATTTTCTGTCCAAAAATAGAGAATATTTATCATTCCATGTCAAAAGTACTTTCGAAAGGATTGGGCTACAATTCCAAAACAAGACTTTCAGATGCAAATGAGTGACAGTGAAATAGTGAACTCTTTTAGTCTTACTTGATTTGCATAAAGCAAAATTAGTCTTTACTTGATTTTGCAACAATCCTTTGTTTAACACCAGCAATTGTAACATGTAATGTTTGGTCCTGAATAGTAGGAAGGGAACAGAATGTTTTTATTTCTTGAAATTGCTGTTTTTTTTTATAATTAGATCCTTGATATTTTTTGTTGCCCCATCAACCATGTAAATTACCGTATATAGTTCGTTTGGATTATGGGATCCTGTTTTGGTTAAAGATAGTGAAATGGGCGTCATACTATCATGCTGACACTGATGGTAATTATAGTAGTCCCACGTGGCGTCTCATAAAAAACAAGTGTACGTCAGCTCCACATTTACTACTGTTGTGCTGCATCATCATATTAAGGCCCTTATGATAATAATTGACTAAATCAAAGTAGTAGTTTAAGGAATTAATTAAATTAAAAAGTTTGGTTTTTCAAATTTTATTAAGCCAAAAAAAAAAAAACATGACTGGATATAAAATTCTCTCTATATTTTAACGATTATTGTCGGTGACCAACTAAGTTTCTATATTATTAATAAGTGGGTCCGTAGTAGCTGTTAGTAAGTGGTTAGGATGCACAATTTTAAATTTTATTACATTTAATAAGCATGAAATCAAGCAAACAACCACAAAACGGATCTTGCAAGCATATAACACATCAATTAACCAAGAGAAAAAGGATTATGGATATACCTCTTCTTGAATAGTATCAAAAAGGAAAAATCCAATGCGTAGGAGTCGGTGGCGTGCTGCGCCTTTCTTCTTTCTTCTCCAATGGTTGACCTCGAGTCCACCAAAAGTATCAACCAACTTCTAGAGGTTTGTGCTAGCAAACTCTAGAACGGGGCTAATTCCTTGTTGCCTTTCTTCACAAAATTAATAATTTAATTTGTAGCTAATATTCAACACATGAATTTCTATGGAAGAGCAATAATATGAGAGCTTTTTGGAAGAGAAAAATCTTATATTTTTCTGTAATTTTCGTCCATAATAAATATGGAGAAAAAGGAGAGGTTATTTTCATAATGGGTGGTTAGGTTTCCTTAATTATCAGCCTATAATTATAAGACCAAACATACTCTTCTTTCTTTATTTTACATGGACAAAAACACCCTCCCTTGACTGGCCACGAAATGGCTATAATTAGGCCATTTTATTTAGTCATTTTGTTCTCATATTAACACATTAAATCAATCATTTAATGGTCCAATTAAATTGCTTTCTTATTAAGCTGAATTTTCAATTCAACCAATTAAAATATGTTGAATAAAATTAATTATCAACTTATTGATAATTATTTTGGAATTAGCAAATGCATTAATTTATTTTTATATGATCCCTTTGATTTAATTAATTATAACAGTTAATAACGGTATATAATTAATTAATCAACTTATCATATTTTCACTGCACTTACTGCTGTGAATAAATAGATAATGCACTGTATGGTGAAAACTTTATTTGTGTGACCCTTTGAGGATTTATGTTATGTTGGCCATGAAAATAAATCATTATTTATTTTCAATAATCATAAGCGGTATCTAGCAACACGTTATGATTCCCAATTAACATAAATAAATAACGTACTGTTACAGTATTTCAATCCTGCATAAGAAATAAAATATTTCCTTGTCTTGATTCTTATGTCACATGATATCATTGTATAATTCAAGATTGGAATGTGTCATTCTTGCAGATTATACATTTCTTGATCTAAAGATAATTGTATCGAGTTGTTAGCAAATAATCTATCTCCATCAAGGGGCCCAAACAGATATCATCATTCACTAAGTAAATTAATGAGGGACATACGGTTTTCTTGATGAACAGTTTTTTCCCACACAGTTCAAGAGAACATAAATAACGTCCGTATAGCAGCCTTTATCAGGAATCAGCGGTAGACGATATTTATAGAACCTATCCTCATGTGAAAAAACTGAACTATCTCAAACTTAGAATCAAACTCAATTGAAATACATAATGACACATAATACAATCCATATATTTATTTCATTGGGTCATGTCATGTACTATGTTCCACAACATACACATATACAATTAAGATGGTAACTCTTTACATATAATTTGTAGAACTTAATCATCACTTAACTTGCATACTAATCTTATCTGATAATTAATGTTTCTTGTTAATTATCAAGATTATGGACCTTTTAGATTTATTATTGTCATTTAATTATAAATGAGCTACAGAGATCTACAATTCAGATCCTCAAACTGAACGATCTGTCAATAAATAAATCAAGAAATAAATGATCATATATCATCAATAACATAAACAATTGAAGTAGCCATATAAAATTGGCTTCTAGGACATAACTCTAACAGTAGCTCCAGTCGGAATTTATGGATAAAAAAGAAAGATATATGAACCATCTCAAAGAACAAATTGGCCACCCCAAATTCAGGGTCTTGAGTCTTGACTGTTGAGGAGGCAATGGAAATTAGCATGTGGCATTTACTTGAAGCCAACTCTCCCAAAGGAATATCTTTTTAGGTACCATATTTGGCAACCATATATCATACGAATAAGATATAATGCCACCGCTGTGAGCCGGAGACATTTAGACATATCCCGTGGGGCACACTAAATGCCATCAAATCAAACTTTGTGGATTTGCTTCTTGTCACTCGTGTGGACAGCATAAATTGGCATTTTGCAAGAGTGAGTTCCCACCAATGACCAATCCCATTTAAAAAAAAAAAAGAACTCCTTTTGGATCTGTTTTTATTCTCACCTGAAATTTGACAGAGCTGGAGTCCGTCATTCAAATGGAAGGAAAAAAATTTTAATAAATGAATTATGTTAGTTCACGTATTGGATATTTCAGATCAAAATAACAATCGTTACTGGCTTGGTTTAATGAGACACGGAGACATCCTACGTGCGTTGGTCTAAAATTTAATTTAGTGAATTTTTGTAACCTCAAACTAGGAAATTTGATATGTGCAACTTCATTAACTGAGTATACGGTATATCCAGTTTAATTTGCTTGGTAAGTGGTAACATATTATGGCAATTTGGAAAGAGAGAAATAATAGGAGTTTTAAGAATAATGTTGGCTGTAATGCTGCATCCTTTGCATCTCAATTTTCAATTTGTTTCTTTTCTGTACAGGCACACAGACTGGCATGGAAGTGGATTTTCACAGGGCTAGCACACTGGATCGTTCCAATGGATGGCTCCAACCCTCAGGAGAAGATGTTTTGTTCACGGGATGTAATTAATAGTGTTTTGAATTGTTTTGTTTTTAAGTCTCCTTGCTGGAGCAAATGCTTGGCAGAAGTCTTTCTTAAGGAGCAATTTAGTCATCAGTACTGACTATATGTTGACTTTGTATAGATCTTTTTGCATTTAGTGAAACTGATGCAGAAGCCCCTTCTTGGAGTTCTGTTGTTCAAAAAATATATATATATTCTGGCAATGTAAATTATTTAATTAATAATTGTTTGCTAAATTATACATGATAAAGTCAAACTGTCATCTTGTACTACATAACAAATAATGCTAACGCATATAATACGATAAAATCCAAAATATGTTTACTGTATAACCAATAAATAAGTTTCGATGATATATTGGAATTAATTATGTGCATTGAATATTTTCAGCTTGCGATACTAACTTAAATTTTGACGATACAAGCACTTGTTGCATGGAACAACTACTAACATGTTATTTTTTTTGAGTAAAATTATGACAAAATTTATTTGAATTATGAAACCAAAATCATTGACAAAAAAAAAAGGAACCTCACGACATGTCGCAAGAAGGCTTTTCGTTTGATATTATTATTATTATTATTATTATTATTATTATTATTATTATTATTATTTGGGTGCCTGCGGTGCTTAATTTTGGGAGAAATCGAAGAAGTACATTCTTTCAAGAGATAAATATATATACCACCGAGAAATATATGAATGCAAAATATACGGGGTTGTACAATATTGAAAAAGTGATTGTACTCAAATGCGTGTGAGCACAAAAGATAAAAATTTAAATTGCGTTACAAAAAGTAACAGAAAGATGATGATGGGAGGAAACTAGCTACATATATTATTATATATTTTGTCTGTATTAAACTATAGAAATGTTTCAAGACAGTTCCAACTCAAGTCATGGGTCGCTTACCAGATATCCTTTTCGTCGTTTTATTTTTATTTTAATTTTCTAGAGATGCTGTCAGCTCTTTCTTGTGCACTTTGTGGGATGGTTCAGTTATTATAAAAAAAAAAAGTTATTTTTTCAAGAGGGAAGATAAATAGCTGTTTCTTTCTCAGACAACTTGACGCCAGGTACCAACTCCGATAATAAATGTTGTTTATTTTAAAATGGAACTGTGAGTACACTAAATTAACATCAACATATTAGTATCATATATATATAACCCTGAAAATAAGAAATGTTATCTGGAACTGAGATTCCGGATAATTATATTTTATCGCCGGAGATGCCACTCATTTTACCATCCCAAATGACCTAACGTACTAGGGATGGATAGAATTATACAGTATACATATACATACATACATACATACATATAGAGATTAGAGAGAGAGATTGGCTAAAGTATACTCTAATATGCGGATCAAACCCGTATGCTGGAGTGGTTTTTCAAAATCTAAAATTCAAACAGTCGATCAAAACCTCTCAAGTTGTTCTCCATATAAAAATATCCTTCAAGATCAAATTTTACATTTTTTTGAATTTTTTTTTTCTATATATTATGTTATTTTCAAATTGAAGGGTCAGAAATACTTCTTTATAGTGTTTTTTGAAAATAGCATAATATATAGCAAAAAAATTCGAAAAAATATAAATTTTGGTTTCCTGGGAGATTTCAATATGGAGAACAATTTGAACTGTTCGAATCGACTGTATGAATTTTAGATTTTGAAAAACAACTCCAGCATATGGAGAACAATTTGAACGGTTCGGAATATACTTTAGCCAATCTCTCTCTCTATATATAAATCAAGCTGTCAGTCTTCAGCAAAAAGAATCCGTGACATAAATAATACCAGATGATGGATGAAACCTAATCCTTCTGCTGTTGTCAACGAAGAAGTATATTCTTGGCTTTCTAGAGGATAAATGACATGAAGACTTTGTTGTTGGGAACTTTTTTTAGTAGAAAATTGAATATAAAGATTCTTAACCGAACCAATAAGCAAATTGCAGAGATGCATGTAGGTAGCGTTTAGTTGAACAGAAAGAATTCTGGGGAAAACCAGGATGCAGAATAAAATTAAGTTCTTTCTAAAACAAAAAAAAAAAAAAATTTAAGTTCGTTCTTTGTAAATGTCGGGTGTTTTTTATTAACTAAAAATTTAATTTGACAATCTTAACGATCATAAAAAAATAAAATTTAAGATCTGACATTTAAAATATAATTTATATTGCATATTAATATAAAAGTTTACATTAAAATATTTTATTATTTTGATAATTATATATATTTAATATTACATATTTGTACGAATGTCATCCTTGATGACTTTAAGCATTATTTACACAATATTGATGCAATGATATCGCTGTTTTTTTTTTTTTTTTTTAAAAGTAGAATCTAATTAGGTAGCAATGTATTCTAGAATGGCTATTAAAATAATCCGAGCATAAGTTTTACATATCTAGGGTAAATGTAAGTATTAGCATAAAAATATACTAAGGAAGTAAGATCAAGATATACTTATTCTAGGATTAATTACAAGTGTGAAATTCCTTCAGAAAACTTGTACAAATGGACAATAAAGAAACAAATGATTCACAGATTAATGGCATCCAGCAAAAAAAACTTATTGATAGATCCTATCCCATCCTAAAAGAGAGATTATAAATCAGAATCTTATTATACGTACGATGCAACAAGCTAAGTAAGAAGTTTGATTTTATGAAGAATTTTCAATGACTTCAATAATATTGGGTAGTCAAAGTTTTCAAAGGACACAACTTCGTACGGACTATGGCTAGCTTTAGCATTAGTTGATCTGGTAGTACATTTGCCTTTATTATTATTGTAACTTAAAAGTAATTTTGTACTTTGTAAGTTTTCAAAATTTTACCTTTAGTTACGGTAGGTTGTTCACTTCTATTTTACCTTTAGTTAAAAATTTAATGATGCCTTTGGCCTACAGACATTTCTTAAAAAAAAAAAAAAATTGCTCCAATAAGAAAAGAGAAAGAGTTGACATTGATTATTTTCACGAGAACACGGTTCCAAGTACACTGGAGTACATGGACTAGACTCTAGAGAACAGAGTAAAATGAGGGTCCACACAGGATTCTTCAAAGTTGAAAGGAGGTTTTTGTCATTTTTCCAAATTTGAATATATTATTATGTGTTCTGATGTGGGGGACTGAAATCCATACAGGATGAGGTAAGAATCATTAACTCAGTGCTGTCAGACCTCCAAAACTGTGACCTGTGAGGTAAGAATCATTAATTTTGGGCCCTCATACATGAAAATCTGGAATAAGTCAGGATTCTATATGACGAACTTTTTTTTTTTTATTTCCAATCCGATTTTAACTAGTTGGTTTTAATTATTTTTTAATAGAACTTATTCAGGCGGCAGCATTCGCAATCCTTTATTATGTACTTGGAAAAACCTTTTTCCAACATTTTGCAGCTCTCTAATCTGAGATGTTCAGTGTGTCCTTCTTTTCACAAATATAATTTAAAAAAAAACACATGGCCTTCTAAATGCATGCATTAAAAAAGTATGGTATTGTCAGAGATTCAAAAGTAAAAAATATATTTATATTAAATAATGGGAATAGAAAAATAAATACTTTATGACGCCACATGCTATATGGTTACGCATTTTTTAGCATGATAACAAGTTTACTTTAGAAATAAATTTATAAAAACAGTTTATGATACAAATATTATATTACAAAAGAAGTATTTCTTATAAAAAATAAAATGTTTATTATTATTAATTAATATAAAAAAATTTCAGCAAAAACTCTAAATCACCCGCGCCCCTCCCCAGAAAAAAAAAACAATTTCTATAATTGCAAGAGCGACGATGCCTTAAAAGTGTCGCATCAAATTTGTAATTACTCTACAAATGTCAATTTCACGATGTAAACAAATTTAATTGTAAAAACATAACAGAAAATATATTAGAATTATAAACAATATAAATTGATTAGAATGCATTCGATAATAAAATATAGCTTGAAATTGATTGAGAAATAATTGCTAAAACTGCTGCGATATTGGTGGGACTGAGAAAAAAAATGTATTACAACTATATATAATAAATGTGTACTTTTAGAAAAAATAGTTATCTTTTTCAACAAACGAAATTCATTGTACATTTATTTAGTAAATATACTTATTGCGTAGCCCCTTCATTAGTTCATAGTAAACGTATTGCCGTTTCTTCTCTCGGTGAAAAGTACATAACAAAATTAACAACGCTGTTTTAATTGATCGAATGATTAATGCTCTTAGCCTCTTCGAAACCTTCCATTTGTTAATTTCATTTTTTTACAATCACCGAATGATTACTCCTACAAAAAAAGGCCCCGTTCGGTACTGAAATTTGAGCAAAAAAACTACGAGCTTTTAGAATACCAGCTTTTAAGGGGAGACAAGTTTTTTCGATGTGTCACATGAAGCCATGACTCTCGCAAGTTACAACTAAAATCAAATGAAAGACGCGAAAAGCACATCGCCTTCATGTTTTCACTGTTTAAGAAAATTCACTCGGATTGGAGTTTTGTTGTGGTCTTGAAATGATATCGTGCTACTTTATGTGTTTTTTTTTTTTTTTTTTGCTTAATTTTTTGTATGTCCTCCAACTCTTTCATATTTATTTATTTCTCCCTATACTCTTGTGTATTTCTTATTTGCCACTAAACTCTTCTAAATGATATCTTATTTGCCCTTCAACTTAACCATACAGAATTAACTATGATTGTCTTATAAGAAAGCTGAAATTAATTTCAAATTAAATTAGAAGGACAAAAATATCCTAGACCATTTTCTATTATCCCTCCTTTTTGCCTTCCTTGCTCCAGAAAGGTTTAACCTTGAGAAGCAGAGATGGAAAGTAAGAGAAGTTTGCGGCCAGGGAATTCGATTCCTTGTGGTGAAGTTTTGTGCAAATTGTTTCCTACTTAAGGTAGGTTTTGCTTGATTTTCAATAATTGGAATATCATGCCAACGGTCAAAGGAAACAGTAGTCAATATGTGTACCAGGTTGCCTTATTGGAAATTAACACATACACCTTGCCTTGCTTAATAACCAGTGTTACGTTGACTAAAATTCTTTCTTTTTTTATATTTTTTATTTCCATTTAACGGGAAGATTTTTGGAGCACCGAAGGAAAAGCGAAGGAAAAAATGTGCTAGGGGTATTTTGGTCCTTCTAATTTAATTAGGAATTAATTTCAGTTTTCTTATGAGATAACTATAGTTAATTCTGTATGATTAAGTTGAAGGGCAAATAAGAAATAATTTAGAAGAGTTTAGTGTCAAATAAGAAATACATAAGAATATAGGGAGAAATAAACAAATAGGAAAGAGTTGGAGGGCATACAAAAAATTAAGTCTTTTTTTTTTTTGAGCTATGGGGCCACTTTCCCATGTTATGTGTACCGTAAGTGTTAGTGAGAATGTCCTATTCTCTGCCTTTTTTTTTTCTTTTACAATAAAAGGACACCTGTAATTTGGTGTATTATTTTTTGGTACATACAGAATGACACGTATAATTTATTTCGACATGTTAGATAGATACGATATATAGTTGCGTGATAAATCAGGAATTATAACCACCATCGGCAAATAAACCATCGCGAGCCATCGCTAAACACAAAGTGAACACATACAACAAACAAGATAAACATATAGGCTAACAAAGTGAACACTTACAAACAAATAAGTATTGTCATCTTTTGTTCAGATTTTTATATGTATATTGAACTTATTTTTATTAAACTTACTTGTTTGTATGTGTTCACTTTGATCACTATATATGTTCACATTGTCTATTCTATGTGTTCACTTTATATTTAGCGATGGCAGGGATGGTAAAACTGAAGATGTCAGTAATCAATTTTCTTAGAAATAAGAAAATGGAATTTATTGACAGAAGAATATAAGTTTTTCTTGAATTAAGTCAATTTCATGTAATAGGAAGGTTGAATAAAAAATATCTTCTTTATATATTTCTGCACGTAACTTGATCAAGAGGTACTGCCATCAGCTGATTAACATGCTCTCTAACACCAATCGAGTGTGGGCACTGTGTGAACCAGTGCAATTATATATATTGTTTGATTTTCTGACATATTCCTTAAGTGTAAAATGTTTGTATTTAGTGCTCTAGTTGATATAATATATATCGTAACATAAGCTCAAGTCCTACTTATGTATCAGCCCGATATATATAGAAAAATAACTCATCCAAAAACCACATCTTATTTATTATTTATTTAATAAATTTTATTTCACTTGGAATTCTTAAAAATTGAAAGGTGCATTCTCAAAAATAGACAGAACCAAGGGCAGACCACAAAAATTTTTAAAAGGAAGTTGTGAACCATACTAAATAGTCGGATTATACTAACAATAACATCAAATAAATAGATTAAATTATGATAGTTAATAGTAGAGTAATTCGTATAACTTGTGGAGGTAAAAATAAATTTATTTCTGAAAAGTAATTTCAATAAATAGATTAAATTATCATTAATGGTACTACAATTAAGAGAAATATTTCCAATATTGTTGAATAGATTAAAATTCCTCCAAAAATTATTAGCTAAATTACACTGAGTAAAAATATGATCCACACTTTTAGCAATTTCTACAAAAGTAACACTTATTAGGACCACACCAACCTTTCTTAATGAGATTGTCTAAAGTTAAAATCTTATTATTAAGGCATAACCAGAGAAAAAGCTGAACTTTAAGAGGTGCTCTCAAGCCCAAACAGAGTTATTTAAGTCCACACTAACGCCACTATCTGAATACCGTGCTGCGTATTCTAAGTTATTTTACATAGAAGCAGAACAGAAAAAAGAAAAAGAAAAAGGCTGCACAAACTAAGCGTGCCGCTAAGCTGCCATGAGGACAAAATCATCCAAATCAAGGCCAAAATGTTTTTTCCCCCTATTAACAGTTCCACTCAAGAACAAAACTTTATTCTTACCTGACCTCAATTTTGAACAAATTATTACTTGGAGTGAAAACAAGTTTTCCATCCTTAGTATGGATCCGGTACAAATTTTCTATTTATAGTTACGACTAAGAACATATTCTATGTTCTAGGTAAGACTCGGAACAAAGTTTTCTACTGTTGGCATTGATTTGTATTAAATTTATATATTTTTTTCTCTCTCTCTTTCTTTTGCTTCGCAGAAAATTAATTAAGTGGCACGGAACAAGCTTAATTTCTTACCATGTTTGGCAAGGGAGGAAAACTAGTTATTCGCGAACTCGCTCAGTTCGCATGAACCAAACACGATACCAAATAACGCGAACTGGGAATAAAGAGCTTGTTCCCAATCCCATCTATTTCTGCAAATAAAGAACAACGAACAGGGACAAACCTGTCCCTTGTCCCTAGGTTGTGCCAAACATGGCCTAAATTTCTTAATATTTTAATTACAAATTAAGTCATTTTTAATTAAAAATACTAACGACATTAATTAATAAGTTATAAAGTAATTATAACCCATTAATCATTATAACATAAACTGTGGGTATTTTATTCAATTCTATAAACACGGAAACAGAATTGAAACGGATCGTTTACCTCCTGCCATGATAGCAACGGACGATTGACTGAAGTGTGGAGTAGAGGAAGACAACAGCACCAGCAACGCCTTATCCCTGCAGATGAAGGAATCACCACAAAACCAAAGTCTCTGTCCCAACTGGATGGTGTTTTCAGGGACCTTTTGGTCTTGACAAGTTCCCTCAGAAAAAATAGCCTTGATCTCTCAGTTTCTCTCTGAAAATTGAATCTCAGAAATTGAAGAGAATTTCTCTCTCATATCCCTTCTCTCCATCATAGAGAAGATATATATAGAGGGTCCAAAAACACTCAGAGGGTGCATATGCATCGATTCACAAAGGGTGCAGTTCACTGTGTTCACACTGTTCTGTTCACACTGTGTACAGTATACACTGTTTCGCCCCGACTGGAACGGCCCGTTCCAGCCATGGAACGGTCCGCCCCAATATGCTGGAGCACAGACCATACAGTGAACCAGTCAGAGCGGTCCGTTTCCATCCGTATGAGCCAACTCTGACTGGAACGGTCCGCCCGGTTCAAGACGGTCCGATCCATCCTGTCCGAACAGAACACAGAACACTACATTCTCCCACTTGAACTTGCATCCTAGCATATCATTATACCTTCTGTTTTCCTTATGTTAAATATTAGCAATACATCACATGAACTGTAGCTGTAAGTCTTCATTATCGTTACTAGAGTTATAAACTACTAGTAAATGCGAATATTACCATCTACAATTACAATGTATTGTATAACTAATAATTTAGCCCTTTATGTGTTTTGAATTCCTGTATGAATAAACCCAACGTCTATTCCAAGTCAATCTTTATCAATGTTATTCTTAACCTTAATGATTAATCAATACAAATAAATTGCGCACATTTCAACCAAGAATAACATAACTTTATTAAAGAGTTTTTACAACATCATATTACATGATTCATTGCATTACATCAGGATACCAAGACCCATATTAGCTACATGATCCTTAAACTTCCTTGGTGGCATGCCTTTAGTCAAAGGATCAGCTAACATTTCCTCTGTGTGAATATGCTGAACAACCACTATTCCTTTCTCAATCCGCTCTCTCAAAGAAAAATACTTTATGTCGATATGTTTCGATCGACCACTTACTTTATTATTCTTTGCTACAAAGACCGCGGCAGCATTATCACACATGATCTTCATCGGCTTAGGAATAGAATTAACTATTCTAAGCTGCTCAATAAAACTCTTTAGCCAAACACCATGGGAAGAAGCCTCAAAACACGCGATGAACTCTGCTTCCATAGTAGAATTAGCCACAAGTGTTTGCTTGGCACTTTTCCATGACACTGCACCGCCAGCCATCATAAAAATGAATCCTGTTGTTGACTTCCGAGAATCAACACAGCCAGCATAATCAGCATCAGAGTAACCATACACTTCTAATTCAGCAGAGCGTCGGTACATAAGCATATATTCTCTTGTTCCTTGAAGATATTTCAAGACCTTCTTAGCAGCTTTCCAGTGGTCTATCCCCGGATTACTTTGGAAACGGCCTAACATCCCCACGACAAAAGCAATATCAGGTCGAGTACAAACCTGAGTATACATCATGCTTCCGACTGTCGAGGCATACTCAATATTTTCCATTAGGTCCTTTTCCAATTTAGTCTTCGGACACTGACTTCCATTAAGTTGATCACCTTTCTGTATAGGCACTGCGATTGGTGAGCAATTTAATATCTTAAATTTCTCAGAAATTTTATTGATATAGGCTTCTTGAGACAAACCGAGAATTCCTTTATTCCTGTCTCTATGAATCTTTATGCCTATAACATATGAAGCTTCACCCATATCTTTCATATCAAATTTCTGAGAAAGAAATTGCTTCACTTCTCGCAAGAAATCTTTATTGTTAGTTGCTAAAAGAATATCATCCACATACAGTACCAAGAAACAAACACGACTCCCACTGATCTTCTGGTATATACACTGATCCTTGATGTTTTCTTCAAAACCATATGAAGAAATCACTTCATGGAACTTTAAATACCATTGTCGTGAGGCTTGTTTCAAACCGTATATTGATTTCTTTAACCTGCAAACTAACTCTTCTTTACTCTTAGAGAAGAAACCTTCAGGTTGTTTCATAAAAACATTCTCCTCTAAGTTACCGTTCAGAAATGCTGTCTTTACGTCCATTTGATGTAGCTCTAAATCAAAATGAGCTACCAATGCCAAAATGACTCGAAGAGAATCTTTCCTTGATACAGGAGAAAAAGTCTCCGTATAATCGATTCCTTCTTTCTGAGTGAATCCCTTAGCAACAAGTCTAGCTTTGTACTTTTCTATATTACCGGATGAATCCCTTTTGGTCTTGTAAATCCATTTACAACCAATAGTTCTACACCCTTCTGGTAAAGGCACTAAGTCCCAGACATCATTATGTGCCATTGAATTCATTTCATCTAACATGGCATTTTTCCACATAACGGACTGATCACTTTTCATAGCATCTGAAAATGAGACGGGATCATTATCTATGTTTTCAAGATCCTCAGTAGAGTATACATGATAATCTCTGGGAATAGCTGACCTCTTTTCTCTATTAGATCGCCTTAATGTCGAGCTTTCAGGCTCAACTTGATCCTTATTCATTCGAGAAACACCACTAATATCACTTTGACCTTCTCTGGGGCGATCCGTTCCTAACTGGGACAGTCTGTTCCAGTCAGCCGGAATCCCATTCAAGGTGATATCAGTTGCCTTCGACCGGTCCGTTTCATTTCCTGGTGACAGACCTGCACTTATGGAACGGTCCGTTCCGATTTCGGACGGTCCGCCCGAAATGGTCGAAACTGAGGTATCATATTCCAGAAACTTGGCATTTCTGGATTCCACTATTCTTATTGAGTTATTTGGACAATAAAACCTATAACCCTTGGACTTCTCAGTATATCCGATAAAATATCCGCTTATAGTCCTAGGATCAAGTTTCTTTTCCTGAGGATTATACACTCTTATTTCCGAATGACAGCCCCAAACACGCACATGATTCAGACTCGGTTTCCAACCTTTGAACAACTCAAAAGGCGTTTTGACAACCGCCTTAGTTGGAACTCGATTCAATATGTACGCAGCTGTCTTAAGAGCATCCACCCAAAGAAACTTGGGAAGTTTAGCATTTCCCATCATGCTTCTTACCATATCCAACAAAGTCCTATTCCTGCGTTCAGCTATGCCATTCTGATCCGGAGATCCAGGCATAGTGTACTGGGCAACAATGCCGTTTTCCTCTAGGAACTTTGCAAATGGACCCGGAGCTTGTCCATCCTCTGTATATCTACCATAATATTCACCACCTCTATCTGATCTCACTATCTTAATTTGTTTTCCACACTGTTTCTCTACCTCAGCCTTGAAAACTTTAAAGGCATTTAAAGCTTCATACTTATGACTGAGCATATAGAGATACATAATGTTAGGAAGTGCATAATTTTCATTTTTAGACTAATTACTATTAATTAATCCTAATTAATCATCATGCACAATAGATCTAGTGCTTAAGCATTCACACAAAGAGAAAGGAATCGGGATTTGTACCTCTTCTAGTATCGCAACTAGAAGGCGATTCCTATGCGTAGGAGGCGATGGCGTGCTACCTCCGCCCTTCCTTCTTCTCCTTTCGGCCTCGAGTCCACCAAGAGCTTAATCACGGCCTTAAGAATCGTGCTAGCGACTCAAAGGCCAAGGCTAAACCCTTTCTCCTTCGCGCAATCGATTACTTTAATCAATGGTGGAATATATAGGCTCAACACATGAGCAATTGGGGTGGTGGAGATGGTGGTGGCCGGCCAAAGAGGGGAAGAGAGATGGAGGTGGCGGCTAGAATAGAGGAGAGAGAATAGGGTTGGTTTGAGCCTCCAAGAGGGGTCTTATATAGAGCTCAAACCCTAGACCAAACTTCCTCAAAATTACACAAAATGCCACTCCTACCTACCTCATTGGCCGGCCTCATTATGGGCTTGAATGGGCCACATTAACTCACCATTTGGGTCCCTAATTACATTAATTATAGGCCTCTTCAATTGCTCTTTAATTGGACTTTCGGTTTACATTTAAACGGCGGCCCAATTAATTAATATAACTATATTATATTAAAATGTGTTGAACCAAAATAATTATTAACTAATTAATAATTATATAGGGTTTAGAAAATACATTAATTTATTTCTATATGACCTATTTGACTTAATTAATTATAACGGTTCGCAACGGTATATAATTAATTAATCAACTTATCATATTTTCGTAATACACATTATTACGAATAAATAAATAATGCACCGTGTGATTATAACTCTATTTGTGTGACCCTTTGAGGATTTATGCTACGTTGGCCATGGAATTAAATCGCTATTTAATTCTAATAATCATAAGCGGTATCTAGCAACACGTTATGACTCCCAATTCGCATAAATAGTGTACAGCTACAATATTTCAATCCTGCATAAGAAATAATAGTATTTCCTTGTCCGATTCTTATGTCACATGATATCATCGTATAATCCAAGATAGGAATGTGTCACTCTTGCAGATTATACGTTTCTTGATTTAGAGATGACTGTATCAGTTGCTAGCAAACAGTCCATCTCCATCAAGGGGCCCAAACAGATATCATCGCTCACTAAGTTAATTAATGAGGGACATACGGTTTTCTTGATGAACAGTTTTTCCCCGCACAATTCAAGAGAACATAAATAAAGTCCGTATAGCAGCCCTTATCAGGAATCAACGGTAGACGATATTTATTGAACCTATCCTCATGTGGAAAAGCTGAACCATCTCAAACTTAGAATCAAACTCAAATGAAATAAATAATGACACATAACACAATCCATATATTTATTTCACTGGGTCGCGTCCTGTACTATGTTCTATAACATATACATATGCAATTAAGTTGGCAACTCCTTACCTATGATCTGTAGAACTTAATCATCACTTAACTTGCATACTAATCTTATCCGATAATTAATATTCCTTGTTAATTATCAAGATTACGGACCTTTTAGATTTATTATTGTCATTTAATTATAAATGAACTACAGAGATCCACAATTCAGATCCTCAACCTGAATGATCTGTCAATTAATAAATCAAGGAATAAATGATAAAATATCATCAATCACATAAACCATAGAAGTGGCCATTTAATAATTGGCTCCTAGGACATAACTCTAACACATAAAACGTGAGTAATCATCAATAAAGGTAATGAAATATTTCTGACCATGGGCATCCATATCGGGGCAACAAATGTCTGTATGAATTATCTCTAATAACTCTGAGCTTCGTCTGGCACTTTTCTTTGACATCTTAGTTTGCTTACCCTTTATGCAATCTACACACGTGTCAAAGTCATTAAAGTTCAGTGCACCAAGTACACCTTCTTTAACTAATCGTTCAATACGCTTAATGGAGATATGACCTAATCTCCGATGCCATAACATAGACGATTCATCATTCACAATACATCTTTTCAATCCAACATTCAAAGCAGTTTGAGAATCAGATTTTAATGCTACTTTATAAAGACCATTATCTATCAAACAAGTACCAACTTTATGAGATTTATACAGTATGTTAACACACAAATCTCCAAATACAAACGAGTATCCTAATGGCACAAGTCTAGATACACTTATCAGGTTTCTCGCGAAACTTGGAATATAGAAAGTCTTTTCTAACATTATTACATGTCCACTATCAAGAACAAGCCTGTATGTCCCAATAGCTTCCACACGCGACTTCATCCTGTTGCCTGTATAGATGAATCGCTCATTTTCCATCGGTACCCTTCGTTCCTGAAGGACCTGCAATGAATTACAAACATGGATTGTTGAACCAGAATCAATCCACCAAGAATCAAGATGTACATCAACAGTATTAGATTCAAAACAGACAAGTGCTAATGACATACCTCCCTTTTCCAGCTTGGCCTTACGCTTAGGGCAGTCAACCTTCATGTGTCCCTTCCTTTTACAGAAGAAACACTTGACCTTGGTAATGTCAGCAACAGGAGGGATCTGTATCTTTCCCTTCTGTTTCCAATTGTTGGATTGCTTGCCCTTCTTGTCACTTTCCTTCTGGTACCTAACTTCAGCCATATAAACACTCTCAGCATGGTCCATCGACAACCTGTTCTCTTCTTGAACACACATGGCCATGAGTTCATTTATTGACCATTTGTCCTTATGTGTGTTGTAAGAGATCTTGAATGGACCATACTGAACCGGTAATGTGTTCAATATGAAGTAAACCAGAAATGACTCAGAAATTTCAACTTCTAGGCTCTTGAGCTGAGCCACAATGTCCCTCATCTTCATTATATGATCCCGAACACCGGTAACAGAAGTTAACCTTAAGGACGTCAACTTCATGATGAGCGTCATTGCATTTGCCTTATCCGAAGAGGCAAACTGCTCATCTAACGCCTTAAGTAACTCCCTGGCGATGCTTTGGCCATCAACCGACCCCCTAATAGCAGGTGGAAGCCTGCTCTTAATGAACATGACACAGAGACGGTTGGACCTAGTCCATTGCTCATGGTAATCAATCTCCATGAGCTCCGATGTCTCTAAGTCAAGTTCAGGTGGCTGAGGTTCCCTTATGGCCAAATCAATGTCTTTGCATCCCAGGTGAAGCAAAATTGCTTCCTTCCATGCCTTATAGTTATCACTTTTAAGTTCTGGAATATCCGAAACTTTGGAATCAAAAGGGGATTGAGCTGTAAGACAAGAGAATTAATTAATACATGCTTATTCTTTATATTAAGGCTAAGCTTTATGCTATAATTTACCAAACGTAAATTAAGTTATACTTTACGAATTAATTCCTCATAATGTTACATGTGTGCTAAACATCATGTTAATTCTGCTTTAATTCCTTATAATATAACTAGTTAATTATTTTCTTATGCTTAATCCCTGTGGGTAAATTAAGTATTATAATTAACTATTATATTCTAGTAAGTTACTTTGATTAAGTTAACAGCTCTGTGGAGCAATATTAACTTATATCTACATAACTTATCACAACCAATGTTCTTTTAAATCTTCATGTGATTCCTTAATCTATTATTTATACTTTTACTTAATTACTACTAAAGATGCTGTGGCTATTCTTCGGTTAATTAAAGTATAATAATCACTGAACTTTTTCAACATTGGAACGGCCCGTCCAAGGACTGGAACGGTCCGTTCAACAAGACAGATATGCATTCGAATCCTTTCAGACAACCGGACGGTCCGTCCTAAAATCCAGAACGGTCCGCCCAACTGGGTCTGAATTCTTAGTATGATTGAACGATCCGTTCAAGTTCGAATCTGTCTCTACTCAGACACAATCTTCATGCAATTAGTCCCGGAACGGCCCGTCCTTTAACCGGAAACGGTCCACCCTAAATTGCGCAAAGTTCAAATCTGTCTTCCTGCAGATTATCCATTATGCAACTTATTCTGGAACGGCCCGTCTTAAACCGGAACGGTCCGCCCTAAGTCGCGTCTGAACTTTGATATACTGGTATTTACCGCTGTTTATCCACAACTAAGTTATTTTATTAACTTTCAGTCAATACACTCATCCGCCTAAACTTACTACTGAATTTCCTTTACTGTTTTAAGAACAAAACTCAGTTTTAATGGCATAACAGAGGTTACCGCTCTGATACCAACTGTGGGTATTTTATTCAATTCTATAAACACGGAAACAGAATTGAAACGGATCGTTTACCTCCTGCCATGATAGCAACGGACGATTGACTGAAGTGTGGAGTAGAGGAAGACAACAGCACCAGCAACGCCTTATCCCTGCAGATGAAGGAATCACCACAAAACCAAAGTCTCTGTCCCAACTGGATGGTGTTTTCAGGGACCTTTTGGTCTTGACAAGTTCCCTCAGAAAAAATAGCCTTGATCTCTCAGTTTCTCTCTGAAAATTGAATCTCAGAAATTGAAGAGAATTTATCTCTCATATCCCTTCTCTCCATCATAGAGAAGATATATATAGAGGGTCCAAAAACACTCAGAGGGTGCATATGCATCGATTCACAAAGGGTGCAGTTCACTGTGTTCACACTGTTCTGTTCACACTGTGTACAGTATACACTGTTTCGCCCCGACTGGAACGGCCCGTTCCAGCCATGGAACGGTCCGCCCCAATATGCTGGAGCACAGACCATACAGTGAACCAGTCAGAGCGGTCCGTTTCCATCCGTATGAGCCAACTCTGACTGGAACGGTCCGCCCGGACACAAGACGGTCCGATCCATCCTGTCCGAACAGAACACAGAACACTACATAAACATGTTTCTAGAAAAAATTTAAAAAGCACGAGTTGCATTTTTTGTGGGCTCACACGTGTCTGGGCGGTCCCTTGGTAGTTGCAAGTTGCTACAGAAAATTTACTCTTTTTGATCCATTCCCAATTTGCCACTGACTATAATGGAGTCTACTTTTAACTTTAAACCACCACTACTACTAAAAATTATGCACATGGAGGCGATCCAAGTCGAATTTGGACAAGCAACTGAGATAAAGACACGGCTGGGACGACACGCCGCATTTCCAAGACTCGCTCAACTCGTTTTCGTTGACCAACTCAAACGGTTTGGAGTTATTAACTTATTATGGTCGAAGGGTCGTTGGCCTCTTTGACCCAATTCCCGCGCAACGTAGCAGAAGATTTATAAATGTAGAAAAAAGATAAGAGGGAACGAATAAAGAGATGTTGGAAAGCAGTGAGGACAAATTGATCTTGTACTATATATATGAATCTAGCATGCACGAAGCAAGCCCCTTTATTTTGTTTTTTTAATGGGGGGATATGTTTGTGCGGAGCAGTTTGATGGGTTTAGTGGAACTATTTCCCGACAGAGATTGGTGTTAAACAACTAAAACCAAATAGTTGAAGAGGGGGAAAAAAAATAAAGGATCTCCTTTAAAGATTCTTTGATTGATTGGGTACACAAGAGAGAAAAAGGAAGTTGTTCGAATGCCACTAGAAAATACTCTACTTAGAAACTAGTTTTTTAAAAAAGTTCAATTATGTAAATTAAAAAGAGTTCATTAAATGATTGAAAAATCAATTTTCGTACTCAATATCACAAGTATGATGAAAGATTCATTACCAACAAATTATAGATACTCTAAAAATTCGTTTCATTTGAAATCCGAAAGTTTAAGATTTTCTATGTGAGCACGGAAATGAAACAGAGAGAAATTTTGATTAAAAAAAAAGTGTTGATAAAATATTAAAATTACAACTAATTAGATTAAAGATTTTGTTTAAAATCTGAAAAAAATTTCTTCGAATTTTGAAAATTATAAAATTTTAGTTCTAAAAAAAAAATTATATGAAAGAACACAATGCGCAATTTGAGTTGGTAATTTAAAGCACAAAATGCTAGAGTAAATACAATGCAAGGAATCCATATGTGCTTTGTAAATCATTTTAGAAATCCTCAGAGAAATTTATCCATTTATATGATATATACTGTATTTAAGTTATATATATATTTTCTGGTGGCTTTATTGACAAGGGCGAAGGTAAAATTGAATCTTGTTAGGGAGAAGAATGAAGGTTAATCGTATAATTTTTTTAAAAAATTAATTATTATTATTTATTAATTAAAATACCAATCATAGTTTGTTTCAAATATATAAAAAAAGTTGTCGCGCAATTATAGAATTTAGAAAATTAATACGAGTCAATTGATCCATTCAGTGTACACCATCCGTTCCTGCTTATCGGGTAACGTAGGAATAAAAAATGCTTTGCACTTGTCGCTTTATAAAATAATAATCTATACGTATAAAATTTAATTAATGTTTCATTTAATACAATTCATACAATATTATATTTGTTGATTGTTGAATTTAATCAAAGCATCACTTATGAAGATAGGAAAATACTGATAAAATTTATTTTTCATGTGTAAATTATAATACAAGTGAAACTAATCATTAACGAATATTGATTATAAGAACGCGTCCATCCGATCGGTATCATATCTTTTGGATTCATAGCTCGATATTAGAAGCATGATAAAATCAAGATAAAGATACTGAATCAAATCTCATCGACAAAAAAAAAAAAAGGGAAGAATTTACGGAGCTAACTACCGGAGCTCTTTTCATGTCCCGTTGAAAGAACCTGACAGAAAAAACATGACGGCTTTTTATATTTCTTGCATCCGCAAAATATTTTTATCTCATATTTTTTGTCTCCTATTTCAGCAAAGGAAAAAAAAAATAAATGGAATGGAATTATGTAACAGCTCATCGGATGATAAAAAAAAAAACAGCTCATCGTTTCTTCCGCAGTTCTTATAATAATCACAAAAAAGAGATTCCTTTCATGTGCTACTTAAATACAAAATAATTAGAGCCGTTCCAACCTACATGTCAACTCGACAAATAAATTGTCATAATTGCTGCGATGCTTGCAAGTTTGTGCAGGCCTTCTCATAAACATGAAAGGACCAAAATAAATAATCCCGTCAACGACTACTGCGAGCATTGACTTTTATCAATCATCACAAATAATAACAGGATAAGAAAATACAAGTGAAATTATATGAACGGTCAAGTAGATAATATTGATAGTTTTTCTGTGAATATAATAAAACAAGGTTCATGTAACGGGATCACACTTTCAAAAAAGAGTAAAAGACCCAGCATTCCAACCGCCCTTCGAAAATTATCTTAAGTGCACGATTTGATGCATTAAATCCGATTTAGAAGATCTGAAGGAAAGGTTGGGACGGTTTCGTGACCTTACACCCTGGCTTCCCGTGATGGAAAAGCTATTGAAAATTATTGGTAACACCTGGAGCACTGCAGCTGTTAAAAGATCAAAGTCATTTACATGTAGGACCACAACATAATAGAGTTTGGTTCCGGGAGCAGCTTAGTTTCGCAGTGAGAAAAGTTGGGACCGCCAGAAAAGAAAGCCAGCTAATGAAACATCCCACTGCAACGCCAAGAATTCTACATGTTTTTACATCCTTACAACGTGGCGCCATATCGTCGAAACATTATTCCTAGAACTTCTATGTAGAAAATCGTAGACTTTTGATTCGTGGCAGAATAAAACCCTACTACTATCCCCGTTCCCTCTACTAGTCCACTAGGTCCAACCGTACGATAGCCGCGTATCCCATCGCCGCCGTGCGTTGACACGATAGTTTCTTCTGGCCGTTCGATTGACACCTGATCGCTTCGAGAGTTGACACGTGGTTAGACATTGCTGTCCCTTGTCCGTTAATTTAATTCTGACACAGGGTGGGTTCCCCAGAGAACCGCCCACGAATCCAATGAAAAAGCGGTTAGCTCTCCTTTTTACCGCGAGACATCTGCCTTAGCGCTCTTTTCATGACGGTAAATCTGAAGGATTACCGATGCCCCGTTTCTCTAACGAATCTCCGTTCCGTTTGAGGTCTGATTTGACCCAAACGCCCTTGTACTACCGAAGTTTCTAGTTTTTTTTTTTTTTTTTTTTTTGATCACAGCCCGTAGGCACACTACACCCACGCTCACACACATACCATCCCACTTCCAAGTGGGATTCGATCCCCAGACCTTCTCGTAGGAAGGCAAGTACCACTTCCAATTGGTCCCAACCAGCGGTGGTATCGAAGTTTCTAGTAGCTGTAAATCAAAACGCAATTGGACATATAACTGATGACACCTCCTCACTCTGAGCACTTATGTTCAAGTTGCTCTTGTTTACATACTGTTGACTCTTTTCTTTCTTTTGCATGCTGTTCAAACTGTTTGTCTGGTTGTTGTTATTTTTTCTTTTTTGAAACTCTTTTTAGAGCTTAGACTTGCTGTATCTAACTTATTGCTCAGTAAAATGTGTTTGGTCTCTCCTGTTTGGGGAGCTTTTGGATTAAAAAAAAAAATCAGAACGCAATTGGGACTTATTTTTATATTTTTTGTGTATTATAATTATGTAGTTTAAAAAAATATTATGCTTTACTACTACCATTAAATTTGGTAAATTATTTCTATTAACAACAAATGACATAATATGATATTTGTGCACCATAAGTTCTAATAAATTATTTTCTGACTTTTGGACAATTTTTGACCAATGCAAGTTTATATATAAATACACTAAATGTAAAAAATAAATATAAAATTATTGTACACCGCCTTTTTGTGATATAGATAATTCATGATATAGAAAAATATTTTTTATATTAATTTGAAGTAAGGGGTGACTATCTTATATGTATTATCATGTTAATTTTTAAATGCAAAAAACGTCACTAATATCACTGAATAAATTATATTGTTAAAAAAAAATATATCGACATAAGACGAAGTAAATTTTACATTATCGTCCCTGTTTGAACCGTCGAACAGAGAAGAATTAGATTCAGGGGCTAACTAGTAAATTTGACGAAAAATAAACGGAGAGATTAACCTATGATTCCGTTAGGCAGAGACGACGTTTGGTGGAACAAGCTATCAACTACCGTCTACCTTTTCTCCCTCCAAACCCATGGCTCCAGCCCATTGGCGCCTCCTTATTTAATTCAGGCGTTGGCCTTTTTGGGATCTCTCCTGTTTTTACCTTACGAATTTTCTTATTTGCATCTTTCCAATTGTGCCACTCACTGATTCTTATATTCTATATATATTTTTTATTTTCTAAAACATATTTGCTGATTCTTTATGTAAAGACCATAAACATAATTTTAGAAAGAAATTTCCGATTTCTAATTTATTCATAAATTTAATATTATTATTATGTTACCATAAATTTGTACGATTAATGCGCAGAATACAGCCTACTAAACTAATGACCAAATTTTCAACTTTCATTTATTGTAAACATAAATTAGTAAGTTACAATTATAGTAAATAAAATAATGATAGTTATGTATTATTTTAACCTCTATATGTTGCTTCCTTAGCAAATAAATGTTGTACTTAAAAAATTTAAATAATGATACGTGCTTCTTCCTTATATCTATCTAAGTTTGGTAATTATATAATTGAATTCAAAAGTAACTTAACCAGGAATTACAACGAATGGTATGGATTCACAAAATAATATTTCAAGAGTATTATTCATGAAGTGGGTACATTATATTGGCAATACAATAATTTGATATTAGTGATAACCCACACACAATTATTAGTCTAAAAAAGTAAAATTATGTAGTATGTACTATTTGTTTTTTCATGTTTTAGATAAGTTGTTTATCGAGTTGTAACTTTTATTCAATGACCACTTCTAATCTTGTCACGATTATCAAACAAATAACTCTAGTCTAGAAATGAAAAGCAAAAATATTGCGTTTGACATGGTATTTAAAACCTTTCAAGGGTTCACCCGCGAAAATGTATTTCCTATTAAAAGTTTAAAACATACCATAACTTCTTTATTAAATATACCAAGCCTCTTTTACCTTCTCCTTTTTTCCAAACTTCTCTTCGATTTCCCCAACTGTCTCCTTCTCTCTCCTCTTCCCTTCCCTTCCCTTCCCTTCCCTCTCGGTCGCTCTTCCTCTTCTCTCTCCACAAACAAACCGACTCTTCGTCGGAGCTCCGGCGAACTCTCTTACATCGCGGAGAACTGAAAGGTTCTCCTAATTCAACTTCCGTTGTTGCAATTGTCTGGGGAAGAGGCGTGTTTCGTTGGATCTCCCGTTGATTTGGGGCCGAGAGGGTAATGCTGGTTGATTTCTGACCTCTTCTTCAGACTTCACGATACAAGGTCGCGAATTCGAAGGTTCGGTCGTATTGGAAGGCTGAGGGATCGGAGATCGGGATGAGATGGTAAGTGGCGGAGATCTCTAAGAATTGTTTAATGTTTCCTTGTTTTCTGTAGAATTTGGTTCTAATTTGTTAAAATTAGACAGTTTTTTTATTCTGTATTGGAAAAAGTTCCTTTTCCTTCTCTGTTTTAATGTGCCTCT
Source organism: Rhynchospora breviuscula (assembly GCA_027562975.1). Lineage (NCBI taxonomy): Eukaryota > Viridiplantae > Streptophyta > Magnoliopsida > Poales > Cyperaceae > Rhynchospora > Rhynchospora breviuscula. Next base: position 25,989,966 of record CM050400.1, on the reverse strand, counting down.
TCACGCAATTTGCAATTTACTTGTAATTTTTTAAAAATCGGTTTCGTATATAACTTGCATTTTCATTTTGTTTTCTTCGGTGTGCTAGATTAAAGTAGTTTTTCTGTTTTAGGTTTTTTTTTCCCCTATATATGTAATTATATTTTATATTTTTTAAAGACTTTTTGCTAGATTTTTTAACTATTAATGAAATTTTGTTGTAATACGAAAATTCGCACTGTTCCATTCGCGTCGGCTTGATTCTTTTCCCATGCTGACTGGTATGAAAGCATTGACGCGTAAATGCTTGTTTGTTTGTCTTAAAAAACAAAACAAAAGTCGCGAAGAATTTAGTGCAGATTTTTTTAAGAATTTTGAAACTTCTAAATTTCGAGTTACTTTTGGTCTTTTTAAGAATTTTCCACTATATTTTGTTGCGCGTCAATTTTTAATTCTAGATTCTATATATAAGAGTTCAGCAAAAACTTCGGAATATTCTAGAACCACACTAGTAATTAACCAGTAATTATAGAAATAATTTTCGTCAATAACATCCAAGCAATTTTCGTTTTTTTTGTCTTTCTTTTCAAAGTCACGGTGCGGTCTTTATCGGATCCAAAGCCCACCACGATGGAACTTACTATTATTTTGACTTGGTCACATTTTGCAAGGAGAACTTAACCATTGCAACCTTGCTTTTTTGAAATTACTAAGTTGCCTCTCCGCTTTACATGGGAGTTGTGTTGGGTCCCAGTTTTTGCTGGAACAAATCTTGGGAGCAATAATTCTTATCGCCATTACCAAATTATAGCTTAGTTCAATATCTTATTTGACTGAAACTTTTGGTAGTTTGGAAAGTATGCTCCATTTCACCGGTCACCCAAAAATTTAACAATTGTAGTTTTCTCAAATTATTTAGTTTTGCTGTAGTAACAAGTTAGGTATATCCTAAACACAATTCTTACATAACATTGACATAACTGCAAATATGAATGCTGGTGGGAACTTCTGCAATTGAAGCCAAATCATGACTTTAGTGTGGTACTTTTGTTTTTGAAATTATGATCGTATGATCGCAGTAATAGAAATTTTGGGAACAATTTATGTGTTTCCTCTTTGTACTTTGAGAAATTGGGGACCTCTATGATACAATATAAATTTAAATATGTTTCCATCTCGCAAACAATTTTTTATCCTCTTTTTTCATCTTTTTAACTTTTTCCTCTCACAAATATTCCCTGTAGGTGGAAGGAAGGACACAACTCCCACCTGAGGTCAGAAATGGATTAGAAACCTTAAAACAAAGACTTCTTAAGAAAATGCAATTCTCTCATGGTATGGAAGTCATGACCAGGAGCAGTGGGGATGCCTTGAGGTCGGCACCAGCTTGTGGGGCCCGGATACAGGGAAGCGGTAGCAACGCAATTTTTAATGGGGCTGGTAGTGACGTCAAAGATGCTTTTTTGAAGCATAAGATAGTGAAATTCGAGATGGAGAATTTGGATTGGCTTGAAAGGATTCCAGAATGTCCAGTTTTTCACCCAACCAAGGAGGAATTTGAAAATCCCTTGGAGTATCTTCAGAAAATCGCTCCAGTTGGAGCAACATATGGTACAGCATTTTATTTTTTTCATACTTGTTCTTTGCTGCGTGCTAGTGTTTGCACTTACAAGTGCTTATGCACAGATGCTTGGTACATCTATCCATGCTTTACAGATATTTAGATTTTGGTTCTACAAATCAATTCGAGGCATACGTAGTCCTGATTAAGACGCACATCTAAGCTTGTACCTTTTTTTTTTTTTTTTTGACAGTTAACAACGCCTATAGGCTTTATCTAAGCTTGTACCTATGTTATGGCAATGTAGTAAATGCAAATTGGGATGGTGCCATAAACTATATCAGCTAATCCTTGACTCGGATGCATATCTCAAGTGTTAATTCATGCTGGTCTGATTTTGTTTTAGGTATATGCAAAATTGTGTCGCCAGTAAGTGCTTCGGTACCGGCTGGTGCAGTACTAACGAAGGAACAGGCTGGATTTAAGTTTACCACACGGGTCCAGCCCCTGCGATTTGCTGAGTGGGCTATGAATGACACAGTTACATTCTTCATGAGTGGAAGGTTTGTCTTTCTTATCTTACTCTTAGCAGAAACTGTAACATGCTTTATTGTATTGCTCTGTGGTTCCGAGCAATACTTTATTGATCAGGATCTCTTTTTCTTCTTTCTTTTGCTCTCTCTCCCTCTATTGCGAGATGCGGGGTGGGATTTTTGGTTGTTATGTTTATAAACAACACCTAACAGTTATATACTAGAACATTTGAGAGTTTGTTCATTCAGATTCTGGGCCATCCTTAATGTCCTTATGATGCCCCCTTTGATAGTCTCCAGCATATAGGTTTACCATGGGAGACCTTTTGAGTTTGTTTTATCTTAAGAAAAGGATGTTAAGATTGAAGAAAAATGGTGCAAGAGGTTATCATGTTATCTATGTACTGGTAACAACTTTGATGTAAATGCATGTGTTTATCCAGGAAGTATAGTTTTCGGGAGTTTGAGAAGATAGCGAACAAGGAATATTCAAGAAGGTACTCCAGTACATGCAATCTCCCAGCCAAATTCTTGGAAGAGGAGTTCTGGCGGGAAATTGCATTCGGGAAAATTGATTCTGTCGAGTATGCATGTGATGTTGATGGCAGTGCATTCTCCTCTTCCCCTCAAGACCCCCTTGGCCAAAGTAACTGGAATTTGAAGGTATGTCTTCTCAATATACCTCCCCAAGCATTCTATCCATACCAAAGAACACATTTTCAGTCTAATTCTGCCATAAACTTCTTTCTTTAGCTCTTCTAAATAATCATACCATCCCGGTTTATACCCTGGAAATAGTAGTCGGAGTTAGTTTGTTTTAGGTTCAAATATTTTTCTGACTGATAATTGCATTATAAGTTGCCCAAAATGGTGCCTCATTTTATTGGCACCAGGGCATGCTTGATTGTAGTTCTGATGCACTTAGCATCTGGAATGCAGAAATTTTCAAGGCTTCCAAAGTCTACACTGAGACTTCTCCGAACAGCTATTCCTGTAAGTTAGCATTTCTTTTTTTCTTTTCATCCTATGTGTTTGCCACTCTATCTTTTGCATTGAATTATTTTCTGTTGCTGATGCAGGGAGTGACTGATCCAATGCTTTATATAGGAATGCTCTTCAGTATGTTTGCGTGGCACGTTGAAGATCACTATCTGTACAGGTAACCTGTAAAAACATATCTGTTCCTTATATTAGTCCATACCTTATTCTGTTTGGTAGTGTAGTAGTTCCAACCAAAAATCAAACAAGGCATGCCCGTTCTCATTTTGAACTAATTTATTTTGCTTTTTTTTGACATATGAACAACAAACAGCATAAACTACCAGCACTGTGGAGCTGCTAAAACCTGGTATGGCGTGCCAGGTCAAGCTGCATCAGGATTTGAGAGAGTGGTACGGCAATATGTGTACAACCAGGAGATTTTAACTGGCCAAGGAGACGAAGATGCAGCCTTTGACATTCTTCTTGGGAAGACGACTATGTTTCCTCCGAAAGTTCTCTTAGATCACGGGGTGCCAGTTTACAAGGCAGTACAGAGGCCGGGAGAGTTCGTCATCACTTTCCCTCGTGCATACCATGCAGGATTTAGCAATGGTATCATATTCTTCCTTTTTTGTTGGGATATGACTTTTGAGTATGCAATGAAGGTGTATTATGTGTTTTGTATTACTGGTCCAGTCCACCTTGTATCCATACCAAATGATTCCGGTCATGATTGTGATTGGTACAGCAATACTAGTAGTTCCAATTTGGCAAGTAACAAATAATCTAAAAATATTTGAGATTAAATAACAACTATTATCTCTGATATGCATTTGCTTAGGTTTCAATTGTGGTGAAGCAGTGAACTTCGCAATGGGAGACTGGTTTCCTATGGGTAAGGTTGCTAGCCACCGTTATGCACTCTTGAACCGAATTCCTCTACTTCCTCATGAGGAATTACTTTGCCGAGAGGCATCGCTTCTGTCTAAGAGGACTGCAGGACTTCACACATCAGGGGAGCTTCACTCTCAACGGTGTGTGAAGACCAGCTTTGTGGAATTAATGAAGTCAGTGGAAAGTGCTCGGTCGCTTCTCGATGCGATGGGTGTGCAAGTTTGCCACAACTCAGATGTAAATCCGGTGGTGCTATGTGGTCTCTGCCGGCGTGACTGCTATGTGGCTCATGTTAGGTGTGACTGCAACTTGGAGCCCATATGTCTCCGCCATGGTATGCATTCAATGAGAACAAGGAAAAAGAATATATCATGATGATGGTGATGAAAAATTGCAACTTCAATTAAAAAGAAAAATAATATGTTGAAAAATGATATTATAGATGATGTTGCATTTTTTATATGTCAGTTCTTTTTGTTGCCTTGGAACCCTTAAGACTCGTCTTCACACCTTTTGGGGTACAGATTGAAGTAAATATAAGTTTATGCAACAATTGGCACAAAATTTGATTTTTAACAACCAAATGCTCCTTGACTTCAGAATAACTTTGACAATAGGCAAGCTTATTTTGTTTTGTACGAATGCTGGATGAGTTGCTTATTATTGTTGTTGTTTTTATTTATTTATTTATTTTTTTGCTATATAGAGGATGAATTGAAGAGATGTACCTGTGGGCATAATCAGTACCTTTACTTAAGAGAAGATGTATCAGAACTTGATGCAATTTATCGAGAGTTTGAAAAGGAAGATAGGGTAATGGTCCACATACAGGAAGTAAAATTTACCGATAACTCATGCGCCCAGAACGAAGTGGTGATTGATGGTCATACACCACATGTTGAGAACAAAACCAAGAATATTAAAAGAGAGGAGAGCATTGAAAATAACACTCACAAACTGTCTTCCACTAAATCAGATACACAGGATCTTAGGCCAGGGCAAAACTCTCTCCCATATAATGTAAGTAGTTTCAATATGTTTTTCTCAGTAGGAAATGTAAAATATTGCATTTTAGTCCTTAAAACTTTTATTCCACTCCTCGCAGAGGGAAAAAGTATTAAGAAATTGACTTTTGTTTGTTGTCTACACCTTCCTTTCCAGGGTAATTCTGGTGAGAATGATGCAACAAAAAGGTTTGCAGTTGGGAAGTGCATTTATGATAATCTCAAATGTGAACCTCTGCCAGTAACTTCTCCAGTTAATAGTAAGTCTGTCGATGGTGGATCAAATGACAACATGTTGAGTGTAGGAGATAGTGATGACTCTGATTCAGAGGTATTTAGGGTTAGACGAAGGTCTACTGTTCACGCAAAACAAACTTCTGATGATGTCAGATCGTGCTTTCCTGAACAGCAGGTCAAATTTCCCTCCTCCCATTTTATATAACTGGCAGATTACTATGCTAAATCAATCCCAAACTGCACTTTTCCTTCAAAAATAAACTAGATGGGCAGTAGCAGTCTGGTTATTGTATATATATTTTTTTCCTTTTTAAATAAAAGCATTAGCAGATATCTGCAAATGAATAAGGCTCTGCATTCTATTCCCTTCTCCTGGGGCTTGAACCTATATGACCTCTTGCAGTTCATTCTAGACCTAAATGCTAAAGCTACTAGGCTATTTGTAGGCTCACATTCTTTTTTTGTATGTTTTTATGAGCGTATGAGAAGATTTTACTTTTTTCGATATTGATTTGCTTTGTTTCTTTCGGTTCTCCATCCACATTTGTTCTGGATGTCTAAATTTGTTTATATTGGCTCAGGTTTTTAAACGCTTGAAGAAGACGAATTGTGAATCAAGGCCCATCAATGCAAAACCAGAGGAGTCCAATTGGAAATTCAGTTCAAGCAACAATGGAATATCTGGCTCTATTATCCCAGAAATGCCTTTGAAGAAACGGCTCACAGCATATTGTTCTGACGAGACTGAAAGGAGAGATGGAATTTACCATCTTGAGTCTAAGCCCTGTGACATAACCAATAACACCAGTGCTAATAATAGGACAACTGATCCAAGACCCATTCGCGTGAAAATCAGAGGCCCTCGATTGTCAAATGGGACAAACTGCTAACCAAATATAAAAGAATTCTTTATAGGTAACTTCTTCTAACTACAGAAGATGAAGGAACATTAATATGGTTAGAGGTTCTAGGTAATTGGGGTTTAATATAACTGATTCTTTGTGCTGAGTGCAAAAATTTAGGCGCTGGCACCCTCCACTTGTAATTCTTTTTAGGTTCCCGGCACTGTCCCAATTGGGACTGTGACTGGTAGAACTAGGTATCCCTTTTAGTTGTACATTTGCTATTTGTAGCTATTTCTTACTTGTCAATTAATTTCCTTGTGTCATTGTCTCTGTTGTTATCTTCTGCGACTTACATTCTTGTTAAGTGAAATGTTAATTTCTTATGCATTTTTGGGTTGCTTTATAAACGAACAAAAGAATAAGCGGGTATAATTACTCTTTCTATATGCTGATCCGTGTACCTTCTTCTTTGTGCATATCAATCAGATATTACGTTGCAAAAGAATTTTGTAAGTTTCTCTGAAATTATTATGTAGCAAGTATTCGTGTCGATGAAGAATTGAGCATGTGAAACGTACTGTCGTAACAACATAATTAGAATAGATAAACCTTTAAATTTACTGAACTTCCAGATATTTCCCTTTGTGATATTACAAAGTATGTACTAAGAGCGAAAAGGTCTTTAAATTGAGTAAAAAACATATTGTAAAAGGGCTTCAGCTGTGGGAAGAACATTTAAAAGGGCTCCTATGTAAAACAGGTTCATAAAATCTACAGAAAAAAATGGACATAAAAGTTTTGTTAGAAACGGAGATGATATGATAGTACGATACCATTTTATCCTTTTTATTATTTCGCTCTCGTCAGTCGTCACTCCCAAGCATCTGCTCAAATGGCTTCGTCTCTACTCTATTGCCCCAGCTCACCACCTCAAAATCCTAACAAAACGCTCTCTCTCTCTACCCGTTCCCTCTCTCGCTTCAGTGTCTCTCTCACAACCAGGTCTAGCAAGTTTCCTTCTCTTCTCCATTGGAGAAGCACCGGCGGCATATTACCACGTCCTCGATCCATTTCAAGCGGGCATCTCTCTTCAGCTCCAGCTGATTCCAAGAATTACGAGGTCTTATACAGTATATCATAAATACTTTAGACAATTTGACCCTACACAATTATACACTTTTTGGTATAAATGTGTGGTATGCATGCAATTTTCACGCCAAATTGACACCGTTTATATTAATTGTCTTTAAAGGTTACTAATTAGACCCATAAGACTGAGTTTGTGTGTTCTTACGTCTATAATTGTATACAGTTTTCTGACACTGGTGGAGAAGTTGAACTGAGATTAGATATCAAATCATTAAATGTTGAAAGTTCCAGTGATGTATTCGTCGATGCTGATGACACTGCTCTGTTAATCAGGGCTAAATCTGCAGGCATTCTCAAAACCCTAATTGATGTCAAACAGCTGTTTGAACGGGTCAAATCTTCTGAAACAATATGGTATGTGTTTTTATCAAACCTGGTTTGTACTAGTACTGGTATGGTACAAGCTCTATTTCTTTTTTGTTGGTTTTTAGGACCCAATTGAATGCAAGGTTGTCCTCGGTCATGAAATCCATTGAGATAAGGAAATTTTTAGATTCTGTAAGGGGCAATTATGGCTTTCCCTTGTCTGATTTTTTTCCCCTTCTTGATTATTTTAGGTACATTGATGAGGAGCAATTGGTAGTAAATCTGAAGAAATTTAATCCCGATTTGAAATGGCCAGATATAATGGAATCATGGGAATCCCTTACATCTGGCATCTCTCAATTATTGAAAGGAACCTCCATTTATATCATAGGGGATTCTACTGAGATAAATGAGGCTGTTGCTAAAGAAATAGCAACTGGTATTGGGTATGTACAAGGTTTGTGTTGCATTAAAGAAAAAGATAGTCTAAAATTTAGAATAATTTCATGTATGCCCTGCAAGACAAGAAAAATTCTTTTGCATCTCCAACCCAATGATCTGATGAATCATGAGGACCTGTCCAGCATCTGTTCAGAACTAATTTCTATTATGCTTTTTAATATAAATGTGTGTGTGTGTGGGGGGGGGGGGGGGCGACTCAAATTCCTACACTTTACTAACCAAAATTCTAAAACTCAGACACAAAAAAATGGAAGCATCAGGACAAAGTCGATATTCTGATATTTTTACAGGATAGTATTGAAATGCTGCCATGAAAAAAAAAATAAAAAATAAAAAAATAAAAAAGGTTCTTATAGAAAGCAAAATTCATGGTTTCTTTCTTGCCTGCAGATATATGCCTCTTTCAACAAGTGAATTACTGGAACAATATGCTCAGCAATCCATTGATTCATGTATGCTTATATTTAAATTTTTTATATTAGCAGAAACATTTATTCCTGTGTTGGACCCCTTGGTTTAAACCAAAATAAATCAGTGAAGTAATAAGGGACAAATTCACGTGTGCTCCCTGTAAAAGGTCAAATTGCACTTCTGCCACTGCATAACAAGGCATATCATGCTTTCCCCCTATCTGATATTATATGAAAAGAACATAATATATCCTCTCCTACAACTTCCCTATTTACTTCTAAACTACCTAGCTTTGCCACCATTTGTTTCTATGTAATGAGATGAATAAATAGGTTTTGGGTATTTGAAAAGAAATTAGGGAGGTGGGTTGTATGAGTTCGTTATTTTACCAAGGCTTCTGAGATATAGTCTAATTGATGGAGATGCATGATTTGATTCTTTTTTGAGATAAAGAGGAAATGATTCGACAAAAAAAAAAAAAAATGATAATCTCACTTGCAGGGGTGGCTTCTGAAGGCGCCGATTCTGTAGCTGAGGCTGAGGGTGTTGTTTTAGAAAACCTTAGCAGGTTTGCGTAATATCCAGTTTCTCTCCAGGATCATATCAATTGAATCCCTTGTTCTAGTGCCAGCATTGTGGCATGTTTAAGAACTATTGTACCTGACTGACAAATTTAAGAAATAATGATTGTCTTTCAGTGCTAAATAAAAACTTCTGCTTTACCTGAACTGTAAGTAGTAATGTAGGAACCCAATTGAGGCATTATTAATTTAAAGGAAATTATTATCTCAATTAAGGCATTGAAATTTGATTTATTTTCCTAATTTACTGGGGATTAAGTTAATGTGGTATTTATTTACCATTTACCTGATAACAGTCAGGCAAGAGCTGTAGTTGCAACGCTTGGGGGTAAACATGGAGCTGCCAGTAGATTTGACAGGTGGCGACATATTCATGCTGGGTTCTCTGTATGGGTTTCCAAATCTGAAGCTCCAGGCAAGATCATTTCTTCTATTTACTTAGCCACTTCTTTATTTTACATGGAAATATAGATGGATTAATGATTAGAGAAACAAAAATATTATAGATGAAGCATCGGCAAAGGAGGAGGCTAGAAAACACGTGCAAGAGGGGAGTGTTGCTTACACAAATGCTGACGTTGTTGTGAAAATTGGTGGTTGGGACAAAGACTACACGCGTGATGTAGCACAAGGCTGTCTCAGTGCTCTAAAACAGTTGACCTTGTCAGATAAAAACCTTACAGGTACCCTGTTTTATTCTCTCGTATAACCAATTATAACTAGATGAATAAAATAATATATACAAATAAATGGAAATAAGATCTCTTGTGCATAGTCTTGTAAACATGGCAATATAGTACTGATGCCTTTATTCTTAGTTTTCCCAAGTAAACAAAGATTCACAGTACCTAGTTTAGCATCATTTTTGTATAGGCAAGTAAATGATGGTTTTAGTGATCGTTCTAATGTATTGAGCCTGCACAAATGATATTATCCAAAACGTCAGTTGTTTGGTGTTATATTGCTAGAAAGAAATTTTTTCTTGGTAAAAAATTTCAATAAGCTAATTTTTTGACAGGTAAGAAGAGCCTCTACATCAGGTTAGGTTGTCGTGGAGACTGGCCCGACATTAAGCCTCCTGGGTGGGACCCATCCAGTGATGTCGATCCGCCAATGGATTCGTAGGAGTCTAGAATAAAAGGATTACCTCTTCTCAGATTTGAAGGGAGAGACTTAATAGAAGTACCTGATCAAGCTAAGCCTTTCTTTCTTTCCCTTTTCCTGGATATGCATATGTTTGGAGAATATAATTCTTTTGTACGGTACTTCTTTTGATGTTAGGATTGCATACTCGCAAGCACCTATATAAAAGACCGATCAAAATTTTGTGCGTTAATGTGTTTTAGTTTACACTTCAAAATGTAATTAATCTCGTTATAATTAAGTTAAAGAGCCAAGTACTTAGACAGTTTGACTATTCTTTTTCTGCTGTGTACTATGCTTTCTTTTCTACTTGTGCCTTTCTTGGAATACTCCTGTTCCGCAGGTATAAAATTGCGTGGGATTGAATTCCACGGAGCAAGATCGCACAGCGAAAATAACATGGTTAGACTTTACACAACGGCAGAGAATTGTCAGAAAAAGCCTATTAGAATACTTCAATCAATTTTCTTAATCACCGTGACTGGATGCCTCTTGCTTCTGAAGTATTTGTAAAACGCTGCATCCTTTCTCCATTTTAACAAAAACTTTTGACCAATGAAATCTTCATTAACACCATAAGCTGCAGTCAAATCATTGACTCATTGTAGCGTGCTTGCACGTCATCCGAACATCAAAGCTTCTAGAACCAAGGGTCAGAAATAATAAGTAGCCCAAACGATTTCGTGTTGTGTGATTATTTTAAGTTTTTTTGACCAAAATACTTTTCTGATTATTGATTTTTCAAGGACGCAGACAAACGAATAATACTAGACTTGGAAATACGACGACAAATGATTATCCATGACACGTTCAATATACAAAACAAGCAGTCATAAAAGTACACCATAAAAGATCCTAAACAAAACACAACAACAGAGTTTAATGTTTTCAGAGTCGACAACCTTACAATGACAGAGAAACAGCTACTATTAAAACCAAACAAAAGCCTCACTCAGCCTCCATATCCACCGACATGAACCAAATTTCTTCTTTTACAACTTCATGCCAATTCAAGGCTTCACTGACATCCGGGCCCACAGTCCCCGAGTCTCTTGCCCCTCAACTCTTGGCAACTGCTCAGGACATCATTTATAAACTTTATTTAAGCTGATACACAAATAATATATAATAATCGTTACATATATAACAAAAAGAACATACTTTATGCTGAAGCCTCATAATGGTTGATATGAGTAGCTTGTCACCAACTATGTCCCTCAGGTTTTTGATCAAGTCATTCCTGCTAATCTTTTTGTTCTGTCAATAGACAAGACATTGTATACAAAATGTTAAGCACTGTTTAGAAGCCACTTATTAGAAAGGCCCCTATCATAACCTGGCAAATAGTAGCCAACACATGCTTCTGGTGCTACCTGGTCAAGTAGGATCCAGATATGGCAGCCAGAGTGAGATCCTTAACAACAAGAGATCGTATCTCGTATTCTAATTTTTGCCCACATATTAATTGATTTCACAGCAGTCAAGATGGGTGCATGTTTGTCAGGACTATTCAACTTCTCAGGTACCATGCAGTAAAGTGCCCAAACCAGTTTGTGATTATGAACACAAATTGACAACCACATGTTTCAGACGAGAGAGAGAGAGAGAGCATATGTAATATTGGTGGGTTTCAGGCTTGTCTCAGCCTATGTTAAACATTATAAACTAGAAGCAAGCAACTACCAAATATAGGTTCAGGTAATCATGAGGCTCAACAAATATAGGATCTAACTGTTAACCATAAGATAAACAAGGTTTATCATTTGTTTTATTTATATAACAAGATATTATTTTGGCATCAATGATCAATTGTCTCCTGATATTTTCACTTGGCCCAGGTCAAGGCCATGTAATGAAGTCATGTAACACCTCTACACATCCCAATCCCACAACAAGGGCTACTGTGACAGACATAGAACGGGCATCTTATTGCAGGCTGCATGACAAAAAGGGAATTGAGTGGCATACCTTGAAATCCTCATAGTGAGTGTTGACCAAATCCATGTGCTCAGGGGAGACTTTGGTAGAAATCGATGCAAAAAGCATAGAAAAAGGCATCCAAGGTGATGTAGGGGCTGGTCTTTGGGCCCCACCAAACAGAGGAGTATTCAAATGCTCTGCCATTGCCGAAGATTTCTCCTGTTTCATGATTTTAAATTAGACACAAAATAAACAGACAGGACGAGATACAAGTTCTCCTTGCGAGATTTGCCTGTTCCAGCTCATGTTTGCTGCTACTAAAATCTTTGGAAAAAAAAAAAAGATTTGCACAGCGTAATTGAAAGGAGCACGCAAAGAATATCAACATAATCTACACACCTGAAGCACACTAACAGGAACACTAGAACTTGTGATCACGGATATGTTAGATTCGCTGTCTCTCACAACCAAACTTTCTGCACACAGATACCAAACCAAAAAAAATTCTAAGCACCAACACAACTAGAAATACACAACAAAGTAAAAGGAATTTGCATGCAACATCTGAAAATGAACTTAAAAATATATCGTACCATATAAGTTAATTTAAAATTAGATATTAGAAAAGCTAATTTCGCAAATATGCATTTCGAAGTTCAGCATCCCACAGTCATTTTATCAAAAATAGAAAAAAGACAATTAACATGAATTTTCCCTTTTGAAAATAACATATTCTACATTTAACAGAGTTCAATAAATAGGACTTCTCCACGCCGTTACGAAGATAACGACAAAAATAAAAGAAAGTAATCCAAAAAGTAGAGAAAAAGATTTTGCAAAATATAGAAGATTTCTAAACCTTTGGCTCGGGACGGCATTCTGATTGCGACTACAAACTCAGGAAACACGCGCGTATTTACATGCATATCCCAAATCACATAGTGTTTTGGATTAGTGATATCATCTACTCCACTATCAAAATTCGAATTGCCAGGGGAATTTTGCTTTGATCCCTTTTGGATCACCTCCACATTACCCATAATGACACGGCACAGCACCATGCGGATAATACCATTTTCATCGGCATCAGAGTAACTTGCACTACAAAGCAGTTAATTTAGTTACATGACTTGTATTTTTTATTTTATCTATTGGAATGTCAAGAATATAAAGTAAATAAATACACGAATATTATCAAGAGATGAGAGATTTCAGCAATTCTTCAGAGGCCCAGCGAGGACCCTGCTCTCTGTCAGAGATGAAAGAGTTGCAGAACCAATTGTACCGTGGTTCTGTCAACAAGGCAAATAACTGGTCAGGCCAGTATCGACTGTCGTAATAATAAAAGTGAACCCTTCAAGAGAAGGGGAAAAAAATCCAAATGATTATACTTGTTTAACCAGTAGACCTAATAAAACTCACCATATCCACAGCTCAAAAGCCTCAAACAGTTCTATGGCCAATAATGAATTTCTTATGAAGACCACATTTCTATCAACACATACATAGATTAATACTCAAATAACACATTAATCTATAAAAAAGAAAGAAACTAAATCAGACCATAACGGCGCACAGAAAATGCTGATCATGTTCAGTATCAGTAAAAGAAAATCTGGTCTGGCGGTTGCCTGATATCAATAGCACACCCAAAACCAACAAATAGAAACTTCAACAATAAACTCAATGAAAAGCCATACCAGATATTGGAACAATTGGCCGGTGCAAGATGTGTACCGATACCAAATGGAGGAGACTTGAGAGGTTTCCCAAGCTGCAAAATGCCATGTGTCACCATCTGGTCCAGATCATCCTTTGAACACGCAACCCAGGCATACCTCACATTAGCATTTCCTCGAATAGTCCTCATTATCTCGACCTCCTTCTGGAATAGGCTGAAGCGAGCTCGACCAGTATCATCTGGCAGTGGGGTCCCAATAGCCAGAATATCCTTTTCAGTAATGATTGCACCCAATCCCTTCAGCAGCATGCTTTTCACAGCATATCCCACATGTTCATTCAATAAACTGCTTGATTTCTCATGTAAAGGAAAAAGTGGGCATGGGTCATTCTCCCCAACAGTCTCAACAGTGTCAGCACAGTTAATAGTTTTGGCCCTTTTGTTGTCAGAAACCAATATTCTCTCTGAGTTAGAGCTTTCATCCTCACTCTCAGATGCATCAGGATGACCCGCATCAGTAGTGTTTACGCCATTATGGCCACGATGATTGTACAATTCAGGGAAAAAGCATTTTCCTTCTTCATCAATCCATGCAATTGGCTTTTGTGCACCTGTTTCTTGGTCCACAGACACCATGTGGACAAAATCCAGAAGCAAGATTTGATCTCCATACTCAGCCTCAGTAATCGCTTTCTTGCCCTTGAAGTCAGATTGAGCCAATTTTACGATCTCATCTGGGAAATCTACCCAACTGCCATCTTGGTGAACAAGCACACGACTTGGCAAGCCACTTGACATAAAGTTGTGGTAACTGTTTTTAATAAGACGGCCCAAGCGGGACTTAAGGTTTTGTTCAGTAGGAATACGTTTTCTTTTAAGGCTCTCGCAGATGTCGCGGTTTTTAATGCGCTTCTTATTACCCAATGCCTTTTCGGTGACGGACTCCATTTTCAGAAAATATAAGAAAGAGAGAAAAGAGAAAGGTGGAACAGAAGAAACTAGCCTCCACTAGACTAATTTAACTAGAAAAAGTAATGCAATCTATAGTACTAGGCCATGAGGTGTAAGCAACTGAGCTCGGGCTTGAAGAGAGATACAGTACAGTAACCCTGAAATAATTTTACAAATAGTAAGTAAATGCATCTATAGAAATATTTCAATCAAGAAATAAAACAATACCTAATGAGTATTCTTTTTGCTGCCCAGGTGTGTTTGATGTCAATTAAAATTATTCCATTGCAATACCAAAAATTCCATCCAACAGGCGCATAACAGACTGATTTTTTAGTGAACCGTCGCTAAACAAAAAAAAGAATATGCAACTAATGGACTCCTAAGTTTTGTTATGAGTTATAGAATTGAGTTCACCCTTCAGCACAACATTCAAATGTTAATAAAAAAGACTACCAATAGCAAAAGAACAAAAAATAAATCTACGTCCGTAATATGGCTTCTGAAACAGAAAAAATCGCCATCCCTATCAGTTTGTCAAGGGTACGCAATCAGTATTTAAGACATAGCATAACAAGAGAAAAAAACAGGAAAACTAATTTGCAATTATAATTATGTAATTGCTGTGTTACTACAAAGTAAGCGACAGACCAGAAAACAACCAACGAAGCCCTTTTAACAAAAATTTAATATATCGTGGCACTAATTTTTGCCTTCTAGCCCCTCAAACAAAAAAATTCCCAAAATTTACTAGCTAATTAGGTCAAACGCGAACACAATCCATGGATCGAGATCGATAACATGAAATAGCACAACAGATCAGATCAATAACACCAAATTAACACCAATCACATCCATAAAAAAACAAATTTAAAGCAACCCGATGAGGAAATATCCCAAAAAAAATTCAGATTTGGGGGAAAATTATAAGAAAGCTACCTAGCGCAGTTGCTGATCCGATGATTCATCTCTGCAAAGTAGATTCCACCTCTCACTCTCGTGCTATCTCTCTCTAGGAACGATCAACTTTATCTCTCTGAGGTCGCCGTGTGAGGTTTTGAGCAAACCCTTGGTTTTGTTTTGGGAGAAAATCGAGAAATTGAGACGAGAGGCGAGCGAGGAGAGAGTAAGGCGGTTCAAATTTGGGAGTACAAATAGCATATACACTCGGTTTTCACACCCATAGACTTCTTGCCTACACCCGGTTCATTTACAAAATTTAATATTGTGAGTCGGCAGCACATTGGGAAAATATGTATTCAGCGTTTCGGTCTACCGTGATTACGAACCGGGTCTTTTCAATTTTGTTCCTTCAATCCCAATCAGGATTCTTGTTTTCTTGCTCCTAAAGCAAACACGCCTTGATGGCGACAGAAGTCCGATCGGACGGGTCAGCGAAACCTTTAACAACGTAAAGCGTCGGAAAATAAATCTCGACCGTCCGATTAATCAAGATCTTTTGGTTAGGAGCGTACAGCGCGTGGAGTGCGTGATTAGAAAGATATTCAATAATTGCTACACGCAATGTACCCATTCATGTCTCCATTTATCGCCGAATGGTGGGGTCACCTTGTCCTGGTAACTGGGACCCGCTTATAAGCGACTGTAGCAGTTGATTGGATTTCCCTTTGACCGCTGACTCCGTTCCCGAAAGGATAGGATTTTTATGGGGTGGGAATGTGGGATCGATGTTTCCTTTTTTTCTTTTAATATATTTTGGGAATTGGGATCGATGATTTAATTACGGAAACAGGTTTGCCTATGAATCGTTCGGTTGTAAACTTGTAATAAGGAAATTAGATTTTGAATATACAGCTACTTTAAATTAAATTCTTTATATATTATTTCAGAACTAAGCATACAACTCTTTATGCCATATGGCAATTAAATAGTGCATCCTTTTCCCATTAAACACCGATGGAAAAATTGCATTTTGTAAGAGAAAAATATAGACTGTATTATAATGAGAGATATTGCAATTAAAATCAAAATCTAATCAATTTTAGAGTATGTTTTGAATGCATGACGATAGCACTAGCGGATATATTTTTTAAAATAGTAGTTCAGACTGCTAGAATTAAATTTTGAAAAAATAATATTATTTTCGGAATTGTAAATGTTTTTAGACTAATATTTTTGGAATAGAGGTGATCGAATTTGAACTAAGACTCGATTCTATATGGAAAACAACATTATGAACACTGCCAAGCTTTTTCTAAAAAAAACAACTGTATGAAGCAAAAAGTAGTGAGAATAACTGAGAACAGAACTTTTGACATCGATCTTATTTAGATGCTCTTCAATTTTAGAAACAACGCTATCTTTTTTCAGATATTGCTATTAGTTCGAATAATCCAAAAAACATTACGTAGATGATTATCCTTTATAATGCTCCAGAGTTTGTATTGAAGGAGGTCTTTGCATCTTCAACTTCTTGGTCAAAACATATCTAGTTATTTTTATTTTCGCAGATTAGTCCTATATAGTTTTAGTTCCCTTTGTATAGATTTTTTTTTTATTTTCTCTTTCCTTTGTTTTCATTTTGTAAATATTTTTTTTCTAATAAAATTTGCCGGTGTGATACTTTGCCATCCGACCCTAAAAAAAGATTATCCTTTAATGCGTACTATCTTTATTGGAAAATTAGTTGGACTTAATATTTTTTTAATGATTTTATACTAGTTTGGAAAGTAAGATAGCAAATAAAAGCAAAATTATATAGCATAAACTAGAAATGATCACCCAACGTATTGAACGAAATTTATTACTGCGAATCCCATGAGAATATGAGGATTTTTGGGTCTCGAACAAGTACTTTAAAAAGTTTTGTTCTTATAATATGGTTGGTAATTCAAAGTCATATTATTGACCTTCCCCATGGGTTGACCAGTGAGGGAGACTTTATTAGGAAATTCTTATATGTGGTAATGTGGATGTGATATTTTACGGAAACCGTGCTTGACTTGAGGAGGAAACTTCCATCCAGTCAGGCAAAATAATCTTGCTCGTTCGATTATGATCGGACGACTTGTAAGGAGCACTGGAGGCTTGGAAATTGGAATGGTACTGTATCTTACGAAGACCGGCGTTGATCGTGTAAATTCACTGATTGATTGATAAACTAAATTGTGGTTTATCAAGGAGTGCTTAAAACGGCGGCTTTGTTTGATCTAGTAGTTCCGCGTAACATGTTGTGGTGGGGTTGCGAGGTTTCTATAGCTAGGTCAAATATAATAATGAATCCCCTTTGAAATTAACACGTTTTATTTAAGAAAAAAAATGCCATGGGATGACATATTAAAGACTGAATTGGAATCACAAGCGGTCACATTGAAAACAATTTGTTAGCGACTGGTGTGGTGTATCTATTCAATATAAAATTAGTTGACGTCTTATTTCAAAACCTGAGGCTTAGCAGCATCTTATTTAGGCCCTGATCAAAATGTTTTTTATACGGGATTCCATTTCAATTCAATTATTTTCACATGATTTCGTTGAATCAAATTATATGAGAATTCCAATCAAATGACATCAAATCCATTCATTTTGATAAAAAAATTTCCAACAAAATGAAATGAAAATAAAATCCATGTTAAAAAAAAAATGGGATTTTGATAAGGCCTTAAGTTTGCTAATTTTTTTCTTTTCACAAACAAACTTTACAGCCCCCTCGTGATTCGCTACAAATATTATTTGTCTCAACCGACCCATCTTTTTACTTTCTTCAAATCTATCTCTCGACGTCATAAAAGTAAAACAACCGACATGATAGAGATTAGAAGATTATATGCACGCAATATATAAACCAGCATTTAATTTATAACTTTATTTCTGTTTTGTCTCTTCTCTTCGAAAGTTCTTTGAGGATTTTAGGGCATATAAGTGTGTGCCTTGTTTTGCTGAGGCACCCATGCTGCTCTTTCGGCTCTGCCATGATGCCACGTAGCTTTGAAAAAAAAAATTAAAATTAGATCGTTTGCAATTGGCCCATAAAGCGACGCGTCTATTTAAAGATTAGACATAGCAGTCGCAGCTGAGGTGCATTATGTTTTTTAAATTACAATAATTCAACATAAACTATCTTAGATTTTTCAAATATATTTAATTCCTAAATTAAATGATGATTACTATGGCTATTTTTAATATATTTAACCAAAAAAACTATTGTAATTATAGAAAATACAAAAAAATATTTTAAATTATAAAAAAAACTATTTTTTATTATACAAAATAGCTGTCAAAAATAGAAAAAAAATATCGCGACTTAATTAATATTATAGATTATAGTTTATAGATTTGCGGTTACATTTATAATTAAATTATTTGATGAATATAAACAACTGGATCGTTCTATTTATTTTTACGGTGTTGAAATATTTTACTTTAAAAATTTGATTATTTTTTTTTCTGTAGTTTATCAATTCTGATATGTTTGTTCTTGTATAAACAATACCACAAATGCATTTCTATTGCAGAAAGATATATATGAAATGCTTAATCATGAAAAAATATTTTACGCACTACCTTTGCGGCTTTGCATGACCTCGATATTCCAAAAATTTAGACAGTTTCTGTTATGAAAAACTAAAAATGCTTTTATGCCAGCATTTTGAATGATAAGGGAATACAATTTTAAAATTGGGAAAGAGTGTTGAACGCATGATGAAAAAATAATTAATAACATGATAATGTCTTTTTTTTTGTATAGTACTATTTAGGATGAAATGATGAGATAGGCTAAAATCAGTCGCGACTGACGGATGAGACCGTCAGCTACGGTCAAATCTCAATTTTCGAGATTTTAACAGTCGATCCGAACCGTTCGATGTGTTCTCCATATTGAAATCTCATTGGAGACAAAATTTTATTTTTTTCTAAAATTTTTTAGTATTTGTTTGGTATTTTACAAAATTCTTAATCTAAACAATTCTGGACCCTTCAATAACTATGATTTTTAAAATTCTAAAAAAAATAGTAAATAAAATCAGAAAAATGTAAAATTTGGTCTCTAATGAGATTTCAATATGGAGAACACATTGAATGATTCAGATTAGTCATTAGAACCGCAAAAGTTGAGATATAATCGCAGTTGACGGGTCCATCCGTCAGTCGTGGCTGATTTTAGCCTATCTCTGAAATGATTGCCTCTGCTTTAGGCTTTCAGAAGGGGATATGAGGAAGGAAAAAGGACATAATCCTAAACATGGCTTTAAATTTTAAATTTTTGAAGGAAATAGAGGTGAACAGAGGGGGTAAGAAAAAAACATTAGTGAAGAAAAATGAAGAGTTTTAAATCTAATTTACTGTAAAGCTATTCTCAAAGAAGAAGAGAGAGAGAGAGAAACGAAAGCTCTTCATTAAATCTTGTATCTTGTATACAAATGATTGTTTCACTATATATACAGTAGCTAAAGCTATACTCTCTAAGGAACAGTTACTCGAACAGTTACAAGAATCAGTATTCAGTAACTAATCATCACAAGTTGTTACATCAGTAATATGAATTAGGAATAATGCATGAATCAGTGTATAAGCGAGACTTCCTCAGTCATCCAGAATCTGATCACTCTGTGGCTGTGGTGTCTGGTCTTCGGTGTGATGAGTCAAGCTGTTACTTTGACTCTCAATATTTACTCTAAAACTTGGGGTTGTATCTCACATTCTCACTTCTCTTCCATCCCGACGCTTTCCTTGTAACTTCCAAAGTCTAGAGCAAATCATTAATCTCGTTGCTTCGATTGTAATCATCATGATAAGCCATACAATAATTAATTCATGTATGTAGAAGAATATAATAACATTGTAAGGTTTTAAGAATTTTATTGTTTATATTGTATATATATTATTTTCAAAGGATATAGAACACACGACGCATGAGTCATTTGGTCAAGATCAGTGGCGAAGCCAGAATTGAAGAATGGTGGGGCCAAAATCTGACTAAGTGAAATTGAGAACCAAAAAGAATGAAGTCTAAAAATTTAATTAATTTATCTAATTGGATTTTATAGTCTAATTCTAAATTAACGTTGGATGAAATGATTGTGTTCACAATTTTATAAAAGCTGCACGGAGAAAGAGTGATTGAGCAACGAAGCTTTTTTATTTCATTTGGTTTCCAGTTGGAAAGTGTAACGGATGTACATAACAGGGAGGACAAAGTGTTGATGGATGTACAATATATTTGAAAGCATTTTGGGCCCAAGGGAGGCCCGGTGACTCAAGTATGTAAATTTGCCTTAATAAAATTAACATATAATGAAAAAAATCTAATTAACAGGGGAGACCTGCCCTTCGCCAGTCCCCTGCTGTCTCCGCCAGACTCAAGATAAAAAGAAAAAATGAAATAAATCGGATGGCTGAGAAAACAAAGTAATAAACTATGAGCTAAAAGCCTAAAATACTTAAAATGACATTTTTATGTACTATAAATCCGATATAGGAAACGATGGGCTCTTTTAAAAAAATAAAATAAAATAAAAGATAGCAATTATTAGATTGTTCTTTGAGTTAATGTCAATTCAAAATTTTAAGTTTAATTAAAGCTCTTAAGTCCTCGTGGTTGACGACGTTATCTAGTAGTATATTATCTCCTCCTATTTTGTTAAAAACAATTGATCGTTAATACGTGTCCATTCTAGTCACATCATAGTGTTTTATTATTGATTCCGTCACTAGCATATAACTGAATCCGCTGTTAGTATGTAGCCGATTCTTTCTGTAATTCATGTTGCACGTGAATGAGTACCATTTGATTTTTTTATTAATGGAAGAGCATAGGGCTTTTAATGCAAAAATAAATAAATAAATTCGCCTGGTACGGCCGCTGTTTACTTATTTCATTATTAATAGTTTTTATCAATGGACAATTTTTGTACATTTAACCAACAAATAAAATTTTATTTCGGATCTCCCAAGATATTTGTACGAAAATTGCCCAAATTTCTGGTTTTCAATACAATTAATTTAGGCCTACATTCATCCGTGAGTTGAGCTTATAATAGATTTATTAGTAATTATTTTCCTTTTCGGATGATTAATATTAATAGTCTTAGTTAACACTATTATAAAAGTTGACTGGCATTTGAGTAATACTCAAATTAATAATTCCAAAATAGAAGGTCCATACTTCATTCCATCTCAGATAGACAGGATAATTTATTGATTGAGCATCTAGTGAAGGAAAAAAATATATATATACACTGCTTTTTTATCAGCAAAAGTGCAAAACGAATCTTAATTTGGGTTATAGTTAGAATACGCGGCAATAAAAATAGAAAAACAAATTTCAGATCGCAAACAAAAATTGTAGTTTTGAGGTTATATTGAAAGAGAGGACATCTCTCTCGCAAATAAAAATCATAATTTTTTAAAATTTATAATTCTATAATTTAAAAATAAAATGTCTAGTTTTGAAATATAAATTTCATACGAACAACATCGTATTTATAATTCGAGTAATGCTAGAATCAAACACATTTGACGTCAAACGCGATCCGAGATTCAACTATTGAAGTTTTAAATGGATGATTCAAATTGCTAAATTCGAACCGCTAAATGTGATCTCCATAATGAAATGAAATTATCTTGAAGACCATTTTTATTTCTTGCTATTTTTTTTAGTTGGATGGTTCGAAATTACTTGGATTGAGGATTTCCTAAATTCAAACAAAAAAATAAAAAAATTTTAAAAATATAAAATTCGATCTCCAAATAGATTTCATCATAAAGAACAAATTGAACGATTTGGATTGACATTGTAATTTCGAAAATCGAAATTCGATTGCGTTTGAAGAGCTCAAGTGTCATATGTATTTTATTCTAGCATTACTCTTATATTTTTTTAAATTTTCTTAAATTTTAAAAATTAATTAGAATTCCAACATTTTCCATTATGCATCGCTTTATAAGTTGGAGAAAAAATAAATATTCATCCCTGTCCATAAATATAGAAAAATCGCAAATCTCGTTCTGGATCTGGAGCCACCTCCCTTCGAATTAAAGAACTCATCTTGTGATTCCAAATTTCTGGGAACGGATCACAAACGAGCGACACTACACACAATCAAGGAGCTCTCGGCGGACAGATGTTTCTTACACAAAAGAATACATAGAACTTGCCACAGAGAGTCGGACAACAATACCGGACCAATTAACGCACAGCTACATGAGTGATATAAAATTCAACCTTCCAACCTTCACTGCTTTCTTTCCCTTCGACCTTTCTCTCTTTGACAGCATCTATCAGCCCTCCGATCTCTCCGCTATTCATTTCACAGTGTAAAAAAAAAAAAAAGAAAAAAGAAAAAACCTAAGCGCTGCTCCTTCAACCTCTCTATCTTTCTCTCAATGAACCCTTTCACCATCTCCCATCGCTCTCCCATGCTCTCCTCGCCTTCTCCACCGCCGCCTCTCACGGCCACCGGAGCATCTCCTGTCGCCACCTCCGCGTCCGCTTCCGGCGCTTGCTCCGGTTTGGTTCCTCGATTCGACATTTGGCTGGGACGGTCGGCGTCTTGGAGCCGCAGTTTGAAAATAGGGATAAGAGGAGGGGCTGAATCGTCAAGTGTTATTTGTGCGAGAAGAAAGTTCGGGAGAAGAGCGCTTCTTGCGTCTGGTATGGGAGCTGAAGAGGAGGTGGGATCTCGACCACTGCTCCAAGTTCAGTCGGGTGAAGGTTAGACATAGACACAGTTTACTTTTTCTTTTTATATTTATGTTTAGTTTCCTTGTATGTGGGAGCATGAGAATCACTGTTCTTTATTGCCCCTAATCTTTTTGACAATCACCTATTAGTGCTTGTCTATGTTGGTTTCCATATTTAGGTTTGGTGCAAACTTTGAAATAGGCTGTAAATTCCTCATTCAGCTATAGATTATGCCTGTAAACACCAGAAAGAAGTTAACCTTATGTGGTACTTTGGTAGTAAGTAAGACTGAAAAATGTAAATAATATATAATAGAGCACCAAGAAAAAATAATCAAGAATTGGTAATGCAGCTTATGCCGAGGCACATGGGCTTTCCCTGTATTTGTGCTGATTTCTTTATGCAGAACTAGTACAAGAAACAAGAATAAAGTTTGTAGTAGATGGTACTTTTGGCAGAAAGACCATTATTTCAATCATATAAGTAGTACTAGTGTTTTTTCTCATCTTGTAATGTATAAAATTGAGAAAAAAGATACCAAGAATTGTTAGTGAAGTTTGTACCGAGGCATGTGGATTAGGCATAAGCCTGCTTTATATAGAGCTGGTATCATTTGGACTGCTCGTTTTTTGTTAGCTGAATGACATCTGCTATTAACTCTTTTCGTTTGGTATGCACTTTTCGTTTGGTATGTTATCTATTTTCCATTCTTGTTTTCTTTTTTTTTTTTGGTAGAGCTGCTTCTATATATCAGAAGAAAAGTTGAGAGTGGAAAGCTATCTCCTGATATTGGCTGTAACCTAGAAGAGCTGTATTTCAATTACAAAAATGCGGTATAATCTTATTTTATTCATCTCAGTGCATAATATGTAGTTCACGGGGAATCTGATTTGATAGCATACCAGCCACTTCCCGAACCATATAAAATTAAATTACGTTGGGGTTTGTCTTTCCTGTCGCAAATACTGTTTGATTTATTGTTTGACATGGGATAGGTCTTCCGGAGACTTTAACTTCTTGTTCTGGCTTTAAAAAAAAATTTCAAGAGAAGTTAGGTATCTAGCATTACATTTGATGTTATAGCTTTTACCCCTGTAGGTTTTGCAAAGTGGGAATCCAAATGCACATGAGGTTATACGGACTAATATGGCTGTTGCATTTGATCGTATGCTGTTAGATGCAGAGGTTTGACACTTCTTGCTAATTGACATACATATGTACTTTAGTATCTGTGGATGCTTGTTTCTATACTTTTATTTATATCGGTTAACAACACAATTTTCTTTCTTGCAGAATCCTTATGTCTTTCCTCCCCTTCACAGAGCGATAAGGGAACCTTTTGACTACTATATGTTTGGTCAGAATTACATCAGACCTTTGGTATATTTCAGGTGATTATTTTTTCCTATATTATTCTCTTAATTGATTTTTTTTACCAAAAATTGACATATTAAATCTAATTTTGACATTATATACTTCTTAACTTCGCTGAGCTTTGAATTGTCATATTTCATGGACTAGAAGTACCTGTGCAGTATTTTAAAGGGGACATATTTCAAACAAAGTAAATATAAATGCCTTCCCAGTTGCTAGTCTAAGGTTCTATTCTACAGTTAGTGTTTAATTACTTTGATTACGTATTGTCATATAAGCAGGAATTCATATGTTGGCAACCTTCACCTCTTTCAAGAAATGGAACAAAAACTTGAGCAGGTTAGATATATTTAATGTGAAGTGATCTCATGTTTTATTAGATTTAATGCCCGTATGGCCCCTGATTAGACATTTTTCAAGATCTTGGACTTATTTCTGTGCATTGAAGGCCCTGAGCTTTTGATTTATATTCCGTCAAGCCCCCATTGTCAATAAATCACTACACTCGGACATGCAGTCAATCTTTCTTAATACTTTCCTAATCAGGGTAAATTTTCCGTCATGCCCAAATGTAATGTTTCTAAGATAACCCTATACTTTCTTAATATTCCTAGCTTTGTCAAGTCACTATCGTCAAGGATTTATAGATTTGGAACTAATAATGAGCAACACAAATCCCTAATCTGCTCTAGATTGATTCCAGATCTGAGATTGACAGTGTTAGGATGGATTTCAATAGGGTCTAGTGTATTATCCGCAATTGGATAAATTATTTGTTTGATTTGAACGACTTAAGTAACAGAAAGGCCCTCTTTGACGATTAAAAAAACAGGTGTTGTGAGTCTGGTTGAAGAATAGAAAACCTAAGGGCAATTTTGTTAAGGCTATCAGTGTCTTAACTACCTCCGGCAGATCCTGGATATTTTATCAGTGTGTGAATAATTTTTAATGGTTGCAGGGTCATAACATAATTCTTATGTCAAACCATCAAACCGAGGCAGATCCAGCCATCATTGCTCTCTTACTTGAGAGATCTTGTCCTCAAATAGCTGAAAATATTGTTAGTTAAATTTAATTTATCTTTGTTATTTTCTTCAATTATTTTTTCTGCAGAATTCCTTTATTTTATCAATTGAAGTTTCTGTAAATTTTCTTTGATGAAGTTTTTCGTTGCTGGCGATCGAGTTGTTACAGATCTGCTTTGCAAGCCCTTCAGTATGGGAAGGTCTATCTTTCTCTTTTTATGTCTTCCAACTTTTCTTTTCTAATGACTTGTGAGTTTGATGGGGTTTAATTCGAGCTGAAAATCATTCTTGAAACCAGAAACCTAATATGTGTTTACTCCAAGAAACACATGGATGACGAACCTGAGCTCTCTGAGATGAAGAGGAGAGCAAATACTAGAAGTCTGAAGGAAATGGCTTTGCTTTTACGGTAAGTCGTTGTATGTTGAGCTCTATTTTATTGTCATTTTTTTGTCTAAATCCGTTCATAACTCTAAAATGTTTTGTATCATTGTTTGTTTCTTTTACTGTGGTTTCATGGGAAATATATACATACTCCCTAGATATTATCAAAGCACCGCATAAACGTTCTTTTCTTTTTACTGTTTGGAACTCCCTAATATGTATATAAACCATTACATGTCCTAATGTAAGTCATTGCATGTTCTAAAATATTGTAGTTCTCGTGGTTGAAGCTGAAATATATTTTTATTCAATGCAACAGAGGTGGATCTCAGATAGTATGGATAGCACCGAGTGGTGGAAGGGACCGTCCTGATCCTGTAACAGGAGAATGGCATCCGGTTAATTTCTGTTTTTACCATGTTTATATATATATATTGCATGCCCGTTATCAATAACTTGCATCAATTTTGGGGAAATAATTAAAACATGGACAGGCCCCTTTTGATGCGTCATCAGCCGATAACATGAGAAGACTTGTTGAGCATTGCAATGTACCGGGGAATATATATCCTCTTGCACTGCTATGTTATGAGGTCATGCCTCCTCCTCCCCAGGTAATTTTACTTTCCCTCCTGAAAGTTATTTTAGTAATTGTAATAAGCTTTTCTTTTTAGTATGATATTATATTTATTTAATTCTGATTTCTTAAGGTTGAGAAGCAAATAGGAGAGAGAAGAAAAATATCTTTCCATGGAGTTGGCTTGTCTGTTGGCCCTGAAATTAATTTCAAGCAGGTTACTTCTCATTGCAAGGAAATTGAAGAGGTTAGTTCTGGCCACAATGCCTTATTGTTTTTTTTGAAAGGTGTGTGGGATTCCCCTGCAAAAGAGGAGTCTCATATTTACGGAATAGTACCAAGCTAATCTTCATTCAAACCATGACGGGATAGTTGAGTTCCTATGAGAAATTAGAAAGTATGAGATTTACGATGCTTATCATTTTAAATTGGAATATGCACAAAAAATTCCTGTCTTTTATTCTGTATGAAATTCCTATTTTTTTGTGGATGTATGTTAATGTAGGATTGCCAATAGTTTTACATGTTAATACTTCTTTAATTTTGGACATTTCTTTGTTGTTTCGTATGAACAGGGTAAGGAGGTGTTTTCACAGGCTTTGTATGAATCTGTGACAAGGCAGTATAATACCCTCAACTCTGCTATCTATGGAAACGGACTGAGTGCCTCCAGTGATTATATATCCCTTTCTCAACCATGGGAACCATAGTAGTTAAGGCAATTAGTTATTTCCATTTCATTGATAAATAATATAAAAGTCATGGTTAATTCCATGTTGTCCTGATTCAACTTTTTGAAGTTGTATTTTTCTTTCCTCAAGCAGATGTGTTGCTCGAGCTCTCTATGCTTCTATGCTGATAGTCCAAAGAAAATGAGTAAAAGTTTTTTTACAGTTTAACTACCCTCCATCAACATGTTATGAAGTCTCCTATGGATCCAGTGATATGAAGGTACTATGCCCAATGTTTTTGTTTCTTTGGGATCAGTGGAACCTGTACTAGTGTACTGGTTTGGATACCTGCTGATGATTTTAAATTTTCTTTTTGTTGGCTCATTTTGAGCCGAGTTGCAATATTTGGGATTAATTTTGTGTCAGCTTAAATAAATTACTGCCAATAGCTCTCTTAGGCTGGAGTGGTAACTATAGTACAAACTAGCTAGTTTTGTATTAATACAAACCCTTCATTTTTTGTTATAGTTTTTTCAATGGTGGTTATAGCTTCAGGAGATCAACATGCTTGAAGAATTGCAAATTTCACTTAAAAGTCAGGCTCTCTATGGATTTTTTACTGGTTTTTTGCTTATTGAAACATGTACTTTCTGATATATAGATTTTGTTGCCCCTTAGAGGCCATACTGAGTTAGGAAATGATCTTCTGATGTAATGACCGGTTTGTAAATATAAAAGCTGCTAGTCATGCATCACTTGATTTTGGCCACTCTTTGTTATCCTGTATTCTTCTTCATCAATTTTGTTTTTAGCATTTAGAAACCTTGTTCCTCTATTTTGTGTATTGTGTAAAGTTGAAGTCTCGTAGGCTAGTAGCGGTAAACGAAAAAGTACAATACGAATAACAAATTTAGCTGCTTATAATTGGGTCCGTATCTGCTGCTTTAACAAAACTATACATCCCATGAAGAATAAGGTCGTTTTATATTTGGACTGTCCGATTTAAAATGAACGGATGTTTTTTAAGAGTTCTGATGTAAAAAAGAACTTAATTAGAAGGTTAACTATTTTAAACTAAATATAATATTGAGTTAAGTCGTTTTAACTGGATTCGAATTGGTTTTACAAGTACTAATATAAATCAATAAAATATCTACCCACTAAAATGACATAAGATGCTCATTTTTATAGATCTAAATGTTGGAGTTGTGTACTAGAAGTCAATATTTAATGACTTAATTTCTTAGTTTATGTTATTGATGATATTTAATCATTTGTTCCTAGAGTTTATTACTGACAGATCATTCATGTTGAGGATCTGAATTGTAGATCTCTGTGGATCATTCATTAGAATGATAGTAATAAATCTAAATCGTCCGTAATCTTGATAATTAACAAGGAATATTAATTATCATAAAAGATTAGTATGCAAGTTAAGTGATGATTAAGTTCTACGAATCATAGGTAAGGAGTTACCAACTTAATTGCATATGTGTATGTTATTAGAACATAGTACAGGACATGATCCAATGAAATAAACATATGGATTGTGTTATGTGTCATTGTTTATTTCATATGAGTTTGATTCTAAGTTTGAGATGGTTCAACTTTTCCACATGAGGATAGGTTCAATAAATATCGTCTACCGTTGATTCCTGATAAGGGCTGCTATACGGATTTTATTTATGTTCTCTTGAATTGTGCGGGAAAAAGTTGTTCATCAAGAAAACCGTATGTCCCTCATTAGTATACCTAGTGAGTGATGATATCTGTTTGGGCCCCTTGATGGAGTTGGATTGTTTAGCCAATTTGTACAATCAACTCTAGATCAAGAAATGTATAATCTGCAAGAATGACACATTCCTATCTTGAATTATACAGTGATATCATGTGACATAAGAATCAGACAAGGAAATACTACTATTTCTTATGCAGGATTGAGATATTGTAGCAGTACATTATTTATGCGAATTGGGAATCATAACGTGTTGCTAGATACCGCTTATGATTATTGGAATTAAATAGCGATTTAATTTCATGGCCAACATAGCATAAATACTCGAGGGTCACACGAATTAAAGGCTCTTAATTAACAATGCATTAATATTAGTTTACATTGGAGAATGCAATATATGATATGTTGATTAATTAATTATATACCGTTGCGAACCGTTATAATTAATTATTTCAAATGGATCATATGAAACTAATTAATGCAAAGTCTAATTCTATAATAATTATCAAATAGTTGATAATTAATTTTGTTCAACACATTTAATATGATTATAGGAATTATATTAAATAAATGAGCTATCTTTTGATTACCCGATATGAGCCCAACTTAAATGCAATTAAAGGAGAGTATTAAAGGGAATTAAAGACCAACTAATATGGGCTTGGAAGCCCATATTAAGGCCCACCACGTTCTAATATGGATTGGTCCCCAAGGGTTAGGTTTGGATGGCTATATAAGGACCACAATTTGAAAGAAGCAAAACCTAGTTTTTCTTCTCTCTCTTTCTCCTCTCTAGCCACCACATTCTCATCTCCCATAGAGCAATTAGTTGCTGCCATGGAGAGCTCTTTTAATTGTATTTTGTAGGTGCTCATGAGTTGAGCAATAGCCACCTCTCATAGATATCGATTTAGAAGAGAAAGGCGAACCATTGGATTAGGCGATTTTACAAGTTTCGCTAGCACGAAATCTTGTGAAGTTGATTAATCCTTTAGTGGACCTAAGAAAGGAGAAGAAGGAAAGGAGACGAGCACACCACCGCCTCCCATGCCGTGGTCGAGCCTCGCGGATACGATTTCGCGAGAGGTAATCGATTTCTTCCCTTCTCATGTGATATGTTGATGCTTGAACAAGATCCATCGAGATCCTTGTTGTTTAGATGGTTAATTAATGATAATTAGCAAGAAAATTTAAAAATAAGGACTTACTAACACTAAATACTTAAATTTACAAAAAAGAGAATATATATATTTTTTAGAGAATAATAAAATCTTAAATTATTATTACTAAATAAAAGTATCTAGTCGAATACGCTGAATACAACTGTTTTAAATGTATTTTGTTTCTCATCAGAAAAAAAGAAGCTTCAGCATTTTTAGAATAAACTCTCAAAAATTGATTAGTGTCATCGCTAAAAAAATCATCCGCGCCATCGCTAAGCCAGCGATCCTCTCACCCAGCACATCTTTTTCTCATCCATCGCATCATTTTCTCATTCAGCGCATTTTATCTCGTACGTAAATGTTCAGTTGGATAAGTACAAATGTTCTGTTAATTGAGTATAAATGTTCAGTTAGTTACAATAAAAATATAAATGTTATCAGCAAAAATGTTCATTTGGATAAGTATAAGTGTTTAGTTTAGTAAGAACAAATGTTCAGTTTCGTAAGTACAAATGTTCAGGTTATTACATATAAATGTTCAGTTTATTAAGTATTACTTTCAGTTTTTTTAAATAGGTGCATGTCAAGCGAAGAGGTCACGAATCGGAAAAAAACCACATGAAAAAATTAGAAGGGGTCATGAACCGATCCGGTTCAAATTAAATTTTTTCCGACTTTGCCCTTGGCGCACCTCTCTCTGACGCGCTACTCTGACCCATGTGCGACTCTGCCCATTAGTTGACGCATTTAACTGAATACTTTTGAATATTAAATTGAACACATTTAATTATTAAACTGAACATTTGTAACAAACACATGCCAGTCAAGAGAGAAACTCACGCGCGCTGACTGTTCAGCGATGGCGCGCGATGGTTATTCTGTCGATGGCAGTTATAATCGGAGCTGATATGGGACATTCCAGGAAAATGACATCCCAGACATCCCACGCGACGCTGGCCCAAAATACAGGCGCGCTGGTCCAAAAAAGAAGAGCGCTGAAATCACGCCGACGTCACTCAAAAACTGGAAGTACTTCAATTAGTGTAAAGAAGTATATAAATGTGTTTTCTAATAAAATAAAAAAATTTAATAATATTATTAATATATCAAATTCTGTCGTTTGGAGCCATCAGTTGGAAATACAAGGAAGTAAATATTTCTTCGTAAGGGAGTATATACTTCTACATATGGAATACAAAATTAGCATTTATTAAGCAGATAAAATAGTGCAAATAAGAATTGAAAATATTAATGAAGTATATAATTCTTCTTAAAGGAGTACATACTTTTCCATACGGGAGTATATAATTTTTCATAAAAATGTTCAAATAAGCATTCAACGTATGAATTTGAAATAAGAATTGAAAATATTAAGGATGTAAATACTTCACCGTAAGAGAATATGTACTTCTGCATATGGAATACCATGTTAGCATTTAACAAGCAGACAAAAAATTGTGCAAATAAGAATAAGAATTCAATATAATAAGAGAGTATATAATTCTCAAAAATGGAGTATAAACTTCTTCATAAGGAGTTCAAATAAGCATCCAATACTAAAATTTCATCCAACCTTATTCAAATAAGATACCAATATTACTATTCACTAAACGAAATTGACTGAACAACAAACAAACAGCAGCAAATTATACTCAACCACCAAGTTATACTCAAATTGTATAATTGCTGACTTACAAGTTACACTCAACCACCAAGTTGCAATCTTCTCAGTCAAGCACCAGGTTCAATTTTCTTCCTCAAGATCCAGGAGAACACATTCACTCGCATTTCTGAATTTAGACTTCACTTCATTAATAGGATCTAATAATAGCCGGTAAGCAACACGCTTATCATCAGTAACATTAATCTACAAAACATACAATTGTCCAATTTTAGAATATATACTCCCTTAATGAATGTATTCATCACCTAATATTTAACAATACAATAAATAAAACAAATACCTCATTCAATACATTTTATAATTTACTTCCTAATTGTATAGTACTTACAGTACCAAATACAAAGTTACAAAAACTTTATACATGGTTACTATATACTCCCTTAAAGCAATAAAAGTTAATGCTAGAATGTACTTATAGAATGTTCCTTATCCAATGTACTTATTACAAGTTGTCAACATGCTACTTAAAGATCCCTTATTCCCTTTATCTAATCTCACATTAACAAATACATAATCCCTTATGTAAATTACCTGAGAAGATGGTACTGGCTTGTTAAGTAACTTGCAAATGAGAATCCTTAGTATGAGCAGACCACTGTCTTCTGCTTTAAAGATCCCTTATTCCCTTTATCTAATCTCACATTAACAAATACATAATCCCTTATGTAAATTACCTGAGAAGATGGTACTGGCTTGTTAAGTAACTTGCAAATGAGAATCCTTAGTATGAGCAGACCACTGTCTTCTGCTTTAACTTGTTGTGGGATGTTCTCAGCCCATGCACATCCCATGTCATTCCACCTTTGATCGCCTAATGCGCGCCAAACAAGAAAAGCCTTGATGTACTTGAGATCTGATTCGATCTTCTCCAATAAGGCATTTACCTTCGCTGTTGTGCAATAGATTTCGTCCAAATTAACTTTCTTATCAACAATGTACATCCACCATTGAACATTGTTGCTTGACACAACAAAGAGAAAATCAGATTTATCAAAAGTGGGACCCAGAAGATTAGGATTTGTTCGGTTTATAAAGGAAACAGAACCAGTAGATAATGCTCTCTGCATATAGAAAACATATGAAAGTAAGTATGTGTGATTCATTTCTATTGTCATAACAATTATCTAAGGATGTATATATCAAATTAAATTACCAGGTCAAATGGGTCAATGGAAATCCACTTCTTCTTGTTGTTTATTTCTTTTCTAACAACTTTCAATATAGATAACATGACTTGAAATTAAAAAAAAGATAATATATAAAATTTATATATAAATTCAGGATACATAAAACTTGATATGTACTCCCTTCTAAATTTTATTTCCTCCCTTACACATGAATTAATACTCCTTTCCAAAATATAATTTACTCCCTTGTTGTGAATTACTTACTATACTAACTACACAGTTACAACAATCAATAGCGACTATTCAATATTATATACTCCTTTCCAAAATATAATTTACTCCCTTGTTGTGAAGTACTCACAGTACTAACTACACAGTTACAAGAATCAATAGCCACTGTTCTATGTTATATACTCCTTTGCACAATATAATTTACTTCCCTGTTGTGAAATACTTACATTGCTAACTACACAGTTATAAAAATCAATAGCCATTATTCAATATTATATACTCCTTTCGAAAATATAATTTACTCCTTTGTTGTGAAATACTTACACTGCTAACTACACAGTTACAAAAATCAATAGCCATTACTCAATATTATATACTCCTTTCCAAAATATAATTTACTCTCTCTCACCTAATTCCTATCACAATTCTACTTTATGGGAATGATTTAAGAAAAATTTCAATTGAATCGCACACATCATCTTGCAATATACTCCCTTGTACTATATATTTACTGGCTTATACTAATAATGCATCATCTTGATATATACTCTCATAGTATATCCTAGATTGGATCTAAACGATTCAAAAGATTGAGAATCTATTTCAAATGTCAAAGCAAAATTCATGAGAATTGAGATCAATACCTTGAATAAAACCATATTACCGATGTAGACGAAGCCATCTTATCGATTGCGATGGAGATGAAGCTGGTGGCAATAGCAATTGCAATGAAGGTTAAGTTGACAGTTTATATAATTAAATAATCTTCTATATACATATAAATAAACACATGAAAAATTGAGTGAATAATATGCTGCAACTAAATGTAAAAAAACCTAGATCTAATTTTCACTCATATGTTGCAGCTAAATGTAAAAAAATCTAGATCCGAATTCGAACAATTAATCAGTACAATTGATTTCAAACAAAATGTAAAAACCTTGATCCGATTCCGAAGAATTGATTTTCAAAGAAATTTGAAATACTAAAATGGATCTGAACCTATTTTCAATTTCAAGCCAAAATTAAACATGCCAAAACCACAAATCAAACAATATAATGAAAAATTGTGAAAGCGGTGAAGAATTTCTAATCTGATGTGATAGAGATAGAGATAGACTGACCTGATCTGAACTGATGTCAAATATGTCTTTTAAATACCAAAATGAAGTTTCAAATCTAATCTGGTTAAGAATTAAACACGCAAAAAGCACGAATCAAATAGCAGGAATGAAAATTGCGAAACTGATGAAGATCTTGTGATTTGATCTGATCGAAATAAAGATACACTCACCTTAAAAGAGAGAAGAAAGACAACGTGCGAGATCTGGTAGAGAAAGAAAGAACGCACTGGCTCCGTAGAGAGAGAAAGAGCACACCGGCTCCTTGAGAGAGAAAGATCTGATCGAGTAGATGAGTTCACGGAAAGATTTGAGAGGTGATTTAATTGTCTCACGTGAGATGCATGTGACTACAGAAAAATTAATGGGCTTCAGCCCGTAAGGATGGCACATCCTTAGGATGTTATATAGAATATCCGAGTTATAATCGGATTTTCTAACTGACATCCTAAGAAAATGATATCCCATGCCATCCTCTCTCACGTTGCTCAATATTCAGCCCAAGCCCAATACTCCTACGCTCCTTTCTTTCTTCTCTCGCGTTCTCCCCTTTGCACCCTCCCTTCACCTCTCCTCTCCCTTTCGCGCTCCCCTTTCATCTCTCCTCCTACCGATCTCCTCTCTTTTGTTCTCCTCCCCTTTCTTCTTTATCTCCTCTTATCTCTTCATATAAGCACCGTCATTTATCTTTTATTATGGAAGTACGTAATTTGTGATAAGGAAGTATCTAAATATTATTAAGAGAGTATGTAAAATTTATTAAGGAAGTGTCAAAGAAGTTTTCATTTATCTTTTATTATGGAAGTATGTAATTTGTGAGAAGGAAGTAACTAATTATTTTTAAGTAAGTATGTAAGTGAGTGTCAAATATATTTTCATTTATCTTTTATTATAGAAGTACATAATTTGTGATAAAGGAGTAACTAATTAAAGGTAGCGGAGTATGTAAGATTCATTAAGAGAGTGTTAAAAATATTTTTAATTATTTTTTATTATAGAAGTACGTAATTTGTATTAAGGGAGTAACTAATTATTTTCAAGGGATTATGTAACATTCATCAAGGGAATGTTAAAAATGTTTTCAATTATCTTTTATTATGGAAGTACGTAATTTGTATTAGGAAGTAACTAATTATTTTTTAAGGGAGTATGTAAAATTCATTAAGGAAGTGTCAAATATATTTTCAATTATGAATTTACCTCTAAGGAGTATTTAATTTGTCTCACGAGAATAATTATATTTACGTAATAGAGTACCTTATTGTATTATAACATAAGAGATTATATTTTTTGACTAAAGAGAGTATCTATTTTGACTTAAAGGAGTATTTATTATGAATCAAGAGATATATTAAATTGTTATATGTAAAGGAGTACGAAAATAAATTAAGATCGAGAAGAAGAGAAGGAAGAAGGGATGGCGGTGAGGGAGAGCAATACGGAGAACGAGGAGAGAGCGGGGGTTGAAGGGGAGAGCAATAGGGAGAGATGAGAGCGAAAAGGGGAGAGCGGAAGGAGAGCGTGAGTCGAAGGAGAGAGCGAAAGGGAGGGAGGCGCTGGACTTGGGTTTGCGCTGGAGATGGGCTTTGACGCTGGGATGTCACATGATATCGCAAATGTAAGATGTCGCATATCAGTTCCGAGTTATAATTACTGTGAACTCTCGTACTCTGTAGATTATAAATTGTTTTAGCCTTTTTTATCAAAAAATAGAAGGTCCATAAAAAATCTCTTGCCGAAATAAAAAAATCTCACATTTTGGGCCAAGACTAAAACTAAACCCAGCGGCCAGTATGTATCTCTGGAAAGAGAAACCATCATCTCTTGAGGCACACGAAAGGAATCAGACGGACCAAACCGCGCAAGTCTAACCTCTTACCTCTTTAACCCGAAAGCCCAACCAAACTAGGGTTTTCTCTCTCTTCAGATCTCGATCCGACTTGCTTTCTTGCTCTTCTTCTTCTTCTCCAAGAAACAAAAGAGAACGAGATCAATACAACTCTTCCTTGCTTCTCCTTTGCTCCGTTGTCTACAATGGCGCTCCAGTTCCTCGAGTCGCAGAGACAGTCGCATCCGGAGTTGGCTGAGTGGTACACTTCTTTCGCTGACCTGTACCAGCAGAAGCTATGGCACCAGCTCACGCTCAAGCTCGAGCAGTTCGTCACGCTTGCAATGCAGGTTGGTCTCTTTTTCTCTGAATTTTGTTGAATTGTAGGGTTTTATCCTCTCTCTCGTTTCTGTTATTCATCATTATTTGATTTGAAGTAAAATTGAGAGAGCTCGTCTTTTCCCTTCTTGGGCGCTGGACTAGTGTTAAAATTTGAGTTTGTATGGCAACTTTTTAAGCTTTCTATATTTGTTGGAATTCAAGGGGTAGGTTAGGTTGCAGTTGTTGTATTCCCTTTGACCTATGAAGTTGTAATTTGTATTGACTTGCTGTCAAGTTTATTTTGATAATTGTAGTGCTTAATCTCAAGTTAATGTGTTTATTGGTACGGCGGCTATTGATAGCATTCTTTGGTTTAGGTGTAGCAAAGTTCTAAATTTTGGATCAATTTGCACGAAAACAGTCTTTTTATGCTAAATATTACAGATCACTTAAAGTGCAAAGCAATATACTGACTGTCAAAGGAGTTTGACATCCGTAAGAACCAATAAAATGTTTATTAAAACTAAAAAAATAGAGTTGCTTAAATCTTCATTTAGTTTATATAGGTGGTGCCTCAACAAATTTAATACAATTCGTTAGTTGCTTGGTCTCCTATGAAAGTACATATAAAACGGAAGTGTTAATGTTTCATTTCTCTTATTGGATGATCAATAGGTTTTCAAATTGCTTCAGATTTGATAGAATCATATCTTTAGCTACAGAGAATATATAGATGATTCATTTTTTTTTTCTATGATTATTCTATCGGTTGTCATGGTTGTCAAATAATGGTCAACCCACTGAAGTGAAGAATATGGTGTGCGTGTTAATTCCAGTCCAGTAAAGCCTACTATTTTTGAGATTTACGATGATTTCATTTCTTCCTATCAATCGGTTATCTTACCCGACTCAGATCTCATTCAAACTTTCTTGTAGTTTTTTCTTTATTGGAGTACTATTTTATGCATTAACTAAGTAGTAGAATGGTTAAGTGAACTGAATTTTTGTCAACATCACCTATCCCTGCTCTAAATAGGGCTGATTTTATGTTATTACGTTTTAGTGTTTTACAAATAAAGTTGTAAATTGTATGTTTGCATAAAATTCATTTTATTTATTTTAGGCCGGAGATGCCCTGATACAGCTCTACAACAACTTCATCTCTGATTTTGAAACAAAAATCAACCTCCTCAAGCTCGCACATTTTGCTGTTATAGTTTCTCGTCAATACACAGACAAAGATTCAGCAATCAACTATCTTGAGGGGGTCATTGAAAAACTTCGTGAAACTCGGGAGCTACGAGTTGAAGAGCCGGTGCTTTATGTAAAGATGCAGATAGCAACGCTATATCTGGAGATGGGAAAGCAGAAGGATTGTAAGAAGCTTCTAGAAGAAGGCAAGAGCACTTTAGATAGCATGACAGATGTTGACCCCTCGGTGCATGCAAGTTTCTATTGGATCTCTTCTCAGTACCACAAATCCCATCAGGAGTTTGCTGACTTCTACAAAAGTGCCCTTCTTTATCTGGCTTACACCTCAGTAGAATCCCTCTCTGAATCATTTAAGCTGGTACGATTTTGCTGGCTTTTCAGTTTTGGTTCCAGCCAAAAAACTAATGGAATATCATTTACAGCCTTCAAAATTCATTTTCACAAAAACTTGTCCCTCCATTTATTGACATCCAAGTTCATCATAGTTGTTAAATCTCATTACCTATTGTGTAACAAATCACCTGCAGCTCCCTTAATGGGAATGCAAGTATAAATATAGTATGGACGTTTTGTAGTTTGAATTAATTTCTGTTGTAAAGATAAGCTTCTAGTATGAGTGTTTTCTTCTAAAATATTCCAAAAATTATCACGATTGTACCAGGACTTGGCATTTGACCTATCTCTTGCAGCATTACTTGGGGACAACATTTACAACTTTGGCGAGTTGTTAGCTCATCCCATTGTAAGTATAAGAACAAGGATCCCTCCTTATCTCTCATGAAGATATCTTTTTTGTTACTCTGCAGAAGTGTCTCATTATTTTTGTAATCGTGTGTGTATAATACAGATAAACATTCTAATAGGATCAAAGGTTGAGTGGGTGTACCACATACTTCAGGCATTCAATACTGGCAACCTGGTAAGGTACCAGGAACTGTGCCAGGTGCACAATGCAGCCTTGAGTTCTCAACCTGCACTGGTACAGAACGAACGTAAGCTTCTTGAAAAGATCAACATTCTTTGCCTGATGGAAATCATCTTTAGGTATAGTATCATATATAATTTTTTTCCATACCTGTCGGTTCTTTTTACCTTTTGCTTTGTTATTATTTTTCCTTCTCTTTGTCCTGTTCAACTACTGAAGCGCCTGTCTGGTGTGCTGTTCCTGGTTCTTTGGTTCTTGTATCAGTATGTATTGATTAGAACTTTTTTGTTTAATGACTTTCTGTTTTTATGTTTTAATAGCCGGCCATCAGAAGACAGAACAATTCCACTTAGTGTGATTGCTGAGAGAACTAAGCTTTCCATTAGCGATGTTGAGTATCTTCTCATGAAGAGTCTTTCGGTAAATAGTTCTTTTGACTTTTTAACTGCTTTTCAAATTCTTCAAAGTAAATATGATATATGCTAATGGAATGTAACCACATGCACAGGTGCATCTTATAGAAGGAATAATTGATCAAGTAGAAGGTACAGTGCACGTGTCATGGGTACAACCTAGGGTATTGGGAATCCCTCAGATAAAATCTCTGACAGCACGGCTCGATGCCTGGGTTGAGAAGGTTCATACTGCATTGTTATCTGTTGAAGCCGAGACGCCTGACCTTGTTGCTGCATAAAAACAAAAAAAATAGGTGTTTGCTTTTGACCTGTGTGGCCGTTTTACAAGTTCATAAACAGCTCTTTTAGAAAAGAACAAGAAGAATTTGTTGTAGAGCCTTGAGTGGGCCAGTTTTTTAGATCTGTTGGATGGCATTTAGTGAGGCTCAGCCGCTTAGTTCTAGAGGCTGATTCTGTACTATTTTATTTCTTTGAAGTATTTATGTGTTATTGCTACTCGAGCTAAGCCTCTACTTGAAGATGTGTAACAATGCTGTTTTTATTAATCTTATCTGGTTTTCGCAATAGTTTCTTCATCTTATCTGTTGAAGTTTCTGATGTGTTTGTTGTAACAACTCAAACGTATTAGGTTTATTGTTTTAAACTTAAATTTTGTGTCAAGTGAAAAAAAGTTGCCAATAATTTTGTGCTTTATTTGTTTTTGAAGTTGGGATATGCTTTGGGGGGGGGGGGGGTGGGGATGGAATACAGGCTAGTTTCATAATCTCGAATTGTCGATTCGTGAAGAAAATTATTCTATTAGGTTGTAAGTGTTATGAAATGCATGAATGGATGGTTGGAATGAGATAATAAAATTCTGAAATTTTCTCTTGAGAGTATTGTCTTACTTATTCTTGATACATTGTTATTTATTTCTTTCTTCCACCTTATTTTACAACACGTTATCAGCACGAATTTGCTCGGAAGGACTCGCAAAGTTGTTTGCATGAATTGCTACGAAAAAAGTTGCAAAGTATTTGAGCAAGTAGGAATAAATTGATCAAAGAAATTTTGAGGTAATTAAAAAGTTTGATTGATATCATATAATTCATTAATTTCAATTTTATTTGAACTTTTGATTGCTATGTTTTTTTTGTTTGAAATTTATGAGAATCATTCCCTGAAGTGAATGATGATAAAAGTAATAACTTGAAGATATTATTCAAACTTGAAAGTTTATCAAGAACCCGAAGTTCTTATTACATGAAGAACCTGAAGTTCTTAATCATATAAATAATTTATTTAGAACCTGAAGTTCTTAATACTTGAATTTATTTTTGTTTAAACCTGAAGTTTATATTTCGTTTAAGATTACTTGAATTTATTTTGTTTAAAACCTAAAGTTTATATTTCATTTAAAATTATTTAGAATCTGAAGTTCTTAATACTTGTAGTAATTTATCTAGAACTTGAAGTTCTTAATATTTCAATTTATTTGTATAGAACCTGAAGTTCTATTTGAAATTTAATATAACCAGAAGTTATGGAATGCCACTGAATATTATTAAATAAATAACTCGAAGTTATTATTCAAAGTTGAAATTTTATCAAAGAACCAGAAGTTCTATTCCTTAAATAACCAGAAGTTATTATAGATACTGGATGAAAAATAACATGAAGTTATTCCCAATTTAATATATTAGCACTTATTATTAGTCATTGAATGAAAAATAACCTGAAGTTATTTCAAGTAAATTATTTAAATTGTGCCGTCAAACGATTTAATAACCAGAAGTTATTAAATAAAATTTTGCTATAACCTGAAGTTATAATACTAAATTAGAATTATTATTTATTTTTTCTCTCTTTATTTATTCATTTGATTTATTTATTTACTTATCTCTGTTTCATTTACCATAACCTGAAGTTATGACATTAGTAACCTAAAGTTATCATAGTAATAACTTGAAGTTATGATATTAATAACCTGGAATTATGATGAAAATATGTTAGTACTCTTGAAGAGTTTTCAAAGAAAAATGTCACCATCATAATCTAAATCTCGTTATAACATGTGAGATTATATGAATTTCAAATCTGACCGTGAGTATAATTCTCCGTAATTCATAATACTCAAAGTTAGTATCATAACTTCTAAATGCAAAGAAAATAACGAGTTTCCAATGAATTAATCAACAAGTATGATTCACATGAAAATTCATTCCCTGAAGCGAATGTGATTATATATGAATAGATGACATTGATATGGTCGTATTAATTTTTGCAATGAAAAATATAAACGCCTTGAAGATGTTTATGATATATGTGGTATAACAAAATATTGATAACGTACCAACAGTACGTCCAAGTAATATTATCAAGTTTCATCGTAGGAATTTTTAATTTATGTTTAATTTTTATATTATGAATATGTTAATAAATAAAAGTAAATTTATTTTTATTTTTTTATTTCAAGGAAAAATGACTGACGCAATATTAATTAAAGAAGATCTATGTTTGGTTGATAGCGGAACTACAAATACAATATTAAAAAGTAAGAAATATTTTTTGCAATTGCATTCTAGTATGACTAATATTCAAACTATATCTGGCTCAAGCAATATTATTGAAGGCTCCGGAAGAGCTTGTATTTTGTTATCTGAAGGAACAAAACTAATAATAGATGATGCATTATATTCGAGTAGATCCAGAAGAAATCTACTAAGTTTTAAAGATATTCAAAAGAATGGTTATCATATTGAAACTATGAATGATAGAAATTGCGAATATCTTCATATCGTATCTATTATAAATGGCCAGAAAAAAATTATGGAAAAATTACAAGCATTGTCTAATGGACTATATGGTACTTATATAAGTGCAATAGAATCAAATATGGTTACTAACCGGAAGTTAGTTGATCCAAAATTATTTACATTATGGCATAATAGATTGGATCATCCAGGAAATATTATGATGAGGAGAATAATAGAAAGTGTAAATAGGCATCCTCTAAAGGACCTGGAGATCCTCTTATCAAAAGAATTGACATGCCAAGCATGCTCTCTTGGAAAACTAATTACTAAGCCATCTCCAAATAAAGTTGGACCTGAACCTCTATCATTTTTAGAACGAATTCAAGGAGATATATGTGGGCCTATAACACCTCCATGTAAACCATTTAGATATTTTATGATTTTAATTGATACATCAACACGTTGGTCACATGTGTGTTTATTGGCAACAAGAAATGTTGCATTTGCTAGATTATTAGCACAAATTATCCAATTGAGAGCTAACTTTTCAGATTATCAAATTAAAAGAATCCGACTTGATAATGCAGGAGAATTTACATCCCAAACTTTTAATGATTATTGCATGTCTATTGGGATTACTGTAGAACATTCAGTGGCACATGTTCATACATAAAATGGTCTAGCAGAATCGTTTATTAAAAGGTTACAATTAATAGCTAGATCATTACTTATGAAATCTAGTTTACCATCTTCTGCATGGGGACATGTCATATTACATGCTGCTGCACTAATTATATTAAGGCAAACTGCCGATCATAAGTATTCCCCGTTACAATTGGTCTCCGAAAGAGAACCAAATTTGTCTCATTTAAAAGTATTTGGTTGTGTAATATATGTTCTAATTTATCCTCCACAACGCACAAAAATGGGACCTCAAAGAAGGTTGGAAATTTATATTGGTTTTAACTCTCCTTCTATTGTCAAATATTTAGAACCATTGACATGGGATGTTTTTACAGCAAGATTTGCTGATTGTCATTTTGATGAATAAATATTTCCAAATTTAGGGGAAGGAAAAGAAAAGCTGGATAAACAAGTGACATGGAATTCATCATTATTTTATCTTGACCCCCGAAGTGGTCAATGTGAACTTGAAGTTCAAAAGATTATAAATTTACAAAGAATTGTAAATGAATTGCCTGATGAATTCACAGATATAAATAGAGTCACTAAATCACATATTCCAGCTATAAATGCACCTGCTCGAATAGATATTACAAAGATATCAACTGAATCTTATGAACGTAAAAAACGTGGAAGACCAATTGGTTCTAAGGATGTAAATCCACGTAAAAAAAGAGAGCAGAATAAAGCAGTTGGTAAAATTCCAGAAGAGATTTATAAGATTTCAGAAGAAACTAAATCTCCAGAAAAGATTAATAAAATTCCAGAAGAAAATAAAACACTAGAAGAGATTAATAAAGTTCCAAAAGAAACTAAAATCCCAGAAGAGGTTGATGAAGTTCCAGAAGAAACTGAAGTTCCGAATGATTATGAGATTTCTATAAATTATGTAAAAACTGGTACAATATTGAACAGAAATGAAACTCATGTGGATGTCATTTTTGCATTCACTATAGCTAGTGATGTTTTAAGCGAAGAGGATAATATGCCAAAAACCATAGAAGAATGTAGGCACAGAAATGATTGGCTTAAATGGAAAGATGCCATACAAGCTGAATTAAATTCATTTGACAAACGACAAGTATTTGAACCAGTAGTCCAAAGACCCAAAGAGGTTAACCCTATAGGTAACAAATGTATATTTGCCATTAAAAGAAATGAGAAAAATAAAATTGTGAGATACAAAGCAAGGCTAGTGGCATAAGGATTTACACATATATATGGAATAGATTATGAAGAAACGTATTCAATTGTAGTGACTCTCAGATTTTTAATAGGTCTTGCAGTCACAGAAAATCTGAAAATGCAACTTATGGATGTTGTCACAGCATATTTATATGGTTCACTTGATAGTGACATATATATGAAAATTTTCGAAGGATTAAAATGCCAGAAGCATATAAATCAAAACTTAGAGAAATGTATTCCATAAAATTGAAAAAATCTTTATATGAACTAAAACAATCAGGTCGAATGTGGTACAATCGACTTAGTAAGTGTGTGGGCTTTTTCGTCATCTCTCGAAGAATGAATGGGTCTTTTCGAAAAAGTGGAATAAGTCTTAGATTCACCTCCCTTAAGGTTCGATCTCTA
Organism: Rhynchospora breviuscula; assembly: GCA_027562975.1. Lineage (NCBI taxonomy): Eukaryota > Viridiplantae > Streptophyta > Magnoliopsida > Poales > Cyperaceae > Rhynchospora > Rhynchospora breviuscula. The sequence continues at coordinate 25,945,878 of CM050400.1, read as the reverse complement.
CGCTGAGTATCTCTTAACGACAAGAGAACCAGAACAAGAGTCGCTTCTTACGAGGGTTTTTTAATTTTGCGGGTCCTTTCTTTCCAATAGGCGCAACCCCCTATTGTTAATTACTCCGTAGTTGCATACGGAAATCTCTGATTAAGGGATCTAAAGAATTATATGTAATAGGCTAGGAAAATCGTCTCTAAAATGATTTGATTTTTACATTTATGCGGGGGTTTATTTCTTTTGGCTTAGACCGGACTCAAATAATGGTACCAAATCTAATTGACAGGATCTAATTGAGGACGCTTAAATAATTTTGAATTTGAATTTTAATAGACTTAGTTTTAGTTTTGATGTCGGGCGGGGTTTTCGATCCTGAGGCTATTTTGAGCTTTTGTAGGATTTGGATTTGGATTTGAGTGTATCAAGGCTATTTTGGACCTTTGTGGAATTTGGATTTGATTTAGGTTTCATAAGGCTATTTTGGATCTTTATGGATTTGATTTGAATTTCTCGGGACTATTTTGGGTCACTTGTGAGAAAGGGTTTCCGGGACTATTTTGGGTCACGTGTGGAAACGAAATTTTGGTTTCTCGGGACTATTTTGGATCACTTGTGAAAATTTGAGTTTTGACAATCCTTAGGACTATTTTGGATCGCTTGTAAGGATTGGTTTCCGGGACTATTTTGGGTCACTTGTGGAAACAAAGTTTTGGATTCTCGGGATTATTTTGGGCCACTTGTGAGAAGGATTTCCGGGAGTATTTTGGGGGTCTTGTGGAAATAAAGTTTTGAGTTCTCGGGGCTATTTTGGGCCACTTGTGAGAAGCGAGGTTTGAGTTTCAGTTCTTGAATTTGAGTTTGATTTTAGGTTTCTTGCTTTTGATCTTTTCATATTTAGGTTTTCGTTTCTAGATTTGTGGCAAAGGTTTTGGTTTCTGGATTTAAGTTTGGATTTAGAGATTTTCTAGGTTTTAGGTTTCTAGCTTTCATAATTTGGTTTTAGGACTAAACCTTGATTATTTTGGATTTAGGTCTAAAGGACTTGGTTTGGATTTTGATTTTGAGGTTTTAGGATTTGATTTTTTGGCTTGAGCTCCAGGGTTTACGGTATTTAGTTTTTGGTTTGAGTTTCATGTTTTTCTAGAATTTGGCTTTTGGTTTGAGTTTCAGGGTTTTTGACTTTTGAATTTGAATTTCAAAGTTTATGTCTTTTGGGCTTGAGTTTCATGATTTTTTGGATTTTGAGTTTGAGTTTCAGGATTTCTGGCTTTTGGACTCGCTTGAAGTTGATTTTGATTTGCTGAAAAGCTTTCTTTTCTCTAGTGAAGATGTTTTGGCTTTGGTTTTGGGATTCGTGTTTTGACTTTTAAATTTCTGAAGTTCATCTTTGAGTTTTACCATTGTCACAGTTTCATTTTATTTTTATTTTTAATTTAAGACTTTTGAAATTTGTTTTTATATTTTTAATCATACTTATTTTTGAAAATATTTGACATTTAACAAATCATTTTGAAATTATTTCTATTTTGAAATTACTTAAATTTTATTTCTATCTTTATTATTGGAAATTTGAAATGAGTTTGTACATCATTTTATAATTTTATTTAATTAATATCATTTTTGGATTTTATAAAATTTGTTTAACATTGAAAATACTTCAAAAATATAAAAGACCAATATTTTGATAGAATTTTATATCAAAGTATCAGTAAATTTGGTTTGTTTGGATTTTTAGAAATTTATGGATATTTTATTTGAATTTTTCTGAGCTTTCTAGTATTTTAATGAATTTTTGAAGTTTCAGTTTGTTTGTAATTTTCTGATTGGTCTACATGTGCTGAGAAGGCTGAGTTGGCTGCTGACTGGGCCTGATTGGCGCTGATGTGTCAAAGGAGAATGGCGCCGAATTTCATTTGAGGAGATGAATTTTTACAGCAAGGCCCCTTCGTTCATCTTTATTCTCGTCCGAAGCCCCTCTGATGAAATTCCGATGACCTGGATTGCCATTCTTAACGGGATTAGGTCCTCTAGAATCGTGGTGTCAAGGAGAGGACGACAGTGGTCTCCGTTTCTGTCGCGTCATTTTCATTTGGGAGCAACAAATAGTTATTCACTTTACTCCCTACAAACTTACTTTTATGCTTCCCAATGATTTAGGCCGCCGTAGCCGATGAGGTTTGGCTCTTTAGAATGACGATGGAGAGAAGAGTACAGACACATGTTTGGTTTGTGTTGCGTGTATTTAATTTGGTGGGTGACCCAAGCTTTTGGTACGGCAGAAAAGGGACTGGTGCTTGGTCTGGTACAGACCATTTCTAATTGCAAAGAGATTGGCGACAGAATGACACTCAAAACTCTAATTTATCATCAATGACTCATTTACACCATACCTTACACCCGTATAAGATTTTTGAATTTAATTAACTCAACATGCCACTGGACTTGTCAAAAGAGTGAGTGAAATAATAGGGATTTGGTACCAGAATCAGTTTGTTTTAAATTCACTAACAGAACACTGTTCGTTCAATACTGCTTTATAATGAGCATGTGTATTTGGTTACAATTAACATCCTATGCTAATGAAGGAAGGGAAATTAATCAACATAAGCACTTTTGCTAATCCATTTAAGTCATATTCAACACAAGGAAGATCAACTTCACTATCCAGAACCATGGCAGTCATGTACCTTTGCGAATGAGACCCTCACATTTCAAGTTATCATCAAGTTTTACTTATAAAGGGTTTTACATGGTGTCATCATATTTAATTATAGTTACCAATCTTTTCAGAGATCACACTTTAATTTTATAAGGCTTAACTATCAACTAATAAAAGAAGTGTTCGAATGAAATGAAATTCCCATTTCCAGCTATGTCTCTGGACTAACTTGGTACAACAGATCCTACTAGCATTTGGCCATTAAATCATTTTGCAAGCAAGTCCATATTAATTTTTATGTTTTTTTTATGCAAAGAAGACCACATATTTTATTTATTTTTATCTTTGGACAGATTTTTGTTTATTCATGTATATAGGTATTTTTATTTTGCCAGTCTGACTCACGAGATGCAAATTCTATATTAATATACCATATGTTTGTCATCATTTTTTTTTTTTTTACCAGAACACAACATAATTTGGTTTTAGTGTATACTCAACTAAATACATAACAAGGATGATTTGGCATGCTTATCATATATTTAATCAAAGTAAACACTACTCGACTAAGGACTCCAAAGCTAGGCTAAGGTGTGATCTTAGATGAGTTCATCCCAATTACATTCTTCATGCGCTGGGCGTGGGCGCAGTCAGATTATAATTAGGATTATTGGCTACATCTCATATTTCATCTGATTGATCTTCTCATGCGCTGGGCGCAATTGAAGATCAATCCAGATTTTTACTATATTTAATCACAAGTAAGCAACAACCCAAGAACTGAATTCAAACCTCCAATTGTTCAAAACAAACTCTTTGATTCACACAGAGAAAATTTACAGGCGGCAGCTACCCAATTTTACCTTTCTTCCTCCCTTTCCCAAGTGTTCGATCAATTGCCTCCCTCAATTAGACTCTAACTCTCCCAATTACAGTAGCTAAAACCCTATTCTAAGTTGGTGGCGGCTCTGGAGGCCTGCGTGGAGACTTCTCTTTCTGTCGAAATTAGGGGTTTATATAGGCTGCAATTAGGGCGACCTTCCTTGACCCGATAGCCATCTTCACCATCCAATTTACATCAACGACTGAGATTCAGCTGCGCTAGGGCTTGGTTTTGGAAAACCATGGGCTGGAGGCGTCTGGTTTCGGGTCTGTGGCCAGAGAGGAGGCCACGTCCATAGTTCTTTGCAATCTCACCCTTTTTACCCGGCTTCTCCCACAGTAAGAAATCGCCATTTCTTTTTACCCAGGAAGGAAGAAGCTGCTGACAGGTGGGCCCTACTAGGGCGTTTAATAAGAGAGAGAAAAGATAAGTATGCAGGGTTCACGGCGCACCAGCTATAACCCCTTGATTTCTTGTGAGTGGTGTACAAGGAACAGGTGCACCCATCTTTCATTTCCAACAAATAGTAATTTTAATGAGGCAGCGCCCCCTCCTTTTCCACCCGGATCCTCTCCAACAGATGCACCCGACAGTCCCCTTTTGATTTTTCTCAGAATTTCACTAAATTTCCATTGATTTTCCATATATTTTTTTAATGCCAATCCAAAATAAATTATTTCAAGGCCTTCCCTTGAGTATTTTTGGACAAAATTTTATGGGTGAACTCAGAAAAATATGAATAATTTAATGATTCAAAGGTTTTACCAAAATTCCTCACAGATATTTTTCGGAAATTTTGTGGATTTTCAGGGTTTCTTTGCAAATTTTGGGATTTCTGGTGATATTTTTGGGATTTAAAATCATGATAATTCATCATAATTCTTGGGGAATTTTTGGGTAAATTTTGGGAATTTTTGGAGTTTTTTTTGTATTTTTCACAATTTGAACTTGATTTTTCGCAGTTTGAATTTTGATTTTCGCTATTTGAATTTGGTTTTAGCAATTTGGGTTTGATTTTCAGGATTGATTTTTAGGGTCAAACAGTAAGTATCTTTTAAAAGAATGATATAAGAATAATTTAGTTAGTCCATGTATTTTTATTAAAAAAAATCAAATTTAGGTTTTGCAATAGTTGCAGTTTATGTTGATGATTTAAATATTATTGGATCTCCTGAAGAGATTGAAAATACTGCAAAATTGTTGAAAAGAGAGTTTTAAATGAAAGACATTGGTATAACTAAAATTTGTCTAGGCCTGCTGATCGAGTATTTAAAGAATTGGATATTTATCCATCAATCAAATTATACAGAAAAAATATTAAAAAGATTTAATATGGATAAAGCTCATCCCTTGAGAACACCAATGGTCGTACGATCGTTAAATGCAGAAAATGATCCTTTTCGTCCCCAAAAAAATAATGAAAAAGTACTTGGTCCTGAAGTACCATACTTAAGCGCAATTGGCGCATTATTATATCTTGCAAATAATACAAGACCTGATATTGTATTTGCTGTAAATTTATTATCAAGATATAGTTCCAAACCAACCCGAAGACATTAGAATAGAATTAAAAGTGTTTTTCGCTATCTTTGTGAAACTCGTGATATGGGGCTATACTATCAAAAGGATTCAAAATTCAATTTAGTTGGTTATGCAGATGAAGGTTATTTGTCAGACCCGCATAAGGCGCGATCTTAGTCAGGATATGTATTTACTTATAGTGGAGCTGCAATTTTATGACGGTTGATAAAGCAAACTCTAACTGCCACATCATCAAATCATGTCGAACTCATTGCTTTATATGAAGCAAGTCGAGAATGTGTTTCATTAAGGTCAATAATCCAAAATATTTAAGAAGAATGTGGACTTGAAAATATCAAGAAAAATCCTACTCTATTATATGAAGATAATGCAACTTGTATAGCACAAATAAGAAAATGATACAACAAAGGAGACCGAAATAAGCATATTGCACCAAAGTTCTTCTGGGCACATGATCTACAAAAAGATGGTATAATAGATGTTCAGAAAATCTAATCATACAACAATTTGGCCGACCTATTCACAAAATCTTTGCCAACAAGTGTTTTTGAACAACTCAGAAAGAAGATAGGTCTACATCGATTAAAGGATGTTCAATAATATCAAAATAAGGGAAAGTATTATACACACTGTACTCTTTTTTTCTTATTCAAGTTTTTATCCCAAATGGATTTTTCTTGGTAAGATTTTTAATGAGACAGATAAATTGATCCAGAAGTACCATATTAATATCGATCCTGAAGTATCATATTAATAGTGTATAATCAAAGATGAACATCTAAGGGGAAGTGTTATGAAATTATATAATTATGTGGATTGTTCATCTTCATATTCCCATTACTCATTTATCTCCACTACACATTTATTTCTATGATCTCCACTACTAATTTATTGATCATTATGTGAGATGCCATTTTGTAGCCTATAAATAGAGGCATTGTAAGCATGAATGGATGGATGAAATGAGATAATAAAATTTTGAAATTTACTCTTGAGAATATTGTCTTACTTACTCTTGATACATTGTTATTTATTTTTTTCTTCCACCTTATTTTACAACAGTAAGTGGTTTTAACCAATATTACCTTGAGAAAATAGATGAAGTATAGATGCTGTGTACTTTGGTTGAGAATAAATTAACTAAAATTAGGTATTGATATAAAGAGTAAGGACCTGTGAATCCAGTCAACCCGACTAGTACTTCCCGACTCGTACTGATAATTTACTGTCATGGACCAAGCCGCCGCCACGTTGTCCCCTGTCGGGTCGATTTAATGTTGTAATTGACACAGTTCCCTTGTGCAGTTGTGCCCTAGCTTATAGGGCTGTACAAGAAAAATGAAAACTCGCCAAATCTGTTTCCAACCCGATCCATATTTTAACGGGTTCAAGCTTTATTTGGGTTGGGTCGGATTTGGTCGGGTTATATTTTTACTCTTAATGATCTGGTTTGTACCCAACTTGTTTAATTTGACTTAAAAAGCTTTGATCCATATATAATAAAGAGTTGAATTTCCATTTTTTAATTTTAATAATTAGTGTAGATGACTTTTGTAGGTTGTTGTCTAGCGTTGTTGTTTTTGTTTCATAAATTTATTTGTCAAGAATGTTATGTGCTAAGTCTTTTTTATTTCATAATTTTTATTTGTCATTTTTATTTTTGCACAATTAAAATTACCACCCGTTTGACCCGCACAACCCGTATAACCAGTAAAAATTCATATGTAATAATTAAAAAATAATAGGAGTTGGGTTGGATCATGGATCGGTTTTCAACCCGATATATTTAGATTGGATTAAAATTTTGATTAAAATGCTTTCATCCGTCCGTTGTACAGCACTACCCGGCTATAATCATTCCTAGGAATCTCAACTTTCTTCTCTTGCCACCACTGTGTGCTCTGCTCCCGCACTTCTCATTTTCATTCGTTATCAAATCTCTGTTTCCCATTTTCGCTCCAGTTTGGCTATCTAACTAGTTGCCAGTGTTTCAAACCACCCACTTGCTTACAAGTTACAACCTCACCTCACTAGCCGAGTCTACTTCGGAGTTCGGTCTATGGAAGAGGGGAGAGAAGTCGGAAGGGGAGGAGGTGAAGCGGCTTATGGAGAAAGCAGCTGAGAGCTTCTTGGGTTTCTCCATGCTCAATCTCAATTGTCCTGATTTGTATTTCGTTCTCTGGGGCTTTTTTACGAACAAGTGGCAGGCGACAGGCAGAGAGCTGCAAAGTGTTACCAGAGGGCGTTTCCACTCAATTATGGTAATGCCAAACTGGGAGTGAGTGCTTAATTGTTCTATTCTTGGATTTTGATCTACTCGCACTGTATGTAATGTATATGACTTGGCCACATAATCAGTTAGTTGATAATTTAATTTTGACATTGAGACCTTAAATTTTAACTTCTAAAATCTAAACTTCTTTCACTGGAATTTCTACTATCAAGTGCTGCTATGTTTGGCTGATTTGCAATTATAACTAGAATTAAAGATATGCGTGAATAACCTGATGAAGTAATTAATTTATTTAGCTCGCCAAATCTTACAAACGAAAGATATCATTTGTTGAACAAACAGTTGATATAAAATCATGGGAGCTTTCTGATAAGAATTAAGCACGACGAAATTGAATGTCTGATGACAATCAGGTTCACTGGTTGAGCAAACATGTTATGTGCCATCTTATAAATAAATAAATGTTGTAATAATTATGGCCCTTTTATATATGGAAAAGATTAGTCTCTGACAACTTTTGTAAGTGTTCGACTCTTACCAATTAAGTATTAATTACTACAACATTGTTATTTTAGGTGCATTAAAGGAAGTGGTCGGATGCTGTTCCAAGCCTTCACATTGCAACCCGTGGTTACTCATCATGTGCTTACTTCTGGAAAGTATGCTCCTTCATTTATTTGCATCTTGTTTTACTATATTCCTTGTGTTCTGGAGGAAATTGTGCAGATCCTGCTTTTTGATACTAATTTTTCAGTACCAAGTACTGGGTCTTGCTTATCAGCACTTGGTCATTTTCACTGCATCTGTACAGGTATATAATTGTGGCATTAAATCCTTAAGGCTTGAAGATTGCAGTTGTCAAAGAACCGGTAATATTTTAAGGCTTAAATGAGATAACACATGTTAGAGCTTAAAATAAGACAGCATCATTTGATAGTCCAAGCAGTATTTTCATGCCTAAAGTTTAGAAACTGTTACACGAAAATAGACTTGTAGGAATTCACAGTATATAGCTCACAACAAAATGGTTGATCATTAAGAAAATATACTTATAGGTATTTGTGTTCATAGCTCACATGTTACATTAAATAAAAAGGTTTATGAGTTTTACAAGTTACATTGGAGAGGAATACAACTAAATAGAAGTTAAATTACAAAGTTGGCTATGTGGGTGCGTGCAGTATTGCGCGTGAAGGTTCTTAACTCAACCATTGTGGATCAAAACCTTATATGGAAATTTATTGATTCTTCTTTTCTTTTAGTAACTAATTCATCTTCGAATGATATTGGACTATTTTTTTTCAATTGATTGTTTGTTTCAGATGGACATCTTGGACTCATACCTAAATTTCTGTTGGAACAATTAATTAGTGTGGTAAGATGCTCTATCTGATTTGTCTTGGATTTTAATGTGCTTTTAGAAAAGATAAGAAAACAACTATATCACTCAGATAAAGATAAACCATATTCTAATCTTTTTGGTAGTTTGTTTCAAGGAATCATCATTATCATTGTAAAGAACATATTGTTTGAATGTACCACTGTACCCTTTTACACATCTTTTGGTATCTAGAACGCCCGACTTCAAAAAATGGTGAAAAAGAATAAGGAAAATTCTTCTAAACTGGTGTCCATATTAATGAAAACTCCAAAGATTGTTTTTCCACTTCATTCGGCATCAAAAACCTATCCACGAGACAAAGAAACAAATCAAACTAGCAAATAGAATTTAAACACTCTATGTAATTCAGCTTTCCCCTTCCATCACTCCCTGTTGTTCTTACCTTGGGTAAAATGAACCAAAGAATTGAATCAAGGGAAGGTAAAAGATCCCCCGACTTGGTTAGAAGCTTGAAGTGAGGGAGGCTTGATTGCAATCCAAAGGAGAGAAATGGTAATGGCCACAAGTCCCGACCATACATAAACAATTGTTGGAGTCCTTCCTCTCCTTCCCATCAGACCCTTTGCAAATGGATACAAATGTGCCAGCACCCAGAAAGCGAAAAACACTCCACCGAGAAGCTTGCTCCATTGTGGTATTGTGCTGTAGATAGTTCGGCTGAAACCTACAGCAATAGCCACGAGGTTGATCATGATGATAACAAGTGGTGGGATCATCAGGGATGTCCATTTCACTTCATAAAGTTCAGCATACTCGTCCTCTTCATCATCAGTGGCCGACTTAGATGTAAGTGTGAAGGAGATCTCTATTCCAGCCACAACTTTCAACAAACCCTGCACAACTGCTGCTAGATGCGCACTGGTGCCTCCAATTAGCCAAAACTGCTCATTTCTCCACCATTCTTCCAGAGCAATTCCAGACCACTTGATTTCTAACAGTGCAAGGAGCATCAGAGTCACAGTAATGATCAGTAGGTATACAAGGAAAGTGATATTTAGGGTTTGGACAATGAACTGGCCAGAGAACAATGATAGTGCAGGGAGGAAGCAGTAGACTATGAGGAAGATGGAGGTGAATGGGTAGATGCCGACGTTGAGGTAGGCAATGCGCTGAAGGATCTTCATTTTTGAGGAGGCGAGGAAGGCATTGTTGCGTGAGAAAAAGATTTCGACTGAGCCAGTGGCCCATCGCAGCACCTGGTGCAGACGATCTGTCAGATTGATTGGTGCAGTCCCTCGGAAGGCATCACGGGAAGTCACACAGTAGACTGATTTCCAGCCACGGTTGTGCATGCGGTATCCTGTGACCACATCCTCTGTCACTGATCCATAAATCCAGCCAACTCGTGTACCCCATTCTGTCTTCTCCTCATACCTGTTTCATAATTTGAACTAACTTAGAATGTGCCTTTTATTTGGGAATATCAACGTGTGGTTGTTTTAATGATAAGGATGAAAATTCATTGTTCTTTCTACGGGGCTAGGTTTTACACGGTGGACTAAAGGAGCTTGTGTTAAACAACTAACTCAAAAAAAAGCAATGAAAGAAAATATACTTTAAACTACTAATTGAGAGAAACACAATAAATGGATAGTAAAACAAAAAAATTGGAATAACACTTTGAAAGATAATGGGTCTTGCTAAAAAAGAAGAAATTCTTTGTATATTTCAATGAAAAATTTTAAAAAAAGAGTACCAGCAAGAGATGACAGAGATGGCCTCCGCAACAATGGAAGCATCAAGTATCTCACGCGGAACAGTGAGGGCACCTGGTGGGCGGCCGTTCTTGACTGAAGGGTGATCAGCCAACGGCCGGCCCTGAAACTCTGCGACTGGAATGGAGTCGATAAGGAACGATGAGTTGCCGAACTTTTTGGGGAAGGAGGCAAGGTTCATGTCATCATTGTCAAAGTCACCCATGCGGAGGGCAGTCGTCTCCTCAGAGTTGGCTGAGGCTGACGCTTTTCTCCTCCGTGGTATACAACAGCTGAATAAACCTGATGACCGGTCCTTGGATCTTGGAGGATCGAACCCGTATAGGGCGATCCTGCGGAAGAGACAACCCGTTCCCACATACACAGGACCCTGTTGGGATATTAAATGAGTTCAGATGTGTTGTAAAGCTAAAAATTGAGTTTGTGTAGTTTGGATGTTCTTGCTTGAGATTTGAAGCCAATCACACAGACTGACTTTTTGTTTAACATTATAATTATTGCTGATTAAAGAATACTTAGCAATGAAAATTAGAGATTATTCATTTCAAAAGGGCGGAAGAGGTAGGTTATTTTATTCAAAAAAAATTCTTCAAAAACTGAAGTACAAGCTTTAGAAATATTGATGCACTAGAAGTGTATAATTCTAACAATCTTTTTCTTTTTTTTTTATTAAACATGATTAGTACCTGAAGACCATCAAGGGCACGCATGTTGACATCAAAGAACACAGTGTTGTGATTTGCATACCGATCAGAGGGATCAATCCCCTCGAACCGTTGTGGGAACTGGACATAACACAAGCGATCCCCGCCACGGTCCATCATGAAGCACAATCCTTCACGAAAAGCAAGGGAGTTGTATACATAGTGATCACAATCCAAGTTGAGAATGAAAGGCCCATTTGATAATATGGCAGAAGCACGAACAAGGGCATTCATGGCGCCGGCTTTCTTATTGTGGTCATAGCCAGGACGCTTTTCACGGGACATGTAGACCAGCATTGGCAGGCGGATGTCTATATCATGGAAGTCAATTGGAGATTTCTCACCTCTACCGTAGATAGGCATGTCAGCTGGTGGCTTTAGCATAACCTGAGAATAGCAACAACGTTAGAAAGGTAATTTATTTTACCCAACTGTTTTATATATTGTAAAGGTTGAAAAATTAAACTGCTATATGCAATTTTTTCTTAGATCAATTTAGAGAAGTAATGTAACATTTCTCTCACATTTATAAAGAAACATTTTTACTGTATTGATTTCAAATGCACGTTATTTTTTTTTATTAATGGGCAATCATCATTTCAAAGGAAGATAGCCTTCTTTCTTGTGAATATTGCTTTTAAACTTTTTTGTTTAGATATACATTTTGTTTTCTTTTTTATTTGTTTTAATAATTTTTATTAAATGGTGGGCTGCTACAAGAGCTGTGTATTCAATCCTGTCAAATGTTGAAATATATCTTAAATGTCACAACACTAAATAGGCAAAACATGTACCTGAATGATGCCAGCATGGTCGCCACGGGAATGGTCCTGGGATGGGTGCAGCCAGGTACCTGGCCAGTGGGTTCCATCAGCCATCCATGTTGCCTTTGGTATCTTTATCGGCTCGATTATTTCATCTCCTCCTGCCTTTGCCTTCTCTCTCTGTTGATTCATGGCCTGGATCTCTTCCCTTGCATGGTATGCATCAGATCGGCGCCTAATTGCATCAGGAAGCCCGTTAATACGAACCTTGTACTCGTCATACTCTCTCTTGGTTCTTCTCCTGTCTTTGACAAAATCCGACTTGACCTTGTTCTTAAATGGATCCCTTTTCAGGTTGAAATAGCTCTCAGGATTTCTTGGCTCAATGTTGTGCTTTTTACAGAAAGGCACCTGTTAATGCAGCAGTAATGTAATTGCTATCTATCAGTTTTTTTTTGGGTAAAGTGAAAGCTGTTTTTTAATTTAATTTAATTTTTGCTGTTTACATAATTGGCATTAGGTTCCTAAATTATTGTTTATGAAGAAGTAAAATTTGTCTAACAGTATGTTCTTTTTTAGGACGATCAGTTAGTTACAAACCCATAGTTGTGCGAAGCTTGCTGCCTCAGCCATAGCTTCGAAAGTGAGAAGGGCCCCACCATCATCAGAGACATAACAAGCAAGTTTCTCTACTGGATAATCTGCTGCCAGGATAGAGAGGATAGTGTTAGCCGTCACAAGAACGGGTTCCTTTTCAGGATCTGCAGTCGAGACGAATACATCCAGCCCTGGTAGATCAGATTTCCCTGTCGGGTTGTTGGGACGAGGTGTCTCGAATTTTTCTTTCAAGACAGAGAGGTCAGTGGCACGATTAACTGGGCAGAGCTTCGGCAGCTGGTCAAGCAACCAGGAAAAGGCAAACCAGAGCTCGCAAATGACTGACATGAACCATAGCCAGATGGCATCCTCATTCACGTGCTTGATACGCCACATCAAGAAAAGGGCCAGGACAACTATACGAACGACCACCAGCAACCTACAAATTCCAATTATAATTTTAGTGCTGATTAATACTATTATGATCAAACAAAAAAATGATGTGCGCACGCATATACCTATATGGACTGATGACTCCTGCAGGAACCTTTAGCTTTCGAGTGAGGGGTCTCCATGGCTTTGCAACAAGCTCCTTGGGATGTCCAGTCGGGATGTTCCCATTGTCATCTTCCCCATTTTCATCTGTCCAAATGGCATTTCCATACCCATAAGTACCTTTGGTCTCAAAGAGCCACCGGTTGTGGTCGAACTCACCGCTCTGGTTATGGTTTGACTGTTTCACTAGAGAAAGATGCCTATCAAGCTTGCCAGGGCCCATTGTGGACGGCAGAGATAGGGCCTTTGCCTCATTGCTGGCACTGACAACATCTTCCCAGCTGATGTTCTTGTACGGCTCCTTGCAGCCCGGGCAGGTTGCTCCCTCGGACTTCACTGAGTCGTTGAAGCAGTCAATGCATATCTTGAAGTCACAGTCACAAGGTACAATGTCCTCACCCCTGTTGTTGCGTGGTACTTTGCCGTCACACCCCTGTTAGATTCGGTTGAGATTTAGAATGTTAGAATTCTTTTGTTGCCTGTTAATTTAGGTACATAAATTATAGATTGATGCATTTTACAAAGTCTCTGAATGATCTTGCAAAGGATCTTTGCTTTATTAGGCATAAAACAAAGTTTTCACCTAATTTTTTCTTTTTCACACCCTTAACTGTAAGTTTCTATTTGACTTTTAAGAGAGAAGCAAATTCTCCATATGTAAACTAATAAGAACTACAATCATTAAAATGAACCAAGAATAATTGGACTTGGAGAACTCTTTGTTTGACCTTCTTTGAGAGTCTGTCATTAATATTTGTAAAGAGACCTTGAAAATTTTTCGATTTCTTACTATATCACAAAGAAATGTCATGAAGAAATGTGAAATTTGAAACAAAATAAATTCTTATTGGCATATTTTCTTTTTCTGTTCCATCTTTCTCTTCCTATAACAATAGTTTATACGTTTTACTATGCGATTTTTATGCACTAAATGCATAGAAGTCTAAATATATTTCACATTTATCAGGTGATTATGTATGGTTAAGTATCTAACCGGGAGCATGCAGGTTGAACTGGCATTTGACATCTGCACATGTCCACCACTGCCACGCGAATCCGTCATGACGTGAGCTCTTGTGGCCGAATTAAAGCCACCTGAAAAGATTGAGCCTGTGTACTGATCCTCTTGCTTATGAGGATCCATGTCATCCATTGGGGGATCATGATCAGGCGTCATCGGGATGTGAACATGGTAGTCCATGTCTACGCTGCTTATCTCACTGTCAAGGTCATCTCTTGAGTAGCTGATGAACCGGCCCGAGTCGGTTCGGCGGCCGAAAACCACTGTTGGAGGAGGAGGCGGTGGTACTAGAGGTGGCTTACCGGCACTTGATGGTATCCGGCTTGGTTGCTTCTTTAGTATCCCTTTCGAAGCCATGGCGGCGCAATTCTACCTGGTTCTTCTTTACTTGATTTCTACTTTCTTTCTTTTTTCATTGGATCAAAAGAAACAAAAAAAAAAAAAAAAACAAAGAGGGATTTTGTTAGGAGGTTAGTAGGTAAAAAACAACAATGTTGATTGAAATGTACTTTGCAAAATGAAAAGAAACGAAAGATTAAATCTCTTACCTCTTTGATCTTGGGTGGAACTTTGACTTTAAGCTGGTTAGAAAAATCAGATCATGCTGACCTGATCCAAACCCAGAGAAAGACAGTGCTGCTTACAACTTTCTTCTCATCTAATCTTCTATGCTATAAAGCAAATCTCCACACCTTAGATGGCAACCTCTCTTCAGTGGAGAAAATCTAAGATGTGGAGTACCAATACTTCTTCGAAGAATGCAACTCCGACTTTCTTAAAATATTGTCAGCGACTGCAGAAAATAGTTCAAAGAATCGAACTTGGTATAAGGAGAGAGACGGAGATTGTAGGTTTATAAGAGAGAAAACAGAGGTTTTGTGCTCTGTTTCTGGGTCAGCAGGCGCGAGGAGAGAGATGAGAGATGAATAAGCAGAGTATATAAGGTGTGCCACGTGGCTAGAGGAATGTCTTTATGTGGGACCCGAGTGGGTCGGCCGTTGCTCGGTGTTTAAACAAATTAACAAGGGATTTTCCAATTTTACCCCCACATTTCAGCTGGAATCACATGTTTGATTGTTAATTGGGGAATTATTACCCTTGTTTATGAGATATTATCATCATCATTAGTTGGGAGAACTCTGTTTAAAACGGCAATAGGACTGCCTAAAAAATAACTGTAAGAAAATGAGAGGTAAGATGTGCATATTCTCTGTACAAGACATTTTCAAAAGGTATATTTTCGAAAAAAAGGTTTTAGGCTGGAATTGTCCTCAAATTTGAAATTCTTTACCAGTTATTTTGATCAGGACGGGACCAGGAAATACAAATTAGAAAATCAAATAACTAACGCAATACAAAAATTAATTTATGAAAATATTGAAAATTTACTGATTCGTAAAGTGCCACAAATTATTGTTAGAAATACATGAATTCGAAGACATGCCAACGATTTTTTTAAATAATATAATCACAAATTTTTTTCCCTCAAATTCTTATTAATTAAACTTTTCGGTATTAAAACTGAGATCAAGTAATAGATAGGTCAAAATTGATAGATTCTTGATTCATAAAATAAGTGTGCATCTCAAAAAAAAAAAAAAAGAACACAAGGTAGGTGGTTTAATTTTTTTTTTACACAAATAGATGTATATCTCCAAACCAAAAAAAAAAGCAGTAGTAGGAATAAACTAATTGCATATACATATAATGGTAATATAAGAATTAATGAAGTTTATTATAAATGCTCACAGAAAGTGAAACTATTACTAACTCTGAAACTAGTTGATATATCTCGTTAAGCCGCTTGTGTGATTCATAATCTTGTTGGTTGAAGTTCGTCTTCTTAACTAAAGATATTTGAACTAAGTAATAACAACTGCTTGTTGATTATTTGCCAGTTTAAATAAGGAAAATTCCTTTTAAAAAATATGGAACATATATTTCACTTTTAACCGATCATCTTTATATTTCACTTTAGTACATGAAAATTGCTCTCCATACCGCTTTTATTCCAACAATCAACAAATTGGGTAATTTTTATTATAATTTTCAGTTAAAGAAAATCGTCTGTTTGTTGTCCAATTTTTTATTAATTTTTTATCAATTGCATTATTTTGTTTTTTGTTTTTACAAGAATAAAATCATAATTGATCAATCTATCTGCTACTACAAATGAGGGGACATGATATGATAGAATATAAGGAACCCGTAGTGGCAGTGTTGTTATTTTATCAAACGCCGGTGCTTAATTTGTGCTCCCTTGCGTTGCCATAATTATCATTGATCTCCCTTCTGTGAAAGGATTCTTTGCATCCGCCTCTGTACACTATTTGTACTTCCACCCGTTATTGCTTAGTTTATGACTTTATGGCTAGCTGCCTAGCCGCAGGTCCGCCACTGCGCCACACAAAATGGGAGAGAGCGTAATAGAAAAATACAAACCGGGGCGTCGTGCGTCTAACTCTTCGCACGAAGCGCCGAGACCACGAAGTTGTTGGGTTCACGTCGGACCGAGAAGTGGGACCCACTCACATTCCTGTGGGCAAGCCGGCGCAGCGCTCCTCTTTGGCAAAGGAGAGAGTGTATGGCTAAAAGAATTGGTACCGTTTATAGCCTCTTTAAGTCTTAAAAGGCCACAACACTCTGCAGTGAGATTTTATAGATGAAAAGTTCTTGATGACGTAATAATAAACTATTGGTATATTTATAAGTTATCTCAAATAATAGATGGAAAAAATATGTTATTTTGCCATATAAATAGTTATCTAAATAATTTTACACTGTTTGAGTTGATATTGAACTAAGAATCTTAATTTCATATCATTAAATAGATCCATATTATCGTATTATGTGTAAACATGCATTTTTTTATCATTGATGAATGAATTTAGTTCATTATGATAGATTAATTTTAATATATTTATTTTTAATCTCTTGATCTAGTATCAAATGAACTCTAGAAATTACCAATTTTATGGTAAAACATCTCTTATGAAACAGAACAAATTAACGATTTGAATTTAATATTTGAGTTTTTAGTTTTGAAATATAATTAAAAAGTGAGGCTGGAAATTTGGGGAGAGTATCCTCCGCCAACATTTTAAGGTTGGTAGAGTGTCAATTTTTTATCCTAACTATTCGATTTATTCTTGACGGTTAAATTTTTTTTTTTTTAATTTTCGGGTCTATCAATCTGGTATTATGCACGGGACTTCTATTAATCGTTGAGATTAGATCTAACGGTTCAGATCAGAGGTTGGGACTCTGCCAACCTTAAAGTAGTTAAATAACTTATTTGGAATAAGATATGTCCCATGTCTAAATATAGAATTACAAGTCATTATAAAAAGTAGATAGCTTACTGTAAAGGTCATCAATATTTTGGTCAAATACCTTAAATTGTGGGGGTTTGGTCACTGGAGAGTTTGTGTATGTTTTTTGAGTATCATTGATCCGTTTTAGAACTTACAGCTTTTCGTAACTTTGTTTATTTTGGGGGGGGGGGGGGGGGAAGAGAGTTTTATCTCTTAAAAAATTTGAGGTTTTTCAATTTTTTAAGAGGGAAAACTCCTCTAAACAATCAAATTTCTTATCTTCAAAAAAAAAAAAAAAATCAGATTTCTTTTTAATAATACTGTGTATGTTAGAGTTGCCAAGTTCTGATATTCTTTCATACGAATCAAACACAAAAGAACACTCGGAGTTTTTTCTAAAATTGGTGGACTTACTTTTTTTTTCTTTCTAAATTGAAAACAATTACCGAACTTTCTTATGATTAGTATCATATATTGTATACTTTATTTACTTGGAAGCAACTCAAGATCTTTTTTCCAAAGTTTTGACTAAGCTATCACTAGTTTATTTAGAAATTCATTTTAATGTTGATGAAGTTTCGTATTTCATTGTTTAATAAATTACATAAATTATTTTTGTTTCGAAAAGCTATTATTGTTTCACGTAATGTGATGCATTTTCAATACATTTACTAGTTAAATAAATTCTAAACAGAGTATTTAATGTAGTACAATTTTAATTTAATTATTTATTAAATTTAGATATCAGTAAAAATGAACTACTGTAAAATGCAAATGAATACAATTAATATTAAGTTGTGCATGATCTGCATTTGAGCTTCTTCATATCTACAGAAGTAATAGAACTATCATTGTTACTTGCAAGATAGGCTCTAGCTTCTTCATTCCTCTTAATATTAATGATTCTGAAGCCTTGGCTCTAGCTGATCTGCTTACTTGCAAGATAGGCTCTCTACCTATGAAGTATCTGGGTATTCCATTACATTGGAAAGCTCATTGCAAAAGGGACTGGAACAATACGATAGATAAAGTTAAGTCTAAGTTATCAGCTTGGAAAGAAAAAAATGTTATCTATGGGTGGTAGACTTATTCTTTTAAATTCCACTCTCTCTGCTATTCCTCTTTATTATCTAACTATTTTTAAAGCCCCTTCCTGGGCTATTAACTCCATCAACAAAATCAGAAGAGATTTTCTTTGGGGAGGAGTTAGAGATACTAGTGATAAGAGGAAATATAATTTAGTTCAATGGAACACTATTTGCAGAGATAAAGATAATGGAGGTTGGGGCATTCTTAATTTGAAAAATATGAATGTTGCCCTCTTAGGTAAGTGGGCCTGGAAATCACTTTGCAGTGATAGCACAGGTATTTGGCTAGAGGTTATTCGATGCAAGTATAAGTATCATAATTCTTCTGGTCATTCTCCTTTTTGGGCTAAAATTACCAAACTCCTTCCTTTAGTCAAAATACGTAGCTCCAGAATCATAGGTAATGGTAATTCAATTAATTTTTGGCATGATAGATGACATAATAATGAGTTAATGTCAGACAAGTTCCCTACTCTCATTGGCAAAGTTAAGAAAGACCATTATAGTATCAATAAAATTTGGAATCATGGTCGTCCTAACTTTAAACTCAAAAGAGGTGCTTTTGTCACTCTTAGAGCTGAGAAAAATGAAGCCATTGCTATTCTGAACAAATTAAATCTTAATAATAGTAATGATAGCTGCTTCTGGCACTGGGACAAAGCTGGTCTTTACACCGTGAAATCTATGTATAGCTTCTTAGATAGTGGAGGTGTTAAGATTAATCATAACTATACTGTGTGGAATCTCAAAATTTCACTTAAATGTAAATTAATGTTGTGGTTAGCTATTAATAACAAAGTACTGACCAGAGACAACCTCCTTACTAGAGGTTAGTAGGGCCTACCAACTTGTAATTTTTGTGATTCTAATGAATTTGCTACTCATTTATTTTTACATTGTCAGTATAGTGCATTCTTTTGGAACACCTTCAAAAATAACCATCCAGTTGGTAACTTGCTAGATTTCTCTAATTTAGCTAATCTTTAGCACCCAATAGTTAATTTAAATAACCTTAGAGACAATATTTTTTTTCAAAAACCTGTTAGCTGCTTGGATCTGGACTATCTGGAATGAAAGAAACAAAAGGACCTTTGGCAATTATACTGGCCAAAATACCCTTTCTTCTATTCATGCAGCTTTGCATCTATTGCATATTTGGACAGGTTCATCTTCTGGTATGGAACATCACTTTAGAAGAAATGTCACTACTGGTCTTTCTAGAGCTGCTACCGGTATGGGAAATGATGAGGGAGGTGCAACTGAAACCAATGCTGGAAATCTGGTTCACAATGGTGGAAATATTGGAGGTCCTGGGTCTCAGGTGGGAGAAGATGGCAATGAAGATTTACTGGATTAAGTTGTAATCGCTTTTTTTCTATGTCGTTTTGACTTTAGGAAGTTGGCTTTTTGATTTTTGTGGGTTGCTCTGTTGGCAAACTCTAGAATAGCCGTTTTTCCTTTGACTTTTAGCTTTTATTCTCTTTTTTTGGTTATTGATCATATGTAATGATCGGTTGTATGTACCTGTTTGATTTTTGTGTTGACATCAGTAAAGTATGCCGGTTACCCTTTTTGGGTAGCTTTTTTAAAAAAAAAAAAAAAAAAATAGAACTATCATTGTTTTTTATGAAAGTCATATTCAGTAGCAGCTTCCTATAAATATTTTGAAAGGATTTTGGAAATAATGGCCAGATCGCTGTACGTATCTAGTCTCTAGTAGAATTACAAAGTGCGGATTTAATAATGCCCAAACGACCAACAAAAATTACTAATTTCACACAAATGGTTGACATTTATGTTAGCATAATATGTAAAATAATTCATTGGTGGCAACTGAAACAGGTCTGATCAAAATTAAAACAAATATGTGTTTGGATTGCATCAAAATTGGAAAAGCACTCATTAATTACCCAAACAACGCCATGGTTCGATGGCGATAAGAATTCATACTGTCCCAAATATCAAAGTCGGGGTGCATATGTTGCTGAACTATATATACTTAAATTTACAAAAACATGTGATCCACTACGTGAATCAAATCATCAATTTATGGTGAGTACCTACTATATCCACAATCAACCAAAAAGAAAAAAAATAATTCACGCAAGTGCCGCCATATCATCTAGTAATTTTAAATATCTGCCAAAAAAAGCGATGCATTTTATATATCTGTCAAAAAAACGATGCATTTTATATAGATTGCATTGGCACAAAAATATCACGTTCTTATGAAACTTGCCTTGACAGCCGCTGCCATGCTTTTAAAATAAACTTTCTTATGAAACTCAACCTAATCAGCTATAAACCAGTATGAAATGTATATTGAATTAACAACACGCTAGTTATTGCTTTCAATTATTTGATTATTTCTATTTCTAAGTATTTTTGATTATTTCTATTTCTAAGTATTTTTGTTGTATAGCAATCAGCAATACCTCTCTATTGAATTATAGACTCTAGCATGGAAAAATAAATAAATTTCGTGACAGAAATAGAAACATATACATCGTTTTTTTTTTATATCACATATTCATCATTTCTACTGAGTTTTTTTATTAAAATAATTTTAACCACAAATGATATATATTATAACATATAGTAGTTGCTATAATTTTGAGAGCAAGTTTTATATATAGTGTACAAGATCATATTTATAATATATTTAAATAATATTAACGATAATAGTAATACTAGAGTCAAACGAGTTTGACACTTGAGTCCATCAAACGTAATCGGATCTCAATTTTTGAAAAAAATAAAATTTGGTCTCCAAAAAAATTCAACATGAAGATCACATTGAACGATTTAAATCGACTGTTTGAAATTTCAATATTTGAGCATCAGATTGCATTCGACTCTACCATTACCTATAATATATATATGTACTAGAACATATTAATAATTTATTAATTAAAAGAAAAAGCTGCGACGTAGCCACATAGGATAGCTGCCATAATAACTTCCATCTGCTAAAATTCTATAGCAAGCTAGTGCTTAAAAAACAATTTTATCAATTTGATGAATTATTAGGCATAAAGGTTTTTTTTTAGAAATTAATTCATGGTAGCTAGTAAGTGAAGGTATCAAACTTGTACTTCAATTTATTTTTCTCTGAACTTATCTCATTACCTTTTCTTATGTTTGTTTTATATATTAAATAAGATGCCTGATTCCAATCAATGAAGTATATTTTCCTAATCATTTGATTTTATAAATAATTTCCATTTTATTTTGGTATGAAGTTGACTGCAGATGTGTATTCTGTCAGGTACCACTATACCAGGCATATTCCAGACGTTGCACTAGTTTTTTTTTCCTTTCAATCCTAGCATAATTCGTTCAATGGTCAGAATTTGGAATTCGAGCTAAGTTCAAAACTCCTTCCTATCTCTCTCTTCAAACTTCAAGCAAATCTTAATTGCCTGTGTCCACGCCGGTTTCTCTAATTCCATTATTTTTTAACTTTGACGCAAATGTATGATTGGTGTTGTGTCTGGATCCAAGGGGAATGTTTGAATTGATTTTGTCAATATTCTCTCTTAGTAATTAAATTGTTCTTTAAGAGATTTATGGACAACCACTTAGCTTCCACAAAAGGCTACATTATTTACAGATCAAATAGGTTTGAGCTTAGAAGAATGTTTGGATATCATAATACAAGTCAATATAAATACTATATAAAAACTTTAACCGTTGATATCAGGCATCTGTATTTTTTAGTATAAGTAACATGTAGATTTTTTGTATTGTACTTGTAGAACAAAATGAAAGCCAATGAGTAAAGGATTCTATAAAGCGTTTAGAAATTTCAAATTTAGCATTTTTTGTTTGTGAGTAAAGGATTAAGATTTCCTTTTTATATGTATTGCTCTCAGCTGGTACTGGATTTTAAAATTGCATTTAACATGTTAATATGAGAAACTTCTTAATAGGCAATCGACTACTTTAGTAGTTAAATTTTTTTTTTGAAACAAGTAGGACTTAGAGTCCTACCACTTCCATTTATCAGAAGTAAACGAGATACAAGAGTTCGAACAAAAGCAACAACACTGGTACCACACCCAGTATCAGCCCACACAATATTATCTTACCCTAAAAGAATGTAGCCATCACACTAATAGAAACCTATGATTGAGCCTGAAGATCAGCTCGTCCCATCCCCCAGAAAAAGCAGTCAATAGCAAAACTTTAGTAGTTAAATAAGGTGGCTCTATCCTCAATGTACAGTATAGGACCAAACCTCACATAAAATTAAAAATCGTAAGCAAAATAGCATTGTCCTTTTTAACAATTCGGACAAAAAGCAAGAACATAAGCACCGAAACAGTAGTCTCGCTTATACAGAGGATTTTATGAGAGACTGGAGCAAAATAAGGCTTTGATCGGAATAAGTTCTTTTTTCCATGGGAATTTCTTGGAATTCTCATATTATTGAAATTCTATTATCGGAATTGGATTTTTTATGTTATTAGATCCAATAAAATTCTGAAAATTTATTTCTAATAAAATCAAATTTCATTTGTGGGCTATTCCAACCAAAGTCTAAGTCTACTGCTTTTTTTATTTATTTTTGAGAAACGAAGTTTCTAATTGAGTAATTGGCATCTGATTGATGTCATGTGATTTTTTTTTTTTTTTACTTCCCACGGAGGCACAGACCAATGTGTCAATACAATTTGCATAACTAAAGAATTGATCTTACAAAATTCCATATGAAAAATATATATAAAGTGAACCCCCAAAATGGAAAAGGGTCCAAGGAATTTAATAGGACTTTTTTTTTTCTTTTGCTGTTTTTTTAACAAAAAAGAACCCTTGGTGGTTGATGAAGAATAAATTAACGCAACTGCAATGTGACGATAACACGAAGATTAAATTAAGGTTACAAATAGGAAAAGAAAAATCACCCCAATTTCGAAGTATTGATTTGCATGACATTGTTAGAGAAATTAACGCCCTACATGGAAACAAGTAACATGCCTAATGGCTAATTTGTTAAATTACATATAGCTGCAAGCGGCTTCAAATCCATGGCATTGTCATGTGTTAGTTCCTGGATCTGACTGATTTAATTCACTGTAAAACATTTTGTTAGCCATACATTTATCAATGAATAGAGGTAGAAAATTTTTTTCCAACACTTTTTCCCTTTAAAATAAAGCCATACACTTTTTCAAATATTGATATCAACATGATGATTACATTAAATAATTAATTAAATTTTCCAACACATTTTAAGTGGACGTCGCAGATTCAAATCTAACTAGGAGATTTCTTATGAATATTTAATTTCTACTAAATATAAATATACATTTAATAAGAAAAAAAATGAAATGATAGACATTGTTTCCTGTATTTATGTACTGAATCCCGTGTATGTCCAGCATGTACTGTATTAAGGCAATATATAATTTTTAGTTCTCATCACTACCACAAAAACGTCTATCAGTAACCCCCTTTTTATAACGGTTTTCGAAAAAATCGTCACATAAGTCGTAGTGGCAGCGGTGTAAATATTATCAAGTTCATTCATTAACGGTTTTTATAAAAAAACCGTTACAGAAGAACCATCCGGAAAAAAAAAATTCTGTCAACTCATTTGTAACGGTTATTATCTAATAACCGTTACAAAAAGCTTCTATTTTGTAACGGTTATTAGATAATAACCGTTACAAAACTTACATTTTAAATTCTTAACGGTTATATTATCTAATAACCGTTACTAAATCTCCGTAAATTAATAGGGTTTCTCCCTGCTCGCTCTTTTTAAGTCAGTAAAACCTAGAGTCTCTCCATCCCGCCTCTCTCATTCCAAATTTTTCTAAGTCCCACTGTACCCTCTCTCTGTCTCGCGGCGGCGACTCACGATCCGGCGATCTCTCTCTCTCTCGGCGACTCACTCTCTCCGACTCTCTCTCTCCGCCATCTCTCTCTCTATCTCGACTGTCTCTCTCTCTCTCTCTCTCAACAGGTCCTCAATCGAGATCCCTCGACAGCTCCTCGACTCCCTCTCAACAGCACCTCGACTCCCTCTCGAATAGACCAAGCTGACAATCGGTATTTTCTTCCCTCTCTCTTTCTCTTGATTTTGGTCGTTGTAACTGAGATTTAGTGTTGTTTTGTCTTGTATGTATCTTTTGTGACTGAAATTTTGATGCTTAATAGCTAAAATCCAAATTCCAATTTTGCATTTTCTTACAAAATTGAAGCTTAATTACTGATATGCATGCTATATATAGATTGATTGATAATATTATTGATTGATATCTGTACCAGTTGGTACACTTATTTCGGCTAGCAACAGGGGCTAGCCACAGAAAACTGAATTTTTTTTTTAATAATGACCTTTTGTAACGGTTATTAGATAATAACCGTTACAAAAGCCTTATATTTGTAACGGTTATTATCTAATAACCGTTACAAAACAAACAAAATAAAAAAATAAAAAAAAGAAGATCGTTTTGTAACAGTTATTTTATAATAACCGTTATTAAACCATGGTAATCTGTAACGGTTATTTTATATTAACCGTTACAAAACTCTCGTCCATTGACGGCAAAATTGTGACGGTTAATATAAAGATTTGTTACGGGGGCTACTGTGACGGGGGCATAACCGTTACTATTCGATTTTATTAACCGTTACTGATGAAAATATTTCGCGTAGTGCATAGTTAAAAAGAAAAATAACAAATTGGGGAAAACTATGGATGTTATAGGCTCGGCTCACAGTTAAATTAGGCAACATACATATGAGAAATCAACTGTATATAACATGACTAAAAATTTGGCATATGAGAGTACAT
This sequence comes from Rhynchospora breviuscula, assembly GCA_027562975.1. Lineage (NCBI taxonomy): Eukaryota > Viridiplantae > Streptophyta > Magnoliopsida > Poales > Cyperaceae > Rhynchospora > Rhynchospora breviuscula. Next base: position 25,920,605 of record CM050400.1, on the reverse strand, counting down.
CTCCATTATTATAGGAAAGTATTTAAAAACACAATTAGCACAAAAAGAAATAGAACTAGTTAAAGCTGAATAGGATTCAAGGAGACAAGTAGACGACCACGAACATGTTTTTCAATCATCTTTTTTTGCGTGTGTTTATGAAACATTATTTTAACAACATTTGAAGCTCCGCATTCGGCTACTCAAAAAAATATTGCATGCAACATGCGTTGCACAACTAAGTATATGAAACTTTTGCTTTGGTTCTTTGTCAATGCTGGCAATGAAATCTTAATTTGATTGTGAATTTAATTAATATCAGGTCATGATGAATTCGTGACCACCAGATTCAAGGCACATTTTAGAGCCAACGAGCATGAACTGTCAGATGATCGGTTAGTATCTTGTGTTGCTTTGACCTGATCCTACAATTTATAAAATAAAATAGTAGAATATCCGGATGATAGGCTTGGAGATCAACTTCTAGTCCCACCCGTTGAAATAAATTCAGGTTTAACTTTTTCAAACCTTGCCATTCTTGAGTAACAAATGTTGGCTATAATGATGCGGAAAAAGAATATTAACTCCAAGCATTCTAAAAGTTATAAAAATGTAATTATCTATTTCAACTCAAACGAATGTATATTTAACTGATTGGAATACACATCTAGCTAAAACAAGTATGCTTTTGAGAAAAGTTCAAACTAGTTGGCAGTCCATCCAATTTATTTTGCTAGTTATATAAGCACAAAATTATTGCTAAGCTGCGTCTTAATAGTGAAAAACTACTTTGAACTAAAATAAACAGCTATTTTATTTTGGTTTGAGAAATGTACATTTTAGCTTAATAATTAAATTATGTCTGAATAAAGCATTCTTAGTTAATTTTGAGAACAACGTTGAAGAGTTCAAATTACAAATAGTTGCTAAGAATATATATATTTTTTTCAAATTTGAAGTACGTGTCAACTACTTTTTTCGAACTGAAAACGGCAAGTATCTATCCCAGTTTAAAAAAATATGTATTTTTATCTAAAAGTAATATTGAAGCAAATACAAAGAGTTCACATTCTTGGGGTGACTGAAAATTGAGTCCAAAGTGGATGAGAAATTGTGTGGGGACATTTAAAAAATAAGACCCGGGATAGTTATTTCACATGTTGCAGAGACCTGTATATGAAGCTATTGATCTTAGCTAATTTATCCATATTAGGGTTTATAAATTAAAAATTATCACTAACATTAAAATAGTTGTTATTAAATGCGTTACAGAAATACTGTAAACACAGTGAGACAGTGCCTTAAAATAGCTTCCGAGTTCTGTCTAATTAACTATGAACCCTGCATCAGTGCATCACCAGTCGGTATAGAGCTGATCCTTAAAAAAAATAAAATAAAAGGTCTTAGAGAGCTCTACTTACAATAACATTCAATCAAGCCGATCTAGCCTATGGGCGATTGGGCGTACATCAACAAAAAAAAAAAAAAAAAAAAAAAAAAAAAAATCAAGCCGATCCCAAGTAATACAGCGGCCTGGCCCAATAGTTTATGGTGTCATTCTTTCTGAAACAATGGTTTTGCTCGCTACAGATTCTGAACTAGATTTGCATTTTCGTTACCTAAGGGTTGCGGGCGCATCAATAAAATCCATCTGCAAAATAAGCGCCTGACTTTGTGATAATTTTATAGGGTGTGTTTGGTTTACACACGAACAAGGGATGAACAAGGGGTTCGCGAACAGGATTTAGTTCATCTCTAGTTCGCCAAAAAGCGGGAACCAAGAACAGGGGGTTTTGTTCGCGGAACAGGCTGTTCGCGAACAGGCTGTTCGCGTTAGTATCCAAACACACCCATAATGGACAATTTATTTTCTAATTAACCTCAATTAAAGTAACTTCATCCCAACAATTTAAATCTCATAAGAACATGTGTTTACGTGGCTTTAGGAAGAAAATATATACAAATATTACAGTAATCTAGATAATCCCAGTTGTTCTCAGAATAGCCACAGGATTACATGAAAAGCCATGCTAATCTCTCACATGTATATAACTATCAAATAAACCTAATCAATACTAAAGTCAACACGTGTATATAACTATCAAACCACCACCAACATTAACACACGCACGCTCAAAGGGAGATAAAATCATCCTTATGATGCATCAGGCCCTGATCACCTCCATCTGACTGAGTTCCCGTGCTGGCCGGCTTTACTGTCAGGGTTTCATGTGGTGGTACATCTAGTTCAATCACGACAGGTATTGTGGCTGGTTCAGGTTCAGCTTGAACTGTCTGAGGTTTCTTCAGTTCTTCATATTTTGAGAGCATCTTCTGTAGCTCCTCATTTATGTTTAAGGCCTCCAACAGAAACTCATCATTACTGCCTGATGCCTCGATTATTTTTTGAATTGTATGTTGACTTTGGTGACACTGTTGCACTAGTGTACTTGTTAGGTCATCCTGTGTAAAGCATAGAGTAGAAAAGGAGTGTCGGTCAGTATTGTTCCAGGCACAAAACCTCAATTAACCAAATAAATCCAGATAAAAAAACCCAAGAACTGACAGGTGCAGTACTATTTTGGTACTAAGGAAACCTGTGAATATGACAGGTACAATACCATGATTTTGGTTCTTGATAAAAAATTGAGGTATGATCATCTGTAGAACTACATGTAAAAATTCAAGCCAAAAATAAATAAATAAGAACCTCTTGTGCATCTTTCTGAGGGGAAGAAGATAGCACAGTGGAAAGAAGCTCAATTGTGTTGCGTGCCACAGAAAACTCTTCCTTGGTTTGCTCAGAAGTAAAGCTAGGGACAGGTGGTGTTTCATGAGTTGTTAGATATGGTGCATCAGTATGTAATGTTACTTCTGGGATGGTACGGGGAGGTGTAAATATTGGAGCCAGACTCTCATCATCTCTTCCCGGGAATCGAATTCCTCTCAATTTCAAGCTCTAAGGAAAACGTACATGGCAATCATGTCAGCAGGTACCGTTACTATGATGATTCGATTGTGCAAAAATTAAATTTTTACAATCACCTATCCATTCTCAAAATACTATTGCACAATTTCATGTATCTATATTAAGAGAATCATTTCAAATATGTGAAGAAAGGATAAACGTACAACCAGTTAATAACAATTGCTTTCTAGTACAGACCTAGCAGGTACAGAACCAAACTGCAAACCCTTCAATTTTATGCAAATGTTTTGTGCCCTTTCTGTTATGCAGAACATAAGGACCACACTAAAAGTAAGACTCCTTTGTGCAATTAGGCACCAAAATTAATGTGTACTGGTAACGCACAATCCCTTCTGGTACTGAACACAACTAGTAAAATGTCGACAGAGGAATAAGTAATCCTTGATCTGGGTTGAAATTGTTTTTCTTGGCGCAAAAAAAAAAAGAAAAGAAAATGAACCAAAAAAATATATCAGAATTAGTATGGTACCTTGTATGTCACTTCATACATTGGCAGGTATTGCAACTCCTCCCCGGACTCACCCCATGCCTCAATAAGAGCCAAAACCTTATCCCTCACACTAACAACAGTTTCTGGGTTGTCAACGACCCGAACCATCTCATCCAGCACGCGCTCAGCAGCCACATCAGCAAAACCCCTCTCACAATTCTTCACAATTGCCTCAAGCAGAACCAGTGCCAGATACTGCACTGTAGGCTGTTGACTCATCATAATTCTCTTCTTAACAGCGCGAATTATTTCGACCCCACTAATGACACCAGTATTGACTCGGTCGCATATCTCAAGGTTGGCGGACCAATCTGGGCTGGATAGGTTGGCTGACGTGGCGTTTTCAACAATCTGATCTGCTTCATTCGGGCCTTGCAAGAACTCACGCAGTTTGCCACTCATGGAAGACATCCTCGCTGTGACCTTGCGGCCCACCTCAGCTCCACCTACTTTCAACCGTTGCCCCAAGGCTGTTACTTTATCTGCCATGCCGTCACTCATTTTATAACAATTTAACCAAGACCTTGTCTCTCACCTTTTTCTTTCCTGTTGAATTGAAAAAAAAAAAAACAACCTTTTTAGCAAGATTGAGAACAAAAACAGATATGAGAAAATTTGTAAAAAAATAAGCTATATTAATTTCTTCCAAGCAAGCAATCAGCTCATCCTCACATACAATATTTGGTGATATTTTAGTAGAAATGAATTGAAAATATGAACTGATCATATTCAGGTTAAAGAGGGGAAAGGTATCAAAATAGTTCTCCTACACCTAAACTTATCTTTTAGGCCAACAACACCTCCTTTTTAGGTTTGAGCTATTAAAGGAGTATTATCATCAAATAAAGGGACTGATTGGGTAAACAACAACAACAATAAAAAAAAAAAAAACAAAACAAAACGATCAACAACGGCCTCCAACGATACTATTAACCAAGGAAAAGAACATATTTAATCAAACAAACTAAGAATTGAAAGCCTGATGGTTGTAATACCAATTTAACGCCTCAGACCAGTCAACAGTGCTTGAAAAGCCAACAGAAGAGATAAAATTTGAGTAAGAAAAGTAAAAGGAAAGGCACCTAGGGTTTGGTTTTTCAATTCCGATCGTCTCGACGAACTCAACAATCAAAAGAGAATCGAATCTCCAAAGAAGAGATATCTGTGTTACCTTAGAATTTTGGTTTAATAAAGTGGCACGGCTTTGCTGCTTTACCTACGCGCTGTTAGATTTTTTGTCAGTTAGCGGATAATAACCTTTGACGAGGTTTATTAGACAAAGTTTCGGTTTCTCTCCAGTTGTAGGAATTTATTGATAGGTATATGAAAATCGGAACCGTTCAATTTAGATCCTTTTTCGGATCGGATTGTCTGTATTGAATCTGACCTTTCATTTAAGCGAACAGTCAAATTCTGTACCGATCTAAACCGCGTGTTCTGAAATAAATGGTCCACAAAATAATTTCCTACAATTGGAAAGTATCATATTGTTTCTTTTTAAGAGTGGTCAAGCTAGGTCAGGCAAAGAATGTGAATTTGTTTATTCTATTGTTAACTAATTAATTTCGGAATTTCCTTTACATTTAGATTTCATTCTATACTAATTCAGCATAAATTATTCTTATAACTGTCTTATTTTTATTGTAAATGACGATAATAAAATAACAATGAGAAATATTAGTGAAATACTAATATTGAAATTACAATTTATTTTAGCTCAATTTATTTAATCGGTCAACATCTTGACCTGTTAAAATTTCTTTTGATAGCCAACTTTCTCTATCTTCGGCAGGGCACCATGAGCAAACTGCGGGAGCTTTGGAAGAGGAATTTGCAAGTGAATTACAAAATATACATTGTAAACGTTAATTTATTTAATTGACCAATGATGTTTTAAAATCACGTGTATAATCATACAGAATTATGCTTATAATCATGCATAATTAAGTTTGATTAATTGGTTTCCCTGTTATTGTTAACTAAAGGCGAAAGAGTCATACCGACAAAATAAGCTAATTTATAACGAGATAATAAAAATGAATTCAATAAGTAGCAAGGAGACCATATTAATTAAATGATTTTCTTACCTTACTCAACTTAGATGCGACGGACGGGAATTCTAATTTACGACAAATGGCGATTACAATATTTTTAGTTATCCAAAAGCTACATCACCTCCTGTCAACCATGATGTCTTTTGATCTCTCTCTCAAGATGATATTTATCATTTTGGAATTGTTCATAAAAAAAAGAAAAAGTTACAATGCCCCTTCTACTTGTGGGATTACCCGATTTAGACACTAATCATCCAATTATAATCATATTCTAATAGTTGAAGTTTAATTATAGTGTTCTTAACCATAAATATATATTACTTAGATATTAAAACACAATAAATGATTTAGTTCTGTTCAATTGCAAAATCCAACATACCCGCAGTTCTGCTAAATAAATAACTACAAGGGATTATATTACTTGAATATTAAACAGCCTCGTTTAATAAAATATAATATATGAAGGGATTAAGTCTTCAAATATTTTAAACATGGCACATCATCGATACTATCAGTTTTTCTATTTGTGTTTGATGTTTTCTTGATAATCTTCACATTAACATATTTTCTTCTCGTTTTAAGAAGCTATGTTTGTTATGCTTAAAGTGTAACATTACTTTTAAATCAATGCAACTCTATTGTGTTATTTTGCATACAATATTTCATGATTTAACTAAAATGTTTATAATTATACATGCTTTTAGCATTTCAAAGGTATATTTATTTAAATCTAAAATTTTTATATACAAATATTTATTAAGAAATGGTATTTTGGGAAGAGAACATTCCTATTGTTAAATAAAGTCACTAAACATAAAATTGTTGACCGAACTTACGGTAACTATCGTTGAAAGCATTTTGGCCTCAGACTAAGCCATCAATCACCTCGCAACACGTCATCTGACATTTCATCCATAAGCACAATTATATGAATTCAAAATAGCATAGATCTCTCATATGTTAAAATTTAAAAAATCATTCACACTTACGTTGCAAACTTCCAATTCGTATATCCGTAATTTGTTCGAATTCCATAGCTACGGCTGTCATGTTATTCTGCAACTACAACATTTGGTTTTTACTTCACTTGGCAGTTGCCACTGTCAAGCTTTTTTTTTTTTTCAAAAAAAAAACATTTCGTTTTTTCAAAAAAAAAAACATTTCGTTTTTTTTTACTAGTAATCTTAATCTAACGAACAAAATTACAAAATATACGGTTCATAGAAACGAACAATACTAAGCACTAATTTCATCTCCAAAAAGAATAGAAAAAATAATGCATCTGGGCCGTTAAATTGCAATCAAGCGGCAAAGGGCTTTTGGAGAAGAGCAGTGAGATACACTTCACGATTCTTAACTCCGCCAGCGTCCGTCTTATCTCCCACCGCCCACTTAATTGTTCTATAACCCAGTCGGCTCACGAGCGGCTTGTACACCGGGTCCAGATCGACACCTTTACAGAAAAAATGGTCGATCCAGAGCAATCCTCCTGGACGCAACACCCGGTCCACGTCGTACACCAAGAACTCGAGCACTGGTATCGGAATCCACCGGTTCACGGCGTGCCCCGTACGGACCAGGTCTAGCACTCCGTCCTGGACTGGAAAGCGAGATTGCAAGGGAGAATGTAGCGGAACGAAACCTCTTGATGCGGCTGTCTGAGAGAACGGATGGCCGAGATTGAGTGTAGTCGTCAGTACAGTGGTGTTGGAAGCACGGCGGAGAGCAGCCGCAAGAGATCCGCTTCCTCCAGCGACGTCGAGTGCTAGGTTAATCGGAGCAGCGCCGGATATCCGAGCGAGGCGGAGGAGTTGAGGTACGGAGAGATCGAGCGTAGATCTGACAGAGAAGAAGTTGGGATCTTGGGTATTAGACAGAGAGGAAGGGTTGGAGGTGGGGATGAGAGAGAAACAGCGTCGACGAGGGAGGGGGTGGCAGCCGCGGAGCAGTAAAGATTCGGCGAGGGAAGAGGAGGAAGAGGGGCAAGGGGAGAAAGGAGTGTAGTTCATGTACTGGCGGAGGAGAGTGGGGTGAGAGGCACAGGCGGAGGAGATAGCGGAGAGGCGGGAGAGGAGGAGGAGTTCCGGCGGGGGAGGAGGGGAGGAGGAAGAGGAAGTGTCGGAGGGGTGAGTGTGGAGGTGGGAAAGGTGAGAGATGGTGGCGCGGATAGTGTGGAGTTGACGGAGGAGGTGTTCTGGGGCTTGATCGGAGGAGGAGGAAAGAGGGAGAGGAGGAGAGGTTGGAGAGGAGAAGAGGCGGTGGGAAGAGGATAGGTGGTAGAGGGAGAGAATGTTGGTGGCGACCATGGCTACGAGGAGGAGTAGGTTTAACCCCATGCTGTAGGTTGTGCCTGCTCCCACTCCGGATCCTCCGGCTGCCATTTTCTCCTTCCGCATTTGGAGCTCAGGTCAGGTCTCTCGGTAGTGTGCAGTGTGCTAGTGTTGTTCAAGACTTCGAGTTAGTGCTCACTGGCGAGTTTATGCACTGAGTAGCACTGAGTGTGAATGAAAAGTGGGAACTGAGACAAGGATTCGATTAGTTTAGACTTGAGAGTTATTCCGTACAGAAATATTGAATGAAAAACACAAACAAAACAAAGAAGTCGACACTCGCCAATGGAGTCGCTTGGCTCTATTCTGTGATTGGCGCAGACCGCGCAGTGGGTCTCGTTTGCGATTGGAATCTAGTTTTAATAACTCAATTGATCGGTTTAACCAGCACTTTCTGTTTTTAAAGCACTGTTAGGTCTTGCTTTGATTTGGGGGGGAGGGGGGGGGGGGGTTCTTTTGTCTTTTCTCCTTTTCTTTCTGTTTACTTTTTTGGTTTTAACTTTGCTTGATAGTCGCTATCAAGTCCTCTAAAAAAAAAACCAACTTATTAATGTACTTGTTAAACTATTTGAAAATTGAAATACCATTGAAAGGGATGTTGAACCTGTTTATTCTGTGAGGAAAGTACATCAACATAGTAGTAGTGAAAGAAAACTTTTCAACGCTATAGAGGCATTTTAATGCCACGCATTGATTTTTTATAATTTATAATTTTTTAAATTAAATGTTGGATTCAAAACCATAAATATTGACTATTTTCAAGAGAGACATGTTTTTATAAAACTTGATAGTTTTTTAAATTTATGTTATACTAAATTAAATGGTAAAAAATAAATAAATCTAATTAATTATAATAAATTACTTTTAATGCATTTGTTTTATGACATTGAATCTACTATAAAAAAACAAAAAAATTTATAAAAATTTACATAACCACATAGTTTTTGCAAATGAACAATAACAATTGTTTAGATTCAATAATTGTGTTTTAAATTTTAATTATTAATAATAATTAATAAAGTCAGATTGTAGCATTGTGTCGCACGAAATTTTGTGCATTAAAATCCTCCTCTTCTAAAATTTTAATCAGATGCATCCATTACTGTGCGTGATTCCAGTAATATTTTCATACAACTACTAGATGCAAATGACCAAAAATGAAGACTACTGAGTTTCTATTATCATTATTATTTTAATATTGGGCGTTTGGAAGTAGACTTTTTTTTAGCAAATGGAAGTAGAATTAAAATCTTCCACAGGAAGTGCAAGAGCTCTTGGAACTTGGAAGTGGATCCTCAACAACGCTGTAAAATAAATCCCAGATTGAATAGAAGCTTTCTAGTCGGCATCCTGTCAGGTATCAGACTTAGGGTGGACATTATCCAGACCATCCAGTAGATGCAGCAACAACAATAATAATAACAACTAATAAGTCTTTTGTCTAAAACAAGTTACGGTAAACCCAACAACCACTCAGTAGATGCACAGATCTTTTTAGGACACCGATCTGCTTTTAGATTCACAATAGATGGTATGTATGTTGTTCACTTGCCTCAAATACCTGAGGGAATATCAAGGTGGAGTTTTCAATTTCCATTTTCAGGGTTAGCACCGGAAGCTGTTGCCAGAAGACAACGATTTATAAGATGAAAACAAAAAGCCTGATTTTAGCAAAAGAAGAAAGAAGAAAAATATATAGAATATTGGTAGTAAAATAAAAGATTGTAATTGGGATTTCAGATTAGAGCAGTATAATCTCGTAGTTCATTCATACAGGATGCAAATCAAATGTGCAATTAACTTGAAAGATTCACAGAAAGAGGAAAAACGATGTCCAACGGAAAAGAAAAATATATGACATGTATACAAGGCAACCTCAAAAACATCTAACCAGCTATCAAAATTAGGCTTTGTCTAACAGCCGGTACCGAGCAAATCAAAGAACCAAATATACCAGTCAGTGCATATGCAATTGCACAGAATGGGAGAGCCTCTGGTTCCTTAGCTGATAGAGCTGCAGTCCCGAGCCCATGCGCACTGCACCAACAAAAACTTAGCATGTCAAACAATATTTTCTCTTGGGTTTATTGATGAATCAGACAAGCAACTTATGGATTGTGAACTTTTATGCATCTCAATTTTACTCTTTTATACCTTGAAGCTGTTGCTATTCCTCTAGCAATGGGATCATTTAAACCTAGCTTATCCATCACAGCTTGCACAAAATTTGCACCAATTAAACCAGTTAGAACCACCACAGCCGCAGTTAATGATGCATTTACACCTATACATAAACAGTAAAAAAAATTAGAACAAGAGAGAAAAGGGTTAAAAATCCTGTAAAGGAAATTAATTTTGAATGCAAAGTGCAAGGCGGGAGTTACCATCAAAGAAGGAAACTATGCTCAAGGCAAGTGCAACTGTAATGCATCTCGGTAAAATTGATATGGTAAGTATTGGCTCAAGCCCAATTAAACGTCCTATTATGGCTGTAGAATAGAGCGAGAAAGCCGACGCAATTATTACTGATGAGAAAATCTCAGCTGCATGCCTTTTGACAAGCTAGAATCCAAGAAAACTTTGTTATAATCATTGCAATTGTCATCATTTCATCCTGGAGCACTAAGAAGTTTAGGGGGTGTATCAAACATAAACCTTTCTTTGCTTGAACATTGAAAAGGCAAAGGAGAGAATAACAGATCCAAGGAAGCCCATTAAAATATCACCCGCTCCAGGATTTGATGAAGATTTTGTCAAGTAATCACCTACATAACAGAAGATTATAGTTTTAAGTAAAGAACTAAAAAGGATTCAGATTAAAGTGTTCACAAATAGAAACTGAATAAGCCTTAATATAAAAAAATAATCTGTAAAACCTACCATAAAAATAAAAATGGTTTAGTAGTGTGTACCGAACCTATAGTGTGTGTTAGTGTGAGAGTGACAAACCTAAAACAGCATCTACTCCTGACTTGGATACAAGGCCGTATGCTACTGCTGCTATATCAGCTGAAAGTGCACAGCAGATGATAGGATGAAATACTTTCTTTACCTCAGATGGCAACCTAAGAAAGAGAAAGAGGAATCCATAAATTACACTTTCAGTGGTACTTTGTAATTTTGTAAACACACAAAAATGACATTTTGTATATATAAACTTTTACTATTAGTTAGGCGCTGCTCAGCTTTCAGTAGTTCTGAATGCAACTTTTTACTTGCACATTTTAAGATAGTATATAATTGAATGTTGAAATTGGTTCAGTTGGAAGAACATATGTATAGATACTGATAATAAGGTTATTACCCAGAACCGACCATATAACCTATGACTGTGGCAGCAAGTAAGAATGGAAGACAGGTCCTCGCGGTGGTTCCAAGAGCAACTGGCTGGAAATATGCAAGGGCAAAAGAGGAAACAAAAACTGCACTCCAAGCCCAGAGCTCTACAACTGAGAAAGGAGATGGTTTTGTCATGGGCTCAGCTGGAATCATCTCTGTCTTGACAATTTTTCTCACAGTTAGAGCTGTGTATCCCGCCACAGCTAAAGAGGCTAACCATCCACCAGCTGAAAGAACAAATAACAAAGTCAATAGGGAGGAATCTTTGTTATTTGTATCATTTTGCAACTAGCGCCAATCAGTAAGGAGGTATCCTGCACATGTATGTTAATTTTCTACCAAAATGGCACAACCAGGTCTACCCTGACCTGACCAGATCCAAGGTGTTCAGACAGGATGTTTTTACCTCAAAAAACTCGGCCTCTTAGAATGTTTTAATCAGTTTAAATTAAAGAGCTGAGGCATCTGAAGTCATAAATGAGATATATTTTATGTTTAAATTCAGAAGAAATACAATAATTTAACATATTTGTTTGAATAATTTAACCAAATTGAGATTATTGTTGGATTTAAAAAATATAGATGTACAAAATGTGATCAACCAACCAAGGCTGACCAGCTCAACAAGCTCCGGCTGGTACATCTCACCTCAAACTCAGCCCATTAAATCTTCAAATCAGGAAAGATGGAGAAAATCTAGTACAGAAGCTTATAAAAAATGTAATTTAAACTTTTCAGCTATCAGTAACCAGTAATCAGCCCTTTTACCATTCTTTCAGTCATTATCTGTTATTAAATTTAGGCAGGCACTGTACATAGCACAGACCTATGATGAAGCAAATCTTGAGGCCAGAAGCGGCAGGTACATCACGTACTGCCAGAGGAAGAACAACCAATGAAGGCACATAGAACAGTGGCAGATACCGCTGAATGAAAAGTGTTGCAGGCTCAAAGAAATTCATCACGCTGGTTGCTGCCTTGGGGACCACCGAGTCGAGAATCATGAGAACAGAAAACACACAAAACATGCCGAAGAGTGCACTTGGGAATTTGATAGAAGCAGCAACAAACGCTTTCTTTAGGAGCTTGTCAGATGTCAGGAATATGCCGAGAGATACAACCAAATGCAATATCTTGACAACCTACAGAATGAAGTCATGACATGCAGAACCGCTCTATGAGCTTGTGCATTTGTCAAAACATTAATGATTAATGACAAAGAAGACCATGAATCAAACAGTTCGACTGCACTCACTATGGAGAAGCTGAATGCAGGTTGGCCTTGATCGGTACCAGCTGATTTTGTGATAATTAAACCGTCATTGAGTTTATTAGCACCGTAAAGATAACTCATTTGCCCAAAACCGTAATTGGGCTTGGAAACTTTACAATGGGAAGTAATTGGCTTTTTGAGAGAGGAAATAGGGGATGCTCTGAACAGTGAGGAAGTTTTTATCAGGCGTGGTAATTTGGGGTAATTGTTGATGGTAAATAGTGGGGGTTTAGTTATGTAGGCGGGGAAGGAAGCCATTTTGGTTGGAGGGAGGGATTGGTGGAGGAGCTAGCAACAACTTTTGGAAAGAATCAAATATCTTCCGCAAATTGCATCACTTGTCGTTTTTTCTTTGATCTTTTCGATTGTAGGTGTGGTGGGAAGATGACTGAGATATCCGTTGGAGTTCCATTCACACAATTTGGGATAGTTTCACCTCTCCCTATTTTTTGTTTTCTCGTTTTCTTCCTCCACTTCGCTTCTCTATGTGACTATGTAGTGTCCAATCAATTAAACTTAAGGATTTTATGAATTATACCTTTTTGGACCTGAATGCACATCTTAATCGAAGCGCCTAAAGGCCCAATAATAATTTTCGTTATAAACCCCCTTGCTATTGCACACATACGAACAGGGGCGAAGCTAGAATTTCAGATCAGCAGTGTCCATAAATTTTTTTTGCTGAAAAAAATATATATACGACAATAACATAATGTCTAACCAAGATTTTAAAAAACTCGGTTTATCCGTTGTATCTAGATTTTCGTTTATATCGCACAATCGTTTTATCTGTTTTATCGTTGTACAACCGTTTTATCATCGTTTTATCACCAGTAAATGCTAAATCACCACCCAACCGCACCACACAAATCACATTTTAAAATCTTGCATCTAATATAGACATAGTATAATAATAATTTTTAAATAAACAACTCTAAATTAATGTCGCATAAATAAACATGAGAAATCAAACATCCATTATGATAATAACTGAAGATCTAGAATAATTATCCAATATACAAAATAATAATTCAAGAGTCAAGAAATCATTCATCCAAGAATCTCCTATTCTATTATAAGTTTTATTTTAATAAGATTTATTGTGGAGGGAAGAAGAAGGCGATTTATTAGGACGAGTACGACATGGGTCCTATGTGATATTTTACGAGTCGTTACGCGATTCAAATCAAACACAACATGTCCAGCTGGATCCTTCAAATTTTTGAGATGGGTCCCTGACTTTTTATATATATTTTTTTATTTACAAACATACTAAGTGTTAACTAAATTTTTTATTTTCAGGTGAGTCCCTGGACCCACCAAAATTAACGTGGCTTCGTGGCATACGAACATGAGGCCTGTTTGGCATGATCTTGTTCCTAGTTCCAAACAAGGGAAGAACAACTGAACAAGGAACAAGCCCTTGTTTCTAGTTCCCACAAATTCATGGAACTAGAAACAAGAACTAGAACAAGTAGTTCATGGATTTGCCAAACACACCTAATTACCGTACCTAACTAATTTAGATATGAACAGATATTCCAACTAATTTAGAATTCAGGATAGTCCATAGCTGTTTCCATTGTTGCGTTTGATAGTTGGTGAAATATGCAAATTAATTAGTAAAAGTAAATGCGAGATTCTCCTTTACATTTTTCCTATTTGCTTTTGAATATCAAAAAGAGACGTTGCTTTTAAGTGCAAAAGAGTACTCTAAAGGCAATTTGTGTCCAAAAGTCACACAACCGAAAGATACCAATGACTGTAGTTGTATAGCTCCCAAACCATATCATTGAATAGTGAATACATCAAACATTGACAAACAGTCGCACAAGAATATGGTGCAAAATGAGCTTTCAAAAAAAAAAAAAAAAAAAAAAAAGGAATATGGTGCAAAATGTGCATCAAATGATATCAAGCATATTTGACACCATACACACTTGAAATAATCCAATACAACTGTCAAAGAATTACCAACTAATGGTTCTTACTAATCATCCAGCAGCTCCAGTATAGACATTTTCTTAATAGCTGCTTCAAGTTTCCTTAATTATCTATTTACTGCGACAAAATTTCACAAACTTGACTCAAAGACATAGCCCCTCGCAAAGGTATTCTTTAAAACGGTTCACTAGAGCAAGGATCAAAATACATTCTTACAAGATATACTTCCAAAAGGGTAACTTGAACAGGACTACAATTTTAAAGAGGGGGGGGGGGGGGGGGATCTCTATAATAAATTCCTTGTTTCCATAGTAATTAGGAAATAGAAGTTAGGCAGCAACAGGCTCTGATAGGAGATCTTCCATGCTCCCTTTGCTTGGTTGCCTTCTCAATTTCTCTTGAATTCTACACTTTATTGCAGTTTCCTGAAATTAACAGTATGTCAGAATAATCAAACCAAATTTATAATTACTCAACTAAAATTTGCCAGAAGGCCCAAAGTGAGGCAGATGGCTCACCATGATGTGGCATCTTTCCTCAAATTTCTCAAGAAATCCTGCAATCCAACGATCGGCATTTACGACCCACTCTTCCTGTCGCATCCCAGCCGTCTTGGCCACAGTTTGCAACTGTACAGCACATCACAAAGTTAATAGTAATTTCACTAGATCTAAATTCAAAGTCAAGTAAAAGAGAAGTAAACTAGACTGAAATAGAAAATTAACAACAAATTTTTCCAGTCTATTTTAAGCAACGGTCTATTTTACCTTTTCTTGATGCGCCTTCACAGTCTCCCGCAACATGTTTATCTTCATATTCACTTGTAGCTGTTTCTCCTGTTCCCCAATAAACAATAAAAAATCAAATTAAAATTTCATTGAAAAACATTTCAATTTTACACGATGATTAATGAAATACATTTCTCCATATGAAAAGAGATAATGAAAGTGCAATATACTTCACATGCCTTTACATAGCTGACACCTAGATCTTTTCTCGAATACCCACGTGCCAGATTTCGCATCACATATTGATTGTAATCCTTCAAGATTCTCATTATGAGATCTGATGTGGAAACTCCATCTGTCCTTTTCGTTTCCTTGAATTTACCAATCTTCTTCACCTGTAAAAGAAGTCAAATTCATTGTTAGTAAAACCTCAAAACCACAAAATCACAAATCATACAAACCATAGGTTAAAGGAGAGAACATACCAATTCATAGACATCATTTCCAGCGCCGCTTGCATCAGCATATCTAGATAGGACAGGATTAGAAGCACAAAACAAGTCAAATAGAAGAACATATATTTTATATAGTTTTTTTATAAAGTAAAAGATGATTTATTATCAGACAAAGATGAAAGTAATAGTTATTCATGAAACATAAACTTACGGGAGTGCATCGTGGGCAACATAATCAATTCGATGCTTGTCAAGGAATTCTTCTGTGACTACCCATGGTGCATCAGGAATTACCTCATCAACCCACCTAACAAACAAACAGAACAGAACTTAGAAGCAAGCAAAGTCATGTGCATAACTCAAAAACACTAGCCCGAAATCTCTGATTGCGGAAGTAAAATAATCTATTAAGACTGAAATTATCCTAATTTAATCCTCAACTGAACGCATATGCCTCGAATAAGTAATGGCTATCAATCAGCATAAGTAGACAACACAATAAATAAAACAGTTATAGAATACACACTTGCAGTGACGAAGAGATTCATAGCGTTCGGCCTCAGTCATAACGGTTTTACCCTTCAGTCGATGGGTTATTTCGTCATTGCAACATCCAACTAGTAGATATGTGTTAGGAAACCTAGAAAACAATTAAAAGAAATTAAAAGGTCAGCTGTGCAAATTATCCTAGGGAAAGAAATTGTTCCTTTTGATGTCAAGTTTCAGGGTCTAATTTGAGACCAAGGAAAAACAAACTTATTACCATTCAGTGGAAAACATGGGGCGAAAACAAAAACTACTCTTTGGAAATAGATCAAGATCTGTTTTCTTAAGTAACACAAAAGTGAATAAAATCTCAAGGAAGAATGTTCTAATACTCCTGAAAAGAGCAAACACAATTACAGTGCAGATGCACCTTCATTGGCAAAAACATATGACCGAATTTAGACCAATTCACCAGAAAAAGCACTTCTCGCTAGAGGTTAGAGCTCGACTCCAAGTCATATGTAAGTCACGAGTACTTTCTGTAATTTTCTTCTAGAATGGTCACGATCATTACAACACATTTCACCTCTGAATTTTTCATAATTTGGATCACAAATATCCACCTACGAAATTGTACGCCGTAGAATGAACTACACAACGAATGAACAAACAGCTCAAAATTGAACAGATCTAATGGTCCGAAGCACAAAAGGCAAATTCTCAGAGCAAAAGGAAGAAAAAAAATCTCACAATTTCTTGGCTTGCTCGAGCGCTCGTGCATGTCCGAAATGGAACAGATCGAAGATCCCATCAGCATACACGCGCACGGGTCGGTCCTGAGGGGGAGGCACCTCCTCGACCACCGCCGGAGTAGTTATTCCGGTGGTCGTGGTCGTCAGATCCACCGTTGGTGTGGGTCCCTGTTGATGTTTCTTCCCGCTTCCGCCACCCTGGCGCTTCCTAGCCATGTCAGAATTTAGGCGTGCGCAGAGATGGAAGAGAGAGAGAATTGGCGGAATTTAATTAAAACTTTAGAAAAAGATCTCGCCACAGTTTGTTGTGATTTATCGGTGTGTGACTGTGTGTCTATATATAGAGGTGTTTCTGTATTTATTTCGGACTCCTCTACTTTGGATAGTGAAATAACAAAAAATTAGGCATTAGCCCCACGTTATTAGTTTAGTGTAAGATTCAAAGGAAGGCGACTAATTACATAATTATTATTATAAGTAGTTTTCATAGAAGGATAGGCAGTCTTGATATGTCACAAATCATAGCACTCGAGATTTTTGAGTGGAAGAATATGGAACAAAAATTCATACAACGACACACACATTACGAATATAATTTAATATTTGAGTAATGATCTTATGATACACATTTGGGATCTGTCAAAATTACTAATATTTAATTTTTATTTTTATGTGTTGTCACTTGCTAATTATTTAAAATTTGCAACATTGGTATTCATATAATTTAATAATATTTGAATTTTGTATATATGTAACATTTTTTTAACATGCAAAATTCCAATTTTTTTAACATGGATTTCATTTCATTTCATTTTGTTCAAAAATTCTTAATCAATATAAATGAATTTGATGTCATTTGGTTGGAATTTCCATGTAATTAGAGATTTGGAAAGTAGGTGATGTTGGTTTTCTTTGGGATATCGAGCGAGATAGTCAATAGAAGCTCTCAGATTGTTTAAGCTTAGAGGCAAATCTGTTAATTCTTTCATTCGGCCTTCAAAAGCAAGAGTTTTAAAATTTGCATCATCTTCACCTTTTCGTTGCCAGAGAGTTTAAAATTTGCATTTTCGAAACTATGCCATATGCCCTTGCCACGAAAACCGATGAGATAAAGATCATCATGTCTGATCCTTAACCCAAGCTCGCTATTTCGAGTTTTGACTTTCATTGACCACCATTGTAGCTCTTCATTCTTCACTTGATAAATGACCGGTACTCTTATCTTGCCACATGAAGCGTGAGTTTTCAGCCAAAAATGTCAACTGTCGAAATTGACAAGTGCTGCAGCAATAGCAGAGAAAATGTCTTAAGAAATTGTAGCAAAAATCAACCTTAAATGGAACTCAAATTACTTTAAATTTAAGTGATAGAGCTGACCGTATGTCTATAACATACTTTATAAAGTTTCTAAATGTTATGATGTTTGATTTAAATAATCTGTGAAGATTGTCGAGTTATCTCAACAAATCTCATCGCATGAAAAAAGAAATGATTATGAAGTGCTTATGTAACAATTATATAAAAAATATTTGGAGGGAAAAATGTCCAACTTTAACTCAAAAGAATATGCAACAATTATATAGAATATGTATTTACTTGAAAAACTCAAAAGAAAAAGAAAAGTAATAAATATACCACAAATATGGAATAGCTTGTAATTTAAAGATATATATAAATTACAATTAGACCTGTCAAACGTTCATAACATCCACGTAAGTGATGTCTTACGTTTAATGTTACGTTTAGGTAACGGAAAAATTTTGTTTTAACGTTGAACGTTACGTTTAGTAAACGTAAGAAATTTTTATTCCGTTTAATGTTTCGTTTGTTTAAACGTCATAAACGTTAAAGACGTTATAAATGTAGATCCTCATACAAAGTTTTATTTGTTTCAACAGCACAACTCAGATTTACAAGTCAAACAAGTCAGAACAAAAAAAAAGGGTCTGTATTTGCCTACTACTGCTACATTAGTGAGTATCATGTATCAATAATAGCTCTATTGAGCATCAGTCTTGTGAGCAATTTTTAATTCCTAGCAGCAGATCAATTAATATGTACCAAAAAGCATTACACTAAAAGAAGTGAAAGATCAGTAATTCAATCGACAGTAACCAGTACCAGTGTACCACCACTATACCATTGATTAAACCAGCGAAACCAAGATTAAGCAAGTTTCTAACTGTACAAGCACCAGATATTGATTGAACAAGCCCTGCATATAACACATTTTACTTGACATCCCCTAATAACAGCAATTACCATAAACAAGACCTCATACAAGTTCAAACAACTTTATGGAAAGGTCCCTGAGACCAGAAATTTATTACAAAATAGTCATACAAGCTTTGAAGTCATGCCATATTGGTACAGAACCTTGTACCGACCTGGTATATGGTATAGAGGTGTGAAGCAGTCCACCACAAGCCTCACACAAGCCATAGAGAACAATCAAAGACAAGCACAACTCAGATTTCAATTTGGAGATGAGCACAACTCAGATTTCATTTTAGAGAACAATCACAAACATTCAAACTACCATTGTGTGCCAGTTGTGTCACATCAAGGATTAATGGGGGTCTTCTCCCTAACCCCTTCACCTCTATAACCCACCTCTCCAGCTCAAAATTGCCTTCTTCTTCCCAAAAAACACCGAGCCTTTCACCCTCATCACGACCGATTTGACCCCCATCTTTTTTGCTGCTCTCCCCACATACTCAGCTGTCACCTCGGCCGCATAACGAGATTGGCGACCCCTTCCCTTCCTATCCTCTGATCCAAACAACCAGCCGAGGCACCAGTCTTTCGATTCCCCGCCACATCAGTGACAGTGACGAAGGTTTTCTTTCTGGTAAGAGTGAAATGCATGAAATCGTGTTTCTTCTTGCGGGAAATGATTTCTTCGTCCTCTTCGAGGATGCTCTGGACGTAATCCATGGTGGATCTGAAACTGCCTCCGGCGATACCAGGACGATCGGGAGCGAATTCGGTGCTGGGAGGAGGGCCGGGGGTGAATGGAGGGAGGTTGGAGAAGGTGGAGTAGCTGTCAATTTGTCATGGGCAGTGTGCTTGAGTACGAGAGAGAGAGAGAGGAGCAAGCGTTCGAGAGAAAGAGGGGAGTTAGCGGCGCATATTAGGTACCTTATCTGCCTCGTTGTCTCCGCAAGTCCTCTACAATTCTCTATATTCCATATATATGCTATTGTGTACGTTAAAACGGAAATAAATGAAACGTAAATGGGCCCTTACGTTTACGTTCCGTAATTACACGAAAATCCTGCCCCATTTTCATTTCCGTTACGTCGGCCCAAACGTAACTAAATTTTCTTCCGTTTAACGTTTCATCCTGTATATACGTTACGTTAAAACGTTAAAACGTTTACATATTGACAGGTCTAATTACAATCCTGTAAATTATAATTAATTAATTATGATAAAAAAAATTATTCCATTTTCATTTGGTTTTCTCCAATCTCTCTATTTATTATTATTATTTTTTTTTTTGATAGAAAAATGGAACGCATTCAAATTTGGTTTTCGTGGCACTAGAAATTGGTTAGGATGTAATTGAATGATTTGTCTTATAGTGTGTTCATTATCTTTGTTCATTTGTCATGCACATTCGATGAAATAAAAATGACGAGTCACACAAATATGGTATTTGATAGCATTTGATATTCGCGTGATGAAAATAAATAGTATGTTATGGAATTTAATTAAGATAACTCTAAGACTATTGATTTCCACACAAACGGTCAAACGCACAAGAAAATGGTCGCTGACTTTTATAATAACAATTATTTTTTACCTAAATTAAATAATTGAATATTGAAGAGTCTCATTCTTATTTTTCCTTCTACAGATACCAACGAAAATTAGTTGTCTATCAAAAGGCTTTGAATAATTGAATTATTTATTTATTTTTAATCGTACCTCACATTGGAACACATATAATCGGTGGTTGTAATTGAAAAGTGGAATTAAGAGTTGAAACAAAATTAATTGTATGTAAAAAATGAAGGTAAAGACTTAAAAGGAATGCGTCTGATACTACCATGATAATATTATGAGATAAAATTCAAAATATTAATGTTCTCGATAATATTGAGTAATTAATGAAGAATAGGCAACACGACTCACATTCTGACTCCATCTTCTAGAATGAATATGCCATTTATCCAAAATAATATTTTTCAACTTTTGATCCCATCGATAAGTTATAATTCAAAAATACTATTTATTTAATTCTGCTAATTACATCATTTATAACTTTTTATAAATCATTGAAGTTTAGTAAAAGAAACAAACACAAGAAGTAATAAGATATATATTTAATCGCGACCTAGTATATGGTTACTTAATTTTGATTTATAGAACTTTTTTATCATTCGCTAATTTTAAGTTGAACGTACAGTTGTTTCGCTTAAAACACTTCGCGCAACGTCGCTTAATTTTGGTTAAACGTAAGAAGGAATTTGAAAACTTAAATCTAAAATATATTTGAGAAATGCAAAAAATCATTTTTCTTATTCTGCACGCACCACCCCTTTTATAAGTAGAAGTTAACCAATTATAACAGCTAAAAAAAAAGTTGGACTATATGTATATATATAATTTTTCCCCCTGATTATGTAAAGAAGTAGACAAAAAGTTGCTTGTGTTTGTATTATTTCTTATTTCTTAAAAATTAGCTTCTGTTTTTTTTTATCATTAAGACTGGCAGACGGCACAACCGCACTGCTGTTTCTTCTTATATATCCAATAAAATAAACAATCGGTTAGATTCCATTAGTATTATTTTTTGTTTTTTTATATGTTTATTTCAAAATATTTAATTTCGAAATTAATAACCCATTAGAAAATGTTGGATAATAAATAAAATAAAAAAATGTTAGATCTGGATTTAAGTGAGTGGTGCAAAAGAGGCCCCACATAACGTAGGTCTCATGAGCCGACCCTACCAATCCAAACTCCAAAGGAGTATAATATATAATTGTGAATTAGTGTCAAACGGCAGGAGTCCCGTGTCCATGTTCACACAGTCTTCTGTCACGTGTCATCTTTGTACACGATCCTCTGTCAACCATTTTGTATGTCTTATTCTGCCAATGTCACCATGTCGGGGGCGGGAATTGCTTTACTCACTCCCCTCATTTGAGATTCACTCCCCAAATGACCAAAACACCCTCAAATTCTTCTACCCGTGCTGCAAAACTGAGGGTATTATGATCATTCAAGGAGTGAATCTCAAATCAGGGGAGTGAGCAAAGCAATTCCTGTCGGGGGCGTATCAGACGCGGCTAGAAATAAGATGGAACTTTCAAAAAGCTTCACTTCACTGAAATAAAGCAAGACAAATTTGATAGTGATAGGCGAACAAATTTTGTAATTGTAGAACTAGCAAACATATTTTGTTAATGAAAGACGGTTAATGCAACAACTGGAAATTTGTTCTTGTTTCATGGTTATTTCGGATCATCAATTTAAGTTATTTCCCATCTATTTAAGCTGTTTCTTTTTCTTTGAATCTTGTCATTCCGCGTGAATATAAAGTAATAATATTTAGATGGATTTCTGATATGTTTTGATGCGAACTTTAAAGCAAATAAATCAACAAATTATAATAGAAAATCTCTTGCGTCGGAAGATGGTGTGAAACTATTTTTAATCCTAATAGAGGTTGGTATGGTGGAATTTTAATTCTGCAATTAATAAATAAGATTTAGCATCACGTCTGCTAACTTTTGTCAAATTAATAGTGGCGTGAACATATTAGCATTAAAATATTGTCTTCTGGAATAGCAATGCTAAATCGAACTTTATGCTATTATTGTGATGTAGTTGTTCGTGACCGTTCTTTTCTTTTCTTCTTGTTTTTTTTTGTTTGTTTGTTTGTTTGTTTTTTTTTGTTTTTTTGTTTTTTTTTTTTGAGTACTTGCCACTAGAGGCCGAGCATTCTCCTAGTAAACTCTCGATTATTTGTAATTTCATGAGCTACATGAATTTAAAAAGTTTCACAAATAATCCTTAATGCTTCATAATCATAAAAATGCTCTAGCTAACTCTTTTGTGGCATGTTTGGATGCATAAGGAATAAGGAATAAGTTTCAAATTTCTTATTCACGTAAAATCAAACAACACATGAATAAGAAATTTAAGTTTATTTGGGTACTTATATTCTAACAAAATTTTAAAATATGAATAAGTCTTTTCTTATTCAAATTCCTAATTCACTCTGCATCCAAACATTAAATTGACTTTTCTTTTTCTAAAGAAAATGGCCTGTTTCAACATTTTTTTGTCATGCTTTTCAGAGACAAACTTACTTTTCTTTCACCATCAATATTAATTTAAAAGCAAATTAATGGCCTTTAACAGTACGGTAGTCGTCGGTAGGATAACCGGAGCATCTCCATTGCGTGCAGACCGGGAGAAGATGGATCCACATCCTCAACAGCCGAGTTTTGGATGGTCCAAGCAGCCAAAATTTATTTTTTTTAATATTTCAATATTTTAAAATTCAAATATTGAATCCAAACAGTTGATCTTGTTCAATTTTACGGGCGATGCATTTCATATAAGTTTTATAAAATTTAGAGTTGATTTGATACTAGATCAAGTGGTCAACAAATGAACGAATCTGGTTAACTATCACTGATTAATTCTAATACGTTCATAATTTGATCACTTAATTAAGTATCAAATCGACTCCAAATTTTATAAAACTTATATGGAAACGCATCGCCCGTAAAATTAAACAAGATCAATGGTTTGGATTCAACATTTGAATTTTAAAATGTTGAAATATTTAAAAAAACAAATTTTGGCTGCTGAGGATGTGGATCCGGGAGAAGATAGGAAGTTTTCCATGTTGTAGTGTAGAAACTCTTTGTGGCTCACGCTCAATTGATTTATGAAGCGAGTCACTGCCACTAAAGATTTTACATAAACAAGTCGATGACGAGAACAATGGCTTCGGACCCTTGTAACATAACTTACGTTCCATCAGGAATGCCAACGGAAGAAACATTAAACCACATAAGAAAAAAACACAAAAACCAAAAAAAGGGATGCCTAGAGATGTTGGTCAGAGCCTTAGGGGTTGATAGAGTTGTTAGTTCCTTTCTTGCAAGGGTCAAGGATGAATGAGCTCTTGCAAAGTAATCTGATCCTGGTAGCTGCATGTGATGCACTCAGATAGTGAGACCATCAGTTAATTAGTTTCAGAAAGATTACTTATTTTTCTTAACAGCTGTTGTTTTAAAATATTGTTTTTATTGTAGATGTAAGTTCAAGAAGGGAAAGTTCGTTTAATGCAAAAAAAAAAAAAGGGAACGGAATCTCAAGTCACAATAAATTGACCAACAAGGCAACAACGTATTACAAAAGAATGATGCTGCAATAGTGGTGGATTCAAACAGTCGCATAAGTTTGGGCACAATATTTAAAAGAGATTCTAAACTCAAAGAAATCAAAACAGATGCTCTTAATATGAAGAAAATATGAAGTATTTGGTGTAAAAAATAGATTGTTTCTGAATGAATTCCTATATTTACTGATTCGAACTTGCTTCTTAATAATTATGCTCCCTATTCAGCAGAGCTAGCTGTACAGAGTAAAACAAACTCATTGCCACAGAAAAATCTACTTTATTTCGTACCTAAGACTGGTCTATTAATTACTGTTGGCAACAACTCGTACAAACAACCAGAAATTTTGGTTCAGCTAACAACTACTAGATTTAGTTCAACCACACAAGCACAGATGTCCGTTGAGTGTCCATATCCTTAGTCAATGAAAATTTAATGTTTGTATAGAAAATAATATTTTATTGGCTTGAAACTCTATTCAATTTTTAATAAATTGGTTGACATTTTCTTTGATGTTCATCTGTTGCCTGGCTAATGTCTAGAACTGAAATGACGTATTAGCCTTTCTAATATCCGTTTGTTTGTTTTTAGCCAGTTTCTACCAGCTTATTTCTAACACCGGCATCCTCTCCAAATTGCACCCTTTTCTTTGGAAAATGAAATCACCACCAAGAGTCAAAATCTTCCTCTGGCTTTTGCTCCAAGATCGCCTTTTCACTCAGCAGAATCTTATTGTGAGAGGTTGGCCCTCCTCAACTTCATGCTCAAATTGTAATGGCGGATTCCTTGAGACGACTGGTCACATTTTCTTGCAATGCCAGTATGTAATATCTGTTTGGTCTTTAATACAACTGCGCTTCAAGCTACCGCGTCTTGACTTTACACTTGACATTGGGGATTTCTGGCTCTCTCTCAGATCTTTTAAAGATTGGGATATCATCTGGGCTGCATCATCTTGGAATATTTGGAAGGCGCGCAATAAGCGGATCTTCTCGAATATCGACACTACTCCATACTTGTTACTCAAGGATATTTGTGCTTGTGTTCGCTCTTGGAAAGATCATGCTTAATTTCTAGTTGTTTTTTCTTTTCTACCTGTATAGATGTTAGGCTTTAAGCTTTCTTTATTGTTTTTTCTGTACATTTTGTAATTTTTTTTATTAATAAAATTTGTTGGCGTGGTAATTGCCACCTGACCCTCAAAAAAAAAATCCGTTTGTTTGTTTTTAGCTTGACGAGTGTCACATAAACAGTTGATGTTTTTCTATGTTGAGCTCAATCCAATTGTCCACTGAATTAATTAATACGCAATCATCAAAGTTTAAACGTATGGATAATTAATATTGAACGATATCCACATATCACCAAGTTCAATTACAACGGTGTTTCTGAATGCGCTACCCACTAATTTACAAGGAGTAAATTTTTCGGAAGGTCACTAAACTTTACAAGTTGTCCATTTTTTGTCACCGAACTTTAATTTGTCATCCGGTAACCCTCGTACTTTAATTTTATCCGATTTTGGTCCCTCTATCACGATCCCAATTAATTATGTTTAATTGATCATGTTAGGTGCACACTTTTGCGATCTGAATCAAACCCTCCTCATATCCCTCTCTCTCTTTATCTCCTTCGCCTCTCTTTTAAACTATCTGATCTCAAAAAAAAAAAAAAATCAACTCTCTTATCTCCATCTCTCAGAACCCTAGCGGATCTTAAAGAAAAAAATCCAAGTCCCTTTAACCTCTTATCTCCATCTCCCTTTATTGTATGTTTAATCTATATGTTACTTTTGTTGGTTTAATCATTTACAGTGTCTCGAAAATTATTATATTTTTTTTGCTTGACTTTTGTTGGTTTAATTGCTTTTTCTATCTCACTGTACCTGATCCGTACCAGTCTTTGGTTGGTACCAGTCATTGTGATATGCTAACATCTATTGCTAACACACCTGATCCGTACCAGTCATTGTGAAGTTTTGTAAGGGTATTTGATATCTAATGCTAACATCTAATTATTTTACCTGATCCATACCAATCATTGTGCACTGCTCTTGTTAAACGTTTACAAGCACATTGTGACTACTGTAATTAACCCTCTGGTACCGATGAATTCCCATGGGACAAGGCGGTGTTTAATGGATCCTTTAGCGTTGAGGGTAGCCTATGGTTCACATATCAGGGGTTATCACTATATCTGAACGTATTAAGTCTACCAATCATCCCTAGTTCAAATTTATTTCAGCAAGTAATTGCAAGAAATTTGAAATGTGATTTCAGCAAGTAATTACAAGGAATTAAACCATGGAAATCTTAACATTGTTATAAACTAAAAAGAAACATATGCATTTCAAGCAAGTTATAAGAGCAAAAACAGTATAGAGCAAACATATCTAAAGCACAAATAATCATCAAATTTCATTAACATCAGTTTCAAAATCATCACTCATGTCAACTTTACAAAAAGATGGTAGCACAAAAATTGCAACACTAAAGGCTATGTTAGAGAGAGAAAGAGACTTATTTATTTTTTCAGAATCGCCAGGGTCTAAGAGAGAAATAGAGAGAATTGCTTTTTTTTTTTTTCACTTCGGATATGTCAAAGAGAGACGGAAGGGACGGAAGGGGTTAAGTTGATAAAAAAAAGATAAAGTGATGAGAGGAGGGTTTGATTCATATCACCAAATTCGCACCTAACATATCAAATACACGGAATTAATTGGGATCGTGACAGAGGGACGAAAATTGGACAAAATTAAAGTTCGAGGGTTACCGGATGACAAATTAAAGTTCGGTGACTAAAAATGAACAACTTGTAAAGTTTAGTGACCTTCCGGAAAATTTACTCAATTTACAAGGGACTAGAAACCCACACAACAGAATATATAATTATAATTATTTCAAATAAAAACGCTGATTTATTAATTTTTGTGTCAATAAAAAATATACACTTCTTACATGTCTATTGGGGCTTTAATCTTACATAGAGTTACTTTTTGGGTAGAACCATTCCGTTCATAGAAACATTTTAAACATGACTTGTATAGGGGTGTCTTAGAATTTTTACAAACAAGAAAAAACATGACAAATGTCTTCACTTAAATAAAAAAGCTAAAAAAAAAAAATTTCTCCATCTATTTCTCCACCTAGAATTAAAGTTGATATAACGTTTTCCTAATCTGTTCCTTGTATACTGCTATAGGGTGGTCCAAGACCCCAAGCAAAATTAATAATGTAATTATCATCTATTTCTAAACAAAATCTTGCAATACGATTATTTAATTTTTGTTTGGTTGGGAAATGTTCTAGTACATACAAGGAATATACCTTTTCCGATTTCACTCTGCGCATGTTTTGTCAACTACTTTGCTTGAAGGAAAAATTCAAACAAATTCAACGCTTAGTAGTGTACCACAAACAAAATTAATCCATAAACTTATCTATCACATGGTTCTATTTTTCTGTAGACTCTTAAGTATGACAACTAGCATAAGATTATATTCCAACATCAATTATGTTTTCAAAAATTGAATCAGTAAACTATTTGTAGGTGAGTCAGCTTTCAACTTACCACTTCGTAGTCCACAAACAGAAAAAGAGCAAAATTTCGACATGCATAGCTAGCTTTTTTTTAAATTCCAACCCTTGCAAGTTATGTTTCAATAAAGAAGATTCAAATTTTGGATCTTCCATGACTACTCCTCAATAATCTTCTTAGTACCTTCCCTGTTGGTGATTTTGGGAGTGAATTCACAAATACCACCTTTCTTACTTTCTTGTATGGAGCCACCTAAAAAATATTAAGTGAGGAAGACTACTCAGCATTTCTTTTAAAAAATACAACTAAGGCACTACAGATTAAAAAAAAAATACAAATTTCATTTACAAACATTGTGTATGAGATGTGTTATAAACTTTTATGGTTAAAGTTTAAACAAAGGACAGCAAAAAGGTTTCCAGTAAAGTCTGTGTCGTTTCAGAAAATACGCCTAAATTGTGTAAAATCTTCTTAGTTAAGATGTGATAAACTTACTAAATTGGTCAGTCTTATTTTTTACAAAAACAACAACCGTGGTATACTTTTTCCAAAGCAAAAAAGTAAAATTCATTCAGTCATATTACATTCATAAAAGCTTATTGAATTTTAATATTTTAAAATTAAAGCTTGATATAGTCTGAGAAAGTGGCCCTCTCTAAAGGTTAAAAAATAACAGATAATTCATTAAAACTCATACATTCCTACTCTGACCTTCAAAAAAAAAAAACTCGTACATTCATACTCAAACTTATTATCCAAAAGGCCAGGCCAATATTAATGCCAATTACTTTCTTAATTCTAACAAAGGGCTATGGCACCACAAAAAGCAATACTATGAAATGTATAAAGTTTATGTTGGATATGAGCTGACAAAAGTCAAGGTCTATGGATGAATTCATTTCAAAGTATATTACAAATTATGACTTTGAAAAGGTTTAATATGCAGATATACCACATTTAAGGTCATTTGAATGATTTTCTGATCATTTTATTGCCCAAAATTTTGGTTTCTGAATATTTGATATTTAACTGAAAGGGAATAAAGGGGGAAAAGAAACAATGCAAGCTCTTAAATAATAATATGATAAAAAACTAGCAAATATGTAATTTACCTGTTTATTGACATGATCCATAACTTCAGAAGAAGAAAGAGAGATCCCACTTCTTCGTACAACAAAAGCCACTGGTATTTCTCCCGTTTCTTCATTTTCCTCCCTATATTATATAAAAAAAATGATTTATACAATGTTTACCTTACTGAAAAAAAATGTAAGTTTGGGTCTTGTTAAAGTTTTACACTCACGATGTAACTGCGACATCAGTTATACCAGGATGAACGAGTAATAATGCTTCTAGGTCTGCTGGAGCTATCTGTGTAAGAAGAGAGAGGAGAAAGAGAAATTAGTTGTTTCCAGTGTAGCTTCGCCATTATCAGGTTATATAATTGCAAAAAAGGACATATCATTTCATTAATCCTCAATCTCTATATAGTCTTACATTTACTTTTGCACATAAGCCCCTAAAGCTTTACCTATTACATATTCTCTCTTTCTCAACACTCCCCCTCAAGATGGGCGAAAAATATCCACTAAGCCCATCTTGTTACATAATCTAGAAAGACCTATTGAACTAAGTCCCTTTGTGAGACAATCTGCCACTTGATCTTCGGTAGGAACATGATTCAACTTCAGCAATCCATCGTCGAGCTTCTCCTTAATGAAAAATCTATCGATCTCGATGTGCTTGGTTCTATCATGTTGTACTGGGTTGTTTGCTATGCTGATTGCTGATTTGTTATCACAGAATAGTCTCATTGGAGACCTTTGATCCACCTTTAACTCTGTCAAGAGAATCTTCATCCACAATAACTCTGTAACTCCTAAAGCCATTGCCCTATACTCGACTTCAGCTGTAGACCGAGCTACTACCGATTGCTTCTTGCTTCTCCATGAGACTAAGTTGCCTCCCACAAAAACACAGTATCCCGAGGTGGATCTCCTATCATCAGTGCAGCTAGCCCAATCAGCATCCCTATAAGCTTCAATGCTTAAGTGACCATTCCTTTTGAACAACAACCCTTTTCCTGGAGCACCTTTCAAGTATCTCAAAATCTGATAAACTGCATCCATGTGACCTTTCCTTGGATCATGCATGTAACGACTCACTACGCTCACTGCATACGAGATATCGGGACGAGTATGACTCAGATAAATCAGTCGACCAACTAGCCTCTGATATCTCTCTCGATCTACCAACTCCCCAGCTTATTGACTCAACTTGTTCCTCTGATCAATAGGGGTGACTGCAGGCCTGCATTCCAATATCCATGTCTCTGTGAGTAAATCTAGAGCATATCTTCTTTGAGATAAAACCACCCCTTTTTCACCACGAGCCACTTCTATTCCAAGAAAGTATTTTAGTAAACCAAGATCCTTGACTTCAAATTCTTTGGCTAGTCTCATTTTCAGCTGAGCAATCTCCCTTTCATCATCACCTGTGATAATCATATCATCAACATATACCGCAAGCACAGTAGTGTGATCTCCATGTTGTCTAAAGAACACTGTGTGGTCGGCATTGACTTGCCGATAGCCCATGCCTACCATGGATTTCCTAAATCTGTCAAACCAGGCTCGAGGAGATTGCTTCAATCCAAACAATGCCTTCTTCAATCTACAAACTTTTCCAACAGTTTTGTTCGTACCAAACCCTGGAGGTATCTCCATATACACTTCCTCTAGTAGATCTCCATGAAGAAAGGCATTTTTCACATCAAGTTGGTGTAATTGCCAATTATTGTTCACCGCAAGAGAAATGAGAGTTCTAACAGTGCTCATCTTTGCCACTGGTGCAAATGTCTCGTCATAGTCAATACCATATGTCTGAGCATATCCCTTTGCCACTAAACACGCCTTGTAACGCTCAACCTTTCCTTCAATGTTCTGTTTTATAGTAAACACCCATTTGCACCCAATTGTCTTTTTTCCTATTGGTAATGGCACGAGCTCCCATGTTCCATTCATTTCAAGAGCCTCCATTCCCTCTAGCATGGCGGCCTTCCACTTCACGTCCCTTTTGGCTTCTTGCCAACACTTGGGTATACCAACACTGTCCAAAGATGCGATAAATGCCCCATATTCCGGTGATATATTTGAATATGACACAAAATTAGCAATATCATGCTCAAAACCATAACGATTCGGGGGGTTTCCTGCATTACTGCGAGACGATCGTCTCAATTCAACAGAAAGACCAAAGGTTGGAATCATACCACTAGAAGCAGATTCACCTGCAGAATTTAGTGTAACTTCTTCGGAATTTGAGGCAAGTGGAGACAAGGGACTTTGAGGCACTTCACTTCCAACAATTTCGACTGGCAAAGTTTCTATAGTACCCTCACTTTCTACTTGTTTCTTTCTTCTCTTATACACTTGCAGTTCCTTCAACTCCCCCTGAGATTGATTCTCATTCCTTTGAACATCATCATTTAATTCGTCATCAAGCTCCTCTACAATTATAGGACATGGGACAGGCTCCACAGTTATTCCGGTTTCATTACTTTTCTTCTCTCCCTCTCGCCTAATGCCACCAGTATCAGGCGAGTCATCAAAAGGAGAGGTAATATTTGAGTAATATGGCTCTAGTTCACGAAACGTGACATCCATACTGACAAACAACTTCCGTTCTACAGGACTCAAACAAACATAATCCTTCTGAGTAGCAGAATAACCAACAAAAACACACTTCACTGCTCTGGGATCTAACTTTTCCACAGTTGGTCTGTTGTCTTTCACAAAACACACACAACCAAATACCTTCAAAGGAAGAATGTATTCATTTTTCCCTTTCAACATCTCACATGGAGTTTTCCATTCCAACACCTTAGAAGGCATTTTATTGATCAAATATGCAGCCGTCAGAACCGCTTGCCCCCATAAATGTTTTGGAACATTCATGGAGATCATCATACATCGGGCTACCTCCAAAAGGTGTTTATTCTTTCTTTCTGCAACACCATTATGTGCGGGTGTGTAAGGACACGTGGTTTGATGATGATCCCATTAGCTGATAGATATTCTCCCAAATCCCTATTTGTATACCCTGTCCCATTGTCAGACCTTAGTACTTTCACAATTGCACTATACTGAGTTTGAACTGCCTTATGGAAATCTTTGAAACAAGCAAGTACATCACTCTTATTTTTCATCAAATATAACCAAGTGACACGAGTATAACAATCAATGAAAGTCACAAAATATTTGTATCCATTCATAGAGGATGTGGAGTAAGGCCCCCATACATCCGAGTGTATCAAATCAAAAGCACAAGAACTTCTATTACCAGAACTTACATAAGAACTTCTAGTATGTTTGCCAAATTCACATGCATCACACACAAGTTTCTGCATATCAACCTTCTCACACATAGAAGGAAATAACAAATTTAAAGTACTAAAAGATAAATGTCCCATGCGCTGATGGTGTAACAGCAACTCATCCTCCAGTCTCCTACCGGATCCTTCATGCTCTACTCTATCCACCATAGACACCAACGCTGTATCCATTCCTTCTTGGTCCAAGTACCACAAACCATTATGCCAAGTGCCAGTCCCAAGTTTCGACCTGTCATCTTCTCTTGAAATATCACCTTAGGAATATCAAAGAAGACAATGCATTTGAGTTGAAGGATAATAGCACTAATGGACAACAAGTTTACAGGGAATGAAAAAGCATGTAACACATTAGAAATGATCATGGATTTGGTACACTTAACAGTACCTTTGCCTACGACAGGTTGATCAGTACCATCAGCAGTTTGAATACTCTCAAAAGGTTCCAAGTGATTATAAGTATGAAATTCATGGTAAGCCCCTGTACATTAGTATAGATGCAAGTGCATGGTGAGCCCCTTCCCCAGTTTGAATACTCCTGGGGAAGATATAGATGCAAGTGCATGTACATTAGTACTTGTATTTGAGTGAGCATAAGTGGCCATGTTACCCTTGTATGCAGCAGATATGGCACCTTTCTCAGTAATTGCGTTTTTGTCATCATCACCATTCAATTTCATCCTTCTCCATATCTCTAGAACCTCTTGTTCCTCTGCTGAGCATGTGAAGTGACTTTCATCTTCTTCTTCAGCTACAGTCAAATTAGCTTTGTGTCCTCCAAATGAGCCACCTCTGCCTCCTCGTCTACCACCACGACCACGTCCTCTACCTCCAAACTGTCCCCGTCCCACTGCTTCTCTTTCTCTTTAAGGTTTTGAACATGTCTTGCTCAAATGACCCACTTCACCACAGTTATAGCACCTACGAGTTTCAATATTGATCTGTTTTGATGCTGTCAAGGCTGATCGCTGTCCTAGAAGTCCAGTGGCATCAGATAATAACTTCATCCTACTCTCCTCTTGTATCATGGTTGCAATTGCTTCGTCAAGCGTGGGAATCTTCTCTTGAGCGAGAAGAACCGCCCTTCTCTGATCAAATGCCGAGTTAAGGTGTTTCAAAAACTGCATGGCCCTTCTTTGAGCAGAAACCT
This sequence comes from Rhynchospora breviuscula, assembly GCA_027562975.1. Lineage (NCBI taxonomy): Eukaryota > Viridiplantae > Streptophyta > Magnoliopsida > Poales > Cyperaceae > Rhynchospora > Rhynchospora breviuscula. The sequence continues at coordinate 25,887,339 of CM050400.1, read as the reverse complement.
CCATGCTCTTACACTCAGGATCCTTGCACACTGCTACAGGCGAGAAATGGTCATAATCGGTCCATAGACGCTCCAGCTCTATGGCATACTCTTGAACCGTCCTATCTCTTTGCCAAACAGCATCAATCTCCTGTTCAATTTGAAACACTCTCATATTGTTTCCCTTTCCTGCATAGGTTCTCTGCAATTTTGCCCACATGTCCTTCACGTTCTGGATTCCATCAACCGTGGTGGCAATCGAATGAACCATGGAGTTCAACAGCCATGTATACAGTGACATATGTGTAGCTTTCTATGCCTTCCATTCAACACTTGTTTTGACACTTGGTTCATTCTCATCTCCAGTGAGATAACTCTCAAGGCCTCGTCCTGCCAAGGCACCCATGATCCGTCGTGACCAGCTCAAGTATGTGGTTGGTCCATCAAGCTTCAGATCAACCGAAAGGAGTTCCAATCTAGGTGGTGGTTGTTGTGTTCCCGTCATCTCCGTCGATGATGAACTCTCAGCCTGCTTCATGAGTTTCATCAAAGTTTTCACATCTTCCTCATCTAGTTTTGCAAACAACCTCTCCATTATCAAGCACCTAGATTAACCCCTTTTTTTTTTTCTTCAATAATAACACCTCGATATAGATTAATGCATTAATCATCTCTCTATCGCCATGACTGACCTCCCCTCCCCCGCGTAGGGTCTGCGAGAAGGGGAGCGGCAGCTTCGGATCTAGGGTTTCGGATTTGTGGGGTTTCGGGTCTGTGGACGGTGAGGAATGGAGGAGAGAGAGGTGGCTGCAGCGGCGGCGGCGGCGGAGCAAGCGGGTGGTGGACTGGTGGCGGGTGTGAGGTGGACTAGCGGCGCGTGCGAGAGGATCCGAGACGAAAGAGAAGGGATCGGGAGAGAAGGGGCTCTGATACCAAATTGCAAAAAAGGGCATATCATTTCATTAATCCTCAATTTCTATATAGTCTTACATTTACTTTTGCACATAAGCCCCTAAAGCTTTACCTATTACATATTCTGTATTTCTCAACATATATGCCTTCCGTATGAGTACACATCAGTACTTAAAAGCAGTACAACATCATAATAGACTCTGGATAGTGTTGCACCATAACTGTTTTTAGTCTCTGTCATACCAGAATGCTACTGCCTTGTTACTCATTACTCAGTTTTCAAGATAAATTGACGCTTAATTGCAAAATTAATAGCTTGAAGTAAAATTAGGATTAAATATGGATTAATTGAGAAAGTTATTCTTAATTTCAAATTGAGGGAATGAGTGTCGAGATATGACATCAGTTCTTGTATTACTAAACAATTTTTAAAAAAAATAAAATAAAATAGTACCTGAAAACCCTTGTATTTTATTGTATCTTTCAATCGGTCAAGTATGTACAAATAACCTTCCTTATCAAAACAGGCTATATCTCCAGTTCTTAACCAACCACCATCTACAATTGTTTCAGAGGTGGCCTTCTCATTGTTTAAATACCCTATAAATTTTTAAGGAGAGAGAAAAAAGGCGTTATGTTACAACAATAATTTCCACTTTATTCCTTCTCAGAATTGATTTTGCATTCTTCCTTCTGTATATTCAAAGCACAAATAAAGATCTTATTTAGGCAAGTAGCATGAGGGAATCCAACAGAGAACAAAACCATCCAGCATCAGAATGCTATGGCTCTTAAGCTTATCTTGGCAATCATAAAATTAAACCCACAAAATCGATAGACCAAAATTGTTGAACCTAAGGCCCATGAACTAATAACCCAAAACCTCAAATCCATTCAAGGCAGAACCCAATTGAAATCCGAACCTGGTTGTTGGATGATATATCATATATGAATCCAACTTGATTTAACCAGAATGAACATGATTACATGAATTTGCTAGAGACAGAGTAAAAAACCTTTCATGATAGCGGGTCCACGCAGAAGTAGTTCACCGTGAAAACCAGGAGGCAAAGAAGCTCCATTTTCTATGTCAATAATCTTGGCTTCCATATTTGGAGCAAGTAGACCTACAGAAGTGTACTTCTTGCAACGGGAAGTGTTGAAACCGCGTGTAGCAACTGCAGTTGACTCTGTCATGCCATAACCCTGATGCAAAAATTTATCATATCAAATAAATTATTGCTGTGCAGTAAGAGAAAATTTTTATTTTGAATTGCTTGTTGGCAGGCAATTCGATGATATGTGTGCTGCTTCTTTTACAAGTATCTCGATAGAACGGTTGTATTCATTTAGTTGGTCTTATTATGACAACAAGTTTTGTTCATTAAGGAGATTGTTTCACACAAGACAATATTTTACTTATTTATGTATTTATTGATATATCTGGTTGCTTTTCTTTTTCCTTGTAATGTGGGTTCGGGTGTGATCGACTTAATGTAGATGATGCCTAGGTACCAATATTGTCATTTGTTTGTTCATTACTTTTACTGGATGTTCTCTTCAAAATCTCACAAAAGAAAAGTATATTTCTCAAAAGAACCAAAACAGAACTGGCTAGCATATTCTGGTATTGTTGCTCTTTAAGAACTACGTCTTAAAATAAAACAATTATAAAGTTTTGTGGCTGTAAAGCATCTTGCTGACCAGGAAGTGCTCGGAAATTTACTTGCTATAGCAAAAAAGGTTATTTTTCATTGGGCCAGAATAATAGCTTTTTGTTGGGTATAATATTTAAGGCCTAAAAGAGCTTTAAAAGCAACACCAATAGACCAACAGAAGAAAAGGCCTAAACTTTAGACAAAGTAGGCAAATGGTGTAATGTGGTCCACATAACAAATAGTGAATCTAGTTAATCCAAAAAAAAATATATATATATATATGATAGAAAAAAAAGGAACTCTAAAAATACCTGAATAAAATCTACAAGAGGAAAAGCACCTACAAACTCATCTATCAACTTCTGGCTCAGAGGCGCGGCCCCACTTGACACTTGCTTCAGGGAACCCAAATCACACCCAAAATCACGCTTTGCGCGAACCAGAGCGGCCACTATTGGGGGCACAGTCGGGAGATGCGTAACTCCATACCTCTCTATTGCTCTCACAGCTTCCTTGGCCTCGAATCGCTTCATGACCACCACAGATGTACCCAGAGATAACAGCCCAATTGAGAAAAGTGACATGCCGTAGATGTGAAACATCGGTATCGGCGCCAGGTACACATTCTTAGAACAATCATCTCTGTATTGCGATGCCTCGAACTTCACGAATAATTCGACCATGGAGATGAGGTTTTGGTGCGTTATAACAACCCCTTTAGAAGGTCCCGAAGTGCCTGACGAGTAGAGGATCGCAGCCGGGTCGGATTGCTTAATTGCGGGTCTGGGTGCACGTATTGGATCACTATTCATAATTCTGTAGAAAATTTCAAAACTTTGTGGGTCGTAGTGTAAATTTTCAGGGATCGCAATTGCGCGAACGCCTAGACTCTCGATCTTTCGCACATTTTCGATGGAGGTGAGAACCAAGCTTGAACCAGAGAAGTCCAGTTGCTTCTTGATCTCTTCTATGCTATTGAGAGGGTTCATGGGGGTTACGACAGAGGCATTTCGTAGAACACCTAACAGAACGACAGGAAAGAGGATGCAATTCGGTAACAAAATCATCACCACCTGGTTTTTACCAATTCCCATGTTTCGAAGCCCGTTAGCGAAGGAATCAACCAAGGGTTGAAGACTTATGTACGAAATCGAGTCGCCGGTACGGGAATCGACTAAGGCCCGGTCACCGCTGTGTCGGTGAGAGAAGAGAAACGATACCAAATCGAGATTTGGGTCCTGTGGTAGCGCTTTTTTCGGGTGCTTGCTCGCGTAAATCCCGGATTTGGGGCAGTAAAAGGGAGGAAATTGGGGCATTTTGGGAGGAACGAAGGGGAAGCGACTAGATACATCGGTCTCCATTGCTTCTGAGGTGTGTTTGTGTGTTGTGAAAGAGAGGGAAGAGGTGGTGAGTGTGTCTGTGTGTGTTTTATAATGGTTCTGCGCGCATGCGAGTTCGGTGTACTTATAAAGACCGCAGATTGAAGTACAAATGGCAACCAAAAGAAATGGAATTAAAACTAGCCGTTCTTTGGTACAGTTTTTCCTTTTCTTTTTCTTTTTTGTTTTTGTTTGTTTGTTTGTTTTTTCTTTTTTAAGAGTCAAGGAAACAGTTTTGCGTGCACTTAGAGCACAGTATTGGTACGTGTTCGGAAATGTAGGCGCTGGGATTGAGCAGCATGTTACTAAAAAAAGTAAAGTCTAATATTGAAGAGGAAGGGATTATAAAGGGGAAAAAATAGAATATACAAAAAAACTAAAAAAAATTCTTTGTCTTACTTGATTGGTCACTAATTTTGTGAGAAAATCTAGAAACAAAGGTATCGATAATTTCTTCATTTTGTTTGGTGAGTTAGTTAATTTGTTGATCTTAGTCTTCTTATTATATTTTTATTGGAAAAAAATAAAATTTAATTTGTTGGCAAAATGTGACTATTTTTAATAAATCTCTATGAATTTTACTTTTGTAGCACAGGAGTATGCCATGTCCACCAAGATAATATGATGTGTTACTTGCTTTCATTTAGTTGACCTCAAGACAATTAAATACTAAAGTTTGCACCCCAAATAAAGTGTATATTAGTGATTAAAATTTAAAGGTAAGAGATTTAAAAATATTTTTTTTTTATTCTTAAATATGAAAATTGTAGTTTTTTCTATTTATTGGGAACATTTTAATTATTACTATGCATTAATTGTAAATATTTCATTCTGAGAAAAATCAAATTTTGAAAATCAAATGTTATGCTAAAAGTATTTTTAATCCGTCATGAAAGAGCCAGCATTTGCTAAAGTATTTTTAATCTGTCATGAAAGAGCCAGCATTTGCTTCACCAATTTTTCATGTCCGTCTGATTTTTTCTACGATGGGTGTTGTTTCTGAATTCTGATCAAACGTAGTATGATTTGTTTTTTCCTAACATTTTCGGTGGCGTAACATGTGCAATAATATTGTAGCGACTTGATTTTGAGGGGCTAATAGAATAATAGCACAGAAATTATATGGGAACGACTTATTGAACCACTCAAAAGAACTCAGATTCCCGCACATGAAGGGCCGCCGGCCGCGGCGCAAACAAATTGCGCAGCGTTTAGAGAGTTCGACTGTTCGAGATTCGAGATTCGAGTGAATATCGAGGAGAAGGAAATTTATGTAATAAACAAAAGGAAAAGAATTTATTGCATGGTGGGATTGGTGGGGCCCGCAGATCCATCAAACATGCCAATGGAAGCTCTCCCGGAGGCCGGAGTACGGAGTACCACTAAGGCACTAGATTTACTGTATATTGCTTTATATAGGCATTTGTGTTGCTAGAGAAAACAAGTATGCTAACCGTTATTCATTTTATTAAAAATTCAATAATTTTCGAGCACAAATAACAAACTTGGGTTTTGAGCCTTTCAAAAGAATTTTAATTATTTGCAATAAAATATTATTGATAATGATATTTATCGTGAAATACGAGTATAAAACAAATGCATAATAAAATAATAGACATATAAGCGGTCCAGTGTATATTATCATTAACTTTATAACTAAAATCGATCATTTAATTTGAGAATCTGCATTATAAGTAAATAGTACCCCAATCCCACTCAAATATATATTCTTATGATAAGATACTTGGATTCCTAAGAAATTTAATTTTCTTTTTGATACATGAACGAACATGAATGAATCAATGATCAGTGATTCGAACTGATTACGACAATACTAGAACTGTTCATCGAATTAAATTCGTTCTTTGGACAAGGTAGCGTCTGACATTTAAGTCAGACACTCAGACCTATATAGTTTACCGGTCATGACTGAAAATTGAAAAAAAAAACAAGAAAAATCAATTTAAATTATAAGAGTTTCAAACTGTTTTATAACAAAATTAATTGATTGTTTATAATTTTATTTACACTTCATGTATGCCACAAAAGTTAACATCAATTTTTATTGTTTGTTATGCCTATATATATTTAGGATTTAAAATTTTGTAGGAAAGTTATGTCATTTTGAAATTTTGTGTACGTCAAACTAACTTGACATCTTGGACATGTCAAATTTATGCTTAATTGGTTGGTATTTTATTAAAATATATTCAATATTTAGTTTGATTTTGTTACTAAATACTCAAGTCGATATAGATACCTTCCCAACATATATGCTAGGTTGGTTGGCTTCGATCCCTGCTATTTGTTCATTATTTTTCAATAAAGATAGCTGTGAGCCTGTGAAATGAAATCCGATCAATATCAGACCTAGTTTGCTCGTAATTCTAGGCGAACATTTTGACAGAGAAAAAGTTAGTTACATCTAAATTATAGACTGAGCAATATATACATCAAACTACCAGAATTGTGCTCTATTAAAAAATTAATAAATTTAACACGGGTTAATATGCAAATATGCTAAGCAAATTATACTGTCCTATTATATATTGTCTAATATAAATGATATAATGATTTACATTCGTTTAATCTCTACTACTTATAAACGCACGGATTCAAAGGTGTTAACACACTAGGTCTATCAAATAAACATGTGTTTTTACCGTTCGATCAATTTGATTTAGGTTGGATATTAATGACCAAACGAAACAACAATTAATATATTTTAATTTTCTATAAATTAAAATAAAATAAATTGAATAATATATCAATTTTTGTATCACTGGTAGATTAAACAATATATTTTTATTACTTAACATACGAGAACATCTTATGCATCTTATGTAGTTATCAATAATGCTCGCGGATCTGCGAATGTGTTATATCAGAAGATACGGTGCATATTAAATGGTATGATCCAAACTGTAGTCGGCGATCAAATGGTCTACCCTTTTGAAGTTCCCACTTCCCAATCTGAAGTACCCATTTCGTGTTCTCCAAGATCAGCAAAGCGGCCCGCATCGATTTCGGAGCATCTATGAATCCTCGGTCTGACATATGTCAGCTCCTTTTCAACAAACTTAGACCTGGACCTGTTCTATGTACTCCAGCGAGGCGGTCGATGCGTGAATGCTGGTCGCAGACAGCACCACTTTAGATGAAAACTCAAACGTCGCATATATAAACTGTCTTTTTTTTTATTTGATTTTTATTTAATCAAAAAAAAAAAACATTCCAATTTCCACCGATAGTCGAGTTGTCTTGTGCGTTGTGTGTGTGTGAGTATTTTTTTTTAATGATTGAAATGGCATGGATGCCACCTTTGAGAAGCCACCGCTTCCAAATGTATGTGTACATTTTTTTTTTTCTTTCTTTTTTGTTTGGTTGATGCAATGCACACGTGCACATTGACAGCATGTGTGGTAGGTATGTAAATAAATTTAGCGTTTATATATATTAAAAATAAAAGAATGACTCCGACAACCCCGAACCAAAAGTATTTCGGTAATAATATTTTTAATCCAAAATTAAAATTAATGACTTCATTAAATTTCGAAGCCAAAGTATTATTTTATTGCAATGGATTGCGCATTTAAACTCGTAAGCATTGTATAAAGAATATACGCAAGAATATTGTATCAACGTATACACAATGAAGTTTCCAATTAACAAAAATTGGAACAGTTAAGTAATACATGCCTCCATAATTCAAAAATATGTTGCATCCAGTACCTAACTGAGAAACATTACCTCACAAAGAAAATATTCTTCAAACACAAACAATAACCAATTTTTTTCAAAAAAAAAGTAACTAATGTTGGGAATATATAAATCAAATTGCATATTTAATTCGAAATGACTTCAAATGCATAATTACTGAAAGAGAACTAGGGACCGGCACAGGGAGCTACTGATTCATACATAAGGTGCTAACTGCGTTTAGAGAATCTTAGATCACATAATTCTAAGTCTCCATATGTCCAAATAATATTAGAGTATTGCCATACATTTAAAATGTAAGTCCTCGAGGGCAATTTTTCACAAACAATCAACACAATACACTTCCAAGAACAGTAAAAACAATCTAACATAATACGCTGTAAACAGATAAATAGATGTTGTAATATTTGAGTCCTAATTATTGAGAAACTAGAAGAAACAATGGTAAAGAAAAAAAGATCTTACTCATTTGACAACTCACTCTCACCAATAGTAGCCAAACTTGTTGTAGTACTCATCACGACTCCATGAAACCTCTATTCTAATTTTACCATGACTACCAATAATAAACCCTGATTTCTTTCCAGTCAGCTTAGCATGAAACATCACCTCTCCAGAGGCAAAGACAGTATCACCATAACAAATGCACATGTCAACCATCATTGTTGAATCAAGGGGCACTACAACTACATTCCTCAACAGAGGCAAAGCAATGCAACCCCCAGATTTGTCGCGACTGATACAGGTCACTGTATCCTTTTTGTCATTTCTAAAAAGCCAGCTAACAGCCCTTGGGTCACAAGTTTTGTCATTTTTCACTTTTACGTGTCCATAAACTTCAGGCAGACTCTTATCTTCAAAATCAATCTGCGTAACATCTATACTAGCCACAACATAAGAACAAAAAACAAGTGTAACTTCTATAGGACCAAACATACTATCCACCCGCTCGGATATAACCTGATCATATCTTCTACGCCCAATGGACCAATAGTTCACCACACACTCATAACGTGGATTCATTTCCAGGTTGAATAAATAACTATCGAACTCAATAGTATCAATGATATGAATTCCACGGCATGGCATTCTCAGTGTGACGAACCCCTAGGAGAAACAGAACAGTTTATATAGAAATTAAGATAAAAGTGATCGATAAAAATAAAAGCATAATTGTCACCTCTGAATCAATGCAGGGGGGCATCTCCCAACTTGCGGTTATATAAGATATGACCAGAAGAATCGACTTGCATCACAATGGCACCATATATGTTGCTAAAATCCAACTTCTCATGATTAACAAATCTCACTGAAAATACCTCCAAAAATGTTGGAATATAATAGGTACCATCATAACACATGGCAGGTTGCATGCCATCCCAAATCATATATCTGTCAGTTCAAAAAGGATAAAAAAATAAGCTTGGATAGTTGGATTACTGCTGATTATTTTCCTTTATTTTCTACTACTGAAATTTTATAAAAAAAAGTGGCAAATCACATCCCTCGCCAACAAACACAAAAGGTAATAATAGTAATAGTAATAAGGGTTAATTAGGTTTATGCCACTGTAAAAACTACAAATTAGAGAAATGCCATCAGCCCAACACTAAATGACAAATTATTTTTATGTCATCACTAAATGATAAAATTAGATTTATGCCACCGGATTGTTAATTTGACCATTATACCCTTTTAAATACGCCATTATAAAATAATAAAATTAGAAATATGCCGCTGTAAAACCTTTAAATTAGAAATATGTCACCGTTAAGTAAATAATTGATTTTATGCCATCAACAAAAGAAATAAAATTTCAAACTTTGAAAATGTAAAATCTCAAAAGTTGAAATTTTAAATTTTAAAATTCAAAATTTCAAATTTATAAATTTGAAAACTATAAAAATTTTGAAAATTTTGAACTTGAAAGTTCGAAATTTTAAAAAACTTAAAATTTTTAAAATCCAAAATTTGAAAATTGAAAATTTATAAATCTGAAATTTTAAAATTTGAAAAAATTTAATTCATGTCAATAAATTTCTTTGTCATTTCTTAATGAGAGGGTATTTTAGAAATTTTTAAAAAGTTATAGTGACATTTCTCTAATTTGAGTGGTATATCTCTAATTTTGACCGAAAATAATGACATAAAACTAATTTACAATTTAAGAGTGGCATAACTCTAATTATCAATTTTTCATAGTGGCATATATCTAATTATTCCTAGTAATAGTAATAATAATAGTAGTAATAGTAGTAGTAAAAGTAGTAATAGAAGTAATAGTAATAATAGCAACAAAATGTACCTGAATCAAACAATAAACCCTTACGAACTATTTGGCCATGAGTTACACTTTTACATTTACAATAAAAAATAAGAAATTTTTTTATTTTTCTAATTGTTGACCCTCAATTTTAATGCCTGGTCAATATTGTAAACCCGTCCACTCCACTCTTCACAGTTCTCTTGCTTGTGCTCTCAAGATAAGTATCTAAAACCCAATCATTTCCTTTCGATTAACTCCCAATCTCTTCTCCGAACCCCCTTTACTTTGATCTCAAGCCATAGAAGATTGAAGACATATTTGAATCAAATGTTCTACGAAAAAAATTGGTAAAGATGTAACAGAAAAGTAGTAACTATAACTACTCAAACCATTCATACAAGTGTAAAATAGAAAAAACTACTGATAATTAGTCTGGTAATGACTACACAACAAAATTTGACACAATATTTTCTAAGTCTAATCAAGAGATTCAATCACTAAAAGCAATCATGTAAAAGAAATTTGAGGTAAAAATACCATTAGGGATAATGATAGGGCAAATCCTTTGGCCAAGAATGGTAGGGATTTTTTTGTTTAATAAGCCTATAAATGTATGCATAATTCTTAAATTTTATAACTAAACAATATATGTACCTTGAGCAGCTCTCGAAGGAGCCATCTTGATGATGCATAAAAATAGGCCTGGATAAGCCATCACATAATTGTTGCTGGATAATGTTGCTTCTCTTGCCCATAATAGACCCTCGCACTTCATTAGAGCAATTAGTTTCTAACCATTTGACTTTAATGGCAATCGTTCCACTCTTTCCAGGTATGGTCTGCAATTCCTCACCACCTAACCTGGCAGGGAAACTAATGATTTTATTGGCAAATATCCCCTTTTCATGGTGGATGTCGACATGAACAACAAGGACAGAATTTCATGGAACAACAATTGTGCATCTTGACAGATGAAGACTGAGACCTGCCAACTCATTGCTTCCAAAATTAAAAGAAACACCTTCCTCAAAAAAATAGCTAATAGCGCCAGTAACCAGTGTATTCCATGCTTTTATTGTCCCATAAAAGCCAGTGGTTCTTTCACCTACCAAATCATTAAGTGTAATATCGACAATAGCCTCACTGGCTTCTCTATAAACCACATATTGCACCTCTATGGGATAAATCCCGGTCTTGGTCTTCTTTATTAAGAGCTTATCGTATTGGAACTTTTTGGATCTAGCTCTCCACAGCATAAATGGGGGTCTAGCATTGAACTTACCATAACTCTGGAAAGAAAATACACAAAGTTTTATGAGGATGTCACCTTCTACTTTTAGACCTCGACGCATGCTAGAAAGATTCACAATTCCCTAGAGTTAAGAAAGATGTGTTAGTGAGTCTTATAGATTTTACTGGTTGCATAGAAAAAAAAAATTAAATGCACATAAGCAACTATTGAAATAAAAATAAACATTATTAGTTTTCTTTTCATTTTTTTACAATATATAAATAAAGTGTCCTCAAAATTTGCACATGATCTGTGAAAAGTTTTTGTCAGTTATGTTGGATTGAAAAAAAAACTATAGTGAAAAATAACATATTTGTGCAACTGTGCATAAAGATGCATAAAGATGGATATTGTATGTGATGCTTTAATAAAATGATTTCCACTAGTCTACAAAATATGATCAAACTCAGAAAACACTCAATTTGTACAATATACATCCCCAATGAAAGTAAATCCAAGGATATGCATGAACATACATAATATGTTATTTTCCACTACAGTTTTCCTCAACCCAACATAACTGACAAAGATAGTCTTACAAAGTAATAATTGCAAATCTATCTTTTATTAGGTTCAGCAGGGCTATCAAAAAACAAACATGGCCTTCTATTGTACTAAACTACCAATTAACCTCAAGATAAATACAATTTATTATCTACATTTTACAATAAGCCCAAATGTAACAATTATGGCTGTAGTATAGTAAACCAAGTCCTATTTTAATCTGTTAATAAATTTTTATGAAATTGTATGAATTATATGATCAAGGAATGGGTAAAATAAATTAATGCTACTGTAAAATTTGCAGGAATGTCTAATCTGAGGACATGAAAATAGACGCTCATCTCTGTCTTCTGGCTTGCCGATCTCTCTCTTTTCCTCTGTCCCTTCTCCTCGAGAAGCTTTCTCTCGAGCTTCATCTCTCGTCCCTCTATGTCATGTATTGGTTGGTTAAGTTAGCAGCTGCCTCTGAGCTGGTTGTAGAGGAAGCGACACCTCCTACTTGGATGTGTCGATGGCACGAGGAAGCTATGTCTCTTCTCTATGTTCGAGCAAGACAATTTCAACTACAAGCTGCAATTGGTGTCGTGGCAGGTTGTTCTCCTCTGGACTCATCTTCATCTCTCCTCTTTTCTTCCACTTTAGTCATTAATATGTTCATGAAGCTTAATTAGATGCCAACTTTAGTTATGAGTGGTTTTCTGTTGAGTTGTGAGCTGACTATTTAGTGAAGGGGATAGAATATTATGTGCTTAGTTATGTGATATTTCTAGCTAGTTAAATTTCTGAGCATAGCTGATACAAGGTTTATAAGGAAATTAATAATTATTTAAGGATCTTATTTATATATGTATATGCATATATGAAGTAGGCAAAGAAGGAAAATCATGAGTCATTATGTTTTATGATTATTTTGAAGGCAGTCTGTGAAGGATTGCAATTATGTTGGGTCATGGCATCTTTTAAAGTATATAAATGTGCATAGATATACACTCATGAACTATATTATGCTTATGTTGATGAGTGTATAGTTCATGAGTGTATATCTATGCACATTTATATACTTTAATTCTAGTGTCAACCCATCAACACAGGCCCAAATTGATGGGCTGACACTAGAATTAATTCTTGTGGGCTGAGAAATTAAATAAATTGCAAACTATTAAGTGGAGGCTTTAAGACTAATTAAGCTTTCGGATTTAGATAGAGCTTAATCAAAATAACTAAGGCCCTGATCAAAATTTCATTTTTTTTTAACGTGAGATTTTATTTCATTTCATTTCGTTGGAAAATTCTTGATCAAAATGAAGGGATTTGGTGTAATTTGGTTGGCATTCCCATGTAATTAGATCCAACGAAATCCTATGAAATCAATTCAATTGAAATGAAATCCCACGTAAACTTCATTTTGATCAGGGCCTAAGTGGGCTAATGACGAATTCTTTTGAGCTCGATAAAACGATTAGACTAAATAACTTGGACCCATTAATATTAGTCTAACAATTGATAATCAGTTTTTCTAAAGAGATGATGATATTAAGTCTGATTTTTAACGAACAGATACTGTGGCAATTAACTCAGACTTTCGGATCACGCAAATCAAATAAATAATTCTGATTTATATTTCTAATTTATTTTTTGAGTTTAATTAGTTCCTAATTTATGTCTGTTAATTTTGTAATTTCAAAATATGACGATATTAGGAAATATAATTAAATAATAATTATGACAATTGGGCAAGTAATTAAATAATCTAATGATTTAAAACAACACAGTTAGCAAGGACTTGGAACCAAATTATCAGTCAAGTATACTGATAGGACCCCAAACTTAGTTAAATTACACTTCATCTACCAGATTAAAGAAACACGTTAAACTTACATTAACAGTACTTGATCTGTGAATTATGAACATAAATTGATCAAGAGGATCTAAGAAACAACTAGAAGGTGCGGCTTTACGCGGAAACTTTAATAGAACTGTTACGAGCCTTGGTGGGTCGTAGGTTATAAGGGGTATCAAGGGGCTGGTTAGGTTCTGTCGTAGTGAAAAGACAAGAGATTAAGGAGAAGAGAGAGATAACAGGGAGAAGAGTATCTTTATTAATTTCTGCTTAAAATCCTCATACAATACTAATACTCATTATATAGAGTATTTTCTAATATGGTAACAACTAGAAATATAACAACTATTGTAAACTAAGGAAAAATGCATAAAAATAAGGAAAGATACATAATATCAAATAATATCTAATAATTCTGATTTAATGGAAACTAGAATCTAAATTATAATCTATTATATTATTTCCTTAAAGGACCGGTAACAAGAACTCACATTTCGGTATTTCTAAATTTATGCATTGCATGTTGAGCAATCTTTGACGGTGCATTCTATTTGTTCATATAGACAATAAAAGTCCTAAATAAATGAAATGCATGTTGAATCAAACTATCATTTGTTCTGTTGTAACTGATTAAGTCTAACCTAGTTTTTCGTTTGTTTATTCAATTGGATCGTCAGACCTAACAAGGATTGGACTGGTTACAAGGAATTGAATTAATTATTCTATGAAATTGACTTGTAAACAAAGAACCATTCACATTCAGTCTGCATAGCATAACTTATGATATACTGAATCACTCTCCGGAGTATGATTTAGCCACCTATCAGGCCAGGATTACTAGCGCTATAATTACTAGGTATTCCCTCTGATCTGTACCATATGGTTGGACCTAGGGTTTAGGGAAAAGTTCTCTCTGATTCTGACCGTTCGTGAGAACTTGAGGGTCAATTATTGTTATGCAATTTATGCTTAATTTATTTTCTATTGCATGTTACATGTTGCATCATGCCGATAGTAGGCCCATTTCAGTTATGCTTGATTTGTTTTTTGTTGCATGTTACATATTGCAGCATGCTTGATTTGTTTTCTGTTGCATGTTACAGTTTTTGTCAGTTTGAATAAGTCTGGTGTTTGGTTTTAGTTGGATCTGTCTGTGTTCTTGTTACCCGATAAACCTCTTGTAAATTATAGTATTTCCATAGATGGAATGGGTAGGAGAAGGTGGTTTCTATGCTAGTCAAAGTCCGATGTAATATAGGACTGGCAGGGTAGTATGATAAGTACTATATAACTTTATCAAATAAAGGTTCGTGTGCTATGTATAATAGAAAACTATTAGAGTTGCATGATAAGTACTATATAACTTGGTCAAATAAAGGTTCGTGTGCATGTATTATAGAAAACTATTAGTGTGCAACTCTCTAAAATATGGCATGAATAATGTAAAATATATGTTTGTTTGTTTGTTGTTGTGCATCTCTGAGACTAAAATCAAGAAAATGGAATATGTAATTAAAAAAAAAGATGTATCTCTATATGTTAGCCTTACGAGAGAGTTTTCCACTCTCGTGGGAGGAACTGTCACATCCAACTTCCGAGGTATGACACCAAATAACCACATATATAGCTAAACCATTGATTTTGGCACCAAGAGATATTCATCGGAGATAATATTTTATTTTTATTTTTTGTGTGTGAAGTATTACTATAGATATGTTTAGACAAAAAAGAGAGTTAAAACTAGTGGGCGTTTTGTTGAACTAATTTGGAACTTGACAATTTATCGGGGAAATTTTTAATATTTCATATGCCTATATAAAGGTACAAAAGATCCCTCAAATAACATTTCATATTCGTAAAAAAAATACAGTTACCTTTGAATTGACGATACGGGGTTCTCCAAACTTGCGGTTAAAAAGAATAGAGGTGCCACAAGAGCCCCCAACTGCAATCACGCCATGAATGTAAGGAAACACCCATGTTTCGGCAAAGGCTTTGTCTTTGTTGAGAAATCTTGCAGAATATATTTCCATGAGAGGAGACCGCTTTCTCCCTTCCTTTTGCACCTCTTGTGGCCGGGTCAGGTCGGGTCCAGAGTAGCCGATGCTGGAATCAACTTCAACGACATGTGGCTGGCTTCCCTTGACCGCAACAAAAAATTTAAGGCCTATCGGATTGGTTTACATATAGGATTTGATTAGAGTTAATTAATTGGAGATAATATTCAATTGAAATTTGGTGATTGGATGCAATATAAGAAGAATTGATAGGGATTGAAACTTCAAGATAGAATTGATTAAGCAAGTATAAAGTGGTACCTCGCTACCCGGTTTATCCAAAAAAAAAAAAAGTATAAAGTGGTACCGTTATTATGGAGAAGAGCCGGGATTCGATTTCTAGCTATGCAAAGAGGAGAAGAAACGAAGGAAAGAAACATATCTCGTGACTTTAAGGGCTCCGATCGGAGGAATGGCTAAAAATCTAAGCTTTTCCAGAAATTTGCCTTCGAATTTCTAGATTGCAAACACCTGTTACCACAAATCAGTTACCTTGATAAGACGGCCAACAAAATTCCTGTCCACATTAGAATTTACCTATAAATAAACATTAGAAATGTGTTTAACATTTCTTACTTACAGAAGGGCTTAAGGATATATTGGTTTTTATACTTAATTCGTTCATTTCTTTCTTCCATTAATTATTAAATCATCTAAACATGGAAAAAATAAAAAAAATTTCCTTCCTTTCATTAACCATCCAAAAACAAAAAGTAAACTAAACTAGCACTATGTATGCAACATGGAGAATCCAATTAAAAAGCTGGACAGTTGAATCAGCAAACTTTGATAATAGGAGTTGGGATCTTATGGTCTTCCTCTGGGCAGCAACCAGCTGCTGGATCATATGGGAACATAATTACTCGATGGATTTTGGGAGTCGATCAATGGTTGTCAGTCAATTGCGCTTGGACATTGAGTCAAAACGACAATGGCTGTTCAATACAACTTAAGTCCTCATACCAATAGGGTCTCTTTTGTAGTACCCTCCAGTTCCTGTCTAGCTTAAGGAGTTGGGTTTTTAGTTGCTTTCTTTCACAGACCAAAGCTAAGCTAATCTGAGTTATAATTTAGAAATGAACCTTTAATTTGATATAGAAACTAGAATTCTGCGAAAACCAACTCTTATTATTACAACACATACTGGCACTGTCCAGTTAACAGAGGTTACAGATGAGACTGGACTAATCCAGTCCAGCGACATATCAGTTACCGACAGAAGGGATTCAACTTAGAATATGTATCAGGGGTATTACTGTAATTAGACACAGCTTTTAGCGATTGTACTAGGGTCTGTATATATACTCTCTTGTATCTCTGGTATTACACAGTGTACGAAATACATTATACAATAAAGAAATTGTTCCTTCTATCTCTCTCTCAATTAGCGCATTACTGTTTCTACTGGTAAAATCTATCACTTATTATTAGTGTTCAAAATGCTAAATCAGTACCTCACCACCCACCAAACATCAACGGCACCAAATATTGTGTTCACATATCAATTTATGCAATAGAATCAGCCAATCAGGCTACTACTTGTGGATTCATCAAATATAATCCTAATAGACTTTTTGACGTAAACAAGCAACAAAAATCTCTCATCTTAAAAAATAATAATAATTAAGGACTTGTGAGAGCTAGCTATCGAATGAGCAATTGTAGTGCACAAGGTTTTGAAAATCGAAATCGGAATCAGACTCGGACGGTTGGTCCTTCGATTTTCACTTTGATCAAGCATGTTTTTTTTTTATTATTTTTTTCATTTCAGAAGAATCTAGACCGTCTAAATTATAAAAAGTCCCAAACTGGACAGGTCCAGTTGAGACCTTTCTTCTTCACCATCCTCAATTTCCCGTCTCCCTTTACAGCGTTACAAAAAAAAAAGAAGCCGAACCACTTACCGCCTAAACTAAACCTAGGTGCGCCATCCTCCTCCAAACTGGTTCCGCCGGCCTCCTACGTATCTCTCTGGCCCCTACCCACCTCAGGCAGCCTTCCCCACACCCCTTCTCCTCTATCAATTGATGAACACCACCTTTAATGGTGGTTTTTGATAATCTCAACCCGATTCCGTTCCAAACCGCCTATAATCGGATAGGTCCCGATTTTCTGAACCATGGTAGTAAACTAGTACATATATAATAAAAACATTTCAACAAAAATACAAAATAGTCTCAGATATTAATTACCTAAAAAAATGAGAACTGGTGTGTGTGCGTGGTGTTGACGACGTACGACAGAAAAATGGCGATCTAGGTTAAGAGGGGTCTATGTCCGTTTTGTTTAGGCAGTTGAATTTAACAGATTTTTCGTGTTTCATTCAAAGAAATTTGATATTTTTTAAATTAGAAGCCATTTATTTAGAGAGGTATTTCCTAATCAATAGAAACTTTATTTAGAAGCCATTTATTTAGAGAGGTATTTAGAAGCCATTTATTTTCGAGTTTCTTTTGCACAATGAGGGTTCAATCTGTTACCTTAAGATAAACAATGGAGTTACTAACTTACTGTACTTGATTCTTACGTTCACTTCAAACAAATCTGATATAAAACATATAGTAATATTATGTTTCTATTTAAACAAGAAATTAGAAAAGTAGATTTCTCCAATGAGCGATAATATATAAGAAGTCGTAATTAGAAAAGAAAATGAATTTATGAAATATTTAATCTTTATATAGTAGTTTTTTCTATTATAGTTGTATGTAAACGACATATGTGGATCGTCGGTTTCAGTTCTCTTCCTGTTTTAGCTGGTTCATCTGTATTCCAGTATTATGGGCTTACCGCCTTACCCTACCAAACCAGGGTTTGGTTTCTGGTTGAACCGGAGTGTCATCTTTTACCGAATTTGAACTGTTGGGATAAAACTTGTGCAAAAGCAATTAAACGTATTTTGGCATCTTCAAGTTTGTGGTGATAACTAAACTAACCAACCATTTCAACAAAAAAGATATATCGATATAATTACATCAGCAATCTCACTAATTCTAAGGAGGACAGTATAAAATACCAATAACGGCACTACCAAAAAAAACATAACCGGGAAAAATGGTTATAAGATATTTCTAAATTTTAATTCAATAATGCTTCCATCAATTTTTTGCCTCCAATCCTTTTGTGGTAAGGAAACAGTTTGTTATCCTTCATTATTTTAAAAGAAAATTTGTCGTTTTTTTCCCCAGATAGAAATCCTCCAATTTGAAACCCAAAATGAGTTGGAAACTCAATTCCTTCTCTATCTTGGTCAACTGCCTTCCCTCCCTTGGGATTACGATAAATGTATCCATTTTATTTTATTTTTTCCACCAAGACATTGTTCCATCAAGGCCCTTTCCCATCATATTATCATCATCATCATGGTCAATTATACTTCTGCTGTTATGAATTGAAATATTTAGATCGGCTTTATTTAAATAAAATATGAAAAACAAACTTTTTAATACCATACATGGAATTCACATCCTTAATTAAAAAAGATCAGTAGAGGGTAGACCTATGATCTGAACCGTACGATCAATGATAGATGCCCCGTGATTAATACTAGGCCCATCGAGATTCGTGTGGCCCATAAAAATATGTCAATCGAGATTAAATCGGACTATTCGGATCGAAGGTCTGTCCTCTGTTTAATGTCAGTAGAGGATACTTGTCCCCATACCCTGGGGCTGGGGACATTATTTTTGGACTGGAATAGTGGGATCAGTCAGATACAATATTTTTCACAACCTTGGGATGTAAATTAAGACCCAAAAATATTTCTGGGTGGCGATCCACTCATCCACACAATGTTTGCAATGGTGCTGATAATTGCAATCAAATTGTAAGGCAATCAAACAATCAGTGCCAAAAAAAAAAAAGTGCACTCTGCCAAAACAGGAAAACATCTCTCACCCGCGTCACTCCTCTCTCACCCGCTTCCTCTCTAACCCGCATCCCTCCCTCACCCCACACGACTCCTTCCCTTCTCCTCTTCCCACGTCGCCTCTCTTCCCATACGACTCCTTCCCCTCCCCTCTTTCCCACACGACTCCTTCCCTCATCCTTCTTCTCTCGTATTTTATCTCATTAACCTTCCTTCCGCCCTTTTTTTTTAATCTGTTTTCGTATTTGACAAATTTTTTTTCACAAGATACTTTTTTAAATAGAAATAAATACTCCCTTATGATATATGACTATGTAATTTTACAAGATATTTTCTTGTGAAAAATAAATACTCTCTTGTGATAATTAAAAAAAATTCCTTATAGTTCTTGATTAATCCCTTAAATTAGCCATGTATTTACATTTATTATGTGCCTTTGATATTTATTATTTACTCCCTTATATTTATTATTTACTCCTTTGTAGTCATTTGTTACTCTTTTAAATATAAATTAATTATATATTTACACTTATTAGATACTCCCTTGATACATACTATTATTTACTCTCTTGTAGTTATTAGTTACTACATTTATTTGGTACATATAAAATTTATTAATTAATCACTTGTAGTTATTAGTTACTCCTTTTGTACACAAAAAGTCATTAGTTACTCTTTTTTTTTTTTATAAATTCTCCCTTTTACTATTTTAGTTACTTCCTTACGTAAAATTATATTATACAATTTCGTTCCAAAATATCTCTTCAAGTTTTTCATGCCTTTTCTCTTCTAAATAAGGCAGAATCAATAGAGAAACAGTGTCAAACAGTTTGACACGAGCAAATTGAAGCAAGACGAGGGAGGCAAAAAGATGACGCGTAGGGATGAGGGAATAGCGTAAGAGTGAAGGGGGATATCGTCTGAGGATGAGGGTATAGAGGCACGTGAGAGGAGCAGCGCAGGGTGAGGGGAGCACATGAGGATGAGGGGGTTGTAACTTGCGCGTGAGAGGAGATCAGAGAGGGAGAGATCGCGTGAAGAGAAATCAGGCGTGTGTCAGGGGAGTCAAATGAGGAGAGGAAGAAGTGCGCTCCCCTCTGATTGCGTGATTTTAGTCACGGCTGTTTCAGATTTGTGCTAACTTGAGTTCCGATCGTCATGGGTTCAACTGTTCAAGTCATTTTGCAGGTTTCGAGTCATTCATGTTGCAAATATTGTTGGATTTCGGATAGCCTATGTCATTTGCATTTCGAGTCGTTTTGAATTTGGATCATATCAGGTTTTGAAACATCCAACTTTTTGAGTCATATCAATTACAAATCACCTCGATCGGTATGGATCAGATTTAGATTAGTTTGATTCTCTAAAATAATTGGATCTAGTCTAGCCAGGCAGGTTCTTTCACGTTAACCCAATTCAAATCTATGCCATCTTTGTTCAGACCATGATTGGTAGTTCGGTACCATCTCCTTGGTTCAAACCATCACAACATTCCATGAAAGTGAGGACAAGTTGCTTATTTTCAAAAAATCACATGCACATGGTGCTAAAAATTAACAGTGCTAACATTTACATGTTAAAGTTACACATTTAATCAAACCATTATCATGATAAAAAGAGAATAAAATGAACACTCGAAAAAGGTGAGACTAGAAATATATCTATCAACCAATCTTCGGTTAGAAAACTTAGCAGCATTTATACAATGAAAAAAACAAATATCTAAGGTTCAAATTCATAGTGATAGACATAGTGAGGTGGAGAAGGAGATGGAACAGATTCGCTACGGTAAGGTGATTCCTGCCCATATTCAGACTTGCTTGCTGTCACCTCTCCCATTTCTTCATCACACTCAAATTCATGAAAAATAGGGTGCAAATATGCATCAGCTAAGTATCTTTTTAGGTTAAAGTTCGGCTCCGAGGCTTTATCCAATATGTCCTTCTCCATTGCTTCCTGGAGAGAGAGATTAAAATGTATATCAGCAATTGTATAACTGCTGCAGTATGTTATATGCACAAATTAATACAATTAAGAAAGGAGGAAACTAACTTCCAGGGGGTACTTCCGGAAAGCTGGTTCAAATCGCTTCTTGCAATAGTAGTGGAACCAAATTGTAAACACCGGTAAGAAAATCAGCAGAGGTGTTGAATTAGCAGCCTTTTTGGTACTCAACAATCCAAGTAGAAGAATTTGAGAGATTAAAAGACCAATTATTATGCGACTTTGCACAAATGGCCAAAAGGCAGCTGCGCTCTCATATTCTTGATTATACACATTTATAATCTGAAAAAATAAATGAAACAATTAGACAATTAATTGTACAAAAGGAAAAATAAATGATTGTGTTGACAGCAGAAAAAAACTGAAAAGCTTTGTCTCAAAAGTACTTTATACATATAAGGAGGTTTAATTTGTGAGATACACTTTTATTTTAACTTCTAGTTAAGTTTCATGAACTAAAAGAATTACATCTTTCATAAATCAAATTGAACAGCATCTAGCTGAACAAATCACTTGTGTGCATAAAGTACTGGTGTTACTGGTCAAGGAGAAGGGATCTAATTCCAGTGCCCATGAAACGGGATCTCAGAATTACTCTGAACTTTCAAATGATAATACTAAATGGTAAATGCCTATTAGCTTGAATAGGATAATACTGAATTATTTCCAAAAGATCATGAAAGCACCAAAAATGTGTGCAGAACTTTAAGCCTTTTGCAGTCCTGCCTTCCCAATTAATCACACAAAAAGGTGATATAATATATTCATGCAATTTGTACTCTCAAATAAAAGAGGCCCAGATATCAAAGTGTCAATATTTCCAAAATTTAAAGCTCTTGTTAGTTGTTACACATTATCTATGTTTATGAAATAGACGTAACATTGATTACATCCGAGTCTTTGGCATTGGATCCTTGGTATGTCAAAATATTATCCTACTTTACAAGGCAAGGATTCAACTAACCTGGTGCCTATACACGAGGAAAGCAAATGCGAAGAAAACCAATATGAAGGGAAGGAGAATTGGAGTGACGACAGCATAAACAAGCCCAAGAAGAAAATACAACTGCAAATTAGGCAGGTTTTCTGGCAAGCCAATACTGCCCGGATCCATTGCCTTCTCTCGGTCCCTCTCAGTTTTCACCAGAAACAAATTTTTCAGGTGGAAAATGACAAGTGGCTTCACGCGGAGGATTTCATTTGCAATACCAGACCAGCCATCGACCATTATGTATGTCATGAAAAATGTGGCCTTCATTGGGATAGAAACACCAATTGTTCTTGGAATTCTATAAACATTTACATGCAAAAACAGATTTTTATAATCACATTTAAGTAGAAATGTCATTATTTTAATAATTGTGACTATTCAAATATTGCAAGTTAACCAGTGCAAACTGTAACCAATTTGGAGTACTGCTTATTAGAATTGGTCAATTTTGCGAACAATAAATTGGTTTACCCAAGATGGACAGAGCTATAATGGAATGACCTATAATGTTCTGTAGGTTTACCCAAGATGTTATGATTTTAATGGAATGACCTATAATGTTCTGTAGGTTTACCCAAGAGGTAGGGTACGAAAATCCAAGATGGACAGAGCTGATAAAGAGAGAGAATTACTGTTCAGGCGGTTGATGGAGGAAAGAATAGAGTTGCTCGAAAGCAGTTCCAGTAATAATACTTCCAAGAAATACGTTGACGAGTATGAAGTAGTAATACTTTGTGGCTCCCTTTCTCTCAATGGAGGAAAGAGATATGTATCCTTCAACTTTTGACATCAGTACTAACACATCCGGTAGGATAAATAAAAATATTTTCAGTGCCAGACCTGGAAGAAACCCTTGCAGGAATGCCTTTATCACCTTTCTACAAATAAAAATATAAGGACAAAAACAATTAGTCAGTTATGATTATGTGGAAAATAAATGTCAACATATCCTAGTTAAATTTTATTGCTATTCCAGAAAAATCTTCTCAGGGTTTAAGGCAACAAAAGGGTAACTAAAAAAAAACTGCAAAGAATAATACATTTCTATGACTGGTTTGAGAAAAGGTGCAACTTTCTCAAGGCCTTCCAAATTAGCAAGCGATTGAACAAATGCAATCGGGATCATGTAGAAGAAGACGAGGGCAAACACAGAGATGGATATCAAAAGTCGGCGTATGCTGAGGGTAAAAAAGGGAATTGCCAGGTTCTGCCAGTAAACATCTCGTGGCTCTGGGGCCCACGCTGTCAGCCATCGAGTCGGATTCTTGCTCTGTTGGGTCTGAGCACAAACAGCTGCACCCCATCTAGAGTCAAAGCTTACAAAAGATACTGGCATGATCGCTTTTGGGTCTTTTAGCACTCTTTGACGCTCAGTCAATATCTAACAAAATGAAGGAAAAAGCACTGATGTTAGTTGTTTGACTAGTGCCTCTTTGTGCAGATAAGCTCCCATTAGTTTGAATGCAGTAGCTTCACTGAGAAACAAGTGTTAGAAAAAAAAAATCCTCTACATAAATCACAACTCAAAAGATCCAGATCAGAATTCAGAAATCATATTGCATACTAGAGAATAATTATACTACAGAATGATTTAATTGATAAGAAAGAGGTATATTGGATAAAAGTATGCATCTCAAGCCACTTTGAGATGCTTTGGCTTTGCTAATTTGGCAGAAAAATCATTTTGCGAAAGAAAGATTTGAAGAAAATACCTTTCTATTAAGGGCATCAATCCTTCCTTGGTAATAGTCAATGGCATCTACCCTTCTACCACAACAGCCCAGAAAGCCAACCTAAAATAAAATTTAAACAATACAGGATATTGAGTGCAGTATTAGTCAAGATAAATTACCAATTCTACTGATCGCAGAGGTTAGGTACAGGACAGATCAAGTATCAGAGCCAAATTTCAAAACATCAAGAACCACTCTCAGTTTGAGATCAGCTTAACTTCATAAAAAAAAAAAAATCCAGCTTATCTTCTATAGAACTCGGTACAAACTAGCATTAGAAGATATATTAAAGACTATAGAGATACCTTAGTGGTTGGTCTCCTTCCAGGATGCCTTTCAAATTTGCGCTGATAGTAATCCAGCCAATTCTGAAGTCGCTCTTTTCTCTTTATCAGCTTACCAAATTTATTTGCATTATACACAGGCTAAACACAAAAGAGCGATCATCAGCAACAACAACAATATACTAAACTAGTGGTATCAACAATAAAATAATATAACTAATTACAGTACCTGTTGAGTGAGATAGTGGTCAGGGTGGTTTCTTCGAAAGAATTCATCAACTGTCTCAGCTGTTGAGTGACCCACCACATGTGGTACATTAGTTACTACAACCTATATTTTACAATTTATCAAGACATATTTTAATGGGATTTATCAGGAACTGAAATTGAAATGTGATGTATGTGTTAAGTACTAACAGTGAATTGGTCGACACGCCGTTGTTGTGAGGCCATAAAATGTAATCTCATGAAGGCCACATTGTTGTACTCTTTGTACAGCATGTAACATGTCCATAATGTGAATATGTATGCCATTAATAAATGAACAAAGAATCTGAAATTAAATAAGAGAAAAACCATAATTATTATTATCTTCTGTTTTGAGCTCCAATTGGACAGTCTATAGTATAAAATTCAAGGGGTAGAATTGGAAAAAGTAGAAATAGTGCGTTAATAGCAACGCAAAGGCTCCACATCCACTGCCATAGAGTGGCACAATTATGCCATTTCACATGGTTACAGATAAAAATTGGATGGTTCCGATCATGTTAGAATAAGTGGTGTGTAATCTGATTGTGTAATCAGCGGGCCCACAAAAACAATGGAATACTTGTATTATCATTTTTATGGTACAGATGTGGACTCAGCACAAGCATATCCCTTTATAAACTTAATAAACCAATATTCTCTGAAATTACCTTTGTGACCCGGGGCTAACATTGGATATAGAGAGCTTATCAATGTCACTAAACACTACTTCTTTTCTCAGATTTAATAGAGTCCCACCAGAAACATTTACTGGTACGAGAATCAGGAGAGCTAATAGTGATATTGGTACAAATATCTTCAAACTGTCAATAAAATAAATAAATATATAATATGTCAGAATCAATCCCAAGATTTTCAAAACATACTAGCTGCAAAATTGAAATTTACTGTACTGTTCTGCACAACCACAATGGTTCACGACCTGACTGAGTTTGGTACAAATAATGAGGAAAATATGTGCACAACAAGGTGCCAAACTGCCAACTAAAGTTTTTTTTTTTAAAGTAAATATACTAAAATAAAGTGGAGGACATTAATTTGTTTTCTTTCAGCTAGATCATACTTTTATAGTGTTCAATTAAGCCCAAATTACACAATAATGTGAAGTATCAAGCATACCAAGAGAACCGTTCATGTTTTAAAAAGTAGAAAGAATACAAAAGAAGCCAATTTATGCAAGCACAAACTAGTATTATCCCAAACCAACAAAAAATCTCTCCTAATTTCTAAATTCACTCCAATGTACCACCAAAAAAAATAATAAATAATAAAAAAAGAGCATAATATTAAAGGACGGTGTAGCAATATTTTCTATAAGAGAAAGTTTCTATAAACCCCGAAGTTCAAAAAAAAAAAAATCAAATAAATTATTCACTTACCCGAGAATGTAAATTCGAAGATAAACAGCAGAATCCAACCCAGCATGCTGAATTATTTCAGCTTCGCTCATCCTCAATGCACCAGGTATCCAGTTTAAAAATGTAAAATAAGTCCATATATTCAAATTGACAAATTTGCTTATGCCCTGTGCCATAGACCGGGTCCTTGAACCATTGAGGTACCATTTTGGGTTATAAACTCTGTCATTCACAGGTTGAATTCTCAGCACAGCAAAGAGGAGAAGAAACGCAAAACCACTCACTATGTTTATAAAAGCTGACACTCCTAAATCCTCCAGTGTAGCCATTACTGACTAAATTGGTAAAACCCAGCAAAATTTAGTGGAAAGGTTGACAAAATTTAAACTATATAGGATAAAAATTGGGAATTCATGGAAAGGTGAGAAGGGGTGGGAGAGAGTAAAGAGACGAAAAGGAATGCAAAAGTGTGGAGCTTAAAGCGCACACATTTAATTAATGGGGGTTTAGTGGAGCACTTGACTAACAGGTACAATTTCACAAAGAAGCAATGATGACACTATACTTTGCTGGGAAATTGTGAAGAAAATGGTGAAAAACAAGGAAAAAGTTGACGACTTTTTAGTGAAAGTAAATGGGTAAAAATTGAAGAAGATCAGAATTTGAGCTACGCGACTACTAATGTAGAAACGGAGAACGAGCCAACTCCATTACAAAACCAGGTACACTTTCTAGCGATAAAAAGGGAAGTGAAAAAAAAAAGGTGTGAATGCAGGTGAAATGCTATGAGGAAGAAGAAAGGAGGTTGGGTCGTGCAAGGAAAGGCAAGGAATAAGCCAGACTGGGAATGGGAATGGGATTGGATTAAGGGAAAGATCAAAATTGGAGTTCGTGGTCGTTGAGGCCAGCAAGCACCGAATTTATTACTTTATTCTTTTGTAATATTCATTCATTAGTTTTATACTTTTATTTTATTATATACGTGACGGTTGGTGGGGTAGCTAGTGGAGTGCAATCCAGATCCTGTGCCGCGCGGGACCGTCCAGCGCACAGGATCTGGACCGTTCGCAAAATCCGACGGTCTTAAATCTTTCCTCTCCTCTCCCACGCGATATTGCCTTATCGGGTTTTATTTCGGGTCCGTTCCTCTACCTGCTTCTCCGACAGATCCAAAAAGCATAAAAAATCGAAGGATGAAGGACCTTTCTCCTCCTCTCACTCGCACACCACACCACCCCCATTCTCCCTCTCTCTGCCTCTCTCGCTCTCGACCTCACCATCTCTCCCTTCTCCTCCACTCGAGCATCAAAGGTGACCTCAAAGAAGCTCGTGGCTGACGCCACCGGGATGCGCCACTCCAAGTACCCCTCCAAGCTCCATGACCTGAAGGTCAAGGAGATCAAGAATGGTATGTGCTGGGTACTCTGTTAATTTTGTTACCAGGATAGTAATACGTGCATAATTTCTATTAGTGCCACCACAATCGGAAATTAAATATTAGTGCCACCACAATCAACTAGGGTACTTTGTCAAACAATCTTCATACGTTTGGTAGGTTTTTCTGTTAGGCTCAGGTTTCTCAGTACCAGAAAAATCAGTCAAATCAGGAACTTTATCAAACAGCCGGGTGCTGTGGCAATCAAACTTGCACCAGTATTGGCACCATACAACAACTCACTACCAATTAATGTAACAACGATAGGTTAGCAAGGAGCACAAGCACCTGTAACTATCTCAATAGGGACTGATTTTACTTGTAATAAATAAATTAAGGTCTTTGAGCAAATTAAATTAACTCGATGGCTCTCATCAATAGGGACTGATTTTATTTGGTTAACTCCATGGCTCTCATTAATTAAATAAAAGATATATATAGAACCGTCTTTGAGCAAATTAGAGATTATTTGGGTCAATAGATTATTTGGGTCAATATTGTGATCCTTACAAACTTTAATTGAAAAAAAAAAATTATTGAATAATGTCATAGCTGAACCTTACCTCAAAATTAAATAAACTTGTGTACCAAACCAGTTCGGTATCATCAATGGTACCTATGTAAAGATCACAACCAAAATGACCAAGGTGAATTATATATATTAATTGCATCTTTCGATGACACGTGTTAGATTCTAGTTGATAAAACACTTTGCAAAAATTGCTATGTAATGATCATTTTGCATAATATTTGAGACAAGTATAGTCTATATATCCATGAACTTCAATGATCATTTTGCATTTTTTTTATTTTCATCAACTATTTGCAGCTAAGATAGATTGTGTTGTTGCAGTAGGAGAAGAAATGGAAGACGGAAGAGTTTATTTTGAACAAATCCGATCGAGAAAATATTGTAAAGGAGGACCACATTAAATAAGATTAGGATTGGTTCAGCATTTTCTGAATGTACTCTTTTAGTTATACCACATTAGAGAAGATTAGGATTGAAGAAAAAGTGAAGGAAAAGAAGCGAACGACATTGATGATACATATTAATGCTCTTTGAAGAAAACTGTCTATTGAGAGAATTATACCTCAGATTTATCTAGTGCAAGATCATACTCTCCCCTATTTAATTTATCTTGTGTAATACTATCTTCATTTTTACTCTTCTTTTTAGTTTAAATCTCAGATCTGTTATATGATATGTGATTGTATTTTGTAGTAAATTAAAATGGTTAAGTGGTTGTTTGTGCACTTTTATGTAATACTTTGATGTGTAATTGGTGTGCTTAAATGCATTCTTGTTTCTAAAAAAGATTTTTGCCGCAATATTAGAAGAATATGATGCTGTTATGTAGTGCGTACCAGTTTTTTTGCTAGTGCATAATACAAGCAATGATAATCTAAGACTAACAACATGAGAATTGCAGAGTAAAAAAAAAAATCTGACTAGAGTTAGTTTAATTAAATTTGTTAATATCTATTGAGCAAACAGAAGATTGTCATATGTGTACAACAGATCAGAAATTTAATTTATAAAAGAGAGAGAACAATTGACTTGTACACAATTATTAATAAATTTTGACAGACAAATAAATTCCTTCATAGACACTCAAGACAATTGTATGTTGTAACTATAAAAACTTCTTTTTATCGCCTCTGCTGCTACTTGCCCTCTGGCAGACTAGCACCAAAACTCCAAATTGCACGTGGGCCCCTTCTTCACCTCCTACCAATCCCTCGGAAGCAAATACCATGAATACTGGTATGCGACATGATTTGTTTCTCTGCTTGTTCTCAATTTCGAGCCTAGACGAAGATATACACAATTTGAAAAAAAACAATGTACCAGTCAGTATTAAGAGGGTCATATAGATAGACCAATGTTAATACCACAGTAGTACATAAATCTGGAAGCTAAGTTCTTAAATTCAGGCACAGAAAACCAACATATTACAAATATAACTAAACAAGAAATATTACATAAAAATCTGAAAATTTACCACTAGAGACTCAAGGACGGTATTCAGGAATACTATTCAGTTTGATTTCTGTTTACTCAGGAATACAGTGTAAGGAAAAAATTTGTTAAATTTAACAAGATTCTATCACGATTACAAAATTAGGAAGAAAGAGGGATCTGAGACTGAGACAGACAAAGAGATGAATACCTAGAAGAGGCTGGTGGTGAGCATAGGCGGGGTGAAAAGGTTTGCGCCGCCACGAGCTTCTTTGAGGTCGCCTTTGATGCTCGAGTGGAGGAGAAGGAAGAGATGGTGAGGTCGAGAGCGAGAGAGGCAGAGAGAGGGAGAATGGGGGTGGTGTGGTGTGCGAGTGAGAGGAGGAGAAAGGTCCTTCATCCTTCGATTTTTTATGCTTTTTGGATCTGCTGGAGAAGCAGGTAGAGGAACAGACCCGAAATAAAACCCGATAAGGCCATATCGCGTGGGAGAGGAGAGGAAAGATTTAAGACCGTCAGATTTTGCGAACGGTCCAGATCCAGTGCGCTGGACGGTCCCGCGCGGCACAGGATCTGGATTGAGTGGAGTGGGGACTGGGGAAAAAAGATTGCGCAAAGTACTGCCGAAGATAAAATAATAACAGAACTAATAAACAGGAACTGTTCCTGCTCCTGGAGCATTGCACCGCGTCAAAAAGAATAATATATATTTAGAAGAATTTTTTTACTGAATTTTTGTGAGTAAAATCTATCAGATATCTGAAATCGCTTGAAGTTATTATTGTACCGTATAGGTATACATAAAAAAAATGTAAACTTAAAAATATTACGATACATGTATGATATAGCCATGGAAAGGATAATGGTTGAACAAAAACGGCTTAACTGCTTCTAAAATATAACTAAATAAGTACATATCAAGATTATTAAATTTTTAAATTTAATCATATCACATCATGTATTTCTTCCATTCGCAATCTTCCCGCTCTAAAGGTGTAAACATTTTAGTTTATTATATGTGTTATGGACCATTGATCTTTTAAATTTGATTTGATTAATGCCTAGATGTGTATCATCATATAAGTTAATATAACTCGTTGTTCTAATTGAAATAAAATTGACGCGAGAATGCAGTATCTTTTTCATAATGTCTTCTTGCTGAATGCTGATTGATGATCCGTAGACTTCTTTAGCCAGGTTAATTAACTCGATCGCAGCATAGTACATCACCAAAGAAACAAACATCATATAGAAACTAACCACGTGGCTGCTGTAATTAGTTTTACGTTGTTCTTGCGGCTTAGTAGACATGAAAGCATAGTACATCACCAAAGAAACAAACATCATATAGAAACTAACCACGTGGCTGCTGTAATTAGTTTTACGTTGTTCTTGCGGTTTAGTAGACATGAAAGCGCCAACTGGCGCCTAGTAAGTACTAGGGCTGTATATGAGCCGAGTTTGAGCGAGTTCAACATAACTCGAACTCGAACTCGTCACAACTAGAGTCAACTCGTGATTCGTTCGGGAGGCAGTTCCGAGCTATCCAAGCTAACTCGAACTCGTCATTTTATAACTCGAGCCAACTCGTGACTCGGTATACAACTCGTGAATATAATGAATAGATGCAACAATTATTAAAAAAAAAAATTCTGCACATACAGAAACAAATATTTCAGAACCCATAACACATGCATAAATTAAGTTGTGCTGTGCATTGGAGGGAAAGATATTTGGGGACTAAGCCTTTTTTTGGGCTATATAGTATACACTGATATAATATTTTTTTTATTTTCGGCATGTATATGTTGCTGACTTGAGTTGAACCGAGTCGAGTTGAGCCTAACTCGAACTCAGTAAATAAAACTCACGAGCCAGCACAACTCGAGTTTCTAGAACTCGAGTCCTATTAACTCGAGTTAACAACGAGTTTTTTTCGAGTCGAATTCGAGTAACTCACGAGTTACGAGTTATTTGCTCACCCCTAGTAAGTACTAATGGAATGGATTTCTTTTTTTGACTTGAGGCTGTCAACGATATAACCTTTATACGTTTCACAGTTTCGTTCCTTCGAAACGGAATGTATAATGGAATAGAAATTTGTTTCGTTTCAAAAACGGAACGATAAAAATTTGTCAGTGTGGTGATTGTCACCTAACCCTAAAAAAAACAGAACGATCAACGAAATGCATTTCGTCATACGTTTATGTGAAATACAGTTGAAATTTAGATGTTCCATCATGTCTCGTCGAAACAGAACGACTAACGGAAATTCCGGCGTGTACCATAACAGACACGGAACGGCAAACGAAATAGCCCATTCTGTGTCTGTTTCACACGTTTGACAGGATTGGTTGCCTATATGCTATATCACACTCTCAAGTTCCAAACTACCGTTCTGCATTTTAGTAGAAAAGGAGAAATAAAAGAGCGACCACTCACAGTTCTGGCTTCCTTTGCGCATGTCCAGAGCGGAACTTGTCTTACATTAAAAAAGAAAACGAAAACGATTTTCTATCGACTCGTTTTTCGAGATTCAAAATTCAAATGGTCGATCCAAACCGTTTAAGTTGATCACAATATTGAAATACTCTTGGAGACCAAATTTTATATTTTTTTAAAATTTTTTTGCTATTTATTATGATATTTTCAAATTGGATGGCTGAAATACTCTAATCATAATGTTTTTAAAAATATCATAATAAATAGTAAAAAAAATCGAAAAAGTATAAAATTTGATCTCCAAAGATATTTCAATATAGAGAACAACTCGAATGGTTCGGATTGACCGTTTGAATTGATTATCTCAAAAAATGACTTGATGGCACGGGACCCTTCATGCCATCAATGGTGCGTTAATCATTATATATATATATGATCGAGGTGTAAAACCAAGATCAAACAAATTAACCTTTTACTCGACTAGTCGTTTATAGCAAAGTAAAGGTGTCGATCCCACAGAGATGGATATGAATACTATTCTTATTGGTTCGCTAAATCTAGACAATAAAATTTTGGAAAAGTTCTCGAATCTCGAATCGAATAAACAAAGGAAAAAAATAGAGAATGCAAATGCTAGAATGGAAATAGTGCAAAACAATTCAAATAGATATTTTTTAGGGGTTTTTAACAGTTTAATATATGATGAGAAATATGCCTTAGGGTTCGATTTCACTTAGGATTGGTCACAGAGTTGCGAAACACAGCACTGTCGTGTTTCTGTTCCACCAATTCGGACCGAATTATGGCCAATTCGGTCCGAATTCCACTGCATAAATGATGTAATTTACCCGTTTGTTGATCTGTTCAAGCCAAAGGTCCATCTAGCCATACCTAAACTCCCTAACCCTCTGCTTTCGCCTATTGGGTACGGTATTTGGTACGGGAACCAGTGTTAACCTTCATCGAATGCATTGCACCTCAACTTTCGTTTGTCGGTGGACTTATTCGAGTTTACTAATTAGCTTTCTATGAGATATCTAACTTAGGCCGTCGCCTAATTAGAAGTGTTTATTTTTTGTTACTAACTGGTCGACTTTCGTCCTTGACCTACCTCAAATACTTGTGCAAGACTCGGTTATTATATGGAACTGTAGTCCTAACAAATGCGGCCGAACAAGTGTCAAGAAATTCAAACAATAATCAACTTAAAAACATAAGCAATTCAATGATATTTCCAAGTAGTAATTGATTTCGTCCATCAACAAAATGAGTAAATTAAGCAAACCAAATCCTAGGCTACATCTATCCCCAAAGCACTAAAGATTTAGCCTAACATACTACCACAAATCATGCAAATAACAGTATTTGAATTCAAACAAGCCATAAATTCAGAATTTAAAGAAAAGTATTAGAGATACACAAATAGATCCAAGTTTCAAGTGAATAAACCACTGCCGTAGCGCTTTAGAATACTATGAGACCTTGAGAACTCTTTGTAACAGCAAGAAACAGCTCCAAAACGCCTTCCTTTCTGCCCTAGCCGTCCAGAAAATGGGAGGAGAAGAACCCGATCTGCTGCTAGAGAGAGATGGTGAAAAATGGAATGAAAGATGGCCCTCTCTAAGGATGGAAGGCGCTTAATATGCTCCCCTCTGGCTCCTGGACAGCTGGTGCACGCATTTCCTTCATCCAGGCCGAAATTGAGGACTTTCCATAAGAGACAACGCCTCCAAAACTCAACCAGAAATCATTCCTGAACTGGCAATTCGGACCGAATTAGAGTCAATTTGGACCGAATTCAAGTCACTGGATTTGGCTCGACTAGGAATTCGGTCCGAATTGAGAGGAATTCGGACCGAATTGTAGAGGCTGGCTGAGTCTGGCTTCTGACTGGCTAGGCTCGTGTCTGGACAATGCATCGGGTCGAGTCGGAGTTTTATCTAGGCTAGGAATGAGTCATCTAGCCATCTAATTTTCTTCTTTCCTTGCCGTATTCCTTGAGTTCCGGTAAAATGAAAACAAAGACGCAACGGCAGTGCCAAATCTGGCGAACAAAGATAAAAACAAGGAAAAATAGCAGTTTTAGTCACAATTTCGATGTAAAGTCTAGTCAAAATATCGATATAAATATGAGATATCAAATCCCCCCGAACTTAAAGCTTGCTTGTCCCCAAGCAAAAATCTAAACTTAGAAGAATTGACAGGACTTTAGACTCAATCGAAATTAAAATTGGAGTTGGAGAATTCATCAAGTGTACAGTTCAAATCGGTTTTGGTTCACGCTTTCGACAATTGTTCAAATTGAATTTCTCAAACAAGGATTAAGTTTGTTTTATTCCGATTCATGTAGCTCTCGTCCCTTGGAAAATTTAGATTGAGAATCGTGGACCCTAGCTTTTCTTCATTTAACCACAATGCAAACCCAAGTTTATTCGTCCGTTCGTTTTCACGATTCACAAAAATTTGTAAAAGAGTTTTGTCAAAGTCAAAAATTCTATAGTGAACCCTTCTAAAAATAATTTCACTTTTCACCAATTTTGTTTGTGCAAGTCGAGTCGTAGGACTTTGCATCCTAGAGGATTTGATGCGAGTCATTGACCTTGTAAAATCGCTACTGGTACATGTCGCACCATGGAGGTTGGTCCGGTTTTTACGTATTTTTTTTCACTACGGACCACTACGAACTTCAAGCAAATTTTTGTTTTGGTTAAGTACCTTAAGCCCCCAAAATTTGTGGTTAAGTTGGTGGAAAAAGGTCTCAACGCATCCTCGTTTTCACAACTATTTGGATTTTTGTCACTTTAAGTTTGCTCGTTGGTGATTCAAGCGTTAAAAGCAGTTTCAGGCCAGAAAAAGTTCACCTTATAATTTTCAAAATTGACAAAACTCATTTTTGAACAAAAGTTTACGATTCACGAATCAGTTCACTCGGCGGCAGGTTTCAGTTTTGACTAAATCGTGTTTAAACAATTTCAAGCAACCGATTTTCATATCCAATCAAACACAATTTCAAAGTTTTTTTCGGTCCATTGGTACACAAGTCGGTTTAAAACGTCTCAACAAACGAGAGTTTATGAAATTCACAAGAACATTTTGTCAAAAATAAAAACTACAGGGTTTTCAGCGCGAAATTTCAGCAAAAGCAGTTTAACAATACACTAAAATAACTCTCCAACACTTCAAAAACAGTTTAGGAACAGTTGTGACTAAATTCAGAAAAAACAAAGTGCAATTCAGACCGAATTGGAGTGAATTCGGACCGAATTCAAGGTTCTGTCAAAACTAACGTGTACAATTCGGTCCGAATTAGGTCTAATTCGGTCCGAATTGTAGAGCCTGTCAAAGTTCAAATACTTAATTCGGTCCGAATTAGACCTAATTCGGTCCGAATTGAGGGTTCTGTTTTTGAAAAATTTTCAGAAAAACAAGCGTTTTCAGGATTTTTCAAGAAGTTTCGTGCTTGTTTCGTTTTTCCTTCTCCCCCCCCCCAAACTTAAAACACTGCATTGTCCTCAATGCAACACAAAAGAAAAATAAAGAGGAGGAAAAAGGAAACTAACCGGATCAAAAGGTGGAGAAGTCGTGCCCGCCTGAGAGACCTGCGGGCTCATCACTGGATAGTCTAGCGAGGTCGGTGAAGATGCTGAACGGATCGATATCCTGCTGTGGATAGTATGGTTGTGGCTCTTTACCGCCTTGCCAATAGCCATGGTCATAGCGTTGTGCTCTATGACATCCACACGCTCGTTGAGACGAGCGATCCCTTCAGCATTTTGACTCCCCAAGCGCCTTGCCTCGCGAGCGTCCGCACTAGTGGAGAGTGAGAGGTTGTAGAATTGGGTGAACTATGCTGGTTGCTCCTGTGGAATGCCATGTGGGTTGGGCATTTGTGGCTCGCCTTGTTGAGGCTCCTCGTCCATTTGGACCGGTCCTCCTTCTTCTTCGGCTTCGTAATGATCATCGGCCGGTGCCGCTGGCTCGAAGTCTTGCACAAGCCAAGTGTTTGTTCTATAGTCAACCGCTGCGCCATATGGCAAATAGAGGTCGTTGCGACCCTCCATCTTGAACTTGTACCGCACCAACCCATTCTCTTTCACAATTTTTATAAACTGGACTCCAGCGAACCACTTTAAATGCATGAGCTCAGGAGTGTTGCAGGCCTCACTGATGTTGAGCTGGATGTTGCAATGCCGGGCAATGAGGGTGACATAAGCTCCCATGGTCACGTTTCCTCCACTTCTTCTCTTGTTGCGCGTGACAATCCAATAATTGGCCATTAACCTAGCCAAGTTGGGCTTGAACGGGTTCTCACGAAGCATAGAATCAAGCAATTGCCCCTCGTCATCATTTAATTGATTGATGGACTCACCGCGGACAAAGATAGTTTGAGCAAGGACCCGTTGTGTGATGCGAATCAAGGGGTGTTGGATGAACCTCGACTTGTACTCTTTTGGTTCCTCTAGACCGGTTATTCTCTTCCAAAGTTCAAGCTTGGTCCAATCATCCCGGTAGGAAGGTGGCTCGTCCACAAAGTCACCATCAAAACCCATCATATGTGTTAGAAAGTGCTCAATTTTCAATTTTAGTTACTAATTAACTTAATTAAACATCAAGCACAAAAGATCTTGCTAAGCAATCAACACACACATGAGAAAAGGGAAGGAATCGATTACCTCTCGCGGAATCGTATTCGCGAGGCTCGACCAATGCATGGGAGTTGATGGCGTGCTCTCCTTCGCCTTCTCCTCCGTCGACGGCCGCCTCGAGTCCACCAAGAAGTTTAATCACCTCATCTTTCAACTTGTGCTAGCAAGGAAAAGGAGAGCAACTAATCCCCAAGATTTTCTCTCTTCTACCTTTGTCAATTAACTAGTTTAATTAATGGAGAAGGGAGAAATCTCAACACATGAGCTAGATGAGGTGGAAAAGAGTAAGAGAAAGAGATGAAAATTCTGAAATTTTCTCTCTAATTTTCGTTCTAGGAGGAAGAGGGAGAGAAAAGGCTATGGTGGCTCGGGTTTCTCTCTCCAAATGACCTCCTTTTATAGACCAACCACTCCACAAACTTTAGGGACCTTTTTACCCCTATTAGGGCAGCCACTATATGGGCTATCAAGCCCATTTTGTGGTGTGTTAAATGTCCACTAATTCAATTAATTAATTGACCTTTCTCTTGTACTCAAATCGGGCCTTTAATTTACTAATTAAATAAAGGTCCATAAGCTCTATTTAATTCCTATAATTAAATTGTGTTGAACAAAATTAATTATTAACTTATTAATAATTATTTTAGGATTAGTTAATGCATTAATTTATTTCTATATGATCTCCTTGACTTAATTAATTATAACGGTTCGCAACGGTATATAATTAATTAATCAACTTATCATATTTTCGCAATACACTGCTGCGAATAAATAAATAATGCACTGTGTGATTAAAGTCCTATTTGTGTGACCCTTTGAGGATTTACGCTACGTTGGCCATGGAATTAAATCGCTATTTAATTCCAATAATCATAAGCAGTATCTAGCAACACGTTATGATTCCCAATTCGCATAAATAATGTACTGCTACAATATCTCAATCATGCATAAGAAATAAAAGTATCTCCTTGTCTGATTCTTATGTCACATGATATCACTGTATAATCCAAGATAGGAATGTGTCATTCTTGCAGATTATACATTTCTTGATCTAGAGTTGATTGTACAAGTTGGCCAAACAATCTAACTCCATCAAGGGGTCCAAACAGATATCATCACTCACTAAGTGAATTAATGAGCGACATACAGTTTTCTCGATGAACAACTTTTCCCCACACAATTCAAGAGAACATAAATAAAGTCCGTATAGCAGCCCTTATCAGGAATCAACGGTAGACGATATTTATTGAACCTATCATCATGTGAAAAAGTTAAACCATCTCAAACTTAGAATCAAACTCATATGAAATAAACAATGACACATAACACAATCCATATGTTTATTTCATTGGGTCATGTCATGTACTATGTTCTAATAACATACACATATGCAATTAAGTTGGTAACTCCTTACCTATGATTTGTAGAACTTAATTATCACTTAACTTGCATACTAATCTTTTATGATAATTAATGTTCCTTGTTAATTATCAAGATTACGGACGATTTAGATTTATTACTGTCATTCTAATGAATGATCCACAGAGATCTACAATTCAGATCCTCAACCTGAATGATCTGTCAGTAATAAACTCTAGGAACAAATGATTAAATATCATCAATAACATAAACTAAGAAATTAAGTCATTAAATATGGACTTCTAGGACACAACTCCAACAATATGAGCCAATTCAGCGTATTTCACCCGATGGGTGTCATTGGATAGGCGGAACTTGATGTAGTAGTAGCCTTCTTCTTTATTATGCTTGAGCCGTAATGAGGACAAAAATTCCAAGGTTGGCAACCGATAGGTTTCCATACTGTGGTTCCAGAATTGGAGCTGGAACCCTAGCCCTGCGGTGAGTTGCACAAAATCGTCCGCTACACCTAATGTCTCAAGAGTATTCATGCAAACCAACCGGGTGTTTTCAATTGACCTATCCAAGAGGTTTTGTACGTG
The DNA here is from genome assembly GCA_027562975.1 of Rhynchospora breviuscula. Lineage (NCBI taxonomy): Eukaryota > Viridiplantae > Streptophyta > Magnoliopsida > Poales > Cyperaceae > Rhynchospora > Rhynchospora breviuscula. The sequence continues at coordinate 25,848,781 of CM050400.1, read as the reverse complement.
GTGAAGCATGCGTCGAGTGGGAGTGGAGAATTCCAACTCGTTCTCTAGCGGTTTGGCTGGCGGGTCATATTGACTATTCTCATTTTCGGGGTCCGAGTCGTAGTCAATTTCTCCGCGGGACTTAGGTTTTGGTTGCTTGGCAGGAGTACGGCGTGAGGGTTCATCTTGATCTTTCTTCTGTTTCCCTTGATCATTCCCTCTTCCAGACATGCCGCGAGTGATTCGGGAAAACATGGTTTCAGACAGGAGAATTCGGACCGATTAGAGGTCAATTCGGATCGAATAAAGGGTTCTGATAAGGTTATGTGTTCGAATTCGGACCGAATTGAGAGACCTGAGGAGGTTTTGTGTGGGTTTTGGTGAAATAGGTCACACGGGTCACGGCCAATCCTCTTCAATCAATTCTTCACACAGAAAATCAGTTAGGCAACAAGCAGAAACCCCGCCAAGCATGCAACTTCACCCAACCCGTATCGATAAAAATCAATAGAAAGAGAGGGAGTTCAAACCGAGTTCTTCAATGCGAGAGAAGGCGAGAAGATGGCGGCTTGAGGCCCTAGGAGTGCCGTGAAGTCGAGAAGAGGACAGAGGAACCAAACTGTGGCCGCAATGGTTGAGTTTGCGGCCGTTAAACTTCCTTGAATTCCTTAGGCTTAGAGAGAGAGCGTCGGGTTAAACCAATGGTGTCACGAGAGAGAAAATAGAGAGGGCTTCGCAATGGCGGTTCGATCTCGAAGAGAGGTGGAGGAGGGTGGCGCAAGTGGTGGCAGTGGAGGCCGAGAGAGAGAGTTTCAGGAGTTAAGAAAAGAATTTTTTTTTGTTTGGTTTGTCGGCTGCGCAAGCGTGAGGGACGAGAGAGAGAGAGGGTTAAGATGCAGGTTTGGGTTTTGGGTTGGTGGGTTTGCATCCGATCCAATAAGAGCTTCCCCCCCAAACTTAATTCAAGTTGATCGGCCACATTTTGATGGGCCGTCTCCTCTCAACTCTTCCCCTTTTATTTAAATCGCTTGTTGGGCCGCAAGGAAAAGCAAGAGTGGGCTTTCATAAATTATCTCCTTGGGACTCAGCAGAAATTCATTTGTTGTTGAACAATTCGGACCGACTTACTCCTCTGAAATCTCGCACTGCAATGCAGAATAAATTCAGAATTAAATTCCTCCAGCAAAATTGAGAAAAATAAATAAATGCTTGTTTGACCCTAAAAATTAACCCTGAAAATCAAATCCAAATCGCGAAAAAAAAAATCCAAATTGCTAAAACCAAATTCAAATAGCGAAAACCAAAATTCCAAATTTCCAAAAATCAAGTTCAAATTGCGAAAAATACAAAACAAACTCCAAAAATTCCCAAAAATTATCCAAAAATCCTCTAAGAATTATGATGAATTATCATGATTTTAAAATTCGAAAAATATCAACAGAAACTCCAAATTTTGCAAAGAAACTCCAAAATTCTACAAAAATTCCGAAAAATATCTGCAAAGAATTTTGCAAAACCCTTTGAACCATTAAATGCCTCACATTTTTCTGAGTTCACCCATAAAATTTTGTCCAAAAATACCCAAGGGAAGGCCTCCAAATAATTTATTTTGTTTTGACATCAAAGAATATATGGAAAATCAATGGAAATTGAAAGAAATTCTCGGAAAAATCAAAACCCTCTGTCGGGTGCATCCATTGAAGCGGATCCAGGGGAGGCCAGGAATGTCGCTGCCCCATTAAAATTTACTATTCCCATTAAAAAGCTGGATGAACTTGGCTCATACACCGAAAACTGTCGAAATTTGAAAAGTTTAATTGGCTCACGGGAAACCCGACACACCTATCTTGAGCCCAGATGCAGAGTCGTCCCTTCCATGGTAAAAAGAAGAGAAAAGGAAGCCAGCCGCGATTTTTTACCATGGACGCCGGGTAAAGTGAAGGAAATGGCTCGACGTGGCCTCCTCTGCGCCAGGGAATGGAAACCGTGGTAAAACTTCGAGGTTAGAACATAGTTTTACCAAAACCTAAACCCTAGCGCCTAGCGCCTAGCGCAGCTTATCCTCAGCCACTGGATCAAAATCAGAAGATGGAGCATGTCTCGGCCATGGAAGTGTTACCCTAATTCCCACCTATTTAAACCCCTAAAATTCGAGCAAAAAGGGAGGAGAAGAGGGAGGCAGCCACAAGTTTGGGCTAGGGTTAGATTGTTTCCATTTGGTTCAATTAGGGTAGAGAAAAGTCAAATTTGTAGGAGGCAAAACATCAAACAGTTGAGAAAAGGAGAAAAGAGGTAGAATTGAGGGATTGCTCTTTGTAATTCTCGGTTGGTAAATCAAAAGAAGTGAATTTGAAGTGCAAAAATCTGTTGCTTGTCTTTTTCTCCTCTCCTCTCATTCTTTGACCTCTCCTCCTATGGTTTATACTGAGGGCTCCTCAGATATAGACTGAGCAGAGGTCGCCTAACTTGAGGGTTCCTCCTGTTAGGCGCAAATTATGGTCTAAGCTGAGGTTTCCTCAGTTCTAGACTGGATTTCTATGATTTGAGCTCAAATAGCTCAAATTATGGAGTTTTTGAATAATTATAGAGGCCTAAATGTTATGCTGTTCAATTTGCTCCAAAGTTCATAATAAGTAAAAGCCTTGTATCATCACAAAACAAAAAAATAATAATACATGTATGTATATGTAAATCTGCCTAAATATAAAATAAATGGAAAAGTGAGGTTATCTTTGCACAAAAATATAAAAAGGAATAGGGACAGCAGGTATATGGGTTTGTGGACAGTAGGGAATCATCCTTTCCTTTTTTTAGAATTTCATGTGATTCTATACACCTTAAAGAAGGCAGCAGGGGCATTTTTTCAAGTAAAAATGTTATTTTCCAAAACCTTGGGCTTTTCTACAAAAATACGAAAGTTCATAAACATGTTAAAGAATATGCCTGTAAATTCTCAGAACTTTGAACAAATATAAAAGGGTCTTCTTATTTATTGTCTAAATAGGCAGAAATTATATAAATAATTAAAATATTTTGCAAAAAAATGTATATGTCAAAGTTGCCTTCAACAGCACCAAATGTCTTTGTTATGTCAGTTGTAACTAGTTTTCATGCATTTTGAGCAACTTAAACATAAGTCTCATCAAAACAGTGGCTAAGTTGCTCAAATTTGAAAATTCTAAATTGTTACAAATGCTAAATCCCTTGCTCTTGCGCTTGGTGGTAGTTTGGACATGCAAAACAAGTCTAAACTGACCTAAATTGAGTATCAAAACAAACTCTTTTGCTGTAATACCACTTACATGTAAATTGGGGCTTGAACTAAAATGCTTAAAATGCACCAATCTGCCCCAAGCTTCATCTACCTTTCTACATCACTTCAAGCTCAATCAATGACGCAATTAGCCCATGTTACATCTCTTAAAAGTCACCAAGCAACTGCTGGCATAAAAAAATTCCCTCTGTGGGCCCCACAATGCGGACTCAGTTCTGCCCAAATTCAAGCCGATGTGCCTCAGCCGAGAGAACCTCCTTCCGACACTCTCCATGCAAAATTGGCATCACCCTAGCTCTCAAGGCACCTTGATGATTGTATAAAACCTAGAACTGGCAGAAGAAGATGGCCGGAAAGCTCTGAACGCCGTTAATATCTGCTCGAGCTTCCTCTGACGCCAAGTGACAGCACAAGTCTCTACAACTCCCACTAATGACACCACTGTGTTCTCCTCACCTTCACGATTCAAACGCACCAATTCTCGACCAAAACGGTGGTTGAAGCCGCCGCAATTCCGTCGGAGAATGTCCAGGGTCTTTTCTGCAAAAAAAAAACAACCAATTCCTATCGGAGAAGACGGGTTTAAATCCGCGTCACATCTGATCCGCTGTAGTCAAATCACGTGTGGCGGATTGTCGACATGATGATGACCCGCTACATGAACCAGCCTGGACAAATAATAAAAAGAAAATAAAGTTTGGCCCAAAAAGGAAACTCGGCCCAGAAAGGAATTAGAGCCCAATCTAGACAATGAATGAGCCCGCCAGGATTTAAACTATGCCACATCAGCAAGCCTAGTCAGGGCCAGTCAGCAGCCACCTCAGCCTCTACAGCACACGTGGACCAATCAGAAAATTACAAATCAACAGAAATTTCAAAAATTCATAGAAAATAGTAGGAAACTCAGAAAAATTCAAATAAAATATCCAAAAATTTCTAAAAATCTAAGCAAACCAAATTTACTGATGTTTTCATATTAAAGTCTGTCAATTTGAGGGCCTTTTCTATTTTTGAAATGTTTTTAAGGTTAAATGAATTTCATAAAATTTCATAAAACTCCAAAATGATAATAGAAATTTCAGAAAAATCCAAATAAAATATCCATAAATTTATAAAAATCTAAACAAACCAAATTTACTGATACTTTGGTATAAAATTCTGTTTAAATAGTGGACTTTTGTCTTTTTGAATTATTTTGCTATAAAAATGAATTTGAAAAAAATTAATAAAATCACTAAAGTATTTTCCAACAAATTTCTAAAACAAGAAATCTGAATACTTTCAAAATAAAAATCATTTTGAAAGAACATTTTCAAAACCAAATATTTTAAATATAAGTATTTTGAAAATGATGACTTATGGTACCTTTGAAGTATTTTCAATATTAAATATATTTCATAAGATTCAAAAGTGATATCAAATAAATCTTATAAAATTCTAAAATGAAGTCAAAATTTATTAAAACTCTCCCAATAAATTTCCAAGCATAAAAATTAGATAATCACAAAATATAAATAATTTCAAAAAAGAAATATGTCAAATATCAAATATTTTCAAAATAAACATAATTAAAAATATAAAAAGAAATTCCAAAAGTCTAAAATTAAAAATAAGAATAAAATGAAACTGTGACAATTGTAAAACCCAAAGAGAGACTTCAGAAAAATTAAAAGTCAAAATACGAATCGAAAGTCAAAACCAAAACCTCTACAATCAACCTTGAAACTAAATCCAAAAACCAGAAACCTTGAAAATCAAACGCAAAATCCAAAAACCCTGAAACTCAAACCAAAAGACAAATCTTAAAAGACCATGAAACTCAAACCAAAAGGCCAAATCCTAAAACCTCAAAATCCAAGTCAAAGCCAAGTCCTTTAGACCTAAATCCAAAATAATCCCTTAGCCCGAAAACCAAATTATGAAAGCTAGAAACCTAAAACTTAGAAAACCTCTAAATCCAAACTCAAAACCAAACTTAAATCCAGAAACCAAAACAGAAGAAACCAAAACGTTTGCCACAAATCTAGAAACGAAAACCTAAAGATGAAAAGATCAAAAGTAAGAAACCTAAAACCAAACTCAAATCTAAGAACTGAAACTCAAACCCAAATCCTCACAAGTGGCCCAAAATAGTCCCGAGAACCTAAAACTTTGTTTCCACAAGAGACCCAAAATAGTCCCGGAAATCATTCTCACAAGTGGTCCAAAATAGCCCCGAGAACCTGAAACTTTGTTTCCACAAGAGACCCAAAATAGTCCCGGAAATCCTTCTCACAAATGGCCCAAAATAGCCCTGAGAAACCAAAATTCTGTTTCCACAAGCGACCCAAAATAGTCCCGGAAACTCTTTCTCATAAGTGACCCAAAATAGTCCCGAGAAATTCAAGTCAAATCCTACAAAGGCCCAAGATAGTCTTATGAAACCCAAATCAAATCCAAAATCTACAAAGGCCCAAAATAGTCTTAAACAGCCTAACCAAATCCCAATCCAAATGGCCCAAAATAGCCTTGATACACTCAAAATCCAAATCTAAATCCTACAAAGGCCCAAAATAGCCTCAGGACCGAAAACCACATTAACAAACCAAATCTGTATCAAATAAAAATCGAAAATTATTCAGGTGTCCTCAATTGAGTCCCGTCAATTAGGTCTGGTACCATCAATTGAGTCCGGTCTAAGCCAAAAGAAATAAACTCCCGCATAAATGCAAAAAATCAAATCATTTTAGAGACGATTTTCCTAGCCTATTACATATAATTCTTTAGATCCCTTAATCAGAGGTTCCCGTAGGCAACTACGGGGTAATTAACAGTAGGGGCTTGCGCCTACTGGAAAGAAATGACCCGCAAAATTAATAAACTCTCGTAAGAAGCGACTCTTGTTCAGGTTCTCTTGCCGTCAAGAGATATTCAGCACAGAGATCGAACCTTAAGAGGGGTGAATCTAAGGCTTATTCTAATTTCTCGAGAAAATCTTTTCATTCTTCGGGAGATGACGAAAAAGTCCACACAATGCTTAACTAAAAATAAATAAAGGAAGAAAAATTAAACAACTAAAATTACAATTGGAAATATATATATATATATATATATATTCCTTTTTTTTATTTTCGCAATTTTTCTTCTGTTTTTGTTTTTTTTTTATTTTTTTTTCATGTGATAATTTATAAGAAATAAAATAAAGTAAAATACAGAAAAATTAAAATGAAATATAAGAGAGAAGAATTCTTGGGTTGCCTCCCAAGAAGTGCTTGTTTTATGTCGTTAGCTTGACCACCAATTGTCTCAAGTCGTAGCGGACGGGTCGAGAAGCGAAACAACCATCACTTCTCCCTTGTCATGATCGGCAATGTAATGCTTGAGGCGCTGCCCGTTGACCTTGAAAGGTTCAGAATTTTTGTCGCAAATGTCCACCGCTCCAAATGGGTAGACCTTGACTACTCGAAACGGACCGGACCACCGTGACTTGAGCTTCCCTGAAAAGAGCTTGAGCCTGGAGTTGAATAACAACACCAAGTCACCTTCCTTGAACTCTCGCCTCGAGATATTTCTATCATGCAACAATTTCGTCTTTTCTTTGTATAATTTTTCATTTTCATAGGAATGAAAACGTACCTCATCCATTTCATGCAAGTCAAGAATCCTCTTTTGACCAGCTGCATGCAAGTCCATGTTGAGTGTACGAATCGCCCAAAACGCCTTGTGTTCAATCTCAACTGGCAAGTGACAAGGCTTGCCATACACCAACTTGAAAGGACTCATGCCGATTGGCGTCTTGAATGCGGTCCTGTACACCCAAAGCGCGTCGTCAAGCTTCATGGGCCAGTCCTTACGTGTCATTGCCACTGTCTTTTCGAGAATACTCTTGATATCTCTGTTCGAGACTTCGACCTGACCACTTGTCTGAGGGTGGTAAGGAGTCGCCACCATGTGTGTGACACCGTGTTTCTTCAAGAGATTGTCGAATTGGCGATTAATGAAGTGCTTGCCTCCATCTCTTATGACTGCCCTGGGAACACCAAAACGAGGAAAGATTATCTTAGAGAAAAGCTTGATGACCGAGTTCGCATCGGCAGCCTTGTGCGCGATCGCTTCGACCCATTTGGACACGTAATCGACCGCCACCAAGATGTACTCGTTCCCATAGGAGGATGGGAATGGACCCATGAAGTCGACGCCCCAAACATCAAATATCTCCACTTCAAGGATCGGGTTGAGGGGCATCTCGCTGCGCTTGAATATGTTCCCCGTCCTTTGGCACTGATCACAAGACAAAACAAAAGAACGAGCATCTTTAAACAAGGTAGGCCAATAAAAACCGGATTGTAATACCTTAGCGGCCGTCTTGGAGAATGATGCGTGTCCGCCATAGGCTGAGGAATGGCAATAAGAGAGAACGGGTCGAACTTCTTCGTAAGGAATGCATCGGCGATAGATCTCATCAATGCCGAGCCTAAACAAGTAAGGCTCCTCCCAGAAATAGTACTTGGCGTCCGACTTGAGCTTCTTTCTTTGTTGGTAAGTCATTTCGGGAGGCAACGCACCGCTCGCCAAGTAGTTTGCCAAGTCTGCGTACCAGGGTGTTCCCAATTAGGACCGAATTGGCTGGAATTTGGACCGAATTGTCCCCTGTGTGTGATGTCTATCAATTCCAGCAGCTTCAATTCGGTCCGAATTAGGTGGAACTCGGTCCGAATTGGGTGGAACTCGGTCCGAATTGACTGCCACTGCCATCAACTGCTCGTCTGGGAACGACTCGTTGATTGGTATGCCATCCCCCTCGCTTTCCTCATTGTGTAGCCTTGACAAATGGTCGGTCACTGAGTTTTCTGAGCCTTTCTTGTCCTTTATTTCAAGGTCGAACTCTTGGAGAGCAGAATCCATCTTATCAACCTTGGTTTGGCATCCTTCTTGCTCAAGAGATATCGGATGGCTGCGTGATCGGTGAACACGATGACCTTGGACCCCACAAGGTAGGATCTAAACTTGTCGAGGGCGAAAACAATGGCGAGTAGCTATTTCTCCGTGGTTGTATAGTTCATCTGAGCAAGGTCGAGGACCTTACTTGCATAATAGATAGCCACGGGCTTCTTGTCTCGCCGTTGACCGAGTACAGCTCCCACCGCGTAATCACTAGCGTCGCACATGAGTTCAAAAGGCATGGACCAGTCCGGCGGCTGTAGAATTGGTGCGGTGACAAGGGTTTTCTTTAATGCCTGAAAAGCGAAAAGACAATCATCGTTAACAACAAAATCAACGTCTTTTATCAAAAGATTAGTGAGAGGTTTGACAATTTTTGAGAAATCTTTGATAAATCGACGATAGAAGCCCGCGTGTCCCAAGAAACTCCGCACGTCCTTGACGTTTGATGGCATCTCGAGCTTCTCAATTACTTGCACCTTCGCTCGATCGACTTCAATGCCATTTGTTGTGTGATATCTCATATTTATATCGATATTTTGACCAGACTTTACATCGAAATTTGGACTAAAACTGCTATTTTTCCTTGTTTTTATCTTTGTTCGCCAGATTTGGCACTGCCGTTGCGCTTTTGTTTTATATTTGCAGGAACTCGAAAGAAATAGCAAGAAAACAGCAGAATAGACGGCTAGACGACTCATTCCTAGCCAAAGATCAAATCCCGACTCGACCCGGTGCATTGCCCAGACACAAGGCCACGCGAATTACAACTCAGCCAAGTCAGCTCCATCAATTCGGACCGAATTCCTCTCAATTCGGACCGAATTTCTCTCAATTCGGACCGAATTCACATGCACAAAAATTCCAGCAGCATCAATTCGGTCCGAATTGCAGTCCATTCGGTCCGAATTGCTTAACAGGGAAGGTTTTCTGGTTGAATTCTGAGGCGTTTTCTCTTATGGAAAGGCCTCAATTTCGGCCTAGATGGAAGGAGAGCGTGCACCAGCTGTCTAAGGGCCAGAGGAGAGTTTATTAGGCGCCTTCCATCTTGGAAAAGGGGCATCTTTCATTCCACATTCACCTTTCTCTCTCCAGCAGATCTGAATCTGGTCTTCTCTCCCATTTTCTGTAGCAACGAGTTCTAAAGGATCTAAGGTGCTCTCTAGTGCGACGGCAGCAGTTGATAATCTAAGAAACTTGGATATTTGTTGTATCTTTCATATTTCTCTCTAAATTCTGATTTTATGGCTAGTTTGGATTTATCTACTGTTATTTGCATGGATTTAAGTAGTATGCTAGGCTAATCTTTTGTTGCTTTAGGGGTAGATGTAGCCTAGGATTTGGTTTGCTTAATTTACTCATTTTGTTGATGGACGAAGTCAATTACTACTTGGAAATTTTAATGACCTGCTTGTGTTTTTGAGTTGATTATTATTTGCTTTGCTTGACATTTGTTCGGCCGCACTTGTTAGGACTACAATCCCAATTTATAACCAAGTCTTGCACAAGAATTCGAGGTAGGTCAAGGACGAAAGTCGACCAGTCAGTAACCAAAAGTAAACCCTTCTAATTAGGCGACGGCCTAAGTTAGATATCTCATAGAAAGCTAATTAGTAAACTCGAATAAGTCCACCGACAAACGAAAGTTGAGGTGCAATGCATTCGATGAAGGTTAACACTGGTTCCCGTACCAAATACCGTACCCAATAGGCGAAAGCAGAGGGTTAGGGAGTTTAGGTATGGCTAGATAGACCTTTGGCTTGAACAGATCAACAATCGAGTAAATTCCAGCATTTACACAGTGGAATTCGGACCGAATTGGCCACAATTCGGACCGAATTGGTGGGACAGAACCGCGACAGCGGTATGTTTCGCGACCCTGTGACCAATCCTAAGTGAAATCGAACCCTAAGGCACGTTTTTCATCATATATTAAACTGTTAAAAACCCCCAAAAATATTTATTTGAATTGTTTTGCATTACTTTCTACTTTAGCACTTGCATTCTTTATTTCACCTCTATTTATTTGATTCGAGAACTTTTCCAAAAATTCTATTGTCTAGATTTAGCGAACCAATAAGAATAGTAATCATACCCATCTCTGTGGGATCGACACCTTTACTTTGCTATAAACGACTAGTCGAGTAAAAGGTTTATTTGTTTGACCTTGGTTTATACCTCGATCAAAATGGCGCCGTTGCCGGGGATGGCGTTATGATATTATTTCTTATTGTAGTAGTTAGAGACTAAATTTGTTTTTATCTTTTACTCACTTGTGTGTTTGTTTTTCCTTTCTTGTGTGTAGGGCAACGCTGGCTCGTGGATCGAAGAATTCTCAATCCAAGGAACCTCACGACTATTGGCTCAGAGGAAAAAGAGACAATTTTAACGAAGCTTCGAGTTCCAACTCAATCGAACCAACAAGGACATGCACAAAGAAGCAAGCGAACACACCAATGGCTGAATTGACTGATGAGGCTCGACGACTTGAGGCCTTGCGCCTCGAGTTAGTGGCGGAGCAGCAGAGGATTGTGCAAGACCGACTCAACCTCGAGAATGAAAGACTGATCTTCGAGGAAGAGCGTCTAGCAAATCACAACGACGATCATAGCATTCACAACCCAGTGACACCAAACAACGAAGCTCAAGGGCCCAACAAGTCGCTTCGCGAACACTCGGCCCCTCGAGTCGAAGATGTGGATGGACCGATCCTTGTTAGAGGGATCGCGGCCAACAACATGCAGATCAATCCCGCGCACGTTGCACTTGTGCAACAAAACCCATATTACGGGCTTGACCAAGAGGACCCACATGCTCATCTCCAAGCTTTTCTTGATTGCACTAAACTTTTGAAATTTAATGGGGTTTCTCAGGATTCGATTAGGCTCCTCTTATTTCACTTTTCCCTAAAGGACAGGGCAAAGAAATTGTATAACACACTGAAAAGAGGGTCAATCGATAGTTGGACAACAATGGCACAAATTTTCCTTGAGCAATACTTTCTTGCAAAAAGGGCTTTTGAAATTAGAAGGGAAATCACAAATTTCAAACAGAGGGGGGATGAATCGTTTAGGGAAGCGTGGGAGCGGTTTAGAGACTTATAAAACTCTTGCCCCAACCACGGCATCCAAGATTGGTTGTCGATTCACTCATTTTTCAATGGTCTCTATGATAGTATTAAAGTGAATGTTGATGCTCTTTCAGGTGGGAGCTTTACACAGCTCGACGCCGAGCAAGCATGTGCGGCCATTGAGAGGTGCGCCTTGCAATACAATTGGCCAGCACCGAACCCATCGAGGGGCAACCTGGTGAGACACGAGGTGAAGGAGATCAAGGACACTCGAGATAGGATTGCACAGCTAGAAGCCGAACTCACTAAGATGCAATCGATCAATGGCACGCACTTGCTGTCCAAGGAATGCGGAGTGTGTGGAGAAGAAGGGCATAAGTCTCCGGATTGCCCACTCCAATATGGTGATGGAGAGCCCGAGCAAGTCAACTCTTTCGAGGAGATCCACAATTGGTACCAAGGTGCGATGGAGGACTGTGGAGCGGGTAGTAGTCAAAACAACAACCAAACCCGCACATTTGTTCCAAGGAAAATATACACGAACCGCACAGGAAACCCACCGCAACCGGTTCAAAACAGAGGTCTCCCATTCAACAATGACCGAGGGCAGAACTTTCAGCGGAAGCCTTATATTGCTCCTCCAGTCGAGCAATTCATGGAGACTCAAAAAGCACTGAATGAGACAATTCTTGAAGGGATGGCCAAGCTCGAGAAGGAATCTGGAGCTGCCTCGCGGGTAGAAAAGATGATGGAGGGGTTCTTTGCCTCTCAAAACACCCGCCAACAAGGAAAACTCCCGAGTCAACCCAAACCAAACCCTCGGGGAGAGATTAAGGCAGTGCATGTACTCAGGAGCGGTACCCAGTATAAGGACCCGCCAATGCCCGAAGAAACCGAACCGAACGGTGCTCCAGCAGCCGAATCTACACCCAATTCGGACCGAATTCCAGCTAATTCGGACCGAATTGCAACTCAGGAAATTCTAGAGGACTCAATTCGGACCGAATTGACACCAATTCGGACCGAATTGGAGGGCGACAATTCTGCATCTTCGCCGAATTCACTGCAGATGGCTCCTAATCAGTCGGTAAGGGCCCCGTTTCCTCAAAGATTGGCCAAGACAAAGGTAAACGCTCAGTTCCGGAGTTTTCATGAGGTAATCAAGGGTTTACAAATCACTATTCCCTTTACCGATGCGATTACTCACATTCCATCTTATGCAAAATTCTTGAAAGACCTCATTACTCACAAATTTCTTTTGGAGAAACTCAAAAGTGTAGAATTAACCGAGCAATGCAGCATGGCGCTTCAGTACAAGATGCCTCCCAAGATAGACGACCAAGGCAAATTCACCATACCTTGCACCATTGGAAGGGCGAAGATCGGGAGAGCCTTGTGTGACAACGGAGCAAGCGTGAGTCTCATGTCTAAATCCGTTTTCGATCGGATCGGCATTGGAATGTTGAGACCGTCCATTATGACCGTGAGACTCGCAGACTCGTCAGTTCGACTACCTCTCGGTGAGATCGATGACATTCCGGTTAAGCTCGGTAAATTCTTTATCCCTTGTGATTTTGTGATAATGGATATGGAGGAAGACGAGGACGTTCCCATCATTTTGAGGCGTCCATTCCTTAGAACTGCAGGAATCATGATGGACGCAAGGGACGGGACTATTCTGGTGAGAGTCGGCGGCGAACAGTGGGAATACTCGATCAACCAAGCAATGAAGTGCCCAAACCAGCTCGACTCATGCTACCAAATCGAGGCCGAGGAAACACCGATCGAACAACCGCTTGAGAACCAATATTCGGACGCTCTCAGGTCCTATCACGAGTTTCTTTTTGATATGCAGGAAGCAATTGCAGTGGAGGAATCAATCCAGGAGGTTACGGACGAGGAAATCATGGAAATCTGCACCAATTCGCACCGAATTGACCCCAATTCGGACCGAATTGAGATCTCTGAACTGTCAGAAATTTTCTCAGCTCACAATTCGGACCGAATTTCATACAATTCGGACCGAATTGAAGCCCCTGGAATTTCAGAAATTTCTGCGTGCAACAATTCGGACCGAATTCCAAGCTCTGAAAAGCCTGCTCAAGCTGAACTCAAGCCTTTGCCAGCCACATTAAGGTATGAATTCCTCGGACCAAATCAAACCTACCCTGTTATTATTAACGCTGCTTTGAATGATGAGCAAACAGGGAAACTTTTGGAAGAACTTAAGGCGTACAGGAAAGCGATCGGGTACTCGATAAGCGACTTGAAAGGGATTCATCCCTCATTCTGTACTCATCGCATCCTGATGGAAGACGACCACAAGCCCTCCATCGAAGCTCAAAGGAAGCTCAACCCAAATCTGAAGGAAGTTGTCAAGAAAGAGATACTCAAACTCCTTGATGCGGGTGTTATCTACCCGATCTCAGACAGCAAATGGGTGAGCCCAGTCCATGTGGTTCCGAAAAAGGGTGGGACGACGGTGGTGAAGAATGACAAGAACGAGCTGATTCAGACCCGCGTGGTTACCGGGTGGCGCATGTGTATCGACTATCGGAAACTCAACGCAGCAACCCGCAAGGATCACTTTCCACTGTCGTTTGTCGATCAACTCCTCGAGAGACTCGCTTCTCACTCTTACTTTTGTTATCTTGACGGTTATTCTAGATTCTTTCAAATTCCAATTCACCCGGACGACCAAGAAAAGACCACATTTACATGCCCCTATGGTACCTTTGCTTATAGGAGAATGCCTTTCGGGTTGTGTAACGCACCAGTAACTTTCCAAAGTGCCATGATGGCTATATTTTCTGATTTGATTGAGAATGTGATGGAAGTTTTTATGGACGACTTTTCTGTTTATGGCACCTCATTTGAGACTTGTTTGACTAATCTTTCTAAGGTTTTGCAGCGTTGCGAAGAAGTCAACCTGGTCTTAAACTGAGAGAAATGTCACTTCATGGTGCAAACAGGAGTGGTCCTAGGACATGTGGTCACAGCGAAAGGCATCGAAGTCGATCGAGCGAAGGTGCAAGTAATTGAGAAACTCGAGATGCCATCAAATGTCAAGGACGTGCGGAGTTTCTTGGGACACGCGGGCTTCTATCGTCGATTTATCAAAGATTTTTCAAAAATTGCTAAACCTCTCACTAATCTTTTGATAAAAGATATTGATTTTGTTGTTAATGATGATTGTCTTTTCGCTTTTCAGGCATTAAAGAAAGCCCTTGTCACCGCACCAATTCTGCAACCGCCGGACTGGTCCATGCCATTTGAACTCATGTGCGACGCTAGTGACTACGCGGTGGGAGCCGTACTCGGTCAACGACGAGACAAGAAGCCCGTGGCTATCTATTATGCAAGCAAGGTCCTCGACCCTGTCCAGGTGAATTATACAACCACGGAGAAAGAGCTACTCCCCCTCGTTTTCGCCCTCGACAAGTTCAGATCCTATCTTGTGGGGTCCAAGGTCATCGTGTTCACCGATCACGCGGCCATCCGATATCTCTTGAGCAAAAAGTATGCCAAACCAAGGTTGATAAGATGGATTCTGCTTCTCCAGGAGTTCGACCTTCAAATTAAGGACAAGAAAGGCTCAGAAAACTCGGTGGCCGACCATTTGTCAAGGCTACACAATGAAGAAAGCGAAGGGGATAGCATACCAATCAACGAGTCGTTCCCAGACGAGCATTTGATGGCAGTGGCTGTCGATTCGGACCGAATTCCATCCAATTCAGACCGAATTGAGGCTGCTGGAATTGACAGACAGCACAAGCAGGGCGCAATTCGGTCCGAATTCCAGGCAATTCGGTCTGAATTGGGAGCACCCTGGTACGCAGACTTGGCGAATTACTTGGCGAGCGGTACGTTACCTCCCGAAATGACCTACCAACAAAGAAAGAAGCTCAAGTCGGACGCCAAGTACTATTTCTGGGAGGAGCCCTACTTGTTTAGACTCGGCATTGATGATATCTATCGACGATGCATTCCTTATGAAGAAGTTCGACCCGTTCTCTCCCATTGCCATTCCTCAGCTTATGGCGGACACGCGTCATTCTCCAAGACGGCCGCTAAGGTATTGCAGTCTGGTTTTTATTGGCCTACCTTGTTTAAAGATGCTCGTTCTTTTGTTTTGTCTTGTGATCAGTGTCAGAGGACCGGAAACATATCCAAGCGCAGCGAGATGCCCCTCAACCCGATCCTCGAAGTGGAAATCTTTGATGTTTGGGGCGTCGACTTCATGGGTTCATTCCCATCCTCCTATGGGAACGAGTACATCTTGGTGGCGGTCGATTACGTGTCCAAGTGGGTCGAGGCAATCGCGTGCAAGGCAGCCGATGTAAACTCGGTCATCAAGCTCTTCTCTAAGGTAATCTTTCCTCGTTTTGGTGTCCCCAGGGCAGTGATAAGTGATGGAGGCAAGCACTTCATCAATCGCCAATTCGACAATCTCTTGAAGAAACACGGTGTTACACACAAGGTGGCGACTCCCTACCACCCTCAAACAAGTGGTCAGGTTGAAGTTTCGAATAGAGAAATCAAGAGTATTCTCGAAAAGACGGTGACGAGGACACGCAAGGACTGGGCCATGAAACTGGACGACGCGCTTTGGGCGTACATGACCGCTTTCAAGACGCCAATCGGCATGAGTCCTTTCAAGTTGGTGTATGGCAAGCCTTGTCACTTGCCAGTTGAGATTGAACACAAGGCGCTTTGGGCGATTCGTACACTCAACATGGACTTGCATGCAGCGGGTCAAAAGAGGATCATTGACTTGCATGAAATGGATGAGGTACGTTTTCATTCCTATGAAAATGCAAAATTATACAAAGAAAAGACGAAGTTGCTGCATGACAGGAATATCTCGAGACGGGAGTTCAAGGAAGGCGACTTGGTGTTGCTATTCAACTCTAGACTCAAGCTCTTCCCAGGGAAGCTCAAGTCACGGTGGTCCGGTCCGTTTCGAGTAGTCAAGGTCTACCCATTTGGAGCGGTGGACATTTGCGACAAAAATTTCGAACCCTTCAAGGTCAACGGGCAGCGCCTCAAACATTACATCGCCGATCATGACAAGGGAGAAGTGATGGTTGTTTCGCTTCTCGACCCGCCCGCCACGACTTGAGACAATTGGTGGTCAAGCTAACGACCTAAAACAAGCGCTTCTTGGGAGGCAACCCAAGAACTCTTCTCTCCTTTACTTTACTTTATTTTATTTTATTGTATTTTACTTTATTTTATTTACTATAAAAAAAATACCGAGAAAACAACAAAAACACATGAAAAACTGCGAAAATACAAAAAAATAACTTTATTTCGATTTTTAGTTATTTAATTCCTCTTCCCTTTCTTTATTTTTATTTACGCATTCATTTATTTTTCTAAGTTTTGCTGGAGGAATTTAATTCTGGATATATTCTGTATTGCAGTGCGAGATTTCAGAGAGTTAACTCGGTCCGAAATGCTTCGAATTCGGTCCGAATTGGACAGCATCAATTCAATTTCTGTTGAAATCCAATTTCAGATTTTCTGTTGGCCCAAAAAGAGTCTAAGGGAGGAGATGAATGGCGGCCCAGTGAAGGCCCACTGCTGAAATTTAAATTTGGGGAGGATCTCTTGTTGGATCGGATTTCAAACCCATTAATCCAAAACCCAAACCCACTTTTTTACCCATCTCTCTCCCTCTCGTCCCTCTCTCTTGTCCAGCCGACAAAACCCACACAAAACCGAAAAAAAAGAGGTTTCTCTGTCCTCCTCTCGGCCCCCACTGCCGCCACCCTCCTCCACCTCTCTTCGAGATCGAACCACCATTACGAAACCCTCTCCATTCTCTTTCTCTGAGTACCATTGGCTTAACCCGACTCTCCCTCTCTCGGCCTAAGGAATTCAAGGAAGTTCAACGGCCGTCGTCGCAAGCTCGACTCTTGCGGCCATAGTTCGGTTCCTCTGTCCTCTTCTCGACTCCACGGCACTCCTAGAGACTCGAGCCGCCGCTTTCTCGCCTTCATTCACGTCGGAAATTTCGGTTTGAATATTACCCTCTCTCTTTTTGCAATTTTCATTACCTTGGGGTATTATTTGAATGCATGGTTGTGTATGATCGAATCTGGGTGGAAGTTTAGAACGAACAAAATTGATTGACGATGATTGGCCGTGACCCGTGCGACCCATTTCACCGAAACTCTGCAAAACCCACACAAAATCTCTCCAAGCCATTCAATTCGGTCCGAATAGGACTCAATTCGGTCCGAATTCAGCCAGAAAAATCTGACAGACACCCAATTCGGTCCGAATTAACCTCTATTCGGTCCGAATTCCCTTGTCTGCAACCATGTTTTCCCGAATTACTCGCGGGATGTCTGGAAAAGAGAAAGATCAAGGGAAAAGGAAGAAAGATCAAGGTGAAACCTCACGCCGTGCTCCAGCTAAGCAACCAAAACCCAAACCCCATGGAGAAATTGATTATGACTCGGACCCCGAGAGTGAGAACAGCCGATACGACCCGGCTGCCAAGCCGCTTGAGACCGAGTTGGGATTCTCCATCCCCTCTCGCCGGATGTTCCTCCATCTACAGAATCTCTTGGAACGATTAATCGAAAACACCCGTCTAGTTTGCATGAACTCTCTGGATACACTAGGGGTGGCGGATGATTTTGTGCACCTGACTGCTTCAATTGGTTTCCAACTGAAATTCTAGAACCACCGCATGGAAACCTATCGCTTGCCAACCTTGGAGTTCTTGTCATCACTGCGGCTCAAGCACAACAAAGAAGAGAACTACTACTATATCAAGTTCCGCCTTTCCAATGCAACTCACCGAGTGACATACCATCAATTAGCGCAAATGATGGGTTTTGATGATGACTTTATAGATGAGCCACCCAACTACCGGGATGATTGGACCAAGCTTGACCTATGGAAGAGACTCACTGGCCAAGAGGTACCGAAGCAATATAAGACCAGGTTCATCCAGCACCCCTTGATTCGCATCACACAGCGGATCCTTGCTCAGACCATCTTTGCCCGCGGCGAGTCTGTCAATCAGTTAAATGATGACGAGGGGCAATTGCTCGATTCTATGCTCCGTGTGACCCCGTTCAAGCCCAACCTGACTAGGCTCATGACCCACCACTGGTTTGAGACGCGCGCAAAGGGAAGGAGTGGAGGCAATGTGACCATGGGAGCTTATGTCACGCTAATTGCACGGATGCGTGACATTCAACTCGACATTAGCGAGTCATGCAATGGTCCCAAAATCATGAATTTAAAGTGGTTCGCCGGAGTCCACTTTATTAAAATTGTGAAAGAGAATGGTGTAATCCGGTACAAACTCCACATGGAGGGTCGCAATGACCTATACTTGCCATATGCCGCCGCGGTCGACTATCGACCAAACACTTGGCTTGTGCACGAATACGAGCCAGCGGCACCGGCCGACGCTCATGAGGCGGCCCATGATGAAGGCGGACCGGTCCACATGGACGAGGAACCACAAATGCCCACCCCACATGGCATTCCACAAGAGCAACCCGCATGGTTCACTCAGTTCTACAACCTCTCACTCTCCACTAGCGAGAACGCTCGCGAGGCGAGGCGCTTGGGGAGTCAAAATGTGGAAGGAATCGCTCGTCTCAACGAGCGTGTGGATGTCATAGAGCACAACCAAGAAGATTGGGCATTCCGCTATGACCATGGATATTGGCAAGGCGGTGAAGAGCCACAACCGTACTACCCACAGCAGGACATCGATCCATTCAGCATCTTCACCGATCCCGCTAGACTTTCCGGTGATGAGCCCGCACGCCTCTCAGGCGGGCACGACTTCTCCACCTTCTGATCCGGTTAGTTTCCTCTTTCCTCCTCTTTATTTTTCTCTGTGATGCATTGAGGACAATGCAGTGCTTTAAGTTTGGGGGGATTGGGGAGAGAAGGAAAAACAAAACAAGCACGAAACTTATTGAAAAATTCTGAAATCGCTTGTTTCTAAATTTTTTTTTGCAAAACAGAACCTTCAATTCGGACCGAATTAGGTTTAATTCGGACCGAATTGAGCATTTAACACTTGACAGAACCTACAATTCGGACCGAATTAGGCCCAATTCGGACCGAATTAGGCCCAATTCAGACCGAATTGTGCATCTAAATTTTGACAGAACCTCGAATTCGGTCCGAATTCACTCCAATTCGGTCCGAATTGCACATCATTTTTCTGAATTTAGTCACAACTATTCTCAAACTGTTTCTGAAGTGTTGGAGAGTTTAATTTAGTGCATTGTTAGATTGTTTTTGCTGAAAATTTGCGTTAAAAACCCTGTGGTTTTTATTTTTCACAAAATGTTCTTTTGAATTTCAAAAACTCTTGATTGTTGAGACGTTTTAAACCAACTCGTGTACCAATAGACCGAAGAGCTTTAAAATTGTGTTTGATTGGATCCGAAATTCGGTTGCTTAAAACTGTTTAAACTTGAGTTAGTCAAAACTGAAACTTTTCGCCGAGTGAACTGATTCGTGAATCGTAAACTTTTGTTCAAAAAGGAGTTTTGTCAATTTTGAAAATTATAAGGTGAACTTTTTCTGGCTTGAATTTGCTTTTAACGCTTGAATCACCAACGAGCAAATTTAAAGTGACAAAAATCCAAATAGTTGTGAAAACGAGGACGCGTCGAGACCTTTTTCCACCAACTTAACCACAAATTTCGGAGGCTTAAGGAACTTCACCGAAACAAAAATCTGCTTGAAGTCCGTAGTGGTCCGTAGCGAAAATTGCGTAAAAACCGGACCGACCTCCCCGGTGCGACATGTACCAGTAGCAATTTCACAAGGTCAATGACTCGCATCAAATCCTCTAGGGTGCAAAGCCCCACGACTCGACTTGCACAATTCAAAATTGGTGATTAATGACATTGACTTTAGAAGAGTTCACTATAGAATTTTTGACTTTGACAAAACTCTTTTACAAATTTTTGTGAACCATGGAAACGAACGGGCGAATTAAACTTGGGTTTGCATTATGGTTAAACGAAGAAAAGCTAGGTTCCATGATTCTCAATCTAAATTTTCTAAAGGCCAAGAGCTGCACGAATCGGAATGAAACAAACTTAACCCTTGTTTGAAAAATTCAATTTGAACAACTGTCGAAAACGTGAACCAAAACTGATTTGAACTGCGCACTTGATTAATTCTCCAACTCCATTCTTAATTTCGATTGAGTCTAAAGTCCTGTCAACTCTTCTAAGTTTAGATTTTTGCTTAGGGACAAGCAAGCTTTAAGTTTGGGGGGATTTGATATCTCATATTTATATCGATATTTTGACCAGACTTTACATCGAAATTTGGACTAAAACTGTTATTTTTCCTTGTTTTTATCTTTGTTCGCCAGATTTGGCACTGCCGTTGCGCTTTTGTTTTATATTTGCAGGAACTCGAAAGAAATAGCAAGGAAACAGCAGAATAGACGGCTAGACGACTCATTCCTAGCCAAAGATCAAATCCCGACTCGACCCGGTGCATTGCCCAGACACAAGACCACGCGAATTACAACTCAGCCAAGTCAGCTCCATCAATTCGGACCGAATTCCTCTCAATTCGGACCGAATTCACATGCGCAGAAATTCCAGCAGCATCAATTCGGTCCGAATTGCAGTCAATTCGGTCCGAATTGCTTAACATGGAAGGTTTTCTGGTTGAATTCTGAGGCGTTTTCTCTTATGGAAAGGCCTCAATTTCGGCCTAGATGGAAGGAGAGCGTGCACCAGCTGTCTAAGGGCCAGAGGAGAGTTTATTAGGCGCCTTCCATCTTGGGAAAGGGGCATCTTTCATTCCACATTCACCTTTCTCTCTCCAGCAGATCTGGATCTGGTCTTCTCTCCCATTTTCTGTAGCAACGAGTTCTAAAGGATCTAAGGTACTCTCTAGTGCGACGACAGCAGTTGATAACCTAAGAAACTTGGATATTTGTTGTATCTTTCATATTTCTCTCTAAATTCTGATTTTATGGCTAGTTTGGATTTATCTACTGTTATTTGCATGGATTTAAGTAGTATGCTAGGCTAATCTTTTGTTGCTTTAGGGGTAGATGTAGCCTAGGATTTGGTTTGCTTAATTTACACATTTTGTTGATGGACGAAGTCAATTACTACTTGGAAATTTTAATGACATGCTTGTGTTTTTGAGTTGATTATTCTTTGCATTGCTTAACATTTGTTCGGCCGCACTTGTTAGGACTACAATCCCAATTTATAACCAAGTCTTGCACAAGAATTCGAGGTAGGTCAAGGACGAAAGTCAACCAGTCAGTAACCAAAAGTAAACCCTTCTAATTAGGCGACGGCCTAAGTTAGATATCTCGTAGAAAACCAATTAGTAATCTCGAATAAGTCCACCGACAAACGAAAGTTGAGGTGCAATGCATTCGATGAAGGTTAACACTAGTTCCCGTACCAAATACCGTACCCAATAGGCGAAAGCAGAGGGTTAGGGAGTTTAGGTATGGCTAGATGGACCTTTGGCTTGAACAGATCAACAATCGAGTAAATTCCAGCATTTACACAGTGGAATTCGGACCGAATTGGCCACAATTCGGACCGAATTGGTGGGACAGAACCGCGACAGCAGTATGTTTCGCGACCCTGTGACCAATCATAAGTGAAATCGAACCCTAAGGCACGTTTTTCATCATATATTAAACTGTTAAAAACCCCCAAAAATATTTATTTGAATTGTTTTGCATTACTTTCTACTTTAGCACTTGCATTCTTTATTTCACCTCTATTTATTTGATTCGAGAACTTTTTCAAAAATTCTATTGTCTAGATTTAGCGAACCAATAAGAATAGTAATCATACCCATCTCTGTGGGATCGACACCTTTACTTTGCTATAAACGACTAGTCGAGTAAAAGGTTTATTTGTTTGACCTTGGTTTATACCTCGATCACTATGACCACATGTCCTAGGACCACTCCTGTTTGCACCATGAAGTGACATTTCTCCCAGTTCAAAACGAGATTGACTTCTTCGCAACGCTCCAAAATCTTTGAAAGATTAGTCAAACAGGTGTCAAACAAGGTACCATAAACAGAGAAATCGTCCATAAAAACTTTCATCACATTCTCAATCAAATCAGAAAATATGACAATCATGGCACGTTGAAAGGTTGCTGGTGCATTACACAACCCGAAAGGCATTCTCCTATAAGCAAAGGTACCATAAGGACATGTAAATGTGATTTTTTCCTGGTCGTCTGAGTGAATTGGAATTTGAAAGAACCCAGAATAATCATCAAGATAACAAAAGTAGGATTGAGAAGCGAGTCTCTCGAGGAGTTGATCGACAAACGGCAAAGGAAAATGGTCCTTGCGGGTTGCCGCGTTGAGTTTTCGATAGTCGATACACATGCGCCAACCGGTCACCACGCGGGTCTGGATCAGCTCATTCTTCTCATTCTTTACCACAGTCGTGCCACCTTTCTTGGGAACCACATGGACTGGGCTCACCCATTTGCTGAATTGTAGCCCCAGGAATTTCAGAAATTTCTGCGTGTGACAATTTGGACCGAATTGACCACAATTCGGACCGAATTCCAAGCTCAGAAAAGCCTCACCAAGTTGTGCCACCTTTCTTGGGAACCACATGGACTGGCCCCAAAATGATGGGAACGTCCTCATCTTCTTCCATGTCCATTATCACAAAATCACAAAGGATAAAAAATTTACCAAGCTTAACCGGGATGTTATCGATATCACCGACAGGTAGTCGAACTGACGAATCTGCGAGTCTTACGGTAATAATGGACGGTCTCAACATGTCGATGCCGATCCGATCAAAAACGGACTTGGGCATAAGACTCACGCTTGCTCAATTGTCGCACAAGGCTCTCTTAATCGTCGCCCTTTCGATGGTGCAAGGTATGATGAATTTGTTAGGAAGTCTAAGTTTTCAAATTTTTGTGCTAATTAACCATTTAATAAGCAATCCAAACGACTTAGACCTCGAAGGATCTAGTCCAAGCATTCACACACAAGAGAGAGAGGTTAGGAAGGCTACCTCTCCTTGTATCGCAACAAGGAGGCTCGAATCCGGCGATGTCGAGGTTGTGCGCACCACCACGCGTGTCTCGGCCTCAAGTCCACCAAGGTATTAACCAAAACCTCGATCTATGCTAGTAGATGAGAGGTTAAGCCTAATCCCTTCCTTCCCTTTGCCTTAATTAACTATTTAATTGGATGGAGGCAAGAGGTGCTCAACACATGAGCTTAAGAGAGCAATGGTGGAGAGGAAAAATTCTGAAATTTTTCCTTTAATTTTCGTCCAAAATATTAGGGAGAGAGAAAAAGGCAAGGTGGCTAGGGTTTTGGCTCCCAAAGTGGTCCTTTTATAGACCAACCACTCTCCCAAAAAGTTGTAACTAATTTACAACTATGCCATCACTAGGGCAGCCATAAAATGGGCCTAAATGGGCTCTATCAATTATTTAATTGGTCCTCTAATTCAATTAATTAGTGGCCCAATTAATTGCTCTCAAGTTGGACCTTTAATTTACCATTTAAATATAGACCCGTTAGCTCAAATTAATTACTTTAATTAATTCATGTTGAACAAATTAATTATCAACACTTTGATAATTATTTAAGGATTAGAATATGCATTAATTTATTTCTATATAATCCGTTTGACTTAATTAATTAATTATGACGGTTCGCAACAGTACATAATTAATCAGTCAACATATCATATTGTTGCATTCCTTAATACAACCAAATAAATAATGCACGCATGGTCAAAACCTATTTGTGTGACCCTTTGAGGATTTATGCTCTGTTGGGCATGGAAAATAAATCGCTATTTATTTCCAATAATCATAAGCGGTATCTAGCAACACGTTATGATTCCCAATTCGCATAAATAGTGTACTGCTACAATATTTTAATCCTGCATAAGAAATAATAGTATTTCCTTGTCTGATTCTTATGTCACATGATATCATCGTATAATCCAAGATAGGAATGTGTCATTCTTGCAGATTATACGTTTCTTGATCTAGAGATGACTGTATCAGTTGCTAGCAAACAATCCATCTCCATCAAGGGGCCCAAACAGATATCATCGCTCACTAAGTAAATTAATGAGGGACATACGATTTTCTTGATGAACAACTTTTCCCCGCACATTTCAAGAGAACATAAATAAAGTCCGTATAGCAGCCCTTATCAGGAATCAACGGTAGACGATATTTATTGAACCTATCCTCATGTGGAAAAGTTGAACCATCTCAAACTTAGAATCAAACTCAAATGAAATAAATAATGACACATAACACAATCCATATATTTATTTCATTGGGTCGTGTCCTGTACTATGTTCCATAACATACACATATGCAATTAAGTTGGCAACTCCTTACCTATGATTTGTAGAACTTAATCATCACTTAACTTGCATACTAATCTTATCCGATAATTAATATTCCTTGTTAATTATCAAGATTACGGACATTTTAGATTTATTATTGTCATTTATTATAAATGAAACACAGAGATCTACAATTCAGATCCTCAACCTGAATGATCTGTCAATAAATAAATCAAGGAATAAATGATCAAATATCATCAATAACATAAACCATAGAAGTAGCCATATAATGATTGACTTCTAGGACATAACTCTAACAGAATTTACTTGAGTCGTCCATCTTAGGGGGCATCTTGTGTTGAAGTACCATACTGCATTGCTCAGTTAGTTCTACACTCTTAAGTTCCTCCAAAAGAAATTTGTGAGTGATAAGGTCTTTCAAGAATTTAGCATAAGAAGGAATTTGAGTAATCGTATCAGTAAAGAGAATAGTGATTTGTAAACCCTTAATTACCTCATAAAAACTCCTGAACTGAGCGTTTACCTTTGCCTTGGCCAATCTCTGAGGAAATGGGGCCCTAACAGAACGATTAGGAGCTGCCTGCAGCGAATTCGAAGAAGACGCAGCCTTGTCGCCCTCCAATTCGGTCCGAATTTAGTCCTCTGGAATTTTCTGAGTTGCAATTCGGTCCAAATTGGATGGAATTCGGTCCGAATTCGGTGCAGATTTAGCTGCTGGAGCACCGTTCGGTCCATTTTCTTCAGGCATTGGCGCATCTTTGTACTGGGTGCCGCTCCTGAGTGTGTGCACCGCCTTGATCTTTGCCCGAGGGTTTGGTTCGGGCTGACTTGGGAGCTTTCCTTGTTGGCGGGTGTTTTGAGAGACAAAGAACCCCTTCATCATCTTTTCATCACGCGGCGCAGCCCCAGATTCCTTCTCGAGCTTGGCCATCCCTTCGAGAATCGTCTCATTCAAGGCCTTTTGAGTCTCCATGAATTGCTCGACTTGAGGTGCAATATAAGGCTTCCTTTGAAAGTTTTGGCCTCGGTCATTGTTGAATGGGACACCCCTGTTTTGAGCCGGTTGTGGTGGGTTCCCTGCGCGGTTGGTGTATATCTTCCTTGGAACAAATGTGCCAGCTTGATTGTTGTTTTGACTACTATCCGCTCCACTATCCTCCATCGCACCTTGATACCAGTTGTGGACTTCCTCGAAGGAGTTGACTTGTTTGGGCTCTGCATCACCATATTGAAGAGGGCAATCTGGAGACTTGTGCCCTTCTTCTCCGCACACCCCGCATTCCTTGGAAAGCAAGTGCGTGCCATTGATCGACTGCATTTTGGCGAGCTCGACTTCGAGTTGAGCAATCATGTCTCGAGTGTCCTTGATCTCATTGACCTCGTGCCTCACTAGATTGCTCCTTGATGGGTTCGGTGCAGGCCAATTGTATTGCAAGGTACATCTCTCGATGGCTGCACGTGCTTGCTCCGCATCGAGCTGCGTAAAACTCTCACCTGAAAGAGCATCAACATTCACTTTAATATTATCATAGAGACCATTGAAAAATGAGTGAATTGATAACCAGTCTTGAATGCCGTGGTTCGGGGAAGAGTTTTCCAAGTCTCTAAACCGTTCCCAAGCCTCCCTGAACGATTCATCCCCCTTTTGTTTGAAATTTATGATTTCCCTTCTAATTTCGAATGCCCTTTTTGCTGGAAAGTATCGCTCAAGGAAAATCTGTGCCATTGTTGCCCAACTATCAATTGACCCTCTTTTCAGTGTGTTATACCATTTTTTTGCCCTGTCCTTAAGGAAAAAGTGAAACAAGAGAAGTCTGATCGAATCCTGAGAAACCCCATTAAATTTCAAAAGTTTTGTGCAATCAAGGAAAGCTTGGAGATGAGCATGTGGGTCCTCCTGGTCAAGCCCATAATATGAGTTTTGTTGCACAAGTGCAACATGCGCGGGATTGATCTGCATGTTGTTGGCCGCGATTCCTCTAACAATGATCGGTCCATCTACATCTTCGACTCGAGGGGCCGAGTGTTCGCGAAGCGACTTGTTGGGCCCTTGAGTTTCGTTGTGTTGCACCACTGGGTTGTGGATGCTATGGTCATCGTTGAGATTTTCCAAGCGCTCTTCCTCAAAGGATAGTCTTTCATTCTCGAGGTTGAGTCGCTCTTGCACGATCCTTTGCTGCTCCGCCACTAACTCGAGGCTCAAGGCCTCAAGTCGTCGAGCCTCATCAGTCAATTCAGCCATTGGTGCACCTGTTTGCTTCTTTGCGCGTGCCTTTGATGGTTCGATTGGGTTAGAACTCGAAGCTTCGTTAGAATTGTCCCCCTTTCCTCTTATGCAAGACTCGGTTATTATATGGAACTGTAGTCCTAACAAATGCGGCCGAACAAGTGTCAAGCAATTCAAACAATAATCAACTCAAAAACATAAGCAATTCAATGATATTTCCAAGTAGTAATTGACTTCGTCCATCAACAAAATGAGTAAATTAAGCAAACCAAATCCTAGGCTACATCTATCCCTAAAGCACTAAAGATTTAGCCTAACATACTACCACAAATCATGCAAATAACAGTATTTGAATTCAAACAAGCCATAAATTCAGAATTTAAAGAAAAGTATTAGAGATACACAAATAGATCCAAGTTTCAAGTGAATAAACCACTGCGTAGCGCTTTAGAACACTATCAGACCTTGAGAACTCTTTGTAACAGCAAGAAACAGCTCCAAAACGCCTTCCTTTCTGCCCTAACCGTCCAGAAAATGGGAGGAGAAGAACCTGATCTGCTCCTGGAGAGAGATGGTAAAAAATAAAATGAAAGATGACCCTCTCTAAGGATGGAAGGCGCTTAATATGCTCCCCTCTGGCTCCTGGACAGCTGGTGCATGCTTTTCCTTCATCCAGGCCGAAATTGAGGACTTTCCATAAGAGAAAATGCCTCCAGAAATCATTCCTGAACTGGCAATTCGGACCGAATTAGAGTCAATTCAGACCGAATTCAATGTTGGAGTTATGTCCTAGAAGTCAATGGTTAATGACTTAAATATTAGTTTATGTTATTGATGATATTTGATCATTTGTTCCTAGGATTTATTATTGACAGATCATTCAGGTTGAGGATCTGAATTGTGGATCTCTGTGGATCATTCATTAGAATGGCAATAATAAATCTAAATTATCCATAATCTTGATAATTAACAAGGAACATTAATTATCATATAAGATTAGTATGCAAGTTAAGTGATGATTAAGTTCTACAAATCATAAGTAAGCGTTACCGACTTAATTGCATATGTGTATGTTATTGGAACATAGCACAGGACATGACCCAATGAAATAAACATATGGATTGTGTTATGTGTCATTGTTTATTTCATATGAGTTTGATTCTAAGTTTGAGATGATTCAACTTTTCCACATGAGGATAGGTTCTATAAATATCGTCTACCGTTGATTCCTGATAAGAGCTGCTATACGAATTTTATTTATGTTCTCTTGAATTGTGCGGGAAAAGGTTGTTCATCAAGAAAACCGCATGTCCCTCATTAGTATACCTAGTGAGTGATGATATCTGTTTGGGCCCCTTGATGGAGTTGGATTGTTTGGCCAACTTGTGCAATCAACTCTAGATCAAGAAACGTATAATATGCAGAATGACACATTCTTATCTTGGATTATACGATAATATCATGTGACATAAGAATCGGACAAGGAAATACTTTTATTTCTTATGCAGGATTTGAATATTTGTATCAGTACATTATTTATGTGAATTGGGAGTCATAACATGTTACTAGATACCGCTTATGATTATTGGAAATAAATAACGATTTATTTTCATGGCCAACATAACATAAATCCTCAAAGGGTCACACAAATAAAGTTTTAACCATACAGTGCATTATTTATTTATTCACAGCAGTAAGTGCGATGAAAATATGATAAGTTGATTAATTAATTATATACCGTTATGAACCGTTAGAATTAATTAAATCAAAGGGATCATATAGAAATAAATTAATGAATTTGCTAATTCCAAAATAATTATCAATAAGTTGATAATTAATTTTATTCAACATATTTTAATTGGTTGAATTGAAAATTCAGCTTAATAAGAAAGCAATTTAATTAGACCATTAAATGATTGATTTAATGTGTTAATATGAGAGCAAAATAACAAAATGAAATGGCTAAATTAGGCTATCTCTGTTAGGAACTCTAGTCCTTGTGTAATTTTAATTTTTTATTACTAATTAATAATTAATTAACCATGCACAACAAAAGGATCTAGTATTAAGCATCAAGCACTCATGAGAAACGGGGAGGAGTTTCGTACCTCTTCCAAACTCGCAATTGGAAGGCTCGATCCATGGTATAGAAGTCGATGGCGTGCCTCCAATCACCACAACCACGCTGGCCTCGAGTCCACCAAAAACTCTAACCAAATTCTAGAGGTTTGTGCTAGCAAACCCTAAAACGGAGCTAATTCCTTGTTGCCTTTCTTCACAAAATTAACTATTTAATTTGTGGCTAATATTCAACACATGAATTCCTATGGAAGAGCAATAATTTGAGAGAGCAATGGAAGAGAAAAATCTGATATTTTTTCTGTCCATATTAATTAGGAAGAGATGAAGAGGTTAACGCTAAATTTAGCGGTGCTGTTTCCTTAATTAACAGTCCTATATTTAGGCATCCAAACCTCATCCTTCTTTCGCCCAATATGGACAAAATTGCCCCCTATATGCTGGCCACGAAATGGCCTAATTTAGCCATTTTATTTTGTTATTTTGCTCTCATATTAACATATTAAATCAATCATTTAATGGTCTAATTAAATTGCTTTCTTATTAAGCTGAATTTTTAATTCAACCAATTAAAATATGTTGAATAAAATTAATTATCAACTCATTGATAATTATTTTGGAATTAGCAAATACATTAATTTATTTCTATATGATCCCTTTGATTTAATTAATTATAACGGTTCATAACGGTATATAATTAATTAATCAATTTATCATATTTTCATCGCACTTATTGCTGTGAATAAATAAATAATGCACTGTATGGTTAAAACTTTATTTGTGTGACCCTTTGAGGATTTATGTTATGTTGGCCATGAAAATAAATCGTTATTTATTTTCAATAATCATAAGCGGTATCTAGCAACACGTTATGATTCTCAATTAACATAAATATTGTACCGCTACAGTATTTTAATCCTGCATAAGAAATATAAGTATTTCCTTGTTTTGATTCTTATGTCACATGATATCATCGTATAATCCAAGATAGGAATGTGTCATTCTTGCAGATTATATGTTTCTTGATCTAGAGTTGATCGCCTAGTTGCGCATACGATCCAACTCCATCAAAAGGCCCAAACAGATATCATCACTCACTAGGTATACTAATGAGGGACATACGATTTTCTTGATGAACAACTTTTTCCCGCACAATTCAAGAGAACATAAATAAAGTCCGTATAGCAGCCCTTATCAGGAATCAACGGTATACGATATTTATAAAACCTATCATCATGTGGAAAAGTTGAACCATCTCAAACTTAGAATCAAACTCATATGAAATAAACAATGATACATAACACAATCCATATGTTTATTTCATTGGGTCAAGTCCTGTGCTATATTCCAATAACATACACATATGCAATTAAGTTGGTAACTCTTTACCTATGATTTGTAGAACTTAATCATCACTTAACTTGCGTACTAATCTTATATGATAATTAATGTTCCTTGTTAATTATCAAGATTATGGACAGTTTAGATTTATTATTGTCATTCTAACGAATGATCTACAGAGATCCACAATTCAGATCCTCAACCTGAATGATCTGTCAATAATAAATCCTAAGAACAAATGATCAAATATCATCAATAACATAAACTAATATTTAAGTCATTAACCATTGACTTCTAGGACATAACTCCAACAATCTCGTGCCCAGCATATAGGGGGCAATTTTGTCCATATTGGGTGAAAAGAAGGATGAGGTTTGGATGCCTAAATATAGGGCTGTTAATTAAGGAAACAGCACCGCTAAATTTAGCATTAGCCTCTTACTCTCTCCCTAATTAATATGGACGAAAATTACAGAAAAAATATCAGATTTTTCTCTTCCATTGCTCTCTCATATCATTGCTCTTCCATATGAATTCATGTATTGAATATTATCCACAAATTCAATAGTTAATTTTGTGAAGAAATGCAACAAGGAATTAGCCCAGTTCTAGGGTTTGCTAGCACAAACCTCTAGAATTTGGTTAGAGCTTTTGGTGGACTCGAGGTCATCCATTGGAGAAGAAGGAAGAGAGGCGCAGCACGCCACCAACTCCTACGCCTTGGATTTTTCCTTCTTTATACGATTCTTGAAGACGTATATCCATAATCGCTTTTCTCTTGATTAATTGATGTGTTACATGCTCGCAAGATCCTTTCTTGTGGTTGTTTGCTTGTTTTATGATTATTAATTGTAATAAAAATAAAATTGTGCATCCTAACCACTTCCTAACATTCAAGTCACTGGATTTGGCTCGACTAGGAATTCGGTCCGAATTGAGAGGAATTCGGACCGAATTGTAGAGGCTGGCTGAGTCTGGCTTCTGACTGGCTGGGCTCGTGTCTGGACAATGCATCGGGTCGAGTCGGAGTTTGATCTAGGCTAGGAATGAGTCGTCTAGCCATCTAATTTGCTGCTTTCCTTGCCGTATTCCTCGAGTTCCTGTAAAATAAAAACAAAGACGCAACGGCGGTGCCAAATCTGGCGAACAAAGATAAAAACAAAGAAAAATAGCAGTTTTAGTCACAATTTCGATGTAAAGTCTAGTCAAAATATCGATATAAATATGAGATATCAATATAGAGAGAGAGAGAGAGAGAGAGATTTTGTTATGGTGAGTCGCGACTCACCAGGGGTTTGTGAGTTGCGCTCAAAACTCCTAGATCTAGTTCAAAATTACCAATCCAAACCGTTCAATAGGATGTCCCTATTAAAATCTCCATGCAGACCAAATTTTACATTTTTTCAAAATTTTTAATTATTTTGTTGAAATTTTAGAAAATCGTTAATCTAATTAGTTCTGAATTGTTCAAAAATAGCAATTTTTAAAAATCCGAAAAAAATACTTAAAAATTTCAAAAAAAATATATAATTTGGTCTGCATGGAGACTTCGATAAGGAGATCGTATTGGATGGTTTGGATCGATCATTTTGAACCAGATCTAGGAGTTTTCGAGTGTGACTCACTATAGCAAAACTCTTTATATATATATATATAGAGTTTTGCTATGGTGAGTTGCGATCAAAACTCTTAGATTTAGTTTAAAATGATCGATCCAAACCGTCCAATATGATCTCTCTATTGAAATCTCCATGCAGACCAAATTTTATAATTTTTTGAGATTTTTAAGTATTTTTTTCGAATTTTTAAAAACTGCTGTTTTTGAACGGTTCAGAACTAATTAGATTAACGATTTTCTAAAATTTTAAAAAAATACTTAAAAATTTTGAAAAATTGTAAAATTTGGTATGCATGGAGATTTCAATAGGGAGATCATATTGGACGGTTTGGATCGGTCATTTTGAACTAAATTTAGGAGTTTTGATCGCGACTCACCATAGCAAAACTCTATATATATATATATATATATATATATATATATATAGAGAGAGAGTTGATATAGAACACTGATGTGTACGGATCGTCCCCGTACACATGAGTCGTTTTTCAAGGTCCGAAATTCAAACGGTCAATCCGAACCGTTCAAGTTGTTCGCTATATTGAAAAACCTAGATAGACCAAATTTTACATTTTTTTCGAATTTTTTTGCTATTTATTATGATATTTTCAAAAAACACTATAATTGGAGTATTTCAGGCCCTCCAATTTGAAAATATCATAATATATAGCAAAAAAATTCGAAAAAATGTAAAATTTAGTCTGCAAGAGTTTTTCAATATAAAGAACAAGTTGAACGGTTCGGATTGACCGTTTGAATTTCGAATCTTGAAAAACGACTGATGTGTACGGGGACGATCCGTACACATCAGTGTATTTTATCCATTATATATATATATATATATATATATATATATAGTTTTGCTATGGTGAGTTGCGACTCACCAGAGGGTCAGTGAGTCGGGCTCAAAACTCATATGTCTTGTTCAAAATGACCGATCCAAACCGTCCAATACAATCTCTCTATTGAAATCTCCATGCAGACCAAATTTTACATTTTTTTCAAAATTTTTAAGTATTTTTTTTAAATTTTAGAAAATCGTTAATCTAATTAGTTCTAAACTATTCAAAAATAGCAGTTTTTAAAAATCCAAAAAAAATACTTAAAAATTTTGAAAAAATATAAAATTTGGTCTACAAGGAGATTTCAATAAGGAGATCATATTGGATGGTTTGGATCAGTCATTTTGACCCAGATCTAGGAGTTTTGAGCCCAACTCACAGACCTTCTGATGAGTCACGACTCACCATAGCAAAACTCTATATATATATAGAGTTTTGCTATGGTGAGTTGCAACTCACCAAAGGGTCGGTGAGTCGCGCTCAATCCGAACCGTTCAAGTTGTTCTTCATATTGAAAAACTCTTGAAGACCAAATTTTATATTTTTTCGAATATTTTTGCTATATATTATGATATTTTCAAATTGGAGGGCCTGAAATGCTCCAATTGTAGTGTTTTTTGAAAATATCATAATATATAGCAAAAATTTTCGAAAAAAATATAAAATTTGGTCTCCAAGAGTTTTTCAATATGGAGAACAACTTGAACGGTTCAGATCGACCATTTGATTTTTGGATTTTAAAAACGACTCGGGCATACGGGAGACGATCCGTACACCATAGTGTATTTTATCCATCCACTATATATATATTACTAGAGGATGGTAGAGTTATTTGACGTCTTACTGTTTTATTTAATTGACGCAAATGTAGTATATAAATTTTTTTTGGTGTTTCATTATTTTGTTTCAAGAAAATCATCAGAATCAATAACTATGATTATTATTATTTATTTATGAATCTGAGATCGATCAAAACTTTCATTTTTTGCATCATTTTATTATTTTTAAACATGAAATAAAAACAAAATGGACAATTCTATAAAGGATTGAACTTTTAAACCGTGCTTGAGTCCTAATTAATCATTTTCGTGCATAATTTCAGATGAACGAACTAGATTTAGTCCGGTTTTTGTCCACAACAGAATTTGCCCGAATATAAATGTAACTTCTATTGCACTAGATGCCATCTCATATGCTTGTATAAAAAAGTTTACAATATTTTGGAATCAATTTAATGCGAATAAATAAAATGAAAAAAAAAGCGAATTTGTACATATCTCTTGGTATTCATGGCGACAAAATTAAAGTACACATGAATCTTCGCTTTCAAGTATAAATATTATTAACTATCGCATCTAATGAATTTATGTTATCATATATGAATTTTTAATGTTGATTATTAAATATGGAGTTACCTGAATCTTTTTTTTTTAGAAAAATAAAGAAATCTTGAAAACAAAAAGAAAACACATCACTCATGTTTACATCGACAATGAAAAATGTAAAATTATTGAAATCCATAAAAGTTAATGTCGGTAAAATAAAAAAAATATCAATTTTTTTTCCCATACCGAAATACCAAGTTATTGCGGGCCATTTTTGCGCAAAGGATGTATCACTGATTAAATTTTTTTCTTATAAAACAAAAAATAAACCAAATGTGTTAAAAAAAATACGGTTCTAAAAAGATCCTATCACAAATTTAAAGTTCCAAAAGGTTGCTTTCTAAACTAAAAATATCGGAGGGTAATTTATGACGGAATTCAATTCAGATATGCAGGAATTGCCCAAATTTAAATGACTTCATAACCATTAATTGTTATGATTCAAACAGTCCAACATGTCTATTTCGATCTAATAATAACCAGAAGAACGTTCCTTACCACAAATGCTTGACACGCAAACATAACCAGCACTAGGATGATCAATCTTTATAAAAGAATTAATTTGTTCATAGGGAAAAAAAAATTCAGTTTGTTTATAGCACGATATGTTATAAATTATATATATTTTTGTCAAAAGTTTAAAAAATGAACATGCATTATGTTTAAATTTTTCATAAGTTGAATCTCAAATCAATTTAAATTTAAAATTATGCTATGTTCATACTTACAAATAAAATACGAAAGACGTGGTACATGATAAACAACAGCCGGCAGGCAAATCTGAAGACAAAAATACCTTCCTTGTTAGCAGTTCGATTGGCTTTAGACTAGGTATATTTTTGTGTCCTAGAACTGACAAGACTCTCTCTCACACACGGAAACTCAACTCTTTCAAATTAAAGATAATCCAGTCACTGCTATAATTTGTTCCCTCAAATCTCCACCAAGAAATGCATAGAATTCATTGAGAATTGAACAAAGACTGTCCTAACAAAATAATAATAATAATAAGATGACCACAAAGCAAGCAAGCAACTCCGCAAGTCCACAACTGTGCAGAAGATAATCTTTCAATAGGTTGTAAAATTAACAGTTACTTTATATCTTAATTTGTAATTATTATATTAGTACTAGTATTAGTATTCGGAACAGATTTACACTCGAGGAAAGGAATGATCTAAACAAGATTAGTAAAAATGTCGTTTTTGCATGTGCACAGCCGTTAATGGAGCTGAAGTCCGGGCGGTTTTTGTTCCTTCTAGAAAACAAATATTTCATTTTATTTTTATCAAATTAAAAACAATGCCAACCTGCGCCTTAGCAACTTAATTTATAGTTGCATAGGGATTTAGCATGAGCCAACATGGCGCTGATTAAGGGGAAGAAACAACATGATTTGAGGAATATGCTGTAGTGGGACTTATGTGATGGTGCCGAACAATTTATTTTGAACACATCATTTAATTAAGGCATTTTCATTATTTTTTGTGTACATAAATAAAATGCCCCTATTAGGGCTGTCAATGAAACCCGTTTATCCGTTTACCCTACCCGTACCGTCGATAAGGCGGGTATGGGTAAGGTTTTATTTTCGTTAGACTAACGGGTATGGGTACGGGTAAAGAAAAAAATTCGTTAATTTATCGGGTACGGGTATGGGTACGGGTAAGGGCTATTTCGTACCTATTATCTAACGGGTAATATTTTACAAACATATATGTATATATAATCACGTTTTTAGCATATTTCGTAAGATATGTTATTCATTTCGATCTTCATCCAAATCATCCAATTTATTTATGATAATGAAAAAATTAATTTACACTCTATATTATATTATAAATTATAATTTATAATTAGTTATATGGATTTTTCAAATTCAATTGATATGAGAATAAATTTCATAATTTTTGTTATATCTAAAATATTATCTAAATGTTTTACTTTATCTATATATTTATTTGATACTATTTATTTAGCACATTATACATTTTTATTAAATTAATAATATTATTATTACCCATTATGTACCGTTACCCTACCCGTACCGTTAATTCTTAACGGGTACGGGTATGGATAAAGAAAATTTTAACGGGTGCGGATATGAAAATACTTTCTACCGTACCGTACCGTACCCATTGACAGCCCTAGCCCCTATATCAAAATGTACTCTTTTTCTATCGATTCATTTGGTGGATGGCTGCTTCACAAAATTCATAATTGAATGGCACCAATATTTCAGATCAGCGAGGTGATGCAAGAATTCTTTGCATTTCCTAGATAGCCTCTATCTAGTGTTTCAAAAAAAAAAGAAAAAAAAAGAAAAAAAGAATTCTATTGCATGGTTGCCAATAGAGAGCACGCCGCAGAGAATCAGATTGGCAGCCTATAATCGTGTTTTGTTTCGTTTTTATTGGGGACCACCTAGGTATTTAATGATGATTCATTACTTTCTGCACACGCGTATAAAGGATCCCTAGGAATTCATGGATCCTATGAGACCAGCAAATTACGGGTTGGACTTGGACATGCAGCTATGGTCTGAGATTACCATTTTACTTCTTTTTTTTTTCTCAATTTGTTTATTTTCTTGTATAGTCAGGAACGGAGCTAGAAAGAAAAATTGAGAGGTTCTAATTTGAAATTTTACACATAATTATATTATTTATATCAAAATTAACTTAATAATTAAAGGAAAACTCAAACCTTAAAGGGTGAAAGCCTCCCTTGTGTATATTTGTGGTTTAAATTTAAATATTTCCCCTAGCCTACTCAACTCTATTTTTTCCGGTGTTCTTTCAGCTATATATCCTTATGAAACTATTGTTACTGGCTGCACAAGAAAAATTGGAAAAAAAAATTTCTTAAAGCCAGTCTGGCTCGATTAAAAAAAAATGATGCATATTGTTACACAATGAAAAGCTGGCTTATTAAAAAGATGACTAGAAAACTGATTTTTTTTTTTTTTTTTTTTTTTGTTCCATGAGCTGCCTCTTTCCACCAATGACGGATGCACCGTGAGTCCACGACTGAATGTAACCATTAGTTTATTAAGAAGAAATCTGGAATTATCTATCTTTTCAAGTACTTACAAAAATTATTACAGGTACTTAAAGAATTTTAATGGATCGGTAAGGATTAGGTGGACTTATTTTTATACTATACCTGTTAAGAATTAGTTTTATCAATATTTTATCCTTACCCGTTCAAATTTATAATTTTATATATGTACATTCCCTCTGATGTTCCTCGTCCAAAGTCAAGCCGAACAATAGCCTTACAGAAGTAAGATTATGACAGGCGATCCTTCTTAAGCGATAGTTAAGCATTTCTCAAAAGAGACAATGTTTCAATGATTAGTACAAAACCAACCTGAACAATCACGCGAGGATATAAGCTACCCATGTGTTTCTATCATAGAAACACGAAAGAACATGGGATCAAAAAGATTACAGTTTGGTACAGAGATATCAAACTACAGGATGGCACATGCAAGTTAGGTACCAACCATTTACCTGACATTTCCTATATAGAAAAAGAAAACACTAGTCTTCTGAATCCAAATAAACTACATAATAATATTCTGCATTATTATAGTAATAAAACAGTTACACAAACTACAAACTACAAACAATCCTATAATAGCTTGGCCTCAATTTCCTCAAGAGAGAGGCCTTTAGTTTCAGGTACTTTGTAAAATATGAAGAGGAGAGACGCTATGGCAATAACACCAAATCCTGCGAACAGGATTGCTGTCCCTACCCATGCCTGTTATCAAATTGATTGAAAAGAAAACATTAAGATTTTGAAGTTCTCAAACATGTTTCTAGATGGACTGGAGGCCTGAAACAATGGCCCACTTAGCAAAGAAAACGTACAAAGAATACAAGAGAATCGCAGGGAGAGCCAGCAAAACCTTTTCTTTTTTACAAATTATGCGGGAAAAAATTCCCTGTATTTGCCTACAAACCCCAACAATACACATTTTGCAAATAGCCCAAGAACCTCCCCGTTATTTACAACAACACTAGTCAATTAGAATAATGCTGTCAAAAATTAAAAGGTAAAAAGTGATCTACTAATGATATCACTCCTAATTAACCTTTGAGTGTTTTTGTTAAGCTGAAACGTGAAAAGTAAAAGCAAGCAAGAAGAAATTATAGGCGACGTACAAAGTTTTCTTGAAGAGGTAACCTAGGAATTTAGTTCAGGATTAGAGAAACCAATGTAGTCATATTTGGATTGCACGGACCATGATTTTATCTTTCAACTAAATTTTAAAATTGAGATGAAATATTGTACGTAATCGACAGAAAACCTGAAAATTACCTCCAAGGGTGAGAATGCAAAAGTCACAAGGGCATTAGAGCCAAAATTCACGAGCACGGCTATGCTCAAACCACGACCTCTCAGGCGCAAAGGGAAAATCTCAGATATCATCAGCCATCCAATCGGACCAAATGACAGCTGGATAATTCAAATTAGATTGTATTAATAAAATAGATAACTGTTGAATTTGAATTGAATTGAAATTAGATTATATTAACAATATAGTTTACCTGATAGCAGCCCACATAGAGGAGAAGTGCAACCACAGCCACTGCAGGGATTGCCTTCAGCAGGGTATAGTACGACGACAATAAGAACAGTGATATTGCCTGCATCAGTAAACAGTTATTTTATTTTCTACATTGATGCAACCTTATGTTGGAACCAGTTGCTCATATTGTTAAAAAGACGTACAATGCCAGTGACGCCACCAAGAAGAAGAGGTCTTCTACCAAGCTTGTCTACTACTAGAACCGCAATTCCAGTCATAATTAACTGTGCACAGAAATAAATTAGAAAAAAAAACCACCATCTTTTAACAACAGAAAAAGAATAAAAAAGAAAGCAAAGATAT
Organism: Rhynchospora breviuscula; assembly: GCA_027562975.1. Classification (NCBI taxonomy): domain Eukaryota; kingdom Viridiplantae; phylum Streptophyta; class Magnoliopsida; order Poales; family Cyperaceae; genus Rhynchospora; species Rhynchospora breviuscula. The sequence continues at coordinate 25,809,776 of CM050400.1, read as the reverse complement.
CAAGGTTTTACCTTGAACAATCCAAGAAGCACAGATACACGGGTAGCATCGGATGCAGCAGAAAATCCTGCACTCTGTCAAGAGCAACAAAAAATTAAAATAATTTAGTCAATTTTATTTACGTGTATGATCTGATTAATGTATTTTAACAATAAGTATCATCTTTGTAATATTTTTTAATGAATCAAAATTGCTGTCATTTAGCCAACCCTCGAAAATTAAAAATAAGAATAGAACTGTATTCAAAGTACCTGGAGAATAGTTGCGGCATAATATAACACACTTGGTTGTCCGGTCACCTGCATTAGAAGCAATGAACAAAAAGTTAACTAAATATCAGAACTTCAGGAGTAAAATGAATACTTAAAACGGTCCAGAAATTCCAACACCAATAAGACAAATAATTTAGTTTCAAATTTGAAAAGAGAAACATTATAGAAACCTGCTGGAAAATCACCAAACCGCAACCGATAGTCATGGCCTTAAGGCACTTTCCTTGAAAAATCTCAGTAAAACTGATGTTTTTCTCCTCATCAGCATAGGCTAAATCAGCCAATATCAAATCAACTTGGTTTATTGTTGAAGTATCAACCGGCTTGCCCCTGAGCCGGCACAGACAGGAAACAGCGAACTCCTTGGCTTCTGGAATGCTCCCCTTTCCTTGTACAGAGCACAACAGAAGCCACCTAGGAGATGGCGGAAGCCACCACATGCCAATTGCCATAATTATACATATGGGTGCGCTTGCAGCATACACGTATCGCCACCCTGAGGCAAGGTCGACAAACAGACTGCCAAAAATGTACCCAAGCTGCACAAAGTTTTATCTGTTTATAATATGTAAGGGTGGGGTATAAGAAGGGCCTAGACCTGATAGATACTATCCATTTGATACATAATTTGGTAAAGCTTCTTTTCAAGGAATTATATTGCTAGAGAAATTCCAAATAAAGAAGCAAATTATATGAATGAAGAAGCAATTGAGTAAACTTCACATGAATTCACATCTGTCAAAAGAAAGTTTTGCAAAGCCCTTGTGTTATCCTTAGAAAATAAAACAACATAATAAGCAGTTAGACAAATCTACACTGTTGGAGAAATTTAATTAAAAACTATCATCTTTTACAAACAAAGACCAAAATACCCTTACTGCCCTATGTTCAACTCACAACCCTTTCATATTCCCGCCTTCCTCTAGAAAAAGGACAAAATCAATGTTTAACTTATTTTTTTTCCAAATCATTATTCACTGCCCTGAGTCTATGAGCAACTAAGAAGCAGATTTGTGACATATTGGACCTCCATTTTCTATATCCTCGAAGAAATTAATGATCGTATTATTTTGTCTTTGTGAAGGTTTTTGTTTGGGCTGCCCATGTTAATATTTTGACTGGAGTATTTCAAATCCTTTATAACACAACAAAATGGCGACGAATAATAACCAAAATAAACACAATCTTTCACAACCATCGTCCTTTCTTTCGCAACTGTTGGAAAGAAAGAAAGTTATCTACTTGAAAGAACCACATGCAATAATAATCACTTGACTGATAAAGTTAGCATATTGTGAAGTAGGAAAAACGAGGAAGGAAAATATTTCTTTTTATGGAGAATATGCGATTCCATTACCAAACTTAAGGGTCTAAGAAGATACTTAGTAAAACCCTTAATGACTTGATCAATAAAAAAATCCAAGTCTTACAATATCGGGTGTGCGTTCCTCGCTTGGATTTGGGAATCATGAGCTTGAAATTCTGGCCAAACTATTTTAAATAAATTTGTTGTCTAATTAAGAAGACAAATTTCATGTTTACCCTGCTACCCCTCAAAATATCATGTATAATCTGCAAATGTTACTACTGTCACACCTACCATCACTTGGCCACCATCAAACTATGTTAGTTTAATACACATCACTATTATTTGCACTAGTCATACAATAGTTGAATTACCAAAAAGGGTGTTGTTCTGTTTAAAATTGATGAAGCACATCTTGATGGAGTAGTTAGAGTGGAAGTCTTTAAAACTGTGACACGTCACATTTTGGGCTTTTACATGAATACATACAATATTACGCCTTTTAAAAAAGTGGAACATATAATAAAAACTATGTTTATTTGTACATTCTTGGCTTATTACACTAACAATATCAGAGCATCATATACTACAGGGCACTTCTCAATTTCTCTGACAAAAGAGCGGCTCTTGTACTTGTCCTTTTGGCAATTCTATCGACAAGACAGTGGTTTTACAAATTTTCAGAAAATATATATTAAAACCTTATGAATGTTTTCTATTTTCATAAGTAGAGCTCTGGAAGCTACAGCTATAGATATACTCATGAAAAATGCGAGAGTTATTTCAGTTGGAACTTACAAGCATTCCCATTACTATGAAGAATTCCTTTAAGGAAATGAGAGTCCCACGTATTTGACTTGGAGCGGTCTCAGCAATATACATGGGAGCAGCATGCATAGCCTAAAACATAAACAAAAAAATAAAGAATTATTCTAAAAAAAAAGAAAAGGCATAAAACTATTAATTAACACCTGTATTTCTGATATCAAATTGAGTAACATTTTTGATAAATTGAAATAGACTATGGTGCTTGGAATTTGAGTCATCTAAAAGTAAAAATATTAAAAGAAATACCAACTAATCAGATCATTTACCAAACCAATTCCAAATCCATAGATAAATCGGCCAACCACCAAAACAGCAAAATATGGTGCAGATGCAGTCAGCAGAGCCCCAATAAGATACAACAAAGAAGATAAAATCAACTCCCTTCTTCGTCCTACATTAATTAATACAAATCTCTACATCATTTCAACTAGTAATGTATAACTTGCAGTGAAGAACTTAAAGCTAGTTTGAAAAAATAACCTAGGTAATCTGCAACTGTAAATGCCATAACAGAACCAATCAAGGCACCATATAGAGATCCACTGACCTGACATTATTAAAAAGAAAAATAGTGGTTCATAACTTCAATGTTAATTAAAATTTAAAAAAAAATTACATAAGTCAAACGAGAGAAAGATTACCACAAGACCAACTTGTAATGATGACAGGTCGTACCATGAAGTTCCACTCAGTGAAGGTGACTGAAAATTTAATGCAGTTTTAAAAAATTAAACATACAACTAAAGAACAATAAGATTAAGATGAACAATTCAATTCTTCTGGCATTTACAATTTCATGACAGTAATCTATTCCTTGACAGCAAAAGTACCTGCAATGAAATTGTAGCACCAGATGTGGCGCCAATGTCATAGCCATAAAGCAACCCTCCTAAAGCAGGGAATAAGAACCTACTCCACACCATGCCATAAAACACAGATAAATAATAAATTAAACACCAAGGGCACAAATGGCATGATTCTCATTTGATCAAATTTGAAAATTTTCGGACAAATTTTCGGATTGGGAAATAGAAACAATAACTCACGGTAGAATCGCCGCGCAAACAGAGAATCTCTCTTCAACATGAGCACCACGATTGATTAAAGGCTCTCTTGCGCTATCCAATTCAGCCTCCCTCACCTGATTAGTTCAAACGAAAGAGTGGAGATAAAAAATAAAAAAAAAAAGACGAAATTGAAATAAGAGAGAATTTCGCAATTGATTAGCAGAAGAGGAAAACCTCGTCGGAGAAGGATATGGGTTTAGGTTGCTCCGGATCGGAGGCCATGAAGTCGATGGACGTGGCTTACTGTACACCGCAGTGGTAGAAACCTCAGTTCTCGTTCTCGAACAGTTTAGAATTAGAAGGCGAAGAATCAAGAATGGGAACGGTGGTAGCTTAAGCTGAGAGTTTGATTAGAGTATTTCTCTTTTTACCCTTTTTGTGCTTTTATTTCGGTTATTACTTATTTTTAACCATATCGGACTGGTAGAGAGACTGACAGGGACATGTGATCAGGAACGGCAATGCCTTAGGCGGGCTCGTGAAATATAGGAATTCCATCCTAACCCAGCATGTGAATCGCGTGTTTGATTGTTTAGAGATTAGATCAAATCTGTTTGGATTAAAATTTTATATAATTCGATTTTAAAATGTCCAGTCCGATTTAATCTATTATTAAAGAGATACGCTAAAATAAGTCGCGACTGACGGATGAGACCGTCAGCTACGATCAAATCTCAATTTTTGAGATTCTAACAGTTGATCCGAACCGTTCAATGTGTTCTCCATATTGAAATCTCATTGGAGACGAAATTTTATATTTTTCTAAAATTTTTTAGTATTTGTTTGGTATTTTACAAAATTCTTAATCTAAATAATTCTGGACCCTTCAATAACTATGATTTTTAAAATTCTCAAAAAAATAGTAAATAAAATCAGAAAAATGTAAAATTTGGTCTCCAATGAGATTTCAATATGGAGAACACATTGAACGGTTCAGATTAGCCATTAGAACAGCAAAAGTTGAGATATAATCGCAGCTGACGGATCCATCCGTCAGTCGTGGCTGATTTTAGCCTATCTCATTATTAAATTTTATCATCCAAACCCAGCATGATTTGTACCGTTGTACCACTACTTGGTAGCCTCTACCAAGCTTTTCTAAATAAAAAAAAAAACCAGCATGATTTGGTCTGATCTTTGTGTTATTATTATTTTTTGTCCTATTGATTCTTAATAAATAATTTATTTTGAATATCATACAAAAATAAGAGGAATTGTCATAAATTCATATCTAATTTAAATAATAAATACGACGCATCTTAGAAAATTGCTATTATCATATACTCTTAACAAAGAGTAACAACAACATTAAATTATAATAGGAAAATTATACAGTATGTCTTACTGAGTCAAGCAACTTGATTTATTCTCGATATTGAATGTAGACGCTGAATGTTTGTTATTTTAAAAAAAAATCAACATTTGACTTTCTTTATTTAAACAAAGAAATAGAAATAGGTTAATAATAAGAATACATATATCTAAAGCTCACTGGCGGAGAATTTCAGAGATCCAAGCGAGAAGTTTGGATTTACACGCGTTACACGCGTATACTTTACTGATTGAAAACAAAAGGCGCTGAGAAAGCTTCTCTTTATATTATGTTATCCAGATCTTCAATTGAGAAATAATTTATTTGGTAAAAAGGTAACTATGGCAAAATTATCATAAATTATAAGACCTTCAGAGTCCAACAAGCGAACAAAGAATTTTAAAAATATGGCCTTTTGCAGTTAATTTTTTTTTGCAAAATAGTTACTGCATGTAAAATTTAGTAAGCTTAAAAAATAAAAATTCAATTAAAATAATCAGAACATCCAATTGAGAAACAATTTTAATTGGATGATTGTAAATTAATATTTTAGAGTCCAAAATCATAAAGTCAATAATGAAACAAATATAAACTGTACAAGCAAAATTATGGCCAAAATAAATGCTAAAAATATAACATACATGCCCTCTGTTGGACATTAGGGTCCTTTGCAAATGCCATTTTTTTTAGACAAATTAAGAGTAATGCTAGAATCAAACATATAGGACGTCAAACATGATCCAAAACATCAACCGTTAAAATTTCAAACGGATTGGAACCACTCAATATGATCTCTATATTAAAATATCATTGAAAATCAAATTTTATATTTTTTCAAATTTTCAAATTTTTTTTTATTGTCAAAATTAGAGGGTTCATGACTTTTTAGATTGAGCGTATTCAAAAATTCCAAAAAAAAAATAGTAAAAAAATTGAAAGAAATATAAAATTCGGTCTCGACAGAGATTTTATTATGGAAAACAATTTGAGCAGTTCGAATCGGTCATTCTAATTTCAAAAATAAAAATTTTATCATATTGGACAAGTGCATGTGTCATATATATTGGACACTAGACACTCCCACAAATTATTAGAGAACAGAACAGTGAGGCGCGCAGCGCCATCGTTGATCGTCCACAAAATTCTACAAGTCGTAGCCATTTCTAAAATATGTATTGTTTAAAATCTCTATATTATCCTGTCAATTTGAGTAATTATATTTTCGGGAACAGATGAAGTAACGCTTTTAGATGAACGAAATAGTAGAAGTATTATTAATTTTGGCTTTATATCAGCTGTTATACTTTTAGGGTAGGTAAGGCAGCTAGTATTTTTTTTTTTTTTCCGATTTACATGAAAAGTTTCTTCTTGAATCGATTCCATCTTACTTTCTCTATATTTTTCTTAGCAGATACGTTCCCATCTTAATTTCTATATATATTTTCCTATGGTCAAATGTTAAAAACAACAATGGGACAGTTTTGGTGGATAGGTCTCGTTATTTCCCTAATTAAGAAATGTGAAAAGCGTTTCGACACAAAAGCCTGATGACTTGAAAAGCCAATGATGAACTTTTCACCCTTTCCCAATTGTTATCATGACGATTTGTCTCGTTATTCTCGTTTCAAGTTGACCTTTTTATGCCCACAATTTTAATGTAGCATGTAAAACACCGTTTTCTTCACCAAAAGATCCTCATCGGAATTACAATATTCAAGGGCAAATGCTTGTATTTCAAAAGATATACTAGGAAAGATTTTGCATTCTAGACATCTTTGACATTAGGAAGCATAATGCATCGAAACAAAAACAAACAGAGAAGAAGCTTTACTGGAGTATATAACTTCAGTGATGTTTACAGATATCCAATAAAATTATTCAGAATGCTACTTCAACCTTTTGTTAAAGGAAGAAAAAACAAAAAGAAAGAACAAAGGGCACAGCATCAAATCCCATGGCGAGCAGAACAGGAAGCAAAAGAACTCAATTTTTCTTAGGCTGCCAGGCCTGGTACCGGGTCCAGTCTCTCTGCTCAGCATTAAGGGCGTGTCCCTTGGAATGGTATATAAATTCCTCACCCTCACCAGAGAGATTCTCTTTGTGCTCTACACCATACCTCTTTGGCTTCAGCATTAGCAGCTGCATTGAAAACAAGTATGGTCAACAAAAATGAACACTGAAAAACTGAAACTTGAATTACTGGAAGAGAGAGGATTGCTATGCAATGGAAACCAACCTCATCCCCTGTATGGTCGGTGATGTAATGAAGCCATCCATGCCATTCTGGGGGCACTTGTGATGCATTGTAACGGCTATTTTGAGCATACTCAACAAACCTGTGCCTTCCTGTATTACACATCGTATAAACATTGAATAGTGAAATGCGAAACAAATGGAGATTTGGGGGGAAGCTAATCTGTACCCTCTCTCAGCTTGTTCTTCACAAGCTGACCGAGAGTTCAAAATAATCCTGAAGCAGCACAATCCAGTACCTTTCCCCCACTTGTGGATGTGCGAATAACAACAGTTCCCTATGTTCCATGGGGGAAGCATCAAGGTATACCAACTGGGTGATATCTAACAGTGCAGGCTTCCACCAGAATCCTAAACCATGAGGAGCACTGTGATACAAAATCCATAAATTGTGGAAAAATACTTACCGTATTGAGTATCACCCAGCTTCTCGTAATATTTGTTTCCAAACTTATCGACTCCAACAAGGGTAGCACCAATGCTGTGAATTTTTGTTTGCCTGGCAAATCAAATGAGCAGCATGAACTTTTTTTTTTCATCCAAATAGGAAAAAAAAGGTGCAAATAGCAAATTGCAGCTTGCTATTCCAACATGAAAATTGAAGGAGAAGGGGAGAGTATTAGATAGTACTTACAATAGATTTCCATCAAAGATGCAGTTCCTGGAAAAAAGCAAAAATCATATATCAGGATAAGTAAAATAGAATTTAAGACGAATATAGTTTATAAACATAAGGCCTAATTAAGACACTAGCTTAACAGTTATTGATGCTCAACGTTCAAACATGGTTATTTAAAATTGAAAAATTCAAAATCTGGAATATCATTTGGTAATCAGATTACCAAGTACATCTTCTTTACTAGGTACACGCACATTTTCATAAAAACAATCTTCCGAAAGAATATCGTACTGTATTCATGCCATTAAAATCAAACCTAGAGTTCATTTGCCTAGTTTTATCACACCATCATTCCAGAACAGTCAGACTCGGCGAAAAAAAGTTGAAACTTCCAAAACAGATGCCAAAACTATAAAATTCATGCATCAGATAAAACCTCAGAGAAAGAGTTTGTATCTGCTCCAGAAACTCGACACCAAAGAGGAGAAACTGTGGGTGTTGCCTCATTGTGAAACAGATAAATATAATCTCTTTTCAATATATCAATGCTAATTACAAACTTAATGATGCTGATTTGTACTGACTACTGATACATCAACTATTTGTCATTCTCGTGGTTGCTTTGTGCTGCTTGTTGCTGATACCCATGGATTGTAGTTATAATTCATTATTATATCATTGATTTACTCACACTCATAAATTGCGTTCGTGAAAGTGTATCTGAGATTTATTTGGAAAGCATTGATGAATATTGAGGGATGTTTACTTGCTAACTTCACAAACTTTAGCTGGATCTGGTAGCGCAATTGAGTTTGTTACTTTAATTCGTATACTGGTACAGTGCCCAGAAGAAGCAAGGCCAAGAAGTATTGCATAAAACCAGAAAAGGGGTTAGTGCCTCAGACGACAGAAGCTCAATGAAAGAAATTGGATGTTTTTCAGATGTATGGCGTGAATGTTCCAATGTTATTGTGTGTTTGTTTGTATTAGACTGGCATTTGTTGGTATTGATACGGAGATAAGCGAAAAATGGGCCAGAAAATATCATATTGTATTAGAGAGTTCGGTATATTAGGTCTATACAGAACATTTGTTTCTGTCAAATAAAACAAGTGGCTTCAAATTAGCAACTCATCATATTTGTTTTTAAAGAGCACTAACTAAAGCAAAAAAAAAAAAAAAAAAAAAAAAGAGTATTTTAAGATCACTGAAAACCTACAGTATATCTTTCACAAAGGAAAACCAGAACTATAAATTAGATAGCAGACTAAAGTATGTAACTGCTCCAACAATTCAAGGTCAAATGGAAGGAGTAGGGGCGAGAGTCGAACCGACCCTGAATTAATTCTAAATAAAAAACCCCACCTTTCTAAGCTCCTAAATCAACATTTCATTTCACAAAACCAACTGATGAATCTCAACTAATTGGAATTCGTGTCAGATCAATAAATAAGAAGAGAGAATTTATCATACAGATAGCCTTCATCGCGGACATCCCTGAAGAAACCTCCGATTCCTTTCTCTTTGATCGCCTTGAATACGCCTCTCACCACTGCTGCCATCTCTGCCCCCTTTCTCTGATCTCTCTCTCTGCTCTTTCGAGAAGGAAGTCGGAACGGATCTAAAAAATTCGGACTCATCAATATTCGGGTCGGTCCAAAATAGCCTATCCAATTTGCTAATCATGTAACCAGATCGTCTCACCCAATTAGACCCAAATTGTCATATTTCTTAAAGAGGTACTTTGACAGGCTTAACAATTCTGATCCGCTCCGTCCACCTAGGCCTAAAACTAAAAGTGATTTAACATGCAATGCAACTGGGTAACAGGCTCCAAATTCGGTTCTGGACTACTCTGGCGGTCCGGCCCCAGATTTTTTCGATTTATTTCTCTCCGGTTCACGGACAGAATTCACTATTTTTCACCGGGAAATTCTGCCGTGAGAACTAATTTTAAATCGGACTTTAATCATAACGTTTCATGAGTGTTAATGAATTAATCTTTGTTGAAAGTGTGCGGTTGAGATTAAACTCCGATTCAGAAATTAATTCTCATGGCAGAATTTCTCTTTTTCACTTCTAGTTCACTGTTCACCCATAACTCTTTTATTTTATTTTATTTATTTATTATTTTTTTCTTGTAAGAAGTTTGCATGTGTTTAATGGGTGCTATTATAAAAAAAAATAAAAATAAAATAACTCTTTTATTTTTTTAAAGTTGGTTAGCAATTGCCAAATAAATAAAATTTTATTAAACAAAGAAAAATCTGCAATGCGGACCTACCCATCAGAGAATAAACGTGAATCTCTGAATTCTCTTTCCCTCTATTATTCATGAAGTCCCATATAACAGGAAACAAACTGAGCAGCCTAGGTGTCAATTCAAAAGGTGAAAAAAAAAAAAAAAAAAAAAAAACAGCTACATTTTTCAATTTACTTTTTTTTTTAAATAGGACTAGATAGAGATTATCTAGGTGTTTTTCAATTTACTTAACATTTAACACTATTGTTCTTTTTTTCTTTCCTTTTTAAAAAAAAGGGGTGCCTTTTGAGTTGCTACCCGTTTCATTTATCATCAAATGAAACCTTACAATTAGTACTATCCTTTTAGAGAAAAACTATATTATACAGGTATATAATCGAGACGTGTGTATGTACAAATATTTTTTTCATAACCCAAGTTGTAGCAATTTATCCTGTTTTTGTCAAACCTCAAATTCTTTGCTGGTTTAATAGTTTTTGGTGCTTATACATGTACATGAAACTGTTGGTAATTGGTAAGTTTCTCAGCTGTAATATTCCAATGTAGTGATTGTCCAATGTCCATAGATTGCAAACAAGCATCATGATACTAGCCTCATCATGATATTGTAATAATTCACCATTCTTTAAGTCCCTGTCGGCGATCATTTATAGTCTCACATCTTTCATTTCTTATATTATAGCATGTAGTCAATTTTATCTCATGTTCATTGTAAAATCAAATGGCTATCTAGTGGAGCTAAGAAAAATAGTATATAAAAGTCAAAAAAAGAACCAAAAAACTTTTATTACGTGATTGGATGGGCCAACGCGCGCATTTCAATTTTTTTTTCATCATTATCTAGTTGAAAATTTCTGCTGCAGATTATTCTGCCTTATATATCTCTTTGATTGGGTCAAATAGGTCTCTACAACGTACGTACCAGATGTCATGTACAACAATGGTACCAGTGATAGTTAGTGGTACCTGTACGAACCAGATTGTATTGAAATGTTTTGCTCAGAGCAAACAATGATTATAAAGAGATAGGCTAAAATCAGCCACGACTGACGGATGAACCTGTCAGCTGTGATTATATCTCAACTTTTGAGGTTCTAATGACTAATCTGAACCGTTCAATGTGTTCTCCATATTGAAATCTCATTGGAGATCAAATTTTACATTTTTCTGATTTTATCTATTATTTTTTTGAGATTTTTAAAAATCATAGTTATTGAAGGGTCCAGAATTGTTTAGATTAAGAATTTTGTAAAATACAAAACAAATACTAAAAAATTTCAGAAAAATATAAAATTTTGTCTCCAACGAGATTTCAATATGGAGAACATATTGAACGGTTCGGATCGACTGTTAGAATCTCGAAAATTGAGATTCGATTGTAGCTGACGGTCTCATCCGTCAGTCGCGACTGATTTTAGTCTACCTCGATTATAAATTAGGTCAGTACAGTTTCAGATCGATCACTTGGTACTGGATACGTACCAGTTTCTCATTGTAACCAAATAAATTTGAAATAGGACTCATACCGCCAAATAAGTCTTTAAGGATCAGTGATTAATTTTGATTACTAAAAGTAAGACTATATTAAATTATTAACAACAGTCTAGAGCTTTGTTGCGGCCCCACCACCTCAAGGTTTGGCCGTGCTGAGCTCAAGATAACCATTTTATCTGGGTTTTTGTCTGTTTTTCTCTTGACGTTGGTTCATTTTCCTCGGACATAATTCTAATTTTCCCCTCAAAATTATAAAATTTAAACATCTAGACACGTGGGGACACATCAATTTTCTCAAAAGAAATCATCTAAAAAAAAATTGTTGCCTTTGATGTTATCCCGTTCCCTAGTTTGAGCCCATGAGGTCAAAATTGAAGTACCGGAACCAATTCATTCTCCTGTGAAACCCACTAGTGAGATAGTATGGACAAATCTCACAAACTGACACATGTACAAGCGTTAACTGGTTTACTTGTAGTGACCAGACACCAGAGAGGGAGAAATAGTGTGCCCAATAAGCACTCACGATAGAGTTGGTCCTGACTGTTGCTCTGGATTTGGTCGCTGTTCCTCCTCTTTATAACTTTTCTCTAAAGCTGTCACTCTCTCTCTATCTCAGTTGCATGGATGCACTGACCCAGCACATCATTCCATCTCAAGAAAAGAAGCCAGTGAACTTTCAGCTGGTTTTTTCTGCTATGCGTCTAAACTGCAAAACAATGGAATCCAAGTCTATTTTATTAGGCAGGTTGAATTCAGAAGGGAAAATCAAACTGTACAACTGGTTTGTGTCATTTACAGCGTAATACATTTGAAATTCAATACAAGGCCAATCCAAGATTTCATGGTTATGTAATTCATGAAAATAATGGAGGACATGATGCGTGAACAAGTGAAGGGGATTCATGCAAATGCTTTTTGGGTACTTAGTGTTTTAGTGGAATTGGGGGGATCCCACTATACAAAGACTAAGATTCTGCACTCTATCTATCTCAGTCTCACTCAAAGAGGCAAAAGCAACAGAAAACAATACATGCGCAGTGTGTGTTTGTGAATCTCTATCATTCATTCATTCTCTTAGATTTTGACCCTTGATGAAACATCTAATCAAATCCATCGAATCAATGATGGTGCTCGAACCCGGTGCGCGGGTCCCATTCAGTGTGGCTAGCTCTGGCTTTGCAACAAGGGCTAGATTATGGGTCCCTTGATGGCAACTCGAGTACTGTTAGGCTTCATGCTTTTATTATTATTGAATAGGCAAACATATTAAGCAGAGGTATATTATATTTAGGCCTGTTTATGTTGGTACCAGGTCGGTACAGCACATTTCATTGTACATACTAATACCAAAGCCTTTAAAAATAACCTACCAGTTGTCTAACGTAAGAAACCTCACTTATTGTTCATAAAATACTTCTGACAAAAATTGTCTTTTGTTTTTACTAAAATGTGGTTTGACTTATTTAAAAGCCCAAATGCCCAATCTGACAAATGAGCTTAATTTGTTGACTTAATTTTGACTTGATTTTCCTCAGCTTCAGAACTCAAGCTTATCAGGTCATTGCTTTCTCTGTAAAGGCTTAATTAGGACCACCTATTACTTTTTTTTTGAGTTTTAGGGTGTGGGGAAGTGGGAGTTGATGTTTCGGCGATGTGCTTCCTGACAATATATAGTAAAGCTATTGATGGTTGCAATCAATGAACAAATAATTGCATGATTAGGCATTGCACTGTTGTTTCAACTAAGACAACGCTTAAAAGGCCTTCAAGCCTTTTTCTTTCGGTGTATGTAGGAGTGTAGGACAAATCAAGTTCCAAATTTCCAAATTTGTGGGGGCCTCATCACAGTTTTGAACAGAAAAAAATTACGAGTATGACAAGTCTGCATTCTTTTGTAGTTTTGTGTTTATTTGTTTTCTTAAGAATGTTGTTTTTTTTTTCGCTCTTTTTGAGATAAATTTGAGTATATGCCTAAATAACTCCAATTTTTTATAGACCTTAGAACGATTACCTGAATTTATCCTCAGTATTAGGGCTGTTTAACGTTTACAACGGCAACGGTATTATACCCATTCGTTATTCGTTCCGTTCATCGAACGGTTTAAAAATTTTTTCCGTAAAACGTTTCGTTTAATGGACGGCTTGGATATTTTGAGTCGTTTTCGTTCCGTTCTTCTAAACGTTAATGACGTTTAAAGAACGTTAATTCATCTCTATCCCAAGTTCCCAAGAAATGGCTCTCGGCTTTTCGGGGCAGAGAAATCCATCGAGAGGTGGCTGGTCGAGCGAAATCGATCGGAGAGGTGGTTGGTCGAGCGAGAAATCGATCGTTGATAACGTTTATACGCTCGTTGCAGTGGCTTGAGAGGTGGCTGGTCGGAGAGAGACGAGTGAAGGAGTTGGGGATGGAGGCAGCTGAAGAAGGAAAGAAGGAAAGAGGGATGAGGCGCAAGGAAGAAAGAAAGAAGGAAAGAGCCAAAGAGGGAGGAGGCGGCTGAAGAAGGAAAGAAAGAAACAGGCAGGAGGCTGGAAGCGCAAGGAAGAAGGAAAGAGGGAGGAGACAGATTCGTTTTTTTTTCTCTACTTAATATTTGTCTCTGCTATACTTTATATTTCAAATCCATAGAATTTTGGACGGAATGTATTTGAAACGTACACGAAACATACCATTCCGTTTCACGTTCCGTTTATTCCAACGTAACCTGATAGCATTCCGTCCTCCGTTCCGTTTTATGCGACGAAATGTAAAATCATTCTGTCACTCGTTCCGTTTGGACGGAACGTCCACGGAAAACGAGTGACGGTATACCGTCGGCAGGTCTACTCAGTATCTCTCCCTAGGCATAAGTTTGCGAAGGAACGCAATTTTAGGTGTAATTAAGAACTTACTACTTTTTTTTAAAAAAAGTAAGAACTTACTACTAAGAACAGTGTTATGACTATGATTTCCTCGTGCTGTTGTCGTATCCCGGTGGAGCTAGAATCTGGTGGGACATCACTTTACCTTTGTTAATTTATTCTGGTTTAGTTAGGTTTTATTTGAGACCTTTTGAGAAACTTAACAGTGAAACAGTCATTAATTAACTGGGCCTGTTGTGGAATTTTCTGGTCCACTTCACTCATCTACCAACAGTTGTAATTTTTGCGTGGGTTATGGAAAAAAATAATTTTTTGCAATTTCTTTCTTTGTCGTCTGGAGGGAAAGATGTAACAGCTTTCGGATTTTCTACAGAGAATCACCAGAGGAGCTCATCACAGATGTTGTTTTATGAATGGGTTCCCAGCGCTGAGCTCATTTATTAGTACTTTACTACTTTGTTATTTTTTCTTTCTTCCTCCAATTTTTCTTTTCATGCTTTCTCGTGGGAGTGAGAAGTGCGATATATCCTCCGTTTTTCCATCCATACTATTTCATTCTAAAAAAAAAAAGACATTGGAGAACGCCTTTCCTTTTTTAGTGCCATCGTTAGGGGTGTCAATGGTCTGCCATTTCGACCGTTTCCGTTCCGTTCCGTCCGAAACGGAACAGAAACAAAATGGTAAATGAGTTGCGTTTTCAGAAACGGAACGGGTTATTCTACACGTTAGTATTCCATTTTACCGAAAAATGACTGAAATCAGTGGAAAATGAGAAACGGAACAGCTAACGAAACGGAAAACTGTTCCGTTTTACGAAACGGAGCGAAAACAGAATGGTATTTTGTTACTTTTCCATAAACGAAATGAAAACGGAACACCCCTGTTCCGCTTCCGTTTCGCACTCTTGACACCCCTAGCCATCGTCTCCTTCCCCTTCTTTTCGCTTCTTTCTTTCCCTCTCTCTGCTTCCTTCTTTTATCTTCTTTCTGCCTCTTTGTTTTAATTTATTTTGTGTCATCATCACGCCTCCCTCCCTCTTCTCTCCACCTCGCTTCCAAACCCTAAATCATTATTTAATTTCTCTCAAATTTACAAATAATTCAACAAACTGAACATATAAAGTGAACAAAGTAAACAAATACATTACAAGAAAACAAGTTGAACATAAAAATAAACAAAACAAACATATGATTCAACAATTGAACACAAAAATGAAAAAAGTAACAAATAGGTGCTCTCTCTCGGCAAGTTTCGGAAATTACATTATAGATTAATTGAGTCGGAACTACTTAAACATAGAGTTTTCTGTTTTATGAGGTATATGTTTAGAGGAGTGTTTAAATTTGCACAGCATAAATCTTAATGCAATACCAAATTGTTCAGATATTAGTAGAATGTCCTGATCAGCGGGAGGTGATATCAATTCATAATTTCTTTTAGGGGTAGAGTGGTGATTGCCACACCCACACACCCACATGGCCACAATAGATTTTATTTATATAATAAAATTTTAAAAGTCCTACCAATATGGCACTATCCTTCATCGCCGGATCCGGTGCCTCCTATATGCAAGTTTTATGTCGCTATCAATTTTTGTTAATATATTTGTGTGCGTAATTAAACATGCATGTAAACGAATTTTAGTTCTTTGCATATAGTAGGCTGCAACTTGACTTAATCAAGTGGTGCAATATTGCATGCACCATCACACTAGCTAGTCAATAGTTTAATTTATTTACTTTGATTTATTCTTTTATTTGTGTTGGTACAAGGCACTAATGACGAAAAGATAGACGCCGTTGAATTAGGGCAGTCGACATTTGAGGTTCGAACAATAAGCTAATTATAAAAGACTAAGGGGTCGTTTGGATGTGTCCGGAATTTGGGGATTTTCCAATTCCGGGCATAAATTTTAATATAAACAATTCATCTCTCTCACAAAGTTACACACTTCCCAACGAAAATCCTTATTCCTTCCTAGGAATTGGCTATTCCTAACCCATCCAAACGACCCCTAACATAAGATCCCCTCATATGTGGACAAATAAAGAAACAAATATTATTAGATAATAACAATATGTTGCTTAATCTATTAGCAATACAAATAGATATGTTATTCAATTTGTTTCTTTGTTAGACGGAAAATCAAAATATATTGTTGCTGCGCCTATTGATTGATATCCAACCACAGATCAAATCAAACGAACGGCAGAAACACGTATTTATCTGCTAGATCTAGCGTGTTAACACTTTTTGGATCCATGCGTTTACAAGTAGTTGAGATATCTTCTTCACATCCGCACACATTATTTTAGACGCGTCAAGAATAACTAAGTCAATTTATACCCATTGACAGTCCTAGGAAACACAATTAGGTCAATTGTCATGTTTATTATAGCAAACGTTTTTTAATCGACGACGGACATAGTTACTGTAGTGTAATATACATATTTTAGTTTAAATACAAATAGTTTAAAATTTTGTTTGTTTTTATATGTTTGAACGTAATATCATAATTAATTAAATTGGCCGAGCTGAATGAAAGCGTATATATCTATATAGCATATACAATTATATCCCCTCCTATGCTTAAAATTACTTGTGCATTAGTATTTGTTATGCATTTTTAGATTTCAGTGTTTGTATTATTTTGTTATTCAGCTTGTTGGTTTTATTGATTTTATTATTATTCATTTTGATTGATTTGGTTTATTATTATTACTCATGCATGTTGAATGATTTATTATTATATTTTATTTTGTTATTCCCTGTTATTATTTCAACACCCGAATGCTAATCTGGAACTGCAATCGTGCGTAGACATATATAGCAGAAATTAAATAAGGGAAATTATTATCGTAATCATAAGCAAAACCTCAATATGCATGTGTCACTTCAATATTAATTGAAGGTGCAACTCAATATGTGTTACCTGAATAAATACAATTTATAGCAATCATACACAATTTGGGACCTTTAATCAAGGATGTGACATAGCATTTACGTATTGTGAAGCACTTGGATTTTCTTTGATCCCTCGATTAATTTTATTATGTATCATTCTGTCTGGTATTATGGCTGGCGCTGTTGCTGTTTAACTCTTCCTTTCTTTATATTTTTAGTGAGTTTTCTGCTTAGGTACCTTCAATTATTTATTTATATATGAAGAGAAGGAGAGAACGACACCACACCTCAGATATATTCAAAGCCGAGAAATGCGGCTACTTGCCGCCTCTTCTTTCACTTCACAAAAATAAGAAAGATAGTGGTTGCTTTTCTGGCAGTTCCCTGTTCTTCAAGTGAAAGAGCACTAGCAGATAGCAGCACACAACTGACAAACCCTCTCTCTCTTCCCTCTCTCAAATTTAGGAAAAGGTGTGCATGGAAATTACAGAATGCATGGAGAATAGAGGGAGGGTCTTGGTTGTTTTTCTTCAATTACGAATAAATTTGTTAATGACATTCTATGTATATTATTGATGTCTCCTTGTGCAGTTGTGCTTTCATGCAAATAGAACTGAGGAAAACAAGAAATATCAGGCCGTTTGGTCACCCTTTTTCTCCTATCATTCCCTGCTTTCGTTTTTAATTTACTGAAGCACAGCATATGTATAGCTAAAGTATAATAAGGAAAAAAAAGTTCATAGTTTGGGACCAACTTATTAATTTATTGAAACCCAAAATCAGATCTTTAGCATAATAATAATTGGACAATTTCCCACCCCCGCCTAATCTATTGTGAATGATATTCTTTGTAGCGCACCATGCATGCATGTAAGCCAGCCGGTTAATTTGTTCAAACAACTTATTACGGACTCAAGCTATATATCCACCATAAAAGAAATAAATAAATGAATACAATATGTTGCTTAATTTATTATTTTCTATTTATTAGGTGTGCACACAGATAGTGATTAGTGAGTAACTCCACTACTAATTAGTAAGTTTAAATTCCGAAAAATGTAGGGCCATCGTAATGCGAGAATAAAAATAATATAACATCATTTAGTTCAAAATAAAAAAAAAAAATCGCACATTGTGCCAAATAAGAAAAAGTACGACTGATAATTTCTTTCAGACTCTTTAACGACGGGTGTGTGCTTAATTTGAATAGGATGGCCATATATCCCAAGACATAAATATGACAGTATGACACGTATGCATCTTATATATTCCTAATCGCCAATGGTATTCATGGTATAACAAGGGTGAGAAATTTATAAACAACATGCATGCATGTTGGGGTATATATATATGCTAAATTAATTAAGTGAATTGTTAGTTCAATTTTTTTTATTTTTTTGTGAGGAAAATGTTAAAATTGACTTTGACCGTCTGATAAACTAAGAAAATATCAAAAAAGTAAACAGAATCATTTTTTTTTTCTAATTGGTCCTATAAATAGAATGAGAAAATAATTACTATTTAGTCGACATCCTTCATTCTCCTCAGATATCATAAAAGTTATATAGATATAGACAAGTATAATGTCATTAGCAGAAAGTTTTCTCATCAAATAGATACCATCTGATTAGATGATCAATTATATGTCTGATCATATTTTTTTTTTTAAAACAATTTATTAGAGACTTACTCAACAATAAACACATGTTTTAGTATTAAGGTAAATATATAGATGAAAGTAAAACTGGACATTTTTAACAAATATTTATTGCACAACAGCAAGAATTAATGAAACAAAAGCAAATCCAACTAAATTTAATTGAGGCCTTATTAAAGGAGACCTTTAATTCAATTCGTAGACTATTAAAACGCATATATATATGTTTTGTATCATAGCCATTCATATATATGTAATTTCCAGTATACAAGAAACATGACTTGTCAGTTGGTATTAGTCTGAAAAAGATAAGAATTTGCATATCACATACAATTTTAATAAGATATCCTCGGAGAATACATTATAAGCGAAACAAGTCAAAATATTTTATGAAGTCAATGTCTTATATATAGTCAATAGAATAATAAAACAGTGTCAAGGTTCAAAAAGTATCTTGCATTTTACATAGGTTATTCTATTTATTACTCCTTAAAGGTTGTTTGATCCCAAAATTTTGACCCATCACATGCAAATAATATGGCACAATATATTGCACAAAACAAGTGAAAGGCAAAAAGCAGAGAATCGGAACTTTGCACTACTCGTGATGTCGTGCATGACCTGATTGCAGGATAGACTTGGTGCAACTAGCAACCATTCCCCAAAAATGCAATCACCTTTTATATAAAAGAAAAGCGATTCACCACTCTCTCTCTCTTTCCCTCTCGGCCTCTCTCTATAGCCCTTTTTGTCCTAGTCCAGTAATTTAGTTGCGTAACAATAAGCAACACTTGCAGAGAAAGCCAGCGTTCTTTAAGCTCATTATTATAATGCACACTCTTTTCTCTTCTCCTCCCTTCGTTCATTTTAATTACTACTTTCGATATAGGAATGTCACAACGTTAGAGAGTTAATTTTCAAACTTTGAACTTCAAACCCTTATACAGTGGTCAATTCCCCTCTTTGGATTAGCATCGATATCCTTGATAAAACCATGTGCGATTTCTTCTGGGAGAAGGCCGGCTCGTCTGCCGGGGAAGGAGACCTTTCTGATGTGATCCGCGCGGCACAATCAGCTGCCCGACCAGAATCCTCCATGTGGCACCTCCCTGTTGGTCCCACTGCATCGGCAGAGCACGAAGCTTCTTTCTCTAATGCCTTTGCAGACCCATTTGTGGGTATGGGAGATGCTCCTTTCGATGAACTGCCTGACCGAGATCTATTTGAGGAAATTAAAGGATCTCCCTATCAGATTAGGGTTTCTCCAGCCATAGCTAGCGATGACATGGCAAACAACATAGGAGTCTCTTCCGGGCCAACAATAGCACCTCCATTACGTACTCCTGGAACTAAGAGAAGGTAAGAAGCCAACTAGCGTCTCCATGTCTCTCCATCATTACAATCATAAACAATTTAGGATCTTATTGATCTTGTTTATCTAAACTCTCTATATTTATAACTCCTTTCAGAGAGTTAACAAAAAAAAAAAGGGTCTCCTTCGAGAATTAATAAATTCAACTTTTTTTTATAATCTTCTTTTCTTTTTGAAACAAAAATGAGGTTCTAAGACTTTTTTATAATCTTCTTTTATTCTGAAATATCTAATAAGAATTCTCTGCCTTTAATTATTGGTTCTTTTATTTGGTAGTTTTTTATCTCCTTTTTTTTTTTTAAGTGTGCGGAACATCAACTTATTTCTGGGTTTGGAGAGACTCATCAGAAAATGGATAATATATGTGAGTTTTTTTTCTTTTTTTAAAAAAATAAGAAATTTTAGCTACTTCAAATCCATCAAGTACGTACTTCCATGATGTCTGAATTGTGGCATAATTCAGAAGTTCTTACACGATATATATATGAACAATGCAATATTTAATATAGAGCAATGCAAATTAGGTGAGCAGTTAGTTTAATACCAGGAGGAATTATAAAGAAAAAAACAGATTCGACTCAAGCAAAGACATGAAATATCTTCATTGCATGATTACGTTTGAGCTCATAACATGAATCCTGTCATCTCAAATTTCTCTCTTTTCTAAGGCGTTAAGCCCCTCACTTATAGTGTCATCTAGATTTGTATACATGCGTATCTTTTGTTTGCTTATTTCAATTTACTTTTTCGACTATTTCATCGGTTTCATAATATATCTTCTTTTTCGTAATTATAATCATCGCATGCACGTTTTTTTATAGTCTCGGGTTACATTTCTTTGTGGGTCCCCGGGGGGGAGGGGGGTTGGTTTTTATTTTGATTTTTTTTTTCTCATAAAATGAGCAATTATGGTGAATAGTGTCTTGCTTGCCTTTCTCAAAATGAAAATTAACGCGAGCTAGTGCTATTATTTTTGTATTTTTTTTCTTATAAATAAAGTAACCGATCTCAAAACAAACTAAAATGTAAATTATATAATAGTAATGTTGTCCTTTCACACGGTCACATATGCTTAGTTCTCCTCTTTTGAAAACATATCTCCAACTCTTAAGCAAAGAGAGCTAGAGCTAAGATTTGTTTTTCTACAAAAGGAAATTAAGAGGCAATGGGGTTGACACATAGTTGTTCATAGCGTGCACAGAAAAGGGCAAGCAAAGAAGGTGGTGTGCATTCCAGCACCAGTTGCAGCTCCGAGTGCAAGTGCACCTACAGCAAGTGGAAGGCCAACTAATGGAAGTGAGGTTGTTCCTTCCGATCTCTGGGCTTGGAGAAAGTATGGACAGAAACCCATCAAAGGCTCTCCTTACCCCAGGTAATTCTCACACACAACCATATATACACTTGCATCGTTGCGCAGTACGAACAATTGCGAAGTTTATTTAATTATGATATGTTAACCATAATTGTGGTCAAAATAACAATCTTAGAATTTCATGTGAATACAAAGTAAAAACTACGTACTAATAAATTCTATATGTTAATGTGGTGGTTTAATCACTCAAGAGTTTATATAAGAGGACTATATTAGTTCCTCATGTAAAAAGCATTGACTAAACCAATGCACCTTATATATTGATCAGTTCTAACACTTTACACTTGGTAAACTTAGTATTGACAAACTCAAACAAAATAAGATATATTTACAATTGTACTTGAGAGTAAATTAAAATCCTACCGATGTAGCAGTTCAAAGGGTTACTCTCAAACAAAATAAGATATATTGACAAACTCATGCTAGATATGCTAAATTAAAATTACAAATTTCTAATAGCTAGAATGGTCAATTAGTTTGAACATTGGACAAATATTATGATATGTAATATGATGGAGAGTGTGTCTACTATGTACATGTATTTTTATTTATTTTGACTACAATCGGGTATGTTTGGGGCAGTGGTAAATTAGTATATATATCATAATACTTGGGCTCAATAAAAACAGAAAATGATATTAAAGTACTTTAAATACCAAACATTAATTGCTTGGTTAATTAGCTATCTTAGCAAGATTTTTAAAAAAGTTCCGCATAAGATCCAATACACTGTACATGCATGTTAAGGATGCAATTACAGCGAGTGAGAATAACAACAAAATACTCTAATAATGCTTGAATTTTGAAATTTTAAAAGAGTAAAAAAATTTTAATTAATAATGTTTTTACTCTGTAAATTTCAGAGGATACTACAGATGTAGCAGTTCAAAGGGTTGTTCGGCAAGGAAGCAGGTTGAGCGCAGCCGCACAGACCCAAACATGCTTGTGATAACCTACACCTCTGAGCACAACCATCCATGGCCAACTCATAGAAACACACTCGCGGGTTCTACCCGTGGGGGACATCTATCAAAATCTCTCTCTCTTAATCCAGCAAATCATAATCCAATTCAAATCCTACCGACCCAAGTGAGTGCTCGGGATGAACTGAATAAGATGACTAACATGTTGAGAATGCCAAATGATGTGCTGTTCAAGCAAGAGGCGGTGGAAGTGGGTGCCAGAGAAGGGCTTTTTTGGGGTCTGACAGAGTTGGAACCAGACCCGGTAAGATTGATATTATCCAATAAAGGGTCAACCGATGCAAAGCAAGTTGAAGAGAGCGGAGAGAAGGTTATGGACCCATTTAGCTTGTTCAGATGATATGGAGGAACATATTAAGAAGGAT
Source organism: Rhynchospora breviuscula (assembly GCA_027562975.1). Lineage (NCBI taxonomy): Eukaryota > Viridiplantae > Streptophyta > Magnoliopsida > Poales > Cyperaceae > Rhynchospora > Rhynchospora breviuscula. The sequence continues at coordinate 25,786,847 of CM050400.1, read as the reverse complement.
CCGTAACACAATATTTGGATATAATAGAGGTAAGATCACCCAAGATCTTAAATATCATATGGTTGGTTTTAAAAAAGAATGGAGCAATTGATATACCACATTACCACGACTTGTCTCCATGGTTATAGAAAAAGGCAGCAAATTAAATCTTCATTCTACTAACTAATTAAAAGAGCATGATTCGTCAATTTTCTGCTGCTACCTAAATCCAGAGGACATTTTACACCGGAGAGGATTGCATATGCAACCTTTTGTTTGTATATATATTATTGGTATTTTCTAACTGCAGAGATAATAAGCCTAATGCATTAGCCAGATCAACACACGCTTGTCACTATTTAATAGACCTGATGTTATCAGCCTTACAATGGACATCTGTATTATCTCTGTTAATATAATTGGGAGTTGGTTATACTCCTTCATTAATTAGGATATCTGAATTAAGCTAGAAAAGATTTTCAAAAAAAGAAGAATTAAGCTAGAAAAAGTATCCAAAGGAAGTCGGGTAAAATTTTTTGTCATATTTTCTTCTTCACTCCTCTTGTTATTTAACGGAACAGTGTGTAATTATAGCGTAGAACGCCATGATGGGACAGAAAGCTGAGAGAACAGAAGCTTCGTCCTGTCTACAAAAATGTACCATCCAATTTGGATCGATGTGACTCAACTGGTTGGGTACACATTATGTCTTTTCAGTTCTAACTTGGGTCTTCTAACATGCGAACTGAGTTGCCTGCTTTCCAAAGAGGGGTCAAATAAAATGCTTTTCCATAATTGATATGAGACTTTTATTTGCAAACAATGCTATAACTTATAATTTACAAATGATCCTAGTCAAAGGAAAGGTTCAGCTAGATCATACGTCATTCATGCATTAATTATATAATGTATTGGCATCCAAAGTCTAAAAAAAGTTATCTGACTTTATGGGTAGTTTAGTATAAAATAAAATAAGTGATCTGAGTTCCAATCAAGGAGGTACTTGGTATTTTTATTCTTGTTTGTTAGGTAGTACAGCCTGTCATTTCCCAACAAATGTAAGCAAGAAAGCAAGCTACTGATTGAAAATACCAAGCTACTGATTCTAAATATCTTAGTACAAGATACCTAGATGTGGCAAGCTGGCTTGGGCTCTAGAGAAAAAGACTTCGGCATCGGCATGTTGCTTTTTGGGAATTGAGATTCGAGTTGATTTAGTCTGGTCAAACCAAGTAATGGATCCTTCCGGTTTCACGTTGATGTACGCAGTACGCGTCATTTATTGCGGTCTGATATAGTACAAAAAACCATGTTGGGTTCAATTATATATATTTATATACCTTTCATAAAAAAAAATTATATTTATATACCATACTGTCCAAAATATTTGAGCGCATATCGAACGGCTAGCTGCCGGCGGTTGCCGAACCAGAATATTTTATAATAGAGTTCAATATTAAATTTATAATTTCAATATAATAAAAAATTAATTAATTAATTAACATAATAATATTTTATTTTAAATTTACATTTTAATTGTAATAGTTTCAAATGTAAAGATAAGATAGAGCTAAAATTTGTAATTAAACACTTCTGCAAAAAATATTAGGACTCAAAATTTATAATATTTTTATTATATTTATATGTTCTTATATATTTTACTCTTCTAATTGAACTCTTTAAAATCTCATCCTTTAAAATCGACATATTTATAATATGATATAATCATAACCAAATAAAAGAAAATAAAATATTAAAATGATTGACCTAAGATAACCATATGGTAATTGATTGTATGTTAATCTTTTGGCACATCTAATAAAATAAAAATAAAACCTATGTGTATTGAAGGTTTTCAATAACAAAATAGACTACAAATCAGAATAGATTACAAAAACATATTCAAGTATATGTTATTTAATGAATATTATTTTCTTTAACAATTACAAATTGACCAAATCATATATGGGATTCGCTAGTGGAATACCTTTTGAATATGCATATGGATTCCAATATTGCATGTCATAAAAAAATCATTTTATAACAGTAAAATTGTATTTTTAGTTGTGTTATTCATAAATAAATGGGGCTCAATTGACCCCATTTAGTGTACGTAGCTCTGCCTCTGACTGCCGGCTGGTCTGACATACATTTAATTTCGTATTTTGTTGAGATTTTTATGATCAATTATTTGGTTTCACAAGAATAAAAAAAAAAGGCTCCTTATATCAAAATGTGTGCACAACAAACAAAAGAATAAGAAATAAATCTTTTTTTTATTCCAATGAAAACATATTTTATATGAAAGAGAAAGAGGCAAAGAATAATTATCTTTTTTAAGCAACATTTGAAAAAAAATATGTATATATATCATCATTCCTCTATATTCTCTATTCTCTGTCTTATTCTTGTGCAAGCAAAACACACCATTATAGTTTCAAAATGGAGATATTTTAAAATCTATAGGTATTGCAAATATGAAGTAAAGTGTGTGGTGGTACGTATAGCACAAACGGAGTGGTATTGTAAATTTGTAATATATGTACAATGTATTAAGCTTTAGTTTAGAGGAAAAAGGCCTCTTAAGATTAAATAATACTTTTGGATGGCTATATTCAAGAAAATTCTGACCAAAGATGTGTTTTGAAATGGATTGGAGGTGTAACGTCACGTGCGTGTTATGGTCTCATCCTTAAGTAGTTAGTTTATTCTTACAATTTTACGAGTCGTTAACCAATCTACAAGTTGCTTATTTTACATATTGTTTAATATTATTGGACCAATTTCACCACGGATCAGTGCTTGAAATACACATTAAAATCATAATTATATATGTAACTCTATAAGCAAATAAGAAGTCAGATCAACGTTTGCACTTTCCAGCGCGGAAAATGAATTGGCTCCCGTGGTCATATTAATAGGTGCCTCATCGCCTATGTGTCGGACAAGGCATTGAATATCAAATCATGCTTAAATGCATGGTTCGGACGTCAGCAGTGGGGCAGTTTGCTGTCTCGTCCAATAGATCCTATTTGGCATTTAAACTGGTTGCGGAAATTTCCGTATTATACTTCTCTGTTTTTTTTTTTTTTTTTGGGTTTTTACCCGCCGTGAGGAAGTAATCATGCGGCGTTCAATGTCGGCTGATTGGGACTGCCCACCTGATGTCTTATGAGCTAGTTACCATTAGTGTTTCCGCACACGTGAATGGATGAAAAAGGATCTTGATATCTAAACTTGTTCCTGACAAAATGTAGTGCAACACCGTGTAGCACAACAATTCGGATATTTCAAAATCAATCCAACGGTTCTCTCGTTTCTCTCAATTTTTTCTACAACAAATGCAGATCACCGAATTGGTTTTGAAGGATCTAAATTATTGTGCTACATGGTGTACCACAATATCATATTTGGTTGCAAGATGCAATTGCCTGGTCAGTCCATCATGCATAGGAACCAACCCAGAGAATATCTCCATTAGAAATCTCATATCTTTTATTTTATCAATCAATTAACTTTTTAAACCAGAGCAATAAGTTAGCAATTGAACTTTTGCAAACTATTGCATACAACACTCCTAAAAGTACTAAAATTTTCTTTCCTCATATTGGGAGAACCTCATGGCAGACAGAGTTCATATCATATGCAGTACCTGACTATCTAAATTGGATCAGATTTGAACTGTCAAAAGACTCAAGAGCTGTCTACCCTTGCCACAATATGCTATCTTACATCAAAAGATCGATCTGGACTTAGCCAGCTAGCTGCTAGACCCAATAAAACCATTCTATGCATTTGCCTGTAAAAGCGTGTAAATAATAATCCAACTGGTACTCGTATAGCTGCCATTTTAAACTATTTTGGAAATGATGACCTAACAGGTACTGGTAATCGGTAGCTGCGATTTTAAACTATTTAGGAAATTATGACCTAACTTATACTGGTAATTGGTAGCTACCATGTTAAATAAGATTTAACAATAAGATTTATTGCACCATTACCAATAAAAGTTAAAAGAGTTTAAACTTTCAAAACATTAAATTAAATGAACCTTGACGCTAATCAAACTACATTCAGATTGCACAAAAGTTTGATGAAGAAGTTGTCTGTCCAACAAAACATACAAATTTTAGTTTATAAAAAAAGTTAGTTTGGCTTCATTTTAGAAATACTGTAAAAATTGTCATATAATTCCATATTCAAGGAATACCATCAGCCAAAATAAAATAAGATATATCCATATTATTACTTTGGTGTGCAGTTCACACAGAGAGTACGTCTGTGCGAACAAGTAACAGTATGACTACATAAAAGAAGGGGGAAACAAAAAAAAAAAAAAAAAAAAAAAATTGAACAGAAATTTAGAAATCTTCAAGAAAAGAATAAAGCATGGCCTCGCTCTTCATCCACAGATGCAAAGGCTACTACAATTTGTTTTCAGTACACGTGAACGAGATTTAACATACCATTTCACGCACAAAAATTAAGCTTTTTTATGACCTTGGCGTAAGCTGCATGAACAATTGCAGGCTGGCGGAGTCTTCTCTTTGCTGCCTTTGACTACAGATTTATTTATAACAATATTAATTTGATCTGCTGAGTTCAACTACAGTGTAAAACAAACACACCAGGAAAAAGAAAATTTATAATGTCCAAAGAACATTCAAAATTCCTTTGGTAATTTCTAGTAGTGGTTTGGTAGCAGACAAATGGTATTATGGCCTAACAGAGTTCTAATCCCTGAATAGAGTAAATGTTCACCAAGTCCTTTCTAGCAAGAAGAGCAAAGATTCATCTGGTATGAGACGTTACAATCAAACACCGTGCTCACAACATTTATTTGACCTTTTTTTCATGTTGTTTATCTCTCGAAGTGCTTTAGTGGATGTCGAATTTCCAGTTGACAGAAAATAGAAGTCAAATGGTCTAAATTGAGTCATGGCAAAGCAAAACAACTGGATCTCCACAAGGTATATAATTGATTTTTCCTTTTTCTCTTCATTTTCATTAGTAAACAGTAATGTCATATCAGTAAGGACCAGCAATCATATTATATACATTATGTGCACAATTTAGAGCCTTGATTTGCACAATCCTGATTGATTGCATACTCGTACCAGTATCTTAATCTCGGTTTTGCATAAATCATGTCTAAATAATTTGTTTCACATAATCTTGAATCGGTTAATCTGCCTTAACCTCACTATGTCAAACTAAAATAAAATTATTTAACCAAACATCTGCTAAAAATAAATCATGCATTTAGTTCTAGGATCAGAAATGATATTCAATAATATACTTGCGTTCAAAACAAATTCAACATGGGAATATCCCCGAAACACTTCCCAAATGTAATCATTCCTGATCGATTGGTGCAGTTCAAACTCACTCAAGTAAGAGCAGTACCAGTGACTATCTATACTTGACACCATAATTTAGAAAGAATGAAACTAACAGAAGCATAATTTGTATTTGTAAAATTAAAATTGACACACCTTTAAGTGAGCATTGTGTCGCTTTCCAGCCCTCCAACGCCTGATCTGGCCATCTTTCATCGTCCTAAATCTAAACTTGAATGACCTAACACCCAACCAAAATAAATGAATTAAAAAACACATAACCACCCCACTAATTAACTATCAGCAGAAAACAATTGAAAAAGCAATACAAATCAAACCTACGAGGGAGCCTTGAGTTTGTATTTTTTCACTTTAGAAACAGTTGGTGTAAGTGGAGCCCTGGATCTGTCTTTCGCCTTCCCCGCATAGTCTCTCATTTGCATCCACTGAATCCAATTTTCATTTCTCAATTAAATGTAACAATTAAAAGCTGGATTTGAAACCCTAACAGGAATTCCTTCAACGAAAACTTACATTAACAAAAGGAGATGGACGAGTAAACCCTAAACCCGTGTGCTGCCGATTAGATTGGATACAATCAGCCCAAATGGGAAGTGCTTTGGGAGAAACCACTGGAGAGGCCACTGAGTACACGTGTCGAGCTGGCGGTGCATCTAAAGAATAACGGGAAGAGGTGAACAAACGGCGGACGAGACTGGCACTCCCTCGTTGCATCCTCTTTCTCTCTCTCTCACTCGGCTACGCTTCGTTCTCCGTTTCTTCTTCTTTTTTCGAGTTCTTTGTTTTAGGGTTTTACGGGTTGATAGTGGAGAGATATGGGCTGAGAGCTCCCGCCTTAGAGGGCTTTTGATGTGGCCCATTTTACAGTTTGGGAGTTGTCAACGTTGGTTTGACAATAGACGAACGGTCGACAATGACGAGTGACGACACAGGCACACAGCCGAAAAAATTATAAATGACTTTACTGTTCACCGGAATTTTAAAAAAAATCTTAAAAAATTCGGAATTTTAAAAATGGCGTTGTTAGATCGTTAACCCGGTTAACGATCAGCGAAATCGCTTAGATCGTTAACCCGGTTACCGATCTAAGCTAAGATCGGATTCCGGGTTACCGATCTTAGCTTAGATCGGTAACCGGGTTACCGATCTAAGGATCCCCTTTTCCGCTCCGCCTTTTTCGCTGCTGCTCTGTCTCTTGTCGCCTGTTTTGATTTTTTTTTTTTATTTTCTATCACCTCTCTGTATATATAACACCTCTTCCCACCCACCCACTCTACACTCTCTCTCTCTCCTCTGCCTTCACTCCAGCAACAGCAGTAGCGAGAAGGTAAGTTTTTTTTTCAGCTTTTCTTATTTATTTTATTAATTTAAATAATTTAGTTTAATTAGTTTATTAATAGAAAAAATATTGTAAAAATAATAAAAAAATTATTAATAAATCAGAAAAATATAAAAAAATTATTATATGTAATATGAAATATTTTTGAAATTGTTTTGTACCTTTTATTATTATGTATAAGTTAATTAGAAATTAGAAAAATTAAAGAAAATTATAAAAAATTGATATAAAAATTTTATAATTGTAGGAAAATTTTCTAAAAAGTCATAGGCAGCGCTTCTAGTTGAGGTGAGTTTTTTTTATCATTTATTCATTTAATTTATTTATTTTATTTGGGTAAATAAATGAAAAATTAGGAAAATTATTGGAAAAATAATTTTTAATTAGGTACAAAATTGAAAATAGAAAAATGTGGTTGTATGAGATTGGTATTATGTTTGTTATTGTATTGGTGGGGATTTGGGTCTCAATTTATGGGGGGTTTGGGTCTGATTTTTTCCGAAAACATTCCCGGTACAGGGGAGATGCTGTCGAAATTTTGTTAGATTTTTGACATTGAAATTTATTTTTGTAGTATAGTGAAAATGCCACCGAGAAGAAGAGTAGGAGATATCGGAGAGTCATCAGTCCGTAGATCTACGAGGCGTCGCTCCGGTGCTGCAGATATCGAAGCTACTCCACCTGATTCTGCATGTACTGCAGATGCCGGCGCTTCTGCATCTACTGGAGATGCCGGCGCTTCCACATCTGTCCCCTCCATTCCTGTTGATGATAGCCGTCTTTTGCATTTGAATGAAGAGCAGCTTCGTGGCACTGGCGTAAGTTATTATTTGTTGTTTAATTTTTAATTAGATTTTTTTGCATTTTGTCTGTATTTTTTAAATTAATAAAAATAAAAAAATATATAAAGGATTGGAAGCCAATAGTGCACAAGGCAACGATGGTACGGACCGCTGAGGTGGATGAGCGTCTTACGACACTTGGACTCATCCACTATGTTCAGGTGGGTCATATGCCGTTGGATCATTCACTTTTGCAGGGTTTGGCCATGTTCTGGAGGCCAGAGACCCACACGTTTTTCGTTTTAATGAAACAGGCTTGGTCGAGAATGCAGGATTTGATGGCATACCAGCATATCACGTATCGAGGCAGAGACTGGAGTTCATTATTCGAGGAAGAGGTGGACATGTGGACGGACACTAGACATGTTACGGTGGCAGAGAATCGGCCGTGGAGCGAGGATATTTGGAGCGAGTACCTACGTTGGTTGATGCTACATGGAGGTGTGCATCACGTACCGATTCCAGAGGAGGCAACGACTCATCCGGTCAGCAGCTTGTCGTACCTTCCTGAGACGCCCGCTCACACGGCATTGGTAAGTTACATTACGCAAAATTGGAGTGACAAATAAATAATTCTGTGGCTAACGAAAATTGAACAGGTCAAGAGTCTTTTGACTGAGGCGCTACGAGGATGTATATTGGCCTTGAATAAGGGATTTCGACGTACTGGGAAGGCCTTACTGAAGGGGTGTGGCAAGCACCTGGATGTTATTGGCGAGGCTCATCGATTGCCTCCACTCTTACAGTCGAAAGGTCTTGACGTAGACATCGACTCTATCCCTGATACGCCAGAGCCGGATTATGCGCCAGAGCCGGGTTTTGACGAGCAGCAGTTCATGCGGGTATAATATTCCTATTCACTAACTTTTATTATTAATAATAATATTACAATTACGTTTAATATTCAAAATTTATTTATTTTGTAACATTAATGTTATTGTTATTATATGTAACAGGGTGATTTCAGTCTGCATGATTGGGATGTCTATTTTAGTACTCCGCGTCCCGATACGGGGATTCTTCTGAGCAGACGATCAGATGCTGGAACCAGACGGTCAGATTCTGCACCCATACGGCCAGATTCTGCACCTAGACGGTCACATTCCGGAGCCACAGCACGTCCTTCTCAGACTACAGAGCCCCAGACCCCAGAGCCACATCCTACTCACCATTCTCATCCGCAGACCACGCAGCCCCGGCCTCCACCCCCTTTCCAGCCCCCCACCACAGAGTACCCCACCTATCAGACTCCTTACACTCCATACTATACTCAGACTCAGTATGGAGGGGGGTACAGGCAGCCTCCTACTCCTACTCAGTATGTGGGGGGGTATACCCGTCCTCATATTCAGCCACAGTTTGTAGGGGGTTACAGCCAGCCCTTTTCGCCTATCCGCACACCATCTATACTTAGTCAGGGTGAGGCTTTTTACCAAGCATACGGTACCACATTAGAGGATCCATTCACACCTGTCTCTGACCCTACATTTGGCGATCCTGGTGCCTCATCTAGTAGACCGCCTCGTTATCCTACTCCTGGGACTCTTCCCCCCCTTCCCCCCCCAGGACTTGCTCCCGGCCGAGAGCCGCGACATCCGCCTGGTGCTGCATGGGATTTGTCTCCTGAGACTGGATGGTACCGTCGTGATGGACACCAGTAGGAGAGTGTATTATGATATTTGTATTTCGTATTATATGTCTATTACTACATGGAATTTGTCTTTATGATATTTGTTATTTAGGACTTGTATGATGATATTTCTATTTTCCATTTTGCATTTCATTTCTTAATTTTCCTGGATTGCAAAAGTACGTAAAAGAAAAATTTTTAGAAAAATTCGGAAAAAATTTTGCTGTGTAAATAAGACATACGACTTAAATACTGTTAAGTTCCATAACCTATATCGAAACGCATGTCAAATAAAATATTACATAAAATATCAAGCGCTTCCTGTGACTTTTTAGAATATTTTCCTACAATTATAAAATTTTTATATCAACTTTTTATAATTTTTTTTAATTTTTCTAATTTCTAATTAACTTATGCATAATAATAAAATGTACTAAATAATTTCAAAAATATTTCATATTACATATAATAATATTTTATATTTTTTCTGATTTATTAATAATTTTTTAATTATTTTTACAATATTTTTCCTATTTTTTCTATTAATAAAGTAATTAAACTAAATTATTTAAATTAATAAAATAAATAAGAAAAGAAAAAAAAAATTTACCCAAATATATATATTATCATGACGATAGTTAAGCTACGGTAAATTACAAAAAAAATAAATAAAGAAAACAATCTATAGTGTTATAATCTCAAATTGCGAAATTCAAATAGTTGACCCGAATTACGGCTCACTATTATAAAAAAAATAATCTAACGAAACTTTGTTGGACGTAATTAAAATAGAAAAGATATAAAATTGTATTTATGTATATTATGTTGAGTAGTCCAGAACAGCAATATGTTATAAGAACTCAAATTAAACTATATATTACTTTGCAACTCATCGCTATGCCTGTTTGAACAGGTCAACAAAATAAAAGAATAAAATAAACCCAACACAGGACAAGAAGGCGCGGAAAAGGCGGAGCGGAAAAAGGATCCTTAGATCGGTAACCCGGTTACCGATCTAAGCTAAGATCGGTAACCCGGAATCCGATCTTAGCTTAGATCGGTAACCGGGTTAACGATCTAAGCGATTTCGCCAATCGTTAACCGGGTTAACGATCTAACAACGCCATTTTTAAAATTCAGAATTTTTTAAGATTTTTTTTGAAATTCCGGTGAACAGTAAAGCTATTTATAATTTTTTCGGGGCACACAGCACGGATGCTACAAAAATTTTCAGCCCATGTTAAATCATGATCAATCACCTATAATTTGAAAATTATTTTATATTTCAGTTCATATAAAAAAATTAGTCTACTGAAAAATTTATGTAGATTTTTTATGATGGTTTTTTAACATTAGAGACAATATCGCAACGTCATTTTCGTGCGGCATGTGTGCTTGAGCGATAAGGATCTCATACAAAGTCTTAAACCATTTTGAGTGTAACAAAATAATAGTTAGATCTTTCATCAGAAAAAAAAATCAGAAAATAGTTTCCTAGCTTTATTAATTGGAGAATATTTTTCATATAAACGAAAAGGAATTTATTCATAACAATTAACTTATATGACCATAAAATATATAGGAAAATTTTTTATGTGCCACTTAAAACTGAGAAAATTGAGGACTTGCCACCCAAAACTAACATTTTATATTTTTGTCATCCAAAAATTCAAATTTCTTCCCTCGCCACTTTTTATCCTATTTAATAATATAAATATAATTTTGTGACCATCATATCCCTGAGATGAATCTAACCCAATCAATTAGAATCCTATGCGAGACAACAACTACAATTATTCAGTCGAGACCAAATGGATATGGAGCGGAGACGAACGCCGTGCGAGAGAGGACGACGGTGCAGTTCTGACGAGGTCGATTTATATATGGGGTGGAGACGAAGAGAGCAATCTAGGGTTTCATCCCCAGAGAATAAAGAGACAAAGAGAAAGAGATCAACTGGGTTTAATCGATCTCAGCTGGATTCGATTTGATTTCTAATCGACTGGGTTACATTTGACTAAGGATATGATGGTCACAAAGTTATATTTTTATTATTTAATTGTTATTTATATTAGTAAATAGGACAAAGTGATAATTAGAGAATAAATTTAAATTTTAGGGTGGCAAAAATAAAAGATGTTAGTTTTGAATGACAAATTCTCAATTTCCTCATTTTTAAGTGTCACAATTTTTTTTTCCCAAACATAGTTTATAATTTAACTTTCCATGGTTGGAATGTAATTTATATATTACAATATTACCTACAACGTTTTTTAAAAATGATAAATTTTTATGCTGTTTTATTCATGCAATAGCCGGCTTAAAAAGCTGTCATAGTTCCTATTTAACGATATTTGATGATTTATCTAATATAATTCAAATTTTATGGAATTGATACACAATTAATAAACAAGACAAACAATATTTCTGTAATTTTCTTTTTTAACTTTTTTACAATTTACTTTACTTAATTTAAAAAGCCATTGCCAATGATAGATGAAGGCATTTTTAAGAGGAGACGATCTTCAAGATAGGGCGAAGGAAAATGCAAAGAAACTCTGAATATTTTGTGCCATAAATATCATAACTTATCTATTCACTGATATTTTAAAGTACAAAATTTAAATTTGGCATATAAACCATTGATATTTGTGTTAAAATGCACATTCGCAGGAGGGAAGATAAAATAGGATTTGCATCAAAAGCTCCTTTAAAATTTGGACGATTTTAATTCAGACAACTTAAACTGAAAAAAAAAAAAAAAATTCCTTGCAAGTGCTACAAAATATGTCTACAGATCATAAAAAAAAATTTGTTTTGATAAAACATAAAATTATAATAATAAAAAGAACTAATATGTCTCAATCATATAATATTTATTCATTTGTTCAGTAAAATTAATATGAACTTTAACTTCATCAGATGTTCCATGAGCATGAATCTAGAAGTTATTGAATCGGATCAAGTGAATTTTTTTAAAAACTGTTCAAACATATTTTTTTCACAAATGACACATTTATATGTCAATTTTGTAGCAATTAAATCAAAACAATAAAAAGAGTTAAATGAATAAATTAGAATTAATAAAAAATTCTGTACATGGTTGAAAGCTTTTGTCTACCTTCATATCACGGCTAAACGCTTTTAATTGACTAGGTTCAACAACGCACAAATCAATCATTCGACCGACACTATGTTAGTGTGATAGTTGGATGCATTACTGTTCGAAAACGAAAACCGACCAATTTTCATATAGGATAGTATAGTCGGATCAAGATCAGCACGTGATACTTAATTCAAAACCACGTGACCGGAAAACCAAACCGATTTTCTGCGACATCATTGATTCCCATTAAAAGACATACACACTGTGTCTTTATTGAATGCCTCATGAAAAACACTTACCTCGGTATCTAATCCAGTAAGCACCACAAAGTCCATAGGATACCTATTGCCAGCGCCAGAAAAGATCACAACAACGAACAGATAAACCAATAATTGATTTTCCTTGCGAATGCGAAGTTGAACCGCTGAGCATGAAAGTCTTTGTTTCATTAAAATAATATTTTCCAGCAAGTAGGTGTGCGTAGACTAGTTAAAGATCTTTCCTCCACAGCTCCACTCTTTGAGCCTTGACATTTCCATTCCCTTTTGTTCTTAGACAAGAGAGCAGTAGATTTTGTGAGCGCCATGGAGAGAGGAGATCACAAGCCTCTACTAGATGAGGTTTCAGTTCTACAATTTTCTTAATTTTCTCTTTTGTTTGATTTAAGTGACAGTGAATTTCTTTTGTAGCTGCTTGAACTTAATTAAGAGCTGAAGCCCATGGTAGATGAGGTTTCAAACTGTCAAATTATGCAATCAACTCATACTTATTTTTCGTTTTTATTCAGTTTTAGTGCATACCATTTCCTCTCCTTTTTTTGTCACAAAGAATTGAACGAAAAGTACTCCTCCTTTCTCTCTAAATTCAATAAATCTACCTTCTGTAGTTGGATTGCTGCATTCTTTGTATGATTATTAAGTTACAGTTATCACAATTATCTAGTTCATGGTTGTTGGAAATTTAGAGTTCATTTAGTGAAATTTGTATGCCCTTCTAAAGATTGAAATTGTAATTCAAAGGTTGTGAATGTAGAGGTACAATTTTATTGAAATTCGGCTTTTGAATCACCCTTTTGTGAATGTAGAGGAACAATATTAGCCCCTTTTGTCCAGGCATGTCTCTTGAAAGATATTGACTTTTGGTGTTTTATTTTATGTTTCTAACCAGTGACCTTATAATAATGCTAATGTTATTTTTATTTTTATATGATTGATTGTTAATTTATTTTTTATTTATTTTTTACCCCTTTAGAGTCCTTCCTGGAGTTACCAAGATAGTGATGCCTTGGTGGAGGAAGGTGATACACTGCATTGCCGTTCAAGGAAAAAGCCCTTTAATTGGAAGGCTCCAGCAATCGTCTTAGGTATGTGTTACAACTAATTATTCTAATGAATACATAACAAAAGAGTTTACATTCTCCAATCCTTCAATTTAACGTTTGGTGTTTGGATGTTAGTTATCTTCCTAACTATTTAATCAAACTAGGCACCTTGCCTGCCAGTTGTCATCTCCACTTCATCTGTATTTGAGCTCAAAACACAACATCAGTCCTCAAAAAAATAGAAAACCTTTTCATGAACTTCATTTTGTGACTTTATGTAGGATTTGAATTCTTGGAGAGTATAGCATTTGCTGGCATATCTCTAAACTTGGTAGTATATCTTGCTGATGTTCTTCATGGAACTACTGCCTCAAATGCTGCTAATGCGGATACTTGGAATGGTACCACTTTTCTCGCTCCGGTTCTAGGCGCCTTCTTGGCTGACACGTACTGGGGAAAATACAAGACCATAGCCATTTCTGTTATTCTATATCTCCTTGTATGTCAAATTACTGCTTAAAAAAAAGAAAATAGAAGATTACAATTATTTATCTTATTTATTTTTTCATATAATTCAACCTGTACACATCCTTGTCTAGCCAGTCTTACCCTCCCATGTCATAAGGCAGTAACTGTGCCACTGGTACCTGCCTAGCCACTAGTTTAGTTGATTCTTATGATTACTGGTATTTTTAGAGTTTAGACACACAATTCGTACTGGTATGAAAAAGTAAAAAACTATCATTCTGCATGCACTGATAATTAACTATATAATTAGTCAGTACTATAACAATCCTCAGTTCCTCGCATATATATTCTATATCCTGTAACGTCCTTTATTTTATATCACTGAGCAGGGAATGCTAACAATAACTCTATCAGCAATGATCCCCTCTCTCCAACCTGCCTCGTGCAAGGGCACATCATGTCCTGCTGCAACCGAATTCCAGTATACTGTATTCTTTATTGCATTGTATCTCATTGCCATTGGAACAGGAGGTGTCAAGTCTGCCTTGATGCCTTTTGGAGCAGATCAATACGATGAAACAAACCCAGATGAGGCCCAAAAGAAGCAATCATTCTTTAGTCTATTTTTTGTGGTAATAAATCTTGGGGTTTTCATTGCGGGTACAGTTGTGGTGTGGATACAACAAAACATTGCATGGGGACTGGGATTTGGTATCTCTTTGGCTTGCTTGGTGGTTGCCACAGTTGGGTTCTTTGTGGGCACACCTACTTATCGGGTCCAGATGCCAACCGGTAGCCCGTTGAAAAGTTTTGTGCGGGTATTGATTGTGGCTTTTAAGAAGAGGCATTTAGAGTTGCCAAAGGATAGTGCTCTCTTGTATGAAGGAGAGATGGGCTCAGGAAAGGAGTGGCAACATAAGCTAGACCATACAGATGGGTTCAGGTACTTTCCAAACTTATTTAACAAAAATTTTTCTGTTTAATAGATAAAATACAGGAATTAAGCCATATAACTTAAAATATCCACAAGGGATTCCTGTAAAGTTTCAAAGTTACAGCGTCTATTTAGGAGAGTTGCCCTCGGACACTAGACCATAGTCCGGTTCTCTATTTAACAGCGAAGTAGTTTTATTTTAGAAAATAAACGCATTGTTTGGTATTAACCACCTTTAAGCTTATCTAAGATACGTTGAATTGAATTTTATATTACCATGCCAGTCAGGTCATGCGAGTATAGTATATAATGTGCAGTGTGAATCTACATGGTAAAAAGAAAAGGTTAAAATATGATAGAAGTTCAGAAAGGAGTTCAAAACTAAAATCCACTGTTCTCTAATGCCAGACAAGGGTGTATATGCTAGTGTTCTCTAGTTAATACAGGTATAGACAGGTAATACTAACACCAGATGCAGATAAACAAAATTGGTGTTATGCAGGTGCTTAGACAAGGCAGCTGTAGTGGCCGACCCATACTCGACAGACCTCAGCCCTGCAACACCCTGGCTTTCTTGCACTGTTACACAGGTCGAAGAGGTCAAGATCATCCTCCGCATGGTCCCGATTTGGCTCACATGCATCTTCTACTCAGCCTCCATGTGCCAAACCGTGACCACCTTCCTCCAACAAGGTGTCCTAATGGACTCCACAATCGGATCTCTCTCCATCCCAGCTGCCTCTCTCAACTCCATCGAAGTCGTTTTCATGATGATCTTTGTTGTAATCCAGGACCAGATCATCATCCCCATCTGCCGAAAACGTTTCCAAAATCCATCTGGGCTTACACAGCTCCAACGCATGGGCATTGGCCGCTTCCTGATCATCTTTTCCATGGCTGCCGCTGCTGGCATAGAGACCTGGCGCTTGTCTGCTTTCAAGGACGAGAAAAGCTTGAGCATTCTCTGGCAGGTGCCACAGTTTTTAATTCTTGCTTGGTCTGACGTGTTTTGCGGGATTGCACAACTGGAGTTCTTCTATGAGGAGGCTCCTGAGAGCATGAGGAGTCTATGTTCTGCATTTTCGTTTTTGGCGATTTCTCTTGGGTATTATTTGAATTCTTTCGTAGTCACTTTTGTTGCAGGGATTACTAAATCGGTTGATGGCATGGGATGGCTTCCTGCTGACTTGAACATGGGGCATCTTGATTACTATTTCTGGCTCTGGGCTGGGATCAGTGCGATCAATTTCGTTGTGTATGTTGCTCTTTCCTGGAACTATACTCACAAGAAGATCGTGTTGAAGTGATTGGGAATTGTTTTAGCTGGGATTTAGTTCCTGCGTAATTAAGCAATATTTGATTGAATTTGGCTTATGGTTTTACCTAGTATGTGAAATATCCCTATTCTTTTGTTTTTGCCCAATGGTGCTGTAATTAATCAAAAGTTTGGATGGTTGAGATATTGAAGAATCTCCGTACGTCAAATATCATCAGTTATTGTTAACCGAAGATTGGCTCGAAGGATGTAACAGTAATTTGCAATTTGATTCTCGATAAATGCAAATCTACATTGAAAGGAGGATCAGTGAGGAAAAAAAATGAAAAAAAAAAATTACAAATCGAGAAGAGAAACATATTAGCACCACAATCGCACAAGTTGCCCTCTTGCCATCTTACCTTAAAATTTGTTGCATATATCTAATCAGCTTTTCTTATATGATTGTATAAGCGGTTCTACATTTTTTTTTTTTGAAGTATTATGTTATTGGTATTTATTTTGTTCTAATTAGGCATATATAACGTGGTCTTTGTCGAGTATTTAAAAAAATAATGTGGTCTTTGTTTAAGCCCTGATTGTGAAATTAAGCCTGAAAACCAACTTAAACCCCGATGTGCTATTACAAATTTACAATCGTACGTTAAGAATGTCATTTGAAGTTGATAACCAGCTTTTTTTTTAAATCAACAAAGTAAATTGAAGGAGAGAGAGAGTTTAAACTAGAGAATGGAAAGAAATCGTAATTTTATTGATATTAGTATTCTTAATACAAGAATAGCATGCTCAGATTACAAAGAATCTAACCCCCTCCCCAAGAGATAGGGGTGGCTATTTATAATCGACATGGTCTTGGGATCTTCTGTGGCGACTTCTCTATGTCCTTTCCTCCTTTGAATGAAAATGGATCATCTCACAGCCTCGCTATTAGAAATAATGACCGTTTGGTAGCTCACTTCATGCTCGCTGGGTCTTCTCCTTCCATTATAACTTAGGCGAAGTTGGATGAGGGTTTGGATAGGGCTGTCAATGGGTACGGTACAGTACGGTAGAAAGTATTTTCATACCCACACCCGTTAAAAATTTCTTTACCCATACCCTACCTGTACCCGTTAAAAAATGACTTTACCCGCACCCTACCCATACCTTTTGAGAATTAACGGTATGGATACGATAACGGTACATAATGAGTAATAATAATATTATTAATTTAATATACAAATAATGTGCTAAATAAATATACAAATAAAGTACAATATTTAGATAATACTTTACATATAATAAAAATCATAAAATTTATTCTCATTAAAAAAAATCTATATAAATAATTATAAATTATAATATAATAGAGTGCAAATTAATTTTTTCATCAATATGAACAAATTTCAATGAAGATCAAAACCAACACCATATCTTGTGAAATATGCTTAATTACATGATTATATATTACATATATGTTTTATAAAATTTTACCCGTTAGATAATGGGTACGAAATAGCCCTTACCCGTACCCGTATCCGTTAACTTAAAGAAAATTTTTCTTTACCCATACCCATACCCGTTAGTCTAGCGAAAATAAAACCTTACTCATACCCGCCTTATTGAATGCGGTACGGGTACGGTAAATGAGTAAACGGGTTTCATTGACAGCTCTAGGTTTGGACGAGGCTACAGAGATGGGACCGCCTCATCATTCAGTTGGTGACATCATCAGTTTGTTATAACGGACTCTGACACTAGAGAATATTGAGGAATGAGGAAGTTTCCTCGTTCCCGACCAAGAATTCCCAGTGAGTAGTGAGACCCCCATTTGTTACAAGCGGGCCTTGCTGAGGTCTGACCCAACAATTAATTGTTGGACCTTTTTTACTCGGTCTTTGGGCTTTAAGAAAGATTCCATTGGATAGTTTATGTTCGAAATATAATACTCTTATACCGAAAAAATTAGAACTAGCGTTACTGTTCACACGAATTTCGATAATAACTGTTAAAAATTCGAAATTTTAAAAATAACGTTGTTGGATCAGCATTCGGATTGCTGAAAATACAAACTGCTTGGATCGGCATTCCGAATGCCAATCCAAGCTTGCATCGGCGATTGGAATACCGATCCAAACCAAAAAAAAAATAGACACGGTAACTTTTTGTTTTTGACTCAAAACTTTACGGCAACTTTTTGTTTTGACTTTTGTTTTGAGTCAAAAAAAGCGGCACTTGTATTTGTATGATATAAAGCTCAATCAAACAACAACTGAACTGTTCATGATACCCTGTGTGAAATGTGTGATACTTCGTGCATTAGTGTGAACTGTGTGAAACGTACGATGGAACAGGAAAGTCTTCATTATGGCAGGCTGTGCTTAAGAAAAAAAAAAGTAGGAATATATTCGTATTTTCATCATTGTATAAATTGAAAATATCACATAGATTTAAAATTAAAAAAAAATCTCATTTTTATACACAAAGATTCAAATTTTCGGCACTCCATAATAATTTATCATGTAAAATTCATTGACTTTAAGATAATAAAAATATATAAAAAAAGTAGGAGTATTCTAATTGGAATTATCATCATCATCATCATCATCATCATCATCATCATTATTATTATTATTATTGAAGCTGGATGGCCACCATACAAATTTTCATTTAATTAACAAAAAGAAAGAATAAAGTGAAATAAGTAATAACGAAAGTCAGAAAAAAGAAATATAATAACCACTAAAATCACGCCGCCAGATGTTTTCCACCAATTATAAACCTAGAATTAAATAAGTTTATAATTTCTCTAACAATAATTGGTATTATAAGCCACTAAGCTATATCTTAATAAAAGTTCATCAAATGAAGACGGGTACCTACGCAACCCGGCCCATTAAAATTAACTTTTTTCATAAAGGCTTAATTTTATCCCCCCCCCCCCCCAACCCCCAATTGCACAAAGGGCTACGAATTATTTCATTTTCTGAAGCTCTCCCAGCTTTTGTCTCTTATTTCTTTTCTCTAAAAATGCTTCGTTTCTTCTTCTATTTTTTTTCTTTTCTTTTCTCCTGGAGGATTCTCTACCTTTTTTCTCTTTGCTTCTTTTCTTCTCTCAATTCGATAAACTCTGGTAGTGCGAAGTCAAATGTGCCTCTTCCATTTGGTTAATGCAACAAAATGCGCAGTGGTTTAATAAGTGGCAAGGTTGCATTTTTCAGAAAAAAAAGGCGCAGGAGAATTCTTTGTTGCATTATACCTAACTCTTATCATGTTGTATTCCTTTGCTGATTGATTCTTATATTTAATTGGTTAGGACAAATTTGGGATAAATAGTATTGCAATTAGATGTAAAATCAAGGTTGCAGACTTGCAGGGTATCATGAACAGTTCAGTTGTTGTTTGAATGGCACAATTACCTTAGGGTATGTTTGGAAATTTATGGAATAAGAACAAGGAAATAAGAACAAGCTATTTCTTATTTGGCACCCTTTAGAACAAGAAGAATAAGAACAAAATGAGTCTTGTTCTTGTTCCAAGAAAAACATGAAACTAGAACAAGAACAAGCATTGTTCTTGTAGCATTGTTCTTGTTCTTGTTCTTATTCCACACCACTTCCAAACATGTCCTTAAAGTTTAAGTGTACTTCTACATCAGTGTGTCAGTTCGTGCAGAGCAAAATCTGTCCTTTAGTCCAGGTTGTTAATGTAATCCTCAGCGATGAAGTAATGAAGTGCTATATTTTTTTAATGAACTGATTGATGATTTAGTTTATTGCCCTTTTCAGCCTTTATGGAATTTGAACATGAGCTAGGATTGTGATATTTGAAAATAGAACTAGACGCTGATGCGGCATTTGAACAAGGAGAATGTGAACCTGGACATGGAGTGAACCACAACATGTAAATTTTGGTCCAAGTAAAAGTTAAGCTTTCATAACTTAAGAGAAGGGAGTCATGGACATCTCAACATTCTCAATTAAGATCCTGGATGTACTTCCCGAAAGGAGGCAGCATCTGACTGGAAATAAGGTAAATATTTCGTTTCTTGTGATTAAATTACTTGAGCAAGATATAGTTTGGATATTAGTCTCATCGAAATGCAATTGCAAAAAAATATTTCTTAATTTTTAATATGATATTTGTAATTCCATTGTCAACCACACAGGGATCTTCTTTGCTTAACATTGCATCAATCATTTTCTTTAAAATAAAATAAATGAAATAAAATAAATAAAATAAAAATTGAAATAAACTTACGCTATTTTATGTCCGTTCACGAAAGTAGAAAGGAAATGAAAAAGGAAATAAAAAATTACTTTATTCCCGTACATGTAAAGAAAACATTATTCATTCATTAACCTTTTTTTTCGAACATGATATTAAAAAAAAAAGAAATTAAACTAACTTTATTTCATTCTCATACATATGTAATAAAAAAAAAACTTCTAAAATTCCTTAAAAGTTGCCGCTTTTTTTGACTCAAAACAAAAGTCAAAACAAAAAGTTGCTAACTTTGCGTCAAAAAACAAAACGCTGCCGTGTCTATTTTTTTTGGTTTGGATCGGCATTCCAATTGCCGATCCAAGTTTGGATCGGCATTCGGAATGCCAATCCAAACAGTTTGTATTTTCGGCAATCCGAATGCCGATCCAACAATGTTATTTTTAAAATTTCAAATTTTTAACAGTTATTATCGAAATTCGTGTGAATAGTAACATTAGTTTTAATTTTTTCGGACTCTTATAGCAGTAGGAATGATTCAAACATATCGAGCCTCATTTCATGCTAAAAAGAATGCCACATTGAGATTCTTTTTGTTATGTTACTTCTACAGCAGTCAAAATAATCATAAATATGGTTGACAAAATATCAAACTCATATGTCGCTGGCGAAATGATGGAGAATACTCTATAGCCTGTCTACAAGCCGAAATTTTTTATAAAAAGGAATTAAATATTAAACAATTTTTAATAAGAATCGAGATTTTTTTTTAAATAAAAATCAAGGAATTACGCGTTTTAGAACCGCGTTACACCATCTCGCCTAATAGCGCGGTTATAAAACGCGTTAATAGGAATAACATGGTTATAAAACGCGCTATTAGCCCAATAACGCGATTTATAACCACACTATTATGCAAAATCTTTCAAACCGGGTCAGGGTGAATAGCGCGATTTATTAGCCTAATAACGTGGTTTATAACTGATAAATGGTTTTCATACATAGTATTTCAGCCATTTATAGGACTTAATTTCATGCATTTCATTATAATTTCTGTTGTTTAATTGATAATTTAGGTTAGAATCTAGGTACTGCCATGTTTGCTATGTTTTTGTATAGGATTGAAGATAAGCTACTCGAAACGGTGAAATCTGCATCAAACGGCGACCCATTGAGAGCACCGGCGAGTAGAAGTGAAGACTAGCAACACTGAAGATTTCAGCGGGCCGCTATGTTCAACAGTGGGCCGCTGGAAAGAAGAAAACCGACTGCCAAATATAGCACAGCCAGTTTTGCCAACTTCTCAACCACGTTTTGAGCTAATTCTGGAGCCTCCAATTGCACGTCCTTCACCTTGAGAGAACCGACATTGCCTCATATTTAAAGGAGAAGCTTTAATGCCAGAAGGAACGCAATTTTGGAGGTTAATTGCAGCTAATTGAGACATTCAACAGGATCGTCAGCGGGTCGTCGATACCATCAGTGGACCGCCGAGAGAGTAGCTGAGAGCAGAAAGATTAAATCCAAGTTGCAAACTGTTGTAATCTTTGATTCTTTCTTATGTTTTTGTTTATCTTTGAAACATGTTTGTTTTATTTGATGAATTATAGTGAGTAGATACTGATTTAGAGGCCATGGTAGTGAACCTTTAGTTTATGATTAGATAATATACTTTTTAGTTAATTTAATTATTACATGTTGTGTTTTATTTTCTTTCTTTATTATTTGATGTAATTGCTTGAATTGCTTAAGTTAGATTTGCTCGCATTCGTCAAGTATAGGCCTTGCTTGATTGTTTAGTGGTTAAGTCCAAACCAAACTTAAGTTATTTGATGCAATTGTACCAACTTGAAGATTTAAACTGAGAGGTTGAAATCAGTACTAATAACGAGAGTTAGGTCATTTCTAAAAGTGAAAACTCGAAGAATTCATTAGGTTAGAAAGGTATAAACTTGTAGAAACTAGACCACGAAGCGAAAGTTGAAATCTAGATTCTATACGAAGGAGTTTGAGTTAATTGATCGTCAACCAAACCTAAAACGAGAGTTTGATCTGTTTAATATCAACCAAACCATATTCCTTACACAAAGCGACTTCTAAATTAACTAAAAGTTGAATTTGCACTAATCCTGGCGGGCCGCCGAGTGAACCAGCCAGGTGGTCTATGCCCGCCAAGTAGCCAGCGACCAGCCAATTAGGGTTAGCGACCTGAGTTCTTTCAGTGGATCGCTACGAGAGTCAGCGGACCGCTAGAACTGGAGTAAACTGAAGAATTAGCTTACCTTAAGCCCCTAGTTTTACTTAATTACATTTTAAACCTCTTAAATTGTGATCTGTTAATTTATGATTTATTTTACTGCAAATTTTATTCATCTGTTACTGTGACCAATCAACTTTTCTTACTGTTCGTTTAATTTAGCAAATTAAATTGAATTGAGAATTGAATAATCCAAACCGTCCTTGTGGTTCGACCTTGAAATACTTAGACGATTGTCGTGCACATGCGACTTAATTTAGGTAGATTATGGTATAAATTTAAGAGCGGAAAATTACCATCAATAACCGTGCTATTAGGCCGAGATTCCCATTTTTCTCATTTCAATCAAATTTTTTGTCATTTCAATCAAACTTTTGTCGTTTCAATTCAATTCTATCGATTAATTTGTGAGTTTATAAGCACGTTATTACAAGTTATTTAACACCCTCCTCCATTCTCGCAGAAATCATATCCATTTATTTCTAAATCTCTTTCCTTTAATTTGATCCATAAATAAAATCTAAAAATATTTTCAATTAGCATATATGTCAACCAATTTCCAACTTTCGGTGGTGGTTGTTTTTTCAGCATATGTTGTAGTCTGCAAACCATGTATGCAGATATTATAAACAAAATGTACTTCCGGGTCTAGATTTATGAAACCCAATACACTCTAAATATTGAGGCTGTTACAATGATATAGTGAACGGGAGATAATAAAACGTGTTTTTAGGCTAATAACGCGTTTATAAAAGACGTTATTCCTATTAACACATTTTATAAATGCGTTATTAGGTGAGAGGATTTAATGCGTTTCTGAAACGCATAATTTCTTGATTCTTATTAAAAAAATAAATCTTTATTTTTATTAAAATTCTTTAATATTTAATTTGTTATATTAAAAATTTCGGGAGATAGAGACTAGAGCGTGTGTTATGGAAGATAGAAGAAGACATAATATTTTATTCAGATCCCAATTTTTTTCCAAATGAATCAATTAAACGGAATTAAATGGAACAATGACGGAGTGACTAAAATTGGACAAAATCAAACGGTTACGAAGAGACAAATTCAAATTTAATGACTAAAATCAAATTACATATAAATTTTAGTGACTTCCAAAAAATTTATCGGGTTGTACAATAGGATCAAGATCGGCACATGATATTAAATTCAAAACCACGTGACAGAAAAAACAAACCGATTTTCTGCGACATCATTGGTTCCCATAAAAAAAAAAAAACACCTACCTCGGTATCTAATCCAGTAAGCACCACAAAAGACCAGACGTACCAGCGCCAGAAAAGATCACAACAGCGAACTTCTATCAACAGATATCGCCAATAACTGAATTTACTTGCGAAATTGAAGCGTCGAGCTGCTTGAGCATGAAAGTCTTGTTTTATTAAAATAATATTGTGTCTTGGGGAGCGTAGACTAGTTAAAAATCTTCCCACCACTCTTTTAGCCTTGACATTTCCTGGTTTCCATCCCCTTTTTGTTCTTAGACCAGAGAGCAGTTGATGCTGTGAGCGTATGGAGAGAGGAGATCACGAGCCTCTACTAGATCAGGTTTCAATTGTACAATTTTCTCATTTTTCTCTTTTGTTTGATTTAAGTAAAAGTGAATCTATGAGCATCTTTTACAAGCACCAATTCAGACATAATGTTTCCAATTCGTCAAAGGTATTGGATTTTTATAGCTGCTTGAGCTCAATGAGACAGAGAGCTGAGGGCCATGGTAGTTGGAGGTTTCAAACTGTCAAATTATCCAATCAACTCATACTTATTTTTCGTTTTTATTCAGTTTTACTGCATACCATTTCCCTCCTTTTTTTGTCACAAAGAATTGAACGAAAAGTACGCCACCTTTCTCTCTACCTTGAATAGTTGGGTTGTTGCATTCTTAGTGTGATTATTAAGTTATAGTTATCACAATTACCTAGTTCATGGTTGTTGGGAATTTATAGTTCATTTATTAGTGAAATTTGTATGCCCTTCTAAAGATTGAAATTGTAATTCAAAGGTTGTAAATGTGGAGGAACAATTTTATTGAAATTTGGCTTTTGAATCACCCAGATATATTAGCCCCTTTTGTCCGGGCATGTCTCTTGAAAGATATTGACTTTTGGTGTTTTATTTTATGTTTCTAACCAGTGACCTTATATTAATGTTAATGCTATTTTTATTTTTATATGATTGATTGTTTATTTATTTTTATATATATATTTTTTTACCCCTTTAGAGTCCTTCCTGGAGTTACCAAGATAATAATGCCTTGGTGGAGGAAGGTGATACACTGCATTGCCGCTCAAGGAAAAAGCCCTTTAGCTGGAAGGCTCCAGCAATCGTCTTAGGTATGTGTTATATATAAGTTATAACAAATTATTCTAATGAATACATAACAAAAGAGTTTACATTGTGCTTCAATTTAAATCTATTTTCACACTATAAAATGAGAAAAATTAGAAGCCCTTTTCACACTGAAAAGAGAAAATTACTAACAGCCCTTGAACTTGAGAGCACCTGCAATAATTTTACTATGTAAGTCTGAGTACATGCACATGACAAGGCATGATTGGAAACAATATGAGCCAGTTCCCGATTTTTCTCCAATCCTTCAATTTAATTTTTGGTATTTGGATGTTAGTTATCTTCCTAACTATTTAATCAAACTAGGCACCTTGCCTGCCAGTTGTCATCTCCACTTCATCTGTATTTGAGCTCAAAACACAACATCAGTCCTCAAAAAACTATAAAACCTTTTCATAAACTTCATTTTGTGACTTCATGCAGGATTTGAATTCTTGGAGAGTATAGCATTTGCTGGCATATCTCTAAACTTGGTAGTATATCTTGCCGATGTTCTTCATGGAACTACCGCCTCAAATGCTGCAAATGTGGATACTTGGAATGGTACCACTTTTCTCGCTCCGGTTCTAGGTGCCTTCTTGGCTGACACGTACTTGGGGAAATACAAGACCATAGCCATTTCTGTTATTCTCTATCTCCTTGTATGTCAGATTACTGCTAAAAAAAAGAAATTATCTTCTTTATTTTTTCATATAATTCAACCTGTACACATCCTTGTCTAGCCACATAGTCTTACCCTCCCATGTCACAAGGCAGTAACTGTGCCACTGATACCTGCCAAGTCACTAGTTGAGTTGATTCTTATGATTACTGGTAAGTGGTAACTTAAGAGTTTAGACACACAATTCGTACTGATATGGAAAAGTAAAAAACGATCACTCTGCATGCACTGATAATTAACTATATTATTAGTCAGTGCTATAACAATCCTCAGTTCCTTACACATTTATTCTATATCCTGTAATCTCCTTTATTTTATATCACTGAGCAGGGAATGCTAACAATAACTCTATCAGCAATGATCCCCTCTCTCCGACCTGTCTCGTGCAAGGGCACATCATGTCCTGCTGCAACCGAATTCCAATATACTGTATTCTTTATTGCATTGTATCTCATTGCCATTGGAACAGGAGGTGTCAAGTCTGCCTTGATGCCTTTTGGAGCAGATCAATACGATGAAACAAACCCAGATGAGGCCCAAAAGAAGCAATCATTCTTTAGTCTATTTTTTGTGGCAGTAAATCTTGGGGTTTTCATTGCGGGTACAGTTGTGGTGTGGATACAACAAAACATTGCATGGGGACTGGGATTTGGTATCTCTTTGGCTTGCTTGGTGGTTGCCACAGTTGGGTTTTTTGTGGGCACACCTACTTATCGGGTCCAGATGCCAACCGGTAGCCCGTTGAAAAGTGTTTTGCGGGTATTGATTGTGGCTTTCAAGAAGAGGCATTTAGAGTTGCCAAAAGATAGTGCTCTCTTGTATGAAGGAGAGATGGGCTCAGGAACGGACTGGCAACATAAGCTAGACCATACAGATGGGTTCAGGTACTTTCCAAACTTTTTTAACAAATTTTTTTCTGTTTACTAGATAACATACAGGAATTAAGCCTCATAACTTTAATATCCACAAGGGATTCCTGTAAAGTTTCATGGTTACAGCGTCTATTTAGGAGAGTTTCCCTCGGCCACTAGACCATAGGCCAGTTCTCTATTTAACAGTAAAGTAGTTTTATTTTAGAAAATAACTGCATTGTTTGGTATTAACCGCCTTTAAGCTTATCTAAGATACGTGGAATTGAATTTTATATTACCATGTCAGTCAGGTCATGCGAGTATAGTACATAATGTGATAGAAGTTCACAACTTAACTCCACTGTTCTCTAATGCCAGACAAGGGTGTATATGGTAGTGTTCTCTAGTTAATATAGGTATAGACAGGTAATACTAACACCAAATGCAGATAAACAAAATGGTGTTATGCAGGTGCTTAGACAAGGCAGCTGTAATGGCCGACCCATACTCAACAGACCTCAGCCCTGCAACACCCTGGCTTTCTTGCACTGTTACACAGGTCGAAGAGGTCAAGATCATCCTCCGCATGGTCCCGATTTGGCTCACATGCATCTTCTACTCAGCCTCCATGTGCCAAACCGCGACCACTTTCCTCCAACAAGGTGTCCTAATGAACTCCACAATCGGATCTCTCTCCATCCCAGCCGCCTCTCTCAGCTCCATCGAAGTCATTTTCATGATGATCTTTGTTGTAATCCAGGATAAGATCATCATCCCCATCTGCCGAAAACGTTTCCAAAATCCATCTGGGCTTACGCAGCTCCAACGCATGGGCATTGGCCGCTTCCTTGTCATCTTTTCCATGGCTGCTGCTGCTGGCGTAGAGACCTGGCGCTTATCTGCTTACAAGGACCAAAAAAGATTGAGCATTCTCTGGCAGGTGCCACAGTTTTTAATTCTTGCTTGGTCTGACGTGTTTTGCGGGATCGCACTACTGGAGTTCTTCTATGGGGAGGCTCCTGAGAGCATGAGGAGTCTATGTTCGGCATTTTCGTGTTTGGCAATTTCTCTTGGGTATTATTTGAATTCTTTCGTAGTCACTTTTGTTGCAGGGATTACTAAATCGGTTGATGGCATGGGATGGCTTCCTGCTGACTTGAACACGGGGCATCTGGATTACTATTTCTGGCTCTGGGCTGGGATCAGTGCCATCAATTTCGTTGTGTTTGTTGCTCTTTCCAGGAACTATACTCACAAGAAGGTCGTTTTGAAGTGATTGGGAATATTTTTAGCGGGGATTTAGTTCCTGCGTAATTAAGCAATATTTGATTGAATTTGACTCATGGTTATACCAAGTGTGTGAAATATCCCTATTCTTTTGTTCTTGCCCAATGCTGGGTTGTTCGATCTAGTGATTTGGTTCTATTCCGTTAATTAAGTGGTCCTTAGTTCGAATTAGAGAGAGCAATTTATTTTCAAATTTTTTATAAAAAAATAGTTGATTTCAAACCAATCTTAAAAAAAATAATAATTGTAGAAATTCCGTACGTCAAATATCATCAGTTATCGTTTAATGTTAACCGAAGATTGGCTCGAAGGACGTAATCGTAATTTGCAATTTGTATCTTGATAAAAGTAAATCTGCATTGGAAAGAAGAATCAGTGAGAAATAAAAAAAAAATTACAAATCTGCATCTGATCAGCTTTTTTTTTTATGATTGTACAAGTGGTCCTATATTTTTTTAAGTATTATGTTATTGGTATTTAATTTTTTCTAACCGTGCATTCAACGTGGTCTTTGTCGAGTATTTCGAAAAATAATGTGGTCTTTGTTTAAGCCCTGATTGTGAAATTAAGCCTGAAAAGTGAGCTAACTCAAGCCCCCGATAGCGATATGTTATTACAAAATTACAAAAATATGTTAAGAGCATTTAGAATGTGTTCGAAATATAATACTCGCAATAGGAAAGATTTAAACATTTTGACCCTCATTTCATGCTAATTTGTCTAAAAATAATGCCAAATGGAGACATGATCTATAACAGTCCTCCGAGCATGATACATATGGTCGACAAAATATCAAATTTCCATATGTAAACAGCAATGGTCATGTGACGATTATTTATCTTAATAATAAATGATCATAAAAAGAATGGAATTTAAATTTTAAATTCAACATTCAAGATATGATCTATGCAGTGTAGATACTGTTTTTACAAAATTTGATGGAACTTGATACATATTTTGCCATTCATCAAGTGAATTGAATTTTTCAACACTCTCAAAATCAACAATTTTTGATGCATCATCGAACTAAACAAAATCGTACAAAAAACGGATGCGCACGACGGCTTACATTCTGTTTGGTTTTGGGAAAAAGGACGGAAAATCGGAGAAGGGAAGGAAAATATACATTTTACCTCGTTTGGATAGCGAAATTTCCGAAGGAAATAAATTAACCCACGGAAAAATATTTCCTTCGCTATTTTTACTTGCTGTACTAAAATCTTCCCCCCCGATTCGGGGTGTAACAGACAGAAGAAAAATCGGAGAGAATCGGAGCTTTTTTTCTCGGACCAGGATGCCCTCGGCGACTTGCTCTTTTTGCTCGCAATTTCCTCTTTTTGGCGCGCGATTTCCCTCGCTATTTTCTCAATTTGGCGCAATTTCTCTCCGTGCCAGGAAATTTCATCAGGTACTATAAATAAGGCCTCAACCTTCTACTATTTGCAACATCTAGGGTTTGCTCGATCTTCAATTTACTGCTTGTAAATTTCTGTTCCTCTATTTTCCCCAATTTTAACTTTTATATTTGAGATTGCATGTGAATCGATTTGACTTTTGCACATAAATCCGATATCTTGATTGCTTGGTTTTACAATGAATGCTTGTTCTTGGCTTGATTGATCTGTTGTGTGACAAAATTAGAGTAGTTAAGCTTGAATTGTTGATGTGCTATACTTAATTTGTGTTGCTTCCTTTCCCTGTACCTTGTACTGGTCGGGTACCCAGGCTTGATACCTCTCTAGTATGCCCCTTCTTACCTACTGTTACGCCTATAATTTTTGCATAAACTTCAAGTTTAATTTTCTCCCTGTACCTTGTACTGGTCGGGTACCCAAGCTTGCTTGCTTCCTCTCCCTGTACCTTATACTGGTCGGGTACCCAAGCTTGAATTGTTCATGTTTAATTTTCAACAATCAATTTTTAACTTTCAATCACAATTAAATTTTGAACATTACTCTTTTGAACTTGTAGCAGTATTTTCTGGCAATGATTTCAAAATCGCCTCTCCTCTTTGTAGTTGCAACGAGTACTAGCCATGTTTGGTGTGTTTTTTGACTAACTTTTAATCTTTTATATGGTATGAATACATGCACAGCACTATAAGAAGGAAGAGAAGTTGAAGCACCGTTGAAGAAGGAGCAGTTGGAACATCATTTGAAGGAATATCAATTCTGAATAATCAGGTATGTGCCTTTAGGCATTGATCAAATACTTTAAAAAAGAAAAGAAATGAATCATTTATCTGATGGATAAGATTTCTTCTTTTCATTCTGCAATTTTTAAAGGACCTTTTTGATTATTTTTGTGTACTTGTGAGGTGATAATAAGATTTCTAAAGTCTGGAGCTGAATTGCTGTGCATAAAGATTGGTTGTTGATTTCAGTCAGAGATGAAAGGGTGGGACTACATTGGTATGTGACATACGTTGGTATGAATTTTGTGTTGATTTCAGTCAGAGGTGAAATGGTTGACATACTAATGTGTTTGTTGACAGATTAATGTTGATGAAATGTTATCAATTTGTAACCACGAAATTGGTTCACTAATTTGATTTACTGTGATGAATGCAATTGTAGTTTAGTAGCAGCTGAGCTTCTCTCCTGTTTTACTAGTTGTAGTTTCTACTGCTACTCTTGTAATGTGGTAACAGTGTTTTATCAGTATTTGCAAGGTTACTTGAACCATATATGCCTCACTGTACTTGCGCAGCTTGAATAGTGTTGTATTAGTTTGTATGCTATTTGAGATTGCTTTTATTTGCTTGAGTAACAATGCAATTTGAGAGCTAGGCATGCTTTGCTGTTCAAAATCGTGCAAAATAAGTGTAAGGTCAAAATAGTCATTTATTGTTAATTTGTTATATTTTACCTCTTTTGATTTGAACAAACCAAACGGGAACAAAGAAGTCAAGGGAAACTTTTTTTCTTTCCTTCAATTTATAAACCAAACATATAGATGTAAACTTTTTTCCGTTCCATCATTTTCCATTCCCTTCCCTTTTATATTTTTCCTTCCTTTCTATTATTTTTTCCAAAACCAAACAGAGTGTTAGGGTGTGTTTGGCACCTCCACGAACACCTAGTTCGCGAACAGGTTGTGGTGGTGCACGAACCAAACATGGAACAGCAGTTCACGAACTGGCGAACAGGGGGTAGTTCCTAGTTCTCAGTTTTTCACGAACTAGAAGATGTTCGTGGGCCGACCTCAACTTGTTTGTGGGCCGCTGTTCGTCGGCTGTTCGTGGAGGTACCAAACACACCCTTAGTGTGCACAGGATGCAATCTACGCCGCGAGAAAAACTGTATTTAAGATATTTTTTGGGCGAAATCACGAGGAATATGTATATGCTTTGTATATTATTATCTATATGAAAAGTTCGATCTGTAGATGAAGGGTGCTTTTTGCATTGAAGGGGTTAGCACTAACCCATAAATTGAGGTTAGCTAAAGTTAGCACTAACTTTGTCCTAACCCACTAACTCACTCAAGAGGTGGGTTAGCAGTTTCACCATGAAGGGGTTAGCATTAATCATCTATTAATAATGATAATTAATACTTATCAGGATTTAATATTTAATAATCAATAATTAATTATTATAAATTAATAACATTTAATAAGTAAAAATAATTATTATTAGTTAATAATAATTAATAAGCAATGATAACTAATAATTAATGATGATTAATAATGATAGTAACTAATAATTAATAATTAATAATTCAAAATAATTAATAACAATAATTAATAATTATGGTAATATTTATAATAATTAATAATAGTTATTGTAATATTAATTATTTATTAATAATTAATGAGGATTAATAATAATCAGTAACTAATAATTAATAATAATCAGTAATTACTAATTAATAATTCAAAATAAATAATATTAATAATTAATTAATCATTATGGTAATATTTATAATAATTAATAATTGATAATAGTTATTGTAATAATAATTGTATAAATTTAAATAATCCTTAATGTAAAATTATAATAATAACGATATTCAATAATAGTTATTATAATAATGATAATATTAATATTAATAATGGTTTGTTTTTTATAATTTATAGTTAATAATTAATAATAATAATTTTTATTAAAATTAATAGTTTTTAATAACTACTAATTAATAATAGTTAATGCTAATTACATCACTAATAGTTGCTAACCTTAAAATACTAACCTCAACATACCGCGCCAAACAGCATTCACTAACTTTAAGTTAGCACTAACCCCATCAAATCACTACCCTCACCATTCTACTCATCTAATCCCAGAAAATACTTATGCCACTAACTGTACTAACTCAACTCCTGTTTTGCCAAAGACACCTGAAGAAGTTAATTTATGTCATTTAAAACAACACTACGTCTTAGTAATATTTGAGAATTTGAGAATGTTTTCTTCATAGGCATGTTGTTAGTCTTATATAAATTTCATTGCGCTTCGCAATATATCATTAAAGAAAAAAAAATACGAACTATTACCATTTTTAACTTGTAAAAAACTTGTTTGTATGGACAGTGAAAGTTGCAATAAATTTCGTTATATTTATTATAAATTATAAATATGTTGCGCATTTAATATAAAATGTATTTCGATTATCAAATTTTAAAATTTTGATTATTTTCAACATTTGTGAAATTTGGCAAATTGAACCCGACTCGTTATTTTTCTCCTGACCCGAATCCGTTATCAGATCTTCTTATTCTTCCTCCAGAAAATACCACTCTGACCCCCTGACCCTGTCCGTCAAATTGGTTCCTCATCTCCTTGATTTCTCTATCACTTCACAGCCGATTCATTAACTCCAACACCAGACAAATTTTTCTGACTCGGAATTCTTTTCAGGTACGGATTTCCGATTTCCGATTTTCCTTCCAAGTTTTCACTGAAAATTACCATTTTCCCTTCCGCTTCTGCATTCTACTGAATAGATCTAATCATCGTTTTCTGTGATCTTCTTTCTGTGAGTTTAGATCTAAAGGCGCTCTATTAAAAGGCGAATTTGAAGGTTTGACTTCCATTGCTATGGATCGCGCTGAGCTCACAACAGAACAGGTCAGTCATCAATTTCATTTTCTTTCGTACTTTAGTTTCTCGATTCGTGGGAGGAAAATAACGTCAACTGTGAATTTTCCATTTGATGAAAACTGGTACAAAAAAGTGAAGGTGGAGGATTGGGTTAGATTCTAGCTTGGATGCACCAGTTAGTGTCCTTTTGGATACACACAAGGGCATTGATCCGGAAGCAATATTGTATTATTTAAATGACTAACAAACAGTAGCTTTTTCAATGCTCACATTTGCTTATATTGTTTTGTTTCTTTGAATTGCCACTGTACCATATGTTAGACTTTTGCGAACATCGTCAAACTTAGCAAATACTTTAAAATTTTGCTTAACAGTCCAGTCCGTGTAATCTAGTGAAGACCAGCATACCAGAAAATGTCAATCAAATGTATTTCAAAGATAATCATCTTAGGTTGTTTTTTGCATATCACCTGGTATGGTTTTAGTGCTGAAAGCCTTCCTTTTGAATTTCATTCTGACATGTACCCAATGATGGATTGTATCCGTCAGCCAAACAATTATTC
Source organism: Rhynchospora breviuscula (assembly GCA_027562975.1). Classification (NCBI taxonomy): domain Eukaryota; kingdom Viridiplantae; phylum Streptophyta; class Magnoliopsida; order Poales; family Cyperaceae; genus Rhynchospora; species Rhynchospora breviuscula. Next base: position 25,753,356 of record CM050400.1, on the reverse strand, counting down.
CAATTACTTTTTTTTTCTTTTCTTGGAATATGGAAACTAATAATATTTACGAGTTGCTGTCCTCATAATTTTCTGTTTTAGTACCATTGTATATAGTTTCTTTTGAATGATTGAAGGTGTTGAAGAGGGACATACCATGGGAGACATACATGTCGACCAAGCTTATCAACAGCACAAGTCTCCAGTTGCTTCGCCGATATGACAAAAGGCCTGAAAGCCAAAGAGCTTCTTTGCTTGAGGATGTGAGTACTTTTTTTTTTCTGCTGAAGGTTAAATCAGGGCATGTCACATTGTTTATTGAGGCCTAATCGTGCAATTTTGTTTAACAATAAAGTTGGCTTAAAACTCTTGCTTAGTTACTGATGTGAGGGTCAATTCAAGCTTAAATGCAATTGTAAGGTAGGTGAGAAACCAAGCTTCACTGCAACATTGCCATCAGTTGTGTGAATCCAGTGCCATCAAGTACTCCTTACTCCTTAGGTAATTAATGTTTAATTTTTAATGTAAATATTTTCAGGATGGACCTGCCTATGTTAGAGTTTTTGTGAACATCCTAAGAAATATTTCTAAGGAAGAAACTGTGGAGTACGTGCTAGCACTAATTGATGACATGCTCACAGGTGACTTATTTACTGTATCAAATTTTGATTTCTGAACCCATCAACTATTCACAAAAAGGCAATGGAAAATTAAATGCTTAAATCAATTTCAGAATTTGAATCAAGTTCTAGGGATGTAGAATTTAAGCTTTGCCAAAAAGTTGTAAATACTCAGGAATCAGTGAAAAATTCTTTGTTCTGCACCACTGGCACTATACATGGCTAATTACTATAGCATGGCACATGGATTGTTTACTTTAGTGAATAGAAATAAGCACAAAATGCAAGTCTTTTCACGTTACTGTATAACATCTACTGATCTTGTTTCTGCAAGGCTGCAAGTCTACCAAATAGAAAAGTTGCTGTAAATTTCTCATCTAATTATTTCCTTGTTTATTTTTTTTAGCAAACCCTAAGCGAGCTAGGTTGTTTCACGACAAATCCCTCTCAGATGAAGATACCTATGAGCCATTCCTACGGTATTCTATTTTCCCTTTTCTTTTTCTCTTTATGTTACTAAATTCAGTTCTGTCAAGCAATCAATAAAAATTTTCTCATATTTTTGCCGTTATGTTATTCTAACACCAATCCCCTTACACTGGATGAGCATGTGCATGTGACCTTTGAAAATGTACCATGGATGACTTTAAAAAAAAATACAACTTTAGAAGCTATATTTTATTTCTTCTTTCTTGTTAAATTACATGATAAATAGTGTAGTCAATGATTAATCACATCTTTTATATTATCTACAGGCTACTATGGAAAGGTAATTGGTTCATACAGGAGAAGAGTTGCAAAATTCTGTCAACAATAGTGAGGTACTAATACATTTATCTTTTCAATTCCACCCATGGGTAGCTTCTACCTCTGTGAAAAACTCTGTAGAGTGTCTTATTTTCATAATATGTTTTCTCTAACTTATGGCATTTTAGTGTGCGCCCAAAGTTTCACAATGGCATGGCGTTGAATGAAGAATCATCAGATTCAAAAAGCAAACTCACAACAATTCATGATGTGTTAACGGGTCTTGTCGACTGGCTGTGCTCGCAGGTTCAATATTTCACTTTTAGCTACGAGTTCTTAGACACCTCTTATAACCATGTTATTTGGAGTTTTTACTTCTTTCTTTGGTGCTAATTGCATCATGCTGTACTTTTGGATGAATATGGCGGGCTTTATTCAAGTTTTCTAAAAAGTCACTAGAGGATCTGAGGTGACTTCTGATCAACTCCAACAACTTCTGAGAAATATATATATATTCTTGCGTAAAATGCAAAAACATAAAACAAATTTCCTTCGAATCACCTGCCAAATGAGAAATACATATACTAGAAAGTACAATCATGTCTGCCTGTATTAATCAATACAATATCCAATGATACCTTGTCCCTGCTTGTCGTTCGCTACATAATGTTGGAATAAGTATGAAATAGATCATTTCATGAGGATTGTAGGTGGTGTTTTGCTGATTTCTTTTGGCAGACAGACGTGAACATTTTTCTCACTTTGAACAGCTGAGGAACCCATCACATCCCACACGCTCCGTCCCAATTGCAATAAACTGTCTTGCAACTCTTCTAAGAGAGGCACCAGTTCGATCCTTGTTTGTGCAAGCCGATGGTGTGAAGTTGCTGATTCCTCTGATCTCCCCTGCCTCCAACCAGCAGTCTATTCAGGTACAATGAATAAAGACTGTCTTTTCTTTTGGTGCCTTTAAGCATTTTCTCCCATGGAAACTGTAATATAGTATGTTGTTCCATGTACCTGTATAATTAAATAGTTAATACTGTATGCTTTTTTCTTTATTTTATGTTATTTTTTTTCTTGTTGTTCAGTGTATGCGTGCATTTGTGTTTTTTTTGCTCTTTCAATGTTTTTCTAGTTCACCTGCAATCTCAATAATCAACTGTTAGTCATAATTTAATTTAACTTTGACAATTTAAAATGTCTATATTTTCAGAAAGAGCAGAGTTTAGCATGAGAATTTTATATAATTTCTGTATAAGTTCACTCCATTTTGCTTTCCAAGAGATAAGAGTCATTATGCCGTCATCTTCAGCAGACATAAGTTAATCACACTTGTATCTCTTTTTTGATGCAGCTTCTTTATGAAACATGCTTATGCATCTGGCTGTTGTCATTCTTTGAACCAGCCGTGGACTACCTGTCAACAACTCGGGTTATGCCTAGGCTTGTGGATGTGGTCAAGGGATCTACTAAAGAGAAGGTGAGACACCTTGTTAAGTCAACTGTGTTACTGATAACTTTTAATTGGATAAGAGAACCATTGTAATGCTAATCTGATTTAGGGTCTTTTTTTCCTGCTTTTCTTAGCCTTTTTTCTTCATATTTTTATTAAATGTTAATTCATAATTCAAGTTTCAAGGCTTAGGTATGGCTGACTGACGCTTGAAATTAAGTTATAATAACAAAATTGGTTTGTTGAAACTTAAATATAATTGTTGTTTTGACACCTTTCATGCCATCTTTTTACTTGCCAATTTGGTAAATCTTATTTTATATCAGATCCAATTTTGGCCAAATCGGATGCTTTGGTACTTTGAATGTGTACAATACTTAAACCTCAGCTTTAGATCTGCTTCTCTAATGACAAAGTAATGCAATGCATTAAAAGAGAACATGTTTTCACTTTGAAGGTTGTTAGAGTTGTGGTGCTGACCTTCAGAAATCTGATTCCAAAGAGTGCATTTGCAGCCCAAATGATTGACCTTGGGCTGCCCCAGATTGTTCAAAGCCTAAAAGCCCAGGCTTGGAGTGATGAGGTAACAATTAGTCTCCTTTTAAATGTGCTTTTTAGTTCATTTGTTCCAGCCCGCTGCCTAGCAAATATTAATATCTTTGCTGGCTAATACAATTTCAAATACATTTTTCTCAATGTATGAGTGGCAAATGAGGGCCATGTTATTTGGAAAAGAAAGAATGAATTATCTGGTAGCTTTGAAAGTGGATTAACCCCTGATGTATATGACTTAAGTTTTATTTGCATTCAGAACTTTTCGTTTTAAATTCAACTAGATAGCTAAAACTCAATGGGTGCAATCAAATGTAGTAGACAGAGTGCCTGTTCAAATTCTGTATTTGGGAGATCATTTTGAATGTTTGCAGATATACTGGGGACATTTCTCCTGTTATTCATGGATGTACGAGGAACTGTTTTAATAATATTGAATTAATTGAGCTTGATGGCTCCAATGCAACACTCCCTTCTCAACTTATGAATTCATTTATGGAATGTAGGATTTGTTGGAAGCAATTAATCAGCTGGAGGAAGGGCTCAAAGACAACATCAAACGCCTGAGCTCCTTTGACAAGTACAAGCAACAAGTCCTTTTGGGGCACCTTGATTGGTCTCCAATGCACAAGGACCCAGGATTTTGGCGTGAAAATATAAATAATTTTGAAGAGAATGATTTTCAGGTATTACTGTTGGCATAGGGGATCATTGCGAATTTCCTTTCTTTTTCTTTTTATTCTTTTAGTGCTTTATTCTTTATTGGCATGTAGTACAATATTGTAACTTGAGGCCTAAAAATTGAGCAGCACCAAAAGCAAAAGAAACAAAAAAAGACTTCTTGAAATTTACAAGTTGATTAGGTCCTTCTTTGTCTATTGTGCAAGTATAGCATCCCTGCATTAAGATGAGACAGAACATTGACAGAAATTGTTTTTGGTGTACATAAAGTAGTTCCAGAGCATACTAATGTAATGTACTGGTGCTAGGAATCCTGTGTTGTGATGAGAGAGAAAATGGATGGGAAGATGATTTTTGCTATTCATAGTGTAGTAAGAAGCATACAATAATGCTTTTGCCAATATACCAGTTTTATACATAACCTACATATATGCTTATAAACCTTTTCATGATCGTGAACTATCTTAATCATGCTTCTTTCCAAGGTTCAAAGTCCTCTAGTGTGTCCACTCCTGATTGGGCATATATATTTTGCGGCTGTTCCAGCTGTTTAATAAGGTTTGTTAGCTCCAATTTGGAGGCACAGCCACTTATTAATGTCTGGCTTCTGGAATATTTGATTTTCCTTTTAAGGATGGCGAAAGTCCCTCCCTCTCATAAATAGAAGTTAATTTTTTCCTTTATTAAATGTTCAGGTACTGCGTGTTCTAATGACAATTCTGGACACCTCAACCGACCCAACAGCATTGGCTGTTGCCTGTTATGATCTGTCACAGTTCATCCAGTACCACCCAGGTGGGCGCCTTGTGGCATCGGACCTAAAGGCAAAGGATCGGGTCATGAAGCTCATGAATCATGACAATGCTGAGGTGAGAAAGAACGCTCTCCTCTCTGTGCAGAGGCTATTTCTTGGTGCAAAATATGCCAGCTTCCTGCAGGCTTAATTAGAACAAGCCATTTTATTTATATGTATAAATGAGAAGATTTCTTCTTCCAATAATGATGCTTAATCTGGATTAAGAAAGGCCGTGGTGCATATTTTTTGCGTGTATTGCATTAGCGTTCTCTTCTGTCATGCTCAAGTTGAGTCCTGTTCCTTTTTTGTTCTTTAATTTAATTCGTGGTAGATAAGTGGATAAATGATAAGATAATATATCTCTTTTGCTGCATGTAATAAATGTTACACCCTGCTTAGATTTTAGTGTGATCGTACTATTTCAATTATGCTATTTATTCAAGATTTGAAAGTATAATATGTTGATTCTTTGTGCTCTATACTAATTTTTTTAGCTCTCTGGTTCGATTTCTTGGCGCTTTTTAGACCCTTAATGTATAGGAACATTGGTGATTAGCTGCTCCTCTGCTGGGTTCTGCTAGAATTTCAGGCTTTTGCACAACTTGCTAAGTATAGAGTGCGCGTTTTTAGTATTTGTTACGCTATACTATAGAGTAAAATGAACACAATTTTCTTGTCTTAAACCCTGTAGTTAAAGTTGTGAGATAGAGTAATTATTAATAAATATAAAATAAGTTGTTTTTATGCATTACCTTATAGAGTAATAGAGTAATTAATAAATATAAAATCATATACGATAAGTTTTGAGTCATTTATTTAACTATAATTAGGTTTAAATTGATTTCTATAATATTTTATATTAGTTTTCTTGACTAATGATTAATATTTTTATTTGAAATCAATGATATCAATAAGGTCCTGATCAAAATCCTATTTTTTTAACGTGGGATTTCATTTTATTGGAAAATTCTTGATCAAAATGAAATGATTTGGTGTCATTTGGTTAGAATTCTTATGTAATTAGATCCAACAAAATCCTATGAAATCAATTCAATTAAAATAAAATGAAATGAAATCCCACGTAAACTTCATTTTGATCAGGGCCTAATTCTTTTATAATTTTTTGATATTATATATATATGCTTTGCATCTAAGGCGATATTTGTATTTATTTGTTATTTGTTTGGACTAAATTATATAATATAATTATAACTTCATTTGATAATTATATTGTTATTTGTTTTTGTAATAATAAAAAAATAAAAATAAGGTAAAGAGTAAATTAAATATTAGCGGATAAAGAAAATACGAGTATATCTGATTCGTAACTAATACGGTAGAAAATATCTCCTGAAACTCGAAAGCGGTTCGTTTTTTCGAACTCTCCGAGCGACCGGATAGAGCACTTTTTACTTGATTTGCTCGTAGCAACACCTCTTGCCATGGAAACCGGGAGGACCATCGGCTCCATTTCCCGCTCACCTCTTACTCCTCTCTCTCCAGTTCGCCAAACTACAATTCCTCTCCAGCATCCCTCTCGTACCCCTCTTCATGCCACCTCATCTACACTTCCCCAGACCCTTATCCAGATACACAAAGCTGGTGTCATTGCTTGTCTCCGGGCTCAAAAGTAATTCCTCTTTCTCCAGCTTTAACTCCAAATTCGCAAGTTAAGTTGAATTGCTAATTTACCTTGGTATGAAAATTGAAACTGGATATATTGAACGTTTATTATTCTGATAGATAACGGCTTTCATGAACTCATTTTCCCTTCCATTATTTACACTTGGCTATTACCTGATGTACACTTGCTTTCGACCTTTAGATTCATTATCCAAATGTCAAAGTACCACTTGATTACTGCATAATACACACTTGACTAATGTTATTGGACACTTGTCTAAATCGAAACAAAAACTTTTTTTTTTTGAACTTTCATACTAATGTTTGAATCTTAACAAACACTTATTATTATGCACATTTTTTTATTTCCTATTTTTTCCCCTTCTTTTACTGCTGCACTGCTAAGATGAACATTGAGTTGTTGTCTCAGGACTCAGGGTATAAATTAATTAGTCAATTCACATGTTCAACAAAGCAAAGTGGCAAACTGATAATCTTAAGAACAATGTGCAAACATTTTATGTCGTTTCAAATAGCCCTTTTGGAGTGATAATTTTATGCACTACTTTTATAATTGATAGTGTCAAGACTGCAATGGAGGCTGCTCGTGCTGCTCTAGCTGGAGGTGTATCTGTCGTATGTACTGAATTTATAACATTTTAAAATGTAACGACGTCGAACTAGAGGGTTGCATATGCTTCAGGATAATATATTGATACTGATGTTTTTCATTTTTGTAGCTGGAGATAGTGGTAACCACTCCAGGAGCTCTTGAGGTGTGTTTTCTTCAATTATTATTTTTTTTATATTTTTCCTGTTTATTCCGCATGCATTTTCTGGTCATTGACCCATTCCATAATTAATTCTTCTTGAATCTCAGGTTATTAAGGTGCTTTGCAAAGACTATCCTTCAGTGAAATTTGGGGTAATATATGTCCCCTAAAAGTATAATTTTATTTTTTTTCATCCCTTGACAATATCTCCAGTGGCAATTGGAAAACATATTTTTTTGAAATCTGGTTTTGTTCTTGTGACTTAAGTTGTGAGGTCTCCATTTTCTGTTGAAGATATATTTTGTTATGCAGGACATTAATGTTTACTGCACGAATTGGAAAACACAGCATTGCTATGAGGAATCCTTTGGCTTCGAGGAAGAATAACACTAAACTAATATTGTGAATTTGTGATTGTTTTTGAAATCAACTTGTTCTATTTTGTAGGTTGGCACTGTATTAAATATTGAGGATGCAAGAAAAGCTGAAAAGGCAGGGGCTCAATTTCTCATGAGCCCTTGTACAGTCATGGTACAAGAAAAAAATTTTGTTTACATTTTTCTATATTATCCGTTCTGCACAAGAGTTCTGTTTACTACAAAACTTTTTGTACTGGAATTTGATAACTAAAAAATATTTTCTAAAATTAGAATGATTATTGCATTAATGCCATTCCAGCATGTTTATAATCTAAATATTAAATATAATATTGGATTAATTCAGAAATTATTGTAATAATAATCATGCATATAGCATATCTGAGAAATGGTCTTGACTCCTTCCATACCCAAGGAGTTTTAGCATTTTTGCACTGATAAAATAGACATGACAGCTACTTTAAAAAATTTAAAGTCACATCTCATGCTAGATGTTGTCAGTAAGATCACAATGAACGGCTCCATTGCCATTCAAACTTTGAAATGTGTAATGTTGAACATTAGTTCCAACCGCTTCATACTTATTCTTCTGAAATGAATGTGGGAAAGTTAAGTTACTTACATCCATTGATCTTCTTTTCAAGGAAATTTTGCACTGGTTTCGAGGAAGTGAAATTCTTTATATTCCAGGAGCGATGACACCCACTGAAGTATCTTACCATCAGATGCTCTCTTAACCTGTTCTGTTAAATTATCCTGGTTCTTAATTATTCAAACTCTGAAGCTGTTTTATTAGGTTTGTTAACTCAATTAGTAAATTGCAGATATTTTCTGCATATACTGCTGGAGCAGAAGCCATCAAGGTTCACTTTCCTACTCAAATTCTCTTCTCTTTTCGTGTTCAAAGTGTTTGTCTAATTAATTAGTGTTTCGTAGATGATGCTAGTTTGTTAATAATACATTGCAAAACCATTATTTTTCTACATTCACAGATCTATCCAGTTTCAGCATTAGGTGGAGAAAAATACATTTCTACTCTTAGAAAACCCTTTCCGACTATACCATTGATTGCTTCACAAGGCATTACTGCAGGTCAGTGTAACCAATCCTCTCGCCTCACCCCTCATCAATACTAGTTAATCAAGGTATGGGAGTCAGAAATTTTCACACATTATCTGTTCAGATTCAATAACTGACTAAACCCATGTTTATCTTTTATCGGTATTATTTTTAATGCTGAGTGTGCATATAGCAAGCAGCCACTGAAGTCTAATGATGGTTTAAAGATGCAGTTCTTAGTGGTTATAAGGATCTTTAATTTCATTCTATTGGATATCAAGTTCCATTTTTTTCGAAAAAAATAGTTCCATTTTTTTTTAATCTGCAGGATCAATTGGAAAATACATAAATGCTGGGGCCTCTGCAGTTGTTTTATCAGATGCTATTTTTAATAAAGAGGCAATGATGAAAGAGGATTTTGATGAAATACGGAGATTGGCACATCTTGTGACCTTGGAGGCATCCCTTGCTAGGAAAGGAAATAGTAAGGTCATTCTTATTTAGACTGAATGAAGTGGTTTTCTTTGTTTCCAAATAAGTTGTGAGATCTCATGCGAATCGAAAAGCCATCTGATTTTAAACTCAAATGCATGCTTTTTGAAATTAAAATCCAATGAAGAACAGGTAAAAGTTATTACTCATTAGTTACATGTGGGTCAGATTAGTGAATCATAATAAATTTTTTTCTGGTTTAGTGCTTCTATTTGGTTCAATTTGAATTGGTTAATCTGATTATTATTCTCGGCCAATATATTTCTCTTACAGTTACACACTCCACTCGGTAATCCAAATTAAGGATCCTCGAGAGATTGTTAAACGATGAATGTTTATTTAATTCTAGTTTAAACTTTATTATGCATGATATACTTTTGTTATTGAGGTTTCTACTCCAAAATTATGTAACAGATTAAGCGGTGAAAGTTGTGATCCCATACCTTTACATGCTGTCCGTGTTCAGACATCTTCGGCCAGGAAAGAACTTGATAGTATCAGGTCTAAATTCCTTGGTAAAGGGCAAATGTGGAACATTAAAAATACGCCCTTATCAATGGGAAGTAGTCTTTGGTGAAGGAAATGATTAGTTTTAAGAATTCTCAGCTTGGAAAGGATGAACATGGCGCCTCCTGGAATATATGGATCTAACTGCATAGTGGGGTCTTTGTCCTTGGAGTTTGACTATGAAATCCTATACATATGTCCTCCTCTTTTGATGGCAGTTATTATTGTATAAAGAGGTGACTCTCTGCTGAGAAAATAAAATTCATGAATGTGTTGATCTACACCCCTTTAGGTGAAGAGAGGTGAAAAGCTGCTTTAAAGGCTTTGTGTAAAGTTTGATCTATAAGAAGGACAAAAGGTGATTGGATTTGTTTGGCCCCCAATTTTAATATTAACGTAATAAAATTTCCTTTTGGCATCACTTTTTTATTCTTCTTTTGAAAGGCTTACTTCGGTTATCATTTTTTTTTTTTCTGAATGAAGATTGGAAGTTAAGTTTACAACTTATTAGCCTGCTTATATTTGAATTCAGCTTACTTATATTATATTTGATAATTGTTTAAGTTCGGATCCAGCAGTTGTTGTACCTCCATCAAGAGGTAAGACGACACAAAACCAAAATAGCGACGTACCTCCTACAAAAGGGAACTACGAATTGATTCTGTTTTCTTTCTAAGGTCTATAGCATTGATTTGCCTTTAAATAAAGTGTATCTGGCTCCCCAATAAATTATTCTTCCACGCTGCCGGTAATGTGCAAATCAAACAAGAATATACCCAAGTCCAGAAGGCCAGTCGCTTATAGGCTTACAGCTTAACCCGAACGCAACAATATTTATTTCCAGAACTTATATTGTTTTCGTAGACTAAACCAAAACTATGGACTTCTATGACTCACAAATTCAGAAAAAAAAAAATGCTATTGACAGTATGAAATGGACTGTTTGCGATTATTTAATTCTAACAGTAGTCAATATGCGAACAGATTTCTTACAACATAGTACTACTAACCTGCGTGTTCACTGGCTTTCTTAAAAATAACCCAAAATATTCAAAAGAATTTCAAACACTGTACCTGAAATTCAAATAGCATAAGACATTGGTCACACTTGATCACACAACTTAAAAGAAAATATTTCAGGTACAATTTTATTAATTTTTTCTATTAATACTATTTGAATATTTCTACAAAAATAGAGACGTTTTAGTAACTTTAGTTACAAGTTATGTACGAAAGGTTTTATACTTTCGGGAATTTTATATTAGCATTTAGCAACAAAAGTTATTTAAAAACTTTGAGATGTATTAATAGTAAAAAAAAAGATTAAAAAATAAATATATGCACTTTTAAATTAGATCTGTTATATATCGAATATGTTGTAATTTAAAAATCGAGAGGTCGGGCATTAAAATTGTTTAGATTATTAGAAAAAAAATATATTCATATTAGAACTTGATCAATAATTATATCCTTAGGCTATGCTCCAGAAGGAGTGAACCTAAGCGAAGGAAAGGTAGTGGAACGACAATACCTTGCTTCCATAGCTTTTGCTGGGTGAATCGACGAAAACAGACGGAAACGCCAGTTCCTTAAAACCTCATTTTGGGAGAGCACTGGTTACCCCCGAATTTGGGGTGTAACGAAGAGGAACAAAGAAACCCAACTTTATACCCAAAATGACCTGCATTTTTCTTTCTCTGACGCTGGGCCCACGTTATTCATATTCCTCTTCTCATTTGAATTGAAGGGTAATATTGTCCAGAAAAATAGATTACTGTTGTTACCTTTAATGTGTTGTTTTAGAAATCTGGAGCAAGAAATTATCAGTTATTTCGTTCTCTTATACTTCCTTAAGCTTCCTTTCTATTCCGTTCCTTACCTTTTCTTTCATTTTGGAATTCTGGAGCATAGCCTCAGTAAATTACGCTATATTTGATATATAACATATCTAAATATAAAATAAAAACATCCATTGATAATTTAATATTTATATGGGTATAATGACTTATTTACAATCCTAATATACAAATAATTGGATTGTAAATATAACCTTTCCTCGTAGGACCAGGACCCTATATATAATATATAATTGGATGGTAAAGAACGGCCCTGATGAATCCTCAAATAATGAATTTTTATGAACTCTATTAACTTCTCTATAACAAAGCCCTCTGCAGCTGTGCTTCTGCCTAATTGTTTTAAATTACTCGCTACACGAGAAGTTGCACGGATTTGTACTTGATAAATTCAGAGTGGCTGCTATCGCACGCACAATCACTCGCTTAGGAACGCCTTCGTTCGAATTGTTCGAGCTAAACGAAGCAGATCCGGGTGAAGCGATCGAAGATTTCGTAAGATCTCTCCAAAGATCATCGTTGGAAGGAGATCCATAACTAGAAGAATCGTAAAAGGCGCCAAGTTAGAGGCTGATGGGTCAGGCTTTTCGCAAGCTTTTCGATGCCTTTTTTGGCAACAAGGAGATGCGGGTTTGGTCTTTCGATCCTTTCTTTTGGAGATTGAATTTTAATTTTACGATGTGACTTTATGATTGCCTTCATCGATGTGATAGGTGTTTGGCTGGTTGTTTTGATTTGTTAAAGCTAGCTAAATATTGATGGTTTTTGGTCTTTTTGGTTTAGAAACAGTTGCTGTTGGTACTCCGTTGTTGTCAATCTACCTTAGTATAATTCTACAAAAAATTTAAAGAGTTGTTGTTATTACTTCCCCCAAATAACTCTCAGTATTATTATGTGATATATTGGCCGTTGTGCTTTGAAATCACTTGCTTTATTACATCTTTGCTTCACTAGAATTGCATCTAATAATAAAGAGTAAACTCATGAATATGAGTTGCATCTTATGCTTTACTATATGATTTGATATGATATTTTCAAGTATGCCGAATTACTTCCATAACATGATCACTTTTTCTTATTTTTCTGTTTTAGGTTGTGATGCTGGGGCTGGATGCTGCTGGTAAAACCACCATACTCTACAAATTGCACATTGGTGAAGTCATGTCAACTGTTCCCACAATTGGTATGTGCTGCTTTCTGAAACAAAAGTAATTTACAGGCGGCTTGCGAATTCTATATTTTTTTTATGCTTGTTGGGAATTCCTATTTCTAAATTACATAGATTTTCGATATAGTTTTGAAGTAATTTATCAACTTGAAGTTAGCTCCTGCCTGTAGGTATTGATATACCAGATTGTCAGTACTTGATTACTGGTGTTACCATCTTTCAATCTCCTATTTAGTCTTATTTTCTTTTCTTTCCTGCTGATGTTTTTAATTGAACAAAAAAGAGATGTTGGCAATTTAGGTTTCAATCTCTCTAATTTCAAATTTTTCATAATTATATATTTTCATGCATAGAGAACTTGGGATGTAATAAAATTTAGTTCTACCTTTGTTGCAGGTTTTAATGTAGAGAAAGTGCAGTACAAGAATGTAATATTTACAGTGTGGGATGTTGGTGGTCAGGAGAAATTGAGACCTCTCTGGAGGCATTATTTCAGCAACACTGATGCTTTGGTATGTCAGAATTTCTTTTTGTAATTAATTTGTTGACTGATTTTGCAAAGTTGAATAGCATGCCTTAGAACCCAGGATGAGTAGGGTTGAGCTTTCTTAACTGTCATTTGGCATTGTGCTGTTATCCTACAGGGGTATTTGTCTCTTCTGTTTTTATACACATGTAAAAAGGCACTTAAAATTATGCTGTTATGTACTACAAGCTCTAGGTTTTGTCGTTATTTCCAGAAAAGCAGTCTAAATACCCAATGCAACTGCCTTTATATGAAATTAATAATGACCATATTGGGGCAATACAAAAGCCTTTTTTGGATTTCTATCCTTCAGTTCCTTCTCTGGTTTTTTTATATATATTGTATCAATTTCTTGAGATCCTAACCCTAATACTGATGTAGTGAGAAGAAATTTGATTTATACTGTTATGCAATGATATGGAAAGGGTCACTTTGTCCAAGAGAAAAAAAAGCTAAACGTAGGCCAAAAAGGAAACTGTTATGTTAGGTTGCAATGGTAATCTGGCCAAATTTCTTCAAAGAAGGGTCTTTTCTGTAGATAAATAGAGTGGTCATTTTTCTTCTTTTTTTTTTCCTCTGTAACTACCCGGGCTCAATGAATTGCCTCTATTAATATTCAGATCTATGTAGTTGACTCAGTAGACAGAGAAAGAATTGGAAGAGCCAAAGCTGAATTTCAGGTACCGTTCTTTTTTTTTTTTAATTCCTCTTTGAAAAAAGAAACATGTCTAATTAAAAGATGACTTGGAATCTTACACCCTCTAGTTCTGTTTCAGGCTATTATAAATGATCCTTTCATGATGAACAGTGTCATCTTGGTTTTTGCAAACAAGCAAGACATGGTATGCCATGTTGCGATATACTTCATACTTTCTATATTTGTTGAATGAAATTCTCCATTAATCAAGAGAAGCAACCAACAACTTATTGACAGTTCATTAATTCTATTAATTTTTTTCTTTTGATCTCTTATTTGTCAACTGGGGACTGAAGTGTTCTTCTGATGCAATCTTGTTTCCTTTAGTATTTCCCTTAATTTTTTTTTGTTATATTATGCACATATGTAGAGAGGGGCACTGAGCCCAATGGAGGTATGTGAAGGTTTGGGGCTATATGACCTGAAGAACCGTGTGTGGCATATACAAGGAACTTGTGCTCTAAAAGGTGACGGCCTCTATGAAGGCTTGGATTGGCTGGCTAGTACTCTCGATGAGCTTCAGGCATCGGGCCGTTCAACTTCAGTCGGCACCTCTTTTTGATCTACAGTAAGTGTTTTAACTGCTGCTTTTGATATTGTTTCTTCTTGTTTATTGCATACTCAGCCACTCTGGAATGGTACTCTTGCCAGTCAAATACATTTCCTCTGTTATTCCATTCCTTTCTGACAATTGTTTTTATTTTTATTTTTATTTTTTTTTGGATATTTGCAGACTAAGTATGGGCTTTGGAAGAAGACTAGAGGATAAAAGTTGACTTTTAACTATTAAACTATAATATTACTTTGTCGCTGCTACATTTTGTGGATCTTTGTAGTGTGTTGTTTGTAAATGTTTCTTCAATCATCTGATCAATAAATTTATTACATCAAGTCCTGTTGATTCTATGCGGGCCAAGCTCTGAAATGGTAGTTAAATTCTTTCTATCCGTTTGTATTACTTTAACACTTCTCGTAAATTGGACTGTTAATGTAGTGAGGAAATGAACCACCACTGCTGAATATGTTTAATTGGTGTCCGAAATGGAGCTGATGGATGCAGTACAACTTTATTCTTTTGTCCCGTTTTCTCTTTGAAAGAAGGTAAATATTGACGGATTGAATTGTCCAACCTTTTTTTTTTTTTCTTTTGCAAAACCTAAGGCTTCTAGATAATTATACTCGTAGTTTGCACGTAAATTGTGATTTCTGAAGCGAGATGGTATCACGGTAGTCATCTCAAGTGCACTGAACCATTTGAGAATAATAAGTTATTATTCATTAATACAGTTTGAACGCATCTGTATTTTCTCTTTCCGATAGTCGATAGAGTCGTTTGAGACTGGTTCTGTAGCTCGAATCGGTACATTCTTTTGAGCACTGTAAATCTCAGCCATTCATTCATTTGCAAATTCTATCGATCTTCATTCCTGCATCTGCATGGATCTAAAATCTGACAATGGACCAAACCAAACGAAGGATAGAATCATAGAAAGAACAGACTGTGTGGCCCATAGGCTTCTCGCACTAATAAAATAGGCCAGCTTTCTATAAGAAAGCCCGTAATATCTCCAATTCTGGGATCTTTTTATTTCGTCTAAGAGAGAGAGAAGGTTGAAATTAACGGATAAGACATTGCTCTATCCCCATCCAATTCCTAAAACCCCACCAAAACCTTTCCCAAGAAATACACCCATGGCGACCTTCTCCGTCGGTTCAACCCCTCTCCGATCTCTCCATTCAGCGTCTCCTCTGAGAAAGACACCACAGTTGGCCGTGCGCGCTTGCGTCACGTTCAGACGATCGGTGGAGGAGATCTACAATGTGCGCGTGGAGAGAAATGTCCCGAAGGAGCGCTTGATGGAGCTAGGCGTGCAGCACTGGTCCATCTGGAAGACTGGGAAGTGCCAGGTACCGTGGGACTGGCAAGTTGACCAGTGGGTTTACATTGTCTCTGGAGAGGTGCGAGTTGTACCAGAAGGTGCCAAATCAGGAGACCGGTACATGCGGTTTGTGGCTGGGGATTTGGTAAGGTATCCGAAATGGTTTGAGGCTGATATGTTCTTCAATGGACCGTACGAGGAGCGGTATCGCTTTCGTGCTTATGGCGATGATTGAGGATTTTATTAGCGTGAGATGGTGATATAGGTTTTCCTTTTGTGAAGATAATGTTGGATTTTAATTGTAAGTTGGCATGAGAGAATCAGATTGAGAAACAATTTAGAGCTGTGTGGTTAGTTTAATTGGAAGTTTGGAACTGCATTTGAGCACGGTATGATAATTTAAGAAAATGGGACATGCCAATTGGAGGTCTCATTTTGATTTGTTATGATTTACTGTTGTAATAAGACTTTGATGTCGGAGTTGGATTTACAATTACCAATTTACCATTGTACCATCCACCTGTAATATTTTGTTAAATTTCACAGTTTAAATCTTTAATATTTTGTTTTGTTTACACTGTCGAAACCATTTTTAGGAACTTGATGTTATCAAATGCATCAGATGATAAAATTAAGTTTATACACAAATTTAAGTTTATAACAATACAAATGTCTTCTGTAACTTGGTTCAGTTGAATGCCAAAAGAAGAACCAGGCTGGTTCATAAACAAATTCATTATTTACATCACCCTTAAAAGCAAATAAAGGTCTCAACATCTGCTGATGCTTAATTTTTATTCGAATAAATTTCAATCATCAAACCGTCAAGCATGTTCAATTTAAGTATAACCAATTTATTGGCATCTACTGGTATTTAGAATGTTTTTGGTTAGCAAATGCTGCATCAAAAACACATGTCCACGCATAAAAACACACAATACATACACAAATCAACTTTTCTAAAAACGTTGATGAAGCCAGGAGATAGAGAGAGAAAAAAAAAAAAAAAACATGGTTAACAATTCAACATGCAATATATCCAGAAAACACTATTCAAGTACTATCTTGAGCATTCTGATACACATACATAACAAGAAGAGTCAGGCCATAACTAATAAAGAACCAAAATCACCTGACAAGTAGGACAACAAGACAACATTGTATAATTACATTAGAGACTAAGAAAAATATTAATGCCCGATATTGTTAAGTCCGGCTTTTCCTAAATTTCCGTGACCTCGTGGCATACCGTGGAGTCTCAGGAGTCTTCTCTTCACGCTCTTCTCCTCCTCCCTCTATTTCTAATTCAATAGCTTGATTCGATCCCTTGCCAGTAACTTTTTCATCTGCACCTTCGACTAGAGCTTCAAGTGCTTTTACAATATAAATCTGTATCAACACGTAATCAATCATCAAATCAATCTTTTCTCTTTATATTTTACATAAATAAATCAGAAGGATAAATACCAGAATATCCAAGCAAATCACATCTGGTTGTTTCATAAACTAAATTAGGTTTCTGTCACCGCTCACCAAGGATGGTTGGCCTGATTAGAATTTAATTCTCAACATCAGGCCTCGAGAAAATAACACATATCATAGGTGACAGGAGACAAGATACCAGCAGTTCAAATCAGCCCACCATAATTCTTTATTTTCAACTTTTTGTTAAATCCATCTTGTTTGGTTGAAGGCTTACCATATATTTAATTTTGCAAAGGTCATAACTTCCCTTAAATCTCGAAAGTCCAGGTAAAACTGGTTCAATAACTTGCATTAGAAAATTTCATTAATAACAATGCAGATGAAACAAACAACTGGACCCAGTTAGAGCAGAATTATCTTAATTTTTTTATGCAGCTGACCCATTTACATGCTCAAGTCCACTAGTCATAACTAATAGTCGGGCTTAAGGATATTCAAATGTAACGAGTAATTTTACCAGCAAGCACTTGAGCCTATTATACAAATTACGGCTCACTACCTTAAAGTGGTCAGGAGCAGTCAGCTCAAACACCAAGGCATCACCGTCCTCCAAGTTGTGATGCATAGCAAAGCCTCTCCACCCACCACTGAGACCACTGCGGGACCCAATGTAAACTGTATCAAACTCCACACCATTTTCATCTTCCAATACCATATTCGCCTCTCCTTTTGGCAAGTAGTCCTTGCAGAACTGTGATGGGAGGCCCTTACATTAAAAAAAGAAGTAATTATAATTTGCACTAGTGCCATCAAATTATAGGACAAATCTACATATTAAAATATGACGCATTGAGGCATGCAAGATAAACAAGATAATATTTTATATATAGAAAGAAAAGTTTTTATGGTTGGTAACAGATTCTTTTATTTTAGTTTTACACAATTGATGTCATCCTGCAATGAAGAAACTTATTATAGCGCACTTGCCTCTATTTCAGATTAGGATAATCCAGATATCCTCATTATTTTGACAATTAAAACAAATCTGTATCCATCTCAGCATTAATTTTGGTAGACATGCAGACACGAATACAGATAATTTATTTATGGATACACAGTATAATTGCAGATATGAATATGGATGAAACTGATAAATATCTGATCCCTTTACACCCTAACCAAAATTTCGACTTACAAGCCAAAAGCAGCTAGATACATGAGATCGAACCATAGCTTTCACAAACGAAGGGTTATCTAAAGAGCTCTGGATATCCTGAGCTTTTTGAAATGCTTGAGCTTGTTCCTCATAAGAAGAGAATCTCCCCGTATATTCCCTCCCACTTTCATTGCTCCTACAGTATCTGACAAAACAAAATATTCTAAGCTTCTTTCTGCTTTTCATAATTGTTGTTGCTCTTGTCACTTGTCACAGTAGAAGATATTAAAACACAATTTGCAGAAACATTTTGAAATTTGCAATTACCCTCAAAGCCTTTCAGTAACTTTCAAATGGGCACAACTTACACCAAGTTTACACCAAGCAGAACAACTTTCTTTCAGTTTCTCATTTCAGTTTATAACATTTGCTTCTATTATTATTAGTTCATTTCCATTGTAGAATTACAAAAAGATAACTCATAAGTGCTACAAGTCATACTGTCCATATCTGACATATACATATTTTTTACATCAAATAGTAGCTGTCTGGTAGGTACTTTTCACATATATTTCAAACAATGTTGGTATCTAGACGAAAACATGAAAAGCACCCGATCTCCTTTGCAAGTATTGCAAGTGGATAGCATAATGAAAATATACACAAACTATAGAGCCCAAGAGAAATTCTTCACCTTTTTCGGAATGAACGGACTTCCATCTCATCAACCTGCTTAGAATTTAAATTGATATGGTATACATTAGAGACAAGACAAGCACTCAAAAACACACACAAAAAGTAGTCAGAAAATAATCATTTTAAGTGCTCAGGTTTTAGGTTTTAGTTCAACAGTGATCAGCCTTGGTAAAGTCAATAGCTTGATTGAAACTGCTGTTACATATAAGAAGCTTCTTTTGCATTCAGTACTTATTTTAAATATATTTCAAAGAAAAAATGAAATCACTTTATATGGACAATATGGGATGCTGAATTGTACAGTCGGCATCCCCCAATATGGCTTGTTCCAAACCTTGCAGTAACCAGACAAAAGTTTCCACCATGCATTGGGTCAGGTAAACCTTGCTTTTTTTTTTTTTTAGAAAAAACAAAAACAAAATTTCTCCCAACCTGACTAGTTTCAATTACCACTCAAAAAAAAGGATGTAGAATCCCTCAACCTTTAATAGGTAGAGACGTAGAGTTAGCTGAGTTAAAAAAAAAAAAAAGGAAAATAACTTTCTGCTAATGCGTATGCAGATAGATTGTTTAGGAAGGACTTACTTGATCAGAGTAAGAAACAGGATTTCTAGCTCTAGAAGAACGTCTCACTTCAACAACTTCAAACTTCTTCTTTGATTTTTCACTTGATTTAGAATTCTGAAATGGATTCAAAAAGTGATATATGAAATCTGAAATAATGGAGTTGACGAGTATGAAAAAGAAAATAAAAAGAACAAAAACACTTTCATTTTTTCTTTACAAAAATGAAATTAAAAAACTTTGCAAACCCTAACTATACAATTATATGTATTTGGAGATTGGACTCACATGTAGGGCAAAACTAGAAAATGTGTTTTCGATACAATTCTTTCATTTATAATCACCTATACGTTTTCTTTTTCCCAAATCTTTCCTAGTTGAGGTGTACTAAATCTTTTACACACTTCTATCTATGGTGTGCTTTTGATCAAAATACATACCAGTCGCTTGTGTTCAGATTTTGCAACATCCAACAGGCTCTTGGAAATTTTTGCAATTCCCAAATTCTGAAAAACATAGAACAAAGGCATTAATAATGAGCAGAAATCATTAAAAAAAAAGACTTGACGGATATAAAACAGTAAATTTCGTCGTGTTGTGATATAAGTACATGGAAATCCCAAAGAAGCATTTTGATACAATTTCGCTTTGTAAGATAAATTGCAAAATCGCCAGTAATACAAGCTAGATCAACAAATTTTTGTTTTTTTTTTTGGAGAAAGGACGCTCAGTTTCCCTCATTTTCTCCATAACCCGAGTTGATCGACAGAATACAACTAATTTAAACGACATTTATTTCGTATTGAAATGAATTCAAAAAGAAACTCAAAAATCTGTTTCAAAATTACCTCGAGATGCTTGATATTTTCAAGTACTCTCTTCTTACGCGCTTCTTCGTAAGTGTTCTCTTCCTCCACCATTTTCGCCTCTCGCTCTTTTGCTAGAACCCTTGTACTTCCCAAAAGAAAAGAAACTAATTAGTAGGAGTGAGAAGAGAAGGAGAAAGCATTTCGTTTTTGAATTTGATGGGCCCACATTACATTCTAAATTTTTTTTAATACTGCGGAACTAAACATTTCTTTTTTAAAAAAATAATTTAAAAATAAAATCAACTAAACATTCCTACGAGGCTATGATACGGAGTTTGCTTTGGACAAACATTTAATACTGGAGTCTAGAGATGTATCGCGGCTCTTGTTAATATTATATTAACTACAAAAATAATACTGAAAGATACTACTATTAACTATAAATTATTTTATTTCCTAATAATAAGTTTGATTTGCAATTAGTATTATATAAATATTAATTAACAGATTATAAGGTAACCCATGATAAATCTGAAAAAAGAAATGCAAACATACTGCACTGGAGATGAGTTTATTCAACAAGCATGATGTCCTCTTTTTCATTCTCAAATAAAGCTCATCTTTAAGGTTATATTTGGATCATCTAAGAATAAAATTAGGATTAGTTATTCGGAGTAAAAAATATTATTCCTAAATAATCAAGAATAAACTTTTTTGTGATCTAGAGTGTTTTTTTAAGTGGTCCAACGTCTAGATTAAATTTGTATTCCTAGAGTGTTTGGATTATCTTTTTAATATGGATTAAGAAGTAGTTGGGACCACTTTTTAATCCGGATTAAAAAGATGATCCAAACACCTGGGTTGTTTGGATGAGGGGTTGAATAAAAAATAAGAATAAGAATCTCGAAATACGTGCTTGTCCAAATTCCTTATTCTAATTCTATGATTTTATTAGAATATGGATAAGAGCCCAAATTCTTTATTCTTGTGTTGTTTGGGTTACACAAGAATAAGGAATTTGGAGCTTATTCTTATCACATTCCTTATTCTTGTGCATCCAAACACACCCTTTAGGAATAAAAATTTAATCCGGATGTTAGACCACTTAAAAATAGCACTATAGATCACAAAAAGCTTATTTTTTATCGATTAGGATTAAAAATTTTAATCCCGAATAACTAATCCTACCCTTAATCTCATATGATCCAAACAGAACCTTAGTTCCTAACGCTTTCTATTAGGCCCTGATCAAAATCTTTTTTTTTTTCAAACATGGGATTTCATTTCGTTAGAAATTTTTTTATCAAAATAAATGAATATGGTGTCATTTAGTTAAAATTTTTATGTTATTAGATCCAACAAAATTCCGAAAAATTAATTGAATTGAAATGAAATCCCGTGTAAAAAAATATTTTAATCAAGGCCTTAATAAATTAAAACTTTGGATATATCATTACTTTGAATATATCCCATTTTTTTAACATGGGATTTTATTTCATATCGTTCCATTTCGTTGGAAAATTCTTGATCAAAATGAACAGATTTGATGTCATTAATTGGAATTCTCATGTAATTAGATCCAACGAAATTCTATGAAATCAATTGAAATAAAATAAAATCCCGCAGAAAAAACATTTTGATCAGGCCTCAACTACCAAATTTTTACATGGTGTGTCCGAACCACTGTATAGTTGATTCCCATCAGTGAATTTTGTACTTTTCCGGGTTTTAAAACCTCTTGATTCTTCATAAATAAAAAACCTTTTAATTTTGGATATAGGACCTCAGTACCTCACTAGTGTGAGAAGAAAAAAAAATTTTAATTGGCGGTCTAAATCATCTAGCTTATTTTTAATTAAAAGACTTCAGTACCTCACTAGTGTAATAATGTAAAGCCCAATTTTGATTTGTCCCAAAGTTTTTATATTCAAAATTTCAACTCCCTAAAAAGTTTCAGTCTCAGCCTAGTTATCCGAAAAGGTTTCGAACTTCTTTTTTTTTTTTTTTTTGAAATCTAAAAACCCTTAGGTTGTTTCGCAATCCGAATCCTGTGGCGGGCGACACGGACTGTCCGATCAGATCTCGACGGTTCATTTTTTTTTTGCCTTACAATCTGATTACATGCACGGAGCTCCCTCATCCATCCAGATCTGATCGGACGGTCTGTGACGCGCGCGACAGGATTTGAATTTGTTGTTTCGAACTTCCTACTGACCGAAAATGTAGGGATTCAATAAAAAAAAAATATACAGGGGCCTAGGAATATGTGCGCTGGGCTCTGTGCGCGTGGGTGTTAAATCAGAAGGATATTATACGGTCCTTTGATACAGCCTTCCGTGGGGTGAAACGAACTATATTAGGTCCAGTGCACAGAACTTACGCAGAAGCAACTGCACATATGGTTACGTAAGATAAGAGCACCAACGAATCCTTCTATTGGCCAGATAATAAAATGGATGCTGGGGATGCTGCGCACCTTATACGAACGGCCGGGATGAAGTTATTGTAGTACTCTAAATTATAGTAAATCTTCATTTGACTTTAATAGATGTCAGATGTGTGGATTTCTTTTTCCGAACGAATTTTTATTTTCCAAATGCGCAAATTATCTTATATCCATACATTTAAATTTAAATATTTTAAAATTAGTCAAACATTAGTCAAATATTATTTGCTCTATATTCTTTTTTCATCAGGCAAAGTAATCACTTTATCATTTTTTTAACGAAATAATCGAACTATTCACAAAAGAAAGTTTCATAAATTAATATAGTTCTTTAAGTTTTAGTACAACATCGGTCCCGAGGCCCCTCTCCTCACCCCCCCCCCCCCCCCCCCCGAGTCCGAGGAACCCTGCCCGACCTTGACCCCCCAAAGGGCTGAGGCACCGCGCCCCGACCCCCACTCCTGTAAATCAGTGTGATCTCATATGAAAACTATTTATGGAAATAAATGCAAAATAGGTGTTCGTAAGCACTTTAGAATTCTTATAGAAAAATGATATTTTCTTTTCAATTTTGTAAACATATAATTTGTAATAATTTCTAACATCAATTAACAGTATATTCAAAACCACTCAATACTAAATCTCTCGCATTGCATTGCATCAATATCATTCTGGTAAATTAAATCTATGACAAAAAGTGAAAGATATGTATCAACTCTTCATGCGAGTGCTTTCATGACCAGTGTGATTGGAGCTGTGGCGCTATGAAACCATCATTACAAGGTTCTCAACCCTTTTGTTTCTCTGTGTTAATAGCTAAAAACGACACATATTTGAGACATTTTACCAACGCCCTGCTTTATTGACTTAAAGGCCAGCCTAACCCCACCGACCTCCCTCACCCCGCCACAGCGAGGCCGAGGCACCCCATACCCCGCTCCCCCCAAGGTCGTGGCACACCGCCACGACCCCCACCCCTTCCGCAAGGCCTCGCCTCGACCCCGACACCCCTCCCCTCACCACCTCCGAGAGGTCGAGGCACCACGGCCCGACCCCCGACGACCCCCTCCCGTGGCCGAGGCACCCCGCCCCGACCCCGACGCCCCCCTCCCGTGGCCGAGGCACCCCGCCCCGATCGCGACGGCCCTCCCCTCACTTACCCAAAGGACCGAGCAGGCCCCACCTCAACCCCGATCCCTCACCCCTTCACCTACACCCCCTCCCCCGCCTCCGCCCCCGCCCCCTCTGCGAGGGCCCGCCTCGACCCCTTGACGCCCCTCCCTTCACCGCCTCTAAGTAATCGAGGCACCCCGCCTTGACCCCCGATCCCTCACCCCCTCACCTACCCCCTGCCCTCGTAAGGACCCCACACCCCGCCGAGGTCGCGACACACCGCCACGACCCCTACCCCAGCTGATCGCCTCGACCCCCGAAGTCCATCCCCTCACCTGAGGCCAAGGCACCTCGACCCCTCACCCCATCACCTACACCCCCCCCCCCCCCAAGCCAAGGCACACTGCCATGACCCCCATCCCTCCCCCCGCCCCCATCACGAGGGCCCGCCTCGACCGACAGACGCGCCACCTCCGAGAGGCCAAGGCACCCCGCCCCCCGATCCCTCACCCCCTCACCTATGTACCCCCCCCCCCCTCGCACTAGGCGGAGGCAGCCCCGACACCGACGCCCCTCCCCTCACCCTGCCCTCCGCCCATCCCCCCTCCCTGATGCCTTGCACCCCGACCCCTGACACCGCCCCGCCCCGCCGAGGCTGAGAGGCACCACGCCCCGACCCCGACCCGCCACCCCCAACCCCTCCTGCCCCGCCCCGCCCCACCGAGGCCGAGAGGAACCACGCCCCGACCTGACCACCACCACCCCGTGAGGTTGAGGCGACCCCCCCAACCCACTCCACTCCGCCCCCTCACGCAATTTTTTATTTTATTATTACTTTGGTTATAAATTTCTTTTGCAAATTATTAATATCTTTACTTTCCAAGTGAGTAGACATGTTTAATAAATAAAGTGATAGAAATATTATAACCACATCCGTTTCGGCTTCGCTCGCAGATTAATTACATAGGAATCACTTTTGGACTCGATTGAGAAATCGTTTATAATACAAAATGTGATATAGGTCTACTCACTTTTGGACTCAATCGTTTATTCTTCGAACCATATATATAAGTGCAAGAAGAAATTATAAGTAATGGGATAGTATGGTCATGAGAGCAATCTCCTCTTGCCGAATGCATCTTGTCCACCATGCTGATCAACACCATCTTGTCTAATAGAAAAATATAAACTACTCTAGAAAAAAGGAAAAAAAAATGAAACACATTTCTAATTTTATTTTTGGCGTGCAAACCACAAAAATAAAGCAACACGCAGGTTGCCAAAATAACAAAATTAAATTATTAATATTTGGCACCTTAGGCCGCTTACAACCACAAACATGCATTCATTCATACATTTTTCACACAAGGCAACTCGACCATACTACCCATTTAAACTTTTCCTGCAAAAGAAACATAACAACAATTTGATTCAAGTCAAGTGTTCATGCACATAAACAGTTCATGATTTCCTATAAATAAAAGACTAGTGTTTCTAGGAGTTATGACACTCAACTCAAATTTTAATTATATCAACTGTAATTTCTAAATCACTCTTATAAAACATTTTATTTCTAGTGGAGTTTCTACTTCTAAACAAAGTTTTTGATTTCTATCTGTGTTCACATAAGCAATTTTGCTCTTTCTATTTCCTAAACTATAATTCTCATAGTTGCTGGTTATTTCTGTTGCCTAATCATATACATCATATTAATTCCTTTTTGCTAAATGGAAAGTATAGGAACCAGCATATCAACAAAGCATATAGCTTGCCAAGCCAAAAAATGGGAAAAATGAAACGGTGAGGAAGGAATAATTACTAACCGTAACTTCTTGGGCTGCTTCATTCAAATCTTCATCCAATGATTTTGGTGAGGGGTGTAAAATCAATCTGTCATAGTCAATTAATTGAAATGTTATTGTTCAAGAAATATGAACTAAATCATGGTAAAGAAACAGTTCTCTGAATTTAGTCAGGAAAGAAATCCAGAGGTATAGAAGTACGGTCGGCGTGCAAGCCACAAATATAAAGCAACTCGCAGGTTGCCCAAATAACAAAATTAAATTATTAATATTTGGCACCTTAGGCCGCTTACAACCACAAACGTGCATTCATTCATACATTTTTCACACAAGGCAACTTGACCATACTACCCATTTGAACTTTTCCTGCAAAAGAGACTTAACAACAATTCGATTCAAGTCAAGTGCTCATGCACATAAACAGTTCATGATTTTCGGTAAATAAGACTAACAACTCAAATTTTATTTTAATTTTATCAACTGTAGTTTCTAAATCAATCTTATAAAACATTTTATTTCTAGTGGGTTTCTACTTCTAAACAAAGTTTCTGATTTCTATCTGTGTGCACATAAGCAATTTCGCTCTTTCTATTTCCTAAACTAAAAATTCCCATAGGTAAGTAATAGGTCAGAAAGCAATTTCGCTCTTTCTATTAACAAGCATGATGATTCCGGTACATGGATGATTGAGGATGAAAGATGGAATTTGTGCAATAGTTATGTTACAGCACATGCTGTTTACTTCCTGTTTGTGCTACATGTAGTTGAGCTTTTCTTTTGCAAGTTTGATATTTGTGTTGGATTAATATAGCTTGAACAAACTAGGATGTAGAGTTACACCAGGTGGGTTGTAGTGTGCTAAAACATTTTTTTTCTTTTGTAATAATGTTTCTATAATGAAATAGGTGGTCTATGAACAAGACTACTTTCCTCAAAAAAAAAAAAAAAAAGGGAGATCCAGAAATAGATACCTGAAAGTATTCCCAGAATTCTCTCAGAGTCTTTGTACAAGCAACATGTTACATCTTCCGTGGCAAGGAAAAGTGTGTAGTGGTCCGCCAACTCCTGGTCCAGCAACCCTCTGGCCATCATTTTCTTTACTTGTTTCTTTTGCTTCTGCTTGTGACTGTCACATGTACAACAATATGATTACGCTTACAACAACTGCAACTAGCATTAAATTAAGAAAAGATATGCATGAGAAATATTCCATCAGTGTACCTGCTAATCTCGAGCTTATCTCTCTGTACCACCATAATATCGAGCGGCAGAACTTCAGTGATGCATGTCTCAACATCATATTAATATTTGCAATCTGTGTATTGTTTTTTTTTAAAAAAAAAGTTTCAATTGTTATCAAGTATTTGTGTTGAAAAGAAATAAATAAACTAAAATAAAAACCCTGTATTACAAGCAATGGATAAAACTAATTGTGTTCGATGATGGAGTACTGAGAAAGGCCATAATTGCATGCAACTTAACAACAATTAAACCAGCAATTATGCCACCAACAAGCAAATAGCTTTGAAAGAATAGAAAGATACAAATATTGATTAATAATCCTAACATCAGACCTAAAAAGGACCTACCTTAACTTGTCAGCCTTTCAGTTACCAGACCAGCCCCAAATTAAAGTGCATATTTGAATGCTCATCCATGATCATAAACCTTAGTAACAACTGTTAAGCATTTAAATCAAAGGTGAACACGTATGGAACCTCTTTCTTCTCAATACAAGTAATTGCCAAATATCAGTTTTGATCTATAATTACTCAAATGCATAAACCCTAACTAATCAGAGAGCTGCCTGTAAAAATTTGTACCTTTTCTTCGAAGCATCTGTACTCAGGTACCTGCTGACCTTGGACCAGAGGCTGTGAAATCACCACCACGGTTTGCTGTTCTACCTCAGGTTGGTATGCACCAAACCTGAAAGAAGCTAGTAGTGGAGGAGGCATATATTAAAACAATACCTGGCTGACAGCATAATTTAATCAACTTGAAAAAATTTCATCAACCAGCATAATTTTGTACAGACTGTTCAAGCAATTTCAAATCATGTAATAATCAATTATAAGATAAAATTTCAAACAACAGCATACATTCTTATTTTTTAGCTTTGATTTTTTGCCCCTTATTACTCAATTGAAAAGATTATGTCAATAATAGTTCAGTCCAATTCAGTGTTATTTGCGAATAACCAAATATAGCTAACTGGGGCTATGACAATTATGAAAATTTAAGTAATTTTTCAGAGCCTATTTTCAAAAAGAAAAATGTCAAAAAGAAAGCACCACAAAAGCACCCAATAAGTTCGGAAAAGAAACAAGTATAACAACAGTACAAGAATGTTGTACCTATGTAAGAGAAAAAGTGTCGTAACTAAGAGAAAATTCATCCTAACAGCATACAAGATAAAAAAGAATACTATATTATAAAGGTTTAAGCGATCTAAGTTTTGGAAGCCAAAATTTTATCCCTGACTAAACAAACACTCTGAATATGAAAAAGGTTCTTTCTGAGTAAGAGACAAAATTAAAAACTAACAAGTATCAAAAAGATAGATGCTTATTAGTTAGCTCATGATTATAGTGAGAACGAACCTCACAAAAGCACTTGAAAACATAATCAGCAGCAAGAAATTCTTGTACCAAGGAAGCACGCACAACTATATGAAAGATGGCATTCAACGCTGACTCAACTTGAGGACCCTTCTCCAACTTGATGAGTGAATTGAGATTATTTGGGTTTCCCAACACCACATCCCCAATGCATCGGAGTGCCTGAAGAAAGATAAATATAAATGTGAACAACCAGATATAAACCTCTGAAGCTGCATTGATAGATCAATTATATAATTATCCTATCAAATTACAACTGACCGTGCCTCCCTCGTCCACTTCACTCATCCTCAACAACCCAACCCCCCAACCCTCCTCTTCCCTCCATGTGAGGTCATTTATTGAAAATTAGGGATGTCAGGCTTTTGACAAGGTCTGTGCAACTTGCGGTGAGGGTCCTCAGCATAATTTTAATCAACTTGAAAAAATTTCATCAATTAGCATGCTAAACTGAATTTTATCACATATAAATTTCGGCTTAAGAAATTTCTTTACTACAAAACAGATGTAATTAAGAAAGTACCAGCTTGAGATCCTTTGCAGTTTTGCAGCTTCAGTTGCACCTAGACATAGAGATGGTATAAGCTCCACAGGCAAGAGCAATTAGATCATTTTGTCTCTTCATTTAATAAATGAGCAATTAGACAAACATGGAGCCTAATTTTTTTCTCCAATTGAAGTTAAGCAAAGATCTTAACTTCTGATTATAAAAATCAGTTCAAGTACCAGCAAGTAGTTAGTGGACAAACTCCTTCATTCTCACATAAACTGTAATATTTTACTCAAGGTCAAACAAAATTTCATTATACAAATCACAAATGAAGAGATGCTCAAGTCACTGGTAAACAAGAAGTTCAGCTATTCTTGTTTTTTGGAAAATGTGAAAGTAGGTATTATGACAAGTATATATAAAGCAAATAATCAATTGTTAAAGTTACCTAACAACAATTTCTATTCCAGCACTTGCATAGATAAAACATTCAACCTTTTAAGAAAATTCTAGGCGTATCACTTTTGAAATGTAACAGAATAATTCATGAAGGCACTTTACTCTGAAAGAAAAGCAATTAACAGACATGGGTGGTCTTAGAAGTATCAATTTTTTTTAATACACTTTCTTGACAAAGTAGAGGGAGTGCACCTGATTAATCACTAATCCGTTATAGAAAGGCATCGCCAGCAACTTTATCACCCCTGATAGCATGCCAACTGATGTTCCCTGGGTTGATAGATGCATCAATTTGAATTGTCATCAGTTGTGGGCCATGTGCATACTCTGTCGGTCCCTCTCTCTAGATATGTTATCTCCACGACCTATCAAACATTAAACAATTGTGGTTCAACATTCATTGCTACACGACAGCAGCTGTCAAAATATTAAAAGAAAAGAAAAAAACTTTGCTCCACTTTATTGGATAACTGATTTATTTCTGTAACTCATTTTTTTCTAATGAAATCAGCAAAAATGACGCTAAGCTTCCAATTAGCTATGGAATGCAAAACTGAGACCTAATCTAACTTCGATCAAAAATCAAGACCATGTTGATTTTATTCCAAATGAAACAACAAACATGTAGTTATCCAAAACTATTCTTGCCTATATATCCCATCAGATTAGTAAGAGATTTTGACACTTACACAAGTAAGAGGAAATCAACCTTTTGCTTTCTGGTTCTTCTATTAAATCACAATCTCTGGTTTCTTGAATTTTCTAGAATCTCTGGCACTCACTGTAAAGATCAATAAATAAATTTGTCAACTGATGAAACATAAACGCACCCAATACAGTTAAAACTGGATAGTAGATTTCAACTACAGTCCTTAGACAATGAAATTAAACATATAAATTTAGAAAGCCAAGGGGACAGGCAAAACAAATTCCAATTAGGCACAAGACTACAGAGGAAAATTCTGGTTGTAATTTTGTTATTTTGAGAGGTGTGGTTGTAAAATTAGATATGTATTCCACAAGCCAAGATAAACTGATTGCATCATGCCATGACAATCTCAAGAAATTGGTTTTTCTTTCAAGAAAACATCTCGAAAAGTCTGATAGTATCATAAAATCAAGATTCTAAACAATTGTTATCTGGATTTGCAAATATATCAAATTCAATGAAAAAGGACGTTAAAACAACAATAACAAGAGGTATTTAAGCGATTTTCTAGAACAAAAACGACGACAAGGCAATGGAAAATCAACAATAGAAACCCTTACTAGATGGTTGGAGGCTTTGAGAGATCTCTCGGTTCTTCTGATTTCTCTTGCGTCTCTTCTGAGAAGTGAGAATTCGTGTACCTCATAAATCTGAATTTCTCTTGCATCTTCTCTCTCTCTATCTCTCTCTCTCTTCTCTTTCTCTCTCTGCCGCCATGGTTTCTTGTCTATCTTTTTTTTTTTTTTTTTGATGATTGTTTCTTGTCTATCTAACGCTTATGGTTTCTAGGGATCAAGGGATTGTGGTTTATGGTCAGGGGAGAGGAGCTCTCGGTGCACGGTGCACCACGTCAGATGCAGGGTCCGCACAGCTAACGCTATACCGATCTCCCGAAATCTTGAAAAAAGAGCCGTTATTATCCATCGAACGGCTGAGATTCATTGGAGCGGAGGATAAAACATAGATTACGCTGAAAAACACAATGTTAGTGTTATCCATTAATGTTCCCTCTCTCCAGCCGTACGATATCAATTAACGGTTCCGACAAGAAATCTATTCTGACCTTTCATTTGCAATGACATAAAAAAAAATTGCCCCTTTTTTTTAACAACTTATTTACTGCTATAAACTTATTTCATAAAAGGGCCTCATCATTTTTAAGAACTTATTTGCTGCTAAACTAACTCGGCGTGTACTTATTATGAAGTTTTGAAAGAGCAATTTTGATATTTCCATTTTCTAGGAGCAGGCTGAAGGTTTGAAAGCGGTGAGGGTTGATAGAGATAATTAGATATACGCCACTTCAAATTTTACCAATTAGAAAAATGCCATCCTTAAAATACTAATTATAAATATGCCATTGTAAAATTAACAAAATTAGATTTATGCCATTAATTCATTCAAAAACAAAACTAATTAGAAGTATGCCACTCTCGGATTTATTAAAATTCCCAAATACCCTTATATTTAATTGTTAGTTTAATCATTTAAGGAAAAAAAAATTACTGAAAAATGAAAACCAGAGAAGCGCACTTGCTTGCCAGAGAGAGAGAGAGAGAGAGGATGCCATTATGGGATTGCTTAATAAAAAACTTTATTTTCGGTGATTATATTCCAATAAAACCTATTAAACGTACACGACTTTGCACCCTGACTAAATTTGGCTGAGCAGTTTTATCAAGTGGCTACCCAAATGACCAATATATATATATATATATATATATATATATATATATATATATATATATATATAAACGACTTCAATACGGAATGGTGATAATTTTAATTATTAGATGTAAAAATATTGATTAATTTTGTCTAACATACACGGGCAGTTTTGTCATTAAAATATTTTAAGAGTGTTCGTACTAAATTAGTGGGTGATCTAATCACTTCCCAAATAGCATGCATCCGCCTAATTAATAACTAAACTAATTCATGCTTTTATCCTTCACATTCGTATCTTTCTATTTTAAAATCCCAAACAGGCAAACACGTGTCCACATTGGTCAATCAATAAAATCAAACAGGATGGGGAGGACTCGGATCCTCTGGTCGTTTTTTGATCCGAGCCGTCCGATTTGATCTCAACGGTTAAGATTTTTCGGGCCTATCAATCTGGTATCATGCACGGGGCATCTATATTCATTGAGATTAAATCGGACGGCTGATATTGAAAAACGACCACTGGTCGGCCGACCAGAGGATCTCGTTCCGGATTAAAAGTGGGTACCGTCGCAGCAGGTTTTAATGGATTAATAAACGATGCAATCAAATTTTAGACAAACATCATAATTTGGCAACTAAAATTAATAAAATGTAGTTTAGTTGCATGAAAAAAATTTAAAATGAAATTTAATTCCATCCGATTTTTTTGTTCTTCAACTTTTTATTTATATATTTATTGAGATTAACATCAAACATACTGCCGAACGCCATCAACAGGGTTTGACGGAATAGTGTATGCTGTTGTTGAGTAATGAGTATACAATAGCTTCGGATATTATGTCCTTCTTGAATACAGCCCCTAATTGATTAACGAAGAAATCTAATGTAAACAGAATGTAGAAGCGGTATCAGTTACTTTCTGTTTGAAAAAATAAAGCAGAAGAATACAATTTACTCAAGTACAAGTCACATAGTATGATATAATTTGAAATCAAATTGCTAACAAATGCTTTGACCGTAGCATTTGGTGAATCAGCATATGTGCATCGTTTCCAATATTTGTTCAACATTTATGCCATGCGTGCAGGTAGGAGATGTACAACGAATATACAACATTTACAAATTCAGTAGCCCGTATTCTCTACATCACGTTTGATTTGTTTTAGGTAAAGAAAAAACAAATCACTAAAGTACATATACTGTCTATCAATCATTCGTCGCTCATCTTTCTTTCCACAAAGCAGAATTTACTAGAAGCTTTGCAGGTAAGAGCAACACAAATTAACATCAACAAACTTAACCAAATCCATATATCAGCATCTAGAAATAACCTGCACACAAAAGTATCAAAAGAGGACAGTATCAACAATATGCTAATATCAGCTCTTCAGCTCCATAAAGAATGCAGGCCCCAAATATTTCCATATATCCACCACCCCATTTGGCCACCAACCCATATGTGGAACCAAACCAACAGAAATGACAAACCAAGTATAGCTATCATCGATATGCTTGTAAAAACATTTATGTTTTAGGAAGCAGAAATGCAAAACAATCTGTGTTATTCAAGGGCAACTAATAAACACAAACTGATCTGTACTGACTGGTAACATGCAATAGATGTAAACATGACTTTTCCTTTATTAAATGCCTAGACCAACAAATAATGTTTACTCAAAAATCATGACAAAAATTTCATCCAACTTCCTCATTCTTTGACTTCATTTAGAAGGAAGGGAGAATCACTAGAACAGATCAGGTCATTCAAGGGTAGGGCTTAAAAGAAAAGCAACAGATTAGACCTATATTCATCCATAATATTGAATTTGCAATTATTGAAACCAACTTGTACTGCACTTGCTGGTCAAATTGAGAGAGCTTTTGGCTGACCAAACACCGAGCTAAGCATTAGTTAATTACTATTGCCAAGGGAAATGTCTACTTAATGAATTATCCTAAAAGAAACTGTCTAACTGCTACAAGTGGAAAAATTCAAATACTTTTCCAACTTCATACTTAGGTTCCAAGGTATATGTTCAATTCCTAGATACATTAATGTACATGCACACAAATTAAAAATGCTAAAAGGCACTCACATATTTCACTGCGTTTCTATTTCTAATATTCTTATTGGCCGCATCGGCAAAAGCCTGAGCAGCCTCAGCCTCCACCTCTGCAGCCTCAGCCTCCTTGGCAGCTGCCTCCGCCTCTGCCATGATAGCCTCTGCCTCAGCTACTGCACGCATTGCCGCCGCTGTCGCTGCCTCCTTGTCCATCGTCCAGATGCGCAACAGCTCAGAATCCACCTCATCTCTTGTCAAAACTTTGATTCTAACCTCTTCTTTGTCGGAACCTGATTGCGGCTCTTCTTTGTGACTGCCTGCTCCTTCTAAGAGCAGCATCTTGGAGCTTCTTCGTTCTATAGAGTATGGGGCAATTCGATACTTTCGCTTCACCTACAAAAAACATGATACAGTCTGAATAACACATCCAAAAAACTTTGAAACACGAGGGTATAAATACAAAAGTTAATAGTGTAACCTTTATTAATTGACCACTAGAAGTCAAGGCTTTCAGTTTTGTCGACAAGAGATCTTTGAAATCTGGAGGTGCATAATAGTTTTCCTTCAATGAACAAAGCAAATCAGAAAGAGAAAGAGAAGGGAGACATCCACTATTAAGTTCAGAAAATACAAGCAGTACCTCTATATATTCAGCGATTGTAGTCTTTTGGGATCCACTAGGCTCCTTCAAGGTCTTTATTGTATCAATTATAATATGATCTAGCCTAGAAACAGCAGAACATTTCTTTAGAAAAGAAGATAAAAGAACCCAACAAACAATCAGTCTATCACTAGTACGTTAAATGGTTCACACCTTAATGTACTTTTCCTATCTAGATAGACTAAAAGCAACACACCATACAATATCATAATGTAGAAATCATTCAATCAGAAAAGCACTGTGCAATATAAACATTCAGAAGTAAATTTAACCTTGATGGCTCGCTAGACATTGTTGCGAGAGGCGCAACATCAACGACATCATCACTGATATCACCAGTAAGATCCATGCTCAACGCCATCTCATCGTTCATGTCTTCATCCTCAAGCTTTGCGATCGAGCGGCTCCTCTTGTTGGACACCTTCACTTTCTCCCTTGACCCAGATCCGCTAGCCATCACATTCATGTTCCTCCATTTATCCTGCTCACAAATTATGAATCAACTCAAGCCTCAGTTTTCCCAATTTATGCACAACCATATCCACAGCATTTCTTTTATGGTTATTTTAAAACCCAGCAGAGGCTATAAGCAGATAATTGTAACTGCACAATACTAGACAGTAATGCATCTCCCTCTTCTTTTACTTCTACAATAATGGCACCTCAGTATCAGCACTTACAAGGATTTTTGAATCTTACAGAGGTCGACAATTGAGAGCCAAAAACATAAACAAGAAACAAAAAGAACCTTGAGGTCGACGTTTGATCGGAGGCTCAAAATTTCACTGAATTCAGGGTCTCTGAGGATAGTGCGCCATTTTCCAGCGCCGTGTTTTGCAATTCCAGCCTTTAAAGCCGCCTCTTCCTCTGCCGTCCATTTTTGCTTGGGGGCACCCATGAACTTGCAATTACCTTCAATTTTTTGTCACAAACAAAAATTAGAATCAAAAGATTTCATACTTCCTACTTCTCGAATCGCACAGAAAAAGAACAAGATCCGCCTCCGTGCCAGATGGCCGGAGACGGCGAATCAGAGATTTCTCAACGTCAGTTGCAAAAGGAACGAAGCAAAGGTAGCAAGATAAGCAACTTACAAGAGAAACGAACTCGATTTTGGAATCGTCAACTGAGACGTGTGGAGAAGTGGCGCGCGGCGGCCATTTTAGGGTTTCTTGTTTTCAGTTTTCTTTTTTAGATTTCGTCGGTTGGAAAGAAATGAAAAACGAAAGAGGACGAAGAAGTGGGAGAGAAATGGGCCAATATTGGGCCTTTGAAAGATTTCGGCCCTAGAGTGGCTGTGTATCAGCCCAGATTGCGAGGGGAGAGGAAAAGGATAGAAATGCATAGCTATTACATCTCCAGATTGTGTGTCATATGGCTATAGGATTCTAATAGGAACCTTACATTAATGTATAGCTTCTGAAGCAAATTTTCAGTCACTACAGAGAATAAACACAAACATATGAACATCTATTGTATAGTAATATGCTTGTTGCACCAGTATGACTAGTCAGGGGTTATAAACTTATAACCGTACCAGTACAAACGGAGGTATATATGCAAGTATCCAAATAAATAAAGAAAAACTAAATACTAGACAAGAAATTTAAGGTTTATTAATTTCAGCCTCTAAAATACAACTCAAATAGTATATACAAAAGAAGCAAGAGAAACGATTCAGAAAT
Source organism: Rhynchospora breviuscula (assembly GCA_027562975.1). Taxonomy (NCBI): domain Eukaryota; kingdom Viridiplantae; phylum Streptophyta; class Magnoliopsida; order Poales; family Cyperaceae; genus Rhynchospora; species Rhynchospora breviuscula. The sequence continues at coordinate 25,717,200 of CM050400.1, read as the reverse complement.
TGGAGCATCAAGCTGGGTAATTGAACTGTTATTGGGATCATGAGAACACAGTCATGGTTAATGTACTTAATCAGTACCTGTCAAAGTGAAATCCAGGGGAGGACCTGATTCAGAAGCCATTGCAATTCAGAATCCATTGTAAGAAGCTTTAGGAATTATTTTAGGAGACATGTTTTCGATATGGTATCTCGACGAACTATAAATGGTGAGAGATAAGTTCTGAAATATATCAAAATACAATATCTCAGGAAAAAGCCAAATTTAGTTAGGAAATTACATGATAGTGAGGTTTACCATTGAAAGAAGGAAGAAAGTGAAAAAAAATTACCTAGCAATATTCCTTCCATCAGAAGATACTCTTGGGGCTTGTTCCATGTTCCAACCTAATTTGAACTAATTTAAGAAGAAAGGCTGATTCAACCTTTTTTTACTACACAAAACCTAGGAAAGAAACTGAGGTTACCCTACTCCATCTACCTATATTTAGCAAATAGAGAGGCACTGATTTTAAACCCTGTTTCTGATAAATTTAGCTTAGATGATCAATTTACCTCATGGTCTTGTCTATTTTCGAACGAACCAAACTAACTTGCACATTACGGAGATAGTAATTAGCCTTCGGTCTGGTTGCTGTTGTTTTGTCGACATGATCAGTCACTTACCCAGAGTTAACAAACAAACAACAAAATGCAGGAAACTGTTAATGAATTGAACGCAAATAACTAGAGCATCTTGATAAAGGACCCTTTTCTATGTTAGGCAGGACAAATTTGGGATTCAATGGTTAAAGCCAAATCTAATTTTCACTCAGAAGTTTTTTAAAAGTTTTAAAGGCAAGGTTATTTTCCAATTATGGTATGTCCAAAAAAAAAGTTATTTTCCAATTATATCTTATCACTTTATTAATTATTTGCATGCAATTTCTTACAAAATAACGATCAAATTCACTACAATTTTATTATATCGAAAACATGCACATGCTAAAAAAAATAACAATAAATTAATTAAATTACCATGTAAAAAATTTATTTATTGGGCATATGACAAAGAGACAGAAAATAGTTAATATTGTATAAAATTTATTTCACAGGAAGAATCTCTCTTTTGGTAGGATTATAGGAAAATTGAAAAATTATCTCTGTTTAGTGTTTATGTTTCTTCTGCTTCAAAAAGGAAAAGAAAAAAAAAAGACTACACCATTTTTCCAAACATGTTTCGTTTTTCTTTATTTCTTTTCAAATGAACCAACAACTAGGAAACAAAATATCAATAAGCACTTTAGAACTGCGCTGCCAAATGAGGTTCTCCCTTTCAGCCAGGCTTAACTTTGGTAAAGCCATGCTGTGAATGATGAGCTGATAAGGGCTACTTTGAAATATGTCAAATCTATCTTATAACTGAATTTGTATTGTGTTCCCTTCTTCATAGCCTAATTACCAAAGAACATACATTTAACTAATACCAAAAAATTCTAAAATAACTGACCATGAACAAGACACAGAGATTCAGCAACCAATCTAGTACTAACCTATCCACAAACACACCATGAAACATAAACCAAACAATTCCAAAGCTATTTTAAACCAAAAAGTCAAAAGAATAAAGAAAAAAAAAAAGATAACATCCTGATTTCCTAATTAGCTGAACTATTCATGAGCCCATTTATTCTCCTCAATCACACACTGCTCCTCCTCAGGCATGAACTCATTAACGAATCCGAAATAATTTCTGACATCCTCAATAGGCAGGTTCTTAATAGTGTCTGCTATATGTTGGCAGGTGCTATCAAGCATTTCCTTTGCGTCCATGTAATTCGCAGCAAGCACAAAGTCGAAAAGCAGCTCTCGATCCATCTCATCAAAGAACTTCTTCTTCTCCTGATCCTTGGACTCCTTTTCATGTGCCCTGGTGAACTCTTTGGAGTGCTCTGTCCAGAAGCTGATCATGAGAGCCACTACGGGTGCCGAGACAGTCGGCAGAGGTACAAAATTTGAGAACCCAGCAGTCATCACAGCTTTCACCATTCCAGACTGTTCAGCCACAGCTAGAGGCACCTTGAACTCTACACCATCACAACTCTTTAGAATGATCTGGTCGGATTCAGAGTTTTGGTTTGAGGTCCCATTTGCAACCCTGGAGTTTTGGTTTGAGGTTCCATCGGCAACCCCAGAGATTTGGTTCGAGGTCCCACTTGCAACCCCGGAGTTTTGTTTCAAGGTCCGGGTTACAACCTGAGAGTTTTGGTTCCAGGTGCAGTTTGCGACCCCGGAGTTTTGGCTTGAGGTCCCGCTTGCAACCCCAGAGTTTTGGTTCCAGGTCCAGTCTGCAAACCCGGAGTTTTGGTTCTTGGCAACTCCAGACATTTGGCTTGAGGTCACGTCTGCAACCCAGGAGTTTTCCTTCCAGGTCCAGTATGCAGTCCCCGAGTTTTGGTTCGAGGTCCCGTTGGCAACTCCAGAGTTTTGGTTTGAGGTCATGCTTGCAACCCCGGCATTTTGGTTCGACGTCCCGTTTGCAACTCCATTCACACTGTCGATCAGGTTGGCAGTAAACTCCTGTCTGCTTGTGGATTCAGGTGCATCTTGGCCTGACTTGGTTACCCTTTTACGGAGTCCAGAGCTTGACATGGTGAGAGAACTGCTTCTGTAATACTGCAAGGAAGGCAAGAATTTAATTCCAACAACTAAACATAACCATTCAAACAAAAAATGATTTAAAGGAACATCATAAACTGATTTTGATTTCTCTAAAAGGACTGGGAAGTCTAAATATGGTAAATTCTATCAGTAAATAAAGGCATTGCATCCAATAAATGTCCAACTATATTTTACAATATAATTGAAGTCGGATATCAAAATAGCACGTCATAAAATATATGTTATGATAAAAGAGCTACATCTTGAAAAACTGCTTAATTTGAAAAACTGCTTCTGTTGGTAACTTTTTTTTTTTCTGTTACTTTTTAGTCAAGAAAGAAGGGTACAAGCATATCGAGTAAATTTTTTCTCCCATTATTCTAATGTCTCTGTTTGATCTAATAACCTTGATCTTCTATAGTGATGAAGTAGAAGCAATGTCATCAAAATTCTAACTGAAACTCTTCTATAGATCAAGAAACAAAAGGTTATCCAAAAGGTTTAAACTGCCATTGTTTAAACTCTGTCACAGAAACAAAAGGTTTTCAGATAATCAGTTGGGATGAAGTTAATTAAACCATAATTGTAGCGTTGTCCAGTTTTAACAGTGACCAAATCAAGTTTATCCAACAGATCAAGGCAAAAAAGATCGGAAACCTAGAACGAACAAACATATGAGAAGAAGTACTTCAATTAATCGCAAGAACTCCTAAAATCAAATGAAAGAAAACTTACACACGAAGAAAGAAGCGGTCGGAGACGAAGCGTCAAATGACGGAGCCGAGAGAAGAAGATAATTCCCACCAAATAAATACTTGAGATAGAGGAAACCCCACAAATAAGTTCCTTTTTCTTAATTCCAAAGAGTCAATTTAGCATTCAAGGAACCAATTTTAGTATAACTGTGGTACTTTCCATTTTACTGGATATTTACGGCCTCAATGTTTAACCATTAATTTGGGCTGTATCTCTCAACAATATTGATCTCGTTGGATTTTGGTCCAATAATAAAAATATTGGATTATATTAACCATCGAATACAAAAGTGACTCAAACTTAAGAAATCTTTAAATAAGCCACGGACGGCTATAGTCTATAGTTGTCGTGTCAAAAATACAGGATTTAAAAAACTTTTCTTTCAACACACATAAAATAATTATTGATTTGATTTTAGTGAAATGGCTTTTTATTTAGCGGAGAACAAAATTGTCTTACGTGTCAGTTAGGAAAATTCTTGATGCTTACCTTTCTAAAATCAAGGACAGTATAGAAAAATTTTCTGGTTTTGATTTTTCTTTTTATATAAATAAATAGTATGGATTTTGATTGTGATTTTTGAGAGATTATATATTTTATTGTAATCATCTTTATAAATTCAGCAAACGTCTGTATGTCTATAGAACTAATCTATTGTTAACATATTTATTTATAAATGAAATACAAGTATACAACATCCAAATTTTACTTTTTTATGCTACGATAATTTTGTCCAAACTGTTTGATGTGATTTACTTATCAAAATCTCTAAATGAAAACTATTTGTATAACTTATTATCATAAGCCTTATAAACTCTATGATAGTTTATAGGTGTTTTATAGTAAATAAACAGTCAGACAGATGGATGGATGGATGGATAGATAGATAGATAGAAACAGGGGCGAAGTCATGTATGGCTTGGACCCACCTCAAAAAAAAATTAGCTAATATTCTATTTGTTTGTAATTTAAAAAAAAAACATAAGAGGTTAGGGACTCATCTTAAAAATTTGAAGGACCCAGCTGAACATATCATGTTTGATTTGAATTGCATAACGACGCCTAAAGAATCGCATAGAGACCTAGATAGTATTTGTTCTTGACTAATCGTCTTCTTTCTTTCTTTCTCTCCAATGAATCTTATTAAGACAATACTTAGAATAAAATGGAATATTTAAATAAATAATTATTTGTAGCATCTATATACTAACGCGAATCTCGCGCATTGCGTGATTCGCCTTTATAATCTTTTGTGAACTTTAGAACATTATAAACAAAAAATATCACAAAAGATCAAAAATACAATTCGGATATTATATAAAATCTGTCACTAAAAATTCTAAATATTGTTCATGTCAAAAAATTCCAAACGCCACAAAAGATCAGAAATATTTATTAGAGATATGTCCTAGAAGCCAATCAGTTGGTGGCTATTATATTAATTTATGTTATTGATGATGCTTGATCATTTGTTCCTAGAGTTTATTGTTGACAGATCATTCAGGTTGAGGATCTGAATTGTAGATCTCTGTGGATCATTCGTCAGAATGACAATAATATCTCTAAAGAGTCCATAATCTTAATAATTAACAAGGAACATTAATTATCATATAAGATTAGTATGCAAGTTAAGTGATGATTAAGTTCTACAAATTATGGGTAAGGAGTTACCGACTTAATTGCATATGTATATGTTACTGGAACATAGTATAGGACATGACCCAATGAAATAAATATATGAATTGTGTTATGTGTCATTATTTATTTCATACGTGTTTGATTCCGAGTTTGAGATGGTTCAGTTTTTCCACATGAGGATAGGTTCTATAAATATCGTCTAACGCTGATTCCTGATAAGGGCTGCTATACGGACTTTTATTTATGTTCTCTTGAATTGTGCGGGGAGAAACTGGTCATCAAGACAACCGTATGTCCCTCGTTAGTTCACCTAGTGAGTGATGATATCTACTGGGCCCCTTGATGGAGTTGGATCGTATGCGCGCAACTAGGCGATCAACTCTAGATCAAGAAACGTATAATCTGCAAGAATGACACATTCCTATCTTGGATTATACAATGATATCATGTGACATAGGAATCAAAACAATAAGATATTTTTTCTTATGCAGGATTGGAGTACTGTATTGGCACAATATTTATTTATGCGAATTGGGAATCATAACGTGTTGCTAGATACCGCTTATGATTAGTGGAAATAAATGGTGATTTATTTTTCATGTCCAACATAGCATAAATCCTCAAAGGGTCACACAAATAGGACTTTAACCATACGTGTATTATTTGTTTATTTGCAGTAGCGAGTACTGCGAATATATGATAAGTTGATTAATTAATTATATACCGTTATGAACCGTTATAATTAATTAACTCAAATGGATCATATAGAAATAATATAATGCATATGCTAATTCCAAATTAATTATTAATATGTTAATAATTAAGTTAGTTCAATGCATATTTATTATACTGAGCTAATTAGCCTTTTAGTTAATCAGTTAACTGAAAGTCCGATATGAAACGAATTAAATGAGTGATTTAATGGGCCATTATATCATGTGGCCTGGCCCACATGAGGGCTGGAAATTTCAGCCATGATAGGGGCAATTTCGTCCAGGAGAAAATAGGAAGAGAGAAATCTAATTATGGAAACGTTCTATATATATATTGATTGTTTCTTTGGGAACAAGTCAAGACAAAATCCTAATTTCCTCTCTCCTCTCTCTTGGCCGCACTGTTCATCACTGTTCACGGTTACTGTTCATAGTGGAGAAAATCGGTTTCTCCATTTTCTAACCTCTTAATTTCATCTCTAGGTCATGCGTTGAGCGATTCTCCTTCCAGTTAAATAGTTAATCGTGCGAAGGAAATCAAAAGGGAATTAGCTATCGTCTCGGACAAGCTAGCACTTGTCTTGAGACTTTGGTTAATCTTCTAGGTGGACTCGAGACAACCGGAGGCAGTCAAGAGGGTGACGAGCACGCCACCGACTCCAAGAGATTGGATTCGAGCCTTCCGAATACGATTTCGGAAGAGGTAACCTCCTACGCTTCTCCTTTTATATGTTAAATGACTTGAATAACTAGATCCGTTTTTCGTGCGTGTTAATTACTTGTTAAATGTTAATAAAAATTAAAATTGCACATGGACTTGAGTTCCTAACAATATTGTGGTTTGAACAGTGGCCAAACTTCTCCGTATGACTCCCATCTTTTTATATCTATAATATAGAAAAAATATGTGTTCAATGAGATTTCTAATGAATCTATTATGCAAAATTTAGAGAAAAATATTGTTCTTTTTTATTGTCCTGATTTTTGAATTACTATTTTGTATATTAAATATATTATTTTAGATTTTTTATTGTTATTATAATATATATTTGATTTCTCATAAATTTTTTTATGTAACATCAATTTAGAGTTGTTTATTTAAAAATTATTATTATACTATATCTATATTAGACGTTATATCGTACATATGTTTTAAAAAAAAAAATTATAGACTCTGCTGACACGAAATCCTAGCTTCGCCACTGGATAGAAACTTTGGTTTTTGCAAAATGCTGACCGGAGGTAGAGAATGGGATGAAACAGAATAAGAAAAGTTATTAATTAAAAATTTGTTTACCGATATGTGTTTTATACGATGATGATGTCAAATAAGAATATATATATTTTTTCCTATAGCGTTGTAAATTTTATTTTCTATTGTTTTCTAAATTGAACTATAGCGGAAGATCATGAAACCAACCAAATAACAAAATATAAAGTATGAATACACCCGGTTTTTTTTTTTTCCCTTCACCTAATCACCTCCTATTCTTCATTTTCTTTTTGCTCAATTTGTAGAAGCCAAACAGAGTCGGCCACTAAATCCGTCTTTGTTTATATCTTCAGGGCCGACACCTACGCTTAAGAGGAGACGTTTTGGACAATATTTATATTTTTGTTCCCAAATAGCATTTTAATTTAAAAATGGTAATATTATCTATTTATTATTACATTTTATTATTTAGATGTTTTTTTCCATTAATCATATGAATAATTATTTAAATGAAAACTAGAAAGAAAAAAAAAACCCCATTCAATGTGGCAGAGATGTTCTGATTCAATCTATTGATTTTTTTTAAGTATAATGTTGAATATTGAATTAAATTATTCAACAAAAATAGAGATTTGTATTTGAATATGATGCAAATTATAATGTATTTTTTTTCTTTTGATAAATATTGTCCATAATTTCTTTCCTTGCTTTTGAAAAATGAAAGTGCACTTAAATTTTTTCCATTTGAAACCAAAGTCTTGGACTTTCATTTGGAGTTAACATATGTACCACTTATTCAATAAAATATAAAAATCAATGATGCATATTGTATATAAGCAGTTGGATACACCCTTCAATTCAAACATTTACAACCTTGAATTTGTATTTTTATAAGTAATAGGGATAGGAATGATAAATTAATATTTTGATAAAATATGGCGCAATACAAATAATATACAAATATATGAATTACTTGCTATCATCCCCTCCTCAGCGTCATCCCGCCCGGGTAACGTGTTTTTTGCTTTTTTTTTCCATTTTCAAAATATGCAACAACTTCCTTATCCAACGCTTACTCATCCAGCGCTTACTCATTCCATCCAACGCTTACTTACCCCATCCAGCGCTTATCCGCCACTTCAGCGCTACTCGTGCTATATTTATGATATTAATTGTCCTTATAACTATTCTAATCGTCCTATGAAATAATACTAATTGTTCTAATTTAAGATACTAATTGTCATGTAAAATGTCCATTTTTTCTGGAAAAAATTTTTGACTTGAGAAAAAAAAGTTAATTGTATCGAAAAAAAAGCTACTTGTCCTTAAAAAAAAACTAATTCTTAAAAGAGTATTAAGACAATATAATAATACAGAATTGCTTAAGATCATTCTCTAGATTCTATCATCCTTATCATCCCCAGAATCCTCATTAATTATCCAGCGTCCTCATTAATAAAAGTCCTGGGGATGATGGGGATGATAGAATCCAGGGGATGAAAGGATGAGCGTCAGGGGATGATGACAAAGTGAATCAGAGGGGAGGAAGGGGAAGGGGGAGAGAGCGAAACAGAGAGGGATAGAGGGGATGAGATCCCAGGGAATGATTTATTAACCAGAACAGTTATATATATATTAACTTAGAACGGTTAATATATAATTACATGTGAAACAAAGAAAGAGAGTGAATCAGAGGGGAGGGATGGGAGGGGGAGGGAGCGAAATAGAGAGGGGGATGATTCCCAGGGGATGACGGGATTTAATTAGATTTCGAAAATGGAAAACAGTTAATTACGCGTTTTCTAAAATTGAAAAACACGTCATCAAAGATGATGGGATGATGGATATTGGGATGATCCTTATCAGCCCCGTATAATAATATATTACATTATTTTATTAAAGAAAATTATAATTCAGTATTAACATCAACACAACATTTTGTACCCAATCTGCCAAAGTGCCAAGCATGATTCATGAAGCATCTGCTCAAGGTCAAAGTCAAAATTAAAATGGTTGTCCTTGTCCTTGTCCATCATCTTCCTCAGTGTTTGGACACAAGCATCTTCTCCTCTCTCAAGTTAAACTCGCGCCATGGCTGATCAGCTCTCTCTTCTTCTCGACTCCGCCGAGCGCTTCCCTCTTCCAAACGGTCGGCACCTTTCTCCTTCTCCTCTCATTCTTTCTGAGATCTACCTCCCGTTCTTACTTACCTCCGTTTCTCTCTCCGACAGGATTGAGATTCTCGTACGGAACATCCGGGTTCAGATCGGACGGGTCGGTGCTTGGCTCAACGGTGCACCGAGCGGGAATAGTGGCGGCCCTGAGATCCCTGAAGACTGGGTCCACGGTGGGCCTGGTAATAACAGCATCTCACAATCCAGTGTGCGATAACGGTGTGAAGATTGCGGATCCAGATGGGAGCATGATGGACCAGTCTTGGGAGCCCTTTGCTAATGCACTTGCCAATGCACCTGATCCCAATTCCCTTGCTCAAGTTTGCATCCTGCTTATATTTTATTAATTGATAGTTACAATGCACCCTGTGATGTGACAACTGACAAAATGGTTATTGAAAGAATAAAATAAATTGTGGGTTGTTGTCTACAATTTAGTCAGGCTAACACAAGGGACCTCAAGCTAACACAAGCGCACTAATACAGGTTGACCAAGTTACATCATTATGGTTTTTGTCAGACAGTGCTAATTGGTCATTGACTTCTATTGCTAATGTCAGTGTGTACCAGTCATAGTTCTCTTCGATCATTGTTGTCTTACCCTGGTGATATTAAAATAGAAAAACTACTTTTCGCAGTTGGTACTTCAATTTGCAAAGGATGAGGAGATACCATTAGGCAGTGGCCAATCTGCAGAGGTTCTACTTGCTAGAGACACTAGACCTACAGGAGAAACACTTCTAGAAGCTGCAAAACAAGTTTGTCGTTTGTTTTTAGTTTGTCAATTTTTTGGAAATTTCTAGTGGAAATTTCTAGGATACATGGAAAATATCTTCTGCGCCTCTCTATCCTCATACCTCTCTCATGAAGCAGTAAAAATAGTGTAGTTTTCTGAATGTCTAACTGGGTATGATAATAGTGTCTAAAGTAGATATGTTCATGTTTTATTAACAGTTTTGCAAATTTTGAATTGCTTCCTTGCTTTCCAGATATGAGAGGGTTATTTAGTAAGTTTATTTTCTGTATAATCCAGGGCATTTCTTCTATCATTGGTACTGTTGCAATTGACATGGGGATATTAACAACTCCAGAATTGCATTGGATGGTTAGGTGTTGGAACAATGGCACAAAGGCTACTGAATCTGATTATTTTGCACAACTTTCCAACTCCTTCAGGTTGGTTTCATTTCAGTTTCTCCATGTGACATATCTATGCAATGGCACTGAGCAATTGTATCGCTAGATCTATAGTCTAGTTTCTGTACCAAACATAGTGTTACTATATGGTTTGCCTATGTCTTTTAATACATCTCCTCATTACATTGACAGAAACTCTTTTGGATCCTTTAGAAACCCCAACCTTGAAACCCAACTTAAAACCACACTAGAAAACCAAAAAAAGAAAGAAATTATCACTGCTGGTTTGCTTTGATGCAAGACTATGAATTCGGCTGATACTGGTACATAAAGTTACCAAGAGAAGCTATGTTGCAGTTCATGTCTGAATTTTTGTATTGTCAGTGGTCAAGTTCATAAAGGCCAAAGCACACTGAGGGCAATTTACCTCCTGTCAATAAAATGAGGAACAAGTTTATTTCCCTTATTACTCTTTTTGAACATTGATTTTTGAGGCAGGAGCTTGATGGAACTAGCACCACATGATAATCTGAATTTCGACACAGTTGAAAAAAAACTAATTGTGGATGGTGCCAATGGTGTTGGTGGGTCCAAACTTGAGGAAATTAAGAAAAACATTACAAGTTTGGAGATAGATGTTAGAAATAGTGGTAAGGAAGGAGAGGGACTACTTAATGAAGGATGTGGCGCTGATTTTGTGCAAAAAGAGAAGTTTGCACCCTGTGGTTTCAGCTTATCTGACCTAGGTATCAGGTGAGATGTGTTGTTCCTTGTCACAATGAGTATGATACAAACCTTTATAGAACATTAGAACTGGTTGAAACATGTTTCAGTTCTAGACCTCAGTTTACTCATGCCAGTTTGGTACCTGCACTTAGGTCTATATACTTATACCAAGTGGGACCTGGCCAGTCTAAAATTTTCAAACTATTCTGGTGTCAGCTACGGACAAAGATTACATCTTACTAGAAAAACAGGAAAAAATAGACAAGTGAAGAAACAAAACTGAAAATTGAAAAATTCATAACAAAATAAAACATTTTTATATCCTTGTTCATATTAGCATTTCAGGTGTGCAAGCTTGGATGGAGATGCAGACCGGCTCGTATTTTTTCGCCTCATACCCAATTCCAATAATAAAATTGAATTAGTAGATGGTGACAAGATTCTTTCCCTCTTTGCAATCTTTATACAAGAGCAGCTGAGCCTTCTAGAGGAACTACCTGCAAGGCTAGGGGTTGTGCAAACTGCGTATGCAAATGGGGCTGCTACAGATTATATCAAAAACCTGGGTCTGGAGGTGATATTTGCACCGACTGGGGTTAAGTATTTGCATGAGAAAGCATTGGAATATGATATTGGCTTGTATTTTGAGGCAAATGGTCACGGAACCATTCTTTTCTCAAAGGAGTTTTTGTCTCAGTTAGATTCCGTGAATCGTGAGCTTAGCTCAAAATTTCCAGGTGCACTTTCTTGACTAAGCTAATGACTAAACTTGCGTTTATTTCTCAATGGCCTTTTCAGGGTTCTTCAGTAAAATTTACCTAATCTCCTACTTCAACATTTCTAATATCCAAACTTTGCCTGCTGATATTGAAAAACAGTGCCTGTTAATAATTAAAACTTGTACTCCTTGGTGACAATTTGCTGTTAGCTGTAGTGAGCTACAAGTGAGCTATAATAAAAGCTCTTATCCAAATTGAGCTTTTATAGCAGCTACTTGGATGCCTTTGTCGAGCTATTCATGAATTAACTATTTGATAATAATCAGCAGTAAAGTGTCTGGTTTTGGATTTCAAGTCTTTGTTTAGTACAGTTCCTCGGAAAAAAAAAGACTAGAAAAAATTCTTTCAATGGGTCTGGATTTTTGAACATAGTCATTTTCCTTTTTCTGAAGAAAAATGTAGGTGTTGATTTTGTGGTGCCCCTAACTACCCCTTAAAAATAAGGATTGGAAATTGCAATTGATGTTTTATACTTTTATGATAATTTATGCAGGCTCTAAGAAGCAAAGGGCTGCATCGCGATTGGTGGTAGTGACACAACTAATAAACCAAGCAGTAGGAGATGCACTGAGTGGGTTGCTTTTGGTAGAGGCAATACTTCACAACAAAGGATGGTCTTTCCAAAAATGGTGCAATCTATACCAAGATTTGCCGAGCCGTCAACTCAAGGCATGCTTCTCTTTCTCTTTATTAAATTTGTTGAACTGCATTGTAAGGGAGGGGAAGTTCCATAGTCAATACAAATCCCTATTGAACCCTTTATTTTATGAACTGTTACACAGGTAAAGGTTGCAGATCGAACTGCTATTGTGACGGCTGATGCAGAGACAAGGGTTGTGAAGCCGGCAGCTTTACAAGAGTTAATTGATATAGAGACAGGTGACTTGTCCTTTTAAAATCCTAAGAAAGAAGTGATTACCTTAAGTTTTACTATTTTTCTTATTTTCAACCAAAAATAAATGATTCTCTGTAAGCTCAAGCCATAGAGAGAATTCTGGTATTATTATTATTATGTACTCAATGGTAACCTTACGGAATCTAATTAATTTGGAACAGCCAAGTACACCCATGGGCGATGCTTTGTTAGGCCTTCGGGCACAGAGGATGTGGTACGCATATATGCAGAGGCTGCAACGCAGGATTCAGCTGATAGCCTTGCAAACTCTGTGGCTCAGCATGTCAATCACATTCTTGGTTCTGACATTAAAACTTGAGAGTAGCCGAAGACTTTTCAATTCTGAAGGAAAAATCAGCTTTAAAGGCTTTCTGAAGTGCTCCCCAATCTTTGCAATGAATGTGTGATAATTGGTGCAATTTAACTCACCTTAATTCGGTCTGCAGTTTCTACATTATTTTTTGTTTAACTTAGAATTTTTGGAATAATCCTTATTTTGTGTTAGAATATGTGACGGCAGTTTCTCAAAATTGAGACTAATTGTAATACTTGTTAGATATTTTAGCACGTTTTTTTAATTTGGTTGTCCATTCTTTTATTGAATACAATTCATTGAACGTGTCATTAAGTGCTCAAAGATGACTCTTTATTGGTCATGGGACCACATGCATCGAAGCTAAGCCTATTCTACCAACAGAAGAACGATCACAAGCAGAGATAGCAGCAGTGGAGTAAATTAATACATTTCAAGATATACATTTGGATGACAAAGAATAAGAAGTATATTTCTTTCATCAACTGTATTTTAAACTTGAAACTCTCTCTTTTTCTCTATACTGTACTAATCTACCCTGAAGGCTTCAACCAAAGAAACCTACTTATGTGGATTTTAACATCATACATTCATATTACTCCTGTTGTACGACCAACATAATCAGGTCCTATTCAGACTGAACTGATCTTGTTTCACTACCTAATCTCTGCAAGAGCATTGCATAGAGTAGTTCATTCCATGAATCGGGTACCCCAGGGAGGCACCAGTGGCTACAGTCCTGCACCACATTCTGCTTCCTTTCCTTCTCTGGATACCTGTACACAGATGGATGGCCGTCCTTTCTGTAATCCGTCATTCTTGTAATATTTAGATATAGAACTGGAGTTTTCATCTCTAAGAGAATCGAATCGGGGATTGAAATTAAAGCAGGGTAGTGTGCTAGGTGCCTGTCATCAGTTATAGGCTGGATCTCTCCATCACAGCTCCCACCTGAATTCCATTGGCCACCACTACAGAGAAAACAATTGCTTAGTCTTTTCCTTTTGAATGTCACCAGAAATGCTATAATCAACGAATGTTTTTCTCTATTTGCTGGGACATTTTGCTCATCTACTCCAAGCAAAGTACACAACATGTTGGATTTTGCCCAACTTGCTTTTTGTTGAAAAAATTCAAATGTAGTATTTAGCTATTGGCTAAGACGGTCTTCTTATTTTCAGATAGAATGCCTCTCTGGCAATTTTATTTGCCAAGTAATAAAGAAATAACTACCTGTAGTGAGTCCAGGAGTACCCCCGGAATATGACTTGAGTCCTGTCTGGGTCGATGTTGGCATCGATCCATTGGGCCCATGTCATCAGTGCTTTCCTGTAGGCTTCTTCTGAGCTCATCTGTGGGTGCACCATATCACCTTCCTGATAATAATTCAACCTAAAATGGATAAAAATGTAAATTAATCACCAGCAATTTACACATATTAGAGCACATTGCACAAGTTCATGTAACAGATACCCTTTGGAAGTCTTTTCATGAGTCCACCAGTGACCTGAGTTGAACACAATGATGTCTGCATCTCTGTACTTCTCTGACGAATTATCCACCTTATCAAGCCTAAGTGTCTCCCGATTTCTCCCCGAGGAGTCCTGGATCTCCCACTGTTGCACCAAGAAAGGCGATCTGAAGAACTCAATCGAGCAGTTGTACTCCTATTTAGCCCAAAGCCAGAGACCAAGATAAATAATCTAATAATCCACAAAATAATTAAAGGACTGCACATCTCCAGTATGATCATGATTGCACATTTTTCAGTGTACTGTTATAGTGCTCCTTGGTTATTATTGATGGCATAATTGATGTTTAATGAACAATGAACTGTTTTCAGATATTCTTCATAACTCTTGCTTTGAATTGATGAAAAGAGGAAACATGATATGAGAACAGATGTAATTGACAGAAGTTTAAAGGAAGGTTAGCTTACAGTGAAGATGAAAGAGTAAAAACTTTCAGCTTTGAACTCTCTTCGACCAGAAGCCTCAAAAACTGTACTCTTGTTAGTAAGAGAGTTTCTTAACACGCACACAAGAGATTCCCACATGTTTCGGTTTAGAGAGTCTCCAACAAATGCCAATCTCTTCCCTCTCAAGAATTCCAGCATTGTCTTCCCGTTCATCCTATTTTAATTCAAATAGAAATTCTAATTAGCACCGACTTCTGTCAGAAAAAAAAAATCAAAAGTGGAATTGTGGGAAAATGGTTAATGATAACCAAAGAGTCCCTATACTGTACAACTGGATAAACAAGACATTCAAGTAAAATTACCAACAAGTTTGGTTTCTTTCTTGAAAAAAACCAAGAAAAAGAATCAAAGACGAAAACCAAGTTTTCCCAGAGAAAGAGAAACAGAGAGCACTAATGTAGCAACCGATGATTACCTTGGTATAGTGCAACCCTTTGGCTGCCACCGGAGCTTTGTGTAGTTAGCATCTCTACGGCCATTCGTGTGGCAATCGAAAGCAGCGTCAATGAAGGGGCAAGAGCCAGGGAGGTAACTCGGCAAAGAATCATCCAAGACCCACATTCCATCAAAAAGATCAACACACGACTGGACATCTCCGTTTCTCTCCTCTTGAATTCCATCTTCTCCGTTCTCAGTTGCATCGAGAGGATCGCTCTGAGGAGCAGACAAAGTAGGGATGCCAGACGAGTCGTAGAAGGAAATGACGAGTTGAGGGTTGAATATGACTGGAGGGAGCGTAGGTGGTGCGCGACTGGAGAAGGTGAGGAAGAAGAAGAGGAGAGTGACTGAGAAAGCGGTAATGGCAGCGAAGGAAGGAGGAGGCGCTTCTCTTGGGAGGTTCTTGAAAAAAGCCATCTTTGGTTTTGTTTGGGTTAAGTGAGTACTCATTTTGTGAAAGAGTTTGGTGTTTTGAATCCCAAAGGTAAAGGTTATTAATTATTGACCCAAGTGTGTAAGTGTAAGTGTAACCGCCTAGGCGATTCTCTCCTCTCTCCACGTAGGATTTATTGCTATTATTTTATATTTTATATTTTTTCAAATAGTGGGGTCGATCTGGGTCCACTCTCAGTGTCTCAACCATCCCTCTTTAGTTTTTATTTTATATTTTTTAATAATCAATCCCTTAATTTTCTTACTTTCTGACTTCTGAGTTTTATCTGTTTGGGACAAAACAGCATTAAAGTGGAGCACAATGAGATCCAACTGATTAGTGAAGAGCAAGAATTTAGGGAAATTGGATTTCACAAAAGGAAATTGAACCAATATATAGTTTTCAAACTGTTATTGACGATCTAGGATTAATGGCTAGTAAAGTAATTAATTATGCATTTCCTCTCCGGCTTTTCCTACACTCTGCTCCCTTGGGCCAAGCTACAATTTCAAGCTCATTTATTTATTATTATATGTTTTTTTATGTAAAAGTTTTAGGATATTTTTATTTTAGTTTTTTTTTGTATTTAAAGGTTTTATCTGATTGTTCAAAATAACTTTTTTTTTTCTGTGCGCATCGTCATTTGTTTATCCTTTTTATTTTAGTTTACTCTATCTTAAGGTTTTTTCTTGATGGACCTCTAATATTGCCTTTGGTTCTTTCTTATTTTCATGATACAATGGAATTTAGTTGTGCTTAGGACAATAGGACTGGTTTTCTCTTTTCATTTTCGCATTATGTCCACCAATAATATTATGCGCGCTTTGAATTGAAGTCTGGTGTTGGTATTGAAATGGGTGGCTTAAGACGTTTTGATATTTTGTAACAAGCCTACTATTTTTGTGCACTGAATTTCCGTTTCAGTTGTACTATATGCAAATTCATCATTTGTTGTAACAAATCGATGTACTAGTGATTCTTTCTCTATGCTATTATTCTCTATGCCTAATTAGTGTTAGGATGTGATAAGTTCACAGAAGAAGTGTGAACAACAAAAATAGCAACAAAACAAAGACTTGAAAATTATGATTCGGCCATGCTGAGTTGTTATGAAACTCAAAAATATAGTAATATGGTGGCAACTGGCAAGACACAAATAAGTTAACAAAATTCTTTGGGCCTAGAAAGAAGCATTCACTATTCACACAATCACACTCACCGAAAAAATTAAAACTAACGTTACTGTTCACACAATTTCGAGAATAACAGTTAAAAATTCCGAATTTTAAAAATAACGTTGTTGGATCGGCGTTTCAATCGCCGAAATCACAGAACCCTTGGATCGGCGTTTCAATCGCCGATCCAAGGGTCTGACCATTTTAGACCGCTGAATTTGTTTTTTTAGTGCGCAATTTGATTTTTAAACACTCAAAGTTGGTTTGCAATAATTTTTTTGTCGTTTTCCCGCTTAAAATTGTCTATATAAGCTCAATTGTCATCATTTATTATTCACAAACTAAGTTTTTCTCGTTAGTCTGAAATTGATAAACTTTCTCCTCGTCATTTCATATTCGCAATATCACTTCTTCGTAGGTAATAATTTTAAATTAATTATTAAATTTATTTTATTTGATTTGCTAATAGAGTTTTAATTTTAAAATTTTAAGCAAATGGGTTCTAAACCAAGCTGCGTCTCTTCTGCTGTTATTTTGATCGGAGATCAGCGGACTAGCGAACAACGATTATTTTCTGCATTGATGTTACAATATCATGGGGAAAAATTTGTAGTTAAGAAATTAGAAGGAAATCAATATCATGTTAGGGGCCCCAAATTTTTTACAGATTTGGTTGAGAGGAATGGAGGTTTTGATCTTGGAGGGTCGTGGTTGACTCACCTGCCAGCAGTTCCACCTGGTTTTGAAAATCATCCCGCAGCTTCAAATGTTGTCCATCTCCGCTAAATGGAATAGTATTATGTTTCTGTCATCGGTATCTTATTATGGTCATTATTAGTGAAATAAGTTTGTGTGACAGTCGTCACTTGTAATGTTTGCGTTATATTACTGAAATATGTTGTTTTGTCTATTTACTTTTATTAAATTTTTTTATGATATGTATTGAAAATTAATATGCAAAGAAATTCAGAATTAAAAAATGCACACCATTAGAAGAAGAGTTAAATTTTATAACCATAATATAAAGTAACACACCAAATAAAAAAAAGAAAAAACTACTTAAAAAACAAACCATTCAGTTGCTACTTAAAAACAAACTACCTAAGAAAACAAAATATTTAGATATTTTGGGTGTCCGCATATTGTAGAATTTCATCCCACCATGGGTCTTCTTCTTCGTCTTCCTTTTGTTGTTGGTTGCTCACACCAGGATTATCAGCGAATTGAGCGGCTTCGTTTCAGAAAGCTGCATCGGCTTCTTGTTGTTCTATCTCTATCATTCTAGCTGCTGCAATACTTTTTTGTTCATCTCTCTCCTTGTGCCATCTCAGGCGCTCCCTGATTTTTTTTCCAATTTCTTCTTCTTTTAATTTTTGCCTCTCTTCGGCAGCCTTTTGTGCAATTTTTCTCTTTTTTTCCGCCTCATCTCTGTCTTTCCATTTCTTTTCTTGTTGATCCCACCAAGCTTATTTTTCGTGGTCATTGTAGTGATCACGCAAGATGGTCTCTTTGCAATTGAAAACCTGACCACACTTTGTACAGGTCACTGTGTGGTCTCCACGAAAGTTGTAAATTCTTTCATAAACGGTGCAGTGTGTTTTTGGTGCTGAATATGGTTTTTCTGTTGGTGTTTGTTGGGGAATTGGTTGCGATTTTTTGTAGTAATCTTCATACCAGTCACAATTCTTATGTTTGGGTTTGCTCAGCATTCTTTAGAGGTGCTCCTTGCGATCTCTTTCTTCCCCACCATTAATGTGCCACTGGTAGTGTATTTTTAAATCGAACTCTATCCCGTCATCTTCGTAGATATTGTATTTGAAAGTGCGAAAACATGTGCGACATGTTGCATGATAATCTCCTTTTTCTATTTCATTTGTATTGACAGGGGAATGTTGGTAATTTGGCCAGTATTCATCTCGGGTAGCTGTTCGCCAATTTGGGACATCACTATTGGAGTGAGAGCTATTTCCTTTGTCCATGACAGTGAATTTTTCAGGAAGAAGAATTGAGTGTGTGTTGCATAATCTAGTTGATGAAAGGTGATTTTATAGACAATTTTAGACTTAGAATCACACAATAAAAAATTAATTTCACGTGATTCTTTTTCAGACCACGCCTGTCCTTTTGCAGATGGCAGATGGGGATCAGTATACTTTATCAGACCATGCCTGTCCTTTTGCAGGGGGCAGGTAGGCATCAGTACACTTTTTCAGACTTTATCAGACCACGCCTGTCCTTTTGCAGGGGGCAGATGGGTATCAGTATACTTTTTCAGACTTTATCAGACCACGCCTGTCCTTTTGCGGGGGGCAGATGGGTATCAGTATACTTTTTCAGACTTTATCAGACCACGCCTGTCCTTTTGCAGCTAATTATTAGGTTAAACAATAAATACTGCATTAACAATTAATAATAATATTATTAAGCAATCACAAAAATACATAATAAATAATAATATTTAATAATTAAATTATTATTAATATAATAACTAATAACACTTACCAATTTAATAGTAATAATCATGCAATAATCACAAAAATACATAATAAATCATAATATTTAATAATAAAATTATTACTAATATAGTAACTAACAACAAGTAACAAATTTATAATAATATTTAATAATAAAATTATTACTAATATAATAACTAACAACAATTAACAAATTTATCATAATATTTAATAATAAAATTATTACTAATATAATAACTAACAACAAGTAACAAATTTATAATAATATTTAATAATAAAATTATTACTAATACAATAACTAACAATAATTAATAAATTTATAATAATATTTAAAAATAAAATTATTACTAATATAATAACTAACAACAATTAACAAATTTATAATAATATTTAATAATAAAATTATTACTAATATAATAACTAACAACAATTACCAAATTTA
Source organism: Rhynchospora breviuscula (assembly GCA_027562975.1). NCBI lineage: Eukaryota > Viridiplantae > Streptophyta > Magnoliopsida > Poales > Cyperaceae > Rhynchospora > Rhynchospora breviuscula. The sequence continues at coordinate 25,697,280 of CM050400.1, read as the reverse complement.
TAATAATATTTAATAATAAAATTATTACTACTATAATAACTAACAAAAATTAACAAATTTATAATAATATTTAAAAATAAAATTATTACTAATGTAATAACTAACAACAATTAACAAATTTATAATAATATTTAATAATTAAATTATTACTAATATAATAACTAACAACAATTAACAAATTTATAATAATATTTAAAAATAAAATTATTACTAATAACACTTACCAATTTAATAGTAATAATCATGCAATAATCACAAAAATACATAATAAATCATAATATTTAATAATAAAATTATTACTAATATAATAACTAATAACAATTACCATATTAATATTAATAACAATGCAATAATAATAGCAATTAATAATAATATTAATAACTAAATATAACAATAGAAAATAATAATAAAAGATAAAACAGTAAAAGTATTAAAAAAGTAACTTTTAGCGGGAAAGCAATTGGATCGGCAATCCGAATTCCGATCCAAGCTTGGATCGGCGTTTGAAACGCCGATCTAATTGGTTTCCCGCTAAAAGTTATTTTTTTTAATGCTTTTACTGTTTTTATACTTTTAATCATTAATTTTTATCTTGGATCGGCGATTGGAACGCCGATCCAACTGGTTTTCTGACTTTTTTAATGCTTTTACTGTTTTTTATGGTTTTAATCATTCATTTTTAGTGGTTTTTATCATTAAAAGAATTGGATCGGCGTCCCAAATGCCGATCCAAGGTGTAAATTGAATTTAAGTGCGATTTAACAGTGCGTTTTAGTGCGATTTGATTTGATTGCTCATCATTATTTCGACTCTCATTTGGTTATAAATAGAACATGCCGTTCCGAATTCGAAAATCACCTATCATTTTTAAATACTCGACTCTCTATACTGTCAAAAATATGATTTCCATTCCGGTTTTCGTTAATCAATCTCCATATAATCCATCAAATTATTTCAGTTTGGATGCAACTTCGCAAACTGATTATGAATCAATTAAAGAAATAATTTTATCAGCATTGGGATTTTATCAAGGTCATTATAATTTGAGAATTGTTTCCCATTTTAATACCATAATTGAAGGGAGGTTCCAGCAGATGCAGTTGCCGGTGAACTCTGAAAATGAATGGCGGTATGTACGACGTGAGTGCTTCCAAGCAAGAAGGCTACACGGCTTTCAACTTCACGTTGATTTGCTTCCAGCTACTGGTGATGGCCTACAAGGTAACTTACGACAAATTTTATTAGTAAAATTACTTTATTATTTATTTTTAAATTAGGATTACAATAGTCATGAACATATGCAATATATAATTTGCTTAAATTAGGATTATAATTCTTTACTAAACATAATTGGCTTATTAAGAAACTTTTGGTTAAAAAAATCTTTTGCATAATTGGACAAAATTACTAATTAAATTTGTGCCATTATAGAATTGATAAAATTAGTTTTTTAAAGTAATTAATTTACTCTTGCTATTAATTGTACGCATTTATAATTAATTTGCTCTTGCATTTATAATTAGTTTTTTTATTATATATTTTTAAATTAGGGAGACACACAAATTATAATTATAATTACGATTATAATTATAATTTGAATGAACAAGTCAATAATACCGAAGAAGACGAAGAAATAAATAATCAATACAATACGAGTGCACAGGGTTGGGATTCTTGGGAACAACCTGAGAGTAGTAGTCGACAACAAAGACAAGAGCGAACAAATATGAGTGCATGGGGTTCGGATCCTTGGGACCAACCTGAGAGTAGTAGCGGACGAGAAAGACAAGATGGAACAAATAATGAGTACAACACCAATGCACATGATTGGGATCCATGGGACCAACCTGAGAGTAGTAGACCAGTTAGAGAAGAAGCAGAGGAAGATGAAGAAGAAGAAGGGGATATAGACGAACTTGACGAGACATACGACCGTGGCCCGGGTTATCAGTCGAATTATGCAACGGGGGAGGATTTCACTGATGAAGAGGAAGAGTTTTGGGCGTCACAGGATATGGAGGGAGAGGGTCTGTATGCGCAGGGTTTCGCGAATCACGAGTATTACATTACCGGAAGGACCGATAATTACCATCCCGTTAGCCAATTTCTGGATATGTCTGAGTATAGAAATTCGATTCCACAACCGTCTCAAACAGAAACTTCTGGACCTTTAGCGCAAGGAAACATTTTTATGTCAAAGCCACAATTAAAACAAGCTTGTAATAAATACGCCGTAGATAATAATGTACAGTATAAAATCACTAGAAGTACTCCAGAATTGTATGTATTGGATTGTAAGGTGCCTACCTGTAAGTGGCATTTGTATGCCCGTACAGAAAGGGAAGGTGAATTTTGGAGAATAATAAAGAATGAAAAAGAACATACTTGCGTGAGAAGGGCCGGAGATTTCACGCATGAAAATTTGACGGCAGAGGTAATCGCAAACAGCATCAGGAATGCAGTGAAGAGAGATCTTGGTATTTCTATAGATGACGTAAAATCTATATTGGAGAAAGAATATCCAAATGTAAAACCAACCTATAACAAGTTATGGCGTGGGAGAGAGAAAGCGATCGAACAACTTTTTGGATCGTGGGAGGGATCATACAACAAACTTCCGAGTTTATTATTGGCTATACAGAGAACGACCCCAGGGACACAGATCAAATGGTTGACAGAGAGCGTGGGGGATCCCAACAGAGCTATGTTCACCGCAGCAGCATGGGCATATGGACCTTGTATCGCGGCAGTACCATACCTAAGGCCTGTTATCAGCATCGACGCGTCGTTCTTATCGAGTCGCTACAAGGGAAGATTGTTAGCGGCATGCGGTTATGACCCAGAGCAGCGGTTGCTTCCACTAGCATTTGCACTAGTGCGAACTGAGAACGAACAATGTTGGGGTTGGTTCATGAATTTTCTAAGGCGGCAAGTTATCGGGGAAGGAAGAAAATTCTGTGTTGTTTCGGATCGCCATTGGGGAATAAGGAACGCGTTCAAAGAACCCCAATATGGTTGGCAAGAGGATGCGAACCCTTCATATGCCGTGCACCGGTATTGCATGCAACATGTATGTGAAAATGTGTTCAAGGCATCTGGAAAAGACGCAGCTCTACCAGACAAATTCAGAAATAAGTTGGCCAACAAGAAAAAAAGGAGGCCCTTCTACAAAATGTGGAACGAATTGAAGAAAACGAATCCAAAGGCGATCGACTACCTTGAAAAGTGTGGGAAAGAAAATGAAACAGATGGCAACGAGCAGTGGAAACCTGAAAGGTGGGCACAAACGTATGACGGTGGTGTTTGACCCTAAAAATTAACCCTGAAAACCAAACCCAAATTGCTAAAACCAAATTCAAATAGCGAAAACCAAAATTCAAACTGCGAAAAATCAAGTTCAAATTGCAAAAAATACAAAACAAACTCCAAAAATTCCCAAAATTTACCCAAAAATTCCCTAAGAATTATGATAATTTATCATAATTTTTAATCCCAAAAATGTCAACAGAAACTCCACAATTTGCAAAGAAACTCCAAAATTCTACAAAATTACCAAAATAAATCTGTGAGGAATTTAGCAAAACTATTTGAACCATTAAATTCCTTATATTTTTGCGAGTCTACCCATAAAATTTCATTCAAAAATACCCAAGGGAAGGTCCCCAAATAATTTATTTTGGTTTGCCATTAAAGAAATGTATATTAAATGAGGAAAATCGGATGAAAATCGGAGAAAAATCAAGGGAGGCTGTCGGCTACGTCCGTTGGAGCGGATCCGGAGCAGAGCAGAAGGGCGCTGGCCATTAAAAATTACTGTTCCTCATTTGGCTTCGAATGCACATAGCTCATACACCGAAACACTTTGATTTGTTGGAGCCTCACTGGCGTACCATGAACCCAGCGCACCCAGATGAAGAGCTCGTCTTCCTCCTTGGTAAAAAGAAGAGAGTGGAAGAGGGAGCCGTGGTTTTACTGTGCAGAGGCCGGGTAAAATCGGAAAAGTCGACGACGTGGCCTCCTATGCGCCAGGGAATGGAAACCGTGGTAAAACATCGAGGTTAGCACATGGTTTTGCCAAAACCTAAACCCTAGCGCAGCCTATCATCAGCCACGGGATCAAAATCAGAAGATGCAACCCTAATTCCCTACCTATTTAAACCCTTCAATGGAAGCCAGAGAAAATTGATAGAGGAGGAGGTAGCCACCCTTCTAGGTTAGGATTAGATAGCTTCTAGTTCAATCAATTAGGAAATTCAAGGTCAAATTAGAGAGAGCATTTCGACGAACAGTGAGAAAACAGAGAGAAGAAGGCAGAAAGAAGTAATTCCTGCTTGTAATTGCTTGTGTGTGGAATAAAGAAATTGATTGGAAGGTCAATTCATTGTTTTGTTGCCTCTCCTCCCTAGCTCGGCCACCAATCAATGGTGTGCTTGAGCCGTATTAACACCATTGCCATAAGCCATGGTCTGAAGCATTACATCAGCCATGGCCATGAGAAAAGTCCTACTAAAAACACCCATGGAGGTTTGGAGCATAGCTCCTTGCTTCATGAGGTGTTCTCATGTCAAATATGAGAATTAGCCATGGCTGCCATGTAGAGGTCTTTAGCCTAGCTTTAGTCTCTCATGGCAGTATCAACCTGACTTGGCATAGGTCCAGAGCATGGCTCTGGTCTATCCATGTTCAAGAATCAATGTGATAAGAATAAAATATATATATGTGATTAAATGTTCATGTTAATCTTAACTAGTCTCTTCTCTGTGGAATTGCTCCAAATTCAGGGTTTAGATGTAGGTCCTAACATAAATTCTATGAGCATTAAGTTCCCATCATATGTTAGAACATAAATGCATATATTTATAAATGTTCAAATCTGACCAGAGAAGAAATAAATGAAAAGTTGGGGTTTTATTTGCATAAAAATACAAAAATACGCATGGATATCAAGAACAAGACTCACTGGACATCAGGGAATAATCTTTTCCATTTTTGGAATTTTATATGATTTTATACACATTAATAAGGGCAGCAAGATCATTTTGTGAAATAAAAATGTTATTCTCAAAATGCTGGACCTCTCTGCAAAATTTCTCACACAGAAAGTTTACAAACATGTTCAGGGATATGTTTGCAAATTCTCAGGATGTTTGGACAAATATAAAGGTGTTTATCACTTGCTTTTCAAAAAGGAACTAAAATGGTGTAAATAAGCAATTATTTTTGAAACAAATACAGCAGTTGCTTTCAGCAATTACAAATGCATCTCTAATGGCCAGGGAAACCGACTTTCGTGCATTGGTGCAACTCAAATCCAAATCCACTCAAAACAGTAACTAATTTGCATAAAAATGAAAACTGAAAATTGAAAGATGTGTTAACTCACTTGCTCTCACTTTCTATACTGATTTGAAAATACAAAACCAACTCAAATGGACCTAAATTAGGCATCAAATCGAACTCATCTGATGTAAGTTCACTTACATGCAAAACTGAAATTGAACATAAAAATGCATTTCTGCCCTAGTGTCTCACCTAGCAAATCGTGGAGCCTCAAATTGAAACAAGGGTACACGCAGCCTCTATTTGACTCCCTGAAGCGACTAAGATTGTGGCTGGCACAAAAGGATGGCTCCGTGGGCCCCACGAAGAAAACTCAAATCGGACTAACATTAAGTCGAGATGTCTCAGTCCAGTTCACCTCTCTACAAGCTTATCCTTACAAAAATGACCTCACAATGGGTTTCTATACATTCTCAAGAGTGTACTGAACCTCTCCCTGGCAGAAGAAGATGACCATAACACTTCAAACGCCATTAATGGCCATTCGAAGCTTCTCAGGTGCCACGTGGCAAACCACGCTTCTACAGCTCCGAATAATTGCATTGGCGTGTTCTCCTTGAACTCGCGAATCCAACGAACCTAACCTCGACCGAAACGGTGGCCGGAATCGCTGTAATTTCACCGGAGAACAATCGGGGACTAAACTGCAAAAAAAGTCGCCTCTGTCGGATTTGAAGGAGGAGAAACCCGTGGCCACAGATGATCCGCTGTGTCTGAACCTCGTGTAGCGAGTCACTAACGCGAAAACAACTCGTTACACGAGCCAATCAAGGGTAGTCAGCGCCATTCAAACTTCATTTCGCGCTCTGCCGCGTCAGCATGCCTCGTCAGCTGCCATTTCAGCTCTCTTGCTGACGTGGACTAATCAGAAAAATTCTGAGTAAACAGAAAAGTTTGAAAATTAATTAAAAATAGTTGAAAACTCAGAAAAATTCAAATAAAATATCCAAAAATTTCTAAAAATCTAAATAAACCAAATTCACTGATATTTTGATATAAAAATTTGTCAATTTATTGGTCTTTTCTATTTTTGAAGTATTTTAAAAAATTAAATGAATTTCATAAAATTCTAAAATAATAATGAGAAATTCAGATAAATTAAAATAAAATATCCATAAAATTATAAAAATTCAAATAACTAAACTCACTGATATTTTGATGTAAAAATTTGCTAAATTAATGGTCTTTTGTATTTTTGAAGCATTTTCAATATTAAATAAAAATATAAAATCTCTAAAATGATATTAAACAAATTTTGTAAAATTCTAAAATGAAGCCAAAATTTATTAAAACTCTCCCAATAAACTTCCAAGCATAAAAATTAGATAATCACAAAAATATAAATAATTTCAAAAAAGAAATATGTCAAATATCAAATATTTTCAAAAGTAAACATAATTAAAAATTTAAAAAGAAATTCCAAAAATCTAAAATTAAAAATAAGGATAAAATAAGACTGTGACAATGGTAAATCCCAAAGCCAAAGCCGAAACCTCTTCACTAAAGAAAAGAAAGCTCTTCAGCAGATCAAGAGCAACTTTAAGCGAGTCCAAAACCAGAAACCCTGAAACTTAAACTCAAAATCCAGAAACCATGAAACTCAAACCCAAAAGACATAAAACTTTGAAATTCAAATTCAAAAGCCGAAAACCCTGAAACTCAAATCCTTGTTCTCACAAGTGGCCCAAAATAGTCCCGAGAACTCAAAACTTTGTTTCTACAAGAGACCCAAAATAGTCCCGGAAACCAATCCTTACAAGCGACCCAAAATAGTCCCAAGGATTGTCAAAACTCAAATTTCCACAAGTGACCCAAAATAGTCCAGGAAACCAATTCTCACAAGTGGCCTAAAAAAGCCCCGAGAACCTAAAACTTTATTTCCACAAGCGACCCAAAGTAGTCCCGGAAATTCTTTCTCACAAGTGACCTAAAATAGTCCCGAGAAATTCAAATCAAATCCAAAAAGGCCCAAAATAGCCTTATGAAACCTAAATCAAATCCAAATTCCACAAAGGCCCAAAACAGCCTTAAACAACCCAAACCGACTCCAAATCTAAATGGCCCAAAATAGCCTTGATACACTCAAAATCCAAATCCCAAATTCTACAAAGGTCCAAAATAACCTCAAGATCGAAAAACCCCGCCCGACATCAAAACTAAAACCAAGTCTATTAAAATCCAAATTCAAAATTATTTAAGCGTCCTCAATTAGGTCCCGTCAACTAGATTTGGTACCTTCAATTGAGTCCGGTCTAAACCAAAAGAATTAAACTCCACATAAACACGGAATCATTTTAGAAACGATTTTCCTAGCCTATTACATATAATTCTTTAGATCCCTTAATCAGAGGTTCCCGTAGGCAACTACGGGGTAATTAACAATAGGGGCTTGCGCCTATTAGAAAGAAAGGACCCGCTAAATTAATAAACCCTCGTAAGAAGCGACTCTTGTTCTGGTTCTCTTGTCGTCAAGAGATACTCAGCGCAGAGATCGAACCTTAAGGGGGGTGAATCTAAGGCTTATTCCAATGTCTCGAGGAAACCCTTTCATTCTTCGGGAGATGACGAAAAAGTCCACCCAGGTGGTTATCGTTGGGGAATTATGACGAGTAATGGATCAGAAAGTCTCAATAGCAGGTACAAGGCTGAGAGAAGACTACCAGTTGTTGGACTTGTGGAAGGCACTTGGTACAAAACTGTTAAATGGTTTAATGAGAGGAAGCAAATAGCTTTGGCGAGACAGGCGGAGGGAGAACGATGGCCAAAAGAAATCCAACTTAAGCTGATGAAACATACTCTCAAAGCAGGTACAAATGTACTTCCAATGTAATCATATTTACTTGTATTCTTTAAAATGTATAATGATATAAATTCATATTTACAGCGGCAATAAACGTTATCACCGTTGACATTGAACGTGGAGAATTTGAAGCTCAAGTGCCATTCGAAAAAAATGATCCGGGGGTAACCTGGAAGTACCAAGTTTTCCTCAAACGTGATTACCAACCGAGAGATCCTCAACTACCGAGCAGGCGTGCTTGGTGTAAGTGCAGAAAATCTCAACTCACAGGAATACCATGTTTTCATGTGGTTGCCGTATGCGGTCATCGTAGGTGGGATGTTTCTGATTTTGTAGACGAACGGTACAGCACAGAGAATATGGTTAAAATATGGTCAACATGTGATTTTCACTGCTACGAAGACGAAGATAAGTGGCCTCGGTATGATGGTCCCGTGATCTATCCGGATAAGACAATGATTAATCGGGGCAGGCGAAAGAAGGATCGTGATTGGATGTGGATGGATGCAATGAGAAATAAAAATCAGGCAAACCAAAGGTGCCGAACCAGAAGGGACGCTGCGATGGCCAACGACACATCTCAACCTATATCAATGGAGGACCTTCAATCTGGTCGTCGTACAGGTCGTCCTACCAACACACCGAGGACACGGATGACTACAAGACCTTCTGCAAGGAACGAAACTCAATCTTCTACAGGAAACCAAAGTGAACCTTTTAGGGAGCTCGTTCAACCTAGCCGGAATTCTATCAGTATTGATCCTCGCAATGAAAGTCGCGTCAGTCTTGGGATAGAAGGTATTCGACCACGTCGAAATTCCATTAGCCTGGGTGACCGATCAATGTCGCTCCGATTTCCCACAAGTCACGGAGCATCAAGTAGCAGGGAGAGTCATGGCGCATCAAGTAGCAGGGGACCATCTCAAAGCACAAACAGTGGGGGAGGGGGACTACGACGTGGGGTTACCCGGCTAGGATCAAGGTTCATGAATATCTTACCAGGAGGAGGCCGGCGTTAGTTTTATGTAATATTTTTATGTATTTTTTTTTTAATTTACCCTTTATAGATCGTTTTAAGGGTTGACTTTATGTTATTCGGTGAAGATAGCTCTAATTTTAATATTTATGGTTGACTAAATTCATAATATTTTGCATCTACAATAATTATTTATGATTTTTTTAAAAAAATTTTCCGCGTAGTCTTGCAATCCTAAAAATGGAACAAATTAGAAGTAGGGTTCCTCGGAAATGATATCTTAGGTATTTTAGCGATTTTATGTTTTTTATGCGTTTGACCTTATGGTATGAAACTTACAGGCACGAGAGTGCAGCGCCTTTATTACCTAATGTGATATTTTATGAATTTGTTAGAATCTTTTTGCGTAGTTTTGCAATCCTAACAAGTGACGAAATCAAAGCCAAATACGAAATATAAATATCACAATAAATATCACACTCGTACAAAAATATAAATATCACAATAAATATCACACTATCCTACTGATGTCCATCACGACGGAACCATCCCTGAGAAGGAGATAAATCCCATGCAGCACCAGGCAAGTTTCGGGGCTCTCGACCGGGAGCAAGTCCTGGGGGAGGAGGCGGGGGAGGATATGTCGTAGAAAATGGAGTGGAATGACGAGGCGGTCTGCTAGATGAGGCTTCAGAATCGCCGAATGGATGGTGCGACATAGGTGTGAATGGGTCCTGCAGTGGAGTACCGCCTGATAGTATGCATCAGCCTGAGAGATAGGTGTGGGAGTAGGCATAAAGGGCTGACTGTACCCTCCTCCGTACTGAGTCTGAGTATATGTTGGAGGTGGAGGGTAAGGACTCCCATATGTGTACTGTGTGCTGTGCGGTGGAGGCCGCGGCTGTATGGTCTGGGGCTGCGGACGGGGCGGAGGCTGCGGCTGTGTGCTCCGGGGCTGCGAATGGGGTGGGGCCTGCGGCTCTGTGGTCTGAGGCTGGTAATGAGGTCCTGTGGATCCGGAGTGAGGCTCAAAAACACCGGAATGTGACCGTCTGCTCCGAACCAGAGGCTGACTGGGTCGTGGAGCATCAAAATATGAATCCCAATCATGCAGACTAAAATCATCCTGTTACAGATAATATTATAAAAATAATAAAAATATTTTAAATAATTATAGAATATTAAGCATGAAAGGAACAATAATATTAATAAAAGTGATTGAAAAATATATTATACCCGCATGAAAAGCTGCTCCTCAATAGATCCCGGCTCTGGCGCATCATCCTCATCATTCGTATCAGGGATAGAGTCGATGTCTGAATGAAGACCCTTCGACTCTAAGAGTCGAGGTAATCGAGCAGGCTCGCCAACAATATCCAAGGACGTGCTGCACCCCATCAGCAATTGCTTCCCAGCACGACGAAATCTCTTCTTGACAACCCATGCACATCCTCGCAACGCCTCCCGCGAAGTATGCTTGACCTGTTCAATTTTTGTTAGCCAATGAATTATTTATTAGGCACAAAATTCTGCGTAATGTAACTTACCAAATTCATGTGACCAGGCGTCTCGCGAAGGTATGACAAGTTATGAGCCGGACCAGACGCTGCCCCTTCAGGAATTTGCACAAGATGCGCACCTCCATGTACGCTCAACCAGCGTCGGTAGTCGCTCCAAATATCTTCGCTCCATGGCCGATCCTCTATCACCCTAGCCTCATTAGTGTTCGCCCACTTGTTCAACTCATGCACAAATAGTTGATGCCAGTCAATACCTCGATAGATATTATGCTGGTATCCAATCAATTCCTCCATTCTCGACCAAGGCTGTTTTATTCAAATCACAGTTAATCAACAAAATTATGTGGACTTTTTCGTCATCTCTCGAAGAATGAAAGGGTTTCCTCGAGAAATTAGAACAAGTCTTAGATTCACCCCCCTTAAGGTTCGATCTCTACGCCGAGTATCTCTTAACAATAAGAGAACCAGAACAAGAGTCACTTCTTACGAGAGTTTATTAATTTTGCAGGTCCTTTCTTTCCAATAGGCGCAAGCCCCTATTGTTAATTACCCCGTAGTTGCCTACGGGAACCTCTGATTAAGGGGTTTAAAGAAAATACGTAATGGGCTAAAAAGATTCGTCTCTTAAAGGGACTTAATTGATGGTACTAGACCTAATTGACGGGACTCGATTAAGGAATTTTTAAAATTCTAAAGGGTCTAAGAAGAGGGTTAGTTTCGGTTTTCGCTTGAAAGAAGCTCTTTTCTACTTGGAGTCGTCTTGAAGTCACTTAGAATTGCTTAGAGGTCATTTAAAGTTGTTTAAAGTTGTTTAGAATTGTTTAAGAAGTCTAAAGTTGTTTAAAGTTGATTAAAGTTTTTTAGAATTGTTTAAGGTTCTTTATGTTTGTTTAAAATTGTTTTAGAGTCATTTAAGATTGTTTAAGATCGATCGAAGTTATCTGATAGCTCTCGGGGCAACGGCTGGTCTTCTTGTGAGAGTGGGTTCCTGGGCAACGGCTGGCCTTCTTGTAGGAATGAAAGAAGTTTTACAACCTTCGGGACCTCTTGGGCGGCCTTCTTGTGAAAGTTGGTTCTACAACCCTAGGGGCCTCTTGGGCGGCCTTCTTAATAAGAGTTGGTTCTCAGGCCCGTTAGCAGCTTCTTGCGAGAACAAAAGGATACAATTCTAGGGACCTTTCAACGGTCTTCTTAACAAGAATTGGTTCTTTTACAACCCTCGGGGTCCTTCAGTGATCTTCTTAAAGGAGAGTTGGTTCTTTTACAACCCTAGGGGCCTCTTGGGCAGCCTTCTTAATAAGAGTTGGTTCTCAGGCCCGTTAGCGGCTTCTTGCGAGAACAAAAGGATACAATTCTAGGGGTCCTTAGGTGACCTTCCTAATAAGAATTAGTTCTTTTACAACCCTCGGGGTCTTTCAATGACCTTCTTCAGGAGAGTTGGTTCTTTTACAACCCTAGGGGCCTCTTGGGCGGCCTTCTTAATAAGAGTTGGTTCTCGGGCCCGTTAACGGCTTCTTATAAGAACAAAACAATTCTTCAGACTGGGGGTCATTTAATAAAAATCCAATTTCAAGTCATCTGAGATTGATCTCAACCCTAGCGAGGGACTTTTCCTCAACGAAGAGGTTTCGGCTCTGACTTTGGGTTTCGTGTTTTGTCTTTTAATTTTATGACGTTTCTCTTTGGATATTGATGATTTTCATAATTTCATTCACTTTGGCCTTTCATACTTTTGAGGTTTAGAAATTCCTTTTTTAGTTTGAAAATACTAGTCATGAAATCATTTACTATTCGAAGATAGGTTTCAGTTTTGAAAATTTTATTAAAAGACGTTTCAGTGAGTTTATTACTTTGACTTTTGTAACTTTGAGAATATTCGTATTTGAAAATATTTACCTTTTTTAAGATATCATAGTTGAAATCTTTTATATTTCAAAATACTAGGTTTTAGAAATTTTATTAAAAGAAAGTATTTGGCTGACTTATTATACTTTTAAAATTTGTAGAATTTATTTTTATAGAGGGAACACTTCAAAAATACAAAAGGCCACTACTTTGACACAATTTCATATCGAAGTATTAGTGAATTTGGTTTGTTTAGATTTTTAGAATTTTATGGATATTTTACTTATATTTTTCTGGGTTTCTTTCTATTTTTAATGGATTTTTGAAGTTTCTTTTGATTTATTATTTTTCCTATTGGTCCACGTCAATGGGCTGTGTGAATATGAACAATTCGCTGGGTCTCCCTCGATTATTCTTCTTGGGCCTGTTCTTAGAGATGGGCTTTTGGTTGCTGCAGCCGAAGTTTCTCCTCTTATATCATTTTGACATTCCATCAGTCAGCAGGAGTCGAACACATGGGTTTTGTGATTACATTGCCACAAAAGATCAGAAAGACCCTCGCGCGCTGAGCTTCGAAAGGTAACGGAGACGGGTTCGCGTGATAGCGGGTTTGGATCCGGTATCGCTTTCGGCCATCGCAATTATTAAGGTGGACACCCATGACATCGTGAGGCCGAGAGAAAGACGATGATGGTTCCCGTTTTTGTCGCGTCGCCTTCGGCAATTAGTAACAGATACTTCTTCGGTTTGGTCCCTGCAGTTTTCTAATTCGAGTTTCCAGCGATGGCCGTCGGTGCAACTGACGAGGCTGACTCTATCCGAATCGCCACGGAAAGAAGGGTACAAGGGCACATTCAATTTTTGTTGCGTTGATCTGATTAGGTAGGTAAGCCAATGAGTGGTACGGTGGTACAGAAATTCAGTACTGGAGACACATAAGAAGATATTCGAGACATTCGACCTATTTTTCATTTAGTTTTATATATTGAGAATACGGCTTAGTGTGTGTCTAATCCCATCTTACTTCTTTATAACCCAAGCTAAATTGATGATATTCATAGGCTGGTTAAAAGGGAGTCACTAGTGTTGCTAATCACAACATACTTTCTCATGCACATACATCCCTTGTACTATCAATCAAAATTTCAGAAGTTACAAATATCCGTATTTGATCAAATGTAATATTCCCTAATCAACAACTATGTTAACATTTGTACCAGGAAGGCAAAACAAAGCCCGAGAAATAAGCATTTATGTTAATACAATTAAACCGATAGTCGAGTTATAGTGCCATTGTACATCGAAAATGTCATCTCACTGTTCTGAGGCTGTGGCAGTAGCTTATTTTAGCAAAGAGACCCCCACACTTTGCGTAATTATAAAATTTCATTTATAGGGATTATCAAGTATCAAATCAACATTCTGAAATCTAACTATCCAATCTAAATCACTTTGCGGCATTACTTTTTACATTAGTCCTCATCTTTTCAAGGATTATACTTGACTCACTCATGGGCTGCATGCGAGAGTACTAAGCAGTGATAAACTAAACCATACCTTTATATTTACTTTAAGCCTTTCTAGCAGTTGGCAAATTCTGTCATGACAATTATAAATACACATTGATCTTCCTATTACTTCTGTTGGAGAATCTCACAAGGCCAGCAATTAAAGTCACTTCATTACAAAGAGGCAGATCACAATTGTAAACAACCAGAAGCTGTATTTTTTTTTATCTTTGGCTTACTGTTTATCACCTAATGTAAGCAATTCCTGATCTAACAAGATATGAAATGGTTGCTGAAACTTACAATAAAACCCCTCATTATTTTAGGTTATTACTTGATTTCACAGAACTTCAAAGAATTAACTTAATAGTTTTAAGAAACGGTATTAACACAAAAGGGGATAGTTAATTACGGATTTTACCAAGAAGACCCTAATAATTACTCTAATTCCAAAATGGGAATAAACACAAACTGTTTCACATCTAGCATGGATCGAGCTATGCATCAGATCCACGTATGATGTAGGCTTGAGTTTATGTTCAAACTCAGCTTCAAAGTGACTCAGCTACGCTTGAGATCACATGAGAAGTGAGGGATGTTACTCTTCCCAATGGATACTGAGCTAGGCTCAAGACATCCATGGGAGAGTTAATGAAGCTTCTCCATGTCAAGGCTGAGCTATGCATCAGACCGAGATCAAAGGATCAGCCAAATCGTTTTCAAAGGAAGAACAAAGAATGAGTTTTAAAGACAGTAAATGAAAGTTTAATCTTTGAAAAGAGTCGATCTTAACCTCACCATGGCTGAGCTATGCGTCAGACCATAGTAGGAATTATGAAAAGAACACTTATCATAAACAAATTAAGGGATGCTAATTCGAGAAACTTATAGAAAAGAAAGGGATTATACGAAACCTACATAAAAGGGGCAGTAATAAACTGAAATAAGAAAGACTAGTTTGATCCTTGTCACGACTAAGCTATTCATCAGATCCTAATTAAAGAAGAAACAAGAAAGATGCAAGGAAGTAAGGTTCAATTAGATTGACCTAAGAAATCGAGATAAGGAGGAAGAAAACAGTAATTAAACTTCATTTCTGACATGGCTGAGCTATACACCTGACCATGGCTTCAAATCGAATCAAGAAAGAGAAATAAGCAGACTGATGGAGCTAATTTTCAAGAATTTCAGAGAAAAGCTAAAGAGAATCGAGAGGAATGAAGGAGAAGAAGTGAATTAACTCTATTTCCACCATGACTGAGCTATGCATCAGACCATGGCTTCAAATTGAGTCAAGAAAGAGAAAAGAAACAGATTGATGGAGCTAATTTTCAAGAATTTCAGAGAAAAGCTAAAGAGAATCGAGAGGAATGAAGGAGAAGAAGTGAATTAACTCTATTTCCACCATGACTGAGCTATGCATCAGACCATGGCTTCAAATTGAGTCAAGAAAGAGAAAAGAAACAGATTAAATGCTCTAATTTTCACGAATTTCATAGAAAAGACTAAAGAGAACCAAGAGAAAAGAGAGAGAGGAGAGGGATCAACTCCATTTCTGCCATGACTGAGCTATGCATCAGACCATGGCTTCAAATTGAGTCAAGAAAGAGAAAAGAAGCAGATTAACAATCTAATTTCAAGATCTTCAAAAAGGAAATCAAGAAGAACCGAAAGAATTGCAATCGAATCAAATTTCAACGAAATTTCACTTCAATTCAACAAATTGCTTACATCTTACACTTCAAACCTCATCTAATTAGACAATCTTACCTTTCTTCTTCACAGAGATCCTTTCTTAGAGCTTCTCTTTCTCTCTTTTTACAACGCCTGCTAAGTATTTGTGTAAATGCTAACCTAGTCGTGTTAGTGTGTGTGTGTGTGTGGGTGAGTTCTAGATCTAACTACCCAGCCCCCCAGATCCAGTCCTGTTTCTCTTCTTCGGTCCTCCTTATATAGGCAGCGCTCCTCTTCTCTGATTGGTTGCGGGAGAGCCATCGAGAGCCCGACGGTTTTGCGTAACCAACTCGTCCAACAAATTTCTGTTAGCCCTCCTTCTTTCTTCCTTTTCGCTGAGCTTGAAGTATGGTGAGCCGAGCGGCTGTTCTGTGGGACCCATTGGCTTCCTTCTCTTCTGTTTCACGGACTCCACGCGCATCTATCTCCCATTCGTGAAGGGGTCATTTTTACAGGAGTCCAGCGACATTCCTTTCATTTCCTCTATGTGTACTCGGTCTCCTGTGAGCCGTTCATGACTTTTCAAACTCTCCAGCTTTGGTCTTTGTGAAACAGATGCAGCTAACCCTCTGAACACTGTACGGAGGGAATTTCAAAACTGTGTGAGTTGCTCATCTGTTTCCGTATCACTGGAGGAGTCCAATTAATGCAGGAATTCTATTATTCTTTCATTTTTTGTACTTCATTTGTTATTCTTTCTCATCCCTTTTGTATCTTTGTATATCTGTTCATCTGCCCTAACCTTTGCATCAATCCAAGAAATTGTTACGTCTGTGTTGAGGCTCCTACATATTTATTTCCCATTTCTCTCCTTTTGTTCATTATGAATTTTATTATCATTATTTCTTTTGCCTTATTTCCTTCTCTCTATTCTTCATCATTTTTAACACCTCAACAAAAATATAATTGCGAGAATTAAATAATAAAATTAATAATGTGAAGAGTTAAATATACCTCAGGTGGCGGTGGGGGAACTGTCTGATAGAGCATAAACTGATGCATGATACGATCTACGTGGTGCCACATCACGACCCAATAATGAATGCATGGGATGCGTAGAAGGAACATCCTCTGCTCAACCTGGGCACAACGAGGCATACGGTCCCTGATGTGATCATAAGGCCTCCACACGACATGCTCAGGCTTCATTTTCATGCAGACATCCCTCGCATATTCTATCCCACTGCGAGTAGGGCCGGTGAACTTTTTCGATTTATGTCTCGTCGTCCACTTCCTGCATTTTCATTTTGTTGTTTGTTAAAGTCAAATAAAACATATTTTAAATATTATAATTAAAATCAAATCAACATACCTCCCATAAGGCGGACACGAGTCAATACTTGGTAGACCCCAACCATCAAAATCCTTCGTGATCGATGGCCGACTAAGTAGTAATCTTGCATACGACCACAACTGCAAGAGCAACCAAGGAGCACCAATATTTATATTGTTATTAATGAAGGCAATGTCCAAGCCTCGGTATAGCATGGCAAGAGTGGCACCACCCCAATTGTACTGCACCGAGTTACTAGAATGAAGATCCTGCAAATAGAAATTATTTTCTTAAGGAATATCATCAACTCTTTCATATATTTAATTTCTTATTAAAGTGCAATAAATGTGAGATATTTATTTCTTGGCTAACCTCCAATAATTGCAAATAAAAACATGGAATCGAGTCACCCGTGCCGTCAGGAAATAACTCGCACCCAAAAATCTCCAACACGCAAGCGCGTGTGTATCTGTCGATCCTCGCTGCGTTATTCGTGCCAGGCCCCCCAATCTGATTCCAAATCTTACGCAGTTCCTTTAACCGAACGGAATGAGATTTCCTGCATTACATTATTAATGTAATTTGATTGTAAGAACTATATATATTTAAAATTAACATAAAAATAAATTTTTTAAAACCTTCTTACTTCCGTTCTTTTTCCCTGAAGCACTTCTCAACTATCGCCGTATCTGTATCCTCTGGCAACGCCAAATTCTGGAGTAACTGTATGGGGAGCAATATTCTCCAGTGCAAACACACCCATTTTCCTTGAAACATTGCTACATGCGATCCTTATTCTTTTGGGCTTGGTGCAGCTTATGCATTTCAATTTTCTTGTCCGTTATGTAAAGGGATGAGATCACCCAAAATGACCCTCTACGCACGGAACTTTCTGCGCCAGCTCTCCCTGGCTACTTTGTAGCTATTCTCTTCCAGCAATTTTCTATCTGAACCCGTCGCATAGTCCATCTCTCACTGGCTGTGGCTTTTTCCTTTTGGTTTACGGCTCTGGTCTATGAGGTTGAGCTTACCCCATTCCCTTCTCCTGCTTATACACGTGAGATAACCCTCTGTGGGCCCCTTTTCCAGTGATACATTTCACACTTCCTCTATGGGGCTGCTGACACGTCACCCATTCCTTGGAGGAACCCTATTTTCTGGCTTTATATACTCCATCCCTTCTTCTAAAGCCCTTTCTTTCATTCTTTTACTCAGAGCCGCCTCCAGCTGCTTCTATTGAGAGAGGTGGTGTTTCTTTTCATCTCCCTCGAGTCAAATTTCGGTGCTTGTTAGGAATTAAACCATGTTTGTAGCGCATTATTACTATCTCTTTTCTGGGTATTGTGCTTTTTGTATGAGGCATGTTCTTTGAACAGATCTTCTTCACCACACGCTTGTTGTTGCGTTTTGTATTCTATTCTTGGTTCTGGTTGCTTCTCTCTAAATAACAGATTGTAGCAACTCAATGCATCGTTTTTCTCTTTGAATGTTTATTTTTCTTCCTTCTCTTTGGTTACCGCTTCTTTTCAGCTGATGGGTTGCAGCAGTTCTATGCATCTCTTTCCCATATGATGCTTTTCTCTCTTTTTTTTTGTTGCTATTTTGGTTTGGTTGATTCTTTTCTCTGGATTCCTCTTTATTCATGGGACAATGAGCCGATCTGGTTGAGATAGCACTCTTTTAGTGCTTTAGATCAACAACATGAAGTGAGTCCCTTTGTTTAGCATTTTCTCTGTTCAAAAGCTATCGACTTTGGTCGATTTTGGCACTAATGGAGACGGCCATGGCTGATTTTGGGTTGTTTCTCCGTCGTTACTGAGGCAGAATTGGTTCTCATAGTCTGCTACGCCCAAGGTGGCTGGATCTAGCTTATGCCTTTCTCTTTATCTTCTCTTTTTATTCTTCTTTTGGGCTACCTCTTTTAGAATGTTATCCCTTCATTTCATTAAACGAGATGGCCTAAAAGTCCTTAGAATTTCTCATTTTCCTTGTTATATTTCAAAAGGAAGCATAGTTTTGAAAGCTGATATGGGTTCTGTACCTGCATTTGTTAACAATCCTTTTTCATTCAAAACAGTTTTCTAATCGATCCACTTTTTTCTTTCTACTTTCCTTCTTTTTTTTTTTGGTTTACTTCTGTCAGTTTTTCAATAAAACGATTTATCAAGTTTGCACTCATCTTTGCCACTGCCTCTTCTCACAAACCATGACCTCTTACTGCTCTTCTTCTTAACTGAGTCACATACACATGTTTTGAACGGTTGTAATGGGTCTAGGAAGTTATAACACACATTTTCTTTGCACCATCTTCTTCGCTGTTTTGCCACTCAGATTATGGTTTGTTTATTACCATTTTTAACTAGAACACACATTTTTGCATAACTGCGGCATTCTTGTCAGGGAGGAATTGGAACACCTCTTTAAGTTGCTTCTTTCACCACCTTTTCATATTAATTTGCCACATCAATTTGTAATTCACGCAGAGCTCTAAAAAAAAATCTCCTTTTCAACACCATTTTGTTCACTGTTTTGCCACACAGCTTGCGACTTACTCACTGCACTTCTCTTTCAAACCAAGCCATGCACTCTTTAGACATTTGTCGTGCCTTTTTTAGAATTCAAAACCCTGTTAAGCTGCTCTTTTTATCACCTTTCTCGTTTTCCATTTTCTTAGTATGTCTCCGTTTCTTTTCTTTTGTTTTACCGGGCTTAGCAAATCACACAAATATGCATTGGGCTTCGATTTTTGTTTGGGCCTGTCGCAAAATCTGTTATCATTTTTTTTGTATTGGGTCCAATGGTGAATTATGCAACCAAATCTTGGGCCTCTCTCTTTGGTCCAATTCGATTCAACTCCAATGTTGGGCTTTTATTTTTATAGGCCGGTTTCCCTTTTCCTTTGGCCCATTTTGCAATTCTTTTTAGATATTTCATTCTGGTTCCTCATACATGTTTTATTTTATTCATTGCAGCTGAGGTTTTGGAGATAGAGGCTCGGTTCCAGAATTGTGTTAGAGCGCTCCCTTGATCTCACTAGTCAGGTTTGTTAATTTCTCTCAATCCCTTGACTTATGGCGCGGCTTAAGAAGGATGTGATGATGTGAACATGTGTTTGTAATGCTTGCTTGTTATATATGTTGCATATCGCCTTCACTTGGCATGATTGTATTCATCTTGCTGTGGCTCGATAATTTGCTTGATGTAGTTACTTGTCTCCATGACTTGTTATCTTAAAATTTTAATTAAATTATTCCCCGTCTTTCCAAGCTTGATTTCTCAGTCTGATGCATAGCTCAGTTGGGAATAGAGTGCGATTTGCATGAGGAAAAATGAACGTATTATTGATTGTGGTGACCTGTAATCTTGTTGCTTGTAGTATTGGTTTAAGTGAGGTTTCAGTAGTGTCGATCTGATAGTCCAGTGATTTGTTCTTTCTCACATCTCTGAAGCTTGATCTCTCAGTCTGATGCGTAGCTCAGTTGGGAGTTAAGTGAAGCTGACGTGGGATGAGTAAACCTTTAGCATTATGATGTTCCTTTGCCCGAGATAGAATCAGTCTGCAGCCTAGCTCAGCTGGTTTTGTCCCTTTGGGTTTAACCATGACATTTGTCTTGGCATGAGTGTCCCACTCCATGTCCGTTTGTCTAATACCATCCCTTTTGTAACTGATTTTAACGATAGTGACAATTTCTTTAACCATTCTTTCCTTTTCGTTCTTATTCTTTCACAGCCCATCATGGTTTCTTGGTCTCGCCCTAGTAGAATGAAACCCCAGGATCCCTCTGATGATTACATCCGTCAATTCCTTAAACAAGCTGCATTAGAGGATAATTCTCCAGAAAACCTTTCTGAATGGCGGGCCCGTCTACTTGAGGGTCGTGACATCTTTCAAGGTCGTGTGCCTCGCCACGAACCAGCTCCTCATCTTTCTGAAGTTGATCCTCTTCTCTTTGACTCGAAACAAGACCCTCCACTTCTCACAAAAGTCGTTCAAGCAGAATCCTTTTCTCACTTTCCTCCTTGGAATTCTGACCAACAGTTGCCAGGTGTTCATAAGACCGATATGGTTGCTTTACTTCCAGTTGATCACAAGGCTGCCAAGCCTTCTCTAAGGTTAATAGGACCACAAATGATAGATTCAAGCCGTCATTTTGGGTGGTGTTCCAAACTTTATAATATCCAAGGTAAGTTGCATTCTTGTGTGGGTCAAGCGGAGTGGATTCGCTATGTTCTTACCCATGAGAGGCTGCTTTTAGAGAGTGCTGGAATTTATGAAGCCGTTTACCTCTCTTTGTTCGATTATGCTTGCAACGAAGACCTCATGAAGGGTTTTATAACCAACTGGAATTATGTCACTAACACCCTGTTTACTCAAGACAAGGAAATGGCTCCAAACCTATGGGATATGAGACAACTCTCGGGTTTATCGGTCCTTGGGCTTCCTTATGAAGAGTATTCTCCCTCCGATGTCCACCTTTTTGGTACTAAACCAGATGGTTCTCCTAACTGTTCAGATTCTCTTAAGAGGGTGTATGAGATTTACTACAAGCTTTGTGAGAAAAGGAGGTCTCGCAAGTTTATTCCCTTTTCTGCTTGGATTGCGCATTTCATAGATTTGCCAGATAAGAAGAATGTTGCGGGGGTTGATGTTTCTAGCCCTCTTGGCACAGGCTTCAGTTCCATTCATGCAGATGGTTACGGTTTGGACCTTCATGACTTGTCCTCGCTTTCAGAATCTCGGGAAACCTTTTTAACCGCTTTCTTTGCATGGTGGTTGTGTTACTTCGTCATTCCGGCTGCCCCTGCTAATTCTGTGAGGCCTGAATCATTCATGATGGCTAATCTCCTTGCTCGCGGTGAGAGGGTTTCTTTGGCTATACCCGCTTTAGCCAATGTGTATCATTCTCTAAGGGCTGTCATTGCCTCACGTGACCCTTCTTATTGCAAGGAAGTTATACCATTCCATTGGATAAGTGGTTGGATTCATGCTTATTGGCTCACTCACTATACCACTACTATGCCTGATTCTCTTCGCAATAAACTTCCCGCTTTGTCTGATATTGCTGGTGCGGCCTCTTCTCCTATCAAGGCCATTGATTCTCATTATCAGTTTGTTCGTAACCGTGCACATCCTGAACCTTGGTCTTCTTGGGCTTTGTCGAAAGGTTCTCCCAAGTCTTCCGATTGGTACATTACTGATACTCCTCGAGAACACCCAAGGGCTTCTTCTCGTCTTTTTCTCTCTAAAGAAGATCATTATCGTGATGCGGAGTTCTTGATCTGTATAAGGGAGTGTTTTCTGCCTTTGAGAATTGGTGGGAACCGTTTAATTTTGGAGCCTTACTATCCTCAACGTGTGGCTCACCAGTTTGGCTTTGATCAATGTGTCCCTAGTACTTATCTTTCTTTGGAGAAACGTGTGAAGGATCTAGCCCTTTTTAGTGCTTGTTGGCGTTTTGCTCTTCGACTTGGTACTGGGACTAAGTTTCTAATGCCTCATGCCACTCGCCGTGCCAGGATTTCAGCTTTTGTTTACAGGCGACATCGAGAGTTGACACGAGCTTTTCATAGGAGGGATAGATCTGAAATTCAAAGGTTCGTATTTCCTTTAGAGGAGCAAGAAGGAAGGAATTATGATATTCCTAAGGGTCCCAAGGTTCCTGTAGACTTCCCTGACTTTGCGGGTTATGATGGCATGGCCATTCCAGCTGCTCCCTCTTCGCTTCACCAACCTCATATTGTCTTTGTTCCTTCTTCTCCACTAAGTAAGCACTTTTTATTATCTCCATGTCACATTTTTATATTCCTCGTATATTAATTCTCTTTATCTCATTATGTCATCACTCCTGTGTTCATAGGAGATGAAGCTTCTACTTCTGCTATTTCCCGAGAAGTTGTTTCTCCAAATAAGCCTAGGAGTCCCATACTTCCTTCTGAGGGGGTATTTGAGAGGGTTTCCGAATCTGATCCCGAGGGGGAACCTACGGGGAATGACCTTTCAGAAGACGAGCCTATCGGAGAAGAGCCTTTAGAAGAGGATCCCCTTGAAGAGGAACCTGTTGAGGAAGAACCTTTTGAAGAAGAGTCTGTTGAAGAAGAACCAATTGAGGAGGAACCTGTTGAGGATGAGCTTGAACTTGAAAAAGTAGTGGCAGGAGATCCCATTCTTGTTGTAGAATCAGAGGATGATGATCCTATGGAGATGATTGTGAATGAGGCTCCTTTAGAACAAGTTCCCCCTAATTTCATGGTAGTAACTGTGGAGCGCATGGCCATTGCGCTTCAAGAATTATGGGAACTGAGTCTAGCGACCGGATCTGCTTTCATCCCTTTTGATCCCACTTGGTTGGCAGGCATTCCTCACGGTGTACACATCCCCGCTCTTGAGCATGTACTATTGGAGCATGTATCTCCTTGTGCTGATGACCTGCATAATTTGACCCATGATTTCTCTCAAGGCAATTATGATCAGCTTTTGTCCAATCAGTCGGTGTGTGCCCATGAGCGCCGTTCTATTTCCAACTCTATCAGCAATCTGTTAAGCCGACAAGAAGACACGGCTTTGCGGATCTCTTGGTTTAAAAGCCGCTTGGATGTTTTGTGGGTTTCTCGCGCGAACGAGGTAACAATAGCTCGGATGAGACAAGAATTAACTTCTCTCAAGGAGGCGGCTCGTAGTATTTCCACTCGCCTGACAGGCGCACTAGAGAACTTTCAAGCCGCTTCGCACAACTTTCATGAGGCCTTTGAGTTGGTAGAGAATTTTCATTATCAGTTTGGGGTTCGCAAACAAGCGGTCGCAACTCACTTTCACCAGAATTTTACCAAGTTAGATCTCATTCGCCAAGCCTTCGCCCCTTGAGTATTTCTTAGGGTTTTAGTTTGTTGCGGTTAGTCTTTAGTGGAGTTACTATCTAGCCATGGGTGTTAACTCTTGTATCTTCCCTTTTGTTGCTTTTCTTTATCTTGAGGATGTTTGTATGGACTTTAATTTTAATTTTCACTCTCTTTGTTGAATGTATGGATGCTTATATGTAATTCTTGTTTGCATCTCGCTCTGTTTCTCTGGATGCTATCGATATGTTTGCTTTATTACATATATCCTTCTTTACTTATTGTTTTTCAGGTTGATATGGATAGCCCACGCGGCCCTTTAGCGCACGAGGCGGTTGACGGACTTTCTGAGTCAAGACATGAGTCTCCTGAGGCTTCCTCTGACATGTCCTTGAGGAACCGCTATGCTATCAGTGTCAATGATTTCAAGCGCCCTTTTAGCCCTCCTGCTTTCTCTGCAGGTATTAACTTTTCATTTATTCTATCTATTATCTCTTCATCTTTTCCCGTCCTGACTTATAATTTTGCTTATCCCTTTATCTTTCCTCTCAGGTATCACTATAGGGAGTCTGAAGGTCACCTTGACTGCTTTATCTCACTACAGCGTAGACACTTCCGCTAGACTCCCACTCTTTGAGGATTCACTCTATGATGGGGTTCCATTGGAGATCCCTTCCAATCGCCTAGTTGCTGCTCGAGTGACACAACTTGTTGGTGAATGCTATGGCTTACTGGGCTTTCTCAAGTGGTCTTATCTAGATCACGAATATGATGTCAAGGGGCGCCTACTCACTTCCTGCCTTCAGAGTTTGAAGGACACCTCCAAAACCCTTGCAGAGGTGAATTCTGAGTATTATCGCCTTTGTGAGCACTCTATCTGTTCCATTACTGCATGGATAGCGGCTCGTCGTACTGCCCGCTCCTCCTCTGTCAGTTATTCTGATGTGGGGCGTTGAGGAGTGGATCTGCCATTTCTCAATTCAGAGATTCTCCAGACCTACTCTCTAATGATCCAATGGACTGGTTTTTATACTGAGGCGCACAACCGTTGCCAGGATGCTGCCAGAACTCTTTTTGCCTTCCGTCATGAGGAGGAAAGGCGTGTTGCTGAGGTACAGAGCCATTATGAGAGGATCATTCTTCTCTTGGCAGAGGCCCAGATCAAGTCGGTCGCGCATAGGAGGACTACGACGCTGGTAGAGGGCTAGGTGGGTGCTCGCTCTTATGGTGGTGTGGCTAGATATTTGTGGGATTTAACTCTAGCCCTATATCTTCTTCTTTTTTTTTTAGTCTTGATGTTTTAACCTCTTAGTCGTTGGGCTCGGCACCTTAAGTTCTTGTGTTGGCCTTGTATCTTTGCTTTCTTGTTTGATGGTAGACGTTTTGGGTTCGTCTCTTGTTGGTTGAGTACTTTTATTGTAAGACTTGCTTATTTGCTTTGATTCGATGTTGCAGCTTTATGTTATGCTATTTGTCTGCCGATTTGTGCCTGATTGAGCTCCCGCGCTCGAGGTCTCCTTACGTACTTGGTTGTGGAACAACAAATGACTCTCTTTCTTCCCCTTTTGACACCATCTCTTTGATCAAACCTGTTTGAGCTCATGCTCTCAAGGTTTCCTTTCATGATTACTTCAAATGAAACGAGTGTTTTGTCATTCTTGTGCCTGATTGGGCTTCCGCGCTCAAGGCTTCTTCATGTTTGGCTTGCGAGGCTTAAGTAATCTTACTTTCGCCGACATTTCGCTTTGAGGAATATGGGTATTTTAGGCCTACATGTTTTCTTTTTCTTCTTCAGGGCCTCAAACACACATACAGATCCATTCCGCAATTTAGGTTAAGGTATTTTGGCCCGCTCCTGTATTTCCTTGGGCTTGAACCTGTATGGGCCTTGACCCGACTTTATTTCTTTTCTTTCAAAAATAGCCTCGAACCCTTCGGCTTCTTCTACGCCTTCTTGACATCGCACCGTCTTCCGTTACGCGTTGGTATAGACGGTTTTATTTTCCACTAATTGCCACTACGGCCTTCACTTTCTCACATATTCCCACGTTTATCATTAAGTTCAAGCCACGTCTCTTCTCATTCTGACTCTTATATAAACGTAGCCTGTTCTCTCACTTTTATCCACTGCATAGCAATTTTTATTTCTCATTTCATCTTTTAGTCATGTCTTCTCCTCCTTTTTCCAAACGACTTAGAGGAGCCGCTGGCACTTCTGCTACACGTCAGAGTCTTTCTCCTGTTCCAGACTGGACTTTCAGCCCTGATAATCGCTATCTCTTTCGAGATGAAACTGCCTTTCTTTCTTATTATAACGACATGGGCAGCAGTGAGCGCCCTGTGGCTGATTGCTATTATTTTCGACCTATGAGGCAGATTCCAACAGAGCAAGCGAATCTTATCGGGGGTTGGTTCGATGCGTGGAGCCTTGGTGGCCTAGCAGATTGTGATCAGCCTTATCATCCCCGAATCACTCGACTTTTCTATGCCAATCTTAGGCTTTCTTTCAATCACTTTGGAGTTCCTTCTGCCACTTCTTATTTGTTTGGTCGTCATCTGTGTATCACCACAGGAGATTTGACGAATCTTTTACAGGCCACTAGTACTCTAAATGGCTCTACCGTTTATGCTTATCAGCGCTGGCCTCAAGGTTTTGGCAGTTATCAAGAGTGTCGCCAGTGGTTTGGGACTACTGCGCCTGATACTGAGTTGGTGTCTACCGAACACTTGCCCGCTCTTCATAGGTATTCCATTTTTCCCTAACTGTCATTCTCCACTCTTATTTTCTCCCTTTCCCTTGTTACAAATTCATGGTTGCTCTTTTCAGGTTTCTCTTCTTAGTAATTAATGACATCATCTTCCCTCAAGGGATTATGACTCATCTTGCAAGCCATGGCACTTTGTTCTACCTGCGTAACCTTATTCAGAAGCAATGGCCCATCAATCTGGCTCATATGATTCTCTTTCACATGCATCAAGCGGCTATATCCGACCGAGAGCCACTTCCTTATGGTCATCTTATCGAAGCTTTGATGCTTAGGGCCCACATTCGAGTGCCTGAAATGTTGTGGGGTAATCGCATTTCTGATGCTGACGTGGCTGTTTGACCCTATTTTATGGTGCCAAATTCGCGAAATAATTTAAGTAACTTCATGGCGAGTAAAATCAAGGATCTTAGAAAAATTCACCAGAAATACCAAATGGATCCCAAAAATCATGGAAAATTACCCAAAAATACAGTGAGGCATGAAGAAAATTATGGTGCTTTCAGAATGGCCAAAGGAGCTACAGAATTCCAATTTTATGCAAGAAAACCCTCACTTTTGGAGAAAATAAATAAAATAAATGAGAGGGTCTTTTCAGAAATTTCTTGATGCCATTAGATTCTGCATATTTTTATGAGTCCACATACCAAATTCCATGCGAAGACTAAATTGGGAGAACCCTCAAATAATTAATTTCCATTCAGCTCCCAATAGAAAACACAATAAAGAAAGAAATGGAGGTGTCCATTCAATGGACAAAGGCAGTAGCAGAGAAATGGAGAAGGAGCCAGTGGGAGTTTTGAAATTCCCCCGTACAGCACCTGAGGAAGGTAAACACGGAGTGTGAACCGCGTGTGAACCACTTGGCGAGACTCAGCATGGACCCATCGTCAGCGATACGGCACATAGTATACTAAGAGCAGTCGAAGGAAAAGCGAAGAAAGGATGAAACGATCCCAACTGAAAGCCGTTGAAGAAGAAGAGGGCGTAACTGCCGGGCGAACTGCTGGAGCCAGCTGGCCATAGGCCTGAAGAGCTGATCCTCGACGCCTATAAATAGGCCAGTCAGAGGAGACTTTGGGGCTGCTTGGAGAGAGAGAGAATAGTGCGCAAGAGAGCTAGGTCTAGAGTGAGAAAGAAAGGGGCATTCTAACAAACACTTGTAAGGCATAGTTCGAGAGAGGAGAGAAGTAGAAAAGAGAGATCAGAATCGAGTTATAAAAAGGAAAAAAAGGTAAATATTTCGAGAAAAGAGAGGCGATCAAACAATGATCTGTGCTCTCAACGTTGTAATTTGTAGATTTTGTTTTGAACAAAGGTTGAAATTTGCGATTCTCTATAATTAGCATAACTTTTCTCCTTTTTCTTGATTTCTTTCTAAAATTGGTGTGCTTTGATATCGTTCTTAATCCATGTCAATGCTTGGATAGGTTTAATGTGTTGCATCTCTCTTCAGATTGGGGAAGAAGGTCAGCCAAGGAGCACGGCTCCCATGGCGGATCTTCAATCCCGAAATGAAATTCGCTTCTTTGCTTTCTTTTAAAATGAGTTGAACGCTTAGTCTAAGTTCTCAGATCAAGAGATAAGATCAATCAGGGAGCACGGCTCCCATGGCAGATCTTGAATCTCGAAATGAGAGGTTTAAGTTAGTAAATTATCCAACTGTCGATTTCCCTTTTGTTCTTACTTCGTTGCATCCTTTTTCTCTCTCTTCGAATATGATCTTCTTCTGTCAGAGAGCAAGGCTCCCATGACGGATTTCTTTCTAGCTAGGAGCACGGCTCCTTCGCTGGATTCTCTCATGTGGTCTACTAGGAGGCACGGCCTCCATAGTGGATCGAGCTTAATTGATCTAATTGAGCTTAATTTAAGCCTAATTGGATTTATTAAGCTTCAAAACAAGAGAGAATCTAGGAGAGGTGCTGCCCAATTTGTTCCAGGATTTTAATACTTAGTTTCCATCTCAATTTGTTAGGAAAAGTGTAGAATTAGAAGTTCCTGAAAGGTATTCTTGCTTAAGGTTGCAATTGATTTGTCAAAACAGTAGTATGGGCTTTCCTGTGCTATCTCTTTCTCAAATCCTCATGTCATAAACTGAATTACAAATAGCTGTTCTTGTAGGGTTTCCTTTGTAAAAGACTATACATATCGTCAGAGTTCGTTAAAAGATTTTAATTTTCAGAATTGTTTCTTTCTAAGTTACTTAAATGCGTTTGATGAGTACAAGTGCAGCAGAATCGGGTTTGATGAACTCTAGGTCTTCCTGTACATATTTGACAATGTTTTCTTTGCCGTGTAATAGCCAAATAAACCTAAAATTGAGTGCTTGAAGTGAATTTGATTTTTTAATTCAGGAACTCATGAACTGTAGTTTAGTATAATCAGATTTGTTAATGAAAGCTAGTAGGGATAAAAGTGTAGTGTTAGGAATCTGTTAGACTTGATTAAACCAGTCTTTTGAGCTGAACTCTAATCCAAAGTGTAAATTGTAATTAGCTGTAACTTTGCCTCTCTTAAGTACTGCATATCAAAAGTTCAACAATTATGTTCAAGTCATGACCCTTGGTAGATGGCACAGAACTAGTTTGAAAGAAATCACTGAGTACTACATTGCTTGTGTGAATAGTTCTTCTGCTAAATTTTTATGCTTTGATATTCTTTGTATAAGACTACAAGTTCTGGTTTGAAGATGATTGCATTTGCTTTCTTGACAGGAGTTGTTAATTATAGGCATCCCATCGATTGACTTTTGTTTTGACAATATGAATAGACCACCTATTAGGATTGATATTAAGCATAGGCCTTATCAACGTAAACTGTATTAGATTCCCTTAAACCGGACCACATGAAGTACAAAATAAAATAAAATAAATGAGTGATATACAGTCTAATGTTGTTACTAACTCAATTGTATAAAATGAAGGTCAACTGTAGTTTTTTTTGGTAGCAAACAACACACGTCCATATGGGAATTTTAATAAATCAAAAGTGATCTCCTGTTTAAGATAAACTGAACCAAAGCCTTTCTCAGTTCCGTTCTCATACCATGCCGTACTACAACGTGGCATCCCCCTCGAATTAAGGAAACGCAAACCAAATTGACTATACTCTCGTGTCTCCCTCTCTGTCTTGACTCTAATGAGGCTAGCTCCGTCCAGTCTGGCCATGGAAATCGCCGGAAAACATAAAAATGAAATTTGCAAGGACTAAACCGAAGAAGTATCGATTACAAATCACTGAGGGCGACGCGACTAGAGTCGAGGTCTCCATCGTTTTCCTCTTGTTCTCACGATTCTGGCGATGCCTCCTCTGACGGCTGCGACGGCCGGAAACGTTAACGGATTCACACCCGTTCTCAGTCGAACCCGACAGCAGAGAAATTGAACCCACCTTCTTCAAAGAGTTCCAGCGCCTCCTCTGTCTGATCTTCTGTGACAAATGGATCACAAAATTTGTCAGACATTCGCTACACGAAGCTTGTCTGAAGGAGGGAGAATAGAAGTCGAAACGGCGGCCCATTTATGACCAAACCCAATTAGAAGAGGTGGCCCAAAGATGAAAATTGATTGAAGCCCAGCGAAATTTACCAAAAACCAAGTCAGATGCCACGTCAGCAAGCCCAACAGCAGCCATCTCAGCACGTTTCAATGATGTGGACCAATCAGGAAAATCCAATCAAGCAGAAACTTTAAAAATTCGTTAAAAATAGTATAAAACTCAGAGAAATACAAATAAAATATCCATAAAATCCTAAAAATCAAAATAAACCAAATTCACTGATACTTTAATATGAAATTATGTCAAAGTAGCGGCCTTTTATATTTTTGAAGTATTTTCACTATAAAAAGGAATTTTATAAATCCTAGAAACATAATAAAGTCGTCTAACATTCTCTTTAACAAAATTTTCAAAACCAAAGCTAGTTATTCTCAAAATATAAAAGATATTCAAAGCAACATTTTCAAAGATAAATATTTTCAAATATAAATATTTTTACAACTATAAAGAAATTAAGAGAATAAAGTCTACTAAATGTCTTCTAATGAAATTTGTAAAATCAAAACCTAAATACTTTCAAATAGCAAATGATTTCATAACTGATATTTTCAAACGCCAACTATCTTCGAGTATAAGTATTTTTCAAACTGTCAAAATGAATTTCTAAAACTCAAAAGTATAGAAGGCCAAAGTGAATGAAAATCACCAATATCCAAAAAAGAAATGTCAGAAAATTAAAAGTCAAAACACGAAACCCAAAGACAAAGCCGAAACCTCTCCATTTGAGGAAAAGTCCCTCGCTGGGGTTGAGATCAACCTCAGATGACTTAAAATTGGATTTTTATCAACCGACCTCCATGTTTGAATAATTCAATTTTGTTCTCATAAGAAGCCACTAAAGGGCCCGAGAACCAACTCTTATTAAGAAGGCCGCCCAAGAGGCCCCTAGGGTTGTAAAAGAACCAACTCTCTTGAAGAAGGTCATTGAAGGACCCCGAGGGTTGTAAAAGAACCAATTCTTATTAAGAAGGTCACCTAAGAACGCCTAGAATTGTATTGTTTTGTTCTTATAAGAAGCCGCTAACGGGCCCGAGAACCAACTCTTATTAAGAAGGCCGTCCAAGAGGCCCCTAGGGTTGTAAAAGAACCAACTCTCCTTAAGAAGGTCACCGAAGGACCCCGAGGGTTGTAAAAGAACCAATTCTTGTTAAGAAGACCGCTGAAAGGTCCCTAGAATTGTATCATTTTGTTCTCGCAAGAAGCCGCTAACGGGCCTGAGAACCAACTCTTATTAAGAAGGCCGCCCAAGAGGCCCCTAGGATTGTAAAAGAACCAACTTTCACAGGAAGGCCGCCCAAGAGGCCCCGAGGGTTGTAAAACTCCTTTCATTCCTACAAGAAGGCCAGCCGTTACCCCAGGAACGCACTCTCACAAGAAGGCCAGCCGTTGCCCCGAGAGCTATCCGATAACTTTAATCGATCTTAAACAACCTTAAGTGACTCTAAAACAATTTTAAACAAATGTAAAGAATTTTAAATAGCCTTAATCAACTCTAGTTAACTTTAATCGACCATAAACAACCTTAAACAACTTTAAACGACTTTAAAACGACCTCAAGATGGCTCCAAATAAAGAAGACTCTTCCTCTCAAGCGAAAACCAAAACTAACTCTCTTCTTAGCCCCTTTAGAATTTTAGAAGTTCCTTAATTGAGTCCCGTCAATTAGGTCTGGTACCATCAATTAAGTCACTTTAAGAGATGATTCTTCCTAGTCCATTACGTATTATCTTTAGACCCCTTAATCAGAGGTTCCCGTAGGAAACTACGGGGTAATTAACAATAGGGGCTTGCGCCTATTGGAAAGAAAGGACCCGCAAAATTAAGAAATCCTCGTAAGAAGCGACTCTTGTTCTGGTTCTCTTGTTGTTAAGAGATACTCGGCACAGAGATCGAACCTTAAGGGGGGTGAATCTAAGACTTATTCCAATTTCTCGATGAAACCGTTTCATTCTTCGAGAGATGACGAAAAAGTCTACACAGATTCTCTGGCACGCCCGGTGGGACATCTTTCTCCTCTCATCTTTGGGGTTAAACGTAAAGACTAGAAAAATTGTTTCTTAAAATTAAATGAGCATCCCTAACGTTAACATTGAGGTTGTGTCATTGTAGGTTGAGATGGCGCCTACCACCGTTGACATGAGCAAACCAGAAGGGGTGATCAATATCGGAGGAGTGACGATCTGCTATCAGCATGACTTTATGATTGGTGCTATGTCGTACGGATTCTCCTATGTACCCATAGTTCAAGTTAAGGACGGGACTTACCAGTTGGCTCGGGTGGTTGAGGAAGAGCCGCAGCAAGAGACGCCGACGCTCGTTCTACAGGCTGTTGAAATGCCTGTCGAGGCTAGGATCAAAGAGGAGGAATGGTCACTTATCCCTCAGGAACAAGCCCTCCCAAACCCATCTACCAGGACGCGTTCCTCTTACCGCCATCCCAAAAATGCTGTGAGGAAAACATATGTGCCTGTCTCCCACAGCACAAGGACCTTCAAGAAGGTTCAAAGGGCCTACAAGAATGAGCTGGAGGTGAAACCCAACTTACCTGTCAGTAACCCATTTTCCTCGCTACATCTAGTGCGGAAGAACTCTCCCACAGCCGTACTAAAAATAATGGAGGAATTCCCTCCTGAATATCAGGTCCAATTCCGGGGCAGGAATCCCCAAACTAGACGATCGGTGAAGGAAAGACTCACATTTCCTCGGACACCGGTTCATGAAAGGTTGGGACCAAACAGACAAAAGAGGCAATCAACCCCGGTACACGAGAGACTGGGGCAAAAAATGGTAAGAGGTTCCGAGAAAGCTTGGGTCTCCAAAGAATGGCGTAGGAAGGAGTCCGCAGCGCATGTCCATGTCAACATGGTTCGAATTGATGAAGTGCACGAGATGCACGCATTTGTGAACATGATAAGCGATGAAGATATTCCTCTTAATAAAAGGGATAGTAAGGGTAAACGAGGTCTTGCATCCGCAAGTCATGATGGTCCTCATGAAGGGATAGAGGATGAAGAAGAGCATCTTGAAAATGGCCAAGAGGATACTCGTAACAAGGATCGATGGGGCGAAGGTGAAAACGCCCGATTGATGAGCATCTTAGAGAGAAACGAGATAAAAATGTCTCAAATGATGGGCGAAAGGGAGAAAGAAAAGGAAATGGTCAAAAGGATGTACAAGTTTTTAGAGAAGAAAAACTTGCTTGAGGAGTTAGATAAAGAATATCCCTCTTCATCAGATGAAGATGATAGACCCAAAGAAAGATTGCTCAAAGAAAAGAAAAATAAAAGTAGATATAAGATCTCTGATGAAGAAGAAGAGAGAAATAAAAAGAGAATCATTAGAGAAAGGAGGAGTAAAAGCAAGTATGGTTCTTCAGATGAAGAAGAAGTGAAAATTAAAAGGCGGCCTTCTAAGGAAAAGAGAAACAAGCATAAGTATGAGTCCTCTGAGGAAGAAGGAGAAAGGGTGTACAGGCGGCATCCTAAGGAAAGGAAGAATAGAGTTAGAAACGAGTCGGACGAGGAAGGGATCTTTTATACAAGGCCTCGGACTGGGGCAGGAAGAAGAGAGCCCACAAAACAAATCATTCAAGACATGATTAACTTGCAGCTCCAAGCATCGGGAGCGGGGCGATTAGTGAATCTCCACAAGAGGTGTGGAAGGCCATACCCAAGGGAATATGAGCAAATTCCTTACCCGAATGGGTACCAAGTTCCTAAATTCAACTTGTTCGATGGGACGGGAAGGGAAAGTATTACGCCCGACCAACATCTCGTCCAATTCAAGAATGCTTGTGCCAATACCGCCCATGATGAAGCTCTTTTGTTGAAGCAATTCTCCCAGAGTCTCACTGGGGCAGCCTTTGAGTGGTACTCTTCTCTAGAAAATGATTCTGTTGAGACATGGGACGAGATAGAGGATCTCTTTCGTGCGAAATTTGCAATGGTGACTCAAAGGCTTACCATGGCTGATGTGGCATGTGAAAAGCCAAGATCGGATGAAGCGCCTCTTGATTACATCAATCGATGGAGAAATATGAACATAAGGTGCACTCACCAAATGCCAGAAAGAGAGGCGGTGGAGTTCTTAATCAGAAACCTCGATGATTGGATACGCCGACCTCTATCAGGAAGTGACATTTACACATATGAGGATCTAGTCACAAGAGTTGCAAGGGTTGTGCACATTGGGCCGCCTAAAGAAACATCAAACAATAGAGGCGAGCCTAGAAATAGAGTGCAGATGCCTATTAAGGTGGCAGGAGCCAATGAGACTTCGACAAGTCAAGGCGGTGGTCAAAGGAACAACCGCAACAATGGCAAAAATAATAATAATAATAATAATGGAAATGGCCGCCCAGCCACCCTTGCTGAACGTTTAAGTAGGTCCTACTCGTTTAAGAAGGAGAAGACAGGGGCACTCCTCAAGCAACTTTTAGAGGGAAAGGCCATAGAACTACCCGTGTGCAAAAGACTGGAAGAACAGCACAAAACAAATGATCCGACATACTGTGCCTTCCATCGAGTTCTAGGCCATCCCACGAGCGATTGCTATGTGTTCAAGAACATAGCAGAAAAGATGATTAAACAGGGGGACTTGATCCTGCCTGAAAGTTTCAAACAGACACCCGCTCCACATGCCCAAACAAACGCAGTGGCGCACAGAGGCAATCCGAGGCACAACGCAGAATGTAATGTTATTGTAATAGTGGATGAAGAAGAGTGTGATGTACAAAAAGTGTTGAAAATAAGTGAAAAGAAAAATGAAAACAAAGAAAAAGAAAAAGAAAATGAAAAAGGAAAAGGAAAAGAAAAAGAAAAAGAAATGATTGTAAAGAAAGAGAAAATAAAGAAGGAAAGTGAAGATTTCACTATCCACTATTACGATGACACCGAAGACGAGAATGAAGCGCCATATGGAGGCATCTTCGCCAAAGATATATTTAAAGAAAAGGAGTGCCACGTGAATTTGCGTTCAGGTACCAATATCCCTGAAAGGCAAGCGCCCAAGGAGAATGAAAGAGTGAAAGGAAATAATAAGCCTCAAGAAGCAGAAGATGAATCAGAGCCGAGTCAAAAGGTGAAAGAAACAAGAGGAGATTACAACATTCTGGCTCATCTAAGGCGCACGCCAGCACTCATAAGCGTATTCGAAGCGCTAATGATGTCTAGAGAGTTAAGAGAAACAATGATGGAAGCTCTTCAAGATCCCAAAAGATTCCAAGCATATTTAGCTGAGAAACACATGACTGAGGCCCTTTATATAGAACCTCGAGGTCAGATTACTTTCACAAGCGAGGACTTAATGATGGGAACGGCCCACCATAACAAGCCTCTATACATTACGGGTAAGACTAATGGAAGTCAGTTAGGCAGAATGTTAGTGGATCCAGGGTCCTCCATTAACATCCTACCTCTTCAGTCATTGAATCAACTTGCCTTAGGAGGAAAGCGGCTCTCTGATGAGAACGTTTTTATACACGGATTTAATCAAAATTCAGAACGAGCTTTAGGAGCCATCACACTTCCTATGCAATTTGGAGAGTTAGAGACTTTGGTGAAATTCTACGTGATCGACGCAGACACTTCCTATAGAGCTTTATTAGGAAGGCCTTGGCTGCACGAGAATGGTCTTGTACCCTCAACGCTCCACCAATGTGTGAAATACCTACATGATGGTGAGCAGAAAATGATTAAGGGTGATGCTCAACATTATGGAGTACATGAGGTAGAATTGGAAGAGATAGATCGATTCTACGCTCCAGCATCACAAAGGAGCACTTCCCCGATCCACAGATTAAGGGCTGTAGAACATGAGAATATTAGTGAAAAACCGAGGCTGAAGGAAAGGCTGAAAACCTCATGCTTGGTGAAAACTCCCATCTACATTAGATCCTCTGACGAGGAGGATGAGAAAGAGAGCCAAAATGAGGGATTATGCATAAAGAGTGATTCTGAAGATGAGTTTCGAAGGTTGAGAAACGTAATCCATGTGTACGACACTGACCTAGATGAAGAGCTTTACAGTGAAGAAGACACAATGGCCATTGAGCAAGTTCCTATGGGATATTATAAGGAGCTCACATCGAGGGAAGTGTATCAAGTCAAGGATTTAGAAACTTTCTATGTTCCCTCAAAGGTAGAGAACGTAAATGGAAGATTGGTATTTTACAAAGGGATTTTATTCTATAAAGCCGAAAATGTAGACGCGTCGGGTAATCCTCTCGACTCAAATGATTGGGCAAGATGGTTGAAAGAGGAAGAAGAAGAATACGAGCGGGTAGAAGTGATGGGCTATTACAATCGAGGATTGATAAACCTCTTCCAAAAGACAAAGTGTTTAGAGCCAATCTCAAAGAGAAGGGCTAAGACTTTTCAAGACCTGTGGAATGGAAAGTCTCGGCGAATCATGGGCCTAGATGGGAAACTAAAGAATACCAAGGGTTTGGGCTTCCAAAAGCCTCAAGGAGAGATCCTATTTGTTGAATGTCATGCTACAGAAATTGGAATTGAAAGGCCCAAGATAGATGAGCCTAATGAAGAGATGAAATGTGAAGAAAGAGAGATTCCCACACGAGAGATAGATGTAGACGATCTGTCTCTACTAGAGTTGTTAAAGAAACGATTCCAGATGGCAAGACAATGCCAGCAAAACGCGGGACGTGAAGCGGCTCGCCTCTTTGTGGACAATGTGGCCTTACGCCATGAGTTGGACACCAGAAAAAATGAAAGTGAGGCAATTAAACAAATAGAAGATGTACTTCAACAAGAGGTTATGAAGAAAGAAGATGAAATAAAGACCTTAAAGCGAGAGAGTGAGGAATACAGACGAAAACTCATGACTTCTCAGGAGGCAGAAAATGAGGCCAGACGGACCGTAGCCACATTGCAAAAGGAGAAAGAAGTAAACACGAGCGATTGGCAAAGAAGGATTGAAGAGATCCAACAAAAGATGTCTGATTTTCAGCGAGAGAATGAGGAAAACAGACAAATGGTAGTTGATCTCACAACTCTGGGGAGAAATGATTGGCACAGAATGCATGAGTTGTATCATGAAAATGAGAATAATACCAAGAAATTTCAAGAAACGAAGGAGAGTGATGGACAGAACATGGCTTCCTTAATGCAACGAATAGAAGAGTTGAAGGAAGAATTGAAAATTAGCAGACAAGAACAACAAGGTAAGCAGCAAGAGAGAGATGATATTCAAAAGGAATGTAGAAAGAGTAAATGCGAGAGGTCAAAGTTTCAAAGGAAACTTGAGAAAGCGCGAAGAAGGATAAATTCGTTCCATCAAGAGAAAGAAAGAAGCAAAAATGAATTAGAGATACTCATGGAGAAAAACATGGAGTATCTAAAGGAAGTAATTATCCTTCGGAACAAACAAGGAGAAATGAAAGAATCAGGTGTGCTGCCTCATGACCCAACGTTGGCGTGGATAATGGCTAAAATGGATGAGAAGAAAACAAGAGAAGTGGGATCCAATCAAGAGAAAGAAGATAAAAGAGGGAAAGCAGAGAGTCAGCCACCACAAGAGAGACACAATCTTCCTCAAGAAAGAAGGCCATATCTCGCCGAGTATGATAAAGTGCCATACCCAGACGGATATCAAGTCCCGAAGTTTAGACAATTCGAGGGGGGAGATGAATGGCAAAACCCTGAAGCGCACCTGACTGATTTTGTAAACAGTTGTAAAGAGACAAGAACAAGAGATTGTTATGTATTGAGAAAATTTCCTCTAAGCCTCAGTGGTCCTGCGCTAGAATGGTATTATTCATTGGAGAAGGGAAGCATCACCACTTGGAATGGTATGACAGCGGCATTCAAAACCAGGTTTGCTCGGGAAGTAATCATGGATGCATGCGACGAAGGGAATAAAAGAATTGGTAAAAGGAAGTCAAGAGAAGAAGTGGAAATCAGTAGCTCAAACAAGAGGCTTATGAAGGGCGAACCCTTAGCGGAAAGGAAGAGCAAACCATACTCCTTCAAGAAGGATAAAATATGGGAAGTGGCCGCGATAGCAGTGAAGCATGGCTTCCCAATGAAGTTGACTGAGAGAGTTGCTAAACCACAAGAAGATCCAACTCTTAATACCCTAAATGCCAAGTTCTGCGCTTACCATGTGAAAAGAGGACATGGTCTAGGAGATTGTTTCACCTTTAAGGATTGGGTCGAAAGGAGGTATCGAGCAGGCATGATACCTCTTCCCGAGCATGTTCTACAAGCACCTGCGCCGCATGAGTAAAGAGATATGGGATGCGCTCAAGCAAGTAGTAAATCTAGTGCGAACCATTTTGGAATTTCCATACACTTCTCTTTGAATCCCTCATTCTCAATAAATATAAAACCTCAATAAAACATAACAACAAAAACCTATTAAATCCCAGAAATCCAATAAACCATAATAACAAAAACTATTAAACCTTATTAAACCCCAAACTCCAATAAAGCATGACAACCAAACCTATCAAACCTATCAAATCAAAAAACATGTAGCAAGTTCAATAAAGCCTTAGAATAAAACCAATAAAGCCATAGAATAAAACTAATAAAGCCGTTACATCAACACAAACAGCCTAAATCCAAAACCCTATAGTTATTTCTAACTCAAAACCCAAAATCCAAAACCTTAATCAATAAAGGGGTAAGTTTTTGGAAAGAGACTTGCCCCGCTTTGTGATATTTACCTTATGTCATAATCCGCGGTTGAGGATGGAGCTTTCGAGCTCTGGAGAACGCGAAGCCGTGTCAAGAAGAGCCTTTGTGGTTCTCCAAGACACCTATGCCTAATGAAGATTAAGCCTGCGTGGCGTCTGAAGGCATTAAGGCACCGCCCTATAAAGGTATCTGAGGGCTCAACCACCCACATTCACCATGTCCCTAGCGCCCATGCCGTGTCAGTGCAGCCAATGCCGATATTGAGTGCCATTACAACGAGTGCCTATGCCCAATGAGAGGAGGAGAGATGTGAGGAGTGAGAGAGTGAAGAGTGACATGAGGAATGAGAGGAGGAGTGATGTGAGGATTAGTGAGGTATTCCCAACTCCACAAAATCCACTAGCCAAAATGTAGTATAGGAACTTTACTTTTGCGACCGATGACGGATTCCTAGGACTCTCAAGGGCGCAAAATTGTCACTGATACCGCTCACGTTATTGAGGCCATCATAAGAGAAGGATCAATGAATCAGTTACACTGGGGCAAGTGCCAACAAACAACCATGTTGGGGCACAGATTGATGGACAATCATGCTGGGGCAGCCGTGAAATGCACAAGACAATAATAGAGCAAAGAAGGATGCAATGAAAAAGAAGAAAGGGGAATATAGAGTTGCATTCATTAAAGGGAGACGTGTCGGTACAACCAGTACATAAGGAAAGTCTGATACAAGAGGAGCCTAGTAACGAAGTAAACCTAATACAAACTAAGAGTACAGATTAGAGAAGGCATAGAAAGGATCCTAGAGTGATGCAGGGGCAAGGAAAACAAGCTAACTCCCGCTTATTCCGGGGCAACTACTGCCATAGCCCCACCATCAGCCATATTGTTAAGAGTAGCAGTGATGGCTTGAAGCATTCCTTCTAAAACCTCCAGGCGGGCATTCAACTCTCCAAACCGCTGGTCAATAAGAACCCTAATTGAAGTAGGGGCAGGGGCCTCAAGAGCTAGCGCAATAGAGTCGTCGTCCGGCGGGAGATCTGCCCCTAGAGGACCATATTGGTTAGGAGCAGCATTGGAAAGCAAGATGTAGTCATTCACGGGTAGATTGGGGTCCGGCACCAACATGTCCATGGAGGATTCAACCCATCCAATGAGAGGCAAAGAAGAAAGAAGGTTGAAGGGATGTGCTACGTCGGCATCAGAAACTCGATTGTCCCACAGCATTTCAGGCACTCGAATGCGAGCCCTAAGCATTAGAGCCTCAATGAGATGGCCATAGGGAAGTGGCCCTCGGTCTGATATGGCCACTTGATGCATGTGGAAAAGGATCATATGGGCCAGGTTGATTGGCCACTGCTTCTGGATGAGGTTGCGAAGGTAAAAAAGGGTTCCAGGACTTGCAAAATGAGTCATCACTCCTTGAGGGAAGATAATGTCATTGATCACCAAAAAGAGGAACCTGGAAAGAATGAACAACAGTTTGTAAAGAAAGAAGAAAGAGAAAAAGGGTTGAAAGGCAAGAAATGGAGAAATAAAGGAAAGAATTAAACAAGAAATATAGGCACCTATGGAGAGCAGGCAAATGCTCGGTGTACACCGATTCAACATCAGCCGCTGCAGCTCTAAACCACTGACGGCACTCTTGATAACTACCAAAATCTCGAGGCCAACGCTGATATGCATAGATGGTTGAGCCATTCAAAGTACCATTGGCCTGTAAGAAGTTGGCCAAATCGCCTGTTGTGATGTAGAGATGGCGGCCAAACAAATAAGAGGTGGCAAAAGGAGACCCAAAGTGGTTGAAGGAGAGCCTAAGATTGGCATAAAAGAGGCGAGTGATCTTGGGATGGTAA
The DNA here is from genome assembly GCA_027562975.1 of Rhynchospora breviuscula. NCBI lineage: Eukaryota > Viridiplantae > Streptophyta > Magnoliopsida > Poales > Cyperaceae > Rhynchospora > Rhynchospora breviuscula. The sequence goes on along the minus strand of CM050400.1, from coordinate 25,656,614 downwards.
GGCTGGTCGCAGTCTGCCAGGCCACCTAGACTCCATGCATCAAACCAACCTCTGATGAGGTTCACATGCTCCACAGGAATACGCCTCATGTGTCGAAAATAGTAGCAATCAGCCACAGGGCGCTCATTACAACCCATGTCGTTGTAGTAGAAAAGAAAAGCAGTCTCGTCTCGGAAAAGATAGCGGTTGTCAGGGCTAAAGGTCCAATCTGGAACGGTGGTGGGACCCTGACGCACAGCGGAAGTACCAGCGGCTCCTCTAGGGCGTTTGGAAGAAGAATGAGAAGACATGGTTAAGAATGAAGTCAGAGACGAGAAAAGATTGCGGGGAAATAGATGAAGAGATGGGATGACAGGCCGTGTTTATATAAGTGTTGGAATAAGGAGAAATATGGCTTGAAGTTAATGGTAAACGTGGGAACATAGTAGAAAGTGAAGGCCGTAGTGGCGAGAAATAGGAAATCAAACCGTTCATACGAGCGCATAAGAGAAGACGGTGTGATGTCAAGAAGGTGTAGAGGAAGTTGAAGGGTTCAAGGCTAATTTTGAAAGAAAAGAAATAAAATCGGGTCGAGGCTCATGTAGGTTCAAGCCCAAGGAAATACAGGAGCGGGCTAAAATACCCTAACCAAAATTGCGGAATAGATCTATGTTCATGGTTGAGATCTTAAAGAAGGAAAACAAAATTATATATGGGCCGACACACCCATATTTCTCAAAGTGAAATGTAGGCGAAAGTAAGAATATTACTTAAGCCTCGCAAGACAAACATGAAGAAACCTTGAGCGCAGAAACCTAATCAGGCGCAAGAATGGCAAAACACTCGTCCCATTTCAAGCAAGCATAGAAAGAAGCCTTGGGCGCGGAAGCCCAATCAAGCGCAAGAATGACAAAGTATTCGGGGCGTTCCACATAAGAGAAGGAAAGATACCTTGAGCATGAAAACTCCATCAGGTTTATTTTGGGAAGTAAGATCAAGAGGAAAGCGAGGTTGCTTGTTGCTTCGCAAACAAGTAAGTAAAGAAACATTGAGCGCGAGAGCTCAATCAAGCACAGGATCAATCAAGCAACACATGAAATGTCCGGGCATCACATGAAACAAGTCCAAAATGGCTACCATCAAGCATGAAAAGAAAGATACAAGGTCAACACAAGAACCAAAGCCATATCACCATAGGAGCAAATACCCGTCTAACCCTCTACTAGTGTCGTGGTCCTCCTATGCTCAACCGACTTGCTCTGGGCCTCTGATGAGAGAAGGATGATCCCCTCATAATGGCTCTGTACCTCAGCAACGCGTCTCTCCTCCTCATGACGAAAGGCGAAAAGAGCTCTGACAGTATCCTGACAACGATTGTGTGCCTCAGTATAAAAACGAGTCTACTGAGTCATCAGACAGTAAACCTGGAGAATCCCTGAATGAAGAAATGACAGATCCACCCCCCGACGCCCCACATCAGAATAGCTAACGGAAGAAGAGCGGGCAATACAGCAAGCGGCTACCCATGCAGTGATGGAGCAGATAGAATGCTCGCAAAGGCGATGGGATTCAGGATTAATCTCTGTAAAGGTCTTGGAAGTATCCTTCAAGTTCTGAAGGCAAGAAGTAAGAAAACGTCCCTTGAGAGCGTATTCATGATCCAGATGAGACCATTTGAGAAAGCCCGATCATGCACAAGATTGACAGAGTACGCATGGTATTTTAAGCAAGTAAAAAAGGGAAAGAGGAAACCTTGAGTGCGAGGGCCCAATCAGGTGTTGTTTAAGGAGACATGGTAAAGACAAAGACAAGATTACTTGTTGCTTCGCAAGCAAGTAAGGCTCGGGCATGAGAGCTCAGTCAGGCACAAGATTGATCGAGTGTTGCAAGGCAGAAGACTGCCACACTTCACCGCAACAAGCAAGCAAAACCCACGTGTCCAAATAACCAAATGCCCCAGATGGAGAATGCCAAGCATCCAAACCCCAAACCAGGACAAGAGTAAGGATAATTTCTTGTCACGCAACTTGAAATTCAAAGGAAGCCCTCGAGCATGGAGGCACAGACCAACACGAGAGCGACATATGTCAAAACAGTGAATAATAAGGGAAAGCGATATACCTCAATTGAATATGATTCTACTTGAATAAGTTCTGATAAAACATAACAAAAAGGAGAGAAGAGAAATGAGACTCAAGACTTGTGTTGGATGAAGAAATCAATTGTGAAATGTGATTAAGGAAGTGGATAAGAGAATAAATGAAAACCTGCCCATGGACCCAACCTGTCAATGAGACAAGAAAATTAAAAGGTGTAATGAAACCAAAATGGATCGCCTGTGATATAAATGGTGTAGCCCCGTACATGGTAGACAAAGAGAATAAAAGAAGAAAATGGAGCAAATCAGATCGCAAGATGAAACAAGGGATATGAAGACATGCCACTGGAATCAATCGTTCCCATTCAGGATCATCACAATCAATTCCAGTGGGGGGCATTTGTTTGACCCTATTTTATGGTGCCAAATTCGCGAAATAATTTAAGTAACTTCATGGCGAGTAAAATCAAGGATCTTAGAAAAATTCACCAGAAATACCAAATGGATCCCAAAAATCATGGAAAATTACCCAAAAATACAGTGAGGCATGAAGAAAATTATGGTGCTTTCAGAATGGCCAAAGGAGCTACAGAATTCCAATTTTATGCAAGAAAACCCTCACTTTTGGAGAAAATAAATAAAATAAATGAGAGGGTCTTTTCAGAAATTTCTTGATGCCATTAGATTCTGCATATTTTTATGAGTCCACATACCAAATTCCATGCGAAGACTAAATTGGGAGAACCCTCAAATAATTAATTTCCATTCAGCTCCCAATAGAAAACACAATAAAGAAAGAAATGGAGGTGTCCATTCAATGGACAAAGGCAGTAGCAGAGAAATGGAGAAGGAGCCAGTGGGAGTTTTGAAATTCCCCCGTACAGCACCTGAGGAAGGTAAACACGGAGTGTGAACCGCGTGTGAACCACTTGGCGAGACTCAGCATGGACCCATCGTCAGCGATACGGCACATAGTATACTAAGAGCAGTCGAAGGAAAAGCGAAGAAAGGATGAAACGATCCCAACTGAAAGCCGTTGAAGAAGAAGAGGGCGTAACTGCCGGGCGAACTGCTGGAGCCAGCTGGCCATAGGCCTGAAGAGCTGATCCTCGACGCCTATAAATAGGCCAGTCAGAGGAGACTTTGGGGCTGCTTGGAGAGAGAGAGAATAGTGCGCAAGAGAGCTAGGTCTAGAGTGAGAAAGAAAGGGGCATTCTAACAAACACTTGTAAGTCATAGTTCGAGAGAGGAGAGAAGTAGAAAAGAGAGATCAGAATCGAGTTATAAAAAGGAAAAAAAGGTAAATATTTCGAGAAAAGAGAGGCGATCAAACAATGATCTGTGCTCTCAACGTTGTAATTTGTAGATTTTGTTTTGAACAAAGGTTGAAATTTGCGATTCTCTATAATTAGCATAACTTTTCTCCTTTTTCTTGATTTCTTTCTAAAATTGGTGTGCTTTGATATCGTTCTTAATCCATGTCAATGCTTGGATAGGTTTAATGTGTTGCATCTCTCTTCAGATTGGGGAAGAAGGTCAGCCAAGGAGCACGGCTCCCATGGCGGATCTTCAATCCCGAAATGAAATTCGCTTCTTTGCTTTCTTTTAAAATGAGTTGAACGCTTAGTCTAAGTTCTCAGATCAAGAGATAAGATCAATCAGGGAGCACGGCTCCCATGGCAGATCTTGAATCTCGAAATGAGAGGTTTAAGTTAGTAAATTATCCAACTGTCGATTTCCCTTTTGTTCTTACTTCGTTGCATCCTTTTTCTCTCTCTTCGAATATGATCTTCTTCTGTCAGAGAGCAAGGCTCCCATGACGGATTTCTTTCTAGCTAGGAGCACGGCTCCTTCGCTGGATTCTCTCATGTGGTCTACTAGGAGGCACGGCCTCCATAGTGGATCGAGCTTAATTGATCTAATTGAGCTTAATTTAAGCCTAATTGGATTTATTAAGCTTCAAAACAAGAGAGAATCTAGGAGAGGTGCTGCCCAATTTGTTCCAGGATTTTAATACTTAGTTTCCATCTCAATTTGTTAGGAAAAGTGTAGAATTAGAAGTTCCTGAAAGGTATTCTTGCTTAAGGTTGCAATTGATTTGTCAAAACAGTAGTATGGGCTTTCCTGTGCTATCTCTTTCTCAAATCCTCATGTCATAAACTGAATTACAAATAGCTGTTCTTGTAGGGTTTCCTTTGTAAAAGACTATACATATCGTCAGAGTTCGTTAAAAGATTTTAATTTTCAGAATTGTTTCTTTCTAAGTTACTTAAATGCGTTTGATGAGTACAAGTGCAGCAGAATCGGGTTTGATGAACTCTAGGTCTTCCTGTACATATTTGACAATGTTTTCTTTGCCGTGTAATAGCCAAATAAACCTAAAATTGAGTGCTTGAAGTGAATTTGATTTTTTAATTCAGGAACTCATGAACTGTAGTTTAGTATAATCAGATTTGTTAATGAAAGCTAGTAGGGATAAAAGTGTAGTGTTAGGAATCTGTTAGACTTGATTAAACCAGTCTTTTGAGCTGAACTCTAATCCAAAGTGTAAATTGTAATTAGCTGTAACTTTGCCTCTCTTAAGTACTGCATATCAAAAGTTCAACAATTATGTTCAAGTCATGACCCTTGGTAGATGGCACAGAACTAGTTTGAAAGAAATCACTGAGTACTACATTGCTTGTGTGAATAGTTCTTCTGCTAAATTTTTATGCTTTGATATTCTTTGTATAAGACTACAAGTTCTGGTTTGAAGATGATTGCATTTGCTTTCTTGACAGGAGTTGTTAATTATAGGCATCCCATCGATTGACTTTTGTTTTGACAATATGAATAGACCACCTATTAGGATTGATATTAAGCATAGGCCTTATCAACGTAAACTGTATTAGATTCCCTTAAACCGGACCACATGAAGTACAAAATAAAATAAAATAAATGAGTGATATACAGTCTAATGTTGTTACTAACTCAATTGTATAAAATGAAGGTCAACTGTAGTTTTTTTTGGTAGCAAACAACACACGTCCATATGGGAATTTTAATAAATCAAAAGTGATCTCCTGTTTAAGATAAACTGAACCAAAGCCTTTCTCAGTTCCGTTCTCATACCATGCCGTACTACAACGTGGCATCCCCCTCGAATTAAGGAAACGCAAACCAAATTGACTATACTCTCGTGTCTCCCTCTCTGTCTTGACTCTAATGAGGCTAGCTCCGTCCAGTCTGGCCATGGAAATCGCCGGAAAACATAAAAATGAAATTTGCAAGGACTAAACCGAAGAAGTATCGATTACAAATCACTGAGGGCGACGCGACTAGAGTCGAGGTCTCCATCGTTTTCCTCTTGTTCTCACGATTCTGGCGATGCCTCCTCTGACGGCTGCGACGGCCGGAAACGTTAACGGATTCACACCCGTTCTCAGTCGAACCCGACAGCAGAGAAATTGAACCCACCTTCTTCAAAGAGTTCCAGCGCCTCCTCTGTCTGATCTTCTGTGACAAATGGATCACAAAATTTGTCAGACATTCGCTACACGAAGCTTGTCTGAAGGAGGGAGAATAGAAGTCGAAACGGCGGCCCATTTATGACCAAACCCAATTAGAAGAGGTGGCCCAAAGATGAAAATTGATTGAAGCCCAGCGAAATTTACCAAAAACCAAGTCAGATGCCACGTCAGCAAGCCCAACAGCAGCCATCTCAGCACGTTTCAATGATGTGGACCAATCAGGAAAATCCAATCAAGCAGAAACTTTAAAAATTCGTTAAAAATAGTATAAAACTCAGAGAAATACAAATAAAATATCCATAAAATCCTAAAAATCAAAATAAACCAAATTCACTGATACTTTAATATGAAATTATGTCAAAGTAGCGGCCTTTTATATTTTTGAAGTATTTTCACTATAAAAAGGAATTTTATAAATCCTAGAAACATAATAAAGTCGTCTAACATTCTCTTTAACAAAATTTTCAAAACCAAAGCTAGTTATTCTCAAAATATAAAAGATATTCAAAGCAACATTTTTAAAGATAAATATTTTCAAATATAAATATTTTTACAACTATAAAGAAATTAAGAGAATAAAGTCTACTAAATGTCTTCTAATGAAATTTGTAAAATCAAAACCTAAATACTTTCAAATAGCAAATGATTTCATAACTGATATTTTCAAACGCCAACTATCTTCGAGTATAAGTATTTTTCAAACTGTCAAAATGAATTTCTAAAACTCAAAAGTATAGAAGGCCAAAGTGAATGAAAATCACCAATATCCAAAAAAGAAATGTCAGAAAATTAAAAGTCAAAACACGAAACCCAAAGACAAAGCCGAAACCTCTCCATTTGAGGAAAAGTCCCTCGCTGGGGTTGAGATCAACCTCAGATGACTTAAAATTGGATTTTTATCAACCGACCTCCATGTTTGAATAATTCAATTTTGTTCTCATAAGAAGCCACTAAAGGGCCCGAGAACCAACTCTTATTAAGAAGGCCGCCCAAGAGGCCCCTAGGGTTGTAAAAGAACCAACTCTCTTGAAGAAGGTCATTGAAGGACCCCGAGGGTTGTAAAAGAACAAATTCTTATTAAGAAGGTCACCTAAGAACGCCTAGAATTGTATTGTTTTGTTCTTATAAGAAGCCGCTAACGGGCCCGAGAACCAACTCTTATTAAGAAGGCCGTCCAAGAGGCCCCTAGGGTTGTAAAAGAACCAACTCTCCTTAAGAAGGTCACCGAAGGACCCCGAGGGTTGTAAAAGAACCAATTCTTGTTAAGAAGACCGCTGAAAGGTCCCTAGAATTGTATCATTTTGTTCTCGCAAGAAGCCGCTAACGGGCCTGAGAACCAACTCTTATTAAGAAGGTCGCCCAAGAGGCCCCTAGGGTTGTAAAAGAACCAACTTTCACAGGAAGGCCGCCCAAGAGGCCCCGAGGGTTGTAAAACTCCTTTCATTCCTACAAGAAGGCCAGCCGTTACCCCAGGAACGCACTCTCACAAGAAGGCCAGCCGTTGCCCCGAGAGCTATCCGATAACTTTAATCGATCTTAAACAACCTTAAGTGACTCTAAAACAATTTTAAACAAATGTAAAGAATTTTAAATAGCCTTAATCAACTCTAGTTAACTTTAATCGACCATAAACAACCTTAAACAACTTTAAACGACTTTAAAACGACCTCAAGATGGCTCCAAATAAAGAAGACTCTTCCTCTCAAGCGAAAACCAAAACTAACTCTCTTCTTAGCCCCTTTAGAATTTTAGAAGTTCCTTAATTGAGTCCCGTCAATTAGGTCTGGTACCATCAATTAAGTCACTTTAAGAGATGATTCTTCCTAGTCCATTACGTATTATCTTTAGACCCCTTAATCAGAGGTTCCCGTAGGAAACTACGGGGTAATTAACAATAGGGGCTTGCGCCTATTGGAAAGAAAGGACCCGCAAAATTAAGAAATCCTCGTAAGAAGCGACTCTTGTTCTGGTTCTCTTGTTGTTAAGAGATACTCGGCACAGAGATCGAACCTTAAGGGGGGTGAATCTAAGACTTATTCCAATTTCTCGATGAAACCGTTTCATTCTTCGAGAGATGACGAAAAAGTCCACACAGTGGCGCATCCTTTGAACCTCCTCTTCTCACTGCCGCTTATTGGATGGGTTGAGTCTTCGATGGACATGTGGGTGCCTGATCCAAATCAACCCGTAAATGACTATATCTTACTTTCCAACGCTGCTCCTAACCAATATGGTCCTCCGGGGGTAAATCATCCGCCGGATGATGATTCAGTGGCGTTAGCTCTCGCGGTCTCTGCCCCTATCTCAATCAGGGCTCTCATTGATCAACGCTTTGAGGAATTGAACGCTCGCTTGGAGACTATGGAAGGAATGCTTCAAGCTATCTCTGTGACTTTGAACAACATGGCCGGTGGTGGAGTTGTGGCTGCGGCTGCCCCAGAATGAACGAGCGCTTGAACTTGTTCTGCCCCTATCCTACCTTAGGGCACTTTTTGAGTCTTTCAAGTCTTACATCTCCTATAATTTGTATTAGGATTTATTTTCCTGTTGGTGTTGCTTAAATGTTACTTGGATTTAACTACGCTTGTATCCCTCCTTTGATTAATGAATGAGCTTTTACTTTCTCCTTTTTGCATTTGTCTCCTTTCATGCTATTCCTTGTACAACGCGACCAACAGGGACACGGTGGAGGTGGGTGGTTGGAGCCCTCAGATACCTTCATAGGGTGGTGCCTTAATGCCTTCAGACGCCACAAAGGCTTGATCTTCACTATGCATAGGTGTCTTGGAAAACCACAAAGGCTTTCCTTGACACGGCTTCGCATTCTCCGAGGCCCGGGGGCCTCATCATTAACTGCGGATTATGACATAGGGTAAATACCGCATAGCGGGGCAAGTCTCTTTTCAAAAATTTGCCCCTTTATTGGCTAAGGTTTTGGGTTTTGATTATGGGATTTTGAGTTTTGGTTATAGGATTTTGGGCTTTGGTTATTTATGTCGATGTAGCGGCTTTATTGATTTTATTCTAAAGTTTTATTGAGCTATTTACATATTCTCGGGTTTGGTGTTTTTTTTTTGTTATCGTGGTTTATTGACATCTGAGTTCTAATAGGTTTTGATTGTTTATGGTTTATTTTATGGTTCATTGAATTTTAGGTTTATCGGATGAGGTTTTGGGTTTTGGGTTTTGTTGTTGTGATTTATTGGAGTTTTATGTTTTGGTTGAGGATAGGATATTTTGACAAGGAATTTGGTTTTTACCACAAAGTTTCTGGATAAGACGAACTTCAGGCGTAATACTTTTTGAGATACCGCCCATTGATAGGCGGAATTGAGCTTTCTCCTTCTTTGTCTACGAGTTTATAAGAACCTCCTTCGTAGACTTCTTTGATGATGTATGGTCCTTCCCAATTTGGAGCGAACTTCGGGCCGTGATGATGACCAATAATGGGTCTTCTCAACACCAACACCAACTCTCCCTCTCGAAAAGTGCGAGGCCTTACCATTTTATTGTAGGCCTTGGTCATTTGGGCTCTATATAACTCCAAGCTCTGCTGGGCCGTTAATCTTTTCTCATCCATAGCATCCAACTCGTCTAGTCTTAAACGAGCCCTTTTATCCATGGATAGACCGGCATGCACGGCTACTCTTAGTGAGGGTAATTCGATTTCCAATGGTAATACTGCTTCGGATCCAAACGCCAAGGAATAAGGAGTTGCTTGAGTTGGGGTTTTGTAAGTTGTGCGATATGCCCAAAGTGCCTCTTGAAGTTTCTCGTCCCAATTTCTGTGGTTATCTCCTACGGTCTTTCTTAGCAGCTTAATTAACACCTTGTTGAAAGCTTCAGCCAAGCCATTAGCTCTCGGATTGTAAATAGAGGAATACCTCCATTTAATCTTGTGGTGATGAGCGAATGCATTGATTTCTCCGCTTTTAAACGATGTCCCGTTATCTGATATTATCTCTCGTGGAGTGCCAAAGCGATACAACACATTGTTCTTTAGGAATCGGATGACATTTTTGCTCTTTACTTCTTTCAAAGGCACTGCTTCGGCCCATTTGGAGAAATAGTCAGTGATCGCCAAGATGAATCTATGCCCCTGTTAGGATGGCGGATCAATAGGTCCGATTATGTCCATACCCCACATGTCGAATGGTCAAGCGGCTACCGTTGGGTGCAAGGGGTTAGGATGTTGATGTATGAAGTCACCGTGGACTTGATACATATGACATTTCTTTGCTTGTTTTTCACAGTCCGTGATCATGGTAGGCCAATAATACCCCATTCTTTTGATATGGAGTCTCATTTTCGGACCAGACTGATGAGCCCCGCAAAATCCTGAATGAACTTCCTTCATGATCTTTTGAGATTCCCTTTGAGACACACATCTCAACCACAATTGATCATATGACCTCTTGTACAAGGTGTCATTTACAAATACATATCGAAGAATCCTTCTCTTCAATTGTTCTCTTTCTGCCTTTTCAGTGGGGAGAATTTGGTATCTGAAATAATCCACAAAGGGTTTTCTCCAATCTTCCACTTCGCCTACTTCTATTTCCATCACCTCATCAGGATCCATTAGCAGATCCATCTCCGTCTTCCATTTTTCTATATTTACAAAGAGATGAGCATTTGTCTCTTTCTCAATCTCTAGAAGGTAAGGAGCCAAGGATCGCCGATTTCTTATGGTGATTTGTACTTCTTCTCCATCTGGTTTACTCAATTGAGTAGCAACTCGGGCTAAGGCATCCGCCATGCCATTAGAAGCTCTTGACACCTCGAACGTGATTTTTGAGAACTTGGCGATCAACTCTTGAGCTCTTTCATGGTACTTTACCAATTCAGGCTTCTTAACCTCAAATACTCCCTCAATCTGACTTAAGATTAATTGGGAATCACCGCACACTTTCATCTCTTTTATATCCATATTAACTGCCAATTCTAATCCGGCAATTAATGCTTCATATTCAGCCTCATTGTTCGTGCATGGTTCAGTCAGTGCTATGGAGTGACGGAGAATTCCTCCTTGTGGAGTAACAAAGACCAAACCAACTCCTGCTCGAATTCGAGGTAAATTAGGTCTCTTGGCTGGCTCTATTGCTGATGACACGTCGAAAAACATGGTCCATCCGGGTTCTTCTTCACCCACGCACAAGCTTTGTTCATCAGGGAACTCACAATTTAGTGGAGAATCATCAGGAACTGGGTGTGCGGCTAGGAAATCGGCCATCGCTTGCCCCTTGATTGCCTTTTGAGGTGCGTAGGAGATGTCGAATTCCATTAAAGCTATGGCCCACCTTGCTAGCCTTCCCGCCAACATTGGTCTGGTCATCAGGTATTTTAATGGGTCCACTTTAGATATCAACGTGATCTTATGAGACAGCATGTAGTGCCTCAACTTCTTTGTGGCAAAAATCAAAGCTAGGCAATGCTTTTCGATGGGACTATAGGATTGCTCGGCCCCGACCAGCATACGGCTCAAGTAATACAATGCATTTTCTTTGCCTTCTCCGTTTTCTTGAGCCAAGAGAGCTCCTAAAGACCCGTCTAAGGCCGTGGTGTAGAGGATCAATGGCTTTCCTTGAATGGGCGCCGCGAGGACAGGTGGTTTGAGGAGGTATTCCTTGATGTTCTCAAAAGCCCTTTGACACTTTGCATCCCACTTGAACGGTACATCTTTCTTGGTAAGATGGGTAAATGGTTTAATTCTTCCTGAGAGGTTAGCAATGAATCTTCTCACATAGGCCAATTGTCCTTGCAAAGAGCGAAGTTGTTTGAGAGTTCTTGGAGGAGGCATTTCTTTAATTGCCTTGATTTTTACGGGATCTATCTCAATGCCACTGTGCCTTACCACGAATCCTAGAAATTTTCCAGAGAATACCATAAAGGCACACTTCAAAGGATTCATCTTCAATGAATACTTTCTCAGTCTCTCGAATACCACCCTTAAATACTCCAGATGTTCATCAATGGATCGGGCCTTAACCACCAAATCATCCACATAGCATTCAACTATCTTGTGGATCAAGTCGTCAAAGATTTTGATCATGGCTCTTTGATATGTCGCCCCTACATTCTTTAATCCAAAAGGCATCACTTTGTAGCAAAATACGCCTATCGGAGTACGAAAGGAGGTATGGCGTTGGTCTTCCTCATCCATCGCTATTTGGTTATAACCCGATGCCCCATCCATAAGAGAATATACCACATAGGAAGAGGTGTAATCTATTATCAGTTCGGTCACGGGTAAAGAAAAATCATCCTTTGGGCATGCTTTATTTAGATCTCTAAAATCCACACAGAGTCTGACTTACCCATTTTTCTTCTTTACTGGAACAATGCTTGCTACCCAAACAGGATTTTCTTCCTCTCGGATAAATCCCGCGTCTATCAGTTTTTTCACCTCTTCAATAACTTTCTCTTCAAGCTCAATTCGCATACGCCTTGGAGCTTGTTTCACTGGTTTGACGTTAGGATCTATTTTGAGTTTATGAGAAGCTACTGCAGGATCGAGCCCGGGCATTTCTGTATAGTTCCATGCGAAGCAATCTTTATACTCCATCAAGAGATGCTTTAACTGTTCTTGTTTTTCAGGAGGGAGTGATGCACTGATAAACGTTGGGCGTGGATCCTCTTCTGTGCCCAAATTTATTTTCAAGAGTTCATCAGTTGTGTTTTGCCCCCCATCTTCTAAGTCGCGAGGAGCATTTCTCGCTTCCTATATGAACTCTTCTTTTTCCGTATCTTCTCCAATGGATGTTATTCCTACCATGTGGCATTCCACAAATAACGCCTTTCCTTGTGGCTTTTGGAAGCCAAGACCTTTGGTGTTCCTTATTTTTCCATCTAGGCCCACAATTCGCCGAGACTTTCCATTCCATAGGTCTGAAAAAGTCTTGGCCCTTTGTTTTGAGATTGGCTCTAAACACTTAGCCCTTTGGAACAGATTTATTAATCCTCGATTATAGTAGCCCATCACCTCTATTCTCTCATATTCTTCTTCCTCTTTCCTCAACCATCTTTCCCAATCATTTGAATCAGGAGGGTTGCCAGATGGGTCTACATTTTCAGCCTTATAGAATAGAATTCCTTTGTGGAATACTGGTCTTCCTTTCACTTTCTCTACTTTTGGTGGGACATAGAAGGTCTCCATTTCTTTAATTTGGTACACTTCTCTTGGCGTGAGTTCCTTGTAATACCCCATGGGAACTTGCTCGATCACCATTGAATCTTCTCCACCGTATGATTCTTCATCTAGATCAGTGTCATACACATGGATTACGTTTCTCGACCTTCGAAACTCATCTTCAGAATCACTCTTTATGCATAATCCTTCTTTTTGGCTCTCTTTCTCATCCTCCTCATCAGAAGATCTAATGTAGATGGGAGTTTTTACCACGCATGAGGTTTTCAGCCTTTCCTTCAGCCTTGGTCTTTCACTAATATTCTCGTGTTCTACAGCCCTTAATCTGTGGATCGGGGAAGTGCTCCTTTGTGATGCTGGAGACTAGAATCGATCTCTCTCTTCCAATTCTACCTCATGTACTCCATAGTGTTGAGCATCACCCTTAATCACTTTCTGCTCACCATCATGTAGGTATTTCACACATTGATGGAGTGTTGAGGGTACGAGACCATTTTCGTGTAACCAAGGCCTCCCTAATAAAGCTCTATAGGAAGTGTCCGCATCGATCACATAGAATTTCACCAAAGTTTCTAACTCCCCAAATTGCATAGGAAGCGTGATGGCTCCTAGAGCTCGCTCTGAATTTTGGTTAAATCCATGTATGAAAACATTCTCATCAGAGAGTCGTCTTCCTCCTAAAGCAAGTTGATTCAATGACTGGAGTGGTAGGATGTTAATGGATGACCCTGGGTCCACTAACATTCTACTCAACTGACTTCCATTAGTCCTGCCCGTAATGTATAGAGGCTTGTTATGGTGGGCTGTTCCCATCATTAAGTCCTCGCTTGTGAAAGTAATCTGACCTCGAGGTTCTATATAAAGGGCCTCAGTCATGTGTTTCTCAGCTAAATATACTTAGAATCTTTCGGGATCTTGAAGAGCTTCCCATTGTTTCTCTTAACTCTTTGGACATCATTAGCGCTTCGAATACGCTTATGAGTGCTGGCGTGCGCCTTAGATGAGCCAGAATGTTGTAATCTCTTCTTGTTTCTTTCACCTTTTGACTTGGCCCCGATTCATCTTCTGCTTCTTGAGGCTTATTCTTTCCTTTCACTCTTTCATTCTCCTTGGGCGCTTGTCTTTCAGGGATTTTGGTACCTGAACGCAAATTCACGTGGCACTCCTTTTCTTTAAACATATTCTTGGCGAAGAGGCTTCCATATGGCGTTTCATTCTCATCTTCAGTGTCATCGTAATAGTGGCTAGTGAAATCTTCACTTTCTTTATTTATTTTCTCTTTCTTTACAATCATTTCTTTTTCTTTTTCTTTTTCTTTTTCATTTTCTTTTTCTTTTTCACTTTCTTCTTCCTTTTCTTTTTCTTTATTTTCATTTTTCTTTTCACATATTTTCAACACCTTTTGTACATTACACTCTTCTTCATCCACTATCACGATAACATTACATTCTGCGTTGCGCCTCGGATTGCCCTTGTGCGCCACCACGTTCGTTTGAGCATGTGAAGCGAGTGCCTGTTTGAAACTTTCAGGCAAGATCAAGTCTCCCTGTCTAATCATCTTTTCTGCTATGTTCTTGAACACATAACAATCGCCCGTGGGATGGCCTAGAACTCGATGGAAGGCACAGTAGGTCGGATCATTTGTTTTGTGCTGTTCTTCCAGTCTTTTGCAAACGGGTAGTTCTATAGCCTTTCCCTCTAGGAGTTGCTTGAGGAGTGCCCCTGTCTTCTCCTTCTTAAACGAGTAGGGTCTACTTAATCGTTCAGCAAGGGTGGCCGGGCGACCATTTCCATTGTTATTGCTGCTGTTATTGTTGCCATTGTTGCGGCTGTTCCTTTGATCGCCGCCCTGACTTGTCGAAGTCTCATTGGCTCCCGCCACCTTAATAGGCATCTGCACTCTATTTCTAGGCTCGCTTTTATTGTTTGACGTTTCTTTAGGCGGCCCAATGTGCACAACTCTTGCAAGTCTTGTGACTAGATCCTCATATGTGTAAATGTCACTTCCTGATAGAGGTCGGCGTATCCAATCATCGAGGTTCCTGATTAAGAACTCCACCACCTCTCTTTCTAGCATCTGGTGAGTGCACCTTATATTCATGTTTCTCCATCGGTTGATGTAATCAAGAGGTGCTTCACCCGACCTTGGCTTTTCACATGCCACATCAGCCATAGTAAGCCTTTGAGTCACCATTGCAAATTTCGCACGAAAGAGATCCTCCATTTCGTCCCATGTCTCAACGGAATCATTTTCTAGAGAAGAATACCACTCAAAAGCTGCCCCAGTGAGACTCTGGGAGAATTGCTTCAACAAAAGAGCTTCATCATGGGCGGTATTGGCACAAGCATTCTTGAATTGGACGAGATGTTGGTCGGGCGTAATACTTTCCCTTCCCGTCCCATCGAATAAGTTGAATTTAGGAACTTGGTACCCATTCGGGTAAGGAATTTGCTCATATTCCCTTGGGTATGGCCTTCCACACCTCTTGCGGAGATTCACCAATCGCCCCGCTTCCGATGCTTGGAGCTGCAAGTTAATCATATCCTGGATGATTTGTTTTGTTGGCTCTCGCCTTCCTGCCCCAGTTCGAGGCCTTGTATAAAAGATCTCTTCCTCATCTGACCCGTACCTTTTATTTCTCCTTTCTTTAGGATGCCGCTTGTACGCTCTTTCTCCCTCTTCTTCTGAAGACTCATATCTATGTTTGTTTTTCTTTTCCTTAGAAGGTCGCCTTTTAATTTTCACTTCTTCTTCATCTGAAGAACCATACTTGCTTTTACTCCTCCTTTCCCTAATGATTCTCTTTTTATTTCTCTCTTCTTCTTCATCAGAGATCTCATATCTACTTTTATTTTTCTTTTCTTTGAGCAATCTTTCTTTGGGTCTATCATCTTCATCTGATGAAGAGGGATATTCTTTATCTAACTCCTCAAGCAAGTTTTTCTTCTCTAAAAACTTGTACATCCTTTTGACCATTTCCTTTTCTTTCTCCCTTTCGCCCATCATTTGAGACATTTTTATCTCGTTTCTCTCTAAGATACTCATCAATCGGGCGTTTTCACCTTCGCCCCATCGATCCTTGTTACGAGTATCCTCTTGGCCATTTTCAAGATGCTCTTCTTCATCCTCTATCCCTTCATGAGGACCGTCATGACTTACGGATGCAAGACCTCGTTTACCCTTACTATCCCTCGGAATTCCTCCATTGTTTTTAGTACGGCTGTGGGAGAGTTCTTCCGCACTAGACTCAGCGAGAAAAATGGATTGCTGACAGGTAAGTTGGATTTCACCTCCAGCTCATTCTTGTAGGCCCTTTGAACCTTCTTGAAGGTCCTTGTGCCGTGGGAGACAGGCACGTATGTTTTCCTCACAGTATTTTTGGGGCGGCGGTAAGAGGAACGCGTCCTGGTAAATGGATTTGGGAGGGCTTGTTCCTGAGGAATAAGTGACCATTCCTCCTCTTTGATCCTAGCCTCGACTGGCATTTCAACAGCCTGTGGAATGAGCGTCAGCGTCTCTTGCTGCGGCTCTTCCTCAACCACTCGAGCCAACTGGTAAGTCCCGTCCTTAACTTGAACTATCGGTACATAAGAGAATCCGTACGGCATAGCACCAATCATAAAGTCATGCTGATAGCAGATCGGCACTCCTCCGATATTGATCACCCCTTCTGGTTTGCTCATGTCAACGGTGGTAGGCGCCATCTCAACCTTCAATGACACAACCTCAATGTTAACGTTAGGGATGTTCTTTTAACTTTAAGAAACAATCTTTCTAGCCTTTACGTTTAACCCCAAAGATAAGAGGAGAAAGGTGTCCCACCGGGCGTGCCAGAGAATCTGTGTGGACTTTTTCGTCATCTCTCGAAGAATGAAAGGGTTTCCTCGAGAAATTAGAACAAGTCTTAGATTCACCCCCCTTAAGGTTCGATCTCTACGCCGAGTATCTCTTAACAATAAGAGAACCAGAACAAGAGTCGCTTCTTACGAGAGTTTATTAATTTTGCAGGTCCTTTCTTTCCAATAGGCGCAAGCCCCTATTGTTAATTACCCCGTAGTTGCCTACGGGAACCTCTGATTAAGGGGTTTAAAGAAAATACGTAATGGGCTAAAAAGATTCGTCTCTTAAAGGGACTTAATTGATGGTACTAGACCTAATTGACGGGACTCGATTAAGGAATTTTTAAAATTCTAAAGGGTCTAAGAAGATGGTTAGTTTCGGTTTTCGCTTGAAAGAAGCTCTTTTCTACTTGGAGTCGTCTTGAAGTCACTTAGAATTGCTTAGAGGTCATTTAAAGTTGTTTAAAGTTGTTTAGAATTGTTTAAGAAGTCTAAAGTTGTTTAAAGTTGATTAAAGTTTTTTAGAATTGTTTAAGGTTCTTTATGTTTGTTTAAAATTGTTTTAGAGTCATTTAAGATTGTTTAAGATCGATCGAAGTTATCTGATAGCTCTCGGGGCAACGGCTGGTCTTCCTGTGAGAGTGGGTTCCTGGGGCAACGGCTGGCCTTCTTGTAGGAATGAAAGAAGTTTTACAACCTTCGGGACCTCTTGGGCGGCCTTCTTGTGAAAGTTGGTTCTACAACCCTAGGGGCCTCTTGGGCGGCCTTCTTAATAAGAGTTGGTTCTCAGGTCCGTTAGCAGCTTCTTGCGAGAACAAAAGGATACAATTCTAGGGACCTTTCAACGGTCTTCTTAACAAGAATTGGTTCTTTTATAACCCTCGGGGTCCTTCAGTGATCTTCTTAAAGGAGAGTTGGTTCTTTTACAACCCTAGGGGCCTCTTAGGCAGCCTTCTTAATAAGAGTTGGTTCTCAGGCCCGTTAGCGGCTTCTTGCGAGAACAAAAGGATACAATTCTAGGGGTCCTTAGGTGACCTTCCTAATAAGAATTAGTTCTTTTACAACCATCGGGGTCTTTCAATGACCTTCTTCAGGAGAGTTGGTTCTTTTACAACCCTAGGGGCCTCTTGGGCGGCCTTCTTAATAAGAGTTGGTTCTCGGGCCCGTTAACGGCTTCTTATAAGAACAAAACAATTCTTCAGACTGGGAGTCATTTAATAAAAATCCAATTTCAAGTCATCTGAGGTTGATCTCAACCCCAGCGAGGGACTTTTCCTCAACGAAGAGGTTTCGGCTCTGACTTTGGGTTTCGTGTTTTGTCTTTTAATTTTATGACGTTTCTCTTTGGATATTGATGATTTTCATAATTTCATTCACTTTGGCCTTTCATACTTTTGAGGTTTAGAAATTCCTTTTTTAGTTTGAAAATACTAGTCATGAAATCATTTACTATTCGAAGATAGGTTTCAGTTTTGAAAATTTTATTAAAAGACGTTTCAGTGAGTTTATTACTTTGACTTTTGTAACTTTGAGAATATTCGTATTTGAAAATATTTACCTTTTTTAAGATATCATAGTTGAAATCTTTTATATTTCAAAATACTAGGTTTTAGAAATTTTATTAAAAGAAAGTATTTGGCTGACTTATTATACTTTTAAAATTTGTAGAATTTATTTTTATAGAGGGAACACTTCAAAAATACAAAAGGCCACTACTTTGACACAATTTCATATCGAAGTATTAGTGAATTTGGTTTGTTTAGATTTTTAGAATTTTATGGATATTTTACTTATATTTTTCTGGGTTTCTTTCTATTTTTAATGGATTTTTGAAGTTTTTTTTGATTTATTATTTTTCCTATTGGTCCACGTCAATGGGCTGTGTGAATATGAACAATTCGCTGGGTCTCCCTCGATTATTCTTCTTGGGCCTGTTCTTAGAGATGGGCTTTTGGTTGCTGCAGCCGAAGTTTCTCCTCTTATATCATTTTGACATTCCATCAGTCAGCAGGAGTCGAACACATGGGTTTTGTGATTACATTGCCACAAAAGATCAGAAAGACCCTCGCGCGCTGAGCTTCGAAAGGTAACGGAGACGGGTTCGCGTGATAGCGGGTTTGGATCCGGTATCGCTTTCGGCCATCGCAATTATTAAGGTGGACACCCATGACATCGTGAGGCCGAGAGAAAGACGATGATGGTTCCCGTTTTTGTCGCGTCGCCTTCGGCAATTAGTAACAGATACTTCTTCGGTTTGGTCCCTGCAGTTTTCTAATTCGAGTTTCCAGCGATGGCCGTCGGTGCAACTGATGAGGCTGACTCTATCCGAATCGCCATGGAAAGAAGGGTACAAGGGCACATTCAATTTTTGTTGCGTTGATCTGATTAGGTAGGTAAGCCAATGAGTGGTACGGTGGTACAGAAATTCAGTACTGGAGACACATAAGAAGATATTCGAGACATTCGACCTATTTTTCATTTAGTTTTATATATTGAGAATACGGCTTAGTGTGTGTCTAATCCCATCTTACTTCTTTATAACCCAAGCTAAATTGATGATATTCATAGGCTGGTTAAAAGGGAGTCACTAGTGTTGCTAATCACAACATACTTTCTCATGCACATACATCCCTTGTACTATCAATCAAAATTTCAGAAGTTACAAATATCCGTATTTGATCAAATGTAATATTCCCTAATCAACAACTATGTTAACAATTGTACCAGGAAGGCAAAACAAAGCCCGAGAAATAAGCATTTATGTTAATACAATTAAACCGATAGTCGAGTTATAGTGCCATTGTACATCGAAAATGTCATCTCACTGTTCTGAGGCTGTGGCAGTAGCTTATTTTAGCAAAGAGACCCCCACACTTTGCGTAATTATAAAATTTCATTTATAGGGATTATCAAGTATCAAATCAACATTCTGAAATCTAACTATCCAATCTAAATCACTTTGCGGCATTACTTTTTACATTAGTCCTCATCTTTTCAAGGATTATACTTGACTCACTCATGGGCTGCATGCGAGAGTACTAAGCAGTGATAAACTAAACCATACCTTTATATTTACTTTAAGCCTTTCTAGCAGTTGGCAAATTCTGTCATGACAATTATAAATACACATTGATCTTCCTATTACTTCTGTTGGAGAATCTCACAAGGCCAGCAATTAAAGTCACTTCATTACAAAGAGGCAGATCACAATTGTAAACAACCAGAAGCTGTATTTTTTTTATCTTTGGCTTACTGTTTATCACCTAATGTAAGCAATTCCTGATCTAACAAGATATGAAATGGTTGCTGAAACTTACAATAAAACCCCTCATTATTTTAGGTTATTACTTGATTTCACAGAACTTCAAAGAATTAACTTAATAGTTTTAAGAAACGGTATTAACACAAAAGGGGATAGTTAATTACGGATTTTACCAAGAAGACCCTAATAATTACTCTAATTCCAAAATGGGAATAAACACAAACTGTTTCACATCTAGCATGGATCGAGCTATGCATCAGATCCACGTATGATGTAGGCTTGAGTTTATGTTCAAACTCAGCTTCAAAGTGACTCAGCTACGCTTGAGATCACATGAGAAGTGAGGGATGTTACTCTTCCCAATGGATACTGAGCTAGGCTCAAGACATCCATGGGAGAGTTAATGAAGCTTCTCCATGTCAAGGCTGAGCTATGCATCAGACCGAGATCAAAGGATCAGCCAAATCGTTTTCAAAGGAAGAACAAAGAATGAGTTTTAAAGACAGTAAATGAAAGTTTAATCTTTGAAAAGAGTCGATCTTAACCTCACCATGGCTGAGCTATGCGTCAGACCATAGTAGGAATTATGAAAAGAACACTTATCATAAACAAATTAAGGGATGCTAATTCGAGAAACTTATAGAAAAGAAAGGGATTATACGAAACCTACATAAAAGGGGCAGTAATAAACTGAAATAAGAAAGACTAGTTTGATCCTTGTCACGACTAAGCTATTCATCAGATCCTAATTAAAGAAGAAACAAGAAAGATGCAAGGAAGTAAGGTTCAATTAGATTGACCTAAGAAATCGAGATAAGGAGGAAGAAAACAGTAATTAAACTTCATTTCTGACATGGCTGAGCTATACACCTGACCATGGCTTCAAATCGAATCAAGAAAGAGAAATAAGCAGACTGATGGAGCTAATTTTCAAGAATTTCAGAGAAAAGCTAAAGAGAATCGAGATGAATGAAGGAGAAGAAGTGAATTAACTCTATTTCCACCATGACTGAGCTATGCATCAGACCATGGCTTCAAATTGAGTCAAGAAAGAGAAAAGAAACAGATTGATGGAGCTAATTTTCAAGAATTTCAGAGAAAAGCTAAAGAGAATCGAGAGGAATGAAGGAGAAGAAGTGAATTAACTCTATTTCCACCATGACTGAGCTATGCATCAGACCATGGCTTCAAATTGAGTCAAGAAAGAGAAAAGAAACAGATTAAATGCTCTAATTTTCACGAATTTCATAGAAAAGACTAAAGAGAACCAAGAGAAAAGAGAGAGAGGAGAGGGATCAACTCCATTTCTGCCATGACTGAGCTATGCATCAGACCATGGCTTCAAATTGAGTCAAGAAAGAGAAAAGAAGCAGATTAACAATCTAATTTCAAGATCTTCAAAAAGGAAATCAAGAAGAACCGAAAGAATTGCAATCGAATCAAATTTCAACGAAATTTCACTTCAATTCAACAAATTGCTTACATCTTACACTTCAAACCTCATCTAATTAGACAATCTTACCTTTCTTCTTCACAGAGATCCTTTCTTAGAGCTTCTCTTTCTCTCTTTTTACAATGCCTGCTAAGTATTTGTGTAAATGCTAACCTAGTCGTGTTAGTGTGTGTGTGTGTGTGGGTGAGTTCTAGATCTAACTACCCAGCCCCCCAGATCCAGTCCTGTTTCTCTTCTTCGGTCCTCCTTATATAGGCAGCGCTCCTCTTCTCTGATTGGTTGCGGGAGAGCCATCGAGAGCCCGACGGTTTTGCGTAACCAACTCGTCCAACAAATTTCTGTTAGCCCTCCTTCTTTCTTCCTTTTCGCTGAGCTTGAAGTATGGTGAGCCGAGCGGCTGTTCTGTGGGACCCATTGGCTTCCTTCTCTTCTGTTTCACGGACTCCACGCGCATCTATCTCCCATTCGTGAAGGGGTCATTTTTACAGGAGTCCAGCGACATTCCTTTCATTTCCTCTATGTGTACTCGGTCTCCTGTGAGCCGTTCATGACTTTTCAAACTCTCCAGCTTTGGTCTTTGTGAAACAGATGCAGCTAACCCTCTGAACACTGTACGGAGGGAATTTCAAAACTGTGTGAGTTGCTCATCTGTTTCCGTATCACTGGAGGAGTCCAGTTAATGCAGGAATTCTATTATTCTTTCATTTTTTGTACTTCATTTGTTATTCTTTCTCATCCCTTTTGTATCTTTGTATATCTGTTCATCTGCCCTAACCTTTGCATCAATCCAAGAAATTGTTACGTCTGTGTTGAGGCTCCTACATATTTATTTCCCATTTCTCTCCTTTTGTTCATTATGAATTTTATTATCATTATTTCTTTTGCCTTATTTCCTTCTCTCTATTCTTCATCATTTTTAACACCTCAACAAAAATATAATTGCGAGAATTAAATAATAAAATTAATAATGTGAAGAGTTAAATATACCTCAGGTGGCGGTGGGGGAACTGTCTGATAGAGCATAAACTGATGCATGATACGATCTACGTGGTGCCACATCACGACCCAATAATGAATGCATGGGATGCGTAGAAGGAACATCCTCTGCTCAACCTGGGCACAACGAGGCATACGGTCCCTGATGTGATCATAAGGCCTCCACACGACATGCTCAGGCTTCATTTTCATGCAGACATCCCTCGCATATTCTATCCCACTGCGAGTAGGGCCGGTGAACTTTTTCGATTTATGTCTCGTCGTCCACTTCCTGCATTTTCATTTTGTTGTTTGTTAAAGTCAAATAAAACATATTTTAAATATTATAATTAAAATCAAATCAACATACCTCCCATAAGGCGGGCACGAGTCAATACTTGGTAGACCCCAACCATCAAAATCCTTCGTGATCGATGGCCGACTAAGTAGTAATCTTGCATACGACCACAACTGCAAGAGCAACCAAGGAGCACCAATATTTATATTGTTATTAATGAAGGCAGTGTCCAAGCCTCGGTATAGCATGGCAAGAGTGGCACCACCCCAATTGTACTGCACCGAGTTACTAGAATGAAGATCCTGCAAATAGGAATTATTTTCTTAAGGAATATCATCAACTCTTTCATATATTTAATTTCTTATTAAAGTGCAATAAATGTGAGATATTTATTTCTTGGCTAACCTCCAATAATTGCAAATAAAAACATGGAATCGAGTCACCCGTGCCGTCAGGAAATAACTCGCACCCAAAAATCTCCAACACGCAAGCGCGTGTGTATCTGTCGATCCTCGCTGCGTTATTCGTGCCAGGCCCCCCAATCTGATTCCAAATCTTACGCAGTTTCTTTAACCGAACGGAATGAGATTTCCTGCATTACATTATTAATGTAATTTGATTGTAAGAACTATATATATTTAAAATTAACATAAAAATAATTTTTTTAAAACCTTCTTACTTCCGTTCTTTTTCCCTGAAGCACTTCTCAACTATCGCCGTGTCTGTATCCTCCGGCAACGCCAAATTCTGGAGTAACTGTATGGCGTCGTAATCGGTCCGTCCAGTAACGGTTCTGCCAGTCGTAGGTAAACCGTATAAGAAGGCCACATCCTGCAAATAGTTCAAATTTTATACATATATAGTTACAAAAAAAAATATTACAAATAGGTATTGATCCTTACCTCTAGAGTGACCGTCATCTCGCCAACGTGCGGAAAAAAGAAAGTGTGGGTCTCTGGCCTCCAGAACATGGCTAGACCCTGCAAAAGCGAATGATCGAGCTGCATATGACCTAACTGAACGAAATGTATCAGTCCAAGTGTCATCAAACGCTCATCCACCTCAGCAGTTCGTGACATCTTAGACCTATGTAGTACTGCCCTCCAATGCTGTATATATATATTTTTTAATTATTTTAAAAAATACTATCAAAATAAAAATATATAAGTAAAAAAAAGTAAAAGAACAATAATAACTTACACCAGTGCCACGAACTTTCGACTCATCCAAATGCAAGAGACGATCTGCATTAACAGGACCGGGGGGAACAACAGGATCCGCTGATGTAGAAGCCTCGGCATCAACAGAAGCGGTAGATGTAGAAGCGCCAGGATCTCCACGAAGCCTCGTAGATCTACGAGGTGATGCCTCTGGTACTCTTCTTCTCGGTGGCATTTTTACTACACTATAATAAAAATTATCAATGTAAATAATCTAATAAAATTTCGGCAGCATCTCCCCTGTACCTGGAGTGTTTCCGAAAAAAAAAACACCCAAATCCCTCCTAATTACAAACCCAAATCTCATACAACAAAATTTCCAATCTCATACAACAACATTTCCAATCTCATACAACAACATTTCCAATTTTCTATTTTTTTACATATTTTAAAATTTTTTTAGAATAATTATTCTAATTTTTCATTTATTTACCTCAATAAAATAAATTAATTAAATGTATAAATATTAAAAAAAACTCACCTCGACTAGAAGCGCTGCTTGTCTCTTTTTAGAAAATTTTTCTACATTTAAAAAATTAATCTATCAATTTTTATTATTTTATTTACTTTTTCTAATTTGTAATTAACTTATCCACAATTATAAAATGTACAAAATAATTCAAAAAAAGTTTGTAATTACATATTATAATTATTCTGATTTTTTTATTAATTTTTTAATTGTTTTTTCAATATTTATTCTATTTTTTTCTATTAATTACCTAATTAAACTAATTAAATTAAATAAATAAACTAATTAAATTCAATAAAAAATTTTCAAATTACATATTAAAATTATTTATATTTATTCTGATTTTTTACTAATTTATTCATTATTTTTTCAATATTTAATCTATTTTTTTAATTACTTATCTAATTAAACTACTTAAATTAAATAAATAAACTAATTAAATTCAATAAAAAAATTCCCAAATTACATATTATAATTATTTATATTTATTCTGATTTTTTACTTATTTTTTCAATATTTAATCTATTTTTTTAATTACTTACCTAATTAAATTAATTAAATTAAAAAAAAAAAAACTAACCTCAGAAGCTTTGTCCCGCGCGCGAGAGAGAATGAGAGAAGGGGTGGGGGGATGAGGGGTCGCTGTCTCGCTTATATAGGAGCTCAGAACCTTGGATCGGCGATTGAAACGTCGATCCAAGCTTGGATCGGCGATTGGAATGCCGATCCAAGCTTGGATCGGCATTTCAATCGCCGATCTAAGAGTTCTGTGATTTCGGCGATTGAAACGCCGATCCAACAATGTTATTTTTAAAATTCGGAATTTTTAGCTGTTATTTTCGAAATTCGTGTGAACAGTAACGTTAGTTTTAATTTTTTCGGATCACACTCAACACTCTCGTTGAGGCCCAACTTTTGCATCACCAATTCACCATCGTCTGAAGAAAAAGATTGAAAGAAAGTTAAGAAACCCCTACTACCTCTCAAGTATTTAGCCTGTCATATACTCATATATCTGTGCAACCTTAATTGATGGATCGTAGCCGGATAGTATGTACTTAAGACGGAGAACACTTACAGCGTTAAGTACAGATATTAACATAATAATTATATCAAAATAATAAGATTGTAATTACTGGGTCAATAATGAAATATTTTTCATATTTTAATGAAAGTCAGATATAAATTTTCTTTAAAAAAATACATATTCAGCACTAAATTAAAATATATTCATGTATTATATGATAAAAACTGAGAGATATTATGCTTCATTTTTACTTAAAACTATTCTAGGGAGAAAGAATTACAATGTAGAAACCCAACAGTTCAAACTGAAAAGTAGATATATGCATAATACATAATACAAATAAAGGACATTTTACCCATATAGGAAGCAACATAGCAAACCATACTAGACAGACTGTACCAATTTTTGTTTACATATAAACACATCCAGCACATTATTGACAGACAATTATAAAAATTAGTTCAAGAATGCTCCGGCTTGTCTGCAACTTCGAGTGGACGGAACCAAACATCGGTGTTCTGATCAATAGAACCAACTACTGTTTTTTGGGCCCCACCTTCCGGGTTCGAGCTGGCATTCTGGCTAGTGGGCCCAAACACTCCGGTATGAGGATGTGGGGCCCAATAGGTCCCAGGCTGCTCTCCGATCACCTTGTCTGGCACCACTGTTGGCCGCACGATCACCTCGTCAATGTTCTTGTCGCAGGTAGCTGTATGGACTCCTTTCCTGATATTAATTCAGAAAAACAAAAAATAATACCAAAAAATAAAGGAAATCAGTAAATATTATTGGTTTTGAATTGGTGATCTGTTTACTGGTATGAAATGGTCGCAGAAAGATAGGTGAATTTCTGATTTGTCTGATTTTTGTTTGAATTGGCATTTTTTTACTCTCTTTTGAACTCTTCTATTGAGAATTTAGGTTGATGCTCAGTGGAATCAAAATATCCAAATGGTTGTACCTCTACCAAGTCATTAAATAAAAAAAAACCCAAATGGTTAGTTGAAACATGACTTCCTAGTTTCTACCAAGGTACAACGTTCACTAACACCAATTGAGGAGTAATTGGTAGATGGAATAAATGAAAAAAAATATTATTTAAAAATGTTTTTTTTTTTAAAATAATTCCTAATTTTTCATTGTCGCGGTCATGCTATAGCCTATACAGAGATTTGGAATACTCTCATTTTCCATTTTTTTCTTCATAACTTCTATTACTATAGGCGGTGGACAACATCAGTTAGGAGGACTCTATAATCTGTCTCCAAAATAAAAATATTGGCAGAGAGCTAGAAATCATACTAAAAGAAGGGGAAAAAAAATGACATTAGTTCACACAAGAAAATTTACAAAATTGTGGCGGATAAAATAATAAAAATCTGTAATAATGATCCCCATTTTTTATCAATAATACTTGGAACCCATTTATAAGATTAAAAGTTTAAAGATGAAATGTTCCTAAGGTAGGATCATCTTTTGCTCTGTAACATAACCACTCTTAATTGGTTTTCCTTTTTAGACAATTTATTGATCTATTAATTGCTTAAGTTGATGCAGACAGAAAAAAAGTTTTAACGAAAATCCTCAAATCGGCTAAAGTGCGTGCTGGAATGTCAAGTTGGATATATAGTTATGACCAATCGTTTCGATCATTCAAAGACAAAAGAAAAATCAACTAATAGTTGTGACATCTAATACCTGGAAAGCGTGAATGCTTTTAGAGGTGCAGAATCTTTTGCAACACCGGATCGGAACCGACAACTTAGGTGCTTGAGCTTCCCGTACGACAAAATCATTGCTTTATTAGCCATAATTAGTTAAACTGGAGAGAACAGAGAGAGGTATGAGAGACTACTACGAGGAATAGACGAATAATGTGGTCCGGGCTTTTGTTATGTATCCAGGCGTTACAGCCAAGAGGGCAATGAGCATTTTGTTAATCGTTTTTTCTCCAGTCCAACATCATGGTTGCTGTCCTGCACTAATGATGCAATAGAGCACTGGAAAATTCCCGTGTTAATGACCGGAGATCAGTCATTAGGTCTTTGAAGTTGTCTCCTGAGTCACTTCGTTAGAATTGTATGTGCGTTTTTTCTTTATATAAAAAAACTCTTAAGAAAACGTTATATCTTTATTCAAAAGAAAGACGTCACTTTTTTAATAAGTAATAGCCTATCGACTTCATCGGTGAAATCATATAAAGATATACTTTATTTTTAGGCAAAATCAGTCATATACTCTTCAAATCTTCTGCAATCAGTCATATGCCCTCCTAATGGTTAATATTAGCCATTTATCCCTCAAATCATCCTTATTATAGTTAATTACCCTTATTGTTAATTTAGATGATATTTAAATTCTATAAATTCAATTTTTTAAATTTTAGTCAAAAATACCCCCGTCTTTTCATCTAACTTCCCTTTTGTCTCGATTTACGACTTGCCTTCCCAGTATCCCATCTTAACATTGATCTTATCTGATATAGAAACAGGCAAATACTATTTGGAAAGAAATTAAGGCCTAATAAAAAACTTAGAAACTTCTTTTTGAGAATTTCGATTTCCAATACCAACCTTTGATTTAACAAGCCACAACATCTTATTTATCAGTATTATTTCAATTCTCAGTTTCAAACAACAAATTTCTTTCGTTGATAATTATATTAAAGAAGCAAATGTATGGTGTTCTCAAAATGGGAAAAAACTTGAATTCTTGAAAGAATCGTCAATGTACTTTTGGATCATCGATTCTTTCTTTGTTGCTTGACTTCTATGTGCTCAAACAATAATACCAAAGCACATGCATAGGACAAAATCTAAGTGTTTTGTTAATATTTTATATTTCACTAATCAAGCTGAAAATTAATTATATGTACTAATATTACAATAAATGAAAACAATCGAT
Organism: Rhynchospora breviuscula; assembly: GCA_027562975.1. Lineage (NCBI taxonomy): Eukaryota > Viridiplantae > Streptophyta > Magnoliopsida > Poales > Cyperaceae > Rhynchospora > Rhynchospora breviuscula. The sequence goes on along the minus strand of CM050400.1, from coordinate 25,628,433 downwards.
CAAAGAAAAGGACAGTAAAACAAAACAATCTTAAATTGCATATGTACGTATATAGGGGGAACAAACGAATTTTTTTCTAGCAATACTGTATGAGTTTAATGGAAAAGTCAAGAGATAAAAGGACAAGATATTTTAGTCATAGATTTAAATATCATTTAAATTAATAAAAGGGTAAATAATTGTGATAAGGATGATTTGAGGGATAAATGACTAATATTAAAGATTAGGAGGGTATATGGCTGATTGAAGAAGATTTGGAGGGTATATAGCTAATTTTTCCTTATTTTTATTCAACTCACTAATTTAATTTCCGTGCCGCATTTTTGTTAAATAAAATTATTCTCGGTGCCTACTGAGACCTAGGAGTTATGAGTTATCTGGTAGGTTCGGACCGTTCGAGCAGCTTTTCAATTTATCATTATTCTTTTTGTGTGGGTTGAAATTGTTGGTGTCTGAACTAAAGAGTACATTGCAATAGTTTTTTTTTAAATTAAAGTTGTGAAAATGTAAAGTAGTTTTCCGTAATACAAATTTATTTGTAAATTGTTTTTAAAATTAAAGATGAGTTTAAAAGTGAAGAAATATTTTTAATTTATTCTTATTATTGATCATAAGTCAAAACTACTCAATTATCGTTTTTCGTAAAATGTAATTATGTTGAAGCATTCTCGATTATATGATAATACGTTCGTTATAGTGTTGGTTTTATAATCAAAACATGGAACATTTCATTTTATCTTGAATTGTCGCGTGTTGGTTTTTTTTTTTTTTTTTTTTTTTTTTTTTTTGAAACGCTAGACAACGGCTATCTAGTAAGAAGAAAAGAAAAGAAATTACAGTAAAAAGAAAGAAGTGAAAACCCTATCTACCAACTGAGCAATGCTTCTAGGGGTCGTTTGGATGGGTTAGGAATAGCCAATTCCTAGGAAGGAATAAGGATTTTCGTTGGGAAGTGTGTAACTTTGTGAGAGAGATGAATTGTTTATATTAAAATTTATGCCCGGAATTGGAAAATCCCCAAATTCCGGACACATCCAAACGACCCCCTAGAAATCAGCAATGTTTCGTGAAGAGAGTAGCTTCTCCTACAATCCAATCCTAAATTGCATTCAAACTTCTAAAATTTCCTCTGAAAAGTCTATTGTTGCGCTCTAGCCATAAACCCCAGCAAGTGATTGCAATAATCGTGGAATGGAGGGTGTTGTGCTGTGCCAACCCGAATAGATCAACCAAAATTTGATGGCAATCAGCATCCAATGGTACTAGACATAACCTTGTGGAATTGCTGATGTTTGTCCAAAACGCCACAGCCACTGGGCATGTGAAAAACAAGGAAAAATTAGATACATGCCACCTCAAAACTTCAAAATTAGAGAAATGTCATTCCAAAATTAATCCTTACCATATTGCCACTCTAAACCTCTTTTATTTAGAAAATTACCACCCAAATACATTTCTCATACTCTTGTATAATAAAAATAATACAAAAATATAGTATCTCAAAATAACTTGTGTTATTTCCCAAAATATCCTTTGTCCCTTCCTTTTTCCCACTATTTTTTCTTTCTCTGTTATGACCCATCACCTCTCATGTTTTTTTTTTTGTTTTTCCCTTTTCATTCTGTGTTTGCGACCCAGACCCAGGGCACGATTGAAGAAGGGACAAATTACAAATGAAAGAACAAAAGAATCATAATTTTCGATTCTAATTGCAAAAATCAGATCGAAATCATAAAATTTAGCACAAACTAGACTTTTGAAGACCCAAGCAAGCAAAGCATATGCAACTGACGAGGCGACCCCACCGAATAATGAGAGCAACCTAGACGTAGGCTCGTAGCCCCCTCATCATGTTAGAGAGGCGTGAGACTGAAGCTACGGATTGTCGGAGTGGCGACCGGAGCGGCAGCATCTATGTTGGAGACACGAAATTAGTGACATGAATAACAACTAGTTGAAGCTGTAGCCATGTCCTCATGTCACGAGACCTTCCTCTCTGAGTCGCGCAGGAAAAAAAAGAAAGGACAAAGGGTATTTTAGGAAATACTAAAATAATATTTGAGGTACAGTGTATTTGTATTATTTTTATTATACAAGAGTATGAGAAATGTATTTAGGTGGCAATTTTCTAAATAAAAGAGATTTAGAGTGGCAATATGCTAAGGATTAGTTTTGGGGTGGTATTTTTCTAATTTTGAAGTTTTGAGGTGGCATGTATCTAATTTCCCCAAAAAACAAATGTGTAGCAGCTTCTAAATTTTGTCAATATCGTGTGTTGGTTTTATAATCAAAGATTACTACGATACCGAGTGTTCAAGTGCTTGATGAGTACGAGGACTTAGATTTATAGTAATAGTTTAGTAGAGGATAATGCAGATAAAGAGTATTGTGATGAAATGACTTAGAATGAATCCAGAAAAGATTGAAATGCTCAAATGATACTCAGAGTTGCATTATTTGCACTTTATATGCGTATTTTCCATGTATAATCCAATATATTTTAATAAATAACACATGAATCATATTATAGACAGTATAAAGATTTAAATGTAGATTATTGTGATGAAATACCTTAGAATGAATCCATAAACAATTCAAATGCTCAAATGATACACTGAATTTCATTATTTGCACTTTATATGCGTAATTACCATTAATAATCCAATCATTTTGAATAAATAACATATGAATCATATTCTAGACACTATATAGAGTTTAAATGTAGATTATTGTGATGAAATGATTTAGAATGATCCAGAAACGATTGAAATGCTCAAATGATACTCAGAATTACATTATTTGCACTTTATATGTGTATTTACCATGTATAATCCAATATTTTTAAAAATAACACATGAATAATATTCTAGACAGTATATAGAGTTTAAATGTAGGTTAATGTGATGAAATGACATAGAATGAATCCAGAAACGAATGAAATGCTCAAATGATATTCAGAAGTACATTATTTGCACTTTATATGCGTAATTACCATGGATAATCCAATCTTTTTGAATAAATGGCATATGGATCATATTTTGGAGAGTATAAAGAGTTTACATGTAGATTATTGTGATGAAATGACTTAGAATGAATCCAGAAACGATTGAAATGCTCAAATAATAATCAGAATTGCATTATTTGTACTTTATATGCGTAATTGCTAAGTATAACACAGTCTTTTTGAATAAATAATATATAAATTATACTATAGACAGTATATAGAATTTAAATGTAGATTATAGTGTTAAAATGATTTAGAATGAACCTTTAAACGATTGAAATGCTCAAATGATACTCAATATTGAATTATTTGCACTTTATATGTGTATTTACCATGTATAATCCAATATTTATAAAAATAACACTTGAATCATATTCTAAATAGTATATAGAGTTTAAATGTAGGTCAATGTGATGAAATGACATAGAATGAATCCAGAAACGATTGAAATGCTCAAATGATACTCAGAATTGCATTATTTGCACTTTATATGCGTAATTACCATGGATAATCCAATCTTTTTGAATAAATGATATATGGATCATATTCTAGTTAGTATACCGAGTTTAAATGTAGATTATTGTGATTAAATGATCTAGAATGAATCCAGAAACAATTGAAATGCTCAAATGATACTCAGAATTGCAATATTTGCAATTTATATGCGTAATTACCATGTATAATTAAATATTTTTGAATAAATAACAAATTAATCATATTCTAAACAATATAAACAGTTTAAATGTAGATTATTGTGATGAAATAACTTAGAATGAATCCAGAAAAGATTGAAATGCTCAAATGATACTCCGAATTGCATTATTTTCAATTTATATGCTAATTACCATGTATAATCCAATCTATTTGAATAAATAATATATGAATCATATTCTAGACAGCATAAAGAGTTTAAATATAGATTATTGTGATGAAATTACTTAGAATGAATCCAGAAACGATTGAAATGCACAAATGATACTCAGAATTACATTATTTGCACTTTATATTCGTAATTACCATTAATAATCCAATCATTTTGAATAAATAACATATGAATCATATTCTAGACACTATATAGAGTTTAAATATAGATTATTTTGATCAAATGATTTAGAATGATCCAGAAACGATTGAAATGCTCAAATAATACTCAGAATTACATTATTTGCACTTTATATGTGTATTTACCATGTATAATCCAATATTTTTAAAAATAACACATGAATAATATTCTAGAGAGTATATAGAGTTTAAATGTAGGTTAATGTGATGAAATGACAAAGAATGAATCCAGAAACGATTGAAATGCTCAAATGATATTCAGAATTGCATTATTTGCACTTTATAAGCGTAATTACCATGGATAATCCAACCTTTCTGAATAAATGACATATGGATCATATTATAGAGAGTATAAAGAGTTTAAATGTAGATTATTGTGATGAAATGACTTAGAATGAATCCAGAAACGATTGAAATGCTTAAATAATAATCAGAATTGCATTATTTGCACTTTATATGCGTAATTGCTAACTATAATATAATCTTTTTGAATAAATAACATATGAATCATATTCTAGACAGTAAAAAGACTTTAAATGTAGATTGTTGTGATGAAATGACTTAGAATGAATCCAGAAACGATTGAAATGCACAAATGATACTCAGAATTACATTATTTGCACTTTATATGCTTAATTGCCATGTATAATCCAATCTTCTTGAATAAATAACATATTAATCATATTCAAGACATTATAAAAGTTTAAATGTAGATTGTTGTGAAGAAATGACTTAGAATGAATCCATAAACGATTAAAATGCTCAAATCATACTCAGAATTGTATTTTTTGCACTTTATATTCGAAATTCCCATGTATAATCCAATCTTTCTGAATAAATAAAACATGAATCAAATTCTGGACAGTATAAAGAGTTTAAATGTATATTATTGTGATGAAATGACTAAGAATGAATCCAGAACGATTGAAATGCCCAAATAATACTCAGAATTTTACTATTTGCAATTTATATGCTAATTCCAATGTATAATCCAATCTATTTGAATAAATAACACATGAATCATATTCTAGGCAGTATAAAAAGTTTAAATGTAGATTATTGTGACGAAATGATTTAGAATAAATCCAAAAATAATTGAAACACTCAAACCATACAAAGAATTGGATTATTTGCACTTTATATGCGAAATTGCCAATTATAATCCAGTCTCATTGAATAACTAACATATGAATCATATTCTAGACAGTAAAAGGATTGTAAATGTAGATTATTGTGATGCTTAGAATAAATTCGGAAATGATTGAAATACTCAAATGAGACTCAGAATTGCATTATTTGCACTTTATATGCATAATTGCCATGAATAATCCAATCTGTTTGAATAAATAACATATGGATCATATTCGAGAGAGTATAAAGAGTTTAAATTTAGATTATTGTGATGAAATGATTTAGAAAAAATCCAGAAATGATTTAAATGCTTAAATGGTACTCAGAATTGCATTATTTGCAATTTATATACATAATTGCCATGAATAATCCAATCTGTTTGAATAAATAACATATGGATCATATTCGAGAGAGTATAAAGAGTATAAATGTAGATTACTGTGATGAAAACACATAGAATGAATCCAGAAACGATTGAAATGCTCAAATGATACTCAGAATTGCAATATTTGCACTTTATATGCGTAATTGCCATTAATAATCCAATCTTTTTGAATAAAAAACATATGAATCATATTCTAGACAGTAAGAAGATTTTGAATGTAGATTATTGTGATGAAATGACTTAGAATGAATCCAGAAACGATTGAAATGCTCAAATGATACTCAGAATTGCATTATTTGCACTTTATATGTCTAATTACCATGTATAATCCAATATTTTTAAAAATAACAATTAAATCATATTCTAGACATATAGAGTTTAAACGTA